>OX465277.1:118621425-121223925 GCA_949987645.1 Tachina grossa
ATTCTTTCGTGGTCATATCTATTGGGTTTTTTGTTTTACGTATACAAGTGCCATTCTTATTGCTAATTCATATTATACTAAAAACAAAACATATTCAGTTTCTTGCTTTTCGTTTTCTTTTCACATATTTAAATTTTTGTTTAAACTATTTTCAAGAAGAAAATATATTCTTTTAATTATCTATACGACTTAAGTAAAGTAAGTCGCAACTTGTTAAATGAAGAAACTTAATACAAATTGCTGCTGATAATGTTAATTTTTTCTATTAGCATAATGTGTTAATTAAGATAGCTTATTATGTTGTTGTATTGACTACAAAGCTAAAAGATAAACTATACATTCAACATCCATACAACCCATAAATACTATATTTATTTACATACAACTAGTATAAATATTGTATCTTCATCTGCAGCAAACACTTGTTTTATAAGCAACTGCTTATAAAAACGCTAAATAAAACAAAACATAAACGATAAAAACTTCAAGAACTAAAGCTTAAGATCCTTTCAATGTGAAAAGGAGCACGATAATAAAGCATTAACACATCTTTAACATGGTCTTAACGTTTATTGCATTCAGCCTTTTTGCAGCAGGCCACATAGCGCTAGTTGAAATATTATGTTAATTATGAAAGGCAGAAGAAGTGCACAACACACACTTACTTGCACATATACATAAATAACAAAGTGTTTTTGTGTTAAGCACTTGCTTATTTTAACATTTCATGCACTTAAGAGTACCGACACGGGGATTATTAAATGAAAACATCTTGAAAAATTAATATGCAAGAAAAAAATAGTTTCTTTTTCAATACAGTTGAAATTTTAAGAATATTACATTTAAGTTGCAGAAATTTAAAATTTATTTTCGTTAAAAATATTAATATAATATTATTATAATATTATATTAATATAATATTTCATTTTAAGATTTGAAGAAATATTTTTAAAAGTGAATAAGGATTTTATACAAAAAATGCACAATAAAAATTACCAAAGTAATAACTCAATATATTATCACACTTAGTTAATTATAATCACATATGACTTAATTATTTACATATGTATTAAACTCAGCAAAGAAGTATGCTATGGTTTTTGCTTAACAAATGTTTTGGTACCATTCAATAGATTTATGTACACATTACTCATACGCAACGCGTGAATGCAATAAAAAGTAGCTCAGATAAGTATGTATGCTACATTATCTGAGTAAATCATGACGTATAAGTGATATTGAATACACAACCATAAAAATATTATTCATCCGTTGCATAACCATGTCACAAAGTGAGAGGAAATACATGAATACGTATCGTTATCGCTAGGCACAGTTTAGACAAGGAATTTTCAATCAGTTATTTTTAGGATTCCCTACACCAAAGGTGAAAACAAACCCTATTGTTTTCGCTACGCTGTCCGTCTGTCCGTCACACGGTATTTTCTTAGGAACCGTAAGAGCTACGGACCTGAAATTTGGACAGAGTATGTAAAACCTTGGCCGCTACAACAACAAATACATGAGAATTAAAAATTAAAGGGTGTTCCCAAACGAGCAACGACAAATTTCAAAATCCCATGTAATATACATACAATTGTATGAACATATGTATATTGAAACTTGTAATTTGTAAAATTAGTGTTATTTTTATACAGACTAAAACAAATAACACTAAAATTTAAAAAATTTAAATTAAAGGGTGGTTCATCAGCTAATGCAATTTTGACTTTGTCATTTTGAAAACTTGCTATATCTTGGAAACCGTAATAGGCAAACACTTGAAATTTTCAAAAACGGTAAAACCAAAATAAATCGCCAAAAATTAAAAAAAAAAAATTCGCCAATACGAAAAAAGTGCCGAAATTAATAAAATATTTCTAACACTGAAAAAAATCGCCATAATAAAAAAAACCCCAAAAAAGCAAAAATCCGCCAAAACGCGAAAAAGGCGCCAAAAATAAAATAATTGTTTATATGAAAAAAAATCGCTAAAATGAAAAAAAATCGCCAAATTAAAAAAAAAACGCCAAAAACCGAAAAAATCGCCAAAACGCGGAAAGTCGCCAAAACTAAAATAAATCGCCCAAATGAAAAAAAAACGCCTAAATGAAAAAAAAATTGCCCAAATGAAAAAAAGTCGCCAAATTGAAAAAACGCCAAAAACCAAAAAAAAAAAGAAAATTTTAAAACTACATATATTATATAGGCTGAAGTTTGTATTAAATTACATATCTAGTGTTCGTACAGAACCCTTCGTGCGCGAGTCAGATTCGCACTTTACTGAATTTATTTATATTTCTTTGAAAATAACTTTTAAAAACTTCAAAATGATAAAAAAAAATTAAATAAAATAAAATAAGAAAACATTTTACTTAATAAGTAAAATACTAATAAAAATGCGCTAAAAATTGTAATTTCATGAAAAAAATGCTTAATGTAAATTAGGTATTAAATTGCAAATATAATAAGCACTAAAATTAAATTAAATTAAATTATATAAAATAAAATAAAGTAAAATAAATAAAATAAAATAAAATATGCAATAACACTATAAAATATAAAAAGATAAAATATAATATAATAATAAAAAACATATGTATATAATAATAATATTATATATAATAAAATAGAATATGATATAATATAACAAGATAAAATGAAATAATCTAAAATAAAAAATTAAATAAAATAAAATAAATTAAAGCAAAAATAAAATAAAAAACCTAAAAGTGAAGTTAAATAAAATAAAATAAAATAAATTAAAATAAAATGAAATAAAACAAAAATGAAATAAAAAAGGTATAACTGAAGTTAAATATAATAAAATAAAGTAAAATAAAATAAAATAAAATAATAAATAATGAAACAAGAAATCATAAAATAAAATAAAATAAAATAAAATAAAATAAAATAAAATAAAATAAAATAAAATAAAATAACATAAAAATAAAATAGAAAAGTAAATTAAAATTAAATAAAATAAAATAAAATAAAATAAAATAAAATAAAATAAAATAAAATAAAATAAAACAAAACAAAATAAAATAATAAATAATGAAACAAAAAATAATAAAATAAAATAAAATAAAATAAAATAAAATAAAATAAAATAACATAAAAATAAAATAGAAAAGTAAATTAAAATTAAATAAAATAAAAATAGAGTTAAAAAATAATAAAATAAAGCAAACCAAAATGAAATAAAATAAGATAAAATAAAATAAAACAAAATAAAATAAAGTTAAGTAAAAGAAAATATAATAAAAGAAAACAAAACGAAATGAAATAAAATAAATAATATAAAATATAATAAAATAAAACAAAACAAAATATTTTATTTATTTATACATACTATAGAAAGTAAAGTCGTATAATATGGTGTTGCACAAATATGGGCGGAGTAAATATACATAAAATAAATGACTAAATTTTTCAAGAGGCGCTACATTATCAAGTATGTACTTATAAACAAAAAGCAAAAAGGAGTATGTAAAATCTTTCTTGGTTTATAGCAATTCACGATTACGGAAATGCATTTTCATTACATAGCTGATTAAAGGATTTTCTGTTTTATTTGTCTAGCACAATTGACAGTTAAAATACGAAAAGTTATTGCTCAGCAATAACCTATCTGTGCATCATTCACATTAGGGAGGGTACACTGCATGCCAAGTTTTTTTAAGTATATTGGCAAGACCACACACACGTCTTTAAAATTTAGGACAGAAAACATTTCTAGAAAAAAATTTAAGCTATTGCCCTCATCCGTTACGTTTTGTTAACTTCTTTTCAGACAAAAAAAAAAAAAAAAAAAAAAAAAAAACTAAAAACATAAAAAATGCAACCTACAAAACTTTAACGACAAACTTTGATATTAGCTGTTAAAATCAGTTTATGCAGAAATTTTGCAGTTGTTGACATGAAGAAACATTGGAGATGAACAAACTAATAAAACAAAAGACAAACAAAAGTAAAAAGAAGTAAAAGTTAACAAATAATTGCAGCTAAAAAAAGATGTCGATAAGAAAACAAGGAATAAGTGGGTTTGCACAGATTTTAGGCAAAAAAAAAAAAAAAAAAAAAACAAGAGATATAAACTGAATAATGGAAGGCTTAAAGAAGCCAAAAGGACAAGGATTGAAAATATCTATTTGCAGTATTAAAATTTCCTTTATTTAAGAAATATGTAGCATTAAAGTTCTGGTGGCACCCAATACCGAACAATTTTCAAAATATTTGCGTAAATTTGTGCGAATAGGGTTTTTTTAAGAGTAAAAGACTCCTGGTCGAATATTTAAGAAATGCTTTACAATATTGTTATTTATTTGCTGCTTTCTAAGTTCTAATTTTTAAAAATATTGTTGTTAGTGAATTTTCAAATGGTTTTTGAATGTCTGTGCATAAGATAAGAGGTTTGAGACTGTTCAAAATGTGTGGTTATAGTCTTCTGATGATTTATTAAACCAACAATGAAATGCATATAGACAATGATTAATCACCAGCAAATAAATTTCACTTATACTCACAAGTTGCCTTTCAACTTGATATTCTTCTAAATATTATACTTCTTACTAATTTGGCCAATCGCACTGATTTAGCCCCACAAACTCTGTTAAACAAATAGAAAACTTTATTTTATATATTTCACTTAACGACGGTCAAGATAAACAAATGTTGCACACAAAGTTTTAAATTAAACTAAAAAAATTTAATGCAACATTGTGTGAAAGGGCAATTGTTTTAAGAACTAAAAAGAGTTGTTTTCAAACAAGTAAAATTAAAACAAAATGTTTAACTTTTTAGGCCATCGAATAGCCTTGGTAAAAACGTTTATAAATATATGATATATTTCTTAAAAATAAAAAAATCAATGCTTTAGAGAACCAGTAGGCAATAAAAACTCAATAAAGGCTTATTTATAATAATAATAATATTAATAAGAAAACAACCAGCACAACAGAAACAAAACTAAAAGTCTTGTATATTTTTTTAACAACATATGTATATGATGAAATTGGTTCTTGTTTTCTACCACATTTTTCTGTACGTACATACTCTTATAATCTTTAGCAAGGCAACGTATAGGTTTACGAAATCATGCATCAGTGCACAGGCATTGTGCATCATGAAGCAACACAACTCGACCAACGAATAAACCAGCCAACAGGCAACATATGTTTTGGCATGTTTGTGCTAGTTTGTCTAAAGGATACTTTGTTTACAGGGAAGTGGTTTTTCTTAATTTTTTTTATTAAATTCATTTAAAAGAAGGAATTCATGAAGGGTTACGATATCAAAAGAATTGTAATTTTTTTATATGTATATTATTTCGATAAAAAAAAAACGTGAAAAAGCTTAGATATTTTAAAAAATTCCTTTTTTCAATTCTTCGATACAATAGTTTCAATAAGAAATATTTATTAGTGTTTTTTATAGGAATTGTTAAAATTTAAGTTTAAAATTTTTAAACGCACTAATAATCCCATTATTAAGTAAAATATTTTTTTATTAAAAATACATTGAAATTGATTATTGAGGGGTTTAGCTGGATCCTATGCGCATTTCACTGTTGGTAATGCAGATCATCAGGGAACCTTTACCCAAAGCTTCTTAGAATAACTAGAGTTATTATATTATAAACTTTTATTTAAACAAATGAGAAGCTGAATAGCAAATAACAAAGTTGAAACAAGAACTCAATAATCAACATGTTTTTTATTTTCTTACTTTACCATTGCTACATTGGCTGACTTTTTTTCAGCTTCAAATTGTACTCGTAAGAGTATGTGAAAGAAAATAAATGTAAATAACAACAACAGCTATTTAACAATAGCCACACAAGTATTTTTTTTTTTTTTGACCGGGGGCAGTCAAGTTAATAATTAGTGTTTTTTATGGGAATTGTTAAAATTTAAGTTTAAAATTTTTAAACGCACTAATAATCCCAAATTAATTTAATTAAATTATATTAGTTGCAAATGAAAAGACAATGAGAAGTATAACTTTTTGCTTGCAAATGTCTTAGAAAATTATCAACTATTGCTTGTGGTAAAGATGTGTGTGCTTAGCGATAGAAAATATAAGCAATTGCGCTCCATTTTTTTTTAATTTAGGGATTATTTTAAAATATTGATTTTAATTGTATCCTTAATTGTGAGAGCAGTCTAATGCTAGGAACACAACTGAGATCAACGACGAACACCGTCGTAGAACGAAATTCGTCGTGAGTGACGAATTCTGAGATAGATTTATTTCTATTTTGTACGCCAACGAACGCCGAAAAAACAATTTTCTCTCTCTCTCTCTCTCCCTCTCTCTCTTTACACACACAGTAAACAATCTTATCAATTATAAGAGCGGAACGGAAACTGTTCGAATTTGTATTTTGTTAACATGGATTATATAATAACCCCCCTGAATTCGCAGCGTAAATTCGTCGTGTGAAGCAGGGCTGTATGATGTGGCGATTTCTCGCCAAACGTGGAGATTTTCCAACTTGTTTGGTATCATGGCTTTGGCGATATGGCCATAAATAAATTTGTCGGCGATTGTTGTGGCTATTTGTAAACAAAATTGAAATTAAAAATCTTTCTTATTCAGGGAATTTATGTTGTCGAAGTAGTTTAAAATAAATAAATCCTACCAAAACTCGTCTGCAAGAAATTAGAATAAGTTGATTTTGACGATTTTTCTTATATTAATTAATTATTGAGACATTTTTAGATTTAGTTGAACTGTAGTGAATTTAATTAATTATTTTTAAATTTGGATGAAAAAATTTACAAAAAATTATTTTTGACGACTTTGATTCTACTTTTGGCGATTTTTTGCAAAGTTTCTATACGATTACTTTATGAAACCTTCATTAAAAAAAGTTATATAAAATCAAATTTATTTTCAAATATTTATTTAAAAAAAATACATAAAATTTATTTTGACGATTTTTTTAGATTTTTAAAATCAATTTGGCGAAATACGTCAGAAAAAATCTGACAACCCTGGTGTGAAGCACAACAACGACGAATTTACTCAACGAAATTCGTCGTTCGTCCCAGTTGTGATCCTAGCATAAGTCATATATTTCTTTGTTCGAGATATTTCCTAGATTACGAGTACATTTGAACAAATCAAAAACTATTTTTATACTATGCAACATTTTAATTTAGGGTTACTAAAAGTATATATTATTATAAATAATATAAATTTATCTAATATTTATTTATTAATATTGTTACGCTTAAATTTTATTAAACGTGTGAGTTCTTTTGATTGCTCAAAAATAAAAATAAATAATACACAATTTTTATTTGCTACTGTATTTCCTTTTATTCTTAGCGAAGCAAATTACAACTTGTCTTTACTTAACTACTTCTTATCGTTATTATCCACTTTCAACGAGGTCTTAACTTGACTACTTTCTGATTAGTACTCATCTGTTCTCGCACATGCTGCCACTTTTTATAGTACAGGAACCGGTTCTCGAATGTTCGCCCGATAGGTGCATGATGCCATCTGTATTGTCATTTACTATTGGTAGCCAGATGTTCAAACAGTCCTCTAGCACAATCGGGAAAATTCATGTTGCTGCTTCTAGGCGTTTGTAGATAATTCGATTGGTCGTTATTTTTGAATTTCAAAGTAACGACTCTTATGTTGGCAATGCGGTTTGCTACTGGTAGTACAGTGCTCGCACTTTTATTTGCATGTGTGTGTGTCTGTAGCTATGTATACAATTATTGTTGTTGCTATAGTATTTGTACGTAAATATGTGTGTACGTTTAGTGCTTTAGTTAAATATTTCCAGATAGTTCTTTGCTTTAACCCTGTAGGAATATTTTTACGTAACAATATTTATTTATATTTATTTATTTATTTATTTATTTAATATTTATTGAAGTTTTTTTTAAGATTAATTTGATATTTCAAAGCAAAATTGCACATGACTTAGATATACCACTTTCATAATTACATGCAAAATTATTTATCCTCACGAATATAGATAGAGTAGAAAACTTCTTAAAGTTTAGAAACCAACTTCTACAGCTGCTGCAGCAGAAATGTGTATATTGTCATGTAAAGTCAATATCACATATAATAACTTCAAAATTCATTTCTCATAATCCTTAGAAATATTTCCTCTGATCGTAGTTGGCATATTTTGACTTCGACTACAATATTTTGGTCCTAGATTAAAGAAAACAATCTGTAAAGTTCTTAAATCTTTTGCAAAAACGCCGTAGTCAAAATGAATAGAACTTAAACATAAAAATTAATTTTTTAATATTATTATCTTGAAAAAATTATTTTAAATCGGTCTATATTTTTAAAGATACACATTATAAAATAGTTTTCAAGGTCATGGTGTTCAATACTGACAACACGATGCATTTTTTGAAAATATTTCTTTCTATACTATTGGAACAGCATGTTTGGAATATAAGGACTCATAATACATTTTTTTAACCCATTGAGATTTTGACTCGCACAGTTACGGCAATTGTTTTTTTTTTGCGATTTTTTTTATATTTTTGGCGATTTTACGGTTTTTGGTAATTTTTTTTAGTATTGACACCTTTTTTCGTTTTGGCGTTTTATTAGTTTTGGCGATTTGTTTCAGTTTCTGGAAACCTTTTTACTTTGTGTGATTTTTTGCTTATTTTTTTTGAGGTTTCAGCTATTTTTCGTTTTGCGTTTTTTTTAATTTTGGAAATTTTCAGTTTAATCGTTTTTGAAATTTTCAAGAGTTTGCCTCTTACGGTTTCAAAGCAAAGTTCGACTTTGACGACCACACGCAGCACGTGTATTTTTTGGGCAATTTTTTATATTAACGCTTTTTTTCGTTTTGGCGTTTTTTTTTCAGTTTTTCTTGCGTTTCTTTTAGTGATTTTTTACTTTATGTTATTTTTTTTTTGCATTTCCGCGATTTATTTTATTTTTGGTGTTTTTAATTTAGCCGTCTAGTATTTCGGCGATTTTTCGTTTCGGGAATTTTTTTCAATTAATCTATTTTTTAGTTTTAGCGTTTTTTTTTAAATTTCATGTATACTTGTCTGTTTATTACATTAGGATTTTAACATGTTTCGTTGCTCGTTTTAGAACACCCTTTAATTTTTAACTGTTATATATTTTTTGTTGTACCGGGTAAAGTTTTACATATTCTGTGAAAATTTCAGAATCGACGCTCCTACGGTTCTCGAGATAACAGCCTGGGATAGACAGACGAACGGGCAGACGGACGGATTGCCGTCCGTGGCGCAGATAATAAGGTTAACTTGCGTTTTTGGTGGTTTTTTTTCTAAGTTTTAAAATTTTGATTTTCACTAAAGGAAGAATTCCAGGACAATAAGCAAACACTTTTATGAAAAACCCAAATGTTAAGGGTTTCGACAATTGGGTTTCATAAAATGGCATAAAAGACATAAATTTCCAGGTACCACCAGGAATGCATATATTTAATGAAAAAATCACAAACCAAATAATTATAGTTCCTTTACATTTCTTTTTTTTTTGATTTTATAAAGAAAAATATATTACACTCCATGTTTCGATTTTTTGCTCATTTTGTTAAAAAAATGTGGTCAGAATTCCATTTGAAGTATATATGTAGCTCCAAGATTTTCAGGCCTAACAAGACTATGTTATCAGGTTAACATAGATCTGTTAATGCACTTGGTTTGTGTCTTGGCTTTTAAATTTCGAAATTTATCTGCACACACGTTAAATTTTTTGAATATTAATTATATTTAAAAAAAAGACCGCATTCCTTTAAAGAACTGCACTTAAACCCAGTACAGTACTTATAGACATTATGTAAGCGGCTTTTAATATATCTTTGCCACACTTGCTTTCCAAGCCAATAACGATAATATCTACATGATGATCATCATTATGAGAATGATGGTAAAACAAATAAAACAAAATATTTTGCAATAAAAAAAAACGGAACGAAATAATGAAAAACATAAAAACTTGATTTTACACACAAATTGTTGCTCTTGCAATTGTTGTTGTTTTTATTTTTGTTATCCCTTTGTTTTTTGTTTCCTTCTGCATACTCACATGATGACGCTCTCGCTGAAGATATTGGATTAAAAATATTGAAAAAATCACTCATCATAAAACAAAGTATCTATCAAGAAGGAACAAAGCACAAATAGCAAAATTGTTTTAAAAAAATCCTTTATCCGAAGTGATTCTTAAGCAAAACCTAATAATAAAAAAAATAAATAAATAAATAATAAAACTATGTTTACCCACAAGCACACATGCATACATACATACATACATATATACATACACTCTTTACGACCTTAAAATAAACTTAATAAAATCCTTTGATTTTAAAGTATTTTCTGTCTTTTTATTTTTGCTCGCTTTCAAGCCATACATTTCTATTAAAAAGTAATTTCATTGTATTTTGTATGTGGGCTTGTAGAGAGTAAAATTTTTAATATTACATTTTTTATTTTTGCGTTATATTTTATATCCTGTTTAATTTTATTATATATTAAGTGTTTTTAGCAAAGCTGCTTTGAGAGAAGTCTAATGGGTTGTTTAAGAATTATTATTTTTCCTTATGTGTTTTTGTTTGGAATTTAAATTTTGTTGGGTGGACTGACTTTTGAAAGTTATTGTACAAATGAAACTGGTTGGAAAATAAAACGATATTATTCTTAACTCGATATGGCTAAAGTTCCAAAAAGCAAATGGCCTACAAGTTTCAAAAGGATTGATATCTACAGGGTGACGCAAAATGAGCTATATGGTTTGAATTCTTTATAACTTTTTGAATTATTATTCTTTCTTTGTTTTTTCAGTATTTTATGAAAAAGACTTGGGGTATTAATTATGAATCATTACACGATCGAACAACGTACAAAAATAATTGAATTATATTTATTTAAACAACAGTCTATTGTGTTAACACAGCGTGCATATCGTCGTAATTTTAATGAGCGCATTGCACACACAGTTTTCTTTGGGGATATTTGAAAGCAAGAGTATACGTTAACAAACCAAAAATCATACTCCAACTGAAAACCAACATTCGAAATGAAATCATGGCCATTACACCTGAAATTTCGCGAAAAGTTATGGAAAGAAAGAGCACGTATGTGCGAAGCAGAAAATGGACATCTCTTACAGAATATCATTTTCAAAGCTAATTGCAAAAAAATCCCCCAATAATATACCCCAGGTAAAAAAATATTTATGGAGCATATATGATATCCCATATATGGTTCGGATCCGAAAAATTAGGGTATATGGGCATATATTATTATATATATTCATACATTTTCATACATGTATGTGTAAATATTCCCTCTACAGTATGCAAAGTTCATATTCATACTCTCTTAATTTACAAAAGCGCACTGCTGTGCAATAAATTAAATTACTAAAATTACATTTTTTTTTTGATTTTAAACAGGAAGGTTGTATTTAATGACACACTTGGTTGGACAAATAATTCCAAACGAACTAAATGTCATTTCATTCCTCAAAACTTATATTCGTACTTAAAATTTAATTTAAGAAATCAGATTAAGAAGTAATGCAATTAATTATAAAAGAAAAAATTATCCGCTTAAAAATAGTTTTCAATATAATTTTTTGCAGTAATATGAACTTTGTTTCTTATCTAGAGAATTCTGTTATTTTCGATAAAATTAATGATTGGATTATCTTTTTGATTATTTGATCCACAATGTAAAAAATCATACAAGAATGTTTTGTTTTTGTAACAAAAGTTTTTCGTTTTTAAACGTTGAGGGTACGCATTTAAACTTTGCATACGCATATAAACTTTGCATATTTTCTAATGGATTTCCAATTCACCAGTTATAAAATCCAAGCTTATTTGATTGCAAAAACGATCTCATGTGAGATGTCATGTATGCACACATTTTAATATGGCTCCATATATTACATGTTATTTCTATATATGGATCCACATATGAAGAGATTCGTAATTAAATTTTCATATATGAGCTCATATATTATAATACATTTCATATATTAGTCCATATATTAGTTCATATATAATAGTTTTGCCATGTATAATCCCATACATTTCCATACATGAATTCATACATACTCATTTATAGTTATATACATTCATATATTAAAAATATATGGACTATATATAATTTTTTTAGCTGGAACTGTATTTAATAAAAAATATAATAATCGCATAAATAAAAAAAGCTATAAACCATTTAAACCATACAGTTCTGTATTAGCAACTTTAAGAAGATAATTATAGAGAATACACTTAGGAGACAAAGCTTTTAAATTTACTTAAACTCATTTTTCCACCAAAACTTTAATAATGGTAATAAAAATAACACTAACACACTTCACACGTCCTGACCAATATTCACCTCTGCCGATCGCTTTTCGAATTACTCTTATTACACATTCCTTACTTTATGCCTTTAAGTTAAATATACACTGACACCGTACTTGTTACTTGCACATACATTTTTATAAAAATGTTAATATCATATTAAAAAAATACAACAAATATATTAAACTCAAGTTTAAACACACACACACACACACACACACACACACATACACACATGCACACATGCACACTCATACCTACAACTGGATATACATACATCCGCTGATACCAATAAAAAGGCATTTTCGTATCACAAGCAAGTGTAGGTTTGAATATCCTCTTTTGTTTATTTCAATGCCCTCTTTCACTTACTTACAAACATACATAATACACAAATAGTTTTTTTTTACTTTTATTTAAATTTATATAAATTTATATTATATTGGTTCCTTGTTAATATATTGTTTGCTGCTTTTGGCATTTTACAGCGTACAAGAGGAACAACAGGCATTGTAAATATATTAAAATAAATTATTCGACAGCGAAATTAAACCGAAAAAAAACAAACGAAATAAAAATTTACAAAAAGCAAACATCAGCAATGTATTACAGTGCATAAATAAATGAACAAAAAAAAAAACTAAATGATATAAATACTTTTATGTTTTACCAATTTCACTACAAGTGTTTCTTTATTTTACAATTATGTTAAATATTACAAAGATGATGACGATGACGGTAAGGGCAGGGGGAGAAGGATGCTACACGCCTGAATGATTTTTATTTGCTATATGCAGATACACACACATATGATCGAATATACCCTGTGAGAAATTACGTTAACTTTAAACTAACTTTAAGCTAACTATTTCGCAACTAGAACTGGCTGACACTTGGATTACTTTTAATGTAATCAACTGACTACTTTAACATTGCTTTTTCTTAGGCGGTAGTCAATTATCTCACTCTGCGTTACTTTCAGCTAACTTAAAGTTGATTTTTTTTAAATCACCTGGTAGTCAGTACATAAAAAAAATTTATGTGGTTTGAAGGTGTATCATCACACGTTGTGTACTCAATGCGCTACATATCACTCTGCTAAGGTATCATCTGAAATAACAACAGCAAAATGTTAATATAAAACTGAAACGAGTTTCAAAGTAGCTGAGAATAAATTTGTTGGTTCTCAACAAATTTGATAACGTACTCAACTTACACCCCTTTTACACACGGAAATTTTACTTTGCAAAGTCTTAATTCAGCTGTGTGAAAGACAGAGGTAAGAATACTTTCTCTTTCTGTCTTTCTCCCAGCTGAATTAAGACTTTGCAAAGTAAACTTTCCGTGTGTAAAAGGGGTATTAAAGCAAGCCACAGAACTTGCGATCATTGGTACACCATGAGCAGGTTGTGTATGAGATTGTAAAGTGTGTGGGGTCGTTGTATAAATTTGTGTCTCGGTTGTATGAAAGATTAAAAAGATTTGATTTTTTGGCAAGTTGTATAGACAGGTTGTGTAATTTAGGTGTATGTTGTACAACTTCATTTCATTTTGTTTTTATTTTCGTAGTGTCATATAAAGAAACGTCACGCACGAATTAAAATGTGCGTTTAAAATATCATGCAAATGTAATTTTTGTAATCTTTTGGCTCACTTTCTTTTAGTATTTTTAAAAGTTTGTTGTCAGAATATGTTTCTTTTTATATAAATCAATTTTTTTTACCTAATTTTTTCTGCCCTTTTTTAGGGTTCCGTACACCAAAGGTGAAAAGGGACCCTATTGTTTTCGCTACGCTGTCCGTCTGTCCGTCTGTCCGGCACACGGTATTTTCTCAGGAACCATAAGAGCTACGGACCTGAAATTTGGACAGAGTATGTAGAACCTTGGCCGCTACAACAACAAATGCATGAAAATTAAAAATTAAAGGGTCTTTCAAAACGAGCAACGAAAAATGTTAAAATCCCATATAATATACATACAATTGTATGAACATATGTATGTATATTGAAACTTGAAATTTGTAAAATTAGTGTATTTTTATACAGACTACAACAATTAACACTAAAATTTAAAAAAATTAAATTAAAGGGTGGTCCATCAGTTAATACAATTTTGACTATGTAATTTTGACAATTTGCTATATCTTGGAAACCGTAAGAGGCAAACACTTGAAATTTTCAAAAATGGTAAAACTAAAAAACCGAAAATTATAAAATCGCCAAACCAAAAAAAAAAAAAATCGCCAAAAATTAAAAAAAATCTCCAAAACGAAAAAAATCGCCAAAATTAAAAACAAAATTTCTAACACTATAATAAATCGCCAAATTCGAAGAAATCGCCAAAATGAAAAAAACGCCAAAATGAAAAAAAAAACGCCAAAAATCTAAAAAAATCGCCAAAACGTGAAAATGTCGCCAAAACTCAAAAATTTTTTAATTTCAAAAAAAATCGCAAAAATGAAAAAAATCGCAAAAAATAAAAAAAATCGCCAAAATGGAAAAACGTCAAGAACCGAAAAAAATCGCCAAAACAAGAAAATTAAGTGTCAAAACTAAAAAAAGAGCCAAAACTTAAAAAAATTGCCAAAACCAAAAAAACGCAATAACGCCAAAACAAAAAAACCGAAAAGATCCCAAAAACGAAAAAAATTGCCAAAACTATATATTATATAGGATGAAGTTTGTATTAAATTACATATCTAGTGTTCGTACGGAACCCTTTGCGCGCGAGTCAGAGTCGCACTTTACTGAATTTATTAAATTCTTCTACTTCGTTTTGCACGAAAAAAATTATCGACTACGATATGCGCAGTAGTACCCAATGTCATGTTTACTCAAAAATTTTTTTTTTTTGTGAAATGAAGTTGTGCGCTAATGTTGCACACGTTGTTGTATAGTTTGTGTCCAAAACACACAACTTGATAAACCAACGTGTTGTACCAACGGTCGCAAGGTCTGTGGCTTGCAAAAGAACTAATTTTGGGGTTATTCTGGATGACATTGCAGCAGTCAGCTTTTAGTCAGTCTAAGAAGAGCTAAATATATATATAACTACTATTTTTTTAGTCAACCACACACTCTCCGACAGGGTACTTACATATGTAATGGGTGTTTTTTATTGAGGTATAGAACTTTAAGTTGGCATCACTTTTTTAACTGGCGGCCATTTTGTCAGCTGTCAAGTGATTAATATTTAGTTTGGTTTGCATTTCATCATGAACAGGTTCACAAAAGAACAACGCTTGCAAATCGTGCAAATTTATTTCGAAAATAATGGTTCAGTTCGCGAAGTTTACCGCAAGCTCCGTCCATTTTATGGTCGACATAATCGTCCATCAGAGCAATTAATTCGATTAACCATGGATCGTTTTCGCACTACGTTTACTCTATGTGATAATACGCATCCGCAGAGACGTCGAACAGTGCGCACCGAAGAAACAATTGCCGCTGTAGAGCAAAGTGTTGAAGAGGACCCGAATGAATCGATTCGCCACCGTGCACAGCAATTGGAGCTTTGTCCATCAACTTTATGGAAGATTTTGCGCAAAGATCTTGGCTTGAGACCTTACAAGATCCAGCTTGTGCAAGAATTAAAGCCGCGAGACCATGCAATGCGTCGTGATTTTGGTGTCTGGGCCGAAAATGAGATTGATCTCGATGCTGATTTTCATCGCAAAATTTTGTTCAGTGATGAGGCTCATTTTTGGTTGAATGGCTACGTCAACAAGCAAAATTGCCGCATTTGGAGTGAAGACAATCCACATGAGACCCTTGAGACGCCATTACATCCACAAAAACTGACTGTTTGGTGTGCTCTATGGGCTGGTGGAGTCATTGGGCCATACTTCTTCCGAAATAATGCTGGAGAGTCAGTTACCGTTAATGGAGACCGGTATAGAGCCATGATAACCGACTATTTTGTTCCCGAATTGGATGGCATGAATGTGGATGAGTTGTGGTTCGATTTATTGAAGGAAACATTCGATGAGCGCATAATTTCGCGGAATGGACCTGTCAATTGGCCACCAAGATCGTGTGATTTGACACCATTGGATTATTTTCTTTGGGGATATGTGAAGTCGCTCGTCTACGCCAACAAACCAGAAACGTTAGGGGACTTGGAAGCCAACATTCGTGGCGTTATTGCCAACATACGGCCCCATATGCTCGAAAAAGTGGTTGAAAATTGGACCTGTAGAATTGGCTTTATTCGAGCCAGCCGCGGCGGCCACATGCCCGAAATCATATTTAATTAATGGCATAAAATTATCCTTCCAATAAAGCCAAATTGATGGACATTAAAACGATTTTCTTGTGTTTTATTTCAATTCGAAGTTCTATACCTCTAAAAAAAACACCCGTTATGTATGTATGTACATATGTATGCATTACGCTATAAATTTTTACATTAATGTTGGAGTCTGGTTAAGGCGGCTTTTTACATTTTATTTATTTGGTGGCATATAAATTTTTTTCCTTTTTTTATCGTTTTAAGTTTGGTTTATGACATTTAAACGATAACAACTTAAAGGATAAGTTTTTAAAATTTATTATTATTTTTATTATTATTATAGCTTCAGAGCGGATATTAAAGAAGTTAGACTTGTTATAGAAAATAATCTTATTAGACAGAGACAGTGTAGTTGGGCTGCAATTTTTTAATATTTTAAGGCCTTTTTGAATCACATAAAATTATACACGTTTGGATATGTGTGTGATATGACTTTTAGTTTTTAGTGAGTTATTCAAAAAAAGTTCGGAATTAAAATACTTCGAAACCTTATTAGATTTCATGATTTAAGGCTAGCGTTAATGCTGGCCTGGTTTTCTTTTCTAATTGAGTTCAAGTTTTAATGCAGTTTTGTTTTCCAGCTGAAGTAGGCGTCAGCTATTCCAGGATCTTACCAAAGGTCTGCTTCCTTTGTAAATAAGAACAGTGACGTCGGGTGTTCTATTATTTAAGTTAAGTATTCTTTATTTATGAAATCAAACTAACTTAACTAATTACATACACACAAAAAAGTAATATTAAGGATTTTGTAATATTAATTAAAATATTTGTAATATCAATTAAAAAATTAAATAAATTTTCACTTATAAACAATTTGGTAATATCAGTTAAGTTTTTTCACTCAAATTAATTAATATAATTAAAAATTTTATTATATTTTATTATTATATATGTATTTGGATCTACAACTGTATCGAACTCTATGGTTTTTCCACTCTCAATTTTTGTCGTTGTCGGGATGAAAATGCAAACTGCCTCCTAGCTTCAGGTTGACGTTGACCATGTGTTTCTTAAATGAATACTAAGTGTTAATAATTACGACTGTGAATCCCCGAATAAATCGGAAGATCGTACACTCGGCTAAATACCGCGTTAATAACTAAAATTGAATGTACGAATAAATCGGAAGATCGTACACTCGCCTAAATACAGTGTTATTAACTACAATACAGCTTGCATATAACTACTTCGAAACAAGAAACATTTGTACGATATAGTGTCTTGCTCGCTGACTGTGTATAAAATTTGAAGACTTATTCAGTTTCCTTTAAAACCTTGATGAGACTTCTAAGATATATTTGGTCAACATGTATTTTAACTACAAATGCGAACAAAAACCTTAATTGGATAGGTATGTATCTCGCAGTCATAATGTACGTAACACAATATATGACATATGTATATAATTTTTTGACGGTATGTTACAAAGTTCGTTCACGCATTTTTCTCAAGCAAGAAGTTTAAAAGGCGATATGTTTTTCAGTGAATTCTCTAAATAATAAAGCAAATAATAATAAAAATACGCAAGATTTGTGTCAAAAACAACATTAACTTTTAAGCTCCAGGTACAAATACATATCAGAGAATGACAATGAAATAAATATACATACATAAGTAAATAGTCTTAATTTTAGTAACTGCGTATAGTAATAATTGTATCGCAATCCATCCGTAGGCTCACATATTTTCTCTCGAGCAACTTTGACTATAGCCGATTCCAACATACAAGAGCATCTCTACTTCGTTTATGCGAAAAACTAAAATACGCTATAACCAAATGTAAAAAGGCACTCCCTGTCATATTTGTAGTCTCAGCATGTTAATATTCAGGCTATGATTATTTTATCGGATAAAAACATATACGCATGATACTCGGGATATTTATTCATTATCCGCCAATGTATACAGACATTTGTGTATATAAAATTAAATGGGAAATTTGTGTTTGCTGTTTAAAAACGGCCTTTAAGCGAGTTTGTAAATAAAATAGGCCTGTATATACGAATGTGTAGCCGTTTAGTAGTCAGAGTATATTTACATTCATTCATATGATTGCAGCTCATACAGCCTATACATTTTAGTTAAAGTTAATTATGCTGCGTAATTAAAACAGTATGTATGGATATAGTTGCTGGAAATTTATAGTTATATGTACGTATTCCGTTTAAAATTAATACTTAAAATTTCTATGATACATCTTGCAAACAAAAATAAAGTCATAACTAAAACAATTGGGACTTTCAAGTTAATAATGCAGAATTAATCCTCATATCGTTCTTCATATTGTGTAAAAATTTTATACAATTTTCGTGTTACTCAATTATTGAAGGAAAAATAAAATTTTCTTTTTCAATTAAGTTGGGTGTAAATTAAAAATTCATTGGCAAACAAATTTGTTTTTTTGAGTAGCGACGTGACGTTATTTTAGTGAATGAGCGACAAGTTCTTTCAATTATTAGAAGTAATATTTTGTTCTTTTAATCTTTCCAGCATCTGGATTCTTTTAACATATTGTTTTTTCTTAATTCAAATTAACAACAGCAAAATCAATTAAAATTAAAGTTATAGTTGATATAATGAACAATTAAAATCATGTAGTGAGTAATGGCAATTTTGTTTTGTTGCCTTCAACTAAATGTTGTGATGAAATTTCAATATTCGTCGCTTTCTTTCTATAATTTAGAGCTTAATATGCAAAAGAAGGAGTTGCAATAATTTTTTTTTTTAAGAAACCTGTACCGCACTTCAACATTCAACGACGCGACGTGCCAACAAGATGGAATAAAATAGTTTGCAAGTAAAATGTATTGAAACAACATTCTACACAATTTTTCAAGAGAAGTGTTCTTGATATAGATTTCATGGGCTGGGATGAGCAAGAATTTTGAATATTGTTTTGAATATTGTTCATTAAAAAAATTTAATTAAAATCTTTAAACTAGTTTTCTATGACGTTATGATGCTGTTGAAGTAAATTCGAGATATACTGAACTTTTTTTAAATTTATTTAAATTTAAATGTACTTCTTTATATTTTTATTTATTTATTAAGTCTAAATTAATATACAAAGAGAAAAAACATTCATACAGCTAAGGAAGTAGCATCATTAATAATTCTTCATTGCATGAATAAAGTTTTTTATTAGCTTATTGAAAGTTTTCATTATATGCATTCATTTCTTCATTAACACAATTAATTCTTACGTTAGCTTGTTATTAGTGACAAAATTCATTCACCAAATTAAGGTTTTCAATTCAGTGTACAAGTACTATTAATAGATATTTAGCTTGAGTATCTGATCTTTAAAATATCTGACATATTATTCAATTGAAATTTATAAAATAGAAATTGAAATATCTGCAACAAAATATCAAGCATTTAAAATATTGTATAAGACAAAATAAAATTCAATCTTTTGCAATATGTCAAACAAGACATAACAATAAATTTGTGTGAAAAAGAATCTCCATCCCTGCTGCCTTTTACAGACATTAGATAAAATAAAAAAATAGAGGTAAAGAGTAATGAAAAGACCACACACAACCTTGCTGGCATTTCTTCTCACTATATACAAGCACTTCGTTGTTTTAAGAAAGCAAACTTAATTTTCTTACAACATCTTTAGAACTGAAACCCACTCGCTGCATAATTTAATTACACAAAACACTTGAGGGTTTGAAGGAGCCTCTCAACTCAAAAGCAAGCCAATGATGTCTCTATATATGTATTTGAGCAAGCAAAGAATAATATCGAATGAAATGTAATAAAACAGCAAAACCTAAAACAAATAAAATAGACAGGAAAATGAAAAGAAAAGCCATATGAAACTCCTTGCTCTCTCAAACTAAGATATTTCCGGTTTTGCTTCTTTCAGCAAGACTTAGGCATTCACTTTAACAGTGTGAAATACAAATATACATTAGACCAATGCATAACACCACTTACAAGAACTTTTTAGATATGAGAGATTTTCTAAATGCTTTGCTATAGCGATATCTTCTAAAACAAACGCTAAACAACGCTGTTTGCAAGAAATTTATTTCAGTTATTGCAGCTATAGGAGTAAAGAAGGAAATACTTCGTGACGGAAGAAATTGTGATGCATGTACATTAGAGTGGCCGTTATTTGTATGGAGACTTTTTTTGATTTCTTCTACTCTCACCTCCCAAATCGGTTGAGTTTTATGTAAAAAAATACAAAAAAAATCATACCATTAAGTTGCGTTTTAGGGGGTGCGTCCGGTCCTCAAAGTTGAACTTCAAGCCCATTTTTCAATGTAATTTTTTGCATATGACTATATTTTTAAAAAATAATTTTACAAGAATATGACATATGGCAATATTTTAGCTCTTTAAGTCAACAACATTAGTCTCACAGAAAGTTTTTTGATAAAATTAATATTTTAGAAAATAATGAGGAAAATAACCAACAAAATATGAACAATTTTATGTAGCAAAATTATATTTATATGGAAATTTTTTATTTTAAGCAGGTACAATAAGATAATAAATATGAAATAAATTATTTCATACATATACATATAGTCAAAATAAAACTAAAAAAAAAATAAAAAATTACGTTGAATATATGGGCTTGAGGGCCAATTTTAAGGGCCGGATGCACCCCCTAAAACACAACTTATCGGTATGATATTTTTTTCTGTTTTTTTTTTTCATAAAACTGAACCGATTTGGGGTGTGAGAGTAGAAAAGGAAAATAAAAAATATCGGCAACCCTAATGTACATATACCATACGTTGTGTGTATGATCTTTTATTTTTCTGCGCAATTACAAACGCACACATGCATTGACATTCGTTGTATGCGCTTTTTCCTATAGAAATATGTCAAATAAGCGTTTAATAAACCTGAAATATTTTGTATGAATAAAGCAGATAATATCTTACCATCTTCATCTTACATATACACTCAACCATACAATATGCCAAATAACGAGCATACACGCATCAACACTACTTTTTTTGAATGTTTGTTACGAACAAGAAGTCTTCGCGACATCGCTTAAAAACGCTCATATACAAGACATCCATCGTGCTTCGCTTATTAAATGATATCATTTATTATTGGTTTAGTATAATACATACTACAGACAATACATTTAAAAAGCGAAACGTATTTACATTTCAAGACTGTTTACGCAGGCCTCTATACATACATGTGTACATACATATATATGTTCATGTGAATATTTATGTATGTGTATGCACATCTTTTAGTAAAGAAAGTATACAAGTGTTGAAATGCAGCACGTTTCGCATAATAATTAGTATTGTGTATGAAACATGGACAATTTAAGTAAAAAAAAATAGAAATTGTTTTTTTTTTTTTTTTTTTTTTTTTTTTTTTTTTTGTTGCAGACAAGTTACGAACACCCACAAGTATTTTGTTTGCAAACGAAATTAATTTGGTTGCAATAATTATGATTAAGAAAGATATTGCTAGTGGACACAAATCGTTTATAAAGAATTTATTATAAAATATTTTTAAATGAAGTTTCATTTAAGTGATTTTGTGATTTATAATTTATTCCTGAAGGTGCGTTAATATTTTTTTTTCAAAATAATGTGAGTTAAGCGAACAATAAAGATTTTATCGCTAAACAACAAAAATTGTTAAAATATTGGAGACGTAAGTGAAAAATTCATCGTTCCGAATATTGCGTGTTGTTGATTAGAGGTAAACGTTAAGTTGACAACGCTGCTTGGTATTTGCATCATTTTAATAATTTTAATAATTGTATTGTGTACGGATTTAAAATTTTTATTTCTTCCTTGTTAAGCTCATTTTGGAGGATGGCGTTGGCTAAAGTAGTTAGCACGTTGACTACAAAACCGAAACTCCTGGGGCCTAATTGCGAGCGAGTTATTACTCGAATGTTCGAGTTTTTTAACTTTTCGGATTTTCGCATTCGATTTCGAATAACACACATCGAAATTTCTAATGACAGCATTCGATAACGTGCATACATTCGAATGCAACCCTTCGTGTTTTTACTCGCAAGCAAAAAGGCATTCGAAATCATATTTAACATAGAAAAAGCGAAGAAAAGGAAAATGTATGTTCAATATTTGACTTATTTATTTATGGCATGTTTCTACATTACAAGTAACTCGAAAATTTTGTTCATATGAGTCCAAAATTTGGCTTTGGGGTTTTCATAAAACAACTGTCAACTTTTTCTGAGTAAAATACGTAATACTTTTTTATTTTGTTGTTTCTACATAACAATTTCAATTGTATCTAATGTCAAATATAGGCAATCCAAAATTAATACTTGTGTGGAAATTAAAATAGGTTTTTATTTATTAAAGAAGAAATCGAATGTCCACACAATCGTCTAATTGAACCATTATGGAACCTGTAAGCATAAATCCAAATATTCTTACATTATATCCCATATTTGTATGTATTTTCATCACAATTTTATTTTCAATTTTGTTCACATAAATTTGTTCAAGGAAAGTAATAATAGGTTTGTTCGATTACCTGAAACTTTTTACTGAGCTTCGCTGTATTATATTGAATTTCGTTCGTTTGTAATTTGAGACTGAGACAAGATCTCACTGAATAAATGGTTGCCGAAAATAGCGGTTGCACTTTTCTTTTTTGTGAATTTTATTTTTTAAGTAAATTCTTCAATCATTTTCTTGTATGATGTGTAGCATATTAAAAAAAAAAGAATATACATCGGTTTTATGTATATGAAATATATTTTTTATATGTGTAATACATTTTTCCACATTTAAAATATATTGAAAGATATTAGCCTCCTAACCACGATAAGGCATATTATTTTGGTTCATATATAAACTCCTGTGCTTTAAACCACATTTCAATGTAAAGTTTTTTATTCATTATTATCTTGGATCTAGCTGTATGCAAAGCAAGAAGATTGGGAGTATTTCCATTAAATGCGGCAAATTAGTAACCATCTGATGATATATGTATGTACATATCGTATATGATGGATGAAATATATATATAAATTCATGAAGCATGAAAGCTTTTTGACTTGTTTCAGCAAAATCTTAATGCTTTTATAATTGTGAAAAAATTATAACATACCGTAAATGAAAAAAAAAGTATGTCACTATCGATGTTATTAATTAAGAATCTCTGATGCAGCTTTTTTAAAATATCTAAACATTCTTTAATGCTTAATAGCAAAAATACTCAGGATTTATTCAGTTACTCGATTTTGTTTGAAAAATAAACGAACTGATCTAATATTGCATTGCAATTTAAAAGCAGCTGTTTTTTATTTTGCTCGATTTTCTCCTAGGGCTGCCATTAAGTAGTGCTTCTAGTATGGAAAAAAATTAACTCAAATACCAAATTGTATATGCAATTAAATATACAAAAAGTGATACCAAATACAACGTAAGCTAGACAAGTGTACTATAAAAACTCATTTTGTTACGTACTCGCCTGTGTACCGCTTGCTTGCCTGAGAGATTACTTGTTATGTAGAAACAGGCCATTATAAATGAAATGAATGCACAAATGTACGTATAAAAATTCAAATTAAAAAATGTCTAGTTGACATCAAATAGAACAAAACACACTGACTTGGCAAATAATAAAATAAAATATAAAAAAATCAACCAACTCTGGAAGCATCTAAATAACAAATTAACTGCTTCTGGTCAACCAATAAAAGAATCGAAAATGTAGCTAGTGCTCTATTCTCTAACTTTACACTAATTTACTATTATTAAGTTATTAATTAAATTAAAATGAAAATAACATTTATGTATATTCGTTTCTTTTTTCTGCATATACGTGTGTATGTACGTACATACTTACATATGTTTTTGCACACATACATATATACAAACAAACATATGATTTTGCTTACAATTTATTCAGTGTTGTGAAATGAATTTATATATAAATATATTTGCCTTTTCCCAACACTGAAACAATAACTCGATTCGCTTAATAACGAGTGACATCATCCGAAAATTTCTAGCCATCGAAATTAATTTCTATTCGAATGCAATTCCGATCACGAGTGCAGGAATTAGGCCCCTGGGTTCGAGCCCGGTGTCCGGTAGTCATTAAAAAAAAATAACAACACCACAAATTTTTGTGATGTGCATTAGTGTCTTTTGTATCAGTTTTTGTGGGAAAAATTCTAGTGATGCATACATAAGGCACTAGTCACTAAACTATAACAACTTCAGCAGATACTAATCCTAACAGAATCATCGGCGAAGTGAAATAATTAATAAAATGACTACTAAACACAGCTTCAAAATTTAATATACGTCATTTGACACCAGAAGGCGCTGCAATACTGTATTATTAAAATGTGTGGAAAGACCAGAGTCGCAAAAGAATGAAGCTTTCCTCTATCTCTTTCTTCATCTTCCCTCTTGTCTATCACCCTCTCTTACTATCTCCTCTTCAACCCACAGATAAAACAAAAGGATCATTGCATTGAACCCAAGTGAGCTGGACTCTAAAATTTCACCCTTCTATACCAGCAACCTGCTAACCTATTATAGACTTATGTTCCATAATAAAAAAAATATTAAATTAAACATTTTTAATAGCCCTGAATTTGTATTGGCAAAATTTTTAGCAGAAAAAGTTAAACAATTTTGCATAATTAAATTAAAGCTTTATTCAAAATAGTATTTGCTCTCAGCTCTGAATGAAACACAAATTCTGCAAAACATATCAAATAAACACAACCCACAAGAATGAAAATAAACACAGCGAATAACTTAATAGAAAAAGTAATGAACTTAAGCACTACTGACCAATAATAACTTTCCTACAAATCTTACAAATAAATTTATAAATACAGCTCTAACAAACAATGGAAAAATAAATCAACAAAAGGATGGAGTTATTTTTTACAGTGTACCATATGTACCGAAACTCACTGAAAGCAAACTTTTGAAAAAGATCATAAAGGATGACAAAACAAAAATAGCACACAAATCCAACAACACTACTAGACATCTATTCACGCGCAAAAAAACAAAAATAAACAAAATGAAAATTGGCAATGTACTTTTACGAAATAAAACTAGAAGACTAGAAACAAGAATAGCTGAACATGCAGCAGATATTGAAAAGGGTAGAGAAAGCACAGCTCTATCCCAACATATAAAAGAGAGTGGGCACAATATATGTTTTAGAAACGTCAACATATTAGATATAGAAAATAAACATAATAAAAGATACACTCTGGAAAGTTTAAGAATACAGGAACGGATCAATAAAACGATGAACAAGAAAGAAGACAAAGACAACATTAAATTACAATATTCAATTGCAATACACTCTGATTAATCTGTGATAGAAAACCGAACTGTGATAATTTGTGTTTGTGCCGTGATTATATTTTTATATATTTATTTTTATATATTTTATATATTTACAATTTAATTATATTAATTATTTTTCAAATGTTGTGATGTCCAGTTTTAGTTTTATTAAATGACAATTTTTATATTATGTCCGTGATGTTCAGTTTAATTTGCATATAAGTTTCATACTAATATGTAAAAAATCATAAACCTTATAAGTCTCACATACACACACACACACACACACACACACACACATATATATATATATATATATATATATACATACATATTCTAATATAACATTAATGTACAATTTATTCGTCAGATTTAAATAAAGAAAGCTCCTGAAGAAGTTGGAAAAAAACAAACGAAACGTCGAGCAAATAAAGATGTAAAAAACAACTATACATCAGAAAGAAAATTGTTTTATTAAAAATCTAAAACAAAAACTTGACCAAAGATTAGCCTAGGGAAATCCCAACGAATACCTCAACAACACATTGGTCAAATAACAATATAAACACATATCAAATAAAGTTGTATAAAAATTTTTCAACATTAAAGGGGTATTGTGAATGCAATGCAGTATTTGAACAAGTTACCTCCATTCTAACTGACTAGCACACATCCCCTAGGCTATCGTTACACATTCGAGAAACTATCGCGAGAAGTTTGAGATTCGAATTTTTTTAGATTCGCAAACAAATATCGAACAAAGGCGTTTCGCAATTTATTCGCTTTAATGAGCATTTGTTTAAATCGAATCTCAGGTCAAGTGGGTAAATAAATACTCTGCCATAAATATAAATATGATTATTTGTTTACATATGTATGGATGTCTATTTTGTACGAGTATAAATCTGTATATTTCTGTATGGTATGGTATACCCAAGTGTTTTGATTTATAATCTAGAAAAACGTTTTTTTCCAGTTTTCAAGTTTGTTGTATGGTTTTATTTTCCACACTTTCATTAACACAAAAGAAAGAAAATCTAATATCTAACATTTCTTATTTTTGTGGCTGTTTTATATCAAGGCCTGTCCCTCATGTCATGACCCTTTTTTCTCTCTCTCTCTCTCTTGATGATTTTATATAAATTAGTTACATATACTATTTTCTATACAAAACTTGAGGTCTTTTTTATCACTACATAAATGTGTGTGTGTGTGTGTGTGTATGTCCTTGTTTTTGCTTTATGTTTAAATAAATATGTGCTTAAATCAATCTTGTGTGTATTGAGATTTTTTACTATTTATTTTTTCCAATATTACAAATAAATTAAAAGCCGATAAGATTTCCGTATTTTATTAAGTTTATTATTAAATTTATCTGATTATAAGTTAATTATAATAAGAGAAATGCTTGAGGGTTCAAGGAAAAGATTTATAGCAGCAAATATAGTAAAGAATAAATTAGATTGACAAAGAGTTAATAATAACAATAATAATGAAAAAAAAAATTCAAATAATTATTTAAAATTACTTTTCAACAGACAAATTGTAAGTTAACGAAACTTTAAGTGTCTTACTATCAAAAAAATAAATAAATAACTACCTCTAGCACGAAGCCAGACATCCGTTCTTTTCACAAAATTTTTCACCGCATTTTGCAACAAAGCTTCGCTTATCTCGTCAATGCAGCTTCAAATTTCTAGTTGTTTCTAGGTTGTTCGGATAAATCCGGTCTTTCAAACTAAAATTCACAAATTTCACAACTAAAATTTTTTGTTCAAGAATAGTTAAAATTTTATACAACGAGTACATAAATGTCAAATGACGAAGGCTCAATTCTTAATATTTAATCATTTGACTTCCTAACTGCAAACTTGCTCATCCTTTAGTTTATGTTCTCAAAATAAAATCCCCACTGAAAATTTTGTATTTTATTTATCAGACGTTTCAAAGCATTATTCAAATGTCTTCATAACTGGAAATATTTTAGGGGTTGCTGAGAATATATGTACATTAAATTTTGTTTTATTATAATCTCTTCATAAAAACATATATGAAAAAAAAACCAAAATTATTTCTTATTTTCACATGTCCCTTTACTGTTATGATTGTCCACAGTTCATCGTGCTTTAGTAGGAGAAGAGTTTAACTTGTTTCACTTACGACAGGGTTAAGAACTTTTAAACATAAAATTTTATTATTACATTAAATGAGTTTAAGCTTTAAGGAAATGTAAAGAAAGTAATTGTAGTAAACAGGATTTCAATACTAGTATAACTAATAACAATTCAATTTAAATTGATAAATAAACATTTTTTTTAAATTTATCCCTAAAGTGAAAGTTATTAATGTACTCAAGTGCTTGTGCATAGTAAACACATATACGAGCATGACATTATTAAATGTCTTAAAGTCAATGTACCGAGTGAATTAGTTAATATTTGTACTTGAATTTACACGAAGTTGTGGAAAATAATTTATAAAGTCGCGTGTCTCAATTAGTAACAATCATTATAATTTAATAGACACACATTATTTACAACAAACTTGCACACACACAATTACACAGACAGAATGTATTAGAAGAGATTAAAATTATGCACACTTAAGTGTGTGTGTGTGTGTATGCATACTTATATTCATACAAATACACATGCATGCTTAGACTTATACACAAATCGGTTTACATTAATCCACAGAAATAATATTGACATTTGAATGCAGAGCTTTAGAGCTTTCTTAAGCAATGTTACAAATACCTTTACAATATTACGGGCCATTAAAACACAATGTCAATTAGCTTTGAATTAGTAACAAATGCTTAAGCATTGTTTAAATTCTATAGCCAAAGTTTTGGAAATGAAATTTCTGCGAACAATGTAAATGCTGATTTAAATTCTTGGCGATTATTCAAAATTAGGTAAATGTGATATTACATATTAGAGACCTGCGTAAACAGTCTTGAAATGTAAATACATCTTGTTTTTTAAATGTATGTTGTATCATGTATTATACTAAATTAACAATAAATGATGTCGTTTAATAAGCGAAGCACTATGTATGTATTGGTCTACATGTATATTAGTGTTTACAAGCGATGTCGCGAAAACTTCTAGTCTGTAACAAACACTCAAAAGAAGTAGTGTTGATGCGTGTATGCTTGTTATTTTGCATATTGTGCGTTTGAGTGTGTGTGTGTAAGATGTAAATGGTAAGCTATTATATGTTTAAGAGTGTTTTTTTTTAAGCAAGCGCACACAACTAATGTCAATGCATGTGTGCGTTTGTATGTACGCAAACAAATCAAAGAGCCTACACACAACTTATGTGTGGATGTATGTACATATGTACATGCACGACGTTTGTATACGCGACCATGTGTATGAAAAAGACAGCATCACAAATTCTTCCGCCACGAAGTATTTTCTTCTTTACTCCTATACTTGCAATAACTGAAACAAATGTCTTACCAACAGTGTTGTTTAGCGTTTGTTTTAGAAGATTTTGCTGTAGTAAAGCTTTTAAAAATCCTTTATGTCTTAAAAGTTCTTGTGCAGGACGTTAATGCATATATATATATATGAGGCATATACATATGTATGGTTATTGAAATTTAATATAAATGAATAAATTGTATCGTTACAAAACAGTACTACTATCAATTAGAATTAAAAGTATGCTAATTTTTGCTTCTTAAAATGTAACAAATTATTTATTACACTTTTCTTTATAGAAAAGCTGAATGTGTCACATTACACCTTTCTTATAGAAAAGTTTTTATTTCATTCATTTCTCTTTTTTATGGTCAAGATTACACGGAGTTTTTCACTATTTATTTTTAATTATCTATCTAAAATGCTTTATAATAAAATACTTTGTTTAGGTTTCCACATTTCGATATTTACTCTGCATACTTGAATTTATATTCCAAGCACAATTCGCTTTATTGTCCTTCTGCGTATACTTGAAAATTAAAAAACTGCTGTTGCTTTCTAAAATACACAATTGAATGTGTCCATATACGATTTATATTATTCTGTATAATTAAAGTTTATTAAAAGAACATTAATTTCAAAAAGTTCATGAGCCAGCGCTGCCGACATAGTGAAACGAGAAATAACAAAACTGTTAAACAAAAAAAAAAAAAAAAAAAGCTGCTAGAACATTTAAAAATAAAGAAATTGTTGTCTCCTTACAATTAAGCTCTCTATAGATATGTACAATTTATTACAGTGTTTCTTTTCAAACTTCAATGCCTGTATGCATTATGAAAAATATTTATAGTTTTTAAAACCAAAATTTTAAATACTTGGCAACGCTGCTGTAAATTATGTTCTCGATGGTCTGGAAAATATTTAATTTAAACAAACAATAAATAACAACATTAAGCATCGTTGATAAGCAATAATAAGCCCTTTTCGCTTTTTGCAATTTAAGACCTTAATTTTGCAATGTAGTTATTTAATTTGTTATTATTTTTTTCTTAACAGCAAAGTTTAATTTACAAAAGGTATACTGGCCTCTAATAAATACCTTAATACACTGTTTTACACACACACACACAAACACACTCACACGCTGGCAAATCTACTTAATCATACTACGGTTCAATTTAAATTTTGAGCACGTTTCTAATTGTGTGTCGATGAAGAGGAAAGGCCAAATTTGCAAATTCTCGTATGTACTTCTATAAAAAAATGCTGAATTATTGGTATTGGGAATTTAGTATTTTTGTATCAGCATGCAGAATATAATACTGAGAAGAAAGTGCACAAACAGTTAAAAGGGCCTGAAACAAAAGCTATTTTCTTGAAAATAAGCGACGAATTTCTTAAAAGGAATAGCTTTATTTCGTATTTTTTTTATTATATAATAAATATACTTAGTTATTTATTTACACAAGAAAACGAGACTTCAGATAGGAAGAAGTACGTGAAATATAAAATTAAATTTTAATGGGCTTGGCTCCGCCCATTTTTTTAAATGGAGGATGGTGTCTATTTGAGAGCTCAAGGTGTGTGGTAATTTTCGTAAAAACCGGTTGAGTACAACCGCATAAAATAGTATAATAAATTTTGATGGGCATAACCCCGCCCATTTTTTAAACTTTCAAATTGTGTGATTACAAGAACCAAATGGTTTCACAGCAATTAAATAAGTATATAGAATATTATAAAATTAAATAAAATAAAAATGTGGGCATGTCTGCGCCCACTTTTTTTTTGCAATGGGATTGTGTCTCTGCTATTAGAATTCAAATGTATCTTCTGGCACACAATATAACAAACTTTATATTGTAGGCTTTGGGCAAAGTGAATAAAAAAAAGCATTTGCTTTTGACTTAAAAATTTGTTGTAAAACCTAAAATATGTATGTATGTGTTTTTTGTTTTTTTAAACAAATCTTCAAGTAAAAATCAAATGCTCTTTTTATTCACATTTCCCAATGTCTACAATGAAAAGTTTGTTATTTTATGTGCCAGAAGATACATTTGAATTTTACTAGCAGAGCAACAAACCAGAATTTCATATATATCATGCATTGCACATAACAGAGTTTGTAATTTAACAGTAGTTGTTAAGTGGAGCAGAGACTCGATCAATAAACAAAATTTGTGGAAAAATCGTTAAGTATTAATATTTTTATAGTTCTTTTTCCGAAAATTGATATTTTGCTCAATCAGTAAAATATTTTTTTTATATTAAAAGTACATTGAAATTTATTATTGAAGGGTTAGGTGGATCTTATGCACATATCACTGTTGCTGATGCAGATCATCAGGGAAATTGTACCCAAAAATGTATTAAAAATTTACAAATGAGGACCTCAAATAGTATTATAGTTGAAAAACACTTTAGATTTTTTTTATTTTTAGTGTAAATAAAAGCTTAAGATGGAAGAATTATTGAATCAAGTAAATTATTTATTAAACTAACAGCCTTATTTGTATAAATTTTTGAGGTATTATAAAGGCTTAAGCAATATTTTGTATGTAAATCTGTTTTAAAACCCTTTATAAAGCCGTAATAATTTTTATAAATAAAGCTGTTAAAAATAAATTTCAAAAAATGTTTGTCTGAAAATAAACTTCGAAAAAATTTTTTAACTAGACTAAAGTATAGCGTTTTTTTATATTCTAATGTATACAACAAAAATTTTGTTACTTTATGTGCCAGAAGATACATTTCATTTTTACTATGGTTTATACCAGATTTCCTTATATATAATATTTTGCACATAACAGAGCGCTGTTGGTAATTTAGCATTATTGTTAATTGGAACAAGAACTCGATCAAAAAAATTAATAGAATAATCGCTCTAAGAGAATAAAGTGAATAAAATTATAACGGCGGAATGTAAGAAATGTGTCTGGCAGGGCCTAAAATTTAGACTTAAGAAACACCCATTTCCTAAAGAAGATTAGTGGTCGGTTTTGTATTACAATGTACATATGTATATATATGTATATACATGTGTACTTTAGTTTATGTGAAATTACATATTTGATCAAAATTGCCACTCTAATCTTCCAAAGAAATTTCTCTAAAAAATAATATTTTTCATATTCAATTATTTCAATTCCCAAAAATTACTTCAGAAAAGTGAGTAATCAGATCTATATATTTTGTTTTCTTGTATTTTTGAATCCTGCTAATGCTAGCAAGTACTTTTAAAATAAAGAAGGACTTTTAAATTTAATGTAAAATATGTTCTTTAAAAGTTATGTTACATATAAATAAAAAATAAATTACTTAAGAATACTTGAAAAATATAATAATAATATAAAATTACAATACTTAAATTTAAAATTTCGTATATTATCAGCAGTCCTTTCAAATTCATTTCGTAAACTATGATTTTCTTAATGTCTACCTTATAATTTTTACCACAAAAAAACAAAAAAATTAAACTACATAGATAAAAGAACAAGTAGCATGTGTTGAACTCATAATTTATTTAGAGAAACATTGAACATTGAAACGAGCAATCCTTGTTAAACACAAAAAAAAAGAGAGAACCAAATTTTTAAGTATAGACCAACAAATGTAATAATAGTACGACTAGTACATATAATCTTAAATACAACCAACCAAATAATCATATTCAATTGCATACAAAATGCACTCGAATACACAAAATACTCGTACGAAATGAAGGAAGTACAAACGAACAAATGGCAGAGTAGAACAGAAACAGAAAATGAAAAATCGTAATAAATAACTGAAAATTTCGTAGCATTTCCGTAACCAATACATTACCCACTTCAAATTTGTTAAGTGTTCAAAACCGAAAACTACACGAAATGCAGACCAAATGGAATTATAGAGAACAAAAAATGATGGAAAAAAATAGAGCAAACTAAAGATATTGAACAATGAAGATTTGAGGAGAAAAAAGGAAAAGTAGTCATGTATGTATGGTCAGCAGCAGATGTTGATGGTATTGTTGGCACATTAAGAGGGCAATGTAATTATTACAATAGCACACTTATACATACATATATATATATATATATATATATATATATATATATACAGAGAAAAAATGCTGCATTTAAGGCTCTTGTACGCAACCCAGAAGCTTCAACATGAATCGACAAAACCTCTATAAGTATTTTAAAATTTTCATTTAAATTTTTGAAGCAGGTTATTTACGAGAACAGATGTAGGATATAGGAATTATAAGCAGTTTAACCTCGATTAAGCGATATTCCTGGAAATAGACTCCCTATTGTTTTCGCTACGATGTCCGCCTGTCTCTCACGGGATATTTCCTCCATAACCGTAAGTCATGTTTTAGACTTGGCAGTTTTTCTTGAAGCAGTTATCTTCAATTCTCTTTTAAAACTGCTCGTTTGTTTACACTCAGACGGTTTCTTGTTCAATTTTCCTATTGTTTGAAAAGAGAATTGAAGTAACTTTTCTGTACAAGCAAGTCAGTACCCCTCTTCTTTCTTCTTTCCTCTCTCTCTCCCATAAACTCAGACTTGCTTCAAGAAAAACTGCCGAGTCTAAAACATGAGCAAAAGCTACGGATTTGAAATTTTCACAGAGAACACAGAAAAAAATATTCCTGCAATAAACAACTTTATTTGAAAATTAAACAAAAAATCAATTGAATAAGGTATTTGAGTCAATTAAAGTTTTATTTAAAAATAAAATATAAACAATAAACAACTTAAATTCAAAATAAAAGCAAAAATCAATTAATAAGTCAATTAAACTTTTGTTAAAATATTTAATTAATTACAAAGTTTAATTGACTCAATAACATATTTAATTGATTTTTGGTTTTACTTTCAATTAAAGTTGTTTATTGCAGTAATATTTTATTTTTAAGCAAACGTTTAATGGACTTAAATAAATTTTTAATTTATTTTTGGTTTTATTTTCAAATAAAGTTGTTTATTGCAGGAATATTTTTTTCTGTGTATGTAAAATTTTTTACAACATCTCCCTAATAAAGAATCAAAACTTCGACTTTTTTCCATTTTTAGTTTCGACTATTGTCGAAGAAAATTAAATCAGTTTAAAAAAACTCTCACACATTTCCATTATATATTCCCTTAATACAAAAGAAAAATTAATCTCTAATCCACTTAAAGACATTTTGATGTAATAACAAATTTAAGCTTTATCTAATTACTTGTAATAAGAACAATTAAAAATATTATCTTACAATAAGTAGATCAACAAAAACACACAAAATGATAGGAACAAAAAAAAAAAAAAAAAAAAAAAAAAAAAACACCATCAAACCAACCACTAAACCATTATTTTTGTTTCGCATTTTCTACAAGTCAACAAATCCAGACAAAAGAAGAAAAAAAATGTAAATGTAACCAGAAATTAAAAAAATAAGGTCTTAACAAACAAACAAACCATGAAAAGGGATTATGTAAAGATTTGGGAAGCGTATTATGTGGGTATGAAGATAAATACAGCAAAAGCCGCATATTCTTTTGTGTTTTTTGCTTCTAATACACTGCAAAAATTTATGGAAAATTAAGCCTAATGAATTTTTACACTAGAAACTTAACTGCTGTTTAGTAGTTCACTTTAATAGAAATCTAATAAATTTATCTTATTCAAAAGAAAATTGTTCTATTATTTACTTTTAATTTAAAAAAAATTCTTCTCCTCTATTACTCATATTTTTCTTTAAGTGTTTAAGTAACCTTATTATTTCTAACATTTGGGGTCTAATAAATGTAATTTTTTGTAACTTTTTTTTAGTGTTTTCATAAGTAGTGGGACCCTGCTGCTTTTCTTTTCATGCAGCCTCTAAAGCAACAGTTAATTCTCTTTTTATTTCTATTCGCAAAGTTTTTTGTTTCTTCTTAAAAGACAATGTGGGTTATATTTTTCCAAAAAAAAAAAAAAAACAAATTGCTTTAATTGTTTCTTTTTTCAAGGGATTTTCTTTCCATGGAATTTAATATGATGCTGGTCAAAAAATTTTAGCACAAGATAAATGAATGCTGGAAAGCCAGCAAAAAAATTCAAGAAAAAAACGTTAGAAAAAATTAGCTCTAACGAATTTATATTATTATGTCTGACATTGTAATCCTAAGGATAAGTGTCAATTAAAATTATGTTGCCTTTGTTCTTGGTTGCAGTTGTGTCTGAGCTACAAGTTGGTAAATCAAAAGCTTAGCTGGATAATACCAGCAGTACTAAGAGGACTATTTTGTTTAAATTCATAACAAAATGTGACTAATAAGTTTATGATTATTTTATGATAGAACAGACAGTTATTATTATTATTCTCCTTTTTACAGAATTAAATTTATTTTGTTTTATTGTGAAGCCAGGCCGTTACCGCACCATGAACCATGAGTTTTTTTTAAATATGTTGGGAACTCATCCGAAAGAGATATGGTTTCAATACAATGGTCCTACGAGCCATACAGTGATCGCAACCATCGAATTATTGAAAACAAAATTCGGCGATAGGTTGATTTCGACAAATGGACCTGTCAATTGGATTCAAATGTCGTGCGATTTGATACCTTCGATTATTTCTTTTGGTACCACAGGAAGTCACTTTTTTATGCTGACAAATCATCAACAATTAACTTCTTGTGGACTAACATTGTTCGAAAAAGTAACCCAAAATTAAGCATTCACAATGTTCTTAATCAAGAATAGTCGCATGAAATCATTTTCAAAACTTGATGTTATGTATAAATAAATAAATAAAACACACATGTAATTTGGCGTAAAAAGCGATACGTCGAACTTTAGCCTAATCGTAAACATATATATAGAAATAAATGAAGTTTGAACAATAATAATAAAACTTACATTTTTTTTGGGATGTTAATTTAATTTTTTTTCTTTTATTTTTACAACTTAATAACTGCTTGAATTTCCAGTCTCTTAAACTAACTGTCAAAATTTCAACAGTCTTTAATACGAGTATTTAGTTTGTGTTTAAGAGCCATTTATAGCAGACTACCACGTGATTGGAGAAGAAAATCCGAAAAGCAAATTTTTTAGTGCTCATTTATTATTATATTTTACGTGGCTCAAACCACGACCAAGCTGGATAAATACTATTACGGGAATTGCCGCCAACAAACCCAATGCAAATGTTTCATAAAAACATTTGATAATCAAACAGAATTATTCAGAATTATTTAGCTAAAGGGGCCCATACACTACAACAGCATGCATGCGCAATCAAGTGTTTGTGCCAGCGGTTTGGTCGTGTATGGGCATTTTGTGCGATTGTACGGTTTGCTGTAGCGATGTCAAGTAGAGTTTGATATTTTGGTGATGATAACAGCTCGCTGGTGTGGTATATGGTGAAATTAGCTCAGTTGAGCAAAGTTGTCATGGAGCAAACATGCATTTAAGTAATATAATTTGTTGAAATATAATTTGTTTCAATGGTAAACAGAATTTTAGAACTTTAGTTATACAAAGCTGCTAATTTTAACAACATACCAATAATAATTGCAAAATAAATATGTGTCACTATTCATAACCACCCTTCCCGAAATTTTGTAAGAAATGAATATTGTACCAGCTTGCTGGTAAGTTGTGTGGTACGAGCATGAATGCTCAATCGCTTGATTGTGCGTGCATGCTGTTGTAGTATATGGGCCGCTTAAGGAGCTAAATACACACACGTGCGCAGATTATAGCAACATTAATAATTGCATAGCTTCTGCTTGTTAAGAGATACACATCTCTCCAAACACACAAATGGTAGTTCATACAGAAAAACAACCACCATAACTTGCTTATAATGATTAACATGCGCACAAACAAATAAATTTAATACACGATTTAATGGCGCGATCAAAAACAAGCATTGGAGATGCTGCTGAGATTTTCTAGACGGTACTGACATACTCTGGAAGCTCTGTGTGAAGTATAAAAAAAGCAATTTGAGTCCGATCGCAGAGGAGATGTGTAAACATCTAGTAATGAAATTTTTTTTTTAAGTTGGAAGTACTTATGCTTTTAGTATCTTTTTTTAAAATAATTAATTAAAGGTATCAAAACTTTCAATATTGTAAATACATATGAATTTGTTGCTTTTAGTGCTTTTTTAACCCCCGACTAAAAAAAGGGGTGTTATAAGTTTGTAGTGTGTGTCTGTGTGTCTGTGTGTCTGTGTATCTGTGTGTCAGTCCGTGTCCACGTACAGGCCAAATGGCTGGACCGATTTTCATTTAGTTTTTTAGACGACTTGATCGAGAGGGTTCTTAGCTATGTTTGAAGAAAATCGGCCCAGCCGTTTAGAAGATATAACATCTTTTCTGAAAAAAGTCGGGGGTTTTTAAAATTTTTGATTTTTGTTATATTAAACTTATTTGGTTAGTAAATGGGCACACTGCAGTATATGTATATGTACTGCATTCAAAATTGCAGTAAGCAGTAAATTTACTGATTACTAAAAAAATTCAGTAAATTTTTACTGCTAATGAAATTTATTTTGCATTACCAGTAAAATTGTAGGGCCGTAATCATAATAAAATTGTAGCAAGTGGCAAATTTTTTTCATTCAAATTTTGAAACTTTTGTATGAAAAACATTAAGCCACTTGGTAGAATTTCATTATGAATACGGGCATTACTGATTAATGAAAATTTAATGCACCTCATCATATAACAAATCATTTAGGCAATTTATAAAAATTGTAGAAACAAATTTTAGTAATCAGTAAAAATTTACTTGTTAAACATTTTTTATTGTTTTTACTGAAACTTTAGTGGTACTGCAGTGCTCATCTATGGTAAATGCCTTTACTTTTACTTTTTAATTTTTAATTCCTGTTGTTCATCGTTTAGTTGTTGCTGTTCTTGTTGCTGTGTACGCATTGCAATTAAAATAAATTCAGTAAAGTGCGACTTTGACTCGAGCACATTCGGTTTTGATAATTTTTTTTTTTTGATATAGCTTTCTTCCTTTTTTAAGTTTTTCAGTTTAAACGATTTTTTTTCAGTTTTATCGCTTTTTGCTCGTTTTGGCGTTTTTTTCTCTTTTTGGGTTTTTTCGATTTTTCGCAATTTTTTCATTTTGGCGATTTTTTCATTTTTGCGATTTGTTTCTGTTTTTGGGGTTTTTTTCATTTTGGCGATTTTTTTCTGTTTTTGGGGTTTTTATTTAGGCGATTTTTTCATTTTGGCGATTTTTTTGTTTAAGGATTTTTTTCGTTTTGGCGATTTTCCGGGTTTTCGCGATTTATTTTAGTCCTAGAGATTTTTTATCTGGTGCTTTTTTTCGTTTTGGCGATTTTTTTGGTTTTGGCGATTTTTTTGTATTTGGCGATTTTATAAATATTTTTTTGATTTTTTAGTTTTACCGTTCTTGAAAATTTCAAGAGGTTTGCTCTTACGGTTTCCAAGATACAGCAAGTTGGCAAAATTACAAAGTCAAAATTGCATTAACTGATGGAACACCCATTGATTTAAAGTTTTTAAATTAAGTGTTAATTGTTGTAGTCTGTATAAAAATACACTAACTTTTAAAATTTCAAGTGTATATATGTACATACAATTGTATGTATGTATATTACATGGGATTTTAACATTTTTCGTTACTCGTTTTGGAACACCCTTTAGTTTTTAGCTCTCATGTATTTGTTGTTGTAGTGGCCAAATGTCTACATATTGTGTCCAAATTTTAAGTCCGTAGCTCTTACGGTTCATTTTCACCTTTGGTGTAGGGAAATATACAGAAAAATAACCGGCGGCGGCGCACCGTCGGCTTCGAGCCGGTCGACTTGTTTCCCTGCTTGCTATTGCCTCTTTCAAACACTAATACACTCATACATAGCTCACACAGATTTGACAATGCTGTGAAAGAAAAGCAAAGAAATCTCAGCAAAGAAATCAAAGTCAAAAGATTTTTACCCCCTAGCGCATAGATGTTTAGACATCAAAAATGGCGACGCACCTGCTGGCAGTTCAGTTGTCTCTAGTTGAATTGCGAGTTCAGTTAACACTCGAGTTGTCTTTTATGAAAAGTATAGCAGAGTCAATGAGTCATTATTGTTGTATAAACACTGAGCGTTGGCAGAATAAGTCTTGTGTGAAGAATAGTAGAGCGGGAGTGTTGCTTCGAGACCAGCGTATTCAGTATTGTGAGACATGTATATATAACATCGCGGTAGATTTTATAGTACACAGTTGGGAACTTGATTTCATTAGTACAATTTTATTTAGTAAATAAATTGTGCTGATAAGCCCTAATTAGTAGACTGGGGTATTTTATTTATTTGTGGACCCGTATACACTGAATCCTTTTTAAAGGATAAAAACGAACAATACTATGGGAAAAATCTATACCCTTTAGCATTTTTGGTAAAAAGCATAAAAAGGGGTTTACTGAATTTTGTTGTAGCTGCTGTACAATTACGAAAGATGCCGAACATTCTGGATGCCTAGAAGAAATCTCTACACCAAAGTCAAGTAAACACACACTTATTTATATTTTAATTTGTTAGTGTATAATATGAAAGATAGTAAAATTCATGCTTGTACGAATGTTTATGAGAGACTGAATTGTTTTCGTCCGTATGTGTGTTTAAGTACGTGTAAATAAAAGAATAATGAAGTGTCCTTGGGTGGCATTTTGCTTGTCTCTGGTCTAGACGCAAAGCAATTAAACAAATTTGACGGTATGGTATTGGCCGATCGAGAATCGAAATTGAAAAAGATTATGGGAGCAATAGACATCTCACTATGATTTCAATTTGTAATCATCACTTGCGTATGAAAAAGCTTTCGGCAAGATGGGCGCCACGACGAATACACAGTCGGTTGTAACTATGCCTGGAGTTTTTGGCATTTGTCAACGAGTTTTTACGCCGTTTCGTATAAAGGTAGATCCCCTTAACCACACCATAAACCAAACGGGAATCAAAACAGTAAATTTCTCGAGGTTAATTGGCACCAAAAAAGGCCAATGTGGTTTTTGACCGAGAAAAATTTTATTTTCAACCAGGACAATGCAAGACTGCCTACATGTGCAGTTTTCTTGGTAAAAATCCAATAATTGGGCTACGAATTGCTCTATCATTCACCCATTTCTATGGACTTATCTCCGAGTGACTATTTCTTGTTCTCAAACTTAAAGAAATGTCTCGGCGGAAAAAGATTTGACTCCAACAAATGAAATAACCTCACAAACATGTTTATTTTGATGACTTCGACAAATATTTTTATTTTGGTAGAAATAAAAACGACAAGATGTATAGAACTCAAAACAGAAAAATAAGACGAATTTATACCAAAAAACCTGTGTTTCGTGCAAAAAGTCATTGACTTATTGCCATTGTATTATTGAATACAACAACATATTTTCAAGATACTCGTATTCTTTTTTGTTTTCAATAAAAAACTTTATAATTTTCATGATATATTTTACTGTAATTTATAAATTTTATCATTGGTTCGTATAAATCATAATCAAGTTTAATTTACTCTGTGTAAAAACTAATTTCAACCTTAACTTTCTAAAATTTTCTTACTCAGTCGTAGTTAAGTTCAGCTGAGTCCTCCCAAGTATTTATTTATTGTTTATTGTTGAACAAAATTTTTGCAGCTAATTTATAAAAGTCGTTACAACAATTTAACACATTTATTAAATCCTTTTTAGAAAAATAAAAGGCAAAGGAAAATGAAAAGGCAAACGTATAGAGTTAAAACGGCACAATTTTAGGAAAGCCATAAAATTTCAATTAAGTTTTAGCTACATGCTGAAGATATACACAAACACACTCTTAAACACAAACTCACACACATAAATACATTCACATCTATTCATGCACACATGTACTAAAATTTATTATCACACACAAGGGCTTTCTTGCCAACAAACACACACACACACATGCTCTCTTCTAAAGGAGTTTTTCTTTTGGCTGATTAATTTGACAAGCCAAAGCACAAGGACTCAAGCATTTACAGACATTAAATTTCTTAAAACTCAAACATTCTCACTTATTCTTAGAGAGACAAGCAGCAATAAAATGCTTGTGTTGAACAGTATTTAACCCCAAACATTGTTTTATGAAACTAAACAATCGACAACAATTTAGAAAATAAATTTACAACAATTTACAACTGCAATTTAATTATATGAAATTTTTTTCATTATTATTATTATTATTTGATATTTGTTCAGTTTATTCTTCGCCTCTTAATTTTTGTTTCTATTCGGCTCTTTAACTTTAGAAATATTTTAACCCAAGCATCCTTATGGAAAACTTAATCGTGTATGATTGTATGCCGCAGAAGGAGACAATTGAAAGAGTAGATTTTTTTTAGGAAATTTATGAGTTTCTTTGTCCAAAAAGAAAACCACTGCTAAAATATATTTATTAAATTATTAGATTTTAACGCGCAGATACTCTAGTTTTTTCACTAACATTCAAAATTAATGAAATAAAAATATATATAAAACGATCACTGAGGTTGACTTTGAGATACACTTGTTGTTATAGATTCCAACAAAACAATTCAACATTTAAAAGTACATACTAAAGTCTACGGGAAGCAATTAATGCTTATTCGACTATAAGAGTTTGGAAATATGTAAAAATATTGCTTTAAAGAAGCATAAAAGACATACAAATTCTTCAGAAGCTCCAAAAGATGCATATCACAAATTTTTGTTTTTAATTTACAAATTTCTTTGTAGGACTTACATAAGTTGAACAAGACCCTAACAATCTATTTTTTTTTTGGAAATCGAAATTTTTTAATTTTTCGATGTATTAGATATTCTTCTATCGAAATATACACAAAACGCGACTTCAAAAAAAAAAAAAAAAAAAAAAAAAAATTGAGTTAGGGCCTTCTCTTTATATTAAGGTAGCGATATACATATGAATTATTCAGAAAATTTTGTGTTTGAATTGGAAAATGACTGGTTGCCACGACGTTCAATGTTTGTATAACAGTAGTAACACACTGTCTTTACTTTTACATACTATTGCTCGACTACCAATTGCTTTCAACTGAGATTTACTCTTTCTTTACAATAATGAACTGAACTCTTAGTAGACAATTCTTTACAATAAACAATTGAACTTTAGACTGACTTTAGGATAGACTAAAGGCTCAGTTAGCCGACAGTAATGTAAAGTAACTGCAACAGTAAAAAACAGCTGATCGATATTGTTATGTGAAAAGTAATGAAAATGGTTATAGAGATGTAATGTAACGTAACCTGCTTTTCATATAAAAATATCGATCAGCTGTTTTCTACGTAACAGTTACATTACATTACAGTCGGCTAACTGAGCCTTAAACTACCAACAGATGAGTCAACCTTTTTTATACGTCACACAAGGCTTCCAGAATGTGACAGCAATGTCTAGACAATCCCAGCAGCATCTTCAATGCTTGCTTTTTGGCGTATACATGTACATCATTAAAGAAGCAATTTATGTATGTGTGTGTTTGTATATACATCTTCTTAACAAGGCAGAAACTATTTCATTATTGTTGTTGCTACAGTTTGTATGTACGTATGCATGTGTATTAAGTTCTTTAGGTAAATAATTCTGGATAATTCTTTTTGTTTACCACATATTTGTTTCTATGAAAACATATGCATTTAAAAGGTTTGTTTTGCGTAACAATACATTAAACTTGTATACTCCTCTCTATCTTTTTATTGATGACTGCAGTATTGTATTGGGTTCTAGAACATTTCAAATAATATCAATGACACGCCCAATTAACATATCGCCCTAATCTGGACCATCCGCAACACCCAATATTTCTGGCCAGCAATACCGTTTGAAGCATAAAAAAATATTAATATAAATTTTTTAAATAGCGTCTGTTCGTAAATGCATCACTGCGCTGCAAATGGAAATTTAAATGTTCTAAACTGGTTTACTGAAGTAGATAACGCACAAATAAAAGTCAAATATGATGTACAAACATGATTACTACTAAAACAGATTATCAGCGAACTTGTACTTCATTTTGAATAAAAGTTTGCACCTATGATGCAGAGCTGTGATGCATTTACGAACACACCCATACTTTATTGCCCATTTACTTTATTGCAATAAACAGCTAAATACTTGTAAGTTCTTTAACAACTTACTTACTTTTATACAAAATTTGTCTATTCATTCCCATTAACTTTTGTAAATATAATAAAAATCTAGCTTTCAAATCAAAACAATTGTAAATCATTTATCGAATGATAAAAGTCCCTCTATTTTCTTTTGATAACTGCTAATAGCATTTACCAACAGCCTTTCTTTTATCAATCAAGATGATGTTAATGTACTTCTATGTTTTTTTTTATTATTAAAGCAATTTTCATTAGTCCTAAAAGCTTTTGACGACGACACATTTTATGTAATAAATATGAAAAGTTAAACAAGAGACAATTGCTTTTTAATGGAAAATGGCAAAATTCGAATTTAGTTTGTAATTTATGTTTGAAAGGGGAAAAGTCAATGAACATACTCGTTTGTATAAAATAAAATACGAGTAAGCATCAATTGTAAAAATTATTTAAAAGGAATTACTCTCCTCATAAATAAACTGGGATTGTAAATTTTTTTAAAGGAAAATCAGTAAACTTATTTTTTATAGCTATGCTATTTATGTACGACACAGGAGCTAGGATGTGATTTTCGTAGCAAGAATAATCGACACTATTACAGTTATAAATTTATTTTTGTTTAAATTTCTTTGTACTTAAAAGCAGAGTACGAAAATAAACGAAACATATTGTTTGATTTTTTTTCGTTCTTTGAAATGAGAAGGATCGCTCAATTTGTTTTTGTATTGCTTTTGCACATGAACACAAACCAGAGAACACAGCTGATCAGCTGTAAGCCAACTAACAACCGGCACCGGCCACGCCGCTAGTAAATAAAATAATTGTTAATAAATGGAAACGTTTTGAAATATTTGTGGCAAATTTGACATCATAATATAATATAATTTTATTGCATTGTTATTTAACAAATTAACGGCCCTTTACACAATGTTCAATTTAAAGCTAACAGGGACTTTAACGGCAAGTTTTGTATGTAGAACTTGCAGTTAAAGTTTATGTTAACTCTTAATCATTGTGAAAAGGGACGTCAGTTTTTTTATATAGCTAAGCAGCATAGCTATAACCAGGTGTCCTAAGACACCTCTCTTCTTTTTAATATTTCCTTTGCATGCACACAAAAAAAAAAAACAATATGAATAATTTTGTAATACCAATCAAAATATTTGTAATATCAATTTATAATACTTTTTTCTGAAAGTATTCTGGCTGCATATACTAATATATCGTTACTTTAATATAAAAAGGCTTTAACTCATCAGTTTTTTGAAATCGATACAAGAACATCTAATATATGGAAAAGTGCAAAATTCTCAATTAAAAAAAAAATTATGATTTAAGACCTTTCTGTATTAACGTAACAATATGTCTGTTGATAATATATCACAGTATGTAAGAAAAATAATATTTTTAAATACATTTTTGGCAAAATTATATACAAGCAACTAAAGTATAATATAGTAGGGAACAAAGTGGAAGTTGTAAGAGAGAACTGAGTCATAAAACGCAATTTCCGCAAATAACTTAGACAGTGATTTGAAATCATTGCGGAAAAAAACTATGGGCAGGCAATCTTAAAAACACATAGTCAATAAAAAAAATTATTAGCAACATTTTCATACTCATACGATTATACACATATTCACATGCACCATAAAAAATTATAGTGATTGTTGTATTTATTATCTACTGTGAATATCAGCAGCAGTAGACTGAAGTGCGTTGAATGCCAGTAAAGGAAATGAAAAAATTCCTTAGAGCAACAACAAATGTGTACGTATTTCATCGCTCGTTTGTGTGTGTGCAACTTAAATATTTTTTTTTTTGTATGTACGAGTATATAAATAAATAATAAAAGCACATAAAGAGCTTTTTTTAATACAATATTTTATCAATACAAAATAAATGTAAAAAATGTCATTTAATATCTTACGACGCTCCGGGGAACATTCAACAAACACAAGTATGTGTGTAATAATAAAAAAAAAATATTGTATTGTAAAATTATATTCACTCAAATTCTATTTAATTTTATTGGTTTGATTTTATGCAAGCAAATAATAAAAACAAGTAAGAAGGCAACATTCGGCTGTACTGCATGTTATATAATCTTCAAAAGTCATAAAATAAATAGACATATTAGTATAAATAGCATAAAAGTAATTATGGGACGCTTTATAACGAAATTTTGTACATATGCGAGTATATCGACTAACAATTATATTGCGATTCGTAGCCCTCAACTATATTTAAAACTATTTTACGCTCGCTTTATTACCCCTAGATTTTTGTGTTCAGCAGTTAACCGTTTTAATTTAAATCTTTCAAATATATGAATTAATATCTAAAAGTAATATGTAGACATTTGGCAACAATATGCATATAAGGTTCATAAATAAATGTTTTTTTTATATGTACATAATATTTTTTAATTTATGAAAATTAACTAATTTGAATTTTTAAAAAAATATGTATAATATAGAAAGGATATTATAACTCATTATTTTTCTGAAATCAATTTTTTTGTATATTTCGATAGAGGAACATCTAATGAAAAAAAGAATAAGGCCCTTTCTATATTAAGGTAATGATATGTACGTACATATTATTTTGTTGTTGTTGTTGTTATAACAATAATTAGACTCAAGAAATATATGAATTAGGCCACTTTAATAATTGTGGGCTCTCAAGTACACTTTAAATCTTTTATGTGTCAGCCATAAACTTAGTCAGAGTAATTAATAATTCATAAATGTCATATTAAGCACAAAAATATTTTCAAAAAGTTTCATCTGGAATGTCGCGTATTAGAGTCGTAGTGTCCCTCTTTTTCAAGATGTTACGAGCAAGGGGATTAGAGTGAGACTTTAGTTTTGTTAAGTATTTGTCTGCGTATTTTGCAATTTCTTCAGTCACTTGTGGCATATTTAAATCACGATGTACATTTGAATTTCTGATGTGTCAAAATCATGTTTTGACTTCGTTGAATTCTCTCTATATTGGAAGCTGAAGCAATGCCCCATAACTGTATTCCGTAGCACCATATTGGTTTCAAAATCGACTTGTATATTAAAAGTTTACAATATATACTGGTGGAAAATAAAATAGATGCATAGTTGAATAAAGATGGTTGTTTTGTAAAGATTTTTGTTTGCGGTTTTCAAACTTATTATGTTTGTATATTGTGATTCTCAATATAGTATTAAGAGTCTTACTATAAACATACGGAGTTTGTTAAAGGCCATGGATACACTATCATACAAAGTCGTGCGATCTACGAAAATATACAACCCTGGTGTGATGACTTGTTATTGTCTTTTGAGAATTTTCATAAACTCCATCATAGCAGCGATGTACTTTTTCGTAGATCGCACGACTTTGTATGATAGTGTATCACGGCCTTAACTGAATTCAAAAATTTTTTGGGTTGAAGTCTACTGACGAGTTCCACAAGCGGGAACGAAATGCATATAGACAATTGCTTAACCATAAAAACAAGCCAATTTTTGAAATCTATACTGAGTGTTGAATTTCTACCAATCAGCCATTGTATCTGAGTTATTTTAAGTTTTATTTGTGTTAGCTTTGAGTCAATATGGTGTTTCCATGTAAGCCGACGATCAAGGTGTATACCAAGGTATTTCACATGTGAATGTTGAGGAACAACTTTACTGTTGATTCTAATGGGGGGACAAGTATCTTTTCGTAGGGTAAATGTTATTTGTACACACTTCTGTTCGTTCACTTTTATTCTCCATAAGTTTAACCATAGCTCAAGTTGTGTTATATGTTCCTGAAGATATCGGGATGCCTCATGAGGGTTTTCGTGCATACTAAGGCAGGCTGTATCATCGGCAAATGTAGAAGTGCGGATATTACTGCTCACAGGCATATCACAAGTATAAATCATAAACAAAACTGGCCCCAGTATACTTCCTTGTGGCACATAAAATCTCCTTCCATAACAGAGAACTTCCGGCCTAAAATATAACTTTCAAAAAGTTTTAGAATGTTTTTTTGGTAGATATGTCTTCAGTTTTAAAATTAGGCCATCATTCCAAACTTTATCAAATGCCTGAGAAACATCAATAAACAGGGCAGAACAATACTTCTTTTCTTCAAATGTTTTCCTTATAGATTGAACCAATCTATGCGTTTGTTCAATGGTGCTATGCTTACTTCTAATACCAAATTGATGGTCCGGTATGCACATATTATCTGTTAGAACAGGGGACAATTTTGTTATGAGTCTTGGCACAGTTGAGAGCAAACTTATTGGCCTATATGACTCATCTTTGGTAAGATCTTTGAGGGTAGCGTTGGCTGAAGTAGTTAGCACATTGACTACAAAATCGAAGTCATTACATAACAACACCACGCATTTTTCTGAAGTGCATTAGTGTCCATTTGTACCAGTTGTTGTCCCCCAGGGGAGTCTATATAGACTACGGGTGTGGCAACCCCGGGGCCCCAGCTGGGGTGATGTGGCTTTTTCCATTGACGTACCTTTGGTACATTACCCATAGAACTTATGTGTTACTACCCAATCTCTGAATATAAACAGAGCAAAGGATGTGCACATATTTATAACAAAAGGAAGACAGGTCCTGTTGATGTCAATTAGGTGCAGCGTCACCTAGAACTGCCCCTGAGTTCAAAAGACGATAGAGGTGAAGCCCTTGTGGTGGAACTTCGAGGTCTAACCAGAGGCTACTTCTGGTGCCAAGGGTGCCGGTTGCCCGACAGCCGAGCTGCTTTGAAGTTTTGAGTGCATGTAGCGGTCGTCAGTTTCCTTTGCTAAAATGCCGAGTTCGTCCTACCCCATTGGGGTATACCCCACGGGGTTAAAGGGATGATTTTGGTATGTGTGGAGTAGGCACTGGTTATTTGGCGACACAGGCATGGGTTCATCTCGGGTAAGTGGTTGAGCTGTGCCGGCAATGGTTGAGGAATTCTCATGGGGACCTCGCTATGGGTGTATACACAACACCTTGGCGTGGAAGCCAGAGAATTATCGTGGTGGCTGTGGTTGCTACCAAAATCGCTGGGAGAATACTCTTGGCTTCCCAGTGTGAAATCAATACTAGTGGTTGGTCTGACGCGTTCAGCCAGACACTATTCTAGGTGCTGTTGCCATTCAACAGAAGCTGCTATGGGCACGGACATAGCAGCAGAGTTTAGATAGCTCAAATTACCTCAGCAATTACCTCAATTAGAATATAGTACAGGGATAACTATATTCAAAGATTGCAACCTATGTGCCTTATGGAGTGGGCCATAGGTTCATTCTAATAGGGTGCATGGGGGCGTTGGTCTGGCGTCTAACCCACACCCGGTGCTTTGGCACCCGTGATATATGGCCGTAATGGCAGGTGCTCACGGAAAGCTATCGTACCAGTTGTTGTAGTAAAGTACAAGTGATGAAGGCATAGACACTGAACTACACCGTCTTCAGCTGATACTAATCCTAATGTAACATCAGAGCGATCTCCTTCGTCGGTATTGTGTAGCAGAGTAATCGACAAGGTAAATAACCAATGTGTTGTAAAAGAATGAAGCTTTCCTCTATCTCCTGATTCATTACTTTTTTCTTTATACTATCCCTTTCCTAAAGAAGTTAACACCTAGTAATAGAAGTAGGCATTCATACCCTGAGTGTTATTTCTTTTAATAATAAGAAAAATGTTAGCATTTAAAAAATAAATAAATCAAATAAATTAAGTAAAGGTGACATGTAGACATTTGGCAACAATATGCATATAAGGTTTTGATAAGTGTTTTTTTATATGTACAAAATATTTTTTAAGTTAAGAAATTTATTTTATATATTAACTTTTTAAAACACGTATATACATATTGTTACCTTAATATATAAAGGCCCCAACTCAATATTTTTTTTGAAATCGAGTTTTTTTGTACATTTCGAATTCAAAAAATTAATAGTCAGGGCCTTTCTATATTAAGGTAACGATATGTTTATGTAGTTTTAATCTCTTCTTTGAAAATTTTAATATTTTGGTACGAGGCTAAGAACTTCTTAAAAAATAATAATTGAAGGGGCTAAGAGTCACACAAGCGGCTCCTAATTAATAATAATTAATTTGAAAAAAAAGCAAAAAGATAAAGTAATTTCTTACAGCATCAGTACCTGGATTCAACAACTTTTATTACGATAATCGCATCGTTATAATAAATATAATGAAAATTTATCCAGTTTGCTATTCATTAAATTTGTTTAGCGATGCTAGATGTGAGTTGAGTTAAAAAAGTAAAATCAAAAGCTCCAAATAATTTAGTTTTTATTTTTTTAATTTTTGTACTTTTTGCTTAATTTGAATTTTTTTTTATATAGAATTAAATTTTGTGAAAAGTACAGCTGTACGCTATCGTTAATGAGGAATTGCAGCATTACGAATAAACATTTCGATATATATATATTACGATTTTCGGCTTTCAAAAAGTTACTGAATCCAGTTACAAGAAGCCGTATGCTCTACAGGACTGAAGGTGAAAAACAATTTGTAACACAATCACCTAGAAATTCATTTGTTCTATAAGAACAGTCTGACATCACATAGTCAAGCATCTTTAAATATTGTTTATATATTCCTAATGCTCTTGAGTAAATGAGTTTCAATCATGTACAATTTATTTTTCAATTTGTAAATACTAAACATAAAAATCTGCATAAAATGACTGTACTCTGTTAAAAATATTTATTGTTATTCAACAAGGCGTAATAAAATTTAAAATCAATCACAGAATTAAAAAAAAATCTGGCTATAGAGACAAACTTTATGTGTCGTAAATTTAATTTAAAATTATAGAAACATAAAAGCATTAAGAAAACAATAAAGGACCAACGAAAACGAAAATCTTGCAAGAGAGAACAATATCATAAAAATCAACCCTTTGTAACCACAAAAGGATTTTCTTAAATAAATTTATAACTTAACCCCACTTAATCATGGAAAAATTTATATAAAAAAATCCTTTTTTAAGAACACCATACCAGCATACAAGCACAAGCACATACACACACACACACACATATTGTATTTGTAATACGAAGCATGAGCATAAGAAAATTATTTTCGGTACTTACGATGTTCAGTTTTTATTTCTGTTTTTCTGTATGTGTAAATAAACTAATATTTGCGGAAACAATTTTCCATTTTCTGCTCTGATAGCAAGAGTTTCAGATTAAAAGAGAAACAGTAGCAGAAAAAGAAAATGTAAACCCTTCACTTATACGAGTAACAAGAAAATGTTTTAAGTGTTTGTGGGTTTGGATGTGGAAAGCAAAAACGTAGATTACATGTTTACCACACTAGTGTGTTGTTGGCAAAGGAAACGAAACTTTCTTCTTATCATTTATTATTATCTTTTATTTTTTGCTGCTGCTTCTATTTTTAAGACCATAAACACTTCAATAAACATTCTTCTTGCTCTAAGATCATGTCCTCTTGCATGTCACTCAATTTTGATACGCAAACATACTTTATATTTTTAAACCCTTCAGTAAAATTTATTTAAATTTAATACAACATTTGTTATTTTCACAATATTATTTTACTATGCAATATTCCAGGCAACGAAATATCTATTAATATATATACTGAAAGACAAGATTTAATAGCTAACGAAATTTCGCTTTAAATTCAAAAATTTCACCAAAAATATACACTGGTAGAACTAAAAATGTTGGAATCAGATCGACATTCAAAATATATATAAATCGATAAAAAGGACTTTATAAAAAAGGTAATATTTTTTCCAAAGCTTCTGGACCACAATTGCTTTATTAAATTAAATTGAATTCCTTAAAAATTTTAAATAATTTTAATTCAGTTAAAGCCTTACCCTCTGTTCCACAAAGCAGACGGTCTACTTGGGGAAAAAATTTTATGACAACTATTGTTAAAAAAAAAAAAAAAAAAACCCCGGCTGCGACGAACTTGGTCCGTTAAATATCCTAAATGGTCATTCGACATGAAAAATCATAAGAGAAACCTAAAGATGATTTTAAAACACCAACTTTCTGCCGACTTTTTATTTTTTTCGTATTTACAAAATGGCGTCTGTTGGCCGCCATATTGAATTTTGACAACTTTAGTGACACTCTACGGATTAAAACAAATCTATAGACGTAGTCATGAAAATCAGTCCACGCGTTCGGTTTATATAGTGCCGCAAGGGAATACATACATACATACATACATACATACATGCATACATACTATGGTATTCATTTAATCGGGTTTTTGCTTTAATCGGTTAATCGCTCGATTAATTAATCAAGGTTTTGAATTGAAAGATTTTTCATTGGAATTTAGTGGTTACGTTTTTTGGCAAATATTTGACAAGTGTGACCGTAACTTTAGTGCTTTTTCTTATATTCGGCGCTTTTTTCGATTTTGATATTTTTTCAGTTTTTTATTTTTGGCGTTTTTTTCGTTTTGGGCGAGTTATTATAGTTTTAGAGATTTCTTAGCTTCGGCATTTTTTTCGTTTGGAGATTATTTTTATTTGTGGCAATTATTACAGTTTTAGTCCTATTTTAATTTTGGGATTTTTTAGTTTTTTTAAGTTTTTGGCGACTTTTTTTTTAGTTTTGATGATTTTTCTTAGTTTTGGCGCTTTTTTCGTTTTTGAGATTTTTTCAGTTTTTTGAGGTTTTTTATTTTCGACGTTTTTTTTTGGCGATTTATTATAGTTTTAGCTATTTTGTAGATTTGGCATTTTTTTGTTTGGAGTTTTTTATTTGTGGCGAATTATTTTAGTTGCAGCGATTTTTTTTTAATTTTGGGATTTTTTCTTTTTAGTTCTTGACAATTTATTTTAGTTTTAGCGACTGCGATTTGTGATTTTTTATTTACTTTACAGTTTTTGGAGATTTTTTTTTTAGTTTTAGTGCTTTTTCTTATTTTAGACACTTTTTTCTTTTTTGGGATTTTTATCGGTTTTTGGAAGTTTTTTATTTCGGCGTTTTTTTTAGTTTTTAGCGATTTCTTAGTTTTGACATTTTTTTCGTTTGTAGATTATTTTTTTTTTAAAGATTTATTTTAGTTTAAGCGATTTTCAATTTTGTTTTAGTTTTTTCAGTTTCTGGTGATTTATTTAGTTTTGGTGCTTTTTGTTAGTTTTGACAATTTCTTCATTTTTGGGATTTATTTCGGATTTTCTCCGTTTTCGGCGAGTTATTATAGTTTTAGCGACTTCTTAGTTATGAAATTTTTTTCGTTTGGAGATTCTGTTTATTTGTGACGATTTAATTTAATTTTGGCGCTTTTTTAAATTTTTTCGTTTTGGCGTTTTTTTAATTAAGCGTTTTTTTTTGTGTTTTAAGGTTTTAGAAAATTTCAAGAGTTTGCCTCTTACGGTTTCCAAGATGCCGCAAGTTGTGTAAACTACATACGCAAAATTACATTAACTGAGGGAATACCCTTTAATTTTGATGTTTTAAATTTCAGTGTTAATTGATGTAGTCGGTATAAAAATACAGTAACTTTGAAAATTTCTATACATAATTGTCTGTATATTACATTAGGATTTCAACATTTTTTTTTTAAAGTTTTTAAAAGTCATATATTTTTTTTTTACATATTTTGTGAAAATTACTCGGTTCTTGAGAGAGACATCGTAGCCAAAACCATCGGGGTTATTTTCACCTTTGATGTAAAAAAAAACTTTTCTTTCAATAGTCAAAAAAAAAAATTTTTAAATTTAATTGCCTAGCATCATTTTATATTTGAGAATCCTGAAGGCTGTTTTGTTATGTTAAAGTATCTTTCCTTAATAACTTTAAGTGGGCAAAGTGAACATCAAACAGTAATCACTGGTAGGAAAATACAAATTAAAGGGTTGGTAGAATAAAATCTAAGAATCTAAGACAGTACCCACAGTTCTGATGGTAACAAAGTCAATACACTGACGATATTATTATGAAAATTTTTGTAACTTAAATATCAGCAAACTACTACTACCAGAATCACAACAATGACAAAAAAAAACAAAAAAAAAAAAATATGTTCAGATTCTATGAAAAATTACCAACTTCAAAACTGCAGGGCTTAGCTTAAATTACACCTTACACATTTGAAGTGTTTTATGTAAGAGTGTTTGCTCAAGTAAGTGTGGTATAAATATGAAGTGAAAATTTTTCTGCTGACATCATAAGAAAATTTATATAATTTTGCTTTTGTTTCATTGAAATCTTCTTGGCAAACAAAAACAACAGAGTGAGTAAACAAACGAATGAAGAAGCAAATATGTACGAGAATTAAAATGCTTGGCACAGTGTCGTTTTGGACTTATTATTGGTGCGGGTTGTTGGTGTTGTTGTTGTTATCCTCTGACCTCGCTTATTTTGTTTATATTGAAACCTTTTCTGTTATTCTAATATTACCCTGCAATTCGGAAGGTAAAAATAGTTCTAGCAAAAAATAAAATATATCTTGAAAATTTTATTACAAGAAGTTTACTGTTATTCCATCTATTATAAACATCAGTCATATATCCATATAGAACAGCTACGTCCAAGGCATATGTAGAATGTGAGAACTTTTACAAAAGAGCTTTGTGATTTTACACGGACAAGAGCACAACAGGCAATCAGATTTCTGTGTTTCTGCCACGGCTGCCAGATGAGATGTGACGATTTATCGTCATTTTGACGATTTCTAGTGCCAAAAATAGCAATTTGACGATTTTTTCCTTAAAATCGACGATTTTTCAATAGTCCAAATAGGGCACACGCAAAGAAAAGATATGGTTGTAGAATTGTTGAGAAAACAATATTATGTTCTCTGAAACAAATGTGTGGTCGTTGAAAACTAGTTATTGTTATTTTAAACATTTATTTCGTTACGATAAACAGAGTAATGTTTGATTTTAATAATTACATTATCACATCCATAAAAAAGTATGATATGGTTAGAGTTTAACAATATAGTTTTGGTAAAAATTTATGACTTCAACATAATTTGTATTATTATTTAAAAATAATATGATGTAAATAACAATATAATGTTATCCAAAACCATACTATCTTAAGTTAAAAAAAATCTTTTCCAGAAACATCTGTCAGTTCGGTACACGTGTGCACGGTAGTGCACAGGTGGTGTTAAATAAATTAATAGATAAATAAAGTATAAACAAAAGGGTTGGCGAACAAAAATATATAAACATTTGTGTATCTCGTTATACAGACATGTCTGTATGTCGTGTAAGTATACATTTCTATATATACATTTTATGTCAATAATATTAATTTATTTTTATTTCGAATTTAACGCACAGCTGTTTCTACAATAAAAATATGATTAAAAAACAAAATAGTATTATTACATTAAATAATACTGTGGTCGTATTTAACAATATTTATATAATATTAGATCATAGTATGGTGAGTCTCAATTATATTTTAGTCACATCTAACATTAGTGTTGTCATATTAACAATAATAAGATTAGGTACAAGAAAGTCAATTGTTCTTGTAGATTATATTATTATGAACTCAGATAATAATATAATTAAAGTTTGCTTTTCTATTAACAATAATATGATTTGACTGCAACCATATAATTCAATCATAGTATGTTGCTGTTTGATTATGGTTGCCTCAACCATATTTTTTCTTTGCGTGCAGCTTTTATGAAAAATTTACTGTTAGAACTTATATATGCATACCCATCAAAAGATTTTGGTGTAGTTTTGCAGACTTTTTCTTAATAATTTTTAATTAAATAAAAAAAATTGTTGATGGTTTAGCGCTAAATAAAAATAGAATGTTGTCATTTATTATTTAAAGTTATCCTTCCAATTTTGTAATTTAGAGCAGAGCTGTCCAAAGTAGCATCAGAGTGCCAAGCATCCATCGGATTCTTATACAAGTGAATACACATACGCGTGTACATTTCTCTCGTGTTTCTCTCGGTGACTAGCTCTGCATATGTACATATGTATGCAAGTATGTAGGGTTTAATTCAATGGTCACCAAGAAGAAAAAATTCTTAAAAGCAGATCAGAACTAATACATGTTTAGTGCTGTTCCACTGAAAAAATCGCTCTCGTAAATGTTTAATTGGGTATATGAAAAATATTTTTATGGGTTAATTTTATATGAATGAACGTTTATATGTAGTGGCGCCTAAGACTGTACCCAGTAAAAAATAGGATCATCCAAAGAGCAATCTTGGGGCGCTCCTTTGCGAGCAATGGATTACTCCATAAAACTCCGGACGTCATTGGATTTTTAACACAGCATGTCGGCAGACACGAGTACTCCTTTTAAGCTTCTTATGGAGTACTCCCTTTGATCTTGAAAATGACGACAGAGGGAGTAATCGTTTTTGTCTCCTAAAAGAGCATAAAGGGAGTAAACATTCATATAAAATACAAATTTGCTTATTTTTTACAAAAACAAAAAAATATTCATTTATTTTTTAAAATTTTTTAAAAAATTTTATTATTTTTGTTTTTTTGTTGGATTCGACGAGTTCGAAAACGAACTGATACATCCCTCATTGATCCATTTAGAGTATTAAGCGAGGCATAAACAACAAAACAAAAAAAAAGTTTCGATAGCTCGCTTATTACTCCAAATGTATGAACAAGTCATTACTCCTTTATTGCTCGATTATGGATTAATCCATATATTTTTTACTGGGTATGTACTAGTTTTTTTTTCAATTTCTGGATACATACTCGTCACTAAGCATCTACAAAAATATTTAAGCCAAATAAAAACTTATTTTTTAACCCTATATTCCACATATTTTGTCTATTTTGTCTAGCAATAAAAAGTACTGTTATAAAAAGATTTAAATTAAATAATTTATTTACATAAATAATATAGATAAAAGAAATTAAATCATTTTGGTGGTATTTGAATATTCTCGGTGTATTTTTTTCATAAAAAATGCGACAGAAATCTGCTCTTTTTGTGTGTTTTATGCTTTAGATTTTTGTTAGTAGTTGTGCTGTGTACGTATGCAAAGCAGAATGCTAGGAGAGCCCTCAGGGCAATGGGATGGTGGACTATGGTTTAATTAAAAGAAATTTTTATGTATACATACATGCATACATATCAATGGGCTCAAGTAGAAAGTCCCTAACTCGTACTTTTCACAAAATTGAGTTTTTGAATGATTCCAATATTCCAATGTGTGCAAAAAAAATAAATGTGAAGAAAGGCCAAGTTCCTATAAAAAAAACTTAGACCTGCTAACTTGTGAATATTTTTCATAATTTTACTACTGAGGTGAACAAAGTTGTGTATGAACATGAATTGTTATGATTTTGTTTCCTAATAAATATATTTATAAAATAAAACGTATGTGTACATGCTAAAAAAAAATATATTTTGATTTTTCCGATTTTTCTGACGATTTTTAGAATATAAATTGACGATTATTTTATATTTTATCGGGATTTCGACGATTTTTTGATCATTTTATCTGGCAGCGCTGCTTCCTGCTTACTTTGCATAGAAAAAAAAACAATTTGTAAGAACTTTCAAAGATGTTTAAGCTAGTAAGCTTGAGTGACATTGACCAGGAATTTTAAAATTACAGGCCGGGAAAGTAAACAGCTATCTAAACATAAGTAAAAACAAACTCCATTGTCTTTTTCCAAGCTGCTGGGTAGTTAATCTTTAAGTGTGTGAGTATGAGTGAATGAATATCTTTTATTTTTTGTTGAATAACTTTTAAATACAAAATTGATTGTCATATTAAAAATGCTTGCTAAGGATATTTCACAATGTTGTTGCTGTTGTTACTATTATTTTTAATAGATTTAATTTTAAATTGTTTATTTGTTAGGTTGCGGGGGAGTGGTGTTAGGTGTTATTAAATACAAAGTTCAATTTAATTAAAAATAAACAGAAGATTGTTATGTTAATTATTTTTAGAAGGGGTGAGCAAATTAAAATTTAACATTTAAGCAATTTATTATTCGAAAAATTAAAATTAAACTATTAACTAAAGAATACATTACAATACATACAATACATACTCCGACTGTCTAGGAGGTTGTTTTTAATAAAAAGTTTTCAACTAAATATTTATGCAGAGTTTTTTTTTAAGTTACTACAAAGGGGTTTCTAAAAATTAATTTTTATTTACATAAATTGGAGCAATAAGTGTTTTCAAAGAAAACTTAGGAAAATTTTATGTTTTTTAAAGTTGCATTATTTTCGTATTAAATTAAAAAAAAAAAATACTAAAAATTTTAAAAAGTAAAGATTATAAAATCTTTAACTAAAAAATATGTATACTCATATATTTTAGAACAAAAAAAATTATTAAGGTTCACAAAACTTTTAATTAACAAATTTATATACAAAATTTGATTTGTAAACGTTTCGAATACGGCAGAAAATATTAAAATAAATATATTTTTTTAAAGAGAAGTAACACTCAGGCAATGAATGCCTACTACTATTATTAGGTGTTATCTTCTTCAGGAAAGGGCTAGTGATAGAGAACACAGATGGTGAAGGAAAATATAGAAGAAAGCTTCATTCTTTTAAAACTCTGCTTTTTGCAGGTTTTTTTTTAATAATGCAGTGTTGCAGCGCTTCTGGTGTTAAATGAGGCGTATTAAATTTTTTTTGAAGCTGTGGTCAGTACTCCTTTTATTAGTTATTTTACTTCGCCGATGATTCTGCTACACAACGATGGAGGGCGCTCTGATGTTACATTAGTGCCTTATGCATGCATCACTAGAATTTTTTCCACAACAACTGATACAAAAGTACACTAATGTAAATCAGAAAAATGCATGGTGTTGTTATTTAATGACTGTTGGATGTCGGGCTCAAACCCAGTACCTTTGGTTTTATAGTCAACTTGCTAACTACTTCAGCGAACACTGAGTATTTCATTCATTTTGCTTATCATTTAGCTTTTAAATATGTACATTCAATGACAATCAAAAGTTTCGAAAACAAAATATACAATTTATCCTGCATAATAATATTTGTTATTTTTATAAAGGCTTCTTAGCCTACGGTGATTGTAGTTTTGTAATTCTCAATAATTTATTATGAATTTATCTATAAACATTTCGGTTTTGTTTGGCTCTTTTGAATTGTGATTGAAGTCTTTTGAAGTATTGCTAACGAAATGCATCTAGACATGCTTAGCCAACATTAAATGAATGTTTTTAAAAGAATATTTTAAATTTGTTTAATTTATTACTTTTATATTAGAAAATATTATTGCAAAAATTGCTGCTGCATCATTGGCATTTCTTTAACTATTGCATGATATTTTTTTTCTCGAGCATTTATTGCTAAACGTTAATTTTAGCTCATTGAATGTCATGAGAGTGAAAATAAATTCAAATTTAACTAGCAGAGACACAAACCACAATATCTAACATAAAGCCATTTGTACCTAAGAGGGCACTGTTAATTACTTAACAATAGTCTTTCAGTAGTTTAGAAAAATAATAAGAAAATTGATCCAAGAGGTATGTATTGAATGGACTAATAAAGTTTAAAAGCTTGAAAAAAAACATTTGCTAACGCCAAGACGGTAGAACACATAGAAACTTTTCATATTAAAATCTACGAAAGCAAGATTAATTTAAAATTTTTCGGTAAAGAGCTTGCTTCCATTGTGTTTCATGTTAATTGAACATGATTTACTATAATCTTCAAAGAAAATTTTCTTTTTTGGTTTAACATTGCAGTACAGTTAAATCAAAATAAAGAATCATGTTGAATCAAAATTATTTCATGTTGATTTTATATTAATATTTTTTGTATGCGAAGAAATTAATTTGGAAAAGCGGTTCCCTTAACTTAGAGCCAACGGCATTGCCCACTACTTCATTTTTCAAAACATCTGCTACAATAAATCGGAATAGTATAAAATTATTAAAACTATGAAATATGTTAAAACTTATTAAGTATCGAATGCACGACACATAATTGCATTTATTTCGCTGCTACAGGACTGCAGAGTAAATCATCAAAAAACCTTAAACAAGTAGCAAGAAATTTCCACTTAAAGCTCTCTATTTTTAACGATCAAGCTAAACAAATGGATTAAAATAAAGCCATTCAAATTGTTATTCACTAATTTAACAGACTATCATAAAAACCTTTTGGAAAACTAATATATAAAAATGCCATCAGTGAATAATCGACGGACTTAATACAAACCTTTTTTCTTCTTTTAATGCCATGAAATTTAACGCACTGAGAGCAAAACAAACAAAAAATCATTGTGTACTGCGATATAAAGCAAAGGAAAGGATTTCAACATGATTGGAGTGCCTAATCAAGGTCATGGAAAATTTCCTTTACTTTTTTTTATTTTTTTATTTTATTTAATTCAATCACGGAAACAACAACAACAGCAATAACAACAAAAGCATTTCGAAAAAAAAAATTGTATGTTTTTGTTAACAACACAAAGAGTACTTAACAATATTAGATGTTACATTTTTTGTTTGTTTTTCTATTGAATTCATATTGATTTGTTATGCCGAACACGTACCGAAAGCTCTAAAAGGCAAAAAGGAAGAGAGAGCCTTTTGTTGATAAGCCTATAATGTCGGCACACACACACATTCATGAAAGAAATTGAATTGAATAACTAACTGTTCATTCGTTCGTTACGTTTCGTTTATTATTATTCTGTTTTTTTTTTGTCATTGAGAACGATTATGAGTTGAGGATAGAAAGACACTACTGTCATCCTTGGCTAAGAGGGAAAGCTCGTTTATAGTTAAAAATGACATTAAGTAACACTAACACGTTTCAGTAGGAAAAAGATATCTACCGGCCATTTGGTATGATGGCACTTTCTGGCAGATTTCTTTGCTGTAATCAATAAACGACTGCGAAGACCAAAAACGAATTTGAGTGGCAAGGGGTTTACATTATTTGAAGAAGCAGTGATGATTGTTTGGCTAAATTTTATGCTGATGTCGTCAACGTGCCAATAGCTTCGACCGATAAACTTAACATTTATGATGAATTCAAAATTTGATAAGAGTGCCATTAAAAAAGGTGACTGTTATTGTTGGAAAGTATGTATGTATGTAAGTATAAGTTAGAAAATTATCACAAACGGATGGAATGGCAAATAGAAATTCAATTTTATTTGAAGTGACAGAGCAAGAAAACTGGCATTGTAATCTTGAAAAGAATTTTAATTTTTTTTTGTTCACTCTACGCAGTTAAGAACTTTTTCTTACAACTAATTGAAGAAAATTCAGCAAATTGAAATAAGATGAATCAAAACAATTCACACATTCCATTTGCAATAATGCTAAGTATATAAAGCAGAAATCTACATCTACTGACACCACACACAGTGGACCAAACACAAAAGAACGCTGATGATGAAGGTTTAGTGGCCTTCGAAAACGGCTGGCTGTTCCGTTCAACTATGTGTTGTTAGCAAGAATATTTACAACAGACTTTGGTGTTATTTGTTCATTAATAATTATCACATGTAATTTGGCTTAAAAAGCAATAAGAACCTTAGCTCGTTCAAATCACAAATATAGAAACAAATGGAGTTCGAATAATAATTAAAATTGATTAAATTATTCGGTAGCACGATTTTACCGGCAACTTCAAAATACTTATACTTGTCAGATGGTGAATGTCAAAAAAAAAAAAAAAAATAAAAAAAATGAGAGAATGGAAGTACCTTCTATATTTATATCATGCTTTAACCTATATTTTAAAATCTATTTATTTTTTATTTTTATAATACAGAAACAGGAAGTCTTTCTTTTTCAATTAACACATTTATAAATAGAACACAAATATAATAAAATATATAGTAAGTATTCAGTTAAAAATTTAATTAAACCAGTTAAGCTGTTGCTTAAAAATATAATTAATTAAAAGTTTCATCGAATCAATAAACTTTTATTAAAAAGTTCAAGTACATATTAAAAAAAAAATACATATGATAATTATTAACTCTACGTCTCCACCTGACATGAAATTTTTCTGTAACTTGAAGTTATAACTGAGTTGTTAAAACAAATGCACTAACAATAATATTATAACTTGAAAAAAGCATTAACTTGAGCAGTCTAGACTTAACATTAACTTGATGGTAATGTTAAAGTTAGTCATTTTATGTCAGGTGGAGACCGCGAGTAATAAACAAATAACATCAAAGTTAATAAGTTCTGACAAACACGTAGTAGAACGGAACAACTAGCTGTTTTCTGAAAGCCTTTTTGTAATGAAAGTTCAATTTTACCATCTCTAAATTTACAACAGTCTTGCCATTGTCATATGTAATTTCGCTGGCAAAGCGATACGAACGCTAACCTAATCAAATCATAAAATAAAGAAACAAATGAAGTTCGAACAATAATAATTAGGGCCTGCTCCACGATGTCGACAGCAGTCGACTTGTCGCACAGTTACGTTGGAAGCAAAAACAAAATCTTAAAATTTGTCTTTATTTTGAATGTAAGTGTACGACAAATCGAACGGCGTCGACATCGTGGGACAGGCCCTTAAATTAATTAAAGAAATATTTTTTTTAACGTGTTAATTGTAGAAATATATTTTTTTTTCTATGTATTTATATTCACTTCAGAATTCATTTATTCCAATATAGAGTTGCTGTCTTTTTTGAAAATTTAATGGTATAAGCTTAGCAGGTTTAATAACACATCAATTAAATTCAATAAATCCATAAATTCTTAAATGCAGATTAAGTACAACAGCAAAAAATAAACACATGAATAAAGTATAAAAAACGCACTCAGACAACATGTAGATGATAAAAAAATTTACAAGGAATTAAATCTGGTTCTTCAAAATTGAGAAAAAAACACGAATTTCATAATTACTGAAGCTTGTGTGAGTGAAGCAAAAAGAGAGAAAAGAACAATTCCAAAGTACTTTTACAGACATACCGAAAATATATAAATCTATATATATATATATATATATATATATATATATATATATATATATATATACACACACGCGTGCATATGTGTTTGCAAATAGGTATTAAACCTTTTACATAATCAAAAGGCACCACACAAACAGCAGCTTTAACAACGACAAACAACATGTTAAGCCAATTTGTTGTCTGCAAATAAAACGAGTAATTTCAACTCTTGCCCTTTTTCCACCATCAAATGTATTCAGTGTCATCGCCTAAATCCTTGTTTGGGGAAAGAGGAAGAGCAGATTTTCATCCTTTGCCTTTATTTCTTTCCTTCCTTGGCACAAAATATCTATGCATATGTACTCGTATTCATTGCAATCGAAATGAAAATCTATGTTATAGAGTTTTTTCTATTTTCTTTTCGTTTTACTAATAATAGTTACTGCTGTTGTTGTTTTTGTTGACTTTTTTTTGTTATATTTATTGTAAGGTAGGGATTATAAGCAGAGCTAAAAAGTGGTATTTTGTTGTTGACAATTGCTTATTGTCATGTTAATTTTTTATGTCTGTAACAGAAATTTAATTTTTGTCGTTTTTGCTCACGCATACATACATATATACATACGTACATACGTACATATTTGGTAGCGCAGACTTGCATATGTGTGTACTTGGTATTTTTTTCATTAAACATTTAAATAAATTGGATTTAATTTAACAAAAATAAGTTCAGCTTTAAGTTACAGTTAGGCATGCCTGGAATAGGATATTTAAGATAACAGTTTTTAGTTTTTTTTGGAAAAAAAAAGAAAAGATATTGTTACGAAAATAGCCGTCAACAATGTTAAGCAGCATTACACAAATATATTCCAACAGAGTTAATGTAAGTGTTACGCGAAAATATTCCTACAGGGTCAATGTAACGAATAATCTAGAATAGTAGCAAACAACTAAATAAGCATGCGCAGCTTGATTAAACGTAAACAAGCAAAAGCAACAACAAAAAGCGTCTGCTTATTAAGAAGATTCACATATTTACACACATACATGCATGCCAATTCAAACGAAAAGCAAAAGATAAACAACCACCGTGTATTGCTTAGTTAATGATGTACACACGTATGCATATACACATGTATGTACATAGTTACCACATGAACTTAATTAGGCAGCATATAAGATGATAATGATCGTCTAGACATTGCTTGAAACTTCTAGTGGAATTTGTGTGAAATATAAAAAGAGGTGACGCATCCAATGAGTTGGTTAGTTGCGAGTTAGATGGGAGTCAGTTATAGTTGTGTTGTGAACGAGTTGCAGTTGCGAACAAGTCAATCAGTTGCGAGTGAACAAGTCAGTTGATAATTAAGTTGAGAATTAATAATAATCTGCGATACAGTGGTGAGTTGATAGTTAAGAGCAGTCTGTGCTTTACACGTGAGTTGGGAAAAGGAGAAACTATAGGACAGTCTATAGTGACAGCAAAGTCTGTCGTGGAATTGAGATTAGTGTAGAGTCTATCGTGTCGACTGGAGTAAAGGGAACAGCGCAGCGAATAGACGTGTGTAAGGGTGTAAAGGCTCAGTTAGCCGACTCTAATGTAAAGTAACTGCAACAGTAAGAAACAGCTGATCGATTTTGTTATGTGAAAAGTAATGAAAACGGTTATAGAGATGTAATGTAACGTAACCTAATTTTCATATAAAAATGTCGATCAGCTGTTTTCTACGTGCCGAGTGAGTGCTGTGTGTGACGAGCAGCAGACAAAGAGGTATTGGTGTATCAACTGTGAGTGACGGCAGAGTGAGTCTCGTAAGTGACGAGTAGCAGACAAAGAGGTGTCACGTGAATACTTGAGCAGCCAGCTAAGAGACGTGTGTAAACTACAGCGAGGAAGGCGTAGTGGTAACCAGTTGTGAATATTTGTGTGTAATTCAGTAGTTTAAGTTGTATTAGTGTATTTAAGCTCTGGATTGATTTAGTTTAAGTGCATTTGTAAATAAAACTTGTATCATTCTTAACCCTAATTACTACACTCGGCTCTTGTATTCATTTGCAAATCTTCGAGTCCGCGGAAAAGCGTTTTTATAGAGAGAAAAACGTAACAATATTAATTTAAGTGTTTAAGTTATCCAGTTACTAATTTTACATAATAATTTCTATTATCTCTAAAAATTTCAAAATAACTTTTAAAGTTTCGCGTTGAGTTTTACACATATACATACATACCTAAATACATACATAAATGTTAAATAAAATTTATTAATTATAAACCTAATGCTATTTACTCATTATATTTTATGGTAAAAAACTGCAATAACAAATATGGAAGTCGGTTGATTTTGCAGGCCATCACTTCAACTTCTCGCTGAACTACAGATTTTTTTTTTGAAATGTTGCGCATCTCATTCACTTTGTAAGTACATATAAAAAAAATTAGTGAATAACGAACTATATATAATGTCAGCCCTGTTCGTTAAATTGAAAAATTCGTTAAACCGAGTACTATTTATGACAAAGTTTGTTTACTCAAAAACTATGGAAATAACAACTCTAAAATTTTTCGAGTATGTATGCCTTTATTATTATTTTAATTATAAACAGAGTAATAAATAAAATAAATGCAATTTATATTGATTTATATTAAGATCTTGCATCAGAATCGTGTTAACAAAGAATAACTAAATAAAAAGTTCATTTTTAATCTAACAAAAAAATAATAATTTTTCAAGCTTATTTTTTTGAGAACTACTACTAATACAAATCTATTTTGAATGGCTTCAACGGAAAAAATTTTTAATTTTTGTTTGTATTTTAGGAACTTGCATTTTTTAACAGATTTTCCTTTGATTTTAATTGTTGATATAGTGGATTTGGCCAATCCATATTTAACACACAATGCACTCACGCATTCACCTTTTTTATAGCCATCCACTATATTTAATTTTTCTTTTAATAACAAACTTTTTCTGCTTTCCATGTTTTCTAATGTTTACACCACAAACGATCGATCGTACAAGAATGCTAAAAAATCCAAAAGTAAACACAGAAACGCAGCCAGAACATCGTTGGGAAATCCCCTTTCTCTATATGTCTATTGCTTTTGCATATTGTTTGCGGAAATCTTTGTATTTACATCTCATTCTATACTTAAGACTCTAATTTTGTATTTGTTCGTTATATCGAGTACAAAATTACGGTACAAAGTTACGGTGTTCGTAATATAAGGTACTCAATTCAAAATTTTTATGTGTTCGTTAAATCCCGAATTCGTTAAACCGATGGTTCGTTAAATCGGAAAACTACTGTATATCAAATCGATTTGACAAAGGGTTCTGAATTTATTAGAGAAAAAAAAATTTTTTTTTGAAATCTTTTGTCAACGACAGCTCTCGAGCAAATCATCCGATTTTAGTTAAATTGGCAGAAATCGACGTGTTTTATTGAGACAAGAGTTTAGTAGACTTTTTATGGCTTAGTAGTTTTAAATTTGCAAAAAAAACAGGTTTGGTAAAATTTTATTTACAAAACATCTTTCGAATGCGGCAAATAGTATGAGTGAAAATTTGTTAGTATGTGTGACACCAACGATGCTTGATGGAAAATCAAAAAATTTTGATTTTCGGCATGCTTGCTGTCACTTGATAGTGCGTGTATATTGTTACCCCATCAAGCGCGTACAAATTTTCACTATAATTATATTTGCATTGTGAATGGTTGCCCAAAATATCGGAAGACAAACATAAATTTTACTGGTGAAGAAAAAAGAAGTGTTAGAACTTTCCTGTTTTGCTTTGTTCTTTTTTTGTAAGCAGTGCTGTCATTATTGTTATTGAATTTCTTTATTTAGACATTTTTGTATATTTTTTTCAATCAAACGAACAGCACAAAATTAAAATAAAACTGAATGCTTGGTGGGCCATCAAGCATGGTAACATCAAGCCGACAAGCATACGTACACGAACTTGACAGCAAGCATTTTGATCGTGTCCAAAGCCCTTAAGACAAATCAGCTAGTTTATAAACAAAATAATATTTATTTATAAAAATTCAAATAACAAACAAAAACAAAAGTTAACATATTTATGTACACACAAACTTAATTTAACGAAACACTTTAAACTCAGTAAGATACATACATATGTATGTATATGCATATTAAATATTAAAGCTGAATTTTTAAATTAAAATTATACGTAAACTTGCTTTGGTTTAGCAATTTTTTATAACTATTACATAAAATAAATTTCAGAAATTACTCTAAGGATCATTAGTTTAAATGTTTTAAATGAATCACCTTTAGTTGTTCTTCTTAAAATCAACGTCAGGCAATGTCAAAATGGAATAATGATTAATAATATTAGTAATCAAATCAATCTTCTTCACTCAGTTATACTTAAAAAATTGCCAAAATTTTGATAATAATAAAAAATCGATTTTTATAGCCCAATAATCGACTTCAGTATAAAATCGCAGACGTAAGATCGATTACAAAAAAACCGGTTTTTTAAAGATAAAATCGGTTTTGGATTGGAGTCGAAATCGATTTACCAATCACTACTGTGAATTAATACTGAATTTAGCTATATGATAACACCGTCATAATATGGTAACACCGTCCACAATCAATCAAATGTTGGCAAATTGTTTTGGTTTTCAAAATTAAAATGCGATTCGGTCAGTTATAAGTTATAAGTTATTTTAATTGTTTTTAGAAAAAGAAAAAATAAATATTAATATTCTTTCCATTTTAATTTTCAAAAAATGATCGAAGTGTGTGGAACGAAAGGGATGTACAGATTTTGTTTACTTAATGCAAATACTGTCGTCTGTCAGGGTAAATTTTTAATTCACATTAGTGAGATTTTAATGCAAATTAACGCTGTCGTCTGTGTACGCTATAAAACTATAATATGTTTATATACCACACACACACATATCCACCCACACATATTCATACACACAAAATAAATTAACATTAAGATCTAGCAGCCTTATTTATAAAAATTATTTATTATTTTTAAAGAATCAATAAAAAAATTTTGTATGAAAATTTGTATTGAAAATTCTTTATAAAGCAATAATAATTTTTATAAATAAGGCTGTAAGTAAATGAGATTAATTTGATTCATTTATTTTATTTATTTTTCGGCAACTATTTTGCTTGATATGTGTTTCATGTTAATTCAACATGATTTACAATAATCTTCAAGGCAAATTTTTCTCTTAAAATAACTTTATTCCTGTTTAACCAAAATGAAGAATCATGTTGAATCAAAGTTATAACAAGTTGGAAGAACAGAAACTCGATACTTAAACCATGTTTTATTAAAGTTATTACTAGTTGGAACAAAATTAATTTTCAATGTAGTCATTGTATTTTATTAATTAATTAATAAGCTTATGTTATTGTGCGTATTGGCACATGCATCAGGAAAATGTTTGTGTATTAGCTTCCCCGGCAAAAATTTGAACTCCATATCTAATCACGTTCAACGTGCTGCAATCAAAACAATCTTAAATATTCTTTAGATACACACTAAATAAATGGTTTAATTAATAAAATTATAATTCAACATTATTTAATTGATAATTTAACATACAATTTATTTGAAATGAAAGTTAGAGAACAACAACACAAGCTGTGAACTTACTGCGGCTTATCTCCTTGCGACCCTTAGACTACAAGACTATTACACTACCTACTATGAAGGAGCAGGAAGTTTCCGCTGATAATGCGAAATGTTTCGGCTATTTACGGACTATCAAAATAACAATAAAACAAGAACAAATAACAGAACTGATTAGCCTCAGTAATAAATAATAATCTTACCTGATGTAGACATTAAAAAAAAAAACCTAAAGTACACAGTATACTTTATTTCGGTTTTAAAGCGATTTTTTCCTTTTGGCGATTTTTCGTTTTGGCGATATTTTTATTATGGGATTTTATAGTTTCAGCGTTTCTAAAAATTTCAAGGGGTTACCTCTTACTGTTACCAAAATATAGCAACTTGTCAAAAGTACAAAGTCAAAATAACATTAACTAATAGAATAGCCTTTAATTTTGATTTGTTGAATTTCCATGTTCATTGTTGTAGTTTGTGTAAAAATATATATATAATAAAAAATATATAATTGTCAGTATATCACATTAGGATTTAAACATGTTTCGTTGCTCGCTCTAAAGTTCTTTTAACTTTTTTAACTACCTTATATTTGTTGTTGTATTAGCTAAAGCTTTACATATGCTGTGAAAATTTCAGGCTCATAGCTCTTACGGTTCTCGAGAAAACAACCTGTAACGGACAGATGAACAGACAAAACAATAGGGTTCCATTTCACCTTTTGTGTACAGAGGCACAAAAACCACACTGACTACATAAGTAATTAATTCAATTCATATGTATTTAACACTCTCAAACACAAAATCCCATTTTCATATTAAAAAAAACAACAACAAACACACAGGTAAATAAAGTGGTTTTAACAAACCACGTAAATACACACAATGAATATAATAAATTCATTAAATAATTTTGTTTAAAAATGTTACATTGTTTCATTTCTTTTGTTGTTTTTTTCAAAAATAATCGAAAAATTTTGACAGCAAAAGCAAGAGAGGAAATACAGAAGAAACAATTATAAAAGTAAACTCTCGTCTCGTCCGGGTACGTGCGAAAGAAATACTTATCAGACGTAAAATTAAAGTAAACTTTTTGTAGTGGAAACAGGTTTAATCCTTGCAAAAGTTTATTTGTGTTTACATGAATTACAAGTGCAGGTTTGTTTGTATTCATATAATATATAGTAAAAATTAACATTAAAACATAAATCCCTATTTAAAATAAATGAAAGTGTTATACACTAATTAGCATCAACTATAGTATAATGAACAGTGGGATAATTGTAGGAATATCTTCTTGCATTTTGACATTAGATAAAAAAGTCTAACAACTCCTTTTTTCTGTTGTCTAATAGAGCTTCAAAATATTGGCTGCAAAGACTTACTGTAGTTTCTTTAGATAAAAATATATGAAATATACTGAAATTTTTGAGTGATTCCTATAAAAATTTTCTAGACAAGTCGCTTCTTTGCATTGTGAAAAATGCTCAAAAATGGATCTATAGCAGGGATGGAATTTATGGTACAATTGTACTTTTTTGGTACCGTGGTACTATCGCGACACATTTGGTGCAATTTAAAAATCTCAACGAAATACGGCTAATATTCACAAATTGAACTCTGGCAGAAAGCACGTGCTCTATTTTAAACTATTTAAACTACAAACATCATTACTATTATTTATTTATTGATAAATGAGCGGAATGTACTGTCCCGAAAACCCTGACAGTTTGAAGTTTTGGTGGTCATGTCATCAAAGATTTTTGTACATAAAATAGATTCAAATATGCTGCTAAATATAGTATTTCTAATGAAATAGACAAATCTATCAGAGATTTGAATTATCACTTCTGTAATAGTACTAATGGAAGAGATTATTTAATATAACTTTAAGATTATTTTGGAGCAGAAATTCATATAATCTTTATATATTTATCATTAAAATCGCTCTCATAAGACCCTCCTACTTATTATTTTATATTGTATGACATGGAGGCTAAATAAAAAAAAAATTAAAGGATAACAATTCTTTTATCAGGACTTAAAAAGGGTTTTATTAATGAACCATTTTATTGATATAACATATTATTAATAATTTATATTGTGTTAATTTAGAAATGCAATATGTGTAGGAGCGAATGCACATATTTTAATCAAGATCAATTTTTTATTTCACCAAGTTGGCGACATTTTGTAAAGAAGATGGTGTAATAACTGATCAATATATACTGAAAAGTAAATAATGTATGTGTGTACATTACATTTATAAAATTTTTTGTTAAGTTAGTCTTTTTAATATAAATTAAAGAAATGGTACCTCCATGATATAAAAAGTACATTTTGTTTTCATAGATGGTACAAAATTATAAAAGCCATTTTCCATCCCTGATCTATAGCTGTGTTTTACCAAACGCAGCTCTTAGGCAATTATCAAGAGTGGCTTTTATAATTTGAGGTGCCATGCAGAATGTTTTTGAACTTAATGTGAACTATTGCTATTTTAAGAGTATATTAGACTATATGCGGCTGCCATTTGTTGACAGCTTACTACCGGAAATCTCTGATTTTTCAAACATGATGATAAGCCCAAGAATCTTGCGCGTATGTTTTAATGTATTTTATGACCATATGGAGACTTTTCTCCCAGGGCTGTTTAATATTTTTTTTTAAGTTTTAGTTATTATAATTTTAAATTACTTTTTAATTTTTTTAGGCATTTCTATCAGCAAGCTAAATACTTGAATAATTAATTTTTTAAATTTCTTTCCAGGTTTCGTCAAACCCCAAAAATTATGGTTGTATGGAGTGCATTTACTCCTTCGCTGTATATTAAAAGTTCCATAAAAACTACAATCAGTAGCCGAAAAGTAGCACATTTTTCACAAAAATCCCCACTGTTATGAATATGGGAATATTAATAATATAACACACACACACCCACACATATATAAATACACTCGCTCGGATGTGTTTATGTGCGGAATTGAAAAAAAAATAACAAACAAAAACAATATAACAACAACATGTCACACTGATAACAGTAATTAACATGTTCTACATACAATTAGTGAAATACTTTCAAAGCTCTTAATAAAAACTACACTACTACACGCTTGCAAAGGGTAACTCTCTCAAAGCTCGTGCATACTTCCCTGATTACTCCCTGGATGTCATTATAATTCACACCTTAATTTTATTTGTATGCGTTTTTTTGTTATAAAATTTAATATTCAAACATTGTTGGGTTTCGTTATGATTACTGTGGGACAGTCTGTAATGGAATAGAATTGTTAGTGAAGTTGATAATAATAAGAAAAAAAAACTTGATATAAATAAAATTTTCCATTAAACACTTGTAATGGCAGCATAATTATCAGAGCTAATTTTAATTTTAATTTTAACTTAAAATTTTTAAAGCTAGTGTATTTTAATGCCGACTACAACAATTAACACCGAAATTTAAAAAATTAAAATTAAAGGGCATCCTATCATTTAATGTAATTTTTACTGCGTAATTTTAAAAACTTATCTTGAAAACCGTAAAATGCAAACTCTTCAAATTTTCAAATATGTTAAAAATAAAAAGTGTAAAAATAAATTTAAAAAAATCGCCAAAACGAAAACAAGAGCCAAAAATAAATAAAAGTTGCTAAAACTAATTTAAATTGTCAAAACCGAAAAAATCGCCAAAACGGAAAAGAAATGCCAAAATTATAAAAAAAATAGCTGGCACCAAAATAAATCACCAAATACAGTAAAAATCGAAAAAAAGAAAAACAAACGCCAAAACTTAAAAAACGCTAAAAACAAAATAAATCGCCAAAAACCGAAAATATCACAAAAATCTAAAAAAAATCCAAAATTCAAAAATCGACATAACAAAAAAAGTCGTCGAAAACCCAAAAAAATATACATATATATCACCAAAAACGAAAAAATCCGAAGAAAGAAAAAAGCGCCAAAACTAAGAAAAAGCACTTAAACTAAAAAATAGCCAAAAAGCTGAAAAAATCCCAAAATTAAAAAATCGTTATTTAAAACTAAAATAAATACTCACAAATAGGACTATAATAAATCGCTAAAGACGAAAAAACGCCAAAATAAAATACTGAAAAAAAATACAAAAACAAAAAAAAAGTCCCAAAATCAAAAAAAAAAACCCCAAAAACTAAAACAAATACAAAAACGAAAAAAGCGTCATAAATAAGAAAAAGCTTTAAAACTAAAAAAAAAATCGCCAAAAACTTAAAAAGAATAAAAAAATCCTAATATGAAAAAAAATTTCCAAAACGAAACAAGTCCCGAAAACGAAAAATATAGCCAATAACTAAAAAATCGCTAAAACTAAAAAACCGCAAAAACCCTAAAAATAGTTTACTTGAAATTAAAAAAAAATATAAAAATAGCCACTGTCATCTGTATGGGTTCCCTTGTGGCTGAGTGGTAGCGATGCTAGCCTCTTAGTCCAGAGGTCGTGGGTTCGATTCCCACCATAGACCCTGGGTATTTTTCGCAGACAAGCTAATCGCTTGGCGAATTGTTTGTGTTAAAAAAAACTAGCTAAAGCTAAATTTTATCACTGAAATGCTGAACAAATACAAAATTTAAAATGTTTGGCGATGATATAAAACAGTAAAATTTGGGTAGATAAAATTTTTCAGCTGTTACGTTTGAAAATTGTATTCGTAGCCGAAAATCGATAAATCGACTTTATATATTTTTAGCGATAGAGATTTAGCTTTAGCGAGTTACGATTATGTAGACTAAGGTTCGTATAGTATTACAAATGTATTAGTGTCCGTATGGAACCGTTCGTGTGCGAGTCAAAGTCTCATTTTATTGAATTTATTGTTTCATTGTTTAATGCTATCTATCGAATAATCAGTAAATCATTTAATGGCTCTGCTTTCGAGTAGTAATTACCTCTGTTCTTTCGTTCTACATATTTATCATATATCTAGTTACTTTTTTCATTACTCACATGAATGAATAATTTCTTTAATGTTTTTGTATTCATAAAGTACACAATGTTTGTTCCGCGGGCATTAAATAATTTTACATGCCAGAATTATAGAAGTCTTGGTGTAACATATACTTTTTCACTTGTACTTTTACTAGCTAAAACACACACACGCACAGGGACACACACACGCACACACACACACTCAAACTTATAAGCTCTCTAATATATAAACATAATATTTTGATTCACACCTACACAAATGTGATAATATTTGCTAGACATTTTAACTAGAGATGTGCAAATGTCGTGATTTTATCGTGTCGCGCGAGAGTCACGCGTGATTCACGTGATTCGTGATCAAATATTATAACTAATCACGCGTGAGTGCGTGAGCGTGACTGAAAAAAATTTACTCGTGCGTGATCGTGCGTGAGCTTTTTTAATAATCACGCACGAATTCTCACGCTCTCACGAGATAACATTCCTGCATAGGCACATATGTAACTGTATTCAATCATTTGAAATAAATTATTTTATAATAATCAATGCATATATGTATGTATGGTAATATGTATGGTAGTATGAGCTTACAAACATAATGAATACCCCCAAACAAAATGTTTCGACTTTTTCTGAAGTCAGACTTGTCGTACCGAATTCGTTAAGACATTTCGGTAGATTCTCTGAACAATTTTTTTTAAACATTAAAACTTTGATTTTTGAGTACATAAGTAAAAGTCTGTGAAATTTTTTTTAAATAAATATGTATATGTTAATAAAAAAAAGGATTGCAACAAATATTAAAAAACGTGAGTATGTGCAAATTGTTTCGACAATAGCAGCAACATAATGGTGAAGCGGTACTCTGCTATAAAAGCAAAAAGAAATCGTACCTACATGTCGTTACGAATTCGTACCGACTTATCGTACCGACATATCGTTACGAAGTCGTGTCAACCATTTCAAACAAAAATTGTTACGATTTCGGCAATATTTCGGTGCCGAAATCGGAAGATTTTGTCGACCAATCGTTACGAATTCTTTACGAATTCGGAGCATTTTGTTTGATGGGTACATACACCTTTGTAAGTATGTATGTATGTTTCTTAGATACCCTGTAGGAAGTATCAATTGAGAAACACTACTGATTCAACAGTGCCTTTGTCAACAATACTACTGACGACGAATTGTACCGCAGAAAATGTTTTTTGCTTTAGGGGCCGTCCATATATTACGTAACGCTGTAGAGAGGAGGGGTGGGTTTCGAGTTTTGTTAAGATTTGTTATGGTAGTGGTGGGGGGAGTCTTTGAAAATGTTACGTAACAGAATTTTTTTTTTTAGTAATTTGTATGTTTTCTCATTTAATATGCTTTTCTCATTTATTTAATTAATCATACGTCTTACCTTCACATTTATATTATGTATGTATACATACGTACATACATACATGTGCGGAATGTCAGATTTTGATATACGAGAATTCGAATTCGAATATTTAAAATGATATCCGCGAATACGAATATTTAAAACTATATTAAATTAAGTTAATTTAATTGTGATAATTATTAATGAACAAATAACACCAAAGTTAGTTGTAAATATTCTGACAATACATAGTTGAACGGAACAGCTAGCCGTTTTCGAGGGCCACTAAACCTTCATCATCAGTGTTCTTCTGTGTTTGTTCGTGAGCGTGCGTGATCGTGATAAGTTGTAAACCACTCGTGCGTGATTAAAAATATTTTATTCGTGAGCGTGCGTGATCGTGAAAATGTTCAAAATCATTCGTGCGTGAAAGTGCGTGAGTAAAATATTTTTCTGCGTGAGCGTGCGTGTTGTGAGTCAGAAAACACTCACGTGCACATCTCTAATTTTAACAATGTTGGTTTTGTCTTCACGCTTTTGGGCATAAATTAGTGGTGTGACAAAGGAAGAGATAGAAAGAGGGTGAAAAAGAAAGAGAGGGGGAAGGACATTTTATCAAAATTCATTTTATAACAGACACACGTTTGAGGATGACTTCAAATGCAACAGACAACATTAATTTGTTTAACACAACATTGTTTTAAGCATTTCAAGCATTGGCTAGTGTTGGTGTTGTTTGTTACTCTTACATAAATGTGTTCATGCAGAGCCGACATAACTTCACATGTGTGTATGGCTGAAGCTGTTCGTGTGTATGACTAACTTATTCTCACACTTTTGATCCTCTAAGGATTTTGTGCCAGTTAGTGTTCATATTATGTTTATATGTCTAAATAATTATCTTTAAGGTTTAATGCATACATATAATTCGGTATGCTTACTTTTGGTGTTCACAGTATGTGTCTGCTTAATTTGACTAAATACCTTCGCACACAAGCAACCAAATTTGCTTATATGCCTCTTAATTGCGTGTGTACTTAATTGATTTTGACACTCTTTAGAAGACGCTTTCATCACAAACACACAAACACACACATGCAAACATTTGTACCTGTTAATGTGTTTATTTGGTAATAGCAGTCTATTAGATTTCACTGTTAAGACAAGATATTTGTTAATTTGTGAAAAGGGCTAATGTTGAGTTTTATATAAAATAAAATTCTTTTTTAGGGATTGTAGTTAAAATTTATTTCTGATTGAAGACAAATATCTACATATTGCTCATTTATTTCACGAGTGCCATAACTAAAAATACGCATTTTTAGGGTTCCGTATATCAAGGGTGAAAAGGCGCGCTATTGCTTTCGCTACGATTGCCGTCTGTCTGTCCATCTGTACGTCACAGGCTGTTTTCTCGAGAACCGTAAGAGCTACGGACTTGAAATTTTCAGAGAATATGTAAACAATAAATATATTACAGTTAAAAGTGATAGGGTGTTTTAAAGCGAGCAACCTAACATGTGGAAAACTTAGACTTGAATTTTTCAAAGTTAGTGTCTTTTTATGCCGACTAAATCAATTAACACTGAAATTTAAAAAAAAAAATCAAAATTAAATTATATTCTATCACTTAGAGCCAATTTCACCAACTTATTTAAATATCAATTCATATTTAAAAGTCATTTTTCCATACAAAAATTAATGAAAATTGACATTTAAATATCAATTGGCATTTAAATAGAGTTGGTGAAATTGGCCCTTAATGTAAGTTTGACAACTTTCTGTGTATTAGAAACCGTAAGCAGCAAACTCTTGATTAAAAAAAAAACGGTAAAACTATAAAAAAAATCGCCAAAAACCAAAACAAACCACCAAAACGAAAAAATTTTAAAACTAAATTAATTCGCTGAAAACCGCAAAAATCACCAAAAACAAAAAAAAAAGCCAAAACTAAAACTCAAAAAACCGAGAAAACCTAAATCGAAAATAAGCGCCAAGGCTAAGAAAAAGCGCCAAAAGTAAAAAAGTCGCCAAAAACCGAAAAAAATCGTCTAATCGAAAAAAGCGTCATTGCAAAAAAATAGGTAAAACTAAACTAGATCGCAAAGAACAAAAAAAAAAAAAAACGTAAAAACTAATAAAACACCAAAAATCTAAAAAATTCCAAAAACGAAAAAAGCTCTAAAACCAAGAAAAAGCTCCAAACTTAGAAATCGCCAAAAACGGAAAAAAATCGTAAAATCGAAAAAAAGCGCCAAAACTAAACAAAATCGCCAAGAACCAAAAAATGGCAAAACTAAAAAACGCTAAGGACAAAAAAAAAATCCCAAAAACGGAAAATGGGCCAAAGCAAGAAACATCGCCAAAAACCGAAACAAAAAATTACCGGGTACTTAAATAATTTTTAAACAAGTAAGCGTCAATATCGAAAATAAAATAAGAAAAAGCGCCAAAACTAGAAAATCGCCACACCGAAAAAAGCACCAAAACTTAAAAAATTTCACAAAACCGAAAAAAATCGGAAAAAAACGAAAAAAGTGCTAAACCTTAAAAAAATCCAAAACAAGAAATATTATTTAGAATGTCCAGATCTGGTAAGACATTCAATTATATAGGCTAAAGCTCGTATAGTATTACATACACATGTAGTGCGAGGCGAAAGCTCACTTTGCTGCATTCATTCTTAGTTAATAATGCAGAATAAGTTGTCATTTTGTATCTTATCTTGTGTAAAAGTTTCATATAAATAGCTTGTGTTTTAATATTTCTTAAATGTTTTCATTGAATTGTATGTAAATTGAAAACTTTAAATGCCTTTTCTGCAAAAATTGTTTTTTTTTTTGTGAATTATGACTTAAATGAAGTACAAGAGCGTTACGTATATCTACAAGTACAAACTAGTTATAAAATATATGTATGTATGTTGTTGGAAAAAATATATAAAATCATCAAAATCTGTGATATTTTTATAAGCAGAATTATGAGTAACTCAGTTGCAATTGACTACAAGCTAAATCAGAAAAAATTAAAATTTGCGTTAAATAAGGCTAGAAGGTTGTTGTTGTTGTGGAACAGGAAGAAAGTTGTATGGAGTAGTACAAGAGAAAAAAAAATTATAATTTTACCTCGTTGTTAAAAAGAAAAATAATTTGTTCTTCTTGTACTACTTGCTGTAGTCAAAATTTGTATAGACATTTTATTATAATGCCCTAATTCTGTTCGACGATACAATCTATCGTCTTGTCTATGGACGAAAAAAAGCCGCAATTGTGATTCTTTAAAATAATTATTATTTATTATCTGTGCTAGAAGGTTTGTGTATTTGCTTTATGATTTTCTTCAAAACCTTATATCCAACACATAATTTTTCAAATATTTTTCAAACTATTGTACAATATTTTAATTTAATTTTTATGTTTAAAAAAAATGGTAATAATATTTTCATTTTTCATTATCAAAGACAACAGCCATTTTTGAAGAAAATAATTAAGAGAATTCAAACACAAGAACTCAAAAGTATTTTGAAATAAAAACGTCCTAAATATTCTTAATGCATTAGTGCATAAGGGTAGAGATTTTGTAAATACAAAGGAATTTTTCGTTTTAAAATTTGTATGGAGAAAATATTTTTTGAAACGAAGCTTATTGTTTATGGCGTACTAGCTACACCCGGTGTGCTTCGCTACCCCCATAGTGTTATCGAAAACTCGGATTTTTTAATGCAACATTTCGAAAGTTTTAATATTTTGATATTGGATCATTATTAACATAGGTTTTTTTTGTAAATATCTTCGGAACTAAATAACCGTTTTGAAAAACATGACAACGGCTTTCAAAAAAATAAAATAAAATAAAATAAAAAAAACAAATATCTATATGTATATGGCATTGGTGGTGCAATATGAAAATGGAAACGCCTCTCCGCCCGCAGACCGAAAATCAAAAATCAGACTTCACAGTGTCACTCGCCTGAATATTCTGAAGATTCCTTAAAAATTTCATCAAAATCGGCCCAGCCGTTTTGGAGTCTATGCGTTACATACATACATACATCCTCTTTTATATTCATGGCGTATTTTTTCTGGAATAAGTGAAACATTCTTCTCATTTAAGTTAAACAAATTATTTAGCCGTGTAATTAAAAAAATTATGTGGCCTTAAATCATTATATACTCGCTCCCAATAAATTTTTACTTCATGGTGATTATTAAATTTATTTCTTTCTCTTTGAGAGAGAAAATAATTGTGCCTGTATTTTATATTAACAAAAAGGCAATGATTACATTATAATCATTAAGGAAACCAGAAATATGCTCTAAGTGTTTTATGAGCATTCAATATGCACTAAAAACTTGAAAATATGCACTCAAAACACCAAAAATATGCTCTTAAAAATAAAACAAATTGATTTATTTGTAAATGAAAATATAGCTTTAATATAAAAATTTTACAAAATTTGCATATAAAATAAGACAAAAAGAAAATAAACAAAGAAATTATACAATAAAAAAAATTAACAAAGAATAACTGCCGTATTAAAAAAAAAATAATTTGTGTTTGAAGTCTACGTTGAAACAAAAAATGCAAATTAATTTTTTTAAAATTCGCGTAAAAATTTAACTTCAACCAGAAATAATTTTTAGTCAGGCTTAAGTTCAGTAATTTCAATTCTTTTATTAAATGAAATATTTTTATTAATTAATGCGAGTTTCTAAAGAAGAGAACAAAAATTAAATTAGACTTTTAAGCTGGGGGAAATACCGATATTTTTCTATGCAGCAACACACTTCATCAGCACCCTAGTCTATCTACTTGGGTAGAGATTGTTATTAACATCAGCTATTTAACGTAAATTCTAATGAAACGGAATGTGAGAAATGATTATTGTTTACAATTATTGATTTACCTTTGGTAAATACATAAATAAAATACATACATAAAAAATATCGGTATTTCCCCCCGCTTAAAAGTCTAATTTAATTTTTCTTCTCTTCTTTAGAAACTCGCATTAATTAATAAAAATATTTCATTAAAAAAAAAAATTGAAATTACTGAACTTAAGCCTGACTAAAAATTATTTCTGATTAAAAATTCACTATAGTTCAATTAAAATCTAAAAATGTCTCATTTAACTTCAACTTCAAAAGGGATCACGATATCAGAATTAAAACTTTGGAAATATATTTTTATTTATATTTTTTTATTACAAAAAAACAACAAACTATTGACCCAGATTTTCAAACAATAATCGTTGCCTTTTACATCTACTCGGGGCAGAGTACAACACAACTAGCAAAACTAAACGTTCGTAATAACTGCGTAATATATAAGAAAAATTTATGCACACTGCATGGAACATTGCAAATGAGCTTTAGATGGCGAAAAAAAATTTTGCCAACAGATCAGATAGATGACTTGTAAGCATATTAAAGTAAAAAGTTATATTAAGTATCAAAATATGCCCTAAAAGCGTAAACTATACTCTAAAAATTCGAAAATATGCTAAAAATATGTATGTAAGACTGAAATATGCAAAAATATGCTTTAAAGGGTAAAATATGCAAAAATATGCACTAACAAAATGCCAAAATTCATAAAAAGTTTTGAAACGAATATATATATATTATCTTCGCATTAATATGTCACACAAGAAAAAATATGCAATTGCATATTTGCGGTTTCCCTGATAATCATCATACACTAGAACTTTTTTTTCAAAATTATATGTTTACAAGTTGACTTTAGTTGTTTGCAAACTTTTAAAGCAAAAGTAAACTCAAGCATAAATTCAATGTGTATATTGAAGTTTTAGCAAATTTTGTTTTCACTTTGATGTTGCATTTTTAATGGTAAGTACGTACATACTTACAAATAAAGTGTTCTGTCACAGGAAAGTTAATTTTTTTATTTGGAATTTGAATAATTAATTATTAATGTTGAAGGGTAAAATGAAAGGGAAAGCAAGTTGTTTTAATAGAAAATAATTACAACAAACACCTCTAATTACTTAAAGAAGAAAAAAATAATAATAATTATGTATAAAGTAAGTGTAAGTAATTAGATTTTTATGGTTTGAAGGAAATAATTGATTAAATAACTCATTAATTACATAATTTAGTGTTATATTTGTTAAAGGTAAAAAAAGAGAACTTTAACAGTAATTTAAAAGAAAATCGGGCTGTAATATGTAAATATATGTATGTGTATAAAAAACTAAGAACATTAATAATATTTTCAAAATAATTAGTTGAAACCATTTTGAAAGAAACTTATTTCCCACTAAGCTCTTATTTTTTCATAGAAAACTTTCTATCAATTTTTATACAATAATTCTTTCTTTTTTATGGAATAAATGTTGTTTAAAAAAAAAAAAACCAAATCCAAAAATTATATTTCAGTTATAGCAAGAGAAAAAAATTATCAAGCAAAACAATTCATTTAACCTGTAGGCAGTCACAAAAACATGTTCCATATTATAAAATATTTATATTTAATGTGTATCAGATTGTGTCCATGTAAATTTAATAAATGAACTTTTTAAAGTCACGCAACAATTACCGGCAAAACGTGCCATCAAGCTTAACACTCACTCACACATTTCACACACAAAAAAAGAAACCCTCGTGCCCGCACACACTTTTTATTTCCTCCTTAGAAGCAACATTATGACAGGCTCTTTCATAATGCTGCTACAAAAAAAGAAAAAAAAGAGTAAAAAAAAACTAAAATGTGGAAATCACACAGCAAAGGTTGTAATAAATAAATGAATGACTTGAAAATAAAAGGGCAAAGGATTACAACTGTTGTTGAATAAATGAAAGGGCAAAAATAGGTTGTAACTTTATGAACTGCCCATTGATGGCCTCTGCTTAAGCAAGTGGTTGATAATTGAATAATTATCCTCATTATATAAAATGACTATTATTTTGTTTTTGTTGTTTATGGGCTGGCTGAAAGAACACACAAGTGAAGAACTCTTTTTAATGTAAATTTTATTTCATTTGTTAAGGATTTTAGGAAATTGGATTTCGACAATATTTAATCGAAAATATGTTTTCAATAAATTATGGTAGTACGTGCAAGAAAATATAATCTGATTAATTGAAATTTTTGGTGGTACGAGTTAAAACTTTAACATTATGCTTAAAATATTTATTTGCTTGTGATTTGTGACATCTTATTAAGAAATAATAAAAATTTAGTTAAATGAAAATAACCAAAAACCTCCAACATATTTACTTACGAAAAAGTTACTAAAATTACTTAAGTCCATACATGATATACCGAAGTATATTTATTTGAGATAAAGTCTTTATTCATTTGAAAATTTTACTTGTTTTTATGGTTAATCAATTGTCTATATGCATTTCGTTCTACCTTTTGGAACTCGTCAGTAGACTTCAATTCGAAATATTTATACGAAGTTTGTTAGCTAAATTCAAAAATATTTTGGGTTGAAGTCTACTGACGATTTCCAAAAAGCGGTAACAAAATGCAATTGCTTGATATTTATCAAGATTTTGTATACAAAACAAAAGCCAGCGACTGCAACTTATCATTAAACACAACCAAAAATTTGTAATTAGCTAATATACACACCTCTTGAAGGAGATCGACTTATTTTTTAGTACATATGTACAGCAAAATAGCAGTACGATCCATAACAGCCATAAAAGCTTAACATACACATTTTTTGGACGTCGTTTTATTTTTTGACGAAAATCGGTTGTTTAAGATTGCAAAGAACCGATTTTGTAAAAAAAAAAATAAGTTCGAAAATAATGTCGCTAAAGCTTTTTTGACGGTTATGGCACAAATAGTTGCATTAGTAAATAATTTCTAGATTTTAAGTAGATCTGGACAAAATCTAGTGAGAAAATAAGTTACAGAAAAAATTATTTAAGAACTTTGTAGTTTTAAAGGAATATCTTTTTTTTAACAGCTGATGATATGATTATAATAAATAAGTAAAAGAACACAAAACAAGTAAGCTTTTGACTAGAGTATCCAATTATATAAATTTAAATTTTGTTCGAGTAAGGAATTAATCGATTTTGGAATTTTAGGAAGGAAGGTTTTAAATTATTCAAGCAAATTGAATAATTCAAAAAATTTTGCAAATAATTTTAACTAATCGAAAAAAAAACATAAATTTGCATATTATTTAACAGTTTGTCTCTCCAACAGTTCAGCTGGCCATCCCCTAGCGGAAGGAAGAATTAACTTTCTTTGTTTGTAACGCTTTATTGCGTAAACGGTTAAACCAATTTTTATAAAATTCAAAACTTTAAAAGATCTGATACTAAAAAACCACATACGCTATTGTTTTTAAAGTAAGACCATGAAGAGGATAAGAGTCAACATATAATCATCGAGACTATGAAACCGATTTTGATGACACTCAAAACATATTTACATTTGCGTTTAACTTTTTAAACGCAAATACATTAGGTATAACATTTATTAAGGAGTAGAAACAAAATGGGGATACGAGGACAATTTGTGTCTCACTATAACTATGCAACCGAGTTTTGTGAATATCAAAACGTAATAGTATGAGTAATAGTAAACGTATGAGTAATACGAATTTTAAAATTCACATTAATCATACGCTACGGATACTTACCCCCATATTCATAAAAAATAAAATGAATTTGAAATTCATTTTAGGAACATTTTGTATGGAAAATTTTAAATAATATACATTTCAAATTCGTTTAAAATTTTATGAATATGGGGGTTAGTGTATTTGATTACACAAGTTTACACCGAAAATGTACATTTGATGAGAGGTAATTTTCCTTATGCATTTTCTTCCGCTGAATTTGAAAATCATTGTTAAATTTTTTTATGGAACAGTTTTCGAGATATTGCAATTTTTTGATTTTTTCGTCCTTTTTTCACTTGACCAACCATATCTCGAGCTAGAAATGTCCGATTGGGTCCTTCTTGCTATTCAAATGCAAGCTATTGAGATAACGAAGAAATATGTATAATCGGATATTTAATTGGTAAAGCGGTTTAAAAAATATCGATGAAAATAGGGCACATTTTCAAAAAAAAAAAAAAAATAATAAAATCATATTTTACAGTGATTCTATGGCTTTGTTTGTAAATTCCAATTTCGAAGTACAAAACTCTTATTTATTGTTTACTAATTATTCTTTTTTTTTTTGGTTGTAAAAAAATAGGGAGACTATAACAACGACAATGCTGCTGTTCAGTAGCGAGAGTGTTGTAGTGAGGACCGAACCCCCCTTAACCGACTGTTAGCTAGCCAATAAAATCAATGGCTCCCGTAGTCCTCAATACGAACAACTCTCCGATTGCTAGGTTTGTAGTAATCTACCATCCTACGCGTTTATTCGTGGTTAACAGCAGTAGTGAAATGTAGTATTGCCTTTGATTTGTGTAAATATTACATTATTATTACGTCTGGGGGCAAATCTCGACATTCGCTATCGAAAAAAGTTACGAAATATTTCTATTTGACAAAATAATGATTTTTCGGGAGAGTAACAAAACGTTTTTTAAAAGCAAGATTATTTTCTTCTTGTTGTTGTTGACAATTAAAATTATTTACACTGACTCTTTGTAATTGATACATAATATCAAATGGTTTGATGTTTTAACAATGCAAAATTATTACAACAATAATCTGTGAAAAAAAAAACAAAAATGAATGAAATTTGTCATTTAGAACGTTAGAATCGTAACTAATCGTACAAAATTATTTAAATAAATCATTACACACACTTATTTAATTGCTTATATTTCTAAGAATATTCTTGTAAAAAAAAAATTCATTGATTTATAATGGCTGCCTTATAAATTATGTAGCAATTATGTACATATGTATGCTTACTTGAAGGGTTTAAAATCACCAAAAAAAAAATTTAATTTTTCTAACTCTTACAATACATAAAAAACTCAGCTCATTAATGAATACAAAATATTAAACAAATTGTACTCTTAAGTCACGCAATTATTTTAACTGGTTTCATGGTGCGTCAAAAATGGGAAAAAGGAGGGGGGGGGGGGGGGGGGAAGTGGCAGAGAAACACGTTGACCATATTTTCCTTTGAAATAAATAGTTTGTTGTTAGAGTTTCCAGTTTTAGGGATTTTACAAATATTTTGAAAATATTTTCGAGCATATATTTCATATTGGCTGTAAATACGCTTTTCCTTTAAACCTCGTACTCTGGTCAAATGCAGCCAAAGTACATATAAAAAAATATTGGAACAAATCGTTCATGAAAAAATGTTGCAGAAATACTCGTAGTACTCTGTTTATCTTGGGAAAAACATTTGAAATGTATCTTCAATATTTAAAGTCTTCATGCGAAATAAGTAGAGTGCAACTTTTTTTTCGTATGGAATTAACAACAAACACACAGGGGGTGTTTCTACAAACATAAGAAATTGTAGCATAGTTTCAGGCACCAATTAATATTTTTTACATGCACGAATTAATCAAGGCTGATCAAATTTTTTTTTTTACAAATTTGAACAGAGTACCACGTTTAATACAATACAAATATTTAAACTTAATGGTAATAAGATTATATTGCGCAATTTTGCTCATTGTTTTTGTTTTGTGTGTGTTTTATTCACTAAAAAAATAAACCACAAATAAAGCGAACGCTTTGCTTTGTTGAGTTTTGCACTATGATGAATAGTGATATATTTAAAATTTCGGGATTTTTAAGTATATTTAACTGTTTGCAGGGGCATAAAAAATAAATACCTGACAGCCCTATTGGTTGCTACTGTGATACAGAATTAGCGTTCGCTGTGTGCGCGCCTTTGTTAATGATGTTGGCTATGGCCGTGTTGCTTATTTCGCTTCAGGTTGGATTTTTATGTATTTGAAGTGTGTTTGTTATGATATTTGTAAGGAGGTGTTAAACATGAAATACTTAATGGCACTTTTTTAAAACAACATGGTTTTATTTATTTATTTTTTTGCCCTTTTCTTATATAAACCAAATAAGTTATGAAAAAAAATTTTATGCAACCGTTTGGTAAGCAGTATGACTTCTGTTTAATATTTGTAATTAATTTTAATTGATTTTAATATGAAATTTAAATATTTCTGACATTTGCTGTTACATTTGGATTTGCATTTATCAAAAATTTAATAGATTTAATTGCGAATGAGTTCGTTGGGAGCGTATGATGAATGTTAATTTAAGAATTTACATTAAGCATCCGGCACTGCTTGCTACAAGTTCAATATATATTGAACGCGATCCAGCATCGCGATATTTATTGAACGTGAAGCATACAGTATTAATAAATCGCAATCCATATCGCAGAATGCCCTAAATTATAGAATCCAGATCGCAGATCGAGTGATAAATATTGAACGTGTAGCATTTTCATGATATTAGGTCGCGATACGTTAATAAGAAGTGAAATAAAACAAATAAAATAAAAGACGCAGTGCAAAAAAGTAAAAAAGTTTATTACATTTGTGTAAAGTTTGTTTTAATAAAGGGTAATGGCAGAAGATAGTAAAAGCGAATGGCTTCTGCCGGTTTAATCGGAGTTAACGATCGAAACAATTATTTTGAAAGACTTTATTTTTAATTTGGAGACATTGCCGGAGTTGTGGGACATTTTTGTACGACATTTTTTTAATTAACGATCCGCACCGCACAAAAATAATGTAAATACTGATGCGATAAATACTGAACATGTAGCATACGCTCGTGATCCATCAATCCATTAAAGTGGATCGCGATCTAAATATCACAATATATATTAAACGTGTAGCAGTGCCCTAGAAGATAAATTTAAATTAAACTTCTGTTTCATACGAAATAAAAAATAGTATCTGCTACAGCACAAACGATTTAAAGTAATTGTACGCTTTTATTTAATTAATCTTACCGTAGTGAAATTTTTACAGGGTTATTTTACGCGCATTTCAATTCGTTAAGGGCCTAATTGTGTAAAACGCAGCGCAAAGTGTTGTCAAATTTTATATGAAAAAAATTTCAATTACAAAAACAAAATACATACAAAATTTATCAACGCCAAGCATTGCGTTTTACAAAATTAAGCCCTAAATTTCGATATTTTTATAATTTTAAACTTTTACCCTCAAAATATTTCACCTGCCTCCCATTTATTTTTTTTTTTACACATTTTCGTTACAAAAAAATTAAATTTCAACAAAATTGCTGAAAAAAAATTTACTTGTATTACAAGCTCTCGGGTAAATAAAATTAATATCCCGATATTGATTATGCTTTTAAATTGGTAACTGGGCGTCATATCAACTTTGAATATTTTTTCTTGTTAGTAAATTTTTTTGAAATGAACCGATTAATCGTTTAAAATTGATTTTTATTCAATCAGACATAATTTACCTATTGTAATGAAAGATGACAATAAAAACAACATAACAACATTAAAAACGATAAAAAGCAAAATAAACAATATCACAACTTCAACACACACATGTCACGATTTAGCATTAACCGTTGATTGCACGTTTACTCTTGTTAAAAACCAACACGGTCGCAGCGGGAAAATTTAAATGGGCCTGCATGTTTCAGGCCATTATAGACCAGCTTAGCAGCAGCATGTGGCTGAAGTTTCATATATCGAGCCATAACCGCCAAAAAAGTTTAACCGACACATTTTTTTGGACCTCGTTTGTTATACGAAAATCGATTATTAACGATGGAAAATTATCGATTTTGGTAAAAAAAATAAGTTCGAAAATTAGGTCGCTTGAGCATTTTTTTGGCGGTTATGGCACGATGTATTCAATAGGTTTGGAAACAATTTAAAATCATTATGAAAACTTTTGTATGACATTATAACTCACTAACCTGTTTGTCTAAAAGAATTATTGCTCTCATTTATACTAAAATAAATACTAAATACAATAACTTTTTTTTTATAAAATAAGCGGCTGGCCTCAAAAAATCCTTTTTTCGGTCCAAAATACTGCAAATATATATTTGTATTAATTCAGTCAGCAAAAAAAAAAATAAGTTATGAGAAAAATGGAGTGGAAGCATGTGCTTAAGCCATTTGTGAACTGTTTCGTTTTAGAGGAAGCGTGCATTATAAATCATGCGCTGGTATCGGAATTTAAATAAATTTCTCTTCATTAAAATGAGTTAATGGAATCAATGCACATTCTCTGAAGCAAAGACGCTTTTTCATAGGATAGAAATAAATATATTTAAACAAAATTAATTTAAATAAATATATATTAATAAAATTATAAATGTTTTTTATAAGTAGCTATTGAAGCAGTGCTGATTAGCTGTGATTTTAAAGCATTCTTCATGACGAATTTATTCGGACTTAGAAAAACCATAAACATGAATTCATTTCTCGTAAAAAGTCGAAGATAATAGTAGACTTTTTAAAACAACTTAAGTTTTTTTAATGTGTTATGTAAAAAAAACATTTTCCGACAGTTATTTTATAGTCAGATTTTGTAAAAAATTTGTTTCTAAACGTTTCAAATTTGTGTGAAAAATAACGAAAATTCGATGCAAAAATAATGTTTTTTTTTGGAATTTGTATGGAAAAAATATTTTTTGAAAAGAGTTTTTGTTATTTTTCATAAAAGTTTTACCCCCTGTTTGTGTAAGACGTTGACGATGGAAATATTGACGTTTCTGTAGTAATGGATTAAAGAAAAGTTGTACAGGTTTCCTTTAATCTATTACAAAAACGCCACGATTTCTATCGTCAACGTCTTACACAAACAAGGGGTTAAACTTTTAAAAACGAAATTATTTAAAAAAAAAAACTGTCTGACCCTTATTATGAGCAACTTTCGATTTTCGACTATAGTCGAAAGTGCTGATCGAACAATTTTTTTTAAAGCTATTGCATAGCTTTTATCGCAGGCTTTGAGGGTGTCGACCGAATCAAGAAATTCCGTACTGAAAAACACCTAAGACTATTTTTATTTGAGTCGCCCAGTGTATGTTAAGCCCTAAAGTATGCTATTTATTTCATTAACATACAGTACTGCTAGAACAAATTTTTACATGTAGGAAAACACAATGTGGCCTACTTAAGAGCAATTGTGGTTGACAAAAAATGATAAGCACAAACAAACAGACATTTCGTAGGTTTTTTATTTTAAAAAATAAATTTGCATAAGTTGATAAACAAAAAATTCTAAGCAATAGCTTTACCGCGGCAGTCCCCCCGAGTGCCACACGTATTTTTTTTTTTTTTTTTTTTTTTGTATTATGACGAGCATTCGAAAAAGAATGTCGTTATTGTAAATATCACTCAAAGTCATTTTTAATATTAGCAATAATTTTACCTAAAAGTAAAAAACAATCGTTTATACGATCGTCGAAAGTCGAATGCAACTTGTAATAAGGGCCTCCCATCATTAAATAATTTTGTTTGAAATTTTTTTTAATCTTAATTTTTTTTAAATAAATTTGTATATTTAAGTTAAATATTTTGTCAAAATTAAACTTCTTTGGTTATTAGTATTTATCTTAAAAAAAAGTAAGATCGCTTAAAAAGTGTTTGTTTAACCCTTGGACCAACACATGGTTCTGGCCAGGCATATTTTATTTTTGAGCGTTAATTAAGATACTTCTAGTTTAGGAAGATACCTGTATTTCCCGGTAGCGGCCTAAAATATTGTTGGCTTTCTTTCTGTAAAAAAAATTCAAAAAATATCGTTCCAACACGACGAAAACTGCAAATGAAAAAGTTACCCCTCGAACAAACGCATATGCCTAGGCAGACCTATAAGCCCCCTAGTAGCCCTGAAAGCCCTTGAATCTTTCATTGGAAGGCCGCTGAACATTCCCAGCAACATGCTGCCTAACCAACAAATCGGCCCTAGTACACTGAATTCCAGAAAAGATTGCAGAATTTGTATCACGCAAGACGAAAAGCTGCGTAGGAAGACACGTTTTTACTGCACCAAATGCACTAAACCTGTGTGCCAACAACATTCTAAAGTTGACTATACTTGTTTTTCATGCATTCGACAAAATGAATAAAATTTTTCTTACATTTTTATCAAAACAATATACGAGCATACTTCATTCAATTCAAAGTTACGGTACCCTTTTTGCCATACAAATGCATGAAAACGTATAGGGGTCTGGCCAGACATATGTGTTTGTTCGAAGGTTTCAGAATATGTGTTTGACGGGGGCTTAATACATGATTTTTGGCCTTTCTTAAAGGCCCCCTGACTCCTGACCCGTATGCTCAACTGCCTTAATTCGCATTGAAAATAGTCGATTAAATATGCAACGCACACACATGCAACAGACGTGGAATAATAAAAAGTAAAAACGTTCTGGCTCTTTCTATTTATTTAAAATCGTTGCTTCGCGCAAAAAATTTAACGTTAAATGTTTTATTTAGCTGAAAAACAAATCAATACAATTGACTATAAAACACAATTGAAGTATAAACTTGATTTAACGTGTTAAGAAAATGCTTAAGCATGCCAAAGAAAACATTATGTGAGAATAAGAAAAAATAAAATTAAGAAGAAAGTAAAACGGCAGGTGTAAACTTATCAAAAGTAAAACGAAAGGAAATTTTTTTTAGGCCGAGTTCATATATGTGTGCCATGTGTCCAAAAAAGCTCAAACACTAATTATTAATGAGAAACTTTTTGAATCAGATACGTACTGTTTATTAATTTAAACAGTTTCATACACAACTAATAGACAATTTTGTAGAATCCAACATGACTGGAAATTAGTTAAATCAATAAATAAATGTCTGAATCAAACAGTATTTCATTAGTAACTAGTGAATACGATTTTTTTTATCACATGACACACTGATGTAAACTCTGCCTTATAATCGATTTAAATGCGATGATTGAATGAGGAAATATTTATTTAAATCTCCTAAAAATATGCAACACTTATTTCTAATCCCTAGATTACATATTTTTACGAATATTTCTTTCCTTTTTGAGTGTAAAATTGAAATGGTAAGTGAAAAAATTTTGAGTTTTTGCATTTCTATAAATTTTCTTTTTTTTATTGTGTCGAAATTGTCTAGTATAAATATTTATACAAACTTGAATGTATGTTCGCTGAATATTTCATTTTACTAAAATTATTAAAACTATCGCTTTACATTATTTATCCCAATAAAATATTTGCAGTTTTTATTTGTATTTCACGATGTGTGTAACAATATTTTTGTAACAAATACAATCGTCATAATGGAGATAACACTATAGCTCTCGTATGGTAAATACTTAACCCTCTAAATACACAGTACCATAGTAGAGATTTACACAAAAAAACAAAACGATTTTAGGTGAAAAATATGTATTAATTAATTTCCAATTAAAAATAATAATATTTCGTATCGATAAAAACACGCAATATCGGCAAATTTATATAATAGCAATTTATTGAGAAACCTGAGTATCTTGTCTATCTTACGATAGTACAAGGGTTAATTTGCACAATTTTAAAGCGCACACTTTTCTGAATTGTTAGTAAAATAAAAACAAGATATTAATGCATGTAAGGAATTGCAACGTTTCGATAGTCAGTTTAAACAATTTTACCATTTTATGTGCAAATATAGGCAAGTATGTGGTGCATAATATAAATAAAAATGTAGGAAACATATTTATTGAAAAATATAATATAAAAAAAATTAATTTACAACAATTAAAATTAAAGTGCTTGGTGTTTGTTTACTTATTGGCCACACCAGCGCAATTCTGCCTGTAGACAAAATTGTGAAAGAATGTTTTTATTATGGGGAAGATGACAGTCATTAACTACATAAGTCACAGTCACCGCATAGAAGAGTTATGCATTTAAAAGATCGTGCGATTTGATACCTCTTTATTGTATTTTGTGGGTTTGCGTGAAGAAACGGGCTTAAGAAGATCGGAAAAAGCAGCCATGGTGGCCATATCACGCCATAACCGCCAAAATAGCTTAGCGACATAATTTTAGACCAAAATTGATTATTTGCGATAATAAATAGTCGCTTAAGCTATTTTTGTGGTTATGGCTCGATATGCGCAAAAAAAATTCAAATGTTATTGACATGTATTTAAGCTTTCGAAATTTTTTTTTTTAAATTAAATTTATTTTTGTTATTTTTTATAAGTAAGAGTTCTATAGGGCTTAAAAACCATCATTGTATAACTCATTGAATTAAACACTTTCGTAACTAAAAAAAAAATAGTTTTAAAGAAAACTATTTTAAGGTTTTCAATTTAGACACGCAGAAAAATTTCCTATTAAAATCTACATAAACAAAGTTCATTTAACCTTTTTCGGCAATGATTTTATCTCATATGTGCTTCATTTCATTTTGATTTAACATTCCAGTATTGTTAAATCAAAATGAAGAATTATGTGTAATCAAACTTATTTCAAGTTGGAAAAGCGTAAGTTCTACCAAGAAATAACCCGACGAACCATGTTGAATCAAAGTTATTTCACCTTAAAAGAACATGAGTTCAATTTAATGTACACTCAGGGAAAAGCTGCAACTTAAAAACGAGAATGCGTCATATTAATTCCATAATTTTCTACATAATAGAAAATGTCTATTGAGATACTTAAAAATAAATTAATTTAATAAATTATTGCTGAAAATTAATATTTTTCCATATTGAAATAAGAAATTTCAACATGACTAGACTTTCATTAATGGTTCTTATTAATTCAATATGGTTTTTATTGAGTTTAAGCTTTTTTTTCTCTGGGTGTAGTTATTGTATTTTATTAATTATTTAATTTTCGTTACTGTTTGTATTACCACAGGCATCAGCCAGCAGCAGGAAGTATTCGGTGATAACGCGAAGTTTATCGACTATTTACGAGCATCAACAACAACAGTGCAGCGATGCCAACTTGGTGCTTTTGGCACTATTTTTAGTGCTTTTTGAAGACTAAAAACGCCAGTTTTTGAGCGTTAGTGCCAAACTAACAAAAAGCACTCAGTAGTGCTTTTAAGAAATTTGTGTATTTTTAAAATTATTTTAACAAAAAACTTGGTGTATTTATTTTTTCTGTGTAAATCATAACTTTTTCGTCAGATATATTTCATTAAAGATGTTGATAATATTACCGAAATAGAGAATAGCTAAGAAAACATTGTTAAGTTGCACTCGTTTTTCACGTTAGTGCTTTTTGCGCTTTTTAGATCTCAAAATTACGCTCTTAAGTGCTTTTTCTAAATTCTGATGTGCTTTTAGAGCCAAAAAAGTTGGCATCACTGCAGCAGTGTATGGAAGCAATGAACAAAGCAAATACAAACCAACATACTTACACGACTTAATATTTCTTGTGAATTTAATGTGATTTGCAATCAACATTTTTGCATGTTGATTTTAAATTGATATTTTTTTGAAAATTTTATTTTTCTATAAAAAAAAGTATGCAACATTATAACCTTAATTACATTATGTATATTTTCATAAAATTAAATTAAAGGAAATATAGAAGCAAATGGAGTTCAAATAATAATTAAAATTAACTGGAAATTCTTTCATTTGGCAGTAAGAGACAGATAAAAAAGTGGCCAAATATGCTTCAAAGATTCATTCTACTTAACTTATATGTATATATATATATATATATATATATATATATATATATATATATATATATATATATATATATATATATTACAATATTTTATAGAGCTGCTTTGAGCAATTAAAATGAAATAAATAATAATAAATAAATAAAATAAGTTTCATGAAAATATTTAAGAATTTAAGGATTAATTTTAAGTAACACCCAAAATTGCCCTTTTTTATTTATGATGTTGTTCAAGTAAATGAGCGATATTGATTATTTATTGTGAGTGTGTGTTTGGGAAAACAAATTTAAGTACTTTTTTATTTGAGTGGCTTTTTAAATAATTTGTTTAACAGAATTGTTAACAATTGAAATAATTTCACTTAACAAAAAATTGTTTTTATATATTTGAGTGGAGCTTATTATGTTATTACAAATGTTAATTGTACTGTTTTATTTACTTCAAATAATTAACTATTGCCATCGGAATAACGTCTAATGATTTAAAAGTAATTTTTAATAAAATCAATAGTTATTTTAGGTGAAAGTCAAAGTTTTTAAATACACCAAAAATATATTAATTGTACACACAGAAAAAAAATGTAAAATCAACATGCAAAAATTTTGATTGCAAATGATTTTAAATTAATGTGAAATAACATGTCGCTTATACATAAAATGCACTTTTGTGCTCAGTTGTGTGACTTTTCTTATTTTGCGTTGTTTGGACATTCGTTAATAAACGACAAACTTCGCATTACCAGCGAAAATTTCCTGCTGCTGACTAGTAGCCAGTGAATTAGTCTTCTATTTAGAGGTTCGCATATTCGAATCCTGGAGACAATCTAAAATAGCTTCAAAGTTTTTCTTTTTGTTTCAATTGCTTATTTCCTGACAATGTTAATAAACTGTCAATGAAATATTGAAAACAAGTATAAAAAATCAATTGCAATTTTCATTAGTAAAGCAGCTCTGTCCGACGCATCGTTGGCAATAAGTTCGTAAATGCAACCAGGCCACTGTTCGTTTACTGGTCTTCGAGAGTTTTGCATCTCACCCACCGCATCTGATTACTAGTTGGTGTCAGTTAATGGTACCGAGTTACAATTTCGTGGCGCCGGAAAAAAATTTCAATTTTATGAAAATGATCTTGAGCTTAACAAACGTAAGAAAATAAACTAGAAATATAAATTAAAATATAATTAAAATGTAAACTTGAACTTTAACGCCAACTACAACTACTACAACACCATATTATTTTCCTAATTCCTATGCCAATACATACAATAACATAAGTTAAATAATTTATAAAATACAATTACTAAATTAAATTCATGTTGTTTCAGCTTGAAACAGCTTTTAATTCAACATGATTCATCGTGTTATTTAAGTATCGCATTTAAGTTTTTTCAATTTGAAATAGCTTCGATTGAACATGTTGGTTCATTTTAAAAGTACGGGAATGTTAAATCAACATGAAATAAAGTTATTTTAAAAGGAACAATTTTCTTTGAAGATTACTGTGACTCATGTTGAATTTAGTATGAAAAAAAAATTATTTCCGAAAAATGTTAAATTACTCTTTTTTATATAGATTTTGAGTTAAAAAATGTTTTTTGTGTTTGGTACTTATTAACTTATGTTAACTTATGCTACAAATGAATTACAAAATTCCCCCGCACCTAAAAAAATATGTTCCACATATAAAAAGCTTATAGGTAATTGTGGCCCCTGAAATATCCTTCAGATTTTTTTAAACTTTAAGTAACGCAAAACAAGTTTATTTATTTAAGTTTTTATTTCCATTTAACTTAAAAACAAGATATTTTGAATTTTACCGCTTCTAAGTCTTGTTTCGTTTTATTAATTTTTTCTTTTTGCAATATATTAAAGGGTACTTAAAAAAAAGCATAAAGAATGCACCACTCCATTTATCAGTCTGTTTCCGAAAATTTCACACACATTTACTGTTATACACACACACACACACACACACACACACATACTCACACATACAACCATGCTTGTATATGCATAACACATATTTGATTTAAGCTTAAGAGCACGTAATATGCACGTATTACATGGAAATGTGTGGCGAAACCTATAAATCTGAGAATTTTTTATTTTTTTAAACTCTTTTTTTCTTGTTGTTGTTGCACCAATAGTCATTTACAACAAGCCTTTCGGTTCTATGAACTTTGCACTTTATACCAGTGAAACTTAAAAGGGTGTGACAAAAGAGTTTTTAATAAGAAGTAAGTAAAGCATCAAAAATTAAGCGCTTCCTATCCTTAAATATAACACAACATCAATAAGCACTATGTGTGGCATATAAAACATCAAGCAAATTTCTGAGCGTTGCAATATAATTGACGGTGGTGGCCTGGCCAAGATCGCTCTTAGAGAAATAATTACCGATGACTCCGTCAGGCCAAAATCCCCACCAACCAGTGACTTGTGCCTAATCCAAGAATATTACTTTTCGATGAAATTTAGAATAACGTTTATTTTCAGTTTCAAGTGCAGATGAATTTTTGTACGAATTCAGGCTCCAGTCACGACGTGGCTCACTTTTACAGCACACAAAAAAATTCAACTTAAAATCTACGGAAACAAGGTTAATTTAACCTTTAACGGCAATGATTTTACTTCATATCCGTTTCACGTTAATCTAACATGATTTAAAGGGCTATCAGACTCGCATACTTGTCTGCAGTATATGTACTCACTGTCTAATAGCATGTATGTCGAGTACGTTAGACATGTATGTTGGTTTTCAAAAATTTTTGATTTTCTGATGTCTGTCGCATACCAACACACTCGTCTAATAGCGTGTCCGTCATACTTTTTATAAAAATTCAGTTCGCTTGTTGACGCTGCTGAGTACATATCAGAAATTTGTGAAAAAAATTTCTTTTGCTACTGTTATTTTCTGGGAAGAGTTCATAAAAGCTTGCCACAATTGTGGAAAATAAAATTAGATCTGTACCATAACAACCAATTGAAAATAAATGGATATAATAAATAAAGAGCCGCTACAACTTTTCGCTTCATTGCCATGCTTTCGCTTCAAAAATTTCTGTGTACTGGATTGTGCCGTCAGCGTTTGACAGTGCAATAACTAAAGTATGCCATCGTACATGTCTGCAGACAAATATGCGTGTCTAATAGCCCTTTTACAGTAATATTCAAAGAAAAATTTTCCTTTTGGTTTAATTTTATTTCATGTTGATTTAAAATTCCCGTACTGTTAATTTAAAATGTAGAATCATGTTGAATCAAAGTTATTTCAAGTTGAATTTTCTGTAGTCAAAAAAAAAAAATTTTTTTTATTAGTTATTTGATTTACTTCAAGTATATATTTGCACAATCATCATATATTTGGCTTCACCAGCCAAAATTTGAAAAAGCACTTACCGCTGAAGCCACAACAACCCTAAATTTAACATGTATTAAATTTTAATTCAATATTATTTAATTGATCGTCTAACATATAGAAGTCTCTTTCAATATCATGTTTCTCCCTATTTTCCACGATTTTTGAAAAAAAATCAAAATCCATAATATGACTGTTGGGTTAAGATATAAACTTTCTGTGTTGTTAGAAGTAATAAATGATATATTGAAATAAAGGTGGACAAATAACTCGATTTCAATTTTCATCACCATTTTGCTTAAAAAATCTAGAAATTTTAAGGAAAAAAAAAATAATAATTTTTATTATTTAACAGATGCCTGTTTTATTTTTTTTTATTTTTTATTTTTGGTAAAATGGTTTGTATCTAGGGTTATAATTTTTAGAATATCTCTTCATTAGCATTAAACAACATAACAGCTTTGTTTCTTTACTTTTTAGGTAAAGTTCGGTAAAATGAGAGGAAACTATAATTTCGCTCAATAATATACAAAACTGCACAAAAGTACGGGAACGCGAAAAGCCAACATTTTAACACGAAAATAAACGTCAATGCATGTATGCATATACATACGTGTACACATAACTAAACACATACTCATGTACATACACATGCCCGTATTTACTTATATGATTCAGCATACTTGTATAGGTTTTTTATCTTAATTTCATATAAAAACTTATACAACTTTGTTTGCCACTAATTTTTAAAAATTTTTTCGTAAATTTTTCCATTTTTTTAGTTTTTAGGCAAACGTAATTTTTCTTTGTAATTGTTTATTTTTCAAGCATTTGATTGATTTTGTATTTACCCAAACTAGCACGAAGAAAAAGTATGGGCTGTTTCGTGCAAGAAGAAGAAGAACATGACTCTCACAAAACCTCTCTCATCTACCCAATTTTCGAGTGCGGGAACGCTTTTCGAGAACGAATTTAGAGTAAAGAAACACACCTAGTGCATTAACATAAGCTGGTTTCAGCTAAATCAAGAAATGCATTACGGTTTTCCGGAAAATAAAATAAAGTCCAAGAGAATTAAAGCTCTAAAGGTAACTGTTCGTTGTCAATTCTAAAATGCTAAAAATTGTATGTAAGTTTTTGCAAACCCTTTATTAAAAGACACAGTCATGCACACACACGTGCACACCATATAATTCCTAAGAAAAGTATTAACTATTCACTGCTCTAAAATCAATGGACAAAAACTTTAAATAAACGAAAAGCCGAATGAACAGGCGAAAAATATCTTATGGCAGACCTTAACAAAAAAAGGAAAATTTCTTATAAAACAAGAAATATTTGTATCTTCTGCAAAATTTTGAGGAGGTGTAGCTTTTTACAAAACGATACAACGCGAAAATAAAAAAGAAAATATATAAAAAAATTTAAACAAAATTGAAATGCCACAATTCCTTTAACAGCCAGTATGCTACAGTTAGAAAACCCTTATGAAAGTTGAGGAGAAGAGAAAAAAAAAACGAAAGCACAGTAAATGAATGAGTGCATGCTTGGGCATTTTAAGTACTTCCGACCTTAAAAGCATGTCACATCCGCTTCTTTTTTTTGGTTGCTCATTTTCTTTGCTGCTCTTCAATTTTTATGTTGTAAGCTTTTTGCTGTTTGCTTTATCATGTCTGTGGAGCATATAATTTAATGTGAAATGCTTATAAGTATATTTAAAAATTTTAGAAGAAAAAAAAAGAGTTAACTTATGTTGAAAAGAGTGAGTGTGAGAAGATTTTTTTTAGTAAATGTGGCTACATTCTTGTTAGAAAAGAAATATTTTTTATACAGCATAGAAGATTAGAATTATATGGAAAGTACACAAAGAAAACAATAACAATGTAAAATCACAATGCAAAAATTTTGATTTCAAATCATATTAAATTTACCAGAAATAATACTCATATGTTGTGAGAAGGGAACTATTTATTTTTAGGAAACCATCAAAACCCACAGTACATCACTAGTACAGTGAATTTAATTGTTGTTTTAGTTTCGTCGCCGACGAATAAGTATACGTGTATTAGGGTTTATTTGCTTTTTTCATAGTTGCAATAGTTACACTGTTGTGCTTGGTTGTGTGACTTTTTTTTATTTTGATGTTCATAAATATTCGACAAACATTTCGCATTACCAGCGACAATTTCTTGCTGTTAGCTAGTAGTAAATGTGTACTAGTCATTCTGTCGGAGGGTTTTAGGTTCGAGTCCGGTTGATAGTTCAAAGTAGCTTCGCAATTTGTATTTTTTAACTATTACTTTTCAAATAAATTTTATGCTAAATGATCAATTTATTAATTTTGAATTAAAATTTTATTCATGATGATATTTAATTAGTGTGAATCCATAGAATATTTAAACTTGATGTGGCTGCAGTGGTAAGGGCATTGATTACCGCGCAATGAGATCCAAGTTAAATTCTTGGCCGGAGAAGCCAATTATATACAGGGTGGCGCAGTATAGTTTGAATTTTTTTATAACTTTTTTAATTATTATTCTTTCTTTGTTTTTTTTTCAGCATTTTCTGAAGAAGACTTGGGGAATTAGTTATGACTCATTACACAATCGAACAACGTATAAAAATAATTGAATTTTAATTTAATTTAATTATTATTTTTCGAACTTCATTTGTTTCTAATTATATTTGTAATTTGAACAGACTAAAGTTCGTATCGCTTTTTAAGCCAAATTACATGTGATAATTATTAATGAACAAATAACACCAAAGTTACTTGTAAATATTCTGACAACACATAGTTGAACGGAAAAGCCAGCCGTTTTCGAAGGCCACTAAACCTTCATCATCAGCGTTCTTTTGTGTTTGGTCCACTGTGTGTGGTGTCAGTTGATGTAGCTTTCTGCTTCATATATTGAGCCATTATTGCAAATGGAATATGTGAATTGTTTTGATTCATCGTATTTCAATTTGCTGAAAGCTTTTTTGTAATGAAAGCTCAATTTTACCATCTCTATATTTACAACAGTCTTGCCATTGTCGTTTGTTCTTTTACTAATTATACACATGTTACTTAATTTGCTTATTTTTTGTTCTACTTAAGACAAACTTTTTTGGTTTGTTACTATTAAGTATATTTTTATTTAATTTTTGCCACAAGCCAATGACTATTAATTTTTAGTTAATTTAATTATTATTTTTCAAACCAACTGTCTATTGTGTTGACACAGCGTGCACTCACAGTTTTCTTTGGGGATATTTGAAAGAAAGAGGGTACGTTAACAAACCAAAAACTATACTCCAACTAAAAACCAACATTCGAAATGATATCATGGCCATTACACCCCAAAATTTTGCAAAAAGTAATGGAAAATATGAGATGCGTACTCCCTCTCTCGCTAAAAAGAGCACGAAGCGAAGCAAAAAATAGACATCACTTATGGCATATCATTTTTCAAACTTAATTGCAAAAAATTCCCCAATAATATACTGTATTTAAAAAAAAGCAATGTGAGTCCGATCACAGAGGAGATGTGTAAGCATCTAGTAATGAAAATTTTTCTTTAAGTTGGAAGTACTTATGCTTTTAGTATATTTTTTTTAAATTAATTAATTAAAAGTATCAAAACTTTCAATATTGTAAATACATATGAATTTGTTGGTTTTTGTTTGTTTTATTAAACTTATTTGGTTAGTAAATGGGCACATTGCAGTATATGTATATGTACTGCATTCAAAATTGCAGTAAGCAGTAAATTTACTGATTACTAAAAAAAATTCAGTACATTTTTACTGCTAATGAAATTTAGTTTGTATTACCAATAAAATCGTAATAATCATAATAAAATTATAGCAAGTTGCAAAGTGAAACTTTTGTATGAAAAACATTTAGCCACTTGGTAGAATTTCATTATGAATACGGGCATTAGTGATTACTGAAAATTCAATGCACCTCATCATATAACAATTCATTTAGGCAATTTATAAAAATTGTAGAAAAAAATTTTAGTAATCAGCAAAAATTTTTTGTTCTTACTAAAACTTTAGTGGTACTGCAGTGCTCATCTATGGTATATGCCTTTACTTTTACTTTTTAATTTTTAATTTCTGCTGTTCATTGTTTAGTTGTTGCTGTTCTTCTTGTTGTGTACGCATTGCAATTAAAATAAATTCAGTAAAGTGCGACTTTGACTCGCGCACATTCGATTTTGATAATTTTTTTTTATTTAGCTTTCTTCCTTTTTTAAGTTTTTTTTCAGTTTAAACGATTTTTTTTTCGTTTTATCGCTTTTTGCTCGTTTTGGCGTTTTTTTTCTCTTTTTGGGTTTTTTTAATTTCCGCAATTTTTTCATTTTGGCGATTTTTTTCTGTTTTTTGGGGTTTTTTTCATTTTGGCGATTTTTTTCTGTCTTTGTGGGGTTTTTATTTAGGCGACAATTGTATGTATATTACATGGGATTTTAACATTTTTCGTTGCTCGTTTTGGAACACACTTTAGTTTTTAACTCTCATGTATTTGTTGTTGTAGTGGCCAAATGTCTACACATTGTGTCCAAATTTCAAGTCCGTAGCTCTTACGGTTCATTTTCACGTTTGGTGTACGGAAATATACAGAAAAATAACCGGCGGCGGCGCACCGTCGGCTTCGAACCGGTCGACTTGTTTCTCTGCTTGGTATTGCTTCTTTCAAACACTAATACACTCATACATAGCTCACACCGATTTGACAATGCTGTGAAAGAAAAGCAAAGAAATCTCAGCAAAGTCAAAAGATTTTTACCCCCTAGCGTATAGATGTTTACACATCAAAAAGATTATAATAATCGCATAAATAAAAAAGTTATAAACCCTTTAAACCATATAGCTCATTCTGCGCCACCCTGTACAAATAAATATTTTTCTAATACCTGTGCTAATATAAACACGTAAGTTAAATAAATAATAAAATAAAAAATTAATACATTAAATTAATTTCATGTTGTTTCAACTTCAAATAACCTGGAATCAACATGATTCTTCGCTTTCTTTAAGTCTGTGCGAAATTAAATCTGCCTACCAAATCATGATGATCAATGCAAATTCTGAAAAAATTTCTTCAAAATTTAGTTTAATCCATTAACGACCAAACATTAACCCTTTAATAACAACACTCGATATATGCATTTAAAAATTTTAAATTTAACAAAACATTCGCTAATTGCTTAAATTTAGTTCAGTTGGTAGATTTAAATTCAGAAAATTCCCTTCATTTTCATTAATTTCATCAACAGTTCAGTTGTTTTCATACAAATGTTACTTACAAAAAAGAGGCATTACTGGCAAGACGCAAAAAATCGCACTTTAAAATAAATTGCAAATAGCTCATTGATTATTACTTAATTTATACTTTAAATTTGAAAGGGGTCAAATGGGCTCAAAAGTTTTGAGGGCCTACATAAAGTCAGTGCTTATGATACATTATACCGTTTAAGCTATAGCTCATTATAATGAGTTATATCAAAGCATAGCGATATAAATTTGAAACACTTTTTATAAAAAACATGAATAATTACTTGTCGCTTTATTTTCCATTTAACAGCAATGTGTTATCGCATTTAAAGTTGACCGATTTCTACTGAACTCACAAGTTTATTTTAAGAAGAACTTAAATCTATTGACTTAGATGCAAAAATATGCGACAGTGCTTAATATTTTCCGAAAACTAAAATAACGTGTCTTTATTCTGAAGTGTTGACAATTAAAACAACGAAAAAAAAAATTTAATTTCACTTTTGTTTTTATTACTTTTGCACAGAAAAAGTGATCATTTGACCTACTGTGCATTGTTGCATCTTGAATAAACCTTGATTCAACTTGCTTATTAATTTTGATTTAACAGTACGGTAATGTTAAATCAACATGAAATAAAGTTATTTCAAAAGGAAACAATTTTCTTTGAAGGTTATTTTGAGTCATGTTGAAGTAACATGAAACAAATATGAACCAAAACCATTGCCGAAAAATATAAAATTAACCTTGTTTATATTTTAGGTTGAAATTTTTCTGAGTGATGAAATTATCGAGTTGTTATAATTCAAAAGGTTTAGTTATTTAATCCAGCAATATGAAAATCACAAAATGAATTTATGCCTAAAAAAATAAAATAATTGTACACTCTAATATATATATATATAGATATATGTTTCCTCATCATCATTTGCTTTGCAAGTGATTTTTTTTGTCACAATCACATGACAAAATCATTCACATAAAGGATATATATTTTTTTTCCAATAAATAACAACTTTCGCTTAAACAATAGAAAACATAATAAATAAAAAACAAAATAAATGGGAAAACTAGAAATATATGTATGTGTATTAACAAAAACAGTCAACTCATCCATTTGACTTTGCAGTTCTATGGAAGTGGGAGTTTCGTTATAAACAATGCTCCGCCTAAAGGGTTTTTGAGAAAATTTTTGTGGCAAATATTTTTTAACAGTTATTTGCAAGAGATATAAAAAATAGTTGATATATAAAACATAAACTCACACACTCATAGTTTGTGCCTACATATGAATATGCCATAGAATGGAATGACTGCATAAAAGAGCGGATGTGATTTAAAAATAAAAAAAATAAAGATTCAAGCAATGAATATTTATTTCACCGCGTGGTATAGGTTTCAACTCGTAGTAAGACAGCCGACCATAACCCTACAAAGAATAAATAAATACAAAAATAGAAATATAAATAAAGTCTATAAGTTAAAGGTAAAGAAGAACATAAACGAAAAAATTATTAATATAGTTAAACATTAACCACTTACTACCACAACGCATACGGTTGACTTAAGCAGAAAAAAAATTTTTGTATGTATATAATTGGCGTGGTAGTCGACAGGCTTACCGCTGCAGCCTATAGTTGTGGCTGCGACACAAGAAATATATGACTAAAACCACTTTCATAATTATGGGCACATATTTATTTTTAATTTTACCTCTTAATTATAAGATTAATATTTCCAAAGAGCCAAAGTTCATTTCCCATTACATTTCATGCACACGAATATATACAGTGGCATATGCTTAATAAATATTCAGAGTATTGTGAGTATACTTATTTTGTTTGTATAAATATACATACTATAACTACATATAAGCATACTTCGAGTATACGTATAACATATACTCAATATGCACAATATGCGTTTCTATTTATAGTTTTGGAGTATTTAAAGCTGTCGCATGAATGAAATAGAAATACTTTTGTGTATTGGAAGTGGCTATAGTCATAGTTAGATGAAAGCTTACGAAATGTTTGTGCAACAACTATAATATATGTTACAGTTATAAGTTGCAGTTAATAAAATTAAGAGTAAGCACTCAAGTTGTTTTTTAAAGAGAATTAACCCTCAATTAATGAATGCCTACTACTATTATTAGGTGTTACCCTCTTTAGCAAAGGAATAGTGATAGAGAAGGCAGGTCTTGAAGGCCTTTAATTTTGGTGACGTAATTTATACGATTAGGACAAACATCTTATTCGAACCGTAGTAATTACATAAAGTACACAGAGATGTCACGAGACGGAAGATAAAAGCGAATTCTGGACGTCTCGTTCACACAGTACCCGTGCCTTCTTTAGGCTTCTTTCGTAGTTGCGTTGATTTAATGTTTTTGTAATTTATACTTTGTGTCCTTATTCGCTATGCAATTTTTGAAATTAAAAGGTTAATATTAATATTTATGAATGAAAAAGCTTAAAGTTAAATCAGAAATTATCTGAAAACAAATCTTAATCACTTTTTTAATACTAATAATCACTTTCACACTCTGTGTTTTTAATTCAAGACAAAAAATTCCTTAGTTTAATTTTGTACAAATGTTCACTTGTTGAAATGTATTTTCATTTCTTTGTGGTCTCATTCGCTATGTACTTTTTGGAAGTAAATGGTAAAAATTAATATTTATTAATGAAAATGCTTAAAATGAAGTCTGTAATTATTTGGAAACTAATTTTAATCACTTTTTTACCACTAATAACCTTTTACACATTGTTGTTTTTTTAATTCAACACTTCAAAAACTTTCATTTAAATTTGTAAAAATGTTCTTTTGTTCATTTCACGAAGTACACATTTTCTCTTGTTTGTTTTGATTATATTGTTAACAACTTAATAACAAATATACTACAGTTGTCCCTTTCTCGCCCAACCCGTGTCATAGCTGATTTTAGCTTTTTTCATCACTCACTTTCTTCATCTCTGTATACTTTGTGGTAATTATTTATTTGTAATTATTTATTAGCTATGTCCACACCTGATATATTTTTATCATAACAAATGTCAAATTCCATATAGCGAAAATAGCTAACATAAAAAAAAAATTAATTTTTCAATATAAAGTTTGACTTTTGACATGATAAAAATAAATCTGATATAGACGTAGAGTAATTTAAGTTATCTTTACGACGAAATAGCCAAAAAAAAATTTTATTTTTTTTAATGTTACTATATCTGTTTGACAAGCCGTTCGATAAAATAATTATATCGCCAACTTTGCGGCTGCTCGAAGTGATTATAAAGATTTCTTTCATTGCATAAATAAATGTGAATGAATGGCAACAGGAAATGCTGGTTTAACAAAATGACTCTTAGGATTTTATGATGAATTGTAAAATAATAATAATAATAAAAAACAATTGTCATAGTTTGTAGAAATATCAGGAAAACCGCATATACATACACAACCAGCGGGAAATGGAAGGAACACGGTTGCCTGCTAGGAGGCCTCTGTGTATTTTCTTTTGTGTGTACAACTCCAACTCCCTGCATTCCATACTCATACATATATTTTTTACACTGGTCGTTATTGCGGAGTAGACCTTCCGTTTGCACTACTTTCGCTACAGATTCTGAAAGGCCTTATAATTAAGGGCTTTTGCTTTAGCATTTTACTCCTTCTCTTCTGCCTTCCTTATCATCAATACACAGAAAAAATCATGACAAGTTTTTGTTTTAACAAACAGGTTTTTGAAACTGATTTGAGGTTTTACTATTTTTAACCGGCTTCAATAAAAGGAGGAGGTTAACAATTCGTCTCTATTTTTATCTGGTGGTGTTACTCCATAACTCGGTACATTTTAGACGGATTGTAAAAATCTTTTTTTTTTTGTCTGAGAGGGTATATATATATATATATATATATATATCCCATTATAAAAAAGTGAGCGGAACACGACCACAATTTTTTATTCAATTTTGTTCTTGTAATTACACGATTTGAAAGTTGAAAAGTGGGCGTGGTTACGCCCATTAAGATTTATTAAAATACTTCACGCGGTTCTACTTATTCGATGTTTACGAAACTTGCCACACACCTTGAGCTCTAAAATAGACACAATCTTCTATTTAAAAAAAATTGGCGGAGTTATGCCCATTAAAATTTAATATTTTATTTTAAGTGGTTCGACTTCATCGATTTTTACCAGACTTAACACGCACCCTGAGCTCTGAGAAACATAAAATCTTGCATTGCACATTAAAATTTGATTTTATATTTCACGTACTTCATCTTATCTTCTTCTATTAGATCTTTGCATTGAAGTCGTTGTTTTTTGTCAGAAAGAATTATTTTTATTTGGTTTTATGAATTCGTAGTAAATTATTTTAATAAAAAAAACATTTGTTTTCTTATTTTAATAAACTTTTCCGAATTTAGGTTATCAGTTTTACGAATCCTGTGGTCCTATTTCAGTAAAACTATTTGGAAGATTTAAATTATAGTCTTAAGTACTTTAGTGTCATAATGTTTTACTTTAATATAACTATTTTTGCTCTTGTGATTTCTTTCAAATATAAGTTTTAATACATTATAACACCTGATTCTACTCGTATCTTTCGTTTGAATCCTCCAATTTTTGAATTTTTTCAAAGTTTATCTGTGTATGGAAGAATGAAGGCCTTCTAAAAGCAGTTAGATTAAATAAGTAATTTAAGTGAGACACTATAAATTGTATTGAATAAAACACATAATTTAATATTAAAAAAAAAATCTAAGCAGGTCTTTCATAAGGCCTAAAGAAAGAAGGTATTCTTTGTTTACATACATACAAACACATCTAATTTTTTTTATTAAAACATACAAATGAGAACAATAAAATAATAGAAATGAATAGCAAATAACTATAAAAATAAGAATGATGGAGAACAAGCGACAATTAATGGAATGACAACGACAGTATGCAGGCATTATAGTCAAGAATTTTTACAATGAAGAATAATTTAAGGCAAGACAGGCTTTGTTATGTGCAATCTTCATCTGATCAAATGAAAGATTATATAAAGTAGATCTTTCAATATGTAAGATGAGTTGAATATTTTTTGCATAAGCATATAAGCAAGGCAGGAATATCGAAATGCAAAAACAGTATTTTTGTTTCAGATTTACCATTAAAATATTATAAAATTCTAAGAGCCAATTTCACCAACTTATTTAAATATCAATTCATATTTAAAAGTCATTTTTCTGTACAAAAATTAAAGAAAATCGTCATTTAAATGTGAATTGATATTTAAATAGAGTTGGTGAAATTGGCCCTAAGTGAAACTTATTTATTGCTGGTTAAGCATTGTCTATATGCAGTTCATAGTTACTTTAAGAGAGAGAAAGAGTTAAAATTTGCTTCTTATGTAAACCATATTTAACAATCCAGCCCATAGTGCACTCTTCGTCGTTTTCATAGAAACGAACATTTGTGTACTCAAATTAAAAGCAAGTCTTTATCAAAAGATTTTTATAAATATTTAGCTACACTTATGTTTATGTGAGTATTTTAAGCAATCTCACTTTCAAAAACTCATTTCAATTTTTATTCATTTAGCTAAAAAGGTTTCATTTCTGTTTGATACTCGTATTTTGTATTTTGTGCAATCTTCCTTCATTTGCTAACATCATACAAAATTATCAAAAAGGATTTCTATTGTTTTAACTCGAACACTTACTCACACTCCTTGTATTTATGACAGCAAAAACATTTTAAATTTATTGTTATTTGTTGATGTTGTACATCTACATACATATGTAGCTAAGTCGTTGAAGTTGAATTTGTTTTTGATTTCATTACTCTCATTTCATTAAAGAAAAAGAGTGGAAAGCACTCTCACATATATGTGTACGATTCGGTGATGGGAAACGTGGCACAATTGTGTCATTTTTGGCACTATTGAATGTTGCCTGGCACTGTGGCACTCTCGCTCCTTTTCTGGCACTTTTTGTCCATTAAATATGGAAACTTTTGTTTTTGCAGTAATAAGTACTATTCTTGTTTTATTTTTACGTTTTTAAGTAATGAAAACTTACCCTATGTCTCCACTAGCCATCGACTTGGACATGACGCCGGCAGAGCAACTATGAAAAATTCATCAACTTCCTTGTTGTGGTGAGCACGTGCGATGCCCATGTTCAGGCATATCAAAGTATTTTGCGGTAGTGCAATAGAGATGGAATATTTACAAACTTTGTCAAATCTCATGGCGAACATTTTTGCTCAGACATATGCTCGGGCATTGATGTTAGAGCATGGACGAAAGTTGAACATGAGCGGTCTCCATTAGCCATATGCGATGTCCGACATGATGCCCATACCAAGTTCATGGCTAGTGGAGACCGCTAGTTAAGGCTTAGGATAGCCGGCTGTTTCCTACATTGCAGTTACATTACATTACAGTCGGCTAACTGAGCCTTTAGTAGCATTTGAGGCTGACAACAACTGTTCGGTTCTGATAGTTAAAAGTAACGGTTTGTCCAGAGACATTGACGAATTATTAAAATGAATATATAAATTTGTTTGTAACAGCTCATGTCGTAGAGATGATTTTATAAATGTTTAGAAATATTTCAGCTCTGAAATTTATGAAATTCTTAAGTATTCCCCAAACCGTTGGTGTCTGGTCAAGTTGTTGCAGATAGAGTCTTTTAACAGTGGGACCCCTTGAAATATTTCTTCAAATTATAAAATTTTCAGTCATAATGCAGTGATAAAACTTAATTCATATTAAATAGTTTAATGGATAATATAAGCAAAATGTACTTTTATCTTATATCCTTGAAATATTAAATTATCGAAATGTAATCTAAAAATGTGAGACTAGATTTAATTTTAAAAGGGCTTTTTATTTCGTCAATTATGTAGAAATTTTTTGACAATATACATAGATCAAAATTATCACTGAAATTTAACTATAAATAATCAAAGACTAGTTTTCCCATCATAAAGTTATAGAATTCAAGAGTGAGTTTTTGGAAGACCTGGAGACGTAAACACTAGTTTCAATGAAAAATTTGTAAGTAATATTCATCGAATCGTCAATCAAGGTATTCTTTTTATTCTCTACTCTTCATCAAGTGTGGAAGGTATATTTTTAGTTCAAAATTTGATGAAAAGTAAAATGTTAAATGGACTGCAATTATAAGCTTTAGCATCTTTAACACATGGTAAAGATTTTTGAAGTCTAACAATATATCTTGGTGTAATCGTAATGCATATAAAATGATAAACCAAAAAAGCAATACAAATTCCACTATACCGACAGAATCTTTGTTTGATTAAAATAAATAGCTAACAATTACTAATATTTTTAACGTGCACGAATTTCTCAAACTCGAGAGTATATTAACCATAAAAAATAATCACAAACTATAATTACATAACTGTCACTAGGTATATACATCTAACAAGAAAAAGTTATTTTATCATCTAAATTAGTTTAGGGTTATTATAGTATTTAAGTATGTCCTTAAAAATCATTACTATAACGTAAAAAATGTTTTTATCAGGTATGTGATGGAAATCGCTTCGATTTGAAATGAAATCGCAAGCTCAAAACGTAGAAAATTGTTTTTGGTGTGACAGAAAACGCATCGATTTCATATTTCAACTTTGTTTCATTTTCAGTTGGTTACAAAAAAATCAATTTGTTCCTTTATATTTTTTGCTGCTAACTGAAATTGAAACCAATAATGCAGAAGCCGGCTGCAGGTTGCCAAAGATATTTTCGGAGACGGCGAAACGAAAATCGTTGGATCGTGATTTGCTAAAGCAATTGTTGTAAGGAATGTTATATTTTTTCTTCATTTCAAACACCGGGTTTTATAATGAAAAACTTTTATTTTAAAACCATAGAAAAGTCTTGGAAAAAAATGGTCATATCGACTGCGGCTAAGTGTTTTCAATACATGTCGGCGGCAGATTTTTGCTGATCGGCCTCAACATACGTACATACAATTAAATTGTTTCAAACAAAAATAAATTTAAGTTTAAAATTTTTAAACGCACTAATAATCCCAAATTAATATTTTACTTATTAAGTAAAATATTTTTTTTATTAAAAATACATTGAAATTAATTATTGAGGGGTTTAGCTGGATCCTATGCGCATTTCACTGTTGCTAATGCAGATCATCAGGGAACCTTTACCCAAAGCTTCTTAGAACACCTAGAGTTATTATATTATAAACTTTCATTTAAACAAATGAGAAGCTCAATAACAAAAAACAAAATTGAAACAAGAACTCAATAATCAACAGGTTTTTTATTTTCTTACTTTACTATTGCTAAAAATAAATTTAAATAAAAAATTCCTTGTATTGTAATATCATCTGCCTTTAATTATTTTAAAGCATTTTACTTACATTTTCACACAAGTTATTGCAGGAAAATTCTGTTTAGATATAAAATAATTTCTAAATCGTCAACTCATGCTTGCTCGATTTAATAACGCAAAAACAACACAAATTTCGTTTTCCATCACATCTTTTTTTTACCAATATTTTCATAGAACACGATGGGAAATGAAATCGAATTCGATTTAAAACATAACCAGAATTAAATCGAAATAAATGTGTACATCACAACTTTTTACGTTTTTTAGTCGATTTTAAATTGAAAACGATTTCTATCACATACCTGTCATCACATTTGTATTTTTTGTAAACAAGTACAAATTATTAATATATGATGCATATCGAGCATTATTATTTTCGATTTAGGAGAAGATTCTTACTAGTACATATGTACGTTAATTTTCGCTTACGATAAATTTTACAGCCTGTTTTTTTAAAAGTTATCAACAATTTTGCAATTTCGATAATAAAAAAAAGTTAATTTTTTACTACATGTCGCTCACGATTAAATACAAAATAGGGCTCGATATGTATTAATGTGCATATACAACTAATTCTCGACTGTGTTTTTTGTGATATTCGTAAGCTTTTTTTTTTTAGCTATAAACACAATGAATTATCATTCAAGAACCATAGTTTGAATGAACATCAAGTGCCAACATTAAAATTATATACAAAGTGGTTTGGCACTATTCAAGTGATTTTGGTACTATTTAAAAGCAGATTGGGCACAAAATCAAAATTTCCAATTCCCATCACTGGTACGATTGATAACCAGTGTGCATACTTCTACCGATACTCGGTAGATTCTACCGAATATGTTTGTGAATTTAACAATCTACCAATTCTACCGAACAAGGCCCGAAACCTACCGAATATTGTTATTTAGTAATTTTAGTCGATATATGTGTAAATTGCCTATTTTGCCATCGGTTAAATCGGTTAAAAACTTACCCTCTTATGCAAAAAAATATTTTACTTTAGCTTTAAAGTTCATATTAGTTGCCAAGCACTTTAAGGCTAACATAGCTTTGTTAAGAAATCATATGCAAAAGACAGCTTTAATTATTTTGTTATCTAATAATAAATACTGGTAACACCACCGTGTTCAACAACCACTTCACAGCTTATGATGTACAAAATCGAATACAATTTCATTCGGGTATTCAAATAACTTTTTATTTTATTAAATAAATTTTTATTATCTTGAAGTAAAGCAACCTAATTTAAAAAATATGAGCTTCTGACATGGTAATAAAACAGATAAACACAACCATGAAGTAAAAGTAAAAAAATGTGAAAAATTATCACAATTTGTTTTATTCGAATGAAACGAGTATTTGAATATCCAGCTTTTTTCGATTTGTTTTGATTGTATGTACATCACTAACACATTTTTGTATAATTGTATTTATTTTAATATTTTTTTTAATGGATTTTGCTATGTATTTCGAATCAGTTGGATAATTTGGTGACAGAAATTACATGACAGAAATAATAAATTTAAGATAAGAGCAGGCACTTCTAGCTTCATTTTCAGATGTAACATGAATCAGTATGTGTTATATTAATAAAAATATTTGAGGTACAAAACACACATTTTGGAAATATCAACTTAAAGTAGTCTTAACAAACGTGGGTGGGTGCCTACTTTAGAATTTTTATACAATAATTTTTTTAGAATACAACTTTACTTAACATTGCTTGGCAACATAGGCGTAGCTAGGCCTTTCTGGGGGGGCATTGCTCCCCCAGGATTTATTACAAATTCTTTTTAAAACATATTCTTTTGCCTGTAATATTAAAAATTTCTATTTTTTTTTTATTTTAAAATTACTCATGAAAATCACCAGTAATTTTTATACAAACTTTTCGAATAATCGCTAAATATGCATACTTTTATTAGATAACAAATACCCAAAAAACTATCCCCCTTATGCAAAAAAATATTTTAATTTAGCTTTAAAGTTCATGGTAGTTGATAAGCACTTTAAGGCTAACACAGCTTTATTAAAAAATCATATGCAAAAGACAACTTTAAATATTTTGTGATTTAATAATAAATACTGGTAACACTACCGTGTTCAACAACCACTTCACAGCTTATGATGTACAAAATCGAATACAATTTCATTCGGGTATTCAAATAATTTTTTATTTTATTAAATAAATTTTTATTATCTTGAAGTAAAGCAACCTAATTTAAAAAATATGAGCTTCTGAATTAATAGGAAAACAGATAAACACAACCATGAAGTAAAAGTAAAAAAATGTGAAAAATTATCACAATTTGTTTTATTCGAATGAAACGAGTATTTGAATATCCAGCTTTTTTCGATTTGTTTTGATTGTATGTACATCACTAAAACATTTTTGTATAATTGTATTTATTTTGATATTTTTTTATGGATTTTGCTATGTATTTCGAATCAGTTGGATAATTTGGTGATGTTTCCCATTACATGACAGAAATAATAAATTTAAGATAAGAGCAGGACTTCTAGCTTCATTTTCAGATGTAACATGAATCAGTATGTGCTATATTAGTAAAAATATTTGAGGTACAAAATACAAATTTTGGAAATATCAACTTAAAGTAGTCTTAACAAACGTGGGTGCCTACTTTAGAATTTTTATACAATAATTTTTTTAGAATACAACTTTACTTAACATTGCTTGGCAAAGCTTTATTAAGTTTTTTTGCATAAGACCCTATAAGTTTACAGCATTTGAAAACATCACAAATAGTAAACTCCATGTGAATTTATAATGCATGTGTGTAGATATGTATGTGTGTATGAAGCTTTCAACAAATTCTTAATAAAATTGCATTAGTGTACGTAGTTAGTAGCAAGACAAGTTGTTTTAAGGTGTTTTTAAGATTTTCTACTGTCAAATTGTTTGTAACAATAGCCACCAATTTTTATTTAGAGTAAAATTAAAAAAATAGCGAAAAATTATGATCTGCAAATACCTTGTATATATTCATATAATATATTTACTCGTACACACACATGTATGTATGTATGTATGGATATTTATGGTTCAATCCAGGGCTGCCAGATAAAATGATGGAAAAATCACCGAAATCCCGATAAAATATAAAATAATCGTCATTTTATGTACGAAAAATCGTCAGAAAATCGAACAAATCAAAATTTCCTCTTTAAACATGTATACATATGTTTTATTTTTATTAGAAAATAAAACAAAACAATTCATGTTCATATACAACTTTGTTAGACTAGTGGAAAACTTGTGAAAAATATTCCTAGGTCCAAATTTTGGTATCAGTACTTTTGATGACCGAAATTTTTGATAGGATATCAACTTACACAGGTCAATATATCGTTGGTCTCAAATGGAAAGGCCCTAACGCAAATAATTGTAACTTTACAGGAGAAGGAAAGTGTAATATTCAAAATGTAACTTTTTTATACAACTGCTTGTAAAAGTGCTATTTTTTACACTATTGCAATAAATTTTTGTGATGAGGTGTATTAGTGTGAAATTTATTGAAATCACTGAAAAACTCAACTATCGATATGTATGCATGTATATATATGTATACACGTATACATGCATACTTGCATACATATGTTTGTACTTATTTATGTATGTATGTTCATTCATCGCAACAATATAGTTAGTATTGATTCAGAACTTCAATATTGGAAGGGTAACTAAATAATAAATGGCAATTTTCTATTTTTATTTATGCACCAACAGATAATTTTTTTTTAAATTAAATAATAAATTATTAAGAAATGAAATCATGAATGATGAATGAAATCATTTCTTGCTTGTATCTTTTCAAAATATTGTATTCAAATATAGTATATACATAAATAATTTTTCCATATGAGCATATAAACTTGTTGGAAACGAATATTAATTTTATTATTATTTAGTTTATTATTATTAGATTATTATTATTATTATTTAGTTTTTTTCTAATACATACTTTACTTTTTGTCTATATACTGTTTTTGTTTTGAATGTTTTGTTTTTTTAGTTTTAATTATAACTTAATTTTTGTTATTGAAACTGGACTGTTAATTTATGTTTTAACTTAAATAAAAAAATGTTAAATAAAAAAAATCTATATAAAATTTTTTAAACGCACTAATAATCCCAAACCAATATTTTACTTATTAATATTTTACTTATTAAGTAAAATATATTTTTTTAATTTCCAATTTCAATGCATTTTTAATAAAAAATATATATTTAACTTAATAAGTAAAATATTAATTTGGGATTATTAGTGCGTTTAAAAAATTTTAATTTTAAGCTTAAATCTTAACAATTCCCATAAAAAACACTAATTAAAAAAATTGTGTTTGCCTCCCCCTCCCCCCCCCCCGAAAAAATGTCTAGCTACGCCAATGCTTGGCAAAGCTTTATTAAGATTTTTTGCATAAGACCCTTAAACTATAAGTAACCTAATATTTACCAAAGAATTGTGCTTTGGGGATGAAATATTTATTCCTACCAATGATTTAATAATGTTTGCACAAAAGTTTAAATTCATAAATGGATCTTACATATCTTACAATCTTTTTAGTTACAAATTTTTGTCAAATAAAAGTTATTTTAGTAGCTTTATAAAACCTATGTACAAAAACGGAATTCCTGTTGTTTATGTATATTATTTTATATATGCATAGCATATATACATATATATATAAAGGGTAAGGGCAAATAACTGGGTATGACACTTTTTTTTATTGGAAAAGCTTCATTGTTTATGGCAGTTTAATTTCCAATCACATGTGAAGTTTTAAATGCGCTTTTGGAAACTTTTTAGTTTGATACTCCTTGTACTTACCCTTTATATATAAGTACATATATTTTGTTATTTTTTATGTTTCTTTGAATTATTATTTTTTATGTTTCTCTGAATAAAAAAAAAAAACTTCTACCGAATTTCATTCAAATCTACCATTTTTTTTTTGTCGATTCTACCGAATAAAAAAAAAATTAAGTGTGCACACTGTTGATAACATATTGAATGTTCTGCCAGTTTTTTAGTCAGTTTGTTATATGTTCGCTACAATATTTTACTATGTCATCTTATTGTCGCCTTTCCCTTTTACTTTTACTTTTATAACGCCATCTTTTAACTCTTAAATAAATTGTTTTTTTTTTCTTTTTGATAATGATGATGACGATGATGCCGTGTGTCGTGTTTGGTTTTTTTTCTTTTTTCCTCAAACAATGCCACATTTGCCAAAAACAAAAGAATAAATATAAAACACTCGTCATTATGGAAAAGTGTGTTAGCTGTGGGGTAGAATACAATTAGAGTTTTTCTTTTCCCGGACTTTTTCATTTCCCTTGAAAGCGGGAACGACTTTTCGGTTTCCCGGGAATTCCCTCCCGTGCAGTACAAAACAATACAAAATATTCTTTAATTTAATTTATTTTAACAAAAAACAAATTGTAGTTCATGAGATCGGTTAAATAATAACGTTTTATAAACAAATTAAGGCTTCATTAGCCTTTACTTTCTGTTGCTGTTCTGTGCTCTGACGTTTTGCTTCCAATTTGACTACTTCCTTTTTCTGTAGTAACTTATCAGCAGTTTCTGACCAAAAGGTTCGCAGTTTTCCACTAAAGCGATGAGTTTTGCATCGTCCATTGTTAAGTTTAAATATAATTTATGTTTTTCTTTTAAATTAAATTTCTTAAATTCTAAAAGCACAATCACAATTCATTTCAAAATATATTTATTTAATTTATGCTGTCACTTACAATTACTCAAAAATTTTTTTTTTGATTTTCACAGGTTAAACAGAACAGAACGAAACAGAAAAACTAATGACTTGTATTAGATTTCCATAAACAAAAAAGATTCAGCTGATTCGAAACAGAACAGAAAGTAAAAACTAATTCTGCTTTTAGTCAAAAAATAATAATATTTCAGTTCTTTATAAAGGGTGTCCCAACAAAAACGCAAGATTTAAATTTGGCGCCATTCGAAGTGTCATTGTTTGACATTTGAACAATTGTTATTGTTTGCTAGTAGAAGGTACGAGGTTAGTAAAAATGGAGAGCTGCACGAATGAACAACGCATTCTCATTGTGAAATTGTTTTACCAAAATGGTGAAAGTTTTGCGACTACAGTTCGCAAATTTGCGATCAATTTGGGATCACAATAATGCTCCAAAAGAGTCAACTGTAAAGACATTAATGGATAAATTTGCCGAAACTGGGTCTGTTAGTGATGTAAAGAGACAACAACGTGCCTTCGACCAGGTCGATCGACGGAAAATGTCCAGCTGTACGTGATGATGTCGCTCAAACGCAGGTCAAGCGCAAACAGTCAATGGTCTTCGGTATCGTGAAATGATAACCAGTTTTTTCGTGCCTAGAATTGAAGAAATGAATGTGGAGGGCATGTGGATGTGGTTTCAAGAAGACGGCGCCACATGTCATATAGCCAGAGAAACAATCCAATTGCTACACAGAAAAAATTATTCCCAAAAAATTTTCAAACAAACGTGTGTTTTGAAATATAATTTACCCTACAAGAAATGAATGACTGAAACTAACACAAACGACAATTTTTTACTAACACACTTGCAACAATTTTACATTCAATTCAACAGCGATTATAGTTGCTCTACTCTAACATATATGCTAGAGTGAAACGTCTAATGTACATATGTCAGAATTTTTAAAATATTGAATTTTACTGAAAATAATTTATAGTTCGTTCAGTTTGTAAAATAAAAATGTTTAAAAGTTTTAAAAAAAATTATGGTGTTTGTGAAAAAGTAAGATAAAAACAATAAAGAAAAAAAGAAATTTTATTCAGTTTAATTAAAAATATACATACATACATATGTATGTATTCGTTTCTTTTTCAGTTTTTAGATATTTGAAAAGATCAAGATTCGTTGGGGTTGAAGAAGGCGATAATACAATTCATATCGTCTGGGAAAAGTTTACAAGAGTGTTAAAAAAGATAAGTAAAATAGTAAATAAATGAAATTCACCATATCTAACTTAATATGTATATTTATTTTCAAAATTTTATATATTTGTAAAGAGCAAGGTGCGTTGGTGATGAAAAGGCGTGAAGAGGGATAGAAGTTATTTGGTGTTTTTGTTTATTTATATTTTTTGTTTTAAATATGTTAGTTACGTGTGTAGTTTAAAGTTATTTTTCATAATAAAAAAGCAAATAAAATAAATTAAAAAGTATATTTGCTGTCAGTACATCAATCAATTATGATTACTCAATTAAGGGGGATATATTTATCAATTATGTTCAGTCAAACTTGAGTAATATTTATGCTATCTTTGATTAGTAAAAAACACGAGTGAGCAGTTCAACTATATGTTCTATTCTTTGGTTAGAGAGAAATGCAACATCACACGTACACAGAAGTTTCCATCACATTTTTCATTTTGCCTTTAACAATATGATAGAAACTTTGTTCTACGCATTGATGAATATATCCTGCATGACTTCCGATCAAATGAGCAGTCAATTGAGGGTAGTTTTAGTAAATATATTTTACTGTTCAAGTAAATTATTTGTTCCAATTTTATTTTATGTAAAAAACCTGTATAGAATGAAAATTATCTATATAAAGTAAAATTTGTAAAAAAAAATTTTAGATTTTTTTTTTTAATTTAAATTTGTTATTTTCAGTTAAATTTATTTTTATATACTGTAAAAAAATTTGTCTGATTTTTTTTTAATTTTTCTACAAATTATTTTATAGATATACAAAACATTTTATATTTTTTAAAGATTTTTGTTTGCGGTTTTCAAACTTATTATGTTTGTATATTGTGATTCTCAATATAGTATTAGGAGTCTTAATATATACATACGGAGTTTGTTAGCTAAATTAAAAAATTTTTTGGGTTGAAGTCTACTGACGAGTTCCAAAAGCGGCAACGAAATGCTTAACCATAAAAACAAGCCAATTTTTGAAAGTAAAAAAAATTGTTGAACCTTTCATTTGATTCAGTTATTTTTTTTCAGATAAAACGTTTGCTAATTAAAAAAAAAAAAATTATGAATTGTTATTGATTCAGTTAATTTATTTTCTGATAATACGAAAAATTTTAGTGAATGTGTTTGTAAATTATAAAAAAAAAATTTGCTGAATAATACAAAAAAAAATCTGCAAAAATATTTTTCTGTTCCTATTAATAAATTTGACTGAAAATATTTTGAGTTTCAGTTAACTTTTTTCTCTAATGCCATAATAATTTCACTAAAAATAAAAATTTTTTTTCAGTTAAATTTTTACAAAATTGTTATCAGAATCTACAAATTTCTTTGTAGGTCCACATTCACTCAAAAAATTTACTGATTCAGTGAATGTGGTTACTGAAAACGAAATTTAGTTTTTTCTGTGTACATCAGTCATTTCCCGATCGTGTTGTTTCGCGTTTTGGAGACAGATGTGCGATTGCTTTACGTGAGTACCTGCCATTACGGCCTAATCTCACGTGTGCCAAAGCACTGGGTGTGGGTTAGACGCCAGACCAACGCCCCCATGCACCCTATTAGAATGAACCTATGGCCCACTCCATAAGGCACATAGGTTGCAATCTTTGATATAGTTATCCCTGTACTATATTCAATTACCTTGCTGCGGTAATTTGAGCTGCCTTAACTCTGCTGTTATGTCCGTGCCCATAGCAGCTCTGTTGAATGGCAACAGCACCTAGAATAGTGTCTGGCTGACCGCGTCAGATCAACCACTAGTATTGATTTCACACTGGGAAGCCAAGACTATTCTCCCAGCGATTTTGGTAGCAGCCACAGCCACCACGATAATTCTCTGGCTTCCACGCCAAGGTGTTGTGTATACACCCATAGCGAGGTCCCCATGAGAATTCCTCAACCATTGCCGGCACAGCTCAACCACTCATCCGAGATGAACCCATGCCTGTGTCGCCAAATAACCAGTGCCTACTCCACACATACCAAAATCATCCTTTTAACCCCTTGAGGTAGGACGAACTCGGAATTTTAGCAAAGGAAACTGACGACTGCTACATGCACTCAACTCTAAGCAGCTCTGCTGTCGGCCCACCGGCACCCGTGGCACCAGAAGTAGCCTCTGGTTAGACCTCGAAGTTCCACCACAAGGGCTTCACCTCTATCGTCTTTTGAACTCAGGGGCAGTTCTAGGTGACGCTGCACCTAATTGACATCAACAGGACCTGTCTTCCTTTTGTTATAAATATGTGCACATCCTTTGCTCTGTTTATATTCAGAGATTGGGTAGTAACACATAAGTTCTATGGGTAATGTACCAAAGGTACGTCAATGGAAAAAGCCACATCACCCCAGCTGAGGCCCCGGGGTTGCCACACCCGTAGTCTACAATAGACTCCCCTGGGGGCGCGTTTTGGAGACCAGAATTGGCCACCTAGATCGTGCGATTTAACACCATTAGACTTTTTTCTTTGGGGTTTTTTGAAGTCGATGGTTTTCGCGAATAAGCCGACGACGACTCAAGCCTTAAGAGGAAATTGGACGCTGCATTAATGAAATACCGCAGCATTTATGCAAAACGGCCATTGAAAATTTCATTAAAAGATCGCGTGTGTGCCAGCAAAGCCGCGGCGGCCATCTGCCCGATTTGTTGTTCCACACATAACCTCATTTTGTCTACTTTACGATATAATAAAGTTTCACGATTTTTTTTTTTTTTTAATATCTGTGTTTTATTTAAAATTTAAATCTTGCGTTCTTGTCGGGACACCCTTTACAATAGTAATGCTTAAATATCAACATTATATGTAAATCCAAGGCCAAATGCATTGATATAACGCAAAAAGAAACAAATTATGTTATTAAAAAAATATTCCAAAATATTTGCTTGGGAATACACAGAAAGAAAAAATCCATACTAAATTAAAATTTTTGTTACATACTTTTAGTACGAATCGTATTTAAAAATTTAAGTACGAACAGAACTAACATTTTCTTAAATCAAGCCGAAAACGGGATTACTTTAGGAAATCAATCCTGAAGTTTTTTAATTGAGTATGAAGTGCTTAAATTATGTACAAAATTTTAAATCAAGTACAAAGTTTTTGAACTGAGTAAAAAAAATCTTGTTTAAAGTACCAAAAAATTTCAAGTTCATTAGTATGCTTATGATAAAAATTCAATAAAATTAAAAAAATTAATTCAAAATCAGTGCATTAAAATAAAAACAATTTAATATTTGTAATTTTTAACGGATATTTATTTTATTTAAGTGTGAGTTAGTGCGGTTTATTCTTAATACTTGTGTGCAAACGTGTGGTTTTAAAAATATAATGGTAAATAAAATAAAACTATAATGTTCAATGATAATTAATTTAATAAAACTATAATACCAATATTAACTAAAAATTAAAAAGTGAAAGCAAATGACGACTCCAAACTGCGCCAGCTTCTGGAGGCTTAAGTGCGAAGATGTTTCTGAATGTCTAAAGAGTAAATAATAAAAATGGGGCTTTTTTTTATCGAGTACGCGTGTTGTTTTTAACAAGTCCCGTTTCAATATATACATATAAGTACATAAAGATACATATATATTAAGTAAAAACTTCCTGCATATGCATGTCTCATGAGTTTTCATTGAAGAATTATTTTCTTATGCTCAAGTCGCTGTAAGACCGGACTCAAAAATATGTTATCGCTCTAGGTGACCAAGAACCCCTAGCTTCTTAATGACATAGTTTCGCTTAGAGCACTGATGGGGTTGCACTTTTGGAGCGATGACGATTATAAATGTAATCAGCACACGATTCTAGGCTTTAGTTGAGAGCAAAACAAATAATTATTCATTGATGACAAAGTGGCAGTATTGTGCAGGGCAAGTTCCTATTATTATTTAGTAAAAAAGCCTTAAACAAATAACCTATATAAATTTAAAATCTAGTATTTTTTCTTCCATAAAACAGACATCTTGGACTCATTTAGCATTCTTCCATCATAATTTTCTGCCAACATTGTTAATATGGACAATAAAAAGTTAATAAAAAATTATATTAAATCTTTAATTCAATAAATAAAGTAAGGATTACTTAAAACAGGCGTTTTTGGATTATTTCAAGTACGGATTCGGGATTAAATGAACCCCATTTTTAGATTAATTCAATCCCAGATTTTCTTAAATCAATTTCGTTTTGGGTGTATTTCAAGTATGGATTCGCATTAAATCAGATTAGAAATTCTTGAATCAAGCGTATTTTGAAATTAATTCAATCTGAGGTTAACTGAAATCAATTTGGTTTTGGAATTATTTCAAGTACGGAATCAGGATTAAATATGGATAAAACTAAGTATTTAGCACTTGCATAGTCCGTACTTAAATCAAGTCTTTTGTACTAGATTTGAGTAAATCCGTACTTATGACACCGCTTTTAATTGATTTAAGTACGGATGGATTGATTTTTATTTTGATTGTAGGACTTTAGTAGAGCATTAATTAAATCTTTCATTTTACCAAAGATAATCTGTAATTATTTTGTAATTTTTCTTTTATTGCCTTGCGCATTTCTGTTTTTACTTTTATGAATTGTTGTAGAATTAAATTTTGAACGTCATATTCCGCTTTCGGCAAATAAAGTTCTCTAAATCTCACAGCACATGTGTGCCAGATGTAAACTCGGCCTTAATTGTTGTAAGGTTTTAGATATTGTGCTAGTGCCATCACCTTATTATTACACCATCGCATTCATTATTAACTTTAATAACGACACTAAACAATGAATTTGTATATGCAAACTAAAGTTGACATAATAAAATCAAAAAAATCCCGGGAATTCCCGCACAAATTTCCCGGTATTTCTTTCCCGGAAAATGTGCGAGATCCCGGGAAAAACACTAAATACAATAGATAACTTAAATGGATCATATACATACATGTATTTATAAATTTCGACGATTAGATTTTTCTCTAATAATCTGAAAACGTCTGTTTAAAATTCATTATTTGTATAAAAGATATTGGTTGCTAAGATTAATGTTAAAGCACTTGATTGAAAAGTTTTGAATTTTGCTGTATAATCATGATTATAATTGAGCTCAAAGTATGTTTATTTATTTTTTCTTGTTAAAACTAATACAATTCATTTTTTAATGTCATAGAATTTGGGACTTATCTTTAGGTTTTCACAGTAGTAAGTGTAATTTTACAATAAGATTTACAACGAGACTGAAAAATTCATTAGAAATTATGCAAATTTTTACTACTTCCCTGGAAAAAAATTCAGATTTGGAAGCGCAAACAACTGAGAAAAGCAATGTATTGCTTACTTGATAACATAAGCTTCGAAAAATGCTTCTGAAAAGCTCTCACAAAAATTATATATTATTACTTCTGTGTAGTAAGGCAAAAAAAAAATCACGACTATATGGAAGCTAAATGTATTGCTTCTACCTGACTCATCGCGAACAAAAAAAAAATGTCTTATTCATGCGCAATAGCAAGTGATTCTGTAGCATTGCCTCCCTTACAAAAACGCTCTAGAAAGCAGTAATTTTTGCTGGATTCCGGAAAGAAACCTTTGCATTTTTATGCCTTCTTTCGAGTGTCTTTTTTTTTAATGGGAAGGAATAAAAATCTCAAAATTATAAATAAGTCTACAGAGTTTAGTTGAGCGTTACACATCATTTCGAAAGCTGTTGTTGAGCATATCAAGCCTTATTTTCGATTTTATCGTAAGGATATGTAATCGAAAATAGACTTTTATTGAAATTAGAATTTCATGAGGTCTTATGCATAGTTTAGAATTATAAAATTATAATTTTCAAAATGATAACTTTTAACATAACAGACTGTAAAATTTGATCGTAAGCGACAATTTACACACAAAAGTATATTTCGCCTGAAAACTTCAGTTTTTATCGCTTACGATTAAATCGAAAATAAGGCTCGATATGTTCATATGAATTGGAAGAAAACAACAACAACATTGGATAATTGTGATAAAAAAGAGTTGAACAAATTTCTCCACGGCAACTTTTAATAACTTTTCACATAATTGTTCCAGTCTTTAAATTTTTGTTTTTTTTTTACAATTGTCTGCTTAACAAACAATGTTTTACAAAATTTCTTAACATTTTTTTTTATTTTTTTTAGAAAAAGAAATTGAATTTTTGGATTCAAAATTTTTTTTTTAGATAAAAATATTTTGAATTTTTGGATTAAAATAAAATTTAAATAATTCTGCCAAAACTAAACCAAACTGAAAGTAAACATGTCGCGTAAAATAACATTATTAAAATGTAAATGCAAATTTTATTAGAAGATAGTATATATTTCAATAAAAATAGTATCCCTGAAGATGTTGGAAAATCCCAACGAAACGTCGGATATGAAAAAATGAAATACAATTGTCTTTTATTTGCATTTAAATCAATTTCAATGACCTTGGAAGCCTGAATAGAGCAATTCTATAAAAACCACATCATATGAAAGTAAACTCTTTAAAAAAAAAATTAAATCTGAAGAAATACGTGAAATATAAAATTAAGTTGCAATGGGCGTGCCTACGCCCATTTTTTTTAAATGTGTGTGTGTTTTTCAGAGCTCAGGTAAGTGTTAAGTTCTGTAAAAATCGGTAAAGTAGAATCATTTAAAATAAAGTATTAAATTTTAATGGCCGTAACTCCGCCCATTTTTTTAATTAAAGATTGTGTTTATTTTAGAGTTCAAGGCGTGTGGTAGGTTTCATCAAAATCGATTTAGTAGAACCACGTGAAATATAATAATAAATTTTAATGGGCGTACCCCCGCCTATTTTTCGAACTTTAAAATTATGTGATTACAAGAAATAAAAGTATTTGCTAGGTTTCACAGCAATCAAATAAGTATAATATCATAAAATCAAACTAAAAAAATTTTGGGCGTGTCCCTGCCCACATTTTTGCAATGGAAACAATTGCAAGCTATACTCTCTCAGACAAAAAAAGAACTTTTGCCATAGGTCTAAAAATGTACTGAGTTGTGAAGTAACAATGTAAAAAAAAAAATAAAAAATAATAATAATAATACAGAGGAATTGATAACCTCCTTTTCAGCTTTGATGTACAATTTAAATTCAGTTAAAACTGGAATGAATTTTAATAATTAAAAATTTATTTTATATAATTGTTGCCAACAACAATCTCTCCCTAAGTAGATACACATGGATGCTGATGAAGTGCATGGCGGTACAGAAAAAATTTCCCCAGCTAAAGATATAGTCTAATTTTTCTTCTTTTCTGTAGAAAATAATATTAATTAATAAAAAAAAATATTTCATTCAAGGACAAATTAAAAAATTATTCTTGATTAAAAAAGCTCAGCTGTGTCAGACAGAAAAAAAGTTGCCTGCAATAAACACGTTTAATTGATCAAAAAAAAAACAGAATCACTTGAAAATGTAATTGAGTCAATAAAATTTTTGTTTACAAATTTAAGTAAATAAATTCAATAATATTTTTAAATGAATTTTTACTTTTTTTTTCAATTAAATGTGTTTATTACCGGCAAAATTTTTTCTGTGATATCGCTATAACCTGTGAAGGGAGGATCAGTTTGAAGGTTCCGTTTTTTTAATGAATCAGCTCTTTTGTTTCTGTACAATTGAAATTTGTTTTAAGCGGTCTATTTTTTCTCTGCCGTTCTGTTCTAATGTGAGCGAAGCTGTTGCAAGGAGAATTGCATGTTAAGTGACAGTAAATGGTGCGTATGTAGATACATATTAATTTGTTGTGTGATAAGAAAAAAAAAATGGTTTTTATTAAAAGCTAGACAAATTTGTTTCACTTAAATTTTGTTTAATTAGTGATGCAGTTTTGTCAATTAAACAACAAGGAGAGAAGCAAAGCTTTATATTTTAATAGAATAAAATTAAATTTTTTATAACAAGTTAGATAAATTGTACAGGTACAAAATACAAAATATTTTCTAAAGAAAAGAACGACACAAAACAGCAACGAAGAGTAAAAGCCTATGAGTCCTTAAGTCAATTCGCCTTGGTTCCTTTCGTTTGTAAAATAAGTATTTTTTCTGTTATTTCTTTTACTTATATTTTTTCAACTAATTTTGAAAAGAGTTTTCAAGCTTAATATAAAAAAAATTCTTCGTTGCTTTAATAATGCTGTATTTAAGAAAACAAAATAAAAACACCACCAAATTCTGAACAATTTTGTTGTTCAGTGTACATACATATGTATGTATGCCTTTGTATTTTCATTCAAGCTTATATTTCCCGTTTGTTAAATAATAAATTCAGTAAAGTGCGACTCTGACTCGCGCACGAAGGGTTCCGTACGAACACTAGATATGTAATTTAATACAAACTTCATCCTATATAATATATAGTTTTGGCATTTTTTTCATTTTTTGGCGTTTTTTCGGTTTTTTGTTTTGGCGTTTTTAGCGTTTTTTCGGTTCAGGCGATTTTTTTAAGTTTTGGCTCTTATTTTAGTTTTGACACTTTATTTTCTCGTTTTGGCGATTTTTTTCGGTTTTTGGCGTTTTTTAATTTTGGCGATTTTTTTATTTATGGCGATTGTTTTGATTTTTGCGATTTTTTTATTTAAAATTTTTTTTATTCTTGGCGACATTTTCGCGTTTTGGCGATTTTTTTCGATTTTCGGCGTTTTTTTTTCATTTTGGCGATTTTTTTCATTTTGGCGATTTTTTCGAATTTGGCGATTTATTTTAGTGTTAGAAATTTTTTTTTAATTTTGGCGATTTTTTTCGTTTTGGCGATTTTTTTAAATTTTTTGCGATTTTTTTTGGTTTGGCGATTTTATAATTTTCGGTTTTTTTAGTTTTACCGTTTTTGAAAATTTCAAGTGTTTGCCTCTTACGGTTTCCAAGATATAGCAAGTTATCAAAATTACATAGTCAAAATTGCATTAACTGATGGAGCACCCTTTAATTTAAATTTTTTAAATTTTAGTGTTAATTGTTGTAGTCTGTATAAAAATACACTAATTTTACAAATTTCAAGTTTCAATATACATATGTTCAGACAATTGTATGTGTGGAACACCCTTTAATTTTTAATTCTCATGTATTTGTTGTTGTAGCGGCCAAGGTTCTACATACTCTGTCCAAATTTCAGGTCCGTGGCTCTTACGGTTCCTGAGAAAATACCGTGTGCCCGACAGACGGACAGCGTAGCGAAAACAACAGGATTCCTTTTCACCTTTGGTGTACGGAACCCTAAAAACATCCCCCTTAAGAACATTTTTCTATAAACATTATATAGCAACATTGTTGCCTAAGCATTTGTTATTTATAAACATCGACAAGTTTTTTTTTGTTATATTTAGCAACGTTGTTTGACGAAGCTTGTAGCAATCGTATTTTCGACGAAATGTTATGATTTGTCCCGACAATTTTCAGGACCATAGAGTTGCTGTTAATAAACGAAACAATTTAGTTGTCGTGCAACCACTTAACGTAGCGTTAATGTTTTTCAACTCGTGCTCGTATTGAAGAATAATAAAGAAATTAAATACATAATAAATTTTATACATAAAAAGTGAATGAAATAAAACACAATTAAAAAAATAGTTCACTCAAATATTTTTTAAAAAAAAGAAATAGCAAAAGGAATAAAAAAATTATTAATTCATTGAAGTGCACAAAATTAAACAAGTGTGTGTACAATTATAAGCATAAAAAAAGTTCAAATTAAAAAAATGAAACAAAAGAATTTTAATACAATATCCGCTTCCGTTTAGGTCAACTTCCGTATGTCAATTTTAGTTTGTTAATATTTATTTTTATACTACACGAACTAAATTATAACATATTTGTACTTACGTATACAACTGAAGTTATGTTTTTGAATTTTTTTAATGCTGCTCCAAATATCGTTATTCTGCTATTGTTAAAAAATGTTTGCTGTTTTATTTCATGGCAAAAGTTTTTTATGCTGTACATGATATTTATAATTTATGTGCTTAAATGCGTATGTGTGTGTGTGTGTGTGTGTGATTTTATTTCACTCACTTTTTATATTTACTGCTTGTTTTACTGCAATCTCATGCAAGAAACAGAACTGCACTGTTGTGCACTGTCATTATTATTATTTGCAAGGAGTGGAAAAAAGCTCTTCCCACATGAAATGCGGTTTTCCTTTAATTTTATTTTTTTTTTGCTTAGTAAATATTTTAATGAATATTTGGTAAAGTTTTTGTTGACATATTAACTTGATACAAAGTCTTAATAGATTTTTGTCTTTGAGCTGTAAGCATAAAATATGAAATGTCATAATGATGAAGAGAATGCATTGAAAGATGTCAAACTTCTAAAAGTTCTTCAACTTAAAAACAAGTTGAATTTTTTTTAAACTTAAGACATTTAAATTGGTAAAAGCTGTTTCAAAGCAAATGTGTACAAAAGCGCGATGCTCAAGGCGAATTTAAATTGTTTCTATATACATATTTCAGTGATACCAATCTAATGAACTGAATTCGCCTGGATCTTGTATATGAAAAACGGTTAAGTATTCATTAGCAAAAATTAAAAATAAAATTTATGAAATAAAAAAAACCTATTAAATAAATATTTCATAAAGTTATTACATAAAAAATAGGAAATAAATATTTCATAAATTAACAGCATTATTTATAAAACTTATTAAGGCTTTATAAAGGCTTAATGAGAAAAAAATTTTATAAAAATTTTCTTAAAAAACCTTTACAAAGCCTTCATAATTTTTATCAATTAGGCTGTAAGTTTTTCATTTTTGCTCTTAAATACGTTCAATGACAACCAAAGGTTGACTTGATGTTAAAATTTATTAGAAAACAAAAACACAAAATAGGAAACAGAAGCTGAATACTATTACTTGTTGCTTTTCAAAAAGTTTCTTAAACAACTGTGATTGTATTTTTGTAATTCTCAATAATGTGTTGAGAGTTTTTCTATAAATATTGGGTAACGAAATGCATATAGACGTGCTTAAGCCGCAACAAATAAATTTTTTGAATTGCAAATATTAAGGCAAATTTTAAATATATTTTCTTTGATTTGTTTTTAATTATTTTTTATGTATTTTACTAAAGTGTATGCTGTCAATACTAATGTGAAATAAGACCACTACAATTGACCACTGAAACTAGCAAGGAGAACCATATAATTTACAACTTAAAATTTACAAACAAATATTAAAGTTATTGAAATCTTAATCTCGAACAAAAAACTGCCTGTTAGTAGGGTTGATAGCAAAAAATCGAGTTGTTGGCGTTACTTGTTTAGATTGGTGATAGGGCTGCTATCATTGTGATCACTACCACATTACAGTCATGTTTCAGTACACATTCAACTATAATTTACCTAATTGCCTGAAACTTCAATACTATCATTCAAGCTATGTAAGTGAGCGCCTGCCTTCTCACTCCAGCTAGTTTTCACAAGACGCTTGAAAGTCATTGAATAAAAATACTTCAAAAGGGAATGACAGTCAGAAACTTTCCACAGCACGTGCTCCTCTATAGAAAGTTCTAGAAAGCGCTCTATACTTCAGTAGGAGTTAGAGCATGAATTTTCCCGCCTCTTTTAGAATATTTCTATTTCCTGTTTATTTGTGCAATAGTTCCTAAAAATGACAGAATTATTCTTACATTTACTCTCACATTCATAAAAAAATAATATGTATTTGAAATCTATTTTAAGAAATTTTCAACACCCGACAAAAAAAGGGGTGTTATAAGTTTGTAGTTTGTGTCTGTGTATCTGTGTATCTGTGTGTCTGTACAAGTGCACGTACAGACCAGACGGCTGTACCGATTTTGATTTAGTTTTTTTTTTGTTTGAAGGGTGACTTGATCGAGAATTTTCTTAGCTATGTTTTAATAAAATCGGTCCAGCCGCTTAGAAGATATCACATCTTTTCTAGAAATATTCTGGTTTTCTTAAATTTTTAATTTTTGTTATTGTATGAAAAATTTAAATCAAATAGATTTCAAAATCATTTTAAATTTTATGAATTTTTGGGTTTATTTTTAACATTTCACTGCTTTAAATCAAAGTAAGCAAACACCATTAAAATGGTTAACAAATTCCCATGAAAAAGTTATTCATGAAAGGGAAAATATTTTTCGAAGTTGCCACATGTTCACATGAGCAAAATTTACGATAGCGTATTTGTGAACAGGGAACAAAATCCGAGGGAAACTTATTTATCAATAAAGGTGTGAATATAAAATAATTTCTAAAATTTGGGACTTATTTCATATTTAGTCCTGGAATTATTTTTTTTTTATTTTTTAGTAAATTTTTTTGAAAATTATTTAATTTTTTTTATTGCGATTTCAAAAATCGCCAAAAGTCACCAAAATCAATTTTATAATCTTCAATCTTTTTAAATTCTCTGATCCATTTTTTTGGGAAAGCTAATTTTTAATATTTAAACAGGTTTATTTTCTTAACAGAGCTCTGCTAAACACGGCGGTTTGTGTCCAGGGTTGTCAGATTTTTTTTTTACTTATTTTGCGAAATTGATTTAAAAAATCGCCAAAAGTCACCATCAAATCAATTTTTTTCCTTTATATAAATTTTATTACTAATTTTATATAACACTTTTTTTAATATAAATTTTTATCAAATAATAATTATTATTAATTATAATTAAGCAAAAAGTCGCCAAGACATAAAACAAAATCGCCAAAAAAATTTTTTTGTAAATTTTTCTCATCCAAATTTAGAACGCATTATTTAAATTTAAAATCAAATTTTTAGGATTTATTTTTGAAACTACTTTTACAAACTAATTTTCCTGAATTACAAAAAATTTTAAGTTCAATTTTGTTAAAAAAAATAGCCATAAAAATTGCCTAAAAATTACAATATCGCTAAATCAAAAGTTAAAAAAAATCGCTAGGGTTGGCGAGAAACCTCCATATCTGACAACCCCGATTCGGAGTTATACCATTTAGCCGATTTATTCCTCTTAGGTTTTCGTTTTTAATTTCCGATATACATACATACTATAGCATTGCACAGATACATCTGTTTGCACTAGTTTTGCGTGTTTTTTGGTTCTGGTATGAACAAATATGTTATTTATCGTTTTCTGTTACTAGTTGTAAATGTTGATTTTTTTAAGCAATTGTTGTATGGTGGGGCAATGAGCAAATGAAAACAACACATTTATTTGTTTTTGTTTTTCTAAGGCAAATAAGATACATAAAACTGCTTTTACCATAAGTGCCTTACGATGTGTTGGGAGAAAATGTAATTGGCTGATGAATGAATGAATGAAAGCAAAATTGCACATACATATGTAAGTAAATGATACATGTACATGAAACCAGCGTGACCGTTTGACCGACTAAAATGGCAATTTTTCGACTGCGTTTCCCCTTTTTCGACTGCTTTGTCTCCCTTTATTTAGGGTGAGTTATATAAAAATACATTAAAAATAAAAAGTTTAGTGCAGTTTTCTCGTTTTTTTTTTAATTTTCCCCCTTTTTTTGATAAATCCCCTATTTGGTGCCACTTTTTGAAAAATGTCATCGGTCACCCTGCATGAAACACATGTATTTGTAATTACTCTCAGAGCAAAATTGTCTCTTTCTCTCTCTATACTTTGGCTGCGCAACAAAATAACATAACGAACGTCCGCACATACATCTGCACATCATGTATTTGTTACAATAGTGGTTTTTTCATATATTTGTATTACAATATGTATTTTTTGAGCAAAAACAGATCAAACAGTTGCTCAGCAGCAATACAATAAGCAATTGTTATTTGTTTTCAATTGTATTTTAATTTGGAAAAGCACGCACACACAATAACTCTTATACTAGTTCTGTCGCTCACACTACAATTATATGGTACATACCATGGTATATTTGTTTTGGCTATACAAACGAGTATACAAATGCAACCCTTTAATACATACATTGACCCACAATTTTTCATCCAACATGATTTTTGCCCTAAACATATAAAAGAAATCGTGCCTGAGTTGATTGATATATTTATCTAATGTTTCTGTTCCTACCCTAGGAAAAATTTAAAGCTTTACCTTAATATTTCTGGTTGTAGAAAAAGCTCTACCAAATTACGCATGTCAAAAGTGCTTCAATATTTAAGAATAGTAAAAACTGCTCCCGTATTCTGTAACTCACTAAACTTAAAGCTAAATTCGATCGCTAAAATGCAGAACAAGTAGAAATTAAAAGTTTTTAGCGATGACATAAAAAACAAAAATTTCGGCGGATTAAATTTTTGAGTCAATGCTGGATTTATCAATATACATTTGAAAATTGATTCGCAATCGAAAATCCATAAATCGACTTTTTAGAATTTTAGCGATAGAGATTTAGCTTTAGTGAGTTACAGAATACGGAGGCTGGTTTGCTTCTTTTGTTCTGAACTTAATCAGGCCAGACATGTAAATTTTTTACAGCAAAAATTGCTGTGAAAAGTTGAAAAAAATCATCAAATCGCATGTTCAATAGAAATAATTAGATGTCTAAGATAATATAATAAGCAGCAAAGGAGCAAAAAATTGCTCTTTTGTAATTTTAAAATATTTTGGATATTTATTGTTTCTAGAAGATTTTATTTGCTTCTAGATCTTAGTGAACTTTTAGAAATTTATCTTTATATTCTCAAAAAAATTATATGAATTTGATTCACATTTTAAGAAAATTTTATATGAAATATTTTATATATAACAAAAATTAAAAATTTCAAAAACCTCCGAACATATCTAAAAAAGAAGCGGCTGGACCGATTATTTATTTAAATTTAATAAAATAATTTCTGAATGAAGCCATCAAATTTGACTTCTATGATTAGATCAATTGAATCATGAAATTGAAGCAGTTCCTTTGCATTCTATCTAGATTATGACAATATGTTGGCCATTCCATAATGATAATGAAAATACTTTTAATTAATGTAAACAACTTTAAGACAAAAAATTTCTAGCGCAAACATTTTTACAAGCATTTGTATTTTTACTTTTAAAATCATTAATATTTTTACAGATTATGTTTTAGAAAAAAAAGAGAAGACTTGACAGCCATTTTCATTCCTTTTAACCCGACCAAAAGAATACAATAATTTTAATATGCAAAAAATATAAAATGCAATTTTTGATAGTACTGAGCAGGAGTAAAAATATAAAAAATTTTTATCTCATCATCTCTTGATATTTATTTTACCAGTGTTTGTCTTATTTTTCTTCTTTTAACACAAAATAGAAACACTAACAGACAGTCTTCTTTTAAACTAGAAAAATTGAAATAAAAAAAGTAAAAAAAAAATCAGAAGAAATACGCAAAACTTTTTCTTGTAAAGTATGTTGCAGAAACAAAAAAGAAAATATTTAAAATGTTTAACAAAATAGGTCGGTTGCAAATAAATTTTTAAGCATTTCATTTTTGTAGAGTGTAAGAAGCGAAAGTTTGTAGAGGTAAAAGAATAAAAAGAAAGCAAAAAACATTTACATACACATCTATTTTCAGGTATAAATTAATTAAGATTTTAATCTAGAAATAAGGCAGTTACTTAAGTGAACTTTAAAGGATGCGTCAGCTTAAATAAGGAAAAATAATTATAATAAAAAAAAAATATATAAACGTTTTTCTAAACTTCCATTTTTTTAGTTCTCAATTTAGACAGCAGAGAAAGAAAACAAAATATTTATTTATTTAGTTAATTATAAGCTAAAGCTTATTAAAGCTTTATTGAATTAAAAGGAATTTCGCGCTGAGCTTCTTTTTAGTAAGAAGTAAAGATGGGCGCGTGTCGAATTTTTTTCAACACGATACGTCGCGAACACGAATAACAAGACGCTCAACACGTACGCAAAAAATTTGGTTAACACGATTCTACACAACACGCACAAAATATTATTGATATGGTATTGAAAATCAAAAAAAACTTAATTGAATTTTTTTAAGAGTCGCTTTTCAATATATAGCACCGAGTTAACACTGCCAGGTGCTACTATCTGCCACCACAGCTGAAACTATCGGTTTGCGTACAGAATTTTTAGCTTCAGAGGTCCATACAACATCAACATATATGCTGGTCTTGTGTGTTTGACGAAGAAAAAAATATTAAACTTTTTCTCTACTGGAAATTCTTTCATACGTATTTTACATCTAAAATCGTTTCCTTTTTTTCGTGAAACACGACACGCCCACATTTCCAGTATGAAGTCAAAAGTGAACTTATTTTCACATGGCAAATAGTAGTTAAATTTTTATTAAAAAAAATAAATGAAGCTTTAACTGGTATCCTTAAAAAGGCAAAAAGCTCGTTAAACTTTTAGGAAAAATAGTAAAAATATTTAAAAAAAGCAAGTTTTAAATTTTTCATTGCACGAACTATAGGAAAGAAAAAAAAAATGATGTACAGGGCTACCTACTGTTATTAATAATTATCAAAAAACTGAGGTTTGTTGCAACAAAACTTGCAGCACAATTTGATGCGCTGACTTAAAACAATTCACGTATTCTATTTCTTTTTTTTGAGAAACTTTTTACTTAGAGCAAAAATTTGCATTAACTATTATTGCATAAACATATTTCAGCGTTATTTTAAAATATTATATTCCTCTGTCCTGCAGGTGTTTGTCGAAATAATTAAACTATCACATAAATTTGGCACTTTTAATGGAAATTATAGAATAAAAAAAAAATACATTATACAGAATAATCAGAAAATATTAATCAATTTGATTTTTAACTTTGTTAAATAATATTCACAATTTATGTGTTTAATTAATTTTATGCCACTATGCGTTGGCATTTTTAAACGACTTTAAAAAAAGGATTAGATAATCAATTCGTCTAAATTTCAAACCGATTGTAAAAATTCTTTTTTTTTCTAAGAGGGCATAGCTTCCATTTGATCCTATTGTAAAAAAAAAGTAGGCAGGGATACGCCTACAATTTTTTTTAAATTTATTATATGATATTTTACTTATTCGATTGCTAGCTAACTTACTCAACACATTGGGCTCTTGTAACGAGAAAATCTTGTAGTTGACAAAATGGGCGGAGTCACGCCCAATAAAACTTAATGTTATATTTCACATGCTTTTGTTTAACAGATTTTTACGAAACTTGGCGCACATCCTGAAATTAAAATAAGGCGAAATGCAGCATTCAAAAAAGGGGGCGGGGCATGTCTATTGAATTTCAATATTATATTATTTTTATTATTATTTTACCTAACCAGTTTTTACGAACCTTGGCAAAAACTTTGAGCTGTTTAAAATACACGATCTTGCATTGAAAAAAGTGGGCGGGGTTACGCCTCTTAAATTTCATTATTCCATTTCACGTACTTGTATTTAGCCAAGTTTTACAAAATTTGGCACACACCTGGAGCTCTTAGATTGAGCTCTTAAAGAGGACACAATATTGCACTCAAAAAAGCGGGCGGGGCCACTCCCATTTAAAACATTTAACGTTCTTTTTTTATCGATTTTTATGAAACTTGCCACACACCTTGAGCTCTGATAAATACTTAAGTTTGTGTTGAAAAAACTGGGCGGGGCTACGCCCATTACAGGTTGGCATTACTTCTACTTAGCCAATTCCAAGAAAAAATTGGCGAAAAGTTTCGGCTCTTAGAATGACATAATTTTTGCTCAAAGATTAATACTATATTATAGAAAGGGCATAAGAACATTAATCTTTTTGTAAAACCATGTAATTTCCTTGTCTTGTATAAAAAAAGACTTCCCCTATCAACATTCAAAAAAACACCTAAAATTTATTAAACATTTAGTTTTGTCAATTTAACTTTTCAACTAATACCTGATTTATATTAAGCTTTTTTTTCATGAAATCAGTTGCATGAAAATTTTTTTAGTTTCCAATAGGAGGCCTGGAGGAACAACTTATATTAAAAAAGTTGCCAAAAAATGCATCAGAGATTCATTCTACGTCATTTTTTATATAAAATCTCTTTTATAGCTCTGGAATTAGCAAATATGAAAAGTTTCGTGCAACAAAATTCATGAAATTTCATGAAAAAATGCTTAATGTAAATCAGGTATAATTAAATTTTATAAACAGAAGCTAAGTTGACTCAATAAAATTATTAATGCCACTTTCAATCAATTAAATTTGAAAACAAAAGTTTAATAGAATCTATTAAATTTTTAATTAATTGTTGGTTTTTTTTTCAATTAAAGATGTTAATCAGAGAAAATGTTTTCTTTCTGTATATTAATAGTGCCTGTTCTGTTTATTTTCATGATAAGTTTTACCCCCTGTTTGTGTAAGACGTTTGAGTTAGAAATCTTAGCGTTTCTGTAATAGATTAAAGAAAAGTTGTACAAGTTTCCTTTAGTCTATTACAAAAACGCCAAGATTTTTAGCTCAAATGTTTTACACAAACAGGGGGTTACTTTAATTTTTTTTTACTTTCGATTTTTTTCTTATAAAATTTACAAAAAAAAACACAAATTCAATAGCAAGAAGACAGACTTCATGCGTCCAATACATTAATTATATTTAATTCGCCATCATTTGAGATAAATAAGTTTTGCTGAAAAGCGAAGAAAGAAATTAATATTAAAAGTTGCCTGTTGAAAATTACAAACAGGTAAATGTTAATTTTATTTTAATATTAAATATTAAACTGTATAAGTAAATTATTTGCGATATAAAGTCACGCATTACAATTTGAACTTCATGTGCAAGGTTTTACTTAATTGATGTTATTAAAAATAATCGATATTTGCGCTTTTAAAAGATACAAATGCATATTGGTGACTGAATATATTAATTAATCTTTGAAATTATACCAACAGCCTACCAAACAGCAATTAATTTTACTGATAGTTTAATAATTAGTCATGCGTTTTTTATTTATTTATTTTACTTTTTTGCTACTGAACTTTCATATTGACCACTACATCCCGTCAGTTTGTAAAAGAAAAAATGAGAATATAAAATAAATATGATAAGTGATTTGTACACTACACGCTTAAAAGTGAAAAGAAGATTACATTTGAGTAATACGATATATTGAAAGTGAGTGGGAAGTTGCTAAGGTTTCTTCAATAATCATAAAATAAATAACGTGCCATAACCACCAAAAAAAGCTTAAGCGCCATTAATCTTAGACCTTAATTTTTTTTACGAAATTACGATTATTTACCATCGAAAGTAGTCGAGTTTTGTCAAAAAACGATGTTAAAAAATATGTTGCTTAAGCTATTTTGACAGTTAAGACTCGATTAGCCAATGCATGGGTTTATTTTTTTTTTTGGCCTTATATGTATATGTTTGTATGTATATATTTTAAATCACATTAAAATAAATAGAATGTGATTTATTACCCATTAAACTTCACTTCCTTTATCTGTGTGTTACAATTTTGGCAAAATTTTACGAATAAAAAAATTATATCACATTCTACTAAAATTGTCACCTGTTTTGCACAATGCCCTTCTTTGTTTGTTTTAATTTCTTAATTCGAACGTGTTTATTTTTTATAGAATAAAAAATGCTGGCTTATTTTTATTATCCATCATAAAGTGAAGCGTTAAATCTGTGGAATTATCAAGTAAAAACAAATACATGAGCATAATATCACGCACACGTTCTGGTCTTTTATGACTCGTCTATTGTATTGAATATTAATCATACGGACTCAAGGTATTTCGTAACATCAGCGAGGAAAGTTGATTTGAGTTGATGGCGGAAATCGCACTTACCTGAAATTGATAAAAAAAAGATATATAAAACAAATTGAATAACATAAAAACCTTATCTTAAAATAATAATTATAGGTAATAATACGAAGCAATGGCAGTTTTAAGCCTATAAGTTCTTTTCATTTTGTTAAACAATTAGAGGAAAACTTTTACAAAAAAAAATAAAAAATTAAATACATATGGTTTTACGGTCTAATTCATAAAAAATATTTTAGGTTTATTACAGGTTTATTTGACAAATTTCCCATAGAAATATATCAAATAAGCGCTTAATAAACCTGAAATATTTTTTATGAATAAGGCACTTAATCATTAAAATTAACAAACTGTTTTTTAGAGAACATTAGCCCTTTCGTTTTTATGTTTCGTTTATAAACGATAACGTTTAAAATTTGATTTTTATAAAACATATTCTAAAGCTTTCGTTTTGATATAAAAATAGCTTTTTAGGTAATGGGTGTTTTTTATTGAGGTATAGAACTTTAAGTTGGCATCACTTTTTTAACTGGCGGCCATTTTGTCAGCTGTCAAGTGATTAATATTTAGTTTGGTTTGCCATTTCATCATGAACAGGTTGACAAAAGAACAACGCTTGCAAATCGTGCAAATTTATTTCGAAAATAATGGTTCAGTTCGCGAAGTTTACCGCAAGCTCCGTCCATTTTATGGTCGACATAATCGTCCATCAGAGCAATTAATTCGGTTAACCATGGATCGTTTTCGCACTACGTTTACTCTATGTGATAATACGCATCCGCAGAGACGTCGAACAGTGCGCACCGAAGAAACAATTGCCGCTGTAGAGCAAAGTGTTGAAGAGGACCCGAATGAATCGATTCGCCACCGTGCACAGCAATTGGAGCCGACTAACCGACTGTTTTGTTCCCGAATTGGATGGCATGAATGTGGATGAGTTGTGGTTGCGCTACATGCCACACAGCGCACGTCACAATCGATTTATTGAAGGAAACATTCGATGAGCGCATAATTTCGCGGAATGGACCTGTCAATTGGCCACCAAGATCGTGTGATTTGACACCATTGGATTATTTTCTTTGGGGATATGTGAAGTCGCTCGTCTACGCCAACAAACCAGAAACGTTAGGGGACTTGGAAGCCAACATTCGTGGCGTTATTGCCAACATACGGCCCCATATGCTCGAAAAAGTGGTTGAAAATTGGACCTGTAGAATTGGCTTTATTCGAGCCAGCCGCGGCGGCCACATGCCCGAAATCATATTTAAACATTAATGGCATAAAATTATCCTTCCAATAAAGCCAAATTGATGGACATTAAAACGATTTTCTTGTGTTTTATTTTAATTCGAAATTCTATACCTCTAAAAAAACACCCGTTATAACCATGATACAATAATATAAAGGTACAACCACATTTGACGTATACAATTAATTCTTACTTTTGTCGCAATTATTTGATTACTGTTTTTTTGTAAAGCGAGAGGAAAACGTTGCCACACGAAATTACGGGGAACTTTTTTTTAGGAATGTTTTTGGAAATGTGTAATTTGTGGTTTTGAATAATACCTGTAATGGTTTATGCTCTGGAGATATATGTATTAAAAATTGAATTTTGAATCGCATTTGCTTATTTTAAACGGCATCGGTGTAATAATTCTCTTCTTCACAGCCTTAATTAGCACAAAATAGCCTTGTTTTTATACGGTTTTTGTTTCACTTTCTTTTTTGGTACACGATTGGAGGTGTATTGTAGCACCACCCTTTCTAACTGTACATAGTGCTAACATACACATTCCAAAGCAGTTGTATTTTCTTTAATTTTTAGTTACAGAGTACACCAATATGATGGCTAGTTTAGTAGAACAATATTAATAACACTCAAATTCGAAAGCATTTTCTTTCGTTTCGAAATACGGAGTAGACACCCAGAATATGAAAGTGTACGTGTGGACAACACTGCTTTAAAGCAATAATGTAATGCATTTATTTAATATGGCAGTTACCTTTGAGGAGGAATTGCACTTAGGCTCAAACGGGTTCAATGAATTTTGATGTGTAAACATCTATACGCTAGGGGGTAAAAATTTTTTGGCTTTGATTCTTTGCTGAGATTTCTTTGCTTTTTGCTTTTGCTTTGCATTGTCAAATCGGTGAGAGCTATGCATGAGTGTATTAGTGTTTGAAAGAAGCAATACCAAGCAGAGAAACAAGTCCACCGGCTCGAAGCCGAAGGTGCGCCGCCGCCGGTTATTTTTCTGTATATTTCCGTACACCAAAGGTGAAAATGAACCGTAAGAGCTACGGACTTGAGATTTGGACACAATATGTAGACATTTGGCCACTACAACAACAAATACATGAGAGTTAAAAACTAAAGGGTGTTCCAAAACGAGCAACGAAAAATGTTAAAATCCCATGTAATATACATACATACAATTGTATGTACATATATACACTTGAAATTTGTAAAGTTGGTGTATTTTTATACAGACTACAACAATTAACACTAAATTTAAAAAAATTTAAATCAATCGGTGTTCCATCAGTTAATGCAATTTTGACTTTGTAATTTTGACAACTTGCTGTATCTTGGAAACCGTAAGAGCAGAACTCTTGAAATTTTCCAAAACGGTAAAACTAAAAAATCAAAAAAAATATAAAATCGCCAAATATAAAAAAATCGCCAAAAACAAAAAAAAAATAGCCAAATCGAAAAAAAGCACCCAATTAAAAAATCTCTAGGACTAAAATAAATCGCGAAAAACCGGAAAAATCGCCAAAACGAAAAGATCGCCAAAATGAAAAAATCGCCAAAATGAAAAAAAAATTGCGAAAAACTAAAAAAACCCAAGAAGAGAAAAAAACGCCAAAACGAAAAAAGCGATAAAACTGAAAAAAATCGTTTAAACTGAAAAAACTTAAAAAAGGAAGAAAGCTTAATAAAAAAAATAAAAAATCAAAACCGAATGTGCGCGAGTCAAAGTCGCACTCTACTGAATTTATTTTAATTGCAATGCGTACACAACAACAAGAACAGCAACAACTAAGCGATGAACAACAGGAATTAAAAATTAAAAATTAAAAGTAAAGGCATTTACCATAGATGAGCACTGCAGTACCACTAAAGTTTCAGTAAAAACAATAAAAAATGTTTAACAAGTAAACTTTTACTGATTACTAAAATTTTTTTCTACAATTTTTATAAATTGCCTAAATGATTTGTTATATGATGAGGTGCATTGAATTTTCAGTAATCAGTAATGCCCGTATTCATAATGAAATTCTACCAAGTGGCTTAATGTTTTTCATACAAAAGTTTCAAAATTTGAATGAAAAAACTTTGCCACTTGCTACAATTTTATTATGATTAATTAAATTAAATTTCATTAGCAGTAAAAATTTACTGAATTTTTTTAGTAATCAGTAAATTTAATGCTTACTACAATTTTTAATGCAGTACATATACATATACTGCAGTGTGCCCATTTACGAACCAAATAAGTTTAATAAAACAAACAAAAACCAACAAATTCATATGTATTTACAATATTGAAAGTTTTGATACTTTTAATTAATTAATTTAAAAAAAGATACTAAAAGCATAAGTACTTCCAACTTAAAAAAAAAAATTTCATTACTAGATGTTTACACATCTCCTCTGTGATCGGACTCAAATTGCTTTTTTTATACTTCATATGCTCTTCACGGAAGTGAACAGAACAAACGAAATGATTTTTTGGTAGCAAACCATCATTTATATTGCATGATTCTATCCATTGGAAAAAACTCTTGCCTTTGCTGAAATGCTTGGTATTACTGCAATTGTTTTATATGCAGCTCATTGCTCAACATCTATTTTTTTACACAAATCACAATTATTTATTATATATATATCAATATCTATTTAATAAATTTTAGTGCAATAGCGATGAATTTTTCAATATTTTTATTATAAAACATTTTTTTTATTAAAAAAGAAAGCATAACAGTCAAAAAAGTAAGCAAAAAACTCGGATTTTACAAATGAATACGGTAGCATTATTTTTGAGAGTAAAAAATAATTGGGGTAAACGTCAGAAGGCGACGTAAAAAAGAAAATGGTGTGTTACCCAAGGTGTATCTAACTAGGTGGCAGCGCTACTTCAGCTGATAATTTTTTGCTCTATGTGCTTTGTAGCTGGAGAATGTCAAAAACTTCGATTTTGTTTTGGTTTTAGTACAATTATTTTTGTGCTTTTGACATTCTTCGGTTCTTTACACAGCTATGGTTGCCGTATTTTTGTACAAGAAATCCTTACGCAGTCGCCTGTATAATTACTCCATGGTGTTACCTTTATATTATTGTATCATGGGTATAACCAAAAATTCACACTCACAAAATTATTACAGTGAAGGAATACAAAAATTAATATCTATAAAAAAAATTTCTAAGAAAAATTTGAAATAAAAATCATATCAAATTAATTTTAAATTTTATCAATAATTGATTTTAGCATTCAATTGGAAATTCATTTACCCATTAAAACAGATTTTCATTGCACTTCGTATATTCCGTTGTTTATTAGAACTAAGTTTTTTTAACCTTTACTTTATTTTGACTCAATACTTAAATTTTTTGTGATTTGCTTGACAGTTAAATTGTGGAAAATAAAGCAAAAATTATTTGCTTATACTGAATTTGGTGTTGAATCTTTCACAGAAAAATTATAGAAGCAATGGAAACATATTTGCTTTGTACCGAAGTAAAATTCGTTCCTGTGAAAATTAAATCAATCCGCTTATAGAAAAAGCCATTTCGTTTATTTAAGTTTTTTGTAATTTATAGTAAAAAATAAAAGGAAAAATAGTTTTTCACTGTTTTAAATCAGTTCAGATTCTAACATTAAAAATTAAATAACATTTTCTTTAAAGTCAAATGAAAAATATGTAGTCTGATTTTTAATTAATTTTACATAAAAGATTTTATGAGTGTGAAAAACTGAAAACTCTTTTGTTGTCACTTGCATGAAAAAAAAGAATGCTACAAAAATGAAAACATGGTTTCATTTGTTATTTTAAAGAACGTATATACTTATTCATTTTCGAAAAACAGGCTGTAAATTAGGTATCAATCAATGAAAAAAACCAAAACAACGCTTTAGAATATAAATAATAATGAAAGAAGCAATAAAATATGAAAATCAAATCTGTGTGAATTAATTGGTTCAATTAAAGTAAATATAAAAAATGCTTTATTAGTTACATCCAGAAAATTTACTAGCAATCCCTCGTATAATCATATATATAACACTTGAGTATAACTTTAGTTTCGAATGTGCATGATGTGGAAAATTAAAATAATGAAATTATTAACTAAAATGCAACATAAGAATATAAAGCAAAGACTTTAAATTATATTTCATTTTGTTCTTTACAGTCGTTGCAGTCAACATAACTAAAGCAAATTAAAAAAAATAAATAAAATAAATAAAACAGGAAAGAGGTCTAGAAAAAGTTTAAGTATTTTAATTTGCCTGCAAATATCTCGGAATTTTGTAGCACAGAATTTAGTTTTTAAAAATTCTGAAATCATAAATTTCGCAGCGTTAAAATATTAGAAAACAACTCGAAGGACCACAAACGGCCGAAAATAATTGTATTAGCCTATCACTACAAAACAAATTTTTTTTTATATATTGCTTGAGTTAAACAAGTGAATAGAAAAATTCTTTGTATGTAAATAGGACCTTATGATAACCATAACGAGAGCAAAGCTTAAAAAATAAGCAATGATAAACTTGTCTTTGAAATGTACAAATTGTGTTCATTTTATTCAAGTAACCTCCATATATAGTCGGTTGGTTATTGGTTATTGCAGACATAATGAATATAGTGTGCCTCAAACCAATAACTAACGGACGATATGTTGTTGACCAATTTCCTTTTTCATATTTTTCTTTCATTTATATGGTACGCATTTCAAACTTAAATTAAGGAATTTACAGTATGTCTGAACTGTATTTGCAAATTTGTTATTAAATATTCTAGAAAGAGTGAAAAAATTTTTACTTGGAGTTGTATGTGGGAAATGCCCACTGAAGTCAAACTCTTCTTTCTCAGCAAACCAAGCCTTTTAGAAAATAAAGACGAAAAATCACGCTTTTAAACTAAATTTTTAGTATAAGTGAATTGTATTTGTGAATCTTTAAAAAAAATTCTAGTAAAAGTATGACTCAGTGAAAAAATCTTTGCTCAAGTTCTACGAGAGAAATGCCCACCTGAGCCAAACCCTTCTTCCTCAGCGAATCAAACCTAGTGGAAGATAAAGACAACTAATCATACTTTTTTAAAGTATATCTGAATTGTATTTGTGAGTTTTTTTAATTCTGGAAAAAGTATGACTTAATCAAAAAAACCTTAGTTCGAGATCAATAAGCAAATGCTCACTGTGGCCGAACCCTTCTTCTTCAACTACTCAAACCTTTATTCATAATTCAAACAAGCAGGCGCAGAAATCAATAATTATTTTCAAAAAGTTATGATTTTCTAATTAACTTTTTTTTTCTTAATTAACTTTTTTTTTCTACAGAAGAACAAAAAAATGGGTCCATTACTCTTAGTGCATTACTTTTGAAAACTCAATGGTGCCTGGACTAAATTTCCTTGCTAGTAAACATAACTTCCTATTTTTCAACAAATAAACAAAAAGAGTTTATTTATTTTTAGCGTAATAGCTTACTCCAATTCTGCGATAAAACATAAAATTTTGAAATATACTTTTATTTAAATACTATTAAACTGACACGATATTTCTACAAAAGCTTAACAACTGAAAGAAAAATCATAAGCTTTCATTTGCTATATTCGCCTGTGCCGAATCTTATATACCCTTTACCAAAGTGCGTTTATGTAGTATAGAGATACATACATAAGCACATAGTTACTTTTATGTACAAAGAAACAAATAATAATTTTCAAACCCTACATTCATAATTTCAGATCTTTCTGATTACTTATACCAATCTAGTAGTTCTTAAAAAAATATAGAAAGTGTTATAAGTGAAAAAAAAAGGAAATTAAAAAAAATGTTTTATTTAGTTACTTTAATGTCCAGAAAAAAATCATAGTTTCCAGCTCTGGAGATGTGGTTTTTATTTTAATAATTTTCTATACCAAACTTTTCTTTCCAAAACGTAAAATATATATAATTTATAAAGGAAAAGATAAAAATTAATTAGACAGTTACTTTTATATATCAAAAAAGTGTAAGTGTCCCAACCGTGAACTCATCCTTTTTGATTTTCTTATTTCTTACACCAATCTCTTTCTTTTAAGAATTTAAGATATGTTTAATTTATAAAAAATGGAAAAATTTGTTTTATTAACTTACTTTTGTACAAAAAAAGTTAAAGTTTTCCAACCCTGGAATTGTCTTTTTAATTTTTTTTAATTGTTTTTTTTTTATTTGAAATACCTATTTTATTCGTTATCAAGCATAAAATAAGTTCATTCAATAAAAAAAATAAAAATTAATTTTCGGTAGTTAATTTTTTATATCACAAAAAGTTTCAGTTTCCCGACCCTGGAATCATCCGTTTTGATTTTTCTGATTTCTTACACCATTTTTTTTCTTTTAAGAATTTAAGATTTGTTTAATTTATAAAGAAAAGGAAAAATTTGTTTTAGTAAGTTACTTTTGTATAAGAAAAAAAGTTAAAGTTTTCCAACCCTGGAAACATATTTTTAAATTTTTTAATTTTTTTTTATTTGAAATTTTATTCGTGGTGAAGTATAAAATAACTTTATTTAATAAAAATAATTAAAAAATTAGTTTACTGTAGTTAATTGTATATATCACAAAAAGCGTAGGTTTTCCAACCCTGGAATCATTTTTTTTATTTTTCTGATTTCTTAAATCAATCTCCTTCTTTAAAGAACATTACATATGTTTAGTTTATAGAAAAAAAGGAAAAATTTGTTTTAGTAAGTTACTTTTGCATAACAAAAAAAAAAAAAAAAAAAAAAAAAAAAATAAGGTTTTCCAACCCTGGAAACGTCTTTTTAATTTTTTTAAATTTTTTTTTAGTTAGAAATACCAATTTTATTCATACTGAAGTATAAAATAAGTTTATTTAATAAAAAATTATTAAAAACTAGTTTTCGGTAGTTATTTTCTATGGCAAAATGAAGTTTAAGTCTCCCAGCTCTGAAACCGTCTGTTCGATTTTGCTGATTTTCAATACCAATCTTATTTCGACCATTTCTGACCCACCAGTCCAAGAACGAAGTCTCTAGCTTTTCTGGGACCTTCGGAAAACCGATTTCACGTACAGACAGACGGACAGACGGACATCGCTTATTCGTGTTCCCTATGCATAAGAATCCAGAATATATATACTTTATGACTCGCTTAATAATATTCTGGAAATTACAAACGGAATGACAAACCTATATATACCCTTTTACCATTTTTTGGTAAAGGGTATAAAAATCTCGCAAGCATTTGATTTTTTTAATTTATACAAAAAACAAAGAAATATATATTTTTTTATCAAAATAAGAAGCTCTCATATACAAACAGAGATCCAGTTATACAAACGTAAGCACAAAACTTGCATGTTTATGTATATATGTATATACATATGTATGTACATATGTTCTCTTATAACAAATTTTATTTAACCAAAATATTACTGCAGATCCTGAGGTCAGCAGTTGTGCTCCTAAAGCAAAACGAGAAAAGGATAACAGGATTGTTTTTTGTTCAACAACAATACAAATTTGCCAACATATATTCAGCTTTTTGACTTCAAAAAAAAAAAAAAAAAAACTGTAAAAGAATAATGAATAAATTTGAAAAGAAAAAAGATTTACGGCAAAAAAACTTCTTTTGAAATTAAAAAAAAAGACAAACACACACAAATATTTAAATGAATTTAAAGAAATTGATAAGCATTCATGATCTTTTATTTATTCTTTTGAAAATGCTAAAAGAACGAATTTATTTGCATATTTTAACTAAATAATAAATTTAAATTATTTATCCCCAAACAAAATATTTCATTGTCACAAATGCAGTCACTGCCTGTTTTAATTTTTTGCACTTTCAACATTTAATTTTTGTTTGAAGACTTTTTTCTGTGTATGCTTTCTAGAGTAAAAATTTCTGCAGACTAGTTTGCTGCTTTCCTATGAGAAAAATTCTAAAATTGTTGCAAGTTTTAGTTAATAAAAAAGAATATATGCATTGCAAAAATTTCTTAAATAATTTTGTATAAAATTCAAATGCATTCGAATGTATCGCTCATTTACTCAAAAAATGTCATAACTCAAAAAATTAAATTTTTGAGTTAATTAATTGTGTTATCGTTCTTCATATTGTGTAAAAATTTCATACAAATATCTTGGTTAATTAACACTGCAATTACACATGTAAGTGATTACTTGTAAGTTGTGTATACGTATTATCAACGAAAATTTCGAAGAAATAACCGAAAGTCTTGCAACTTACTTTAGAGTTTACACAGTCAGTTGTAAGTTCAATTTTCAAACTTTTTCGAAGCGTACACGTCTTATGAAAATTTATTTGCTTTTGAATGAAAAAACTATTGCTTAATTCACAACAATCTTTATCGTGTATTTGTGTATCAAATACACTTTTGGTTTTTTTAATTGTGAACACCCTCTGTGTTGTGTATTAATGTATTTCGTATTTTTAATGAAAAAAGAAGAACAAGCTACATACAAATTCTCTCAGAGAACCTCTCTTTGAATACAACATTTTAAAAAAATATGAAATAAAATTGTAATAGTGTATTTCATTTTTATATGAAAATTTCATACAACAAATGTTACACTCTTGTATTTAATATGATAATACAATCGATACAGAGATACAAGAGGTTTTGTGAATTACGCATATGTTTATTTCAAAAATATATGAATCCAGTATTGCCGTATTGCCAAAATCATAAATTGCTGAAAACAATCAGGTCTATTCGGGAAGTCACTTTACCCACAAATACGCGGATCTTTCACTTTTTGCTATCCTAAAATACTACGTTGGAGATGAGTGATAGAAAACATATGTTTTCTTTCACTTTGGAGGTATTCTAAAATACTTCGTTACCATGATCATTGATCAATGTCACATTCGTTCGACGCCAATTTTAGCGCGTTTAGTTTAAATAAATAAAGAAAAAAGAGATACGAAGTGTTTGTATGGTGTCTACCACTGTTAATTAAGTTTTAATGGCGTTCGGCCAGGTTCTACAAGACAATTAAGTTTTCTTAAATTCTTCAAAGATGTAAACACGTTTTTAAAACAAATAAAAGAAGTAACTAATTTTACTTTTACTGTTTATTGTTTTTTTTATGTTACTTAGCACTTGTACTGTTAAGTTTTCTATTAATTATTTCTTTAAATTACTTCTTAAATCCCTTTTTGTTTTCAACTTTTTCTGCATACAAGTCAGCTGTTTTCAATGTTGTTGATGTTTTTATAAGAGATAACATAATATCGATCACTGAAAACGATATTTCTTCGCACGTATTTTACAATCTGTCGACGTCGAACTGTCGAAAGTGAACGTTCGACGATGAAGAAGTGAAGCGCGTATTCTCGAATAGACCTGAATATTTCTTTCAACAACTTTTTTGTAAAAACATAATCAAGATGCGTTGTTGCATAGTTTTGTTCTTTATTAAATATTATTTTCTTATACATATGCAAGAAATCAGCAATAAATATTACTTTTATAATACGAAGTACTAATAAATTTATACAAAACTCATTCTCGTTAACACTGTTTCTAGATTTGTCATTTTACTTACAAAAATTACTTACAAGGAAATTATGTTGTAAGCTGAGCAGTAAGTACAAAAAGTGTTATTGTATTAGTAAAAAATTTTCAATGTATTGAGTTTTTCGAACTTGCACTTACATGTGTAAATGCTAAGTAACTTTTGAAAGCAATATAAAATTTTATTTTGCCATTAAGTTGAGTGTAATGTAAATTGAAAACTTAAAACTAATTATCCGGCAAACTAGTTATTTTGAGTTATGATGTTATTTGAGTAAATGAACGATATATTTAAGATTTTGTTATGTTTTGTTATGTTGTTTGATGAGATGTATTACATGAAAAAGGATGTGCTGCTAATGCTTGATTAAACACCACACACAGCAAACAGAATTATTCAAATGAGACCAAGAGACAGTGAAAGAAATGCCCAAACTAAATTTTAGTTGCGATGATATAATACGAAAACTATATTTGAAAGGAATTGTGATTATAAAACATTACAATCTTCTTATAAAATTAAGACTAAAATGACGTCCGTTGGTAATCGCATCACTTAAGAACAGTCTCGGTGATTTCGGTTTTTTTTTTAAATATTTGTCATATACCTGATTTACATTAGGCATTTTTTCATAAAAAAGTTGCATGAAATTTGTTTCATTAATAGCAGGCCCGGAGAAGCAAATCACATCTTAAAAAGTGCCACAAATGCTTCAAAGATTCATGTTACATCAATTCTTATATATCACTCTCTCCTATAGCGCCGATAGTAGCAATTAAAAAAGTTGCGTGCAACAAAATTTCATGAAAAAATGCCTAATGTAAACCAGGTAAAAGTCAAAAGAAAAATTGACCACGCCCACTTTTATGCCCACTTTTTAAATTTATTTACAATCAGATAAATTAACGGCTGGAGCGCTTTGCCGATTTGTTTAATATTCCCAGTAATTTAAAGATATGGTTTTAAGGAGTGGGCAAAGTGGGCGTGTCACCTTCCATATATAGAAAATATTTATTTTAAAATATCTTGGGAAGTAATATGGAAAAACAGCTGATATTTTGTATCAGTTACTCGCTTGACATTATAAGTTGTTAAAAAATCAAAAGTCGGAATAAAATAAGTGGGCGTGGCTCCTTCTTCATAAAAATTTTTTTATTTTGGAATATCTTTGCATCTTATGCGGCAGGGAAACATGAGGTTTGTAGTAAGTAATGTTTTTTATATATGTGCGTTGTCTTACAGAAAAAAATCGTATTGAAGATGTGGGTGTGGCACCGCACATTTTATTGACTTACAACCAGGCAAATAAACGACTAGAGCGCTTTGTAGATTATTTCAAATATTGCCAGTTATTTAAAGAAATAGTCTTAAGGAGTGGACAATTGGGCTTGAATTGCAGATGTGGGTGTGGCACCTCCTCCCACAACGAGAAAATATTCACTTTAACATATCTAGAAATCTAATATAGGCATAATCTTAAAATTTTAAACGCATAACTCCGTTGATATTGTCTTCAGAGAGAATTATTCAGAATTGAACAAGTAGGCATTGTATTTCTCATATAGAGCAAATTTTTGATTGTCTTTAAAAGTAATAGCAGAGTGACGATGCTGCTGATTTGCTTAAAGGGAGCAATAGGCTATTCGTTTTTTAATACCTAAACTTGTCGTGGCACTTCCCACATAGAAGCAACATATACTTGGGGATATTTTGGAAACCAAATCAGTAAAAATATTTAAGTTAAAATTTAAGAATATTATTGTAAAAAGCAGTAAACGTAGAAGCAAAAAGGTGGCACACACACTCAGGTAAATTAAATATTTATTTTTAAATATCTTGGTGTCTACTACAAACACAAACTTGAAAGTCTCCTGATTCTGCTAATGATAAAAAATGATCGCATTGGACAAGTGGGCATGGCTCCTCTAGAAAAAATATAGTTAACAAAAGCAATGTGAGTCCGATCAGAGAGGAGATGTGTAAACATCTAGTAATGAAAATTTATTATATTTAGTATTCTTTTTTTAATTAATCAATTAAAAGTATCAATATTATAAATACATAGAAATTTGTTAGTTTTTGTTTGTTTTATTAAACTTATGGTGTTTTCTTTTCTGAGCAATATGCTGCATTTATGTTGCCTTTTACATTTCTATGCGTTCTTTTCTGAAAAGTATGTATAATTTTAAAAATTGAACGCGTTCTTTTCCCATGATGTTACCCTTAAAAAGAAGAAAAATGCTACATGTTCAACACTCATTTTCATTAAAGGGGCATGAGTGCAGCATTATATTAACAGCTTTTTTTGTTATTGTCTGTGAAAGAAAATAAATCATTTTCTAGTTCGTGATTGTTTTATGCCAAAACTAGATGGAAAATTGTTCTTTTGTGAACGTAAAATATGCAGCACTTTTTAAAAATCATGTGAGCATTTAAAAAAGTTACCAAATCACATGTAACATATATGTTACACTCTTCTTTTAGAAAAGAAAACACCATTATTTGGTTATTAAATGGGCACATTGCAGTATACATATATGTACTGCATTAAAAATTACACTAAACAGTAAATTTACTGATTACTGAAACAAGTTCAGTAAACTTTTACTGATAATGAAATTTAATTTCCATCACCAGTAAAATCGTAGGGCCGTATTCATAATAAAATTGTAGCAAGTGGCAAAGTTTTTTTCATTCAAATTTTGAAATTTGTGTATGAAAAAAATTTAGCCACTTGGTAGAATTTCATTATGAATACGGGCATTACTGATTACTGAAAATTCAATGCACCTCATCATATAATAAAACATTAAGGCACTTTATAAAAACTGCAGAAAAAAATTTTAGTAATCAGTAGAAACTTACTGGATAAATTATTATTTTTCCTGAAATTTTGGTAGTACTGCCAAGTGCCCATCTATGGTAAATGCCTTAAGTACAAATAGTTAATATTGTACTCCTTGTTGTCCGTATGAATGACGATCTCAAAGACGAAGAAGTCTTTTAGTTTGACAAGTTTAGTTTTTTGTTTTCCTTATTTTGCTTTGTTTTAGTAAATTTCTTATTAAAAGTGCAAAAAATCTTTTGAAAAGTTATTAAAATTAAATGTTTTTGTATTCATTTTATTTAATTGTTTTTATTTGACTTAGATGACATAATGTACGACAACTAGTGAAAATTAGTAGCTACTATTGCAGATTAGATGGTGTTGAGTGTATTTCTATGAAGCTTTTAAATTTCTCTGTACTTCTTGTTGTCCGTATAATTACACTAATACACTCATACATAGCTCACACCGATTTGATAACGCTTTACGATTGGTCAACGATTACATCGCACATCTTACTCAAAATTTGTGATTGTATTATGAAAAAGATTTTTACCCCCTAGAGTATAGATGTTTACACATCAAAAATACCTTGGAAACTAATGCAGTTAGAGTTTTTTAACTCTTTATAACTATTTATGTTAATAATGAGAATTTTATTCTAAAAAATAGTGAAGGTAAGACCACTTCTAATATTACACATTTTTATTTTTTTTTATCACAAAACATTTACGGTCTAATTCATAACGAATCCTTATTTCAGCTTTAATCTGTACATTACTTATGAAACAGATTTTGCTTTATTAAGCTCTAATAAAAATTTGTATTCATAACTGATTAATATCAGTGAATTAACTATTAAAAGATTTTGCTTCTTTTGTAATTTTATGTTGGCAACATCATACTACTTTCGCTCTCATTTTATGTTTAGTGATGCACTAAACACATTCACCACAGCAGGCTGCACGAACACAAGACTTCAAATGCCGCAAGCATCATTTGTCGCCTCGTAGACGGCTACTTAATTATTTTGGAGACGGCAGCAGCACAATCTGCACCTGATATTCAAGTACAAATACATAGTTCAGTATTGCCACTTTCATATATTATATATTACTCTTATTTCACGTAAAAGTACAAGAACGAATCAATATATTCTTTACATCAATTTTTAAATATTGTTTCTGTTAAATAATATGAAATAATTGTACAAAATCATTCATTCAACATTTTGTATTATATACTGGCAACACTGAATTTTCTCATTGTAGCCAAAGAAATAGAAATTAGTTTAATTGGACTACAACGACAAAATCAGCATAGACAACAATCTGTTGCCCTGTTGCCTTGCCGTCTTCAAAAGAATCATTCTCTGATGCATACAACGAAGAATCGATTATCTAGGTAGTCTGTTTGAGTCGAAAAAAAAATAAATCATTACGCATAATGTTATTAAAAAATAACTTAAAAAGTAGGCGTTTCACTTTTTATTAATAAACCAAAAAAAAAAAAAATTTATATGTTACAAAAAATTGTATTTAAACACATTTATATTCGGCTGAGTACAGAGGTAGGCAAATACCCATTTTATTGCTGTCGATTATGCATCATTTTTAACCCCCGAGTAAAAAAAGGGGGTGTTATAAGTTTGTAGTGTGTGTCTGTGTGTCTGTGTATCTGTGTATCTGTGTGTCTGTCTGTGGCCACGTACAGGCCAAACGGCTGGACCGCTTTTCATTTAGTTTTTTCTGTTTGAAAGATGACTTGATAGAGAGGGTTCCTAGCTATGCTTGAAAAAAATCGGTCCAGCCGTTTAGAAGATATAACATATTTTCTGAAAAAAGTCGGGGGTTTTTAAAATTTCTAATTTTTGTTATTTTTGTTTTAATTTTAAAATGTTATTGTACATACATACATACAAATATATGTAAGCATGCAGTACCATACAAACATACGTATGCTTGTACTTACATATGCCCTTATGTTTATAATTCTATTTTTCTTTTTGCCAATGAATGGGATTTCTTTAATTTTCAACGATGTTTATACATATGTATGTATGTATTTTTCTTTTTGTACAATTATGCATACATACATACATGTACCAACTTACATAAATTAATACATTTGCCCAAGAACATTATTCAGGAGGCATGCATAAGAATAAACAAGAAACATAAAAGTAAGACACCACAGAAAATCTCACATAAGGGATAAAAAAATCAAGAAAATGTTATTTATAATTGCTTATCAAACGCTTAAAGTAGCATGGAGGCTACATTAAAAATCTCTGAGTTATGAAACGTTTATTAAACGTCTAATAGGTTATTAATCATTTATGAATACACATTTAGCGATTTTTGACTATTAATGTGTTATTGAACTGTTAATAGTCATTTATGAATTAGACCGTTATGATTTTATCTATTAATAACATAGATGCAAATACATAGATTGATTACGTCTTATGAGCTTAAACTGGAAAATTAGAACATCAAATTGTCTCAATTAAAAATTAATGACGATCTGCGCATATGTAGAGAACCTGCGCGCTTCCAGATTGAAAGGTGAGCAACATCACTAAATATCTTATTGTTTTGGCAATATGTATGTCTGTGTATGTGTTTTATATATGTATGTGCTTTGGCAATACATTATTGCGTACTTTTACACATGGTTATTAATTAATAGATGTATTTCAAACAGTGATGGGAAAGTTGGTACGATCGTACTTTTTTTGATACTATTTGACATGAAAAGGTACCGCAGTACTCCCGCAACACATTTGATACTCTCACGGTATGCACATATTTTGCCAAGAATTAAAATTCTTTTTCAACAAATTGCACGAAACTTTATTACATAGTTAAGATATTTTAGAAAAGTGTAATCCTTCCCTATTGAATATAAACGAAAACATATTTGGCTCAATGATATTTTTTGTAGCACAGAAGTTGACCTATACATATGTAATCAAGAACCATGTTAAAACAACTGTTTTATATCTGTTTAAAAAGTCGATTTTTACAATGAAATTTTAAATTAGTTTAGTAAGTTTCCCCCTGAAAATGTTTTATCTGGTAAGACCAACAGCATTATAACACTTTTAATTACAATGTTTTCCAGCAAAAAGCATAATTTTGAAAATATTAACAACCAATATAAAGCACTGGCTGATATGGACGAACTGAAGCCATTAACAACAGAAAATATATGCAGCTTCTGGTCTACAGTGGCTAAAACTAAAAACGCGTCAGATGAATACATGTTTCCTGATAAATTGAGAGTAGCTTACGGAATTTGGTCCATACCTCACTCCTCTGTAAACGTGGAAACGATCTTCTCTTACCAAAATCTCATGAAAACAAACAAAGGAACATGCTTTATGTTTCAGCAGTATCAAGTCTTATCCAGGCCAAAGATTTATTAAAGTCTAAAAACTTGTAACTTCAAAATTTTTACCTATGTACACACATACATATTTATATTTGTGGGTTGATTCGTTATAAATTAAAAGAGTTCGTGATTGGCCAACATACCACCAGGAAACATACGATTCCGGAATGCGTGCTGAGCATCGTTGATCAACAATCAATCGGAATTTAAATTTGCTAGATCACATACGAGACAAAAAATACCATAGACTCGTACTAATAAGTACGACATCTTAAACTTTTGCCATAGTGTGTGATAGATTTAGCATTTCCGATAGAGATGCTTCTTGTTTGGTTACTGCCTTATTTATGGACATTGGTTTTAAGGAGTAAAATAGGGAACTAATCATTGTGGATTAAAAGCAGGGAGTACTTCCGTGGAAGAAATAATAATGATTCGAAAATGGATTGGAAGAGTTTTAATTAAAACAATTTTTTTGAAGAGGATATAAATTTTCATGTCGAGAGATGCGGTATAGGGTTTGATTTTAGATCCATGGTTTCATCGAAAAATTTTCTCAAAATTTCGAGCAGACTACGTTTTTGCTATGAAACTTTTGAAAAAAATTTACCCCCTCTTAATGTATACGCTTTGTGTTCTTTTTTTCATTTCTTTGTAAATATGTAAATTTTATATAATTGTTTGTTAATAAAACTTAAATCGTTCACAAGGCAATACGAACTTTAGCCTGTTCAAACCATAAAATCTAGAAGCAAATGGAGTTCGAAGAATAATAATTAAATTAACTAAAAAATTAAATAAAATAAGTATACTTGATAGTAATAAACCAAATAAGTTTGTCTTAAGTAGAACAAAAAATAAGCAAATTAACTAACATAATGCATAATTAGTAAAGAACAAACGACAATGGTAAAACTGTTGTAAATTTAGAGACGGTAAAATTGAGCTTTCATTACAAAAAATCTTTCAGCAAATTGAAATACGATGAATCAAAACAATTCACATATTCCATTTGCAAAAAAGTTGCGTATATAACGCAGAAATCTACATCAAGTGGCACCACACACTGTGGACCAAACACAGAAGAACGCTGATAATGAAGGTTAATTGGCCTTCGAAAACGGCTAGCTTTTCCGTTCAACTATGTGTTGTCAGAATATTTACAACTAACTTTGATGTTATTTGTTCATTAATAACTATCACATGTAATTTGGCTTTCAAAGCGATGCGAACTTTAGCCTCTTCAAATCATAAAATAAGAAAATTATTAATTTTGGTACTCTCGGGACCAAAAAAATACTCGAAAAAATTTGTTTGATGCCGAAATGCAAATCTCATCTACCATCACTGATTTAAAATGATACTGCTGACGTATGATGAATATTTAAACTTGCTGACAATTATACGCTCGCTGTACTGGCTACAGATCAGTGATGGGAATTGGAAATCTTGATTTCGTGCCCAATCTTCTTTTAAATAGTACCAAAATCACTTGAATAGTGCCAAAACACTTTTTATGTAATTTTAATGTTAGCACTTGATGTTTATTTTAACTATAGTTCTTGATAATGATGATAATTTATTGTGTTTATAACTACAAAAATTTACAAATATCACAAAAAATACGGTCTAAAATTAGTTGTATTTACACATTAATACATTTCGAGCCCCATTTTGGATATAATCGTGAGCGACATGTAGTAAATAAATTAACCTTTTTATTATCAAAATTGTTGATAACTTTTAAAATACAAGATGTAAAATTTATCGTGAGCGACAATTTACATATGTACTCGTAAAACATATTTAGATGTTATAAGAAAACCTTCTCCTAAATCGAAAATAATCACCCTTTTTCCAGTTGTCAACATTGACGTCACTTTAACACAAGACTAAAAAATTGGGACTTATGTAACGGGCCGTCACAAAATTCCATATGTCATACATTGTGCTACATACACCATGACTGCGGGGTACATACCAACCCAATTAATATAGGGTACATAATTACAAGTTTTGTTCGCAGTTGTGGTTTAACATATATGTTGACAAAATATGCCTTAGAAGTCTCATCCAGTTAGTAAGCGAAACGGTATAAGACTTCAAGTTTTACACTCAGTCGGGGAGCAAGGCACGATATCGCACGATTGTTTCTTGCTCCGAAGTAGTTATATGCATGCTGTATTGCAGTTATTAACACGGTATTTAGCCGAGTGCACGATCTTCCGCATTACTCGTGCATTCACATTCGTAGTTATTAACACTGTGCTTAGCCGAGTGTACGATCTTTGGCATTATTCGTGCATTCACCTTCGTAGTGATTAACACTGTATTTAGTCGAGTGTACGATTTTCCGCATTATTCGTGCATTCACCCGTCGTAGTTATTAACATTGTATTTAGCCGAGTGTACGATCTTCCGCATTATTCGTGCATTCACCTTCGTAGTTATTTACTCTTAGTACCCATTTCAGAAACACGGCCATCGTCAACCCGAGCTAGGAGGCGGCGCATATTTGGATCCCGAGAACAACCGAAGCCGAATGGGGAAAACCATCGAGATCGACATATAATTATAGTTCATATATATATAAATATTTAATTAGTTAAGTTAGTTTAGTTTCGTAAATAAAAAATACTGTGTTAAATTAAATAAGAAAACCACCCGACATCTCAGACTTTTCATTTACAAAGGAAGCAGACCTTTGGTAAGACTCTGGAACAGCTGACGCCTACCTCAGCTGGGAAATAAAACTGCGTTACACTTATTTACTCGCTCTCGAGAACAATTTTGTGCTACTGACAATCTATTCCGTTACATAAGGTCTAGAAAATAGCATAAACTTGCCAACAGGAGTCAGTTATTTTTGACAACGGGTACAGAAGCGCAAATTGTTTGGTATTGTGTTAAAGTATCGACGTCACAACTGGAATAAGGGTGCATGCTCGATATGTATGCATCATATATTAATAATTTCTACCTATTTACAAGAAATACAAATATAAAAACATTTTTTTACGTTAAAGTAATGATTCTAAAGGACATACTTAAAGACTATAATAACCCTAAACTAATTTAAATTGATAAAATAACTTTTTCTTATATAGTATATACATCTAATACTTCATGACAATTATAGTTTGTGCTTTCTTCTTGTTAGTATACTGTCGAGTTGTAAAAATCCATGCACCTTAAAAGTAATAATAATTATTAGCTATTTATTTAATCCAACAAAGATTCTGTCGGTATAGTAGAATTTATATTGCTTTTTTACACTTCAAAAATTTTTACCATGAATTAAAGATGTTAAAGTTTATAATTGCAGTCCATTTAACACTTTAAAAATATTCTTTATACGCTTGATGAAGAGTAGAGAATAAAAAGAATACCTTGAACCATTCGATAAATATTACTCAAAAAATGTTCATTGAAACTAACCTGTCGGAAATTACGTTAACTTTAAACTAACTTTAGGCTATCTATTTCGTAACTAGTACTTGGCACTTGGATTACTTTTAATGTAATCAACTGACTATTTTAATATTGTGATGTCCTAGGCGGTAGTCAATTGTCTCACTCTGCATTACTTTCAGCTAACTTAAAGTTGACTTTTTAAATTACCTGGTAGTCAGTAAATTTAAAAAATGTTTCTGGGGTTCGAACATGTATCATCACACATTGTGTACTCAATGCTCTACCACTCAGCTAAGGTAACATCTAAAACAACAACAGCAAAATGTTAATATAAAACTGAAATTAGTTTCAAAGTAGCTGAGAATAAATTTGTTGGCTCTCATCAAATTCGATTGCGCACTCAACTGGAGGATTAATTTTGGGTTTGTTCTGGATGACGTTGCAGTTAGCTTTTAGTCAGTCTAAGAAAAGTTAACTATAAGTTAACTATTTTTGTGGTCAACCACACATTTTAAGCTCTTGAATTTTTTATTGTATTCACTTTAAATTTTTTCACAACTTTCTGCTGGAAAAATTAGTTTTTGATTATTAATTGTTCAATTTCAGTGCCACAATAATTTTCTTCTGTTGGAATATGGAGAGAATTTCGATCTATATTGTCAACATCAAAGTACAAGAAGATTACTTGTTATTGCAATTTAATGGACAAAAAGTGCCAGAAAAGGAGCGAGAGTGCCACAGTACCAGGCAACATCCAATAGTGCCAAAAATGGCACAATTGTGCCACATTTCCCATCACTGCTACAGATCAGCAATGCACATAAAGAGAGCTTTAAATAAAAGAGAGTAAATAAGTTGTTTTACATTTGGAGAAATTTATGGATTTATTATAGTGTCGCTTAACATAAGATCGGTGCTAATTAAGAAACTCAGCTTCATTAGAATGATTTAAAGAAAATAAAAAAAAAAAGATTTTCCCACTCTTCATCCGACATAATTACTTAAAAGATTTTAAAACAAGCTGAAAATACAAAAAAAAGCAATTTGAAAAAATAAAAATATCCCCTACAACATACATATCGCTCATTTACTTCAATAGTGGCACAACTCAAAAAAAACCAGTTTTGCAGAAAACGCGTTTTAAGTTTTTATTTTGCATACAACTCAATGGAGAAATGAAAAAAAATTCTTCTCTCAGGAGGTGATGGTACAAGCTATTTATATGAAATTTTTGTACAAGATAAAATACAAAATGCCGCATCTTTCTGCATTATTAACTCAAAAAACTCATTTTTTGAGTTATGCCACTATTGAAGCAAATGAGCGATATATACATATGTACATACGAGTACATGTATAATGAATGTGATTTTGTTTTTGGTATATATTTGTACACATCATAAATACTTTTAACATACATAATATAAACTTCAAACTAAAGTGAAAAAAATACTGCAAAAATTCATTTATTAATTCTTCATTCATACGTTCATTTAGCTTAAATCAACTTAAAATTACTTTATACGTTCCATTTATTATTTTTTTTTAAGCTGAAAAACTATCTAACAGCAATAAAAAACCACTCCGTAGAAGTATTCTATGTACTCATAATGAATTCTATGGAATTTCTTGTTTTTGTTTTCTTCTTGTTAAACTTCCGTACAAGTTCCGCATTATATTGCAGACGTGGTCGGTCATCTGTAGCATTTTGTTAAAACATTTATGCAAGAAAACGTATAAAATTTTCTTTCTTCTATACATCCCTGCTACATCTGCTTTTAAAAGATGTTTTTTGTTGCTTTGCATTATGCTTTTAATTCTAGTTGACAATGTAAAGTTTGTTTGTCTTTCAATGTACAGAATTTTATTTCATTTTTTAATTTAAAAGTCTATACCATTTTGTGAGTTTTTCGTCTTGATTTGTGAAAATGACGACCAGAAGAGACAAAAAAAACGAAACATAAACTCAAGTCAGTTATGAACATTTCAAAATTTGTTAATATGTTTTATGGTCTTTTGAAATGCGAAACAGAAATTGTGTTAAATCAACTCAATGACGATGAGTTGACGTTGATGTTGTGTCTGTCGAATCGTTGTTCTAATTTTCCAAAATTAGTAAAGATTTAAGTTTTAGTTTTGTTTACTTTTTTTTCAGAGTCAATATTTGGAATAATTATGTTATTTTAGTGAGAGAAATGAATTAGTTTAATTAATGAAAAAAACTACCCAGGTAAAAAATATGTATGGAGCATATATGATATCCCATATATGGCTCGGATCCGAAAAATTAGGGTATATGGGCATATATGATTATATATATATATATATATATATTCATACATTTTCATACATGCATGTGTAAATATTCCCTCTACAGTATGCAAAGTTCAGATTCGTACTCTCTTTATTTACAAAAGCGCACTGCTGTGCAATAAATTAAATTACTAAAATTACATTTTTTTGATTTTGAACAGGGAGGTTGTATCTAATGACACACTTGGTTGGACAAATAATTCAAAACGAACTAAAAGTCATTTCATTCCTCATTTTAAGTCAAAAGGTAAATCAATTATTTAAAAAACACAAAAACCATATTCGTACATAAAATTTAATTTAAGAAATCAGATTAAAAACTAATGCAATTAATTAGAAAGGGAAAAAATTATCCGTTTAACAATAGTTTTCAATGTAATTTTTTGCAGTAATATGAAGTTTGTTTCTTATCTAGAGAATTCTGTTATTTCCGATAAAATTAATTTATCCTTTTGATTATTTGATATATTGAATGAGGCCAATATGTATAAAATCATTCAAGAATGGTTTTTTTTTGTAACAAGTTTTAATTTTTTAAACGTTGAGGATACGCATATAAACTTTGCATACCGTATGTATTTTCTAATGGATTTCCAGTTCACCAGTGATAAAATGCCAAGATTTTTTGATTGCAAAACGGTCTTATATGGCTCCATATATTAAATCACTTCTATACGTATATGGATCCACATATGAAGAGCTTCATAATGAAATTTCCATAATACATTTCATATATTAGTCCATATATCAATTCATATATAATATTTTTGCCATGTATAATCCCACACATTTCCATACATGAATTCATACATATTCATATATAGTTATATACATTCATATATTAAAAATATATGGACCATATATAATTTTTTTAGCTGGGTATGTATATTCTGGAATATCTTAAAGGAAGTTTTTTTTTTGTTTTGCATTATTAAGCTAAAGTGCCAGCACTTAAATGTTTTTAAATCCAGCTAATATTCTTAAGGTGCTTTTCATAAAAAAATCTTCATTTATACAAGGTTCCTAAAACAGATTTCCATACAAAAATTCTATGAATAAGGCCGTTAGTATATTAGAAAAATCTGGTGAACTTTCTCATATTTATATAAAAATTCAATGAGTTTTGAAATTTACAAATGCAATCTTGGGGTATTTCCTATTTCTTGTAACAATCTTCCTTAAAAAAAGATATTGATCCGTATTCTAATTTCAACTACTACGATTTTGTACTAAATTACTGGAAATTGGATTACGACACTCGTAGTTAGGAATATTGCCTTAACATTCTTCTAAGGTACTGTTTTGCCTATTTTATACATTGAAATTATAAAATTATTTAAAGACATGTGAGGAAAAATAATTGGAATAAAATTTTATATAAAATTGAAACAACAATAACTTGATTAGAATTTATTCAGTTTAAAGTTAATCGATTAAAAACTATTCGACTATATAATAATTAATTACTAATTAACTGGAAGTATATTTTTTAAAAAACAATAGCTTGATTATAGTTTTTTTGTATTAAAAGTGATTCGATAAAAAATTATTCGATTATATATATATATATATATATATATATATATATATATATATATATATATATATATATATATATATGTGTGTGTGTGTGTATATATATATATATATATGTTAATTATTATTTAACTCAATGAATATTTATTGAAAATATAATACCTTGATCAGAATTTATTACATTTAAGGAAATTCGCTTAAAACTTATTCGATTAATAGTTATTCGATTAAAGTTTATTCGATTATGTGTTAATTATTAATTAATTAATTAATTAAATGTATATTTATTGGAAGCACAATCTCCCTTATTGTGCATGGCGCCGTCGACGTAACATCGAGACGGCAGCAAAATTTGGCACTTGTCTATACGGTCGTTGGTCGTGGTCCACAACAATTCACTGCTATTAACGTGCTCCATTAATTTAAAAATCTTTAGAGATTAGTAAGATATTGTCAACAAGAGCCAATTGTTGCCGGTAAAGTGACAATATTTACTGTCATCTTGATGTGATGTCGATGACGCCTTTCACAATAAGGGGGAATATCTTGATTAGAATTTATTCGATTAAATATTATTCCACTAAAAACTATACGATTAAAAATTGTTCGCTTAAAAGTTATTCGATTAAAAATTATTCACTTAAATATTAATCTATTATAATATAATTCGCAAAAATTTTTATTACAGAAATTATTCTCTTTAAAAAAATTCTCCCTATTCTATTATTCGAATTAAACTTACTCGGATATGCATAGAAAGTATGTACTATATTTAACGATTAAGGGTTAATTGTAAAAATATTATTTGAACAGCACTCAATCTTATAAAGTTTATGTCAATGAATTTTATTTTGAAAAGTATTTAAATATTTAAAGAATATTCGAAAAATTTCTGACGAATAATCGTATGATTTGTAATATAATTAGTTGTGGCATTTTGTATTGTTTTATAGTGCGCAAAAAAAATTTACCCTGGTAAATTAATCGTTAGGGTTAATGAAAATCATAGTCGAAATATATATAGACATCATTGTATTAATGTAAAATTATTAAATTATCAGTCAGATCGTTTTTCCTCTGAGATCAAGACTTGCATATGTGCAGCTAATGATCTGCCTCATTAGTTTTTACTTTTCGTTGCCTTTCTGTGCCGTTCTTTTATGTATCAAATATTTTACAATTACTTTTTCTGAAAAATAATCACTCTGGCGTATAGATTGCCATTGCATTAATTACATTTGTATACAAAATATCAAAACACACTCACTCAAGCATACACATTTTTTGCTGTCACTTAACGTTGAATTCTATTTTCTACAGAAAACACAACACAACGAAAAAGGAAAAACAAACGACACATACAGACTTTCAATTGAACAGAAACAAAACAGCTGATTCAAAACAGACCAGCACGTACAAACTAATTCTGCCTTAAGTTAAAATGCAGCAGAAGTCATATTTTCGGTAGTAGCTTTTTCCACGATATATCTTTATCAAAGATTTGCATTTTTTTACTGAATCCATACAATAAAATTTTTCATGTAATTCATTGCATGATACTTTACTTGTCAAAGATATGCTTCCAAGCATTGCCAAAAGGCATCTTCTTTGGTTTATGCTTTTCTCGGCCACTGCTATTAGCAAATACCGAAATTTCCATGCAACAAAACTCATTAAAAAATTTTATGTGTGATTATACATTCGAAATTTATAACCCAAGCCACAAACCAACTGCATTAACAGAGGTCTGTTATCATAGTAACAGACATGCAAATAGAAGATTGGAGCTCTTAGACATTCAAATAGAAGATTGGAGGTTAAAAAGACTGCATCTTGCAGAATACTCTATAGTTTTTGTAAAACAAAGGAAAAACTTTATTCAAAAAGTAGATTAAGAATGTATATTTTATATAAAATAAACTGTACGTCTCTTCAAGGATAATTTAAGATTAGTGGAAAGGAGATATACATGGGCGACTAGATATATCTGGAATTTGTGCACTTACACGCAAACAAAATATATGGTTGTAGAATGGTTGAGAAAACAATATTATGTTCTCTGAAACAAATGTGTGGTCGTCGGAAACTAGTTATTGTTGTTTTAAACATTTATTTCGTTACGATATACAGAGTAATGTTTGAATTTAATAATTACATTATCACATCCATAAAAAAGTGTGATATGGTTAGAGTTTAACAATATAGTCTTGTTAAAAATTTATGACTACAACATAATTTGTATTATTATTTAAAAATAATATGATGTAAATAACAATATAATGTTATCCAAAACCACACTATGTTAAGTTAAAAAAAAAAAAAATTTCAGAAACATCTGTCAGTTCAGTATTTTGTTTGTAAGCTATCGGTAGTGCACGGGTGATGTTAAACAAATGAATGAATAAATAAAGTATAAACAAAAGGGTAGACCAATAAAAATATATAAATATTTGTGTATCTCGTTATACAGACATGTCTGTCTGTCGTGTAAGTATACATTTCTATATACAAAATTTCAACAACATTAATTAATTTTTATTTCGAATTTAACGCACAGCTGTTTCTACAATAAATATATGATTAAAAAATAAAATGGTATTATTATATTAAATAATACTGTGGTCGTATTTAACAATATTAATATAATATAAGAACATGGTATGGTGAGTCTCAATTATATTTTAGTCACATCGAACAATAGTGTTGTCATATTTACAATACTAAGATTAGGTGTAACAAAGTTCATGGTTTTTGTAGATAATATTATTATTAACTCAGATAATAATATTATTAAAGTTTACTATAATATGATTTGACTGCAACCATATAATTCAATCATAGTATGTTGCTGTTTGATTATGTTTACCTCAACCATATTTTTTCTTTGCGTGTAGCGCCAATTTTTAAAATGCAATAGCCGAAATAGCCCTTAACATTTGCGTTTTTCAGAAAATGTTTAGATTTTTTGGGAATTTTAAAATTTTTAAATTCCTGGAGAAAGGCAAAAATACACTCTTAGTTTACTATTTGAATAACTGTTTTTTTTTTGCCAGCACCATTTTTTTTAACTCCGACTGGTTAAAAAATGTCAGAATTTAATTTGGAATATATTTATATCGCACATTCAGTTCAATAGTGCCATAACTCAAAAAAACTAGTTTTGCAGAAAACACGTTTAAAGTTTTCAATTTACATACAACTCAATGAAGGCATAAAAAAATATTCTTCTCTCACGAGGTGATAGTACAAGATATTTATATGATATTTTTACGCAAGATAAAATACAAAACGCATTGTTATTCTGCATTATTAACTCAAAAAACTAATTTTTTGAGTTATGACACTATTGAACTGGATGTGCGATACATATATTATATATATATATATATATATTTTTTTTTTTTTTGAAGAGAAGTAACACTCGGGCAGTTAATGCCTATTAGCTTATTTATAAAAGGAATATTGATAGAGAACAAAGGTGGTGAATGAAGAGACAGAGAAAAGCTTCATTCTTTAACAACTCTGCTTTTTGCACGTTCATTTAATAATGCCGTGTTGCAGCGCCTCTGGCTGTTAGTAGCCATTTAATCGGTTATTTTACTTTTCCGATGATTCTGCTACACAACGAATGCACATCACAAAAATGCGGGGTGTTGTTATTTAATGATTGAACCCAGTATCTTCGGTTTTATAGTAAACGAGCTAACTATTTCAGCCAAAGCCTATTATCATAACAACAGACCTCTGTTAATGCCGTTGGTTTCTGTCTTGGGTTATAAATTTCGAAACTTATCTTCACACACGTTAAAAAATACTTGGAGTAAACTCTGCATTAAATTGATACCAGTATCACTGAGATTTCTATTTTTGAAGCACTGAAAATTTTTAAGAGTAAAAAAAATTGTTTTTCGTACATAGGTTGATGTGGTAGATCAAGAAAAACTTATGCAAGTTGTAGTATTTTCATAAAAATCATAGCATAAAGCTATGTGAGACATAGACTCAGTCAGACCTGTTAAGCTAATGTAATTAGTTTTGCAAATTTGTGAGGTTTTGCCAGCTATAACATGGCACTGTATTCTAATGTGCTGACCTTAGACAATTCTCGTATGCTATTTCATATAAAAATACTTGTATAAAGAGCTTAAAAATAAATTAACTGGAAGTATAACATAAAGTGTAAAACTAATAAATTAACATATTCCTTGAATTATTTTCTCTTTAAAAATAACATCAGCTTAATTAAAACAATTTGCTGGGATATCCAAAGAAAGTACTTATTTCAACAACATGAGCCTCCAACTCAAATAGTTTAAAAGTTTTTCTTGATTTGGTTTTTATATATTAAGCAATTATTATTATAACATTTTGCTGGGATATTTAAAAGAAACTAATTATTTTAATGACTTTAATTTCCAGCAAAAATATTTTGTTACATTGCTAAAACATATTTGATCACAATGATAAACAGATAAATACAAACTGAATTTTTAATAATGAAAATTCACAAAACTTGTGGAAATAATTTCAAAGAAATGACAAAATGTATGTCACTAAGCAATTAAATAATAACGTTAGTTATGTGGTAAAAATAAAAGCAGCTATAAAGCTTTTAAACAAATTAGAATTGCTTTACATTATACTATTTTATTAAAGTATTTTTTTAATATGTATATACATGCATGTATATAAAACTTATTTCTTAAATACAAATGAAAGTAAATAAAGCAAATAAGCCTTAAGGTTAGAAAAAGAAATATTAATGTGGAAAAATATGATACTAATCATTTTAATTGACCACAGGCAATTCCCTTGAATAGCTAAACTAATCATATCGAAAATAACCATTAAGACGACCAGTTAATAAGCAAAAGCAAACAAATAAAAAAAGGTGTTGAAATCCAACACTTTTGTTGAAACTGCTGGTGTGAAATTCCCTAAAGCAAATATTTGCTTTATGGCAATAATACTACGATACAAGCACAAAAAGTTAACAAAAACCAAATCATTACAATTGTCTATAAAACGCCAAAAGCACTTAATTTTGCTGATACACCAAAAATAGGAAGAAACCAAAAAAATCAGAAACAAAAGCTAATAATACCCCAAGGAATGTGTAGAAAAGGACACATATAAGAATAAAAATAAATTGTTAAAAAATATATGTAAGAAAAATCCAGCACAATAATGACAATGATTGCTTCGAGTTGGTTTTTCAATAATTCTTAATATCTTCTTTTTAATTATATTTACTAAAAATTAATAAAAAAAATGTTATTTTATTATTTTCAATATAAATTTTTGAACGAGAATACTCGTTAGTAGTCAGCCTCATTTTTTCATTTAATCCCCCTTATTGTGAATTTCAATACTTATTGTTCAACTACAGATATACGGTCTAATTCATAAAAATTCCTTATTTCAGCTTTAATCTGTACATTACTTATGAAACAGATTTTGCTTTATTAAGCTCTAATAAAAATTTGTATTCATAACTGATTAATATCAGTGAATTAACTATTAAACGATTTTGCTTCTTTTGTAATTTTATGTTGGCAACATCATACTACTTTCGCTCTCATTTTATGTTTAGTGATGCACTAAACACATTCACCACAGCAGGCTGCACGAACACAAGACTTCAAATGCCGCAAGCATCATTTGTCGCCTCGTAGACGGCTACTTAATTATTTTGGAGACGGCAGCAGCACAATCTGCACCTGATATTCAAGTACAAATACATAGTTCAGTATTGCCACTTTCATATATTATATATTACTCTTTTAAAATGTACTTATTTCACGTAAAAGTACAAGAACGAATCAATCTATTCTTTACATCAATTTTTAAATATTGTTTCTGTTAAATAATATGAAATAATTGTACAAAATCATTCATTCAACATTTTGTATTATATACTGGCAACACTGAATTTTCTCATTGTAGCCAAAGAAATAGAAATTAGTTTAATTGGACTACAACGACAAAATCAGCATAGACAACAATCTGTTGCCCTGTTGCCTTGCCGTCTTCAAAAGAATCATTCTCTGATGCATACAACGAAGAATCGATTATCTAGGTAGTCTGTTTGAGTCGAAAAAAAAATAAATCATTACGCATAATGTTATTAAAAAATAACTTAAAAAGTAGGCGTTTCACTTTTTATTAATAAACCAAAAAAAAAAAAAAAAAATGTATATGTTACAAAAAATTGTATTTAAACACATTTATATTCGGCTGAGTACAGAGGTAGGCAAATACCCATTTTATTGCTGTCGATTATGCATCATTTTTAACCCCCGACTAAAAAAAGGGGTGTTATAAGTTTGTAGTGTGTGTCTGTGTATCTGTGTGTCTGTCTGTGTCCACGTACAGGCCAAACGGCTGGACCGATTTTCATTTAGTTTTTTCTGTTTGAAAGATGACTTAATAGAGAGGGTTTCTAGCTATGCTTGAAAAAAATCGGTCCAGCCGTTTAGAAGATATAACATATTTTCTGAAAAAAGTCGGGGGTTTTTAAAATTTCTAGTTTTTGTTATTTTTGTTTTAATTTTTAAAATGTTATTGTACATACATACATACAAACATATGTAAGCATGCAGTACCATACAAACATACGTATGCTTGTACTTACATATGCCCTTATGTTTATAATTCTATTTTTCTTTTTGCCAATGAATTGGATTTCTTTAATTTTCAACGATGTTTATATGTATGTATGTAGGTATTTTTTTTTGTACAATTATACATACATACATACATACATGTACCAACTTACATAAATTAATACATTTGCCCAAGAACATTATTCAGGAGACATGCATAAGAATAAACAAGAAACATAAAAGTGAGAAACCACAGAAAATCTCACATAAGGGATAAAAAAAACCAAGAAAATATTATTTATAATTGTTTATGAAACGCTTAAAGTAGCATGGAGGCTATATTAAAAATCTCTGAGTTATGAAACGTTTATTAAACGTCTAATAGGCTATTAATCATTTATAAATACACATTTAGCGCTTTTTGACTATTAATGTGTTATTGAACTGTTAATAATCATTTAAGAATTAGACGGATAAAATATAAAATTATATCGCCTAATACCGATATGAACTTGTTTAGAAACTGGATAGAAGCCAACATTAATCTAAACGTACGAATTAAAAATGGAAAATAACTTGTCGATGTCGTTGAAATTTTCACAAACTTGATTCATGAAGCTGGTTTTCAAGCCACTCTTTTTGAAACTCAAGGAAATTCTAGAAACAAGGTAGTAATATCCGCAGAAATAAGAAATCTTATAAGAGATAAAAGAAGGCTACGGAAATTATGGAAGCACACAAGGAATCCACTAGATAAGACCAGTTTAAACCGAGCTACAAATGAGTTAAAACGACGTTTACATGAGAATAAAAATGAACAATTAAGCTCTTATTTGAAGAATCTTACTACCTCATGTGATAAAAGGTACGTACATAACTTATGGAACGCCACAAAGTACTTAAAAAGGCCAACTAAAAGAAATGTCCCGTTGAAAGACCAGAATGGAACCTGGTGTAAATCGAACTACAGCAAAGCTTTTTCCTTCTCTCAATACTTAGAAAATATTTTTAAACCGTTTGTTTTATGTGATTCTAAAGATGCTGATATCACTTCTGCCTTTCTGGAAATACCGTGCCAAATGGACTTACCAATTAAGCATATATGCCCACATGAAGTCAAGTGAGAAATTTCTAAATTGAATAACAGAAAGTCCCCCGGATATGATAAAATTTGTGCAAATGACATCAAAACTTTACCCAAAAAAGCCATTATACTACTAACAACAATTTACAACTCTATTCTAAGACTTAATCACTTTCCAACACAATGGAAATGTGCTGAAATAATGATGTTTCATAAACCTTCTAAGTCAGAAAATGATATTAAGTCTTATAGGCCTATAAGTCTATTATCCACATTCGCAAAAATCTTTGAAAAGTTATTTTTAACCAGGTTGCAGCCAGTATTAAACACCAAAAAGATTATAGCTGAACACCAATTTGGGTTCCGTCATAAGCACGGTACACCTGAAACAAAACAGTACTGTTCCGCGGTCTTTTTGGATGTTAAACAAACCTTCGACAGAGTTTGGCATATAGGACTTTTATATAAACTAAAAAATCTAATCCCCGCATCATTCTACCTGGTCCTAAAATCCTACCTGCAAAATCGCTATTTTTACGTCAAAATAAATGACGAAATTTCTGATATTTGTGACATTAAGGCTGGTATTCCACAGGGAAGCGTACTGGGACCAGTTCTATATACAATATATTCGTCCGATATGCCGATAAATGAAAATATTACTATTGTTACGTACGCGGATGACACTGCTTTAATGGCAAGTAACAAGCTTGAAATAGAGGTCTCAAATCAGGTTCAAAATCACTTGAATAGAATGTCGAACTGGTTCCGAAGATAGAACATTTCAATTAATATGGATAAGTCTCAACACATTACGTTTACATTAAGAAAGGTCATCAATCCTCCAATTTTTCTAAACAATGAAGAAATTCCAAGAACTGACTGTGTAAAATATCTTGGTATGCACCTTGATAAAAGGCTAAATTGGAAACAACACATAAAAGCAAAAAGAGATTACTTAAATATTAAAACAAAGCCAATGTATTGGCTGCTGGGACAAAAATCCGCACTAAGCTTAGAAAACAAAGTACTTTTATATAAAACTATTTTAAAACCAATATGGACATACGGAATTCAACTGTGGCGTACGGCAAGCAATTCCAACATAGAAATACTCCAACGATATCAGTCAAAAACTCTTAGAATGATAGTAGATGCTCCATGGTTTGTAACTAACGATACTATTCATAGAGATTTACATATACCTAAGATTAAAAATGAAATAAATTACTACAGTGCGCGGTACCTCGAAAGGCTTAGCAACCATTCTAACCCGCTTGCTATTATCTTACTAGATAGTAGTGAGGAAGTACATAGGCTAAAAAGGCTTCATGTGCTTGACCTTCCGTTTAGAAAATAAAAATTTAAATATCAATAACAGTCATTGTAAATATGTATATATGTATATATCAAAGACTAATTCGCATATATTGTTAATTTTATTATCACAAATGTACTCATATTAACGAGCATTAATCTAATTATGTTTTAACCTTATTGGAGGTTAAAACTCATGTTAATTTTTATATTTGAAATAAATTGCTTATTATTGAAAAATAGATTGCAAATAAAAACAGTATTAGAGAAAAAAAAATCCTCCTTATTGTGAATGGTGTCGTCGACGTCACATTAAGACGACACTAAAAAATGCTCACTTCGCTACTCTTTGTCGACAACAATTGACTACTATTATCATGCTATATCAATTTACAAAACTCCCGAGATTAGTAAGAGATTGTCAATAAGGGACAATTGCTGCCGATAGAGAGTAAAAATGTTACAATATTTACTGTCGTCTTGATGTGACGTCGATGACGCCATTCGCAATAATCTTTAAGAATCAAAGCCTAGCTCGTTAAAATTTTCTTTTTTAAAACATAAGAAATGTTGAATTTTTTTTTATTGATTTAGAGAATAAATAAAAGATAAATTTTAAAATTCACCACACGTCGTCTTTAACAGAACGCTGTTAACAAAAATAACCAAATTCTGTTATATATAAGAAACTTGTTTTTTTCGCATAAAATGGACTTTATACCCGATTTTTTTTATAAAAAAAAGAATAGAAAATTAAGCATGAATTGATTTGATATGTCTGTCTCCTATATTAATATATAATATTAAATACTTTCAAGGAAACGGAAAATCCATATCTTAAACAACAGCTATAATATTAATTTTGGTTTTCTTTTCTATACATAATAGGGGACGAGTAGAAAATTAATATTGGAAAAGACTCTTGGACGTCTCTAGATTAATGTCCAATAGTAGCATATATATTTTTTGATATATTCATTTCTGTTAATAATAAAAATTTTATATTTTTTTTAATTTCTGCTCTATTTTAGTTAGTCTGCATGGATTACGAAATTTTAACAAAAAATATTTATTTGGAAATATGTATTTTCTATTAATTTTCTCACCATTTTAAAAAGTAATTTACAAATTTTGAATTAAAATAAAAGAACTAGAAACAAAATAGCTGACTACGAATATTCGAAGTTCTCCCTCAAATTTTACTTTCTAGCTCAAACTGTTTATGATCAGTGTGACCCTTTTAGCATTTTCACTGCTAAATTTAGCATTATTTATTTTGATTTAGCAGCGAACTTTTCATTTAGCATTTTTTTCAGCATTTTTGTGTTAATTTTTTAGCATTATTTAGCATTTTTAATTTTATAAATTTCATACACATATGTATAGGGTGTTTTTTTAAGAGGTATAGAACTTTGAATTGAAATAAAACACAAGAAAATCGTTTTAATGTCCATCAATTTGGCTTTATTGGAAGGATAATTTTATGCCATTAATGTTTAAATATGATTTCAGGCATGTGGCCGCCGCGGCTGGCTCGAATAAAGCCAATTCTACAGGTCCAATTTTCAACCACTTTTTCGAGCATATGGGGCCGTATGTTGGCAATAACACCACGAATGTTGGCTTCCAAGTCCCCTAACGTTTCTGGTTTGTTGGCGTAGACGAGCGACTTCACATATCCCGAAAGAAAATAATCCAATGGTGTCAAATCACACGATCTTGGTGGCCAATTGACAGGTCCATTCCGCGAAATTATGCGCTCATCGAATGTTTCCTTCAATAAATCGATTGTGACGTGCGCTGTGTGGCATGTAGCGCCGTCTTGTTGGAACCACAACTCATCCACATTCATGCCATCCAATTCGGGAACAAAATAGTCGGTTAGTCGGCTCCAATTGCTGTGCACGGTGGCGAATCGATTCATTCGGGTCCTCTTCAACACTTTGCTCTACAGCGGCAATTGTTTCTTCGGTGCGCACTGTTCGACGTCTTTGCGGATGCGTATCATCACATAGAGTAAACGTAGTGCGAAAACGATCCATGGTTAACCGAATTAATTGCTCTGATGGACGATTATGTCGACCATAAAATGGACGGAGCTTGCGGTAAACTTCGCGAACTGAACCATTATTTTCGAAATAAATTTGCACGATTTGCAAGCGTTGTTCTTTTGTCAACCTGTTCATGATGAAATGGCAAACCAAACTAAATATTAATCACTTGACAGCTGACAAAATGGCCGCCAGTTAAAAAAGTGATGCCAACTTAAAGTTCTATACCCCAATAAAAAACACCCTTTATGTATTTTTTTTATTTATATAAGTAAAAACCTCTGTCAATTAATGTATTTCATTATATTTTTCATCTCATTTTTACGTTCATACAAATGTATAATGGTGGAAACCATCTAAACAGCGAAAGACGTCTTAAGCGGCTATCATGTCATACTTGGTAGAGCTGCAAAACTATCGATAGTCGCTCCACTCGATAGTTTCGATAGTTTTATGTAAAACTATCGATACTATCGATAGTATCGAATAGTTTTATAAAAGTTGCCACATAAACTACATTTGACTCCAAAAAAATCCAGAGTCCTCAACATTTTCATTAGTATATAAAAATATATCAAGCCTTTTTTTCGATTTTATCGTAAGCGGGCATATTATCTAAAATATACTTTTTTATTGAACTTAAAATTTTATGGGCCTACCCATGGTTTAGAATTATCAAAATGCGAAAATTGTTGATAGCTTTTAAGACACTAACTGTAAAGTTTTATCGTAAGAGACGATTGGCGGCCGTCGCGATATCAGTACCACCAAAATTTATCTTTGTGTCGATAATGTTGAATTTATTAAGACACTTGTGACTACTATTTGTCGAATAACACTTGGATTTATAAATAAATTCATATACATACATACATATGTATTTAATTACTTGTGTATACAGAAGCAGGGATGCGATGTCATATTTACAAATTGTACTAACTTTCAAAAAAAAATTATTTTTTTCAGTACGATTGTACCTAATTCTTTATTTATATTTTTTTAATACTTGTACTTTTTAATTAACTAAAAATCAATTAACAAAACGCCAGAAGGTGCACAAAGAATATTAGTTGCTGGGATCTGAATATAAAAGTAACATTTACGATATACTACGTTTATAACCTTTTTTTTATTCGATTGTTCACAGTCGATGCAAATAGTCGGCTTCTCTCCTTGGTACGAAAATAAAATTTCCACATTTGCAGATGAATTTGGAATAAATAACATTCCTCCAGCAATTCTTTAAGTACCGGAAAGCATCGTTTGATTTACTTAATTTGCTAATACCTTCGAGCTAAAGATTAACCACCTTGTACAAAAAAATAAGTGCACGTTAAAACCGGTTTTTCTATGGAAATTTTTTTTAATGTACACTTCAAGCACGCATTATTTTTGCATAAGGGGGTTAATATAATTTAATGCTATTTTTGGCATGTAATATAATATAAAGAGATTCCAGTAGTGCTAAATGGGTCATTGCGGTGCTACGGTACTTTTGGCATTCAAATAGCGCTAAAATTATACAATTGTACCAACTTTTCCATCGCTGTAAAAAAGCTTAAATCAACTACGGATAATTTGCTTCAAAGCTGCCGGCTACTGTTTACTGACTCTTTTAATTACTTGTTTTTTTTGCCGATAGTATCGATAGTGGAAAAAACTATTGATATTTCATTTACAACAAAACTATCGATTCTATCGATAGTACTATCGATAGTTTTGCAGCTCTAATACTTGGTATTTGAGAAGGGTGGCTAATGCAAAATTTGTGTTTTGATTTCCAATAAATTTTATTTTTTTTGTATTTGACATCTTACCATCATACTCTTTTAATATATCTTCTGCCAAACTGAGTGCAAATTTCGTTTGTGTTTTCGTTAGAAAAGAAAGGGTAAAGATGACTTGGTAAGAGCGCGAATTTTTAAAGGTGTTTATTGAAATGTACGAAAGTCTGCCATGCTCATAAAATAAGTATGACCGTCTAATAGCCGCTCTTATGTATTGTAAGTGTCAAACGCCTTACAAGAAGAGAGAAAGTATTCAAAATTATGTTTTTAGGGGCCGCACAATTCAAAATTTGGAAATAAGGCTCCTGGAAATGCAGTGAAAAACAGAACTGAGAAAAGTAAATTCAAATGCAAAAAGGATATTTTTAACATTATGTTGATAGCAAGCATACATTAAAAACATATAAAATAAAAGTGTTAAATTATTTAATGTACATATTTCATTTTAATGTGAAAATTACCTACAACAAATTTTACCTTATTATATTTAATACGATAATACAAAGATACAAGAGGTTTTATGAATTCAGCAATTGTATTTTGTAAGCTAATAAATTTTTTTATTTTTGAATCAATTTCGTTTAAATGAAATAAAATATTTATTCGTAATTATAGCGATATAATTAGTAAAATATCATTTCAAATTTTAGCATTATTTTTTAGCATATTCAGATATTTTTTTCAGCATTTTTAGCATTATTTTGAGCCCCATTCAGCATTCAAATTATTTCCAGTTGTGGCCACACTGTTTATGATAAATTGATTTTATTTTTAGTTTAAAAAAACATTTTAATTTTGTTGTTGTATATAACCTAAATCGATAATAAAAAAAAAGGAAAAAAATAGTGATATGCTCACAAAAAAATTTTTTTCTAAGTATTCGAAATTTGCGGGAAACTAAATTGGCAACAAATAATAATAAATTCAGTAAAGTGCGACTCTGACTCGCTCACGAAGGGTTCCGTACGAACACTAGATATGTAATATAATACAAACTTCATCCTATATAACATATAGTTTTGGCATTTGTTTCGTTTTTGGGGTCTTTTCGGTTTTTTGTTCTTTGCGTTTTTTCGGTTTTGACGATTTTTTTAAGTTTTGGCTATTTTTTTAGTGTTGACACTTTATTTTCTCGTTTTGGCGATTTTTTTCGGTTTTAGGCGTTTTTTCATTTTGGCGGTTTTTTTTATATTTTTGGCGATTTTTTTCATTTTTGCGATTTTTTTTATACAAAAAATTTATTTAGTTTTGACGACATTTTCGCGTTTTGGCGATTTTTTTGATTTTTGGCGTTTTTTTCATTTTGGCGATTTTTTTCATTTTGGCGATTATTTCGAATTTGGCGATTTATTTAGTGTTAGAAATTTTATTTTAATTTTGGCGATTTTTTCGTTTTGGCGATTTTTTTTATTTTTGGCGATTTTTGTTTTTTTTTTGTTTGGTGACTTTATAATTTTCGGTTTTTTTAGTTTTACCGTTTTTGAAAATTTCAAGTGTTTGCCTCTTACGGTTTCCAAGATATAGCAAATTGTCAAAATTACATAGTCAAAATAGCATTAACTGATGGACCACCCTTTAATTTAATTTTTTTAAATTTTAGTGTTAATTGTTGTAGTCTGTATAAAAATACACTCACTAATTTTACAAATTTCAAGTTTCAATATACATATGTTCATACAATTGTATGTATATTACATGGGATTTTAACATTTTTCGTTGCTCGTTTTAGAATACCCTTTAATTTTTAATTTTCATGTATTTGTTGTGGTAGCGGCTAAGGATCTACATACTGTGTCCAAATTTCAGGTCCGTAGCTCTTACGGTTCCTGAGAAAATACCGTGTGATGGACAGACGGACAGCGTAGCGAAAACAATAGGATTCCTTTTCACCTTTGGTGTACGGAACCCTAAAAAGGACATTCAAAAGTGCAATTATAAAGGAATTATACTTTCTAAGCTTAACCCTACGGTCAATGACCAAAAAAATATACGTTAGTCAATGACCAGGTACCCGGGTACCCTCATGTACTTTTTTCGTTTTTTCAATTGAAAATAAGTTCAATTGATGCTAAAATCATTTGATTTAAATATGTACATTTGTTTGGTATAACAAATGTTGTTCTAAATATAGTCTGCAGGAAGGTCAAAATAGTGTGTCATTGGAGTTGGGTTAGTACTAACAGATTATGGTCATTGATACGTTTTACACTTCTCAAATCTTTAAGAAACATTTTATGAATTAGTGTGCAATAATTAAAAATGTTGCAAACAAATTACTACTACTTGCCTGTTTACATAACATAGGTAGTCGGCTCGTTTAGAAAATTAAAAAAAAAAAATTAAATAAAAAATTAATAAAAAATAAATTCAGTGAAGTGCGACTTTGAACCGCGCACGAGGGGTTCCGTACGGACACTAGATATGTAATTCAATACGAACTTTAGCCTATATAATAAATAGTTTTGGCATTTTTTTCATTTTTGGCGATTTATTTTAGTGTTAGAGTTTTTTTTTATTTGGTGCCTTTTTCGTTTTGGCAATTTTTTTTTTTAATTTTTTGCGATTTTTTTCGGTTTGGCGATTTTATAATTTTGGGATTTCTTAGTTTTACCGTTTTTGAAAATTTCAAGAGTTTGCCTCTTACGGTTTCCAAGATACAGCAAGTTGTCAAAAATACATAGTCAGAATTACATTAACTGATAGAACACCCTTTAATTTAAATTTTTTAAAATTAGACACTTTTAGATTTAATTGAATTGTAGTAAATTTTAATCAGAAATAATTTCTTATTCGGGCTTAAGTTTAGTAATTTCAATTCTTATTGAATGAAATATTTTTATTAATTAATGAGAGTTTCTAAAGAAGAGAAGAAAAATTAAACTAGACTTTTTATTAGCTGGGGGAAATACCGATATTTTTCTGTGCAGCCACGCACCCTAGTCTATCTACTTGGGTAGATATTGTTATACACATCAACTGTTTAACGTTAATTTTAATGAAACGCAAACGTGGCTGCACAGAAAAATATTGGTATTTGCCCCAGCTAATAAAAAGTCAAGTTTAATTTTTCTTTTCTTCTTTGGAAACTCTCATTAATTAATGAGATTAAATTTCATTCAATAAGAATTGAAATTTTATTTGTTGTTGTAGCGGCCAATGTTCTACATGCTCTATCCAAATTTCAGGTCCGTAGCTCTTACAGTTCCTTTTAACCTTTGGTGCACGGAACTCTAAAAATTGGCTGCCATTTTACAGAAGACAATTAAAAATTGTCGTCTCTCTATTTATATTGAAAACAAAAGCAAAGCACTTAAATTTGTTTTTGTTTTCAGTATAAAATGACAGACGAGAATTTTCACTTCTCTTTTATAAACTGTGGCAGTAAATGTTTTTCCTCTTTCTCGTAGAATCACCCAATATTTAAGCAGTTCACGCCCTCCAAAACTCTTGCCATGTTACAAAGTTCAAGTGTCTGACTTAGGGTTAACAAGTTTTTTATATGTTGCCCTTTTTTATATGTTACATAGTTTACACATTGTTGAATTGACTGCTACATTGATACGAGTATAGAAAATCAAAAAGCAAAGGACACTCCAAGCCAAAGGATAAACACACACGTAAAATAAAAAGCAATACTCTGGATTTATATAAATTAAGTGAGCTCAACTCCTGTTAAACTAAACTATTTCAGTTTGTAGTTTTAAATAAATTGTGGGTGAGAGGGGGAGAGGGCTTGCCAGCAGACGTCATAAAATCTGCTGACTTCTCATGTTTCTCTTTAATATTTATGTTCCTTTTTTTCTTAGTTAAAGTGGGTGTGATTTTATTTTATTTGTCTTGGCCCCTTGGAGTATGTGTCACTAGAAATTACTGTCCTGGGATGTAAGTACGAGTTTATGCGAAATCATATGTGTAAGAAAGTAAACTCGACGACAGTCTTTTTTTTTGCAGCAGCAGCTTACATGAACAAATCTAAAAAAAAAAATAACTGAAATCCCTTTGGAGCAAAACGGTTTTTATTGAAAAAAATTTTAATGATTTTTGCTGATCTAAGTTTAAGTTTTTTTTTTGCAAGATATTCTCATAAATGAAAAATTATTTTTATGCATGTAAACTTTGGTTTTTCAATTTAGATTTTTATGATAATACTAAAACAGTTTTGGTGTGCGACAGAATATCTACGAAAATGAAAACATTCATGGATTTCAATATTATATGTCTGGACACATGTAGGAAACTGATTTAAAATTAAAACAATTCACAAGCTTAGTAAGTTATCGTATACTACAAAAAAAAGTTGGTAACAGGAAATTTAAGCTTTATAGTTCCATAAACGAAAGAGATCAAAACATTTAGTAACGAACCCATTTTTAATTAAGAGTTACAGCCTGTCCGTCCCACGATGTCGCCAGAAAACGATCGATTGAGAACTTTTTTTGTACAATACCAATATAAGAAAATTTCTTTTTAAAACAAAATACTCTACTAAACAAGTTAAATATTACTTTTGAGAAAAATGTGATAAAAATATTTTTTTTTTGAAATATGTAAACGATCGAACGTTTTCATTTGACATCGTGGGACAGACAGTCAATATTGAACTATTAAAAAGAAATTCATCAACATTTTTTCTGTTTTTATTATACCCTGTACCAAAAATTGGAAGAGTACATACATATATCCTCACATGTTTGTCATTAAGTGTGTACTTTCTACAATATTCATCCCCACAAAGTTTATATACTCTGGGTCCTTGTTAGTAAGAAAGTCGAATGAGCGATGTCCTTCTATAATTCGGTCTACCTGCTTGTATGTGAAATCTAGAGACTTTGGTCTCAGACTGATGTGTCAGAATTGGATCTAAAAACGATTAGCATAAAAAATCAGCAAAATCCAAAAAATTACGCTTTCAGGGTTCGAAAATTTGAGATGTTTTTTGCTATAAAAAAGTAACTTTTTTTATTATGTAAACCTATTTTGTATTTAAGAAAAAAAAACGATTGGTATTGAAATTTAGCAAAATGAAAAAAAGCTTCCAGGGTTCGAAAATTTAAACTATTTTGAACATAAAAAAGTAACTTTTCGTTATTATTTAAACGTATTTTGTAATTTACATAGAAAACGATTGGTATTGAAATTTAGCAAAGTCCAAAGAAAATGCCTTCAGGGTTCGAGATTTTAAATTTTTTTTGTATTTAAAAGTTTATTTATTTATTTATTATTTTAAACGTACTTTTTAAGTAAGAAAAACGATTGGTATTGAAATTTAGCCAAATCCAAAAAAATGCTGCCAGGGTTCGAAAATTTAAACTGTTTTTGGTATATAAAATTAACTAACGAAAACTCATTGTTTTTGCTTTATAAGTTCAACATATTTTGTTTTAAAGAGAGAAAAAAATTGATATTGAAAATCAGCAAAATCAAAAAGACAGTTCCAGGGGTGGGAAATTTATATTATTTTTCGTTTTTGTTTATAAAAGTAAGTAATTAAAACTAGTTTTTTCTTAAGCCTTATTAATTAAACATATTTTAAATTTTAAAGAGGAAAAATATTAATATTGAAAGTCAGACAAATGAATATTACAGTTCAGGGCTTGAAAATTTAAAGTCTTTTTTTGGTATATAAAGTAATTAACCAAAATTGATTTATTTAACTTTATTAATTATATATTTAATCTTTAAGACATTGGTGTTGAAACTCAGTAATATCAAAAAGGTGATTCCAGGCTTGGAAAATTCTATTTTTTTGTAATTAACTATAACCATATTTTTTGCACTATTAATTAAACATATTTTATTTTTTAGAAAGCAATAAATTGGCATTGAAAATACCTTTTCCGAAAAAAGGGACCTAGTGTGTCAAAAAACGAGTTTGGACTTATGAGTTGATTCTGGTACCTAAAAGGTTGTAGAATAAGATGAAATGAGTTAGATTTCTGAAAAACTTATTTATCCCATAAAAACGTGCAAAACGCACTTGGGAAAATCGATAAAAATGAGAAAAACATTAAAATTAAAACTTTTAATTTAATTTACATTTTCACACACTAGGTGCCTTTTCTCGGAGAAGGTCACATATAAAATAATTAACTAAAAGACGCTTATTCTTTTATTTATTAAACATACTTTATATTTTGGAAAGAAAAAGAATGGTACTGAAAGTCGGAAAGATAAAAACAACTACTCCAGGGTTGGGAAATTTAATCCTTTTTTTTTGTATATTAAAGTAACTAATTAAAAGTATCTTTTCTTTTGCCATATTAATTAATTTTGTTTATATATATTTAGGACAAAAAAAATTTTGGTAATCAAAATCAGTAACCTTGCGTTTACACATGCAAGTGCCTTGCATGCAAGCTCTGTGCACGTATTATCAACGAAAATTTCTCACAAATGCCCGACTGTCTTGCAACTTGCATGTTTGCCTTTTAGTGCAGAGTTGTCCATAACATAAAAAATTTTAATTTTAAGGGAACAATATAGTGTTGAACTTTATTCGTATTGTTTCAATGTTATTTATGTCTAAAAAATTAATAAACTGGTCGATTTATGAATATTTAAGAAAAAAAATTATTAAATTAGCTTTTAAATTTATTAAAAATGAGTAAAAACTCACTTAACACTACACTGAAATCCAGTTAATTTGTGCTAAACTATTAATAGGGCAACACTGTTAGCTAACTTTCCATTTACTTGCTACAAGTTCAACAAGTCACTGTCTTGTAAAATTCCTTGGCAGTTGAGTTGGAAGTAGGCTGCAAGTGCCGAAAGTGTAGATGTGTTAGTAAAAGAGTTTGAGTTTATTGAGTTTTTCGAACTTGCACTTGCAAGTGTAAACCCTAGGTAAAATCAAAAATACAAAACAAAAACTAATTGTTTTTCATTGGCCTTATTAATTAATTAATTTTCTTTTTTAAGAAAGAAAGAGATTGGTATTCAAGTTCAGAAAAGTCATAGAGACGGTTCCAGGGTTTGAAGATATCATTTTTAGGGTTCCGTACACCAAAGGTGAAAAGGACCCTATTGTTTTCGCTACGCTGTCCGTCTGTCCGTCACACGGTATTTTCTCAGGAACCGTAAGAGCTACGGACCTGAAATTTGGACAGAGTATGTAAAACCTTGGCCGCTACAACAACAAATACATGAGAATTAAAAATTAAAGGGTGTTCCAAAACGAGCAACGAAAAATGTTAAAATCCCATGTAATATACATACAATTGTATGAACATATGTATATTGAAACTTGAAATTTGTAAAATTAGTGTATTTTTATACAGACTACAACAATTAACACTAAAATTTAAAAAAATTTTAATTAAAGGGTAGTCCATCAGTTAATGCAATTTTGACAATTTGCTATATCTTGGAAACCGTAAGAGGAAAACACTTGAAATTTTCAAAAAACGTTAAAACTAAAAAACCGAAAATTATAAAATCGCCAAACAAAAAAAATCGCCAAAATTAAAAAAAAATCGCCAAAACTAAAAAAAATCGCCAAAATTAAAAAAATTTCTAGCACTAAAATAAATCGCCAAATTCGAAAAAATCGCCAAAATAAAAAAAAACCCCAAAATGAAAAAAAACGCCAAAAAATCGAAAAAAAATCGCCAAAACGCGAAAATGTCGCCAAAAAATAAAAAAAAATTTAAATAAAAAAAAATCGCAAATATGAAAAAAATCGCCAAAAGTAAAAAAAACGTAAAAATGAAAAAACGCCAAAAACAAAAAAAAAAAATAGCCAAAACGAGAAAATAAAGTGTCAAAACTAAAAAAAATAGCCAAAACTTAAAAAAATCGTCAAAACCGAAAAAAAACGCAAAAAACGCCAAAACAAAAAAACCGAAAAGATTCCAAAAACGAAAAAAATGCCAAAACTATATATTATATAGAATGAAGTTTGTATTAAATTACATATCTAGTGTTCGTACGGAACCCTTCGTGCGCGAGTCAGAGTCGCACTTTACTGAATTTATTTTTATTTTTTTTATGTAAAATAATTAATTAAAACTAGTTAATTTTTTTATAGGTTAAACATGTCTTTGATTAAAAAAAAGAAAAAAACTAGTATTGAAAATAAGAGAAATCAAAAAGACGGTTCCAGGTTTGGAAAATTCGATTTTTATTTGTTTTGGTTAAAAGATCTTAACTAAAACTAATTTATAATTTTTAATATCAAGACTTTTTTATATTTATCAAATTTTTATGTATAAACCTAGTGTAAACACACAGTCACAAGCTCTTGTTGCTGGTATGTAGAAAATAGGCACTCATACATTTTACGAAAAATTGTGATATATTACTTTTTAAGCTTTCAGCCCGATTATGTTTTAAATTGATAGGCATACGTTAACAGCAAGTAGTTTTTGAGACATTACTAAAAAGTATTTACAATAAGGAAGTAAATTAACGGCCATATTCCATTTAAGTTCCCTGAAACTTTTCCTTTCTGCCGAACAAAATCCAACAACTCTATGGGAATAAAATGTTTACCTAATATTGCGTTATGGGTAAACGCGCATTATTGGCAATGGAATGTTTGAATTGAGACAATAAATAACAATATTTTAATATTAGATTTTATTAAATATCGGAAAAGGGGAAAAGCTTCACTTGTTCGGTATGAAGGTACAGTGCTAAGAAAACATCTTGAATATCAAAAAATTTACGATCATATAAACTTTTCCATCCCTGCCATAGTTTGTGTCAGATTTGATAACTAGACAGATTTTAACATGCATCAGTTTTTTTTGCAATAAGAAAGGAAAATACTGGTCATAGACTTATTAATCCATCCTCGTATCTCTGTAATATCATTCCCCTTTTGAAAAATACGTTATATGTATTTTAAAATTATTCCTTTAATTATTGCTTTCATTCAAAGTATTTCTCCCTTAACAGACTCAAGACTTAATGTGTTCTGCAATTTTATATATTCAAGTGTTCATACAGAAAAAAACCCCATACAAAACACATCAACAAGTATTTCAAATGAATATAAATGAAACAATTAAGTTAAGAGTTGTTGAATTTCAATTCAAAAAGTCAGTCAATATTCATGTTACTTTTGAACTTAATATGCATACTCGATGGTACTTGCCGTGTAAATATTCAATGAAATCAATAAAAGCATTGCCATCTATCTCGTGATGGAAAGGAAAAATCATCAAGTAGAGTGTTATTTTAAGAATGTTGCCAAAAAATATTTAAATAAACAGAGCGAATAGTATTATGGCAACAAGCAGCCTAACAAATAGAAAAATATGTACATATATCTGACTTTTATATTAAATATATTTGTAACATAAAGATTAACTGTGTTGATTTCCTCCGCTACATATTTATTTTTGGCTCCGTTACAAAAACTAGAGGAGAAAGGAAAGAAAAAAATATATGTACAATCAGATACGAGCTCAGACATAATCATTGATTTCTGAAAACGATTTCAAAGAACGTGCATAAGCATCTTTCTTTACATGGATGTTCATATATGTATGTTGCTACAACTAGTGTTGAGTATATTTTTAAACTAAAATTTATACACAAAAGGACGAAGTAGAAGAAAAAAATGGAGGGAAAAAAAGTTTCATCATTTCATGCAAAGTTAAGCGAAGTAAAGTAACTAAAGCCTTGTACTAAGTATGTGTGTGTGAATACAATAGCATCAAAACTTAAATTCACTTTGCCATCAGCTTTTATTGCAACATTTTGCAGTGGCACAGTGGGACAATGCACAATGAGTAAATAAAGTCAGAGTAACAAATAAGCTGCAGATTGTGAAAGTTTAAAAAGGCTACTATTTATATATATACACATAAGTTGTAAATGTCAGTGAAGTTAAATTTTAAAATTTATAACCCTTGACACAAACCTTGTGCTTTAACAGAGATCATCTGTTAGCGTGTTAACAGAGCTCTCTTAAGGTATAAATATTCGATTGGTGCATATCGAGAGGACTTCTCAAGTAAATGAGGCAACCGAGACGGAAATAAAATAATTTTTGGCAATAAAAAAAGACTTAAATGCAAAGATCTGATAGAACATTTCCGAAAAACTTTATGGGATATAATATTTAATTTTAATGGGCGTGCCTTTGCCCATTTTATAAATGCAAGTTTTTGTGTTTTCAGAACTCATGGAGTGTGTTAAGTTTTGTAGAAATTGTAATCTTTGAACCAATTAAAATAATATTTTAAATTTTAAAGGGCGTGGCTCAGCCCATTTTGTTTAACGAAAATTTTATCTATTTTAGAGCTCAAAGTGTGCCGTAAGTTTCGTAAAAATCGGTTAAATATAATCACATGAAATATAATAATATACTTTAATGGGCGTAGCCCCGCCCATTTAGTCAACTTTAAAATTGGGTAATTACAAGAACAAAACGTGTTTTCTAGGTTTCGCAGCAATCAAATAAGTGGAATATCCTAAGATCAAGTAAAAAAAATTGTGGGTGCATCCGCGTCCACTTTTTTTTACAATGGGACCAAGAGGAATGTATGTATACCTTCTCAGACAAAAAAATAATTTTTACAATTCGTCAAAAATGTACCGAGTTACGAAGTAACAGTGCCAAAAAAAAAAAAAAGAAACAAACGAATTGTTAACATCCTCCTTTTTTTTAAGTCGGATAAAAAGTAATGCATATTCTCTTAAAAATTTGCCCAAAGTTGTTCATAGTCGGGAGGCTCGTACAAGAATGTACAATAGTCTAGAGTGGTGATGTAATAAAACTAAGGCATAATAGTTATAAAATTTAACAGCCTTATTTATACAACTTACTAAGGCTTTGTAAAGGCTTTCTAAAACAAATTTTCATACAAAATTTTTCTTAAAAAGCCTTTATAAAGTCTTAAAAATTTTTATAAATAAGGCTGTAAATATTGAAGCGGAACTTTTTAAGCCTTTTTAGACTCTTGATTTAACCCATTTGGTATTTTCTGGCAATTAAAAAATAAAAATTTATTTATTTATTGCTCCTGGCAACAAGGCTTTCGTGTCTTTTTTTATCTTGATCAAAGCTTAAACTTTTTCTAACATGATTGTGAAGTCTTCGACAATGTCATTTATTTCGCCCATCGACCCACTGTGCCATGATTCTCTAAACATACAACAGCTTATGCACACACAAGACCATGACGAAAGTTCGAGTTACAGCTTTTAAATGTTGCAAATAGCAGCGTTGTCAACTTTAAAATTTCAAAAAGCACCGAAACCAGGAAAAAAGTGCGTAATTTAAGTAAAAAAGCACTAAATTCAAAATTTTATTGTTTTATTAAAAAAAATTTTACACATCGTCGATTGGTTATTGGTTTGCTGCAAATGTATAATGTATAATTATACATTATAATGTATTTTGAATATACTGTGCCGTAAACGACGACATGTACATAAAAAATATAGGAATCGGTTGACCTTGCAATCTATTCCTAAAATTTCGAATTTGAGGCATCCGATACACATTTTATTTCTATAAGAATAAGTGAATTCTTAAATCAATTTGACGAAGCATTTTCAAGTAATTATAAAAAAAAATTAAATTTTTTTTCGCCAATGAACAAACGAATCTCTCGAATCAGATGAACTATGTGACAAAGATAATAAATTTTGATCGAAATAAAAATGATGTCAAAAGTGTTGTGCAGCAAAAACAATATAAATAACAAAGTTAATAATTAAAAAAAGTGATTTCCAATTTTTTCAAGTTATACACATATAAAAAAATATTAATATCGATTCATTCGATAGACCTCTGCGTTTCAATTTGGAAGTAACAGAAGTTTGATGGGAATGCAAGTTTTGATAATTGCATTAAGTGCTAATTCACACGATGAAATTTATGACGGTCTATTTTTCTTAATTCTCTTTTGAAGTTGCTACCAAAAATTCCTTGCATTCATACTATGTTTTTTTTTTTTGACGTCTAATTTTACTTCTCTCCACTCATATAGCCAACAAGCTAGAAGAGTAACAATAAAAAATAACAATAAGATAGAAGAGTAACATTGAAACGTAACAACAATAACAACAAGAGCAATGCAAAGAGAAATATGAAAAAACCATGGAAAACAGAAATCGAGTCATTTTTTCTATCCCTCTTTCTTCTCTACCCCGTTCGCTAACAAACAAAAAGTGACGTCGAAAAATAAAAGTCTTCGTGTGAATTAGGTGTAAGACAATCAATCTTTCTCCATCCATTGCCTCTACTAGACAAAATATCGCTATTAAGGGCTTTGGACACGATAAAAATGCTTGCTGTGAAGTTCGTATACGTGTGCTTGTCGGCTTGATGTTACCATGCTTGATGCCCCACCAAGCATTCATTTTTATTTTGATTTTGTGCTGTTCGTTTGGTTGAAAAAAATTTATAAAAAAGTATAAATAAAGAAATTCAATAACAATAATGGCAGCACTGCTTACAAAAAAAGAACAAAGCAAAATAAGAAAGTTGTAACACTTCTTTTTTCTTCACCAGTCAAATTTATATTTTATAATTCCAATATTTTGGGCAACCGTTCACAATGGAAACATAATTATAATGAAAATTTGTACGCGCTTGATGGGGTAACAATATACACACATTAACAAGTGACAGCAAGAAGCCGAAAATCAAAATTTTTTTGGTTTTCCATCAAGCATCGTTAACCAATCTCAGCAAGCATTTTTACCGTGTCTAAGCCCCTTAAGACTATATTTGTGTAAATACTTGTATTATGTCTTCTTTGTTGTATGGCAAACCACTGTTTACATGAATTATGATTAAAATGTTAAAGTTTAGCTTCAGAGCTTATGTTTTTGAATGAGACTTCCTCGAAAAAAAAAATATGTAAGGAACTTTGTCTATGAATTTTTCGTTTAGTGCTACCGCCTCGAAACAAAAAGCACCGAACATGAATTAAAAAAAGCACTGAGCACTAAATTCAAAATTTGTCGCGTCGAAAATTTCAAAAAGCACTAAAAAAGGTGCGAAAAGCACCGAGTTGACAACGCTGGCAAATAGCTTTTTTCTTCCCAATTTTGTTTTTTTTTCTTCTTTCCATTGCACTCTCTGCTCTCTGTGGCGAAAGGCATGTGTTTCCTCCGACTTTAGTATAAAGACGCGCAAATATTATTATGAATATTTATTAGAAACGTGCTGTATCTCGATAAATGTGCATTTATTATTACGATTATTATTATTAAACATATTCTTTTTGTTAAGCTCATACTTCATATTATATTTCCTTTAATACCAGAACATACTTGTAGTACTTTGTAATATTCTATTATTTTGTGATGTCAACGATCGCTATCTGTGAAATTTGGTTGGTATACAAGGATGTGACTGTGAGACGTGTTGTTTTCTACACTAAACGCACACATAGTTTGCATAAGAACGCAACAAAAACCATAAATAATTGGCAATTTATACAAGAGAGCTAAAGCACCTTGTTGATGGCCGTATAATAGAAAAGAATTTTAAGTATATTATTTGTAAACAATTTTTTTTTTTTTAATTGAATGTGCATTAAAATTTTTGTTATCAAACAGTGTATTTACTTTTTTGTCTGCAGTAGCGTTTCCTAAGGAAGGTAAGACACACATACATACATATGAGAAGGCGTATTAAATAAATATTTTTTTAGTTAAACAAGTTGCTGTTTTAAAAAATTCTTTTGTTTTTAAAAATAATTTTTTATATGTAATTTTTTTATTTGATTTTTAAAGAAAATTTAAACCGTACATATGCTTAACGCTTTTGTTGCAAACTCTTATATAGAACACATAGTTCCTGTCCAGATTTGCAATTTTTGTTGCAGCAATTCTGGAGTTTATTGGTGGGCGAGGTGAGAAGATTGGGGAGGGGTACAGAGTTTCATGTCTTCTGCAATTCTCTTTTGATTTGAAATTCGAACTTATTAATTTCAAGTTGTTAGTTGTATATGACGTTTTTTATAATTTTATTTCTTCGATTGTATGAAAAAAAATATAACAAAAATTAAATAGAATTGTCAAGTTTTCAGCGAAATTTTTGGTGCAATAGAATTTTTTGAATGCATAATTGCAAAAGTAAAATTTCATAATGTGGACACACAGCAAAATTTTAAGAAATTGCATCAACAATAATTCCAAGTCATATATTTCATATATTTTTCAAACTATCGTTTAGGTATTTAATTCAATTTGTATGTTTTGAAAACATGTTAATAATATTTTCTGCCACATAAAAAAGTACAATAATAAACAAATAAGGCTCAAATACATAATGCAAAAGTAGTTAGTTAAATAATGAAGTTGGTTTAACCAATTAAATTGATAAGGAAAATCTTAAGTTAAAACATGAGCGTTAGTTAACTAATGAAGTTACATTCGTTAGAAGTTAATTAGTTAAATAATGAAATTGATTTAACCAAATAAATTGATAAGGAAAATCTTAACTTAAAACACGAGCGTTAGTTAACTATATACTGGAATTCACACTTCAGAAAGCTATGATATGCTGTGCCGAATCTTATAAACCTTAACCGACGTGCATTTATGGAATATATATATATATAAATACCCAGCAAAAAATTAGACATTACCATCTGAACTACATGCCATATAATGACTTACTTTTTAGATTGACAAATTGAAGTAGTCGCTTACAAAACACATTACGCAAAATTTTAAAAATAGGAAGCAGAAGTTGAACATATTCTTTGGGTTTTAAGAGAAGACGTGAAAATATTGCCAAGATAAGTACATAGTTATTTTAAATAAATTATAAATATTTCTAAATTGCCTACTTATTTATTTTAAACTAAAAAATAAGTACTTACATTTTGGAAAATAATTATTTAAATATAAGTAGTTCTAAATAATTTTTTTTTTCATTTACGGTTTCAATAAAAGCTCATCAATGAAAGCAATTGAAATTTTTCTAAATAAAGTATTTATAAGTAACTGATACGAGTAAAATATAACCCACTTCAATTGAGTTTATAAAAGAAATTTTACAAAATGGTGTATTTCGTACTAAAACAATAGGTTTTTCTAAATTATTTAAATTTTTCTTAAAAGTTAAAAGTTATATTTAATCAAACTGAGTTTTTAACTAAGACCTTCCATTTACTAAAACAACGGCATATTTAAAAAAAGTAGCTCCACAGAGAAAACAGTGCCTACTAAATACCTCATAAAATAGAACAAAATTAATAAGAAATCTCTATGGTTTTTTTTTCAATAAGGAAATCTTATTAATTTCATAGAGAAAACCTTTTTGAAAAAATCAAGAAGAAATCTTGTAGTTTTTATGAGGTTATCTTATTGATTTTTTTAATAAGGTTTTCTTCTTGATTTTATGAGGCGACCTCATAAAATAAAAAAAAAATATGTCTTTCTATACCATATACTTATGTATGTATGTATATAGTATATGTAGATGTTATTTATTTATACTATACATACTATACATACTTACATAAATACATACATATTATATTGTATTCTTAATTAATTAACTCACCATACATACATATTATTACTTGAAAGGAGACAAGTATTGAACCAGCAAACTTCTGACTGATAGACAAATACTCTAACCAATATGCTAACAAGCAGTCTGAATAACCATTGAAATAATTTTGCAAACATGTCTATACAAAAACGAAAAAGATCATGAAAAAAAATTGTCTGTGTCTATTTATAGATATGAAATAACAAGACACCTCATAAAATCAAGAAGATTTCCTTATTAAAAAAATCAATAAGATGCTTTACACATAATCATATAGGAACCTAATAAAATCAAGAAGAAAACCTTATTGAAAAAATCAATAAGATAGCCTAATAAAATCAAGAAGAAAACCTTTTTAAAAAAATCAATAAGGCAATCTAATAAAATCAATAAGAAATCCATATAGTTTACAGTTTATAAGAAAACCTAATAGAATCAAGAAGTTTTTCTCTATAGATTGTTTTTTTGGTGCCAAAAATAACGGAAATTGAGTAAAAAAAGTTGGGAATAATAAGATTTCTTCTTGATTTTATGTGGTTTTCTTCTTGATAAAATTAATAAGATTTACCACATAAAAACAATAAGGAATCTCTATGAAAAAATCTTCGCTTCTTTCTGCTGGGATACCCCTTAGCCTAAAAACGTTTCATAGAGAAAATCTTATTGATTCTATGAGGTAGTTTTTTCTCTGTGTCCATCAAGAAAAAAATAACTATTTCCTACAACGAAAAAATTAATTAGTTACTACAATAAATAAGATAACTATTTCTCAAGAATCGATTATTTTAGTCTAACACCTTCTTAAAATCATTAAGTTGGTAATCCAGTAAGGAACAGCTTCCACCAAAAATGCTTAATTCCAAACTCGATTACCTTTTTTGAAAATTTTTGCTGGGTATAAGTACATACATACATATTTGTTTTGTGAAAATAATAGATTATTTATTTTTTGCTATAGTGCAATATATCATAAGTGACCTATAGGTATTTTTCCACTAAAGAATTTAATATGCATATATGTATGTACATAAAAGTTAAAACTTTTGCCAGCTTTTATGGAAAACTAAACATATATAAAAAAACTTTTGAGCAAAAACCTGCTTAAAATATAAAACAGCCCTCGTATTCTGTGACTCGCTAAAGCTAAAGCTAAATTCGATCGCTAAAATGCTGAACAAATCGAAAATTAAAACTTTTTTGCGATGACAAAGAGCACTAAAATTTCGGCGGATTAAATTTTTCAACCAATGCCTGATTTAGCAATACACGTTTGAAAATTGCATTCTTAGACGAAAATCGATTAATCGACTTAATAGATTTTTAGCGGTAGAGATTTAGCTTTAGCTACTTACAGAATACGAAGGCTGGTTTAAGTAAACGAAAAAAAATTTATTTAGTTTAAAAAAAATTAATAAAATTTTCCAACCCTGAAGCCATATTTTTTATTTTTCTGATCTTAATTTTATTATATTATTTCTTTCTAAAATATTAAATATGATTACTTAAATAGTTTTGTTTAGTCTTATATACCAAAAAAAAAAAAATTAAAAATTTAACTTCCCAGCTCTGGAGATAAGTTTTGTATTTTTCTCATTTCATATAGAAAACAATTTTTTTTCTAAAACATAAAGCAAAATAAAATAAATAAAATAAAAAAAAGCAAAATAAATAATGAAATAATATATCAAAAAGTGTAGACTTCCCAACCCTGGAATCATTATATTAGATTTTTCTATTTTGCAATACCGATTTCCGTTAAAAGTACAAAATATGAGTAATCTATAAAGAAAAAGTTTACTTTGATATTAAAATTGAAATTTTTCCAACCCTGGAATCATTTTTTTTTAATTTAATACCAATTTAATTTTTACTGAAGCATTGGTTGGATTTACTGCAAGAAAATTAGCGTAAGCCAGACATTTGTATATAACAAAATAAGTTTAAATTTCCCAGCTCTAAAACTGTCTTTTCGATTTTGCTGATTTGCAATACCAATCTATTTCAGACCATTTCTGATATCCCAGTCTAAGATAGAAGTCTCTAACTTTTCTGGGAGCTTCGGAAAACAGATTTCACGTACAGACAGATGGACAGACGAACAGAACAGACGAATAGAACATTTGCAGCTGCACGAAATCGAGTAAATTTCAATTGAAAGCTTTTTCAAAATCTATACTGTTTACACCAAAATTTTTTAGGATTTATTACTTACGAGATTTCGAGCTAAATTTTGCTGGTTTTTAATAGATTTCCCATACAAAACAAAATCTATTTTGTCAGTTGATTTGTAGGAAATCTTATCAAAATCTGTACAAAATCTTTATAAAAAAGATGAGTGAATTAGCTACGGTTTGCTTAAAATGTGTGTGAATTGGCTACATTGCAGTTGTTTGGTTGTAGTTTTGCAAAATTTTCAGTTCATGAGATTTGTTTTAGATTAAAAAAATCTTGATAAATGTCAAAAAAAGTTGGTGTAAATGGTATATATTTTCATAAAGATTTTAATTCAAATCAACAAAACAAACAATTTTAATATAGCTAATTTACAAACAATTGTCACTACAGGAGTCTACTTTTTGGTACAGTTTCAAAAAAAAAAGACCAACTAAATCTACTGACGAAGAAGATTTTGCTTTGCATGGTAAATCTGCTAAATTTTGCCCTATACTGTAGACATTGGCACATATTCATAGTCAAGACAAAGTATACTTTAAATAAAGTATACTTTGTGCTTTAACTATAAATATGTGCCATTGTTTTCGTTTTCTTTATCAAAGACAATAATCATTTTTGAAGAAAATAATATAGATATTTTCAAACAGAACGTCCTAATAGGGCAATGTAGCCAAATTAGGCCGTGGCTAATTCACTCATCTTTTTTACAAATCTAATAAAAAATTATATTTAATTTTTTATGGGAAATCTAGTAAAAAGAAGCTAGATTCAGCTAGAAATCTCGTTAGTACTACATTTCGAGACAATGCAAATGCCCTGTAAGTGTATTATGGAAATAGGACAATAATAAAATGGTTGGTCTGAATTAAATAACTTTTCCATTGATACTGTATGCATTATGAATTTTTTTCAGTGTAATTGCCTAAACGTATATTTTTGTTTAATTATTTTAATTTTAATAAAAACACACCAGTTAAATACATTTAAAGTCGGAATATTTATATTAAAAAAATAACCCCAAACACGGCAATTTCAAAGGACATTCCATTAAAAGTCAGTACAAAGTACACAAAGCGAAGCTCAAAATAAAAAAAAAAAACATGCAGTGAGCTTTTTTTAAAACAACTTTTTCACCTCTTTGTGAATGTGTGTGCGTGTGAGTTTGAGTGTGTGTATATCTTTCCATTTGTGACCGTTAGTCAGCCGTTTAGTCTGTTTGTTTTACAACCCCACTGAACTGAAATAATATTCCAGTAAAACAAATAAATAACAAATTCGTATTTTTAACTCGCACTTGCAGTCGCACTTACCTTCACTATACAGTCAGTCGTAAGTAACATTGTTGGTATTCCGTAATAAAAGCGGAAGGAAATGATAGTAAATAAAATACGGTTTGGCGCCTTCAACCTCTATGCAAATAAACTAGACGACTGACAACTGTGTGCAATCACACATACCAACATGCATAAGTTAAAAATATATTTCTGTTTTTTTTCTTCTTATTTTTGTTTTTTTATTACAAAAACGTAAAAGTAAGCCACAGCAACACTGAGTGTCCCAGGACTAAGAGTTTAAGGGTAAATTGCATTTCTACTGATAAAAAGTTTGATGTGAATTTAAAAATAAAGAGTGAAAAAAATATATACAAACTTTACAAATGCGTGGCAATAGACTAGAGAACTAAATAAATGCAACATGTTGTAAATGTCAAATAGAGTGGATAGATGTTTCAGGGCAGACAAAACGATGGCAACACAAATTTCACAACAAATTGGGAATTGGGTATTAGAAATATAAGTTTAGTATTTGAGAAGAAACAAAGAAAATATGTGGAATTTATTTGAAAAATTAATAAATACAAGGGCTGTTAGTCTTGAAAATTTTAATTTCCATAGAATTCTTAATTACTAAGAGATGTTAAAAGTTTTACTGTCTTAAGCCGAATTCCCATTATCGGCGCAATTTACTTATTTTTGTTGGCTCACTACAATAACATCATGTGTACGAGTCAGTGATCGCTCGCTATTCATACTGACTCGTAAAATTTTAAATATAAGTGAGTAGACATCATTTAAACTCAACTACTCTGATTTTTGCACACTCACAATGACATTGACTTGTAAAAATAGGTATTTATATGAATGCGACGTCGACATCATAGTTATACCACAACCACACTCATAAATCGCCTCAGTTTGATTTCTTATTTCAGGAAAATACTTATACTACTCACATTGATTCAACTCACTCAACTCATGCATGTATGTTTATTTAAAAGTTTAGTCATTAAACAGTTCGCAAGTAGTATACATTTCCTGCAAAAAACAACAAAAAAAAAAATTAACAGGGAAAAACATAACCTCATAATGAGAACTTTAGTGTTCGTATGCGAAGTTCGCATTGTGAATCATACTTATTTTATTTAAATTATTTTATCGTCCATAGGCATTGAGTTAAGGAGAGTCGAAATCAACAACGTCATAAATGTTGCTAAGTATGAGTTCGATGCGCACTCTTAACTTTCGAGTGAATATGATTCACAGACAACACTGCAATATATATGAGTGCGCATAAGTACAAGAAATTATAGGTCATGATTCAACTCTACTCACTTTTTCACTACTCATTGCCGTTCTCTGGTACGAGTAACAGAACTTTATAATAAAGTATTTATTATAATTTTAATTGTAATAATATTTAAGTTAAATAAATAAATAAATAAATAAATAAAATATATATATATATATTTAAAAAAATATAAATAAATGAATAAATAAATAAATATATAAATAAATAGATAAATAAATAAATAGATAAATAAATAAATAAATAAATACGTTGAATACTTCTGTTTTGAAATAATATAAATATCATCATGAAAAAATATTCCGTGCAACATGTCACGTGCAACACGTCACGTGCAACATATCACGTGCAACATTTCAACTGCAATTGTGATTAAAATTTAATTTAAAAAAATATATAAATAATATTTTGAAGAGACATTAGTGCAAAGACATTCCTTCTTTTTATATTCATGATTCGATTAAGCTAAAGTTCGTATCGTTCTATAAGCCAAATATTTTTATTTTATTTTTTTATCAAAAACATATAACACCAAAATTAATTAGAAATATTCTGACAAATACTAGCAGAACGGAACAACAGGCTGTCAGACTTTCAAATAAATTAAGTTCAAAGAACAACAACAAGACTTAATAAACTTTTGAGTTTTTGTCACATGCGAATGCCTCAGTTTTTTGTAATTAAATATCTTGAAAACGAAAAATTGCTAAAAATCAAACTAAGATATGGTTCTGTTCAAATAAAAATCGACTGTATTTAAATTTTGTTCAATTTAAATGTGTACGACGGTCACGTTCGACATCATAGATATGCCATTTGACATTTTTGGTGTATAATATCAGAGTAATTTCATTTATCATGTCTCGGATTCTATTTTTCAGTAACTGCTCAATATGGTCCTAGGCCCCAATTCCAAGTCCTAGTTCCTAAATTTCGTCTACAAAATAATATTCATCAATTTTATAGGACTGTGAGCTGTAAACTTTAACAAAATTTTTTGGTTTATGTCTCTACTAGTTAAGTTTACACAGAAATCTGTTCATTAAAAATGTACTTAAGGCTAGGATTCACTATCCTACACAATCGGGTGATTTTTGAGAAAATACAACCCTGGTACGATGGAGTCTATGAAAATTTTCAAAATGCAATATCATCAGATCAGGGTTGTATATTTTTGTAAGTCGTGCGATTGTGTAAGACAGTTAGCGAATAGTAGTGGAAAGATGTGGTCCCAAGACCAGTATTGCTACACTTAGTCGATATTTTGTGCCATTTTAATAAAAACTGAGCTGTACCGGACCTTTTCAAAATATACGGTTAAAACCTAACAGGGATTTTAAGGGCAAGTTTTGTATGAAGAACTTGTAGCTAAAGTTCAACATTGTGAACGCAAATGTTATTTACTTGTATTTTTTGCACTAGACTTCACATTACTTCAGTTCAAAAAAAAAAATTTTTTTTTTTTTGGAACAAAGTCTTGCAGTACGTGTATCCGTTATATGTCAAGGTATTATTATTGTGTGTGACTCAGTGGACGTGTTGTCCCTGTTTGCTGCTAAAATTATTCTACGTGTATAAAAACATTTTAAAGTAATTTTTTCTTGTATCGCATTTTGTTGTTACAACTAAAATTATTTTAGGTATGTAAAAGCATTTTTTGCTACACTCTACTACATATCTTCTTCTCTGTTATGTTACTCTTTTTTGATAAGATATATAAATAAACAGATTTGTCAGGTTTTGTATTTATTTACTGCTTAAAGCCAACTGTCTGCCGTATGAGAGTATCCTTTTTTTTTTTTGTTATTACAAACTTCCATGGACTTCCATGTACGCACAGAGCCAAAGCACGTTTTATTGAGATTGATATAATTTATTTAGTTTTTTATTTTGTACGAGTACTTCTTGCTCGTTTGCTTCATGTAAACGTATTTATTTATTATTTTCTATTGCTTATGTGTTATTTGCCAAAGTGAACTTGAAAATATTACTTATTGAATTAAGCTAAGATGTGTGTTTTCTTTTTATGTGAAATAACAAGCAACGTGTTAAGGTTATTTGTAGAAACCATAAGTAGGAAGCAATATACAGATGTCTGCTTGAATTTCCATTTATTATTTTTATTTTCTTTAATCTTATATAAAATAAAATTACTTTAATACGAAGTGCTTAAGATTTCGCCCGTTAAAAATGCTTTTTTTTGTTGACTCGAAGATTTGCAAATGAATAAAAGACTCGAGTGTACTAAGTAGGATTAAGAATGACACTTTATTTACTAAATGGACTCATGCTAATCAATTCAGGAGCTTAAATACACGAACACAACTTAAATTACATAAATACTTCACAACTGGTTGCTACGACATCTATTCTGCTGCTGTATATATAGGTCTCACAATACTGGCTAACCTGGTCTTGAAGCAATATTTCTTCTCTGCTGTTCTCCATAAGTCCCTATTTACACTATGCTAGTCATATTGCTAAGCTGATTAGTTTATTTGGAGAGAGAGACGGGGGAAAAAGAAGTGTTTCTATTCCCCTCGTCTCTCTCTCCTCATAAACTAATCAGCTTAGCAATAAGACTTGCATAGTGTGATTTGGTACTAAGAGACTCACTCTGCCGACGCTAACTGTTTGTAGAACACACTTTTGATTGACTATCAACTGTTTTTGAACCAGCGTTGCCATAATATTTTTTTTGGAAAACTGAAAATATAGAATAAAAAAACTGATTTTCATGTGAAAAACTGCTCATAAAAATTCTTTAGTATTTTGTATATTTTTTTGTGGTGAGGGGTGTTACCATACGTCTATACCTGATATATTTCTATATCATGACTTGATAATGTTTGTCAAGTTGTTACGTTTTACCATCTCGAAAGCCTCATCGGCATCAGTTAAGAAAATATGGCTCTACAAGTTTACAAAGTTTTTAACTAATTGAAATGGAAGTGTTTTAGTTGCACTATGGGGTATTTTGCATTAAATTACACAGGGAAATTCCGAATAAATCTAAAGAAGTAATTGATTCCAAAATTCAATAAATAAAGTAACTAAAATGTTGTTTTCTGTGAATCACTAATGTGTATAGCTTTAAATCCTGTAGATTGGTATATAATGTATTTGTTGAATAAATAAATAAATATATATTTCGTCATGTTTTATCTCATTATATATGGCATCAAATTATTTCATTTAAGAAACTTGTTTTTCTTTTTCAATAAAGCAGGGCGAATTAATATTAATAAAGGAAGTGCTACGTCCGTCTGAACCAAACTTGCAAACAATAAGACCAAAATCCATAAAGAAAAACACAACCTTCGTGTGAATTCGCTCTTTCTGTTTGAAAAAACACTAAACCTTCACTATTATATTATATTAAGCAAAATGGATAAAACTATCGCTTCGGATATTGGAACTAAAATAACAAACTGAAATAAATTAATAATTAAAAAGTGCATAATTTATAGAAAAACTTAATTTTTATGCAAAAAACTGCAAAACTGCTCTGTGCTTAAAAAAAAGAAATGTCAGTCCGATCACAGAGGAGATGTGTAAACATCTAGTATTGAAAATTTTTTTTAAGTTGGAAGTACTTATGCTTTTAGTATATTTTTTTAAAATTAATTAATTAAAAGTATCAAAACTTTCAATATTGTAAATACATATGAATTTGTTGGTTTTTGTTTGTTTTATTAAACTTATTTGGTTAGTAAATGGGCACACTGCAGTATATGTATATGTACTGCATTCAAAATTGCAGTAAGCAGTAAATTTACTGATTACTAAAAAAAAATTCAGTAAATTTTTACTGCTAATGAAATTTAGTTTGTATTACCAATAAAATCGTAATAATCATAATAAAATTATAGCAAGTTGCAAAGTGAAACTTTTGTATGAAAAACATTTAGCCACTTGGTAGAATTTCATTATGAAAACGGGCATTAGTGATTACTGAAAATTCAATGCAACTCATCATATAACAAATCATTTAGGATATTTATAAAAATTGTAGAAAAAATTTTTAGTAAGCAGTAAAAATTTACTTGTTAAACATTTTTTATTGTTTTTACTGAAACATCTATGGTAAATACCTTTAGTTTTACTTTTTAATTTTTAATTCCTGTTGTTCATCGTTTAGTTGTTGCTGTTGTTGTTGTTGTGTACGCATTGCAATTAAAATAAATTCAGTAAAGTGCGACTTTGACTCGTGCACATTTGGTTTTGATTATTTTTTTTTTTTTGATTTAGCTTTCTTCCTTTTTAGGGTTCCGTACACCAAAGGTGAAAAGGAACCCTATTGTTTTCGCTACGCTGTCCGTCTGTCCGTCACACGGTAGTTTCTCAGGAATCGTAAGAGCTAGGGACCTGAAATTTGGACAGAGTATATAGAACCTTGGCCGCTACAACAACAAATACATGAGAATTAAAAATTAAAGGGTGTTCCAAAACGAGCAACCAAAACTGTTAAAATCCTATGTAATATACATACAATTGTATGAACATATGTATATTGAAACTTGAAAGTTGTAAAATTAGTGTATTTTTATACAGACTACAACAATTAACACTAAAATTTAAAAAAATTAAAACTAAAGGGTGGTCCATCAGTTAATGCAAATTTGACTATGTAATTTTGACAATTTGCTATATCTTGGAAACCGTAAGAGGCAAACACTTGAAATTTTCAAAAACGGTAAAACTAAAAAAACTGCAATTTATAAGATCGCCAAACAAAAAAAAAACTGCCAAAAATTAAAAAAAATCGCCAAAACGAAAATAATCGCCAAAATTAAAAAAAAAAATTCTAACACTAAAATAAATCGCCAAATTCGAAAAAATGGTCAAAATGAAAAAAATGCCAAAATGAAAAAAAAACGCCAGAAATCGAAAAAAATCGCCAAAACGCGAAAATGTCACCAAAACTAAAAAAAAAATTTTTAAATAAAAAAAAATCGCCAAAATGAAAAAAATCGCCAAAAAATAAAAAAAAATCGCCGAAATGAAAAAACGCCAAAAACCGAAAAAATCGCCAAAACAAGAAAATAAAGTGTCAAAACTAAAAAAAGAGCCAAAACTTAAAAAAATCGCCAAAACCGAAAAAACGCAAAAACCGCCAAAACAAAAAAACCGAAAAGACCCCAAAAACGAAAAAAATGCCAAAACTATATATTATATAGGATGAAGTTTGTATGAAATTACATATCTAGTGTTCGTACGAAACCCTTCGTGCGCGAGTCAGAGTCGCACTTTACTGAATTTATTTAAGTTTTTTCAGTTTAAACGATTTTTTTCAGTTTTATCGCTTTTTTCTTGTTTTGGCTTTTTTCTCTTTTTGGGTTTTTTTTTAATTTTCGCAATTTTTTCATTTTGGCGATTTTTTCATTTTTTCATTTTTGCGATTTTTTCTGTTTTTTTTGGGTTTTTTTTTCATTTCGGCGATTTTTTTCTGTTTTTGGGGTTTTTTTATTTAGGCGATTTTTTCATTTTGGCGATTTTTTCATATTGGCGATTTTTTTGTTTAAGGATTTTTTTTTCATTTTGGTGATTTTTTCCGGGTTTTCGCGATTTATTTTAGTCCTGGAAATTTTTTTTAGTTTGGTGCTTTTTTTCGTTTTGGCGATTTTTTTTTTGTTTTTGGCGATTTTTTTATATATGGCGATTTTATATTTTTTTGATTTTTTAGTTTTACCGTTTTTGTCAAAATTACAAAATCAAAATTGCATTAACTGATGGAACACCCATTGATTTAAATTTTTTTTAAATTTAGTGTTAATTGTTGTAGTCTGTATAAAAATACACTAACTTTTAAAATTTCAAGTGTATATACATATGTACATACAATTGTATGTATATTGCATGGGATTTTAACATTTTTCGTTGCTCGTTTTGGAACACCCTTTAGTTTTTAAGTCTCATGTATTTGTTGTTGTAGTGGCCAAATGTCTACACATTGTTTCTAAATTTCAAGTCCGTAGCTCTTACGGTTAATTTTCACCAAATATACAGAAATATACAGAAAAATAGCCGGCGGCGGCGCACCGTCGGCTTCGAGCCGGTCGACTTGTTTCTCTGCTTGGTATTGCTTCTTTCAAACACTGATACACTCATACACCGATTTGACAATGCAAAGAAATCTCAGCAAAGAAATCAAAGTCAAAAGATTTTTACCCCCTAGCGTATAGATGTTTACACATCAGAAGCTGCTAAAATCAGTTAAAACTGCACATTTGGCAACGCTGTTTTAAACTGACATTTACTCGCTTTTCACTGGACCCGTGGTCGGCAACCCATACCATTACATTTTACAATTGTGAAAGTTATACTGTTACCACGAGTCGGTGCTGCCACTTAAATTTTCGTCTCATTTCTCTAACTTGAAATTTTAAATCTCCTAAACCAAACTTGATTTTATTATGGTCAGAAGAAACGCTATAGTTCTATTTATGAAGAAATACATCTTCTCTTGTTGCTACGCCAATGTAAAGTCGAGTAAAGAGTTAGTTTTGTAGAACATTTTCTTAAAATATTTTAAATATATGCTTGCATGTCACGTTTTTTCGTGCATAACAACGTACGCTGACAAACCAAATTTTCTGGTTTGCCATAATAATTTTCTGAAAATAAAAAATTTTGTAAATTCTCATCACACATATTTTCATATTGTTGGGAAAAAATTGTTCTCTGGCAACAGCTGATTCTTAAGGGTATGCGATACACACAAGTTGTTCTCAGTAATGCGTGTGTGCACATACGTAATAGAAGAGTATAAGAAAAGGCGCGGCGCCCTTAATTTGCCGACCACAGAACTGGACTATTAACAAACAACTTTTCACAATTAACAACTGAAGTTTATACAAGCGATCCGCAAAATAAAATATGTCTGTATTGGTGAGAAAAATGAGAGTAAAATAAAGTTACACTAAGATAAAAGTTGTTAACCTAACCTGCATCATAGAAGATTTCTTATTAAAATTCCACGAAAGTTGCTAGTTTTCTTATTTTAATATACGACTAATTAATAAAAAAAGATATTTACTTAATACTTAAAAAAATATTTATTTAACACTCATACAAAAAATGATGATCTCACTAACATTTTGGCATCAAAAGAACAACACTTTATGGCCCTCAGCTATATCATTATTTGCAGAAAAATTTAAAAAACATAATAAAATTAAATAATAAGTAAATAAAAACACCTTCAATAATAGAAATGAACTTTAATTGCCTTTTAATTAACAAACAAAAACAATATCAATCAACAGCCGACAAAAAAATAAAAAAAAAAATACAAAATTTAATTTAAAAAAAAAGACTGCTGCTGTACTATTATATTCGATATTAATTCAAACTAATTATTACGTACTGTAATTATAAGTTTGAATCCTTAATACTTTTATTTTGATCCATAAAACATTTATTTCATTTTCATTAGTCTCGGAATCAACAAACAAAAACTTTTCCCTTTTTGTTAAATAAATTAAGCTGCAGAATGGAAATTCCAACAAACATAAAATTCCTCTGCAGCAGACGAAAATAAATTCAATTTGCTAAAATGCCTGCAGACAAAAGTAGGACGGACTGGTGTCCTTGATACCATATCGCATACAATTTTAAATACAAATGGATAGATAGATAGATAGATAGATAGATAGATGGATACCTGCTACTAACTACATAATACCACCAATACTAAACATGTTAATATTTTTCTTTTTTAACATAAATTTTTTTAATGAAAAAAGTACTATAAGGCTTTTATTAAAAACCAAACAAACAAGCGTATGAAATGACAGAGCAAATAAACAGCAACTGCACTGTTTATTTCAGTTGGTGTTTGTAGATATTTGAACATTAACAGAGTGGAAAACACTTGCAAATTTATTTTCATTTAAGGCCTTTTTGTGAAGACTCAAATCATCAGTTTACATTTCAGCTTTTGCTATATAGTACAATATTTTAATTTTCTTTGTTAAAGACTTCGAAAGTTAATTAAAAAGTAATTAAGTCTAGTAGACAGAAACGAGCGATAGTCTGTTCAACGTTTGAACTGAAAAAATCAGCTAAATTTTTACTTAAGAAAACGGAAGATCCTCACAAAAACATAAATGTGAAAAAAGGCCAAGTTAATATCAAAAATTTCGGCCATCAAAAGCAGTGAGATATAAATTTTGACCAAGTTCTTGTTTGGAACAACACCTGTTACTGACATATGCTATGAATTATATACATTTGTAATCGTAAGGGTGTCATATAATTTTTAGATAATCTGCAAACTTGACAGCATTTTTACCAATATAAAGAAATCAACAAATATACATTATTCTCTTCTCTTTTAGAAAGGTAAAAATGTTGCCAAGTTAGCAGATTATCTTAAAATTATATGACACCCTTACGATTACAAATGTATATAATGCATAGCATATGTCAGTGACAGGTGTTGTTCCAAACAAGAACTTGGTCAAAATTTATATCTCACTGCTTTTGATGGCCGAAATTTTTGATATTAACTTGGCCTTTTTTCACATTTATGTTTTTGTGAGGATCTGACTACTTTTTGAAAAATTTTCCATGATAACATTTTTTAAACTTGAAATTTCTAGGGAGTTTTATTTCTATTTATGATCACTGTGCCAGTTAAAAATTTCATAGTTGCATAAAATAATGGATTAGAGCGTGATGAGTTTTGGATTGTACACCTTAAAAATGAATTATTGTGTTATTACAACGGGTCGCCAGTGTGTACGTAATTTGTTAAGAGTCATCTGGAGAGAAACATGTAACATACAGCGTCAATTTTAGTGGGAGTGATCCCGCCTATTTTCTCAATATATTTACATATTAAAGTCTGCTTAGCCAAAGTGCATAAATCAAAAGGATATTCCCAGTTTGCATGCAAAGTTTCAATAGAGTAGGTGGTGCTTTAATTTTTGGATTTTCCGATTGAGTAAATCAATTAGGACTATTTGTTTACAAAATATCAGCTTTCTACAGTATAAAATTACGTAAATTTTTTATGGGCCTGGCCCCACCGACTTCTATATCTGTTAGTGCTTATGACTCATGTAAAGTTTTGTAGGAAAACGCTATTGAGAAATACATGAGTAATAAACTAAAAACTGCTAACCCGAAGTACATGAAAGCTAAGATTTATGGAAGTAGTCAAGGCCAATTTCAAAACGAAATTTTTACTTTGGACAAGTGCAATGTGTGTGAAAATTTTCCATAAAATTTAACTTAATTTTTTGTTTACAGTGCTTGTTCCCAACCCCTGATTGAAACTTCTGGTTTCTTAAATTTTTTAGTGATCTCTGATCTTGATTAATTTGTGTACCAAATTTCAGCTCTCTAGCGCAAATTAGAGTTTTGGCGGATAAAACTTCTTGGTTTTAAGATTTTCCCACTGGCTTACTCATCTACAATTGCTTGTATATAAAATTTCAGCTCTTTAGCGTGAACTATACCTTATATTTTTATGAGCATTACCCCTCCCACTATTTTAAACTCACAATATTGCAGCTCTTATAATTCATGCTAATTTTCTTCTAAAATGTGCTAGACCGAAGTAGATTAGACACAAGGCTAAAATTTTATGGGAGTGATCACGCCCACTTTTTTTAGCTGATAGTTTAAAGTATTGTGGTACGTGTAACGTATATATATGCAAAGTTTCACTAAAATGGCTTAAGTAACAAGCTGTATATTAACAGCCTTATTTATAAAACTTTTTAAGGCTTTATAAAGGGGTGTTAAGACAAATTTTCATAAGAAATTTTTCTTAGAAAGCCTTAATAAGTTTTATTAATATGGCTGTTAGTTTTCAGGTTTAAACAATAGTAGCGCGGCCCCACCCATTCTGGTAAATTTTTTTGGGTTTTTCAGATTTTTCTAGTTGGTTTCTCACCTAGACCAACTTGTGTATCAAATTTCAGCTCATAAGCGCAACTTTTAATTTTTAATTTTTATGGGCGCAGCCCCGCCCTCTGACTTAAGTTTCTGGGATTTCAGGTTTTTCTTGTTGTTTTCTCACCTATACCTACTCGTTTATCAAATTTCAGCTCCTTAGCGCAACTTTTAATTTTTAATATTTATGGGCATAACCATGCCCACTTTTCCAAACTTAAATTTTTTTTCGGCCATTGTTTATTATTTGTGTCAATTTTCATTGTAAACGGATAATAATACATACAGAAATAGTATATCTAAATATGCTGAGCCGTAGTGCACGAAAATGAGGTTGAAATTGGGTGGGCGTGTCAACGCCCACTCTTTTAATGGAAAATTTTTAGGCTTGCCCTATCGCAGTATGTATGCCAAATTTCAATAAAATAACTTCCATTAAGCGCCTTAGATTTGCTTTCTTAATTCTAGCCTTTATGGGCGTAACCCCGCCCTCCTGGCCAAAATTTTTGGATTTTAAATTTTTTTTGTTTATTGCCCACCTAGACTTAGCTCTGCACCAAATTTCAGCTCACTAGCACAAATTATAATTTTTATGGGCGTAGCCCCGCCCCCTTGTTAAAAATTTTTGGGTTTTCAGATTTTTCTAGTTCATTGCTCAGCTAGATCTACATGTGTACCAAATCTTAGCTCTCGAGCTATAGCGGAAGTGCTTCATCAATTTGATGAGTGATCAGTGAGTCAGTGAGTATGTCTTAAAATATGCACTTTTTGCACCTTCATATCTCCGGAACCTTCCATTGTAAAACTTTCAAACTTTCCATATGAGGTTACATGAATTTATTCTAATTATGGTTTAAATTTCATAATTTTACGGTCACGGGGAGCAAAGTTATGAGGGGGGTAAAAACAGCTTGAATGGTTTCCTGTAAATATACACACTGCGTGCATTGGCCGGAACTTGGCCTGGCGTACTGCCGTGCGCCTAGATCCAACTCATGGTAAAATTAAACTAGATACATGCACGACTACAACAAAATTACAACACCAAAAAACACATGCATTTTGTTGGTATAAGCAAACGTATAATTGTCAGAAACAGATGCCTTTTGTTTTAAAAATTAACAATTACAGGGTAACTAAAGTAAAATTGCAGACGCGGCATTCATGAATGATTATAGTCATTCAGTGTTGCCAATACGTGTGTAATTACACAGTGTGCAATTACTCTCATGTGTAGGCCATGTAATTACATTCATGTATAATCTGTGTGTAATTCTACTTTATGTTCTATTTTTATTTATTTTTGTTTTCATTTTAAACTACAAAAAACATGTGTAGTTTACTTTTCTTCAATGTGTAATTGGAAACACTTCCATGTGTAAACTCAATGGCAACACTGTAATCATTTTATTTACAACACATACACTAATATTTTCGCAGCTTGTAAACAAAGTTTGACAACTAATTGTATTGTATACATTAACAGGCTGGGCTTGTGCATGTACCTGTTATAATTGTATCATGATCCAACTCCTTTTTTCTTTTCTTTGCTCTAAGCTAAGTGGAGAAAATGAATTCATTCTTGTGCCACCATTCAATTGAAGGCCTCAAGTCGGGCATTAATATGGCTTAGAATTCTTTTTACTAAATAAGGCCCTGAGAAAGGCCCACAGCAATCATATTTACGCTCTTATATATACTCACATCTGTAGAGTATTTTTTGAGCATTAAACACTTTTGATTAAATAGTTGCAACTGGCAGCCGTATTCCCATTTATTTGTTTGTTTGCTTTAATTTTTCAAATGCATGCAAAAATGCAAACAAATGTTACTGATGATGTAATGGACTACAGAAATGGTTGCACATTAAATACAAACATACAGCACCAACAACTCAGTTGTAATATCTTCTATATTTTTTTAAATTTTTATGTTTAATACTTCGAATTAAAATTTTAGTTGCAGCTATGTTGATGACTAAAAAAATTATTTTTTTTAAAACAAATTATTTTTACATCAAAATACTTTAATGCCATAATTCAGTAAGAAGATTTAGGACGTTTTTGTTTGAAAATACTTTTGAGTTCTTGTGTTTGAGTTCTCTAATGCCCTAATTCTGTTCGACGATTGTATCGTCTTGTCAATGGACGGAAAAAAGCCGCAGTTATGATTATCTAAAACAATTATTATTTATTGTCTATGCTAGAAGGTTTGTGTATATACTTTATGATTTTGTTCCAAACATTATATCCAACACATAATTTTTCATTATTTCTCAAACTATTGTATAATACTTTAAATTAATTTTTATGTTTTAAAAACATGGCAGTAATATTTTTATTTTTTTATTATCAAGGACAACAACCATTTTTGAAGAAAATAGTTTAGAGAATTCAAACACAAGAACTCAAAAGTATTTTCAAAGAAAAACGTCCTAACTCTTCTTATAGGGCATTTACATTACCTCGAATTCTAGTAAATAGTTACGAGATTTTGAGCTAAATCTTGCTGCTTTTTACTAGATTTCCAATACAAAACAAAATCTATTTTGTCAGTAGATTTGTAGGAAATCTAATAAAAATCTAGTATTATAATTTATTTTGTACTACCCTGTACAATATATTTATAAAAAAGATAAGTGAATTAGCTATGTTCTGCTTAAAAGGTGTGTGACTAGCTACATTGCAGTTATTTGGTTGTAGTTTTGGAAATTTTTTTGTTAATAGGTTTTGTTTTGGATAAAAAATCTTGAAAATTTTCAAAAAAAAAGTTGGTCTAAATGGCATAGATTTTCATAATGATTTTCATAAAGTGGTAGCGATTCCCACGATAACCCTGGGTGTTTTTCGCAGACAAGTTAATCGCTTTGCGAGTTATGTTTGTGTTTGTTATTTAAAAAAAAAATCAAATTCTGCTAGATTTTGTGCAGGTGTAAATGCCCTATTACTGAATTAGGGCTTGAATTATTTTCTTCAAAAATGGTTGTTGTCTTTGATAATGAAAAATAAAAATATTATTGCCACGTTTTCAAAACATAAAAATTAATTTAAAGTATTATACAAAAGTTTTAAAAATATATGAACATATGTGTTGGACATAATGTTTGGAAGAAAATCATAAAGCAAATACACTAACCTTCTAGCATAGACAATAAATAATAATTGTTTTAAAGAATCACAACTGCGGCTTTTTTTCGTCAATGGACATGACGATACAATCGTCAAACAGAATTAGGGTATAAGTTACAAGTTTGGAAAAAAACATAATTTTCTGCCATTTCTGATTTCTTTAGTTTTTTTCTAGAATATTTAACTATTTAAAAATTATTGTAGTAAATAAAAAAAATTTTAAATAAGGCTGCGGGTTGACTAATGCGATCAGCGCCTGACTATACCGCATTATTAATTTATATGGCAAATAACATCACGATTAGCAATTAAATTCCTTTACACGAAAAACGCAAACCAATACGGTTATTTAAGGCGAATTAATCAACCCGTGCGAGGAATTAATAAATAGAGAACTGCAAGAGTGCGAACTTTTGCAACTTTAAGAATACTCCTCATTCATAGTTTGCATTTTTTTTTTAATTAATTTTTCCAAAAATGCTTCTAGAATACAATAGAAAATAATATGAAGTTAGATTAAAATAGTTTTAATTTTCTTAAAGTTCCTCAATTTCTCTTGTCGTAGGCGGTAGATAATTTTTCCAATCTACACTACTTTCCCATTAACTTAAAATTGATTTTATTTGAGTCACCTGGTAGTCAGTAAATTTTGCAAAAATATGTTTAAATCACACGTTGTATATTCAATGCGGTAGCTACCCAGCTAAGCTACCATCTAAAATAACAACAGCAAAATGTTAATATAAAATTGAAATTAGTTTTAAAGTAGCTGAGAGTAAATTGGGAATTGATATTGGTTCAGTTCTGGATAACATTATAGTTAACTTTAAAATTAGTTTAAGAAAAGTCTTGATTATTACAAAAGAGAGTGAGGAAGCCTTCTTGTATAAGTTTTTTTTATAGCAAGTTGAATGCAGAAAAATTCAAATCAATTGTCCACAACGTAGAACGACAATGAGTACTTAAAAAAGAATATATATAAGTAAATATTCATAATTTTATTAACTGCGTTTAATCATAATTGTAGCCCAAAAAATTCATACGCTCTCATATTTTCTCCCATGCAGCTACGACTATAGCCGATTCCAACATATAAGAGCATCGCTACAACTAAAACTATAAACGCACATACGCATTAAGGGCATTACCTTTTCTCACACTTATAGTCTGAGTATGCTTATATATAATCGTACATAAAAATATACGCACAATACTCGAGATATTTATTAATCATTCGCCACCGTATACATACATAGAAAATGTGTGGGGGTAAGTGTAGCTGTTTGAAAACATGCGTAAATAAAATAGCCCTGTATATACGCAAGTGGAACCGATTAATAGTCAGAGTATTTTTATACCAAACCATCATACCATCTAAAAATTAAAGTTATAGTTGTCTGTGCTGCGAAATTTAAAAAACGCTTTTTATATGTATTCGGTTTAACGTGAATGCATATGTTTGCATATGAGGGTATTTTTGTAACTCAGATTTTATTATTACGCATTCATAGTTATTTGACGTCCAACAATCAAAAACTATTTAAAACGAAAATTTTGTCATTCTCTGGATCACAAATTCTACTTCCATTATCCTCAAAATATCTTCCTAGTTCTAACACAGTGCATTGTAAAAAGAGGCACCGTCCCCTGAGTACTAGTTTTTTTTTTATCAAAACGAAATATGGAAACTCATTTTTAATCCTCCAAAAACTGGCTTAAAACTATGACATTATTTATCTTTTTAAATTTCTGTTTTCATTTTCCATCATTAAATTAAATTAAATGCAAATATTTTATAAAACTCATATACAAATTTACAATTACAAAGACACACCTCTTTATTCTTTATTTAATTTTTTCTCAAAGAGAATAATAAAAATTTTATGCACATTTCAAGTCGAAATGTTTGAGTGTGTGCCAGAGAAGATGTGTAACTATTTATTTAAGTTTAACAGTTTAAGCTCATATTAGTTTAATTAATTTAATACGTTTTTAAGTACACTTACACATTATGAAAGAAACAAGTAAATATTTTGTGAGTGCAGACTGCGTTCAAGCTTCCTAATGGAATTAAAATTAAAAAAAAATAGAGTTCAGAGACATATATATGTGTGTGAAAAATAGAGTACAAAGACATGTGTGTGTATGTGTGTGTATGTGTGTGTGTGTGTGTGTGTGTGTGTGTGTGTGTGTATGTGTCTGTACGCTAGACACATTCATGTAATGGGTGTTTTTTATTGAGGTATAGAACTTTAAGTTGGCATCACTTTTTTAACTGGCGGCCATTTTGTCAGCTGTCAAGTGATTAATATTTAGTTTGGTTTGCCATTTCATCATGAACAGGTTGACAAGAGAACAACGCTTGCAAATCGAGGAAATTTATTTCGAAAATAATGGTTCAGTTCCCGAAGCTTACCGCAAGCTCCGTCCATTTTATGGTCGACATAATCGTCCATCAGAGCAATTAATTCGGTTAACCATGGATCGTTTTCGCACTACGTTTACTCTATGTGATAATACGCATCCGCAGAGACGTCGAACAGTGCGCACCGAAGAAACAATTGCCGCTGTAGAGCAAAGTGTTGAAGAGGACCCGAATGAATCGATTCGCCACCGTGCACAGCAATTGGAGCTTTGTCCATCAACTTTATGGAAGATTTTGCGCAAAGATCTTGGCTTGCGACCTTACAAGATCCAGCTTGTGCAAGAATTAAAGCCGCGAGACCATGCAATGCGTCGTGATTTTGGTGTATGGGCCGAAAATGAGATTGATCTCGATGCTGATTTTCATCGCAAAATTTTGTTCAGTGATGAGGCTCATTTTTGGTTGAATGGCTACGTCAACAAGCAAAATTGCCGCATTTGGAGTGAAGAGAATCCACATGAGACCCTTGAGACGCCATTACATCCACAAAAACTGACTGTTTGGTGTGCTCTATGGGCTGGTGGAGTCATTGGGCCATACTTCTTCCGAAATAATGCTGGAGAGTCAGTTACCGTTAATGGAGACCGGTATAGAGCCATGATAACCGACTATTTTGTTCCCGAATTGGATGGCATGAATGTGGATGAGTTGTGGTTCCAACAAGACGGCGCTACATGCCACACAGCGCACGTCACAATCGATTTATTGAAGGAAACATTCGATGAGCGCATAATTTCGCGGAATGGACCCGTCAATTGGCCACCAAGATCGTGTGATTTGACACCATTGGATTATTTTCTTTGGGGATATGTGAAGTCGCTCGTCTACGCCAACAAACCAGAAACGTTAGGGGACTTGGAAGCCAACATTCGTGGCGTTATTGCCAACATACGGCCCCATATGCTCGAAAAAGTGGTTGAAAATTGGACCTGTAGAATTGGCTTTATTCGAGCCAGCCGCGGCAGCCACATGCCCGAAATCATATTTAAACATTAATGGCATAAAATTATCCTTCCAATAAAGCCAAATTGATGGACATTAAAACGATTTTCTTGTGTTTTATTTCAATTCGAAGTTCTATACCTCTAAAAAAACACCCCTTAGTTTATGAAAGTAGCCGAAGTCATACATTTTTTGTTTGAGAAAATTATAATTATTTTAATAATGGCGTTTATACTGCCTTTTAAATTTCTTTGCGTTCTTTTCTGAAAAGTATGTATTATTTTAAACATGGAATGCGTTCTTTTCTCATGATGTTACTCTTAAAAAGAAGAAAAATGCTACACGTTCAACACTCATTTTCATTAAAGGGGCATGATTATAGCATTATATTAACAGCTGGTTTTGTTATTGTCTATGAAAAAATTAATCATTTTCTAGTTCGTCATTTTTTTATGCCGAAACTGGTTGGAAAAAACGTTCTTTTGTAAACATAAAATATTCAAAACTTCTTAAAGATCAGGTGAACATTTAAAAATGTTTCCAAATCACATGTAACATGTATGTTACACTTTTCTTTTAGAAAAGAAAACGCCATAAGTTTACAATAAACTAGTGTAAAATAAATGATAAGCTCAAATTACTTTAGGCACTGACTTAGATCACTTTCATAATTAAGGGCATATTTATGTCTGTAAAATTTGGTACTACGGTTTAACTGTTAAAAAATTAGTTTAGAGAGATCTTCGAAAAGTCGACAAACTGACATACAGATGGCGGCAGTGGCGTAAAAATAATTTATTTGATTAAAACTGGCAACCTTAAAACAATGAGTGTGAAGTTAAATTTTTAACATGTAGAACGCTAGTTACAAATTGTCGTGTTTAACACATAACTCTGCTAACAAAAAAATAAATAGACATCTGTTATATAATAAAAATTAAATTTTTTCGCACGGAATTAATCAGAAAATATAAGCCGATTTCCTTCTCTATATCTCCTCTATTTAGATGTAACATTTAGTACTTCCAACGACACGAAAAGTCCATATCTCGACCCTTTAAGACAAAATAAAAATTACTTTTAATGATTTTTAAAAAAGTGCAAAGTTCAGTTAATGGGAAAATTTTATAACTTCACAGTTTCACATCTCCACCACAAAACCCAAAATAAACAGAGAACTTTTTTCTTTCGGTTACGTTGTCCATTTTCAAATCTTGTTTTGTGATGTTGCTTGCAAGTCCCACCCCCTCCCCCCCCCCCCCCCCTAAACTACTAGACATAACTCTACAAATACTTTCTTATATATATGCACACACACACACACACACACACACACACACACACACACACACACACACACACACACACACACACACACACACACACACACACACAAGCCAGTTCATACACATGTCCAGATATTCGTACAGCTTAAACTTAATTTGACCACATTTTTAAACAAAACCATGACATTTGAGGTCATGTCAGTGTTTGCAGACATTTCTTTTATAAACGCATGTCTCGCAAACATTTTATATCTAATTTGATAATAAAAAGTAATAATCAGGGACAAGGACTTCATGCACTTAAAAAAGGTATTTTAGGCGCTTAAAATATAACATTAAAAACACAAAATATGCACTAAAAACAATAAAATATGCACATATTTTAAAAATTTTTTGTTCAAAGAAAAGTTTTAAATTCACATACAACTAATTAAAGACACAAAAATATATTTATATATAATAATATATATATAATATAATATAATATAATATTATATATAATATAATATTTTATTTTCTCAAGAGGTGCGTGTACATGCCTTTTATATTAAGTTTGTACACCATATTATAAATGATAACGATTATTTCTGCATTATTAGCTCCAAACACGAATTTTTAAAAATTGTATTTTTTTATACTTTTGAATGTTAAGTTCTATCAATTTTTTTTAGAAAGAAAGAAAGCTTTTGTGCATTGAAGAAAGGCTCAAATTTAAATAATTTTTATATAATGTTACATATTTAGTTAAGTCAACCATTACAATGGATTGAATTCTAGCTATTAGATTTTCTTAAATCTGTAATTTTTAAAAGCAATATCAAGTTTCCGCAGAATTGTTTAACTAGTTTCGGCTTTAATAGCAAGCGATTTCCTCTTGAAATCATCAAAATGACAATGTTTATTATATTTGGTAGGCGTGTGTGGTTGTGCATTCCTTCTACAATTCTAAAACAATGCAAGCGAATGAATTTGCCAATTGTTTTGCATTAATAATTTGTCAATAATTTTTTTTTTTTTTTTTTGAAATTTTAACTTTTGAGCAAATATGACAACAAAACCATGAAATTATACCAAAATATGAGACAAAAATATGCATATATGACCAAATTATGCAAAAATATGAATTTTCAATAAAATATGCAAAAATATGCACTAACAAATCGATGGAATTTTCACGAAAATTCAATGTTTCGTAAAGATATTTCGTTCTTGCTACTATCAGGCTTAAGGAAAAAAACATGCATTTGCATGAAACCCCTGTCCTGTATTGTTTCGAATTCGACAATCTTTTTATTTTTTTTTTTTTTTTGTTAACGCACCCATTCATCTTGAAATTTGATTCACGACTGAAGTAACTGCTCATCAGTAGATTTCAGTCACAGTTTCAAAAGGTTTAATTCGGAGAATGACAACGAGGTCTTGAAAAAAATATATACACTAAAAGAAAAGCTGCAACTTAAAAATAAGAACGCGTCACATTAATTCAATCATTTTTAATATAATAGAAAATGTATATTCAAATACTTGAAAATAATAAAAAAAATAATAATAATAAATTAATACTGTAAATTAATATTTTTCCATATTGAAATAAGAAATTTCAACATGACTAGACTTTCGTTAATGTTTCTTATTAATTCAATATGGTTTTTATTGATTTTGAGCTTTTTTTTCTCTGGGTGTATGTACATATATACATAAGTAACTAGTCTTGGTTTTAGTAACTGCGTACAATAAAATAAGTATGATTATAGCCGATTCCTACATACAAGAGCATCTCTACTTCGTTTATGCTAAAAACTAAAATACGATACAACCAGGGCTGCCAGATAAAATTATCGAAAAATCGTTTAAATCCCGATAAAATATAAAATAATCGTCATTTCATACTCGAAAAATCGTCAGAAAAATCGGCCAAATCAAAATGTACTTTTTTTTATCATGTATACATACATATCGCCCATTTACTTCCATAGTGTAATAACTCCAAAACAGCGTTTTTTGAGTTAATAATGCCGAATAATTTGGCATTTCGTATTTTATATTGTGGAAGAATTTCATATAAATAGTCACCTCAGCAGCTGAATATTTTTTCATATCTTCATTGAGTTGTATGTAAATTGAAAACTTACAACGCATTGTCTGCAAAACTAGTTTTTTTGAGTTGTGACAATATTGAAGTAAATGAGCGATATGTTTTATTTTATAAATATTATTAGGAAACAAAATGTCCATACATGAATTTGACACGAAGCCAATCGTATTGTTTTTACCCCCTCATAACTTTGTTCCTCTCAGTGGTAGAATTATGAAAAATATTCCCAAATTAGCAGGTACAAGTTGTCTCAGTAGCTTTGATTGCCGAAATGTTTGAGAAAGTTGCCTTTTTCATATTTATGTTTTTTGAAGACATAAATTTACACAGAGATCAATATATCGTTGGTCTCAAGTAGAAATGCCCTAACTAAAATAGTTGTAAGTTTGCAAGTGAAGATAAAACATAATAGAAATTTGTAATATGTATTTAAAATGTAACTATTTTTGTACAACTGGTTGTAAAAGCGTTATTTTTTGCACTATTGCAATAAATTTTTGTGACGAGGTGTACTTGTGTGAAATAAAATAATGAAAAAATAAATTTAGTAAAAAATATGATAGCATCGATATTAATAAATGCAAATATTCTATTTTTATTTAACACTAAATCATCAACAAATAATTTCTTTTTAATTAAATAATAAATTATTAAGATAGAGTCTGCAAAACTACACCAAAAACTTTTATTAGGTATGTATATGTGTATTCATTTTAACATTAGATTTTTCATAAAAAGCTGCCCTATTTGAAATATTGAAAAATCGTCAATTTTAAGTAAAAAATCGTCAAACCGTCATTTTGCTATTTTCGGCACCAAAAATCGACAAAATGACGATAAATCGTCACATCTGGCAGCCGTGGCTACAACTAAAAATAAAAAGTCACATGAGTATCAAGCACATTGACACTATCTCTCTCTCTCTCCCTCTCTCTCTCTACCTCTCTCTCTCTCTCTCTTACTTAAGGTCTATAGTCTAAGTATGATTAAATTCAGGCTATGTATACTTAATCGCACAAACACAATATACGCATGATATTAGGGATATTTATTCATTATTCGCCACCGTGCACACACATATGTGCACATAAAATGGATTGGAAAATGTGTGGGTGTGTGTGTCGCTGTTTAAAAACATGATTTATGGGTATGTGTGTGTGTGTAAATAAAATAGCCCTATATATACGCATGTGTAGGTGATTAATAGTCAGAGTATTTTTATACTCATAAGTATGATTGTAGCTCATACAGTCTATTGAATTTTAAAACGATATTTTTGCCACTCTCTGGTAGTGACAAAGAAGTCACTTTTTGGTTAATGGGTGAAAATCGCAACCATCAAATGCTGGGAGAGTGTGTTGAATTATGTTTTTAGATGCTTTTTTAAGATAATTTTGTATGGCTACATGTATTTATGAGTAAGTGTACATGTAGGCATGTGTGTAGTTGCGTGTATGAGAGTGTATTTGTTTACGACTATAACCGAATCCTTCCATTTTTGCGTATTCCCTGTTGTTGCACACACAACTACGACATTTGTTACTTTGAACATGCCTAGTGTTTTTTTTTTTGTCATTATAAATATTGAATGTTGCTTACCATTGTTTCCGTGTTTCCTTTCAATATACTTTACACAGCGCAATACATACTACTAACAAACTTACAAAGGGCAGTGTGTATGTTTTATATAAGTGAAATCATGTATGTATGTACATATGTATATGTGGCAATGTGTGCAGCACAAAAATGTATATACGTATATGCATAATGCTGCAACTATATTTACTTAAAAGCCTGGACGAGTAGCGAAATTTTCATGTGTTTACTAAGAGCCTGCTTAATATTGTAAAAGGTCAGTTAAGAGTAGAAGTTATTTGTTGGCTACATTGTTCTTTTGTTCTATGACCAAGAATTATAAATGTTGACATTTGTTAAGTCTTTCACTGCTTAAGGTGACCAGAGGTGTATTATAATGTTAAGATTAAATAGAAAATTCAAATCTAGTGCATTGCTCAGGGATAATTTATTACACAATGAAGAGGCATAATTTTCAAAGCAGATTTGTAATAGTGTATGTTTGAATAAAAGTAACCATGTTTAGAACAAAAAGTGGTCCTGTAAGTTATAAGGAAAATATCAATGTGAAATAAAATTTATATTGACAAGTATGGAACTTCAAAATTACTGAATATAATTGCCCGAAAATTTGAATGATTAAGGAGAAGTCAAGTTTTCAGCTCCATGTCTTGTGAAGTCTGTAGTAGAAATAAGGTCAGAGCAACAGGTGGTGAACAACTTTGTACGTCTTGTTACTTTCTCATATATTGAACAATTTTTAAGGTTTTAATGGAAAAGAAAAAAATTTTAATAAAATGGTTTTTTTATTTATTTTTTAGTTTAGAGGATATTTCACTGCGAATTTATAACTTTTTATATTTTTTTCATGGTTTTTAGGCTTCAGCTTTTTCACTAAGTCTCTGATTTAGATTTTATACACCAGCATTTAACTTATGTGAAAATTATTAGTAAATATATATATAAAAAACTTTGAAATTTTTTGAGCCGTTAAGTTGTGAAAAAGGTCTAAGTCAAAAAATTTTTAAATTTAGCTAAAAAAAAATCATCAAGATCTTAGGCCCAATTCATACGAGGATTTAAAAATTTTGTTTTATTTTAAATTTTATTTAAAAGTTGCTTCTAAAAACATTTCACAATCATACGTTTCCCCATAAGAAAATCTACAAATTTTAATAACTTAATTTAAAGAAAGATAAATTAAAACCATTTAAGATTTTATTCAGAAAAAGATAATGTTGGCTTACAAAATGTTTGGCAAATAAATGTCAAAAAAAAAATTTTTGTTTTGTAAATCAAAATTTCTCGACTCATGGATTGTATTAAGATTTAAGTTAAATAGTGTTAAGTAATATATCTAATTATTAAATCATTGTTTCATAGATGATCATTTTCTATTTCCTGAGGTGCTTGCCATCCGAAGAATAGGGGACAGGTCTGGTCCAAATTCCTGCACTGCGGCAACCAAATAATTAGATAAAAGTCTATGTAATTTCGAGCAAAAACAAACTTGGAAAGGTTTATGAGCATAGTTATATTTTGAGTTAGTTATTTTTACATTTATGCACAAAAAAGCAATCTGAGAATAAAAAATTTCTTAATTTTGTCCAAAACAAAATATTTGTACGATATTCCATATCCTAAATTAGTGATAAAAATATCTACAGGTAACACCATGATACAATAATATAAAGGTACAACTACATTTGACGTATAAAATTAATTTTGACTTTTGCCCCAATTATTTGATTACTGTTTTTTTTGTAAGCAGAGAGGAAAGCGTTGCCACACACATATAATGGCAACTTTTATTTAGGAATGCTTCTTGAAATGTGTAATTTGAGTTTAGAAATTGTAGTTAAACACATATTTTTTAATGTTAATTGAACACGAGAATAACGAAATCTGTGTGTAATAAAACCTACAAAAGCAAATATTTGATTAATTATTTAATTCATTAGATAACAAAAAAAAAATAGCCTCACCGTTAGGGATGCAACATCGTTCTTAAAAGCATCGAATATAAATATCGATGTTTTATTAGCGGAATTCACGGTTGTTTCATACATATAATACACATTGGTATATACGTACTTCGTGTGCAAATTTATTACTGGTTTACATCAAGCACTAACACACACTGCGACATTTGCATTTGAGGTAAACAGCTTTCAAAGCTCTTAAATTTGTTCTTGTTTCTTTGCAAATTAACAGCAAGCATTGTTGTCGCCGATATCTGGTTGGCTGTTGTGGCCTCGTCGAAGTGAAAGTACAAAAAGCTCTTTATAAAAGTTTACACATTGTGCATATGACTTGGACGTAGCTGAATAAGAGTTAATGCTTTGTTGATATATACAATAAACACTGTTCTCCTTTTTTTGTTTGCAAAGGACATGGCCTATAATTGGACTAGGAACATATTGTAGTTATCCCATTTCTCCTTAAAATGGGCCTACAACCCGGATGCTACAACCCGTGCAACAATTTCATCCGAATAATGTAAGGCAGCTACGTCCAAACATACATACTCTAATATATGTATTTCAGATAAACAGCTTTGAAAGCTCTTAAATTTGTTATTGTTTATTTGCAAAGAGCAAGCAATTTTGTCGCCGAGATACCGAGGCAAATCGAGGCACTCGTTATCAAACAAAATTACGAAATATTTCTATATAAACCCAATTGAAATATTTCGTAATTTGTTTCGATAACGAGTGCCGCGATTTGTCTCCTGCTTGGATGTTGTGCTCTCGTCAGTGTGAAAGAACGAAAGGTTTTGTGTAAAACATTGCACATAGTACATATAGCTTTGACGCAGGTGATGTAAGGCAATAAACCAGAGAGTATAAAGACAAAGTTCCGCCTTGATTCAGTTGGAAATTTCCTTGCTGTTATATTTTTCTTGCTGCCGTTGTTGGTGCTCCTGTAACTTATTTGCTGTTTATTTTTTATAAATTTATGAAATAATTAAAATATTTTAAATTATTTTTAATTTAAAAAACAAGAACGTCAAAAAATTAATGAAAAACTCGGATTTCATAAATTAATAAGGTAGCATTAATTTTGAGAGAAAAAAATAATCGGGACAAACGTCAGAATGGCGACGAAAAGAGAGAACGGTTTTACCTTTATGTTATTGTGGCATAGGTAACACTGTTTTGTATTGAAAAAAGCTGTTGTCACATTGAATGAAAAAAATTAAATAAATCAAAATACTAACAATTGAAATATGTATATGTAAAGGAAAATTATAAAAAAAAACTAGGAAAAGGGAATATGTGATTTTTTTCCACCCCTTTTTCATTTCTATACCGTTCCACTATAAACTCCAAAAAACGTGTTTTAAAAAAACATTAAAAAAATCAACGTGTAAATTATGTGTTACAAAAGGAAATAGCTATCATAATATTCAATTTCTATTTTTTTTATATTCTTTGAATGCCATGTACGCTACATTCGGCAGCGCTTGACACGCTGAATTAGGTTTGGCTGTTAGATACGTTTTAGCATGACAACAGAGCTCTGTTGAAGGCGATGGTTTGTGTCTAGGGTTATTAATTCTAAAATTTACCTCTGTACATACACATACTTATTTATAAACATAAGGGATCTTACTTACATGTTGTACACTCATCAATTAAACATTTTACTAAAATCCTTTATCGGTGAACACCAGAAAATTGGTCACCTTAACTGCAGCGTACTAATCACAATAACGCATTCAAATATATGTATAACCATACATTTATATTTCTGTATATGAAGGGCTTATTGCAAAAACTCGATAAGCCACAAAATGAAAATACTGAGAAAATCGCTTTTGAAGTTTAAAATAAATGCAGAAAATAGGGATTTGATGAAATCATGATACAGATACTTTTATTTAGTGCTTATGCAAGACTACTATCACATACCCGTCGCTGTATATCAAGAAATCTTCGGAAATCGCTAAAATCGCAAAAAGTTGTGGCTTATCCAGTTATTGCATGAAATTTATTCATATTTTTTTTTTTTTTTTTTTTTTTTTTTTTGAATATCAAAAGTTTTGTTATTTTGGTTGAAATAAAGTGGCATATCGTGTTTTTGCAGTTTAAAATTTATTTGGGGTATTCACAAGGGTGTCTTAAGTGTCCTAAGTGTCATAATGTCTTAACATTTTAACATAGTTTAAAAAAATTGTTGTTGTGGCTCAAACAAAAAGGTCATAAAGTAATAAGACTTTCTCAGCTATGTTTATTGTTTGTCATAACTACATGTAGAAATGCGTGAGAGTTTACCAAAGGAATTGAGAGAGAGAGTAAGAAGGTGTTAAAACCAAAATACAAATAAGTACAATATTTATAATTGTAAATTATAAGGGGTTGCTCACAGCAGTCATATATTTTCGTTTTATAACTTTAAAACGTGTTAATTTATGAGTACCATTTGAATACCCCAATTATTTTTTCTATTTATTACATCAAATAATTTCTATAAGTTGTAATACTTACTTTACTTTGTAATTGCTGTAGCTTATCGAGTTTTTGGGACAAATAATTCTGAATAAAATCAAAATGTAAAAAGTGACACTTGCGGCTAAGGCGGAAATTAAACGGAATATAGGTACAATATTTTAAGAGGACGTTCCGATGCTGTAAAGTAATTGAATGAACTGATAAAACCACTTTCTGAAATCGTGTGGCTTATCGTGTTTTTACAATAAGCTTTTCATATATAGTATATAAAAATATTCAGCCGCAAGTAGAATTTTTAACAAAAATAAAATTTTTTAACATTTTCAAAATATTTTTTTTTCTACAAAATATGTTCTTATGCATACTGGCGGCACATCGCACAAACTTATTCAAACTATTTGGAGTTAGAGCACAAGAATTAGAATGCATGTGTGTTTTAAAATTCAAAAACAAAACTTTGTCTTTTAACAATGTTGCAAAAAAGGAACAAAAAAAACCAGACAAACAATAGAAATAAAATTTATTGTTTAACAACAATTTTGTGGCAACAAAAATAAATGCAATTATTATTAAAAAAAGAGTTAAACTGAAAACTTTTTAAATGTCATACATTAATTAAGTGAATGCAAACGATAGAAATAAAAAACACTTATACAAATAAAAAATTAACAGCAACAATTTAGAAAGTAATCATTTAAAATATGGAAGCAATAATTATAGACGACAGAATGACAAAAGTATCGGTGTAAGTACTCTTTGAGTATGAGCAGTTGAAAACAACAATTAATGCGTACAGATGAAAATAAAAAATAAAACATGCTGACATGCATACATGCACATTAATTTTAAACCGAATACATATAACTATAAATATCCAACGAGAATGTTTATGCTTATTTTTTAAATTATAAAATACAAGCAACAATAGCTAAAATTTATTGGCTGTGTGAGTTGCAATTATACGAATGAGTAAAAAAATACTCAGCCTATTAAACGGCTACACACGCGTATGTACAGGGCTATTCTATTTACACACACACACACACATAAAACAGGTTTTTAAACAGCCACACACCCAATCAAACATTTTTCATTCCAATTTATACACAAAAATGTTTGTATATGGTGGCGAATGATGAATAAATATCCCGAGTATCATGCGTACATTTTTGTCGGACTTAATATCCATACTCTCACTATAAGCATACTCTGAATGTAAGTATGACAGGGATTCGATAGGCTTGATAGGCATCTATCTTTTTATTTTTAGCTATAGCGTATTTTAGTTTTACGCACAAACGAAGCAAAGGTGCTTTTTGCATCTTACAAGTCTATCAAAAAAATGCCTTCAGCCAAAAAAAAAAAACCGACTTCATTGCAATGATCTGATAGAAATATAAAATTAAATTTTAATGGGCCCAGTTTTTAAATTCAAGATTGTGAGTTTTTCAGAGCTCATGGTGCGTGTTAAGTCTTGTAAAAATTGGTAAACCACTTAAAATAGAATATGAAATTTTAATGGGCGTGACTCCGCCCATTTTTTAAATAGAGGATTGTTTCCATTTTAAAGCTCAAGGTGTGTGGTAAGTTTTGTGAAAATCGATTAAGTAGAACCACGTGAAATATAATAATAAATTTTAATGGGCGTAGAATATCATAAAATTTTATTAAAAAATATGTGGGTGTGTCACCGCCCACTTTTTTTCAATGCGACCAATGGGAAGCTATACCCTCTCAGGCAAAAAAGAAAAAGAATTTTTAAAATCGGTGTAAAATGTATGTGCCTCACAATAGTTTTTCTGTGTTCGCATGTTAATAATATATAAAAAAAAAAATAAATAAAGCAAGACAAAATTGCATGCTTCCATATTTTAAATGAACAGTTCTCTAAATAAATTTTATAAAATATGTACATATTTTTTATTCCTTTCTTTTTATTTATAATTGTTACAGCAATAATTTGCCAAACCAACAAACAAAATAATTAAGCTTACATACAACTTTACTGTTAATACTGGTAGACTTACGAACAGCAGCTGCTCAGTAGAAAGTAACAGCAACAGCAACAATCAAACAATTACAATAATTGCAACGAAAAAAAGACATGCTCTTAAAATTAACAACAACAAGATGATAAATATACAACAACGAAAACCATTTAGCAAACAGCAACAGAAACAAGAATACTTTCAGAAGCATCAACAACATCCTCAAGAGCCATCTGCACTGCTGCCCAATCATCAGCAACTTCATCATCAGCAGCTTCATCATCATCAACCGCATCGTCATTATCATTCCAGCGTTTACCAAACACGGCAGCATTATCATTATCAACAGCAATTTTATTATTTTAGCAGCAACAGCAGCAAAGACATCCGTTCAACTTTCAAACGGTTTCTACATTCGCACACAAGCATTTTCAAATGGAATTTATTGACGATACTTTTATTATGCAATTGTATAGGTGAGTCTGTCTATATGTTGTAGTTGTATGTGTTTTTGTAATTATCTTTATCTGCTAGAATTTATTTAACATATTGCCGCTCATTTACTCAAAAAACCTTATAACTCAAAAAAACGGAATTTTAGAGTTAATGACGTAGAAATAATTCTCATATTGTTTGTCATTTCGTTACTCTTGTGAGAAAAATTAAATTTTATTTTTTCATTAAAGTTGTGTTTAATTAAAAAACTTTAAACTCATTTTCTGGCAAAATGGGTTTTTTGAGTTATGCTGTTGTTTTAATAGATGATAGATGATGATAAAAGTTGTATTTTCTATGTATTTATGTGTGAGTTTAAATTTTAATTTGTTTATTCCCTTTATTTCCTGAATTTATTTATGTTCATTCGGTGTTTGAAATATAATTTTGCAGCAATTTAATTTATTTTATTTTAAATTTTGTGAGTTTCTAAGCAACAGGGAAAAAAACACGAACCAAACAAAAAGAAATAAATTAAATGGAATTAAATTTTAAAACTATATATAGTTATTAAATGCAAATAAATTATTGAAATATACATAAAATATTTTAATTTTTAAAAGGAATTCTTTTAATTGTAGCAGCTTAATTAAAAGTTGTGAAGAGAAAGAAAAAAATACTTTATGAGGCTTAACATAAAATTGAAATTGAGACCATTATAATTTTCCAATTTAAAACTATTCGTCTTCTTATTAAATTAAGCCATTTTTAAGAAATTGATAGCAATATAAATTTTCAGCTTATTTAATTTCAATAAGCAGCTCTTTTTTCTCAAATAAAAGTTTAACTTGTCTTTATAATGTAAAAGAACTCTGCAGGAAAATATTTTTTTTTTCAGAAAAAAAGGAATGTATTTAAAAAAATCACCTACATAAATCTTTATTCATAAAGGATTTTTAAAGCTAAAGCATTCTTTAAGACGATTCGATCATACAATGTTCGTACGTTAATCCCACATTAACTATAATAGCCTCGATCTGGAGTCAAACTTGAAAATAGTTTTTCAAAAACAGCACTTTTTCATTATTCCCACAAATAAAATAAAATTCAGCGAAGCATGGTTAATATATTTTTCTATGGACCGATAATTTATTGTAAAGTTTTATTAATTATTCGAATTAAAACATTTCCGATTAAGAATCAATAAAAAATGTTTGCCGATAGGTAGAAAAAAAAGTTTAAGTTTTGTTTAATTAATCGAGAGACTATTTTCAAAGAAAATATTTTATTTCATCATTTCTATTTAAATAAAAATGGTTAATTTTTAATTAATTTGGCTTAAAAAGCGATACGAACGTTAGGCCGTTCAAATCACAAATATAGAAACAAATGGAGTTCGAATAATAATTAAAATTAACTAAAAATTAATAGCCATGGGCCTGTGGCAAAAATTAAATAAAAATATACTTAATAGTAACAAACCAAAAAAGTTTGTCTTAAGTAGAACAAAAAATAAGCAAATTAAGTAACATGTGTATAATTAGTAAAAAGAACAAAACGACAATGGTAAGACTGTTGTAAATATAGTGATGGTAAAATTGAGCTTACAATACAAAAAAGCTTTCAGCAAATTGAAATACGATGAATCAAAACAATTCACATATTCCATTTGCAATAAAATGCTAAGTATATAAAGCAGAAATCTACATCAACTGACACCACACACAGTGGACCAAACACAAAAGAACGCTGATGATGAAGGTTTAGTGGCCTTCGAAAACGGCTGGCTGTTCCGTTCAACTATGTGTTGTTAGTCAGAATATTTACAACAGACTTTGGTGTTATTTGTTCATTAATAATTATCACATGTAATTTGGCTTAAAAAGCGATACGAACTTTAGCCCGTTCAAATCACAAATATAAAAATGGTTAAATTATTTTTTCCTGGAGAGAAGGATGGTACAGACAATAAAATATGTTCGATTAAGAATCAATAATGAAAAAAAAACCTTTAAGTTTTGTTCACTTAATCGAGAGACTAGTTTCAAAGAAAACATTTTATTTCATCATTTCTATTTAAATAAAAATGGTTAAATTATTTTTTCCTGGGTATACAAGATATATAAATTATTCGAATTAAAATATGTTTGTAGATTGCTCAAAGACGTATCAAGTTTTGTTCGATTAATCGAGAGCTTATGCAAATAAATAATTTTATATCGTCATTGTAATAAAAAACATGTTAAATGCTTATTTTCACAAAGATTCGATTCCAACAATCGAATAAAAGAACTTCATTTCACTTGCCGTTCATTTAATATTTTATCTGCAACATATAATTATTAACAACAAATCTTCAAATAAACATATCAAAGCTGCACAGTGGGTCGTATTGCAAAAATAAAACAAAAAAAAGTTTACTGCTTTTGTTTCTTTCCCTTATTTTATTTTGTTAAATAAGCTGTGTAAGCATTATTATGTATTTGAAATATAAATTGAGAAAAATCTTATTCAGTCTTTTTTAAATTCTAAAAAATTTTAAACAAAAAAAAATTATTTTGGCTGAAATGAAATTGCATTTTATAGAAATATATCATATTTTTTTTGAAAGGTAGTTCATGGAAAACAATTTTTAATTATTCGAATTTAATTGCTTTTTCTTTTCTAAAAAAAAATGTTGCATTTATTGCACTTTTCAATAAAAATTATTGTATCGCCCCTTACGAGCGTAAGTCTTTTTACTTTAAACAAATGTTTAATTTAATTTTTCTAAATAAAATGCTAAACAATTTTTAACTGATTTTGGAAAAACCAAATTCATAATTATAAAGGAAAAAAGTGTTCAAAGTTTGCACAGTGGAGCAAAATTACTGAAAATACGGATATCATAAATTTAAAATTTTTTTTCTCAGATTTTCTGATTTTAAGCAAAAGAATTAAAATAAAATTAGATGTTTTATCAGCAAGAATTAAGAGATTATTCGAGTGGAAGAAATTTTATTTTTAGTTTAAAAATATTACTTAAGCAAAAAGTACTACATAATGAATCCATTAAAAGTATCCAAACTTGGCAAAGTGGTGCAGAAATATATAAAATACAGAGATCATGAACTTTATAAGTATTTGTTAGATTTCCTGAATTTAAAAAAAAAATATTTTAAAAAAATTCAAAATTTTATCAGCAAAAAGTATTTGTAATATTTTTAGCTTAAAAATATATGCACAATGGGATAGAATAATATTGAAACAAGTTTACAAATATTTGCCAGATTTCATGAATTTTAGAACAAATGCAGCTCAAGGTCCACTCAACCAGAATTCTGTTGCTGGAAACTTGTTGTTGTTGTTTTATTTTCTTATTTTTTTTATTTTTTTATTTTACAATGTTGTCATTTGTTATTCACAATTTTATTATGTTATGTTTTGGTTTTTAATTTAAAATTAATCTAAACGCTTTTATTATAAAACTAAAAGTTTTCGTTCTTGTTGTTCACTTTTTGTTACATTTACAATTTTACGAAAAAATGAAAATGTATGAAATCACAGATTTTTGCATTTCCAACAAAATTTCCTCTCACGCCTCATATTTCGCATTAAATACGGGATCATCGTCGTCCTCGCTTTCGTCTTCATCCTCGTCTTCGTCATCGTCTTCGTCATCAGTGAGCGCATTCGAGCCCGATTTTGTAATACCACTGGAAAACGTAACAGTGGCTCAGGGACGTGATGCCACATTTACCTGTGTGGTCAATAATTTGGGTGGTCATAGGGTGAGTGGAGATTCTGGAACACCAGCCAAGGTATGTAAACGGTTTTAAAAGGCGTTCAAACAATTAAAATTTCATTACAATTTTTTTTTATTTTCGTTTTGATTAATTTCTCTTAAATTTTATTTCACTAATGATTTTTTTCTGCACCTGCACTAAATTAAATAAAAATAAAATAAAACAAAAAATATCAAACAAAAACTATTTAATTTATATTTTATTGGTTGAACAGAGTAGCAAAAGAAATTCTTTATCAAAAAAAAAATAAATAAATTAATTAAATGCACAATCTGCACCTTTGGCCCCAACAAACACACTGCACTCTTTTTGTACAACAACGTTGCACTTTTGGTTTGTTGAACCTGTCAATTGGCTTAGAAAAACAATTATTAAAGGAACAGGAAATTTGCTTCAAGGAATATGAGAATGAAACCGTAATGTTTGACTTCTACTTTCAAGGTTTCCTTGATTGCTTTGCAGTTGAAAAGTGAAACAGATGTTGGTATTTATTAGAAATTTAAGTTTGTTCGTTTTTATTTATTTTTCATAGTTTTCATTTGCTGATGGCTTTAAGTTCATTTCAGTGATTTATTATGCAATATTATGTTTAAGTGGGTGTGTGTGTATGTGCGCGCGTGTGTGTGTGTGTGTGTGTGCATAAATGTGGCCTATAAATTACGAGCCATAAACATTAATGTTATTGATTTTTAATGCATTATTATTCATTAATTTTTTTCTTATACACATTTATGATTTTTTAATGTGCCACCACTGTGCTATACATAATTATACGAATGTACAAACATACTAAATATGTACTTACACTTTTACACTTACATTAATGCGTGTTAATTTTTATTTTTGTATTTATTTTTATTTTAAACTTATTTAATTTGCAATTTAATTCGCTGAGCACAAAAAAAATCACTTTCATACAAAATTTATTGTTTTACCACCACATTAAAAATTTACTAATTGTGTGTGTGTTTGTATGTTTGAATGCGAATTGTGTTTTAATGAAATTATTACCTATTAATTAAAAGCTATTAAATATTTATCATACATTTTAAGCAGAGAACAAAAAGTTAAAGTTTATAGCAGAAAATGTTGTAAAAAAGAACAGAGAAATTGAAGATCTCTCAAAGGGAGGTAAATCTGATTAAAAAAATCCAATCGGCTTTTTAATTTTAATGTTACACAGGAAAAGAAAAGTTTTTTCAATCAATACCTTAAATTGAGAAAAAAAAATACAAATGAAGAAAGAAGACATAAAAAACGCAATTCCTCCTCTGAGACTTAGAATGGAGTTTCACTATGAGTTGTTTGCGTGGAGTAAGTTAATATAAGTATGTATGTATTTGTGTACTTGTAACTATGTATAAAACTATCATTGCCTTTTCTTTCTCTTTAAATTTAAATTAATAAAAATTTAAATCAATAAAAAATTCGGATCAAAACCAATAAGACTATTATCAAGAATTCATTCTTAAAACCGATCTCAACACAGAAAAAAATATTCCTGCAATCAACAACTTTATTTGAAAATAAAACCAAAAATCAATTAAAAATGTTTTTAAGTCAATAAAACTTTTGTTTAAAAATTTAATAAATTACAAAGTTTAATTGGCTCAATAACATATTTAATTGATTTTTGGTTTTATTTCTAAATAAAGTTGTTTATTGCAGGAATATTTTTTTCTGCGAGAAGAAGAATTTCATTAAGTTTTGCATTCTTAATATTTAAGAATTTATTCTTGATTTAAGGTTTCTAATGACAACACAATCGAGCTTAAAGTAAGAATTTATTCAAGATTATATTCTTAAATTTTCAAGAATGTGATCTTAATTTAAGATTTTTATTATGAACAAATTCGATTAAACTGAGATTTTATTCAATATCACAATCTCAAATGCGATTTAAAAAAATATAAAGATTTTATTCTTGAATCGAGAATGTTCACATTTAACAGACTATTAAGATTGAAATGATTTGATTTCCAGCGTACAATCTTGTTTTTAGCACGTTTTTCCCCTTAGTGTACGTGTATGGTGGAATGTGGTCTCTTTCTCCCTCTCTTTCTTTCTCGTAGTGACACCACTGTTGCCAGAACTTCTAGGGGTGAAATCGTCAAAAACTACAGATTTCTGTGCAAAAAATCGTCAAAATCGTCAATTCATTTTTGAAAATCGTCAAAAAAACGTAAAATCAAAAATGTTAATTTTTTTTTGTATTTTAATTGTTTTATTACAAAAACTATTACTATGGTTCAAACTTATTTACCATGCTTTCAACAAATATACACTTATACATTAAATATATAAAACATGAAAACCATTAAAATTAAAAATAAAAATTAAAAAAACTTAAAATGAAATCAGAATTCACATACATACATATATATTTATTTTTAAAACAGATAATTTATAAAAAAAATAATTAGCATTTTTCTTATAGAAACATTTTATGTATAAATATCAGAATTTAACATTTTGAACACAAAAAAATCATAACATAACAAAAAACCAACTCTAAAAATGCAATACTAAAAAAACTTTCCATATATGTTAAATTTAGAAAAATCGTCATTTCTGGACCTAAAATCGTCACTAGTGTATTTTGAGAGATGAAAATCGTCAAAATGCAGAGAAATCGTCAATTCTGGCAACAGTGAGTGACACTCCCGAGATTAAGACACATACATACTTACATACACAGTCGGGATTATCATTTTATATTGAAATGGTAATACGGTATTAGGGGTAACACGGTACATTTTCAATATAAATTGTCGTTTTTATGCAACGCAAAAGAACGATATATTTATCAGTCAATGTATGTATGTTTACCGATTTTGTATACCGATTTTGATGATTCTTACATCAATCGATTTGTGTTATGCCCTTATTTTGTTCGACGATTATATCGTCTTGTCTATCGACGAAAAAAGCCGCAGTTATGATTCTTTAGACGCAATTTACACTATGCGTTTTCTGCTTGCCTGTGCAGGCAGTCTTTTTTAGTTTATTGGTGAGAGGGGGTGTAGAACGAAAGGCACGAAATGAAAATTCGAGGGGATTCATGACATTTCTCTTTGCCTCTTTCGTATTCTCAGCATTAAACGTGTATATAAATGCCAAAAAGGCATGAATAAAAAAGGCTTAATGTAAATGTGTGTGACTTTTCGTAGGGATTACAAAAGCAAATTGTCAATACAAGGCAGGCTTAAAAGGCATAGTGTGCATAGCGACTAAGAATAATGAAATAAAATTAATTTTTTACTATTTTCTATTAAAAAAACATTTCGAAAGTACCTGGCTTTATGCACTTTGAAGGAATTTATAAATTTTTTGGCGGGCGGTAGTGTTAATTCCACGGTGAAATGGCAAAAGTTCTTAAGTCGAGGTAAGGTAATTTTGAGTTATTGAGACCCCTGTAATATCAATATTCTAAAATATTCCGGGGCGAAATCTCAATTACTTTGTAAAATTTTTTAGGAAGTTATAGTGGAATGCTTATAATAAATAATGACATTTTTAGATTTTTAATTGAACTATAGTGAATTTTTAATCAGAAATAATTTTTAGTCAGGCTTAAGTTCAGTAATTTCAATTCTTTTCAGAAAAATTTTTATGATTAAAAATTCACTATAGTTCAATTAAAAATCTAAAAATGTCTCAATTCATCATGGGCACGTGACAAAAATATGTTCACTTGGCAATCACTGTTCACTTGGCAATCACTAATGTTGGAATACCAAATAAACGGTAGAAAGCAAAAACAAAGTAACATAATGTCCACTACTATAATACTTATATGTATGTACCGACGGTACATCGAATAAGTAAAAATAATTAATGTGATGATCGTAAAAGATCATACCTACCATACCTACATACGTAGGTAGAGTAATATAACTTCGTGCTAACCTAAATAGAAAAATGAAAAAATGGAAAAACAGGGGAAATAAATAGTGATACTTACATATGTATTTACCAAAGGTAAAATCAATAATTGTACACAACAATCATTTCTCACATTCCGTTTCATTAGAATTTAAGTTAAATAGCTGATGTTAATAACAATCTCTACCCAAGTAGATAGACTAGGGTGCTGATGAAGTGCGTTGCTGCACAGAAAAATATCGGTATTTCCCCCAGCTTAAAAGTCTAATTTAATTTTTCTTCTCTTCTTTAGAAACTCACATTAATTAATAAAATATTTCATTCAATAAAAAGAATTGAAATTACTGAACTTAAGCCTGACTAAAAATTATTTCTGTATAATAAATAATAATATTATAATAGCCAAATTTATTTTTCAAATTGAAGGTAGTAGTTATAGAACGATTAAATTAAATTAAACTGTATACTTAATTTACAAATTTAAGAGCAAAATATACAAATATATATGAATTAAGCACTTTTTCCTTATTGCCACCGAATTTTAAGTAAGAAGGGAAATTGTATGCATAATGTAAAGGTATCTTACAAAGTTTTCTATACACTTAAATCAATGAAATACTCACTTTTTTAAATCATTCAAAGTTGTCATTTAAACGTTAATAAGTATGTACATGCAAGTATGTAACAAGTTTTAACCTCACCTGCAATTGAAAAGAAAAAAAATAAACTTCATTAGATATCAAGCAAACTACATAAATACTTAAGGCATTAGCCATTTTGTTTTTAAATTTTAATTTCCAAATTATGCACAACACAACAACAAAATTATTCAAAATGATAAGGGGACCACAAAACAAAAAATAATAAAAAAAAAAACACACACACACAAAATCAAACAACTACGAAAACGGAAATGTTAATGCAATCATCGCATTTGAATATTGAAACTTCTTCTATGGATGTTAATAAATTACAAAACTAAACTACGCAGTGTTTCCTGTTGAATGTTAAACACATTTAAAGTGTGCTTAGTATATCAAACACTACCCAGTGAACATTTGCTATACTACGAGTAAAAATTGCATTTAATAAATTAAGCAGCTTGATGGGTTTAGCTGGCCTTGATGCTTGATTGCCATAGAGCTTATGGCAACTCATTAAATGGTTTAAATGGAAACTTTGAAAAATTTACTAAATTTGACATTTAAGGTGAAAAGGATTTTTTAGCAAAACTTTGAATTTTATGGAATAAAATTTACTTATTTTTAGTAAAATTTTACTCAAACATAAAAATATAATTATTATAAATAAGTTCATATATGTGTAAACTCGTTTTAAGCAAATATTTCACTTGTCTCAAGTAAAAACGGCTTGGGCGCCATACGACTCCTCCAGCTAAAAAAATATGTATGTAGCATATGTGATATCCCATATATGGCTCGGACCCCAAAAATGAGGGTATATGACCATATATGATTCACACATTTTCATACATGTATGTGTAAATATTCACTCTACAGTATGCAAAGTGCATATTCATACTCTCTTGATTCACAAAAGCGCACTGCTGTGCAATAAATTAAATTACTAAAATTACTTTTTTTTAGATTTTGAACAGGAAGGTTGTATTTAATGAAACATTTGTTTGGACAAATAATGAAAAACGAACTAAAAAACATTTCATTCATCATCTTAAGTCAAAATGTGAATCAATTATTTAAAAAAAACAAAACTCATATTCGTACATAAAATTTAATTTAAGAAATCATATTAAAAAGTAATGCAATTAATTATAAAAGAAAAAATAATCCGTCGTAACAATAGTTTTCAATATAATTTTTTGCAGTAATATGAACTTTATTTCTTATCTAGAGAATTCTGTTATTTTCTATAAAATTAATGGATTATCGTTTTGGTTATTTAATGTATTAAATGGGGCCACACAAGAATGGCTTTTTTGTAACAAAAGTTTTTCTTTTTTAAACGTTGAGGGTACGCATATAAAGTTTACATACCGCATCTATTTTCTAATGGATATTCAATTCACCAGTGATAAAATCCAAGCTTATTTGATTGTAAAAACGATATTATGTGAGATATCACGTATGCATACATTCTTATATGGCTCCATATATTAAATCTTATTTCTATATATGGATCCACATATGAAGAGCTTCATAATTAAATTTCCATATATGAGCTCATGTATTATAATACATTTCATATATTACTCCATATATTAGTTCAAATATAATAGTTTTGCCATGTATAATCCCATACATGATTTCATACATACTCATATATAGTTATATTCATTCATATATTAAAAATATATGGACCATATATAATTTTTTTTAGCTGGGTATTTAGAAAATTTTTCTAAGTTTTATTTAATATTTTATTTTTTATTTTTTTGAGTTTATAAAAAATACTTGACATTAAATTAGGAGTTAAATGATTCATAAAACTCTATCTAAGCTGTTGCTAATGAGATGCTAGAGTCTTGCTAATGAAATGCTAAGCGATTGCTAATTTGAATGAGCAAATATTTTAAAGAAAAATTTGTTTACAAATAACGTACAAGTTTGTCGATATAATCGTATGTGTTTGTACTGAGGAAAATATATACATATGTATGTAAGTAAATGTGTTAACATGTCGCTCATCTACGCAAAGAATGTCATAAGTCAAAAAATGCAAATTTTCAACTAATGATGCAAAATTAATCCTCATATCGTTATTCATATTGTGTAAAAGTTTCATACAAATATGTATCTTGTTTACTCAACTCCTGAAGGCAACATACAATTTTATTTTTCCTTTAAGTTGTGTGTAAATTGGAAACTTTAAATTCGTTTTCTGGCAGATTGTGTCCAAAGTGTTGCTACATAATATTCTGCTAATATCTTTATATAAAACTCTACAAGCTAAAAAGCTTAAAAAAGTACTCCTAAAAAACATTTTATTTATCCAATGATTGAATTAATTAATATATTAATTGCACAATACTTTTAGAATGAAAAGGGAATTTAAACTGGACTTTAGCTGGAGGAAATACCGGCATTTCTCTGTGCCGTCACTTAATCAAAAATTTTAATATAACAAATCAAATTTATAACATTATTCCAATTGAGAAAAGTTATTAGATCAATCACTAAATTAATTTAATTAAGATACCATATCAAACAACGGCAGTACTTCAAAATCAGTGAATGAAAATACTTTCTGATAAGTCGGCTTATTGTCGTACTTTTTAACAAAAAAAAAAATGTGCTGGCATTTTTTAAGTATTTCATCATTTGCTTTGAAACTTTTTTTTTTTAATAGGACCAGCACTCAGGGGATAGCCGCTACTTATGCAATGCATTTTTCTATAACTATGAAAATGGGTTATAGGGGAGGGAATAGAGGTAGTAGTGTCTGTGGACATTCGATTTAAACTTTTTCACGCTGTCAGTGACAAGAAAGACCTCCACAGTGCGGCTAAAAACAGAATTATTTCTGTAATGTGTAGCGCGATTTTTTGGCCAATCCACCAGAAAGGGATGTACTCTGAATGAGGCACGTGTTGTCCGTATAAATGTTCGAGTTTCAGGAACAAGTTCCCTATTTTCATTAGAAGACATTTGTCTGCACCTTGAAGTAACACAATCTTTAAACTGCATATCTGCCCTTAATTATGAAAGTGGTCATATGCATACTTCTTTGATCGAGATATTTAATAGATTATATTTTAAGGAATCACAAAATACTTTTATATTGTCGGGTATGTTCTGCATTACACGTGAAATTAAAACGAGTGGAATTGCCATAAAATTTTTAACATAACAACAATGCTATGGCAATTCCACTCGTTTTAATTTCACGTGGAATGCAGAACATACCCGTATGCATAATTTCGATTTGAGGTTGTGCTAGTCTTGAAGTTTTTTTAAGATTTATTTAATAATTCGAAGAAAAAATTCATATGACTTAGATCACTTTAATAACTAAGAGCACACATATATATCCTTAAGACATTTAACAGCATAGTCTGCGTATTAGCTGGAAGTAATTCATGATAGTTCTCCCTAATAGTTATCTTAAAAATTGCTTGAACTTCATCAGACAACGAAATTCGATTTACTACCCATTTGTTGTAAGATTTTCGGCACGATTTTCTAACTTGCTCAGAGTTCTGACCAACCTCTGCAAGAAAATGTTTGCTGGGTAATTGTTATGTATGTATATGCATGAGTGTTTGTATCCTCCCGTATTTGTTGAACCGTAATTGCAAAATTGCGAGAGTTTGTGTGTTAAAAGTTTTACACACAATAAAATTAACATAAACTATACAATAGAGAAACCCTTTTGTTAATACATTTTTGTTCATTCATTTTGTGGTCCATGTACATACATATACGAACGAATATTGCAAATGAGCCATAGAAACTTTTGAAATATTTTACACGAAACTCATTATTAAAATACTGTTAAATGGGAATAATTGCATAGAAAGAAACTCATTAAAGAGACAATTAAAAAATGCTTATATTTATTGCTTTAAGTTTAAATATACAAAAGTGATGTCTATGAAAATATTTTACATAAATATTTAAATTATGAAAAAACATTCGTTAAATTATGCTTTAATTAATGATTTCTTCCCTTATTAGGAAAGTTTAACATCTGAAGCAAAATATTTACCTGAAAGTATTAAAATTTGTTATTAAAAAAAAAATTTTTTTTAATGAACATTGAAAGTTTTGATGGGCCAATTCTGGTGTACGTGCCGCAATGGCCACAATATCAAAGAAAAGAAAAAAAGACATAGTACTCTCAGTCATGTTCACAACAATTTTATTCCATTATTGCAATAAATAAAAGTATTAAGGGACTGAGTTCAAAAAGATTCGGTTTGATTAATCGAATAAGAAATAATTATTTCAAATGCTTTTGGTTTAATAGCTTATATGCAATATATAATTATTAACAAAAAGAAGTTTAAAAAAAATATATATTAAGGCTGCACAGTGGGGCATTGTTTTCAAGAAGATTCTGTTCGATGAATCGAAATAAAAAAATATTCCAAATGCTGTTTGTTTAAAAGGTTATCTGCAACATATAATTTGTATTACCAAAAAAAAAAATATATCAAAGTTGCACAGCGGGGCATTTTGCAATAATACTCCTTATTGTGAATGGCGTCGTCGACGTCACATCAAGACAACACTTGGAGACCTTGGAGATTACTAAGAGATTGTTAATAAGATCCAATTATTGCCGATTAAGAGTATACAAATGACAATATTTACTGTCGTCTTGATGTGACGTCAACGACGCCATTTACAATAAGGGGGAATATAAAAAATTTACTACAACTATTTGTTTCCCTTATTTTATTTCATTCATGAAGTTGCAATCAATGAATATTAATTTGCAACAATCTTATTTACTTTTTTTTGAAGTTCTGAAGTATTATAAAAATCAAAAAAAAAAAAAAATCTTTTAATAAAAATTTTCTGAGAGGCAGTTATTGGAAAACAATTTTTAGTTATACGAGTTTAAGACTGTTGAAATAAAAAAATTAATTGATATAAATTTTTGTCTGGTTTAGTCTAAAAAGCTTCCGAGTAATATTCGATTATTCGAAGGAAGCTTACTTGTAAAATTAAAATAAATGTTCTCTTATTTGAGAAAATCATTTTATTTAATAATTTCTATGGAAAAATTATTTTTCGATTATTCGAATAAAAATATATTATTCGATTAATCGAATAAAAAAATTTATTTTCTATATTTATAGTTTAAAAATAGTGTAATCGTGCCATTAAAAGTAATCATTACTAAAGTAATAAAATAAAAAATTATATCCCAACTTTAGTACAGTGGGCCCGGCCCGAAAATTATAAAAATCAGAGATGATATGTATGTCAGATTTTCTGAAATTCGAAGGGCATTAATATTAAAAATTTAATATTTCATAGGTAAGAATTAATTGGTTATTCGAATGAAAAAAATGTATTCGTTATATATTCAGCTTAATAATAAGAGAAAAAATAATCATTAATAAACACAAAAAAGATATCCACATTTTGCATAGTAAGGTAGAAATACGAGTATCAATTAAACAGAGATAATAAACTGCAAAATAATTTGTCAGATTTCCTAATTTTTAACAAAAATATTAAAACAATAAGCGATTATTCGAATTAAGAAATTTTATTCGTAAAATTTTTTACATAAAAACATTATGCCAGAAAAAATAAGCCATTGATAATTACAGAAAGCAATGGCCAAACTTGGCACAGTGGGGCAGAAATATTTCAAATACAGAGATCATAAATACGCTACAAATGTCTTTCAGATTTTCTGAATTTTCACAAAATAATTAAAAAAAATTGATATTTAATCAGCAAGAAGCCGGCGATTATTCGAACGAAAACTTTCGTTTAGTTCGTAATATTTTTAACTTAAAAGCATTATATCATCGAAAAGTAATCTATAATAAACATAGAAAAAAGTATCCAAACTTTGGGGAAAAAATCTAACAAATATTTGTCAGTTTTCCTGTATTTCAAAAAAAAAAAAAAAAAAAAAAAAAAAATTAAAATAAAGAAATAACTAATTTTATCAGTATCTATTGAAAAACTCGTACGAACTTAACAAATAATGTATTGCCAACACCTTAATAGGTTTCGCCCAAGTTGCCAGAATTTATGGTTTATCAGAGTGTTTATGATTTTTTTTAGCGGAGCAACAATTTTTAAGCTTGTAGAAGACAGGCGACAGGTTTTTTCAGGTTTTTTCAAGAACCTGTATTGTTCTATATGGAAAAAGAAGTCTAAAAAATTCTTCATTCGATTCAAGCACGTTGTTTATCAAAATTGCGTGCAAGCAGTTCAACACACAAGAACTTGTTGAAAATCGTGGCATTCGTTCACACACACAATAACAATTGTTATTTTTCTTTTAGTCCCAAATCACACTATGCAAGTCTTATTGCTAAGCTGATTCGCTTCAGGGAGAGAGAGACGAGGGAAACAGCAACGTTTCTTTTCCCCCGTCTCTCTCCCCTAGCAATCTAATCAGCTTAGCAATAAGACTTGCATAGTGTAAATTGGGACTTAATTTCTTTATTGACTGAAAAATATATATTTTATATAAACGTGCATACAATTTTGTTTATAAAATACTCAAAATTTGTCATCACAGAAAATTCAATAATTATTTTTATTGAATCGGTATTCAAATATCAAAATCATCAAATTAATTAAAAACTTTACATCTTTACACTTTAAAAATAGTTTTGAAATTTCAGATATTTTAGGGTAATCAAATGATTTCTTTTTAGAAATTGCAAACAGAATAACCAATTCATAAAAATCGAGTTAAAAAAAGATGATCACATCGTGCCATAACCGCAAAAAAAGCTTAAGCGACATAATTTTCGAAATTAATTTCTTGACCAAAATTATTTGAGATCATAATTTTTTTTATCTTCAAATATGAACTAACAATAAGTATTGAAATCTTAAACCTAAAATATAATTATTAGGCCCGACCAGTGTCGGACATAAAATTATTTATAAATAATACTTAAGTAGCATGATACAATAATATAAAAGTAAACCCGTTCTCTCTTTTCGTCGCCATATTAACATTCTGACGTTTGTCCCGATTATTTTCTACTCTCAAAATCAATGCTACCTTATTAATTTATGAAATCCGAGTTTTTTTGATTAATTTTTTGACGTTCTTGTTTTTTAAATTAAAAATAATTTAAAATATTTTAATTATTTCATAAATTTATAAAAAATAAACAGCAAAAAAGTTACAGCAGCACCAACAACGGCAGCAAGCAAGATACAACAAGAAGGAAATTTCCAACTGAATCAAGGCGGAACTTTGTCTTTATACTCTCTTACATCAACTGCGTCCAAGCTATACGCACTATGTGCAAAGTTTTACAAAAGACCTTTTATGTTTTCACACTGACGAGGGCACAACATCCAAGCAGGGGGCAATTCGCGGCAATCGTTATCGAACGTAATTACGAAATATTTCAATAGGCGATCTGCCTCCAGATCTCGGCGACATCTTTGGTCTTTGCAAAGAAACAATAACAAAGCTGTTTATCTGAAATACATATATTAGAGTATGTCTGTTTGGATGTACCTGCCTTACATTATTCGGATGAAATTGTTAACGGGTTGTAGCATTCTTAGGGACACTGTTAGACCACGTGGTCCATTTTAAGGAGAAATGTGATAATTACATGTTCCTAGTCCAATCATAGGCCATGTCCTTAGCAGACAAAAAAGAAGAACAGTGTTTGTTGTATACATATATCAACAAAGCATTAACTCTTATTCAGCTACGTCCAAGCCATATGCACCATGTGCAAACTTTTATAAAGAGCTTTTTGTACTTTCACATCGACGAGGCCACAACAGCCAACCAGATCTCGGCGACAACAATGCTTGCTGTTAATTTGCAAAGAAACAAGAACAAATTTAAGAGCTTTGAAAGCTGTTTACCTCAAATGCAAATGCCGCAGTGTGTGATAGTGCTTGATGTAAACCAGTAATAAATTTGCACACGAAGTATAAGCGAATGTGTATTATATGTATGAAACAACCGTGAATTCCGCGAATAAAACATCGATGTATCGCTTTTATTTACGGCGTTTCTTTATATCGATGTTTTTAAGAACGAAGTTTCATCCCAAGCCGTGAGGTTTTTTTTGTTATCTATTGAATTAAATAATTAATCAAATATTTGCTTTTGTAGGTCTTATTACACACAGATTTCGTTATTCTCATATTCAATTAACGTTAAAAAAATGTGTGTTTAACTACAATTTCTAAACTCAAATTACACATTTCAAAAAGCATTCCTAATATAAAAGTTGCCATTATATGTGTGTGGCAACGCTTTCCTCTCTGTTTACAAAAAAACAGTAATCAAATAATTGGGACAAAAGTCAGAATTAATTTTATACGTCAAATGTGGTTGTACCTTTATATTATTGTATCACACTTAAGTAGTGATAATCAAAAATTAGAAATAAATCATAAATAACACATTTTCGTCAAAAAAAAAGTTCCAAAAATATGTAGCTTAAGCTTTTTTTTTTGGCGGTTATGGCACGATATATGGAATGATCAAAACCGGGAAGTAAGAAAACACTGAATATTTTTTTAAGTATTTTTCTGCTTGACTTTTTTCCATTATATTGTTAGCATTATCTACATCAACAACAGCAATAACAAAAAAAAAAAACAAAAATAATGAAACAAAATCCAAAAAGAAAAAGAAACATCTACCAAAAATAAATTTGCATTTATCAATGTTCATACAATACCCCAAACTATGGCTGATAAACTCAAGTGTATTCACCAAACCATAGAATGAATAATACATACATACATACATACATACAGCTCGGCCTATAAACTTTTAATATTATGCAAGAGGTATAATACGGATGTGGGCATGTGTTAGTGAATGCCTCGAAAGCTTTGCGTTGTACGTAATTGTTGTCACAGTTAAAATGAACTGTTTATAAGTGAAAAACTGTTTCTAACTAAAAATTTTTAGATAAATTACCCAAACATCAGCAACAAAAATAAAACATTATGCTTTGCAGTGGCATACTACAGCACAAATGATAAAGATAAAGAAGCGTATTATAGCAACGATTTACTGTGAGCGACAAAATTGTTAATTAAAAAAAAATTTGGAACATAGGAACTGTCTTATTTAACAATTTAGCGAAATACTTTTGGCGGTATTACAGATACGTTGCAGGATAACTTGAATTGTAAAATTTGGCGGCTTCCATAGACTATTATTATTATTGAGTACTTTATTGCTATTATTATTGTCGTTTTGCTCAACACTACTATTATTCAATTAGGTGCACAATATTTAAAACAATATATGGCGCAATTTTTTTTTTTTACACTATGTGTAAAATTGTTAAAATTGATTTTTTGTCATAAAAATAATGTTTATACTTCTGCCAATATAATATACATACAGTCAATTTTATTGAACAATACAAATTATTGCACAATAATATTTACATATACAATATATATGTAAATTTTTAATAGACTTAAATTTTTAATAGACTGCCCATAAGGAGGTTTTTCTATCTGTTACTTTTTAACGTTTTTTATCTCTGTTACTTTATAATTTCGCCATTTGTTTATCGATTTCTGAATGTTTTTATGAAAGGTTTTAGTTGTCATTGGGTGGCGCTATCAGGAAAGTTATCGGTGCCATTAGCTCTTAAATGTGTATTAGTTTGAGTATCCGAAACAGATCTTATTCAAGCATAATAAATAATAAAATAATCTGTTTAAACTATTACCAGCGTTAACAATAGACTATTTTTTTTATCAGGTTCGGAACCGAATTTTTATATTTGGTACGAATTTTCGAACTGCTAAACCGATTTTGAAAATTCTTCCAACAATGGAAAGCTACATTATTAGTATTAAACATAGACAATTTTTTTATCCGGTTTGAAACCGGTTTTTTATATGTGGCAGAGATTTTCCAACCACTAAACTGATTTTGAAAACTCTTTCCCAAATAGAAAGCTACATTACCAGCGTCAAACATAGACTATTTCATATACGGTTCAGAGCCGATTTTCTTTTGGTACCGAGTTTTAATACGCTAAACCGATTTTGAAAATTCCTTCGCCAATAGAAAGCTACTACGACGTCAAAAGTAGACTATTTTTTATTCAGTTCGAAACCGGTTTTTTATATTTGGTACAGATTGTTGAAAATTCTTTCACCAATAGAACGCGTCAATCATAGACTATTTTTTATCCAGTTCGGAAGCGATTTTTTTATATTTGGTAGAGATTTCCAAACCGCTTAGCTGGTTTTGAATTTTTTTTTATCAATTTAAAGCTACATTGCTAGTGCCAATCATAGAAAATTTTTTATCCGGTTCGGAACCGGTTTCTTATATTCTGTATAGATTCTCAAAACGCTAAAACGATGTTGAAAATTCTTTCACCAATAGAAAGCTACATTACCAGCATCATACAGCACCTGCTTTTTATCCGGTTCGCAACCGGTTTTTTATGTTTGGTACAGAACTGTTTTGAAAACTCTTTCACCAATAGAAAGCTACATTACCAGCATTACACAGCGCCTATTTTTATCCGGTTCGGAACCGGTTTTTTATACATTTTTGAGCTGGTTATGGCAATTAACGTTTCGGGTTTGCTTTTTTAACCCGTTTTAATTCTGTTTTTTTTATTTTTTATCGCTCTTAAAATTCAATGAATGAAAGCTAGTATTAAATAAAAATTAGCCAAGAAAATCATTTGTAAAAGTTCTGTTTAAGTTTCCTTTCTACTTTGTGGCTTAAAATGAAATAAAAGCAACCGAAATATTCCCAATACACAGAAAAAATTATTTGTAAATACAATTAATTTTTTTGTTATATCAATTAAATAATTAATTGATTTTGAACCTACAACGATTTTTGTAAATACAATTAACGAAATTGTAGGTTAAAGGAAAATCTGAAAAATATTTTCAATTAAATATATCAACAAATAATTTGTTGAAATTAACTTATTTTTTCAACATTAATTTTTGTTAGATTGCAAAGTTATTTCAATTAAAGTTATAGTTATATTGACAATGCGAATTGTTGAATTTCCATACAAATTTTGATTATCATAATTGTTATGTTAACAATGCTGTTTATACACAATCACAATCCTCGAAACGATATTTTTCTTGTCTGCTGAAAAACAGTAAATGTCTAGGCGGATTTGAACCGGCAACCTCAGGACTAATAAACCAACATACTTACCTCTCAGCTAAAGAGCAACACTTTATTAGATACACAAATAATGAATACATACAAAACAAGATTTCTTATTTTTTCTACATGTGCGCATTCCGTTATGATATAATTTAACAAATAATTTTGTTGAGTAATTTAATTGACTACAAAAACTTTAATTTGTTATATCAACAATGATGATTGTTAATATTTAAATTAAATATTAACAATTTGTTTTGTTGGTTGCATTTCGACGATATTTAATATTCCCAATAAGCACCCAAAAAATTTAAATTCAGGTACTTGAAATTTTACCTGGAACCAAAGTTAAATTCAAGCATTTTTTCAAGTAATTTTTAAGTTTGAAAATATTTTGAAATAAAATATCAAACAACATACATAATTGTTCAAGCCTTGTCAAATATATAATTTATTTATTAATAAACTGAAATCATGAATAATATCAAACATAAGTAAAAAAGTGATTTTTAAATAACAAATGGTGATTAACATAGTGAAAAGAATAGTGAAGGTAGATATGCAGAAAATTATTATTTAAAAACCAATGAATTGCATTTTCCTTTCTATTTTAAAAGCATTGTTTGTGAAGCTTTAAATATACTTGAATTCAATTCTAATACAAGGCTGAATAATAGTTTAATTCAAGGCTTGGATTAAACTGTGCTACAAGTGAATTGTTCGAATTGAATTCAAGTTCCCTTTTCACTGGAATTAATTTCACTATTGAATTAAAGTGTAGATCAAGCATAATTCAACCCTTGACAATTGATTGTGTGGCTTCAATAACACTTGTTTTACAGTTTATTTTAAGCAAAATTGCTTATTGGGTTGGCAGTTAAGGCTTTAAAAATGACAATTGCATTAAGTTTTCCAAAAAAAACGAATGTTTGACAATGCAGTTTGTTAAGTCCATATTAGAGTTGTTCATTCAGTGTTCTACTTTTTTCCCCCATCTATTAACTTCACTCAATTGTTTTTCAGATGATTCTTTTGAAATTTGAATATTTGGTTGCACCTCATGTGCAGACACATACTCGTGCATGCCTTTTCAATTGTTTCTAGCAGAAATTTTTTGTTTGTTTATTTTTCAACTAAATATTTGCTTGTTTGTATGTCCACTGTTAAAATGCATATGAAAGTGTGTGTGTGTGTGTGTGTGTGTGTATTTTGCTTGTATTGGACATTTACCAATCTAAAATGATAATTTAATGCTGCATATTTTCAGCAGTTAATTTTCTGGGTAATGTTTGCTGTCAAGCTACAAAATGTTGCATCAAGTCTCAAGTGTGTTTGTTGGTCACACAAAATTGCGAGTATGCTAAAGAAAAATTTAGTACCTGAAAAATGCTAAATGTTGCTGGGAATTTCATTAAATCGTGTTTCCCAAATATGAACAAAACAATTTTTGCAAATGGATTTGAAAATAAAGACCAAAGTGTCCCTGGATTACAGCTGATTTTAGCTTTTGGTTGAAAAGTTATGAAAAATACAAATTTCTGTTTTAATGTATAAACTCTGATGTTAGATATCAACAGAACTGTACATTTAATCATTTAATTTCGCACTTGTTTCCACAACGCGGACGGACGATTTGAGTAGAAAATTAATATGAAAAGCAGTCGCCTGCCTGGGTTGAAGAAACAAAAGGAAAAATTATTTGATTCCAAAAAAACGGTTTAATAATAATATAAAACTTTTATGTGTAGATTCCACAACGGAAATAAGCAACTTGTCTCGAAAATTTCACGTAATTCACACGTTGATTTTTCAATGATTTTTTGAAACACGATTTTTGGAGTTTGTAGGCGAACGGTATAGAAAAGCAAAAGGGGAAGAAAAAGGAAGGAAGGAGCACCATTTCTATATAGTGGGATATATGTACTCATCTCCTATTTCCCAAAATAAGCAATAATCCTCTCCACAAATCTGACTTTTTTTTAATTTTAATTTTTCTAAAGTCCCAAAATGGTTACAGATTAGCCAGTTAATTTGCACTTTAGCGAGCTATTAGGAGCACCATTTCTATATAGTGGGATATATGTACTCATCTCCTATTTCCCAAAATAAGCAATAATCCTCTCCAGAAATCTGACTTTTTTTTAATTTGAATTTTTCTAAAGTCCCAAAATGGTTACAGATTAGCCAGTTAATTTGCACTTTAGCGAGCTATTAGGAGCACCATTTCTATATAGTGGGATATATGTACTCATCTCCTATTTCCCACAATAAGCAATAATCCTCTCCAGAAATCTGACTTTTTTTTAATTTTAATTTTTCTAAAGTCCCAAAATTGTTACAGATTAGCCAGTTAATTTGCACTTTAGCGAGCTATTAGGAGCACCATTTCTATATAGTGGGATATATGTACTCATCTCCTATTTCCCACAATGACCAATTTCCGTTCCAAAATATGAGATTTTGTAAAATTAAGTTTCTGTGTTATTGTTATATCTGTTGTATATTCCATTAGCATAATTTCATTATTCAGATCTTGGAGTATATTTTTCATTAATTTTTGGTTATAGTATCAGTCCCTATTCCTAAATTTCGCCACCGAAATAATATTCCTTTATTTTACTAGGACTGTTAAGTGCTTAACAGAGCTCTGTTAACTCTAAAATGAGCTCTGTAAAATTTTTTGGTTTTTGTCTCTGCTAGTTAAATTTAAATTTATCTTCACACACATAAATTTTTTAACATGTAGGGAAATGAAAAAACGGGGGTTTTTAAAGCTACTGGCAACACTGATACAATTTTTGAAAGAAAAAAAAAAGTAAAAACTAGAAGCATGGAAAAAATCATCGTATGAATGTAAAATGTTTTTGGAAGCAACTTTTAAAAGAGAACCAAATTAAAACAAGATTTTTCGTATGAATTGGGCCTTTGTGTAGGAGTCACTCAAAACTTTGAGTATTTTTCATATATTTTTTATAAGACAAGTCAATTGCTTGCATTCGAGAAAATACGCTTTAAATTTCATTTTAATATTTAATTATTTAATTATTAAAAAAAAACCCCCCAAAACTCCTAAAATTAAAATTAGTAATAAAACTCTCACATACATCTTTCCATCCATCCTAATATTTGCTAAATATTTTGCTTTATTTTTACCACTTTTATTATTTATACAGCAAAAAAAATCACTTTAAATTAATTTTTTTAGTTTTTATTTATAAATATTTCCAAAGAATTTTAAGCGCACAAATTTAAGACCGTTACAACCACAAAATTTTTTATATAGAAAAAAAAACTTACTGCACCATATATGTATATTCATTAAAATATTTGTTTCTAATCAATTAGTTTTTAATTGTAATATTTAAAAAGTAACACATTAAAGTGTTTATTCGTAGAAAACTAAAATGCATGGTCACTTAATATTTATGGATACTTTATCATATTTATATACTTATAATATTTTGAAAAATTAAAGTATTTTGCATACAAGTTTAATGAAAAGAGTTCTTGAAAGTTTGTTTTTTCTTTAACAGTAGACACATTTATTTTAAAGGCTTATAAAACAATTATCTCTTTTATATGAAAAGTAAATAGATTCGAATATACAATTATATATGTGCCCGTAATTATGAAAGTGGTCTAAGTTATGTGCATTTTTGCTTCGAAATATCAAATAAATCTTTGAAAAATTTCAATAAATATTTAAAAATTATTAAGTAAATTTATATTAATCAAGACTAGTACAACTTTAAATTAAAATGCTGCATAACATAAAAATACTTTTTAATCTGTCCAAATGTAAACTACTAAATATCTCGACCAGAGAATTATACGACTTAGACCACTTTCATAATTAAGGGCACACATGTTTTTCATTATTTGATTCGAATAAATTCATTCGAATAACAAAGAAAATATTATATTGTTTCGAAACAAAATATTTACTCAAAAGGAAAGATTCGACATTTTTTATTCGATTAATCGAAAAAAATTTAATCGAATAATTTTTAAAATTTTTTTATACCATTGCTCAAAAAATTGTTTTCGCTAATTTAGAAAAACACATTTATTCAGTTAGGCGAATAAAACATTTATTTACAAAACAAACAATTATTTTTATAATAAAAAGAATTATTTCTTTATTCGAAAAAACAAAACTATTATTCGAATTTGCTTATATACTTTAATCTTTTATAAGAAAAAAATTCATGTGGATATTTAAAATTGTTTATTCAATTATTTCGATGAAATATTGAGATTCAAATGCTGCAAAAAAATTTATTCGATTATTCCAATAAGAAATTATTCGATATTTCGAATAAAAAAATATTTATTTTGTAGCTCAAAAAATTTAATTCGTTAATAAAAAATATTGTTCAGTTAGTCCAATGAACAATTTATTTTCATTATTCGCATGAAGTATTTTATTCGAAAAAACAATTTGTTTTAGTTAATCGAACAAAAAATTTTTTTAATATAAATTGTTTATTTAAGCCATTTTTTTATTAGGATAATTAGTAAAGTACATTATATTATATGTATGTATAATAAATTTCTTATTAAAGTACAGAAATATTTCGTTAACTAAAATAAATAAATGCGATTATTAGAATTAAAAAATATTTCTGAAGTTCTATGAACAAAGAATTTTTATTCAACTACATGAGTAAGAAACTTTACTACAACATTTATAATATATCAAAATTAATAAATATTTTGTTTAATTATTCGATCAAAAAATGTTTATTTATTTAAGTGGTCGCAACCGATCAGGTGACTGATTTCACCGCTTATAATTGAGATATTCTTTGGATGTCAATACACATTTTTCAGTAAATTTGCTGGCATTGAAAGTATAAATTTCTCAAAGCAAATTGGGCCGAGTATACCCTATATGAATTGGCCTTGTGATGAATATTCAAATTACAAGCGGCGAAAGTAGTGACTAGTTCAATTCAGGCAATTTGATATGTAATATCCTTAACGTATCTTTAGTATTATATACATACATACAAAAATATATTAAAAACACATTACATTAGACATTTAAAAAAAAACTAGATTAATTTTTTTTTTACTCTAATATAATTAAAGTAGTTTGTCCGTGCATGCTTGTTAATCTGCACCATCTCTTGCACTTTTTTTTAACATTTTAAGTTTAAAATACTTTCCATTATTGAGTAAAAATTTTGTTTGTTTTTTTAAGTTAAAGGAATGTACTATAGATAATAAAAAATCACACACAGCAAAAAGCTATAACATGTTTTTATTAAAAACAAAATATTTCTCTTTCTCTTACAAATGTTTTATCTGGCACATTCATCGAAAAAAAAATATATACAAATAAAACCAACAACATGGAAATCTAAAACAAACTCCAATAATGCATTGATGGAAATGAATACAACAAAAAAAAAAACACATAACACATGGTAACAATTTTCCTAATTGATGTTGCAATATCCTTGTAAATAAAAATACAAACAACAAAAAAAAAACATATACACCAATTAAACGAAAAAAAAATCTGGAATATTTTTTCTTTAACTTAAAAAAAAAACCTTGATGAATTAAACAAACAACTACTGCTGCAACGATGGCAAAACAATCAATGCTTATGATACACATGGAATTGTATCCCAAAAAAAAAAAAAAACCAAAAAAAAAACAAACTGGCGTTAATGGAAAATGGTTGCACTCACATAACGCGGGCTTGACAATAATGATATTTGACCACTAACTCTAACAATGACTTTTTCGTTGGCTCCTGTGCTGCGATTTGGCTGAATGGTTGGTTGAATTGATGGTTTGAATGGTTTGTTGGTTTTTTGTTTTGTGCTTTTTTTTCTTGGTTTTTTTCTTGTTAACTTTTTTCTATATTTTCAATATCGATTTTCAAACTTTAACAAACATTATAAAATTGTAAAAAAAAATAACAAAATAACGGAAACGGAAATTGCTAAATAAATGTTGATGACTGCTAAACCAAAAACGGATGGCATCATTGCTGCTGCTTCGTCGTCGTCATTATCATGCTGCTGATGATGATAAAAATATTGCTGACGATGATGGCTGAATGTCTGAAAATAACCAACTGCCTTTACTTACATTCATTTGGTTCTGTGAAACCGACAACTACAACTACTTGCCAAAAAAATACTGCAAACTAAATTTCTATTTAAAAAAAAATCTATAAATGGTGATAAAAATATCCTTCACTAACATTTGCTTTTTTTGGGGGGGGATAAAAAAAACTTTTAACACACAACAAAAACACATCAAAATGCAATATCAAAACATCTGGTGAATCGTTAAAAACTCTCCATTTATGTTTTCATATAAAATACTAAATTCGTAAAATATATACAACAACAACAACAACAACAACAATAACAACAAAAACATTGAAACCTTTCACTAACATAAAAACTACTAACGCTACCAATAATGGAATTCTTGCTGCCTTTTTTTTTACCATGAAAAAAAATTGTTGGCAATAAACACATACACAAAATGTTAAATGTCAACAACACAACACTATCGCCATCTTCATCATCATCATCACCACCAACATCGGAATCTCCAATACCAATATCATTAATACAATCACCATCACCACCACCACCACCACCACTACCATTAACCATTAACACGGACATCACACACCACATCATCACTTGACTACTGCTTTTGCAACTTGTGTTTTATCACTTTGAAAATTTTGGTGTGCGTGGTGTGTTTGTTGTTTGCTAACACTTTTTCCTAAACAACTAACCATGTCTTGCCACGTAAAAAAAACAAAAAATACAACATCCGTTGATTTCAACACATTCTTATATTTGGTTTACTTTCTAACAAAAACTTCATTTCACACACACACACACACACACACACACACACACACACACACACACACACACACACACACACACACACACACACACACACACACACACACACACACACACACACACACACACACACACACACACACACACACACACACACACACACACACACACACACACACACACACACACACACACACACACACACACACACACACACACACACACACACACACACACACACACACACACACACACACACACACACACACACACACACACACACACACACACACACACACACACACACACACACACACACACACACACACACACACACACACACACACACACACACACACACACACACACACACACACACACACACACACACACACACACACACACACACACACACACACACACACACACACACACACACACACACACACACACACACACACACACACACACACACACACACACACCTCACGACATCATCATTATCCCCGTCCGAACACCATCTTTAGGTGGCCTGGATTAAAGCTGATGCAAAAGCCATTTTGGCCATACACGAACACGTTATTACAAATAACGATCGTCTATCGGTTACACACAACGACTACAACACCTGGACTCTCAACATACGTAATGTGAAAATGGACGATGCCGGCAAATACATGTGTCAGGTCAACACGGATCCCATGAAAATGCAAGTAAGTATCCATCCCTTCATCCATTGTAATCTAATAGCTGCTATCTATTTTACTTTTTATGTTATTCGTAAAGAAACAAAAACTCTAAATTAATTATTAAAACTTGCATAGAATGTATAGTTTGAGTTAAATGCCAATTGCTATTTGAAGGGAAAAAATGTGTTAAATTTTTTAAAAGAGGAAAGTCTAAGAAAATTTAAATTTTCGTAATTCATAGAATTTTTTAGACAGTTTAAGAAATTTATTATTCGACATATTGTCAGAAGTTTATTTTAATTTGAAATTTATTTGCCGGTGTTTCAGCGTTGTCTATATATTTCATTGTTGCTGTAACAAATCATCAGTAGACTTCAACCACACATTTTGAATAGTCACAAACCTCTTATCTTATGCACAGACTTTCAAGAACTATTTGAGAATTCACAAATAATAATATTTTTGAAAATCACAAAAAAAATAAGCGTAGTAGGCTTTGAAACTAATACAAAAAACCCAGCAAATAATTTATATTCGATTTGAATCTATTTATTTTTCTACAGTGAAGAAACTAAAATTTGTTTATTACATAGTTAATTTTAGTAGAACGGAACTACTAGCTGTTTTCGAAGGCCACAAAATCCTTATCGTAAGCGTTCTTTTTTGTTTGGTCCACTATGTGTGGTGTCAGTTGAAGTAAATAATTTTTAAAATCTATACCTAAGCAGTTCTACGCATAACCCGCCCTATACATGAAAAACAGAATTTACTTATTTTTTAACAAAAAAAAAAAAAAAAAAAAAAAAACGTTTAACTGATGTTCGAAAGAGAAGCAGTATTGTGGTCAAATTAAAAGTGCATAATTAGTGATTTTTTATGGGAATTGTTAAAATATATGTTTAAAATTTTTTAAACGCACTAATAATCCCAAATTAATATTTTACTTATTAAGTAAACTATTATTTTTTTTTTAATTAAAAATACATTGAAATTGATTATTGAGGGGTTTAGCTGGATCCTATGCGCATTTCACTGTTGCTAATGCAGATCATCAGGGAACCTTTACCCAAAGCTTCTTAGAACAACTAGCGTTATTATATTATAAACTTTCATTTAAACAAATGAGAAGCTCAATAACAAATAACAAAGTTGAAACGAGAACTCAATAATCAACATGTTTTTTTATTTTCTTTACCATTACTACATTGGCTGACTTTTTTCAGCTTCAAATTGTAGTTGTAAAAGTATGCAAAAAGAAAATAAGTGTAAATAACAACAACAGCTATTTAAGAATAGAGTGTTGCCGCACAAGTATTTTTTGACCTGGTGCAGTTAATTTAATAATTAGTGATTTTTTAAAAGTACTTAATTTTAAGGTTCCGTACACCAAAGTTTTCGCTACGCTGCACAGTGGGGTGAATGGTAAAGAAAGTGATGATTAATTCTTGAAAGTCGTAATTTTAAATTCTTGTTATTTTTTATTGATGAATATTAATAAATACATAAAAAGCCAGCATTTAAACAAATTTTTTGAAAAAAAAAATTAACCTTTTATGGGCTTTTTGTATTTTGGAGAAAATGGTCTTGTTTGACTATTTTCGCTGTAACTTTGGAATGAAAAAAGATAAATTAGTAGATTAAGTTATAAATTAAAGCATATTTTATGTGCCTTTAAGAAAATATTTTTTTTTTGTTTAAATAAAAATAATAAATATTTAATATGTATTTTCAACATTGATTTTTAGCAACTGGAATTATCTCACAAAAACCTTCATAACTCGAAAATCGCACAAATGCGCAAATAGGTATTCTGGGATTTATTAGCTAAAATCTTATATATTAAGAGCATTAAATCGTTTTTCCCTGCACTCATCCGAAAAGTTGTTGAAACTCAATGTATGTATGTATCAAAAATACCACATTTTTAGAGCAATTTTTTTTTTTTTTATATTTCTAAAACATTTATCTAGACAAAAAATAATTTTTATAATCCTCATATACCTTTAATTGACGGTTTCATTATAAAACTTTTACTTATAGAAGTCTTAACAAAAATTATAATCACTTGAAAAATCAAAATTTTCTCTTTAAATCAATGCGCGCAATTATTGAAATTTGAACAGACACTGCAAACAAAGTAAACTACCAAGAACTTTTATTTTTGCAGTTGGTGATGTAAAATTTTATCTACTTTCATATGGTACCAAATACGGTTGTGAAAGTTAAAGTTCATCTTTTGAATTAATCGCCACTTGTGAAGGCCTTCACCCACAGCTGTCCGTCATAGGCTATTTTCTCAGCGACCGTAAGAGCTACGGAACTGAAAATCGGACAGAGTATGTAGGAGCTGCTACAATAACAAATACATGAGAGCTAAAAATTAAAGGGTGTTCCAAAACTAGCAACGAAAAATGTTAAAATTCCATGTAATATACATACAATTATATGAACATATGTATATTGACACTTGAAATAAGTAAAATTAGTGTATTTTTATACAGACTACAACAATTAACACTAAAATTTAAAAAAATTAAAATTAAAGGGTGGTCCATCAGTTAATGCAATTTTGACTATGTAATTTTAACAACTTGCTGTATCTTGGAAACCGTAAGAAGCAAACTCTTGAAATTTTCAAAAACGGTAAAACTAAAATATTCGAAAATTATAAAATCGCCAAAAACCCAAGAAAAATCGCTTAAACGAAAAAAAGCACCAAATTAAAAAAAATTCTAACACTAAAATAAATCAGCAAAACCGAAAAAATCTAAAAAATTAAAAAATCGCCAAAATGAAAAAAACGCCAAAACGAGAAAAAGGCGCCAAAACTAAAAAACTGCCTAAAGCCTGGTACTCTGTTCGCGAAATGCTGTCAAACTACATATAAAAGTATTTGGTATGAAATATTTGCGAAATATATTTGCAAAAGTAGTACTCTGTTCTTGTTGTAAAAAACACGTAAAATCATGTCTTCCCATGCAAAATTAGTCTGGCATCATTTTAGTTTAGCTGCGAAACATCATGAGCAGTGCTTTTTTCGCACGGAATTTTAACAATATTGCATACTTTGTAAAAAAAACCGCGAGTTGGGCTACATTTCAAATTTTTCACGCAAAATAATCAGTGGTGCTGAAAATTTTTCACAACTTTGAACAGAGTACCATGCTTAAATGAAAAAAACGCCAAAAAGAAAAAATCGCCAAAATGAAATAAGTCGCCGAAATGAAAAAACGCCAAAAACCGGAAAAAATCGCCAAAAACGAGAAAACGAAATGCCAAAACTAAATAAATCGCCAAAGTCGAAAAAACGCAAAAACCGCCAAAACTAAAAAAAAATCAAAACCGAAAAAACCCCAAAAACGAAAAAAATGGCAAAACTATACTTTATATAAGCTAAAGTTCGTATTGAATTACATATCTAGAACCCTTCGTGCGCGGGTCAAAGTCGCACTTCAGCGAATTTATTTTTTTTTTGCATTTAAATTAATTTGAAAAATCTTGGAAGTTAATAAAATGTTTAAAGTCGTTGAGTTTTTTGTTTTTTAATATTTCTTTGTACTTTTCGCTTATTTTGCCATTTTATATGTACAGATGCCGCATTATATACAATTAAATAGTGAGTGAAACACAGATCACATTATCACTACTAGAGATGTGTACATGTCGTGCTTTTATCGTGTCACGCGTGATTCACGTGATTCGTGATCAAATATTATAACTAATCACGCGTGAGTGCCTGAGCGTGACTGACAAAAATTTACTCGTGCGTGATCGTGCGTGAGCTTTTTTTAATAATCACGCACGAATTCTCACACTCTCACGAGATAACATTCCTGCATTTATTATTATTTTATAATAATAAACGCATATATGTATAGTAATATGTAATGGTAGTATGAGCTTACAAACATAATGAATACCACCCAAACAAAATGTTTCGAATTTTTTTGAAGTCAGACTTGTCGTAACGAATTCGTTAAGACATTTCGGTAGTTTCTCTGAACAAGTTGTTTTAAACAATTAAACTTTGATTTTTGAGTACATAACTAAAAGTCTGTAAACATTTTTTTTAAATAAATTTTTTATAAGTTGATAAAAAAAAGGACTGTAACAAATATTAAAAAACGTGAGTATGTGCAAATTATTTCGACAATAGCAGAAACATAACGGTGAAGCGGTACTCTGCTATAAAAGCAAAAAAAAAATCGTACCTACATGTCGTTACAAATTTGTACCGACTTATCGTAACGAATTCATACCGACATATCGTTACGAAGTCGTGTCAACCATTTCACACAAAAATTGTTACGATTTCGGTAATAATTCGAATCCGAAATCGGAAGATTTTGTCGACCAATCGTTACGAATTCTTTGCGAATTCGGAGCATTTTGTTTGATGGGTACATATAGCTTTGTAAGTATGTATGTATGTATGTATGTTTCTTAGATACCCTGTAGGAAGTATCAATTGAGAAACACTACTGATTCAACAGTGCCTTTGTCAACAATACTACTGACGAATTGTACCGCAGAAAATGTTTTTTGCTTTGGGGGCCGTCCATATATTATGTAATGCTGTAGGGGGGAGAGGTGGGGTTCGAGTTTTGTTATGGTGGGGGAGGGGGGGAGTCTTTGAAAATGTTACGTAACAGAAAAAGTTTTAGTAATTTGTATGTTTTCTTCATTTAATATGCTTTTCTCATTTATTTGATTATTATTTATTTAATTGATCATACGTCTTACCTTCACATTTATATTATGTATGTATACATACATATATACATGTGCGGAATGTCAATTTTTGATATACGAGAATTTGAATTCGAATATTTAAAATGATATCCGCGAATACGAATATTTAAAACGATATTAAATTAACTTTGATTTATATTAATTTACATTGTAAATTTTACAAAAACACGAGCATACATATATACATAGATATGTATATATTTATAAGTAAGAACCTATTTTTCAACCCAAAACACATAAAAATTATATTATACATATACTTTTTCGTCAGCGTGCGTGGTCGTGATAAGTTGTAAACCACTCGTGCGTGATTAAAAATATTTTATTCGTGAGCGTGCGTGATCGTGAAAATTTTCAAAATCATTCGTGCGTGAAAGTGCGTGAGTAAAATATTTTTCTGCATGAGCGTGCGTGTCGTGTGTCAGAAAACACTCACTTGCACCTCTCTAATCATTGCCACAAACCAATAAATATATCAATAAATATTACGATTATTGATTCGCAAAAAGTTACTGAATCCAGAACCTTTACCTGGATTTAGTAACTTTTATTACAATAGTCCTATCGCCAAAATAAATATAACGAGAATTTATCGACTTTCCTATTCAGTAAAATATTTTAACGGCACCAGCAGTCGGTTGGAAAAAAAGTCACAAGATCAAATTCATTGAGTTTTTCTTTATTATTCTTTTTACTTTCGCTTATTTTCACATTTTCTCTATAGAGATACAACATAATAATGATGTAAATGAAGAGTTAGATAAAGCTAGAGACTGTCGTAAAAAAGAAATTACAGAATCACATTATCGTCACCGCCAACGAATATATATATTGATTAATATTAGGATTTTTTATTCGCACAAAGTTATTGAATCCAGTACCTGAAGCATATTGAAACAGATGTTCAGTACAAAGTTTCTTTTTTATTAGGGTTCCGTACACCAAAGGTGAAAAGGAACCCTATTGTTTTCGCTACGCTGTCCGTCTGTCCGTCTGTCCGTCACGCGGTATTTTCTCAGGAACCGTAAGAGCTACGGACCAGAAATTTGGACACAGTATGTAGAACCTTGGCCGCTACAACAACAAATACATGAGAAATAAAAATTAAAGGGTGTTCCAAAACGAGCAACGAAAAATGTTAAAATCCCATGTAATATACATACAATTGTATATTGAAACTTGAAATTTGTAAAATTAGTGTATTTTTATACAGACTACAACAATTAACACTAAAATTTAAAAAAATTAAAATTAAAGGGTGGTCCATCAGTTAACGCAATTTTGACTATGTAATTTTGACAATTTGCTATATCTTGGAAACCGTAAGAGGCAAACACTTGAAATTTTCAAAAACGGTAAAACTAAAAAACCGAAAATTATAAAATCGCCAAACCAAAAAAAAAAAAATCGCCAAAATTAAAAAAAATCGCCAAAACTAAAAAAATCGCCAAAATTAAAAAAATTTCTAGCACTAAAATAAATCGCCAAATTTGAAAAAATCGCCAAAATAAAAAAAACGCCAAAATGAAAAAAAAAACGCTAAAAAATCGCCAAAACGCGAAAATGTCGCCAAAACTAAAAAAAAATTTAAATAAAAAAAAATCGCAAAAATGAAAAAATCGCCAAAAATAAAAAAAATCGCCAGAATGAAAAAACGCCAAAAACCGAAAGAAATCGCCAAAACAAGAAAATAAAGTGTCAAAACTAAAAAAGGAGCCAAAATATAAAAAAAATCGCCAAAACCGAAAAAACGCAAAAACCGCCAAAACAAAAGAACCGAAAAGACCCCAAAACGAAAAAAATGCCAAAACTATATATTATATAGAATGAAATTTGTATTAAATTAGATATCTAGTGTTCGTACGGAACCCTTCGTGCGCGAGTCAGAGTCGCCTTTACTGAATTTTTATTTTGTTTTTTAATTTAAACTTTAATTTGTGACATGAAATTAAAAACAATTTCAAAATTAAAATTTTAACCAATAATTTCATCTAAATTCCCATGGAAACCTCTATTCTCTTCGAATAAAAATTAAAGTGTTTAATTCTTTAAAATTATTCATAAAAATTTGTTTGCCTATTTTACTTTGCAACAATTTTCCTCTCGTATTCATTAGTTTCAATACAAAGTGTTGCATAGAAAAATTTGCATTTTATAACATTCCTTTTTTGTCTTGTCCTAAAGTAAAATCAAGATTATGTCTTTTCATAACACACTACATATTTTAACTTTTCTCTTTGTCATTCCCTTCGACTCCTAGGAATATGAGTCTTGTTATTTGCTTCTATTTTTCTTTCCACTCCACTTTTAGCATACACATTAATATTATGTTTGTCATACATGGCATTAGAATGGATTACATTGTTGACTTCTAGGATTAGTACTTTGTGATGATGCCCATAATGGCCTGGAATGCTGATGATGTTGCAGATGTTGCTGTTTGACTTTTTGGTCAAAATAATTGGTTTAAGGTTCAAGTCGATACAAGTTGGTTAATAAACATTTGCTTATTTTACTAAAATTTTTGTTTCTTTGTTATGCATATGCAATTTAATTAAAAATATAGAAAGGTAATTTTAATGTTTAAAATTATATTTAGAGAGAAAAATAACTAAAATAAATGCTTACAAATTAACATAAATATAACTGCAAGGATTATTAAGATAAAATTTTATTGAAATTTAATATTAAAGAGTGACAAAATCTATGCATAAGTAAAAAAATATAATTTTGGTTACACAAAATATTTGCTACCTTACACCTTAACACTTCAGATTATCTGCTTGTCTTTTTAGCAAGAAATTCAGGTTCACATCAATAGCAACCCAAGAAGTATGCATATGAGCTGTATAATCTCATTTATCTTTGCATTAACTTGTTACCAAGTTAGGATAAACAAATTTTTGAGCAAATATTTTTATGTGTGTAGAGGCTAAAAATGGGTGTAAAGATAAATTCGAATTTACCTAGCAGAGACAGGAACCAAAAATTTTTATATATCATTTTAAGCACATAACAGAGCACTGTTAGCTATTTAACAGGATTATGAATCCTTGAAACTGGAACGAGATAGATAAACATTTTTTCAATTGCTTCAAAATGTATTTTATAAAATTATAAAAGTAATCTATATATATAAAAGAGTAACGTTACTGACTGACAGCCCAAACGAGTACAGCTAGAGAGCTGAAACTTGGTGTGTAGGTTCCTCTTACAATTTTTATATTTTTGGAAATTGGAATGCAAGAGGGGGAAAAGGGGTAAAATCGATATCTTTATATTGTAACGTCGCTTACTTTCCCAGCCGAGGTATGACTCAGTCTGCCAGGGTTCTTACCAAAGGTCGACTTCCTTTGAAATAAAATATGTATCTTTTAGATGTTGAAGATATATGGAACAGTTATTTATTTAACGAAATCTAGGTGCTACTTTAAATCAAATTCTACTACTTATAATAAACTTAAATTTACGAAGTCCTCCGCAATTCGGCTGGCAATATCACTGCAGCAGCGGTAAGGTGATGATAACCAGTTCGACAGTTGATGTTTTCCTGTACTTCGGGTCCTCTGGTAAAGAAAAGCAAAGATATAAGAATTCGTGAAAATAGTTAATTGAATTCAAACTCAAAATGTATTCAGGGAATCTTGAGATCGGCTACTTTTAGTTAATCGGCAAACTACGGCAAAACGAAGTCAAGATGTATTCGGGAGACCTTGAGATCGGCTATTTTAACTACTGTTAGTACGATTGTAAGATGTATTCGGGAGATCGTACAATCGGCAAACTACGGCACAACGAAGTCAAGATGTATTCGGGAGATCTTGAGATCGGCTACTTTTAACTACTGTTAGTACGATTGTAAAATGTATTCGGGAGATCTTACAATCGGCAAACTACGGCACAACGAAGCCAAGATGTATTCTGGAGATCTTGAGATCGGCTACTTTTAACTACTGTTAGTACGATTGTAAAATGTATTTGGGAGATCTTACAATCGGCAAACTACGGTATTAGTACTACGAACTACTTATATATGTATAACGAAGCACGAATCGATATCGGTTAATGCCTGTTTGTTCAGTACCAAACTGGTTCTTTTATGATTGTTCAATTATCAATTAAGTGAGACTTGTATCTTGACTTACGGTTAATAAACAATCTCAGAGGTTAACTCTAATGAAAACATGCTGTTGTTTTATTAAAAGACAATATGTACGCTACGCTAAGTGAGGTGTTATACACTAGTATGTTATATATTTTGATATTTATTAGGAGACTTGTAACGACACGTTACAATATCTCAGAAGCTACGATAGATAGACTCCAAATTTTAAAAGTATACGAATACTGCCAAAAAATAAGCCGACACTTGTTATATCTAAAAACAGTGTCGTATGAATAATATAGATTACACCGCGCAACAAAATTTTAAAAATTTTAAATGCTTTTAAAACCACTATACAATTTTGATGTATTGTGGTTCCAGTAGTACAAAAATGGTCCAAATTTTAAATTCTATGGTGAGGTTTTTTTTTAAATTTTTAAGTAAAATTGTTAATTTTTTGAGACATGTCTCCTTTTATTTTTTTATTGTTTTGGAGTTACAATAAAAAATTGTAGCCAAAAATATTTATTTTACTTAAAAATAGCAATTTTTTTTTTTTTTTTAAATCGTGAAAAGTCGAAAACGGTAAAAATTGTTCAGATTTATTGCTTTATCGTAAAGCTACATGTCATAGAACCCAAATGAGATATCGACCATAAAAATCGATTGAATCTTTTCGCATTTATTCACAATTCAGCGAATTCACTAATTTTCTCAAAATTTTAATTTTTTTTTTGGTTTGATATACTTACAATTGAGTAGCTATTGTTCTTCTTTCGATTGATTGAATTTTGAAAATATTTTCTCCATACTATGTACAAATTTTCATATCGAAAATGTATTACATAGTAGCATTCGTCTATTTTTTTGGCGAAACACGACCTACAATATTGACTTAAGAATTAAAAAAAAAACCCTCTCCATAGAATGTAAAATTTGGACCATTTTTGTAGTACTGGAAGCACAATACATAAAAATTGTATAGTGGTCTTAAAAGCATTATTTTGCTGTTGACCTGTGTTATAACATAATTAAATAGCACTCATATTAAGATATTAGAGCGCTGCGTAAACAGTATTGAAATGTATATACATACGTTTTGTTTTTTAAATGTATTGTCGTTGCTTGTATAATACTAAACCAATAATAAATGATGTCGTTTAATAAGCGAAGCACTACGGATGCATTGATGTTCGTGTATATGAGAGTTTACAAGCGATGTCGCGAAGACTTCTTATTCGTAACAATAACTCAAAAGAAGTAGTGTTGACGCATCTACGCTTGTTATTTTGCATATTGTACGTGTAAGTGTGGGTGTAAGATATATATGGTAAGCTATTGTGTATTTATGGGTGGCCAATGCATGTACGTGCGTTTGCATGTGCGCAGAAAAATTAAAGATCATATACACAACGTGTTTGCGTATTTATATGCATGACGCTTGTATCAAGAAGCAAGCATCACAAATTCTTCCGTCACGAAATATTTTCTTCTTTACTCCCATACCTGCAATAACTGAAACAAATGTCTTGCCAACAGTGTTGTTTAGCATTTGTTTTAGAAGATTTCGCTGTAGTAAAGCATTTAATAATTCCCTCATGTCTTAAAAGTTCTTGTAAGTGGTCTTGTGCAGGGGTCTAATAGATATATAATTTAGGGTCGCATGAGTAATATATAAAAACTAATAAATAAATATCGCTCATACGTAGCCATAATTGTTTAACCTTAGTTGAGGCAAATGGGATAAACATAATGAACTAAAAAGCCTCAACCAACAATTTTATTTTCACAACAAAAATGTTCCATTGTTCCATGTTCGATTCAATTTGACAAAAATTACTTAAGTGAGTCTTTCACGAGTACTTTTGACAACGAAGAACTTATAAGTCGCTTCTACGCTTCAAAAAGTCTTGACAATAATTCAGGCTTTTAATTAAAAATTACTCGAAAAAGAGTCAAAAATAAAATGGAATAAAAAGTAGTTAAAGAATGAAGTTGGAATTGAATTGACGTGCTATAGCAGTATGGCAAGGGGTCACAGTTGCCAGGTTTTTTGTTTTTCACTGTAGCTTAGGATGTGTAGATGTACGAAGTAAATCCGACAAGAGTTTATTTTATGTTCAGGAAGTGAGTTTAGTTTTTTTTTTTTTTTTTTTTTTTTGAATCATGTACAAGAATCAAACAAGACTCGAATATGATTTAAAATTTCATAAAATGCTTGCTGGGTATGTACACATATGTATATATAAGTTCAAATATTTATGTGTGTGTGCAGCTGTGTGTGTATGTGTGTCTGTTTGTTGTATAAATATTCTTCTTTATGTAAATATAATGTTCTATTTGCTTTTCACTTAATTCACTTTGCAAGGGAGCTGGATTTTATTACAGTCGCGCAAAAAAAAATAACAAAATGAAATGCTAACTAAATAATGGCATATGTTTGTATGTGAACTGAAGTGTTTATGGAAGGGAAGCAGAAAAAAATTTTAATATCAAATAAAATTGAAATTGTCATCAACTTCAAGCTTGGTGTTTTTTTGTTCTTCTCTTAATTTTTCACATTTTCATTTGACTTTTCACTATTTATATAGACTTTTTATATTTGTGAGAGGCAAAAATAAAATAGATTAAACTTTGAAATTAGTGACAGAAAGTATTACATGAACGCAAAGGCGCTGGAAAGAGTAGGGTATGGATTTCGGTAAATGTGTTTTCATTAAAAGTTATAGAGGATTCTCTAACTTTATTTTATGGCACTGATTAAATTGAAACTTTCCACTGGCTGGGAGATTTCAAAGACAATTACTCAACTCACAAGCCTTGTTGTATCGTTTAAAGTTGTATTTAAAAACAACACAATGTCAAACAAAATTTCTCAAAACAAAAATTTGAGAAATTTTATTTAAGGAATTGTAAAATTGTTGCCTTTGCAGAAATTTTATTTGAAATTGTCCTTTCGCATTTACTAACCAAATGGCTACACATGTACCTTAAAGTAATTCACCTATTAGACACTAGAGTCGCTGGCTGCAACGATGATATAAAAAAATTAACAAAAGTCACAATAGTAGATTTGCTTAATAATTTAATATTTCAACATCGCTCCTCTGTTCACTGTCCATTTCCTAGAGAAAGCAACACTCATATATATTTATGGTTTATTAATTATATACATATATCGAACTTTATTTTTGGTCCAAAATCGATTTTCATCACAAAAAAAAAAAGTCCAAAAAATGTGTTGATTAAGCATTTTTGGAGGCTATAGCTTGATATGTTACTTCCCTTTAATAAAAATCATGACAGTAAGTCTGCTTGTTGGAAGAAGCTTTTAACAAAAATTACTGAATAGACTTTGCCTGAATTATTTAAAAAAAAATGTACATTATTATTATCGTTTAAGAGCATATTAAAGCAAGAAAGCTCTCAGGAGCCTTAAGAGTTTCATAGGGTTTGAATTACAATTCATAATATAAAATTTTCAATTGTAGATAAAGCTAAAGAAATGTGACAAATATTGCCAACATTTATTTGTCTACATATTTGATTATACTCGTACATGCAGTGCAATTTTTGCCGTAAGCTAATCCTTTGGCTTAAGCTGCTCCTTTTGACACTATTCAATCCCAGCAAAAAAATACACATTACCATCAGAACTACTTGCCATATAATGACTTACTTTTCTGATTACCAAATTTCGTTACTCGCTTACAAATCACATTACCTAAAATTTAAAAAAATTATGTATACACAGAAAAAACTAAATTTCATTTTCTGTAACCAAATTCGTTGAATCAGTAAATATTTTATTTGAATGCGGTCCTACAAATAATTTTGTAAATTGTGATAAAAATTTAAATGAATCATAGTTCGGCTGAGAGAAAATGTTACTTCAGTGTGTTGGTGTTTATCTTGCTTGTTGATAGGAACAACGTGCTGTTGTGCGGTTGTTGTTGTTTATTTTGATTGATCGTGTTGTATACATGTAAATGCCGAAAATTAGCCGACAAACGTCGTGACCTGTTTCTTCTCTACACAGTTTTTTCGTACAAATTAATTTAGTGGAACAGTACAGAATATTTACTGAAACTAAGTTTGATTTCAAACAAATATTTGTTTAAAAATTTTTTGGGAATAATTTTTTCTGTGTAAGTTGCTAAATGAGGAAAATGATTCGTTTAGATTAAATTGATTACGTGAATAACCCAGCAAAAACGTTTACCTACTAGAATGCAAAAAAGTGTATGTACTCTCCAGTCGTGAGTACTTACAATTTGACTGAATAAGCCATTATTTTTGTATGAGAAGTTCAAAAAGTATGCCTACAAATATCCAAAAGTTAATAGATTACTGATTGCCTAAAAGTATTCAAAATATAATGGGTTATTTTATGCTCACAAAAATGCAAAATGTAATAAAATAGCCAAAAATTATAAACAAATAGATTTTTGTAACATAATTATAAAATTTGAACCTTTTTTGGGATTGTTAAAAATCATAATTTTATAAAGCAAATATATGAAGACGTATATTGAAGATTATGCGAAAATAATTAGATTTTGTAATAAATATTGTAGTAAACCAAAGTTATTTTATTGTTTTCGAAGCTCACTTCCACGATCAATAAATATTTTTTAGATAGATTTCAGCATTAACTAGGAAGTACTACAATAAGTACCTTCATGTAATGATATAAATAAGTTGTTATTTTATTCATTACAAGACAGTCATTATTATACACATAAAATAATTAAATAAATAAGTACCACTCATTACTTTTTCAGCCATTAAAAGAGTACTACCCATTACAAAATCTTCAAAATTTTTTGCTGGGAAGTTTCCAAATAAAACAAAGTAAGTACTTCTCAAGAATCGATTTTTTTAGTCTCACGCCTTGTTAAAATCATTAAGTTGGTAATCCAGTAAGGAATAGCTTCCACCAAAAATGCCTAATTCCAAACTCGATTACCTTTTTTGAAATTTTTTGCTGGGATGTTCCATCAACTTTGATTTCCATAAAAAAATCTCCTAATCGTTTTGTTACCAATAAACTGACAAATTAAATATATTATCTACAGAGCAACTCTTTGTTAAGCCAGGAGAAAATAAAAACTAAAAAAAATAAGTAAATAAAATAAAAAAACACACAAAAGGCAAATGAAATAAACTCATAAAAAATTCAAGTGGTTTCTCATATGTCGCCGCCAACTTCATTGGCTTCATATTCCATTTATATCCACTTCCGACTGCTGTGTTTGATTTGTCATGCTGGCTTACTGTAGTTGTGTTTGTTATTATTTGAGTTGTTGGCTTAACACTCGAACTACGAGTATCAAGTCAAATACACTGCTGGCAGATACCAAAGAGAAATCTTTTTTTTTCTTTACTACTTTTCGCTTTTATTATATTTTTTCTTCAAGTAGAACGTGCTCATTTTTTTTATTCGAACGCAGATGGTTAACCCTTCCACATACACATTTTACACTTGACTTTGAGTCTTGCAAATGTGTGTGCTGGGTGAGTAGCAGGTCTAACAGTGTATTACAGGAGTTTAATCGTTAGTAATTTCATTATTATTTTTTTAATCGAATTTGTGAAGGGATTTCTGAGACATAAATAATGTATATTTTACAATTTCGGTGTCGAACTATATTGTAAAATAAGATATTGAACAAGCACTATGGCAAAACAGTTTGTATATGGTTTTTTTAAACATCGACAGGAATTAGTGAAATATGAAATAAAAATTATTATTTGATATGCTTGATGTAAAATTTTGATGCAGTTCTTTTGCCTCCTAATCAAGATTTTAAGATAAACTATTGCAAAAAAAAAAAAAAAAAAAATCAGGGACAGAAAATATATAAAATATTGGGATTTGGTTTGTTTCTTTTACGTTTTTTTAAACTAAAAGTGTAACAATTCCCATAAAAACGCTAATTATTAAATTGACTGTAGCCTATCAGATGTGCGATAGCTTTCCGTGAGCACCTGCCATTACGGCCTTATCTCACGGGTGCCAAAGCACCGGGTGTGGGTTAGACGCCAGACCAACGCCCCCATGCACCCTATTAGAATGAACCTATGGCCCACTCCATAAGGCACATAGGTTGCAATCTTTGAATATAGTTATCCCTGTACTATATTCAATTACCTTGCTGAGGTAATTTGAGCTATCTAAACTCCGCTGCTATGTCCGTGCCCATAGCAGCTTCTGTTGAATGACAACAGCACCTAGAATAGTGTCTGGCTGACCGCGTCAGACCAATCACTAGCATTGATTTCACACTGGGAAGCCAAGACTATTCTCCCAGCGATTTTGGTAGCAACCACAGCCACCACGATAATTCTCTGGCTTCCACGCCAAGGTGTTGTGTATACACCCATAGTGAGGTCCCCATGAGAATTCCTCAACCATTGCCGGCACAGCTCAACCACTCATCCGAGATGAACCCATGCCTGTGTCGCCAAATAACCAGTGCCTACTCCACACATACCAAAATCATCCCTTTAACCCCGTGGGGTATACCCCATTGGGGTAGGACGAACTCGGCATTTTAGCAAAGGAAACTGACGACCGCTACATGCACTCAAAACTTTAAAGCAGCTCGGCTGTCGGGCAACCGGCACCCGTGGCACCAGAAGTAGCCTCTGGTTAGACCTCGAAGTTCCACCACAAGGGCTTCACCTCTATCGTCTTTTGAACTCAGGGGCAGTTCTAGGTGACGCTGCACCTAATTGACATCAACAGGACCTGTCTTCCTTTTGTTATAAATATGTGCACATCCTTTGCTCTGTTTATATTCAGAGATTGGGTAGTAACACATAAGTTCTATGGGTAATGTACCAAAGGTACGTCAATGGAAAAAGCCACATCACCCCAGCTGGGGCCCCGGGGTTGCCACACCCGTAGTCTTTATAGACTCCCCTGGGGGACTGTAGCCTGTCAAAAAAAATACTTGTGTGGCAACACTCTATTCTTGAATTATTTACATTTATTTTCTTTTTACATACTCTCACAACTACAATTTGAAGCTGAAAAGAAGGCCGCCAATGTAGCAATGGTAAAGTAAGAAAATAAAAAAAAAACATGTTGATTATTGAGTTCTTGTTTCAACTTTGCTATTTGTTGTTGAGCTTCTCATTTGTTTAAATTAAAGTTTATAACATAATAACTCTAGTTTTTCTAAGAAACTTTGAGTAAAGGTTCCCTGATGATCTGCATTAGCAACAGCGAAATGCGCATCGGATCCAGCTAAACCTTTCAACAATCAATTTTAATGTATTTATAATGAAAAATATATTTTACTTAATAAGTAAAATATTAATTTGGGATTATAAGTGTGTTTAAAAATTTTAAACTTAAACATTTATTTATGTTTATTATTTTTACTTTCTATTTTTTTTTTTCAAACGCAATAATAGTTATTGCTTCCAAATTTTGTTATGAATACTGAAATTTTTATTGAACAAAATTTAACTAATAAATAAAATTTAGTAACTCGCACACAAGGGGTTCCGTACGATCACTACTTAAGTACACAATTTTTTTCGGTATTTGCGTTTTTCTAGTTTTGGCGTTCTTTTCGTTTTTAATGATTTTTTCATCTTTAGCTTGTTTGGTTTAGTTTAAGTTCTTTTTTCTTAGCTTTGGAGTTTTTTATTTATTTTTTGGATTTTTTTCTGCTCTTTGGCGTTTTTTAATTTTTGCCGATTTTTTTAGTTTTTGACGTTTTTTTCGGTTTTTGGCGATTTAGTTTAGTTTAAGCGACTTTTTTACTTGTAGAGTTTTTTTGGCGATTTTTTAGTTTTTAAAATTTTTTTCGATCTTTGGCGATTTATTTTAGGTTAAGAGTTTTTTTTTTTGTCGTTTTTATTTTCTTTTTGAAGATTTTTTAATTTTTAAAGATTTTTAAAATTTTTGACGATTTAGTTCAGTTTTAGCGATTTTTTTTTTGTTGTGGAGTTTTTTTTTTAATTCTAAGTTTTTGACGTTTTTTTTAGCTGTGGCGTTTTTTGAGGATTCTTAACTTTTTGATGTTTTTTTTCGGTTTTTTGCGATTAAGTTTAGTTCTAGCAATTTTTGTTAGTTGTGGCGTTTTTGCGATTTTTTAGTTTTCGACGTTTTTTTTTAGCTGTGGAGTTTTTTGAGGATTCTTAACTTTTTGATGTTTTTTTCGGTTTTTTGCGATTAAGTTTAGTTCTAGCAATTTTTGTTAGTTGTGGCGTTTTTTGCGATTTTTTAGTTTTTGACGTTTTTTCGGTTTCTGGCGATTTATATTAGTTTTAACGATCTTTTCAGTTGTGGCGTTTTTGTTTTGTTTCTGCGATTTTTTTTCGGTTTCCTGCGATTTTTTGAATTTTGGAATTTTTAGTTTTAACGTTTTTCAAAATTTCAAGGGTTTCCCTCTTACAGTGTCCAACTTACAGCGAGTTCTAAAAATTTCAAGTGTCTATATCGTTACCTTAATATAGAATGGCCGTAAATCATTTTTTTTTATATGGAATTTTTTGCATATTTCGATAGAGAAACATATAATGTATCAAAAAATTCTAAAATCTGGATTTGAAAAAAATAATGAGTTGGGACCTTTCTGTATTATGGTAACGTTATATAATAGTCTGTATATTACAGTAGGATTTCAAAATTTTTCTTTGGTCGCTTTACAAGACCCTATAATTTTTAACTGTCATATAATTGTTGTTACAGAAATCATGACGGGTCATTTAGCATTTGCATATTAAAACATTCAGCACACGTCTACAAATTTGATCGTTTCTGGGCCTCTTTAGAACTAGATCTATGCTTGTTTAACCGTGTAAACTAAATGCTTTTGTTAATGAATAAATGCTTTAACATTATATTTACTTTGTTTTCTTGTATTTTTTTATGATTTAAGCTTTAATATGTTTATTGTTTTAATGTCATTTCATGGCTGTCATCGTCGACATTTCACCCAAATAAGAATATGAATGAAATTATATTTGTGTACATGTATGAATTAAATTATTATATGTACATGCAGAAGTATGTTTAAATGTATATGTATGTGTGTGTGTGTGTGTGTGTGTGTGTGTGTGTGTAAATATTTGCATTTAGTTGTTGACAATTTTCGGTTCATGTTAATATACATTTATACATATATGTACATATATATAAATCCATGTGCGTGCAAGGATATCATCATATATTCATGATTCAATTGTGTCTGTGTGTGAGTTTGATATCATTTTATTTTATTTATTCACTTGTGTATGTCGGATAGTGTGTTGAAAATTTTAAATTTCTTTTTTTTAAGAGATTCACTTTATTTTCATTTTATTTTGAAAATTTTATTTGAGTCTGCACTGACAAGTGCTACTGCTGCTGTATTTCTTATAGAATACGAAAAGTAAAGTGTCCCCTAGGAGAATTTTACTCTCTCACTCATTTTTAACATCTGTCCTTATTAAAAATTCAATTGGATTTAATTTTGTCTCAACTTCTTTTAAAATTTATTCACTTAATGTGTTGAAATATTTAATGGGCTGCGACGTGACATGAAGAATGTTTAAAAAACATGACAGACCAGAAGTGCCTCTTAAATAAGATTATGTAAAATTGACAAGGTTGACAATAACGAACGGGGAAGATAAATAGAAGTTTAAACGTTTTATTGAGAATACATGAATAAATGTCGACATTGTCATTTTGTTTAAGTTTTAAAGCTACAATAATATATATATATATTAAAAAGGTTACAGTTCCATAATGTAAATGGGTAGGGTAAAATTTGTTGTATTAGAATCAGAGGTATAAGTGAGTTTTAAAAAATAACACAATTTGCACACACACAAAAAATTAAAACAGAAATACTTCTTCAGCTTTAATAAGCACGGCGTAAAATAATATTTTTTCAAAAGCTTTTATTTAACTTGCAATGTAAGCGGGTTCACTTCTCAAATTCTTATGAAACCGCGCATATGCATTGAGTTCCCGTTGTAATACAATATGGGCAGGGTTACGCCTCTATAAATCATATGTTTTTTTTTAGCTTTTTACACACGTTGAGAAATGAAATTCTGATGAAAATAGTGGGCAGCACTACTACGTCTATTAAAAAAAATAATATTTTGCCTTTTGGCTTAACTTGTAATGTAAAATGTTTGTTTTCTGTTGGTTCCACTGTACTGATTTTTATAAATCTTTGCATAAGCATTGAGTTCCACCACGACCCTTTAAAATAAGTTATCCTTTTCAGTTACTTATAGTTAATCAACTCCTATAAAACTTTGAGTTCCTCTTACTCCTTAATGTTATGCGTAGAAAAATGGGCTAGGCCACGCCCATACAAAGTGAACAATCTTCTTCAGCTACTTCCACCAAACCAATGCTTGTGTAACATTTTGTTCGTTGCATTTAAAAAGTGAACAGTGCCACGCCCATACAAAGCTAAAAATTGTTGACAACTACAGCTCGCGAATGGATAGATTACAGAAATTGTATGGACTTGCTTCCATTGAGCACGGGTGTATGAGACTGACAAACCTTCCGTCTCATTAGGATTTATCAAATTGACTGAGGCGAATTAATAATAATAATAATAATAATAATAATAATAATAATAATAATAATAATAATAATAATAATAATAATAATAATAATAATAAATTAGATAAACAATTTAATAATAATAATAATAATAATAATAATAATAAGACTCAAGAACATTATTACAACTTGGCGATGAATGCTCAATCCTAGCTTTAGCAAAACTGAACTAGAAACTGACCTTCAAAATTTTTTTTATTAATAAAACTTTTTGATAAATTGAATAATACGCTTCTTGCACTGTGGCAACGTTGCTGCGGGTATCAGATACTTTGGATTGTTAAAACTACTAAGTGGCAACAATTTGCTTTTATTTAGTTGCTCCATAACAAGCAAAGTGAAACTATTTTCACGAAAGGTGAAAACGAAGCCTGTTGTTGTCGCTACGATTACCGCAAAAAAGGCCGAAACGAAAAATCATCAACACGAAAAAAGCGCTTAAATGAAAAATATGATCAAAAATCAAATAAAACGCTACAATGGAAAAAAGTAGTAAAAAGGTGCCTAAAGAAACTAAAAAAATCGAAAAAAACCGAAACTAATCGCCAAAAGGAAAGAAAGCGCTAAAACGAAAAAAAGCTATAAAAAGCAACAAAAAAAAATCGCTAAACTAAAAATCGAAATAAAGAGCCATAACGAAATAAAGTGCCAAAAAACGAAATTAAGCGCTAAAATAAAATTCAGCGCCAAAATATAAGTAAGCCCCGAAATTTTAAAAAATCACTAATAACATAAAATCGCCATAAACCGAATAAAATCGACAAAACGAAAAAAGCGCTAAATCTAAAAAACGTCAAATTAAAATAATTTTCACAAAAATGTCTACATCCGGTAAGATGTTCAATTATATAGGCTACAGTTCGTTTAGTATTAGATATGTAGTGTGCGAGCCAAATTAGCACTTTGCTGAAGTTATTTTTTATTATGTTTATGTTTGTTTGTGTGTAAAAGAAATAAACTTAAATTTGGCTGTAATTTTTAAACTAGAAAATATGGCAACTAATGAATAAGTGGCAACGCCAAATAACTAAAACTCACGATAAAAGTTGCAGATGGGATGAACTTGCCTTAAACTTATCGCTCACCTTTAGGTTATGGCAAGTTTATAATAATAAAAAAGTATTTATATATCCGCTAAAATCCTATCTTTAACTAAAGCCGGATTATAATAATGGCCCTTAGAAGTTGCCATAAAATAAGTCCCAACAAATTAAAAAAATCGCAATGATGTTTGCCTAGAAATTGGGACTAATTTCATTATAAAAAAATAACTACCAGTGCTTTGGATATCATTTCGTTTCTCATTTCTTGGAAGTTGTTTTATATGAAGGCATAGAAAGTTTTTAAATGAAATAACTCCCGAAAAAAATTCGGTTGGGACTTATTTAAGTTTATTGTAATTGTTATCATTGGGTTTGCACAGTATTTAAAATACTGTAAAGCAATCAAATGCAGTCTAGAGTTCCGCACTTCACTGCGTAAATGCACAGGCCCAGCATCACGCAGCAGCAGGCTTTTATATGTATCATGTAAATTAAGTAATATTATAATTGATGGATTGGGTCCTATTTAAAATTAATTTTTTTTGTCACATTGAAATTAATTTTTATTAGTTTAAGTTGTCAAAACAACAAACTACATACTTAATTCAGTTGCTAATAACCAGGGACAGGGGTTTCATGCAAATGCATGTTTTTTCCCTTAACTCTAATAATGGCCGGAACGAAATATCTTTACGAAACAATGAATTTGCGTAAAAATGGCATCGATTTGTTAGTGCATATTTTTGCTTATTTTGCTGAAAATTCATATTTTTGCATAGTTTAGTCATAAATGCATATTTTTGTCTCATATTTTGATATAAATGCTGATTTTGTGTCATATTTTCTCAAAAATTGAAATTTTCAAAAATATTTCAAAACTATTTTTGGCAACTGTATTCGCTTGCATTGGTATAGAATTGTGGAACCTACCAAATTTAATGAAATTGAGGGTGGCGTTGACTGAAATAGTTAGCACGTCGACTACAAAACTGAAGATCCTAGGTTCAATTCCTGTATCCGACAGTCATTCAAATAACAACACCACGCATTTTTCTGATGTGCATTAGAGTCCCTTTGCATCAGCTGTTGTTGGAAAGTTCAAGTGATGAAGGCATAGTCACTGGTCACTGAACTATACCGACTTCAGTAGATGCTAATCCTAATGTTACTTCAGAGCGCCCTCCTTCGTCGGTATTGTGTAGCAAAATCATCGGTGAAGTAAAATAACCAATAAAATGGCTACTAAAAACACAGCTTCAAAATTTAATACTCCTCATTTAACACCAGAAGGAGCTGCAACACTGCATTATTAAAAAGCGTGCAAAAAGCAGTTGTAAAAAGAATGAAGCTTTCTTCTATCTCTCCCTTCACCACCTGTTTTTTATCACTATCCCTTTCCTAAAGATGGTAACACCTAGTAATGGGTGTTTTTTTATTGAGGTATAGAACTTTAAGTTGGCATCACTTTTTTAACTGGCGGCCATTTTGTCAGCTGTCAAGTGATTAATATTTAGTTTGGTTTGCCGTTTCATCATGAACAGGTTGACAAAAGAACAACGCTTGCAAATCGTGCAAATTTATTTCGAAAATAATGGTTCAGTTCGCGAAGTTTACCGCAAGCTCCGTCCATTTTATGGTCGACATAATCGTCCATCAGAGCAATTAATTCTGTTAACCATGGATCGTTTTCGCACTACGTTTACTCTATGTGATAATACGCATCCGCAGAGACGTCGAACAGTGCGCACCGAAGAAACAATTGCCGCTGTAGAGCAAAGTGTTGAAGAGGACCCGAATGAATCGATTCGCCACCGTGCACAGCAATTGGAGCTTTGTCCATCAACTTTATGGAAGATTTTGCGCAAAGATCTTGGCTTGCGACCTTACAAGATCCAGCTTGTGCAAGAATTAAAGCCGCGAGACCATGCAATGCGTCGTGATTTTGGTGTATGGGCCGAAAATGAGATTGATCTCGATGCTGATTTTCATCGCAAAATTTTGTTCAGTGATGAGGCTAATTTTTGGTTGAATGGCTACGTCAACAAGCAAAATTGCCGCATTTGGAGTGAAGAGAATCCACATGAGACCCTTGAGACGCCATTACATCCACAAAAACTGACTGTTTGGTGTGCTCTATGGGCTGGTGGAGTCATTGGGCCATACTTCTTCCGAAATAATGCTGGAGAGTCAGTTACCGTTAATGGAGACCGGTATAGAGCCATGATAACCGACTATTTTGTTCCCGAATTGGATGGCATGAATGTGGATGAGTTGTGGTTCCAACAAGACGGCGCTACATGCCACACAGCGCACGTCACAATCGATTTATTGAAGGAAACATTCGATGAGCGCATAATTTCGCGGAATGGACCTGTCAATTGGCCACCAAGATCGTGTGATTTGACACCATTGGATTATTTTCTTTGGGGATATGTGAAGTCGCTCGTCTACGCCAACAAACCAGAAACGTTAGGGGACTTGGAAGCTAACATTCGTGGCGTTATTGCCAACATACGGCCCCATATGCTCGAAAAAGTGGTTGAAAATTGGACCTGTAGAATTGGCTTTATTCGAGCCAGCCGCAGCGGCCACATGCCCGAAATCATATTTAAACATTAATGGCATAAAATTATCCTTCCAATAAAGCCAAATTGATAGACATTAAAACGATTTTCTTGTGTTTTATTTCAATTCGAAGTTCTATACCTCTAAAAAACACCCGTTAATAGTAGTAGGCATTAATTGCCTGAGTGTTACTTCTCTTTATTAAAAAAAAAAAAAAAAAATTTTGATAATTTCAAATTGTCTGCTATTAAAGCCGAAAGTAGTGAAACAATTATGCTTAAACTTGATATTGTTTTTGAAAATTATAACGGATTCAAAAACCAAATCTGTTAGCTAGTATTCAATCCATTGTAATGGTTGAGTTAAATAAATATACAACATTATATAAAAAGAATCATTTAAGTTTGAGCCGATTACATCCACAGACGTTACAAGGCCTTTTTCAATGCACAAAGCTTTCTAAGAACAAATTGATTGGACTTCACATTCGATAATACATATGTATGAATAATAAAAAGGTTTTTAATGAAAATAAATAAATAACAACACTTTTCTTTTTCTATTTACGTATCGCTCCTTTAGTGTAATATAAACATACATATCTCGAAAATGCGAGTTTGGAGTTAATAATGCAGAAAGAATCATTATACCATATTTAATCTTGTGTAAAGATTTAATATAAAAGGCTTGTACACGCACCTCTTGAGAAAAGAAAATATTTTTATATCTTTATTTAGTGATATGCAGATTGAGAACTTTATTTTTGAATAATTTTTTTTAAAGATATGTGCATATTTTATTGTTTTTAGTGCATATTTTGCGTTTTTGATGTCATATCTTAGGCGCCTAAAATAACTTTTTTAAATGCATGAATTCCTTGTCCCTGCTAATAACATTAAGAGTCTTTAATAACATTAATAACATTAATTTTTTTATTATCATAATGGCAGCAAAAAAATTAAAAGAAAATATACAAACTCTATTTAATTAACAAAAAAAAAAAAAAAAAACTCTTCTCAACTTCAGACAGCAGTTTTGGAAGTTGTCATACCACCAGACATTATCAATGAGGAAACATCAGGTGATATGATGGTACCCGAGGGAGGTTCTGCAAAATTGGTGTGTCGAGCCCGGGGACATCCCAAGCCCAGAATAACGTGGCGTCGCGAGGATGGTAGAGAGATTATAGCACGCAATGGAATGCATCAAAAAACAAAAGGTAAGTAATACACAAAAATAAAATAAAATGTTTAGTATAAAAAAGTTTAATATATTACATAAGAAACCACACAACATTAGCAAATAAATAAATATTTAAATGTACGAGTGCATGCATGTAACTTCAACATAAAACAAAATTAAAACATGAACAGCGAGAGGGAGAGAGAAGGAAAAAAACTCATAAATTTTAGTTTTTTACAATAATTTAAACTTTAACTTTAACATTTGTACTTGTTGTTTTAGCTAATACAGTTGCTCAATTTATTTGCACTCGTTACAGCTTTAGCCGTAGAAGGTGAAATGTTAACATTGTCAAAGGTCACGCGATCCGAAATGGGTGCCTACATGTGTATCGCCTCGAATGGAGTGCCACCATCCGTCAGCAAACGTATGAAGCTACAGGTGCATTGTGAGTACAAAAAATATATATAAAATACAAATAAAAATAAATAAATTTAATTAAATGGTAGCGACCCTTTAGAACTAAATAAAAAATGTAATACTCGTATGTATAAATTATAAAACAATTTGCATAAATTATTAAGTTTTTCCTCATTTAATTGGGGCTTTGCGGCAAAAAACTTAAGTCAGTCAGACGGGTTACAATTTAACATCATAATTTGTTTTGCAACAAAGTTGTTGTTTGTGGTAAAATAAAAATAAAAATATATATCAAATGAAATGGTAAAATTTACAACAATTGGGTCAAATAAAGGATCCCAAAATAAAAAGTTTTATTTTTTATTAAAAAAAAAAAACGAAAATATTTTTATGAGAAATAAACTGATGTTTATCTAATTATAAAAGAAAGTGTATGCTACTAATAATGTAAAACATTACTGGTCGCCACACCATATTCTTGTCATGAAAACTTCCCACAAATTGAGAGTCATAAAAGCAATTGAGGGGCAATTGCAAAAAATAAAGAAAATTCAAAGTTTGTTTTCCTGTTAAGCCGTTTCTCATAGTAAATATTTATGGTCAATACAGTTCAGTTTGACGTTGTCATACAAGTCTACATCTTTATAAAGTGATAGACAGAGAATTACAAAAGTACCGCTATAAGTACTCTTTGAGTATTTGCCGTTAACAATAACTATAAATGCGTACAGTTAAAAAACAAAACACGCATTAATTTTAAACCGAATACGTATAACTATAAACAATCCACATAAACATCAGAAACATTTTTTAAGTCACAGAGTACAACGACTATAACTATGAGCTACAATCTTACGCAGAAGTATAAGAATACTTTGACTATTATTCGGCTACAGGTGCGTATATACAGGGCTATTCTATTTACACACACACACACACACACACACACACACACACACACACACACACATTATACATTTTTTCAAACAGCCACACATTTTCGATTAAATTTTTTACACACAAATTTATGTATACGCTGGCGAATGATGAGTAAATATCCTGAGTAACATGCGTATATTTTTTTTTTGTCTGACTAAATATCCATACTTTGATTAAAAGCATACTCCGACTATAAGTATGACAGAGAGTCAATACGCTTGATATGCATTTGCCTTTTTATTTAAAGCTGTAGAGTATTTTAGTTTTTCGCATAAACCAAGTAGGGATTCTATGGTCATAGTTGCTTGAAAATCGATTACTTATGATAAGCGATTTTGCAAAAAAAAAAAAATAATAATAATTTCGAATATTTTGTCGTTTAAGCTGTTTTGGAGGCTATGGCACGATATTTAATCGAGTAATAATATATTTAATGATGAATAACATCGGCTGAGAATTATATAAAGGGTCATCAGTTGCTTATTTAACTCAATAGAACAGCATATGCCATTAATAATGGAAAACAATATCAGCCAAATGTCTGATAATTTTTCTTCGGGAAATCAAAACGATCTCAAATCGTTTCATGCAAAACAGCGATAATCTCGTTACTTCCCAGTAAAAAAAAATGGAAGTCATTCTGAAGGAACCACATTTTCATTGCTTCCAAAAAATCGATATTTTTAATTTGCCGATAGGTAGCAGAAAACCAAGTAAAAGTTTATTTTAATCACACAAAACATTGTAGTTTTTCCATAGTTTTAAAAAATACTCAACAAACTGTTCAAAAAATCGATTTTTTGAAAGAAATTTATGAACTAATTTTGGCCTAAAATTTAGAAGTTATTTGCTTAAATTTACATGAAAACACTGTTTCGTGTTTAAATTCGTATAAAAAGAAACGAATTGTTAAAATATGTAACTTTTTAAAGTTTTTCCTAGATGAAAATATTACCATAGAACACAAAAAAGGAAATTTTTCTTAAAATCGCTTCTAATTCGGTGACTAGGCATCGAAAAAGAGAACTTCTTGCAATGACAACCCTATGTAAAAATCATTAGATCGGATCGAAATTTGAACTACTTCCAGACTGCAAGCTCTACATTTTCATGACTTCCTTGGAGTGTCTTTTTTTACTGGGTTGTGTTAAAAGCAGCACCGCTTCGCTGACAGTAAATGTTATTCGCATCAATATCTGCGGATTCCTATCACAAAAAATTCTTAATTATTGTTCCAGCGGTAAGCGACTTGACTACCACGCAATGAGTTCAAGTTCAAATCTTTTTATACATAAAACATTTTTCTGATGCCTGTCCCAATAAATAAAGTAATTAGTTCAATAAGATTGACTAAATTGAGTTAAATTTATGTTGTTTAAATTAAAACAACTTTGATTCAACATGAATTTTCATTTTGATTTAACAATACTGGAATGTTAAAGCAACATGAAAGTTATTTCAAAAGCAAAAATTTTCTTTGAATATTACTGTTACTCATGTTGAATTAATTAATTAGATTTTAAGGTAAAATTTCTCTATGTATACATCGAAATAGCCTTCATAAGCAAATGACTGATATTTTTTTTTTTTGTAGTTTTCCATGTTTATTTGGAGTGCGACATTTAAGTTTGAACCGAAACATTATTTTAAAACCCAAGAATTTGTATTATTTTTTATTATCAGTAGACAAATTGTGACATTCGATATCGAACAAAATTTCAAAGTATTTCCATAGTGCTTAAAGAGAAATATTTTGAAATTCCGTTCGATGTGGAATGTCGTAATTTGATGCCAGCTTTTTGATGTTGTTTTTATTTTCAGTAACTTGACATATTTTCTTTTGAAAAATTTTTGTCATCATTAGAGAAATTCGTTATTTTATACATCACATATATCAATTAAACTCGAGGTGAATGTTATTAATACTTTAAAAAAATGTTTTCTTTCATCTTATCTGTTATGTTTAAATAAATTTAATTCAGTCAACACATGTAAATCTATTTACGTTTAAATACCAAAGATATATTGAAAAGATAAATGCTTTGTTTGATTGTGTTTTCTTCCATTTCCATTTTCAAAGATGTAGTACTGATAGAAAGACATCTCATATATTTTCTTTTAAAATCTAGTGGGACTTTCTAAAACACACACGCATATATTCAAACAGAAGCATTACGTCATGCGTGTGCATGTGTGTGTTTTTCTATGTTCATAAATATTTCTCCATATTTAACAATATTTACTTCAAATTTCTGTTAGAAACATTTTGTTTTTTTATTGATTCTATTCCCCAATATTAACACGTTTGGTGTTGAATCAAGGATGAAAAAAAAATACAGGATATTAAATTTTGCTGTTGTTGTAATTTTTCACACTCCATCCACAGGTGGCAATACAAAATTGAATACTTTTGCAACCAGAAAATTCATTTCGAATACTAACAACAATCTCTTTCATTTACACAATGGCAAAACATTCAATGACCCACAAAAAAGAAATTCTAGCAAATGTTAGATGCGTATCTTAGCAATCATATGAGAGACCAGAGAAAACTTACACAAGGAAACGCACATACACACACACACACACGTTTCTTTAACTGGAAACACACACATACATGCCATCAGCATTTACTTATTTGCACCTTAAGTGTTTTCAACTGTTAGCTGTTTGTAAATAGAGCAAAATATCCCCTTTAAAGTCACGCAAAAAGTCAAAAAGTAAGTTTTTGTTAAACGTAGAGAAACTTTTTTAATAACTTAAACGTTTTTGCTTTGGCGAGTTAACACTTGCACGCATAACAATTTTTTTTTAATATTTTAGTTAAGATTTATAAAATTTAGCAGACTTGTTTTTGATACCATTAACTCTAAAAGACAGATATTTGGAGTCCTAATAAGTTTTATTTTTAAAAAGCGAGATAAGCTAAAGTTCAAATGATTTGTATACAGGTTAGACTAGGTAAGGTTAGCTTAGGAAGGGTGGTGCTAACATGCACCTCCAGTCAGAGACCTAGTTGGGTCTATTGTGGTTCCCTTCTGTAGCCCATTTAAAAAGTAATATTTACACCCCATTTGAAGCCAATAGTGCTCCTATTATCCGTCACTAAGCCACCAAATTCCCACGATGAAGCCCTTGATGTTGTCTAGTTTACACTTCCCGATATCAGTAATACTTTCATGGAAACATCTACTCAGCGATCTAAGCCTATGACGTTGCAGCTTCAAGCAGTGACAGATAACATGTTCAACGGTTTCTGGTTGCTCTTCATCCCTGCGAATCCTGCAGAAATCTGAAGTGCCAGTTTCCCAAATGCTGGTTCTTCCTCCGACCGAGCAGTGGTCATTCAATGCGCCTATCAGGATTAACATCGTCTTCCTCTCGATCTCCAGTAGCAGTTTGGATCTTGCTGACTCTAGAATTAGAGTTGTGTCCAACAGCTCTTTTTGAACTAGTTTGAGAGCGTTCGAATCAAAAGTTGTTTCAAACCCATTTAATTTACATTGATATTTTTGACCGGACTTATGTTCAATAGAACGAACTAATTCAAAAAGAGTTATTGTACACAACTATATCTACAATCCTCTCTACTTCGCCATGAACTGTTAGTCCTGCTTCCTACCCAATTGCTGAGTCCCTTTAGTAATGACCTATCGGTAATTTCACCGATCTGTCACACATTCCCTCATCTAACCCTGGCCCTATTCTTGCAAGCTCATCGGCAATTTCATTTCCCTCAACAATGCTGTGGCCAGGAAACGAACATAGCCTCACACTACGAGTATATTTATCCATAAGCAAGTTGAGGGCTCTTCTACAGTCACTAACAAGTTTCGATTTGACATTGCGTCCTTTACAACCTTTTAAGGCTGCCTGGCTGTCAACGTAGAAGGTTGCTTTCTCACCTTCAGTTATTCTTGTTACTGGCCATCAGTTCCGTGGCCCTGAGGATCGCCCAGATCTCAGCCTGGAAAACGCTGCATTCATTCGGCAGTCTGAAATAGCTACAAATGTAATTTCCCAAGATATGGACACCAGCCCCTGTGGCTTCCCCCAATTTTTAGCCATTTGTAAAAACCCTACTACCTTCTTATAACTTATCGGATTTGATCCAACAGTCCCTCCTATCAGGAATGACCTGTAAGGGTTTTCTACTAAAATTAATTTCAGCGACCTTATAGCCCATGAACCCAGGGCTTACAGGTCCCTAATCACTAAAACTGATCTCATTTGAGATTGATGGTTGACTTGTTATTCCTGACCTCATTGAAGGAGACTTCTAGTCGCCGTTCCCACCGCAAAGTGCTCTATAGGAAATAGATGAAGAATGACGTCCAAGGTAGCCTGAAGTGTGCTCCTCTGAGCACCTGTTAATGCCCTCTGATCCTTAGCTAGTAATCTTCTGTGTCTTTCCTTCCTCAATGTCTCCCACCATACCACACTACAATAGGAAATAACCGGTCCTACAACCAATGTGTAAATCCAGTTTACTAGGTTGAAGACCCGAGTTCCTTTCTATGGAGTTCCTGCATGGGGTCAAATATCATTTTGAGGAACAACAGTTATTACAAATTTATTATCAGCTATTCCTTATTTAGAAATTGATTTAGTACAATGAGTGTGAGGAGGATTTGCTAACGATAATGCTACATTAACTCGATTCTTTAGCTTTCATTTTGTTCTTGTAGGCATTGAACTCTTCTTTTTTTTAGTCTCTCCTGCGTGTTCCAGGTATTTCACTCCCTCTGCTAGTCTCAACTCCAGCTCTCCCATCCTGAGCAGTACAAAGCTTTCTATTATTTGTATATATTTATTACCATAATTTTTTTTAACTTACAAACCACTGTGCGTTTGTTACTGATAGTTACTGGTACATGAATGGTGTTAAATTTTTAATATGTGGCGCGTAAATATTTTAAGCATTTTCGTAACATTAAACAAGTGTTGCGAGGACTTCCGGTAGAGAACAATAAACCGGAAATACTTTTACACTTTCTTCTTGCGCCATTAAACTTACAATTTAAATATTAATAAAAAAAAGTCTACAACTAACAAAGTTTAGAGTAATTTTTTTTACAAAATACCATGATAAAACAGCACATAGAACACTATTGCAATAACATAAAGAATAAACAACATGTAACAGCAAACAAATTCTTGTGGTTCTGTCTACCTGTCAATAGTTACCGTGCTGCATATATAAGAACAATGTCGGTGATACGAGTACAAGGATTGAACGATTTCATTGCGTGAGCTTGTTGCAAGTTTTATATTGTTACTCCAACATATATGTATGTATGTACATGCACAGGGCTCTGTACCCAGTTGGCCACGTCTTTAAGACATCTTTGACGACGGGTTCAAGGCAATGGTAAGTCGTATAAGACATATTGAAGACAGCTACATACAAATTGTCGACAAAATTTTTTTTACAAATGGTGGCGAGGTCACACAAGACGAGATTAGCGACATTGTCGCTCAGGTTGTCTTTAACAAGGCCTAATTAAAAAAAAAAGTTATGACACTGTCGCTCAAATTGTCATCAACACAGATTGTCCTCAGCAATGTTTTATTGAACACAAAACGTGTGACATTGTCGCTCAGAGAGTGATGAACAACGATTTCTTTTCAATTGTCGATTAGAAAACCTAATCCACAGGCAATATATCATACATTAATCTTCGAAGACGATGTCGTCTGTGATGATTTGGCCGACTGGGTATACTCGATTGTATATGTGAGTATGTCTATCCTTTTACATTGGATAAACTAAAGTATGCGTGTTAAGGTTGCAGTTGACTTGAATCGACTCATAAAAGTCAAAACCTGCTGAGACGGAAATAAATATAATTCATGGTATTTATTGGTTGTCGGTTTCAACTTCGTTGAATATGCATAAGTTTTACTAAAAGTTGGGTGGTTCTACTCTTTAGTATTATTGCTGATTTTTTAGTGATTTAGCAGCGTAAGATATTAGTTTTAAATTTATAAGCTTTACAAATTTAGTATTTTACTAAAGGAAATTATCAAATAAAATATTTAAAATCATTTCAAGTAACCTAATATCTCTTGGTTAACGCAATATTAAGGGCCAAGTTTGTATTCAATATTTAAAAGTATTTCTAATAGATTATGTAACAAAACTTTCTGAAGAATGTAAGTGGTGACGTGTTGCAAGAAACCAATATGACAAAAGTATTGTTGAATCATGGGTTCAAGTCAATATGAAGTGGTTCGATTTTTTTAAGAGAAGTACCTCTCAGGCAATTAATGCCTACTACTACTACTACTACTACTAGGTGTTACCTTATTTAGGAAAGGGATAGTGATAGAGAAGGCAGGTGGTGAAGGATGATATAGAGGAAAGCTTTATTCTTTCACAACTCTGCTTTTTGAAGTTTTTTTTTAATAGTGCACCTTTTTTTGGAAGGTGTGGTTAGTAGCCATTTTATTTTTTAATTTAAATCGCCGATGATTCTGCTACACAATACCAATGAAGGAGGGCGCTTTGATGGTACATTAGGATTAGCATCTGCTGAAGTTGGTGTAGTTTAGTGTTCAGTGTCTATGCCTTCATCACTTGAACTTTTCTACAACAACTGACACAAAGGAAAACTAATGCACATCAGAAAAATGCGTAGTGTTGTTACTTAATTACTGTCGAAGACCAGGCTCAAAGCCAGGGCCTTCGGTTTTTTAGTCAACATGCTAATTACTTTAGCCAATGCCACCCTCTGATTACTGTCGAAGACCAGGCTCAAAGCCAGGACCTTCGGTTTTTTAGTCAACATGCTAATTACTTTAGCCAACGCCACCCTCTGACAATAACACAATAAAATTTTTAATTGATTTTTGGTGTTTTCTTTCAAATAAAGGTTTTGAAAAGATAAATATTCTTATTTTCTCTTCAGACGTATAAAATTTTTTGAGACACCCATATAACAGGCTGATATTTGTCAAAAATATGTTTATGCTGTCACTAACCATTCGGCTGTTAAAGCAGCATGAATTTGGTAACGCTTCTAGAGTTGACATCTGTTTAATGACCTCAAGATTGAAACTTTCTAAAGCCTACAGTACACGGTATGTAAAAAAGCATGCTCGTTGCATTTTTTTAAAATTATTGGTAGTGGCTAGATGCCGTAAAAATTGTATAGTATTTATGTTCCAAAATACATATTTGGCACATGTTGTCGAATCGAAGACATTTTCTGGGGCAGCTCATCTGTAAGCATGTTAATATCTACATGTACATATGTTGCTAGTACACGGCATGTAGCAAATGTACGTCAGAACTACATGCGCATGTGGTTTTTTACATAGCTGTTCAATATGATTTTTTTTTTATTTGAATTTTTTCATAAAATTAAATTAAACTTAAATTTTATTTCTGTTTAAGAAATAGAATTTCATTGAAATTATTGACATTTCTCATGAAATGAATTAAAATTTATTGTTATTGATTTGAAATAAAATTTTTCAAATGTAAATTTATTTTTTTGTCAGAAAATTTAAAAAAAAATCACGCCTTCAGAAATTCAAATAAAAATATAACAAATTAATGCTTTATTTGAATTCAGCGACTGAAGTGTTTTTAAATTATATTTCTATAGTTTGAATGAAATTTTAGTTTATTTCATTTGAGTTTTAGAAATTCAAATAATTTTTTGTTAATAACACAGGATTCAGACGATGAAATTTATGATGTCTATTTTTCTTGATTCCCTTTTGAAGTTTCTACCAAAAATTATTTGCGTTCATACGATGATTATTTTTACATGTCTAATTTTTTGTTATTGATTTTGATTTTTATTGATTTTATAGTTTATACACACATTTGCAGTACATACCCTGCCGGAGAATGTGTTGTTGACTACAAAAATAGTTAACTTATAGTTAACTTTTCTTAGACTGACTAAAAGCTAACTGCAATGTCATCCAGAACTGAACCAAAATTAATTCTTAAGTTGAGTACGTAATCAAATTTGATAGAGCCAACAAATTTATTCTCAGCTACTTTGAAACTCATTTCAGTTTTATATTAACATTTTGCTGTTGTTATTTTAGATGGTACCTTAGCCGAGTGGTAGCGCGTTGAGTACACAACGTGTGATGATACATGTTCGAACCCCGGAAAAAAAATTTATTTACTGACTACCAGGTGATTTAAAAAAGTCAACTTTAAGTTAGCTGAAAGTAGTGCAGAGTGAGACAATTGACTACCGCCTAGGACATCGCAATGTTGAAATAGTCAGTTGATTACATTAAAGGTAATCCAAAGTCAGTACTATTTGCGAAATAGTTAGCTTCCGACAGGGTATGAAAAAAAGCATAGAAAACAGAAATCGAGTCATTTTTTCTACTTCTCTTTCTTTTCTACCCCGTTCGCTATCAAACCAAAAATGACGTCGAAAAAATATACTTCATAAAAGTCTTCGTGTGAATTAGGTGTAAGTCAAATTTATATTATTCAACGAAAACTTTATTGATTATTTCAAATTCATAAAAAATAGTTTCAAATACTTTTAAATTGTAAAAAGATATACAAATAAAAAAAAATCTTTTATTATTGAAAATACTCCTTATAAGATGATTTGAGGAGGTCCATAACAAAATGCAACATTTCCACTTGAGAAATTTTTTTGAATAAACGAATAACTGTAATTAGACTGTTAGAATGCATATTGGAATTATTGTATTTTGGTCTGAATATCTAGTTTAGGTATTGAGTCACAATAAAACTATAGACCTTTGGTATGTTTTATGAAAATGTTTACATAGCTTTTAAGCTGTAGAACTGTATTAAATAAAAAATCAGAAAACTCAAAAAGTGGAATTGTTGCATTTTGTTATGGACCTCCACATTTCTAGTAATGAAGAGGAACCCACCTATTGCCTCAATTATCTATCACCTTGGATAATTGAGAAATACAGTTAGCGCCATATCTGTATTTTGTCTACTTTTAACGTTATTTTCATATAACAAAATATTTAGCTCAATAAAAATAATAAGATATTGGGTTCTTGCAAAACTTGCGCGAAATCATTATGTGCTAGCTCTAAATGAAATTCAAATTTTATTGTACACCTAAGGAAATTTCATAGTGAAAAATATAATGAATACCAGAGGCTCAGTAGTAAAAAAAAGAGATAAGAAAAACGCGTTCGCACAAAAAGTGCTCTTTTCGTTGCTGATACATGAGGCCGTTTAAAAAAAAAATTTGTTATATATTTTTAAGTCTAATAAATATTTCTTTTTATTTTTCAGAAATAGTTTTTATTCAAGAAATAATTTATTGTTTGTTTTTCAAATTAAATTCTGAGAAAAACTATTTGATTTTTTCGTAGTCAAATAATATGGAAATTAATTTTATCAAAATTTTTAATATTTAAATTCAATAAATTTTCTTTTGTTTTAAAAATACGAAAAAAATTATATTTCGAATATTGTAAATTGATTTAGTACTCTAAAAAATTGATTTGAGCAATGTATAATTTTAAAAAATTTCAATCGTTCTAAAATAAATAAATTGTTTTGAATTTTCAAATAGCAAATAATTGTTTGAATTTTTATTATTTCTAATTTAAAATAAAAACTATAACTGAAATAAAAATATTTTTATTTTTCATTCCATTCACTTATTACAGCTATGGTTTTTTACATGCCGTGTACTGTAGGCTTAAGTTATGGCTTCATAAGCTCCAGCATACTTGACCACCATCACAAAAACGATTTTATTGCGAGTTTTTATATGACTAAGACGGAATAAAAAATATTATATAAAATATATATCGATGGCTTAATATAAAAAGGGCCTAACTAAATTTTTTTTCGAAATAGTGTGTTTAATGTTTTCTGGGCGACAACGTATAATTGCATCCTCCTTGAAGATCTTAGTACGTTACAGTTCAAAATCAAGGTCTTTAAAAACTATTTCTGCATGTAAATGATTTATTTTTTCTGCAGTTTTTTGCTTCTTCTGTAAAATATTGAAAATTCGAATTAGGCATTTTTTATATTAAGCCATCGATATATATAATAATCTTTCATATAATAATTTTTCTCCAAAAAGTCTCAATTTTGCACAATTTTTTCAAAGGAAAAACCATAAGAAAAATTAACCAATATTTTGTGAAAAAATTTTGTTCAGGATTATTTTTAGATTATTTAATTTTTGGCTTATACCAATTCATATAGAGTAATTTTAACTATCCTATTCATAAAATATATATATTTTTTCTATGCACAGAGAAAACAGTGCCTAATAAATACCTCATAAGATGGAACAAAATTAATAAGAAATCTCTTTGGTTTTTTTTTCAATAAGGAAATCTTATTAATTTCATAGAGAAAACCTTTTTGAAAAAATCAAGAAGAAATCTTGTAGTTTTCATGAGGTTATCTTATTGATTTTTTTAATAAGGTTTTCTTCTTAATTTTATGAGGCGACCTCATAAAATAAAATAAAAATATGTCTTTCTATACCATATACTTATGTATGTATGTATGTAGTATATGTAGATGTTATTTATTTATACTATACATACTATACATACTTACATAAATACATACATATTATATTGTATTCTTAATTAATTAACTCACCATACATACATATTATTACTTGAAAGGAGACAAGTATTGAACCAGCAAACTTCTGACTGATAGACAAACACTCTAACCAATATGCTAACAAGCAGTCTGAATAACCATTGAAATAATTTTGCAAACATGTCTATACAAAAACGAAAAAGATCATGAAAAAAATTGTCTGTGTCTATTTATAGATATGAAATAACAAGACACCTCATAAAATCAAGAAGATTTCCTTATTAAAAAAAATCAATAAGATGCTTTACACATAATCATATAGGAACCTAATAAAATCAAGAAGAAAACCTTATTGAAAAAATCAATAAGATAGCCTAATAAAATCAAGAAGAAAACCTTTTTAAAAAAATCAATATGGCAATCTAATAAAATCAATAAGAAATCCATATAGTTTACAGTTTATAAGAAAACCTAATAGAATCAAGAAGTTTTTCTCTATGGATTGTTTTTTGGTGCCAAAAATAACGGAAATTGAGTAAAAAAAGTTGGGAATAATAAGATTTCTTCTTGATTTTATGTGGTTTTCTTCTTGATAAAATTAATAAGATTTACCACATAAAAACAATAAGGAATCTCTATGAAAAAATCTTCGCTTCTTTCTGCTGGGATACCCCTTAGCCTAAAAACGCTTCATAGAGAAAATCTTATTGATTCTATGAGGCAGTCTTTTCTCTGTGTGAAAGGCTTATAAAAAAAATGCAGTATGAAAACTCGTTTTATAAACCTTTTGTAAATTAAAAAAAAAATAGTTTATAGGAATAAGAAAGTAAATAAAATTAAAAAAAAAGTAAATGTTTTAGTACAGGGTGGGCCAAAAGAAACCAAGGGGTGTAAAAGTTTAATAACTTTTTTGTTTATTAACTTTTTTTTATTTTTTCTTTCAGATTATATAATATACAAAATGGAAATTTTTTACACTAAGTATGAAAAATGATGTCTCTTAAATGACCACCGTTTTCAGCTTCGCACTGATGGGCTCTTTTTAGAGCATTTTCCATAACATCTTTCAAAACTTGTGGCTGTAGCGTTCGAATTTCTGCAACAATGTTTGCCTTGAGTTCAAGGATTGTCTCTGGCTTGTTCACATACACTCGCTCCTTCAAAAAACCCCAAAGAAAATAGTCGGGTGCTGTCAAATCTGGCGATCGCGCTGGCCAAATAATTTCCGAATTTCGAGAAATTATTCGCTCTCCAAAAATTTGACTTAAAAGTGTCATTGTGTCTCGGGCAGTAAGGGCAGTGGCTCCATCCTGCTGAAACCACATACCAGGTCTGTTTTCAAGAGCAGGACGTAAAAAATTTTCTATCATAAACCGATACCGCTCTCCATTTACGGTTACAGCACTTCCATCTTCATTCTCGAAGAAAAAGGGCCCAATGACATTTTCAGATGTGATCCCACACCATACTGTACACCTGATGGGGTGCAATTGGCGTTGATGAATGGCTCTTGGATTTTGAGAACCCCAGAACCTACAGTTCTGCTTATTAACAAAGCCATTCAAATGAAAATGACCTTGATCACTCATAATCAAATTTTCATCTCTGGTTTAAATAATAAAATTCTATTGTTCTGGTTCTCTGTTCAGTTGTGAACCTCTCCATTATAAATTCTCCAAGTGTTGTCTATATAATCTGAAAGAAAAAATAAATAAAAAAATTAATAAACAAAAAAGTTATTAAACTTTTACACCCCTTGGTTTCTTTTGGCCCACCCTGTACAAGTATCTATTTTAGGCTAAAATTTCAAATTAATTATTTTCTTCTCTTTAAATAAATTAAATTTATCCTGATTTATTCTGTTTGATGTTTGCATTTAATCGAAATATTAAGTGACATTTTAACATAAATTTTCATTCCTTTAACTAATTTATTTCTCATCATGTCTTGCCTGGTCTTGATTCCTTTCTTTTTTCCAAAGGTGCTAAAATTATTCAAAAGAAAAGATTTCAAATGAATAAAAAAAATGAATAAATGAATGCGGTTTTCTTTTAATATGGTTTTGATATTTATCTTCGGTGCTTTCTTCTTTTTTTCTTCCCTCATTTGTCTTGTGTTTGTGGTTGTGGTTTTTTGTGCAAATGGAAGTCTGTCTGTGTGTGTGCTTTGAGGTGTGTGTAAGCGATCGATAATCTGAGATTTCATATATAGATTTATCTATCAATTAAATAGAGTAGACAGAATTTGAATGAATGTTAAGGTAAAATTCCGCCTAATGTGATATTCTGGGATTCGTTTTAATTTCATTGTGTTATTTAAAATATTTTGCTTTTATACGAAGTTGCAAAAAAAAGAAATGTGCATTTTATGTCTTAAACATGTTTATCGCAATTTAAAAAAAATTTAAATTTATTTTTTTTTTCCTAAAAGTATGCACTAGTTTTTCCATATATTTACGGCCTGTCCCACGCAGGGCTGTCAGATATGGTGATTTCTCGCGTCCAAATTTTTGGTTTGGCGACATGGCGATTTTTCTGGCGATAAAGAAATTTGTTGGCGATTTCACTGGCGATAAATAAATTTGTTGTGGATTATTATAGCTATTTTTTTAAACAAAATTGAACTTCAAAATTTTTCTAATTCAGGAAAAATAGTTTGTTGAAGGAGTAGTTTCAAAAATAAATCCTATCAAAACTCGTCTGCAAGAAGTTAAAAAAATTTGGTTTTGATGATTTTTCTTATATTAATTATAGTCATTAATGCGTTTTGAATTTGGATGAGAAAAATTTACAAGAAATAATTTTTGGTGATTTTATTTAAAATTTTGGCGATATTCTGATAAATTTTGATATGATAATTGTATAAAAATTAACATTAAAAAAGTGTTATATAAAAACAATTTTATTATCAAATATTTCCTAAGAAAAACTGCATTTAACTGATTTTTGGCGACTTTTGGCGATTTTTAAAATCAATTGGACGAAATAGGTTGGAAAAAATCTGACAACCCTGGTCCCACGATGTCACCAGCAAACGTTAGATAGAGAACTTGTATTGCAAAGAACAACAAATTTTCCAACGTTATAAAATATTACAGAGTACGGCAATAATTAATTTCATTTAGCCAATTCACAAAGTGTTTTATTGTACCATATTTGTTGTATTGCATAAAGTAGGAAAATAAAAAGGACTGCCATAAAAAATATTGCTGATACGAGTATTTTTCAAATAAAAATATTATATGACAATAAAACTTTGTTACATCTCGAGCCATAAACGCTAAAAAAGCTTTTTGGATTTAATTTTTTTTACGACAATCGATTATTTACGATCGCAAATAAAGTTAAGTTAGAAAATTATGTAGCTTAAGCTTTTTTGGAGGTTATGGCACGATATATTTTTTCAGTCTGGTATTTACATATCGTCGGCTTAGAGTGTAAACCTGCTAACTCACTTCCAGCAAATTTTAGAGGAGGGACAGACAAAAAACTGTTAACGGTTTCTATACACATAGATCTTCAAATTAAAATAAATATTTTAGCAAGTCGATGAGGATTCTTTCTTTCTCTTTCAAACGGTATTAAAATGTCATATCGTCGGTTTATAGTGTAAACCTGCTAACTCACTTCCAGCAAATTTTTGGAGGAGGGACAAAAAACTGTTAACGGTTTCTATACAAAGCTTAAGAAATAAGCCTAAGACATTAAGTTTCTTCGACAGATATGTAGATCTTCAAATTAAAATAAATATTTGAGCAAGTCGATGAAGACCCTCTTTTTCTCTTTTGAACGGCATTAAAATTGTATATGTTATAAAAAGTGGATTTAGTAGGTTTTTACTCTAAGCCGACGATATAAGTACATATCATTTTATTTTACCTTCCATGCTTATGTTGACGATAATTTTTCTGTCATTTCAATTTAAGATTTATGTCAATCTTATTATATGGCAGAACTACAGGACCTTAAGAAATTTTATTTGCTCATCAATATAATTACATTGTATGCATTTAAAACATTCACTACCCCCTCTAGTTCAATTTCTTAAGAGTTCATTGCTTTAGTAAAAAATGTTTTACTGCTTAAGTAAAATTTTACGGATATAAAATGTTCCTTTACTGTGCCCACTGTATGTTAAAATTCTCAAATCATAAATATTCTCAAAACTAATTTACCATCAACTAACATATTTTTCTTTGTTTAATTGTTTACAACAGAAGTAAAAGCATAAAATAAAATTTGAAGCAGAACTAAGTTGGTATTATAATTAAAAGAACAATAAAGTTAAATACAATAAAAACAAACCTACATAGAAAATCTAATAAAACAGTATGTTACATAATAAAATAATCAGTTTGAAAGAAAAAAATATAAAAATAAGGATACACACCATTTATAAAAATAACACCAACAAGTTTGACAAAAAAAAACTAAAGCTAAGCCAAAAAAAATATTAAATAAAAATTAAATATATTTTTGCAAAGTTTCAAATTGATATTGATATTAGGGAAGTTAAAAGTTACGACAGAGAAATTTTACATGTATACTTTTGTACAATGATGAAAGAAATTATATCATCATTTAATGGCACTTGTGTTATGTATTTTTGGAAACTTAGAGGTTTCAAATATTCACGAAAAATGTTCTTCATGGAATTCATTATAAATCTAACAAACAAGGTGTTTCCATAACAAAAATGAAAGCTCATTTAAAGTTTTAAATAAGTCTAATGCTGTTAAATATAATTTACAGCTTTATCGTCTTCAATTATAAATAACAGAACTAAATGAAGAATATTTTTGTAGATCATATTAACCCGTGATATCAGCGCTTAAGCTAAATTTTAGTACCCTTTTATCCAAAGGTACAAAAAGGCGGAAAGGAGTTAGAAAATTCCACAGAATTGGCTCTAGCAAAATTTTACATAAAAATACTAGGCACTATATACACAGAGAAAACAGATTCGTTGTGACAACCGAATTTGTTGCCTATCATAGAATTCTGCAATAGTGACTGAAATTTTCTTGTGGTACCACTATATTTTAATTATAACCCTCAACCCAATAGTTGCAGAAAACAGATTCGTTGTGACAACCGAATTTGTTGCCTATCATAGAATTCTGCTATAGCGACTGAAATTTTCTTGTGGTACCACTATATTTTAATTATAACCCTCAACCCAATAGTTGCAGCAACAGAAAAATTTGGTTGACAGTATGGAATTTGAAATAAATGTTATTCTTGCTACCGAAAATTTGGTTAATATAATTAAAACAATAGCATAATTGGTACCTGTAAAAGAAAAATTGGCCTTCCTTGCTGAAATAAAAATGAACAATAAACGCAAATAAAAAAGCACAATTTAAGAAATTTATTATTTGACATTTTATTTATTTATTTATTATACATATTATACAAAGTAAATTTGCATGATATAGTGTTGCACAAATATGGGCGGGGTAGCTAGACCATATGCCCAAGATGGTATTAACAGTATTTTAAAAGGTTTTGTGACTGACTGTACACGAACTATGCCTTCACATAGGAAGTAGCAACGTGGTTGTTAAAGAAATTCCACAAAAAACCGCAAGATTATACGGTTATCCGTGGCAGATCAGTCAACCAGTGCAAGCGAGACGAAAAACTCTCGAAGGCCAAACAACATACACAAGCCCATGACACAATTATAACAGGTACTTGCACAAGCCCAGCCTGTTAATGCATACAATCCAAATAGTTGTCAAACTTTGTTTACAAGCTGCGAAAATGTTAGTGTATGTGTGTGAGCAAAATGAATACAGTGTTGCCAATGAATTTACACATCGCTGTGTCTCCAATTACACATCGAAGAAAATTACACTACACAACTTTTGTGTAGGTTATAATTAAAACAAAAATAAATAAAAATAGAACCCAAAGTAGAATTACACACAGATTATACAAGAATTTAATTACATGGCCTACACATGTGATTAGAAATTACACACTGTCTAACTACACACAGATTGGCAACACTGAATAACTATAATCATGCAGGAATGCCGCGTCTGAAATTGTACTTTAGTTACCCTGTAGTTGTTATTTTCTGACAGTTTTTCGTTTGTTTATACCAACAAAATGAATGTGTTTTTTGGTGTTGTAATTTTGTTGTAGTCGTGCATGTACCTAGTATAATTGTACCATGCACAAGCCTGACCGCACTTAAGAAATAATTACGATGACGCGAGAGATGTTCCTCAACCCAGAGCTGATTTACGACTCTTATTATTTGACATATAGTCATAAGTTTATTTTAATTGAAATTTATTTCCTAATGGGTAAGCATGTCTATATACATTTCTTCAACCACACATTTTGAAAAGCCACAAACCTGTTATCTTATGCACAGACTTTCAAAAACCATATGAGAATTCACAAATCATAATATATTTGAAAGTCACAAAAGTTAATTTTTTAATTTGCTGCTATAAACTATGATAGTAAACACAACCTCTAGTTAGTTGCAGCAACTGATTGAAAGTTTTTATTTTAATCTTAATATAGAACGACAATTTATTAGTTGCTTATGCCAAAATTTGGTAGTAAAATTTAATTCGTAATATTTTATTCGGTTGGTTTAACCAATCAGTTAATTAGTCATGACAAAAACATACGCTCGGTTGATGCAATCAATTGAAGTATTGTCACAATCATATCTTTGTTACAATTATGCCCTTATGGCAATGAACATGGATTGTTTTTTGGATTAACAGAAAATTGATAGCGTCAACTGAAATATAGTTAATGCAAATGATATTTTATTGGAATAACCGTTTTCCAAGCAATCTTTGTTCTGGGTGTACATATAAAATACAAAGATTGCGTGGCATCCATTAATGGTTTCCTTTAATAATTTATAAAATAGGAAGGACTTTACTTCCCCTTAAATGAGACATATTCGTAAGCTTTCAGGGTGGCGTAGACTGAAGTAGTTAATACGTTGACTAAAAAACCGAAGGTCCTGCGCGTTCAAGCCCGGGATGCAAAAGTCATTAAATAAAAACACCACGAATTTTTCTGATATACATTAGTCTCCCCTTGTATCATTTGTTGTAGGAAAGTTTAAGTAATGAAGGGATAGTCACTGGTCACTGAACTATACCGGCTTCAGCAGATACCGATCCTAATGTAACAACAGAGCGTCTTACTTCGTCGGTATTGTATAGCATCAAATCATCGACGTAGTAAAATAACCAATAAAATGGCTACTAAGCACAGCTTCGAAATTTAATACGCCTTATTGACACCAGAGGCGCTGTAATACTGTATTATTAAAAACGTGCAGTTGTAAAAGAATGAAGCTTCTCTCTATCTCTTCCTTCACCACCTGTCTTCTCTTTCACTATCCCTTTTCTAAAGAAGGTAATATCTAGTAATAATAGCAGGTATTCATTGCCTGAGTGTTATTTATCTTGAAAAAAAAAATACCAATACATGCATGTAATTGATTACACTAGGCAACAAATTGAGACTTTTGGAAAAATACACGTGTAGGTTTGAGTGTACTACCAAAATGTAGTAAAACCCTATATCCTATTTGGCGATTTTGGTCACCAATTTTTTTATGGGCCTTCAAAGATTTCGAAAATAAGTGCACCCTCAAAAAATGGTGTCGTCAAATTTTTGGCCAACAGCTAATGCAGACTTAAAGGTAAATTTTGTAAATAGAAACGTTTTTTTCGTTTTGAGATTTGTATGGAAAAAATATTTTTTTAAACGAATTTTCGTTATTTTTCATACAAATTTGAAACGTTTAGAAACGAAATTTTTTACAAAATCTGCCTATTAGTGATAGCGCTTAGCTATATATAGCAATAATGTAGCTGAGAGTATACCAAGCACATCTTGCTGACATCTTATGCCAAACAAATTATTTCTTCGTGCATTTTTTTTGTGCAAAAATTAAGGAAACAATTTTTTTTTTAATTTTTTTCAAAATAACTTAAAGGGACTCCTAAGTTTTTGCTAACAATATTTAGCAAAGTTGTAACTCCTGTACAGCTGAACAACTTTTGTGAACATGTCTAGGCACCCTAATAGCTCATAAAATATTATCGAACCTACACTGTCAGGAACGTGCGTATTTTTCACTGTTGCACAGTGTTATTTACTTTACCAGAATCAGTCGTTAGAATCTTGTGGTGACTTTTTAGTTTTGACTTTGTTGGACAGTGTTGCGAATGATTCCGTAGGGACATTTAATACATATATAATACTATACGAGCTTTAGTCCATATAATGGAATATCTTACCAGATGTAGACATTTTCTTTAAAGAAAAATTGTTTCGGGGTTGTTTTAGTTTTAGAACGATTTTTTGGTTTTGCCAATGTTTTCGGTTTTTGGCGTTTTTTTGTTTTTATCAATTCATTTTTTTTTTTTTTTGAATTTAGCATTTTGGCGTTTTTTTTTTTTTTGGTTTTAGGCGATATTTTGGTTTTGGTGATTTTTCTTTAGTTTACTGGCGACCTTTTTACTTTTGGTGATTTTTTTGTATTTCAACGATTTATTTTATATTTGGAGATAATTTTCATTTAAGCGCTTTTTTCATTTTGGCGTTTTTCGTTTTGGCGATTTTTTCAGTACATATTTGACATTTTTTTTTTTGTTCTTTTACAAAACCTACATATTTTTAGATTTAAATTTTTTTTTAAGTTTTGGCGATTTTTTCAGTTTTTTTGCGATTTCTCGGTTTTTGGCGTTTTTTAGTTTATTTGTGATCTTTTCACTTTAGGTGATTTTTTTGTATTTCAGCGGTTTATTTTAGTTTTGGAGATATTTTTCATTTAAGCGCTTTTTTCATTTTGGCGTTTTTCGTTTTCGCGATTTTTTCAGTACATATTTGGCGATTTTTTTTTTGTTCTTTTACAATACCTACATATTTTTAGATTTACGAATTTTTTAAGTTTTGGCGATTTTTTTAGTTCTATTTTTGCGATTTCTTGTTTTTTGGCATTTTTTAGTTTATTGGAGTCCTTTCCACTTTTGGTGATTTTTTTGTATTTTAGACTTTTTATTTTAATTTTGGAGATATTTTTCATTTCAGCTCTTTTTTCATTTGGGCGATTTTTGGTTTTGGTGATTTTTTCAGTACATATTTGGCGTTTTTTTTTTTAATTTTTACAATGCCTACATATTTTTATAGATTTACAAACTTTTTAAGTTTTGGCGATTTTTCAATTTTTTTCCGATTTCTCTGTTTTTCGCAATTTTTTTTAGTTTATTGGCGACCTTATAAATTTTTGGTGATTTGTTTTGTATTATAACGATTTATTTTATTTTTTTTTGTGATTTCTCGGTTTTTGGCGCTTATTTTAGTTTATTGACGACCTTTTTAATTTTTGTGTTTTTTTTTTATTTTAGCGATTTATTTTATTTTTTTGTAATATTTTTCATTTCAGCTTTTTTTTCATTTGGGCTATTTTTTCGTTTCGGCATTTGAGATTTTTTAGTTTTAGCGTTTTTAAAAATTTCAAGAGTTTGCTTCGTACGGTTGGGTCCGGTCGTTTACAGAGACTTTAAAATATTTATTGAGAACATTTGCTATACAAGCTAAAAAAAATTTTATCATTGCATTGCCCCAACAAATTATTTCAATTACATCAGCTTGACGTTTGGATACACATTACACAATCATGATATCTTGAATTATAGTTTTATATATTTTTTTCTCTGTAGTACATCCAGACATTTCTTGTTTATGCCCTAATTCTGTTCGACGATTGTATCGTCTTGTGTATGGACAAAAAAAAAAGCCGCAATTGTGATTCTTTAAAACAATTATTGTTTATTGTCTGTGCTAGAAGGTTCGTAAATTTGCTTTATGACTTTGTTTCAAACATTATTTCCAACACATATTTTTTCAAACTATTGTATATTGCTTTAATTTAATTTTTATGTTTCAAAAACATGGTACTGATATTTTTATTTTTCATTATCAAAGACAACAACCATTTTTTAAAACAAAGTAATTTGTAGGCCATTTACATTAGCACAAAATCTAGCATATTTTTGTTAAAATCTTTATGAAAATCTATACCGTTTAGACTAAGTTTTTTTTTTGACATTTATCAAGATTTTGTATCCAAAACAAAACCCATTAACTAAAAAAATTTCCAAAACTACAACTAAATAACTGCGATGTAGCTAAGTCACACACCTTTTTAAACAGACCTTAGCTAATTCATTCATCTTTTTCACAAATATATTGTACAGGGTAGTAAAAAATAAATAAAATTATTAGATTTTTATTAGATTTCCTACAAATCAACTGACAAAATAGATTTTGTTTTGCATGGGAAATCTGGTAAAAAGCAGCAAGATTTAGCTCGAAATCTCGTAAGTACTAGATTTCGAGGTAATGTAAATGCCCTATTGGAGAATTCAAGCACAAGAACTCAAAAGTATTTTGAAACAAAAACGTCCTAAATCTTCTTACTGAATTAGGGCATTAGTTCCTGAAAATTAGATCGTACCGGCAACATTTTGAAAATAATACCTAATTTACATTAAGCATTCTTTTCATGAAATTAGTTGCATGAAAATTTTTTATTTTTCAGTAGGAGGCCCTAAGAAGCATCTTATACCATAAAAGCTGCCAAAAATGCATCAGAGATTTATTCTATGTCCTTTTTTATATAAAATTTTCTTTTATAGCGCTGAAATTAGCAAATACAAAAAGCTGCGTGCAACAAAATTCATGAAATTTCATGACAAAATGCTTAATGTAAATCAGGTATAAGTCTTTTTTTTTAAACCATCGGTTTAGTCTTTTTGATTTTTTTTACTCTTGTAGTTATGAAATCTGTTCACATTAACGAAAAATCCATATAATAGATAAATACCTCCCTAATTTTCCCAACTTATTGCATTGCACACATTAAATTTAAAAGTAAATACAAACAACCCAACAGATGATCTGATTTAAAGACACACACACACACACACACCCAAACTTACAAACATGTTCTGTTTTTTTTTTCTCAATGTATGTTAAGAACAAATTCAATAAATTGACCAACATTTGAACTATCATCTATGGTTGTGTTGCTCTTTCGTAATACTTGAATCATTTTCTAGCCATTTCAAAGATATACTACATATATATGAACACACATATGAACAATATGAAAGAGAAATTCAACACACAAATCTTTTATAAAAATTATTGAACAAAAAATATTTTACAAATGAATACACATTGCTACTTCAGTATCTAACAACTACCAAAAGTAGCAGAGTAAAAAGGAAGAATAACTAAACACTGGACAATGGCAAACTGGTATCTAAAAGAATTATTTAATAACACATTGAGTGAAATGTGGTTTTTGGCGAAAACCTTCCCAGGAGGCTAGACATTTTTTTTTTTTTTTGTTAAATGAGTGTATTAGTCATAAGAAACGATTTCTGAGATATCCTGGTCCCAGCCCCTTACTTTTTATTTTATATAGGCTGTTTTGTGTCGTACATTTCTGTACATTTCATAAATTTTTTACTTTATAAACCTTAAAATCTTCCTGGAATGCTTTTGCAAAAATGTTCAGTAAAGAATTCTTTACTTAAAAATCACAATGAATTTTACTCAGTTTCGTATATAAAATAACTACACGTTTTAAGTAAACACAATCATTGTGATACGGAAACGTACGATGTGGCTGGCACTCAATATGTTAATGGATAAGGAGCAAATGTTTTATTTTTTAACTAGTTTTAAAATTTTCAAAGTATTAAACTTTTAATCTTATGTCGTTTTACAACTCTGCTATTGGGCGTTTTGTTAATTTTTGTAGCATCGATGCAGCGCCTCCGGTGTCAAGTAAGAGCATTACTTTAAGCTTTGTAGCCATTTTATTAATTATTATAATTTGCCGATGATTCATTGCTACAAATGTCGACGATAGAGGGCGCTGTAATATGCATTAGCGTATACACTATAATATCTCCTATATTGATATGGTTCAGTCTGGCCAGGGATTGAACACTGTGTCTCGAAGACCGGCATTTTCTTTGTATACCGCGCACTAACTACTCCAGCCAACAGTATGATATTTTTTCAAACCTGAGCATACTTATCTGGGTGACCTGTGCGAGGGCAAAAAAAAATTTTGTAATTTTTTTTTTCAGAAAATAAAATGCTAAAATTGTAATTTTTAGTTAAAGAAAACTTTTATATTTTTTATTTTAATGTTTTAATAATAATACAACTCGATTGCTAGTAAGTTCTTCTAACATTCCTGTTATGTATATTTTTTTCTAAGCACTTTTGATGTTCATTTTTTAAACTTTAATAAAATAGGCACATCCCCTGAATAAGTGAACATAAAATTCACGAAACGTCGGGAAAAATATGTAATAAAAATTTAGTTTTTATTGACATAAACAAGATAGGCCTCACCAGCTAAATAATAAGAGATCAATTCACAACAAATTTGATTTGGCCAAAAATAAATAAACAACAATAAAAAGCTATAAGTTTTTATTCTTTTAAAAGTATGAGCGCACATAAGTACACATTCCCATGTGATGTATCTTTGCCTTGCTGCTGGTTTAGTACAGAAAAAAAAACTTTCTCCATCTTCTCTATCCCAGCAAGCTGTTTAAGGAAAAAGACAACATTTAGTTTGGTTTACCAAATAATAACAAAACAAGTATAACAGCAAAGGCAACACACACACACAATAATATAACTAACAAATAAGAATAATGAATGTGTTTTTTTTATAACTAGAACTAGAAGGAAACAAGAGCAAAATAAGCACAAAATCGGAAACTACCAAACAATTGCCCATATGCTGCACATCCAGATGACATGGTCATTTGTATGTGAGATAAAAATAAAGAAAGAGGAAAAAAAATTACAAATGTAGACGATAAAAATTGGGAAACTTTTATAATAAATAAAAGCCAAATTTCGTTAGTTGTATAACAAATGTATGTTTGAGAAGGTTGTTACTAGCGACATATGGGTTAATTAATTATAGTTAAATGCGAGAGGAGTTTTTATGTATTAAATATTTTTGAATTTTATTTCAATGCCAGCAGTGAAAATTTATTACATGGAGAATAGGTATGTATTATATATAAAAAATATAATGATATATAACAAAGTACAACATTTTTCAGCTAATTGATTTGGAATTCAATTCAGTGAATGGCACCTGAAAGTTGCGCCACAAATAAGAATTTCTGCATCATTCGTTTTGTCAAGTTCACTGCATTGATAATTTAATGTCCATACGATTTCTTTTTAGGGTTCCGTACACCAAAGGTGAAAAGGAACCCTATTGTTTTCGCTACGCTGTTCGTCTGTCCGTCTGTCCGTCACACGGTATTTTCTCAGGAACCGTAAGAGCTACGGACCTGAAATTTGGACACAGTATGTAGAACCTTGGCCGCTACAACAAAAAATACATGAGAGTTAAAAATTAAAGGGTGTTCCAAAACGAGCAATGAAATATGTTAAAATCCTATGTAATATACATACAATTGTATGAACATATGTATATTGAAACTTGAAAGTTGTAAAATTAGTGTATTTTTATACAGACTACCACAATTAACACTAAAATTTAAAAAAATTAAAATTAAAGGGTGGTCCATCAGTTAATGCAATTTTGACTATGTAATTTTGACAAGTTGCTATATCTTGGAAACCGTAAGAGGCAAACACTTGAAATTTTCAAAAACGGTAAAACTAAAAAACCGAAAATTATAAAATCGCCAAACCAAAAAAAAAAATCGCCAAAAATAAAAAAATCGCCAAAATTAAAAAAAAAATTCTAACACTGAAATAAATCGCCAAATTCGAAAAAATCGCCAAAATGAAAAAAAACGCCAAAATGAAAAAAAAAACGCCAAAAATTGAAAAAAATCGCTAAAACGCGAAAATGTCGCCAAAATTAAAAAAAAATTAAATAAACAAAAAATCGCAAAAATTAAAAAAAAAAATCGCCAAAAATAAGAATACGTCAAAATGAAAAAACGCCAAAAAAACCGAAAAAATCGCCAAAACAAGAAAATAAAGTGTCTAAACTAAAAAAGAGCCAAAACTTAAAAAAATCGCAAAAACCGAAAAAAACGCAAAAAACGACAAAACAAAAAAACCGAGAAGACCCCAAAAACGAAAAAAATGCCAAAACTATATATTATATAGGATGAAGTTTGTAATCAATTGCATATCTAGTGTTCGTACGGAACCCTATGTGCGCGAGTTATAGTCGCACTTTACTGAATTAATTTTTTTTTTTTTGCTCACGGTGGGAGAGAAGGTGTTCATTGAAATATGTAAAATTTCATGTTGTTGTTTTAGTTTTTAGTCTAAAATTTTTTTGCACTTGTCGCTGTAAATTAGGGATGTAACTGATACCGATAACGATTCCGATATAGCAGCGATACTTCTGATTTGCCGATATATCGATATCGTCGGTATTTCACTGTCGATACGACGATACTTCCTACATATTTTTAAAGCTTTTTTTTTTAAACAATTAAATTTTCAACGCTTTTTTTGCAGTGCAATGTTCTCTCAATGCTAAATATAGTTTGTTAAAAAAAATAATTTGTTTTTTGTTAATTTTAGAATGAATTCAAATATCAATTTTAAATATTAATAATCTCTTACACTGTAATTTTGTATAACAAAAGAATTACTCTACTTAAGTTTTCCTAATATTAACTTGAGTTTAATTTCAATATGCGTATCGGTATCGGCGATATTTCTTTTTGAGTATCGATATCAGATCGGCGACGAATTGAAAATTTAGTGCGAAAAAATTATTGACTTTATATGTACTGAATACATTTTAATAAAACTAGGTATCTCAAGGTTTCTAGGGTCGGTGATTACGAATAAGATGTCAGTTTTTAAAAATTTTAAATGGCGGACCATTTTAAAAGAATTTATCGGATTTGCTTAAAACTTATTACACGGGAATTAGGTGCACTACCTAAATAAAATATGCTTTATTTATCGAAAAGGAAGGCGGGGGGATGGACCACCACTTGACTTTTTTATAGTTATTAGTAGTTGATACTTTTGACTTATAAGGAAAAGTCGTGGAACTGTTTGGAACTTTTTTTTATAACTCTAGCTAAACTAAATTTTTCAATATATTTCATAATAAAAATAGTATACTATATCTACTTTACGTATAATTGTTCTTTTAATAATAATTGAAAATTAAATTAGATACCTGATGCTTAAAAATATATTTAAAAAAACTTTAAACTGTAAATTTACAAAAAAAAAAAAAAATGTCGAGTGTAGCAACAATAAACGCATTTAATAGATAATAACACTTTGCACGCACTTACAGACTAATGCGATGCGTTAAAAAAATAAATACTTATAGGTTGATTGCGTACTGGTATATAGAACATATTAAGTACAATAACAGTGGTTACATTTAACAAAATAAAAAATTCAACTTTTGTCGTCCTAATTCGGTCATTTGTGCGGTCGGTGTACGGCGTATCGTTACATCCCTGCCAATTTTAAATTTGTTGCCGCGTTGCTAGGATTTTTATTTTTTATGAATGATGCAGAAGTTCTTAATTTTGGGGCTACTTTCCGGTGCAATGGAGCCTAGCAGTGCAGAAGTGGTGTAACCCACATCTATTTATTTAAACAATTGCTCTTTTTAATTATTTAATTGCCTTATTACTTTGCAATATTATGATCTGAGCAAAAACAATTTTTAGCTACATTTTTGTTTAGAATAGCAAAAGGTTGATTAGGGCCTGTGCCAAACGGTAGCAAAGTACTAGTGTAAGTAAATTTTTGACACTTCTGAGGTGTATAAAATTTCACTAGCCCTGGGGGCTAGTAGAATTTTTGACATAACAGATAAATTTTTGACAAGCAGCAAATAAGAAGCATGGTATCATAAAAGTCAAAACCACCGCCGTCGCTTCGAGCCGTCGCCTTTTATATACATTCATACGTCTCTTAAATGTAGTTAGACTGTGAAAAATGTATTGTTTATTTTAATTTGTGAAAAATTTTCTATCATTTATATAATATTATATAATTTTTTGCTACGAGAATATTGTTTTATAAAAAACTTTTCTTTTAAAAAAATTGATGGTAGTCGGCGGCTTGTAGTAAAATTTTTTGTTTCGCCGCCACAGCAATTTTTTCATCAGCTTCTTTGTATGCTCAAGCGAATTCGTCAAAATTTTACATTGTCAAAAAAGATATCATTTGGCACAGCAGAAAAATTAAATTTTTTCCCCACAGGCAAATATTTTTTTACCATAGTACTTTTCTACCGTTTGGCACACGCCCTTACTCTACTTTTTTTGATAGTTGGTAATGTAAATAATGTATTTATCACTCGAACAAAAATCAAAAAACAAATGTGGGTTACACCACTTCTGAGCTGATAGAATCGATTATCAGAATTGAGTTCCAAAATTATGTGTTGTACTGTGTAATAAAAATAATAATCATGATTTTCATTACTTTAAACATATAAATACAGTCAAACCGATATAATTCGTACGCGGTTAATTCGAAAACCTCAACAATTACAAATAAATGAGAAAAACTCTTAAATTCGCAAAAAAAAAAATTATATTTCGGTCCCTTCGTTAATCCGAATTGTTTTAATTCCAAGTCTGGTGACTGACTCCCTTCTAAATCTTAGTTATTCGCAAACGACCCAAGAAAAACTTGGTAATGACTTATATTAAAAACAACTTACTATTGAACATAATCTACATACCGTTTGCATTACTTAACACCAGCTACGTTCAAACACACATACTCTGTTATTTGCATTTGAGTTAAAAAGGCTTTGAAAGCTCTTAAATTTGTTCTTGTTTACTTGGACTCTCGTCCACGTGAAAGCACAAAAGCTCTTCTATAAAAGTTTGCACATTGTACAGCGTTGTCAACTCGGTGCTTTTCGCACTGTTTTTAGTGCTTTTTGAAATGTTCGACGCGACAAATTTTGAAGTTAGTGCTCAGTGCTTTTTTAAATTAATTTTCGGTGCTTTTTGTTTCGAGGCGGTGACACTAAGCCAAAAACTCAAAGGAAAATTTCCTTATCTATTTTTTTTTCGAGGAAGTCTTTCATTAAAAAACATAAGCTCTGAAGTTAAATCGAGCATCTCAAAAAAATCTACTAAAATTTTAAAAGGCTTGGTTTAATAACTACGTGTCATATTACCATCAAACCTTAACATTTTAAGCATAATTAATGTAAAAAGTGTTTTGCCATACAATAAAGAAGACATAATTCAAGTATTTACTCAAATATAGTCTAATAGCGAAATTTTGTCTAATGCAATGGGAAAAATATTGAGTCGGCTATTGAGAGATTCAGTTGATATGAACTCGTTTGAATCATTATCAAAACTTGCATTCCCATCAAACTTCTGTTACTTCCATATTGAAACGCAGAAGTCACCACTTTTATTTCGATAAAAATTTATTATCTTTGTCACATATCAGCCGAGAGAATATTACCACATAATTTAATAAAAACCAAATTTTGTAAGCCTTGATTTTAAAATATTTTCAACTGCTAAGCCCATCGAGCTCAAAATGTACGAGCAATCGGCTCTTAATCTCAGAAAGACTTGTGGATTACTGCCAATTTGACTAAACTCGAGAAATTCGTTTGTTCATTGACGGAAAAAATTAAAAATTTTTTATAATAATTTGAAAATGCTTCGTCTAATAAAACCAAAATGTTTTTCGGATGCCTCAAATTTGTACAATTTATGTACATGTTGTCGGTTGGTTATTGGTTTGCGGCACAGTATATTCAAAATACATTATGTCTGCAGCAAATCAATGACCAAACGATGTGTAAAATTTTTTAAATAATATAATAATATTTTAAATTTAGTGCGTTTTTACTTAAATTACGCTCTTTTTTCTTGGTTTCGGTGCTTTTTGAAATTTAAAAGTTGACAACGCTGACATTGTGCTAATGGCTTGCAAGCAGCTGCTTTAAAATAATTCTTGCTCTGAAGACCTTCTATGTCTCTCTAACTCAAATTCAATATCTAGCCATAACCGCAAAAAAAGCTTCAGCGACATATTTTTTAACCTCGTTTTTTACGAAAATCCATTATTTACGATCGCAGATAATCGATTTTGATAAAAAATTTCATTAAAAAAGTTATGTCACTTAAGCTTTTTTTTAGCGATTATAGCACGATATTTTAATTCTGCTTAATTTAAAATTTTACTTTAAAAATCTATTGTTCAACTAAGACTTGAAGGCTTTGAAAAAAATACAATTTGTTTATTCTCAGATCAAAGTTAAAAGCCAATAAAATACACCAACCAGACGTCTAAGCTTAATAAAAACATCCTTAATTCGAATGTCGGCAGGAAAGGAAATCTAAAAAATAAACTTTACTTGACCTTTTGAAAGAAGCAACAATAGAGAATTTGACTGTGAAAAGAGACTGTATGTAGATACCACATGCAGCAACAAACCAATTCATTTTCAATTAAAATCGTATCAGTTGTTTGAAAAGGGATTTGTTTTTCTTTGTCACTTTGATATTCTTCTCTTCTCTTTTTTTTTTTTTTTTTTTGCAAACCGAGCGGTTGGTTTTAGAGGTTCTTTGTTGAATTCTTTTTTCCACACAAGATTTTTTAACCACCAGCTGTGGTTGAAAAGGAAGCAAAAAATGTCATAAATCAATATGTTGGCTGCAAATTTTTTTTTTAACGGGTTAAAAGAATGGAAAATTTAAAGAAGCATAAGGCAAAAAAATTAAAATAAAATCATTAAAGTTTTACAAGGCACAGAAATGATAACAAATTTATTGGAAGATAAACAAATTGCTTGAATAATAAATTTTTCATATCGTTTTTATCTCTTTCTAGTTCATCCTTTGGTACAAGTTCCAAATCAATTGGTGGGTGCACCCGTCTTGACAGATGTCACTTTAATTTGCAATGTGGAAGCATCACCAAAAGCCATCAATTATTGGCAAAAGGAAAATGGTAAGTTAACTACTCTACTCGATTCTTGTTTTGTTTTGTTTTAACTTCAGGAACAAGTGAATGAGAATGTATGCATGTATATGTGTTAGAGAGAGAGAGAAAGAAGGAGATATGTGAAGAATGCACACAGTTTCCCCATCACTCATTTGTTCAAGGGAATGTTCTTTGGCAAATGGTTTTAAACTGTTTTGTTTTTCATTTCTTTTTGTCAATTTTTCACTTAGTGAGTGTGTAAGGAAAACAATTTTTCATTTTCTACACAATTTGTCTTTATTAACTTCGTGCTTAGTGGTTCTAAACGTTTTTATATTTTTCAACTTTTCTGCAGTCCAACAAATGGTTTTTATTATGTATTAAAAACGAAGTTGAACAAGAAAAAGACTTAAATAAATAAAAACTTGTTTAAACAAAATTCTTTTCTCACTTACATCATCTTTAGTGTCATCATCCATTCCATTGCATTCTTCTTGTTTTTTTTTTCGCTTTTACATTGATGCCAGCACTCAGTGCATATGACATTTATTATAAACGTGACATTTAGTTTTTGGCAGACTATTTTTTCAATAATTGTGACAAGAGGGAAAGATTCTAAATTAATTTGATACTTTTGAAAATTAGAGAAATAATTTAATTTGTTTTAAACTTCAATTTTTTTATTTTTTTTTTTAATTGCAGGTGAAATGATAATTGCCGGCGATCGTTATGTTTTAACCGAAAAAGAAGTCAATATGTATGCAGTGGAAATGGTCTTGTATATAAAACGTTTGCAAACAAGTGATTTTGGCGGCTACAAATGCATTTCGAAAAATAGCATAGGCGACACCGAAGGCACAATTCGTCTTTATGGTGAGTGATATCTTTAAGATATTAAAATTGTTTTAATTTAAGCATTATGTTTTAATAAGAATACGCCCATTCGACTATGATAAAATTTATGAAAATTTATATTTTTCTATTTATTTTCATCAAGAAATGGAACGACAGGGCAAAAAGATCCTCAAAGAAGAGGATATGAATGAAGTAACGGTAAGTAAATAATAAACACAATCCTTTGGTTTGTAAAAAATATGTGAGAGTGAAAATATAGTTTTAAGATATTTTATTTATTTATTTTTAATGGCCTGATTTTGTAAAATAAAACGAATTTTAGTTTTCGTTTCTGTTTGGAGCGCAAACGAAAATATTTTAATATTTATGATTTTAAATGGAGTTTGAATAATAATTAAAATTAACTAAAATTAATAGCCATGGGCCTATTAAATAAAAATATACTTAATAGTAACAAACCAAAAAAGTATGTCTCAAGTAGAACAAAAAATAAGCAAATTAACTAACATGTGTATAATTAGTAAAAGAACAACACGACAATGGTAAGACTGTTGTAAATATAGAGATGGTAAAATTGAGCTTACAATACAAAAAACTTTCAGCAAATTGAAATACGATGAATCAAAACTAGAGATGTGCAAATGTCGTGATTTTATCGTGTCACGCGTGAGTTACGCGTGATTCACGTGATTCGTGATCAAATATTATAACTAGTCACGCGTGAGTGCGTGAGCGTGACTGAAAAAAATTTACTCGTGCGTGATCGTGCATGAGCTTTTTTTTAATAATCACGCACGAATTCTCACATTCTCACGAGATAACATTCCTGCATAGGTACATATGTAACTGTATTCAATCCTTGGAAACAAATTATTTTATAATAATCAATGCATATATGTATGTATGGTAATATGTATGGTAGTATGAGCTTATAAACACGATGAATACCCCCAAAATAAAATGTTTCGACTTTTTCTGAAGTCAGACTTGTCGTACCGAATTCGTTAAGACATTTCTGAACAATTTTTTTTTAAACATTAACGATTTCGGTAATATTTCGGTGCCGAAATCGGAAGATTTTGTCGACCAATCGTTACGAATTCTTTACGAATTCGCAGCATTTTGTTTGATGGGTACCATACACCTTTGTAAGTATGTATGTATGTTTCTTAGATACCCTGTAGGAAGTACCAATTGAGAAACACTATTGATTCAACAGTGCCTTTGTCAACAATACTACTGACGAATTGTACCGCAGAAAATGTTTTTTGATTTAGGGGCCGTCCATATATTACGTAACGCTGTATGGAGGGAGGGGTGGGGTTCGAGTTTTGCCATGATTTGTTATAGTGGGGGTGGGGGGAGTCTTTGAAAATGTTACGTAACAGAAATATTTTAGTAATTTGTATGTTTTCTCATTTAATATGCTTTTCTCGTTTATTTGATTATCATTTATTTAATTGATCATACGTCTTACCTTCATATTTATATTATGTATGTATACATACATATATACATGTGCGGAATGTCAATTTTTGATATACGAGAATTCGAATCCGAATATTTAAAATGATATCCGCGAATACGAGTATTTAAAACGATATTAAGTTAACTTTGCTTTATTTTAATTTACATTGTAAATTTTACAAAAACACGAGAATAAATATATGCATACATATGTATATCGTCACCTAAAATCCAAAAGGCCGTAAATACAATTTTTACTATTTTACAGGAGAAGCAAAAAACTTCATAAATTTATTCTATTTACATGTATGTTAGATGCCAAATTGACTAATGAATAAAATCGGTATTTTTAAACATATGTGAGTAAAATTTTAGGAAACTATGTATTTTGGTTAATCACATCATAACCAATCAAAAAGTCTATTTTGAATTTTTTGGTTGTTATGGCCTTTTGGATTTTAGGTGACGATATGTAAGAACCTATTTTTCAACCCAAAAAACATGAAAATTATATTATACATATACTTTTTCTTGAGCGTGCGTGATCGTGATAAGTTGTAAACCACTCGTGCGTGATTAAAAATATTTTATTCGTGAGCGTGCGTGATCGTGAAAATTTTCAAAATCGTTCGTGCGTGAAAGTGCGTGAGTAAAATATTTTTCTATGTGCGCGTGCGTGTCGTGAGTCAGAAAACACTCACGTGCACATCTCTAATCAAAACAATTCACATATTCCCTTTGCAATAATGCTAATTATATAAAGCAGAAATCTACATCAACTGACACCACACACAGTGGACCAAACACAAAACAACGCTGATGATGAAGGTTTAGTGGACTTCGAAAACGGCTGGCTGTTCCGTTCAACTATGTGTTGTCAGAATATTTACAACTAACTTTGGTGTTATTTGTTCATTAATAATTATCACATGTAATTTGGCTTAAAAAGCGATACGAACTTTAGCCTGTTAAAATCATAAATATAGAAACAAATGGAGTTCGAATAATAATTAAAATTAACTGAAAATATTTTAAATTTTGTAAAACGCTACGTTGTTTTCGTTTCATGTCAAAATATTATAATTGAAAAATATATTAATCTTCATAACAAAAATTAATAAAAAAATGTTTTCAAAATAAAATTTTATTACATTATGGAATATGCACCAACAAAAATACGAAATTTGGATTTAGCCGCGTTAGTTAAGGGCCCATAACATTCAATATTTCAGTGTTGGAGTAAAATAATATTGTGGATGGATATCTTTTTCATAACACACATGGATTTAGTCAAGGTAGCTTGTCAAGGTCAAGTTCCTATCCAAAATCTCACAATTGCAATCATCAAGGTCTCATATCATTTCTAGCCAACCTGCTTACTTCACAACATTTTTCCTTTCATAAAGACATAAAGAGATGCCCGTTTTATAAGAATATAAAGGATAAAAACATTGCCAAGTATGTAGGTTGGATAGAAATAATATGACACTCTAACGATTACAAATTAATATAATATTGTGATAGGTATTGTGCCAAACACGAACTTGATCTCTCGCTACTTTTGATGGCCGGAATTTTGAATAGGAACTTGGACTTTTTTCATATTTATATTCTTGTGAAAATCTAACTACTTTTGTCTTGTCGTTATTTCTATTAATGATCACTGCGCCAGTTTAAAAGGACAGAATGCAATTATATAATGGGTAGGAGAGTGATACATAATAGTATAACATTATGTTAAATTTTTATGAGCACGGCCCCGCCTCCCTGGTTTAACAATCGATGCTTTCGAATTGTTCTTGCTGGTAACTCCCCTAGGTATACTTGGGTATCAAATTTGAGCTCTACAGCTAGAGCTCAATTTGATGACTGTATCAGTGGTCAGTGTGTCAGTGAGTATGTCTTAAAAATGCAATTATTGCAGCTCCATTTATCAGGAAACTTTCGTTAGAAACTATCAAACTTCGCATATGACGACGAAATCTCCTGAAGTTTTTGCACTTTACACTTGGCGAGAACAAAGTAGTTAGGGTGTTAAAGCGAATTTATGTGTAAATATAGGCTCTACGTGCATAGGCCTAGCTGGCCTGGAGCTCTATGGTGCACCTAGATACTTATTTACTCTTTATTGCAGCAAAACTAATGCAATAAATGTTGTTAAAACTTTTAAAACGAATACAATTTTATGAACGTTTTCATATGACATTTAAGTTGTTTGAAAACGTTTGGTACTGTTTTATAAAATACATTCATTTTACGTAAAATAGAATTTTCGTTTTCAAATGTTTTACAAAATTCAAAATTAAAAATAAACCAAAATTTTCTGTTTGAAACGTTTTGTTCTGTGTTACAAAATTAGGTCGGTATAATCAATTGTGTCACAACCTCACTCAAAATTAAAAATGATCTCTAAAACATGATTTTCCGGATTTTGTCTCAGTTTAGATTATGAAATTTTTCCTCCCACAAAATAAAGTCTACCGAGAGGGAAATGAGAAAAAAAGGAAGGCTCACACACAGATCTCTCATTTATTCAAACCAGTTTGTCAGGAAAAAAATTTGAATTTGCTTATTGGAGATGAGTAAGCAAAATATTTGTAAAAAATTTTACACAAAAATTCGATTTTTTGAGTTATGACGTTGTTTGAGTAAATGAGTGATATAAATACGATACTGAAAATTGTTCAGATATTGTTAGTTATTCCATACAAACAGTTTCTGCTAGAGAAATTTTTTCGTGTGAACACAAATGTGAGTTTATAGAACAAATTAAATAAATTCAGGAAAGTACGACTTTAACTCGCACACGAAGATACGGTAATTATTTCTTTCTGGCGATTTTTTAGGTATTGGTTTTTTTTTTTTTTGTTTGGCGATTTTTTAACATTGGCGATTTTTTAATATTGACGTTTTTTTAGTTTTGGTTTCTTTTTTGATTAAATTTATTAAAATTTTTTTTAATTTTTTCCCCTAATTTTGGAAACATTTCTAGCAACTTTTTGTGCCTATTGAAATTCATTTTTAATCAACTTCATTTTTAACTCCCGACTAAAAAAGGGGTGTTATAAGTTTGTAGTGTGTGTCTGTGTGTCTGTGTATCTGTGTGTCTGTCTGTGTCCACGTACAGGCCAAACGGCTGGACCGATTTTCATTTAGTTTTTTTCTGTTTGAAAGATGACTTGATCGAGAGGGTTCTTAGCTATGTTTGAAAAAAATCAGTCCAGCCGTTTAGAAGATATAACATCTTTTCTGAAAAAAGTCGGGGGTTTTTAAAATTTTTAATTTTTGTTATGTTTTAAAAGTCTGCTTTACTTGAGTTAAAATAAAATGTGTGGTTGAAGTCTGCTGACGAGTTGTTACAGCAACAATGAAATGCATATAGACAATACTGAACCACAGGCAAATAAATTTCAAATTAAAATAAAATAAATTCAAATCATTCAAATCGATTGAAAATTGGTAAAGTTACATTTTTAATTAATGAAATTTCAATATAAAGCTGAAAATATGAGTAATAAGTTAATTTATGACTAGCAAGCGAACAAAACAAGATATCTGCTCAGAAAATGATTTTTTTTTATTTCAGGCTCTCCAAGTACACATCTATGAAGTCAGGAAATATTTTAATTCAAAACCGGTTCAATCCTGCCTTAAAAAAATAACGAAAACTGACTTTTCCTTGCTAGTCTCTATCTAGCTGGTTCAGTTATTTGCCTCTCTTGTAAAAAATAGTTAACGAAACTAGTCTGGTTTTGTTCACTATTTCCTCATATACAATAATAAATTAATGCGACGATTAATAAATTATCACTTATAGCGTAGACAGACGACAGCGTTAATTTGCATTAAAATATCACTAATGTGAATTAAAAATTTACCCAGACAGACGACAGTATTTGCATTAAGTAAACAAAATCTGTACATACCTTTCGTGCCACACACTTCGATAATTTTAAAATGGAAAAAATGTGTCTCGATTTTAATATTTCTTTGCTCTTTTTCTAAAAACAATTAAAATAACTTATATTTTCTGACCGAATCGCATTTTAATTTTGAAAACCAAAACAATTTGCCAACATTTGATTGATTGTTGACGGTGTTACCATATGAGGACTGTGTTATCATATATATAGATGAATTCAGTATTAATTCACTGTCATTTAGTGCATTTACGGATGAGGATAATTCACAAGTTAATTTGCATTAAGACAGTTAATGCAAATTAACGCTGTCGTCTGTCTATGCTATTAGATTTGTATGGAGATAAAACTTGAAACTTTTTCAACTCAACTTGTATAGTAAAGATTCCAATGTGTGGCTAAAATTTTGGTCGGTTGAAGTGAAAGTATTTGAAAAATAGTGATATTTTTGCAATGTTTATTTTCCAATACTTATACTTAATATTGTTACGAAAATAGCCGTCGACAGGTTTAAGCAGCATTACACAAAAATATTCCAACAGGGTTAATGTAAGTGCTACGCGAAAATATTCCTACAAGGTCAAAGCAAAGAATAGTCTAGAATAGTAGCCAACAACTAAATAAGCATGCCTAGCTTGATTAAACGTAAGCAAGCAAAAGCAACAACAACAAAAAGCGTCTGCTTATTCCCTGAAGGAAATGTATATACTGAGTCGCTTTTGACTTTGTCACCAGTACTACTCTATAATTATTCCCCATATAATACTTTTTGCTATAGACATTTAGCATGTGCTTGTCATTGAAATTCTACTAGTAACACTAAAACAGTCGACTAGATAGTGATTTCATAGTTCTTATGGGAACATGGAGACATACCAACCAGAAATTTACTGGTACATTTCTATACCTTAATTTATGTATATTGACAAGTTGTTGCAAAATCCACCAGAAATACACCACATCTGTTTTCTCTCTTTATTTTATACTGACGAATAAAAGAGAAATTGTAGACAATGTAACTACTACTAGAGTTTTAGTGTTGACATCGAGATACTTGGCCCCAGTCTGACTGCAGGGATTAAGAAGATTCACATATTTACACACATTCTACATGCTAATTCAAACGAAAAGCAAAAGATAAACACACACCGTGTTGTACACACGTATGCATATACACATGTATGTACATAGTTACCACATGAACTTAATTAGGCAGCATATAAGATGATAATGATCGTCTAGACATTGCTTGAAACTTCTAGTGGAATTTGTGTGAAATATAAAAAGAGGTGACGCATTAAATGAGTTAGTTAGTTGCAGTTGTAAGTCAGTCGCGAACAGTTATAGTTAGTGCTAATCAGAAAGTAGTGAAGTTAAGAACTCGTTAGTCAGTTGATAATTAAGTTGTGAATTAATAATAATCTGCGATACAGTGGTGAGTTGATAGTTAAGAGCAGTCTGTGTTTTACACAAGAGTTGGAGTAAAAGAGAAACTATAGGACAGTCTATAGTGACAGCAAAGTCTGTCGTGGAATTGAGATTATTGTGGAGTCTATCGTGTCGACTGGAGTAAAGGGAACAGCGCAGCGAATAGACGTGTGTAAGGGTGTAAAGGCTCAGTTAGCCGACTGTAATGTAAAGTAACTGCAACAGTAAGAAACAGCTGATCGATTTTGTTATGTGAAAAGTAATGAAAACGGTTATAGAGATGTAATGTAACGTAACCTAATTTTCATATAAAAATGTCGATCAGCTGTTTTCTACGTTACAGTTACATTACATTACAGTCGGCTAACTGAGCCTTAAGTAAAGCCAGTGCGTCTTTATTGGTGTATCAACTATAAGTGTCGGCAGAGTGAGTGCCGTGTGTGACGAGCAGCAGACAAAGAGGTATTGGTGTATCAACTGTGAGTGACGGCAGAGTGAGTCTCGTAAGTGACGAGCAGCAGACAAAGAGGTGTCACGTGATTACTTGCGCAGCCAGCTAAGAGACGTGTGTAAACTACAGCGAGGAAGGCGTAGTGGTAACCAGTTGTGAATATCTGTGTGTAATTTATTAGTTTAAGTTGTATTAGTGTATTTAAGCTCTTGAGTAATTTAGTATAAGTGTATTTGTAAATAAAACTTGTATCATTCTTAACCCTAATTACTACACTCGGCTCTTGTATTCATTTGCAAATCTTCGGATCTACGGAAAAGCGTTTTTATAGAGAGAAAAACGTAACAATATATACAAATTTCGACTATATCTGTCTAAATTTAATTGATTGACTAACAAACCTCCTAACCCTTCAACATACATACTTTAACATTTATATCATTAAAAAACTTCATTTACTTTTAATTACTTTTGCTTAAATTTTATGCGTGTTGTAGTATGTTGCATAAAAAATATTTCTATCCCATTTTTTATTTTCAGAAAAACGAAATAGTTCTTAAGGAAAATCGTCATGAGGACGCAGTTCGCAATGAAAATGGTCGTTTATATAAAGAGCGCAGCTCGGATGATAATCTTTATAATAATAGCAATACAGGGAGTCAAACAATAAAACCACCATCAATTACAATAATTACAACACTAATATTGCTGTCAATATTATTATTATTGGCCTCAACACGAACCATCAATGACAACCACAACTACAATAATAATCAACAACGTAATCGCATCGATGACAGACTATTAAAACTATTAAAGTTTGACATAAACGGATTATAGCTCAATTAAAATGTTATTAATCATAATTAGTGACAAATAGGATACTTACACAAAAACACACACAACACACACACACACACATAAATACACACTTACATACATACATACATATATAAAACTAAATATTAACACAAAATTAGGAATATGACAAATTGTTTGAAGATACAAAAATTATATCAAAAGGACAAAAGTAAAGTAATAAATAGTGGACTACAAATTTATATACGAGTACATATAAACAGCAATGAAAACACACAAAAGAAAGGAAACGCTAAAAAAAAAGCTCAAACGAAAAAATGCAGTCAAGCATAAAACTCATGAAATACAGTAATTAATAATTTACGAATTGAAAACTTACAACTAAGAATATAATTTATCAAGAATCCGAGTAAATATAATTAAAAACAAAATTTAGTTAAATATTTCTTTTAAAAGTTTGTGCCACATTTTGTTAAATGCAACGCTAAGCATTGAGAAATTTTATATGGATTTCATTGTTGTATTATATATATTCTTTCTTATAAAATTAAGCAAGGCTTAGCGCGCAGTTTAACAAAATAAGACCCTTTTTATTTTTACTAAACGCGTGTCAAAATGAATACAAATTTAAAAAATTTTCTTTGCTGTTGCTTAAGCACATCTAGAAGCATTTCGTTGCTGTTCAAGCAACTCATCAATACACTTCAAACACAATTCAAAAAAGCTTACAAAACTCAAATACTTATAGACAAACTCTGACTATATGATGGAGAATTACAAAACTAAAATCAGAGAAGGTGAAGGAAGAAACTTTATCAAACGACAACAAATAATATTATTGAGCATGTTGGTAAGTAGAAAAATAAAACGGGCAACACAAGCTGAATAATATTATTTGTTGTTTTTTTTTTGTTTCCATGTAAGCTTGTTTCGAATTGTGATTGAAGTCTACTGATGATGTGTTTGGACAGCAAAGAACTGCATCTAGACCAGAGAATGACAAAAGTATCCTTTTAAATACTCTTTGAGTATTGGCCGTCAAACAATTACGAATGCGTAAAGTTAAAAATTAAAAACACGCTCATATGCAAGCATACACCTAGAGAAAAAACAGATTAAAATCAACAAACAACCATATTGAATTAATAAGAGACATTAACGAAAGTCTGGTCAAGTTAAAATTTCTTATTTCAATATGGAAAAATATTAACTGCCTTATTCATAAAAAATATTTCAGGTTTATTAAGCGCTTATTTGACATATTTCTATGGGAAATTTGTCAAATAAACCTTTAATAAACCTAAAATATTTTTTGTGAATATGGGGGTAATACATTAATTTTATTTATTGTTAAGTATCTCAATTTCTATTATATTGAAAATTATTGAATTAATGTGACGCGATCTTGTTTTTAAGTTACAGCTTTTTCCTGAGTGTACTTAATGCGTACACTAAGCTGAATACGTATAACTATAAATAACCAACAACTATGTTTATACATATTTTTTTTTTTAAATTACGCAGCACAAGCAACTATAAGTAAAATTTATAGGCAGCGAGAGCTACAATCAAATACATAAGTATAAAAATACTCGGACTATTAATCGGTTACACATGCGTAAATACAGGGCTATTTTGTTTACACACACATATGAAGTATGCTTTTAAACAGCCACACACAAACCCACACATTTTCCATTCATATTTGTATACACAGATATACCCAGTGGGAACAAGAAGAAGTAAGGATGCCTTCTAGATGGGTTCTATACTTCTTCTTTTGGATGTACAATGTCTGCTCGCTCCATTCCATACTCATACCTTTTTCCAACCTCAAACAGAATCTTAAAATTTCTTTAAATCTCATACTATATCATTACATTTTTACTGCCACAGATATTTTTACACGCGGTGTTATTGCGGTGACGGCCTTCTGTTCTTGTTTCTTTCGCCAAAGATTCTGCAAGGCCTTCAAATGAATGGATTTGCTTTTGCCTTGGTAAAAAAAATAAAACAAAACATGTTACTTCTTCTCTTTTTGCTTCTCATAGAAGGGAGTGTGGAATGTGTATGGTATCTTTTATGCGAAAGAGGCAAGGCATTTAATGAGACGTTCTTAAGCAGTTGGATAAAAATAGTAATTTAATAAAAAAAATCTTAAGCAGGCATTCTGAGTCTTACTGCTGGGTATGTATACGATGGTGAATGATGAATAAATATCCCGAGTATCATGCATATATTTTTTTTATTCCTCTAAATATCCATACTCTGAGTAGATGCATACTCCGACTATAAGTATGAAAAAGGGAATCAATGCGCTTGAAACGTATGTACCTTTTTATTTGTAGTTGTAGCATAAACAAAGTAGGGATGCTCTTGTATGTTGGAATCGGCTATAGTCTTAGTTACTTGAGAGAAAATATGCGAGCGCATAAATTGTATCCGCTGCAATTATGACTATACCCAGTTACTAAAATTAAGAATATATACTTATGTATTTATATAATTTATTAATACTAATTGTTATTCTCTGATCTGAACGCGCTTGGCCAGCAATAAATACATTTTAAGCATCTATTCATATTATTAAATATGTACTAATCCCCTGCTTGTATTACAAACTGGTAGAAATGGGTAGAAAATTTTTAACTTGTGATTAAAAGTATAGAGTAGTCTGTCCAACCAATAATACATTTTTTCTTTGTTCTTACTGATTTTACTTGGATCTTTTGGCTTAATCTCAGGCTTATCGGTTATCACAAAATTGCTCAAACTACATGTATGAGTACACTCTGTAATACAAAAAACAAGATTCTTGCAATGTGAGAGTTTATGCCTGAAAATATCAAAAAAAGGGTTATTAAATTACAAATTAAAATTCTTTTAAACTTTAAAAATCAATTTAATCTTATGATATCAAACACATAAAACTATAATTCTGTAAATATTTTTAAAAGTTAAATAAAAACACTATCAACATGATTAAATACGTATAATTTGAATTTAAAGCAAATTGTTTTCCTATTAGCTCAATTGTTTTTAGTAAAGCAAATATTTCTTTAAATTCTTAAGCTCAATTCCTTGTAAATAATTCTGCACAAGTAGTCAACTGCCATTACAAAATATATAAAATAAAACAATAGAAATAAGTTAAAAAATTCAAAAAAAAAATCTAATCAAATATTTATACATAAATATAAATATTTTATATTATTATTCATACATATATAAATTAAAAAGAAAACTATTAGAATAATTCAATACTTTAAGTTCTATTGAAAAACAATAAAACTATAAATCTAAAGAGATAAAATGCTACAAATCAAAGGCTCAATTAAAAATAATTTGGAAAATAAATAAATATTATTTTAATGTCGATTATATATGTATATGCATACACACATATCTTTATCTTAAGACGGAAAGGCCGTAAGTCATTTTTTCATGTTTTTCTAACGAAGTATACCAAAAAAAAAAACTCGATTTAAAAATAATAATGCCTGAGGGCCTTTCTATATTAAGGTAACGATATGTAGCTATAGATTTAAATGCGTTTATAAATAATAATAAAAGAGTTATGAAAGTTAAAGAAAGCATTTGGAAACTCTACAATAAAAGCAAGTTATTACTGCTCAAAGCTGTTATTCAGAAAAATGTATTAAAAATAAAAACAAACAAAAATAGTAAAATTAACCTTGATACAATATGTGCCAAAAATAAAAAATAAAAAAAGTTATAAAAACAACTTTTCCTAAGAATTCTATATTACACTCATTATTCGAACACCAAGTACAGGACATTAAAAAAAAAATAAAATAAAAAGTAAATTTATAAATACATATACGATTTCATATCATATTTTATATTTAAAAAAAGAGTCTAATCGCAACAAAATGATTATACATTTCCCTCTGTTTATTCAATAAATTTTAAGCAAAAAAACCTCAACTCAAGTTGATAAAAGCTTGTCTATTTCTAGTAAGCTTAAAACTACTTTTTATGTTGTTATGTAATTCTCAATCATTTATTGAGAGTTTTTCGATAAACGTTAAGGTTGGAGTTTTTTTAACAGTTGTCTAAGCAGGAATGAAATGCTTCTATGTGTGCTTAAACCACAACAAAAAAAAAACAACTTTTTTTAAAAGTAAACTTTTATTTATTTATGGCCATATTCTAAAAACAAATTAATATATATTTCAAGTATGCTTGAGCCAAAATTTGTGCAGAGATTTTGTTTTAACATACATTAACTTAAAAAACCATTTTTTTCGGAATATGGAATTATATTTTTTTAACTTTGCATAATTTTATTAGATTCCTTTAAAGCTATGCTCTTTATGCCACGCTATAAATTTATTTTTGTTTTGATTTCCTTGTAATTAACTAGAGTACGAAAGTAAACGAAACAAAATGTTTGTTTGTGTATTGTTTTATTTTTTGAAGTGAATGAAACAAAAACCGTGAGAACGATTGCTTAATTCGTCTATACCTTTTACCAAAAAATGGTAAAAGGGTATATATAGATTTTTAATTTCCACAATATTACTATGCGACCCATAAAATATACATATTCTGGATTCTTATGCATATGGAAGACGAACAAGCGATGTCTGTCTGTCCGTCTGTCTGTACGTGAAATCCCAGAAAAGCTAGAGACCGATTTTCATTTAGTTTCTTCTGTTTGAAAAAGGACTTGATCAAGAGGGTTCTTAGCTATGTTTGAAGAAAATCGGTCCAGCCGTTTAGAAGATATAACATCTTTTCTGAAAAAAGTCGGGGGTTTTTAAAATTTTTAATTTTTGTTATTCATATTTATGTATATGATTAAATTAAATAAATACAATTCATATTCATAGAGCCTTTCAAAGAGATGAATTATACAGAAAACAGATACATATACATCAGATTGAGTCAGTTTTTGTTTCGACCAAGCGGTTGTCAAAATTCTAATTTACGTCAAATTCTAAGACACCCAAGCCCAAGAAACCATAGGTCTAAAATAAAAATCGAGATTCCTATTTTTAACGAGAAAACTTTCTTTTTATATTTGATATTTTTTTTTTAATTTGCCAAAATTTTATTTTATTAAATAAGCTTATGTTATGCTTCAGTATGAATAAAATTGGTATTTCTAAAAACAAAACTAAAAATATTAAAAAGACGTTTCCAGGGTTAGAAAACTAACTTTTTTCTTATACAAAAGTAACCTACTAAAACTAACTTTTTTTCTCTATAAATTAAACATATCTTATATTCTTAAAAGAAAGAGATTGCTGTAAGAAATCAGAAAAATTAAAAAGGATGATTTCAGGTTTGGCAAACTTACACTTTTTGTGATTTAAAAAAAAATGGCTACCGAAAACTAATTTTTATTTTTTTATTAAATAAACTTATTTCATGCTTCAGTATGAATAAAATTGGTATTTCCAATTAAAATAAATAATTAAAAAAATTAAAAAGACGTTTCCAGGGTTGGCAAACTTCAACTTTTTTTATACAAAATTAACTTATTAAAAGAAATTTTTCCTTTTTTTCTATAAATTAAACATATCTTATATCTTAAAAGAAAGAGATTGGTGTAAGAAATCAGAAAAGTCAAAAAAGATGATTCCAGGGTTGGGAAACTTACACACTTTGTGGTATTTTATATACCGTATAACTAGGTCTAATTCATTTTTTTCTTTTTCTTTATAAATTATATATATTTTACGTTTTGGAAAGAAAAGTTTGGTGTAGAAAATTATAAGAATTAAAACCACAGCCCCAAAGCTGGAAACTTTGAACTTTTTTCTCGATATTAAAGTTACTAAATAAAACTATTTTTTTAATTTAATTTTTTGATATTGTATGATGTGACGTTGGTTTTGACAACTGGAATAAGGGTGAATTTTTTTTTAATGCATGTATTTATTTATTGTATCTTCATATATGAACTAACAATAAGTATTCAAATCTTAAATCTATAAAAAAAAAATTATTAGGCCCGACCAGTGTCGGACATAAACTTAGTGGTAGTTATAAATAATACATTAGTAGTGATAATCAAAAAAAAAAAAGGGGGGGGGGAAGTATTTTCAAGTAGTCCCATCTGGAGTGTTAGGTATAAGAGCCCGTGTGTCCCTCTTTTTTAAGCGGATGTGTCCAGTAAAGTTCAAAATATTACGAGCAAGCGGATTAGGATGTGATTCGAGTTTTGTTAAATATTTGCCTGCGTATTTTTCAATTTCTTCAGTCACTAGTGGCATATTTAAATCACGATGTATAATAGGGTGAATGTAAAATATTTTTTAAATACAGGGTGTAGAATAAAATATTCAACTTATTGCTAATATCGAAAAAAAATATTTAATCGAAATATACCAAGAGGTCACTTACAAAAAATTACAGTAAAGCAAACAATTATAAATTTTTTCACAAAACATATGCATATGTATGGATGTGCTTATGAATGTATCTCTATACTTTATATACGCACTTTGGTGAAGGGTATATAAGATTCGGCATAGCTGAATATAGCACTTTTTGTATTGTTTTTGCACATAAGCACGAACACTACATTATTTTAATCGTACGCAGCGAGAAAAGAAAACAATAGGCAATAAATGGAAACGTTTTGAAATATTTGTGGCGAATCTAACATCATCATATGATATAAATATAATTAATAGCCAAACATGTTTTTTGTAATCCCTTTTACGCTGGTACCACTGCACAGATTTTAAAAAGATTTATATGGTTTTAAAGGATGTGCAGAATCTATATTTTATTGAAATCGGTTTAGTATTTTGGGAGCTATAAGCGTTTAAAGTTGCTACTACTACATGCACACATATTATACACGCATTTATTGGCTTACAAGTAAAAAAGAAACAAAACATAAGTGTGTGTGTGGGTTTGTAGTATTTCTCTTGATCTAACAATTTTTTTCTCTTATTTGTTGTTGTGTGAAAGCCATAATACTTAAAGGAAGAGAGTTGAATAAATTGAAATAACTTGGTTAAAGGGATTTTGTTTATGTTTTTTTTAATTTCATGTATTATTAATTATGCTTGCATATGTATGTATGTAAGTTTGTGTGTGGGTGTGTTTTAATGAATTTTTTATGAAGTTTAGATACATTTTTTTTTTAATCTTAAATTATTTACATTTTGATTCTAGAATACGGACGAGTGTGTCGTCCGTTTGGTATATCTAGTATGATATAAATTTATTGCAATGTTAGTTAACAAGTGAAGTCTATTTTATACTTATGATTTGATTACGCTAAAGTTCGTATCGCTTTGTAAGCCAACAAATTGCATGTGATAATTATAAATGAACAAATATTATCAAAGTAAATTGTAAATATTCTAACAAATACGTAGTCGAACGGAACAGTTAGCTGTTTTTGAAGGCCAATACACTTCCATCATCAGCGTTCTTTGCGTTTGGTCCACAATGTGTATATACTGAGGTTTTTATAGCGAATGGAATGGAATTTTTATTCATCGTATTACAATTTGCTGAAAGCTTTTTTGTAATGAAAGCTCAATTTTAACATTTCCAAATTTACAATAGTCTTGCCATTGTCGTTTGTTGTTGTATTAATGATTTGATTAGGCTAAAGTTCGTAACTTTAGTAAATTAATAAAGATCAAACAACAATTTATTTATTTTTTTTTACACGGATGTTATGCCTAGTTCACATTATAGTTTTTTGTGACATCGCAATAGTGTGTACAAGTGGCAACGTTTGTCATTTCCGATATTTTGTTTCATAAATTTAATTTTTGTTGGCATGCGGCTGCAATTTCTTTTTTAACTTTTCATATTTTTATGAATTTTATTTTATTTTTATAATGGTAAAGAAAATAAAAAACATGTTGATTATTGAGTTCTTGTTTCAACTTTGTTATTTGTTTTAAGCTTCTCATTTGTTTAAATGAAAGTTTATAACATAATAACTCTAGTTGTTCTAAGAAACTTTCGGTAAAGGTTCCCTGATGATCTGCATTAGCAACAGTGAAATGCGCATAGGAGCCAGCTAAACCCCTCAATAATCAATTTCAATGTATTTTTAATTTAAAAAAAATAGTTTGCTTAATAACTAAAATATTAATTTGGGATTATTAGTGCGTTTAAGAAATTTTAAATTTAAATTTTAACAATTCCCATAAAAAATCACTAATTGTTTATTTTTTTTTATTTATTAAATTTTCTTAACTTTTCTTTAAAATCTTGCATATTTTTATGACCACTGAAGTAAGTTTTTTTTTTAAATTTTGTGTATTTTATGAAATTTTTGTTACTAATTTTTTTTGCATATTTATATGAAAAATTTTATAATTATTTTTTTTTTTTTGAATTTCATGAAATTTTGTGAAGATTTTCGATGCAGATTTTTTTTTACCAAAAAAAAAAATTTTAAATGTTTATGCTCTGAGAAGTAAATTAAGAGCAAAAAAAATTTGTCCCAAAATTTTAATTATATTTGCATCGAATTTTATAATTTTTTACTTTTACTAAAATCTCATTCTATGAAAATGTAAAATCTTTTTCGTAAAGTTAAATTTTTCCACCACATTTCTACTGTGAAAGGAAGGTTTCAACATAAACAAATTATTAAATAAAAAAAACTGAAACCAAAATTATAAATCATTTTCATTTGACTTCACAAAAACAATTAAAAAATTTATATAATTCAATAAACCAAATTAAAATATACTTCAACTTGTTTAAACAAATTTAAAAAAAATGACTCGAAAAAATACTGAATGTCTAAATTAATATATAAATACCAGTAACTAGAAAAAATCAAATTAAGCTGTTAATATGAAATAATGAAATAATTGTCCCCATACAAACCCCTCTTTTCGAAAACACAATAATATTAAACGTATTTATAAATAAATATATTAAATAATTATTATATAGTAAATTAATTTAACTTAAATTAATTTAATTAAACTAAAATGCATTTAAAATAGCTAAAACAATAAACCTTACAAAATAATGAAAATATATAAAATTTATTTAAAAATAGGGGTGAAATAATTAATAAATAAATAAACAACAAAATTGAATAAATATACGGTAAAATAAAATTTAAAAAGAAAAAATGTTGCTGGATTCCAATAAATTATTAATTATAAGTTGACGTTTAAATTTTATATTAAATAACTAAATATTGTAATAAATTCATAAGCAAAAATAAAAAATAAAATAAAATAAAAAAACATTAATAATAGTTTTGTAAATTTAAGCGGATGTAATAAATGAAATGGTATAAAATATTATACATACACACATTAAAATTCATATGCATAAAGAAATAAATTACATAAAAAAATATACATACATACGCACAAAGTGTGCATAACATGAATTTATAATGGTTTAAGGCAAAACTGAGTCTGCATTAAACACAGCGCATGGCATCCATTAAAAATAAATTAAAATATTTAGATCTTTTGCTGACAGACAAGTTTTCACTTACAGCGCCATTCTGACAAATAGAGAGATAATCAAGAAAAATATTTTTTTTATATTACAAAGAAACAATTTTTAAATTAAAGCTTGATAAAATATCTAAATGTATTTAATCATTAAAAAATTCAACAAAAATTTTAATCGAAATGGAAATATGTTTAATAGATAGAGAAGCGAGGTGTAGAAAGAAGCAACAGATAGGGGAAAGCTTCATTCTTTTACAACTCTGCTTTTTTGCAGTGTTGCAGCGCCTCTATTGTCAACGAGATGTACTAAATTTTTAAAGCTTACTTTTCTTATGATTTTCGTTGCAGCTTTTTTAAGTTTGTATGTTTGTATACAACACAGTGCAGTTAGGTTATAACGAACACCAATAAAATGGAATTGTTGGGGCTAACGAACAATTTCTGTGTGGTCTTAAAATTTTTACCTTGATATTTACATAGAATTCGCAGGCATATAATGAAGTCTGGTTTTAACGAATATTAAATTTTATCGAAATTTTCTTTTAAGACCTGCTAAAAAAATTATATGGAAATTTAAACGCTCACAACAAGCAAAAAAAAAAATGCAAGCTTTTAATCTGGTGTCTTGGAAGAAAAAGTGAATTTCTTGTTACTCAAAAATATACATATAAGCATTTAACTGCCTGTTCAACAATATCGCAACAAAATCTAAGCGATTGACAGCCAGTCACTCGAAATCGATTCAATTTGGATTCAACGAAGTCCATAGTTCACGTTCGCATGCACTTACATACGTTTGCCGGTTGTTGTTTCTTACGTGGTAATGAATCAAAACATTGCAAGATAGGAATTTTCATTATATTTAGTCGATTTCTTTAACATTTTAAAATAATACTACTCATTTATATGAGAATAAATACAACCATATTGAACAATGAAAAACATTCAACAAAATAGTCGCACTACAACATCTAGTTGTCATTGTTTTGTTTTACAACTACACTCGTTATGTTTGAAATGTGCGAGTACTTTGTATAATGCATACACAGCAATAATATAAACAAAAATGTTTACTTATATTTTATTTCATATTTTACTTCATATTTTATGTCTATTGTGCAAAAATAAAAAAATAGTTTAAAAAAATGTGAATCAAAAAATAATAATAATAAAGTGATAAAATAATGTTTTTGCCAACTTTATTGACTTCTTGGGAGTTAAATTTTGTACCAGTCGAGAGGAAAATAGCAAGTGAGTGGTTTTCACATTTGAGTTCGTATTGCTGATAGTGTTCTCGACGTAGCTAAACTGTATTTTACATGACAACACTTACGTTTTCTTTCGACTTGCCGTTCGAATAAATGTTCGTTATTGAAAAAAGAGCGTTTGTTTCAAATAAAGTAACTAGATAAATTTCAAAAAGTTTTTAATCAATGCTTTACATGATAAAAAAAATTTAAATCTTTTTAAAGTTTTGTTATGTGACAGTTTTTGCACGCCTGTACATACTTATATATAAATGTATGCCAGTTTGTGTGTGTATGTGTGTGCGTGTGGGTGTGTGTGTGTCAATCGTACATAATAATACTCTTACCCCGCAAAGGCATTAGACAAAATTTAGAATTAAATATATAAAAAAAAGCTAAAATATACAAAAACAAAAAATATTATCAAGCATAATTGAATTATAAAGATTGTAAATAGTTATTTATATTGTATAGAAAAAAGCCGGACAAAAAAAACAAAAATAAAATTAAATATTATATCTATTATTAAAAAATGGGAAAGATAATATAAAAATAAAAATAAAACAATTTAAATTTATGCAAATATTAAATAGTAGCTTTTATTTCTTTAAATATTCCTTAAAATTTGGGTAAGTCTTTTATTTCATTTGTAAAATTTACGGCCTGTCCCACGATGTCACCAAAATTCGTTCGATCGAATACTTAAATTGAAAACGACAACAAATTTTCTAATGTTATTGTTGTTTACAATACAAGGTCCCAAATCACACTGTGCAAGTCTTATTGCTAAGCTGATTAGATTCAGGGAGAGAGAGACGAGGGGAACAGCAACGTTTCTTTTCCCCCCGTATCTCTCTCCTAATAAACTAATCAGCTTAGCAATAAGACTTGCATAGTGTAAATAGGGACAAGTTGTCGATCGAACGGTTTCTCGTGACATCGTGGGACAGGCCGTTAATGTGAAGAAATAGCACAATCTTGACAAGGAAATTAAAATAAGAAAATGGAAGCAAATTACATCGTTCGATATGGAAGAAAATTTCTAAATATTTCAATATATTTAATAAAAATTTTTCACGCTTCAGGTTTTCTTCTATATACAAATTTAATTTTAAGACGATATTTCGACAAATTTTCTTTAGGAATTAATATATATATATATAAAACTAAAAATATAATTTAAAATTTAGTTTTTATATAAAAGTAGACCTAAGGCTTTAAAAGTATTTATAAAATTTAACAAAAGGTCAGGAAAAAGAAAGTTAATTTATATTAGGTTTAATTTATTATTCCGTTTCACGATTGCGGAAAGCATTTTTTTGTGCTTTTGAAATTTGCTTCATAGATGAATTAAGCCATTTGTTTACCAAAATATTTTTGTCCATAAAAAATTCCTTTCAACCGACATCAAAACAAGGAGGAGGTTATCAATTCGCCTGCAGTTTTTTTACAATGTTACTTCATAACTCGGTACATTTTAGACCGATTGAAAAAAATTCTTTTTTTTTCTGCGAGAGTAAAAGAGTACACGAGGACACGCCCACAAATTTTTTTATTTGATCATATGATATTCTACTTATTTGATTGCTGTGAAACCTAGTAAGCAATTTTCGTTCTTGTAATTACGCTCTATTAAAGTCGAAAAAAATGGGCGGGGCTACGCTCATTAAAATTTATTATTACATTTTACATGGTTCTACTAAATCGATTTTTACACAACTTACAACAAACTTTGAGCTCTAAAATAGATACAGCCTTCTTTTCAAAAAAATGGGAGGAGTCACGCCCACCAAAATTTAATGTCTTATTTTAAGTGGTTCTACTTTACCGATTATTGCAAAACCTAACACACACGCTGAACTCTGCAAAACACACAATCTTGCATTTTAGAAAATGGGTGGAGGCACGCCTACTAGAGATTAATTTTATGTTTCACAAAAAACAGTTCTGTTCTTAACCAACAGATTTTCAAAAAAAAAAATTATTTGAAAGAGTTTGGCCCTATTAATATTTTTCGAATTTTTTTTGGTAGAATCATTTGTTTTATGTAAAAGAAAAATAAAAAAAAATTTCATAGCGATAAGTTGTGTTTTAGGGGGTACGTCCGCCCCTCAAAGTTGGCCCTCAAGCCCATATATTCAATTAATTTTTTTTTTTGGTTTTTTTCTTAGTTTTCTTTTGACTATATGTATATGTATGAAATGATTTAATAGATATAAGCTCTTATTGTATATACATGCTTAATATAAATAATTTTCATATAAATATAATTTTGGTATATACAATTTTTGGTATTTTGTTTGTTATTTCCTTCATTATTTTCTAAAATATTAATTTTAGCAAAAAACTTTCTTTGAGACTAATATTGTTGACTAGAAGAGCTATAATATTGCCATATATCATCTTCTTGTAAAATGATTTTTTTTAAAGATAGTCATGTGCAAAAAATTACATTGAAAAATTGGCTCGAAGACCAACTTTGAGGGGCAAACGCACCCCCTAAAGCAGAATTTATCGCTATGAATTTTTTTTGCATTTTTTTTACATAAAACTGAACCAATTGGGGGGGAGGGAACATAAGAAATAAAAAAAATATATAACGGCCACTCTAATGTACATACATATATAGAAACATCTGCAACCAAAAAATTTTTCTGAAAATATATATCTTGTCTAAAATATAAGATAAATATAATATAAAAGCAAAATCATCGATTCATGAATGCCTTTTTGGTTCAGTATATTTTCCTAACAGTAATTAATATATCGACCCATTACCGTCAAAAAAGCTTAAGCAATATTTTTTTTAACTGTGATTTCTTTTAACTAAAAATCATCAAACAATCACCAAACAATCGTAAATAATCGATATTTAACAAAAGGTAAAGTTCGAATATTACATCGCTTAAGCTGTTTTGGCAGTTATGGCTGATATTGAGTTTGGCAATTATTATCCGACAGACTATGTACTTTCCATAAATGTAAGAATTTTCATAAACGTAAATGATCCCAATCTCACATTCGCCACAAACAGTGAGTGACATTATGAATATTTTACGCTTTATGCACTGTTAACGATTGCATTGTTGCTAATAATACGTAACTCTTGTACTTGCTCCTGCTGATATATTTTGTTGCTACTCGTATTATTATAGTTGTTCTTTTGAATCATAAATATGGCAAAGAGGAATAGGATTTAATTTCTCTGCCATCTAAAAAGATATACGGACTGCAATTAGAGTGTAGCAGAAGAGAAAGAGGAAATTATCATGCAAGCAAAGCCACATCAAAGTAACAAATAATGTTCACAAACTATGAGGCATATTACAAAGTACCGTGCATCAAATATGTATCCAATACTTTATTACTTCTGTTAAAGCTGTTGCAAGTTTTTAATATCTACTCGTATGGTTTTGTTTACGTACGCGTACGTGAGTCAACATCAGACATTAGAATTGACTCAGTTTATTTTTTTCAAATATTTGAGACTAAAATTATGGAAATTGTAAGTTTTTTCGAAGAGCCCAAAAGGCTAAATAAGAGAAACGGTGCTACAAATTTAAAATGCAGAAGACTTCATATAATTGAAACATTTTAAAACTGTTTTAATAATCATTAACTGATTCATGAACATCGGCTTTTAAAAGGTACTTTTGAATATTAATTTGGTACCTTTGAAAAAATATTTTCAAAAAAGATACTTTTTTCCGAAAAAAATAATTGTTTTAATTCTTTTTGGAAACAGCACATGTAATTTATGAAAGTTAAACTTTTGAAAATGTACTTTTGGGATATGAAAACTTTTGGATAAAGTGCTTTTAGAGAGAAAAATAAGGTGCTTTAGGATAAAACAATTTTTAAAAGTTACTTTTTGGGAAAAGTATTTATGTAAGAAAAGTAATTTTAAGCAAAAAACTTTTTGAACAATGAGATGAAATACCTTTTTGTAGCGGTATTTAATGGAAAAGGGTACTTTCTTTAGAATTTGGTTTTAGAAAAAGGTACTTTTTTGAAAAAAGTACTTCTAGGAAAATGTACTTTTTGGAAAAAGTACTTTTTAGAAAAACTAATTTTTGGAAAAACAAATTTTTGAAAATGGTACTTTTTTGGATCTCCGAAACTAAAGCAGATTGATTAAAATTTAAAAAATACATAAATGCTGTTAAAAACAATAAGTACACAGGTATCTGGTACTTTTTCGATATTTGTAATTTTCGGTACACCACATATCTCCAAAAGTATTACACATAAAAGCAAAGTTTTTTCTCAAATTATTTAGGCAAGAAATTTTTTATTAGTTTTCCCTATATTATGAGAATGAATGAGGAATTTCGAGAAGAGGACAAAAAAAAAAGTAATGAAATCGTACCAATCACAAAAGGAGGGACGCCCAATATGGCGGACTACTCCTTTTTAGGGTTCCGTACACCAAAGGTGGAAAGGAACCCTATTGTTTTCGCTACGCTGTCCGTCTGGCCGTCACACGGTATTTTCTCAAGAACCGTAAGAGCTACGGACCTGAAATTTGGACACAGTATACAAATACATGAGAATTAAAAATTAAAGGGTGTTCCAAAACAAGCAACGAAAAATGTTAAAATCCCATGTTATATACATATTTACAATTGTATATTGAAACTTGAAATTTGTAAAATTAGTGTATTTTTATACAGACTACAACAATTAACACTAAAATTTAAAAACATTAAAATTAAAGGGTGGTCCATCAGTTAATGCAATTTTGACTATGTAATTTTGACAATTTGCTATATCTTGGAAACCGTAAGAGGCAAACACTTGAAATTTTCAAAAACGGTAAAACTAAAAAAACCGAAAATTATAAAATCGCCAAACCAAAAAAAAAAAAAAATCCCCAAAAATTAAAAAAAATTGCCAAAACGAAAAAAATCGCCAAAATTAAAAAAAAAAATTTCTAACACTAAAATAAATCGCCAAATTCGAAAAAATCGCCAAAATGAAAAAAACGCCAAAAATCGAAAAAAATCGCCAAAACGCGAAAATGTCACCAAAACTAACAAAAAATTTTAAATAAAAAAAAATCGCAAAAATGAAAAAAATCGCCAAAAATAAAAAAAATCGCCAAAATGAAAAAACGCCAAAAACCGAAAAAAATCGCCAAAACAAGAAAATAAAGTGTCACAACTAAAAAAGGAGCCAAAACTTAAAAAAAATCGCCAAAAACTTGAAATTTTCAAAAACGGTAAAACTAAAAAAAACGAAAATTATAAAATCCGCAAACCAAAAAAAAAATCGCAAAAAATAAAAAAAAACCGTCAAAACGAAAAAAATCGCCAAAATGAAAAAAAATTCTAACACTAAAAAAAATCGCCAAATTCGAAAAAATCGGCAAAATGAAAAAAAAATCGCCAAAATGAAAAAAAAAATTTCTAACACTAAAATAAATCGCCAAATTCGAAAAAATCGCCAAAATGAAAAAAACGCCAAAAATCGAAAAAAATCGCCAAAACGCGAAAATGTCACCAAAACTAACAAAAAATTTTAAATAAAAAAAAATCGCAAAAATGAAAAAAATCGCCAAAAATAAAAAAAATCGCCAAAATGAAAAAACGCCAAAAACCGAAAAAAATCGCCAAAACAAGAAAATAAAGTGTCACAACTAAAAAAGGAGCCAAAACTTAAAAAAAATCGCCAAAAACTTGAAATTTTCAAAAACGGTAAAACTAAAAAAAACGAAAATTATAAAATCCGCAAACCAAAAAAAAAAAAATCGCAAAAAATAAAAAAAAACCGTCAAAACGAAAAAAATCGCCAAAATGAAAAAAAATTCTAACACTAAAAAAAATCGCCAAATTCGAAAAAAACGCCAAAATGAAAAAAACGCCAAAATGAAAAAAACACAAATAATCGCCAAAACTTAAAACAAACTCCAAAACTAAAAAAACGCAAAAACCGCCAAAACAAAAAAACCGAAAAGATCACAAAAACGAAAAAAAAAATGCCAAATATAGGATGAAGTTTGTATTAAATTACATATCTAGTGTTCGTACGGAACCCTTCTTGCGCGAGTCAGAGTCGCACTTTACTGAATTTATTATTTACTCTCATGGTATGGGTATCAATCAAATGAAAGGAATTTTTTAAAGGAAACATAAAATATAGTGAAAAATACAATAATTATAATACAAAAAATGCAGACTACTAGTATTGACCCAGTCCCATTACATATATGGGTGTCAAATGAAAGAGATTTTCGGGAAGAAACACACAAAATATACTGAAAATATTTGAGCGAATGGAAAGGAACCACACCCAACATACCCAATAAGGGGACTTAATGTAGGGGTTTAAAGAATTAACACGAAAAGTGTCTCAGTTGATCACAACAACAAAATACTTCTTATTAGTGAGTAATTTTTATATGTGGGTTTCAAATCAAAGAGCTTGGTTAGCACATGTAAAATACCCGCTAACAAATTAGCAATATAAGAGGGGTAGAAGCACTAGTCTAAGCAATTCAATAAAAAGTACAATTATTATTCAATTAATAAGAACACTTTATTCACTCACTAGAGCTTTTAATAACGCAATGTTCAATTATATACTGCTGTAATATCGCGATGTTAACTTCCTTCCTTCCGTTTATGCTTAACATAATTTTTTCAGAATAATTTCAATCACATCCATAAAACAGTGCTGGACACGGAGAGAAATCTATTCGTGGATGTGTATTTATTTGTATAAGAAGCCGATTGAAGTTTGGCATGCTATTGACATACAAATTCGAAAGCATTTTATTTCTTTTCGAATTACAGAGTAGGCCCCAGGTGCAACTTGGGCCAAATACGCCATAAAAACACTACAGAATCAGTCAGAACCTTTCCATTGTTCACGTTGTTTGTGCGAGTTACATACAATTCATTCTGTTGGTTTGTGTGTATATACTACTGATGTACGAAAATTCGTATTCGTATTCGAATTGCCGTATTTTCGGCCATTTTTAAATATTCGTATTCGCATTTGTATTCGTCAAATTCAGGCGAATATGAAAACGAATATTTTTCAAAAAAAAAAAAAAATTAAATAAATAAATGCGTAAATCCTAAACGAAATTTTAATAAATGGTTAAAAATATTATTTTGTACGAATCCATTAAATTTATTATAGAATTTGTGCTTTATATCATTTACAAATATTATTTACTGACGATCATTAAAATTTTACGTAGGTTTTATTAACTTTAAAGTATGCCAACAGGAGTATAAAGTTCTTTTTCATACCAATTTTTTAATATTTCATATTGCTGGCGAAAATAGAACACTTATTTAATGTCTATAAATTTCACATTAAATACGAATACGATTCATATTCGTATTGGCGAATATCATTTCAAATATTCGATTTCGTATTCGTATTCACGAATATCAAAAATTGACATTCGTTACATCACTAGTATATATGTTGAGGAAAGAGTATGCATAGTAGAAGCATTATTGTTGCTGTTCGTTTTGTCTGGCGTCTGCATTGGCTTACGTATCTGTGTGATTGTATGTTTCTTAAGAGTAACATATCATCTGATATGTTTGTGTACTTGTATCAATGTTTTGTCAGTGTTATCACGAAAAATATTTATGTTTATAAGATAGGTTCATAGTGTCGGGTTTTGCTTCATAAATCAAAAGAACTTGTTTAGCAGAAAATGAGTTTGAAGTTTTTAATTTACTAACAACTTAATAAAAAAAAGACAATTTTATTCCTCAAGCTATTAATGTGAAATGTTTAAATGATATGACGTTTAATAAATTATGGATTATTATTGTTGCACCAAATGATCGATATAAGGATGCTAAAATTATGTTCTCTCTGTTAAAACCGCTATTTTTTTCTCTGCTAGAAGATTTAATTTCCATTGCTCTTACATTAACAGTTTTTCCTTCTTTCAAAACATAAATAAACATTATCTTAATTTAAGACTTTTTATTGCTCGTAATGTAAAATGAAATACTGACATCAACCTTAAGTATCAAATAAGTAACAAATTGAGACTAAAAAAGTTTGCTTTTATACATTTTCAAGTTCAACTTTTTTGTTTTTTGTCTTTTCGATAAATATTTTCTAGCATTTCCTTATGATGTCTTTTTTCTTCACTTTTAGTGTTACTACTTCTTAAGTTATAGTTTACACTATGCAAGCACCGTTGTCAACTTTTAAATTTCAAAAAGCACTGAAACCAGGAAAAATACGCGTAATTTAAGTAAAAAAGCACTAAATTAAAATTTTTTGTTTTATTAAAAAATTTGTATATAAAAAATATAGAAATCGGTTGACCAAGCATTTTATCCCTAAAACTTCAAATTTAAAGCATCCGATACACATTTTGATTCTATGAGAATCAGTGAATTCTAAAATCAATTTGACGAAACCTTTTCAAGTTATTATAAAAAGTTTAATTTTACATTACTGATTACATTTTGAACTCGATGCGAGTAGTAAATTTTTTTAAAATCAAGCATTTCAAAATTTGATTTTTATTAAACAATGCTGTGGAAACATTCTTTCACAGCATATGCAATACTAATAACAAAGTTACGAAATTAAAAGAAAACGTAATTTGCAAGTTAACCAAGTTATATAAACTTAAATTATACGTACTATTATTTTAGAAAAAAAGGAACGAAATAGGTTATAAATATGTAACCTAAAACGGCAGCTCTATTAGCAACACAATTTTCTCGTTTCAGACCGCTTTCATATAAAGCCAAGTGTATAGACAATTTTTTACGTATTTGAGACTTAAATAAAGTAATAAAGGTAAAAACGTGATGCGCTTAAACATTGAAGTTTGACTAGAAAATATTTCGCTATTAGACTATACTTGCATTATGCCTTCTTTGTCGTGTGGCAAAACACTGTTTCCATTAATTGTGCTTAAAATTTGAAAGTTTGAGAATAAAATGCACGTTTTTCTTCAACTCAGTTTTGTACAATCTTATTAGAATATTTTGAAATGCTCCATTTAACTTCAGTGCTTATGTTTTATAAATGTTAAACTTCTTCAAAAAAATATATATATATATATATATTATATAAGGAAAATTCTTTTTGAATTTTGGGTTTAGTGCCACTGCCAAGAAATAAAAAGCACCAAAACTTAGTTTAAAAAAGCACCGAGCACTAACTTCAACATTTTTCGCGTCGAAAATTTCAAAAAGCACTAAAAACGGTGCGAAAAGCACCGAGTTGACAACGCGGTATGCAAGTCTTATTGTTAAGCTGATTGGTTTGTTAGGCGAGAGAGACGAGAGGAACATAAACATTTCTTTTCCCTCATCTCTCTCTCTCTCTCTCTCTCTCTCTCTCTCTCTCTCTCTCTCTCTCTCACCTAACAAACCAATCAGCCTTGCATTACGACTTGCATAGTGTAAACTAGGACTAAGTAACAATACATTGCCATCAGTGTGACCAGATTTTAAAACAAAGTTAAGCTAAATTACGTTCCAAAAATAGCTAAAATAAGCTAAAAATTAAAATTTTAAGCCATAAAATAAAGCTAAACTTTTTTCGGCTTCTTCCACGTTGCAATAGTTTCTTATTGCTAAAATAACGTTAAATATATACATACAAAAACACATTTTTCTATTATTTGAAATAAAAATATTGACTAATTTTTAATTAAATTATTTATTCATTATTATATTTGAGTTTTAAAGAAAAATAACACAAAAACTTTCCAAAAATTTAAAAACATTTATACTAAAATACGAAACCTTTTTTTAAATTAATTAGTCTTATTAACAGAAAACCTATTTCCTAATTTTTGTTTTAGGTAAATTCATGCCGCTAAATACAAGTTCAACTCAACTCAAAGAAAATCTTTAAAAGTCTTATAGGCAATATTAATTTAACTTTTGCCATTGTATTTCCAAAATTGCAATCAATGTCACCTATTTTTAAATTTGTCATATCTCTTATAAATGCGCATTTTACATTTTGTATATTTAAATTATTTTTCAATGAAAAAATTTTATATGTTTGAATGTTAACAAATTATAATTTTTAACCTTTCTTCGTCCAAAAAAAAGGGTGTTATAAGTTTGTAGTGTGTGTCTGTACATTTGGGCATCTGTACGAGTCCACGTACAGACCAAAGTCCAGCATCGATTTTGAATTCGTTTATTTTTTGTTCACAAGGTGACTTGACCGAGACTCTTCTTAGCTTTGTTTGAAGAAAATCTGTCCAGATGTTCAGAAGATATCACATCTTTTCTAGATATATTTAGTTGAATCTGTGTGTCTTTGACGCCGTATCTCCCAAACGGTTAGACCGATTTTAATTTTGTTTTTGCGGTGTGAAAAGTGACTTGATCTCGCTTATAATTGAAGAATATCGGTTCAGCCATTTAGTCAGTCCGCTAATTATTTTTTAACATATTTTTTGAGAACATGCAATTTAGATTAAAAAAGGGCTAAAAAAGCTAAATGAGTTTTAAAAAAAAAGCTAAAAGATAAGCTAAGAGCTAAATGGAAATCTAAAAGCTAAATCCCAAAAATAAGCTAAATTTAGCTCAAAATAAGCTAATACGGTCACGCTGATTGCCATAGAAAAGAAAAATGGAGCGCCATTAGGAATCATAATCACGGTTGCCAGAAATGCAGATTTATCTGGATTTTGCAGATTTTTACCCTCCAAAAACACGAAATGCAGATTTGAAGATTTTTGGCCTAAAAACGCAGATTTTTCAACTCCAATTATAGTGAATTTTTTCCATTTTTCCGAATTCTGCTACTACTGCTTGATCTGATATAAAATGAACTTATTCTGATTACGATTTTGCAGCCCTAAATTTATTCAAAATCTAATGTCTTTACCATATTCCTTTGCAAATGTCAAAAGAATTTTCAGTTAAGTGAACTTGAATAAAACAAAGCTTCGAAGTCCTTTGGATATTTATGCAACAAATTAAATGACTTTTTGTGTAATTTTTTATATATCCGATTTCTTTTCTCATTGATTTTATATTATTTGCGCATATATGTATCTATAAAGAATTTTTATTTGTGTGTTGGTTAAAAGCATTTCGTTTCTCCTGAAGAAAGATGGGGTTTCACACGCAAAGTTTACTTTGCAAAGTCTTGAGTTTGTTGGACAGAAGAGAAAAGACGTATTATTCTATAATATTTTTTCTTCAACAAACTCAAGACTTTGCAAAGTAAACTTTGCGTGTGAAAAGCCAAACTCATTAGTAGACTTCAAAACCAATGTGGCAATTAATTGTAAAAAGGTAACTTGTAAAGATTTTTGCTTGAAGCTTTTAAGCTTATTCTGCCATATTCATAAAAAATTGTTTTGGTTTACAAAAGGTTTACAAGATAAAATTTGCATGTAAATTTGTTTGTTAAACGTTTTGTAACCCAAAATAAGTTTTATGAATATTACCTTTTATGGTTGTGTACGTAATTCTTAATAACATATTGATACTGGTTCTATAAACGTTTGAAATTTTTTGGTTGAAGTCTGCTGATGAGTTTCTTAAGCAGACACGAAATATAAATTTTTCATACATTAAAGGTTTATATTCATAAAAAAAATAAAATGTGCTTGAAGGTTATTTTAAGAACATTTTTCCTAAAAACTTTAAATAAAATACATTTTAGGCCGGTTTTAAATTTTATAAATATGGGTTAATGAAAAAATATTTATATTACAAATGTACATCCATATTTATATAAATTTTTTTTTAATAAAATATAAAAAAGTTGTTTTAAAAATTTCTTTGAAGATTTTTTGAAGATTTTAAAAATAAAATGCAGATTTTGAAGATTTGTTTATTCGTTAAAAATTGTTAAATTTTGCAGATTTTATACTTAGAAATTCTGGCAACAGTGATCATAATGCATAAATGTTGTTGATGAAAGTGCATTATCAGTAGCAGCAAGTACAACAGTATCTTTATTATTGCTGCTGCACCATCATCATTATTATGCTGGGCAAATGTTATTTCCACAGATTATTTTTCTCTATCTTAAAGATGTTTCCTTTTGTTTATTTGCATCGTTAGATAGTTTATTTTCTAGTTTTTCGTTCGCTGTTGTATTGTTTGTTATGCCCTACACTATAGAAAAATGGTTAACAAATCAATCATTTTGCTTACGATTTAAACTTCCCGACAAAGAAATCGAATATCAAGAATTCATTGCTGGAAAAAATACGTATATCTGACGAAAATATATTGGTACTTTTTTGAGACCTTGATTGCCTAAATCACGTCAGCAAAGTGATATTTATATGAAAATAAAAATCCAAGGCGAATTTGTATCAGGTGGTTTCAACATACAAACAGACTATTTTCGCCGCCTGTTATATGAATATCCCTCGAATGTCAAAAAATATTTTTCAGTATATTTTTTTTTATGTCACGTTTAAATTTTTCAAAGCGAATTCAGGCGAGTCTATCTTATACGAATTTGCCTTGACAAAAATGAAATTTAAAACATTGAAAATAAAATAAATAAATTGTTTTTGTTTTTCATACAAATTCTTCGCCGAAGACTAGCAAGGCGGGCGAATCTATACTAGTTGGTCGTAACCGAACAAGTGACCATATTCGCCGCTTGTAATTTGAATATATGTTGAATGTCACACACAGATATTTATGTAAATTTTTTTGACATTAAAAGTATATATTTCTCAAATTGAACCGAATTCGGCTTGACTGGACAAGCTTTATTTGCTCATTCATAATTTTTAAAACCAAAAATTTTAAAATGTTTTTTTTTTGTGTAAATATCTCCTTCATGACGAATTTAAGATTTATTGGACCCTAAATTTGTTTTCATAATATTTTTGTGTACATATATGAGATTTATTAGAGATAATAAAATAACAGTCTAAAAATTATTAATTTCTTTAACTAAACGTATGAGTAATATGCAATTAAAATTTTTTTAACACTCATACGTCCACTTATGTGAATGAGTGTAAAATGATCCATAGTTAAAATTTTTTATTTTAAATGAAATATTTAAACATATTACTTGAGTGAACTTTTATACGTTTTTACAAAATTTTAAATTTTGAACTGGCAATCGCAACAAAATCTGGTCAAACGGAACCGACTGTTTTATGGAAAGTAAAATTAAATTTTATAAAATATATTTTTCAGCTAAACTTTCGTAAGATAGCTTTACTTTTATACCTCAAAAAATGCATGTCAATTCGATTTACTTCGTTCATATAATATTATGAACTTAAAAAAAAGCAATTTCCGTCTTAGATGTTTAAGTGGTTGAAGAGATAAAGTTGTCAAAAATTCTTTAAACCAGTGGTTTTAATAACTTCGAAGGCTCTTTTTTATTTTATAAATTTTATGGGTTCAATTACTTTTTTGGAATAAAAACACGTGGATTTGTATGAATTGTATAAATTTTCAGTTACTTAAGGACTGTGTGTGGTTGACGGCAAATTCCAAGGATGGCCAGCAAGGTCAACGGTTATCTTTTAATTAATTTTAATTATTATTCGAACTCCATTTGTTTCTATATTTGTGATTTGAACGGGCTAAAGTTCGTATCGCTTTTTAAGCCAAATTACATGTGATAATTATTAATGAACAAATAACACCAAAGTCTGTTGTAAATATTCTGACTAACAACAAATAGTTGAACGGAACAGCCAGCCGTTTTCGAAGTCCACTAAACCTTCATCATCAGCGTTCTTTTGTGTTTGGTCCACTGTGTGTGGTGTCAGTTGATGTAGATTTCTGCTTTATATACTTAGCATTTTATTGCAAATGGAATATGTGAATTGTTTTGATTCATCGTATTTCAGTTTGCTGAAAGCATTTTTGTATTGTAAGCTCAATTTTACCATCACTATATTTACAACAGTCTTACCATCGTCGTTTTGTTCTTTTTACTAATTATACACATGTTAGTTAATTTGCTTATTTTTTGTTCTACTTAAGACAAACTTTTTTGGTTTGTTACTATTAAGTATATTTTTATTTAATTTTTGTCACAGGCCCATGGCTATTAATTTTTAGTTAATTTTAATTATTATTCGAACTCCATTTGTTTCTATATTTGTGTTTTGATCTTTTAAATTTTTTTTTTTTAAACATTTTCATATCTTGTCATTTCGGAATGCAGTGTGTATAACAACCGGTATTGCCTCCACATTTTCCCGCGGCATCATCACGGAACAAAGATATTTATCTCTTCTCTATGAAGAAGCGAAGAAGACTTAAAGTGAAAAGTTCGTGTTTTTATTCATTCGCAAATAATCGCAAGGCTCATTATTATTGCCATTGTTGGGGATGAGTGGGATTTGATGATTTTGTTGTTTATGTTAACATCTTGCTTATTTTCGGCATGAAATTGTCAGTTGTAATTAAAGTATAAAGTATCTTTAGTATGCCTATAGAAATTTAAAATATTATATATAAATTTAAATCTTAAAATCCTTATGTTGCATGTAAGATTATGATAACAATACGGGCATACTCAATGATGTTGAAAGAAGACGTTTTGTTTAAAAATTTATTTTAAAAGCAACAATAAAATAAAAATTTTGTTTTTTGCGTTTCAGGTTATTTATCGAACTAGCAAATACTTTCTGTGCTGCTGAAGAGAAAATTAAAATATATTTATGGAAATATATAAGCATTGTAGTGTATTTGGAGAGGGTTTATGGATATGCAACTTCAAAAAAGGAAGAGGTTATCAATTCGTCTGTATTTTTTTTTTTTTTTTTTTTTTTTTTTTTTGACCGATATCGATTCTGGTATATCTGTGATACTTGTGATTTGCCGATATATCGGCGATACTTTATTGTCGATACGACGACACTTCTTAAATTTTTTTAGAGCTGTTTTGAACAAACCATTAAATTTTCAACGCTTTTTTTGCATAACAACTAAGAGAAATAACATATTAAATGATTTGCACCATAGTAGTGAAATATTCACAGAAAAAATTATTCCCAAAAATTTTCAAACAAACGTGTGTTTCGAAATATAATTTAGTTTCAGTAAATATTTTTTTACTGTTCCAGTAAATTATTTGTTCCAATTTTATTTTATGTAAAAAAACTTTATAGAATGAAAATTATCTACATAAAGTAAAATTTGTAAAAAAAATTTTTATATTTTTTTTTTATATTTAAATTTGTTATTTTCAGTTAAATTTATTTTTATATACTGTAAAAAAATTTGTCTGATTTTTTTAATTTTTTCAGTTAAATTTATTTTTATATACTGTAAAAAAAACTTGGTTGATTTTTTTAATTTTTTCTACAAATTATTTTACAGATATAAAAAACATTTTATTTTTTTTAAGATTTTTTTGCGGTTTTCAAACTTATTATGTCTGTATATTGTGATTCTCAATATAGTATTAAGAGTCTTACTATAAACATACGGAGTTTGTTAGCTAAATTAAAAACTTTTTTGGGTTGAAGTCTACTGACGAGTTCCAAAAGCGGGAACGAAATGCTTAACCATAAAAACAAGCCAATTTTTGAAATTAAAAAAAAATAGTTCAACCTTTCATTTGATTCAGTTATTTTTTTCAAATAAAACTTTTACTAATTTTTTTAAAAAAATATTTTTAGAATTGTTATTGATTCAGTTAATTTATTTTCTGATAATACGAAAAATTTTAGTGAATGTATTTGTAAATTATAAAAAAAAAATTTGAGGAATAATACAAAAAAAAAATCTGCAAAAATGTTTTTCTGTTCCTATTAATAAATTTGACTGAAAATATTTTGAGTTTCAGTTAACTTTTTTCTCTAATGCCATAATAATTTAACTAAAAATAAAATTTTTTTTCAGTTAAATTTTTACAAAATTGTTATCAGAATCTACAAATTTCTTTGTAGGTCCGCATTCACACAAAAAATTTACTGATTCAATGAATTTGGTTACTGAAAACGATATTTAGTTTTTTTCTGTGTTCTTTCAATGCTAAATCATGTATGTATTTTGTTAAAAAAAACAATTTGTTTTTTGTTAATTTCACAATGAATTCAAATATCAATTTTAAATATTAAAAATTTAATTTTAAGTAATAAAAGAATTAATCTACTTGAATTTTGTTAATTTTAACTTGAGTTCAATTTCAATATGCGTATCGGTATCGGAATCGGTATCGGCGACATTTCTTTTTAAGTATCGGTATCGGTATCGGATCGGAAAAACGGCGCATCGTTACCTCACTGATTGTTACTTCATAACTCGGTGCATTTTAGACTAATTGTCTGAGAGGTCTCATTGCAAAAAAAAAAAAAAAAAAAAAAAAAAGTGGGCAAGTGCACAACAGGGAAAGTCAATCGATACAAAAAAATTTTGGATACTCCCGCACATATCGAACATTTTTTATGCTAGTGCGTGTTGATATCTATTCATTCTCATACTTGCGTATACGCGTGCGCACTTTATTTCATACTTGTATGTATCGATGCGCATTCTTCGTTACATCCCGCATATCTACGCATATCTATCGACATACCCATGACTTCCAACACATTCGGTTTTTTAAATATTTTTTGATAAGTATTGCCAGAAATACTACACAGAAAAAACTAAATTTCGTTTTCAGTAACCAAATTCATTGAATCAGTAAATTTTTTGTGTGAATGCGGACCTACAAAGAAATTTGTAGATTCTGATAACAATTTTGTAAAAATTTAAATGAAAAAAAATTTTATTTTTAGTTAACTTATTATGGCATTAGAGAAAAAAGTTAACTGAATGAAACTAAAAATATTTTTTAAATTTCTGTGTTAATCGGTGTAGTCTGCATGAAAATGCACTAATTGTTAAATTAAACTATTTAACAGGTTGAATGTTTGTAAGACACTGTTTTATTTTTAAAATATTTCTGCTTAAATACTAACGATGAAAATCTTAAATCTAATATAGAACTCATTTCTTATCTAATTGCTTTCATATATTTTTCAGGGTTATTTTCATATTATTTTTGAATATTTATAACTAGCCTAAGTAAATACAAAACATACACAAGAATAAAATATTACAGTTCTAAAATTGGTAGAGATAAAACTATTTGATCTCTTGAATATTTATAACTAGCCTAAGTAAATACAAAACATACATTAGTTTGATCATTAGTTTAAGTAACACAAGAAATTGGTGGAGATAAAACTATGCTTAAGCATGTGTGCATATAATGTGTATCATAAAATGTATGTAGCCTAAACAAATAAGATGTGTATAGACTGATAAAATTAAACCTAAACGAAATTATATTTGTAAACCGTAATTTAGACTTAGCACTTAGAACGAAACTTATTTTTATTTCTATGAACTAAAAGAATCTTAAAATTATGTTCAATTACATTTGAACACTAATTATGAACATTTCAAGTGCTTTTAAATAATTGTCTGAATAATACATACATGAAGGTTTCAATATTTAGCTTATCTCGACTTAAAAAACAATACAGGAGTCTAGTCGTCGCTTTCGATAACGAGCTGATTCGAACACGTTTTTTCAGTTTGGAATTATGGTATTTGCAATCGGATAATGTAATAACATGGTTCGATATCGAATGCCATAATCTCTAACTTGTTAAAGAAAGCGACGATTAGACCCCAGATCTGCACTGTTTTTAGTGCTTCACAAATGAAAGAATTTTCTTAATTTTCTTTCTAATTAATATTTGTTATTATTTAACTTTCACTTTTACTGCTTCATTGCATTAATTTTTAACTGCTGCCCTTCTATCTTAATACGATTTTTTTTAAGTACTGACCATTTCATTCATTTGTTGAAAATTGCTGTAAAGTTGTGCTGCTTAAATTTTTTTAAAGCTGAAAATAAAATTTTATGATTGCCAACCGCCCCCCCCCCCACCCCTCCCGGTTTTTACTTTACAAATTCACATTTAATATTCAGCATTACTTGCTTGTTGTATCTTTTATTGCCACAAAAAGTCGTGTAGCACTTACAGCAAACAAAGACAAAAAAAAATTAATGTAATAATCTTAAATTAAAAAAACAAAGCAACACAATATAACACAAGGAAACTGGGTGATTATAAGATCTTGAAGGAATATTTTTAAATTGCCAACAATGAGGTGTGAACGCAACGTGCTTACACACACAAAAATATTTATACGCACACACACACACACACACACAGAATAACAGTAAAGAAGAAATGAACAAGACTCCTAAAGCACTAAAGTTTTCAACTTAAATTCAAATTAACTCAATAAAGAAATTTATGCAATATAAAAGAAGGAACAACTTTAAAAGAAACACGCAACAAACAAACACAAAAAAATATATACAATGAAATGAAGCAGCAGCAGCAAACATTGGCAAATATACTCGTATACACAACACACAGCATTATAAAAACATTAAAAATTAATTTATGATTTTAATGCGATTTAAAAGGTAACAAAGAAGGAAAAACCTGCAAACATTTCTCGAGATAATTTGATTTAATATATTAAGGACAACAATAATATACTTTGAAAACCAAATAGATTATGAAGGATGCAGCAATAAAGAACTTAAAACAAACATCAAGTTTTTAAAATTTATTTTTTTTTCTTTTTAATATTTGATATGTTTCCGGTGTTCAATTGGATTTTAAAAAACACCATCTGAGGGTTGCCTCCATTCAAAGGTGCACCAAAAATACGAAAAATATTATGATGGCCTGTTTCACTATATCGAAGAAAACGTTCGACTGACGGAAAGTTTATATTGAAAGCAACGACTTCAATACAGATCTGATAGAAGAAGATCAGAAGAAATACGTGAAATATAAATAAAATTTTAATGGGCGTGCCTCCACCCATTTTTTTAAATGGAGGATTGTGTGTTTTTCAGAGCTCAGGGTGCGTTTTAAGTCTTGAATCGGTAAAGCAGAATCACATAAAATAAAATATTAAATTTTAATGGGCGTGACTCCGCCCATTTTTTTAAATGTAGGATTGTGTCTATTTTAGAGCTCAAAGTGTGTGGTAAGTTTCGCACAAATCGGTTAAGTAGAACCACGTGAAATATAATAATAAATTTTAGTGGGCGTAGGCCCGCCCATTTTTTCAACTTTCGAATTATGTAATTACAAGAACCAAACGGGTTTTATAAGTTTCGCAGCAATCAAATAAGCAGAATATCATAAAATTAAATTGAAAAATTTGTGGGTGTATCCCCTCCAACTTATTTACAATGGGACCAATGAGAAGCTATACCCTTTCAGACAAAAACAAAAAGAATTTTTACAATCGGTGTAAAATGTACCGAGAAGTAACACCCCAAAAAAAATAGAGACAAATTGGTAACCTCCTTCTTTTTTTTTTTGAAGTCGGTTAAAAAATAAAAATTTGCTTTTGTTTTCAATATAAATTTTTAGTCGAAAGTTTCCTTTCGATGTCGTGAAACAGGTCACAAAATTTTTATTTATAGCTTTTTTTATTAAACTAACTAAAAAAATTATAACAAGACTGTTGTCAACTAATGATGGGAAATTTTGAGCTTGTACTACAAAAAAGCTTTGAATAAATTATCATACCAAAGCAATTCACGTATTCTATTTGCACTGAAAAATATATATATATATATATATATATATATATATATATATATATGTACATAAAATTTAAATTACCGCATATCAATGTGTTTTGTTAATCAAACGCGTGCATACTGATTATAAAGGTGAAGACGCCTCTGAAATCTTAAATCTTAAAATCCATTTTGCTAATATTTGTTAGCATAACCAGTGACTTTGGTGTCCGTCACTCCTACGATTATCAAACTATAAAAAAATTACTTTTGATTGAATCAAATATTATAAAACAAAAAGAAAAAAGTGCCACCAACTATTTTATTAGCAGCTCATTTAGTTTAATTAAATTTATAATTTTTCATTTAAAATTATATAATTTTTATTCAACCACAATTTAAGAAAAAAAAAACAAATATTATTTTTTTTTAACCCCCGCAATAGTAGCAATTTTTTTCATAAATATTTTTTTTATTTGCTTTATGATTTTAATATTTATATTAATTATACAATTGAGCAAAAAAATAAATAAAAAATAAAATACTTAAAGCAAAAAACAGAATTTGCTGTTAAATTGATCCGTGCAAATATAAATAAATAAAGAAATAAATGGCTTTTACGAAAAAAAAAAAAAAAAAAAACTTAAATTAAACTTTGCCACTAAATGAACCACAGAATTTTAACTAATACTAAAAAATATATACACATAAATTTTTAAAAACACTTTTTTATAAAAATTTAGTTGTTTTCAAGGCACATTTATTTCCAGGTAATATCAGGATTACAAGAACAATGAAAAAATACAACAATGAAAAAAACAACATGGCTTTTAGTTGATCCAAAATATCAAAATTAGAATTTGTTGTAAAATAATAATAATGAAAATTATTCACATAAATTTGAAAAAATTTCTTCACGGCAGCTACCACTAACAAAATTTGCAACGTTTAGGCACTTTTCACAATTTTTTAATAGTTTTTTCATATTTTAAAATTTGTTGCAAAAGAATTTTTTTAATAAAATATTTTTCACATTGAAATTTTTTTAAAATTTTTTTTAATTTCTCTTTCGTAAACAATTTTTGAAGCTTCGAATGAACTATAATTTAAAAAAAAAAATAGCTCAGCTGCGTTTCCGCTACTACTTGGTGAATGTGCCTTGGTTGTATTTCATAAAAATTTATTAAGTCTGCTTGATGACTCGTTATTTTTCCCGCAAAGTGTTTTTTTTTAGTAAAAAGATATTAAACTGGTATGTTAAGTTTATTATTTTACTTGTAACATTAACCTAAAATTAGTTTACTTTAAAACTGAATGCATTCATTTGTTTCACACAAAATTTTTATCAGAACAAATTTGCTCTCAATTAAATGGTTAAATTCAGCTTAAGAGTTAAATTTTCTTTTTCGTATCAAGCAAGAACCTTACAAGGAAAAAATACACTTCTTTAAAGCTGAAGAAACTCTATTGTTTTCGCTACGATGACCCTTTGTCCGTCCGTATGTCTATTACAGGCTATTTTCTCGAAAACCGTCAGATTAAGAACTAGACATTTCCATAGAATATATAAAACCTTAGCCGCTGCAACAACAACTGTATGACAGGTAAAAATTAAAGGGTTTTCTAAAGCAAGCAACGAAACATTTTGAAATCCTAATGTTATATACAAACAATTATATAAAAACATTTGAAATTTTCAAAATGAATGCGCTTTTATGCAGACTATACTGAAATTTAAAAAAAATAAAATTAAAGGGTATTCTATGTAATTAAGACTATTGATTTGTGTTTTGCAAACCGTAAGAGATAAACTATTAAAATTTTTTAAAACGCTAAAGCTAAAAAATCAAAAATTAAAAAAAAATCTGAAATGAAAAATAGCCAAAATTAAAAAAGCGCTTAAATAAAAAATTTCAGCAAAGCTAAATTAATTGCCGTCATGAAAATAAAAAGCAAAAGTAAAAATGTCGCCGAAAAAAAAAATAAGAAAATCGCCAAAAACGAAAAATAAACGAAAAAAATGCTTAAACTAAAACTCACCCGAAAAACTCGGCAAAAAATTAATAAAATGCCAGAAAGATGAAAAATGAAAAAAAAAATCGCTTAGACTAAAAACAACCGAAAAAAATTGCCAAAAGCCGATAAAATCCCAAAAAGGAAAAATAAACGGCGAAACTAAAAACCAACCAAAAAAATCGGTAAAACTAGCAATAATATAAGTAAAAAATAGCCACAACTAAGAAACAACCAAATAAATCTCAAAAAACCAAAAAAAAAAAAAATGTTAAAACGAAGAAAATGGCTAAAACTTAAAAAAATCGCTAAGACTAAAAAAGTCGCCAAAAAGCGAAAAAATATCAGCAAAACGAAGAACAGCGCAAATATTAAACAAATCGCTTGAACTAAATAAAAATCAAGCGAAAAAATCGACAAAACTATAAAAAAAATCGACAAAATGGAAAAAACGTTAAAACTCAAAAAACGAACGCGTACCCTTCGTGTGCGAGGCAAAATCGCACTTTACTGCAATTTTATTTTTGATAACGAAAAACAATTTTAAATTATGTAAAAAATCGCAAAAAAAACCAAAAGGATCGTTAAAAACTGAAAAAATCGCCAAAACTAAAAAATCGTTCAAACTAAAAAACAATTTAAAAAATCGAGAAAATCGTAAATATCGCAAGCACTAAAAAATCGCTTAAACTAAAATAAATTCAGTAAAGTGCGACTATGACTCGCGCACATAGGGTTCCGTACGAACACTAGATATGTAATTTAATACAAACTTCATCCTATATAATATATAGTTTTGGCATTTTTTTCGTTTTTGGGGTCTTTTCGGTTTTTTTGTTTTGTCGTTTTTTTCGGTTTTTGCGATTTTTTTAAGTTTTGGCTCTTTTTTAGTTTAGACACTTTATTTTCTTGTTTTGGCGATTTTTTCGGTTTTTTGGCGTTTTTTCATTTTGCCGTTTTTTTTATTTTGGCGATTTTTTTTTAATTTTTGCGATTTTTTGTTTATTTAAATTTTTTTTTTAGTTTTGGCGACATTTTCGCGTTTTGGCGTTTTTTTTCATTTTGGCATTTTTTTCATTTTGGCGATTTTTTCGAATTTGGCGATTTATTTTAGTGTTAGAATTTTTTTTTTAATTTTGGCGATTTTTTTCGTTTTGGCGATTTTTTTCAATTTTTTGCTTTTTTTTCATTTTGGCATTTTTTTCATTTTGGCGATTTTTTCGAATTTGGCGATTTATTTTAGTGTTAGAATTTTTTTTATTTTGGCGATTTTTTTTAATTTTTGGCGATTTTTTTGGTTCGGCGATTTTATAATTTTCGGTTTTTTAGTTTTACCGTTTTTGAAAATTTCAAGTGTTTGCCTCTTACGGTTTCCAAGATATAACTAGCAAATTGTCAAAATTACATAGACAAAATTGCATTAACTAATGGACCACCCTTTAATTTAAATTTTTTAAATTTTAGTGTTAATTGTTGTAGTCTGTATAAAAATACACTAATTTTACAAATTTCAAGTTTCAATATACATATGTTCATACAATTGTATGTATATTACATGGGATTTTAACATATTTCATTGCTCGTTTTGGAACACCCTTTAATTTTCAATTCTCATGTATTTTCACCTTTGGTGTACGGAACCCTAAAAATGGTCAAAAACCGAAAAATTCGCCAAAACTAAAAAAATGGCTAAAACTCAATCGAAAAATTATAAACCAACAGAAAAAAATAGTTTTTAATTCTTAGGGTCAAATTCACAGCTTATACATACGAGTAGTTAACTAATGAAAGTATTAAACAACGGGCATTACTGAACTGTAGACTGTGAATTGGCAACTTATTAGGTCTAAGGTTTTGATTGTCATACAGCTTCCTTTTTTGGCTATATAATTTTTCTGTTTGACCGTGTTCCGTTCTGTCTCTTACATATAAGTTTTCCATTTAAATAGTTTTATTTAACACTTTTTCTCTATAGTTTGATATTTTTTTATAATATTCATTAAATATCATCATCATTATTACAATCATGATGGTCGTAAAGAGTTTCCCCTGTATTATTTAAACTTCTAAAATGTTTTTTAAACACACTCAACCATCAAACATCAACGAACAAATGCAACAGTAGGCAGTTACAATATTAACAAAAAAAAAATGCAAAGGCAAACATACGAGCGAACACTACTTACTACACACCGAAAAATTTCATATTAAAATCTATGAAAAAAATGTTAATTTACCATTTTTCGACATTGATTTTTCTTTATTATGTGTTTCATTTTAATTCAAAAGAAAATTTTTCCCTTTGAAATAACTTTATTTCAAGTTGATTTAACATTCCCGCACTGTTAAATCAAAATGAAGAAGAAGAAGTTATTTCATGTTGTAACAACGTAAATTCTATACTGAAATAACATGAACGTGGTGCATGTTTATATTCAAATAAGTTATTTCAGGTTGAAACAACATGAATTTAATTTCATGTAGTAATTTTCTTATAAATTATTTCAACTTACGCACAGGCTTCAGAAAAAAACAACAACCTTAAATATTCTTTAGATGCACACTAAATAAACGCTTTCATGAACTTATTTTTAGTTCAAAATGACTTAATTGACCATTTAACATGAAACTAAAGTTATGAAAAAAAAAAGTTATCTTTATATATAATTCTACTGTACGTGTGTATGTCACTGGACTTCTACCAAACGGCTGGGCCGATTTGCATAAATGTTTTTTGTATGCGTTCGATGTCGCCCTGTATGTTTTAGATTCACAATTCAGCCCGGCAGATGGCGCTGCAGTCGGTATCTAGGTTATTTATCTATACTGCCACTAAACGGCTGGAGGTGTAAGACAACGTTTGCCGCGCTCAGCTGTTGTACATATAAAAACACAAACTGCGAAGCTACTTTGGCTGGCCTGCAGGACTACAATACAAGTACACTGCCTACTAGCCAGCAGCAGGAAGTATTTGCTGGCAATGTGAAGTTTGTCGGATATTTACACAACACGAATATCAAAACAAACAACAACAAAACCAAAGCGTATACACACACATCAATACGCTTTAACAACATATTTTTAAAATTTAATATTACGAGGATCGCCCGGTGGTCTAAATTAGAACACTTGGCATCTAGTATACCTTCATATATTATAAGCACATGTGTACAAACCAAAAACAAAGAAGAAATTTGCCTTTTTCCGAGCAATTTAAAATAAATTTTTAACAACTTTTGAGACAAGAAATTTGAAAAAACATTTACACTAAAGGTACCAACAGACGACATGTTTTTCACATTGTATGTGCCAAAATTTACAAATGTAAACGAAAACATGTCGTGTGTTACCTTTAAAACATTGCTTGTGTAAAAAAGATGACAAAAAACATAAGACATTATTTGAAATAGAGCGTGCTCTAGTTTCTTATGTTAAACATACAGCTCCAAATGTCTATGTCATACGAACAAATTCGTCAGCGGTTGATTATGTGCACTATCATTAGCCGTCTGAATGAAGTATTTTGCAAGACAAATTAATTATATATTTTTTTTTTTAATTTGGCGTTGTCGTTTTATTAAAATAAGTCCAAAAATTTATAGATTTTTAGATACAACCTCAACGTCTTTTTTAAAAAAGAAAAAATTAAAAAAGCACATTTACGTCGCCAGTACTACAGCGATGGAACCAAAAATATTTCGACGGCTGCAAGCCATTTATAAAACAAACAACGTGGATATTTACGTACTGAAAAAGAAGAAGTGATACTACATGTACGTTTGTGACCTTATGTAAATTAACCAATATTGACAAGCATAAAGAAAAACATACGAGTCAAAAACTTAAAAAACACATGTAAAAAACATGTCGTCTGTTGGTACCTTAAGCATTGGTGCACGATAAGATACTTGAAAGTGTACGACAAAAAAATATGTGCTGTATTTATATATAAGATTTGTAATCAACATTTTTGCATGGTGATTTTACATTAACATTTTTTTCTGTGTATAGTATAGAACACACAAAATGATTTTTCTATGTCTGCAATAACTTCTCTATGCAGTTGAATGGAAGCCAATGAAATGATATTTTTGTTGGCATTTTTTTTTTTTTTTTGTTTTTGTGTTTATGGATGTTTTTTGCAATAAAATTTTGTTGCTTTGCTTGTTAAGCTTTAGCAAAAAAATTTCTCTTTCCGAGGTTTTATCCTCTGACCCTGGCTAGTAATAGTTATCCTGACTATAAATGTTTTTAGTAACTAAAAATTCGCACATATACATATGTATGTTTGTAAATTTAATATATCGTTACGTGTACATATGTATGTGTGTGTTCACATCTAGTAGACATTGTGCGAGTGTGTGGCCTTCTGTTTGTTTTAAAACGTACGGCATTGTTTCTCTTCTTTCACATGTGTGTGTTCGTGTGTGTGTGTGTGTTTGAGCTAAAGAGATTTTATGATGTTAAAGCATCATTGCTTTAACAACATTTGCAAATAACAAAACATAAATACACACACACACACACACACTTACATATTTGTATGGGAAAAAATATACAAACAGCACAGGAAACTACTTATACACGGACAAACAGTTTATAGAGAAAGAGAGAAAAAAAGAAAATATCCTCAAATATTTGTTAAAAATTTTATGAATTAAATATTGTTGCATATCAGCGTTAAAACAACCAGTCAAAAGCATACATACAGTGTTATAGCAAGTGATGAAAAAGAACACAAAAATAAATGCATTCGGAAACTTTAGACTCTTTTAAAAAAAATAGCTTGGACTTTTAATAATAATTTTATTTAAAAAAAAAATGTGATAAGTTGTGAAAACTTGTAATAGTCTTTAGCTTGGAAAAATTAAATTTAAATTTAAATAGCAGAGGGAAAAACCAAAAATTTGAGCAGAGTGAATTAAAATTATTATCAGGGAAACCATAAATATGCTGTAAAAAAAGTGTTTTATGCGCATTCAATATGCACCAAAAACTTGATAATATGCACTTAAAACTCAAAGATATGCTCTTAAAAATAAAAATATATTTTTATCTAAAAAATTCAACAATATTTTCATATAAAACAAGACGAAAATAAAATAAACGAAGGAAAGGAAACAATAACAAAACTAACAAAGAATAACTGCGGTATTATAAACAATAATTCGGGTTTGAAGCGCACGTTAAAACATAATTGCCATAAAAATTTTAATTAAAGCAAATAATGCAAATTATTTTTTGTGGATACTCGTGAAAATTTAACTTCGATTTCAAAAGAGATCACTATATCAGAATTAAAACTTTGTACCTGTATTCTGGATAAATAAGACAAGATTTTTGTTTTAAAATTTTACTTTAAAATTTTCAAATAAAAATTGTTGCCTGCCACATCTAAGTAATCTTTTATACATTGACAATGTTCCTTTAACGTCTCCTCGGGGCAGAGTCCGTCACAACTGGCAAGCTGAATTTTTATTCAAACTAACGTCCATAATAACTGCGTAATATAAATATAAGAAAAATTTATATACACGTGGAACATTGGAAATGAGATTTAGATGGTGAAAAATATAAATAAAAATGTTGACCAACACATGAGCTTGAAGGCATATTAAAATAAAAAAAAAATCTATGAAGTATAAAAATATGCTGTAAAAGCGTAAGACTGATATATATCAAAATATGCTTTAAAGGGTAAAATATGCAAAAATATGCACTAACAAATCCATGCCAAAACTCATAAAAAAGTTCTGAAACGGATAAATATCTTGTTCCCGCATTAGTACGTCATACAAGAAAAAACATCCAATTGCATATTTCTGGTTTCCCTGATTATTATTAAGGAGTAAAGTTTATATTTGTAAGGACTATTTTTTTACTTGGTAATAAAATTTTTATTATTTTTAAGTTCTATTCAAATACGAAATTGTATTTTAAATGGCCAACCTTTTGTATTTCAAATCTATTTAAGTTTTATGAGCATGTTTTTGTGCGTGTGTGTGTGCTTATTTAAAACATACACATTACAGACTTGCGTAAACAGTGTTGCAATGTAAATACAACTTGTTTCTTAAATGTATTGTCCGTAGCATGTATTATACTGAATCAATAATAAATATCGTTTAATAAGCGAAGCACTATGGATGTATTGGTGAACGTGTATATGAGTGTTTAAAAGCTAGTCGCGAACACTTCTTGTTCTTAAAAACACTCAAAAGAAGTAGTGTTGATGCGTGTATGCTTGTTATTTTGCATATTGCACGTTTGAGTGTTTGTGTGTGTGTGTGTGTAAGGTCTAGATGGTAACCTATAATGTGTTTAAGGGAGGTTTTTTTAAAGCAAGCGCACACAACTAATGTCAATGCATATGTGCGTTTGCATGTGCGAAGAAAAATCAAGGAGCATACACACAACGCCCAGGCGTATGAAAAAGCAAGCATCACAAATTCTTCCGTCACGAAGTATTTTCTTCTTAATTCCTATACCTACAATAGTGAAACAAATTTCTTGCAAACAGTAATGTTTACGTTTGTTGAAGAAGATTTCGCTGTAGTAAAGGACATAAGTATTTGAAAAATATACCATGTCTTAAAAGTTCTTGCAAGCGTTCTTGTGCAGGACTTTAATACACATGAACCACATGTGGTCGTATTAAAAAGAATTTCATTTAATTTCCTTAAATATTTATATATAACATTGTTATATTATTATACATATATATATATATATATATATATATATATATATATATATATTCATATTATGGAATAAACAAATAGAAAAATGCATTCTGATGCTTGTTTGGTTTCATAACATGTGTAATTTTAGTTTTCTACATATTGATAATCTTTCTTATTAATGTTAAACAGCTGCTGTTTGGAAAGCTTTCCATAATATTTGAACAATTTTTTAGAGCTGCTGTACTTTCAACGTAATTTAATAAGAACTTTAATTAATCACTGAAAAAAATGAAATCGTATTTAAATAAAATTTAAATTTAAGTAAAAATTAGCTAATTACGTACTTAAATATTAAGTTAAAAACTAGGGGTAAGTTGCTGCTCTGCCAAAATTTTTGGTTTTTTGTCTCTGCTACTTTATTTACAAATAAATATATTTATAAATTTATTTTTATTGACATTTTATTTTAGTTTTTATTTTCGCTGTCTAGTTATCTCAATTTTTAGCAGTTTGAACCACAGTGTGCTGCTGCACTTAGCAAAAACAAAAATAAAATTGTGTATCGAGCAAAAAATTATGATTTTTATTTAAACAAAAAATTGTTAAATATAAAAGGTATCACTATGGTTTTTTGTTGTTATACTGTGATATATATAAATTAAATACAATGGCCGCTTTTATTTAAATAACAACATGGTTTTTTTTCGTGTTATTGTACGTTTATGTTGGCATGATCGTTTGTTTTTACAGCCTTGTTCAATTATTTATATGTATATGTAAAACATTTTATTCTTGCTCCCTTTGCACAATTTATTGAAATAAAATGTGCACTCGCTCAAACTATTAAAAATTTAGTTAAAGTATAACAAACGTTTATATGATTTTCTATTTTCAGGAAATTTTGCGTTAAGCTGTTTGTTTTATTAAGTTGATATTTATTTTTTACATTTTAAATGTTAGTGTCATGTTATGTTATTGCTGTCATAAAATCAATAAATGTATAACATGTTTATACAGCCTAAAAGGTTGACTCTAATAGAATTTAAATCTGCACTAGAGGCAAGTTTATTTTTATTATTTATGTATTTTTAAATAAATGTAATTGTATGACAAAATTTTTAAAGAATGAAAACAGATTCTATATTACATTATATTTATTATATATCTATGGCGGGAAGCAAAAACTGCTTAAGTCAAGATAAGCTGATTTTGAGTTAATGGCACCAATGTAATCTTTATACTTAAAAGTACCTCTGGGCGAAATCTCAACTAACCTTGTAAGATTTTTCAGGAAGTTATAGGGCATTTAATTGCAGCTTATCTTTTTTCGACTTATAATCTTATATGGAATAATGGCTTATTTCATGTTATACTTTGGTATATTTTGAATTGAATATATTATTAATAATGCATAGAATGATGTTTTTCCTAAAAAAAATTGCTTGAAAGCTGTTATTCCAAATTCAATTGTAAAAGAAATACATTGTGAAAATCGACTTGAAAGCTTAATAAAAGTGCTATCCGACAAAACAATAAAATATGACTTAAGCACTTATTCCTTATTGTCCCAGATACATATTGTAACATATTGTACTGGAAATGGCCACGAAGAGAGTTAATGCAAATGTTTTTATAAAGAAAATATTTGGGAAACAAAAGGAATTATCCAGAATCGTTCAGTTAAAGAACCAAGTGCACATGCGTGCGCACATAAAGGATTAAATAACTAAATTGTAGCAACGACAAAAACGAAATAGCTTCTGCTTGTAATAAAATACACATACAAACACAAACATTCATGGTAGTGCAGACAAAAAAAATTAAACAACCACCACATATTGCTTCTTTAATGATGTATGCATACACACACATATGTACATATGTATATGAACTAATTGGGCGATTTGAAACAAGCATTGGAAATGCTACTGGGATTGGCTAGATATTGCTGTTACATTCTGGAAGCCTTGTGTGAAGCAGGGCTGTCAGATATGGCGATTTCTCGCCAAACGTGGCGATTTTTCAACTCGTTTGGCGTCCAAATTTTTGGTTTGGCGACATGGCGATTTTTCTGGCGACAAATAAATTTGTTGGCAATTTTCTGGCGATAAATAAATTTGCTGGCGATTATTATGGCTATTTTTTTTAACAAAATTGAACTTCAAAATTATTCTAATTCAGGAAAATTAGTTTGTTGAAGGAGTACTTTCAAAAATAAATCCTACCACAAATCGTCTGCAATAAGTTAAAACAATTTGATTTTGCAGATTTTTCTTATATTAATTATATAATCTTTCTGCATATGATATACACCTATTTTTCAAAGAACTTTCTACTATAAAATACTCCACAATAAAAGTGATTCCCCAGAACACAGAGCGTTATATTTCTCTTTCAATTTTCTTCACATTAGATGAAAAATATGGATTCGAATTAAGATTTATAGACTCGTTTAGATTTATGGCTTCGAGCTTAGATACGTTAGCGAAAAATCTTGATAGCAATGATTTCAATACTATTCGATCATGTTTCGTTGGTGAAGATCATTTCAACCTGATTAGAAGAAAGGGTGTATTTCCGTACTCTTACATGGATTCCATGACTATATATATATATATATATATAGTCATTGAATTTAGAAGAGAAAAATTTACAAGAAATAGTTTTTATAAATTTTATTTCTAATTTTGGCGATTTTCTGATAAATTTTGATACGATTATTTTATAAAAATTTGTTTCAAAAATGTGTTATATAAAAACAAATTTATTATGAAATATTTACTAAGAAAAACTACATAAAACTGATTTTGACGACTTTTGGCGATTTTTAAAATCAATTTGGCGAAATAGGTCGGAAAAAATCTGACAACCCAGGTGTGAAGTGTAAAAAGGGCGACGCATCTGCTAGCAGATCATTCTCCCAAGAAGACAGTATTGTAGCAACGGCAGTTGCATCAACGGTAAGCGTCGGCATAGTGAGTCTTGTGTAGAGAACAGCAGTATCAGTTTAATACCAACATAGGCAGTTTTAAGAGACGTATTTATACAACAGCGGAGTAGACGTAGTTGTATCCAGCAAATCATGAAGTAAGTTGTAAATCATTAAGTTGTGTACGTCTCTTTAAGCTCTTGATTAGTATAAGTGTATTTAGTAAAGAAATTGTCATTTTTAACCCTAATTAGTACACTAGGGTCTTTTATTCAGTTGCAAATCTTCAAGTCGAGAGAAAATCGTTTTTAAAGGGTTGATACGCAACAACATAAGAGTTTAACAATGCAGCTTCATGAACTGACTAATCAATGTTAAACAAAATAAATACGAATATTAATACAAGCAAAGTACAGTTGCACTTCCCAGCAAAAAATTTCAAAAGAGGTAATCGAGTTTGGAATTAAGCATTTTTGGTGGAAGCACTTCTCTACTGGATCACCAACTTAATGATTTTAACAAGGCGTGAGACTAAAATAATCGATCCTTGAGGAGTAGTTATGCTGTTTATTGTAGGAACTAGTTATTTTTTTCCTTTTGGGAAATACTTATTTTTTTCTTTATGGAACTACTTTTTTTAGTCGAAAAATAATTTTTTTTAAATATTCCGTTGTTTGAGTAAATGGGAGATATTGATTAAAATCTCAGTTTGATTAAGTAAATAATAACTTTTTAAGAATAATATAAATAAATTAAAAAAACGGTTGTTTACCTTTGAAAGCTTTATTTTATAAACTCAATTGAAATGGGTTATATTTTATTCAATTGTTTTGATTGATGAACTTTTATTAAAACCGAAAATGAAAAAAATTATTTGGAACTACTTATATTTAAATAATAAGTCTCCAAAATGTAAGTACCTACTTATTTTTTAGTTTAAAATAAATAAGTAGGCAATTTAGAAATAAATATAATTTATTTAAAATAACTACTTATTTTGGCAATATTTTCATGTCATCTTTTAAAACCCGAAGAATATGTTCAACTTCTGATTCCTATTTTTAAAATTTTACGTAATCAGTGCTATCATGAATAAAATTCCGCGTGAAATTTTTCATGCGGAATAATTCCAACTAATAGCAAATAATAGGGAAAACAAAAAATTCTAATTGGAAAAGGGAGAAATTTCACGCGGAATTTTATTCATAATAGCCCTGAATGTGTTTTGTAAGCGAATACTTCAATTTGGCAATCAAGAAAGTAAGTAATTATATGGCAAGTAGTTCAGATGGTAATGTCTAATTTTTTGCTGGGTTGTTTTTGTAATTTTTTAAGAAAATTTATAAGAAAATCCAACCAATTAATATGATTCAAATATTTTACCATTTAAATAAATAAGTCAAACTATTTAATGAAAAGCAGTTAATTAGTCCCTATATACACTATGCAAGTCTTATTGCTAAGCTTATTAGTTTATTAGGAGAGAGAGAGACGGGGGGAAAATAAACGTTGCTGTTCCCCTCGTCTCTCTCTCCCTGAAACTAATCAGCTTAGCAATAAGACTTGCACAGTGTGATTTGGGACTTAATGCAATGAAAATTTATATAAAAAATTTTCCTTTAAGTTACGTGGAAAAAATTATAGGTAAATTTAACTTATATTAAGGACAACAGTTTCTTATCGCTAAATAAATTTTTAAATAAAATTAAATAAATATTTTACTGACTGTTAAAGCTATAATTTTTTTTTTTATTTTATATTATGTGCACCACGGAGTAAACATATTATTAAAGTAGACTCACAAGAATAACTACATGAATCAATAATATAAGTTTTTATTTCAGCTTTTCAGTCCTTAAGAATTCCCCACCAACTCTAAATGAACTCAAGCTTTTTTGTGCAAAAAATAAGAAGTGAAAAAGAAAAACACATGCACTCTAATAACACCAAATAGGATAAGACAAACTAAATTGCACAAATAAAAAGCCAAGACATTTAATACACTCAAGGATGTTACAGCAAAAACAACAAACAACGCAATATAGGAAATGGAAATGAAACCCAAATATTTATTTGAAGTCGTTCATGTACAGACGCAGACGTTGCAAGAGAGAGTCTTCTGAAAAGCATTTAATTTTAAAAGCAGCAAATACAAACCAAATCAACAATGAGATTAGCTGAAGTGCAGGGTTTGCAAGAAAGCAAATTTTTAGATAAAACGAAAAGCTGAATGATTTTATGGGTAGACATATTTTACTTAGCAGCTACGTCCAAGTTATATGCACAATATGGAAACTTTTACAAAAGAGATTTTGTGCTTTCACACGAACAAAAGCTTAATAGCCAATCAAATCTCAGTGACAACAATTCTTGCAAAGAAACAAGAACAAATTCAAAAGCTTTCAAAGCTTTTTACCTCAAATGTAAGCATCACAGTAAGTAAGTTTGGACATTGCTTCTTTACACTAATCGACAAAAATTTTTGAGTGATTTTTCATTTTAGAATTTAGACTTTTATATTTTTGTTCTTCTTTGTGCTGGTTCACACCACAATTTTGGATGTTTTTATATACTTCTGCTCAGAACGATTATCAGTCGGGCGATTACTCCCACAGTCTGCCTTTTATTGCGCCCGAATAAATTTTTGAGCACCATGTACTTTCTTTTTTTCGGTTGAAATTTAAACCCTTGCAAGACTTGTGAACAAGCGGGCTATATTGCGATAAATGTTAGACTTTCCACAAAATTATTTACATTGCGTTTCAAAACTTACGGGATTTGTAATTTTATGTTAATCTTCCTTCTGTCTTGTAAATAAAGCATGCCGTCTGTTTATTTTATTTCCTTTTGTACTTGTGCTTTTGTTTCAACTTAAAGCACTAAAAATCCAATTTAGTTGCAAGTAAAATATTTGAAGTTTCCTTAAAATTTACTACAGATTTTAAAGGAAATGTGCAATTTTTTTAACCGGCATGAAAAAACAGAGAAACACGATGAGAATATTATTAGTAGAATAAGAAACATTTAAGTGAAAATGCACGAACACATAAACACATCCTTAAATTCGTACTTTGCAGAAGCGAAAAAATCAGATTATAAGAAACATTTTTTGTATTGATTTTTTTTTTGGCAAAATTTTCAATTAAATTCTTATTATGCACGTTTTTTTTTAAATAAAAAGAGAATATGTTTATCACGTATTTATTTGTGCTGTGGAAAAGCCAGGCCGAGCAAAAATAGGTCTTTGAGGAACAAACTTATTTGGGCGGTCATAAACTAAAAGGAATAGTATAAAATTAGTATAAATTACTTCCCTGGCTGTAAAGCAAGTAGTCAATAGAATTAATAGATTTAATATTTAAGTATGATCGGGCTCAGGCGAGGGTTAAAAACACATACCTTGTATGGCCTCCGCCATAATGCAAAACTGTTGGCAAGACATTTTTTTTGGTTGTTTGTCTTGCCAATAGTGTTGTTTGGCGATTCTTTTAGAATATTTCGCTTTAGTTTGAAAAAATCTCTCATGTCTTGAAAGGTCTTATAAATAGTGTTGTTTGGCGATTCTTTTAGAATATTTCGCTTTAGTTTGAAAAAATCTCTCATGTCTTGAAAGGTCTTATAAATAGTCTTGTGCAGGACACTACTATATAACCGAATATGTTACCTGATGTAGACATTTAAAAAAGTTATGTACCTGGTATACTTATTTTGGTTTTTGGCAACTTTTTCGCTTTGGCTGTTATTCTTAGTTTTGGCACTTTTTTGGTTTTTGGGATTTTTATCGGTCTTCGGCGATTTTTTTAGTTTTGAAGTTTTTTCGTTATGGCCATTTTTTCGGTTTCTGGCGATTTATTTTAGTTTTAGATTTGGCGCATTTTTCATTTTGGCGCTTTTTCCGTTTTGGCGATTTTTTCAGTTTTTTTTGAAATTTTTCGGTTGTTTTTAGTTTTGGCAATTTTTTTTAGCTCATCATTTTGACGATTTTTCGTTATGGCATTTTTTTTAATTTTTGGATTTATAGTTTTAGGCTTTTTTTAATTTTGGTGCTTTTTCTTAGTTTTGCCCCTTTTTCCATTGTTGAGACTTTTTTCGGCTTTTGAACGCTTTTCAAGTTTTGTCGTTTTTTTTTAATTTTTGAGCAATTTAATTTAGTTTTGGAGATTTTTTAGTTTTTGGATTTTTACTTTCTTTTGTTTCGATCTGTTTTGCTTTTTGGTCATTTTTTCGGTTGTAATTTAGTGTTAGCGATTTTTTTAGTTTTGGCGATTTTTTTAGTTTTAGGTAATTTTTTTAATTTTTTGGCGAACTTGTTTACTTTAAGTAATTTTTCTGCATCTTAGCGATTTATATTAGTTTTTGGTGATATTTGTCATTTTAACGGTTTTTTTTTATTTTGGCGATTTTTTCCTTTTGGCGATTTTTCGTTTCGACATTTTTTTAATTTTTTGACTTCTTAGTTTCAGCCTTTTTTAGTTTTTTGCTTTTTCTTAGTTTTGGCTCTTTTTTTCCTTTTTGTGACTTTTTTCGGCTTTTGGGCGTTTTTCTGGTTCTGGCGTTTTTTTTTTCATTTATGACAATTTTAGGCGATTTATTTTAGTTTCAGAGATTTTTTCAGTTTTGGCGTTTTTTTCTTTTTGGCGGTTTGTTTCATGTTTTGGTAATTTTTTCGGTTACTTTTTAGTTTCAGCGATTTTTTTCAGTTTGGCGATTTTTTTTGTCTTGACGATTTTTGAAATTTTTTGGTGACCATTTTACTTCAGGTGATTTTTCTGCATTTAAGCGATTTATATTAGTTTTTGGTGATATTCTTCATTTAAGCCATTTTTCATTTTGGCATTTATTCATTTTGGCGATTTTTCGTTATGGTATTTTTTCTTTTTTGGGACTTTTTTCGGCTTTTGTCTCTTACGGTTTCTAAGATACAGCAACTTGTCAAAATTACATAGTCAAAATTGCATTAACTGAACAAATATAATTTAATACTATATTTGTTGTTGTAGCAGCCAAATTTTAGTTTCGTAGCTTATACGATTTTACAGACAGACATACGGACATCGTAGCGAAAACAACAGGGTTCCCTCTCACCTTTGGTATACGGAACAATAAAAATTAGACCAAAGCAATCGTAAACGCACCATGATCAATGAGGTTTTTCAAAATATGAATGACATTGATCCGGGTAAGGGGTGGTGTCCAGCAGAAAGGTCCTACGAACCGTACGGTGACCGCAACCATCGACTTATTCAAATAAAAATTCGGCGATAAGTTGATTACCAGAAATTAATTTTCGATTATTTTCTGCTAATCCTGATACACCAACAACAATTGACGCTTTGTGTTACAACATTGTTCGTGTTATTCATGACGTATCGAGCCATAACCACCAAAAGAGCTCAAACGACATATTATGTTTTTTGGACATTGTTCTTTTTTTTTTTTTTTTTTTTTTGAGGAAAATCGATTATTTTAGATGACAAATAATCGATTTTGTAAAAAAAATAAAGTTCGAAAATTATGTCGCTTAAGTTTTTTCTGGCAGTTATGGCACGATATGGCAACAATGCCCGAAAAAGTAATACCATGCATTTTTCTTTCGAATAATGAATTTTTTTTACTTATTTTTTGTGTTCTATTTAAAAGGTTCTATCAGACCCAATTTATTGATTACATAAAGAGCTTACTCATTTTTTATCGATCCTCTAAACGTAAACTTTCTTTTGAGAGACCCTGTATAAACTTATTTTCTTAACATCTTACTTGCTTGCACATATGCAGCCAATTTTAACGATTTGATATGAATTGTTCAGAATCCAAATGTTGTTCTTTATCCAGTGTGTATTCCTTAATGCCGATATATTTTTTTAACTTAAAAAATTTTTTGTATATACGCATCTATGCGATGTTCTGTATATGAATTGCATGACTTCAAAACTAGCACGAATATCTTCAATCACAGCAGCATGTTTGGTAAACAATCAGTTCAGCTCAATTTTAATCTATCACTTGTCAATGTCAATACAAGTGCTCGAACATATTTATTGTATATATTATAAATGTTTATAAACTTTTTTCTATTGATGGAATTGAATTCGAAGCCAATGTGTGTAAGTTGTTGTATTATTTTATAAAAATAATAGAGAGAATTCAATACTTTGATGCAGCCAATATGTTGCCTCCTTGCTGCATTTTATTACAATTACAATGTTCACACTGTTGTTAGCATATGTATCGTTAGATTGTTTTACTTTGCAAAGTTTTATTTTTTATTTGTTTAGTGAGAGATAGGAAATGTACAAATTGTTTTTGCTGGAAAAGGCAAAAACTATACGCTCGAGCAAATAAGAAAATTGAAAAAATATTTATGTGCATGTATATTAGAAAAATATAAGAATTTTGTTTAAGAAATTAATTTAAGGCACATTCGGTTCAATAGTGACTAATTTTTTGAGTTAATAATACAGAATAGTAATGCATTTCATATTTTATCTTGCGTAAAATTTTCATATAAATAGCTTGTACTATCACCTCCTGAGAGAAGAATATTTGTTCATGCCTTCATTGAGTTGTCTGTAATTTTGAAAACTTTAAACATGTTTTCTGCAAAACTAGTTTTTTTTTTTTTGAGTTATGACACTATTGAACTGGATGTGTGATATATTAAAATAATACACATTTACAAATGTAAATTTATAAAATGAACTATTTTTAATATTTAAATAAATAGAAAATACTCCTTTACGTAAAACATCTGAGGTGCGGGATAAAAAAAGGTAAGGGATTATTTGCTTTAAATCGTTTTCCATAATATATAATTTTTATTCACAAAATCCGTTTTGAGAGCTCAATTTTATTATGCGAAACTGTGCTCGCATTCAAAACATCAAAGATAAGTATAAGGAAATAACAACATTATTGTTTTAAGTACTCCTTGAGTATTGGCCGTCAAATAGCTATGAATGCATACAGCTAAAGATAAAAACACGCTCATATACAAATATACGCATTAATTTTAAGCCGAATATGTATAAGTATAAACATCCAACAAATATGTTTAAACACGTTTTTTAATTATGCAGCAAAAATGAATATAACTAAAATTTAAAGACTGTTTGAGATACAATCACATTCATGAATATACAAGTACTCGGACTATTAATCAGCTACTCTTAACACATGAAATTTCTTTTTCAAACAGCCACATACACAAACACTCATCTTCCATCACTTTCTATATACGTAAATATTTATATATATGGATGATGGATAAATATCCCGAGTATCACGCGTATTTTTTAATACTCATTCTCTGATAAGTATTGAGTGTTTTCTTAAGTTCAATAGAAGTTACGAAAGGGTTAACTGTCAAACGAACTGTCATACTGCAGTAATTTTTTTTTTTTTTTTTTTTAATTTATGATAAGCCTACTCTGGCAAAGCAACATGAATATTTTGACGCTTGAACAGTGCGTCCAAGTTATTCAGATTTACTTTGAAAATCTGTCATAAATTCGCGCAACTTATTGATGATGTTTTATCGCAAAGTTGTCTTCAATGATGAGGGATATTTTTGGCCTTAATGGGTTTGTTAATAAAAAAAAACTGCCTCATATGGAGTGAAACTGTGAAGTATCACGAAAGACTTCGTTACATCAAAAAAAAAAAAAAAAAAAATAAAAAATGCACTGGTTAGTGTGTTTTATAAACTGATTTCATCATTGTATCTTATTTCTCGTTTCGGTCAATGAGCATCTTCATTGCTGCAAGATCAATGATTTTTTGCTTGAAAATATAAATGCTCTTGATACGGCCTAAATGTGAATTCAACAAATGTCATACGGCAACCGCAACCATCAACTTACTGAAATCAGAATTTGGCGCTAAGGTAATTTCGAGAACTTGGCCTGTCAATTTGACTCCACTATAGTGGAATACCTCTTGATTGATTCCTCTTGCGCTGCCTAGTAGTCCCATGGTGCAGAATTTTCTATGATATTCGTAACATACGGTCAGAAATTCTCGAAAAAATTTATTAAAATTGGACGTCCAAAACAAGCTTCGTCCAGAAATAATTTTTTAATTACGAGTATAATGCCCTGTATTGGTCTTTCGAATAAAATTTTTTTTGGAATTGAAATTATTTTAGTGCTTTATTTTTATTTTACGCGTGTCAAAATGAATTACAGTTTAAAAAATTAATGTATTTGTTGTTGCTTAAGTGAATTTAGATGCATTTCGTTGTTGGTTAAGCATTTCACTAGCAGACTTGAACCACAATTCAAAAAAGCTCTCAAAACCCCACTAGTTATAGACAAACAATCAATAGATTATTGAAAATTACAAACAAAAATTGTTTTAATTAAAGTTTTGTACTATTTTGTACATTTAAGAGCTACTATATCGGGCTTAAAGAAGCATTAAGTTCAAATTTCTAAGTAAAAAATCAACGATGGGATGGCCACTATTTTAATTGGTCTTACTAAGTACACTTAAAAGTGGCTCAGTAAAAGATATATGCCATTTGGAAGACTCGTTCAAATCTAATATATATTGCTGCTAACTTATGTATCTACAAAAAAAAAATAAAAAAAAAATTAACATGCATGTTGTTACTCAATATCACTAAAATCAACTTCTTTTAAATTTATTTTTACAAATAATTCACATCAAATAGTAAAAGTAAAATATTGTTAAATTCTACTACATACATAAATAAAATGGAAACTATTAAATGTTTCAAAAAACAAAAAAAAAATTAACTTAAACGCCCCATGCATAAAACAGCAACTTCTACTTACTCCAAAAACTACTCACTAAAACTAGTGGTAAGACTGTGTAAAACGCACAACAACTAAAACAAATAAGAGACATTTTGTTGCTCTAGAAGGCAGTAAAAAGATCCATACCATATACTACAGCTGCACAGTGGGATAATTTTAATGTTTAGGCAAGAAAATTTAAGATTTGATACCAGATGGCGCTGTCATATAACAAGATTGTGGAAACACTTATGTAACGCAGCCAAAGGAAAAATACTGCCGGCGAATATTGTTTAGAGATTTTCGACAGAATCGACATTAATTGAAACCAAAACCATCATCTACACAGAAAAAAGAAATGTTCAGCCTTTGTGGCTGAGAGGTAGCCATGCTATCCTCTCAGTCCAAAGGTCATGGGTTCGATTCCCCAGACAACCTAATTGCTTCACGGGGTTGTGTCTTTTTTTTTTAAATAAAAATAATAAATAAATAAATCAATTAAAAAATTAATTTATTCAATGAAACGTTTATTTAAAAATTCACTTTAATTGAAAGTTTAATTAATTGTTGGTTTTTTTTTCAATTAAACCTGTTTATCACAAGAAATTTTTTTTTGTGTAGTGAAGAAATAACTGTTGTTTCATCCTATTTCTTGTACACAAATTTGAAAAAAATTTGCATTGTGGTAAGAGATTTTTGTCAAACGAAGAGCTCATTGGGTTAATTTAGTTTGGCAGGTTGTTGAGAAAAGAAACTAAATTTTCAGGTCCACAAGTAACGGGTCCCTTCGAGTTACCTGAGAGTAGGAAAGGAATAGTGAGAGTACAGATGGTGAAGTGACAGATGGATAGAGAGAAGAGAAGCTTAACTAAGTGTTTTCGTTTTTACCACTCTGCTAACTATTGTATGTTTTGTTAATTTTTATAGCATCGTTGCAGCGCCCCTCGTGTTAAGTAAGTGCATTATTAAGCCAAATGACAAGTTTAGTTTGGTGGGGTTAAAGCCTAAAACTGTGCTCTTATTTTGGCCATTCAGTTTGACATGTCATACACAGGACAAATTACACTGACAATGTTACGCTGGATTGACAAATGGCATAGTCATTTATACCAAAAAAGTGCAATTAATGTAATATCTGTTGTACCCGTAGAACTAGGGATACCTTAGTGTTGTGTCTTTAAAAATAATCTTGCATTTAATTTTCAAACTCTTCCCTTTCGTAAGACTCTTTTTTAGGGAACGAACGAAAGAGATCCGTAAGGAGAAGAGTTAGAGAATTAAAAATATTCCACAAAAATTTTGCATAAAGCTACTGGACATATAAGCGTAAAGAGGCCACACTTCCCCCAAAAATTGTTTTTGTTCTGTAATTATCTATTTTAATATTAATCATGAAAATCAACAGGTGCAGTGCAACCTCCCCAGAAAATTTTTTTAACTCCACCAATGACTGAGCACGCAGAATTAAATTGTAAATAATTTTAAAATCAAGCTTGAAACGAATTTCTAGTTTTGACTACATAGTTAATGGTGTTAAGTTTGATTTTGAGTTTAGGATTAGTGATTCGGGATAGTGATAGAGTGGACAGGTGGTGAAGGAAGAGATAGAAGAAAACTTCATTATTTTACAACTCTGATTTTTACACGTTTTTAATAATGCAGTGTTGCAGCGCCTCTGGTGTCAATGAGGCGTATTACATTTTTGAAACTGTGCTTAGTTGTCATTTTATTGGTTATTTTACTTCGCCGATGATTCCGCTACTCAAACCGACGAAGGAGGGAGCTCTGATGTTACATTAGGGTTAGCATCCGCTTGATCCGTTGTATGTAATTTAGTGATTAATGCCTTCATCATTAAAACTTTCCTACAACAACTGATATAAAGGGACAGGTTAGAAAAATGAGTGTTATTGTTATTTAACGACTGTTGGATACCAGGCTCGAACTCTGGACCTTCGGTTTTGTAGTCAACGTTTTCACGCAAGAAAAAACACAGAGTTGTAAAAGAATGAAAGGAGGAAATCCTTCTCTTCCTTCACTATCTCTTTCCTAAAAGAAAGTATCACCTAGTAATAGTGGTAGGCATTCATTAACTGATTGTTACATCTCTTAAAAAAAATGTTTTTGGAACATTTTATTTCATTATATCCGCGTGATTTTTGTCCTCTTTTTGCAAAAGAAAAAAATCAGTGGGCAATATATTTATAGTGTTTCAAACTTCCACGGAAACTTTCTCATTTTTAAAATGCAAGGTGTCATGGCTTCCTCTACCGATGGATCATTTATATCTCAAAATTTTTCCACTGTGCAGGGCACTTCAACTTCAAATCCTCGCAAACAAAAGTACTTACATATGTACCAATTTTCTTTCATTTTTTTTCATTCTCCTTATTGGAAGTCAAAATGCCGTTTTATAAAATACCACGTAGTATCAATGTAATCACCGGTTAAGCTAACAAGTTACTAGGATTTGCACATGATGGTTGCAAGCAAAAACAAAAACAGACAAGTGAAACTGTGAAACAAACAAAAAAAAAGCAAATAACAATAACTGGCAAAGAACTCCAAGACAAGTTGTTGTTACGAAGGAACACTACTTATCCTTTATAAGAAGTAGAAGAAAAAAAAACAACAACACTCACAAACAACAAATCATTGAATACAAAAGCAAACCAAACCATACCAACCCGAAACCGAACTTGAGGAAGTTATTTTACTCTTCAAGTAAGTAAAATAGGAAAGTGAATAAGCGAGCGAGTGGAATCAGTAAACACTTTAGTTTTTAAGTAGAGTTAAGAGAAATAAGCTTTTTGTATAATCTTAACGGTTTAAGATGAAATTCTTGCTGCACATTTCTGTACTTTTGTGTTGTCGCAGCAGAGCAGACAACACTTACGAATCCTTTAGTAAGACTAAAATCTAAAACTGTTTATTTGCTGAGTATCTTTTCTTTCAAGGGGTTTGCTTATCCCAGCAAAAAATTAGACATTACCATCTGAACTACTTGCCGTATAATGACTTACTTTTTAGATTGCCAAATTGAAGTACTCGCTTACAAAACACATTACACAAATTTTTAAAAATAGGAAGCAGAAGTTGAACATATTCTTTGGGTTTTAAAAGATGACGTGAAAATATTGCCAAAGTAAGTAGTTATTTTAAATAAATTATAAATATTTCTAAATTGTCTACTTATTTATTTTAAACTAAAAAATAAGTACTTACATTTTGGAAAATAATTATTTAAATATAAGTAGTTCTAAATAATTTTTTTTTTCATTTACGGTTTTAATAAAAGTTCATCAATGAAAGCAATTGAAATTTTTCTAAATATAGTATTTATAAGTAACAATAGAGGCACTGCTACGAATAAAATATAACCCACTTCAATTGAGTTTATAAAAGAAATTTTACAAAATGCTGTATTTCTTAATAAAACAATAAGTTTTTTTTTAAATTATTTAAATTTTTCTTAAAAGTTATTATATGCATATTTAATCAAACTGAGTTCTTAACCAAGACCTTCCATTTAGTCAAACAACGGCATATTTAAAAAAAAGTAGTTCAATCAAGAAAAAAATAACTATTTCCCACAACGGAAAATATAATTAATTCCTACAATAAACAACATAACTAACTACTTCTCAAGAATCGATTATTTTAGTCTCACGCCTTGTTAAAATCATTAAGTTGGTAATCCAGTAAGGAACAGCTTCCACCAAAAATGCTTATTAATTCCAAACTCGATTACCTTTTTTGAAATTTTTTGCTGGGATATAAATTTCTTTGCTTTCTTTTCTTTTTTTTGCATGTGCATGTGCAACAGGGCGTAGAGGAGTAGCAAATGTTGCTAGAATTCGTATTAGCATTGCAATATGCAAAAATAAATTGGATGATGTGTAGATGGTTGAACTAATTTTACACTATCGCTGTTTGTCATCTTGCTTGCATCATTTATTATTCCCAATTACAGACATGTGAGAACGTTTATGAACGTGTTTTTGTGTTTTTGTGCAAACATTTCTAAGTGACTGCGAAAATAGCATCAATGAAGTTGATATTTTATTTTGGGGAGTGAATAACTAAATCAATTTTAAACGTGTGCACTTTGCAGTAAAATGGGAAGAAGGATTTTAGTTCTTATTGAGGTATTTCATTAATTATTTTTATACTAGAAAAAGTTTTAATTCAACTTTTTTTTTAAATATTAACGGTCGTCCCCAAAAAAATTTATTTGATGTTCAAATGCTCTTTTGCCAAAAATTTTTTAATAAAATTTTTATGAAAATTTTGTTTCAACGTAAACTTCAAGCTGAAATATTTTTTTTTTTTTATACGTCTGTAGAATTCCAGCGAGTCATTCTGGCCTAGAAGACCAAAAACATAAACACGCATACAGATACACAGTGGGATGGCTTCAGACATTTAAGTGCAAAAACTATAAGGAAAGGTCCTAAATCATTAAAAGTTGACACCGAGCATTATATTAACTTAGTTAAGAAACAACTGGACTTGCATCAAAATAAGTCACGCCCACCGACCACCTCCCATTTAATCCAAATCGATTTTTTAGCATGAAATTGTATTTATCCAAGCGGCAACCTTTAAATTTGGTAAATACACTTTTTAGAACAAACAAAAAAACGCATAACGAATTTCATCAAAACTGGCCACACCCACTTCCCACCGCACAGCGCCCATGCATCCGAAATCGATATTTTCTCTCTGTGTTTTATATTAAATTAATGCTAAAGAAATGTTCAGTCTAGTTTCGGCTGAAATATAAAAAGAATTTTCTTACAAGCAAGAGATGAATTTGACAGTGTGTGTCCAACTTGTCATCAGTACTATGATTGTACTTCTCTTGTAATTATAAATAATTTATTGAATATAATAACACATATAAAAATATTTTATTTAATTGAATCTAAATTATTTTTAACTTTATAGTACTTTTATTTAAAGTGGGTTCATTATCTTTTTTTAAGTTTTATTTTAAAAATTTTAATGTTCTGTTCACGCCCAGCTGGTTCGCACACTTGTCTCGATTCAACATCGCTTCACTTTCAGAGCTCAAGGTGTATGCCAAGTTTCGTTAAAATGGATCAGGTAGAAGCATGTAAAATATTTTAAAATCAGACGTGTTCTGTAAACCGTGCGTTTTTAAATCGTGCGATTTTCATTGGAGGATTTAGTGCATTCAAAGATAAGTTCGTATAAAATATCTTAAACAACTAAAACATTAAAACAAATTAAAAAGCTGCAATAAGTTAACAATTTAACTGAGCTCTTTCCTCGGAGTTATGCGATTTCAAAGCGTGCGATTTGAACAACACCCCTGATTAGCATTTAATGGGCATGGCCTCGCCCACTTCTTTAAGCACAAAACTATGTCATTCGAGGAGCCGAAACTCCTTGCCAGATTTCGTGAATACCATATTGTACATATAATTCAGTACTTACCTCTCAAGGGCGTAACCCCGCCTACTTTTTTTGAAACTATTTTTCAAACCTTAATGCGTGTGCTAACTTTCATAAAAATCGATCAATCAGAAGCAAGTGCAATAGAATATTGAATATTAATGGGCATTGCCCCGCCTACTTTTTGAATGTAAGATGGTGTCTTTTAATAAGCGTGTTTCATTCACCACCTTTTTTATGCAAGATTTGGCTTTTTTATCTCGGGCTGTGTGCCAAATTTTGTAAAAATTGGTTAAGTACAAAAACGTGAAATATAATAATAATAATAATCATTCTTAATAGGCGTGCCTCCGCCCACTTTTTTAATGCAATATTGTGGCTTTTTTAGCTCTGGCTGCATGCCAAGTTTCATAAAAATCGGTCAAATGGAGTTATATTGAATATAATAGGTTTTATTGGTCGTGACTCTGCCCATTTTTTCTACTCTAAAATTGTGCAATTACAAGAACCAAAGGTGTTTGCTGGTTTCGCAGCAATCAAACTTTTGAATACCACAAAATTAAATTTAAAAAAAATTGGTCGCATTCCCGCCCAATTTGTTTACAATGGGACCAAATGGAAGCTTCAAACCTTTCAGACAATAAAAAGAATGTTTACAATCCGTCTTAAATGTAACGAGTTATGAAATTTTTTTAATATACAGACGAATTGATATCCTTTTTTTGAAGTCGGTTAAAAAAATGCTTGTGCTAAAAATTTCAATTGATTTACCTATATTTTTTACAGCAAAGTTACCGCAGGAATTCCAATAAAACATCTACATCAACTGAAATGACACACAGTGGATCAAACACAAAGAATGCTGATGATGAAGTTGCAGCGACCTACGAAAATAGCTAGTTGTTCGGTTCTGCTAGTGTTTGTCAGAATATTTACAATTAACTTTGGTTTTATTTGTACACTAATAATTATCACATGTAGTTTTCCTAACAGAGCGATACGAACCTTAGTCTAATCAAATCATATATATAATTCAACAAATTTTTTAATTAATTTTTTTATTTAATTTAATTTAATTTAATTTAATTTTTTTAGTTGGTATAATTTAAATTCCAGAAATTTTTTATATGTAACTATAATTTTTTTACTGTGCTGCTTTCTATTTTCTGGTTGCTTATATAGCAAAATATATTTAATTTGTAGTTGTCAAAATCCTCTCATTCGTTTAAGGGTCTGAACACAATGTAACGATAATTTATTGCGGTGCGGTTTTTCATACGATTTTGAAGTAAAAAACCGCAATGCGGGACGGAATAAAATTAAAATCTATTTTATTTTCATTGCGGACTTTCTTATTCTCTCAATTTTTGACTCTCTTTCTCTTTCTGATGTTGCCATAGTTTTTGAATAATTGGCGGTGTTCACAGCAAAAAAAAAACATGATTTTGAAGTTCAAAATTTTTTGTCATAAAATATAAAAAATTTATCAAATATATCTGCGAATGTATAAAATTTTAATCATTTTTTGTTTTTAGTTACTGCCATTACAAAATATTTAACAGAAAGAGTAATTTTTTTTTATAAAAATGTATGTACAAAAAAATTAATGAAAATTAAAATTCAAACAAACAATGACAAGTATTGCCGTCGGCGCCTTCCGTTGTATAATGTTTATTTTTCTCTCCCGCAACGAGAAATCGCACCGCACCGCAAACATTGTGTTTAGACTCTAAGTTTTATTATATTTTATAAAAATTAAATATTTGGTTTCATTTTCATAACTTCATCATATGTTAAACTGCAAACACAATAAAATAATAATTTCAGCAAATTATACTTTGCTGAAACTATTATTCTCTGTTATTTAATTGTTAAAAAATAAAATCATATTGTCTACAAATTGTTTTAAGTTCTCCCTAAAACTATTAGATTTTAGTACAATTGTTAAATATTTGTTAAATATCGATTTTAAGGCCTGCAGTTATTATTTAAAAAAAAAATATTGAAAAGAAAAAAGTTAAAATACCAAATAGAATAAATAACAACTTTTAATATTTTCCAGTTATTTTAGTAAATAGTTTTAGTTATTTTATTCGAAAAACGTGCTTAAATTTATTTTGTGTAACGAAAAAATTTATTAAAATTATTTTTGGCCAAAATAATTTGCACAACAACCAAATGGCAACACAAACACATTTCTACATCAAACATTTGCAGCGAATTTTACTTGGAAATATTTTTTTAAAAGATTTTATTTTACTGCACATGATACTGATATTTGCTTAAAATTTACTAAAAATGTTTTCTTTTTATTATATTTCATATGAATTCAAATTGGTTTGTTGCTATTTTAATAATATTTGGATTGAACTGTTCCAGAAAAAATCAAGTTCTCAAAACTTTGAAATGAAGAAAAATTTTCTTCTTCTGTGGCTCATCATATGATGCAAAATATTTTGTTTTTCACTTATTTCATTTGATTCATTTATTCTGTAATAATTACAAAATATTGTACAATTTTACCAGTAATTTACATTACACATTTGGGGCCACTCACATATTACGATATTTGCCCGATTTATAATACTCTCCCCGCCCCCTCACCCCCTTCTTGGCACCAGTAACAAATCGTAACAAAACAGTCAACTTTTCTGTGCTGTAACACAACCAACTTTTCTATAAGAAAAATGTGCTGTGACACAGTAAATTTTTCTATAAAAAAATGTGCAGTGATACAGCCAAGTTTTCTATAAAAAAATGTGATGTGTTATAGTCAATTTTTATATAAAAAAAATTCAGCTTTCCTATAAGAAAAATATGCTGTGACACAGTAAAATTTTCTGTAAGAAAAATGTGCTGTGATATAGTTAACTTTTCTATAAGAAAAAAATTTTCTAGGGTGTGACACAGTCAACTTTTTTAGCCTGATGGATCTAAAAAAATACAAATATATTATTGTAAAGTGAAATTTTTACGACCTGTCCAAGGATATGAACAAAAAAACTTTCAATCGATCGCTTATATTAAAAACGAAAATAATTGTTTACTGTTCGAACTTCATTTCCCAGCAAAAAATTATGCTTCGCTGGAAGCACCTATATAAGTGCTCTTTTGGTATGCAAGCGCTTACCCGATGCATGAAATTTTGCATGATTTTTACATGGGATTCCTCGCGTAGAAGCTCTGCCACGTCGATCTTAAATGTGATTCTTTCATGCCTGCCGGAGTGACCTGAATTCAGCAAAAATATTTGTCTACTTAAAAAATTTGCTCTTTATTTATTTATTTATTTATTTATAATATTTACGGACATAATAAATTATGAAATTAAATTTTAATAAGGTACTAACTACAGAGGTTTTCGACCTAATTTACTTTTTTTAATTTTTGTTCGCGCGTTGAATCAGGAGTCGATCCCAGTATTTCCGTATGTTAGGCTAGAACACTACACACTGAACTACCGAAGCACATATTTATTTTTGTGGACAATTCAATTTTGTATACAGGTAACACGCAAAGAAAAGATATGGTTGTAGAATGGTTGAGAAAACAATATTATGTTCTCTGAAACAAATGTGTGGTCGTCGAAAACTAGTTATTGTTATTTTAAACATTTTTTTCGTTACGATAAACAGAGTAATGTTTGATTTTAATAATTACATTATCACATACATAAAAAAGTGTGATATGGTTAGAGTTTAACAATATAGTTTTGTTAAAAATTTATGACTACAACATAATTTGTATTATTATTTAAAAATAATATGATGTAAATATCAATATAATGTTATCCAAAACCATACTATTTTAAGTTTAAATTTTTCACAAACATCTGACAGTTCGGTACTTCGTTTGTAAGCTATCGGTAGTGCACGGGTGGTGTTAAATAAATTAATAGATAAATAAAGTATAAGCAAAAGGTTTGGCGAATAAAAATATATAAGCATTTGTGTATCTCGTTATACAGACATGTCTGTATGTCGTGTAAGTATACATTTCTATATATAAATTTTATGTCAATAATATTAATTTATTTTTATTTCGAATTTAACTCACAGCTGTTTCTACAATAAATATATGATTAAAAAACAAAATAGTATTATTACATTAAATAATACTGTGTTCGTATTTAACAATATTAATATAATATTAGATCATGGTATGGTGAGTCTCAATTATATTTTAGTCACATCTTATAATAGTGTTGTCATATTAACAATAATAAGATTAGTTGTAACAAAGTTTATTGTTTTTGTAGATAATATTATTATTAACTCAGATAATAATATAATTAAAGTTTGCTTTTCTATTAACAATAATATGATTTGACTGCAACCATATAATTCAATCATAATATGTTGCTGTTTGATTATGGTTGCCTCAACCATATTTTTTATTTTTTTTGCGTGAAGCGAGAGAGGATGATCTATAAAAAACTTTGAGAGTTTGAATAAAAACAGCCGACTGACTTCGTAGTGTTTGTATTAAATTTCGTCATTCGCTTACGTTATTGCATCTTCATAAGGCAGAGGGGATGCACTGTGTGCTTTTCCGCGCTTCCGAAGCGCTTATTTTTGTTTTATATTAAACTTCAACTTTCAAAATGTTTTTATGGAAGGGATATAAGAAACCAAAATAGAAAAAAAAAACAGAAAACGAAGCCTATAAAAATGCAAAAGAGACTTAATAATAAGCAATTTAGAAGCAATTGCTTCGAAATCTCAATTATTTTTTGCTGGGTTGCTTATGGTCTGATTAGGCTAAAGTTTGTATCGCTCTGTAAGCTAAATTACATGTGATTATTATTAATGAACAAATAACACCAAAGTTAATTGTAAATACTCTGACAAACACATAGTTGATCGAAAGAACTAGCTTCTTGTATTTTCGAAGGTCGTTGCACCTTCATCATCAGCATTGTTTTGTGTTTTGGCCCACTGTGTGTTATCAGGTATATAGATTTTTGCTTTATATACTTAACTTTTTAGTGCAAATGGAATATGTGAATTGTTTTGATTCATCGTATTACAAGTTGCTGAAAGCTTCTTTTGTAATGAAAACTCAATAATAGAGAGATTTTAAAATTGAAAAAATGAAGCACTAAATAGTCTTTGAAATTGTGTAATATCGAAACAATGTTTCAGTACTTCCTCTTTAGATTAATTTTTATTTTATACACAATTATAATTTTTTTTGAAAAATACTTCAAGTTTAAATACTATGGCCTATATAATTTTGGTTTAGTACTTAGTAAGAGAAAAAACAATTATAATCATGCTGTTGATTGTTCTCTAACACACATTTAATAACATGCACATTAGGGTTTGCCAAGAACCGTGGAAATTAGAAAACCGCGGTTTCCGGTTTTAAGCTACTAAAATCGGTCAGTTTCGGTTCGGTTTCGGTTTTAAAAATATGCATGTATATAAATATGTATGTACCTATGCTGGGAAGATAAATGATGATTTAAAAATAATCATCCCTATCGTGAAAAACAAATGGAATTTTTCTTCATATGAAATTTTCATTCTCATCGAAGAGAAAAATGCTATCTTGAATATCCCGTGAAATTTTTTCCCCGCTATCAGTCCACGAGAATGTAAAAAAACGAAGAATTTTTGTAAAGCTTAAAAATTAATTGAAAATCGGACAAATTTGAGATTAATAAAAAAAAAATCACACACATTTTAGGTTATAAATGAAACTTATTTAACTCATGGAAGTGCTTCTTTTTATTTAGCTATTTTTTCATTAAGTATACCACTGTGGTGCACCACCATGAAATTTACTGTCCGTGAACCAAAGAGATTCATACTCTATGAAAAAATGTGTTGTAGGCAATTATTGTCCTAAAAATAAATAATTATAACTTTTAATATATGTATATGTAATTCGAAGAAAAATATCTAAACTATTCGATGTAATAATTCGGTTCGCCTGCAAAAATAAAGTGAACAAAGCCAAGGGAAAAGTGAAAAAATTCACGTGAAAAGTATTCTGCCTTATCGTGGATGTCGTATTTAAACTACGCCAACCACGATAAGCAAGTTATTAATGATAAGGGGAACCAAAAAAGGGAAAGTATTTCTGGGAAAAATTTTTGGAGGGAAAAAAAGTTACTATAGGGGTGATAGAGTTTCTCTGGTTTGTATTCAATTCAGGTACATACTTGTATTAGAAAAGGAACATTTAGTAGTGAGTATGTGTATAAAAAGCTTAAGAATAAAAGATCTATATTTAATTATCCAAGTAATAAAATTTCGTTTAAACGAAATCTTATTTTCGTGCAGAAGTTACCAGCGACAGAAAACACTCTTTAGCTTTCAGTTGGTTGAATAGGGCTTTATTGTGTTATTGCCTTGTGAAGCAATAATATGTTGGTTGTTTTGCTGTTCTTTTTTTTAAGTACAAATTCTTGTCGAAGAACGTTAAAATTATCGTCTTTTTGCTTTACATCTGCTAGAGATTTTTTGATAACAGATTACAATTCTTCCTGCAAAGAATTGTTATAATTTTTTTAAAATTTTACAATTTTCTTACCTTTCATTGTTACAGAATGCTTAGTAATGTATAAAAGTCTTCAATGTAAAGTACATCTGATGTATTTTTAAACAAGATAATAATGTTAAAGTAAAACTTAAAAACCGACGCTTTTTTTGTCGGTTTCGGTTTTTATGGGTTAAAGACCGCGGTTTCGGTTTCGGTTAAAACCGAACGGCAATCCCTAATACACATGAACATTTAGCCGATAATTCGGTTTAGAGTTTGTTTGTTGGTTTTGCTTTAACTACTATACAGTATTTATTGTACAACATATTGACGCCTTATTTTGATGCATCATTAAACTAAACAGTTGAATGCGTATAAATTGTTGAATACATGTCGATCATTGTCATCATCATCATCATTATCATCATTGCAAACAAACAACAGGCAGATAACAACATTCCAATTACCATCATCTACTTCAACAGATTCATCAATATTTTAACTTTGTTCATCTACAAGGTTTTGTTTTTAGTCTAGTTTAGATGAGCGGCATCGCCATCATCAACATCATCATCGAATTTTTAATAATCTTCATTAGTTGTGGTAGACAATATAACAAGTTCAAAACATTATTTTTGCGCTCGGATTTAAAATATGAGAGTTTGTACAACGATTCTACATATCAGGGGGTATTACAGTTATACAACTGCGTTAATGCTATTACATATGTACGAGTATGTATGTATGTAACCAAAAGTAACACATCCCGCTAGTTCCTTCCATTTTATTGGAGTATGACCCGTCCATTTTTAGGGTACCATACACCACAGGTAAAAAGGAACGATCTTCGTCGGTCTGTCTGCCAAAGGCTGTTTTCTCGAAAACCGTAAGAGCTACGGGCCTGGAATTTTCACAAAATATGTAAAATTTCGGCCGCCATAACAGCATATATATGACAGTTAAAAGCTATAGAGTGTTCTAGAGCGCACAACGTAACATATGGAAATCCTAATGTAAATAATATACAGAGAATTATGTATTAGAGAGCTGCATAAACAGTCTTTAAATGTAAATATGTCTTGTTTTTTAAAATTATTGTCGTAGCCAGTGCTGCCAGAAAAATTTTGCCTCTTGTCCCCAATTTAAATCATCATGTTCCCAAAAATCCCCATTTCAAAAGGAAAATCCTAACTTTTGTCCCCAAAAATATTTTGGCAATATTGTTGTTTGATATCATTTTAAAATGATGCTGTAACTCAATCCATTGCTTCCAAACTCTTTGCACAGCTTTTCTTATGATAACCATCTAGTGTTTGATAATAGTACAAGTTTGTCAAATTCATTTGAGTCTACACCTAAATTGGTTAAATCGAATACAGTCAAATCCCGATAATTCGTAATCGCAAGGGAATTGTCATTTCTTACGAATTAAAGGGGGTTAAAATAAAATAAATGCGAATTAACGGGTTTTTTTTTCAATTTATTTTCTAAAACGATAAAAAAACATAAAAAACTTGCTAAAACTTGTTTTTTTTTTTTGTAACACCGACAGAGTTTTATGCGTGAGCTTTGATATTTTTCTTTATTCATTAAAAACTGATCTTAAGAAAATAAACACACACAAGCAAAAGCAAAAACCCACGCAAAAAAAAAATAGCGGTAAACAATAACGGTCCTATGTATAATCAAAAATTAGCATGAAGTTAACACAAGTGATAAAATTGAACGACGTTTTGCCGAGTTTCTCTATACAATTTGACATTAAAAATCAACGCATAATGTAGTTTTAACTCACGATTACATCCTAGCATGATTTTTATTTTAAAATTTTATGGCAAAACACGTTAAGATCATGTTCAATTTTGCCACTTATGCTAACTTCATGCCAATTTTTGATTATACATAGGGCCGTAAATCATTTTTTCCATGTTTCTGTTGTTTCTATTATGAATTATAAGTGGTAGTCAGCAAACAATTACGATTTATAAGAGGTAAAGGAGATTTAATTTGAAAAAAAAATAAAAAATTACGAATTATTAGCGAATTAACGAAATTTTTTCAAGGGACCGACAGTTTATTACGAATTATCGGGAATTACTTTTGCCACTTGTGAGCTGCAAAAGTTCAGTGAATGGCAAACACATTTAACCATTTTGATGGAATTATTTTAATTTTTTAACAAAGTATAAGTTAAGTCATTAGAACTTATACATTAAACACATAGACCACAGCAGGCTACACGACTACAAGTGCCACTGGCAAAAAGTGATGCCTGGTAGCCAGCTAATTAATTATTTTAAAAACGACAGTAACACCACGCTCCTGATATTGAAGTATAAATATATATTTCAGTGGTGCCGCTTTCAAATATTTCACATATATAAAAATAAAAGTGTTTATTCAAACGTATAAAAAGAAATAATTTTCTTTTATATTTTTTGCGAAGTTTACTATTTACATACAGTAGTTTTGATTTAGCTTCCTTTTGTTTAAGTGCACTTTGGACTTAACTGCCTAAAATGATAAATTTCTGTCACTATTCTTTAAAATCCCATACAAATTTGTTTCTTAAGTGCACTTTCTATACCTGCACATTTAAGATAAGTGCCCTAAAATGTTTGTAATTTTAAAATATTTTCATGCAAAAAGTCAATGTTAGCTGCACATTCACTTAACTGCACAAAATGTATTTTTTCTGTAATTATTGTTCATAATGCTGTTTTAAGTGCACTTTGTATACCTGCGCATTTAACATACATATTTTTTGGCAGTTTTAAATTATTCTCATATAAATAGTTTAAGTTAGCTGCACAAATTAAAAAAAAAAAATGTTGCTACATAAGTATGCAACAATGTATGTGTATAAAACTGAAGTTAAAAATTGTATACCTGCACATTTAGGCAGGTAAGTGCATTTAAGATAACAGCATTGTAACTTATCAGCACAAAAAGTTGTGCAAAGTTGATTGTGCAGCTAAGTCAAAATTACTGTAGTAGTAATTAGCTTAGTAATTTCTTTAATACATTTAGTAAATATTTTCGCGTTTTTACCAAAATTTTTTTATTTTTAATGACTTTGGCGATTTTTTATCAACTTCTCGCGAATTTTTGCAAACTTTTTTGCTTTTATTTTTTAATAATATTGGACTTTACTATCATCCCAGCTTACAGTTTTAGCGATTCTTAATCAATATTACAGCGTTTTTTTTTTTTTTGTAAATTTTTACAGTAATAATACTATTTTAAAATAATCTGTACAATTAGAAGAAACTCCATAAAACGTAAATATTGTATTCAGATAAAATACTCTTATAAGAAAAAGTGATGTTGAGCTCTAAATGAAAAGTTCCAAAATCCCTCCCCACGAAATTCTGTCGCCAAATGAGAAGCGAAATCCCCATTTTGGGGACAAATCCCCTAATCTGGTGGCACTGGTCGTAGCATGTATTATACTAAAACAATAATAAATGATGTCGTTTAATAAGCGAAGAACTATGGATGTACTGGTGTACGTTTATATGAGTGTTTAGAAGTGATATGTGTATGTGTATGTGTATGTGTATGTGTATGTGTATGCGTTTGCATGTGCGCAGAAAAATAAAATATCATACACACACGCAATCGTGACGTTTGTATACACGCCCATGCGTAGAAAGAAGCAAGCATCAATAATTCTTCCGTCACGAAGTATTTGCTTATTTACTCCTATAATGCAATAACTGAAACAAATTTCTTGCAAACAGTGCTGTTAACGTTTGTTTTAGAAGATTTCGCTGTAGTAAAGCATTTGAAAAATCTTGTAAGGGGCCTTGTGCAGGACTTTATTATGTATAGACAGTTGAAATTTTCAAATTTAGTATATTTTGATGCAGTCTACACCAATTAACACGAATATGTTTAAATTAAAATTAAAGGGTATTCTATCAATTAACGTAATTTTGACTATGCAAAATGTGAGAGGCGAACTGCTGAAATTTTCAAAAACGCTAAATCTAAAAAAAACTCCAAAATAAAAAATTCCCAAAAATAAAAAAATCCAAAAAAAAAATTAAAAAATCGCCAAAACGAAAAATAAGCGCCAGAACTAAAAAAATCCGTTAAACTAAAATAAGTCGCCAAAGCTGAAGAAAGCGGCAAAAATTAAGAAAAAAAACGCCAAAAGTTTAAAAACGCCTAAAACTGAAATAAAACCCAAAAACCGAAAAAAAATCTCATAAACGAGAAAAGCACCAAAACCAAAAGAAAAGCGACAAAACTAATAAAAAAAAACGCCAAAACGAAAGAAATCGCCAAAAGATAAAAAAAAGTTTATCGTTTTTTTAATGTCTTATTTGCAAATAAAACTGGAAATTGTTGCGATATTATTGTTTTATTGCGACTTACTAACTCAAAAAACTATTCACGATTAACGCACTATTTGCGAATAAAATGCTTGAGGTTGCCACACTTGCAAATATTTGCTAATAAAAATCAACAAATTGATAAATTGTAAGAAAATCATTGATAGAAGAAAATAATGACAATAAAAACAAATGATTATTTGTTTTTTTAAAACTATTTAATTAAGCTTGAGGTCTTTTTTTTAACAATAAATATAATTATTATTATTTGTTTTCGATATTTATTGTTATTTTATACATTTACACATAAGTAAGGCTGAGTTTACATCTGGCATTTCTTGTGTGTCATTTGCTAAAAAAAACCGTAAACAACTAATTACTAATGAAAAATTTTTTGATTCAGATATATATTTATTGATTTCTACAGTTTCCAATCATTTTGGATTCTATAAAGTTGTCTATTAGTTATGGATGAAACTGTTTAACTTAATAAATGCGTGTCTGAATCAAACTGTTTTATGTTAGTAAGTAGTGGTTACGCTTTTTTTATGCTTGTGTGGCACATGGCACACAGATGGAAACATAGCCTAACTTTTCTATAGAAGTGCTATCAAATTTTTATTCATTTACAATTCCGTATAAATAGTGAGTGCGCTTATTTACAAATATTTTTATTTGCAAATACTGCTCGTATAAACGTAATGTAATATATTAGATTCTATAGGCTAAAGTTACCTTAATATAGAAAGGAACTAGCTCATTATTTCTATGGAATCAAAATTTACACATTTTCAGATACATTAGAAGTTCTTCTATTGAAATATACAAAAATCTCGAGTCCAAAAAATATAATGAGTTAGGGCCTTTCTATATTAAGACAAATATATGTAGTATTCGTACGGAACCTCTCGAGTGCGAGTCAGAGCCGCATTGAACTGAATTTATTTTAATGTTTCCATTAATTTTCAATTGATTTTGTAATATAATAGTTTAAAAGAATGCCTTGATTGGTTGGCGTGGCTGCCTTCATCACGTAGTAGGCCGGCCTTCAATTAGAATCTAGATTACTCCTTTCTGAAAAAATGCCTTAGTGTGAAAAGTAAGAATTTCTTAAATTTAAATATAAATTAACAGCCTTATTAAAAGAATTATGAAGGCTTTATAAGGGGGTTTTAAAACAAATTTTCATAGAAAATTTTTCTTATTAAGCCTTTGTAAGGCCTTAATAAGTTTTATAAATAAGGCCGTAAATATTATAAAGGTTAGTATAAAAATTTATCATTGAATATGATCATTGCATAGTGTAAAAAATTGGAGTTTCAATTTAATGTTTTTAAATTTTTTTTTCCGAATTTACAAAATTATTTCTAGGCCCGCATTTATACAAAATATTTACTGATTCAAAGAATTTGGTTGCTGGAAACGGGGACAAAATTGCTTAGAATTGTTTGAAAAATTATTTCCTATCAATACAGTGAAGTTCGCTTAGATCGAAACCGAAGCGACCTGGCCATTTTGTCCGTTAAGCATAAATTAGACGTGCCCTAACCATAAGCCCACAAAACAGTTGCTCGAACAAAACTAATGGGCAACATTGTATTTGACTACAGGTGACTCGCCAAAACGCCATAGCCATAACAATATAAAGCAATTGAATTTTCGTTTTGATTATGGCTATGTCAATATGGTATGGTCACGTCTAATTTAAGCTTTATAAGCGTTAGCTCTTTATAAGCCATGTTCGTTTTAAATGAGTATTTACGGCAATTCAAAAAAGATATTTGTTTGGGACGAAAGACTACTCACAATGCACTGGGTACACGCAAAGAAAAGATATGATTGTAGAATGGTTGAGAAAACAATATTATGTTCTCTGAAACAAATGTGTGGTCATTGAAAACTAGTTATTGTTATTTTAAACATTTATTTCGTTACGATAAACAGAGTAATGTTTGAATTTAATAATTACATTATCACATCCATAAAAAAGTGTGATATGGTTAGAGTTTAACAATATAGTTTTGTTAAAAATTTATGACTACAACATAATTTGTATTATTATTTAAAAATAATATGATGTAAATATCAATATAATGTTATCCAAAACCATACTATTTTAAGTTTAAAAAAATCTTTTTTACAAACATCTGACAGTTCGGTACTTCGTTTGTAAGCTATCGGTAGTGCACGGGTGGTGTTAAATAAATTAATAGATAAATAAAGTATAAACAAAAGCGTTGACGAATAAAAATATATAAACATTTGTGTATCTCGTTATACAGACATGTCTGTATGTCGTGTAAGTATACATTTCTATATATACATTTTATGTCAATAATATTAATTTATTTTTATTTCGAATTTAACTCACAGCTGTTTCTACAATAAATATATGATTAAAAAACAAAATAGTATTATTACATTAAATAATACTGTGGTCGTATTTAACAATATTAATATAATATTAGATCATGGTATGGTGAGTCTCAATTATATTTTAGTCACATCTTACAATAGTGTTGTCATATTAACAATAATAAGATTAGGTACAACAAAGTCAATTGTTCTTGTAGATAATATTATTATTAACTCAGATAATAATATAATTAAAGTTTGCTTTTCTATTAACAATAATATGATTTGACTGCAACCATATAATTCAATCATAGTATGTTGCTGTTTGATTATGGTTGCCTCAACCATATTTTTTCTTTGCGTGTAGTTATACAAAATTAGAAAGCTAATGTTTCTTGCTGCTTTGAGCTGTAGCAAAGCTGAAATATGAACAATTAAAGTCCCTACTTTTAAGGCAAAATACTAGTAAATTTTTTTAAGAAAATATTTATATCGAAAATAAATATCGATATATCGCTTATATTTTTTTATGTATCACAAAGTTTAATACATTCATATTTCTAAAGACATTTTCATAGTCTGGCATCTCCTGCACTACAGGGTATTAAGCTTTTAACTTACGTTAGAGCCCTTCTCATTGACATTTCGATTTATTTACTAATTTTTTGATTGTATCATAGAAACAAAATCAGTATTTTTTTTTAATATACATACATCTGCCTTTCGCCACCATTGATTTACCCATTTAAAACGTTTGATTTCTGTCTAATTTGGCCTATTGCTGTGAATTTTGTTTCTATGGCTTACATATGTGGCTTTTAGCCATTTTCGACAACATTTCCACTTGATGTAATGCCGTGTATTAAAAGTGTGTATAAAACATAGTGATTACTAACGTTTTGTAAGATTAGTTCTTTTTATATTTGTTGTAGTAATTCTCTGAAAAAAATTAAGTAGATTAGAGAATTTTTACTAATTGGATTAGTTTAACAATATAAAATTTATTATTAAGCTTATAAGGGAATTTGAAAATAATATTAAATACTCGTAAACTTTATACTCGTTATTAATTATTTAACTTGCGTAATTTTGTGTATTAGCACAGGCATCACAAACATTTTTGTTTATCATATAGTTGGCTACTTTGGCCAATATTTGAACTAAAAATATAGTTATTTCAAAATGAAAAATAAAAAACCAAAACCCAGTTTTGCAGCAAGTCATGCACTTATTCTATAATACATATCTACATGAACATATAAGTACTTGTACAAATACAGAGAACCATACAATAATAAAATTAAGGGCCTGTCCCACGATGTCGCAAACGTTCGACTTGTCGCATAGTTACAACAAAATTTTAAAATTTGTATTTGTTTTGAATGAAAGCGTGCGACAAGTTGAACGCTGTCGACATCGTGGGACAGGCCCTAAATCTTGATGAGAATTTTTTATGTGTCCTGAGTAAAAATTTTAAGTTATTATGGACTCCTTTGACATTTTACTTTGCACGATGTCGATTTGCCTTTTTATCTTTTTTTATTGCGTTAAATAAAAATAAAAACTTTAAATGTATTTTAGTTTAATTTTATTTAAACAGAAAAATTTGATTAAAATGAAGGACTTTGAAGGTTTTTCTTTAGGAAATAAGGGACAATCTAATCATATAAAGTAGATTAGTTTAAAGTACTTTCTTTACACTCGTCTAGATTTGTATGTGTGCAAAATTCATTGTTTTCTTTTGTTAAAGAAATATTGCACAGTGGTTGAATAAAAGTTACTTTAGGGATTGTGTGAGAAAATATTTGATAATCTTCAGTCAAGAAAATAAATCTGCAACACCAACACAAAAATTAATAGCTTGCAAACGAAAAGAATGTAGTAGTTTTAAAAGAGCTTTGTTTTGGTATGAATAATATAGAAAGATACGTAGAAAGGATGCGAGATATTAGAAACATATAAAGAAGTACTAGATTTTATCCGCGGATCCACTAGCGTTGATCTGTTTAAAAAAATCCATAAACTTGGTAAACAATCAAACCCGAAGCGAAAGTTACCCCAACCAGCCCAAAAATGTGTTTTTCAAAAAAAAAAACCGTACCAAATATAAAAAAACCGGTTTCAAACCGGTTAAAAATATATACCCTAATTAGCCCAAAAATGTGTTTTTCGGAAAAAATCCGCATCAAATATGAAAAACCGGTTCCAAACCGGATAAAAAAAATACCTGAACCACCCCAAAATTGTGTTTTTCGAAAAAAAACCGTACTAAATATAAAAAACCGGTTCGGACCCGGATAAAAATTTCATATATTGACGCTAGCTTTCCACGATAGCTTTCCACTGGTGAAATAATCAAAATTGGATTAACGGTTTGGGCATGAAAGCGTAGCAAACAAACAAACAAAATCACTTTTACATTTATAATATTAGTAAGGACCCCGCAGGAAATGGAACTGACACAAGACTATTCACGTGATCGGTCCTCAAGTAATAGGGACTTACACTTCCTATAAAGCAGATCAGTCACTTTTATATAGGTATGGCCTAGGTTTGGGTTAATTGACTTATGACTTGTCACTGAGCTATCTCATAGGGACCTATTCGATGTAGAATAATATAAATTATATACATATAAATGTCACTCCGAAATTTGACTGTAACAATGAACACTTATAAATCTTTTTTATTGTTACAAATGCAATTATAATTTTTTTTTTGGGACTCGAACTGACAACCTCCGGCATGATAGACTTGCATAATACCCACTCAACCACAGAGCCACTCATATTTCAAAAGTATAAATACCAGTTCAGCTTATGTTGATATTTAGGTATAGTTAGGAGACTGTTTCCAGAGTCACATTGACATTATATTTACACTATTTGCTAGGTCCATGTATTCAACCACATCAAACATGTTCAGTGCCGCTTACTACAATACTAGACCGAGTCCCAATTAAATTGGCTCAAGATCAAGAATATACATCACGAAAATGGTGCATATGTAACCATTTACACGATATGTCATTTTTTACCGTACACTACTCCCTACTATTGGTGGCACTCGCATTTTCTCAACTCATAGGACGAGTACGTTTGAATCAATTTTTACCAAATTTTCTTCAGGGTATATACATTTTAGTAATAATTTTTTTAGCTTCAAGCTCAAATAGTACTGTATAACACATACAATGCTTGTGTTTTATCTAATGCCAACTAAAAAATTTGCCACATTTTGTCGTTTGTTTGTAGTCTTGTAATTCTCAATTATTTAATCGGAAATTAATTATATGTAAGCCTTGAGATTTTTTATTTTTTTTAAATTTGCTTGAAGCCTACTGATGAGTTGCCTAAGCAGCAACGTAATTTATATCGAGGTGTTTAACGAACATTACATATAATTTTTGGAATTCGTAATAATTTTTACAAGTCCAAAGTTTACTTTGCTCCCATTCTCTGTTACCTTCCAAACTAGAAACTCCAGCCTATTAAAATTAAACTTTGCGCCTGCAAACCCCGTCTTTAATAAAAATAAATACAATTTCATTTAAAACCACTGTGCAACAAATTCCTTAAGTAGTTGTTAAGACATGACCTGACTAACCGAAAGATTATAATAATTGTGAGTTAAAAAAAAAAGAAGAAAAAAGTTATACTTAATGTGTCCATTTTGTTTATTAAATAAAAGTTTATTTCTAGCATTTCTTTTCAACTCTTTCATGGTCTTTGGAGGAAAATAGCAGTTTTCATTCATCGATTTGAAAGGAAAGATACGAGTATTTATATACAATACACCTTTTGTTGCAAATTTGAAATGACCAGTTTAAGTAAGTTGTTTTTATTTCCTTTATATCTTGCTCTTCTCTTTAATGTACAACTTAATAAAACTGGAGTTAATAATAAGCACATACATAAAGGGTGTCCCAACAAGAACGCAAGATTTAAATTTGGCGCCATTCGAAGTGTCATTGTTTGACATTTGAACAATTGTTATTGTTTGCTAGTAGAAGGTATGAGGTTAGTAAAAATGAAGCGCTACACGAATGAACAACGCATTCTCATTGTGAAATTGTTTTACCAAAATGGTGAAAGTTTTGCGGCTACAGTTCGCAAATTTGCGATCAATTTGGGGTCACAATAATGCTCCAAAAGAGTCAACTGTAAAGACATTAATGGATAAATTTGCCGAAACTGGGTCTGTTAGTGATGTAAAGACAACAACGCGACTTCGACCAGGTCGATCGACCGAAAATGTCGCAGCTGTACGTGATGATGTCGCTCAAACGCAGGTCAAGCGCAAGCAGTCAATGGTGTTCGGTATCGTGAAATGATAACCAGTTTTTTCGTGCCTAGAATTGAAGAAATGAGTGTGTAGGGGATTTGGTTTCAACAAAACGGCGCCACATGTCATACAGCCAGAGAAACAATTCAATTGCTACATCGGTCATTTCCCGGTCGTGTTATTTCGTGTTTTGGATACCAGAATTGGCCGCCTAGATCGTGCGATTTAACACCATTAGACTTTTTTCTTTGGGGTTTTTTGAAGTCGATGGTTTACGAGAATAAGCCGAGGACGACTCAAGCCTTAAAAGAGGAAATTGGACGCTGCATTAATAAAATACCGCAGCATTTATGCAAAACGGCCATTGAAAATTTCATTAAAAGATCGCGTGTGTGCCAGTAAAGCCGCGGCGGCCATCTGCCCGATTTGTTGTTCCACACATAACCTCATTTTGTCTACTTTACGATATAATAAAGTTTCAGGATTTTTTTTTAATATCTTTTATTTTTATATTTAAAATTTAAATCTTGCGTTGTTGTTGGGACACCCTTTACATGAAAAGGAAATGTAGAAACAGGAAAATTAAATCACACAAGCATAATAATATCCGTTGTACAAGGCACTTGTCTACAAACAAACTTTGTGTCAATTCAAGAGTTTTATACTTGTATCTCTCATTCAAATGTGCGTGCGTGCGTTTTTGTTGTTAGAAAGAAAAGTTTCCTTTCACCCCTTTATATATGTATGTATGTGTGTTTAATGTTTCTTTTATTATATAACGTGTTTATTTTTATTTTAATTTTAATGCTATTGTCTGCTGCACACATGCGATAGTCCTTTTGCAGGCAAATTACTGATAGAATAATAATAATAATAATAGCATTTAATAAAAACCTTTTGCTCCTTTTTCCTATATTCGCAGATTAATAAAAGATACAGAATGGGTTAGTTTTTTTCATTTAATATTGATATTTCATATAATTTTTATAGAGTTTTACACATTCAATCAGGTAAATGATTTCACTTTATTATATTACCCTTCTTCAAAAAGGTTAACAAAATTACAACTTTCTCTACCATTTTGTTTGTAACAACTGGCACAAGGCCAGAAAATTTCTTGCAACGTAAATTCAGTGAAGTGCGACTTTGATCCGTACGGACACTAGATATGTAATTCAATACGAACTTTATCCTATATAATATATAGTTTAGGCATTTTTTTCCGTTTTGGTTTTTACGGGTTTGAGCGTTTTTTTAGTTTTAGGGCCATTATTACTTTTCGATAGTTAAAAGCATTATAAAACCTTCATTTATTGATTTTTTTATCCATTAAATATTAGTATTATTAATAATAATAACAAACAAAAGTTGAAGTTATAATAATGCAAAACTTTTTATGTGTGCAGACAAAATCCTGCCTTTAACTATCGGCAAGTTGTAATAATAGCACTTAGGGCCATTATTACAACTTAAAGATAGTTAAAAGTAGGATTTTATCGGACGTATAAAAAGCGTTCCATTATTGCAAATTGGACTTAACTTACCAGATAGTATAAACTTGCCTGTAATTTAACGCTCACTTTAGGTTAAAGTAAAATTTGGCAAATGATAAAGTTTTTATACGTCCGATAAAATCCTACTTTTAACTATCTTTAAGTTGTAATAATGGCCCTTAGAGTTTCTTGCGTTTTTTTCGGTTTTTATCGATTTTATTTTAAGTTTTGGAACTTTTTTTAGTTTTTGCATATTTTTCTCGTTTTGGCCTTTTTTTGGTTTTTGGTGTTTTTAATTTTGGCGATTTTTTTCATTTTGGCGATTTTTTTCAGCTTGGCGATTTTTTTTCATTTAGACGATTTTTTTAGTCTGGGCGCCTTTTTCGCGGTTTTGACGATTTTTTCGGTTTTTAACGTTTTTTTTTCATTTTGGCGATTTTTTTCATTTTGGCGATTTTTTTGGTTTCGTCGATTTATTTTAGTGTTAGAATTTTCTTTTTAATTTGGTGCTTTTTTTGGTTTTGGCGATTTTTTTTTTTTTGTTTTTGGCGTTCTTTTTTTTTTTGGTTTGGCGATTTTATAATTTTGCGATTTTTTAGTTTTACCGTTTTTGAAAATTTCAAGTTTGCCTCTTACGGTTTCCAAGATACATCAAGTTGTCAAAATTACGTAGTCAGAATTACATTAACTGATGGACCACCCTTTAATTTAAATTTTTTTAATTTTAGTGCTAATTGTTGTAGTCTGTATAAAAATACACTAATTTTACAAATTTCAAGTGTCAATATAAATATGTACATACAATTGTATATATATTACATTGGATTTTAACATATTTCGTTGCTCGTTTTGCGACACCATTTAATTTTTAACTCTCATGTATTTGTTGTTGTTGTAGCGGCCAAGGTTCTACATACTTTGTCCAAATTTCAGGTTCATAGCTCTTACGGCTCCTGAGAAAATACCGTGACGGACAGACGGACAAATGGACAGACGGACAGCGTAGCGAAAACAATAGGGTTCCTTACACCAAAGGCGAAGAGCTACTTTCAACTTTTTTTTTTGTTTGATATATTATCTGAATAAATTTTTCTTATTAATGTTGAAGTAAAGTGCTCTAATAATTTGATGCGAGTCAAAATGAAATAGAGCCAAATGTGTTATGAATTTTGTTAAAGCTTCTGAGCTTATTATGATGAGCAGAGAACGAAGCCGATGCTGGTGACCAAAAAAGATCTACGGCGGCGGCAAAAGGCGATGAAGAAACCTTGGTGGCGGCTGCCGACAAATAAATCTCTCGGCGGCTAATGTATGTCGGCTAGAAATAGGCTAATGTCGAAAAAAATTCTTAGCTACCATTTATGTGAGAGGCGAATACATACTTCTCAATTTGTTTAAAAAGAGAGGCATATTTTGAAAAAATGGGGGTTTAAACAACGGCTAGGCTGAAAATTAGCCGCAGAGATCGGAGGCGAAATGAGACTATTGAAAAATTTCCGGCAGCAACTGCTAGCCGACTGACCGCAATCCTTTAAAATAATATTTATAATAGTGTTGAAAAATGTATGTATATCATTGCATAAAACTTTGAAATTTTTGTTAGTTACTTCCTTTTTGCGTTCTAGCTAACAATATTGTCAATAAAAGGTAGTAGATTTTAGTAAATATTCATGCACGGATATGTAGCTACACAGAAAAGATTATTCCCAAAAAATTTTCAAACAAACGTGTGTTTCGAAATATAATTTAGTTTCAGTAAATATTTTTTTACTGTTCCAGTAAATTATTTGTTCCAATTTTATTTTATGTAAAAAAAACTTTATAGAATGAAAATTATCTATATAAAGTAAAATTTGTAAAAAAAAATTTTAGATTTATTTATTTTTTTTTATTTAAATTTGTTATTTTCAGTTAAACTTATTTTTATATACTGTAAAAAAATTTGGCTGATTTTTTTAATTTTTTCTACAAATTATTTTACAGATATAAAAAACATTTTATTTTTTTTTAAAGATTTTTGTTTGCGGGTTTCAAACTTATTATGTTTGCATATTGTGATTCTCAATATAGTATTAAGAGTCTTACTATAAACATACGGAGTTTGTTAGCTAAATTAAAAATTTTTTTGGGTTGAAGTCTACTGACGAGTTCCAAAAGCGGGAACGAAGTGCTTAACCATAAAAATAGGCCAATTTTTGAAAGTAAAAAAAATAGTTGAACCTTTCATTTGATTCAGTTATTTTTTTCAAATAAAACTTTTACAAATTTTTTAAAAAAAAATTTTTTAGAATTGTTATTGATTCATTTAATTTATTTTCTGATAATACGAAAAATTTTAGTGAATGTATCTGTAAATTATAAAAAAAAATTTGCTGAATAATACAAAAAAAAAATCTGCAAAAATGTTTTTCTCTTCCTATTAATAAATTTGACTGAAAATATTTTGAGTTTCAGTTAACTTTTTTCTCTAATGCCATAATAATTTAACTAAAAATAATTTTTTTTTCAGTTAAATTTTTACAAAATTGTTAGCAGAATCTACAAATTTCTTTGTAGGTCCTTCTTTCACACAAAAAATTTACTGATTCAATGAATTTGGTTACTGAAAACGAAATTTAGTTTTTTCTGTGTATGTTTAGTTTAGTCTCTTTTTATGAATAAAAGTGTGTGTTTGTGTGTTAAAGTTTTTGTGTATGAGCTTTAAGTAACGCAAACAGCGTAACACATTCAACAGGAAAACGGAAATGTTATGCTCTGCATTAATATTTAGCAGATCAAAAACAACAACAACAACAACAACAACAACAATACTAACTAAAATTGCCAACAAAATCCAAATAATAACAACAGCAATAGAACAATTCCAAACAACTTTAACTAAAATTCCTTAATTTTCGAAATATTTGTATTAAATTTTATTAGAATATTTTACTACTACTCGTATGTACAACTTCCACTAGAGAGTTTGTGTGACAAAAAGTGCACCCACAATAACACAAATGCATTTCAATTAAAGTTGACATTCAGTCTGCCATTTTGTTGACTACATTAAGAAGAGTTGTCTGGTTGTTACTGCTCACATTGATAATATGTTAATTGTGAAAATGTCAACTCAGCAGATTGAAACAATTTTCCTTAAATATCAACTAACACACACACATAAGAATTAAATAATTTTGCATGTGTGTAGTTCGTGTGATGAATATAGAATTGATCACTGGGCTATATACTTGAATAATATTTATGCTATGTCACTTAAAAGTAATTTAATGGGTATCAGTCTTAAATAGGTGGCTGAATCCAATATCAAGACAGTGACATAATGCAGGCGCAATTGAACAGATTCTAAAATTTTTATTAAAATCATTTCATACCAAAATCGTAGTAATTCATTGATTTAAAGTACACAGAAAAAAATTGATTTTGTATTTGATTAATAAATTTTAAAAATCAAATAATATTTTACTGTAATTGGACCCACCATAAAATTCGTAAAAATAAATACAAAAATTGCTAAAAATTTAATAGAATGAAAAACGATTTTTTTCATAACTGCCTTTTCAACGATATCAATTTCTGGTCAATTTGGATTCAACTATCTCGATAGGCTGAGTTTACATTTGGCATTTCATGTGTGCCATGGGCCAAAAAAAAACCATAACCACTTATTACTAATGAAATACTGTTTGAGTCAGACATGAATTTATTGAGCTCAGATTATATTGATATGTTCACAAAAGTTGTTCAGCTTTACCATAGGTATACACAAAAAAATGATTTGTAAACACAGAAAAAAATATTCCTGCAATAAACAATTTAAGGACCATTATTACAACTTACAAATAGTTAATTTTAGGATTTTATCTGACAGGTAAATATATTTTAATTATTTCAAGTAAACATTAATGTAAAAGTGACTGATAAGCTAACAGCAGGTTTATCCTCATCGTAACTTTCAAAGTGAACTTTAAGCATTTTAACAGTCAAAGTAGCCGTATAGTAGATGTATAGTTGCCACAATACATCATTTGTATTATTTATTTTATCGGACAGTTGTAATAATGAAAAAAATTAATGGTCACTTTATCGTTTACGTTAGCTAATGTTAAGGTTAACTATCAGGAACTTTATCTTTAGGTTGTAATAATGGCCCTAAATGAAATTAAAACCAAAAATCAATTAAAAACCTATTTAAGTCAATTAAACTTTTGCTTAAAAATTAATAATTTTTTCAATAAACAACTATAATTGAAAATAAGACCAAAAATCATTAAAAAATGTATTTGAGTCAATTAAACTTTGTAATTAATAAAACTTTTAAGCAAATGTTTAATTGACTTAAATACGTTTTTAAGTGATTTTTGGTTTTATTTTCAATTACAGTTGTTTATTTCAAAAATAATTAATTAATAAGCAAAAGTTTAATTGACTTAAATACGTTTTTATTTGATTTTTAATTTAAATTTTAATTAAAATTGTTTATTGCAATAATATTTTTTTCTGTGAAATACAATTAATTTGTTTGTTAGATTAATTAAATAATTAAATACAATTAACGAAATTGTAAGTTAAAGGAAAATCTGAAAAATAATTTCAATTATATATATCAACAAATAGTTTGTTGAAATTTATTTATTTCTTCAAGATATATTTTTTTTAGATTTCAAAGTTATTTCAATTAAGTGATTGCTATATTAACAATGCGAATGGTTGAATTTCCGTACAAATTTCGATTATCATTATTGTTATACAGTCAAATCCCGATAATTCGTAATCGCAAGGGACCGGCCATGTCTTACGTATTATAGGGGTTTTAGATTTAGCGGGGTTTCGATTTAACGAGGTTAAAATAAAATAAATACGAATTAACGGGGTTCTTCAATTTATTTACTAAAACGATAAAAAAGCATAAAAAAATTGTTAAAAATAATATACAAAATAAAAATTTGTTGTTTTTGTAACACCGACAGTGTCTTATGCGTGCTCACACACAAACAAGCAGAAGCAAAAACCCACGCAAAAAAATAGCGATAAACAAAAAATCATTCTTTCCATGTTTTTGTTGTTTTTATTACGAATTATAAGTGGTAGTTAGCAAACAATTACGATTGATAAGAGGTAAAGAAGATTTTAGCGGGTGTTTTTTTAGAGGTATAGAACTTCGAATTGAAATAAAACACAAGAAAATCGTTTTAATGTCCATCAATTTGGCTTTATTGGAAGGATAATTTTATGCCATTAATGTTTAAATATGATTTCGGGCATGTGGCCGCCGCGGCTTGCTCGAATAAAGCCAATTCTACAGGTCCAATTTTCAACCACTTTTTCGCGCATATGGGGCCGTATGTTGGCAATAACGCCACGAATGTTGGCTTCCCAATCCCCTAACGTTTTAATAATTATCATATGTAATTTGGCTTAAAAAGCAATACGAACCTTAGCCCGTTCAAATCACAAATAAAGATATGTTTTTGTTTTAATTTTTTGATCGGATATTCACTGATTAGATTTAAAAAATTCACAATTTTTTAGGTCTCTTTCAAAAGAAAAATTTAATGTTACGACACATTTAGTGAAAATATCTGAATTTGAATTTTCGTACTTCACATTTGAGAAAATATTATGCTACTCGTATATTTAATAAGTGCTTATTTCATGGTTAAAAACTGTTCATACTAAATTGAAAATAGTTTAAACGGGTTATTGTATTTAATAAGTATGCACTTAGTACGTCCACAAACCTGATGCAAATAAACTTGGCATTACTGGCAATGCTTTGACTTAGGGTCTTATGCAAAAAAACTTAATAAAGCTTTGCCAAGCAATGTTAAGTAAAGTTGTATTCTAAAAAAATTATTGTATAAAAATTCTAAAGTAGGCACCCACGTTTGTTAAGACTACTTTAAGTTGATATTTCCAAAATGTGTATTTTGTACCTCAAATATTTTTACTAATATAGCACATACTGTTTCATGTTACATCTAAAAATGAAGCTAGAAGTGCCTGCTCTTATCTTAAATTTATTATTTCTGTCATGTAATGGGAAACATCACCAAATTATCCAACTGCTTCGAAATACATAGCAAAATCCATAAAAAAAAAAATATTAAAATAAATACAATTATACAAAAATGTGTTAGTGATGTACATACAATCAAAACAAATCGAAAAGAGCTGGATATTCAAATACTCGTTTCATTCGAATAAAACAAATTGTGATAATTTTTCACTTTTTTTTACTTTTACTTCATGGTTGTGTTTATCTGTTTTCCTATTAAGTCAGAAGCTCATTTTTTTAAATTAGGTTGCTTTACTTCAAGATAATAAAAATTTATTTAATAAAATAAAAAAAATATTTGAATACCCGAATGAAATTGTATTCAATTTTGTACATCATAAGCTGTGAAGTGGTTGTTATCAGTATTTATTATTAAATCACAAAATATTTAAAGTTGTATTTTGCATATGATTTTTTAATAAAGCTATGTTAGCCTTAAAGTGCTTATCAACTACTATGAACTTTAAAGCTAAAGTAAAATATTCTTTTGCATAAGGGGGTTACTCTTTACTAAACATTATTAAGGAGGCCGGCCGATTTTGTTTAACACACACAGTAACCCGTAACATTTTAGCAATTGCAAATTAAATCGGTGTCCGGAATTACAAGACCATAAACTTTAAATGACAAGTCACTGGAACAAGAGCTCGAGTTAAATTATTTCGCTAGCATCATCTCCAAAGTAGATATAAATAATCGAATGAAAATAGCAAGATAATCATTCAGAGCCTGGAGTTGCGTCCTCTTTTTGTTACGTTCCACTCGTTAAGTAAATTAATCCTACCAATCCTATGATATTCTATTAATAATAATATTATAAATATGAAAGTTTGTTACTTTATAAAAAGAACTGCTGAGAGGACTTTCATAAAATTCGGTAGAATTTGGTTATATGCTGGATTGAGAATAAACTTGGTTCGATTTATTGTTCTTAAACATTTTTAGGGTTCCGTACACCAAAGGTTTTCGCTACGCTGTCTGTCTGTCCATCACACGCTATTTCCGCAGGAACCGTAAGAGCTACGGACCTGAAATTTGCACAGAGTATGTGGCACCTTGGCAGCTACAACAACAAATACATGAGAGTTAAAAATTAAAGGGTGTTACAAAACGAGCAGCGAAAAATGTTAAAATTCCATGTAATATACATAAAAATTGTATGTACATATTATATATGTATATTGACACTTGAAATTTTTTAAATTAGTGTATTTTTATACAGACTACAACAATAACACTAAATTAAAGGGTGGTCCATCAGTTAATGCAATTCTGACTATGTAATTTTGACAACTTGCTATATCTTGGAAACTGCAAGAGGCAAACACTTGAAATTTTCAAAAACGGTAAAACTAAAAAATCCCAAAATTATAAAATCGCCAAACCGAAAAAAATTGCCAAAAATTAAAAAAAAATCGCCAAAATTAAAAAAAAATTTCTAACACTAAAATAAATCGCCAAATTCGAAAACATCGCCAAAATGAAAAAAATCGCCAAAATGAAAAAAAATCGTCAAAAACCGAAAAAAATCGCCAAAACGCGAAAATGTCGCCAACTAAAAAAATTGTTTATATGAAAAAAATAGCATAAATAAAAAAATCGCCAAAATGAAAAAACGCCAAAAATCGAAAAAAAATCGCCAAAACGAGAAAAAAAAGTTCAAAACTAAAAAAAAATCTCCAAAACCGAAAAACGCAAAACGCCAAAACGAAAAAAACCGAAAAAACCAAAAAAAAAAAAAAAAAAAAAAAATGCCAAGCCAATATACTATATAGGCTGAAGTTTGTATTAAATTACATATCTAGTGCTCGTACGGAACCCTTCGTGTGCGAGTCAGAGTCGCAATTTACTGAATTTATTTAAATTATAATCGGGAGAATATTTTTGGTAATAGAATGAGAAAGATGGCATATTGTACAGATTCAAAATAGAAGGCACTTTTGAAGGAGTAAAACGGTTAAATTTTTATTAACTTTTTCTGTGTTTGCTAAACTTAGTTTGAACACTCCTACAGATTAAAGGGCAATTTATTTTTTTTGCTGATACGATCAAAGTCGCGGGAAGATGCTTATATTAAAGTAATGGCAAGTGTTGCTTTACATTCTAAGTTGCCACTACTACAGGATGCACAATAATATGCTTTGGTTGCCAGTCTGTATCAGCTGAACCAGCGTTACCACCGGAACTTCATTACTACAAGGTGTACAATAAAATTCCTTTTTAGTAAACAAATATTCATCTGGGTAAAATATTTCATAGCAAGTTAGCTATGCACAAATGCAAAAACTGTCATCGATCATTTAGTTCTATACATAACTCAGCGATATTTTTCCGGCAGCTTTGTAAATGGTAAAGTCATGTAATAAATAGTTTTCATGCTTATGTCCACTTGAAAAAGGGCCGATTTTGAGTACAAAATCAGCGGATTTTTTAATGAAATATTGGTAAATGGGCGAATTTTACAATACTTGAACTTTGACCCTTATCGGGGCACGGGTTTGAATAGTCGGATTAAGCTCAATTTTTCCCCATTTAAATTTTTGACTTAAGTGTGGAAAGAATTTTTTTCATAAGTTCTACCAATTTCGTCATTAATCCAATGAAAAAATTCATTAAAAATCAACCAAAGTCACGCTTCGTTAGATTAATGAAATCACTTTCGTTAAAATTATTTTAATGAAAACTTCGTCAGATGTATTAAACAGTGTCATCAATGCTATGAAATAACTTCATCGAAACAAAGAATTTTATTTATAACTTAATTAATTTAAGGTATCTACTTATATATGTTTATTTCAAGCAACGACTGTAAATGTTTCTTAAACATAAAGGGGTTTATTAATAATTAGAAAATATTGTTGTCATAAATTCAATAAAATATTGTTACGAAACTAGAATACCAACGAAGCAATTACAATGAAATTCTTTCACAATATTCGTGAAATTTTCATTAGATTTGTGTAGAAAAAATATCTTGAAACTACGTTTCGTTTTTTTTTTACACAAATTTGAATCGTTTGGAAACGAAATTTTTACAAAATCTGCTTTTGAGTATTTCAATAATTAACCTGGGCTGCAGTGATGCCAGAATTCCTCCACCAAAAATGGCTAAATCTAGACAAAAAAATGGCTAAAAAATGGCTAAGCAAAATCGAATGCAAAAATCATGAACTTTAGCAAAAACAAGAAGGTATTTCATATATTGTTTTTTTAAGGCAAATCGGGAACTTTAAAGTAAATAAAAACAATAAATTTAAGTAATAAATAAAATAATTTTTTTTTCAGGTAATAAAAAAACTGCGCATATAGTGCAAACTTACAATACTTGCATTACGCCTTCTATTCATTGGTACATTCTGCTATTAAGTCTTTAAATTTTTGGGATACTAATCCATTCCTTGCGAAATTTTTGTTTATACTTTTTACTAACTTTCTATTTTTTAAACTTTCATTTAAACTTTTATTTTTCTTGATATTTTCACTCGTGTAAAACAAATATGACCATTGTTTGATTGATATCATAGACCACCAATTACAGTGAAACCTCTCATAACCGGTCTCATAACACGGTCGCCCTGTTTTTGTCTGTTTATTAGAGGTGTCCCGCTTATGAGAGAGTTACACATTTTTTGGATTTCATTGTAGTTGCAAAATTATTTTAAGATTAGACTTCTTCAAATTAGATTGGTATAATTTCAGCTGTTGGGTTTCAAATGACTTTCAATGATTTTATTTGTTGGAAAACAACAAAGTCGTCTCTAGAAAAATGCTTTGAAAAGGCAGTTCGTATATGAAATGTACACTCAAAAAAAAAAAAAAAAACTAACTAAAACTTTGGAAAATTTTCTAAATTTGAGTAACAAAGAGTATGTCGTACTTGAAACCAATAAAATATTTACTAAATTTCTAGTTCATTAATGAACTAGTTTATAGTAATTATATTTTTATGTTTAAGTAAAATTTTTCTAAAATTAAGTAAAATTTTCCCATAAAATTCGGAGCTTTGCAAAAATATTTTTTCATCTTTGATTTCAAATTTAGCAAATTTTTCAAAGTTTTTTTTATGTCTTTAATTCTGGTACTTTTTTATTTTTCATTAAATTCTATACCACATGGTATGTTTTTTATTAAATCTTCATTATATATTCTTAATTAATTCACCATACAAACATATTAATTCTTTGAGAGAAGACAAGTATTGAACCAACAGCCTTCTGAATGATAGGCAAGCACTCTAACCAATTGTTTAACATTGCAGACTGAATAAGCATTGAAATTTTTGAGTTTTAAAATTTTATTTTATTTACAAAAAAATATATTTCAAGTTCAAATATTCCTCGGAAATATGAAAAATTTACTCAGATGTTTGCTTAATGCAAATAACAGGTAAATTCTATAATTTAAAGAAAAAATACTTAAAAGTGGTAAATATTTTTCTAAAATTCAGAATTCCTTTTTATATCTTTCAAGTAAGTCAAATTTGATGAACTAATCGGGAGTAAGTCATTTCCTAAAATTTATTTTTCGATATATAACGAGATTGACTAGTTCTTAGAATACAAATTCCCTAAATTTTTAAACAATTTTCCAATTTTTGGTAAATATATGCTTTAAGCCAGTAAACTTGTCTTTGAATGTAGGCATTTTTATTTTTATTTTTACGAACTACTTTTAAGGATATGAACTTTTTATTTTTTACTCATATTAAGTAATTTCTACTAGATTTTTGTAAAAATTTACTTAAACTCAGAAAAAATTACTTAAACTTAGAAATTATTTTTATGTAAGCAAACAACTTCTTCATATAAACAGCAATTTCTTTGTATTTACATATGCGTTAACCAGGGAACCAGCAATATCATTGACACTCATATATGTAAATATGAATAAGAGTTGAATAAAGAAAGACCTACTATTTAAATGCAACTCTTGTTGCCGTGTTTCACCGCTTCTGTGCTTTTATGAGAGTGGCCGGTTATGGGAGTGCATTTTGTATGCAAAAACTAATGAACGTGTTGGATCTACAAAAATTGTCCGGTAGTTAGAGGTGTCCGGTTATAGGAGGTGTCCGTTATGAGAGGTTTCACTGAAGACCCGACAACTTATAAACACCTTGCAACTATTATAAGAATGCAGAAGCAAATCTTATTGTTACCAATTGAGCCATCTCTTTCATATAAGCGCTTTTAGACTGCTGCAACAAAAATGGCAAGTTTGAACCGGGATTTATAGATATTAATGCGAAAACAATATCATATTACTCTGTTGTGTTTTTGGTAGTTAATTAATGTTCCCACGTTCCGAGTTTAAATGTTTTGTGAAAAATCACAAACAAATTTCATGTTTGGAAAAATAGCTAAAAAACAGCTAGATTAAAATAAAAATGGCTAAAAAATAGCTAATAGCTAAACTCACTTTTCTTCCGGCTAAATGGGATGAAAAATGGCTAAATTTAGCCAGAAAATTGCTAAATTGGCATCACTGCTGGGCTGTTACGAATGTTTGGCCAGTCCTCATTGCCATGTTTAATGTTTGTTTAATACATAGCGTGACCAATATATAATGAAAGCAATTACTTTTTATTATAAATCAAAATATATGATAATAAGAAATAATGCTTAAAATGTATATGAAAGCTTTAAATAACGCTAACATTGAAAACGAAAGCTTGTTGGTTAAGCAACAAGCAGCCGACTTGTAATTTTTGTTTTATCAATTTTTTTTTATTTTTGCAAACAGAAAACGAAAGAACTACAAAAGCATAAACACACACACACACAAAACAAAAGACTTAAGCAACATGCATGATTGAATGTCTAAGCTGAAACAATAACAACAACAACAACAACAGAAACGTTTGCTAAATACAAAATTGCTGTTGAAATTAAAATTTAACAAAAAAAAAAAACAGAACATCCACTCGTACTTAAATAAACAAATCACTCACAAATAACCTTTGCCATAATTTAGCATTCAAAGCATTTACTTTTTTATTCATGCAGCCAAAATTGTGTTCAAATTGTGGCCAAAAATCTTAAAACTTCATAACAAAAGACTTGAATAGACAGGCAATTGTTGCTATTTTTGACTATTCTTTTTTTTACAAAAGGGCTTTGTTGCAGTCTTCGTACTTGAAAGCCTCCAAAAAAAAAGATTTTATGCTTCTTTTGAAAGACATATTTGAAATAAACAAAACAAACTCGTATGCAAAAGTGTTAAGGGGCAATCGATCAAAATCTATGTTTTGCATACAAATTTATTTGCTTATTTACGCTGAGGTCTACGCTTAGCAAACTTGCATTTTAAGTACTACGCACAATTTAATTCTGTGTTTTGTTTGTTTTTTTTAAGTGATTGTATTTAATTCAGATCGAGGTTAATTTGAGTTCTTTTTATGTTAAAAAAAAACAAAACAATTTGCACATTGTTTGTGAAAACAAAAGCTTTGTTAAAATGCAAAAACTATTTACAAATTTAAAATGATCTAAATTCAACTAAATTTTAAAACGTGTGTGAAGTAAATTTTAAATTTGCAGTGGTTTTTAATGTAAAAAATCAAACAACTATACTGCAATAATTTTATAATGAAAACAAAAAAAAAAATAAATAAATTCAGTAAAGTGCGACTCTGACTCGCGCACGAAGGGTTCCGTACGAACACTAGATATGTAATTTAATACAAACTTCATCCTATATAATATATAGTTTTGGCATTTTTTTTTTCGTTTTTGGGGTTTTTCGGTTTTAGTGTGTTTTTCGGCGGTTTTTGCGTTTTTTCGGTTTTGGCGATTTTTTTAAGTTTTGGCTCTTTTTTTAGTTTTGACACTTTATTTTCTTGTTTTGGCGATTTTTTCGGTTTTTGGCGTTTTTTCATTTTGGCGACTATTTTTATTTTTGGCGTTTTTTTCATATTTGCGATTTTTTTTTATTTAAATTTTTTTTTAATTTTGGCAACATTTTCGCGTTTTGGCGATTTTTTCGATTTTTGGCGTTTTTTTATTTTGGCGTTTTTTCATTTTGGCGATTTTTTCGAATTTGGCGATTTATTTTAGTGTTAGAAATTTTTTTAATTTTGGCGATTTTTTTTCGTTTTGGCGATTTTTTTTTATTTTTTGGCGATTTTTTTTTGGTTTGGTGATTTTATTATTTTCGGTTTTTTTAGTTTTGCCGTTTTTAAAAATTTCAAGTGTTTGCCTCTTACGGTTTCCAAGATATAGCAAATTGTCAAAATTACATAGTCAAAATTGCATTAACTGATGGACCACCCTTTAATTTTAATTTTTTTTAAATTTTAATGTTAATTGTTGTAGTCTGTATAAAAATACACTAATTTTACAAATTTAAAGTTTCAATATACATATGTATGTTCATACAATTGTATGTATACTACATGGGATTTTAACATTTTTCGTTGCTCGTTTTGGAACACCCTTTAATTTTTAATTCTCATGTATTTCTTGTTGTAGCGGCCAAGGTTCTACATACTGTGTCCAAATTTCAGGTCCCTAGCTCTTACGGTTCCTGAGAAAATACCGTATGACGGACAGACGGACAGCGTAGTGAAAACAATAGGGTTCCTTTTCACCTTTGGCGTACGGAACCCTAAAAACATAAATATTGTTAAGGCCTTTTTTAGCTTTTACCACACAAATTTCAGTCACCATATCTCTGCCATAAGAATTAAAAACTAATAATTTTTGTTGTCAAAATTAGCAGAGTCATTGTTTTCAAACATTTTACAGGTACTCACTGTCTTATTGAAGTATTTTTAAATTAATTAGGCTAAATTATTATTTTTGTATTAAAAAGTCTGCGTAATAGTATTATTATTTACAATGTGAATGACTTAAAACTTTTACTTTGGCGTTGCCTCATTTTGTCTATCAATCTTTTGACATTAGCGATATGCGAATTTTTTTAAGCAAAAGCTTATACGCAACTATGGCACACGCCCATACATTCATTATACTATTCGAAAAATCTGTGGCAAAAAGGAAAAAGTGCTTAAGTCGAGTTAAGCTGAATTTGAATTAATGAAATCCTTGTTGTCTTCATATTCAAAAGTATTTGTGGGCGACATCTCAATTATTTTTTGCGATTTTTCAGCAAGTTACAGCGCAGTGACTTGTAGCCTAATTTTTTTTTACTTATAATCTCTTATGGAATAATAGCTTAATAAAGCCTATACTTTGGTATATTTAAAATTTAACGTACTATTTATAATGCGTAGAATTATGTTTTTCTTAAAAAAAAAATTAAAGAATATCGAGTTGCCCAATTTAACTGTGAAAGAAACAAATTTCTGAAAATCGACTTGAAAGCTTAAAAGTACTCCACAGTAATATACGACTTAAACACTTTTTCCTTATTGCTTACAGAAGAAGTAAAATATTTTTAAATTATTTAAATGAGTGCCAAAAAAATAATAAAATTATTAATTCATAAATTATTGCAATTCAGAAGCAATTGTTTAAAAAAAGAAAATATAGGTAAAGGTATTGATCACGCGATTACTAAAACAAAGACTTTTTATAGATTAAGTGAATGTTTGGATTGTAGCGTGTTCTAACTATCACTATGACCAACATTGTATAGTAAACATTTAAAGTCAACTTGACCGCAACATACATAACATCCAATTGCATTGAAAGCATTTTTGTGCACTGGACATTTGACACTCATGCATTCGGGCAAATACCGCTGCATGAAGTGTTAGATAAATGCATTGACAGACTGCAACGTAAATATGTATTTTGTACAACGGCCATTTGACACTCGCAAGTCTGATCAAAGGCCGCAGCATAAAGCATTTGAATAAATCATATTTAATAATAATATGTGTTTGCAAAATCTAGGTTTTACAAGTTATTTATAAGACACACGCCGCACGTCTACCGTTAGAAACTAAAAGGAACATTTTGTTTAGTAAGCATATACCTTTTCTTTTCCCTCTTATGCTAAGATAGGTTAAGCATTATTCTCATAGTTAGTATATAAGCAGATGTAATTTAGTTTTAGAATCTTAATAATCATTAAACAACATACCTAAGAGCTCCTAGCTGAGCTCAGGAAAATTAATTTAAACCTTTTTTTATTTCAACAAAATAACGCTCAAAGAAATAGCTTCCAAAATATATAATTATGATATATTTACTGAGTTATTTCCTTTGAAAGTTATTAAAAAAATTTAAGGATTTGTAATTTTTTTTTTAAATAAATTGCAGCGTGACACCAAGAAATGTTTCGGATAGCCGCGATTCCGGCTGATATCAGAGAAGCACAAAAGTATCGTTTTAAATACTCTTTGAGTATTGAGTGTACATACATCTAAAAATAAAAAAACAAGCTCATATGCAAACACACGCAAACACAACAACTATGTTCTTACACATTTTTTAGATTACGCAGCACAAACGACTACTAGTATAATAAATAGACTGTATGATCTTCAATCACATGTATAGATATAAAAATACGCATGACTATTAATCGGCTACATATGCGTATATATAGGGCTATTTTATTTACACACACATAAAGCAAGTTTTTAAACAGCCAAAACAAACTTTTTATTCCATTTTACATACACAAATGTATGTATGCGGTGGCGAGTGATGAATAAATATGAAGAGTAGCATACGTTTATTTTTTTTTATCCGACTAAATATCCATATTCTGAGTATAAGGATACTTCGGCTATAAATATGACAGAGAGTCAATATGCTTGATACGCATGTGCCTTTTTATTTATACAGTCGGGCCTCGATTATCCGTGATGGTCGGGACCAGAAGCATTACGGATAACCGATTTTCACGGTTAATCAAATAACAAATATATTTAGATCTAACCACCCGCACTTCTCAAATTTCAAAATTAAACTAATTACTTGTAAATGCTTCTGACTCATCGTATGCAAACAACGGAATTTCTCGTTTTCATGTTTATTATATTGTATTTATGAATTTGAAGTTAATAAAAAAAATTCTGCCATCACGGTTAATCGAAGCAAACAATTTGAAAACATTTCAAACAAAAAACAATATACTGATCTTAGCCATCACGGTTAATCGGGGTTACCGGTTAACAAGATCACGGATAATCGAAGCCCGACTGTAGTTGTAGAGTATTTTAGTTTTTACGGAGTAGGGAAGCTCTGTTATGTTGGAGTCGGCTATAGTCCTAGTTGTGTGAGAGAAAATATGTGAGCATACGAATTGTTTGCGCTACAATTATGATGAAATGCAGTTGCCAAAATTAGGACTATTTATATTTTTTTTTTGTGGAGTACTCATTATCATTATCTGATTGATATAACCTGCACCAAAATAAACTTTATTTTGAGACACCCTGTATTTGACTTTTATTAAAGGTGTCATACCCTTTTAAAATATTCAATCAAATTACGGCCAATAACCTTTCCACTAACCCCAATTTTTATCGCAATAATCAGTTTGACCGCTTATAGAATATGAACCAACAAAATTTAAATTTTCTTATGTTAAATTTTCTACATTTATTTTAAAAAGTACATTAATACTTCCTGTTGCGTATCGATTTAGTTTATTAGGTCAACTGTTAGCTAATACTTTTATTTTTATATATGCATATTATATAATACATACATATTTAGTTATATTAAATAATTGTTTGAAAAGCCAATAAAAATATGCTACACAAACTAATTATGAACATTTTTTATGGCATTTGCTTGTTATTAAATAAACAACCAAATTAAAAAAAATTTTAATTGATGTCTATGTAGACAGTGGCTTTTGAGCAAAACCCATTGTTGTAAAGAAATGCATAATGATTTCTTTACATATAAATATATTTTATAATGAATTTTTTATACAATTTAGTTCTACTTAAGGAACCCATCAAAAGACTTTAAATAAAAATATTTTTTTTACATTGTACTGATGAGTTTCTTAAGCAGAGACGAAATGCACATAGACGTTGCTTGACCAACGAATAAACAAATATTCTTCATAAAATTCTTAACACACTAAGGGCCTGTTTTTGTTTTGAATGCAAGTGTACGACAAGTCAAATGTTGTCGACATGGTGGGACAGGACCTTCTGTTTGTGGTCTTATCATTGGTTTGTGGCAAAAATTAATTAGTGAACACGTTCTACCCTAGTCTACCGATTGAACGAGTTCAACCCAAGTCTAGCAAAACGAGACTCGTTTTTTAAACTCGTTCACTAGATCTAGACTTTAGATTTGTATCGAACTTTTTTAGTAGCTCGTGGATCGAACTCATTCAGTCGTTCATTTGAAATACTTGACTTGACTAGACTTGAGTCGAACTCATTCAGTCCGTCGTTTTTGACACAAATCTGGGACCAAACCCATGTAATTTAAATGGGTTTGATCATAGGTTTCTGTCAAAATGGCTGCCTGAATGAGTTCGACCGATGTCTATTTAATACAGCTGAATCCAAGTCTTTCAGTCATTCATTTCAAACAAAAATCTGTGACCGAACCCATTTAAATTACTTGGTTTTGATCATAAGTTTATGTCTTAAATTAAAGACTGACCTTGCTCTATTGTTTGAAACACAAACCGATGACCAAACCTTTTTAAATTACGTGGGTTTAATTACATGTTGACTTGGGTCAAACTCATTGACTAGTTTATTCTTGGCAAAAACCGATGTTCCAACTCATGTAACTTAAATGAGTTTAAACATCGGTTTTGTGTCAAAAATTACCTAGTAAAAGAGTTCGATCCGTGTCTAAGGTTCACACTTCAAATAATTCAAATTCAATAATTTGGCCTACAGAGCGATACGAACTTTAGCCTAATAAAATCATAAATATAGAAACAAATGAAGTTCAAACAATAATAATTAAAACTAAATTAAATAATTAGTTATGGGCTTGTGGCAAAAATTAAAGGCATGACCCACGATATCGACAACGTTCGACTTATCGCACACTTACATTTGAAACAACAACAAAATATTAAAAATTGTTTTTGTTTTGAATATAAGTGTGCGACAAGTCGAACGTTGCCGATATCGTGGGTTTGGCCCTAAATAAATATATTAAATAGTAACAAACCAAAAAAAAAAAAAAAATGTCTAAAGTAGAACAAAAACAAGCAAAGCATATAAAGCAGAACGAACGCTGATGATGAAGGTGCAGCGACCTTTGAAAACAGCTAATTGTTCCGTTCTGCTAGTGTTATTTGTAAGAATATTTAGAATTAACTTTGATGTTATATGTTCATTTAGAATTGTCACATGTAATTTCGCTTATAAAACAATATAAATTTTAGCCTAATCAAATCATAAATATATAGTAGTCAATTCAAATTTAGTTTTATTTTGCAAGAATTGTGCAGGTATACATTAGCAAAGAAAAATATTGTCAACAGATGGTATTAAGTTGGCAACTTTTGGTCCCAAGCCTATAACAAGACATGGTGAGGTCGAGAACATAATTACATAAATACTCGTACCATGTATTCATAAGTAAGGAAAGAAACGTGGTCAATGTGAGAACGAAAGAAATTACCAGACGGTTCTCCATTTCAGAAAAAAATTCTTATGAAATAAGGAAAAGAATATTTCCAAATAACTTACGAAAAAATCCAAGTCGAAACAATTGTTGTTAGGAATAAAAATGATTCGTTTTCATTTATTGCACTAAAGGCGGTTTCAGACTATAATACAAGTATTAATACTTTTGACGAAAATGCTTCCCTGATCTAATTTCTGTTTAAAAAATTTCATAAAACAATAACAACTCAACACGTCAGAGTTGTATTTTCCACAAAAGTATTAATACTTGTATTATAGTCTGAAACCGCCTTAATTAAATTAGCAAAATTTGTTGTTATCAAATTCTTGGCATCATCCATCCTGGCCTGGTTTAGAACCAACATACCATGCTTACTCTTGACAACGGATGGTTTCGGTATTTTTCCACCGGAAGTTTTTCACTATATATTTTATAGAGAGTTTACCTTATAAATAAAAAAAATTGGTAGCTAATAATTTTAAAATTGAGAATAAAATTTTGCCATGCCCATTTACTATTTTTTATATTCAACCCTATGGTGAATAAAATGTAAAATTTTTGTTCCCATGGAATTTTCATTCCCCATGAAGGGAAACTTACAATCGTAAAGAGAATATAAAAAACGGGAAGAAGACTTTTAAAACTAAAGTTAAAGTTAATTGAAAATCAAGCAAGTTAAGTTTAATAATAAGAAATACAAGTATTTCTGGTTTCAAATGAAATGTTATAGAGTGTAAAGTTGTGTTTTTAATTCCTTTAGGCGCCGTGCAAAAAAATTTTTAGTATACCACAGACATAAAATTTACTACATGTGAGCCAAAGAGATTCATGTTCAATGAAAAAAGGAATTATTTTTATTAATCGTGTACATTATTTATTGACTTTGTCCTAAAAATAATTATTTATTAATTTCAATATATAATTGCAAGTACAGTATTGAAATTACGCAGTGTATTGATTCAGTTCGCCAGTAAAAAAAAAGTGAACAAAACCAAGGGAAAAGTGAAAAAATCCAAGTGAAAAAAATATTATTCACGACAAAGGGAATCAAGAAAGGGAACACATTTCAGGGAAAAAATTATTCACATTGCAATTTGGGGAAAAAGGAGGGAAAACTGTTCACGATATGGGGTGATTAAGTCGACATTTCAAAATCGATGGGAAAGTTTTGCATAATTATGCTAACGATTTGGATGCAGTTTTAACTTTGAGCTTTTTGCCAATGATAACTAGATTTTCGAAAATTTTGCATTTTATAGGTAGAGTCAGTCCGATACCAACATTTTGCACCCCATTGTTAATAGTTTGACTAAGGTAATTATGAAAAGAAAGGAAATCGCATTCTTCATATCACCCCTGTTATATAGGATGTTTAATATAGAGATCTACAAAATTCATTGTAAGATCATCAAATTCCCCACATTACAATCGAACTTCGATAATTTGGGCTTAGCACTGACAATCGAAAAACACAATTAAGAGAGAAAATATCAAAAAGTATGTATGTTTAAAAGAGAAAAAAGAACGGTTACTAGGATTAAAAAAAAAACAAAGAATGCATAACAATAATTATAGAGCTCATAAAACAATTATCTTAGTCGTATGAGGCCCGCATAATCAAAGTTCAACTGTACATTTATATAGTTAAAAGCCTAAGCTATAGCTGTCAATGATTTATGGCCTTTTAAGACAAAACAAAATAAATAAATACTAACGTCTATAAAACAATCATTTGAATGTTTCCTCTTCTTCTGTGGCATCATTTAATTTATAAATTTTTTAAGTTAAAAGTTGTTTTAGTGAAAGTGTTTTTGGCATTAAAAAATATGAGAGGGAAACAAAATTTCTGCTAATGACAGGTGGCTAATAAATAACTAATTAACTCTTACAAACACAAACAAACACACACACATATATATATACACACAGTTAGACACACTATACAACTGCTTAAATAGCCAAGAAGTTGTTAATGAAGCAGACGATCGATCGTACAATGAACTTTTAAAATAAATTTTCATATTTCCAAAAGTAACTAAGGATCCATAATACCAGCCATACATTCATTATTCATTTTCAAAATATATTTTAAGCCAAAAAATTTTACGGCTTATGGTTATTTCATGCTTTTTTTATTTGCATATCTAATATTTTTTAAGAAGCAATAAAAAAAATGTGTTAAAAAAATTTGATAGTGAGAAATTTTGTAATAATTTTCTTTAAATTTGTAAATAAAAATTTATTTCTTTTCTAAAGAAAATAAAATTCTTACTTTGATTTACGGCTCAAACTACTATTTTATTCGAATTAGTTAAATGTTTATTTTGTTTATCATAAATTTTATATTATTCAAATTTATTATGGGAAAAAATTTAACATTTATTTTATTTCACCTAAGCAGAAAAAGGGCAATAATTTAAAAATAACTTAAGGAAAAGTAAAATTCAACCACGCACAGTGGGAGATTTTGAAAAAAATGGAAATATTTCTGCAGTTTCTAAGCAGCCCGTCCGTTTGTTATAAAATTTCATACAACATTTGAAAAGGTGTCACAGAGCGTAATTTTTATGCCAATATCCGTCCAATGCCGTCCTGAGATAAGGAAAATTACAAGCCTCTGAAAGTATGTTTTTGATCTGATAAAAAATTATTTTTGCAAATAGGGTTTCTTACAGTTTGTTTGGAAAATATTTGACAAAAAAAAATTAATTTTAACTTTTTACTCACCTTGTCAACTGTTTTATCAGTGGGGAAGTCAAATCCATAGATTAAAAATAAAATTTTTAATATTGCGAACAAATTTTGTTTAAAAGGCAAAAATCAGTCAAAAATTAAAAATTCTTAAAGGTCGTTTTTCCCCGTTTTTTTTTATTTCGTTATTTTAAAAAAAATAAGTTTTGCAGAAATACATGTACCCAATTTATCTATAGCACATTTAAAAGGTAGTAATATGAGACATATCACATAGATATTTGTTTTCCAAAATTTTTGCTATTAAGTGAATCAGAGTTTATTATAAAAATAGTAACAAAAATTAAAAAATTTTAAAAACCTCCGATATATCCAGAAAAGATGTGATATCTTCTAAGAGGCTGAACCAATTTTTTTTTCAAACATACCAAAGAACACTCTCGATCAAGTAACCTTTAAAACTGAGAAAACTAAATCAAAATAGGTCCAGCTGTTTGGTCTGTACGAGTACTTGCACAGACACACAGATACACAGACACACACTACAAACTTATAACACCCCTTTTTTTGGTCGGGGGTTAAAAATAGACCTATTTAGATTTTAAATATGAAACTTCAGCCCTTAACATTTTGAAAAAAGCCTTTAACATTTACGCTTGGTGAAAAATTAGAAAAATGCTGCAAAAATATTGAAACAGCCCATTTTTAGTAAAATTCCCAATTTTGTGATTTTTCAGAATTTCTTTAGGAATTCTCAGGTTAGAGGCATATCTAATTTTTTAATTTTTTCTTTCATTAATTTTTGCATGGTTCAGCTAAATAAGCATTTTTAGACGAAAATATCAATAAATAAAAATTTTATAACATTTTGTCTGAAACCTCTAAGGTCTTTTCATAATAAATTTACGTAAAATTGAAAGTCTTCTGCTGTAAAAACTATTAATAAAACCTCTTCAAATGCTGTATAAAATATTATACCAATCGTACGGTCCATTTAGAAAATGCAGATTTTAATTTTTTTCGAAATACCCCACCGTGCGACGGAATTTTTTATACTATAGAAATTAATAGATTAAATAAACCTAAAGGTAAGTTTAATATTAAATGACACATAGGAAACTTTGAATTTAATCAACAATAAAACTCTTAATTGTTTAAATCTTTCTTCTTCAAAGTTGATAAAAGAAAAGGCGCGACATAATGCCCATAAATAGCAATTTAATGAACGATTAAACTAATAACAAATCTCAAACAAATTAATATTCTGTTAGTCATGTCTGAGAGAATATAAATGATCAAAATTTTTGTATTGAAATTTCACTTTCTTTTCAAATTGTTGTTGTATTACTAATAATAATTAAAAGAACTGATGAATAAAACTAAGTCGTGGATAACTTATGATGCTATTAATTACCAGCTTGCTTCGAACTACACAGAAAAAAAAATATAGGTAAATCTAATGAATTGATTAAGATAACTAATACCAGACAGTTCAAAAAAATAATCAATGCACGCATAATTTTAGGAACAATATCCATTACTAATCTGCATTTATTCGAATTAAAATTAAATTGCCACTTACTCCATCCCAATTCAGACATAGTCCATACCACCACCACCACCAACACCACCACCACCATCACCACCACCACCATCACCACCACCATCACCACCGGCAACCCCATCACCACATGCACCACCACCAACAACATTACCTCCACCACAACCAACGCCAATACCATCACCATCTCCACCACAACCAATGCCAATACCACCACTATCTCCACCACCACCACCTTGTTGGTATCTCACCATCACGGAAAAGATTTATTTCTTAAGCCACCATTTCTATTCTCAACTCAACTTAGTTTGGTTATCTGAAAGTCAACCCTATTAATCGCTCATTCGTTCATATTAGACACAAACCTATGATCAAACCTATGTAATTTAAACTGGATTGTGTCAAACTTGGGTTGACTCTCAGATAACCAAACTGCGTTGTGTTGAGAACGCGTTGTTTTCCAATCTTCAAAAAACTTGATATTGGAATATTAAACTTTTTCATATTGATTACCATTGTAAGCCAAAGAGTTCATTTTAACTAACAAAATAGTATATTAACGATTTTAGATGATTATTTTAACAGCAACAACTAGATTAATTAACAAAAATTTGTTTTTTTCACAACATTTTCACTCTCATTTACAGTAAAACTAAACAAATAGAATTGGTTAGATTTATCATTGTTGTGTTTTATTTAGTCAAATGTGTATGTAAATTGTAATAATAAAGAAAATGATATTGTAAACTTTATTGTATTGCCAAAACTCAGCAATAATTTACATTAGTAGTAAGTTAACAACTAAAATTGGTTAGATTAACCAATCGTAAAAACAACTTTTATTTAGAGCAAGAAATCAAGAAAATAGTAAATTTTTTTGAAAATAATAATTGGCTATTTTAACTACGAAAAAAACAGGAGTTTGATATGCCAGAGCTTTTGCTTGTTTTTGCCCAACAACAATTTAAACTGTTGCGTATTTTACGCTACAGTTACACGACCAAGATTTGCTTTCAAGTTTTTCACACACACTGGTTGCCAAAAGTCGTTTAAATTGAAAGCTGTGACGTAGGCTGCACGCAATTTCCAAGCAAATGTATTTTCAATATGCCGTTGGTAAAAAAAAACAGCTTAAGGCAACAAAAGTTCATGATTTCTATATAGATCTATAAACCGCAACACATCATTATACTTTTATTTTTGTTTCTAAACATATTTATTTAACTGTAATTAAAATTTTTCGGTGGAATATAAGATTATTTGTAATAAAAGAACACAAAAATACTATTTCGGCAGAAAATTTGAAAACAAAAACATAAAGTGTGGTCATTGAAATTGCTGTCAGTTGTTTTTTTGCCTATAAATTGAACACACAATTGGAAAGAAAATTTGAAGTCAAGGTTGAATCAATTCTAAAAATATGAATGTATTAGTGAAAAAGTGTGAATGTATTGAAATTTGAAAGGCAAAACTTGATCGTGTAACCCTCAAGTTAGATACGCAACAACAATTTGCACTGAAAAAAAAGTAAAACAAATCTAAATTCACAGAGAGAATTTATTTAATTAAATAGCAGCAACAATTGTTGTTTGGTTGTGAATATGATAATTGAAATTGATGTGACTAAACTGTGAAATTTTTTTCTGTGTAGCTTAAAAAGTAGCCATTGTTCAGACTTTTGTTTGGTTACGCATACAAATGTAAACGTAAAAAATTCTTTGTATGTACTATTTGGGAATCTATATTATTTGCATTTTTAGCTTATTTCTATGCATAATAATAGGCGTATGTATCGTCTTATGTATATGAAAAAAAAAGTTCTTTTACTTTTATTTATAAAATGAGTAAATGCCGCAGTAAAAATTTCTTGCATTAACATTAATTTTTGTTTGAATTCACGTGAACATAATAAATAAATCAGGCTTGGCTTGATTACACTAATTTATATTATTCTTAAGATTACTTGATTTAATTCAAAACAATCCAATTCCATTTTGAAGTGTATGTACCCCATACAAAATATTGTCTGAAATTATTTTATGCCATTTTATGCGGATATTTTGATGATTTTGGCTTAATCCATTAAACAAAAAATCAAAACAATTATATTTATTGTATTTGAAATTGCTCTCGTATTATAAAAGTTTAGTTGTAATGAATGAAATCAACAACAAAAAAGACTTAAACATTTTAAATTTCTATATAAGCATTTTGATGCTTTTCATTTACAATTTATTTTATATTTATATCGTTAAAAAAGCTAATTGAATGGTAGTATCGAAAAACAAGATTTAGATTTAGAGATATTTCAATAAAAACAAAAGACTTAAGGCACGAACCTTAAGGTGATATTTGCTGCAAATTGTTTGGCAATCAAAAAGTAAGTATTGGCAATAAGTTGCACTTTTAAGCTTTTTATCAAAAGTTTTATATATGTATAAACTTAAAGAAATAAAAAATCACTTCAAATTTCAAGTGTGTTTTATTCCAAATTGATATGGATTTTTAGTTTTAACGTATGTATACTTCAAACGTAAATTATTTTTATACTGTCTTATTTATAAAAGATGATTCTGTTTTATAGACTTTGTAAGACAAATTTTGTATGGAAATATGTTTTATAGATCTTTTATAAATCAAAAGTAAGGTCTTTAGAATGCAAGAATGCAGGCCTCTTACATTGTTTGTTCATTTTATGCCATAAAAATAATAATTAATTTAAATAAAAACTACAATTTATATAACAAATTTCAAGTAGAAAGAGTTGCATTCGATTTTCAGCACTTGAAAAAAATATTAGAAGAATAGTGGCAACCGTATTTTTTCGCAAATATTTTTAAAATTTTGTTCGCCATTTTTAAAACACTTAAGACAACAAGAGCCTTTATTGTTATTTTTGTTATTTATGGTCCTTCAAATCGCATTTTAAGTCATATATTTCTATTCCTTTAATTTGAAATTTATTTGCTGGTGGTTCAGCAATGATAAGATAAGAGGTTTGTGACTGTTCAAAATGTGTGGTTAAAGTATACTGATGATTTGTTAGAGCAACAATGAAATGCATATAGAAAATGAACCACCAGCAAATAAATTTAAAATTAAAATAATCTTCTGCCAATAAGTCGAATAATAAATTTCTTGAGTGTTAATTCTATTCTATTAACTTAATTCTATTTTTAAAACAATAAAGGAAACAAATGCATTTAATGTTTTGCTGTTATTTATTTAATTATATTTTTAAAACAATAGGGGAAACAAGAGCCTTTAATGTTATGCTGTTATTTATAGTCCTTGAAATCAGATGCTGGACGATATTTAAATTGCTTCAAATAAATCTGGAAGCTGCTGGCTTTTAGAGAGCGACAAGGAATACTAGAAATGCAATATATATCCGCGATACAATAAATATACAATAGCCCAATTCACAATCTTGTGCAAATGGTCTTGCATCGTAGCATGTGCAAAACGGTATACTCACCACTTAACAATTCTTGGTGGTGAGTATCAATATACTATGTCATTTTGCACATGCAACGATGCAGGACCATTTGCACAAGATTGTGAATTGGGCTAATAATTTTTAGGGTTCTGTACACCAGATGAAACACGCTACGATATCTGTTCGTCTGACAGTATGTCACGGGCTGTTTTCTCAAGAACCGTAAGAACTACGAACCTGGCATTTTCACAGAATATGTAAAACATATATATGAAAGTTAAAAATTAAACATTTTAAACATTTTAAAATCCTAATGTAATATAGACACAATTATATAGGGACACTTGATATGTTCAAGGTTTGTGTATTTTTGTGCAGACCAATTAACACTGAAATCTCAAAAATCGAAATTAAAGGGTATTACATCAGTGAATGTAATTTTGAATATGTAGTTTTGACAACTTGATTTCTTCGGATTCTTCGAAACCGTAACAGGCAATCTCTTTAAATTTTCAAAAACGCTAAAACTAAAAATTTCCAAAATTAAACAAAATACCGAAACTATAAATCGCCAAAACTAAAAAGCGTTTAAATGAAAAATATCACCAAAAATAAAATAAATTGCTTAAATGTAAAAAATATACCTAAAGTAAAGGGGACACCAAAAAACTAAAAAATAGCAAAAAACTGAAAAATCGCCAAAAAGAAAAAAAAGACAGAACTAAAAACGCTAAAACCAAAAATATGCATGTTAAATTAAAAATAAAATCGGCAAATACCGAAAAAATCGCCAAAATGAACAAAACGTTAAAATGAAAAAGCGCTTAAATGAAAAATATCACCAAAAATAATATAAATCGCTAATATGTAAAAAAATCACAAAAAGTAAAAAATTTCAACCTAGAAACTTAAAAAATCGCCAAAGTGGATTATATCGCCAAAACGAAAAAAAAACGTCAAAATGAAAAAAGCGCTTAAATGAAAAATATCACCGAAAATAATATAAATTGCTTAAATGCAAAAAATTACCAGAAATAAAAATTGGCCTAGAAACTTAAAAAGCGCCAAAACCGATTATATCGCCAAAAGAAAAAAAAATAGCAAATATGAAAAAAACGTCAAAATTAAAAAAGCGCTTAAATGGGAAATATCACCAAAAATTAAAGAAATTACTTAAATGCAAATTAGGAATTGATAAAAAAAAAAACTAAAAAATATCGCCAAAAACTGAACAGAAATCGCTAAAACGAAAAAACGTCAATATGAAAAAAGCGCTTGAATGAAAAATATCACCAAAAATAAAATAAGTCGCTTAAATGCAAGAAAGGTCGCCTAAAAACTTAAAAAGATAGATAAGACCGATTAAATCGCTAAAACGAAAAAATCGCCATAACAAAAAAAAACGTAAAAATGAAAAACGCGCTTGAATGAAAAATATTACCAAAAATAAAATAAATCGCTTAAATGCAAAAAAATCAACGAAAGTAAAAAGGTTGCCTAGAAACTTACAAAAATCGCCAAGACCGATTATATCGCTAAAACAAAAAAATCGCCATAACAAAAAAAAAACGTAAAAATGAAAAAAGCGCTTGAATGAAAAATATCACCAAAAATAAAGTATATCGCTTAAATGCAAGAAAGGTCGCCTAGAAACTTAAAAAAATCGCTAAGACCGATTATATCGCTAAAACAAAAAAATTGCCAAAACAAAAAAAATTTGAAATGAAAAAAGCGCTTGAATGAAAAATGTCAGCAAAAATAAAATAAATCGCTTAAATGCAAAAAAAAACCTAAAGTGAAAAGGTCGCCAAAAAAAACTACAAAGTCGCCAAAAACTTAAAAAAATCGTCAAAACAAAAATAAGCGCCAAAATTAAGAAAATCCATAAATACATGTATTGTAAAAAAAAACTTGAAAAATCGCCAAAACGAAGAACGTCAAAATGAAAAAAAAACCCTTACAAATGAAAAATATCTCCAAAAATAAAATAAATCGCTAAAATGTAAAAGGCCGCCTATAAACTTAGAAAATCGCCAAAACATAAACAAGCGCCAAAATAAAGAAAATCGATAAAACTTAAAATATGTATTGTAAAAAAAATTTAAAAAAACTGGAAAAAAATCCGCAAAACGGAAAAATGTCAAAACTAATAAAAGCGTCAATACTAAAAATATCGCGAAAAACCGAAACAAATCATCAAAAAGAACTCATCAAAAAATTTCAAATCGCGTTTAGAATTAAGCATTCTTGGTGGAAGCATTTCCCTACTGGATTACCAACTTAATGATTTTAACAAGGCGTGAGACTAAAATAATCGATTCTTGAGAAGTACTTACTTTTTTTTATTTGTCAACATATTCACGTAATCTATTAAATCTAAAATAATCATTCTCCTCATTTATCAACTTGTACAGCATTTTTTTAAGTTTCATGTAATGTGATTTGTAAGCAAATAATGAAATTTGGTAATCAGAAAAGTAAGTCATTAATTATATGGCAAGTAGTTCTAATGGTAATGCGTAATTTTTTGCTGGGAAGTAAGCCTCGTATTAATTTATATTTTTATATGCATCTATGTAGTTAGATTATAATTACAATAATGAAATTAGAAAGGAAATTTATTTTCCACATTTTAAAGAGAATTGCCTTGACAATCTGTAACCGAAAAAAAAATCATGCCAAGAATATCTTTAAAAAAGAAAGTGTCAGTCAAACAACTCAACAAAAAAATGTGATGAATTTTTTAAACAAAAAAAAAAAAAAAATCAAAATTCAACGTAATGAATAAATAAACTATAGTAAAGCGCAAAGTAATACAAACAATACCCAAATAAAGGTTGGTGGTACATTAAATGAATGCTCCTCTCTTACTTTGGTATGCAAAGATACATCATTTTAAGGCTTGGCCTGCAGCAGTTTTTTTTTTTTTGGATATGAATAAGAGTCTGCTGCCATTAAATACACTTGACATTACCACAGAAATATGTAAACAATGCAAACAAATAAAATGTGTATGTAAAAAAAGATCACTTTGAAAACAAACAAAAAACAATTAAGAAAACTTACTTAAATCCCCCCCCCCACACACACACACACACTCGCACACACACACACTCACACACACACACACACACACACACACACACTTGGATATCCCACTTGACCTGAGATTCGATAAAAAAGAATGTTTACTAAAGCGAAGAACTTTCGAAACAAAATTCTTCGATATTTGTTCTCAAATATAAAAAAAAAATTCGAATGTTCGCTAAAGCTCCGAACTTCGCACTTCTCTCGATAGTTTTTCGAAAGTGTGACGGTAGCTGCATGCAAGTGTGTCAGCCTGTTAGTCCAAAGATACCAAGTTCAATGCATGACAGCACTGTAAGTTAAAAAAAAGATAACAACACACACTTACATATGTGCAATAATTGAATGAAAAAAAATTTGCCACGATAGCCCAGTGGATGTGTGTTAGTCTGTTAAAATCGAGGCACCCCATGTTCAACGCCTGCAGCGTAAGTTACGGAATTAAACAAATAAATAAAAGTAATAAAATAAGTAAGTGAAAATAAATAAATAAAAAAATGGACTTTTTACTTTTTCTGCTGCATTTTTTTGGTATCGAAATTAATTCGATAATCTCTCACTTTTGATATTGCTAACGAAATCCGAGATCGAATGTTTTTTGGGACAAAACTGAGCGACGGGTGAACATTTTTCGATTCATTTTTGAGTGTCACTCTCGATAGTTTTACACGATAAATGTTCGAAGTATATCCGAAATCGATATCATTAACGAAAGCCGTGGTCAACTGGGATCTTTTAGTCAAGATTTTGTAAAAAAAAATAATTTAATTAAACAAATGTCAAATGGTTTAAGCCATGCAACACAGTCTTGGAAAATTATTTCTTTTAATTAATTTAAGCAAATAAAATACTTGTTATGGTAAAAAGCTTGATGACACAATTTCCTTGCAATCTTTCAGCTCATCTTCACAACCTCTCACATGTTGCACAAACCAGATATTGCAAAGTATGGGCGAGTATTTCTTAGTGGTTTTTACAAAGCATAACTAGACAACTGCCATTCGTTTGTTGGTTTTATATACATATTAGTTTAGTGAAACAGGTCGGTCGTTCTCAAGATTTTCACGTTTATTTCTTAATTTTTTTTTATTTCTTAATTTTTTTTTTGCTCAGTGCCCATTAAATGAAAGTGGTTTTTCTTGTAGCCAACAAATTGTGCTGTTTTGTTTTTCGTTACTTTGAATATGTTTTATAGTTTGCGTTATTTTTGGCAGCCGTAGTATAATATATTATTTTTATACTTTCGCGCCGGCGTTCTCCACTTGCTACAGCTCTTAAATGCTGCTGCAGAAAAATTGTTTTTTTTTTTTTGCCCAAAATAATTTTTTTTGCAAAACAAGATTTATTGAATGCCTGCCTGCCTAGTTTTCTTTTGTGATATCTCTTTATTTATGGTATTGAGTAGTTTTTATGTAAGAAGTAGAAAATTGATTACATTTTAAATGAAATGTTGTAATCAGAACAAGTTATTTTTCGCATGTTTTTAGTTTTTGGGGGAAAAAATTTTAGCATATGTGTCGTTTAAAGTTTTTTTTTTGCAATATCAATAAACGAGTGACAGCTTTAACAATATGACCAGCTTTTATATAAGATTTTACAATTAAATAACAGCGAGAAGCTACAAGAAATGGAACTGCTTTTTTAATATAATTATCATAAAATAAATCGAGAAACGGGAATGATTTTTTTATCTGTCTATCGTAAAATGAATTGAGAAAGAATACAAATTTAAAAATATTGGTTTCTTTTTTGGTTAAGCACGTCTGGATGCCAATTTCGTTGTTGCTTAGGCAGTTCATCACTAGACTTTAGACATAATTGAGAAAAAAAAAAGCTTACAAAATTCTAATGCTTAAAGACAAACTCGCAAGAAATTACTGAGAATTACAAAATTAAAAAAACAGTAGGCCAAGTAACCTTCTCAAACCACAACAAACAATATTATGAAGCATGTGTTGCTAATTATTATTGTTCTATACAATCGCACGAGTTACGAAAAAATACAACACTGATCTAATGAATTTTTGTTGTTTCTTGAAAATTGTCCAGCATACCAGAGTTGTATTTTCTCAAAAATCGTACAATTGTGTAGAATAGTGAATCCTAACTCTAACCGACTTCAAGACAGGAGTTCGTTTATTAACAATTCGTTTGTATTTTTTGTTTATGTTTGTTACTTTATAACTCATTAAGTTTTAGAGCCATTTTAGAAATTCCTTTTTTTTTTTTTTTTGTTGTCTGAGAGGGCATAGCTACCATTTGGTCCCACTGACAAAGAAGTTGCGGTAACAAGCCCACCAATTTTAGACTTTAATTTTATGAAATTTTGCTGATCACTCAGCTTGGTTTCATGTAATGACACATTTTCGAAGTGGAAAAATGGGCGAAGCCACGCCTTTTAAAATTTAATATTTTATTTCACGTGTATCTAATTAACCGATTTTCGCGAGGCTTAGTACACACTCTGAGATCTAAGAAATACTCAATATAGCGTTTAAGGAAGTGGGCGGGGACACGCCCATTAAAATTTAATATTATATTTCATGTGAATGACAGTGAGTACCAAAAAAATATTCACAAGTAAATAGTCTTAATATAAGTAACTACATATAATCATAATTGTAGTACAAGCAGTTCGTACGCTCACATATTTTATCTCAAGCAATTAAAACTATAGCGTATTCCAACATATAGGAGCATCTCTCCTTTGCTTATGCGAAAAACTAAAATATGCTACAACTATAAATAAAAAGGCATATGCGTATTAAGCGCATTGACTCTCTCTCAAATTTACACTCTGAGTATGTTTATACTCAGGCTATCGATGTTTAATCGGACAAAAAAAAAACTATAATCATGATAGTCGGGATATTTATTGATCATTCGCCACCGTATACATGCATTTGTGTATACAAAATGAAATAGCAAATATGTGGGTGTGTTTTTCGCTGAAAATATGCTTTTTAACGTGTGTAAATAAAATAGCCCTGTATGCACGCATAAGTAGCTGATTAATAGTCAGAGTATTTTCACAATCATGCGTATGATTGTAGTTCAAACAGTCTATAAATTTTAGTTATAGATGTTCGTGCTGCGTAATTTAAAAAATGTGTATAAACACAGTTGTTGGATGTTTAAAGTTATACGTATTCGGTTTAAATTTAATGCGTGTGTGTGCAACATGAGCGTGTTTTTTATTTTTGGCTGTACGCATTCATAGTTTCTTTAATTCAAACAATACTTAACACGATACCTTTGTCATTCTCTGACTTTGAATTCTAAAAGAGATTCAATCTTACATGTAAAAAAGTGGTCAAGGCCACGTCCGTAAAAGGGTTGTATTGTATTCGGTTCCCATGAAACTTGTAAACAGTTTTGGCTTCTAGAACGCCAAAAAGTTAAGCTTTAAAGAAGATGGTAGGACCATGCCTACTAAACCTAAATATTATATTTCAGCTGCTTGTACTAAACCGATTTTTACGAAGCTTGGTACACACTTTGAGATCTAGAAGTGACGCGATGTTGAATTAAGAAAAGTGGGAGGACATTGATATTTGAAAAGTTGGGAGTGGCTGCACCTCTGAAAACATAAAACTGGCACTAAAAAATAAAAAAATTTAACTTTTTTAAATAAATTTAGCCGAAATCAAAAATAAGCAGATAAAATACTTCGGCATTGCGATTTCAGCTAAAAGTCGGTAAATTCAGAAAGTCACATAGATATTGAAAGCCTCTCTCACACGTATGGGCAGGAAATTTAAAGTCCCTTCAACCCCAACTTTGTGGTGAAATTTGCATAGGAGAACATGTGATCTTTTAATTAAGGCATAAGATATATAAGAAAGATTTATGTAAAATTATAAGCGTTATAGTTTTGTGGCATACCTTAACCCTCTAGCACTTTGTTATATGGGTTTTTGAGGTTCATTTTTAATAGAGGACTCGATTAAATTTAGATAGTTACTATACTCTACTTTACTCAAGTAATGTCAGTAATAATAAAAAAAATTATGATACAATCGGGTGTGTGAATATTTAAAAATTTTCCTAAAAAAAAACTTCTACGAATAATATATTGACTTACCAGCTTTCTATAAATAATACATAACTTAAAAAAATCTACAATAATTTTTTTGCCACACAATGAAAGTACTCGTATCAACATCTCTAGCACAAAAAGCAAACACCGCGCCGCGCTGCGCCCACTTTTTTAATCATTGAACATGTGATACACCTATTCTGTGAAACTACAATCTGTTATTTGTTTTTTTTTCTACCCATCTTGGTCATCACTTTTTTTTACTTATATACAGACTGTTCGTAATCGACTATTAACACAATTTCAGTTTCAGTTCAATAACCACGTAAGACAAATAATAAAAGAAAAACAACAACAACAACAACAACGACGAGTTTCTATAGCAACAAGTATTTTAAACAACTTAACAGCAGCAGGAACAACAAACGCAACAACAAATATAAAAGAAGAAATTTATGAAAGAATTCAATGAAGAGTGAAAGCAGAGTGTTTAGTTGGGGTTTGCCTCAATGTCCGTCACAACACGCGGCTGTTTATGGCCGCATACAAGCATGTCTACACACTTCACTATTATAATCTTTTATATTTTTAAATTTGCCATAAAACGACTTTGGCAGCCAAATAATGCACAGCCAATGAGACGCAGCACAATGGGGTGGCTGGATACAATTTTGTGCAAAAAAATATAAGGAGTGGTGAAAGTTGTTACCAAGCTAAATTAAGGAAAAATTAAATTTTATATGTACACCGCCCATACAGTTCAAATTGATTTTTTTTTTTTTTTGCCCAAAATGTTTCTTAGGAGTCACACAATTCTGCGTGATTGCTGGTAGGTAGCAAACATTTATATATAGAGCAAACTTTGTAGCCAAATATCTTTTACGTCAGGTTCAGATATTTAAAAGCTCACTCATATATATTTACTCACACAGGATTCATAGTTTTGCTAACAAAAAATGTGTGGCTGAAGAGCAAAAACATCTCAGATATTTAGGATAAATTGGTAAAATAAATACCGGATATCGCAACGGAACCTATTGATGGGCCTAAGCTAATGTAACATATATTTTTATTTTCCTGAAAAAGAAAGCGAACGTGCATTTATACTGAATTCAGAGCATTATGTAGAAATCTTACACACAGAAAAAATACTAATGTAAAATCACCATGCGAAAATTTTGATTTAAATTTACAAGTATGTTGGTGTTTATTATTGATATCGATTTCGAGAGTGACACTAAAAAAATGAATGGAAAGAAGTTCACCTCTCGCTCAATTTTGTCCCAAAAAAAACATTCGATTTCGAAGTTTCGCCAGCAATATCAAAAGTGAGAGAATATCGAACTAATTTCGATATCGCAAAAAGGCAGCAGAATAAGTAAAGAAGTCACTTTATTTTTTATTAATTTTAACTTACTTATTTTATTTGCTTTTTTAATTCCTTAATTTACACTGCAGAGTTTGAACATGGTACCTCCATTCTAACAGACTAGCACACATCCACTCGGCTACCGTCACACATTCGAAAAACTATCGAGAAAAGTTTGAAGTTCGATGTTTTAGCGAATATTCGATTTTTTTTTAGATTTGCGAACAAATATCGAACAATTCTGTTTCGCAATTTCTTCGCTTTAGTGAGCATACGTTTTTATCGAATCTCAGGTGAAGTGGGTAGTTCATAGCTGCAATACACTTTTGTGCTTGGTTGTGTGAATTGTTTTTGTATTGTTTTTATTTTACTTTGATGTTTGTAAATAACCGCCAAACTGCTGCTGGTTGGTAGGCAGTGTACTAGTCTTGTAGTAGGAGGATGGCAGGTTCAAATCCCGGAGACAAGTCAAAGTATTTTGTATTTTTTTAACTTTAACTTTTTATATAAATCGTATGATAAATTATCTATTAAATAATGTTGAATTAAAATTTTATTCATGGTGGTATATTTTCAGTGTGTGTCCTTAGAATATTTAAAGTTGTTGTGGCTATAAGGGGTAAGCGCATTGACTAATACACGATGAGTTCCGAGTTCGAATCTTGACCGTAGAAGCCATTTATATACAAAAATAATAATAAACAATTGCTACATTAAATTGAATTTTTGTTGTTTCAACTTGAAATAAGTTTGTTTCAATATGATTCTTCATTTTGATTTTAACAGTACGTAAATGTTAAATCAATGTGCAATAAAGTTATTTCAAAAGGAACAATTTTCTTTGTCAATTACTATTAATCATATTAGATTAACATGACACACATTTGAAGCAAAATCATGGCAGAAAAAGTTTAAATTAATTTTGTTTACGTAGATGCTAAGTTGAAATTTTTCTGTGTGACGTCTACGCTTTTTGGAGAGTGAAGTGCAAAGCTTTCCTGGGGTTTGCTCTGGAACCCCCTATTTTCTACTACTCAATTTTAAAAAATGAGATTATACAGTTTTGCAGAGAAATATTTAAATATCAAACGCGAATTTGCCGTTTTTTAGAAACATTTTATTTTATTAATGAAAAAAATTGCAGTACTTTCACGTAATTCAGTGGTCTATATACATAGACATGTATATATAATTTTCTTGATAATGTTATTTGAAATGAATATATTTGAAGAATATAGCATTACTCCATAAAATAAAACATAAAGCAGCTTAAGATATACAGAAAAATTTTACATTAAAATATACGTAAACAAGGTTAATTTAACATTTTTTGGTAATGACTTGCCTTCATATGTGTTTCATTTTCTTTTCAAATAACTTTAAATCATGTTGATTTAACATTATCGTTAACATTGTATATTTTCAAATAATTTTTAATATTTTTAAGCCCACTGTCGGCAATATTATAATAAGACGGTTCGGGTGTGGGGCGTAAGCAACACAATTATAAAAAGTGTAAGTTTTGTTTTCTTTGTTATATATTTATAAGTGCTACGTACATACATACATGGGCATACGTATGCATATTTTTGCATTTCACAAATCAACGAGCATTGGCACATTTACAATTTTCGCCGTTTATTGGGCACTTATAAATAATTAGTTATAATGCGTTCAGAAACGCGTATACATATTCCTAACCTAATGTAGAAAGGCCTTAAATCATAATTTTTTCAAATCGAGTTTTTTATATATTTCGATACAAGAACATCAAATGTATCGAAAAATGCAAAAATATCGATTTCAAAAAAAAATAAGTTAGGGCTTTTCTATATTAAGGTGATATAAATGATACTGTTGTTATTCTTGTGTGTGAGTTTCATTGTTGTCACTGGCAGTTCAACAGGGCGGCAAGGTTTGTTTGCAATGACATTGCCGGTGAAATATGATTAAACATTTCTACACGTTTACGTAAATGAAATGCCGGTTTCATTTATTTTTAACAATTTTACTTTCATGCATCAGTAGGAATTTTCAAGTCAACAGGTTAAATTCTAGCTGAGTTTTGAAGTATATTATTTGTTTAACAAACTGTAAATAAAAAAACTGCACAACTGCTCAACAGTTTAAAAATCTCGGGAGAAAAAACAGATAAATATGCACATTTTCCAACATTTGTTTGTGTATGATATGGGGTTCATAAATTCCAAAATTGTAATTTCTGAGTAATAAACTCTATATTGATGACTTAAAAAAAACTTACTCTTCCTTGCTCAACTATTTTTAAATCTAATCGCTCTTGACCACTATCAAAAAGCAGCTTATAGTTAAAAGTAAGTAACTAATGAATTTGATAGACTTAAGAAAAGTTTTTTTTTGGCAGCAGCTCTTTGTTTTTTATTAATTTACGGCTTTTCTACATGTTTAGTTTTATCATATTGTTAATAGAGCTTTTTTGTTGCTTTTCTTTAACTGGTAAATATTTTAAAGAAGTCACGTTTATTTTAAGCTAAACTATTTACAAATTCAAATTCAACAGCCAATGTTAAATCAATATCAAAATAAATAAACTTCAACATATAGCCAGCAGCCAACACAAATTAAATATATATAAATAATTGTCGACAAAAAAAAAAGTATTTATCTCTGGCAAACATTTAGATTCAAAATACGAACAACAAAATCATAAATATTTGCTTAATACTCGTAAATGAAGATACACCCAACACAGAAAAATTAAATAAATACTCGTACATGTGTACAACATATAAATGTCAGTTGGTTTGTGTTCAACACAATTCAGCTTATTCGTTTAACACCTTCAAGTGTCAAGTAACTTATTGTTGTTGTTGTTGTTATTGTTGTTGTTAGTATAAAAACAATAGAGTGTTTTCAAGTTGTTGTACATAATAAGAACTTGGTAAGAATTTAATATTTATGTGGATGTATGTATTGTATTTATGGAAATTCTGGTAATTTTTAATTTTGTTTGAATACGAGGGTGACTATTTATTTTAGGAAATTTTATTGTGATAGCATAGAAACTTAAAAATTAATACCGACACCGAAAATTTAATGAAATAAATATCCTTGTTGGGGTCGGGGTCTATCTACTCTGTATTTCGAAACGAAACAAAATGCTTTTGAATTTGTATGTTATTAGCATTACAATTTAAAAGTATTTTCTTTTGGTTTTATTCTGAAAATCATGATATGTCGTGATCATGGAGATTTCAAAAAGTTAATAAAAGCTTTTATATATTACACAACTAATGATGGAAGTTGGAATGAAATATTTTACTATAAATGAGAAAAATTTAAAACACAATAAAAAGCCACCAACAAATCAGCTATTTATTAATAGTTTGTTTTTGAAATCGAGTGATTTGAAATCACAATTTTCTGTTATAAAACATTTGCAAGCAGTCTAAACTAATTACACACATGTGTATGCGTGTCACTTGATCATGTCATATATTCAAGCAAAGCTCTTCATGTTTTTGCCGCATAATTTTTAAAAACGGCTCATAGTGCACCGATTTACATGCATAAATGGCCCTCATTATCAGTTACGTTCGATTGTCGATCTTCGCTGGGTATCGAATATCGAAAATCAAATGTTAAATTCATATTATGAGCATCGAAAATTTCGTTGAGTAACGAATTTTCTATCGAACAGAATTTAGCTTTCGATGAAATATTTTAATATGCAACAGTGTTGTCAGCTTTGAAATTTCAAAACACACCAAAATGTACAAAAAAAACGCACCAAGCATAGAATTTCTTCTTTTTTTATTTTAAAATGTTTATTGAATTAATTTTACATAAAAAGTATAATATTATATTTTTTTTGTGTTAAAAATTTAACATTTAAACAAGCTTTTACAGTTCAGGGTGAAAAAAAAATAAAACCTATAAAAACCTAACAAATTTGTTTATATTCATTTTTATTATAAATAAATTCTGTAAAAAACTTTTTAAAGAGATCAGCCATTAATAGTAAGGATTCAAAACTAATAAAAGTACTAAACTTTTTTATTCAAATACTAAAAAAAAAATTATCAGAAGTTTAATACATTTACTCATATTAAAAATACAAAAATAAAAACAAACAGCCTTTTACAATATATGTACAAAACAAAAAAAAAAAAAAAAAAACTTAGCAAAAAAAAAACTAAACAAATTCGTACGTAAATGGTATACATGTGTTCTTAATTATGAAAGTGGTCTAAGGGCCAATTTCACCAACTCTATTTAAATATCCATTCATATTTAAATGTCGATTTTGATTAATTTTTGTATGGAAAAATTATTTTTAAATATGAATTGATATTTAAATAAATTGGTGAAATTGGCCCTTAGTCAATTTTCGATTCGATATAGTAAAATAAATTTATATTAATTGAGACTAGTACAACTCTAAATTAAAGTGTTGCATCATTAAAATATTTTTGGATTTGTTCAAATGTAATCTACTAAATATCTCGACCAAAGAAATATATGACTTATACAACTTTCATTATTAAGGGCACATACATATGTTTGCAAGATGATAAATTTTTGTACATTAATTTTATAAATTATATTTAAAAGTTTTTAGAAAGAGATCAAAAATCAATTATTTCAAATTAATAAAGCTAATATTTTCATCATTATTGTTATCATCGGAACTAGACAGATTTCATTTCAAATTGTGATTTTTTATAAACATCATTACTATTAATATAGTAGTTATAGTAGTTAACACTATCAGGACGTTGGTAAGTTTCACAACAAGAATTTTCCGGTTTTAACCCATTGTTGTGTTAAATTTGCGTTGGTGCCACCAAAAATTAAAAAACGCACCGAAATCTTTAAAAAAGCGCATCACGCACCAACTAAGGAATTTTTCGCACAAAAAATTTCAAAAAGCACCCAAAATGGTGCGAAACGCACCAAGTTGACAACGCTGATATGCAAACTTATTAAAAACGATTAGTTTTTATTTTTAGTCAATGTTGTTGCAAATTTTAAAAATCACTGAGTGATATTTACAATAAGGATATTCTTTGTCAAATTCTCGTCATAATACCAAATGAAAATTCGTTCGTGTTTTGATTTTGTGCGTGTGTGAGAGAGATAGATAGTAATGTACATATACTTTTTGACTTTTTCTTTCTTATTATTATATCTTAATTTGAGCAAAAAACTGACGCGTGTAAAATCTGTCTAAGTTTGACTATTTAACAAAAAACAATACAAATAATGGCAGAGATGGAAAAGTTGATACGATCATAATTATTTTTATCAACATATCGTGCCAGAACATAACTTTCGAGCTTAAGTTTTTTACGAAAATTGATTATTTACGACCGTACTTAACCAATTTTCGTCGAAAAACGAAGTTCAAAAATAGGTCGCTTAAGCTCTTTTGTCTCGATATGGTGTTTAAAACTCGTCTCACTATTTGATACACGTAAGATAATTAAGTATTGTACCTATAAGCCACATAACTTATTTAAAATTTTTCGATTTTTAATGATATTGAATATGGCAAAACTAATTAATGTCTCAATAAAAACATCTCATTGCCAATATTACTCATTTGCTCATATCGCGATATTATGTAAAGATTTTATTTCTACATAATTTTTGATTTTTTCACCAGAAAGGAATAGTTTTAGTGTAAATGAAAAAGAACATGTTTTCAGGGCTGGAAAATTAAAATTTTGTTTGGTGTATAAAATTAACTGACTAGAACTAGTTTTTTCCTTACTTAACTTTCCTTATTTAACTTATTGAAAGTTAAACAATTAAAAAGAGTTTTTCAGGGCTGGAAAATTAGATTTTTTTTTGGGTATATAAAAATATCTAACTAAAGTGAATTTAAATTTATGTTAATGCACTAATATACCCATATTATTTTTTTATTAAAAAGACACTGAAATTGATAATAATCAATTCAAAGTCATTTAAGTTAGATATACCAAAAGAAAAAATTAATTTTCCAGCCCTGGAAGACTCTTTTTCAATTTTTTTTGACTTTCGATAAATTAAATAACTTGGTATTTGTTCAAAACATACAATAAGCCTAATTAGTAAAAAAAAAACAAAAACTAGTTCCAGTCAATTAATTTTATACACCAGAAAAAGTTGTAATTTTCCAGCCCTGAAAACATCTTTGCAATCATTTTTATTTTCATTAATATAGTTAAGACAAATGCTAATACTTGAGTCCAACATCGAAGTCTCTAGATTTTTTGAGGGCTTGGAAAAATGGATTTCTTATACAGACAGACCAGCAGGTGGACAGACGATCAATTCTCGTTCGTTCGACTTCTCTATTTATAAGGAACAAGAATATATCTATTTTATGGGGTTCATTAGTATGTATTTTGAAAATTACACACACAATGACAAACATATATATCGAGCCATAACAGCCAAAGATGCTTAACTGACACATTTTTTGAACCTCGTTTTTTTTACGGAAATCGATTATTTACGATGGAAAATAATCGGTTTTAAAATGCTTAAGCATTTTTGGCGGTTGTGGCACGATATACTCTTACAATTCTTGATAAAGCTTATAAAAAGAATTATTTATTATAATTTCCAAAAAAAAAAATTTCGTAGATTGTGAGAGATGCCACCCTCGTAAATTATTTAAAATTTTTGATTATATCATTAGTTGAAGTAAAGATTTGAGTGATTTTTTTTAACAAGTTTTTTTTTTTTTGTAAGATGAGTTCAAGGCGTTCGCATGTAACAAATTTTTTTTTCGGTAAATATTTGACTAATTATGTGCACATAAATCAAATTTATTGATTTAAAATAAAGAAACGAGCATTTGCTGTTATTGAATTACTTACTGGAAAAAGTAATAATAATTAAGTATAACGATCTTGAAAATTTTTGGTAAGACCCGGTTTTGATGATGAGAGTCTGTGTGTTGTTGTTTTTTTTTTGTTTCCACACATAAAAAAATATCTTGAAAAGTTTTTTTTTTTCAATGAAATAAAGTCATAAAAAACTAGTATACTCAAGAATTTTTTTATCTGCTGCAGCTCAATAGCATTTGTAGTCACTCGTATGTCAGGGCGTAGAATTTTTAATATTTTATTCATTTTATTTTCAATCTCTGCCTAAAAAAGGGGGTGTTATAAGTTTGTAGTGTGTGTCTGTATACCGATTTTGATTTGGTTTTTTCTGTTTGAAAGGTGACTTTATCGAGAGGGTTTCTAGCTATGTTTGAAGAAAATCAGTCTAGCTGTTTAGAAGATATCGCATCTTTTCTAGATATATTTTTAAAATTTTTAATTTTTTATTGTTATATTTTGTTTATTGAATGCAAAACAAAACATAAAAAGTATTATGCGCTGCTTAAAAAGTTTAAAAAAGGGTCTAAAGTAGTAAGAACAAATTTTTAATCTAATGAAATAATTTCTCGTAAAATTGTATTTAGAATCCAAAACGTTTTAAGCAGAAAAACCACAAACATGCTCCAAAAAAGTGTTTTATGCGCATCAATATGCGCTAAAAACTTTAAAATATGCCCCTAAAACTCAAAAAGTAGGCCCTTGAAAATTATATAGATTATTTTTACTTGCAAAAAAATATACTTTCTATCCAACACTTCAATAACATCCCAGCAAAAAATTGCTCATTACCATCAGAACCACTTGCCATATAATGACTTACTTTTATGATTGCCAAATTTCATTACTCGCTTACAAATCTCATTACCTAAAATGCAAAAAAATTATGTACAAGTTGCTAAATGAAGAGAATGAATTTCTGGATTAAATAGATTACTTGAACAAGTTTCCAAATAAAAAGGTAAGTACTTCTCAAGTATCGATTATTTTAGTCTCACGCCTTGTTAAAATCATTAAGTTGGTAATCCAGTAAGGAACAGCTTCCACCAAAAATGCTTAATTCCAAACTCGATTACCGTTTTTGAAATTTTTTGCTAGGATTTGAATATAAAATAAGAAAAGTATAACAAATTTGATAAAAACTTTAAATTTAAGCTTTACTTCAAAATACATCCCTGTATCAGAATTAAAACTTTGCAACTGTTTTTTTTTTTTTTTTTTTTTTTTTTTTGATAAGTATTCACTTAGATTTTCAAATAAAAAACGTTGCATGTAACATCTAAATGAACTTTCTACATTCGGGTATGTTCTGCATTCCACGTGAAATTAAAACGAGTGGAATTTGCCATAGCATTGTTGTTATAATTACATATTTCCAACAACAATTGTATGGCAGTTCCACTCGTTTTAATTTCACGCAGAATGCAGAACATACCCGATTGAAAAATGTCGTGCAACTTCTACTTACGTAATCGGGGTAACGTTCATTACAAATAAGCAAATTTAATTTTTTATTGAAAATAACGTTCAATATTTTTATTGAATCGTCAAAAGTTGAATAATTGTGGAGTGTTTGGTTTTATTCAAAGCAACAGTGTTTGCTACAGTAGATGGTTTATGTTCAATCTCGGTTGAATTATAAGCTTTAAAACTTTAGTGAGTAGGAGGATACAATGGTAGGAATAGAAATGTCTGGCACAGGCCTGTATGGACCTGCCATTGGTTTAGATCTTGGTGGTAGTAACATGGTATAATAAATGAGAAAAATGTATACACTATATTCTACATGCATAGAACATTTTAAATGAGATTTAAATGGAGAAAGATAAAAATAAACACTTTCACTAACATATTTGATCAGGCATATTAAAATTAAAACAAGTAAGAGTGCTATATTCGGCTGTGCCGAATCTAATATAGATATACATTCATAAGCACATCCATACATATGCATATGTTTTGTGAAAAAATTTATATTTTTTTGCTGTAGTGCAATTTTTAGTAAGTGACATCTGGGTATTTTTCGATTAAATATTTCTTTTTTCGATATTAGCAATAAGTTGAATATTTTATTTTACAATCTGTATTTAAGAAATATTATACATTCACCCTTTTTCCAGTTGTCAAAAATGACGTCACGTCATACAATATCAAAAAATCAAATTTAAAAAAAAATATTTTTATTTAGTAACTTTAATATCCAGAAAAAAAGTTCAAAGTTTCCAACTCTGGAGCTGTGGTCTTAATTTTTATAATTTTCTTCGCCAAACTTTTCTTTCCAAAACATAAAAAAATACATATATATAATTTATAAAGAAAAAGAAAAAAATTAATTAGACCTAGCTATACGGTATATAAAATAACACAAAAAGTGTAAGTTTCCCAACCCTGGATCATCCGTTTTGATTTTTCTGATTTCTTACTCCAATCTATTTCTCTTAAGAATATAATATATATTTACAGCCTTATTTACAAAACTTAATTATTAAGGCTTTATAAAGGCTTGATTGGGAAAACTTTGTATAAAAATTTATTTTAAAAACCCTTTACAATGCCTTAATAATTTTTATAAATAAGGCGGTTAATTTATAGAAAAAAGGAAAAATTTGTTTAAGTAAGTTACTTTTGTACAAAAAGGTTAAAGTTTTCTAACCGTGGAAATGTCTTTTTAATTTTTAATTTTTTTTTTTTAATTTGAAATATCAATTTAATCTGTACTGAAGTATAAAATAACTTAATTTAATAAAAATATAAAAATTAGTTTACGGTAGTTACTTTAGTATCGCAAGTCTTCTAGCTCTGAAATCGTCTGCTCGATTTTGCTGATTTTCAATACAAATCTGCTTCAGACTATTTCTGCCACACCAGTCTAAGACTGAAGTCTCTAGCTATTCTAGGAGCTTCGGAAAACCGTTTTCACGTACAGACAGACGGACATCGTCAACTTGACAACATTTTTATCAATATAAAGATATGAACATTTATACATTATTCTCTCCTTTTTTAGAAAGGTAAAAATATTGCCAAGTTAGCAGATTACCTAGAAATTATATGACACCCTTACGATTACAAATTTTTATCATACATAATATATTTCTGTGTTAGGTATTGTGGCAAAGAAGAACTTGGTCAAAATTTATAACTCACAACTTTTAATGGCCGAAATTTTGGATAAGAACTTGGCCGTTTTTCACATTTATGTTTTTGTGAGGAAAGATTAGTGCTAAATTAAAAACTGCTAAGCCGAAGTACCTGAACGAAAAAGCTAAGATTTATGGGTGAAGCCACGGCTACTTTTCAAAATAGGGAATTTTTTTTTTTTTTGGATAAGTGCAATGTATATGAAAAGTTTTAATAAAATGTATGTTCATTTTGAATTTCAAATGCTTGTTTCCGCCGCCCTCTGATAGCAACTTCTGGGTTTTCAGATTTTTATTAGTGATCTCTTATCTAGATTTATTTTTGTATAAAATTTAAGCTCGCTAGCGCGAATTATATATTTAGATTTTATCAGCATTACCTCTCCTCACTATTCCTAACTCAAAATTTTGTTGTGAGCAGCGCTTATAATTCATACTAATTTTCTTCTAAAATACGCTAGACCGATGTAGGTTAAACACAAGGCTAACATTTTATGGGAGTGATCACGCCCAATTTTTAAGGTGATCCAAGATTTCACTAAATTGGCTTGAATTAAAAGCTGTATATTAATTATTAAGTTCAAAGCAATATTGGCGTGGCCCCGCCCATTCTGGTAAAATTTTTTGGGTTTTCAAATTTTTCTAGTTTGTTTCTCACTTAGATCTACTTGTATATCAAATTTCAGCTCCTTAGCGCAACTTTTAATTTTTAAGTTTTATGGGCGCAGCCCCGCCCCACTAACTAAAATTTTCGGGTTTTTAGATTTTTCTAGTTGGTTTCTCACCTAGACCTACTTTTAATTTTTATGGGCGTAACCCCGCCCATTTTTCCAAAGTCAAAATTTTTTTGGGTCAGTGCTTATTCTTCGTGTCTAGTTTCGTTACAAACGGATAATAATAGCTAGATAAATAGTATATCTAAATATGCTGAGCCGCACGGCATTAAAATGAGGTTTAAATTGTATGGGCGTATCAACGCCCACTTTTTTAATGAAAAATTTATAGCCTTGCATTACCGCAGTATATATGCCGAATTTCAATAAAATAGCTTTCATGAAGCGCCTTAGATTAGCATTTTTGATTCTGACCTTTATGGTCGTAGCCCCGCCCCCCTGGCTCAAATTTCCAGGTTTTCAGATTTTTTTTTTAATTTTATTTCTCACCTAGACCTAGCTCTGCGTCGAATTTCAGCTCAATAGCAGAAATTTTAATTTTTATGGGCGTAGCACAGCCCTCCTGGTTAAAATTTTCGGGTTTTCAGATTTTTCTGGTTCATTGCTCACCTAGATCTTCTCGTGTACCAAATTTTAGCTCCCTAGCTATAGCAGAAGTGCTTCATCAATTTAATGAGTGTGTCAGTGTTCAGTGGCCAGTGGTCGGTGAATATGTCTTAAGGTATGCACTTTTTGCACCTCTATATCTCCGAAAACTTTCACTGTAAAACTTTCAAACCTCGTATGTGAGGTTATATGAATTTATTCTAATTATGGTTTAAATATCATAGTTTTACGATTGAGGCGAACAAAGTTATGAGGGGGGTAAAAACAGCTCGAATGGCTTCGTGTAAATATACACACTGCGTGCATTGGCCAGAACTTGGCCTGGCGCACTGCCGTGCGCCTAGATAAAAAGTCCATAAAGTATTAGAATATGCCCTAAAAGCGTCAAATATGCTCTAAAATCGAAAAAAATTTAATGATATGCGAGTAAGACTGAAATATGCAAAAACATTCTTTAAAGGGAAAAATATGCAAAAATTTGCTTTAAGCAAATCAAAGCCAAAATTCATAAAAAGCTCTGAAACGGACAAGTAGCTCGTATTAATATGTTGCATAAGAAAGAACATGCAATTGCATATTTCGGTTTTCCTGGTTATACTTGTAAGCTTTTATACAAAGTTTATTTCACATTTTTATCACCTATTTGCTTGAATTATGTAAAGGCTATTATTATTATATTGTATAACATATTCCATTAAAGAAAGTCAAATTGATAAATGATAACTGTTTTGTGCAAATTATGTTAATAAAACTTTTCAATTTAAAAGCAAAAAAAAAATACATAAAAAATATATAAAGAAAAGGCGGGGTGGGGTGTTTTAATCTATAAGCTTTTTTTTATAATCATTAAAACCGCGTTTGCATATTTTTTTTATTAGCAATATGTTAATAAGAAATCGCTTTAATATGTTTATTTTTTGTTTTTCAATATAAATATAAAAAGGTTTGTGTCCTAAATCTTTTGTTTTGCAAGATGACTTAAACAACAAATGAATTATTTTATTCAAAAGAAGTTATTATATAACATAAATTATATAAACCATTATTTACAGTTCATTAAATCATATGTCAGCTTAGGTTTTTTTTAAGAATATTTCAAATTTTAGCCTATAGCTTTAGTTGCTAGTGCTTTACCTTAGTGCTTAAGGTTTATTATAATTTTAATTATAGTAAATTAAAATAAATATATAAATAAATTATTTAAAAAAAAAATTGGTTAATATATTTTTTCCCCAATTTGTTTAGCAACATTTTAAGTGACCTGTCAAAGATTTAAAAACAAATAGTTAATTTACGTTTGTGTGTCTATGTGTGCTAGTAAACGATATTTTTTGTTTATAAACATGTGAGTAAGTAAAAAGCTTTTCTGCGATTTTTCTCGCTCTTTGAGATACAAAAACTAAAAATAAAATTAAATCCATTTGTGTTCATTTCGCTTAAAATCGCTGTTTTTGTACTCTAGTGCTGTTGTTTTATTTTTCGATTTTTTTTTCAGTTACTTTGTGATATTTGTCGGCTTCTTTTTATTAATTTTTTTTTCACTTACATCTTCTTTTGCTTTATCGTTATATTTGAAGTTTTGTCTTGATTTTGGTTTTATACAACGAACAGGTTCGTTTCTTTTTTTTAGTTTAGCTTTATTCATATTGTACAAGTGTAATACTTTTTTAAAGCTTGAAACTTCCATAACAAAACAGAGACTACCACAACAACAAATTGTTTTTTGGTATGCCACTGTGGTTTACCCAGTGTTGTCAAGCTTTTTCAACACAAAATGGAGGTAAAAAGCCTTTAATACTTTCTGTTAGAACTAAAGTTCGCCAAACTATGTTTTGTTTAAATAAATCAATTTTTTTAACCGATTTAAAAAAAAGGAGGAAGTTATCAATTCGTCTGTATTTTTTTTTTTTTTTTGACATTTTTGCGTCACAACTCGGTACCCAACTGTAAAAATTCTTTTTTGTTAATTAGTGTTTTTTATGGGAATTGTTACAATTTAAGTTTAAAATTTTTTAAACGCACTAATAATCCGAAATTAATATTTTACGTATTAACGCACCTTTTCACAATGTCTGGTTAAAAGATAACAGGGACTTTAACGGCAAGTTTTGTATGAAGAACTTGTAGTTAAAGTTCACGTTAACTCTTAACCATACATTGTGAAAAGTGACGTAAGTAAAATATATTTTCATTAAAAATGCATTGAAATTGATTATTGAGGGGATCCAGCTAAACTCCTCAATAATCAATTTCAATGTATTTTTAATAAAAAAATATTTTACTTAATAAGTAAAATATTAATTTGGGATTATTATTAGTGTGTTTAAAAAATTCTTTTTTTTTTTTTTTTTTTTTTTTTTTTTTGTTTGAGACGTTTTAGCTTCCAATGGGTCCCATTGTAAAAGAAAAGTGGAGACAAGCCCACAATTGTTTTTATTTAATTTCATGATATTCTACTTATTTGATTGCTGCAAAACCTATAGAACACCATTGGTTCTTGTAATTACACAATTTTAAAGTTGAAAAAATGGGCGGGGCTACGGCCATTAAAATGTATTTTTATATTGCACGTGGTTTTACTTAACCGATTTTTATGAAACTTACCACACACATTGAGATCTTAAATAAACACAATATTTCTTTGAAAAAAAAATTGGCGAAGGAAGTCCCATTAAAATTTTATATTTCATTTTAAGTGGTTCAACTTTATCGATTTTTACCAAACTGAGCTCTTGCATTTATAAAAATGGACGGAGGTACGCCCATTAAATCTTAATTTTATATTTCACGTAATTTTTTCTAACCAACAGATTTAAAAAAAAAAATATTTTTTTGAAAGAGTTTACTTCCAGTTTGGTCCCATAAATTTTTTTTCGAAAAAGTTCTATCAGATTTTTGCATTGAAGTTGGTTTTTTGGTAGAATCATTTAGCTTATTTTAAGTTTGAATGGGCGTGGCGCCATCCAGTCTTTGCATCACAAAGTGATGTCAAGCCAACAGCCCAGAGTGTTTGCCAAGTTTCGCAGGAATCGGATGAATTGAAGTTTATATAATATTATACTAAGAATTCAGGGGCGTAGCCCGCCTACCTTTTTTAATTGCAAATTTAAGTCACTCTTAGAACTCGAGGTAAAAGATAAGTTTTGTAAGAGGCGCTAAAATAGAAACATGTGGAATATAATAACAAATTTTAATGGGCATGACTCCGCCCATTTTTTAATTCGATTTAATGTCATTAAGGGAGACCAATATGTGTGCGAAGTTTCGTAGCAATCGAATAAATAAAAATGAAATGGTAAACTAATAGAACACATTGATTATTCAGTTCTTGTTTCAACTTTGATATTTGTTGAGCTTCTCATTTGTTTAAATGAAAGATTGACACAATATCTCTAGCTGTTATTAGAAATTTTTTGGTAAAGGTTCCTGGATTATCTGCATTAGCAATAGTGAAAGGCGCATAGGATCCCCCAAAAGCCCTCAGTAATCAATTTCAATGTATTGTTAATAAAAAAATATTTTACTGAATAAGTAAAATAATAATTTGGAATTATTAGTGCGTAAACAAGTGTTAAACTTAAATTTTAGCAATTCCAAAAAAAAAAACACTAACAATTCAGAAAATGAACGAAAAATTTTCGGAGGCGTGGTCCCGCCTACTTTTTTTTTGCAATAAAGCCAAATTGAAGCCAAACATTCCCAGAAAAAAGTAATTTTTAAGCTCTACCTCAAAATAACGGAATTGTGAAGTAATATACATTAAAAAATATATAATGCAGAGAAATTGATAGCGTCCCCATTTTAGGATCGAGTACACCAAAGGTGTAGGAACCCTATTGTTTTCGCTACGCTGTCCGTCCGTCCTGTAATTTTAAGAACTTGCTGTTATCTTGGAAACCGTAAGAGGCAAACTCTTAAAATTTTCAAAAACACTAAAAATAAAAAATTCCAAAATTAAAAAATTAAAAAATCGCCAAGCTAAAAAAAATCGTCAAAAACCAAAAAAAAAATTGCCAAAACGAAAAAAGCGCCAAACTAAAAAAAAGCTCTAACACTAAAATAAATCGTCAAACACAGAAAAAAATGCTAAAATGAAAAGAACGCCAAAACTAAAATAACGCCAAAACCGTAAAAAATCGCCAAAACAAAAAAAGCGCTAAAACTAAAAAACAATCTCTTAAACTAACATTAATTACCAAAAACGAACAAATGCCACAACTGAAAAAATCTCAAAAACGAAAAAATTGTCAAAACTATAGGCTAAAGTTCGTATAGTATTACATATCTAGTGTCCGTAGGGGACCCTTCGTGCGCGTGTAAAAGTTGCACTTTACTGAATTTTTTTTTGAAGTCGGCTAAAAATAGAAGTATAAAGAAGCTCTAGTCTGAAACAGCAAATTAGTACTCTTCCACAAAATCACACAACAGTTTAAAAAATCTATTATTTATGGATGTTATATAAAAATGTTTTATCAATATGTATATAAAACAATTTTTTAAAGATGAAAACTTTTGAAAAACGCTACATTACAACACTGCTGCTTACAAGCAGCGCTTGCAAACACAACAAACATGCCACATTTAATAAAAGCATTAAAAAGTTTAGTCTACGACATTAACTCTTAACGTTACAACACAAGTAACGGAAAGAAATTTGAAATTTTGAAAACGATTCGTGTGATCATTTTAAGAGTAGGTTAATTGAAAAATCAAATAACTTTCAATTTTAACAAAAAAAAATATATAAAAAATAATAGATAAGAAATTAAAAAGCGGGATTTAGTGAGTGAATGAATTTTTGAATTACAAACAAAACCAGTTAAAGTTCACATAATACAAATCAGCAAATAGCAAAAAAAAAAAAAAATCGTAAACAATAATAAAAAATATTAATTTTTAAATTGTTATGTTAAACTCAGCAAATAAAAAGTAAAATTTAAAAGTGCTAAAAATTTTTGTTTATAATCAAAAAAAGTAAGAAAAAAAAAGGAAAAGTGGTACGTGTCTTTAGAAATATAAATATAAAAGCATAGAAAAAAGAAATTAAAATTGCCATACTTTTATAAAAAAAGCCAACCAATCAATCGATTTAGTAAATGTTAATAATTAACAAGTGAAATTTTTATGTTGTTGCAAAAGTCTCTTTGAGTTTTTCTGTTCTAATTAAAAAATATACACAACGATTGTTTTTTAAATTCACCTACGTGATCATTTTAATATCACTATACCAGTTGGATTATTAAAGGAAGTTATTTTAAATTTTGGGTGAATATACTATTGGAAAAAATTCTTAATTACTTTAAATAAAAATCTATGATAAGCAACCAGTTCTTAAAATTGTTTAAGCAACTTCCTTAAATTATTTATTTGATTTATAATACCAGAAATATAGACAAATTGCCTTTTTAATATGTGTTTTTAGATAACACGACTTAGAGCTAATTTAAAGTTTATGTTACCAATTTAAATGAATTTATACATTAATTACTATCAGCTGTTAAACAGCCTTTTGAAGCTTTATGAAAGAGCACACAACAGCACCTGTATCTTTACGAAAGCAAAGAAAAAAAAGATTTTATGTTTATGTGAGCCTTTATTACTTAATAAATACTTCTGTTGTTTTAAATTTTTTCTAAGATATTTTCATCAAAGAGCTTGCTGGCTTATAGAACATTTCTTGCACATAATTTGTGCAAAGGGAGTAATCCAAAAAGTTGCATAAATTTTAAATTGCATAACATTAATTATAAGGCATAAGCCATAAAATAAATTTTTTTATCCCTTTAAAAAAAATATATACAATAATGATTTAATTATGGCCAGTTCAAAGTATACATTCTTTTCATAAAAACAAATTTTAAGTTCAAAATTCGTAATCGTAGAATTATTATTATACTAGCTCAGCCTGCGAAACGTTGCCTTGCCCTCAATTAATTATTTTTTTTTTCGTTTACGTAGGGTATTTTATTTACACTTGATCTATCTAAAATTCATATTTCATCAAAATTGGTAAAATATTTTCAGATATGCAGTAATTCTCCCTATGTCCCTATGAGAACAGCGTACGCACGTTAGTACCAAATCACACTGTGCAAGTCTTATTGCTAAGCTGATTAGTTTCAGGGAGAGAGAAACGAGGGGAACAGCAACGTTTCTTCCCCCCCCCCCCCCCCGTCTCTCACTCTCCTAATAAACTAATCAGCTTAGCAATAAGACTTGCATAGTGTAAATAGGAACTTAAAAAGACTTTGTTTTTCTTTTGAGTACGCAAACTATTGCTTTAATAGATCTCTTCTAAAACAATAATTAATATTTTCTAGGTATTAGGGGCTTACTGCCCCTGGACCCTATTTTAAGCTTCTTAGTGGAATCTTATATACGCTCTGTCCGTTAGGAAGTTCCATTCGTTATTTTTTTTTAATGTTAAGAACGCACAGGCAGTCCGAAGATTACCATCCACAAAAATCACACATGTAAAAATAAAAACATATAAATATCCCAGGAAATATTACTGCTTCCCAAGAGCATTTTAGTATGGGATATAATGTTAGAGAATCACTTACTGTTGCGCATGAATAAAGAAATTTGGTTTGTTCGAAATGAGCCAGCTAGAAGCAATACATTCAGCTTCCAAAAAGCTATGAAATTTTTGCATTATCAAAAGGCTTCACAGAACTAATAATAGCCCAATTCACAATCTTGTGCAACTGGTCTTGCATCGTTGCAAGTGCAAAATGGTATAGTATATTAATACTTACCTCTTAAAAATTATTAGTGGTGAGTATCAATATACTATACCATTTTGCAAATGTTGTTGCATCGTTGGATGTGCAAAGTGGTTTAGTATTGATACTCACCACTAAAAATTGTTAAGTGGTGAGTATCAATATACTTTACCATTTTGCACATGCAACGATGCAAAACCATTTGCACAAGATTGTGAATTGGGCTATAGTTTTTGTGTACTCAGTTGCAAAATTTACTGGGTTGCAATTTTTTTTTTTTACTGTTTTCCTACTTTTTTAGAGAGGCCGCCTTACGTTAGTGTTTTTCAGAAAATAAATAATAAAAACATCTTGGTAAAACTATTATGTTAAGCTTGCATTCAAACGAATGAGAAGTCTAAGTAATACCAAATTTAAAACAAACCTTCAATAACAAATTAGGTATTTTATTTTCCTACTTTATGGTAATTTTAAGTGAAACTTTTAAAAGAAAAGTCCCACTGTAGATGCCGGAAGTTTAAACGGTGTGGGGATGAATGTAACAGGGATGGTTTTTCGATTAAATTCTGAATCAGTTTGATGTATTTTAAGGTTTCAATTAGCAAAAACTTGATTTTGTTGATGATTTTTAGGCATTAGTTCTTGAGTTTGCTGAACTTTGAAAGATTTAAATCTTTGAGCGAAATACGGCATAATATCGTTGTTAGAATATCCAATTAAAAATATGATTCAGAAAGGGATTGAACTGGGTTTTCCTCAACACCATGGTTTACAAAAAAAAATTCTACAAAAATAGGCTATTATGATTTCCGACTGTTGGACATTAATTTAAAAGCGTCCAGAAGTCTCCTTCAGTATTATTTTTTTTCTCGTCTTCTACGATTTTTGAAAAAAATTACCAAAATAATCCTTAAAATTTAATTTTTTTATAATTTTTGTAATTCATAACTTTTGACTGCTAAACTTTAATCTAGAAGCGTCCAGGAATCTCCTCTCTATATTTTAAAAAAAATTTCCAAAATAATTTTACCTATTTAAATTTTTTTTTAATTGTGTTGTTAATTACTACAAAAACAGGCTGTTATGACTATCGACTACTAGAAATTAATACAGAGGTGTCCAGGAATCATCTATAGTATTATTTTCGTCCTCATTTCCTACAGTTTTTGAAAAAATCACCAAAATCTATAATACCGCTGTGGGTTGTATTGCTGTTGGATGTATTAAATAGTAGATCTAAATGAAGGCGGCATAGAAAAGGACCTTGATTTAAAATTTTTGGTACATTTTGCTTAAAAAAATATAATGTCAAGTCTAGTTAGTGTGAAAAAACTAATTTTTATTATTTATTTTTTTGTTAACAGTGCTCTGCTAAACACGGCGGTTTGTGTCTATGGTTATAAATTTTAAAATTTATATTCACACCTGTTGAATGGTCCTTAAGAGGGAATAATTTTGCTATAAAGGAAACAATTTTCCCAGTTCTTAACCCGCCAGACTTAAGCATATCACACTGTATATAATTTTCGCAGTAAAGAATCATTAAGAGCAAGATTTTTATATACTAAGAAAGCTTTAGGATTTATCAGCTTTTCTTACTGATAGATATTTTTCTCAAGAAATTTTGTTTGACATATGAGTTTTCATATTAAATTTTTTTTTCTAAAATATTGTCCGAAATGCCACTAAATCTGTCTTTTTAAACAGTCATCAGCAGCACTATTCCTAGAAGGTTCGATAACTGTAGTTTATCACAGTGACTACTAATCTTTGCCAGAGAGTACTATTTTTAATTAAATTTCTGTATTATTTATTATTAATTTGTTGTATTCATTAATCTATTAATAAATTAATCAATTTTACCATGCTGGTTAAGTGGATAACAGTGGGCTGCTAAAGACAAAATGGCTCTGCTAAAACTTTTGGATTTTGTCTCGGCTAGTGAAATTCAAATTTATCTCCACACACATAAATTTTTATCAACCATAAAAAAAATTAATGAAGTAATTTTTCCCTCTGCAGAATTAAATTTATGTATATCGATGGCTGAATGTAAAAAGGTGTATCTCGATTTTTTTAAAATTCGCGTTTTTAATGTTTCTGGTAGCCAACATTTTTCTTAAGGAACTAAAAGATTTATGGCCACTTAAAAAATTATTTTCGCATGTAAATATTTAAAGTTTGACTTTAATGCAGTTTTTTCAATAACGCCAAAAAAAAGTTTAATCGTCGTAATTTTGGATATTAATTTTTTTTCTCAAAAATCGATTTTCGTTAAAAAACGAAGTTCAACAACATTTCGCTTAAGCTTTTTTGCCGTTATGGCTCGATATACAAGCGTTGAACATACATTCGATATCGAACAAACACCTAAAACATTTTCATTTAATGTCTATTGAAATGTTTTCGTATGAAAATCAATGAAAATCTTTCTTTAATTTAACGTCTATAATTAATGAAGTTATTAATTGAATTAATTATTTTATTAAAAAGGCAAAAAATATAAGTTAGGTTAAAATTAACATTGAATTAAAACTTATCTTGTTTGTTAATGTATTCAATCAAAGCACTTACACACAAAAATATTTACATTACATATCGAGCCAAAACCGCCAAAAAAAGCTTAAGCAACATATTTTTTTAACTTCGTTTTTTTAACGAAAATCTCTTATGTGCGATCGTAAACAATCGATTTTCGTTAAAAAAAATTAAGCTCGGAAATAATGTCGCTTTAACTTTTTTTGGCGGTTATGGTACGATATGTTCTTAAGCATTATTACAATAAAAAGATTTTAACTCTTTAACAGTTCTTTTGCCTCAAAACATTCGCCATTAATTTGGTCATGGCAGTTAAAACGTTAAACTATTTTTTTATTTTTATATCAAACTGTAATTTAAAAAACGTTATAAATTCATTGCAACCAGCCAACAAGACACAAGAAGAGTAAACAATATTATTCGCTCAAATCTTTACCTTTATCTTTTTTGGCTAATAGCCATTTATGCATTATTTAAAATACCATAAAATAAATCTTTATTATTGAGAATATTTTCAACTGCAGTTATGTATTTTTCCCATAAATAAAATGAACTAACATTTATTATTTGAAAGCGACCACCTGTGCTTGCAAACGTAATTGTTGCAAAAAAGAAATAATAAAAAATTATTTGAAAATATAATAGATACAGAGCGGGGCTTGTATGCTTAGTTTTATGCAAACCACATGATCGAAATATCATCCCAGAGAATTTCAGGTAAAAGTTTGTATATACATTTTCCTATATTCCTAAGCTAAGCGTTACGTTTTGTACACGAAAATTTAATGCACCATCTTGAATTCATTTTAATTTAAAGTTATAATATCAAATAAATATTTATAGCTCTTAACTTCGGAAATTTTTTTCTCCAATTACCAACTTCAAATAAACAAAATATACAAATATTCAATTAAAAAATGTAATTGAGTCAATTAAACTTTTATTTAAACATTAAATTGATTAAAAAGTTAATTAAAAATTTCATTTAATCAGTTAAACTTTTGTTTAGAAATTTAATTGCTTAAAAGTTAAATTAAAAATTTTATTGAATCAATTAAAAAATTAATTGTTTAAAAGTTTAATTAAAATGTAACTGAATTAGTTCAACTTTTGTTAAAAGATTTAATCAATTAAAAACTTTGATTAAAAATTTAGCGGATACAAAGTTTAATTAAAAATTTAATTAAATCTTTTGTTTAAAAATTTAATTAATAAAAAAGTTTAATTGACACAATTGAATTGTTAATTGGTTTTAATTTTTTTTTTTCAATCAAAAGTGTTGATTGGAAAAATATTTTTTTCTATGTAAAAAATTTTATTTTTAAAATGGAGGAAACAAGTAGAAAACGAAGCTAGAAGCATGCTGAGAAGCTGGAGCAAAGTAAAATCTGTAGCATCTGATGAGGCACAATTCAATCAATTTGTTGAGGCCATATGTTTCTTGTAGGAACAACGGAAGCATGTATAGGGTGTTTTTTTTATAGAGTGGCACAATTTTAAATCATAATATCAATGAAACGGACTTTATTGGAAAGAAAATTTTATGAAATTAATGTTAAAATATGATATCTGCGATGTAGCCCCCACGGCTGGCGCGTAAGAGGCGCAATCTGAAACACCAATTTTCAACAACTTTTCGCAGCATTTGCGGCCGTATTTCGTCGATAACTCTGTAATTTTTTGTGGGTGTAATGGTGTTTCGATAAAAGCGTGTGGATTACGTTCACTACAAATGCGACAATTCTGCTTACTTACGATTATGTACGGCATAAAATGGAAGAAGTGCACGATGAGTTTGACGAATAGAACAATTATTTTGATTAAAAACTTCTACAGTTTGCACGCATTGCTCTGGTGTTAGTCGATTCATGACGAAATTTCAAAGCAAACTAAACAAAAAGCAACTATCAGCTGTTAAATGGGTGCTCAGATAAAGCAGTGATGCCAACTCAAAGTTGTGACTCTCTAAAAAGAAACACCCATTATAAGCATATATCGTACCATAACTGCCAAAATAGCTTAAGCGACATAATTTTCGAACTTCAATGTTTGACCGAAATCGATTATTTGCAATCGTAAATATTCGATTTTCGTCAAAAAAAAACGAAGTCCAAAAAATGTATCGCTTAAGCTATTTTAGCGGTTATGGCTCCATATATTTGTCTACAGAATTCTGCACAACGATTTTCCATATGGAAATAAGTTTAAAATTACCTAATTTGTAATTCAAGCATAAATCGGTACCAAACTTTACATGAAAATTCTTTTTTGCACAGAAAAAGTTTTTCATCAATTCATTGATTCAATTAAATTTTTAATTATTGATATTATCAAATTGTTTACAGGAGAAAATTTAATTAATTTTAATTAATTGATATTACAAAATTTTTCATATTTTTGTTTCGGTGTGCTTATGGTTAAAAAAATTTATATGCAAATGATTTTTTATTTTTTTTATGAATTGAAGTAAAGTTAAGCTTCAGCCTCGGCTTCTGTAAGGCCGTATCTAGAAAACTGCGACGAACTTTGGATTTCTACCCATCATAAGACTAGCTGAAGTATTTTTAGCCGTGAACTACATGTTTATTATCTAAAAGTGAAAGAAGAAAAACAGGAAAAAATAAGTTGACGAAAACTTTATTTATTAACTTACATATTTTATTTCTCCTTATAACTCCTCTCATAGTTTAATGATTCATTTTAACCATCCAAGCAAAACCTCACAAGATATCATCATCTCTTTGATTTATTGATCTTAAAAGCAAAAGTAAACACTGCCAACTTAATGAGCATTAAAGTGTTTGCTTATTAACAACCGACAACTGAATCAGACTTCATAATATAATAATAAAGAAAAGAAGCAAACAACAATAATAATCATATAAAAAATTAATAAAATCTATAACGTGTGAATAAAATTCACATGCTTTTTTTTCTTAGACAAAAAGACAAAAGCACACAAAGTTGTGAAGTAGAAAAAAAGAGAACTTCTAAAAAAAAATAAAGTTTGTAGCAATTGTGAACATAAAGACAAATCTAAATACCAACCCAAAATGACATAAATAACCGTAGGAGCCAGGGAGTGAAGCAATAACGCGGCTAATAGCAACAGTGCAAAATAAAAATCCCACATTTTAAGTCGCAAACAAAATAATTGTGCATAAATATTATGTACGGTTGATGAAGAAGTTTACTCTTGATGTTTGTAGTGCGTGGTGGGGTTGAAAAGTCATTGAATGCGATGTGTGAAATGCAAAAACATATTTTCTATTTATTTATCTATTAAGGGCCATTATTACAACTTACAAATAGTTAATTTTAGTATATTATCTGACAGGTAAATATATGTATCTATATAATTAATAGGCGAACATGTTTTTTGTAATCCCTTTAAGCTGGTATCACTACACCGATTTTAAAAAGATTTATATGGTTTTAAAGTGCAGAATCTATTATTTTATTGAAATCGGTTTAGTATTTTGGGAGCTATAAGCGTTTAAAGTTGCTACTACTACATGCAAACATATTACACACGCATTTATTAGCTTACAAGTAAATAAATTCAGTAAAGTGCGACTCTGACTCGCGCGCGAAGGGTTCCGTACGATCACTAGATATGTAATTTAATACAAACTTCATCCTATATAATATATAGTTTTGGCATTTTTTTCGTTTTTGGGGTCTTTTCGGTTTTTTTGTTTTGGCGTTTTTTGCGTTTTTTTTTCGGTTTTGACGATTTTTTTAAGTTTTGGCTATTTTTTTAGTTTTGACACTTTATTTTCTCGTTTTGGCGATTTTTTTTTGGTTTTTGGCGTTTTTTCATTTTGGCGTTTTTTTTACTTTTGGCGATTTTTTTCATTTTTGCGATTTTTTTTTATTTAAATTTTTTTTTATTTTTGGCGACATTTTCGCGTTTTGGCGATTTTTTAGATTTTTGGCGTTTTTTTCATTTTGGCGTTTATTTTTAATTTTGGCGATTTTTTCGAATTTGGCGATTTATTTTAGTGTTGGAATTTTTTTTTTAATTTTGGCGATTTTTTTCGTTTTTCCGATCTTTTTTTAATTTTTGGCGATTTTTTTTTTTGGTTTGGCGATTTTACAATTTTCGGTTTTTTCAGTTTTACCGTTTTTGAAAATTTCAAGTGTTTGCCTCTTACGGTTTCCAAGATATAGCAAATTGTCAAAATTACATAGTCAAAATTGCATTAACTGATGGACCACCCTTTAATTTTAATTTTTTTAAATTTTAGTGTTAATTGTTGTAGTCTGTATAAAAACACACTAATTTTACAAATTTCAAATTTCAATATACATATGTTCATACAATTGTATGTATATTACATGGGATTTTAACATTTTTCGTTGCTCGTTTTGGAACACCCTTTAATTTTTAATTCTCATGTATTTGTTGTTGTAGCGGCCAAATTTCCAAATTTCAGGTCCGTAGCTCTTACGGTTCCTGAGAAAATACCGTGTGACGGACAGACGGACAGACGGACAGCGTAGCGAAAACAATAGGGTTCCTTTTCACCTTTGGTGTACGGAACCCTAAAAAGAACCAAAACATGAGTGTGTGTGTGTGTGTGTGTTTGTAGTATTTCTCTTGATCTAACAATTTTTTTCTCTTATTTGTTGTTTTATGAAAACCATAATACTTAAAGGAAGAGAGTTGAATAAATTGAATTAACTTGGTTAAAGGGATTTTGTTTATGTTTTTTTTAATTTCATGTATTATTAATTATGCTTGCATATGTATGTATGTAAGTTTGTGTGTGGCTGTGTTTTAATGAATCTTTTATGATGTTTAGATACATTTTCTTTGAATCTCAAATTATTTACATTTTGATTCTAGAATACGGACGAGTGCGTCGTCCTTTTGGTATATCTAGTTTTGATTATTACAAGTAAACATTAATGTAAAAGTGACTGACAAGCTAACAGCAAGTGTATCCTCATGGTAACTTTCAAAGTGAACTTTAAGCATTTTAACAGTCAAAGTAGCCTGTATGTACACTAGAGTTGCCACAATACATCATTTGTATTAATTATTTTATCGTGCAGTTGTAATAATGAAAAAAATTAATGGTCAGTTTATCGTTCACGTTAGCTAATGTTAAGGTTAACTATCAGGAACTTTATCTTTAGGTTGTAATAATGGCCCGAAGTGTTGCAAATACTTAACTTAAATGAACATATCAATAATGCACTCTTCAAAAATTAGAGTGGCAGCAGACCACGGCATTCAATGGAAATTGAACTCGCGATGGCTATCCAGCAGTTAGGGTTGCCAGACAGCCTGAAATGGCCTGGAGTATCCAGTTTTTTTGAGAATTTTCTAGTTACCGTTTAAAATACAATTTGTCCATTCAAAAAAAAAATTTCTTTAATTTTTAAAAATTGATTTTTTTAATTAATTACACAGCGGAACAGTGGTTCTATTGTTCAAATAAAAATAGCCAATTTTTATGTATTTCTATCTGCTGATTACGATTATGATTACATCATCAGTTTTACTCTAACAGCTCTAGTTTTAAAGATATAATGACATTTAGTATTTGCATAATTTACACCACTTTTTATAATTCACTTAATATATCACGAATGGTCCTCCAAACCGAAAAATACTTTCTGGATTATTAATAATAAATAAAAAATTTAGTAAGGAGCGACTTTTTCTCGCACACGTACGGACACTACATATGTAATACTATACGAACTTTAGCCTATATAATAAGTTCCTGCACAAGACCATTTATAAGACCTTTCAAGACATGAGAGATTTTTCAATAATTTTTTATTACAGCGAAATATTCTAAAACAAAAGCTAAACAACACTGTTGGCAAGACATTTTTTCAGTTGTTGAACTTCCATAACTTGAATCACCCTTGTCCAAACAAAAAACTTCAAGTTAGAGAGACTTCAAATTAGTGATGAGCGATAGCGTGATTTTTTAATAATGTTGCTCCTTGTGAACGTGATTTCTAAATCGCTGTTCTTTTAAACTGTGACTGTGATCACAGTTCAGCAATATTTTGTTTGTAGCAGTTGTGTTATTTTGAGAAAATCTAATAAGAAGAACAGCAGTGAAATTAAACAGTGACTGTGATCACGATTTAACACATTTCAGCTCTTCTGCTTGAAAAGTATTTATTAGTATTGGTGTCTTGATAAATACTAATAAGAAGAGCGACAAGAATACACAATTAGCAATCAACCCCATCCATACATTGAGAATTGTCATATAACAGGCAGAGAGACAATAAAATTGCAAATATAAAAATGTGAGCTGTACATAGTTGCCAGAAAAGACGATTTGACACGATTTGACGATTTTTTCTTGACAAAAGCTAAATGTATAAAAAAAAATTAATGTGGTAGCTTCATTTATTGTAAAGTAAGCATACAAGAACATTCACAGTTTGTATGAAAGAACTATATTTCCAAAACCTGTTACTTGATAAATTCAGTCACAGTTGTGATATGTGATTTTTCAATCGCTGTGAAAAAGTAACAGGTTTCCAAATATCGCTCAACCTTACTTCAAATTGTGGAGTATGTTTCGAAAGTTTAGCATTTAATAAAAAAATATTTTTTACTAACTTTTATTCCTTTTTACTTTTAATAAAAAGAATTGAAAATGTGTATGTTATTTATTATATGTTAAAATACTGAGTAATTTTTGGCTGAATTTGTTTAGTTTTGTTTTCTATAAAAAGTGTTTCTAATTTGTGTAGAGCTTTGTAGTGGCCGTCAGTCGTATTTTCATTTGTGTGTAAATATAAATTCAAATTATTCAACGAATCCTTCATAGCTTCCCTGGAGGGTTTTTTAACAGTTTCTTCAACTATGTCCTCCTTATCACTATCTATTGTGGTTCCAGTGTGCGATACTGATTCGGTGGATGCAGTCTATACGCGTTATAGCAGTTTTATACGCGTTATAGCTTCTTTTAATATTCTATTTCGATAATAAACTTTCAAGCAGCGAATTGCACCCTGGTCAAGTTTTTGTAATTTTGATGTCATATTTGCAGGGAAAAATTAAATTTATAAAAACTTTGCAAGGCTTTGTACCATCATTTTTCTTCAAGTTAGAGAAAAATTCAAGTTATGAAAGTTCAAGTAATAGGAAAAAATCTAAAGGAACTTATCTGCTTGCCACTGTTGCCATGCGAGTTGCTTCAACTTATAGAAACTTCAATTTATAGAAGTTCAACTGTATATAGTTTCGGAATTTTTTTAGGTTTAGGGATTTTTTCGGTTTTTGGCGTTTTTTAAGTTTTGGCGTTTTTTTTTAGTTTTTGGCTTTTTTTTAGTTTTGGCAATTTTTTCTAATTTTGGCGATTTTTTCTAATATTGGCGTTTTTTCCTTTTTTCGATTTTTTTTCATTTTGCAGATTTTTCGGTTTCTGGCGAATTATTTTAGTTTTAGATTTTTTTTTTTAATTTGGCGCTTTTTCCGCTTTGGCGCTTTTTTCGCTTTAGCAATTTTTTGTAGGTTTTTGGGCAATTTTTTTTTCGGTTTGGCAATTTAACAGTTTTGGGATTTTTTAGTTTTAGGGTTTTCGAAAATTTCAAAAGTTTGCCTCTTACGGTTTCCAAAATACAGCAAGTTGTCAAAATTACATTAACTGATAGAACACCCTTTAATTTTATTTTTATTTTTTTTAATTTTAGTGTTAATTGTTGTAGTCTATATAAAAATACACTTACTTTGCAAATTTCAAGTATCTATACATATATAATCGTATGTATATCACATGGGCTTTTAACATTTTTACTTGCCCGTTTTGGAACACCTTTTAATTTTTTACTATCATATATTTGTAGTTCTACATATTCTGTCAAAATATCAGATCCGTAGCTCTTACGGTTCTCGAGAAAACAGCCTGTGACGGAGAGACGGACATCGTAGCGAAAACAATAGAATTCCTTTTCACCTTTGGTGTACGGAACCCTAAAAAATTCAAAACCTAATCAAGTCTGATTTGTCTTAAATCGAAAGATTCGGTTCTAATAACCTCAAAAGTCTTCGTCAAATAGATTTTAGACAATTACTGATTTTTTTTAATACTCAAATCGGATGCCACAAGTTTAATCAAAATTTTTAGTCCAGCGGGATATTTGTAGCTCAGGAATGGCCTGTAAGGTCAACTGATTAACGTATTATTTTTTTCCAGTATTATTTTATTTAAATCGATTTCACATGGACAGAAAAAATTTAAAAAATTAATGCCGACCACTGGTATAGCAAAAAGCAGTAAATAAAAATAAAAAGATTTAAATCGTCCAAAAATAATGCGTTAAATTTTCTTAGATTTACTTTCTATTGTTAAAAACTTCAAAAGAAAAGTAAGAACATTTTGAAAAGTTTTAACAACATTTTATTACGAACACAATAAGAGAAAAATATCGCAAATAACTTAAATTTGAGCTTTATATTTTGTAAATTTAAATTGAATTAAGCTGCTCCAAGTGGTTGAAAAAAAATGGTTAAATCACAAAAAGAAGAAAAAAACTCGATTAACTTTCAATTTTAATTTGTATGATTGTATCTCAACATAAATCGCATAAATAAAGTATATGCAATAATTTATGAAATCGGCCAGCATTGGCAAACTTTATTTGTATCAAACTTTATTTGTATCAAATTCGATTTGCATACATCATTTGCTTATGGCTGCGAAAATAAATTAGACATACGAGTAAAATAAGTCTAGTTTTTTTTCAACTTTAACTAACATTAAAATTTGTTTTAAATTCTGTTAGAAATACTCATGAAATAATAGTAGTATTCGTTTGCAATAATTTTTTGCACGCCACACCCGAAATTGTATCGCTTTTGTTTTTGGTAATTTTTACACGAACCTTTTTTGCTTTAATATTTTAACAATTTATTGTTATTATATTTGGTATTATAATGATTTGAGTTACTTTTATTTTAAAAGGTGTTTAGAAATTAATTACTATTAACCAAATAATGTTTCATTTTAAAGGCAATTTAATGCCACATTTTATTTGTTTGCTAGATATTATTTGTTATGAGTGAAAAAGAGTTTGTATGTATGTATATATATATCACAGTATTGTTTCCCAACTCAAATGGCGTGCGAATATTAAGTTGATAACACTTATTTATTTACGTAGTAGACCTAATAAGTTATTAAAGTATTAGTATATTTTTTTCAATAATGTTCACGCAATGGACGAGTCTGAAATATTGCTCTTAAAAGCTCTCTTCCTTACTTAAAAGTACCATATCATATATATAACTTATAAAAAGTACCATTAAAAATATCTTTTAAGAAGAATTTTTTTCTCCCAAAAAGCATAAATTTTAAAAATTAATTTTTTTTAAGTTTTTTTTTTTCGAAAAGTTATTTTTCCCTCTCAAAACAATAAATAATGTTTCAAAAAATTTATTTTCTTATATCTAAAGTAGCCCACGAAAAAAGTACTTTTTTCAAAAATCCCCACAAAATTTTTGTTTTCAAATATTTATTTGAAAACAAAAGTCCATCTTCATTCAATACATACTTTGTTGTTGTAGTCTGTACAACAATTAACACTAAAATTTAAAAAAATTTAAATTAAAGGGTGTTCTATCAGTTAATGCAATTTTGACAACTTGTTGGAATTGCTTGAAATTTTCAAAAACGGTAAAACTAAAAAACCCCAAAATTATAAAATCGCCGAACAAAAAAAATCGTCAAAAATTTAAAAAAAACTCGCCATAACGAAAAAAAAATCGCCAAAATTAAAAAAAAAAATTCTAACACTAAAATAAATCGCCAAATTCGAAAAAATCGCCCAAATGAAAAAATCGCCAAAATAAAAAAAAACCCAAATAAATCGCCCAATCGAGAAAAAGGCTCAAAACTAAGAAATTGCCTATATGAAAACAAGCGCCAAAACTTAAAAAAAAGGTGCGAAAACCGAAAAAACGGCAAGAACCGAAAAAATCGCCAAAGCGAAAAAAAGTGCCAAAACAAAACAAGCGCCAAAATTAAAAAAAATCGCCACAAACGCCAAGACCGAAAAACGCCTTCAATTCTGATTTAGCGATATTTTCCCCCTCTAAATATTTTTTCCGTTTGATGATTTCTTTTTTGTTTTTGGAACGTAAGTTCCTTATAGCGCCATGCGTATAATTCAAAAGTTTTTTTTATTGAAAATAAAAAAAATACTGGCGAGTACTGGTTACAAAAACTGGTAACAACCAAAGAGAATAAAGGTGCTGCCAATGCGGGTGTTTTCGATTTTCAGTGTAGCCGTAATATTATAAATGCGAAAGTAAATTTATTGTTTTTTTGTTGAGATTTAACTGCTAAACCAAGAAACCGATTTTGATGAAATTCAAAAAATAGACAGATTTGAATTCAAAAGAAGGCAAAGGCTATTATATATTTTCAAAAATAGGACCAAAAGGGGTGGTTGGGCGAAATTGCATTTTCTTTGAAACTATCTATCTGATTTTGATAAAATTCGAAAAATAGATAGATCTGACTCTAAAAGAAGACATAGGCGCATAGTCATAGTTAAAACAAAGTCTACTTTATGAGTTTAAGACCAGTATTTTGTATGGCAATACTGGTTTTAAACTCTTAAAGTGTACTTTGTTTATGACTATGACTATGAGCCATTGTCTGTAGAGTTTTTCATAAATAGGACCACGAGGAGAGGTAAAGTGAAATGTCTTTCTCTTTAGACCCAGCAAAAAATTACACATTACCATTAGAACTACTTGCCATATAATGACTTACTTTTCTGATTGCCAATTTTCATTACTCGCTTACAAATCACATTACCTAAAATTTAAAAAAATTACGTGCAAGTTGCTAAATGAAGAGAATGATTTTTTTAGACGAAATAGATTACGTGAAATGTTGACAAATAAAAAAAAATGTAAGTACTTCTCAAGAATCGATTATTTTAGTCTCACGCCTTGTAGGGAAGTGCTTCCACCAAAAATGCTTAATTCCAAACTCGATTACCTTTTTTGAAATTTTTTGCTGAGGAACTATCTATGCGAGTTTTACTACATTTTTTTTAAAAAATAGTACCGCGAGGGGAAGCCAGGGTAAATTTCTGCCTTTTTGAAATATCTAACTGATTTTTATGAAATTCAAAACATGGATAGATCTGAGTCCGCAATGCCAGAACGGCTTTATATTTTAACAAAAATAAGCCTACTAGGAGGTAAGGAGCATTTTATAAGGTAAGTAAAACGTAAGGAAGTGCGGTCCTACCTGGTGTCCCATGACACCGTGCATTCTTATTTTTTTTTTTTTTTTGTCTTTTAAGAAATTTTTCCCAATCGACCCTTATTCGCTTTGTTCACTTTTATATGTTGGCGATTTATTACCAATTTAAAAAGTTTTTTTCTAGCGATTTTTTCCATTGTGGGAATAAAATTTTTTTAGTATTTGCTTATATATGAGCGCATTAATCAAAATTATTGGTAATAGAAAATGTTAAAGGCCCAACTATAATATGAATAAGCTAGCTTAAGCAACTGTGCGGTTACATATAAAACGCATGTGGCAAACTATAATGTACTTATTATATATAAATTTTATTAAAGCTATAGGTCTTTTTGTAATAAATTTAAATTTTATTTAATTTATCCGATATTTCGCTTCAACTTTGTGTAGCTTCTTCAGGAACAATTTAATTTCCTGTGTTGCTTAGCGATTCTTTTAGAATATTTCGCTGTAGTAAGGCATTTGAAAAAATCTCTCATGTCTTGAAAGGTCTTATAAATAGTCTTGTCAGGACACTAATGTATATTCACTGTTGTACTTTTTAGTAGGCAAAACAAATAAAACAAGTAATAAGGTGATGGATATATTTATATGGGAATTTTTAATAGATTAGGACATTCTTTCAAGTTAGTTTGATTGAATTGCATTCATTTAGGAGTTATGAGAATAAACAAAATTACTACAAAATTATTGACAATACCTAGATGTACAGCTGTGGTTAAAGAATACTTAAGTGCATGTAAGTACATTACGGCCACCTAAAAGTCACATCTGAATTATTTAAGCATTTGACAGACTTATCGTTCAATTCTGACATTAGCTTAAGCCAGCTTATTCATATTATAGTTGGGCCTTAATGCTTATAGATAAAAATGAGGGTTAAAAATAAAATCCGTAACTAATACAACAAATTTAAAATTAATTAATAATTAAAGAAAAATAACTCCATCGAAACATATCTTTTGAAATATTAACTTAATTTGGAACGTACCTTATTAACGTTAATGGGCTATGCGAAATTATACAAATTATTTAAAACAAAAGAACTATATGTTTTTTTTTATTTTAAAATAAAGCAATAAATCTTTTTCAATTACTTATGTTCAGGTGTATGTATGTATGAATATCAATACAACAATTTGCTGCCACAACTATATTGTCTATTTGTATAGAAAATTATGTCATTTATATAAGAATTTATTGAAAAAAATAAATATTGTTTTAGAATTCTGTTTGTGCTCATGTGTCGCTTGCACTGATTTCTTATTTATTAATTCACAACAAAAATCATTTCAATTTACAGCAAACGCTTGAGGTCTTCTATTTTGTTTAGCAGAAAAAAAACATGTCATGTTTTTGCAATCATTTTTACTGCTTTATAAATTCTAGCAAAATTCTTTTATGTACATACTTAGATATAAAAAAAATTGTTACCTTTAGCATTTTATTTCTTTTAAAATTTTATAGAAATATTTCAAAAAAATGTTGACCGTATCTTTGAGTTAGTTTTTTTATAATATAAATTATTTTTATATAATTAGTTAGTGTCTTAGGAAGGTTTCGTTTAATAAATAAAATTAATGTATTTAAAAGCTGTTTTTCTTCTTGTTTATTTAATTAAAATAACAGGCGTTGTTTTGGTTGCGAAAATAAAAATTCGATAAATTAATTAATAATAAGAAATTTATTAATTTATATTCATTAATCTTTTTTATGTCAATCTTAATGCTTTATAATTTGATAATTAAAATACTTTTTTTTAATACTCCTAATATCGCAAAAGTACAGAAAGCAAAAGCTTTTCAAAACATAAGACTTCAGCAACAAACCTTAATTATTAAAATAAATATTAAGTAAAAGTGTGTATTTACAAAACGAATGATTATCACATAAAAGTTTTGTAAATTCGTTTTTTTTTTAACCGGCCATAGCAGTAATTAAGGGCAACATTTTTATTTACCTCTAGCGTCTTTCAGTATACACGAGCGTTTAAATAATTAACAAAACATTTTAAAAGAAAATGAAGTTTAATAAGCAGTTCACTGCTGTCGTAATTGTCACTTATTACCGGCCCATAATATTAAATTTTCACCTAAAATCGTTGAAGTCACTTCCCGTCTATTTCTCTTTTATGTGTTAGCTTTTTTATTTTTATTTTTTTATTAAACTATAAAATGTTTAAAATAATTTTTTCACTTGATTTACAATCTGTCATAATTGCCGTTAACGTAATAACAATGTTATGCTGTTTTACAATTAAAAATAATGTAATGCAAGATTCGACTGTATATGTACGTAATCATACGTACGTATGTATGTGTGTGTGTGTATGTATAAATAATTTTTTTTTTTTTTACTTTATGCGTCTAGTCGTGAAGTCAACAATTCACACTGGGGCAAAAGAGAAATATTTTTGTAATAAATTAAAAAGATTCTAGATATTTACATATATTTACATATGTATATCACCAAAATGGATTACTTCCGATCGTAAACAATCGAATGCCTTAAAAAAAAAAACGAGTTCCAAAATATGTTTCGGTTAAGCTTTTTTGGCGTTTATAGCTCGATATTACAAAATCAAAAAAAGAACAGTTTTTTGCGACTTGAAAACAAATGTTTTTCAGATTTTAGAGATCTTAGTACCTATTTTACTTTAAATATTTATTTGTGTTCCTAAAAATTTAGAACTTTTTTGCACTCATGGGAAAACGGAAATTTTATAAAATTTTCTCATGTCAACAGAATATTTTTTTTTTTTTTTTTTCAAAAATACATATCTTAATTAGAACGAATCAAAAAAAAAGTGATTTTGTTACCCCTCTGAAAATAAAGCTTGATATGTTTTATGATGATTCCCAAAATATTTTGGTTCTAGTGTTGACCATCCGTGAGCTGGACCATTTTTGAAAAATGTCTTTTCTCAGTCTTTCGAATTGTTTTGTACGTTACTCCAAGACGACATAATAAAATCGAAAATAGTTTTGTTATATAAAACTTTACCACTTGTGACATACTAATTGAGATATTTAGCTACACAGAGAAAACAGATTCGTTGTGACAACCAAATTTGTTGCCAATTGAATTTTGGCGGTTGCAGCAACTATCATAGAATTCTGCTATAGCGACTGAAATTTTCTTGTGGTACCACTATATTTTAATTATAACCCCACACACAATAGTTGCAGCAACAGAAAAAATTGGTTGACAGTATGGAATTTGAAATAAATGTTATTCTTGCTACCGAAAATTTGGTTAATATAATTAAAACAATATCATAATTGGTACCTGTAAAAGCAAAATTGGCCTTCCTTGCTGAAATAAAAATGAACAATAAACGCTAATAAAAATACACAATTTAAGAAATTTATTATTTGACATATTGTCATAAGTTTATTTTAATTGAAATTTATTACCTAATGGTGAAGCATGTCTATATACATTTCTTCAACCAAACATTTTAAAAAGCCACAAACCTGTTGTCTTATGCACAGACTTTCAAAAACCATTTGAGAATTCACAAATCATAATATCTTTGAAAGTCACAAAAGTTAATTTTTTAATTTGCTGCTATAAACTATGATAGTAAGCTCAACCTCTAGTTAGTTGCAGCAACTGATTGAAAGTTTTTATTTTAATTTTAATATAGAACGACAATTTTTTAGTTGCTAATACCAAAAGTTGGTAGTAAAATCTAATTCGTAATATTTTATTCGGTTGGGTTAATCAATCAGTTAATTAGTCATGACAAAAGCATACGCTCGGTTGATGCAATCAATTTAAGTATTGTCACAATCATATCTTTGTTACAATTATGCTTTTATGGCAATGAACATGGATTGTTTTTTGGATTAACAGAAAATTGATAGCGTGAACTGAAATATAGTTAATGCAAATGATATTTTATTGGACTAACCGTTTTCCAGCCAATCTTTTTTCTGGGTGTACATATTTTCGTTTCGGTTTTTCATAAAAATTCTACGTATTTGGAAATAATGTTTTGCTTTTTAAATATAATCTGTTTTAAAATAATGTTAATTTATTTTTTTTGTAATTATTCACATAAAACGCGAAAATAGCGATATATTTTATCTTTTTTTAATATGGGTAATATGGGTATCAAATTTTTTCATTTTTCAATTATAATAATGTGGTGATAAGCAAAAGATCTGTTGACGATAGCATCAATAATTTTAAGACTCTATGTTACTCAAACCGCCCCGTCAGAAGAGGCATTTATCGTTATGAAAGTTTATGCTCCGTTTTGATTTCTCATAAAAAGTCAGCCTCATGCCATTCACGGAAGCCGCCACTTACTAAAATACATAAAATGGACACATATGCTTCCAATCGAACTTCAAGAAATTGTCAACCAAATAAACGGGGTTTTTGCACATTCAGAAAATATTTTACTCTTAATGGCAACAGACAAGGAAAAAGAAGTACGCTCGGAGGCATTAAGAATCATTTTCGAAGCACGCGATAGTAATATTGATGATATTCGAAAATTCAATATTCCAAAAATATTGTTCGAGTGCGAGTCCTTAAAAGATATGATAAATTGGAATGAAATTGGTCGCATTACTGAACCATCTCGTATACAATTTTATTCCCACCAGTACTTAAAAGGTCTTTGTGATTCTGAAGAAATTATTGAAATACTAGGTAAAGTCACAATTTAAAAACTGTTTATAGAGATAAAGGTAACTGCTTCTTTTACCGAAATCAATTTAGAATTCCCATGACATTCCCAAAACACGGAACGATTTGTTAAGCTAGTAAGCCAATCATGTCTTTCTGTTATCGAAAGGAATCGACCAGGGCCCTATTCCACAAAAAATTTATCAACTTTTCACTTTGCACTTATCAAATTGCATTTTTTGGCTAAGTGATAAGCGTTTATGTTCCACAATATTCTTTGCAAATTTCACTTGGCACTAAGCATATTTTTGCAAAGACTTTGCTCTCTTTGTAAATTTCTTGCACTCTTTGTAAAGTAATTGCGCTCTTTGCAAAGTCTTTGCGTTCTCCTGCAAAGTGAGTGGGCAAAGTGTTCCTGAAAACGTTTAAGCATCTTCGCATTTCTGTCTTAAAACTTTTCACTTTACATTCCTAAATAGAACTTGTTAAAGTTATCCGCAAAATAAAAATGAAAAAAATTTCAGAGTTTCATGTGATTAAAAATATATGTAATTTATTTGCTAGTTTTCAAACCAATAAAATAATTTTTGTTTAATAAAATTATTGAAAATGTATGCATCCATATTCATAAAAAATAAAATTTATTTGAAATCCATTTTTAGAAAACTTTGTATGAAAAGCTTAAAATAAAATACATTTTAAATTTATTTTAAATTTTATTAATATGGGTGTTAGAGCTGGGTCCAACTCATTCATTTTTGCCACAAACTCATTTAAATTACATGGGTTTGATCATAGGTTTGTGGCAAAAATGAACGAATGAACGAGTTGGACCCAGCTCTAATGGGGGTTAGAACATATTAAAGTTTACATTTCAATTTGAAGGTTAATAAATTAGAATCTTATTATTAGATAAATAGGCTGCTTGTGAGGAAGTTTTAAAAAAGCCCAATCCAAATTTTTAACGTAACGTTTTCAATGTGTTATTATACATTGGTTTTACTATCTTTAATAGAATATATAATAACGCTTAAAATAAGTTTATACAAATTTAATATAATAATATACATATGTAATTTAAAGCACAAATATTTTTTTCTTTTTTTTCATATCTATGTACATACGAACGCAATGTGAGATTGTATTGTTATAATTATTATTTTTGAAAATAATCGAAGATTTATCAACGAATTTTATTTTGTTAATTTGCAGAGAGATCGTTTACCTTGCAAATTTTTAACAAACTTATCAAAATTTACTTTGCAAAAATAGAATTTACAGTTATTGTGGTACGAAAAAGCATAATTTGTTGCAAAGTCTTTGCGAGTTACACTTTTCAATATTAACTTTGCACTTTGCAAGAGAGAGCGTACGTGGAACAGGAATCGCAAAGAGAGCATAAAAACTGCAAAAACTTTGCAAATTACACTTATCAATTTCAAATTTTCACTCATCAAATTTTACAGTTCTGAGGAACGAAAAGTTCTGCAAATTGTCGAAAAATTTGATAAGTGCAAAGTGAAAAGTTGATAAGTTGTTTTGTGGAATAGGGCCCAGGTCATATTGCAAATAAAATGCTCCGATTTATTGTCCGCACTTGATTTATAATCAAAAAATTTCACTTCTATCCCATTGTGCAGTGCTTGCTTATTTACTAAGATTCAATTTAACGATTTGAATGCCACGCTTTGAAACTCAATAAACTCACTTTATCTGTGATGAAAATATGGCATGTATTTGCTTTTAATGTTCGTTTTTTCATTTTAATTTCTATTTTTATTATATTTAATTTTTTTTTTCTCAATGAAGTTGAATGCGGTTGACCTTGCCTCTCCTCTTACATTGCACTCTTTACTGCTGTAACATAATCGCATGTTGAGATTCAACATTTTAAGGCACAACGTAAAGTGTGTTGAAAAGATATGTATACATGTACATAAGTATGCATGTATTTATGTAAATATGTATCTTAGAAAAATACAATAAATGTTCGATAGCATGCTTCATTGTTTGCATAATAAAATCTGCATTATGTGTTTACGGCAATTATGTTTTATTTTGTTAAACAATAGTAGAGAAGATGAGAAATTATAGCGTTTTGACAAAAAAAAATCAGTTTTTAAAATATTTCATGACACTTTGCACTTGTTCCTTTAAAGGGGGCCAACTAAAATCAAGAGAGTCTCCAAAGCCAGGTTCTGTTGGTAGTGCTTAACAATCTGCTTACATATTGCATGAAATTTGCTCGAGATAATGTATTTTGGAACTTATTTTTGGCATTAAGGATATATGTGTTTTTTGGCAGATCTGACAATGCTCTGACAGTGCACTGTTAATGAATGAGCACACTGTTGTAGCAAATTGAACAGAGTCAGTGTGTACACTTATTCTTTTGTAAATTCGGTAGAATCGACAAAAAAAATCGGCAGATTTCAATGAAATTCAATAGAAAATTTTTTTATTCAAAGAAACATAAAAAATAACAATTCAATGAAACATAAAAAATAACAAAATATATGTACTTATATATAGAGGGTAAGTGCAAGGAGTATCAAACTAAACAGGTTCCAAAAGCGCATTTAAAACTTCACATGTGATTAGAAATTAAAGTGACATAAACAATGAAGCATTTCCAATAAAAAAAAGTGTCATCCCCAGTCATTTGCGCTTACCTTTTATATAGATATGCTATGCATATATGTATGTATGTATAAAATAATATACATAAATAACAGGAATTCAGTTTTTGAATATAGGTTTTATAAAGCTACTAAAATAACTTTTATTTGACAAACATTTGTAACTACAAAGATTATATGTAAGATCCATTTATGAATTTAAACTTTTGTGCAAAAATTATTAAATCATTGGTAGGAATAAATATTTCATCCCCAAGGCACAATTCTCTGGCAAATATTAGGTTACTTATAGTTTCAGTTTTTAACCGATTTCTTTGTTCTCTTTTAATGATTGTCATGATAGAAAATGACCGCTCTGCGGCCGCACTGCTATGTGGCAAAATAGGCAATTTACACATATATCGACTTAAATTACTAAATAACAATATTCGGTAGATTTCAGGCCTTGTTCGGTAGAATTGGTAGATTGTTAAATTCACAAACATATTCGGTAGAATCTACCGAATATCGTTAGAAGTATGCACACTGAACAGAGTCTTAAAAGGTATTGCCATATGCAAAAATTTTCAGATCTATTGTTATGCGTTGCCAGGCTCAAAGTATTTGACAGCAATTGGGAATTATCTAATATAAATGCAAAAAGTGAAGCGATTGCCATGATTTTGGATGCACAGAATTTATTATATTTTTAATGTGTGTGAAGACAAATTCATAAAGTTGAATACGTTTTAAAAAATACCGCATGCGATATTTTTTTTTTAATTTAATTTATTACGCATTTTGTACGCATTTTGTACTAATATTAAAAGGTTTTTTTTTATAAAAATGTTCACTGGGGCCAAACCGTTCTTCTTCAAATCAAACCTAGTGGAAAATAAAGACAACAAGTTATACTGTTAAACTGCATTTATAATAAATCTGTATTATATTCATGGAAATTTTTACAAACTCTGGAAAAAATATAACTTAGTGAAAACATCTTACTTCGAGTTCTATGAGGGAAATGGTCAGTGTGGCCAAATCTTTCTTTCTGAGCAAATCAAGCTAAGTAGAAAATAAATGCAGGAAATTATACTAATAAATTGCATTTACAGTATATCTGAACTGTATTTGTAAAAATTTTTAGGAACTCTAAAAAAATATAACTTGGTCAAAAAAATCTTACATCGAGTTCTTTGAGGGAAAGATGTGCGTGCAGATAAATTTTGAAATGTGTAACCCTAGATACAAACCGTTGTGTTTAACAGAGCTCTTTTAAGAAAAAAAAGATCTCTGTTAAATAATAAAAATAATTTTTTCCCACAAAATCAACTTGATACTAGATTTTTTAAGCAAAATGAATCAGAAAATTGAAGCCGAAACCCTTCTGTATGCCTCCTTTATTTAGATATAAAATTTAATGCATCAATCAACACAAAAAGTCAATTATGTACCTCTATTGCAGTTTTCGACATCGTCGTCACTCTGGAGAGTGAGTAAACAAGCTTTAATTGGTATTGAGTTAAAGTGACGTCGATGTCGACAACTGCAATAAGGGTGCATATCTTAATAATATGGATTTTGTAATTTTTTTCAAAAATCGTAGGAGATGGGGAGAAAAATAATATTGAGGGAGACTCCTGGACGTCTCTTAATTAATGGCCAACAGTCGAAAGTCATAACAGCCTCTTCTTGTAGAAATCGCAACACAATTTCACAAAAAAAATTAAATTTGAAAAGTTATTTTGATAATTTTTTTTTTTTTTTTTAATCGTGGAAGACTTAAGGATGCCGTGATATACTATCCTACACAATCGTGCGAAAATACAACACTGTTATGATGGAGTCTATGAAAATTTTCAAAAGACAAAAACAATTCATCAGATCAGTGTTGTATTTTTTCGTGAACCGTGCGTTTGTGTGAGATATTAACTCATGGCCTTAAATAAAGAATTTAGCTTCTTGTAAAGCATATAATTAATCTTAAAAAAATGTAATCTACTCAAGCTAAATTGCAATACAAAATTAATCAAATATGTAATTCAAACAATCGCGCTGATAAAAAAAACAGAGCCCACACTTTATTTCGTCATAGTTTTTGCTCTATTTGTAGTTAACTGCTTAGACTGCCAGTTAGTAGTAAAATTTGTTTTATTTTATGGAAATGATTACAAGTACAATGTTGTTTGCAAGAAAAAAGCAAAAACAAAAAAAAATTAAAATAAAATTAATGCAAAAAACTAAAACAATAAAACTGCACTGCATTAAAATGAAGAGACGAGTAAAAAGTGTAAGTATTTGAAAACAAACCAGAAAACTTTGAAAATGCAAAAAAAAATCAGATTAGCGCTGCAAGCAATTTGTATTTTCGTTTCTACTATTTCTTCCTTTAGTCTGAAATTCATTTATTTGCATTAATGTGCATCTACAATTCATTGAACCACAAATTGCTTATTTATGGTGGTTGGTATTTTATTTATATATCTTTATTTACAAAATAGTAGAAATTGGTCATTTATTTGTCTAGTTCGTCTTGGCGAAGACACTTTCACCGGCTAAACGAGTTTTGGGATGATGTTTGCTATTTTTGTAGATATCGTCATTGCATTATGGGTGTATTTGAAGTTGAGTTTCGAAATAGCGTAATGATTTTTTCTATTTTGAAGTATGAAACTAAACAAAACAAAAACCAACTGAAAGCAATTTCATTTACTATACGCAATGTTTTTTTTTTAATAAATTTTTGCTTTTAACTTGATCTTTAAAAATGAAAACATTTAAATTGAAAACTGCCTGATAAATTGTGTGTATTACCCCATCTTCATATTACAAAGACTTGCAAAAAAAATTAATGACTTAATATTTAATATGTAGTTACTTTCAAAAAAAAAAAATATGTATGAAAATTTAATTATAATTGAAATTTTCAAATTTACCGTTAGGTGTTTATTATTGAATTTTTTTTGATTTTTAATTAATTTTTATTTTTTATTTTTTTAATTAATATACGAAATCTTAATAATTTGCTTGTGGCAAAACAAAAGACTTGAGCAACAAACTTTAAGTAATATATTTGCCTCATGCACAAAAATTAATCAAACAAAACCACTAAAAGTAAAATAATTATTAAATTATACAGCCAAAAAAAAAAAAAAGAAAACAAATAAATTATTATGAATTTTATAAACACACCAGCAAACATATGTATCTACATATGTACAGACATGTGTGTATTTATGTAAATGTGTGTGTGCACTTGTCTGTACATGCAAACTTCACGCATGCATGATTAAATAAGCTCATTTCGAAGCAAATGCTATTTAACAATCAAATATTTCACACATCAAATTAAAACAAGACCTATTGAGTGCTTAAGGGCCTTAAAGATAGATAAAAAGTTAGATAAACCTAAGAAATATATTAGGTAAATTTTTCAGCTTGATTTTATCTGGGAAGGTGATTTTAATCATTTTCTTTGTCTAACTACTGTCAATTATATTTGTGTGTGCCTTTAAGTGTTTAGTTACAGTTCGCACCATTATTTACACATCCACATATATTTATACTTTACGTATGATATTATAGAACTTGAAAAGTAGCTGGGAATCTTAATGTACAAGTCTCAAACATTTTAAGTAATGGCAATCCAATCATACTGCTTATTATTTCAGACAGCTTAGGTTTTTCAAATATGGCTTTAGAAGAGAATATACTCAACGGAATATTTTTTATTTGGTTATCCTATTTGAAACTTATGTAGTTAGGCATAACACAGGAAGCCACTAGGGCGATCTGGGCGGTGAAGAGTTGTGCTGGGTGCACCTGGGGCACGAGCCCGAGTTCAAGCCCGGTCTCCGACAGTCATTAAAATAACAACAACACGTATTTTTCTGTGAAGATGAAGTGGACGTCGGTGCGACTCGTGGCACCGTAGAAGTAGAGCAGCTTGCAGGGTAGTAGAAGTCGCATGTTATGAGAATCGAAGCGACAATTTTGACATTTTGATATTTGTATGCTATGTACGAGCAGTGTTGTCAGGTAGATCTATTTTTTTTATGATATTGGGAGGGACATCAGTCAGTGATTAGTTAGTAGGTTGGTTCATAGCACCTGTGCTGTCACTTTGTTAATTAAATAGTATGTATTAGGTACAGAACGAAGCATTATATAAGAAAAAAAATTACCTGTTCTGTCAAATAATATACTCTATAATCTATCTATATAATTAATAGGCGAACATGTTTTTTTGTAATCCCTTTTACGCTGGTACCACTGCACCGATTTTAAAAAGATTTATATGGTTTTAAAGGATTTTTTATACAGATGTGCAGAATCTATATTTTATTGAAATCGGTTTAGTATTTTGGGAGCTATAAGCGTTTAAAGTTGCTACTACTACATGCACACATATTACACACGCATTTATTATCTTACAAGTAAAAAAAGAAACAAAACATGAGTGTGTGTGTGTGTTTGTAGTATTTCTCTTGACCTTACAATAGTTTTTCTCTTATTTGTTGTTGTATCAAAGCCATAATACTTAAAGGAAGAGAGTTGAATAAATTGAATTAGGTTGAAGGGATTTTGTTTATGTTTTTTTAATTTCATGTAATTATTATATAATTATGCTTGCACATGTATGTAAGGTTGTGTGTGGCTGTGTTTTAATGAATTTATTTATGACGTTTAGATACATTTTCTTTAAATCTTGAATTATTTACATTTTGATTCTAGAATACGGACGAGTGTATCGTCCGTTTGGTATATCTAGTAAAAATTATTTTATAGAGGTTGACTGTTATGAAAGACTAACTGCCTCTTCCACTATTTCGAAAGAAGGCCTTCATTCGCATTCTAAATGAAAGAAAACTGATTTCCATTCCTCTATCTTACTTCTGTACGAACATTGATTCGAACGACAAGTCGCAAGAAAACATAAGTGTTTTCATACATATTTTCATACCACTAATTCGAACGAGTCGTCAAAAAAGCGAACACTATGTCAAAATCAATCACTTGCTTTTTGCTTTCGTGTAGTAAAATTTATTTGTAAAGAATCCATTCAATTTTGTAAAATTATTATTACATTTTTATTTTTTTATATTCACATTTCTTCAATTTATTTTTTTATTTGTGGAGAAAAGTGATAAAATATTCATCAAAATATTGTTGAACACTTTTGTTTTGATTATTGTTTTATGTTCATTGTAAAAGGTACTCGCACATTTTAAACAAAACGAATGTAGTTGTAAAGCAAAGCAGCAATAACTTGCTGTTGCTGTGCAACTATTTTGTGGAATTCTTTTTCGTTGTTCAATATGATTGTATTTATTTCCCCGTCCATACTTGCAATTTTTGTTGCTGCAATTTCTTAAAATTCTGCTCTCAAATTGCATAAGTGTCCACATTAGCCCAATTCACAATCTTGTGCAAATGGTCTTGCATCGTAGCATTTGCAAAATGGTATAGTATATTGATACTCACCACTGAGAATTGTTAAGTGGTGAGTACAAATATACTAACCATTTTGCACATGCTACGATGCAAGACCATTTGCACAAGTTTGTGAATTGGGCTATTATGAAATTCTAATATTGCAATTATGCATTAAAAAAGTTATTACATCACAAATTTCCTTGAAAAATTAACAATTCTATTTACTTTTTGTTATATTTTTTTGTTTTTCATACAACTGAAGAAATAAAATTATAAAAAACGTCAAATGCAACTAACAACTTGAAATTAACAATTACGAATTTCAATTCAAAAGAGAATTGCCGAGCGCATTAAACTGTGTACCCCTCCCCAAATCTTCTCACCTCTCTCACCAATGAACTCAAGAATTGCTGCAACGAAAATTGCAAGTCTGGACAGGAACTAAGTTAAAAAAAATCGCTAGAAATACTTTAAATATAGAAATTGGCACTACTTTAATTTATAAGCACGTAAAACAAAAAAATGACATACGTAATCACAAGCGAAAGAAAGCTGACGACATAATGGAATGAAAATGAATGAAGAAACCTAGTCGTTCTTTCGCACTGTTTTTCTTTCGACATAATGGAAGTGACAATAAATAAATTTAAAACTGTCTATATGTATCCTAATATAACATATTTGGCCATTAATGGGAACATAGCTATTTCCTTGGTCAATATCGATATTTTCAAACCTTTTTTGCGAACAAAATAACATTTCAATTATTATAAGGATATATTTTTAAATCCGTCTAAAGGTTACTGAATTATGAAGTAACAAACGTAAAAAACGGACGAATTGATAACATCCTCCATTTTTTTAAGTCTGGTTTAAAATACCCGGTATAAATATTTTTAAATTTTCAAACATTGTTACACATAATCGAAATAATTTGCGAGAGTACTTTTCTCGGCATTTGGGAAATCAATTACTCAAACTAATACAAAATAAAGAATGTTACAAGATAGTGGTTAAATAATTTACGTTCTTTCCCTAAATTAAAACAATTTTTAAATGGTTAAAAAATCGGCGTTAAGCCGTTCAAGCGCTGCCGCCAAAAAAAATTGTCCTCTCAGCCGCCGCCGAAATATCATGGTCGGCTTGCTACTCTGATCGGCGTTTTAAAAGTTTAAATTTGAAACTCATTTACGGCCTATTTAAAGTTGCACCCTTGTGTAGTAAAAAATGTAAAAAGTCGTGTGATACTCAGAGCAAACTTAAGTCGAAAATTCAACTATAATGCCAGATATAAAAAAACAAAACACACATAATAAACAAACTAAAATTTTTTAATAATCAGGGCTATCATGCATAAAAATTCAGCGTGAAATTTTTCACGGGGAACAATTCCAACTAATAGCAAATAATAGGGAAAACAAAAAATTGTAATTGGAAAAGGGAGAAATTTCACGCGGAATTTTATTCATGATAGCCCTGAATAATTTTACATGTGGACAGAAATCTGTTCAAAACTTGGTGAGCACCTCAATCTGGTGACAAAATCATAAAATGATGTTATTCTCGTTTTTATTAAATAATTTTTATATTTTTTTTCTGTATAATTACGTCTTTTATGATAATATTTTATTTATTTATTTCTTTCTTCATGCTGCTACCGCTGCCATAGTGTTAAATGTGTTTCGCATTGTCTGCGATGCATGTTGTCAAGTTTTATTGTAATTAAATAATTTCAATGTGAATTTGTGGGTTGCGTTAATCATTTTTAATTTTTTTTTTCTTTTTCTGATTCTTCTTTTTTTATTTTTCAAATTACATTTTCATGTGTGAAGTCGTAGAGTAACTGTGAAATGTGACACTGTTTTATGCTGCAAATTGTTGTTGTTTAAAGGTAGAATTTTTTAATATATTTTTTATTTTTTATATTTAGTTGTCATGTTAATGATGATGATGACGCGTTTGTTGTGTTTTTTTTTTTGTCGTGTCAGTATTCGTTATCAACGTTTTCCATTACATACCTTAGTTTTTCTTTTATTTATAAATTATCTTTTTTCTATAAAAGATCGTTTTTGGTGTTAATGGAAATAATAAGTGACGTTTTGGACATTTGAAAGAAAGTTTTTTTTTTTTTTTTTGAAATATGAATAATTAGTTGTTCTTAATTTCATGTTTAAATGATTTATCTAATTACAGAAGGCATAGAAAAGGAACTTGGCTTAAATTTTCTGGTCTATTATGCTTTAAAATCCCTTTTGCGAGAAGAACAAAATTTTTAATATAACAGACGTATGCTTTTTAGGGTTCCGTTCACCAAAGGTGAAAAGGAACCCTATTGTTTTCGCTACGCTGTCCGTCTGTCCGGCTGTTCGTCTGTCCGTCACACGGTATTTTCTCAGGAACCGTAAGAGCTACGGACCTGAAATTTGGACACAGTATGTAGAACCTTGGCCGCTACAACAACAAATACATGAGAATTAAAAATTAAAGGGTGTTCCAAAACCAGCAACGAAATATGTTAAAATCCCATGTAAAGGAGAAGCTACTAACCCTGAAAATTATCGCCCAATCGCAATATGCTCTGCACTTTCCAAAGTGATGGAAAGTATGGTAAATTTCCATCTTGTAAGGTATTTGGAGTCCAACAGCTTACTCAACGACCGGCAGTATGGATTTCGTAGAGGCCGCTCTACGGAAGACCTACTAGCCCTCCTCTCGGAGAAATGGTGTAATTCAGTCCACCATTTCGGCGAAAGTAAGGTGGTGGCTCTAGATATCTCCAAGGCGTTTGATAGAGTGTGGCATGGTGCACTTTTGTCAAAATGTATTGCCATTGGTGTCGGTGATAATTTCTCTCGTTTCTTATCGAGTTTCCTCAGGGATCGCACTATAAGAGTTGTTATAGATGGGATCTCATCAAATGAGTTCAAGTTAAATTCAGGGGTACCGCAAGGTTCCGTTCTTTCGCCAACTCTATTCCTTATCTTCATAAACGACCTTCTATGTAAAACTGTCAACCCTATCTGCTCTTTCGCGGACAACAGCAGCATTTGCCATTCTTTCTCATTCAGCAATAGACCTAGTCTGCCGCAGGTTGAGGCCATGCGTCAAATAATGAATGAGACTTTAAACTATGATTTAGAAAAAATTTCTGAATGGGGCCATGTGAACAGGGTCGACTTTAATGCCCGTAAGACCCAATGTTGCATGGTTACACACAGACGTATGACCGAAAATGCTGTTGCCTCTGTAACTATGGGGGGTATAAATATTAAGGAATCAGATGCTCTTGATGTTCTTGGCATGAAAATACCAAATTGCAAAAGAAGCATTCAAGTGCCTCGGCTTTTTGAAACGGTGCAAACAATATTTCACCCCATCTGACCTCCTTACTATTTATACCACCTATATCCGTCCGAAAATGGAATACAAGTCTCATGTATGGGCCGGCGCTTCAAAGTCTATTTTGGGGCTGCTCGACCGCGTACAGGAGAGGGCGAAAAAGCTCATCGGTGACAGTAGGGTATCCAACTCTATTGATTCATTGGAGCATCGACGCAATGTGGGGTGCATTTCATTGTTCTATCGTTACTACAACGGAATGTGTTCTAATGAAATTAGGGAACTTGTTCCTGAAACCCGCACATATGTACGTACAACACGTGCCTCATTTAGAGCACATCCTTTTGTGGTCGATTGGCCAATGCATCGCACTACGCATTACAGAGAAAATTCCTTTTTTAGCCGCACTGTTCGTATGTGGAATCAACTACCTGCGGAAGTCTTTCCTGTCACTACCAGCGTGGGAAGATTTAAATCAAATGTACACAGACACTACTCCCTCTATCCTCCTTCCCTATAACCTATTTTCCTAGTTCTAGCACAATGCACTGCATGAGTAGGGGTTATCCCCTGAGTGCTGGTCCTATTTACAAAAAAAAAAAAAAAAAATCCCATGTAATAATCATACAATTGTATAAACATATGTATATTCGAAAAAATCGCCAAAATGAAAAAAAACGCCAAAATTAAAAAAACTCCAAAAATCGAAAAAAAATCGCCAAAACGCGAAAATGTCGCCAGAACAAAAATAAACTTTTTAATAAAAAAAATCGCAAAAATCGCCAAAAAAAATCGCCAAAATTAAAAAACGCCAAAAACCGAAAAAAATCGCCAAAACAAGAAAATAAAGTGTCAAAACTAAAAGAGCCAAAACTTAAAAAAAAATCGCCAAATCGAAAAAACCGAAAAGACCCCAAAAACGAAAAAAATTCCAAAACTATATATTATATAGGATGAAGTTTGTATTAAATTACATATCTAGTGTTCGTACGGAACCCTTCGTGCGCGAGTCAGAGTCGCACTTTACTGAATTTATTTTTTCTTAACAAAGCTCTACTAAAAACGAAGGTTTGTGTCTAGGCTTATAATTGGGTTTTTAAGTTATCTTCACGCACAGAAAAAAAATATGTTTCTCTAATTATTCACTTAATTCCTTTTTTTTGTGTATTAATTTCGATATGCATTATCGTGATAATACCAAATTTTAATAAATTTAATACAATTATTTTGTTCTTCTCATCTGGAAGTTGTTAAATGGCTGTCAAATTTCAAATAAAATTCCATCTATTGTTATGTTAGTTATACAAACCATTAATCATATCTAATTGTTTTCAGATTAAATCGCAACAAAAGTGAGGACGTAAGAAAGAATAAACAAAATTATAAGGAAAAAATCTTAAGAAAAACAAAGTTTTTTTAACCGCGATAAAAAAAAATTACTATTAAGAAATCTTTTAAGTTAAACGAGAAAAAAAATATATATATACATATGTTTGTTTGAATATAAAACAACATTCTATTACTTAGAAATACGTACGAGGAAAAATATTGTTGAGTTGCTGTAAAAACAAGAGACACATGAGAACTTGATTGTTTATAAATATTTCTCACAAATAAACGTACAAGAGATTGTTATCTCTATTTTTAGGACATATTTTGTCATAATAATTGAAGAAAAAAATTGTATAAGACACAATGCGATATAATAACAATTACTTGTTGGTATTACAATTTTTTCTCTCTATTTTTTGCTAAACGGGTTAAAGTGATTGACGCAAATTGCTGGTGGGTAACTTTTGATTTGATTACAAGGCTGTGTTAATACATGTGTATATAAGAAATTTTAGGTATGAATTTGATACTATTGAGAAATAATTACAAAAAAATTAACAACGTACTGAAACCTCTTTTAAATACCAGGAAAATTTGGAGCAGTATTTTGTTATCAATAAAAAATCAATACCTTAGCTGAGATTGCAGCTTTTTATACCATTCACCAAAAATTATAAAGGATATATTAGGTTAGTCATTCCGTGTGTAATTTCCACAATATTAACATGCAGCCCATAAAGTGTCTGGGTCTTTATGAATAGGGAAGCCAAATAAGCGATGTCCGTCTGTCCGTCCATCTGTCTATACGTGAAATCGGGTTTCCGAAGCTGCTAGGAAAACTATAGACTTCGGTCTTGGACTGGTGTGTCAAAAATGGTCCGAAATATATTGGCATTGAAAATAAGCAAAATCAAAAAGACGCTTCAGAGCTGGAAAATATGAAGTTGTTTTTTTTGTCATATAAACCTATTTTACATTTCAGCAAGAATTAAACTAGTATCAAAATCCAAACAAAAAAATTAAAGAGATGTTTCCAGAGTTGGAAAATTTTAAATTGTTTTGATATGTAAAAGTAATCAAGTTTAATGTTTTAAGTTTGATAATGTTTTCTTTTGCTCTATAAATTAAACATTCATTTATTTATTTATCATAAATACTTTAGAAAATAAATTTTCAATGTATTGTTGCACAAATATGGGCGGCTTAACTAGAACATATGCTTAAGATGTTATTAACAGTATTTTAAAAAAGTTTTTGGAACTGACTATATACGACCTATGCGTTCACATAGAAAGTAGCAACGTGGTTTTCAACGAAATTCTACTAAAGAATCGCAAGATTATACGGTTATCCGTGGCAGATCAGTCAACCAATGCGAGCGAGACAAAAAACATTCGAAGGCCGAACAACACACACAATCCTGACCACACTTAAGAAATAATTTCGATGACGCGAGAGCTGTTCTTCAACTGATAAATTAAACATATTTTATATTTTTAAAAGAAACATATTAGAAAAATTTTAAATAATGATTCCAGGGTTGAGAAATTTGCACTTTTTGTGGCCTCGATTATCTGTACACTCAAAATAAAAATCAATCCACCCGTACTTAAATCAATCGAAAGCGGTGTCATAAGTACGGTAAGTACGGATTTACTCAAATCAAGTACAAAAGACTTAATTCAAGTACGGACTATTCAAGAGCTAAATACTTAATTTTATCCATATATAATCCCGATTCCGTACTTGAAATAAATCCAAAACCAGATTGGATTCAGAAAACCTGAGATAAAATTAATTTCAAAATACGTTTGATTCAAGAATTTCTTAGTTGATTTAATACGAATCTGTACTTGAAATACTCCCAAAATGAAACTGATTTAAGAAAATCTGGGATTGAATTAATCTAAAAATGGGTTTTATTTAATCCAGAATCCGTACTTGAAATAATCCAAAAACGAGATTCATTTAAGAAACAATTAGATTGAATTAATATTTTGAGAAATATGTTTTAAGAAATGCTAGCTTGATTTTTTGAATAAAAAGATTTAATATAATTTTTAATTAGCTTTTTATTGAATTTCTATGGTAATAACATCTAAATTTAATGCAAAAGCCCAAAAGCGGGTATTGTTTCCTTTACGTCGCTCTGTTACATGCATCGCTAAGTCCCAATTTTCACGAAGCAATTTTACTTGCGCAAGTTTTGAATTTGACGAACAAAGAAGTGAGGAAGAAGTGAGGAGTGTAAAAACCAGCAGAATTTCCGTACAGACTTGCCTGTACATTGCAATTCTGTTTTTGCTATCATTCGCTCTATATAAAATTTGACATTCGTTTTCATTTGTGTTTGTTTCCTGTTCTGGTTTTTCGTCTGTAAAATTCATTGTGGCTCGAAGTGTTTGTTTTGTGAGAATTTTAATAACAATTGTTAATTTGCTTCAAATAAAAAGAAATAAAATGGCCAAGTAAACTTGCCCTATCTAAGCGCTACAGCAAGTTTAATAAAAAATTTTATGACTTGCGCAAGTAAAATTGCCTCGTGAAAATTGGGACTAACAGTGTTGCCAAAAAATGAATGCTAAGAATGCTAAGTGAGTCCAAGATGTCTGTTCTATGGAAGAAAAAATACTAGATTTTAAATTTATATAGGTTATTTGTTGAATGCTTTTTTACTAAATAATAATAGGCACTGCACAATACTGCCTCTTTATCATCAATGAATAAATTATCTGTTTTGCTCTCAACTATAGCCCACGTTTCTAAGCTGATTACATGTATAATTCGTCATCGCTCTAAAAGTGCAACACCATCAGTGCTCTAAGCGAAACTATGTCATTAAGAAGCTAGGGGTTCTTGGTTACCTAGAGCGATAACATATTTCTGAGTCCGGTCTTACAGCGAGTTGAGCAAAATAAAATAATTATCAATGAGAACTTATGAGGGATGCGTTGCAGAAAGTTTTCGTACCTATTACTATTTTTACCAAATAATATTACATGTTATGTAGATATGTATGTATATTTATATAATAAAAAAAGCTACAGATTAAAATATACTTCTATATATAAAACTTTCATGAAATTTTCATAATGTTAACAAAATGTGTATATTGTTCTTTTTTTTATTGTTTGCAAAGACGGGAGCAGAAGCAATTTTACTGGGTTCACAGACGTCAATTTCTGTTGAGCAACTTTTGATCTTATTAAAGATGAAAGAGAAGATAAATGAAAATGGGAACTATCATATTTTTCTCTCTCGCTTATGAACTAAAAAGTTGCTCAACTAAAATTGCCGTGTTTCCAACGGGACTTGTTAAAAACAATACGCACAATCGATAACAAAAACTGATATATTTACTTACTCTTTAAACAGAAACAGCTTCACAATTTAAGTCCCTCAGAAGTTTTAGCAGTTTGGAGTCGTCCTTTACTTTCACTTTTTGTCTTATTTATTTATTTATTAATTCACATTTTAATATTGATACTATAGTTTTATTTTGTTCACTTTTATATTATTGAAAACACTTTTGCAAACGAGAAAAATCAACAGATCCTAGTCACTTTTAAATAAAACATTTTCCGTTAAAAAGTACACAATTATTATTTTTATTTTGATATATTAATTTTTTCATTTTATTGAATTTCAATCACAAGCACATTAACGAACTTGAAATTTTTTGGTTAAAAGGTTTTTTTATTCTTCTTTTCATATGTGTCTAAAGTAAGTACACAAAATCGTACTTTAAATAAGTTTTTTACTGAATTTAAGAACTTTGTACTTGGTTTAAATTTTTTTTACATAATTTAAGCTCTTCATACTCAATTTAAGAAACTAAGGGATTAATTTTCTAAAGTAATCCTGTTTTCGGTTTGTTTTAAGTAAATGTAAGTGCTATTCGTACTTAAGTTTTTAAGTATGATTCGTACTAAAAGGAAGTAGAAAAAACTTAAATTTAGTACGGCTTTTTTCTTTCTGTGTAATGCTCGGAACCGGGAGTATTCTGGATAATCGATTTTCCCGGCTAATGAAGTAAAAGCTTTTATTATTATTTTATATTCATTTTTATTATTTTATTTTATTATTGGTTTTTTAATTTTTTAATCATATTTTTGTATTTATTTACATATCTTTATAAATATATAATAAAAGAAAAATTCCTGAATTTTATGCTTGTGTTTAAACAAAAAATGCATAAATATGTACTACAAGGGAAAAAATATTTTATCTGAAAACGATTGTGTGCTTGCAATCCCGGATAATAAAGGTAATCACGGTTGATAGATGCAAAAAAAAATTAAATGGATGGACAGAAAGAAAACATTTACAATATTTCTTTCCCGAATAATCGACGTTGCCGGTTAACTGAATCACGGTTAATCGAGGCCTTACCGTACTAGGACTAATAAATTTTTTCTTATTCTTTATAATTTAAATATATTTTATATTCTAGAGAGAATTAGTTTGGTATAAAAAACTAGAAAAATTAAAAACACAGCTGCAGAGCTGGAAAATTGAATTTTTTTTAGTATATAAAAGTAACTTAATAAAACAAATTATTTTCCTAATTTTCTTATTTTTTGTTTGTTTATTATTATATTTTAGAAAGAAAAAAATGTGTATTAAAAATTAGAAAAATCAAGTTTATAATTCCAGGGCTGGAAAATTTAACATTTTATTTTTGATTATAAAAAATGTAAATAAATAAAGGCATTTTAAGAAAATCTTTACTCAACAGTTTTTCTTAAATTTATTCAACTTTTATATGAAAATCAAATTTGATGATTTAATGATGATATGGACTATGTTTCAAATCTATGGTTATACGTTGACAGCTTGCAACGAGTTTTTATTATTTTTTAGTAAATGGAGATAACATAAAATATAACGCTAAAGAACACTCATGTCAGTCAGTTCTTTTCTCATAACTTGTTCCTTTCTGCCTAACAATATCGCAAAATTCTTTGGTAATAAACAGTTTATGTAATATCGCGATATGAGTGAACGTGCAACATTGGCACGTATGTCATTATAAAGAATTATGATGATTTTCGTATTGATATTAATAAGTTTAATGGTAAGGAAATATGAAACCTAAGAAACTAAGAAAAAATAAAAAAAATATTTTCAATTATTTTGGTGAGGTAAAACAACAATTGTAATGATTTTTCGAAAACTAATTAATTTTTTACACGAATATTCGTTTTTCTTAAATGAAGCGAGTTTTTACTTTTTTCTGTGAACAATGTATATCTGCAATTTAAACTATTAAAAAGTATTTTATTTTATTTCAAATGCGTAAAATATTACTTAAGGAAATAAAGTGTAGCATTATATTACAAATGCTTGACCTTGTGTTTGTTGGGTAAATCTGCCACCTTACTAATACTAATAAGCATCAATACAAACATGTCAGTGCCCACCACTGACATAGATGTAAATAGTAGAGCACTAAATCGATTTCCTTTCTCATGAGCACTTCGTATATATATATATATATATATATATATATATATATATATATATATATATATATATATATATATATATATATGTATATATACTTTACGGCATCGCTTCACAACAAAATTCGACATTTATATTCTTCAAAAAAAAAAAAAAATAATATAGTTTTAATGATCATCAAGTGATGTTGATTTGTCAAAAAAAAGAGAACGTCTTAAAAATACTTTTATGTAATTTAAAGTAAAAATAATAAATTAAAATTGCCATTCATAGCTCTTTCGTAATTAAATTGAACTCATGAAGTTTTACGATTTCAAATAATGACTCTGCATAATTTTCAAAGAAAAGAGCTTCATTTTATCTAAAAGTGTAAACAACAAATGCAATACAACTTTAAATTACAATGTAATTGCACGCTTAAAATTTTTATAAGTTCATTTAAACAATACAATAAAATTTTTGATACAAACTTAAAATGGTACAATAAAATAAGAACGAATGAATGCATCATTGTCATTATCATGTGACCAAAGTAAGTCGAATTTTGCTTTAATTTAATTTAATTTAATTAATTCATTTATAAACATTTTCAATTATTAAAAAAAATATTAATAATAATAAATCATCACTTGGAGTCTGGTATATTCTTGAATTTCACACAAACTGAAAAAATATATCTCCAATCAATAACTTTAGTTGAAAAAAAAATAAATGAAAAGTTGATTGTTTCAACTAATTTAATTAATTATTTAATTGGTTAAATTTTAAACAAAAGTTTAATTAACTCAATTACATTTTTCATTAAACTTTTAATCAATTAAACTCTTTCAATTTTTAATTGATTATTTGCATTTTTTTTTTTTAAATGTGTTAATTTTTTTTTTGTGTATGAAGTTTGGCTTTCACTTCTAAAAGATAAACTCTGTCTCCAGAACTCAATTGACGAACATGTTTCACTACGCACAAATTCGTGACTGCATGAAGTAAAGCCCCAAAATAAAGAAATAACTTCTAGTCAGGGTGGGGAAATTTTAGGTGAGAAAGTACATAAATTGACTGAAAATACAATTTTTTAATTCAGTTTTATTGATACACAGAAAAAAGTATTCACCAATTAAAGTTTTCAATAAAGAATTTAATTGATTCATTTAAATTTTTAATTGTAGTATGCACTTTGAGTGGAAAAACTTTATTGATATTAACAAATTGTTTATACGTGAACATTTAATTAATTTTTTAATTGATATTCCAAATATTTTAATTGATATTACAAACTCATTCATATTACTTTTTTGTGTGTGCCAGTGTAAAGTAAAAATATGAGAATTAATAATGTAATGGAAACACATTTTGCAACAACGCTTCGCTTATCTCGTCAATGCAGTACCGAATTTCAGTTTTCAAAAGGTTAATTATTTGTGGTTTGTGTGAAACTAGTCTTTCAAATGGCCCCAGAGAAAAAAGTCCATCGCCGTCAAATCACAAAAAAAGTGGCGGCCAATTGACATCGCCAAATCAAGAAACTACGCTGCCGAGAAATTTCTCATGCAACAACTGAGTTCTTTGCCCGGCTGTGTGGCTCGTGATGCCGTCTAACTGAAACCACAGTTCACTGATATGAACATTAGCAAATTCAGACCACAAAAACAAATACGAGAAAAAGTTTCTCGACTTTTAAGAAGTGATACGATAAAATCTTTATCTTGAAGAGTATAGCGTTACATGCTTAAAATATCGAAAGTTTTTAATAAATAAATGCCAAATGATGACAGCTCAGTTTTTCTGATTTCATCATTTCACAGCTTATTTTCTCCATAACCTAAAATGTATCCACCTATTCAATTCTATTAAATACTCGTAGGTAAAAAAATCAGTGTTTGATGTTTAATTTTAAATTTTTTTTATTATGTCCTGCTACTAAAAATTCAAACCAATATTTGTTTTAGTTTGCATTTCACTTCATTAATCGAATAATTTTTTTATTATTCGTTAGTTATTTGACTATGCGTTATTTATGTGAATAATCGAATAAAATTTCAAACTAAAGGTACGGTCGCACTTGCCAAACATTTGCCCAAAAAAGCGTAACCAACAAACACTAATGAAAAAATTAAACAGTTTCGAATACAACTAATAGATGATGTCATAGAATCCAACATTATTGGCTGCTCTTTAACTTGACAAACTTTTCTCTGAATTGAAAGATTTTTCATTAGCATTTAGTGGTTACGCTTTTTTTGGCAAATGTTTGACAAGTGCGACCGTAGCTTAATTCATTTATCCAAATATATTTTTTGTCCATTTCTCGCTTAAATAATCGAATAAAACTAATCCAATAAAACTTAACGAATAAAAATATTCGAATAAAACTATTCGATTATTCGAATTAAAATTTTTTTCAATTTCAATTCCAACAATTTCCAACTCGAATAATTAATAACAAACTTTTTGGCTTGCAATAAAGTTAAAACTGTCTTAATTTATACTGAATGAATGCATTTACAAATATTAAACAATCAAATGTTAACTGCCTTATTCATAAAAAAAATTATTTTGTTTTATAAAGGGGTTTTAAAACGAATTTTGTATGAAAATATTTTTTTTAAACCTTTTATAAATCAAAAATATTTTTTATGAATAAATCCTTAAATGTTTCCAATCGCAACAATGACTCTATTTAAGAAGTTCGTTGGTAAAACTGATTTTCATATTTCCTCATTTAAGTAACTTCCTATATTTCTTTGCAAAAAACAAAATTATAAAACAAAACTTTGATATTAATAAAAAACACTAAATTGATTTCATTTATTTGTCTTTTATTTGCAGGAACCAAATGTCTTAAATAACCGCAACAAAAGCGAAAGCTAAAAGAAAACAACGTCAATGTGAAAACAAATGTGTAACTAAAAGACTATAAACAAAATTTGATCCACTAAAATTTAGATCAATAAACAAACACCTTCCTGCAACAGAAAGTGGCATTTACACTTATACAGACAACAGACACACATTACGCAAAATGACCGACACAAATGGTAACGAGATCTCCAGTAGCGATGATATAAATCGACAATCTGAATCACCAGCACGTACTATTGATTCGCATGATTCAACAACTGGCAGCATGGATACAATCGTTGACCGTTCAGCACATAATGATGCAACAACAACAAGAGAAGCAACAGCAGCAGCAACAACAGCAAGAAAAGCAACTAACAATGAGGAAATGATGCAGAGCACCATCGAACAGAGTACGAATACAACAAATATGCAACAGCAACATAATAGTTTAACAAATTCCGAAATAGCCATATTGCAAAACCAGCATCCAGGCGGAAGTGATGATGAATTGATATTAAAGCACCAGCAGGTGCAGCAGCAGCAACAACAAATGCTGCAAAGTCCCATGGACGCCCAAAGTCATATTTATTCCAGTCCAGTTTATGATGAAAAACCACCACAGCCCCTTAAGCTAACGGCTGCCACTTTGCTAGAGACTACGAAATTGAAAGAGCTAGAGAAACCCAAATTAATATCTCACGAAGAGTTCAAGCAACAATTAGCCGAAACTATAGCTTCCCGAGCTGCTACACTAGACTCTAGAATTAGTAAAAAACAAAGATTTCCACCGGAACTCATCAAAGATGATGGCAGCTCTTCTAAATCTTCTAGATCGTTGAAGAAAAAGCGCCGTATGCCGAAAAGTAGTACTGATTGTTGTTCGGCTTTTCCGGTACAAATTATTTTGGGGCTCTTGCAATTAGTGTTGGCCATATCTCTGGTAGCTTTAGGATCTTTGTTAATAGTACGTGATGCTTCCTTGTCCACAGCTGGCTGCGGCATATGGACGGGCTTAATAGCGGCCGTTACTGGCTCGTTGGGCGTGGTTGGTTTGCGCAAGACTCAAACCTCATTCTTGGCACTAAGCTTAGTGTGTATTGCGTCGAGTACTTTGGCACTGGCTATATCTGGCATTGGCTTATCGCGAGATATAAATCGTTCCAAAGAACAGGTAGGTCAAAATTTGTATATGCCCAAGTGAGAAGTTTTGAATGAAAAGCCTTATTTATTTATCAGCTGCAAAGCGAATTTGTATTTCTTTATTGAATTTTTTATACTGTTAGCTTAAATGAAAAACCGTTGCTACCAAAAATCGAAAATCGCTTTTTAACCCCCCCCCCCCTTCCCCTTAAAAAAGTTATTGATTTTCGGAAATCGAGTTTTCATAAGATCTCCACATTTTGTGGAGTTGTTAGTATGGATGTTTGCATAAATATGTACCCAGCTAGCATTTGGGTGATAATTTTTTGCAAAAATCTCTTTATGATTCTCCTTAGATCATTTTTGATGATTAAAAACTGATTTATCACTTGGGTGATTGAAAAAGGATTCACTTATGATTCATCTGTATGATAAAATAATTTATTATTTAGAGGAGCAAAATGAAAAAGAAGACGCAAAAAGAAAACCAATGATTTAAATACTACCAGAAAATTGCTCAAAAATTAATCAGCAAATCGCATTATAAATGATTCTCTGGGATGATTCATCTGTAGGGTACCATTTTCTCACAACGGGAGTATCATTTGTGAACGAAAAATGAGCTCATACACTGAAAGGAAGCCCTTCATTCAAACAATGAAATTCTTCATTGTATTAATGAAATGTTTCATTAAAAGTCAGCTAATGAAGCGCTTCATTGGGTCAATGAAGAATGATTCGGCGGCTATATCATAAATAGAATGAAACAATTTCATTGGTTCAATGAAAGTTTTTCATGTGTGTAATGTAGTTTTTTCATTGATTTAATGAATTTTTTTCATACTATAAATGAGGTTTATTCATTAATATAAAGAAAATTTCATAAATATAATGAAATTTAAGCAGAAAATAATGAAAATTTATTATTTAAACATAAAATTATATCCCCTCCAAACAACCTATTTAATAAAAAATATATAAATTTTTTTATTTTATTTAATTTATGTACTTAATTTATGTACATATGTATGTATTTATTAAAGTAAAACATTTAAAATTTAAGGAACTCATCAGTAGAGTTCAACCCAGATAATGTTGTTAGTAAGCCGAAAATTGAACATGTTTATAGTAAAACTCTTAAAATGTTGTTGAGAGTCACATAACACAAACATAAGTTTAAAAGAATCAAAGAAAAATCTTAACAAAACAAGCATCTTTATAAGATATTTGGCACAACCTTTTTGTCAGCGTTGTCAACTCGGTGCTTTTTGCACCGTTTTTAGTGCTTTTTGAAATTTTCGACGCGAAAAATTCTGAAGTTAGTGCTCGGTGCTTTTTTAAACAAATTTTTGGTGCTTTTTGTTTCTTGGCGGTGGCACTAAGCCCAAAATTTAAAAAGAATTTTCCTTATATAATATATATATTTTTGTTTGAAGAAGTCTAGCATTTAAAAAACATAAGCACTGAAGTTAAATGGAACATTTCAAAATGTTCTAATAAGATTGTACAAAACTTGGTTGAAGAAATACGTGCATTTTATTCTCAAACTTTCACATTTTAAGCACAATTAATGGAAACAGTGTTTTGCCACACGACAAAGAAGACATAATGCAAGTATAGTTAGTCTAATAGCGAAATATTTTCTAGTATATACAGTAAATAGAGAATAATTCACTTAATGCAATGGAGAAACTTTGAGTTCGCTATCGAGTTTTGGGCAGAAATAAAGTCCTTATAACGATTCATTTGATATAAACTCGTTTGGGGCATTATCTAAATTGCATTCCCATCAAACTTTAATGTTTAAAAGCAGAACTTGATCATGTTTTTACCTTTATTACTTTATTTAAGTCTAAAATACCTAAAAAGTTGTCCTTACAATTGGCTTTATATAAAAGCGGTCTGAAACGAGAAAATTGTGTCGCTAATAGAGCTGCCGTTTTAGGCACAGAATACACAGAAGTGAAGAAAGTGACAGGTAAAAACAGCTCCAATCAAGTTTTTGTTAAAAGTCGTGGAAAAAAGAGAAAAGCATAGTGTATTTGATACTGTAGTGTATTACTACTTACCAATTAACACAGGTAATAAAAATTTATTGCACTAGAAAGACGTAGCAAAACAAAAACGACGACAAAATTTGAGGGAAAACGAGACAAACAGAAAAATACCCGTGTCTTCCGTCTCGTGACACTTCAGTATGTTTTGTGGTTTTAGGTTACATATTTTTAACCTACTTCGTTCCTTTTTTCTAAAATAATAGTACATATAATTTAAGTTTATATAACTTGGTTAACTTGCAAATTACTTTTTTTTTAATTTTGTAACTTTATTAATATTGCGTTTGCTGTGAAAGCATTGTTTAATAAAAATTAAATTTTGAAAGTCTTGATTTTTAAAAAATTTACTACTCCCATCGAGTTCATAATCTAATCAGCAAGTCAAAAAGACTTGCCAATTGCTGCTAATTTGTCTAATTTCAGGTGATTTGTTTCTTCGTTGACGAAAAAAATTAAATTTGTTTATAATAACTTAAAAAGGTTTCGTCAAATTGATTTTAGAATTCACTGATTCTCATAAAATCAAAATGTGTATCGGATGCTTCAAATATGAAGTTTTAGGGATAAAATGCAAGGTCAACCGATTTCTATATTTTTTATAAAACAAAAAATTTCAATTTAGTGCTTTTTTACTTAAATTACGCGTTTTTTCCTGGTTTCAGTGCTTTTTGAAATTTTAAAGTTGACAACGCTGCTTTTTGTGTTTGTATTGTGGCGAGGGACGTGAATGGATAAAAAAAAGGAAAAGAGAGAGATATCTGCTATACAATGAAGAATATTGCATTGTATAAATGAAATGATTTCATTGCATTTATGACGACCATAATGCTTTGAAATTAAAAGGGATTATAAAAGTAAGAAACAGAAAATATTTATTAACAAAATAACTTTTGATTTATTTATGTTTGACAAACTGTATACATTAATTAGATAAAATTTGTCGAACTTACTTTTATTTGCCTTAAATTTGCTAAAACGAAAATTCGTTTAAATAATGTAACGATTTTCATTAATACAATAAACTATGAAGAACACATGAAGAGCAGCAAATTTCCATACGAAATTTGTTTCGTAAACCTTTTGTAAACTAAAATTATTTTTTCTGAATACGGAAGTTAATATTTTACCAAACAAAATGTGAAATTTTTTCTATACAAATACTGAGGCAATTCACAAAGTGTTCTATTGCGTCATATTTGTTGTAAGTCATAAACGTTTATGACTGTCATAAAATCTTACTCATATTTTTCATATAAAAATATTTTATGACAATAAGACTTTGGTACCTATGTTTTTTCAGTCTGCTATTCATTTTACATAAATATTATTTTCTTTTACGTTCAAGAGTTATGCTAAAAACACAATTGGGAAGAACGATGAACTTCGCATAGTTCGACAAATTTGCTTTCGAAAATTCTTTGCGTAAATTCATATTTTTGTATCATATGGATACTAAAATAGGCAAAATCACTTGCAAAAATAACAGAAATTCACAAAAAAAATGCAAAATTTTAAACAAACCATAATTTTTATTAAAGATCTCTAAAACTCTAAGGAATTAATTCGGTAAAAATGGCGAAAATGATTAAAATTTGCAAGAATTTGCAGCAGCATAATCGCAAAGTTTAAAATTCGCAAAAACTTAAGAAACAGAATATGTACTTGCAAAACTCGCTTTCATCGCGAATATTGCAAAAATTCACGAGAATTTGCAAAATCGAAAACAATAGTTAAAGTTCATTAGAAATCGTCAAAACTGTTAAAAATAAAAAAACTTGCTTTCATCGCGAATATTGCGAAAATTTGCGAGAATTCGCAAAATTGGAAAACCACAATGGAAATTTTTTGATATTTTCGAATTAAAAACAAAAAAAAATAAAAAATTCAAACAGTTAGTCGTCTTTCAACGACGTAAGAAATAGAAATAAACTTATTTATTTATTTTATGTCATATGAATTTAACGTTTATGACAATGGCCGTTCTTCAACGGTGCTATTTAATTAGTCTTAAATAGTAATTTATCACTTATGACTTTAGAAGACTTTGTGAATAGGCTAAAGGCTTCATTAGTCTTTACTTTCTTTTGCTGTTCTGTGCCGTTCCTTTCTGTATAAAATATTTTGCAATTACTTTGTCTGTGAAAAAAATCAGCTGGCAACCTATAGAATTGATTACACTTGTACACAAAATGTCACAACACACTAATACATACACACTTTTGGCTGTCACTTAACGTTGAGTTCTATTTTCTACAGATTCGCCCGCAACAGAACAGAACGAAAAAGTAAAAACTAACCACACATACAGATTTTCAACTCAACAGAAACAAAACAGCTTATTCAGAACAGAACAGAACGTACAAACTAATTCTGCCTTAACTCTATTATTTGGCAGCCCATTACTACTTTGCCTGAAAATTTTAAAAGTAGTGGCAACTCAGTTCAACTTTTTCCGGACAAAAATATCAGCGTTGTCAACTCGGTGCTTTTCGCACCGTGTTTAGTGATTTTTGAAATTTTCGACGCGAAAAATTTTGAAGTTAGTGCTCGGTGCTTTTTTAAACTAATTTTTGGTGCTTTTTATTTCTTTGCGGTGGCACTAAAACCAAAATTCAAAAAGAATTTTCCTTACATAATATATATATTTTTGTTTGAAGAAGTCTAACATTTAAAAAACATAAGCACTGAAGTTAAATGGAACATTTCAAAATATTCTAATAAGATTGTACAAAACTTGGTTGAAGAAATACGTGCATTTTATTCTCAAACTTTCACATTTTAAGCACAATTAATGGAAACAGTGTTTTGCCACACGACAAAGAAGACATAATGCAAGTATAGTCTTATAGCGAAATATTTTCTAGTAAATATATACTGTAAATAGAGAATAATTCATTTAATGCAATGGAGAAACTTTGATTTTGCTATCGAATTTTGCAGAAATAAAGTCTTACAACGATTCATTTGATATAAACTCGTTTGGGGCATTATCGAAATTTCATTCCCATCAAACTTCAATTTTTAAACACAGAATTTAATCACGTTTTTAAGTTTATTACTTTATTTCAGTGTCAAATACGTAAAAAATTGTCTTTAGACTTGGCTTTATATGAAAGCGGCCTGATACGAGAAAATTGTGTTGCTAATAGAGCTGCCGTTTTAGGTTACATATTTATAACCTACTTCGTTCCTTTTTTCTAAAATAATAGTACATATAATTTAAGTTTATATAACTTGGTTAACTTGCAAATTACTTTTTTTTAATTTTGTAACTTTGTTATTAATATTGCGTTTGCTGTGAAAGAATGTTTCCACAGCCTTGTTTAAAAAAATTAAGGGCCAAACCCACGATGTCGACAACGTTCGACTTGTTGCACATTTAGATTCAAAACAAAAACAAATTTTAATATTTTGTTGTTGTTTCACATTTAAGTGTGCGACAAGTCGAACGTTGTCGATATCGTGGGTCAGGTCTTAAATTTTGAAAGTCTTGACTTCAAAAAAAAAAATTAACTACTACTCCCATCAAAAAGACTTGCCAATTGTTGCTAATTTGACTAATTTCAAGTGATTTGTCTCTTCGTTGACGAAAAAAATTGAATTTTTTATAATAACTTAAAAAGGTTGACTTAGAATTCACTGATTCTCACAGAATCAAAATGTGTATCGGATGCTTCAAATTTGAAGTTTTAGGGATAAAATGCAAGGTCAACCGATTTCTATATTTTTTATATACAAAATTTTTTTATAAAACAAAAAAATTTTAATTTAGTGCTTTTTTATTTAAATTACGCGTTTTTTTCCTGGTTTCAGTGCTTTTTTGAAATTTAAAAGTTGACAACGCTGAAAAATATAAAATAAAACCAATTCATGCTAGGATTTATTCGGAAAAATTCAATTTCCCCTTTCAAAACGAGAGAAGTCAGATTTTAATGTAAAAACAATGACAACAGTATTGCTTCCGCAATAATAGAGTGTTGCCAGACAAGTATTTTTGAATAATAACAAGCTGTACTTGAAATTTTCCAAACAGCCCCAAAGTGACCAAAAACCCGAAAAAATATATTTGTTAAAAAAATACGGTTCGAAACTTTTTTGCATCTTCTTTCTAAATCCGCTTATAAATTTAAAATCTGTTGATGTCCAACTCTGTTAGAGGTTTTAAGTGTCTACGAATACGAAAAATCGATTTTTTTTGAGTTTTTGGAAAATTGCAAATACAGATTGTTGTTATGCTCGACAATACCTACCATAAAAATAGTAAGTAAGACGTCACAGGTATTTCGATTTCATTAAAATTTGTCACACAGTGTAATTTGTGTTTGTTTTTTTTTTTTGGAGTTGTTAAATTGTTTGTCAACCTTTAACGCAGCGTTGTCACATGCCACTAGTTACTTGCAAGTAGTGTATATGTATTACTAACGAAAATCAGGAGAAATGTAAAAAAACAAACATTTTTTGAGTGGCTACACAGCACAGTGCAAGTTAAAATGTCGTCAACAAGTAAAGTTCTAGCTAACAGCGTTACTTCAACTGTTAGTGCAGCGTCGCCAAGAAGTCAATATTGAACTTTAATTGTATTGTTAATATATTTATTTTATTATATAATACTAACCAAATTAATGAAATAACTCTCTACTCGGTAACACTGTTTTTCGTTTTTTCACTTTACTTGCAAGCTGACTCGCAAGTGGCGAAAGTGTGGCGGGGTTAGTAAAAAATGTGAGTGTATTGAGTTTTTTTCACTTGGCAACGGGGGAAGACTTATAAGCGTAATAAAAAAAAAATAAACAATAAAATACGTAAAACTATGTGAATACATTTTAAGATGTTGATTTTATACAATTCAATAATATATTGTTATTATTCCCTTCTTGAAAATTAAAAAATATTTTAAATTTTTAATTTAAAAAAAATTAAGTCAAAGTGAAGATACAATCGCCCTTATCGTGGTTGGCGTATTTTGACTTCGACTACGACATTTTGTCCTAGATTAAAGAAAAATGTTGCCATGTTCTTTAATCTATAAAAAAAAACGTCGTAGTCGCAGTCGAAATACGCCAACCACGACATATAGGGGGAATAATTTAGGAACCCAAATGCAAATATCTTTCAACCTATAAGAGATATTTATATTTCTTTTTCTATTTTGCAAGAAATCAAACATTTTTAAAATCGATTCACATTTATCAAAGAACTTTGAATTATATACTTTTATTAGTTGAGTTGGTTCACTTTGACATTCTGTAGTTAAGCTTGTATTGTAAGAGACTTCTTTAAAAAAACGCTTCTAAAAGCTTAGCTTTTTGTCAATTTTTTTGCATATATTAAATACCATTATTTTTCTCCCAGGCGATTTCTCAGACAAAAGAAAATCAGCCGATCTGAGGTAACTAAAACCTCCAGCATTTTTTTTTAATTCGGGTAAAAACTTCAATTGGTTTTTAAAATAGTTTTATGAAACTTCGTTTCGTTTGTTTAGAATGCTTCAAAAATAAATCTCATATATTTTTGATCTTTGGTTTTAATTAAAAAGCATGTTTCATTTATATATTTATATTCTAAAATTTTCTCCTAACAAATTTCCATTAACTCACGAACATAAAATAAAATTCCTACCCCTTTAATGGGGCAAAAATTTTGCCCTATTTCTAGAAAACCAATCAAGATTTTACATCCCAATTTCAATTTATTTGGGAAGCAAAATTGCGATATTATTAAAGATTATAGTAAAACAAGATAAAAATTTTAAATACACTCACCTTTTATTTCTGGAGTTGAATTTCTGTATATTTCTTTTTTTTTTTCTCTCTGCACACATTTTTATACACTTTTATTATATTTTATATTATAATTTAGCACGACAACAGATTTTACATATTCTACATAATAATAAATTTTGAAAAGACAAATTTTAATTGACAATTAACCACTCTTTTGCAAATTATTAAAAAAGGCCATATTGGTGGTATTTTTTTTTCTTCTATTATTTGACTTTTCATATTTTGATACACATATTTTTATTTAATTATTTTAACTACACTTCTTTTAAACACTACACTACACTTTGAAATAAAAATTTTAATACAGAGATAAACCACTCTTTTGTAAATTACATAAAAAGGCCATATTGGTGGTATTTTTTCTATTATTTGATGTTTTTTAGATTTTGGTACACATATTTCAATTTAATTTATTTAATTTAATTATTTCAATTCAATTTAATTTATTAAATACACTATTTTAAAACACAAATTTTATATTATTTTATAAATCACTCTTTTATGTTTTATATACACAGATTATGTTGGTAGTATATATTTTAATTTATTTTTTTTTTACTTTTGAGCATATTTATTTATTTTGTTCACATAATATTGCAGTTTTTTAGTATATAAAATTTTTTGATCTCAATATTATTGGCAACGATATATAATTCCAAAGCGTTACGAGCTTAAACCGACAAAGTATTAAATGAATTTTTTATATTCAATAAAATATTTATTGTATGTATGTATGTATGTATGGAAATTAGCACCAGCGCAAGTGAAATTTTTTACTCCAAAAATTTTTCCCACATATGTAAAAATTATTAATAAACATACAACTTTATAAAAGTGTTTTCTTTTATTTGCACTGCTAGCTGCTCTGTTGGTGCTGTCATGAAATTGAAAGAAAATAAATATTTGCCCTTTTTTGTAGGGTTAGCATTTGCAGACCCTTACACGCTATTTTTCTACTTTTTTATTAAACAAATTCTACTATTATTCATTAGTTAACCTGAGTTGTTAAACAAGAACTTCATAAAAAATTAACTTACTTATTAACAAAAGTGAGAAATGAAAAAAAATCTTATTGCCGTAGTATAAGTGGCAATAGTGCCCATGCTTAAGCCAACAGCACTCAAGAAACAAATGAAACGATCTGGAATATTAGAGAAAGAAGATAACCTCCTACAAACTTCCTAAAAATTGCCAATAAACGATGGGAGAAAGAGCCCACCTGCCAAAATTAAAACGGGTGTTGTTTTAAGCATTTGCAGAAGGTACCAAGAAGCATCATATGCACAGATATTCGTTCAAGGCAGCCACACTTTGTAATATTTTTATTTCACATATTGTGGAAGAGTAAGAAAATTCTCGCTTACTATTGAATTCAAAACTCTTACATTCAAAATAATTACAATATAAAATGCATAAGAACATAGAGTGTCTTTCTTTAAAACAAATGTAGACGTTGTATACCAAAAGCAGAAGTAACAAGGTGGGAGCAATTGAAATTTACATGAATAGCCACTCATTTCTAGTTAAAGTTGAAACTTCTATTAACCTTTATATGCTACATATTATATCTAAAAGCAACAAGACATTTATATGATTCACACTTTTAACTAAATAATCTTCCATTGAACTTTTTACCATACAAATATGACGACTAAGCTGCCACAAATTTTCCAAAAACTTCGTATACAATTTACACCATGAATTCAACACTTAGCACAAATACTTTTCAATTATCTTATAGCAAATGTACTCTTTAACATATTTTCACTATTTTCATTGAATTTCCTTTGGATTTTCTATACTTTTTTGTTAATTAATTTCGACCTTATGCCCAAACCGGCTGAACTTGTTGCAATATAAATAAAACTGAACGACGCTGATTAAATGGCGGAAAAGGAAGATGACAGATGCAGTATTGCCAGTCTAAAAATTAAATTAAGTGCTAAAGGCAATGCTAGCAAATTATGGAGAGAGCTGCCAGATGAGATTATTTACTGCAAGTTTAAAGTAATACAACTCGTTATTTTGAAAAGTAGTAAGACACAGTAAAACAAAATTAAATGAAATAAAACTTAAAGAATTAAAGTAAAATAAAATTGAAAATAATATCAAATTTATTAAAAAAGATAAAAAAAATATAAAATAATAAAATTTATTTATTTAAAAAAGAATGAAATAAAAAAAAATTAAATTAAATAAAATATTATAAAATAAAATAAAAAAAAATATAAAACGAAATAATATAATATAAATTTAATTAAATAAAGATAAGGTAAAATAAATAACATAAATAAAACATAACGAAATAAATAAAACCAAACGTTTAAGAAATTTTTTTATTTGACATATTGTCATAATTTTGTTTTAAGCGAAATTTATTTGCTGTTGGTTAAGCATGTCTATATGCATTTCATTGTTGTTTTACCATATCGTCAGTAGACTTCAACCACACATTTTGAAGTCTACTGCGTTACCAAATCGTCAGTAAACTTCAAAATGTGTGCTTGAAGTCTACTAAAAATTTGGGAAAGCTTCAGTGAAATGCATATAGACATGCTTAACCACTAGCAAATAAATTTCATTTAAAAAATCAAGTTAAATAAAATAAAATAAAATGGAATAAAATAAAATCAAATACAATTAAATAAAATAAAATAAAATAAAATATAATAAAATAAAATGAAATAAAATGGAATAAAATAAAATAAAATAAAATAAAATAAAATAAAATAAAATAAAATAAAATAAAATAAAATAAAATAAAATAAATTAAAATTAAATTAAATTAAATTAAATTAAATAAAATAAAATAAAATAAAATAAAATAAAATAAAATAAAATAAAATATAATAAAATAAAATAAAATAAAATAAAATAAAATAAAATAAAATAAAATAAAATAAAATAAAATTAAATAAACTAAAATAAAATAAAATAAACTAACAAAATAAAACAAAATAAAATAAAATAAAAAAATAATATAAAATAAAATAAAATAAAATAAAATAAAATAAAATAAAATAAAATAAAATAAAATAAAATAAAATAAAATAAAATAAAATGAAATAAAATGGAATAAAATAAAATAAACTAAAATAAAATAAAATAAAATAAAATAAAATTAAATTAAATGAAATGAAATGAAATGAAATGAAATGAAATAAAATATAATAAAATAAAATAAAATAAAATAAAATAATTTAAAATAAAATATAATAAAATAAAATAAAATAAAATAAAATAAAATAAAATAAAAGAAAATAAAACAAAATAAAACAAAATAAAATAAAATATAATAAAATAAAACAAAATAAAATGGAATAAAATAAAATAAAATAAAATAAAATAAAATAAAATAAAATAAAATAAAATAAAATAAAATAAAATAAAATAAAATAAAATAAAATAAAATAAAATAAAATAAAACAAAATAAAATAAAATAAAATATAATAAAATAAAATGAAATAAAATGGAATAAAATAAAATAAAATAAATTAAAATAAAATAAAATAAAATAAAATAAAATAAAATAAAATAAAATAAAATAAAATAAAATAAAATAAAATAAAATAAAATAAAATAAAATAAAATATAATAAAATAAAATGATATAAAATGGAATAAAATAAAATAAAATAAAACAAAATAAAATAAATAAAATGAAATGAAATAAAATAATATAAAAAAATTAAATAAAATAATATATAATAAAATAAAGTAAAATAAAATAGATTAAAATAAAATAAAAAATAGATAAAATAAAATATAATAAAATTAAATTAAATAAAATAATATTAAATAAAAAAAATAAAAAAATAAAATAAAATAAAATAAAGCAAAATAAAATAAAACAAAATGAAATAAAATAAAATAAAATTAAATAAATTAAACAAAAGAAAATCAAATAAAATAAAATATAACGAAAGAAAATCAAATAAAATAAAATTAAACACAATAAGTTAAATTAAGATAAGATAAAATAAAATAAGTTTAAATAAAATAAAATTAATTCAAATAAAATAAGATAAAATAAAATATATAAAATAAAATAATATAAAATAATATAAAATAAAACAGAATTAAATTCAATTAAATTTAATTAAATAATATACATATGTATAATAAAATAAATCAAAGTAAAATATAATGGAATAAAGTAGAATAATAAGTTTAAAATAAAAAAAACGAAATGAAAAATTACTATAACATAAAATAAAGTGAAAACTAAAATTATTTGTAATAAACGAGCAAGATAAACAGGGGAACTGAATAACACATGAGATACAATGAAAGACAGTCAATATTTTATTGGAAGGCTATTGTTTTAAACGAAAAAAATGTTTACGCTGAAATTTAATATACTTTAAACCTATTTTGACATTAAACTAAGTAATTTTTTTAGTCACAATTCTACAATTTACTAAAGTTTTTAATACGTATGTCTGTTAAAATTCATAATACCTAAATGTACTATACAATTGAATAGGACAATTACAGCTTCTTTGATATTAAATATTAAAACATGTAAATATTTTCCCTTCCAGTTTCATCTGTTAAACACCAATAGTGAAATATCCGCAGCCTCTGGTTTAATATTCACTTTGTTTTTACATTTTATCGTCAGCATACTGTCAGTGTATCGTTGTGCATTACAAATGTGTTCAAGGTAAGTGAAAACTTTTTTAATATATCTATGTATATAATCAAAATTGTTTTATCTCATAGATGTATGTATATAAAATTATATGTATAATATTCATTTAAGTTATGTATGTTCATATTCAAATAATAACTAAAATAACGGCTTTCCAATTTTATTTGCGTTTGCCTAAGTGGCAGCACTGTATTACAAATAATGAACATACAACTCTGCATTGTTATTTAATGTCATACATCTTGCAAGAGAATGAGAATGTGGAATTCGCTCTCTTAAATTTATGACAACTTTCAATTATTAAAGATTTTTGTAGTCATAATTTGACAATTACAAAGTGAACAATAAGTGAAGAAAAAAAAATAGGAAAAATTTGCAAATTCTTTGCAAAGAAAATTACAACATATTTAGCAGTAATAATAGTTCATAGCAAAAATTCAGTATGAAATTGTTTTAAAGATGAATAGCAAGAAATATAAAATGGCAAATAATTAGAAAGTTTTGTGAAACAACAAAATTGAAAAATAAAAAAAGAGGAAATTTGTTGTGTGTTTATGAAGGCCAAGCGCCTACGCCTTGTGGAGGTCAATAATATTGTGTGTTTTGCATTGTGTGCATAATAAAACAAGAGCGTTTAATTATTTCCAATAAAAGTAAATATTTGCTGGAGATTGTTGAATTTTTTGGCCATCACGTTAGCTTCGCAGTTCACATTTAACGCCACCATGCCGTTGGCAGATCTGCATAAAGATCTAAGGCAACAGCAACAACTGGGCGTTACAACGGCTTCCATACCCAGCTCATTGTCATCAACTATCGCCGCATCTAATCTTAGTGATCATGTGGGTTTGTCTCGTATGCAAATCACATCTTCCGGCTGCAGCAGTCTTGCGGTTACCCCTATGGAACACACACCCACAGATGAAGAGAGTACGGGTGTAACAACTGTGACGTCATGCCAGAGACGTCAGCAACAACAGCAACAGCAAAAAAATCTTCAACCCTCACAGCTGCAGGCAGCATTAGGTAAACATCGTAATCATCAACAGGGTTTAGTAGATGTAGCTGCATCAACACAAAACAATTTACAACATTCCAATGATTTAATGGATTTAAGTGATACTGAATGTTATTCTCATTCCACTAGAGGTCAAGCGTGCCACGCGGATTGTGGAGAAAACGAATTTGAATTGAAGGAAGTGATAAAGGAAGGTCATGAAAAGGCCGATCCCTCACAATTCGAACTTCTACGCGTTTTAGGAGAAGGCTCGTTTGGCAAGGTATTCTTAGTGCGTAAAGTCATTGGCAAAGATGCGGGAACTTTGTATGCCATGAAAGTTTTAAAGAAGGCTACCCTGAAGATAAAGGATAGAGTAAGAAGTACAAACGAACGAAAGATTCTGGCAGATGTTGGCCATGCCTTTATTGTTAAACTACACTATGCCTTTCAAACGCCCGGAAAATTGTATTTAATACTAGACTTTCTTAGGGGCGGTGATCTCTTTACACGACTTTCCAAAGAAGTTATGTTTACCGAGGAAGATGTAAAGTTTTATTTGGCCGAATTGGCACTGGCTCTTAATCACTTGCATTCATTAGGTATTATTTATCGTGATTTAAAGCCGGAAAATATACTTTTGGACGAAAACGGTCATATAGCTTTAACAGATTTTGGCTTGTCAAAGCAACCCTTGGATGGATCCAAAACGTATAGTTTTTGTGGTACAGTAGAATATATGGCACCTGAGATTGTCAATAGGAAAGGGCACGATTTTGCAGCAGACTGGTGGTCGTTTGGAGTTCTAATGTATGAAATGTTGACTGGAAATTTACCTTTTCATGGCCAGTCTAGACAAGAAACCATGAATCAAATATTAAGATCGAAACTGGGCATGCCAGAGAACCTTTCACCAGAAGCACAAGCGCTACTGAGAGCTCTATTCAAAAGAAACCCTCAAAATCGCTTAGGAGCTGGTCCAAATGGTATATTAGGCATACAAGCTCATTGTTTTTTCTCTACTATTGATTGGGTACGCTTGGAAAAGAAGGCAGTCAGGCCTCCTTTTATACCAGCCGTTTCGCGTGATGATGCATTTTATTTTGATGTGGAATATACTTCAAAGTCGCCCAGAGATTCGCCTGGTGGGCCAATATCCGCCTCGGCTCATGAAATATTTCGAGGTTTTAGCTTTGTGGCCCCCGTGCTACTGGAGCAATCATTGAGTAACCACTCCTCCTCCTCGGTACCTCACTCGCCCTATTTGCCATGTCAGCAAGCTTCGCACACACTGCCTGGTGTTATGCCCGGCAATTTTCATCAGGACTACAATTTATTGCAAGAGTTGGGGCGAGGAACTTTTTCCGTTTGCCGCCTTTGCGAGCATAAATCATCGAAAAAACACTTTGCCGTTAAGATTATTCAAAAGGCAGCCTATATGGCGAATGCATCGTCTTCTGACTGCTGGGAAGAAGTTGAAATAATGTTGCGCTATGGCAATCATCCAAATATTGTTACTTTGTTTTCGGTTTATGAAGATAGCCAATCGGCTTATCTAGTTATGGAACTTTTAAAGGGCGGCGAACTTTTGGATCGCATTTTAGCGGTAGGACAAATGTGTGAAAGTGAGGCTAGTGCCGTTTTAAGGACTATGGTTTCGGCAGTGGCTTATTTGCACGAGCACGGTGTGGTGCATCGTGATTTGAAGCCATCAAATATGATTTATGCCAGTATGCGACAGACTCCAGAGACACTGAAGTTATGCGATTTAGGTAAGTGTGGAAGTAAAATAATTGATAACTTTGACAAGGACAGAATAATAGACTGCAAGTTAGATTTATGTGAATGGTTAAAAATGGAGAACTATTAAACAGCAGGTAGGTAATTGATAAAATTTAATTATCAAAAAGGTCTCCGAATAAAATTTTTTCTTTAAAGGATATGCTAAAAAAAATCTTTATGTTTTAAAAAAAAAACTACTCGTAGTTTTGCAGAAAATGTGTTTAAATATTCGTTTAAATTTCTTCTTTTTTAATTTTCTAAACTTTTTCTCTAGTTCTTTTTTTAATTTTTTCGTCAAATTTCATAAAATTTGTTGCACGAAACTTTATATTTTCTAATTGCAGCGCTGTAGATGATCAATACATTTATAATGAAAGAAGACCTACTTTTATTGAAATTCAATTAAAAAATCTAAACAAAGTTCATTCAGGGGAGCAGAAATAAAAAATTAAAAGATTTATAATTCCGACTTGTTGAGCAGGTGCAATGTCAAGACAATAGAAAAAGGTTAATACGCCACAACAATTATTATTTAAGTATAGATAGTTCAAAAATGTATAAAGAAATCTTAATAGAACACCATAAATTTGCTATCTGATAGTTATCACATGCCGTTCGTTTCCTTAGATGTCATTTATTTCACTATACTATTCTGTTTGGAATTTCTCCAAAAATAAAAGCTTTACTCATCGTTGTCGTAAACGATAACAATTTTTAAAACCACATGTTGTTAAATAAATATTATATACAATTTTTAAATAACAAACAACATTGTTCTTTATTTTGCAACCCACACAACGCATTGCCAGTCGGTTAGTTAATCAGCCAGTCCTGATACTGCTCGTACATACTCATACACTGCATTACATTAAAAACAAACGAAAAGAAAATATGTACACGTTAACACAGTGGCGGATTTAGGCCTAGGCCGGCATAATTTAAATGGCGCCATAATGAGTGCAATTAAAATGCGAAAATTGATTTGGCTCAGGTTTGCTTTAAAATAATTACTAAAAAAATTATATTAAGTTAATGAAAAATAACGTTGAAATGACGCTGCTTTAAGTTAGCCAAAAGATTGGAATGTAATCTCTGGCTATAAGGAAAAAGTACTTACTCTTTAGCATTAGGGCACTTTTAAACTTTCAAGTCGATTTTAATAAATTTACTACTTTTGCAGTTAATTTGGGAAATTCGGTCTTCGCAAACCTCACACATCGTTCTGCACACTGGGTAGTGTGAATACATTCAATTTGAAATATACAAAAGTATAAGCTGAATTAAGCTGTTATTCCATATGAGATCATAGAACGATAAAAGATAAGCATCAGTTCAGTGCGCTATAACTCCCTGAAAAATCGCAAAAAATAATTGAGATTTTTTTCAGAGGTACTTTGGAATATGAAAATTGCAGCAGTAGCATTATTTCAAAATTTGCTTATCTCGAATTGGTCTTTCTTCTTTTTGCCACAGAAATTAATAAAAATTAATACATATACAATCAAAATAATGTATTAATCTATATAATTAATAGGCAAACATGTTTTTTGTAATCCCTTTTACGCTGGTACCACTGCACCGATTTTAAAAAGATTTATATGGTTTTAAGGGATTTTTTATACAGATGTGCAGAATCTATATTTTATTGAAATCGGTTTAGTATTTTGGGAGCTATAAGCGTTTAAAGTTGCTACTACTACATGCAAACATATTACACACGCATTTATTAGCTTACAAGTAAAAAAGAAACAAAACATGAGCGTGTGTGTGGGTTTGTAGTATTTCTCTTGATCTAACAATTTTTCTCTCTTATTTGTTGTTGTATGAAAGCCATAATACTTAAAGGAAGAGAGTTGAATAAATTGAATTAACTTGGTTAAAGGGATTTTGTTTATGTTTTTTTAATTTCATGTACTAATTGTAATTATGCTTGCATATGTATGTAAGTTTGTGTGTGGCTGTGTTTTAATGAATTTTTTATGAAGTTTAGATACATTTTCTTTGAATCTTGAATTATTTACATTTTGATTCTAGAATACGGACGAGTGTGTCGTCCGTTTGGTATATCTAGTAAAAATTAATACATGTTTTTTCTCCCCGAATAATCACTTCTATATAATCAAAAATAGCGGCCAATCAAACAGAGCATAGGGCGCGATCAAACCTAAATCCACTACTTAAATGTACTCATATAAAAAATATACATATTTCTAAATTTAGAATTACCCTTAGAGAATGCAGTAGTAGTATATGTTGCCGATTGCTTATTATTTCCTAATGTTATCCAGATACAGGAGTGTCATGTTATTTACTTACATATGTACATGCATACGAACGCACGCATTCATCACTTTTTGCATCTTGTTCATTCGTTATTGTCTTTAACAGAATTGTCACAAACAAATATGTATAAAATTCAATTAAAAAGAATGAACAAAATTAGATTTATGTACTATGTATTTAATAATGTCTTTTGCTGTAGAACTTGTAATTGTGTGAGTGAAAGTTCACAGATTTTTGTTTAGAAATTTGAAAATGTGAGTGCTTCAATCTAAATTAACGACGCTCCTCCAAATAAGAAAATATTATATTCTATAAAACTCTTATGTACAAAAATCCTCGAAATCCCATAATTTCAGAGCTATGGGCTGTGAAGTTTTCATAAAAAACTGTGATTTTGCATTAGATTTCTGGACGTATCAGGTCAGTATAGGTATTACATATTTACAAACTTTTAAAAAGATTTTTCAAGAAGCGCTAAAATGTTTAAAACGTTTTAACCCATTCAGAGCCGAAGGATATTATTTAATTCATATGCAGAGCGGCGCGGTTATGCAGTAAATCTTTTATAATCATGAAAAAATATTGTTTTTATCAAATTTTTCCTTATTTATTACCAATTATGAAAAGTGAAATAAAAACTAATCAAAACCAATACCTGACTCTTCTTCTAATTCATTATCTGCTACAAAAAAAAAATGTAGGCAAAACTACATCTACATTTTATTTCAAATATTTTTGTCATTTAATGATTTTTTTCAGTTTTTTTTTTCAAATGGAACAAATAATGCTAAAGGCACTAGAGAAAGTATCCCACGTGTAGGAACTTCCTTCGGGAGCTGCAAGCAACCTATGGGCTCCACCCTAAAACTTATCAATAATAAAAAAAAAACTGTAAGTGGTACAGCTAATTGCAGTAACCATTAACAGGTGCTAGTGAGAACAACACACACACTTCTGATCGTACTGAAGAAATAATTCGATGACGCCAGAGCTGTTCTTAAGACCAGCGTGACCGTTTGACCGAATAAAGTGGCAAATTGTCACTTTTTCGACGGCCTTGCCACTTTTTGTCCCCCTTTTTTAGAGTGAATTATATAATAATACATTAAAAATAAAAACTTTAGTGTAGTTGTCCTGTTTTATTTTAATTTTGCCCCTTTTTTTTGGTGAATCCCCTTTTTGGTGCCACTTTTTGAAAAATGTGATCGGTCACCCTGTGATCGACGACTGTGATCGAGTAATTTTGATGAGCTTTCCTATGATACCAATATTGTTATACTGTATTAAAAATTTAACAAATTCCAAAAGAGCAACAAAATTTCGTAGGTCCGTAACTCCGCAAATATGCTTTTCCGAGGATTTTTGTACATGATGGTTATTTCTACAACTGTCTAATCAAGATTTTTTTCCAATATGAGTTTTTACAAGTTAAATAAATTCAGAATTAAAAACTTAATGCCTAACAGATTCTTAAGAAATTTACCCAACGCATTTGATTTGCACATATGGCTCATTTACTCAATTAACTTCATAAATAAAAAAAATGGAATTTTTGAGTTAATGATGCAGAATTAAACCCCATATCGTTCTTCATATTCCGTAAAAATTTCACACAAATGTCTTTTTTACTTAAATCTTGATAAAAAAAAATAAAATTTTAAATTCTAAACTCGTTGTCTGGTAAACTTTTTTTTTTTTGAGGTATGACGTTGTATGAGTAAATGAGCTATATGTAATACAAAAGAATATACCTAAAGGGTGTCCCAACAAGAACGCAAGATTTAAATTTGGCGCCATTCGAAGTGTCATTGTTTGACATTTGAACAATTGTTATTGTTGTTAGTGTTTGTAAATAGAAGGTACGAGGATAGTAAAAATGGAGAGCTACACGAATGAACAACGCATTCTCATTGTGAAATTGTTTTACCAAAATGGTGAAAGTTTTGCGGTTACAGTTCGCAAATTTGCGATCAATTTGGGGTTACAATAATGCTCCAAAAGAGTTAACTGTAAAGCCATTAATGGATAAATTTGCCGAAACTGGGTCTGTTAGTGATGTAAAGACAACAACGCGCCTTCGACCAGGTCGATCGACCGAAAATGTCGCAGCTGTACGTGATGATATCGCTCAAACGCAGGTCAAGCGAACAGTGCTCGGTATCGTGAAATGATAACCAGTTTTTTCGTGCCTATAATTGGAGAAATGAATGTGGAGGGCATGTGGTTTCAACAAGACGGCGCCACATGTCATACAGCCAGAGAAACAATTCAATTGCTACATCAGTCATTTCCCGGTCGTGTTATTTCGCGTTTTGGAGACCAGAATTGGCCGCCTAGATCGTGCGATTTAACACCATTAGACTTTTTTCTTTGGGGTTTTTTGAAGTCGATGGTTTACGCGAATAAGCCGACGACGACTCAAGCCTTAAAAGAGGAAATTGGACGCTGCATTAATGAAATAACGCAGCATTTATGCAAATTGGCCATTGAAAATTTCATTAAAAGATCGCGAGTGTGCCAGCAAAGCCGCGGCGGCCATCTGCCCGATTTGTTGTTCCACACATAACCTCATTTTGTCTACTTTACGATATAATAAAGTTTCACGATTTTTTTTTAAATATCTGTGTTTTATTTAAAATTTAAATCTTGCGTTCTTGTTGGGACACCCTTTACATATGGATGTATGTACATACATACTTATATACATGTGTATGTACATATTTTAAGAAATTGTAAAAATCTTTGAAACTTTGCATGTTCAAGTCATGACGAACTGGCTCGATTTAGGGGAAATATTCATGATTTTTATATTAGCATGTCATGGAAATCATGTGTTTAATTCTGCATCACTAACTAAAAAATTGCATTTTTTGAGTTATGACGTTGTTTGAGTAAATGAGCAATTTGTACCAATTCGATTGCAAACACAAAAACATAATGCAATGAATATTCTTCTTCAAAAAGATCTTCATTTAAAAACACTACTACATGCAGATGTATGTATGTCACAATAAAAACACACCTTCACCCACAAGAAAAAATAAAGCAAAAGCAAAATAAAAAGATAAATTCCTACCCGAAAACTTAATACATACATACATATGTAAGTATTGAGTTGTAGATACATACGTACATACACACATATTTAACATGCCGAGGCATAAACCAAAATATTAGTAGCTACAAGCAGCGCTGTATGTGGATGCTGGCATACATCATATATGTATGTATGTATGAATGTAAGTAAACGTTTGAAATTACCTTTTGCTCTAGTATTCTTGATTTTTCCCGCCCAAGCACCAACAGAAACAAAGCTGCATAAAAGATTCTTGTGAAGAACACTTCTGTATGTATGTACATATGTATGTATATATATAACTATGTAGAACTTCTCTTGTAGATTCACGGGAAACAGTTTCCTTTGGTGATTGTAAGCCTTGGAATTGTAAGGACAAACACTAAGATGCTGGCAGCGCTGCCCATCTACATACTTTTATGCTACAGTGCACGCACATACGTATATACATACATAAAAATGTATACCTACAGACTACGGACACCAGGCATATGCATGTGGGTTTTCGCTGCTGCACATTACAAGCATTTCTTTATTAAATTAAAAACCTTTCAAACACTTGCACACTTGTTGCCTTTTTAAAATATTACAATTGAATTACATACCTAATTCGCAATTTAATTAATTCACTTTTTACCGTATAAACTATGCTACAACGCGTACGCACGCACCGGCCACTTAATAAAAATTAACTGCTGGAATGAGAACGAAAGGGAATTGCACTTGACACAAAAAGACAAATCTATTTTTTTTGCAACAACAAATGATATTGCAAATACCGTTAGTGAGAGAGTTTTTTTTTGGCTACAGTGGGCTAGAGTGCTGGAATTTGAAAATATCGTAAGCTAAATTTCACCTAATTCACACGAAGACTTTTATGAAGTATATTTTTCGACGTCACTTTTTGTGTGTTAGCGAACGGTGTAGAGAAGAAAGAGGGGTAGAAAAAATTACTCGATTTCTGTTTTCCATGGTTTTTTTCATATTTCTCATTACATTGCTCTTGTTGTTATTGTTGTTACGTTTTAATGTTACTCTTCTATCTTATTGTATTTTTTTATTCTTGCTCTTCTAACTTATTGGCTATATGGGTGAAGAGAAGTAAAATTAGGAATTTTTGGTAGCAACTTCAAAAGAGAATTAAGAAAAATAGACGTCCTAAGTTTCACCGTGTGAATTAGCACTTTGAATTTAATTATTATATTAAATGCGTATACAATTTATAATTTTAATTATTATTACATGATATGCATATAAGCACTGACCAGACGTGTTATTATCAATAGGTATTAAGAGAATAAAAAAGGAACTAATGCATAAAAAATATTAAAAAAGGAACTAATTCACTGACTCGTTCTGCAAGTAGAGATTTTATTTGTAGTATCTTCGTTGAATTAGTAAATTGGAACAGCTACGTATGGACCTGAACGTAAGACTAATCTTCAACTCATAACATAAAAGTTTTTAAAGGCTCTACAAATTTCCATAATTTACACCACCTAAATTCTTTTCAATTTCACATTTCCTATTTTTGTTTGTGTTAATTAATTTCTTTTACTCATAAGATATAATAACACTGTGACAGATTTTTAAAGTCAGCGAGTTCGGATTTTATAGCCTCACTTATATTTTTGCTAAAACTGAATTTTTCCGAAGAACATGCCCCAGCAAAAAATTACACATTACCATCAGAACTACTTGCCATATAATGACTTACTTTTCTGATTACCAAATTTCAATACTCGCTTACAAATCACATTACATAAAAATAAAAAAATGCTGTACAAGTTAATAAATGAGGAGAATGATTATTTTAGATTTAATAGATTACGTGATTATGGTGACAAATAAAAAAAGTAAGTACTTCTCAAGAATCGGTTATTTGAGTCTCACACCTTGTTAAAATCAATAAGTTGGTAATCCAGTAGAGAAGTGCTTTTACCAAAAATGCTTAATTCCAAACCCGATTTTTTGAAATTTTTTGCTGGGGCAATTTTCAGAAGGCTATATCTTGCAAACCAATTGGAATTTTGTTTTCTTGTCTCTAGCGTTATTGTAGTTATAGACTAAGAAAAACAGTATAAAATAAACTGACCCGAAAATTTTTAATTTTTCATATCTTTTTTCACAATTTTTAGCCTATAGCTGAAAAAATTCAGAAAAAATATTCCTTGTAATACGATTTATAATTTCTTGAAAGATTTTAATACTGTAAGAAGCTTTTCACAATTTTTAGCTGTATTTTATATCGAAAATACAAAATTTTAGTTTATAAATTATTAACTTGCCGTTTGTCAAACATAGTTTGTTAGTTTCTATAATTACTTTGATACACAGTGAAATGAAAATTCAATTTCTTGACGTTTATATTTAGTCTCTTAATTGATTTCATAAAGTTATTTTTATATGAACTAAAATTTTGCTTGCCGCAACTTTTATTTTCAACAAACTAATAAAACATTAAGAATAAGCATAGTTTGTATATCTCATGAAATTTTGTCTACGCATCAAAATGAATTAAATATGTAGACGCTTCGTTGACAATGTCGCCCGAAATTCACGAAAAAAATTACAAAAGTCACCACACCTTAACCACAACCTTCTTAGGAATGCATTTCGAACCATCCGTGAAAAAGTTGGCCCCGTCGCTGAAGCTAACGGAACGTTGCCCGAAAAATACTTTGGTTAAACATCTATTTAATTGATTTTCATCTATTTATTTATTTAATTAATAAATAGATGAAAATCAATTAAATAGATGTTACTTCAACAACATAACCTCTTACAACTGTGAAAAGTAGCAGTTTTTTGTAAGACTACATAAATTTTTTATTGTATGAATCTAGTATTTCTGCTCATAATTTTTGTTAAATAAGTTTGTTTAACTAGATTTACTCCGCCGAAACTTCTCGGTTACTTCTCCTCTTTACCAGAATTTCAAAAACTCTTTGTAATCTTAATTTAATAAGTGCACATACATGTATTTACATACGTATCTATTTATATCAAAGCTGGCTAAAGTTTCACAGAGTGCCGAACTTCAATCGGTTTCTTATACAAATGAATACACATACACGAATACTTATCTATCTCTCAGTGGTCAGCAGTGATTTATACAACTTCAACTTTTTTACTTTTTATCCCACTGTAGTATAGTACACATATTTGTAGCAACCTTTGTTCAGCGTTGCCACGACCAAAAAATTTTTGTTACCAATATACAAAAAGTAACCAAATACGGAATTAAATAAAAATAATGTTTAAGTATTTAAAATATTCCCCTTATCGTGGTTGGCGTATTTCGACTTCATCTACAATGAGTTTGCATAGATTGAAGAACGCCTCAACATTTGTTTTTCAATCTACTACCGAAATGTCGCAGTCGAAGTCGAATTACGCCAGCTACGATAAGATCCATTGTGTTATTAGTACTTCAGCTCAAAAATATATAACTTTTATAAAATCACCTTATACATAATTATTATAAAATGGCCTTATAGATAAACTATTTAAGTATACATACATACCAGAGAACGACAAAATCTGATTGAAAAAATATTCATACATAATCAATATCCTAAAAGCATGCCTTTGTGTTCATACAATCAAACTGGTTCCAACATACATAATCGTTGCTGCTTTTTAATCATTCCAATCATACGGTTGTTGTTGGCTCTACGACTTTAAACATGTGTCGCATCATACCAATCAATTCGGGTGTTTGCTCCTTTTTCCCATTCATGATTATTTTGATGAAAAGTAAAATAAGTAGGCAAAAGCGTTCGTTCTGATTATCAACAAATATTTGTATGATGAATAAAATCAAAAAAGCAAAAAAAATATGTACTTATGTATTTAGCAATTTATATACCGATGGTATCAAGTAGAAAAGCCATATTTCGTATTTTTTACGAAATTAAGTTTTTCAGTGATTCCAACACATTTCACACAAATACACCTCGTCACAAAAATTTAATGCAATAGTGTAAAAAATAACGCTTTTACAAGCAATTGGGCAAAAAAAGTTACATTGTGAATATTACAGTTTCTATTATACCTTCTCCTGTAAAGTTGCAATTACTTGTTATGGCCCTTCTATTTATGTATTTATATATATATATACAGGCAAATCCCGGTATAACGAACGATATAATGTCAGGCCCATTCGTTATACCGAAAAATTCGTTTAATCGCAAAGTTTTTTCAAGAGTTATTTTAATTATTATTATTGTAGACAAGATACAATACAATAAAAATAATAAGGGTAATTTGTTTTCAAATAATATACCAAATACAAAGTAACGGTATCACATTTTTTTGCATTTTCATTGCGGCTGTCGATTTTGTTTAATATTTTTGCCGTTCGTTATATAAACCACATATGTACCTATTTATCAAAACATTGGCTATATAAGGTAGAACTAAATGTTAGAGATATGTTCCTAGCAAGTTTTTGTGTTATATTTTGCGATCTTTTCTTTATCATTCGTTATATCCAGTATAAAATTAGGATAATATTCGTAATATAAGGTAGTTAATGTAAAAACTTTGGACGTTGGTTATATCGGATTTTCTTTAAAGCGAGATTCGTTATACCGAGATTTGCCTGTATATATATTTATTTGTAATATGCTCTATATTGCACTTCTTCCTTTTCGTTTCGGTGATAAAGTATAAACACTTAGAAATTTGGTCTAGCACAAAATCCTGGTCGTTTTCCATTTTTTCTTTTTAAAGTGTTTGCTTACTGATTTGTATTAAAACAATAATATTTTTCATAACTCCTCTGTTTTGATTTTATTCAACATGAAAACCTGATTATATAAAAATTTGAATAAAACATGTATGAAATTACTTGCAACTAACCAAACGATACGTTCGTAAGTATGATTCTGATTTTATTCAACATTAAGTTTTGTTGCATGATTAAATGTGAACAAAAGTTTAATGTATGATGACTGATGTGAATAAAACATGTTCGATCACTGGACTCACATTTACTTAAATGAAGCGTTCACCATTACGATGATGATTATACTCAATGTTGATTTATTTTGCATGATTAAAAGTGAATAACAAATTTATAGTATGATTAAATCAGGAAATACGTGATTTTTGTCGTTCTCTGATACATACATATCGTGGCCTTAATATAGAAAGGTCCTAACTCATGTTTTTCAAATCGAGTTTTTGGTATTTTTCGATAAATTAGATTTTCTTCTATCGAAATATACAAAAAAACTCGTTTTCAAAAAAGTATGAGTTGAGGCTTTTCTATATTAAGGTAACGATATGCATTATAGAGTTGAGAGTCTTAAGTTTTAAAATTAGCTGGGAAAATATCCTTTCAGTAGCAGCTAAACTGTTTGACAATGATATTAAATTAAGAACAAAATAATTAAAGTCAGCAAAATGTATTTCGTTCAATTCATTTGGATGTTTTGAAACTGCATCCCAAGAGGGTGGCGTTGGCTGAAGTAGTTAGTACGTAGACTACAAAACCTAAGTTCCTGGGTTCGAGCCTGATGTCCGACAGTCATTAAAATAACAACCACACATTTTTCTGATGTGCATTATTGTCCTTTGTATCAGTTGTTGTGGGAAAAGTTCAAGTGATGCAGGCATAAGGCACTGGGTCACTAAAACTACACCGACTTCAGCAGATGCTAATCCTAATGTAACATCAGAGCGCCTGCCCGTTGTGTAGCAGAATCGTCGGCGAAGTAAAATAACCAATGGTTACTAAACACAGCTTCAAAATTTATTACGCCTCATTTGCTATCAGAAGGCGCTGCAATACTGCATTATTAAAAAGCGTGCAAAAAGCAGAGTTGTAAAAGAATGAAGCTTTCCTCTCTCTCTTCCTACATCTTCATACTTCACTATCACTATACCTTCCCTACCACCCTCTCTCACTACCTTCTCTTCAACACACAGGTATCACAAAGAGATCATTGTATTGGACCCAAGTGAGCTGGAATTAAAATTTCCCCCTTCCTTACCAGCAGCCTGCTAACCTAACCTAACCTAAAACTGCACCCCAAAATTCAACTATGTGTATCCATATCAACTCTTGATGTTAAATTTAGAAAATCTGAACAATGCCCATTTCTTCTATAAATTCCTCTTCCATCTGTTAGATTTGGAAATTGAAATAATAGAGGTTCTAAACTTATTTACAAATACCTTTATTCTTATTTGTTGTTTACTAGAATGCTTTCTTAAATAACTCGCACGATTCGTATGTTTTTTTTTTTGTAGGCGCGTAGAAAACACATTCATCTTAGTTTCTTAGTCAAGGAAATTCATCCAACCATTTGGCATTTAGTATATTTAATAAACTATATAAAAATAGTTACTTTTGTGTAGAATGGAAAATACACAACTACACATTGGAAAAAAAGTATCAGACTTTGGCAAAAAATAACTAAAACGGCAACGCAGCCTTTGCTCTTGCAGAAAAAACAAACATCATACATATTTGTCTTTTTTTGTCAAGTGCAATTTTTCCCGCTTTTTATCATGTTCTACCAGGGTTGTCAGATGTGGTGATTTCTCGCCAAACATGCAATTTTCAAATTTGTTGGGCTTCCGAATTTTCGATTTGGCGAAATTGAGATACGAATATTTTGGAGATTATTTTGGGCTATTTTTGATGGGCCATTAATTTTTGTTGAAAAATCTTAAAGACAGTATGTTCCGACGACTTAATGTATGATATTTGAAACGTTATAAATTGATAAATGGATGGCTCGTGAAGGTGGTGTATTAATATAATATTTGAAACCCTATAGTAAATGAACTATTTAAATATTGAATTTCAGTCAGTTATAATCGATGCAACTAGTATGCATCAGAGGTTATATTATTACAGTGAAACCTCTGATAACCGGGCACTCACCGTCGCGGTATTTTTGTCCGGTTATTAGAGGTGTCCGCTTATAAGAGAGGTACACATTTTTTGGTAGTTTATTGTAGTTGAAAAATTACATTAAGAGTAGACTGTTTCAACTTAGATTGATATAGTTTTAGCTGTTACAATGTTTTTATATGTTGGAATGCAACAAAGTCGTCTTTAGAAAAATGCTTCGAACGGGCAATTTGTTTAAGAAATGTAGCAATATGAATTGCTAAAATACACAAGAATCTTTAAATCTTCGCAATTTCATTCACCCAAAATTTTTATTTTGAAACTCGTTTAAAATTTCCATTTTGTTTCTTAAATTGTTTAAATCAAAATTTGTCCTGTGCTACTCGTATTAGGGGACACGTGCTAAGCAAACGACTTCTTCAAATAAAGAGCAACTTATTCGCCGTCTTCAACGCATCAGTACTTACGTTTGCATTAACGGGAGAATCAGAAATGTCATTGGCACTAAAACAAATATGAATCAGCGTTGAACAAAGAAAGACCTACTATTTAAATGCAACCGCTTCTGTCCGCTTATAAGAGGTATTTACAGCAAAATTTTTAAAAATTTAGTGCCCGCGGTCGGTTATGGGAATGCATTTTGTATGAAAAAACTAATGAACGTGTTGGATCAACAAAACTTGTCTGGTTATAGAAGGTGTCGGTTATGAGAGGCTTCACTGTATACATATATATTATTTTTCTCGAAATTGTTCAAGCCAATGTAACATTAACATAGCTTTTAACCAAGCGAAATTCCTTCAATAAATGCCATTAACTATGGCTCAACACTTAAACTGAATTTAGTAACATTGAAATGGATGATGAAGATATTGAGAATCTTCGAGAAATTTGTTTTTCAATGTTAAAAGGTGCTTTTAAAACAACTTATAAATAAATTTTCTTTATTGTTGTCAATAACGAACTCCACAAAAACTCATCTCCGGATTAGAAGGCGATATAAATTTCTTGAAGGCATAAATAAATTTTCTTTATTGTTGTCAATAATGAACTCCACAAAAACTCATCTCCGGATTAGAAGGCGATATAAATTTCTTGAAGGCATGGATTCACTTCCTAAATAATCGTTTGTTTTTTAGAAAATATTTTGAGTAATTTAAAAAATATATAAATTATTGGCAAAACACTAAGAAATATTTTGGCTAGGCGATTTTGGTGATTTTTGACATTCAATTTGATGAAAAGGGTCAGAATAAATATGACAACCCTGTTGTCTGCTAACATAGTTATTTTTTTCATTGAGTGGCTGGTGCATGTACATTTTTGTTTTAGTTTGTTTAGTGAAGAGTGTTATTAATAAAAATGTGTATATGTAGTTATAAAATTTACTTATTTGAATAAAACCCTGCAAATAATATTAGACTACATGGTCCAATCTAGATGAAACATACTATGTAGTTACATCATGGACCCATGTAATGCAGTTATGGATCATGTCGTTTTCATACAAGGAATCAATGCTGCACGATAATTTGAAACATGTGATCCAACCCTAGGACATCGCAATGCTAAATCGACCACCATTTTTCATACTTATATTTGGATTAGCTTTGAAGTAATGCTACTCCTCCTACTAGTCTTTACATGCATGTATGGACTAGTTGCATTATTTGCAGGGAATAAGAAGGCTACCTTGCAAATACATAAATAGGTATACATACTAGGTAATATATGTATGTATGTACATTCGCCATATGTACCATATTTTTAATGTAACATATACTTATTTTAGAAGTGAAAAATGTACAAGAAATATTCTGGATATATTTAAAAATGCATGTACATATCGTCATATGAGAACTTAAGTGTCCAATACGCCACTATAAACTATTGGATATTGGACACTTAAGTTCTCACATGACGATATGTATCTATGTATGTTTAATTTGCAAAGTCTTAAGGCTCAGTTAGCCGACTGTAATGTAATGTAACTGCAACGTAGGAAACACCTGATCGATATTTTGAAATGAAAAGTAGATTGCGTTACATTACATCTCTACTGTTTAAATTACATTCCATTACATGCGGCTAACTGAGCCTTTAAGTTTGTTGGAGAGAATAGGAGCTTCTGAATTAAAAAATTTACCAGATAAAAGTTTATATAAAAATTATTTTCCTAATAAAAAATTCTGTTATAAAGCATTTAGCAGATTTTTAAAATATTAAAAGCTTTTTCACGAAAGAAAATGTTGAATCTAGAAGTGAAAGTGCAGTAATTGAAACCAGAATTTTATGGAGGTTTTGCTTTTTAAGACAAATTAATGTTATCAAAATCTGCCAATGATGTTCCATTAGTGGCGGCAGTGGTAAGCAGTCCAGTGAACCATTTGTGAAATCATAAAACATTAATAAGAACATTAATCTAAAAAAACATAAGAATGATGATCTGACATGGACTGTAATTACAATGTTATTTTTTTGGGTTTTTAACTTTTTTTACCACCATAATAATAGTAAATATTACACTACAGGTTTTGCAAAGCAGTTGCGAGCCGATAACGGTCTCCTTATGACGCCTTGTTATACAGCGAATTTTGTTGCTCCCGAAGTATTGAAGCGACAAGGCTATGATTTAGCTTGTGATATATGGTCATTAGGTGTACTACTCTATATTATGCTTTCGGGTCGTACACCCTTTGCATCTACACCTAATGACTCACCCGATGTGATATTAAAAAGAATAGGATCTGGACATATAGATTTCACCTCAACACGATGGACATTAGTCACGAATCCAGTCAAAGATTTGCTAAAGCAAATGTTACATATAATACCGGAAAATCGTCCTACCGCAGCACAAATACTACAGCATCCTTGGCTAAAGGAACAATCAGCTAGTTCGGTACGACTGACAGAATATCGTATGCCAGCCAATGCAACAACAGCATCTAGCCAAAGTGGTGCTGTTAACATTAATTTTACCAGCAATTTTACTCATAATGCCAATACAGTTAGAGAAGCTAATGCCCACTTGCGTGGTGCCGTAGATGCCACATTCAGAGCTATTGCCATACCACAGGCAGCTAATGTGGGTCCTGTCGAACAATCCACATTGGCCAAACGACGTGCCAAAGATCGTGCCAATTTGCAAACGTAATCGAAAGCTTCTCTGACATGGCCAGCATTTTTAATTCGTTTGAAATTGAAATTCTTAAGATAATTATAAAGGAAAAATTATCTTAAAACGTTAGAAGGAAAATCCTATATAAAGAAAAGTAAAGCTTTACAAAAATTAAAAACTAAAGGTAAACTTTTTGCAAAGAACACGAGTTGTGAAACACTGGCTTACTTTTTTTCTAACTTTACAAAATAAAGCACAACTTTTTACTTAGAAAAAATAACAAACAAAACAAAATTAGAAAACTAATAAGCAGCAGAAAACAAAAAGGAAAACTACTACACTTTTTTCAAACTTCTTAAACTTTAAGGTAAGAAGGCCATACATATAAAATCTTCCATTTATAGTAAACAAGTTAATTATTTATTTTATAACTAAATGAAGTATAAAAACTAAATAATTTTGCATATAATTTTTTTATATTTTTTTGATCTTTTTTTTTTGATTAGTATAAAGAAAAACAAAACAATAAATAAGAGTTTGTTGTTTTTGAAAAACCATTTGCCTTCTTTTTATGTGTGCAAAAATTAAATAATTACGTATTTATCATATATTTGTGAAATAATATTACTTAAACATACAAGGCTTTAGATTTTTCAAAAAACATGTTTGAAAGCTCTACTTGTGTGTAGAAATAACCCAGAAACAAATAATACATATGTATGTAGATATACAGTGGACGCTCAATAATTATAATTCTCAGTAATTCGAATTTTCAGAAATTATAATCACTATTTGTAATACTTTGAACGTTTTGAAATTAGAATTAAACACATGCATGCTTTTAGTGTGTTTTAATTTTGTATTAAACGGTTTAAGAAATAAAAAGAGAAATTACCAAATTAAATATAACGATTAGATTAATATAGAAAGGCTCTAACTCATTAGTTTTTGGAATCGAGATTTTTGCATTAGATGTTCTTCTATCGAAATATAAAAAAAATCGATTTCCAAAAAAATAATAAGTTAGGGCCTTTCAATATTAAGTTAACGATATATATGTACATACATACGTATTACATTATTTTTTCTTTTTGTTATACGAGCACACACATGCGTACATACATATATAAAATAACTTTTTGTTCATTTGACTATTCATAAATTCGAACAGTTCAGAATTTATAATCACCTCAACAACAAAGTGGTTCGAATTTGTGAGCGTCGTCTACTGTATATATAAAACAAAAGCTAGAAAATATTTTTTACATTTATTAAAAATTTTTATTAAAACATAAATTATCTTAAACTTTAGTTCTGTTTCATTAAGCGAAAATGTGTCACTATATTGTTTTTATTTAAACGAGAAGACAGCTTAAGTAAAATCTCACTTAAATATCTAGCAATTAAAAAAAATAAAATAAAAAACAAGGGGAAAAATATCTTCATGTACACTTTAACATAATAATATTTTTTAATAATATTCATAGCCTCAAGTTTCATGAGATTTAAATTTTATTTGAGTTGCAAATATATTTCTTTAAACTAACTTTAAAAGAATCTGAAGGAAAAATTCAAAATATTTCAATTGAGTTTATATGAAAATATATAAAATTTCGAGTAATATCGAATATCATTATCTGTCAATCCCAAACTGTCTCTTCTACAGTCCCCTATTCCTTTCTCTTCTATAAATTCAGGAGTTGAGCAAATAAAATTGATGTGTGTGAAAACAGTCGTACTATCGATTTGGTTGTTCGTTTAACTCAGACTGAACTAATAAACCAGAAACAACTATAACGGCGTACTGGTAAAAATAAAATCCATGCTCATACTCTCAAACACACGCATTGATTTTAAACCGAATACGAATAACTATAAGCAACCAATAACTATGTTCATTCCCATTCTTTAAATTATATAGAATTATTTTATAAAATGTGTGAGCTAGAATCATACTCTGAGTATTAATCGGCTACACATGCGTGTATACAGGGCTATTATATTTACACACACATAAAGCATGTTTTCAAACAACTGCCACACAATACGGTGGCAAATAGTGAATTAAGATTCCGAGTATCATGCGTAAATTTTTGGTTTTGTCTGGCTAAATATCCATACTCTTGAGTACAAGCATACTCCGGTTATAAGGGCCAATTTCACCAACTCTAGTTAAATACCAATTCATATTGAAATGTTGATTTTCATTAGTTTTTGTGTGGAAAAATTACTTTTAAATATGAATTGATATTTAAATAAGTTGGTGAAATTGGCTCTAAGTATGACAGACAGTCAATATGTTTGATACGCATGTGTCATTTTTATTTATAGTTGTAGAGCATTTTTGTTCTTAGCATAAACGAAGTAGAGATGTTCTTGTATGTTGGAATCGGCTATAATCATAGTTGCTTGAGACAAACTATGTGAGCATATGAAGTATTTACTCTTCAGTTATGATTAAGACTATCAAATATATATTTTTTTAGTACTTATTGTCATGCTCTGGTATAGACATAAAATTTTGTGAAGGAACTTTTGAATTTATGAGAGAATTAAACTGGTGAAAGTCATCAAAAAACTCATGGATTGGATCTTGGAAACTCCAGCTTTCCTAAAACAGGTATATATCATTTGTAGCTCTTGAAAGACGCTCCTAGCTGAGGCTTAAATTTGGCTCTGTGACACAGTAACTCCACCACCACTTTTATCGGAATGCAATTCAAATAAAGCGATATTTTTAAAGCGGAACTGTCTTTAAAGTTCTTGTTATACCGAAACGTAAAAAAAATAACTTTTCACTTTTTTTGTTTTAGTCAAAAGTTAACGGAAAGAATAACTTGCTAAATATTCAATCCAAAAATCATTTAAAAATCATCATAATGTTCTGCAAGTTTCGAATCCGTTGACCACTTCTCTACCCTTATAGTGACATGCATACATATGTATATATTTTTTTATAATTTTAAACTTTAAAATATAATTTACTTTTGCTAATGCTAAAAATAATAAAAAAAAACAAGCTATGAAACTTCCTGACAACTCCGAATAAACTACAATAAATTTATGAAACCCCATGACCTGTTAAACCTTTTAAAAAGAAACGAAAATAAAAACTATTAAGAAAAATCAAATATTTTTTTGTGAGAAATATTAGCTAATATAATTTAAAAAAAGTATTGAAAATATAAAATATACGAAAGAAACATAAACTTATTTAAAACTAAAAAAAGTAGTTAATTTAATACCTTAGCTAATGGAAAATTAAAATGAATTGTTGATTAACGCTGAGACAGTTTTAAATTTTTAGAAATATACATACATACATATATTAAAATTATATTATTAAATAAACATGTTAATTAATATATTTACTATATTATGAAAATAACTAATAAAAAATTTTATATAAATTTACTAATATTACGATATAACAAAAATATTTGTTCCAAACTGTATTTACATAAATATACTTTTTACTAAACTAAAACAAATTTATAAAGTGATTTTTATTATTATTTTTGTTTTTATTAAACAAAAATAATTTTTCAATCTGCCCAGTATTTTCTTTTTCCAACTGTCAAATTTTTTTTCCAAAACTGCAAACAAAAGGAAAGTAGCAGCTACACTTGTATTTAACTAATAATTTTATTCCATTTATATAAAATAAGAAAAATATTAACTAAAACATTTAATATATTGCTTACATTAAAATAGTTAACAAAACTGAAGAGTTGCTCTTTACGCACTTTAAGAAGAAAAGAAAAAAAGAAATATAAAAATAATTATATAGACATACATTTACATACATATATACATACTTACATACATACATATTTACATACATATTCACTTGCATACATGCATATGTATGTGTATGTGTGTACATATTCATATTTTTCGAAAAGAGTATTAAATGTTTGTATGTCTTTTGAAATTTAAATTGAAATATTTATTATTCGAAAAGTTGCAAATTATAAATTAAAGTAATTGATATAAAATTTTTTAAAAATTTTCCTAAATAAGAAATTATTTCTAATTTTAATTATAACTGTTATTATTATTATTATTATAATGCATTATTATTTTGCATTTACTTTAAGACATTTAATCGCATTATAAAATATTGAAAATTTTAAATTTTATTGGATAAAAGTTATAATTTTAAACGAATTAAGTATTGTATATTTAAACCAAATATTAAACACAAATTTAAATTAAATATATGCTTAAAGTGTTTTATTTTAAACAGAGGAGAGTTTCAATTTCAATATCTCTGTTTTCTAAGGCGTATTCGTATCTGGGGATCTACTTTGTGATTCGAAACGAAAGAAAGAAAATGCTTTCACATTTCCATGTAATTAACATCCAATTTTGTTTTTTTAACAGCCTTATTTATAAAAATTATTAAGGCTTTTTTAGAAAAATTTTTTATGAAAATTTGTTTTAAAAACTCTTTATAAAGTCTTAATAAGTTTTATAAATAAGGCTGTAATTATATTATTGCAAAATAAAAAATATATTTACACTTACGATTTGAGGGCCTCAGCATGACTTGGGCACTTTTGAGGCAAGTTGGCAAAATATTTTTTGATCGTTTCGAATTACTAAGTAGATGCTCCGTTGACCACTTTCACCGCTTGTAATTTGAATATACACTTTGATGTCAACACACATTTTTCAGTAAATTTTCTTTTTTCATATAAGCTATACTCACCTCAATTCGCTTTGAAAAACTCTTACTTTTGACCAAGGCGAATTGACACCACATGATCTCGATTCAGAAATTTGTGATCAGCTGTTAATTTCTATTGCAAACTGTTCGGAAATTTTCTGACAGCAGGAAATTTTACAATAACAAATATACATACATTCGTTTTACTTCTAGTATGGTTTCGCCTTGGGCATATTCATATAAGGTATACTCGACTCATTTCGGTTCGAACAACTTATACTTTTTATGTCAAAAAATATACAGCCTTATTCAGAATAATAAATGAGTTTATTCCCTATTCGTTGTTTCCCCATTTAAAAAAGTTATTTACAAGCTTTCAGTTAATATAAAACAACTGGTAGCAAAATATCTGACTTCGAAAATTCGAAGTTCGCCCTCAAATTTAAATTTTTAGCTCAATCTGTTGATAAGTGGATTTTATTTTTTAGAGGAAAAAAAGAATTCCAGTGAGTATTTAGAATTGGGCTGATTCTGAAAAATGTTTATATGATTTGTTTCGAAGCGAATTCATATGAATATGGCTTGAAATGTTTTGTATAAATTGTGTGGCAAAAAGGAAAAAGTGCTTAAGTCGAGATAAGCTGATCTTGAGATAATGGTACCTCCGTTATCTGCATATTCTAAAGTATCCCTGGTCAAAATCTCAATTATTTTGTGTGGGTTTTCAGGAAGTTATAGCACTATAACTTGCGACTTATCTTTTTTAGACTTCTAATCTAATATGGAACAGTAGCTTAATTTAGGTTATACTTTGGTATATTTCAAATTAAATGTATTACTTAAGCCTATAGTACACGGCTTGTAAAAAGCCGCATGCATATGTGGCGATGATGTCACGGACATTTTCAGCATGTTGGTTGCATTTCTTAAAATTACTAGTAGTGGCTACATGCCGTAACATTTTAATACAAAATTTTGTTCCAAAATACAAATGTGACATTTTTAACCGAACTGAACACATTTTCTGAGTGAATATTTGCATGTACATATATTGCTAGTACATGGCATGTAGCAAATGAAGCTTTGTGATGACGTCAAAATTACGTCAGAACCATATGCGCATGTGGTTTTTACATGCCGTGTACTATAGGCTTTATAGTGTGTAGAACGATGTTTGATTAAAAAATAAAGGTTAGCAGAGAATTTCCCAATTTAACTGTAAAAGAAATAAATTTTTGAAAATCGATTTGAAAGCTTAAAAGTACTCTCCTGCAAAACAGTAAAATATGACTTAAGAAATTTTTCCTAATTGCCACAGAATTGTAATTTTCGATTCTGGTTCGGGCAAAAAGTTGTCCGCCAGATTTCTAGCGTTTTCGCTTGTCAGAACACCTGTTTAGCGTTTTTACATCGAAAACGAGAATTTTAAGCGATTTGCGTTTTTCAGAACGTGGACGATAATTTTTAGTCCCTGTTAGAAAGTAATTTTTAATTGTAATTGTCAAGGCATCATGCGTGAACGGCTGGACCGATTCCCCCATTATTTTTATTTTATTTTAGTTATATGGAGAATAATAAAATGAAGAAAGCGGAGCGGAATATTACACTGTCTAACAAAAAACCAACTGTTGAAATTTCTGTTGTAAGTTTGAATTTGCTCCATTGTGAAGATCGGTAGACGGATAGCATATCGTGCCATAAACGCCATAAAAACTTAAGCGACATAATTTTCGAACTTAATTTTTTTTAGGTTTAACTAATAATCCGAAAATATTATTTTACTTATTTTTTTTTTATTAAAATTATATTGAAATTGATTATTGAGGGGTTTAGCTGGATCCTTTTTGTTTTACTAAAATCGATTTTTTGCGATCGTAAGTAATCGATTTTCGTAAAAAAACGAGGTTCAAAAAATGTGTCGGTTAAGCTTTTTTGGAGGTTATGGCTCGATATGGTATAGATAAAAAATACAGAGTACTTTTTCGGGGTCAAACCGGATGAAAATTTATACCTTTGGTACTTTTTCTGTTTTTTAAATTTTATTTCATTAAATAAATTGTACGAATGTGAGTGAATTCAGTATTCATAGTTACGACAGTACAACGTCTGTCGGTTAAGCTAGTATTAAATAAATCTTTAAAAAACTTCAATAAACAGCATTCGACAAAAACACGAAAATAATAAAAATGGAAATAAAACAAATTTTAAAAATGACCACAAAATAAAAATGGCAAATGTACTAGGAATATGCATACGAAAAATTGTTAAGTTTTTGTTGTTCTTACTTACAAACTTTTTGAAAATTATGGGTTGCGAAAGAAATAAAAAAATAAGTGTATATTTTCGATTTTATCGCAAGCGACATGTTATCGAAAATTAAATTTTTTATTGAAATTTAAATTTTATGGGCCAAAATTATTGATAACTTAAGATACGGGCTGGAAAATTTTATGTATTTACGAATGTAAAACCAATTTGAATATAATAAAAAACCTCCTGAAAAATTTAATTTTTGTCGCTTATGATTAAATCGAAAATAACGCTCGATATATTTCAGAAGATAATAAAAATGATAAAAATAGGAGTAAAAATTTAAAAGTTGCAGTTATAGTTAAATCGATTAACCTTTAAACAAAGTCGAAGAATAATAAAAAATCACGTCTATCAAAAGATACAAAAATTCAGGAAAAAATTAGTTTTCAAATTCTAAAAAAGTCGAAACTTAAAAAGAGCATTTTAATCAAGTTGCATTTAAATTATGCCAATCTTTTTCCCCCCTTATCAACTCATATAAAAATTCCATGCATTTGCAAAACTTTTCATGGGAAAAGTTGTCTTTTATTGAAGAATGATATGCACAAAGAAAAATTGTGAATTTATCAATTCATTAAATGCACACAAAAATAAATAAATAAAACAATTTTACTAACTATACAACAATAAAAATACAAAAGTCGCAAATAAAAACAAAAGATAAGGCCTCCAATAAATTGTTCTAATATTAATTTAGTCAAACTACGACACTTGATTATTTTTGTTCTAATTTTTTTGTTTTTATTTAGAAAAACTGCATTTTGTTTACTCGGAATAAACATATATATTATTATTATTATTATTATTATGTTTTATGTATAGTATATAATGGGTAGCAATTTAAACTTTATTATATACATATGTATATGTATATGTATATTTTACATTTACATATTTTACTTATTTTTATTTATTTATGATTATTCTCACTGTTTTTTCTAACATTTTTGAAAATGTTAATTTATTTGCAAACAGTTAAATCAAATTTTATGATTTTTTCACTCATGATTACTGTATCTTGATCTATTTATATATATATATATATATATATATATATATATATATATATATATATATATATATATATATATTTTATAAATGAATAATTGCATTCACTATTTATTTATTAAAATAAACTAATAATATTTTATACATCATGTTTTAATTATAAAATGTGTGTTCTTAATGCTTAAAAAATTACTAGTTTTTTTGCTTTTCTGTTTCTAATTCAAGTGTGGCTTCACTCGCTTGCGGTTTAATCAATAAAAATAATAATAAATAAAGGAATTATAATTGCATTACGTGTTTAGTTTTTTTATACTTTTTTTGTATGTAAAAAAAAATGGAAAGTCAAGAAGGCAATAATAATTAAATTATTGAAATGTGTTCAATAAATCTACGTACATACATATTTTTATGAAAATATTTATTATTTTTTATTATTATTTATTTAAATATTTGCCTCTTTAACGTTTATCTTTGCGCTGACTTTTACGTTGTTGCTTTGAAGTTCTAGGAGACTTTGTTGAGCTTTCCGCAGAAACATCTAGAAAGAGGAAAAAATTAGATGATTTTTGTGAAAAGAGAGAGTCCTTAATACATTTTACATAATTTATTTTTATAAAAATACTTTTTAGAAAAGTTAACATATCGAACTTCAAAACTGATAATATTTGCTTTTTATAAGATTTATATTTCTTTGGTCGAGATATATAGTAGATTACATTTGAAAAACTCCAAAATAGTTTTATGTTATGCAACATTTTAATTTCTTGATTATTTATTGAATATTTTTTTAAGATTTATTTAATATTTCTCTTTCATAATTAGGGGCACATTTAAAAAAGGGACTTTTTATAAAAGGTACTACATATGTATTTATAAAATATATTTCGTATGAAAGGTACTTTTTATAAATGGTACTTTTTGTAAAAGTTACTTTTTGTAAAAGTTACTTTTAGTACATTTTTCTAAATATACTTTTTAAGAAAGTAATGTTTTAAAAATTAATTTTTTCAAGTACATACTTTTTAAAAGGCTCTGTTAGTAAACATATATTTTTATAAAAATTTAATTTTTTATAAAAATTAAATGTTTATAAAAAGTAAATTTTTATAAAAGTTATATGTTTATGAAAATTAAATGTTTATAATAACAAAAATTAAAAATTTTAAAAACCCCCGACTTTTTTCAGAAAAGATGTTACATCTTTTAAGCGGCTGGACCGATTTTCTTCACCCATAGCTAAGAACCCTCTCGATCAAGTCATCTTTCAAACAGAAAAAACTAAATGAAAATCAGTCCAGCCGTTTAGCCTGTACGTGGGCACAGACAGACACACAGATACACAGACACACACTACAAACTTATAACACCCCTTTTTTTAGTCGGGGGTTAAAAAGTAAATTTTTATAAAAATTTAATGTTTATCAAAAGGAAATTTTTATAAAAATTAAATTTTTATAAAAAATAAATTTTTTTATAAATTCAATTTTTTTTGAAGTAAATTTTTTTAAAAGTAAATTTTTTTAAATGTACTTTTTAAGAAAGATTTATTTTATCAAAGGTTATAATCTCAAAATAAAGTTACTTTTTCCAAAATGTACTTTTTAAAAGTTTCTATTTTTTTTTAAAGTACTTCTTATACCTTACAAACGAGGTATGACAACATTTTACGCCCAAATCTATATGAAACATATTTTACTTACCTTCTTCGACATCTTCATCTTCTTTAGGCCTTTTTACAGCTTCAAATTGTTCTAAAGTTTTATCTAAATCATCCTCTTCAATCTTGTCTATTTTATCATTAGTAATATTTTCATTATAGTCCTCCTTATGAATTGGTTCCTCATTTACTGTTTCCATTTCCACTGTCTTTGTACTATTTGCATTATCATCGAGATCTGGCTCAACGACAACATGCGCCATTTCTTGAATACCATTTGCTAAGCAATTCATCTGTTCATACTTTTGTTCGTCCTCCTTTGCTTCAAGTGCTTGTGCTGCCGTCTCACGTTCGATCCGTTCGCGATATTCCCTCAGACATTTCTGCTCATACTCTATATGTTCTTTATAATACTGATATACGGGTATAACTATCACTGATATATCATCGACTGTAGCAGCAGCTTTGCTATCAGCTAAACGCCAATGGCCATAATCATTAATTTTGCCACGTGCTTTAGCTACCAATTCTTGAGCGACCATGGTGTAGCGGTGCTTTTCGGTTGGATACTTGTGCAGGGTTTGAAAAACTGTACGAGCAACAGCGTCATTCTCCGAAACATCCCATAGACCATCGGTGGCCATGACCAGAATGCCATAATCACCATCTTCATTGTGTTCATCTGCAGGAGAAACATTTTTGTTTTTCTTTAATTTTAACCATTCCCAATATAAAGGCACCAATTGTAACAAAATAGACTTGGTACCTTTTTTGAAATCCAAAACTTTCTTCTGTCTATTTATATTGATAACATAAATAAATTGGAGTGTTTTGTTTTCAGATAAATCGAACCTTTGCTTCAATAGAGTTATAACACAAAATACTTTTTTTTACAGAAAATACAACTTAATTGAAAAATAAAATTTTAGGGCCAATCCCACTATTTCGACCACGTTCGTTCGACTTATCTATCGCACGCTTACATTCAAAACAAAACCAAATTTTAATATTTTGTTATTTTTTCAAATGTAAGTGTGCGTGCGACAAGTCGAACGTTGTCAACATCGTGGGATTGGCTCTTATTCTCTTTTCACGAGCTGAGTACACAAGATATTTGTATGAAATTTTTAAACTATATGCAGAACGAGATGACGATTCATTTAGCATTATTAACTTAAAAATTATGTTTATTGAGTTATGGCTCTATTGCAGTAAAGGCTCGAGATGATAATTTCTGATCGTGTGCAATAAACAGGACGTTTAATTAGAAATTATCATTTCTTACCAGTAATTGTGACAATTTTTGTGAGATCTCTGCAGTTAACTTCTGGCTGTGGCGTAAGGAATGGTTTTATTAATGTTCCCGTCGCTATAGCCAACAAGTCATGATCGCCAAAGCCCCGAGTCACTCCCAGAGTACCCAGCAGACGTGAACGTTTTCCCTCACCCGTTACTACGGGCATTTTTAGATCATCTCGCGTCAGAGTTTTATAGGTCCAACCCTTGTTGGTGCCTTGGCGACATAAAATTCTTTGCCCTAAATCACGTTCATGTGGCCGCTTGGCGTATTCCATGGCAGTATAATATTTACTCAACAAATGTGGCTTGTACTGAGCCACACCCAGCAGCCGCGTTCGTTCCGTCTCTGGCGTGTGATCAAATGAGAAAGGTTCCGGAAAAGAACCCTCCGAGCCATCACAATTAGATGTATTTCTGTTTGCCTTATCTTGATTTGCTGAAACTTTTCTTTGACACAAAACAGCACGACTGTCACCAGCATTGGCTACATACATTTTTCCATTAATAAACAAGGAAACACAAGCTGTGCAGCCGCCAGCATCACGGTAACGATCACGATCTTGGGCTATTAATGCATCCATATGTATGAAAGCGCTTTCCAGCGCGCCTACAATCAATTCATCTTTGGAGACAGATCTCTGGAAATGACTGGGATGAGGGAATGAATTAACAGTTTGTGATTTGGTCAAAGCAGACGGTGTCACGTCCTCCATGCCCTCTCGTGGCAAAAGCAAATCAATGCAATCGACAAGTTTTTCATGCAAAATATGATGGAATTGATGTGAAGCTGCCAGAGCAGCACCATAACCAGCATGACCATCGAATATACCAAAATAAGTGTATGGTAAATCTGGATATTTATGTGTGGGATCTGACAACACTTGACGGCAAAAAGCCCCCTGATCTTCATTCCACTCAGATTTGCCTGAGTTAACACATTCCGCATAGCCGGCACCCCAAGGCAAAAGGCCAATGTCTCGAGGTACTATAATGGGTCTAACGTTATGATCGGCTGAGGCTTTAAGTTCATCAGCTGTCAATAACTGCAAAAAGTGAGGACGGGCATAAGCGAATTTATCATGCAATTGTTGCTGATGTAACATACGTTGGTGATAGTGCGAGGAGCCACGCGCCATATAATGATCATTGTTAGAGGGCAAAGCTGGCATGTCGGGTGCTATAACCGCAGCCAAACGGTTTTTGAAATTTGTAAACATATTTATTTGTTATCGCTACAACTTCAATGTTTTGCTATTGTGCTCCTCCTTCTTTTTAACCCCTGCTGTTGGTGGTGTAATAAATTCAGTGTACTACCTTATCAAATCCACAAATTCACCATATGACGTATATATAGCATACGTTTGTAATCTATAGCATTTGCAGCAAGTTGTGGGAGGGATGAACGAACAATGCTTTAGTATTTGTTGTTGTTAGCAGTATAGTTAGTCAGACTTTTAGATTTTTATCTGCGTTTGTCTGCTATTTTTCATCAAATTTATTATAAGCCACGTATCAGGTTATTTATTGAGATGTTCACGTTTAAAGTTTATTGAATTGTCTTCATTTTACTAAAATATATTATATTCCCCTAATTCTCTTAACATTATCAAACGTTTTCTGTTTGTGTGTTGCAACAAAAAATCAATATTTGTTTTTCAATTTTCAACCGTACATTTCTTTGTTGATGCGTTAAAACTAAAAGTTGGAATTATTAAGTTATTTATTTTAAGTAACTGCGATTTCCTATAAACGAAGTATTTTGCAATATTTCTTTTTCTTTTCAAAGTAAATTGTAATACTTTTGCTTACAAACTTTACACGTCTATTTTTCTTTATTTCATTCTACAAATTAAACCCACCACAATAACGTCAAACTGGTTTTCACAACATTGAGTTAATACACGGTTGCCACCAGTGCAGATTTGTAAGCGATTTTTACAACTTATAGCATAGAAATTTCTCAGAATGCATTTCGTATGCACATACATACATATTAATTGCCACAAATCCTGTTTAATTTTAAAATTTGAGTAAAAATAATTCAATATTTTTAAATACATATACTTTGCAGATTTGATTTTAACACTTAAATTCTGGCAGCACTATTGCAATATAAAATTATGCATTAGTGTTGTTAAGCAAGAGTATTTTAAAAGTGTTGTATAATGCGCTAAAATACAGTGGTAATGGAAATACAAAATTTGAATTTCTACATAAATATACCAGATATTTGTTTTATGCATTAAGCACTCTATAAAACATGGTGTAATTATACAGGTAACTGCGTAAGGATTTGTCATACAAAAATACGGCAAACATAGCTGTGTAAGGAACCGAAGAATGTCAAAAGCACAAAAATAATTGTACTAGAACCAAAACAAAATCGAAGTTTGTGACATTCTTCAGCTACAAAGCACATAGAGCAAAAAATTATCAGCTGAATTAACGCTGCCACCTAGATAGATACACCTTGCTATAAAAGAAACGTAAAATTATGAAAAATCAACACTTTAGTGTATTTACTTATGATGAAATATTTGAAAATAATAATTTACTTGTAGCAATTATAACTTATAGCTATTTTCCTCTCTTTCAGATCACAGAATGCTGAATTACAAGATGTTGTAATTCAAACGAACGCAAGTGGTTTGGCCTTACATCCAGATAGTGTTGAACAATATGTTAAGGCTATGTCAATAGCAGGAAGCGAAAAGGTGAAAAATATAACCCTATAGTTGTGCTTATCCAGCAATAAAAAGAAATCTTCATTTCAATAAATTACAGACTTAACGTCAAATCAACTTTGTTATTTTCATATATATCGCCCATTTACTAAAACAACGCTATAACTAAAAAAAATGGAATGTTCGAGTTAATTCTAATACCGTTCTTCATGTTGTGTAAAAATTTCATTAAAATATCTTGTTTACACAAGAGGAAATTTCATTAAGTTTGTGTAGATTGAAAATTTTAAATTCGTTTTCTGGCAAACTAGTTTTTTAAGTTTTGACGTTGTTTGAATAAATGGGCGATCTGTATAATTATACAAAAATAACCAAGTATGTATATTTGGAATTTTTGCTTGTTTTTTTTGATAATTTCTAATAATATGTATTTCGTTGCTGCTAATGGAACTCGCCAGTATATATATATTTTTATAATTTAGAGCAAAACTGAAAAAATGACAGCTTTTTGGATGTATGCAGCCCAATCAGGAAACATGGTAGCACCAAAACTCAAAATGGTTACAACAGCCAGACCTATGATGCTAATACCAGCCAATCCGAATGTAGGCAGATTTTATAACACGTTTGCTATATCTATTTTTATATAAATTTTAAAAAAATCTTCTCATTAAAAAAGCTAACATCCAACCCTGCTGCTATGATGAGGCCACCTCAGCAACCCATAATGACACCACCACCTCTTGCTGCTTATCGTGGAATGACATTGCCGTATATGAGAACAACTTCTATGCCTGTAATATATGCGCCACCACCAAGCAGCATGCCTGGCACCTATCGCATACATAAAAACTCAAAATCAAATGATGCACGTAGAAAGCGCAGAGCAGCTGCTTATCTCTTACGTTCTGGTAAATTCAATGGTGATCGCCGTCACAGACGTAAGTCCGATGCCGATGTCATAGATGGTAATCCATCATTTCAATATCACGGATTAGATCGTGCAATTGCTGATAATTTTTTAGCACGTCAAGAGCAATCCCATATTGGCAGTCATTTGGATTATTCTTCGTCGTCAGGTGCTAGTGATACTTATAGAAATACTGCACCTTCGAGAGCATCATCAAAAACAAAAATTGTCTGTCGTGATGTTGTAATGTAAAATTGTCTATTTTTAATTTCATTACTTATTTAATAACTGATTAATCTATTGTATATACATACTTATTTAAGAACGCAAACCAATCTATTCAAGATTTATCAAGGATATACCGGCATACATTTGTATTTACACACATAGATACATGCATATCGAGTCTTTGTTTCTATAGAGAAACAACTCAAAAAATTAGTTTTTTAGTTATAATTATGATAATTAATCCTTATATCATTCTTTATACTGTGTAAAAATTTCATAAAAACATTTTATATACTCACCCCTTAAGAGGAAAATTACAGGCTAAGCGTTATTTTAAAAATTGAAGTTTTAAAACAACATGCAAAGAAACTCTAGTTTTTAAAATGAAAGTGTTTCTTCTCGGCTTTAAAACTTTTCTTTTTGGATCCATTTAAGAGAATAATTTCAATTTTGGTAATTTATATAGTGTGTGTATGTACTTTTATGCACTTTTTAATATAAACGATTGTATATTACAAGTATTTACTTATAAAATAATATTGTAGTACATTTTATATATATGGGGGAATCAAACAGTTGTGTTAAGTATCATATTGTCATACTGTTTTAAATTACTTTCATATTAATGTTCTTACTTTTCTCTTTCCTTGGAACAAAAATTTTAAAGCACTATGACACTTATGACTACCGGTTGAATCCTCTCAATAATATATATAAGCGATTGTATATTTAATATAAACTTTGATGTTAAAAAAAAAACTAAATAAAAATAAAATACAAATGCGTTAGTAGCTTATTAATGATATTTCATCTTGTAAGATATAAGAAGAACGTGTCCATAATTATTGAAGCGATCTAGGATATTAATTTTCTGTTTCGAGCTTCATAATGGACTACTTTTTCTCAAATTTATTCGATATATTGTATATTTCGTTTTTCATAACACTCATGCCAGATTTTGAAGCAATATAATACACGACTTCGGCGACTTTTATTATTAGGGACGCAACAATGATTGCTACTACAAGATTTTCGTGTATAAATATTATTATATTACATTCGACCTATTCCAAAACTTCATTGTCTAATTCAAAACTCATATCACTTCAAAGAAATTTCTTTAATAACTATTTACATATGGCAATACCATACGTTTCAACTTTTTGCAATTTACTTACCCACTGTGGTTTAAAGCCGCTAAATCAGTTTTCATTTGCATTTGCTTTAGGAAAGATGTCCAATTAGGTTTTTATATTAATTTGTGTGGAAATGGTGAAAACAATTAATAAAACTAACAAATAAATGTTAATAAGCAAGTGTTAAATTAAATTTAATTGAAATATGAACGGAAAACATTAAATTTTGCGGTAAAAAACCATGTAAATGCTTGGAAAATTTGCCGGCAGTGCTGCTGACAACCACTTGTTTTCTGCATTATTCTTTGTGGATGCTGTTGTTGTTTTTTTTTCATTTTGAGAGAAAGAGAAGAGATAACCTTAAATGTAAACAAAAAACTATCGCGGTTTATGACGTGTTGTTTTTGTAATGATCTTAAATAAAGCAGTGACGTCATTGTGTTTAATTCCATACTCGTATTTCTTGTATTACGGCAAATTGCTTTAAAATACGGAAACGGAAATTATAATGAGTGTTAGTGTTTGTAGATAAAAAATCTTTTATAAATAGAAAATATATACATATGTATGAGTGTATTTAAAAAGGAAAAGAGGTAAATGTATGTAATGTGGCCTATTTTATATCTACATATAAATATTAAGATATGAACAGTGCAAATATTAAACAAATATGTATGTATGTATGTAGGTATTAATCTTCAAATCAAAAATGTAAATAAAAGGTAAGAAATTTATTTTATTTTTTAAAACAACAGCAAAAATATTAATAGTAAAATGAAAAATAAGAATTCACAGCATAAAAGCAAAAGTCTATATCGATGCGTCAATTTCTTAATTCTACGGTTGGATTTCTCAATCTTGCTGATTTTTGTATGAAAATATCTAAAGTTTGATGGATTGTAACAGCTTTTCACTCAATTTCAAATAAATATGTATCATTATAACAATTGATAGCGTCAATAACATTTCAAGACATTCCACATACATATACATATGTACATATATTTGCATTTCACTTAAATGGGAAATCCCCTTTTCAGGTTTCAGCTTGGTGCAAACATTTTCATATTAACGACGAAAAAGGAAGCACTAACGACGCAACATCGAAGCCATGCAACGCAAACTGAAGCAAAAATGATGCAACTTCGAAATCAAAGAAATTTAAAAAAAACGCAACTTCGAAACGACGTACATAAACCGGAATATTAGTGTACATACCGCAAATTCTGTTTAATAGTGATCTAACTTCAAAAATACGTTTTTTGAGTTAATAATGCAGAATAATAATGTATTTCGTATTTTATCTTGTGTATAAATTTCATATAAATAGCTTGTACTATCACCTCCAGAGAGAATAATATTTATTTGTTCATGCCTTCATTGAGTTGTACGTAAATTGAAAATTTTAAACGTGTTTTCTAAAACTAGTTTTTTGAGTTATGAAACTATTGAACTGGATGTGCGATAAGTATGTATGTATGTATAGGGTGTTTTTTTGAGGGGTATAGAACTTCGAATTGAAATAAAGCACAAGAAAATCGTTTTAATGTCCATCAATTTGGCTTTATTGGAAGGATAAATTTATGCCATTAATGTTTAAATATGATTTCGGGCATGTGGCCGCCGCGGCTGGCTCGAATAAAGCTAATTCTACAGGTCCAATTTTCAACCACTTTTTCGAGCATATGGGGCCGTATGTTGGCAATAACGCCACGAATGTTGGCTTCCACGTCCCCTAATGTTTCTGGTTTGTTGGCGTAGACGAGCGACTTCACATATCCCCAAAGAAAATAATCCAATGGTGTCAAATCACACGATCTTGGTGGCCAATTGACAGGTCCATTCCGCGAAATTATGCGCTCATCGAATGTTTCCTTCAACAAATCGATTGTGACGTGCGCTGTGTGGCATGTAGCGCCGTCTTGTTGGAACCAAGACTCATCCACATTCATGCCATCCAATTCGGGAACAAAATAGTCGGTTAGTCGGCTCCAATTGCTGTGCACGGTGGCGAATCGATTCATTCGGGTCCTCTTCAACACTTTGCTCTACAGCGGCAATTGTTTCTTCGGTGCGCACTGTTCGACGTCTCTGCGGATGCGTATTATCACATAGAGTAAACGTAGTGCGAAAACGATCCATGGTTAACCGAATTAATTGCTCTGATGGACGATTATGTCGACCATAAAATGGACGGAGCTTGCGGTAAACTTCGCGAACTGAACCATTATTTTCGAAATAAATTTGCATGATTTGCAAGCGTTGTTCTTTTGTCAACCTGTTTATGATAAAATGGCAAACCAAACTAAATATTAATCACTTGACAGCTGACAAAATGGCCTCCAGTTAAAAAAGTGATGCCAACTTAAAGTTCTATACCTCAATAAAAAACACCCTTTATAAGTATAACAACAAGTTATTAAATCTTTGTTGATTTCCAATAGATAGATGAATACATGTATAGATAGATAGATGTAATATCTTAAAATTCCGGTAAACTAATTTGATATTTTTTTTTGGAAAAGAAAACTCACCTATCAAGTGTAGTAAGTAAGCTGAATTAAATAATTTGTTTAATGAAAATACTTTTTACTGAAAACGGCCCTAATTATATTTGTTTAAAAGTCCTCATCACTGTGATGTTCAGGCTTACTAGCAGTCTTGGGCCGCAACTGCAATTCTCCTGTAATCTTTGAGATACTTATGCTATCCATTGAATTTATGTCAACTGAAAAAATATCATGTCAGCAAAAGATTACTAAAATTGTTAAAATCAGTTTCACTACAACTTACAATCATCGTCGTCATCACCGTTCAAATGATTCAAGTCATTAATACCTATGGCAGCTGCTCCAATCGCTCCATTGGCCATACCACTTGAACTTATACCCAAAATTTCAGCCATATCTAACTCACTGTCTGAACTACCGAATGAACTGTCGTCACCTTCTAGTTCTGGCTGGTCAGACTTTGTTTTATCATCTTTTCTAATAGTGGATGTGCGTCCTCTTCCAGTGGTGGGACGACGAATACGGGAAGTTGCAGTTCCTGGTCTTTTAGTATTGGCCGCGTTTTTGGAACTTTTACTCAACGTATCTTCGTCACGTCTATCACGCATACCTTGTTCTAATCCCGAATTCGTGTCCAATTGGGCTTCATCGTCATCTAAGTCTTCGTCATCATCAACTAAAAGACCATCTGGTATGAAGGGCATAGAGGTCTCAGCTGGCTTTTGCAATAGAGGAGATGGTGTGGATGTTGATCTTTTAGTGCGTGCCTCAAATTGTGCCCTCAAGGCATCCCTAACATGCAATAGCAAAAAGTACTGTTGAAAAAGAGTTTTTAGTTCTTTTTCATGTTCTTCAAATTCTTGCATATGTGCTGGTCGTATTTTTTGTAATGCTTCCAAACGTTGTTTGGTCCTTTCCAATTCAGCTTTCTTTCGCTGTAACTTTGAATTCAAAGCATTTAGTTCAACGCGAGCAGTCTCCAATTGAACTCTACTCGACTGCAGTTTGACTTGTGAAGAGGCTACGGCATTTTTCAAACTTCTTTCTACAGAGGCCAGTTCCATGGGTCTATTAGCCTGGGCAAGTCTGTCTTCTTTGTTGTGCATTTCCTTCAGCAACAGGCCATGCAAAGTAGCACCTCTTTGTGTTAAGTCCGAAGATAACTCTCTGGCTCTTCTCAAATCATCCATTTTATCACCAATGTCCACTTGATTAAGACTTCCATAATGATCATCTTCCTCCTGATTTGCATCGATGTTATTGGGTGCTATCAAAAGTCTTGTAATTTTTTGCAACTCCCCTGCTGTAACAGCAGAAGCTGCATAAAGTTTGCGCGGATTTAATTTGATGGCTGATTTGGTCACAAAAAATTCGGTGGCTGAACGCACAAGTAGAACACGTTCTTCCTTTGTGGTCACGCCTCCGGGTAAAACAGAACCTGGTTCCAATAAGCCAGTTAACCATTGTAGAACGTCAGCCACTATATAAAAAGAAGCTAAGCAACCAAAACTATTTGACAAGGCTTGCAGAGGAAATGTTTGAGGATAACCCAATAGTTTCAAATGTTCAGCAAGATCTTTGAAAAAAAAAATATACAAAAAATTTAAATTATTTGTTTGCAAATTAACTTTTTATTTAAATAATTTACCACGAACTTCTTTGAATGACATTTTCACTAAGAAAGATTTGTTTGTGTTGTGGCTTCTGGCAAATGTTTTTCTTTTGTTTAACTTTGCAACGTTGCTAAGATACCGCTTTTGTAAATTTAATAAATTTTATTTTCTTTTCAAGGGGGATTGATGAATAGTCAGTCAGCAACTAGTGTTTGTTTTCTAATTTCAAATACAAGTTAAGAAATCTTACCTAATTCTATTTAGTTTTTTTCCTTTAATTTTTATTTTAATAATATTTTAATTAATATTTATTAATATTTTAATTCGAAATTTATTTGCTAGTGGTTCAGCGTTGTCTATATATTTCATTGTTGCTGTAACAAATCATCAGTAGACTTCAACCACACACTTTGAATAGTCACAAACCTCTTATGCACAGACTTTCAAGAACTATTTGAGAATTCACAAATAATAGTATTTTTGAAAATCACAAAATAAATAAATTCAGTAAAGTGCGACTCTGACTCGCGCACGAAGGGTTCCGTACGAACACTAGATATGTAATTTAATACAAACTTCATCCTATATAATATATAGTTTTGACATTTTTTTCGTTTTTGGGGTCTTTTCGGTTTTTTTGTTTTGGCATTTTTTGCGTTTTTGCGGTTTTGACGATTTTTTTAAGTTTTGGCTATTTTTTTAGTTTTGACACTTTACTTTTTCGTTTTGGCGATTTTTTTTCGGTTTTTGGCATTTTTTCATTTTGGCGATTTTTTTTTATTTTTGGCGATTTTTTTAATTTTTGCGATTTTTTTATATCAATTTTTTTTTTAGTTTTGGGGACATTTTCGCGTTTTGGCGATTTTTTTTCGATTTTTGGCGTTTTTTTCATTTTGGCGATTTTTTTCATTTTTGCGATTTTTTCGAATTGGGCGATTTATTTTAGTGTTAGAATTTTTTTTTTAATTTTGGCGATTTTTTTTTCGTTTTGGCGATTTTTTTTTTAATTTTTGGCGATTTTTTTTTTGATTTGGCGATTTTATAATTTTCGGTTTTTTTCAGTTTTACCGTTTTTGAAAATTTCAAGTGTTTGCCTCTTACGGTTTCCAAGATATAGCAAATTGTCAAAATTACATAGTCAAAATTGCATTAACTGATGGATCACCCTTTAATTTAAATTTTTTTAAAATTTTAGTGTTAATTGTTGTAGTCTGTATAAAAATACACTAATTTTACAAATTTCAAGTTTCAATATGTTCATACAATTGTATGTCTATTACATGGGATTTTAACATCTTTTGTTGCTCGTTTTGGAACACCCCTTAATTTTTAATTCTCATGTATTTGTTGTTGTAGCGGCTAAGGTTCTACATACTGTGTCCAAATTTCAGGTCCGTAGCTCTTACGGTTCCTGAGAAAATACCGTGTGACGGACAGACGGACAGCGTAGCGAAAACAATAGGGTTCCTTTTCACCTTTGGTGTACGGAACCCTAAAAAAGCGTACTAGGCTTAGAAACTAATACAAAAACCCAGCAAATAATTTATATTCGATATGAATCTATTTTATTTTTCTACACCTTTATACAATTAGAAATCCATCGGATAACAATAAAAGTAATTATCAAAATGAAAAATAAAATCTAAATTTAACATTTAAGAAATTTATTATTCGACATATTGTCAGAAGTTTGTTTATAAGAGGTTTGTGACTATTCAAAATGTGTGGTTGAAGTCTACTGATGATTTGTTACAGCAAAAATGAAATATATAGACAACGCTGAACCACTAGTGTTTTACCGTATAAGTTCCCAAGATGCTTCAAAGTAAATATTTGCTATACAGTGAAACCTCTCATAACGGACACCTCCCATAACCGAACAATCTAATAATAGGACAAGTTTTGTAGATCCAGCACGTTCATTAGTTTTTCCATAACCGGACACTAACATAACATTTTTAAAAATGTGGTTCTAAACTACTTCTCATAAGCGGACAGAAGCGGTGAAACACGGCAACAAGAGTTGCATTTAAATATTAGGTCTTTCTTTATTCAACTCTACTTAATAATATTTGTATTAGCGTCAATGAGACTGGTGATTCCCCGATTAACGCAAATGTAAATACTAATGCGTTAAAGACGGCAAAGAAGTTGCTGTTTATTTGAAGAAGCCGTTTGCTTAGCTCGTGAAAAATGTTCGGTGCATGAAATTGCGAAGATTGAAAGTTGCTGGTGTATTTTAACAATTCATATTGCTACATTGCTTATACAAATTGATCGTTATGAGCATTTTTCCACAGACGACTTTGTTGCATCCCAACAAATAAAAATATTGGAAGTAATTTTGAAACCCAATAGCTAAAATAATATCAATCTGAGTTGAAGCAGTTAAAAAATGTGTAACTCTCTCATAAGCGGACACCTCTAATAACCGGACAAAAGCATGGCGACGTTGAGTGTCCGGTTATGAAAGGTTTCACTGTATATGAGAGGTGCCTCGGTCCATTATCTTTAATAAAATTTCTTTATATTACTACGAACATTAAAAAAGAATTACACAAATCGGTCCAGCCTTTCTGCGATTTTAGATAAATTAAAATCCCGCTTTTTGGCGGTATTTTCTTCAAAGTCCCGCTTTTTGATCGACCATGTCCCGCTTTTTGCAAACACCATTTGGTCACGTTAGTTACACGCTCGGTTTTATGATGGTTTGATTTTCCTGTATAAAATTTATGTGAATTCATTAACATTAGAAGTTCCTGTATTTTCACACGGATAACTGTATACAGTTATCCGTGTGAATGGTTTTTGAAAGTCTGTGCATAAGATAACAGGTTTGTGGCTCTTTAAAATGTGTGGTTGAAGAAATGTATATCTGTAGACATGCTTCACCATTAGGAAATAAATTTCAATTAAAATAAACTTATGACAATATGTCAAATAATAAATTTCTTAAATTGTGTATTTTTTTTCGTTTATTGTTTATTTTTATTTCAGCAATGAAGGCCAATTTTTCTTTCACAGGTACCAATTATGATATTGTTTTGGTTATATTAACCATATTTTCGGTAGCAAGAATAACTTTTATTTCAAATTCCATACTGTTAACCAATTTTTTCGGTTGCTGTAACTATTTGGTTGAGGGTTATAATTAAAATATAGTGGTATCACAAGAAAATTGCAGTCGTTTTAGCAGAATTCTATGATAGTTGCTGCAACCGCCAAAATTCAATTCAACGAATCTGTTTTCTCTGTGTATGCTTCATATTCACCTGGTGAGTCAAGCCTTAACTTTGTAGAAAGGATTTATTACACTTGTAACTTCATAAGCAACATCATTCAAAATTGGAAAGGTTTCTTTTTAGGGTTCCGTACACCAAAGGTGTCCGTCTGTCCGTCTGTCCGTCACACGGTATTTTCTCAGGAACCGTAAGAGCTACGGACCTGAAATTCGGACACAGTATGTAGAACCTTGGCCGCTACAACAACAAATACATGAGAATTAAAAATTAAGGGGTGTTCCAAAACGAGCAACGAAAGATGTTAAAATCCCATGTGATATACATACAATTGTATGAACATATGTATATTGAAACTTGAAATTTGTAAAATTAGTGTATTTTTATACAGACTACAACAATTAACACTAAAATTTAAAAAAATTTAAATTAAAGGGTGGTCCATCAGTTAATGCAATTTTGACTATGTAATTTTGACAATTTGCTATATCTTGGAAACCGTAAGAGGCAAACACTTGAAGTTTTCAAAAACGGTAAAACTAAAAAAACCGAAAATTATAAAATCGCCAAACCAAAAAAAAAAATCGCCAAAAATTAAAAAAAAAATTGCCAAAACTAAAAAAATCGCCAAAATTAAAAAAAATTTCTAACACTAAAATAAATCGCCAAATTCGAAAAAATCGCCAAAATGAAAAAAATCGCCAAATTGAAAAAAACGCAAAAAATCGAAAAAAATCGACAAAACGCGAAAATGTCGCCAAAACTAAAAAAAATTTTTAAATAAAAAAAATCGCAAAAATGAAAAAAATCGCCAAAAATAAAAAAAAAATCGCAAAAATTAAAAAACGCCAAAAACCGAAAAAAATTGACAAAACAAGAAAATAAAGTGTCAAAACTAAAAAAAGAGCCAAAACTTTAAAAAATCGCCAAAACCGAAAAAATGCAAAAACCGCCAAAACAAAAAAACCGAAAAGACCCCAAAAACGCAAAAATTCCAAAGCTATATATTATATAGGATGAAGTTTGTATTAAATTACATAACTAGTGTTCGTACGGAACCCTTCGTGCGCGAGTCAGAGTCTCACTTTACTGAATTTATTTTTTAAACCGTATTGAAATAATTCTTAGTTATTTTATGAGTATTTAGACATAGCCAATGCAAATAACAAAATAAATGAATTCGTATTTAATATATATGTATATTGCGAATTTCTAGAAAATGTTTGCACAGTGGCTTATATCGAATAAAAATTTTAACAAATTTCAAAAAAATTTAAAAAAAATAGTAGTTATTTGAATCCCACAGCCAAATAGGTCTAAAAATTTGTGGAAACAATCAAAGTTTTATTGAAAAAAATCAAGAAAATCAAAGAGTACAAACAGTGAAAAAAAAAAATTATTTAAAATAATAAATCCCGAAAATCGCAAATTTTTTTTTCTATTTTTTATTGGATAGTAGACAAACAGATGTGCGATAGCTTTCCGTGAGCACCTACCATTACGGCCTTATCTCACGGGTGCCAAAGCACCGGGTGTGGGTTAGACGCCAGACCAACGCCCCCATGCACCCTATTAGAATTAACCTATGGCCCACTCCATAAGGCACATAGGTTGCAATCTTTGAATATAGTTATCCCTGTACTATATTCAATTACCTTGCTGAGGTAATTTGAGCTATCTAAACTCTGCTGCTATGTCCGTGCCCATAGCAGCTTCTGTTGAATGGCAACAGCACCTAGAATAGTGTCTGGCTGACCGCGTCAGACCAATCACTAGCATTGATTTCACACTGGGAAGCCAAGACTATTCTCCCAGCGATTTTGGTAGCAACCACAGCCACCACGATAATTCTCCGGCTTCCACGCTAAGGTGTTGTGTATACACCCATAGCGAGGTCCCCAAGAGAATTCCTCAACCATTGCCGGCACAGCTCAACCACTCATCCATAATGAACGCATGCCTGTGTCGCCAAATAACCAGTGCCTACTCCACACATACCAAAATCATACCTTTAACCCCTTGGGGTATACCCCATTGGGGTAGGACGAACTCGGCATTTCAGCAAAGGAAACTGACGACCGCTACATGCACTCAAAACTTCAAAGCAGCTCGGCTGTCGGGCAACCGGCACCCGTGGCACCAGAAGTAGCCTCTGGTTAGACCTCGAAGTTCCACCACAAGGGCTTCACCTCTATCGTCTTTTGAACTCAGGGGCAGTTCTAGGTGACGCTGCACCTAACTGACATCAACAGGACCTGTCTTCCTTTTGTTATAAATATGTGCACATCCGTTACTCTGTTTATATTCAGAGATTGGGTAGTAACACATAAGTTCTATGGGTAATGTACCAAAGATACGTCAATGGAAAAAGCCACATCACCCCAGCTGGGGCCCCGGGGTTGCCACACCCGTAGTCCATAACAGACTCCCCTGGGGGGATAGTAGACAAACAAAGAGAAAAATACAAAAAAACTTATTCTATTTGGACTAATATTGAAAAAGTAATGAGTATTTATTTGAACATAGTTTTTTTTTATAGCCGCCTACTTTTTAATATTCGATATCTCTGTAACAATTAGCCGAAAAAATCTGAAAATTTGTTGAGATGTGCTATTAAGAAATAACATCAACACAGTTAAAAAAATAGAGGAAATCAAAAAATATTTTTTTCTAAACTTTCCGATTTGAGTTGCCCCATGTTATAAATATAGAAGGTACTTCCATTCTCTCTTTGTTTTTAAAAATAAGTATTTTTGAAGTTTGTTTTTTGAGAGAAATAAAGATAAATGTTCCCATGTAGTAAAAAATTTAAGTCTTCCCCTAGAAATTCTTTTACAAAAATGTGTAATTCTCTTAACAAAAATTTGCGAGTAATTAAAGTGATATACATAACTACACATCTTTGAATTTTTAAAAGTGGTTATGTAATAACTTATCTCATATTTTTATGTTTTCTGCTTCATACAAATCGTTTAACTATATTTTCATCTAAATTTGGCGTTGAGAAACCAAATTTATTGATGTTTTTGATTAGTTGACAATGAATTTTCATTAAGTTTAACAAATATTGATAGATATTGCATTTTGTTTAATCTACATAATTCGTTTCTTGTTGATTGTAACATCTTTTTCTAAAATATTGAAGAAGTCTTTTGACAAGTCTATTTCACAGATATTGTAAGCTTTTAGCCACTTTTGACTAACACCAGGAAATGAAGGGAATTAAAAAAATTCTGCACTCATATTTTCACTTATGCCCTAATTCATTAAGAAGATTTAGGACGTTTTTGTTTGAAAATACTATTGAGTTCTTGTTTTTGAATTTTTTAAATTATTTTCTTCAAAAATTGTTGTTGTATTTGATAATGAAAAATAAAAATATTATTACCATGTTTTTAAAACATAAAAATTAACGGCCTGTCCCACGCTGTCACCAGAAATCGTTTGATCGAAAACTTGTATTGCAAACAACAATAACATTAGAAAATGTGTTGTTGTTTTCAATACAAGTATTCGCTCGAACGATTTCTGGTGACATCGTGGGACAGGCTGTCAAAGTATTATACAATGGTTTGAAAAATATGTGAAAAAATATGTGTTGGATATAATGTTTAGAACAAAATCATAAAGCAAATACACGAACCTTCTAGCATAGACAATAAATAATAAGTGTTTTAAAGAATCATAACTGCAGCTTTTTCGTCCATAGACAAAACGATACAATCGTCCAACAGAATTAGAGCATTAATTGTTTAATTTACAAATTCTGTATTTTATAAAAACAATTTTGAAATAATTTTTAAATAAAATGTTCAAACAAACAGGAAACAGAGGGGAAAATGTTAAATTAATACGGTAGCACGATTTTACCGGAAACTTCACAATACTTATACTTGTCAGATGATGAATGTCAAGAAAAAATGAGAGAATGGAAGTACCTTCTATATTTATATCATGAGTTGCCCCATATGTATATTTGATGTAAAGTCTTTATTTATTTAATTTGAAAATTTTGCTTGTTTTAATAATTAAGCATTGTCTATATGCATTTGCTAGTTAAATTCAAAAATTTTTTGGGTTGAAGTCTACTGACGAGTTCCATAAGCGGGAACGAAATGCATACAGACAATGCTTAACCACAAAAACAAATAAAATTTTCAAATTAATTTATAAAATATTTTAAAATTTTATTCACTTTGACGTCCTTTCTCAAGATTGGTATCATTTGAAAGGAATGTAATTAAATCAAAGTTGGGTAGAATTGCACTTTCCAAAGTAAGTCCAAGCGAGAAGAGATTAAGAAATAAAATAATTCATCAAAAAGTAAAATAAGTAAGTTAATAAAACTCAATATACAAAAGATACAAAAAATTTAAGTAATCCCAAGAACATTTCGCTCATTTACCAAAAAACAAACGTCATAACTCAAAAATTTGGATTTTAGAGTTAATGGCGCAGAATTAATACTCTTATATGATTATTCACATTGTGCAAATAATTCATACAAAAAGAGAAAAATTAAATTTAATTTAAGTTGAAATTTATTTGCTGGACATTCAGCGTTGTCTGTATGCATTTCATTGTTGCTGTAACAAATCATCAGTAGACTTCAACCACACATTTTGAACAGTCACAAACCTCTTATCTTTCAAAAACTATTTGAGAATTCACAATTAATAATATTTTTGAAAATCACAAAAGAAAAATAAGCGTAGTAGGCTTAGAATATAAGATTTCTTAAAAACTTAATTTAATTTTTCCCATTAAGTTGTATGTAACTCGAAAACTTTAAACTCGTTTTCTGGCAAACTACATAAGTAGTTTTTTTTTTTTGAGTTATGACATTGTTTCAGTAAATGTGCGATTTATGTGGTACAACAACAACGTCTGTTAAAATATTTACGAAATCATCCCAGTCACAACCTTTATATATAAATTAAATATTAAAAAAAAGTTTCCATGAAGGCACTCAGTATTCAGTATTCATGCTTGATGTCACGTATTATCCCAGCATACAAAGGCTGAAGTAAAGTCAAATTTGCTCTTCACAATTTCTACACTAGAAGCCATTACTTGAAAGTATGAATTAATTATATTGTCAAAGCTTATGTTCAACTCACACAAACTAAAGACTGCAGTAGAGAATTAAGTGCAGACTAATTGACTTTTAGTGTTTACCTTTGCTTAATGAAAATATGCATACTATCTACATATAATTAAAATTAAATTTGATGAATTCAAGCCTGATTTACGTCCCTTTTCACAATGTTTGATTAATAGTTAAATTGAACTTTAACTGACATTTCTTCATACAAAACCTGCGGTTAAAGTCCCTGTTAACTTTTAATTGTACATATGTGAAAAGGGCCGTTAATATTTTTAAATCAAAAATATACCATAAAAAGTTTTAATTTAATTTTTTTTATTTATTTGCTGGGATATTTTTAAAAACTGTCTAGTCAATGTTTTGAAGGGATGGATGCTGATGCTTGAGTTAATAACCTTATTTTTACAAACGAGTGATACTTATGTATGTACATATTTTGTTAAGTTTTGTTTGCTTTGCCTTTAGGAATAAAGAAGCATTAAAATAAAAATCAATTGACCTTTAAAGTTTGACATAAAAATTACACAAAGTTTTATACAAAAAGAGGAAAACAAAAATAATTTACTTCTTGATTACTGTTTTTTAAAGACAAATATTGAAAAATTATGTGTTTAAGAACTTTTTAATATCATTAAATGATATCTTAAGCTCTTTTATTTTGTATATGAAAGTTTCCATGAAATTAGTTTCATTAAACATTTTTTTTTATTATTAGTCGATAGGAGGCGTGGAGAAGTCAAGCCGATGAAAAATGTTGTCAAAAATGTATAATTCCATTTATTCTCTCTCCACTTCTGCTATATTAGCAAATATAATAAAAAGTATAGTGCAAAAAATTAAATCATTCAGCCCCAGTTTAAAGTTGTCTTTTTTGTGTTGATATACAATTTAAAAAGTCTTAAGATGTAGACTCACTCAATTTCAAATGACGCTATAATAGCCATTCAGGTCGAAATCAAGTTAAAATTAAGTAATTTCCCATATATTTTGACATTTTCCATATTAAGCTATTTTACTCAATTTCGATGAAATTAACAAGAACAATATACAACTCTGTTTTTGTACTAAAACTACTTTTTTTCAACCATGAATAAATTTACAACTATGACTAATAACAATCAAAAGAAATAAAAATTTTGACATTCAATATTAAATTAAAAAAAAAGATTGAAAATTATTAAATTTATGAAAAATTTTTAAAGAAAAATGTGTATAAGTGTAATGCAGGGTATACACGATACTTAATTTCGTACTTGGAGTAGTATGAGTTGTAGTACGCTTTTTAAGATTCACGTTACTACAAATCATTCTAATTCATTTGAAAGATAATTTCTAAGGCAATACCCACGCGAATAAATGAATAATGTGGTGGATATATTAATTAAAAGTGAACTGCAGTGGAAAAGAATGAAAAAAATAATGCAAAAAGAAAAGGGGCATGTTATTTATAGAGAATGATTAAAAAATATTTCATTTTCTTCTTTTAATTAAAATATCTTCTACATAAACCTAATTTTAAAATTGAGTCGCAGAAACACTGCGTTTTCTAAATCATTTCCTCATAAAACTAATTTTGCTGTACAACAGCATGATACACAATACTTATTATCGTACTTATCGAAGCTCCGCCCACAAAAATTAAACATTTTGGATTTTCGTACTACAAAGTATACTTCATAAGTACGACAGCATGATACACGTTACTAATTTCATACTTGTACGATTTATCGTACGATTTGTAGTATCGTGTATACTCACCATAACAAAGAATTTATTCAACTGAAAAAACTACATCAATGTCTGCCGCAGTGAATAAGATGGTTGCGAAATCAACTCAAATGTCATTCAGTACCTGCATAAACACCTTTCATTTCGTTCGTAATTTGAGCTTGAAATTACTTAATTTCGTGTCAGCCTGAATGGGCTATAATTATTTTTTAAATTAAATATTCATTAGTCCGCTTTTACAATTGGGAAATTGAAAGGCAGACATTTTTCTAATTCTCTTTTGAACTTACCCAAACCTTTTGAAGCAACAAAAATAAATTGCGAAAAATAGAAAAGAGAAACAAAAAATGTCCGGTACCTCTTCAAGTTCTCCCCTACAAATTTCGTCAGTCTGCCTCTCAATTTCTCAATTGTAAAAGGGGACTTAGTAGATTATTTCCTTTTATTACATACAAGAAATTCCGAAGTATGTGTATTTATTTGACATAAATTTTTTATTTAATTTGAAAATAATTTTTTTATTTTTTTGTGAAGCAATGTCTATATGCATTTCATTGCTGATTCACGAAAAACTCCAGTAGACTTTGACCGAAAAAAATTTTTAAAATTAGCTAAAAAAAACTTCGAATAGAGATGCTTGTTATCTAAAGATTTTTGTTTGATGCCTTAAAACTTATTATGTTTGTACGAGTATATTGTGATTCTCAATAATATATTAAGATTCTTACTATAAACATACGAAGTGTTTTTAGGGTTCCGTACACCAAAGGTGAAAAGGAACCCTATTGTTTTCGCTACGCTGTCCGTCTGTCCGGTACACAGTATTTTCTCAGGAACCGTAAGAGCTACGGGCCTGAAATCGGGACACATTATGTAGAACCTTGGCAGCTACAACAACAAATACATGAGAATTAAAAATTAAGGGGTGTTCCAAAACGAGCAACGAAAAATGTTAAAATCCCATGTAATATACATACAATTTTATGAACATATGTATATTGAAACTTGAAATTTGTAAAATTAGTGTATTTTTATACAGACTACAACAATTAACACTAAAATTAAAAAAAAAATTAAATTAAAGGGTGATCCATCAGTTAATGCAATTTTGACAACTTGCTATATCTTGGAAACCGTAAGAGGCAAACACTTGAAATTTTCAAAAACGGTAAAAATAAAAAAACCGAAAATTATAAAATCGCCAAACCAAAAAAAAAAAAATCGCCAAAAATAAAAAAAAAATCGCCAAAACGAAAAAAATCGCCAAAATTAAAAAAAAAATTTCTAACACTAAAATAAATCGCCAAATTCGAAAAAATCGCCAAAATGAAAAAAAACGCCAAATTGAAAAACAAACGCCAAAAATCGAAAAAAATCGCCAAAACGCCAAAATGTCGCCAAAACTAAAAAAAATTTATATAAAAAAAAATTGCAAAAATGAAAAAGATCGCCAAAACGAGAAAATAAAGTGTCAAAACTAAAAAAATAGCCAAAACTTAAAAAAATCGTCAGAACCGAAAAAACCAAAAAACGCCAAAACAAAAAACCGAAAAGACCCCAAAAACGAAAAAAATGCCAAAACTATATATTATATAGGATGAAGTTTGTATTAAATTACATATCTAGTGTTCGTACGGAACCCTTCGTGCGCGAGTCAGAGTCGCACTTTACTGAATTTATTTTTAGCTAATTTAAAAATTTTGACGATTTCTGTAAAGCAGAAATGAAATCAGAAAATGATTCGATACTCCCTAAATAAATCTGCAAAGTTGGGCATCAAATATGGTCAACTTGCAAACAAATTTTTTTTTATCGTCCAAACAGATGCACTCTAAAAGCTCTGAACAAGCAAACAATTTTAAGGAAACTCCAAAAAAAAAAAGCTGGAAATTTTCTAGATTAATAAAAAAGTTATTGTCGTGGCATATCTTTGCCAAAAAAATTAATGCAGTAAAGTGCGACTTTGACTCGCGCGCGTTGGGTTCCGTACGGATACAACATACATATGTAATATTATACAAAATTTAGCCTTTCTTACCTGATGTAGACATTTTTTTTAAATTTTAAGTACCCGGTAAACTTTTTTCGATTTTTGGCGCTTTTTTCATTTTTGAGATTTTTTGTCCGGTTTTTGGCTTTTTTAGTCTTAGCGATTTCTTTTTTTACTTTTGGCGCTGTTTTCTTTTTTTTAATTTTGGCGACTTTTTCGCTCTCACGATTTTTTTAGTTTTGGGATTTTTTTAGTTTTAGTGTTTTTGAAAGTAAATATAGATTTTTTCGGTTTTTGTAGATTTTTTTTTAGTTTCGAGCTTTTTGTTAGTTTAAGCGTTTTTGAGATTTTTTTTCGAGTTTTGGCGTTTTTTTAATTTCGGTGTTTTCTAGTTTTAGCTTTTTTTTAGTTTTTGAGTTTTTTTTAGTTTTTGCGTTTTTTTAGTTCAATCGCTTGTTTTATTTTTGGTGATTTTTTCGTTTTTGTGACTTTTTCGCTTTGCCGATTTTTTAGTTTTCGGGTTTTTTAGTTTTAGTGTTTTTGAACATTTCAAGAATTTGACCGAATATCTTACCTGATGTAGACTTTTTTCGGTTTCTTGTCGATTTTTTAGCTTTGGCGCTTTTTCTTATTTCAGGCGTTTTTTTTTTGTTTTTGAGATTTTTTCGGTTTTTTGGCGTTGTTTTAGTTTTGGCGTTTTTTTTTTGGTTGTGGCGTTTTTTCCATTTTGCAGCTTTTTTAGGTTTTTGACGATTTTTTAGTTTTGGCGATTTTTTTAGTTTTGGTATTTTTTTAATTTTTCCGCTTTTTCGGTTTTTGGCGATTTTTTTTGTGGTTTTACTGATTTTTAAGTTTTGGCGCTTTTTGGCGATTTTTCGGTTCTCTGCCATTTTTTCGTCAGTTTTTTAATTTTAGCGATTTTCTAGTTTTGGTGTTTTTTCTCCTTTTTGGCGTTTTTGACTATTTTTTCATTTTGGCGATTTTTTTTTTCGAGAATTTGCATCCTACGGTTATCAAGATACAGCAAGTTGTCAAAATAACATATTCAAAATTACACTAGCTGATGAAATACCCTTTATTTTTGACAGCGTAGCGAAAAGTGAATACACTTAAGTAGATTGATACATATACATTTTACTTAAAAATGCATTTACCGACGGTAAATTAGTACATAATTGCGTATGCAATAGTAGATGCAAAATTCTGGTATTCCATTGCAAGAAAATTTCATATTAAATAGCTTTTAAACATCAGCTATTTCTATTTTGCATTTCCCCAGTCAGCCCAGTCTAAAATAATTTGTCTTGCCTTCTTCAAGGTAATGGAATTTTGTTTTTCTTAATAAAATTATTTATTTGAATATTTTATTTTTATTTAGCGCACATCAAATTCACTATGAATTTAAGCACCTAGACGTGCTAAATTAACAACAAATCTATTTTTTAAGTTAACAAAATAATTTTTATTTATTAGGCAAAAATAATTGAAAGTACTAAACTAAAAAGTCTGAATGGGAAAAACTATTCTTTGAATTATCTTCAAAATAGTTGAAAGGATTTTAAGGTTTTTATTAAGCTATTTAAATAAATACAACAATGTACTATATTGATAGTTTTCCTAAGAATACAAAGTTAACATTTCTAATAAAATACATAGATACTCGTACATACATACATACATGCATGGTTGAGCTTTTGTAAAAGTCATTGTTACGACCTTCCAATTGTCATTACAATTACAATCGTAATTGTGTGTGTATGTATATTTAGAGGTCATTGACAAGCAACACATACATACATATAAAAAATCTTCAACACTTCAAGTTTAATAAAATTGTATTTTTGATTTTTGTACTTGACAACAGTGCTGCCATAAATATAAATTTTTTTCTAAAATTAAAAAAAACAAGTTTTTCTATTTTTCGAAAAAAAGAAACATTAAAAGCCCTAGTAAGTAGGAAATACGATAGGTTTCCAATTCAAGAAATCCGTTAAAAGCATCGAGTAGTATTGAATAGTAGTGAGAAGTATGTAGTAGAATTCGTCAGCACTACTTTTCAGTGATAAATAGTGACCTGTTAGTGTTCGTTGTGCTACGAGTATATATTTTTATGTGTCTCTGTTATTCAAATTTTGGTGCATCGTCACACAAACATTTTTATATCTACATAATACTATATGATGAAAATAATTACCGATTTCACTTTAATTAGATGGCAACTCTGATTGACATTGTAGTTGCAATAAAATCAAGAAATTATTTGCTTGAGTATTTTCACATACTCCGTCTTGTCATCTAATATGTGATATACATATCCTTATGTATTAAGAAAATACAATATTATCCCTTAATGTCATTATGTTTAAATTAATTTCGGTACGTATTTATTAGAACATCTTAAATAAAAGGTCGAATTTCCCACTTAATTTTTTAGTTTGACATATATATTTTGAAACAGAATTTATATCTACATTTGTACATACATACTTATAAATGTATATATATATATATATATATATATATATATATATATATATATATATATATATACATATATATGTAGATATACATACATATATATATATATATATATATGTGCGGATGGATGTATTAGTGCTAGGATATTATCGATAGTACTACCGATAGTTTTAAAGTATCGATAGAAAAAATTATCGATATCGATATTATGCAGTTTCGAAAACCTGACGTGTTATAAACATGTTTAAACTGACCACGCAATTTTTCAAAAACGTTCATGCATACATACATATCAAAATAAACATAAGACTATATACATACTTTCAATAAAGGGATAAAATAAATTCAGTGAAGTGCGATCTTGACCCGCGCACGAAGGGTTCCGTACGTAATTCAATGCGAACTTTATTTAGCCTATATAAAATATAGTTTTGGCATTTTTTTCGTTTTTGGGGTTTTTTCGGTTTTGGCAATTTTTTTTAAATTTTCGCGCTTTTTTTAGTTTTGGCACCTTTTTCTCGTTTTGGCGATGTTTTCGGTTTTCGGCGTTTTTTTCATTATGGCTATTTATTTTTTCAATTTGGCGATTTTTTTCATTTTGGGAATTTTTTGTCATTTTGGCGATTTTTTTCCTTTAGGCGATTTTCCGTTTTTTGGCGATATATTTTCGTTTTAGATTTTTTTTTTTTTTTTTTGATTTGGCGCTTTTTTCGTTTTGACGATTTTTTTCGGTTTGGCTATTTTATAATTTTAGTTTTACCGTTTTTGAAAATTTCAAGAATATGCCTCTTACGGTTTCCAAGATATAGCAAGTTGTCAAAATGACATAGTCAAAATTGCATTAACTGATAGATAACCCTTTAATTTAAGTTTTTTAAAATTTTAGTGTTAATTGTTGTAGTCTGTATAAAAATACACTAATTTTACAAATTTCAAGTGTCAATATTCATATGTACATACAATTGTATGCATATTACATGGGACTTTAAAATTTTTCGTTGCTTGTTTTGGAACACCCTTTAATTGTTTAACTCTCATGTATATGTTGTTGTTGCGGCCAAGGCTCTACACACTCTGTCTGTAGCTCTTACGGTTCCTGAGAAAATTGCCTGTGACGGACAGACGGACAGCATAGCGAAGACAATAGGGTTCCTTTTCACCTTTGGTATAGGGAACCCTAAAAACTAACCTGATAAAAAATTAGTTATATTTATCTTTCTCACATACATACAAACTTTCAGTAGATATTCTGTCGGAGAATGTGTGGTTGACTACAAAAATAGTTAACTTATAGTTAACTTTTCTTAGACCGACTAAAAGCTAACTGCAATGTCATCCAGAACAAACCTAAAATTAATTCTTAAGATGAGTAGGTAATCGAATTTGATGATAGCCAACAAATTTATTCTCAGCTACTTTGAAACTCATTTCAGTTTTATATTAACATTTTGCTATTGTTATTTTAGATGGTACCTTCGCTGAGTGGTAGCGCGTCGAGTACACAACGTGTGATGATACATGTTCGAACCCCAGAAAATTTTTTTTAATTTACTGACTACCAAGTGGTTTAAAAAAAATCAACTTTAAGTTAGTTAAAAAGTAATGCAAAGTGAGACTATTGACTACCGCCTAGGACATCGCAATATTAAAATAGTCAGTTGATTAAATTGAAAAGTAATCCAAGTGTCAGTCAGTACTAGTTGCGAAATAGTTAGCTTAAAGTTAGTTTAAAGTTAACGTAATTTCCGACAGGGTAGTAATAAAACACGACGGTTTGTATCTAGGGTTATAAGTTTTGAAATTTATCTTAACACCCATAACTGAAATTAAGAAGTTATTCTAAAATGAGTAAAATGATCCGAAAAGTAAAATATTCTTTAAGAGGAGTAGCACATAGAGCATAATTATTTACCCAAAAAACTATATTTCATGATCAGAAAATGAGTGCATTTCTCCTGTATACCGGTCAAAAAACATTCGAATATGAGCCAAAATTTTAAATTTTCTTTATATTGGGTAAAAGTTTGGGTGTGTTCGTTAACTGTTCTAAACTGGTTCACTGAAGTAGATAACGCATAAATAAATGTGAAATATGTTGTACAGATGCAGTGATGCATTTACGAACACACCTTTTAATACAAATGTTTTGTATACTCACATCTTAAGAAGAAAATTACATTTTATTTTTACCATTAAGTCGTTAATAAATTCAAAAGCTTGAGTTTTGTTTTCTATAAAACAAGTTATTTTTTGGGTCGATATGTAAACTTACCTTACCTTCGTGATTCGCCTCAGGAATATTTTGTTTGAATTCTTGTCTGTCAAAAAGGTCAGAATATAATATTAGTTTAAAAGGTCTAATATAAAATTACTAACTTATTTTTCATGAATCTATTTATATTTGTGTTAATTTACCTAAATGTTTTTTAATCCTTTCATTTGTATTGAGGTTTAAGTGGCTTCTTTTGAATATAAATTTTTATTTTGTTTAAATAGCCTTGAACTATTTTTGTGCAAAAAAAAGGAAAGAAAATAGGCAGACTGATAACACCGTACAAAAAAATCCTTTCCAAAATCAGAAGTTTTTTATATTTTATTTGTTTTATATTTTGTTTATATTTATAAAAAGAGAAGTAACACTAAAGCCTGGTACTCTGTTCACAATTTCGTGCGAAATGCTGTCAGACTACATATAAAAGTATTTGGTATGAAATACTTGCGAAATAAATTCGCAAAAGTAGTACTCTGTTCTTGTTGTGAAAAACACGTAAAATCATGTCTTTCCATGCAAAATTAGTCTGGCATCATTTAAGTTTAAGTTTAGCTGCGAAACAACATGAGCAGTGATTTTTTCGCACGAAATTTTAACAATGTTGCATACTTTCAAGCAATAAAAGCGAGAAATTTATATAAAAAAAACGCAGGTTGGGCTACATTTAGTACATATCAAATTTTTCACGCGAAATAATCAATGGTGCTGAAAATTTTTCACAACTTTGAACAGAGTACCAGGCTTAAGACAGTGAATGCCTTCTACTATTACTAGATGATAGAGAAAACAGGTGGTGAAGGAAGAAGAAGATAAAGGAAAGCTTCATTCTTTTACAACTCTGCTTTTTGCACGTTTTTTAGGGTTTCGTACACCAAAGGCAAAAAGGAAGCATATTTTTTTTGCTACGCTGTTCTTCTGTCTGTCGAGAGCCGTAAGAGCTACTGACAACAAATACAAGAGATGTAAAAATTGAAGGGTGTTCTTAAACGAGCAATAAAAAATTTTAAAATCCCATGTAAAATACATAAAATTGTATGTATGTATATAGTCACTTGAAATTTGCAAAGTAAGTGTATTTTTATACAGACTTCAAACATTATTATATTAAATAATACTAAAATTTAAAAAAAATCTAAATTAAAGTGTGTTCTATCAGTTAATGTAATTTTGACTATGCAATTTTGACAACTTGCTGTATCTTGGAAACCGTAAGAGGCAAACTCTTGAAATTTTCAAAAACGCCAAAACTAAAAAATTCCAAAATTATAAAAGCGCCAGACCGAAAAAAATCGTCAAAACAAAAAAAGCGTTAAATCAAAAAAATGTCTAAAATGAAAATAGATCGCCAAATAACAGAAAAAGCGACGAAATGAAAAAAATCGCCAAAATGACAAAAAATCACCGAAATGAAAAAAATCTCCAAAATAGAAAAACGCCAAAAACCGAAAAAAAATGCCAACACGAAAAAAACGCCAAAAATAAAACACCCCTATGTTAAGAAATCGCAGATTGCAGAACCCTCTGGTGTCAATGAGGCGTATTTGATTTTTGTATCTGTGTTTTAAGTGTGAAGTATTAATTTGAATAATGTAACTTCACATTTTTTTCTACTCTTTATTACAGCTTAAAATTCTTGTGTTTAGTGTTGTTTCTTAAAAGCTCGTGTACGTATTTGATTTGAAAGATCATTGTATTTATTATGGTTTTAAACGCTTAACAAAACGACAAGTTGGTAAAGAAAATTAAAATGTTAATTTTCTTTTACAATTTGCCACAGAAAGAAAAACTTTTGTAATTATAAGTTTTTTTTATATTTTAATTCCATGTTATTTCTCTTTCAAGTGGCAAATTAGAATTGCGAAAACAGTGAGTTCTCGTTCCAACAAATAGTAACGATACAATAACAAAATAAGATTACAAGTTAATTTAAATTATTATTTGTTCGAACTTCATTTGTTTCTATATTTATGATTCTGATCAGGCTAAAGTTCGTATCGCTTTGAAAGCCAAATTACATGTGATAATTATTAATGAACAAATAACACACAGTTAATTGTAAATATTCTGACAAACATGTAGTAGAACGGAACAATTAGCTGTTTTCGAAGGCCCCTACACCTTCAGCATCAGCATTCTTTTGTTTTTGGTCCACTGTGTGTGGTGTCAGTTGATGTGGATTTCTGCTTTATATACGCAATTTTTATTGCAAATGGAATATGTATGTGAATTGTTTTGATTCATCGTATTACAATTTGCTGTAAGGCTTTTTTTTTGCAATGAACGCTGCTGATGAACGTGTAGTGGCCTTTCAAAGCAGCTGGTTGTTGGCCTGCCTGAATTCCTTTGAAGAAATAATTTTATTACAATATGAGTTGCAAAAAAATCTTTCATTGTCCTTTTTTGTCATAATTATTAATTTTCGAGAATTGTTTCTTAAAGGCGTGCTATAAAAGTTTCTTGTAAATATGAGCCATATCTTAAGTTTCTCTTTCTTTCCTTATTCGTTATGTTATATAATATTGGAGACATGATAAATGGCAATTTCGTTGAAACGAGAAAACGCTGTATTGTAAAAACATTTGTGTTAAATTTATTCTAATAATCTAACACAATGTTTGCTGCAATAATGATGCAAAAAAGTTTAAGTCTAAATGATTTTTGCTGTTTTTCGCTGTTTCACCTTGAAACGAAATGTATTCTCTTAATGAACTGAATTCGTCTTTCAAAGAAAGGTTTTTTTCTCGTAGAAGATGTCGTGTGCTGCATACTTATTTACAGTATGTCAAGAAAGTTTTCACCTTTAAAAAATTAACATTTAATATTTTATTTTATAAAAAAAGTTCTCTTAATTTAACACCATGTTTCTGCAAGTCAGACAGGCAACTGGTCTAGAAAATTTTTATGAAAATCACTCAAAAAAATTAGTGCTTTTCATGTAAATATTCTACTCATGTCGCCTGTCCGTCCGTGAAGGTAATTTTAGTTTGCAAAATGTTTACAAATCAAATTTTATATGCACATTTTTTTAAACGTTTTGTAATTGTTTCTGAATATGGCCTTAAATCTTTAAAAATTTTCAAGGTGCAGAGTCATGCTGGACGGACTGTATGTATGTACATATTTATTATATTGGTTATGATTCAAAATTGTGTTTGTGGTAATTTTATTTGTTTCCCACAATTTTGCGTTTAATTAACGTATGTATGTACTTATATACATACACATGTATGTACGTATGTATGCATGTGTTTTACATGTAACATGATTTGCAATGTATTTTCAAAGTTTGACTTTGAGTGTTGCTGAAATATGTGCAACTTTGTTCTTGTTATTATTATTATTTAATACACGTGCCAGCTTACCCAGCAAACATATCTCCTAAGACGAAATTTACACTGTGTCTTTTCTGCTTGCTGGCTTTTTTAGTTTCTTGGTGAGAGGGGGTGAGAAGCTTGCAGTGTAGAAGAAAAGGCACGAAACGAAAATTCGAGGGGATTTATGACATTTCTCTTTGCCTCTTTCGTATTCTCAGCATTAAACGTGTATATAAATGCCAAAAAGGCATGAATAAAATAGGCTTAATGTAAATGTGTGTGACTTTTCGTAGGGGTTTCAAAAGAAAATTGTCAATACAAGGCAGGCTAAAAAGGCATAGTGTGAATAGCGACTTAGGGCTTTTCTATATTAAGATAGTGACATGTATGCTTCCACAAGTCAGGCAGACGGCTCTTATAAATTCTTTTTATAAAAATCACTAAAAAAATTAATGCTTTTCATAGAAATTTTATATTCAAGTTTGAGTACGTACGCACACTTTGGCAATTTTTTTTTTTGTTATTGACGCTTTTTAAAGTTTTGGCGTTTTTTTCATTCTTTTGGCGATATTTTCGGTTTTTGGCGACAATGCATATTTTTAGTTTTGACTATTTTTTACTTTTGGAGCATTTTTTCCTTTTGGCGATTTTTTCGCTCCTAGAAATATAAAATTGACACTGAAAATTCAAAAATAAAACTAAAAAAAGAACTAAAAAGTTAAAGATAATCTGGATTCAGTTAAATAAAACATTTTTATATATTTACTTCAATATAGAAAGGCTCTAACTCATTTTTTTTTTAAATTAAAATTTTTGCATTTTTCGATACCTTAGATGTTTTTCTATCGAAGTATACAAACGCGATTTCATAAAAATAATGAAATAAGGCCTTTCTATATTAAGGTAACAATAACGTACAACTCGTCACGTAAAAACACCATTTTCGAATTATGACATACGTGAACGTACTGAAATCCCATTCAACTTATACAATTAACGCAACACTTAATTTGTTTTCGTACGATTGTCGATTCGATCACTGATTTAACGATTTGAGCCCTGATTGGCATCGACTCTCTCTGAATATGCCACAGATTTTTATCAAAGTATATTTATTTTATTTTATTGATAGAGCTTGGATTTAACTTGGGGCCACACGTTCAATTTTTGACTTTCAATTCCATTCAATTTGCAATACACTCACACTTTTTTCACTAACACAATCAAACTTTTTAAATTGAAAACTAGATTGATTTCAAATTCACCTATCCATTTAAATGGCAATTTAGTTTTCAATTTGAACGGCTGGTCACAGCACACATTGATTGAAGCTACAAATTTGAGTTGTTTCCATGATATAAATACAGAAGGTACTTCCATTCTCTCTTTGTTTTTAAAAATAAGTATTTTTGAAGTTTGTTTTTTGAGAGAAATAAAGATAGATGTTCCCATGTAGTAAAAAATTTAAGTCTTCCCCTAGAAATTTTTTTACAAAAATATGTAATTTTCTTAACAAAAATTTGGGAATAAATAAAGTTATATACATAACTACATATCTGTGAAGTTTAAAAAGTGATGATGTAATAACTTATCTCATATTTTTAAGTGATCTGCTTAATACAAATCTTTTAACTATATTTTCATATAAATTTGGCCCTGAGAAACCAAATTGATTGATGATTTGGATTATTTGACAACGAATTTTCATTACGTTTAACAAATAGTAATTGATATTGCATTCAGTTTAATTTACATAATATGTTTCTTGTTGATTGTAACATCGCTTTCTAAAAAAATTGGTGTAATAATCGGTCAGATCATTTAGCAAGTCTATTTCACAGATCTTATAGGCTCTTAGCCACTGTTGGCGAACACCAGGAAATGCAGGGAATTTAAAATATGCTGCACTCTTATTTTTTTGCTTATGCCCTAATTAAGCACGAAGATTTATGACTTTTTTTTTTGTTTTAAAATAATTTTCTTGTTTTTGAATTGTCTAAATTATTTTCTTCAGAATGGTTGTTGTCTTTGATAATGAAAAATTAAAATATTATTACCATGTTTTTAAAACATAAAAATAAAATGAAATTATTATACAAAAGTTTGAAAAATAAAGGAAAAAATATGTGTTGGATATAATGTTTGAAACAAAATCGTAAAGCAAATACACGAACCTTCTAGCATAGACAGTATCTGATAATTGTTTTAAAGATTCTGCTTCTTTTTTTTCGTCCATAAACAAGACGATACAACCGTCGAACACAATTTGGACATTAATTGTTTATTTTATACATTCTGTATTTTATAAAAACAATTTTGAAATAATTTTGTAATAAAATTTTCAAAAAAACAGGAAATAGAGGGGGAAATATTAAATTAATACGGTAGCACGATTTTACAGGAAACTTCACAATACTTATACCATGGTGTAATTATACAGGTGACTGCGTAAGGATTTGTTATAAAAAATACGGCAACCATAGCTGTGTAAACAACCGAAGAATGTCAAAAGCACAAAAAAAATTGTACTAAACCCAAAACAAAATCGAAGTTCTTGACATTCTTCAGCTACAAAGCACATAGAGCAAAAAATTATCAGCTGAAGTAGCGCTGCCACCTAGTTAGATACACCTTGACTTATACTTGTCAGATGGTGAATGTCAAGAAAAATTGAGAGAATGGAAGTACCTTCTATATTTATATCATGGTTGTTTCTTCGTCGGTGGCATTTAAAAAATGAAATTGATTATCAAATTGTGTCACAGCTATCAATTTCAAGCAATTTTGACACACAGTATGTGTAATGAAATTGAAAGCCATTTATTGAACGTGTGGCTGCTTTTTATACTTTTCACATTTCAGATCATTTTTGTTCAGCTTAAAATGGGTTAATTATGATTTTGTGACATTTTCAACAAAATAAATTTTTCAGTTTATTTCAATAGACAATTTAGTTTTAATTTCTTCTTCGGCTTAAATTTAAGTTGTTAATCCGTTATTAAGGCTAACAAAATTCTTAGTTTTGTATTATGGATTGTTTTGGGTATGAATATAAATTATTTTTATTTTATTTCATATCATTTCTTATTAGAAAATATTTCAGTTTATGCGATAATAAAAAAAGGGATGAATTTCGGGTATTTTATAATAAAGAAGCTGATACTGCCGTTATAGAAACCCAAACTTCTGATTGTAAGATCATATCGATTTCAATAATATCGAGCCATAACCGCTAAAAAAAGCTGAGCCGATGAATTTTTGGGATCCCGTTTTTTTTTGACGAAAATTGATTATTTAAGATCGCAAATGATTGATTTTGATCAAAAAATTAAGTTAAAAAATTATGTCGCTTAAGCAACATATTTTGGCGGTTATCGCACGATATGTATGTATGTAAATTTTTAATAAAATAAATATATTTCGCATTAGATGAAGTTCCCCAAGCACCTCCCAATACCGTGGCGATAATCGATTGTGGCTCTTCCAAATTAAGAGCCGGTTTCGCAGGCGATGAGGGTCCTTTAATTACGATACCAACTGTGGTCGCTAAATCGGTTTTAGATGATGTTGTTCAGAAAATTTTTGGACCAGCTGCACTTACCAGCTCTAATTCCTTTAAACTTTCATATCCCGTGCAACATGGTTTCATCGAAGATTGGCATGATGCTGAAGAATTGTTTGAATATGTAATTGAACATCATTTGCGTATTCAACCTAAAATGCATGAAATGATGTTAACACAAGCACCAAACAATCCGCCAAATAACCAAGAAAGAACGGCCGAAATGATTTTTGAAAAATTTCAATTCAATTCCTTCTTATTGGTGCCTTCTACACCGATGGGCATGTTCGGCTATGGCTTAACAACTGGTGTTATGGTAGAATCAGGTGCTGGACAAACGCATGTGGTAGCAATGAAAGATGGTAATTATATAGCAGACTCTTACCGGCATATACCTTTGGGTGGAAATGATTTAAGCAACTATATGGGCCAGCTTTTGACCGAAAGCGGCAATGCACAATACTTCCATGGCAAGAGAAATCAACAGGAAATTTTAAATGAAATTAAAGAGATTGGCTGCCACGTTGTAGTTAACTACGATGAAGAAATGAAAAGAATGCAAATGATTCCTAGTGTTGCACCCCACAATGCCATATTGCACGATGGCACCATAATTGGTATGAAGGCGGAGGCTTTTCAGGTGCCAGAGTTGCTATTCAAGCCTGAAATGATTGGTGTTCACACAGGCGGTATACCGCAAAATATCTACGAGTGTATTGAGTCATGTGAGCCAGACTTAAGGCCACATTTGTATGCAAATATATGCCTATGTGGTGGCAATACAATGTTTGAGGGCATTGAAAATCGTTTGCTATGGGAAATAAAAACATTTGCCGGACCGCAAACAGAGGTTAAAATCAATGCACCACCTAACAGGGATAATTTGATTTTTCTAGGAGCCTCGCTGCTGGGAAGTTTACCAACGTTTAATAATTTTGTAATATCTCAACAAGAATATCGAGAAGTTGGACCGCAAATTGTACTTTTGAGGGATTTCTAGAAAAGTATTTTATTTGAATATTTTGAGAAATTTAACAAATCAACTGTTTTCGGGAAACTAAAAAAAATATAAAAGTATGTAAGCAAATACTAAAACTAGTGTTTTGACCTAAGCTGCTGACATCCCGAGTTTTTGTGTGAAAAATGCACTTATTCGAAAATGAGATAAGATCATAAGTTAATGTAAGTACTTTCTATTGTAGACTATAGGTTTTAGTTAATTTTAAATTTCTGCACCTATGAAATAATATATCATTTAGGGCAATCTTTGATTGAAAATAATTATCAATTTCATTGAGAGAAGTTAAAAAGAGATCTATCTACCGGCTTGTGTATCATACTTTAGATTGTCAAATATCCGTCTTTAGCGTTTGCAAACAAGTTTTTACGCCAAGATGAAGTCCAACTACTTTGTATATCATTCCTATGGATTGAAATATTATACTGAGACGGTTTAAGGTATCATCTGCAATGATTCTTAAAGTGTACAAGCTGCTCATTTTCCTACTCGAAATAAAGAGCAAATTTTAATTTATGTTCCAGAAAGGCAAATATGATGGCTTCACTCTTCATAAGGGTTGTCAGATATGACGATTTCTAGACAAACGTGGTGATTTTTCAACTTGTTTGGCTTCTAAATTTTTGGCGATTTTTCTGGCGATAAATAAGTATGTTGGCGATTTTTATGGCTATTTTTTTTAAACAAAATTTAACTCCAAATTTTTTGCAATTCAGAAAAAGTTTTTTATTGAACGAGCAGTATATTCGCTCGCTGCAGAAATCAGTTATTAGTTACAATGTATTATATTTTTATAGCGACTTTTTTGTGCTCTTACCTTAAAACATCTTAAGCTGTCTTTACATGGTAATACAAAGTATTACGACATGTCAAAAAATGCTGTAGGTTATACAAAATCTTATCATGTAAAAGCAAAATGTATCGAGTAGGAGAGAATACGGATAGAAAATCTGACAAGCGGTCGGTAAATGTTCATTTTCTAAACCATTTTAGAAACTTATGTATTCTCATCACACCAGAGGTGTATTTTAAAGTAAACGTTGCCAGCACTGATGGTATTTATTGAAGGGTTTAACACTTTTACAAAAACAACCAAAATTAACTCAGGAAATGTTCATGTTGTTTTTGTAATCATTGTACAACTGCAACCATCAGCTACTTAACCCGTACCATAAAACCAAACAAACAATAAACAAACCTATAAAAAAATTACATTGCAGTAATAAAATGTTCTCTCCAAGACTTAGTTATATTAGTACACATTTTTTTTGCAATTATCCAATTTTTATTTTTAGCTCAAAAGTTTAGTGTCTTTGCTTGCATTTTTCTTATGCTATAAACACAATCAAGTCCACCGACCATCGACTACAAGATGTCAAAAATAGAATACATGCGTGCTTATGAGAATAATTCTTTTAGCCGCTACACGACTACCGACTACACGCCTACTTTTGTAGCCCGTAGCCAACTTAGGCTAATTTCTATTTTTCTTGGCTACAAAAAACAGATTAGTGCTGCCAATACAATAAATGCATGAAATGGTGGTTTTAAAAACGCAATGCATTAAATATCGCTATTAAAAACGCGAGAAACTATTATAGTGGCACCACTTTCCATTATTTTTAGCAATAGTACTCATAAAGTTAATTAAATTTTCTTGAGACATTTGAAATTTTTTTTTTCACACAAATTCACTTAAAAAAATCAAGTTTATTTTGTTTTGGTTAACTTTAATACATATGTCAAAACAGATGTTTATTTTTTGTAGTTAGTGGTCGGTAGTCGTTAAAAGAATTAAGTAGCTGGCGACTTGGCTATTTTTGTAGCCAGCTACTTTTGTAGTCGGTAGTCGATGGTCGGTAGCCTTTGATTGTGTTTATAGCATTATAGTATCAGTGTAAACATGAAAAATACCTACAACAGACTCTTGTTCTCTTTTTTTTTAACACGGAGAGAATTTCATAATATTTTGATTCTACAAAGTCGTAATACTTTGTATTACCATGTAAAGACACCTTTAGTAATATCACTTGCGTCTTTATAATTGTGGATTTTTTCCTGTGAGAGACTTCTTATGTATTGTCGATTAATCTCATTCGCTCAGTCTCAAACAGCGATGCCAATTTAGCGCGTTTCGCGCTAGATTAAGCGCGTTTTAACTATGCCAAACGCGCTTTTTTCCGTCTTAACGCGTTTATTAAAAAAAGCGCTAAATTAGCGCGTTTTGAATAAAGTCAATAATATCATTTTAGTTCAATATTTTTTAAAATTTTTTTATATAAATTTAACAATTTTCTAATATCCCAAACTCCGATAAAATTTTTTAAATTAGTCAATGTTTCAGCTGTCGCAAACAAAATTCGCTTGACTGTGGTTATAATAAAAAACGCGTTTTAATACTGTAATGACAAATATTTTGAAATTTCACAAATAAAAATATGTACTACATACAATGACCCAAAAAATGTACATTACTTACAAAGCATCTATTATAGCTGAAGTACAAAAAGCATTTGAATCGCAAAACTATTCGACAATTTATATGTTGTTACAAAGTTTTACAAATAACAAAAATTAAAAATTTTAAAAACCCCCGACTTTTTTCAGAAAAGATGTTATATCTTCTAAACGGCTGGACCGATTTTCTTCAAACATAGCTAAGAACCCTCTCGATCAAGTCATCTTTTAAACAGAAAAAAACTAAATAAAAATCGGAACAGCCGTTTGGCCTGCACGTGGACACGGACAGACACACAGATACACAGACACACACTACAAACTTATAACGTAGTTAATTAAAGCATAATGTCGAGGAACCAATATTGCAAAATCTGAAAAATTAATTGTATATACAAGTATTAATACATACATACATCGACTTTTATTGAAATTTAATTTAGCGCGTAAAAAATAGCGCGTTTTTGCTATAAATATTTGACAATGCTGTAACTTAGCGCGTTTTAGCGCGTTTTAAGAAGGGTAGTGGCGCGTTTGGGTTATAACCCAATAGTTGGCATCGCTGATCTCAAACTATCTCTCTTTCTCGCTCTATGTCCTTTCTCTTCATATCTCTCTCTCTATTTGAATTTTGATCCATCTCTCTCAGCACTCATCTGAATTAGGTGTTATTATTCACTCTTATTACAGTAGTCAACATCGAAGTCACGTCAATACAATAATACAAAATAATTTTGTGATATTTGTTTTTTCAAAGATCTAGAAAACAGGAGGAGCCAGTCGACTGCAGTCAGTTGCTTTCTACAGCGGGTAGACAGAACCCAATTTTTTTGTAATTGTATAGACGTGACATCGATATTGACAACTGGAAGAAGAGTGATTAATTTGAGTGGGATCCTCGTTTGCAGTGCTTCCAACATTTATATCAACTATTTATTTTATTTTATGATACATAAAACATATCGTTATACTACATATAGAAACCCGCTTTATTATTTTGAAATCAAGATTTTGCATGTTTTGATACATTCGATAGAAGAACAAACGAAACTCGATTTCATAAAAATAATTAATTAAGGTTTTTCTATACTAAGGACACGATATGTAGTTACGTTTTCATATTTCATAAACATTTAAATTCGTCGAATTATACACTAGACACCCGGGTATTTTATTAACTCAAAAATTAGTTTTTTAAAATAAAATGTTAAATTATTAACCCTGCGTCTCCACTAGCCGTTAACTTGGACATGATATGGACATGACGCCTTCAGAGCAACTGCGAAAAATTCATCATTCAACTTCTTTGTTGTGGTGACTACGTGCCATGTCCATGTTCAGGCATATCAAAGTGATTTGCATTAGTGCAATAGAGATAGAATATTTACCAATTTTGTTCTGTCTCTTTTCTTTCTATTGCAAATGGTTGAGGACTGAGAATCTTATGGCGAACATTGTTGCTCAGACATATGTTCGGACATCAATGTCAGGGCGTGAACGAAAGTTGGACATGAGTGGTCTCCATTAGCCATTTACGATGTCCGACATGATGCACGTACCAAGTTTATGGCTAGTGGAGACCGCTAGTAACTGCTGGAATACAAGCTGCTAAGCATAAAGCTTCCAAAACAATCTTAGCAACATCCACAAAGTAATTGCAAATTCAACATGCTTTCAATACAAGCTTTCGCTCACGTTATTAGTTTGTGTGAGAATGCGTTCTGTTGGTTTGTGTGTATGTTCGTTGACAATAGATCATCATTATAGAACAAAACCGGCCAAAGTAACACCAGAGTGCCGAAGTTGAATCGGATTCTTATACAAATGAATATGCATACACGAATACATTACTCTCGGTGGTCAGCAGTATTATAGAAGTATTATAGTTGTTGGTTGCGTCTTGCGTCTGCATTGGCTTGTGTGTTTTTGGGATTGTATTTTTCTTAATAAGCAGTAGGTATAACATAATGTTTGCTATGCGTTGAATGTTTATTTCAACATCGTCTTGTATGTTTGTGTGCTTGTGTATTATTTGCTTAGCTAACCCAGTCATTATTTTTTTCTACAATAAATGGTATTTTTCGTCTCTTCCGCGCGATTGAAATTATCATTGATGCGCTTGTTTTCGAGTTGAAAAAGATTGTTCGTTCGGGACCATTCTTATTGTTTCTTATATAAAATTATTTTATTAGTTTTGTTTACTGTATATTTCTGTAACATTATAATTTTGTTGGCAAAATGAACAAAGGCATAGTCAACCTGATACAAAGTTTTACGATTTATAATACAATTTATTCGCTTAATTTATTAATCTTAAAATTGTCTCTTTAGTTTTATTTTCATGCGCTATTATTTTAGAAGCATATTGTGTTCACTATCGATGGTCCGACTTCAAAATATTGTGCATATGTAATCATCATATTTTTGAATTTGCTTAATGAACTTACAAGAGAAGCCCCAAGAAATACCGCATTTTTGCGATCCGATTTTGCATGAATACGTATCTTGGCATCAGGTTCGCACATCCAATGCATTTCATTGCTAAGACGCTCTTGAAGTCCGGGGAACAATGTATTGCCACCACTCAATACTATATGATCGTAGAGCAAATTTCTAATGGAGGAATCGCTTAATTGAATTGCTCTATACAAATTCTCATGCACGCCACCAGTTTTCACATCCAACATTGTAGGCTCAAATAGAACTTCTGTGCTATGAAAAAGTTCTTTGTTCAACTCTATATAAGTGCCGTCAGGTAAACGATAAGATTTTGTTTTTAGTGTGGGACTAGAAAACTCCTTGTGATAGTCAACGGCCACGTAGCACAACTTCTCTTTGATATCTTTCAAAAACTCTTTATCTGCTGAGTTTTGGAAAAATTCTTCAGCTTTTCCACTGCGCGATAAAATGTTCTCCAACATTTTGTTTACATCTTCACCACCCAAAGGCATGTACTGGATGCCATGATTTATAGGCACACCTTCATACACTGGTACTACATGCGTTTGTCCTTTGCCTGAGTCCACTACAACGCCAGAATGAAAACCGTAAGCATACAAAGCCAGTGGAGGAGCGGAAGCCAGATAGAAGGATTTGAATTGATATTTCTCTAGCATTAGTTCCACTAACTTTTCACGATTTCTGGTAGGATTATTAGGCGTTTCTGTCAGAAGTATACCAAACGACGAAGGATCTATTTGTAGGGCTTCCTTAAAAATATATTCGAAAAATATTTCCATATCGTCCCAATTTGTAATAATGCCTCTGTCAATAGGAGTACTGAGATTAAGAATGGCTCTTATTTCTTGTGCCTCCAAGCCAACATAAGAATCTTTACTAGATCTGTAGGCTACAGTAGCAATAGCTTTCGGCCTGCCAACTATAGTAGGAATAGAAATGCGTTGATGTGTTTCACCTGCAAAGCCTGCCCTGCACTCACTGGAACCACAATCTACAATTAAGGTATTACTATTTGGCACTAAAAAATCAGCTTCAATAAAATTAGAGGAGAAAAAGGTCCATAAGTATGTAGATATGTATGTTATATTAATATGTATCGTTAGCTAAAATGCAAAAAGGCGCAACTAACAAAAGTATAATTTTACGGGTGAAGCAAAAAAAAAAAAAAAAACAAAACTTGACAAACTTGTAGTTAAGTCCAGTTGTTTTTTTGTTACTTAGCATTTACACATGTAAGTGCAAGTTCGAAAAACTCAATACACTCACACTTTTTACTAACACAATCACATTTTTTGTACTTACTGCTCAGCTTACAACAAAATTTCCTTGTAAGTAAATTTATATAAATATAGAAGGTACTTCCATTCTCTCTTTGTTTTTAAAAATAAGTATTTTTGAAGTTTGTTTTTTTTTTTGAGAGAAATAAAAAAAATTTTCCCATATAGTAAAAAATTTAAGACTTCCCCTAGAAATTTTTTACAAAAATGTGTAATTATCTTAACAAAAATTTGGAAATAATTAAAATTATATACATAACTATATATCTGTGAAGTGATTATGTAATAACTTATCTCATATTTTTAAGTTTTCTGGTTAATACAAATCTTTTAACTATATTTTCGTCTAAATTTGGCATAGAAAATAATTTTCTTGTTTTTAAATTCTCTAAAATATTTTTTTCAAAAATGGTTGTTGTCTTTCATAATGAAAAATTAAAATATTATTAACATTTTTTTAAAACATAAAAATAAAATTAACTCATTGTACAAAAGTTTGAAAAATATATGAAAAAATATGTGTTGAATATAATGTTTAGAACAAAATCACAAAGCAAATACACAAACCTTCTAGCATAGACAATAAATAAAAATTGTTTTAAAGAATCATAACTGAGGCTTTTTTCGTCCATAGACAAAACGATACAATCGTCCAAAAGAATTAGAGCATTAATTGTTTAATTTATAAATTCTGTATTTTATAAAAACAATTTTGAAATAATTTTTGAATAAAATGTTCAGACAAACCAGAAACAGAGGGGGAAATATTAAATTACACGATTCTACCGGAAACATCACAATACTTATACTTGTCAGATGATGAATGTCAAGAAAAAATGAGAGAATGGACCCTACAAGAAATGAATGACTGAAACTAACACAAACAACATTTTTTTACTAACACATTTCCAACAATTTTACATTCAATTCAACAGTTATTATAGTTGCTCTACTCTAACATATATGCTAGAGTGAAACGTCTAATGTATTTATGTCAAAATTTTTAAAATATTGAATTTTACTGAAAATAATTTATAGTTCGTTCGGTTTGCAAAATTAAAATTTAAGTATAAAAGTGGTAAAGAAATTATGGTGTTTGTGAAAAAGGTAAGATAAAAACAATAATGAACAAAAGAAATTTTATACAATTTAATTAAAAATATACATACATATGTATGTATGTATTCGTTTCTTTTTCAATTTTTAGATATTTGGAAAGATCAAGATGCGTTGGGAGTTGAAGAAGGCGGTAATACAATTCATTCTGTCTGTGAAAAGTTTACAAAAGTGTTAAAAAGATGAGTAAAATAGCGAATAAAAGAACTCACATTAATTTAATATTTATATTTATTTTCAATATTTCAGATATTTGTCAAGAGCAAGGTGCGTGGGAGATGAAAAGGTGTGAAGAGGGCTAGATACCGGTTTAATTATTTGTTTTCGTTTTTTTGTATTATTTGCTTTAAATATGTTATTTACATGTTTATTTGAAAGTTATTTTTTATAATAAAAAAGCAAAAAGTTATTTAAAAAAAGTATATTTGCTGTCAGTGTATCAATCAAGTATGATTTCTCAATTGTGGGGGATATAGTATTCAATTATGAACAGTCAAACTTGAGTAATATTTATGCTATCACTAAAGCACTGGAGTGAGCAGTGCAACTATATGTTATATTCATTGGTTAGAAAGAGATGCAACATCACACGTACACAAAAGTTTCCATCACATTTTTCATTTTGCCTTTAACAATGTGATAGAAACTTTGTTCTACGCATTGATGAATATATCCTGCATGACTTCCGATCAAATGAGCAGTCAATTGACTGGTAGTGTTCTTGTAGGGGAAGTACCTTCTATATTTATATCATGTAAATTTCTGTAAGTAAAATGACAATTGAAGGAACAGTGTTACCGAGAATGATTTTTTTTTATTATAAAGTTTTAGTACTTCGTATAATAAAAATACTATTTATTGCTGGTTTTTAGTAATTTATGATTTTGACAATACGGCAATATATTTTTGAAATAAACATATTTTTTTTATTCAAAAGCAAATTTATTTTCATAAGACGTGTACGCTTCGAAAAAGTTTAAAAAAAAACACTTACAACTAACTGTGTAAACATTCAAGCAACTTACCGGTCTTTCGGTTATTTCTTCGAAATTTTCGTTTATAATACGTATACACAACTTTCAAGTAATCACTTACATGTGTAATTGCAAGGTTAATAAAATCATAATTTTTTTTTTATCGCAGAAGAGTAAAAAACATAGTTTAATGACAATAATAGTCAATCTAAAACTCGATTTTGTATTTTTTGCTAGTTACACCTTTTTGTATTTTAGCTAACAATATGTATTTGAAGCCACCAAAGTATTACTTTCTAATGTTTGGGTTTCGGTGACATTCTTTGTTTCAACTTTTTTGGTGGTGAAAGGCCAGCAATTTAAGGCCATCACAAGTGGTTTTATCTTATTTGTGCTAAAATTTAAAATTTTCTAATGAAACTGGATGCATGTATTTTCTGTCTCATATATACATGAGTTAGAATAAGTTGTGAAAATCAGCTTCCGACTTTGATGTTTATATATGTTTTGTTTGCATATATTTTTTTTGCATCACGTTAAAATTTTGAAGATATTTTTTCTTTGGAAAACGAAAATTTAGGAAAAAATATATTTACTTATAATTTTTGTTTATATTTAATAATTTAACTCAAAGTATCGAAAATGTCAAATATGTTAATTAAAAAAATTTCAATAAGTAAAATTTTTCAAAGCAGGGGTAGTAATGGCTTTTCTATTTATTCAGCATCTTTTTACACGTAGTTCACTTGCATTTGTTGGTATTTTATACTATACATATATTTGGTATTTAAATAAGATTATATATAATTGAAATTTACACAAAGTTTTTAATTACATGGAACAAAATAATTTATCAATTGTGAAATCAAATTCGTGTTTAGCTTTTCGAGAAAAGCAAAAAAATTAAAAAAATCCTAAACAAATTGTAATATTTTAAATAAAAAGCTTTGAAAACTAAATTTTTTGAAGCATATTTTTAGAAGCAATAAATAAATATTTGCATCTTAACGGCCTGTCCCACGATGTCACCCGAAATCATTCGATCGTATACTTATATTGAAAATAACAACAAATTTTCCAATGTTATTGTTGTTTGCAATACAATTTATCGATCGAACGTTTGCTGGTAACATCGTGGGACAGGGCTTAAGTTTTGTCTAAATTGTCTTAAATTGTTTGATATTGCGCCTTAAGATATGTGAAGATTTTTTGTAAAAATGTGTTATACGAAAAAATAAATAAAGTTCTGTACCTGTAGTGCGATTCTGTAACTTTTAACGATCCGACAATCGTAATTTTTGTCTATACATTTTGTCGCTTGCAATAACGATTGTGTGATTCTGTAACTTTTTTTTAACGATAGTACGCAGCTGACATTTTCTGTTGATTTTTGTCGATAAAATTAACAGCACATAAATAATTGTCGCTTAAATAACGACACAGCTCACAATAACCTACAGCGAATATCGTTAAAAATGTTACCGAATAGCAAATTCGATAATTTTTTGTTGTAATTATTTTAACGATGCGATTATCGTTAAAAAAGTTAGTGAATCGCACTACTGGACTTAGTAACTTTTATTACGATAATCGCATCGCTATAATAAATATAACGAAATTTTATCGACTTCGCTATTCAGTAACATATTTCAACGATATTCTCTGTCGGTTGGAGAAAAAAAAATTAAGTCACAAGAACAAATTTTGTGTGTATTTTTTTTATTATTTTTTGTGCTTTTCGCTTATTTTCACATTTTCTATACAGATAAACCATAAAAATTTGAATTAAATGGTGAGTAAGATAAAGCTGGAGAATGTCGTAAAAAAGAAATATTGAATCACACATGGCGATTTCCTGGAGATAAATTAATTTGTTGGCGATTTTTACGGCTACTTTTTTAAACAAAATTTCACTTGAATAAATTTTGCCAAAACTCGTCTGCAAGAAATTAAAACATTTGGATTTTAATGATTTTTCTTATATAAATTAAAGTAATTAATGGGATTTGAATTTGAATGAGAAAAATTTATAAGAAATAATTTTTAACGATTTTATTTCTACTTTTGGCGATTTTCTGCAAAATTTTTTATACTATTATTTTATAAAAATTTATATTAAAACAATTATTATATGAACACAAATTTATTATCAAAAATATATTAAAAAAACTACATGAAACTTATTTTGGTGACTTTTTATGATTTTTAAAATCAATTTGGCGAAATAGGGCGGAAAAAATCTAACAACAACTGGTCTGGACAGCAAATGTTTCATCATATTTACTGGGATTTATTTAAATCGCAACAAAAATCTGCATTAAAAATAAAGCAACACAATTCAGATTAGGCTGACAAAATATAAACTGTAAACTTGTCTGATGGACAATTGGTTAAATAAACCTACGAAATTTTTTTCTGTGTAGTTTTGGGAAAAAATTACTAAATCATCCACATGTCCACAATTAAGGGCCGGTCCAGAGTTGCAATTTTAGAATATGTGTGAAATAGAAATATATACATGTTGAAATAGAAATATATACATTTTGTATTCCTCTCACGCTCTTTTTAATTTTAAATTAAAAAATTGCAAGTCTCGACAGGGACCAATTGGTTTTATTATTATTGTTGTTGTTGCTTTCACATAAAATGCTTTTGCAATAAATTTTTTAATTTCTTAACCCTTCTGCATCCCTTGCATATGTGCCCTTTCTATGATCCTTTGGGTCAATATGACCCAACAATAAAATGTAAGCAACATTTCATATTTAGTATAGGAAATTTATCTGTTTTGTTGTTTTTATTTTTTTATTTAGTATAATAAATGAAATAATAAAAACTAAAATAAATACGCCCTTCCTGAGCAATGATTAAAAAAGTACATATTGTTACGAAAATAGCCGTCAACAATGTTAAGCAGCATTACACAAAAATATTCCAACAGGGTTAATGTAAATGCTACGCGAAAATATTCCTACAGGGTCAAAGCAAAGAATAGTCTAGAAAGTAGCCAACAACTAAATAAGCATGCCTAGCTTGATTAAACAAGCAAAAGTAACAACAACAACAAAATCGTCTGCTTATTAAGAAGATTCACATATTTGTACACATACATACATGCCAATTCAAACGAAAAGCAAAAGATAAACAACCACCGAGTGTTGCTTAGTTAATGATGTACACACGTACGCATATACACATGTATGTACATAGTTACCACATGAACTTAATTAGGCAGCATATAAGATGATAATGATCGTCTAGACATTGCCTGAAACTTCAAGTGGAATTTCTGTGAAATATAAATAGAGGTGACGCATCCAATGAGTGAGTTAGTTGCAGTTGTAAGTCAGTCGCGAACAGTTATAGTTAGTGCTAATTGGAAAGTAGTGAAGTTAAGAACTCGTTAGACAGTTGATAATTAAGTTGTGAATTAATAATAGTCGAATAGACGTGTATAAGGGTGTAAGTAAAGCCAGTGAGTCTTTATTGGTGTATCAACTGTGAGTGTCGGCAGAGTGAGTGCCGTGTGTGACAAGCAGCAGACAAAGAGGTATTGGTGTATCAACTGTGAGTGACGGCAGAGAGAGTCTCGTAAGTGACGGCAGCAGACAAAGAGGTGTCACGTGAATACTTGCGCAGCCAGCTAAGAAACGTGCGTAAAATACAGCGAGGAAGGCGCAGTGGTAACCAGTTGTGAATATTTGTGTGTAATTTATTAGTTTAAGTTGTATTAGGTATTTAAGCTCTTGAGTAACTTAGTATAAGTGTATTGGTAAATAAAACTTGTATCATTCTTAACCCTAATTACTACACTCGGCTCTTGTATTCATTTGCAAATCTTCGGATCTACGGGAAAGCGTTTTTATAGAGAGAAAAAACGTAACAATATGTATGTAGATACATATATAAAAAAATTAAATTTGAAATTCAGTTTTTTTGTTGAAAATAATAATTACATTTTTAATGCTAATGTATACAAACTTAAGAATTTGTGTGACAATTTATACACAATGTGACCATGTGCTCTTTGCAAATAAATTTTTCACAAGAATCACATTTAGTGGAATACTTATTTGAATTCCTTCCATGTTGACAAAAGAAACACCGCTGTCGTTTATTTGGTAAATTACTGGACAATGGCGCTTTTGTACTATTTTGTTTAGAACCTTGCGAGGTTCCTGCGCGATCATTTTGTTCTTGAATATTTTTAACAAGATTTTTTGCTGATGGTCCATGTGGAAAAATCTTTCTTCGCAAAATATGCTCCTTTATTAGCTGATCTGCCAATTCTACCAGATAAAGCCTGAGTCTAAAATTTTTATTGGAATTCCAGGCAGGATTCATAGCAGTGTATATGACGTAGGAGTTATATGCTGATACATCTATCATATTTGAAAATAAGGCACCAGGCCATCGCTTAGTCATGCGCTTACATGTGTAATCAGCAACTAGTTGGTCAAGCGCATCAACTCCAGCTGTTGTTTGGTTGTAATGGTGTATTATTTCAGGTTTTTTTTTTGTCATCATCTCTTACATCGGCCGAATGATGAAGAGAACTTAAGAGGAGAACATATTTATTTTTTTTTTGGAACATAGGATACTATTGTTATATCATTGAAAACAAAAAATTAGAGTGCAATACGGGATTTTTTTTCATCTCTAGAATTTTTGATGGCAAAAAAGTTTTATTTTTACGGACAGTGCCAACTAATGTAATATTCCGACAAAGTAGTTGATTGGTAATATTGTATGTAGTAAAAAAATTATCACATGTAATTGTGCATCCCCTTGACAGAGGGTCTGATAATGTTAGCACCACTCTCTCACCTAAATTGAAAGTATGGAAATATAACAAATGTAATATGAAGTACAAACTCTCACCTTGATTTTTTTCTGGCTGTGAATTTCTTGCTCTACCTGTGTACACCTCCATATTCCAGGCATATTTAGTTGTTGAATCGCAAAGCGCCCAAATTTTTATGCTATACCTGGCGAGCTTTGATGGTATATATTGCCTGAAACTGCACCGACCTCGAAATGGAACCAATTGTTCATCTACAGTAACATTTTCATGTGGATTGTAAAAAACTTTGAGCTGATTACTCCACTTGTCCCAAACGTTTCTTATCGGTGCTAGTTTGTCACGAAGTCTTCTTTCTTCTCTATCTTCAGAGCTGTCAAACCGTAGGCACTTTGATATGCACGCAAATCGCTTGAGACTCATTGTTGCTCGAAAAATAGGTCTTCCGTTTTTCTCATTCCACAAGCTAGTAAGATTTTCTCCATGAGATTTATAAACTCCTGCCATTACTTGTAATCCAAGGTATGCATCAACCTCTATCATATCAATGTTTTGCCAATCATTTCCATATAATTCGACACCTTTTTGATTTGTCATTTCAATAACAATGTTTTTTATATTTGGTGATATAAACAAATCGAACGAAGACTTGATATCTGTAACCATAGATGTCGCTTTTTTAGTAGGGCCTGGCTTATTCAATAAAATTTGAATTTTTCGCAATCTGCCTGTTGGAAGTGGTGGCTGTTCTTTCCAAACTACACTTTTATCCTTAAACAAATATGTTACTGAAATGCTGTGATCTATGTGTGCTGCATCTTCCTCCTCCACGCTTTCAATGGTATTATTTGATGATGAATATGATTCGACTTCTGCATCGCTGTCGGGTGAAAAAATTTCATCATCTTCGTCATTCATTATTTGTTGCAACTGAAGGTCAGTAAGAATCTAAAGCAATTTGATTATGGAACAATCGTACATTAAATATTTGATTTTACAATACTTACTTTTCTCCTTTGTGCCATTATGTAAATATACTAAATTATGATGAATTACAAAAAAAAAATGTGTGTGCAGGTCAAAAATTAATCAGAACTCATTGAAAGAAAATACTCTAATGAGACAAAAGTTCTAGCATCACCATACGTTTTTTTTTCATATACAAAACGGGAAATCACCCAATTACCATTTGAAAGAACTCTTTTGTTTACAAGTGTTAATGCGTTACCATATCATCATAAAACAAATTTCAAGATATACCTTTACGGGATTCTGCAATTCCCACCCACAGTTTGCGAATAATAAAATTTGGATAAAAAAGTATTCATTAAAAGCGATATTATTGATTATTTTACTGAAAAAATGATTGATCAATGGTTCTAAACGAATACGAAATCAGTTCAATTATATTCAATAGGAAAAAAAAATGGTAAAGAGGCATTAAACTTGCAATATCGCTTTTTGGGTCATATTGACCCAAAGGATATCAAATATTTGTAAATCGTGTTTTGAAATGTAGAGGGGGAAGGAAAAAGCTAAATTTTATTATTTTCTTTTAAAAGTATAATTTGCGTTCCTATAATGGATAAATTAAATTTTAACGTTCATATCTTATAATAAAAGGGGAAAATTTTGCGTCTAAAAATCAAAGTTGGGTCAAACTGACCCAAGGAGTGCAGAAGGGTTAAATTTAATGTATTTGTTTCTTTTGCGACAGGTTTAATTTACACAGACATACATATAAAAACATCCTTGTCATTGTTTGACTTTTATTTTATGTTTAAATGTAAATTCATGTACTTAATAAAATGTTTTCTCTGTCCTTCGGTCTTTAAATATTTTTAGCATTAAAATGGGTCATGGCTGTTGAAAGTATTTGTTAGTTGAATTTATAAATACGAGTACAACTACTTTGTATGTAACTTAAGTTAGAATTGCTTAGCAAATACTCTCCTGTTAGTTAATAGTTTTAAAACTTGAAAATAAAGCTCTCTGCTAAAAATAAGCTAAATTGATTTTCTGCCATTGTCGCCTTAAACGAAGAATGGAAACAAATTTTATGATATTTCTATTGTCCCATCATGCAATTTTATAATAAAATCTCAATTTAAATTCACCTTCAAATCACATAAAATGTCATATATTTGGTTTTACTTATCTCAATGACAATGGTCTGTAATGATTAAAAGAGTAAAAGCGAAAAGAAAGGCAAAATTTTTATTAAATAAAACATTCGTCTATTCATTTACATGAAAAATGTAATTGCCTTGCAAACATTTTTTATTACGGAAGTCTCTAATGATTTCATAATGTTCACAGTAAAGGGAAATGGCGTATATGAGTTGGTCATTCAATTTAATATAATTTTTGTGAACCTATTAGGGATAGATATAGAAATTTCAGTATATGCGAATACATCTCTTCGGCAACTATTTTTCTGTAATGAGTGCAATGAGCAATTCTTTATTAAAAACCCCATTTCTGCAGAAAATAACATTTTAGTAAGTTTTTGTTATGATATTTTTTGCTATAATACAATGTTCAATTGTATTCATATATGTATATAAGTACTCGTATATTCTCCTAAGCTTCCATGGGGAACATAGGACCACACAATTTTAAAGTGTAATCTAACTTACGAGCAAGTAACCCAATTTCCATATTTTCTTGCTCTCTATAAATAAACCTTCCTGACATTGCCATCTAAAAAAAAGATTTTATACCTAATCTCTTTCTTCTATCATCTGGGAGGCAAGTAAAATGTTTATGTAAATATTAGTCTCCTGCATAAGACATCTTAAAGACATCTATAAGAACTTTCAATACATGAGGGATTTTTCAAATGCTTTACTAAAGCGAAATCTTATGAAACAAACGTTAACAACACAATTTGCAAGAAATTTGTTTGAATATTGTAGGTATAAGAGTGACGGAAGAATTTGTGATACTTGCATCTTTCTACGCATGAGCGCGTGTACAAACGTCATCCATGTATGTGTGTATGATTTTTTATTTTTCTGCACGCAAAGAAAAAATATGGTTGAGGTAACCAGAATCAAACAGCAACATACTATGATTGAATTATATGGTTGCAGTCAAATCATATTATTGTTAATAGAAAAAAACTTTAACAATATTATTATCTGAGTTAATTATAATATTATCTGAGTTAATTATAGTATCATCTGAGTTAATTATATTATAATCTTAGTATTGTAAGTATGACAACATTATTGTTAGATGTGACTAAAATATAATTGAGACTCACCATACCATGTTCTAATATTATATTAATATTGTTAAATACGACCACAGTATTATTTAATATAATAATACTATTTAATTTTTTAATCTATTGTAGAAACAGCTGTGCGTTAAATTCGAAATAAAAATAAATTAATATTGTTGAAATAAATTGTATATATAGAAATGTATACTTACATGACATACAGCCATGTCTGTATAAAAAGATATACAAATGTTTATATATTTTTATTGATCTACCCTTTCGTTTGTACATTATATATTTATTCATTTAGTTAACACTATCAATAGCTTACAAACGAAATACTGAACTGACAGATGTTTCTGAAAAATTTTTTTTTAAACTTAACATAGTATGGTTTTGGAAAACATTATATTGTTATTTACATCACATTATTTTTAAATAATAATACAAATTATATTGCAGTCATAAATTTTTAACAAAACTATACTGTTAAACTCTAACCATATCACACTTTTATATGGATGTGATAATGTAATTATTAAATTCAAACATTACTCTGTTTATCGTAACGAAATAAATGTTTCAAATAACAATAACTAGCTTTCGACGACCACACATTTGTTTCAGAGAATATAATATTGTTTTCTCAACCATTCGACAACCATATCTTTTCTTTGCGTGTGCGCACATACAAAGGCACACACATGCATTAACATTAGTTGCATGCTGTTAATCACATAATAGCTTACCATCTACATATTACACGCACACTCAAACGTACAATATGAAAAATAACAAGCATACACTAATCAACAATACTTCTTTTGAGTGTTTGTTACAAACAAGCTGTCTTGCGACATCGCTTGTTAACACTGATATACACGTACACCAATACATCCATCGTGTTTCGCTTATAGTACGACAGCATTTATTATTGGTTTAGTATAATACATGCGACGTGAATACATTTTAAAATCATGACGTATTTACATTTAAAGACCTTTTACGCAGGTCTCTAGTAAATATCGTTTTTTTTTAAACTTCAAGGTCGTAAAAAACAATATATTTGATTATCTTGTAAATTCCAGACTATGACTTCCAAATGTTTGGAGGGTATTAACAAATAAAATTTTTAGCACAAAACCAGCATTTAAATTTTTCTTTTGTTTTTGAGTTTTATCTACATGTACATATGTATGTATGTGTGTATGTGCCTGATGATAAATTAAAATTTAACTAACAGAGACAAAAGTCAACAATTTCGCAGAACCAAATCTAGGAATGTTAACTGCGACAATATTTGCTAGTAAAATAGGAATAAATAATAAAAAAATTTAACTTGAAATAAGGTATTGTTTTGGAAAAATAAATTTATAGTGGGAATCTATAGAGCTTTACAATTATCCCACTATACCCAAATGCTGCTCCTAAAGGTTACTTAAGTACCAGTTTTAGTAGACATTCCGAAATTGTTTTGTTACTTTCGAAAAACTAATCAGAAAGAAGCAAAGTTTGTTGCACAGAAAAAAATATGTTTGCAATAAACAACTTTAATTGAAAATAAAAGCAAAAATCAATCAAAAATGTATTTAAGTCAATTAGACATTTGTTTAAAAATGTTACTAATTATAAAGTTTAATTGACTCAATTACGTTTTTAATTGATTTCTGGTTTTATTTTCAATTGAAGTTGTTTATTGCAAAGATATTTTATTTTTAAGTAAAAGTTAAATTGATTTAAATACGTTTTTAATTGATTTTTGGTTTTATTTTCAATTAAAATTGTTTATTGCAGGAATATTTATTTCTGTGTGAGGAGTTCAGTGGTTTTTATGAAAAACTATGTCATAACATTTTTATGTCATGGTATATTTAAATACTTTTGCACCTAGTGGAAGAACTGAAATATATTAAGGCGTAGGATATACTTCATTCTTAAGCTATCTGATATAAAAAATTACCAATAATCTATTTTTTTATTACAATATTTTTTTCTAGTCCAATTAAATAATAAGTCAATGTACCAATTTTTAGTACTACTGATAATTATGTCATAATTAGCGTAGGACATAATTATATCATTATTTAAATATTTTATGAACTACTTTTTATGACATAAGTATGTTATATCAAAGATTTGGTATGATATAATTATGTCATGGTATAAATATGTTACGAAATAAGCGTAATGTTATGTCACAACATACAAGTCATGATATAAACATACTATGCCATAAAAAGATGCCATAAATATATATAACATAATATGATTATGCCAACATGCTGTGTCATAAATATATTTCGACATAATTAAGTCGTGGTATGAATTTGAGTTAAAAGTTATGATATAGTTGTTTTGCAACATTTGGGGTTTAACATATTTCTGTGATGACAACAATTTATGTCATAATGTTCATTTTTATTTCCAGATTTTTATGACACGATATATGTATGCGATAAAATGTTTATGTCATGATATATTTATGATATGTATGTATATGATCTGGGTGTCTACTCTCTAATTCGATTCGAAAGAAAATGATTTCGAATTTACATGTCATAAACATACAAATTCGAAAGCTTTTTCTTTCGTTTCGAATTACATACTAGAGTCCCTGTATATAATTCTGTCGTAATTATTTTATTATTCTTAATTCTATCGTACTTCTGTCATAGTCATTCCCTATTTCGGTCTATTTAGTTGGACTGTGAAGTGGTTAATAGTGGTGCACTGTTATCTTCAAAATGGCCTCTGCTAAAAGTTTTGGTTTTTGTCTCTGCTAGTTAATTTTAAATTTAACTTTGCACTCATTCCTCCATATTCATAAAAAAAATATATTTGAAATCTATTTTAAGAAAATTTTGTATGAAAAAACTTTAAATACAAGTATTTATAAAAAAAAAAAAAAAAACCCCGACTGCGACCAACTTTGAACCGTTAAATATCCTAAATGATCATTCCAAATGAAAAATCATAAGAAGAACCGAAAGATGATTTTAAAATACCTTTCGAATGGTACCCATTTTGATATAGTTCGCCAACTTTTTATAAATTTCGTACTTAGAAAATGCGTCTGTCTGTTGGCCGCCATATGAAGTTTTGACTACAGACATATCTTAAATGACTCTCCCGCGATTAAGTCAAATTGATTGACGTAAGAATCATCAAAATCCGCAAAGGAGCACACATACATAATACATATGTACATACTTACATATACTTATAAACACAATACCCTTCTTTCCTTTGCGTAGTCGGATAAAAATACATTTCAAACTCATTTTAAATTTTATGAATATGGGGGATCGTTGTATGCATACTTTGTGTACAATTGTGTTGACTGGACAATCAAATGTTGATTATTGCAATCAGAAGAATTTGTAACACAGCTATGGATTTTGTTATTCATGTTGTCATAACTTTTAAATTTAATAAAAAATAAATTGTTGAACAAATGCCCTTAAAGAGAACTGAAACTATTTTTTGTTAAATATAAAGAAAAAACTTATCCTAATTTCTGATTTTAATTTAACGCGTATCAATTTAAATGCAAATTTAAAAAAAGTATGTTTGTTGTTGGTTAAGCACGTCCAGATGCATTTTTTTGCTGCTTAAGCAAACTTTTTGCAATAAAGAAAAAATTTCCAAAGGAACTCAACATTATGTGCAATTTCGAAATTAAAAAAAAATAATTTATTTGATACCCGAGCATAGTTTGTTATTTCTGTGAGATTCTTTTAAGAAACAATGACTTAAGCTGTATTTTTCGTCTAAATAAATTACACTTGAAAATAGACATTAGCCCCAACGAAATTTGATAAAACAAGTCACAAAAAAAAAAATAAAAAATTAAATTAGTTCCAAAATTCGAAATGGGACTTTTTCCATAATGAAACAAGTCCCAATGATAATGAAACCTGAAAGACAAAACACCCAAAAATAATGAAGTAAAATCGAAACGCACATCAGTTTTTATCAATAATTGTCCCAGACTGTCAATAGTGCGATTCAGTAACTTTTAACGGTCCGACAATTGTAATTTTTGTCTATACATTTTGTCGCTTGCAATAACGATTGTGTGATTCTGTAACTTTTTTTTTTTTAACGATAGTACGCAGCTGACATTTTCTGTTGATTTTTGTCGATAAAATTAACAGCACATAAATAATTGTCACTTAAACAACGACACATGTGACATTAACCTACAGCGAATATCGTTAAAAATGTTACTGAATAGCGATTATCGTTAAAAAAAAGTTAGTGAATCGCACTACTGTACCTGCTAGGAAATCTTTTCTAGTATCGTTAAGCAAACAAAACTTTTCGGTTGTAGGAGGCAAAAAAAAAATCAATGACAAATTACGAACATATCGATGGCTTAATATAAAAAAGGTGCAACTCGAATTTTCGATATTTTTCTGGAGAAGGAAGCATTTACATGCAGGGAATTTTTTTTAAATTAAATAAATCTTTTATTTTTAATTGTTTTTTACTTCGTTCTTGAAGAAGGATGTAATTGTACGTTGACTACCAGAAAACGTTAAAAGCGCGATTTAGAAAAAAACTGAGATACGCCCTTTTTATATTAAGACATCGATATACACACATATGTAGCTGTTCGCAATCGGGATTTCTTGGTTGTCAGAGAGCAATAATTGTCTATTTTAAAAAAAACAAGTTGTTTCCCAGTTGCCGTCGTTAACACATGTTTTGGTAATTGGCAACGCAAAGTTAGTTGGGTTGGTATCCATGATTGAGCTTTTAATGAAAATTTATGCCCGTGTAGTGTGAGACATATTTTGAACAAATAGCAGCTACGCACTTTGGTTTGAAAAAGACATTAGCGGAGTTCGATGTTTGATGCAAATTGTCTTGCGTAAGTGCAAAAGCAAAATATCGTAGCTTTTCTTTGGATTGTGTGTGTATTTTGTTTTTGGATGTGAAAAAAAAGCTACGATGTTTTGAATTTGCACGTACGCAAGACAATTTGCATCAAACATCGAACTCCGCTATTATCTCGTCCGACTGCAGCTTAAGAAATGCTTTTTTAAAATTTATTGCCTTAAGTCCCAAATCACACTGTGCAAGTCTTATTGCTAAGCTTATTAGTTTCAGGGAGAGAGAGATGAGGGGAACAGCAACGTTTTTCCCCCCGTCTCTCTCTCCTAATAAACTAATCAGCTTAGCAATAAGACTTGCATAGTGTAAATAGGGACTAACGATGTTTTGCGGTGAAGCTAACAAGTTGATTAACCATTTAACGAGTTGCCTTTGAAACTTGGAACTCTTTATGAACAAATACGATTAATGAACTTAAATTTTTATCTTCATAAGGAAAATGGAAATAGAAAAATTCTATGTATGAATGTATGTATTCATATCTTCTTGTCTTGCTCAAAACAAAGAAAACTCTATAAAAAACGAAAATGTTGTTTTTCGAAACAAATTATCCTTGACAAAGGCGCATAGTCGCACATTTACGTTTTATTTTTTCAACCAACTCATAACTTTACAATGTTTTAGTAGACGACAAATAGACACAATTATAATACATATACTTTGAAATAATTTTTGTAGGAATGTAAGTGTAACAATTGTTGCCAAGAATTCTTTCATTTCTCATGCTTCTGCGAAATATATTTGTATTTCTTTTTTTTCCATGTGAAAGGGAGACTTATAAACAAACAAAAGATTTTGTTAGGTTTTAGTAGAATTTCAAAGACTCTTTCTTAAACTTTGGCTTAGAAAGATTAAATATTTTTATGGGTGTAGATATGTTAAGATTTTCAAAAGAATTGTTTTGCTATTTTGCTTTGTTTATACGTATTTAGTATTTTAAAGTAGAATTCCACTTGAGCAGATTTATTTACATATTCAAGCAAATATTCAATTAAAAAAACAAAATATTAAAAACGACATTCAGCGAATTTTGGAAGCTGCATAATTAACTTGAAAGAAATTTATAAATGTTTGTTTTTCATCGATATTGTTTTATTATTATGAACAGAGAAGAAGTATTGTGTTGTTTTGGAGAGTTTTGACTCACTATAAAATCTATGAATAGGTAGCAGGGTTTCTATTTTTATTTCAAGTCATGCTGGTCAGCGATGTAACGAGGAGACAGATGAATCGGCCAGCCTGGCATCTGATATTTCCTTCTGGACCATTTGAATGGAATTGGAATCATTTTGTGGTAGTTTAGATTACTAAAGAAGAAATCAAATAATGACCTCAAAGAGGACTTCGATAGATTTTAGGGCTAGAAAGCAAAATCGAATACTTACAAGATTTCGGGCAAAATCTAGTATATTTCTCACACAAAACGAAATCTTCTTCGTCACTAGACTTTGTAAAAATTTACCTAAAATCTAGCGGTTACTCACGTTTTAGACTCGGCAGTTTTTCTTGAAGAGAGAGAGGAAAGAAGAAAGAAGAGGGGAACTGACTTGCTTGTACAGAAAATTTACTTCAATTCTCTTTTGTTATTTCATTCGCAGCATTAAAACAATAGGAAAATTGAACAAGAAACCGTCTGAGTGTAAACAAACGAGCAGTTTTAAAAGAGAATTGAAGATAACTGCTTTAAGAAAAACTGCCAAGTCTAAAACATGACTTTGTTTTAAATTAGTCCTAAAATGTCAGCCTGTGTTCACAAAAAGGTAATTGAATTGGCTACATTGCAGTTATTTGGTTGTAGTCTTGGAACATTTTCAGTTAGTCCTCGTCCAGACTTGCAATATTTGTTGCTGCAATTTCTTAAAATTCTGCTCTCAAATTGCATAAGTGTCCACATTACGAAATTATAATATTGCAATTATGTATTAAAAAAAATTAAAACATCACAAATTTCCTTGAAAAATTAACAATTACATATATTTACTTTTTGTTATATTTTTTTATTTTTCATAAAACTGAAAAAATAAAATTATAAAAAACGTCAAATACAAACTAACAACTTGAAATTAATAATTACGAATTTCAATTCAAAAGAGAATTGCCGAGCACATGAAACTGTGTACGCCTCCCCAATCTTCTCACCTATCTCACCAATAAACTCAAGAATTGCTGCAACAAAAATTGCAAGTCTGGACAGGGACTTAACGGGTTTTGTATTGGATAAAAATAAAATCCTGATAGATGTAAAAAAAAAATTGGTGTAAAGCTACGGTCATACTTGTCGAACATTTGCCCAAAAAAGCATAACCGCTAAATGTTAATGAAAAATCTTTCAATTCAGACAAAAGTTTGTCAAATTAAAGAGTAGCCAATATTGTTGGATTCTATGACATTGTGCATTAGTTGTGTTCGAAACTGTTTAATATGATAAAAAAGTGTCTGGATCAAAACTTTTTTCATTTTTGGGAAAATGTTTGACATGTCTGACCGTACCTTAAACCGTATAGATTTTCTTGAAGATTTCAATTTAAATCTGATAGATTTTGTGCAGGTGTAAATGCCCTATTTAATTTTTATATTTTTTCTATCTTGGATGCCTACTCGTTTTGCAGCACACCTCCGGCTGTAAGGTGGACTTAATTAATTTCACAGATATATTCCGGCTGTATAAAGGCTTGATATGAAAAATTTTGTATGGAAATCTGTTTTATAAACCCTTTAAGTCCCAAAAGGCATTTACAACTGCACAAAATCTAGCAGATTTTAATTAAAATCCTTATGAAAATCTACACCGTTTACACCAACTTTTTTTTGGCATTTGTCAAGATTTTTTAACCAAAATAAAACCCATAAAGTGGAAATTTTCAAAAACTACAACCAAACTACTGCCATGCAGCCAATTCACACACCTTTTTATGTACACAGGCTAACTTTTTAGTACAAATTTAAAAGAAACCATAGTTTGCATCACTAAGTTCTACTAGACTTATACCTGATTTACATTAAGCATTTTTTCATGAAATTTCATGAATTTTATTGCATGCAACTTTTTCTATCTGCTAATTGCAGCGCAATGGAAGATAATTTTATATAAAAAATAGCGTATAATGAATCTTTGATGCATTTTTGACAATTTTTTTGATATAAGTTGCCCCTCCAGGCCTCCCATTGAAAAATAATAAATTTTCATGCAACTAATTTCATGAAAAACATGCTTAATGTAAATTAGGTATTAAAGAAGATTTTGTTAAAATCTAATAAGGAAATAGTTTTTGTTTTGTATGGGAAATCTACTAGATTTTGCCCGAAATCTCGTAAGTACTAGATTTTGCTCAAATGTAAATGCACTATTAAACGTTTTGTAAGCCAAAGAGGGTGGCGTTGGCTGAAGTAGTTAGCACGTTGACTATAAAACCGAAGGTCCTGGGTTCGACAACAACATCTCGCATTTTTCTGATGTGCATTTGTGTCCCATTGTATCAGTTGTTGTAGGAAAGTTTAAGTGATGAAGGCATAGACACTGGTCACTGAACTACACCTGTTTTAGCGGATACTAATCCCAATGTAGCATCAAAGTGCCCTCTTTCGTCGGTATTGTGTAGCAGAATTACCGGCGAAATAAAATAACCAATCAAATGGCTACTAAATACAGCTTCAAAAATTTAATAAGACTCACTGACACCAGAGGCGCTGCAGCACTGCATTATAAAAAAACGTGCAAAAAGCAGAGTTGTACAAGAATGAAACTTTCCTCTATCTCTTCTTTCACCACCTGTCTTTTCTATCACTATCCCTTTCCTAAAGAAAGTAAGACCGAGCAATAGTAATAGGCATTCCTTGTCTGAGTTTTACTTCTCTTTCTTAAAACAAATTATTTTATTAGATATTTTATTATATATAGGTAGTATATACAATTCAATAAAAACGTTTAATCACATGTATGATATTTTATGAATTAAACTTTCGCAACAACAAATCAAATATGCCACTTCATATACTGAAGTGCATACAAACAATTTACAACTAAGTATTTGTTAAATACAAATTTATTTTCAGTCACTCTGTAACATTATGGTTTCATAAATAATTAAATAAAGGATTTCTGTCTACAGAGCTGAAATGCATAAGACGAGGGCTACTACATACATACATAATAATAAATAGTAACGCAAACTGCCAGAATTCAAAGTCATTGTCAATGTAAAAAACCAATTTTATTTCTTTTTCTTCTACGGACGCGTTCAATGTTTATTTTTTAGAAGATTTTTTTACATGATAACTACGAAGAAATCGATTTTTTGTTGAAAGGTTAGGAATGAAAAGGTTACCTATTGGCAATTTCATTTGCTGTAAAAGTCTACAAAGAATCTTAATAGCAAGAGATTTATGAAAATTCAGTTTTACTTTGAGTTTTTGTTTTTAAAGAGAATTTATTTAATAAGGCAAAAATTAGCTTTGGCAAAAAGAATTTACTTGAAAACGATAAAATAAGTTTAAAATAAAATTACAAAAAGGCGTTTTTTTTTTCTAAAAAAGATGCAATATTTATTTTAAATTTTAATTTAAAACCTACTGGTATAATTTAATAAATTAGTATGCCTTAAATATTTTAATATTCCCTCCTAATAAAAATTTATTTTCTAAATAATGAAAATATAATTAATTTCCTTTTTATTAAGGGGGCCAAAAATTAGGCAAAAGGAAGCGGCAGAGAATGACAAAAGTATCGTTTTAAGTACTCTTAAAGTATTGGCCGTCATGCTCATCCGCAAATACACGTATTAATTTCAAACAGAATACGTATAACTATATACGTCCAAAAATTATGTTTATACACATTTTTTCAGTTATGCAACACGAACAACTGTAACTAAAATTAATAGACTGTGTGAGCTACAATCACACGCGTGAGTATAAAAATACTCTGACTATTAACCGGCTACACTTTGCGTATATACAGAGCTATTTTATTTACAAACACACATATAAAGCATGTTTTAAAACAGCCAAAACAGATTTTCTCTTCCCAGCAAAAAAATTCAAAAAAGGTAATCGGTTTTGTAATCAAGCATTTTTGGTGGAAGCTCTTCCCTACTGGATTACCAACTAAATGATTTTAATAAGGCGTGAGACTAAAATAATCGATTCTGCAAAAGTACTTACTTTTTTCATTTACAACATGTTCACGTAATCTATTAAAACTAAAACAATCATACTTCTCATCAAGCAAGTTATACATATTTTTTTTTTTTACATGTTGTGTAATGTGATTTGTAAGCCAGTAATGAAATTTGGCAGTCAGAAAAGTAAGTCATTATATGGCAAGTAGTTCTGATGGTAATGTGTAATTTTTGTCTGGGTATGTATACAGTGGCAAAAGATGAATAAATATCCCGAGTATCATGCTTATATTTTTTAGTCCGTCTAAATATCCGTACTCTGAAGCATACTCCAACTATAAATATTACCGAGAGTCAATGCACCTAATACGCATGTGCTTTTTATATTTAGTTGTAGCGTATTTTAATTTTTCGCATAAACGATTCAAAGATACTCTTGCATTTTGGAATCGGTTAAAGTTAATAGTTGCTTGAGAGAAAATATGTGAACGTACCGAATTGTTTGCGTTACAATTATGATTATACGAAGTTCCTAAAATTAAGACTCTTTACTTATGTAAATAAATTGTAAGCTTTCATGACAAATTTGATTCAAACGTGTAAACTAACAACCTACCTTGTGCTGGCAACCTTTATTGTCAGTTGGTTGTCAGCATATTGTCGGATCTGGCAATATCTGGAAAGCGTTTGTTCAGATCTGTAGTTATCTTTCTCTTTCAATTTAGTTGAGTTTTTTTCTTGCGTTCTTTGAACGATTAATAAATTTGTTATTCAAGTGCATCTCGTTGCAATGACATTAAAATTTTATTGAACATTTACTTATTTAGTTTTATTCTTCTACACATGCATACATATGTACATATATATATTAGTGTCCTGCATAAGACATCTTATAAGAACTTTCAAGACATGAGGGATTTTTCAAATGCTTTACTACAGCGAAATCTTATAAAACAAACGTTAACAACACTGTTTCCAAGAAATTTGTTTGAGTATTGTAGGTATAACAGTAAAGAAGAAAACACGTCGTGACGGAAGAATTTGTGATACTTGCTTCTTTCTACGCATGAGCGCGTGTATAAACGTCATGCATGTATGTGTGTATGATTTTTGATTTTTCTGCGCGCATGCAAAGGCACACACATGCATTAACATTAGTTGTATGCGGTTAATCACATAATAGCTTACCATCTACATATTACACGCACACTCAAACGTACAATATGAAAAATAACAAGCATACACTAATCAACAGTACTTCTTTTGAGTGTTTGTTACAAACAAGCAGTCTTGGCGACATCGCTGATATACACGAACACCAATACATCCATCGTGCCTCGCTTATAGTACGACAGCATTTATTATTGGTTTAGTATAATACATGCGACGTGAATACATTTAAAAATCATGACGTATTTACATTTAAAGACCTTTTACGCAGGTCTGTAATATATACATACGTGTACATACATTGATGTCTGTATGCTGGAATGTCTGTACATAAACGTTTATAATATTTAAATTGGAGCCAAAAGCCTGTTTCTACATTGAATGTGGATGCTGCTGATGTGTGATCTTTCTTTGTAATTTTTTTCTCAAGCACTCAAATGAGCAGTCATTTAATAAATTTTCTTGCAATGCAGTAATAGTTTTATAAACAATTTTTTTTTAGTTTTTTTGTGGGAACTTTGCGTTTATTTTTGTAAAGTGTCATCATAAAAGAACATAATTGTAGTTTCTTTTTTAGGCGTTGCCATAGCGATTATTTTTTCAAATTATTTCCAGAAGAAGGCACAATTTATCAATTCAAATTAGATTATATCTAATTTAAAACACTATGATAATCTTTTATTTAATATAGTAAGAAAGTTAATAAAAACGTTCCACTAAAAGTTCTATCAGATGTGCCATATCGTAATGATATAGACATAACCATTGCCATAACAAAAAATATATTTGATTCACCTACTAGTGCTGCCAGAACCATAAACAGCTGTTTATCCTCTCAAAAAAATTAAATTGGTTTCTATGGTTATGGCTATGGCGTTAAGGGGAGTCACCTATAATTAATGACAGTGTTGTCCATAAGTTTGTTCTAACAGCTGTTTTGTATGGTTATGATTATCGCACGTATAATAAAATATTTAATTGTGCTTTACCAATGCACAGTGGGATGTAACTGAAAAAGCTTAAATAAAACAAATGCAGCTGCTGAAGAGGGAATATAGATTTGATAAAATTTTGCATAGCTTCTGAGGAACACATTATATTATATTTTGTAGTTGCATGAGTGATTGCTTACTCTGTGTAGTTCTCACACGTGCACACTACAAATAGGAAATTTATGCCTTAAGTGATTTTTAAAATGTAAAGATTAAGTTTTGTGTGGTTTGAAATCTGAAACAAATCCCTTCAATTACCAGCATTGTTTTTTGCCCATTGCTCATAATTCCATGTTATTATTTTTTTTTTGAGAAAGTTTTGAAAAATTACCAAATTATGGCAAAAGTTTGTTATTAATATTTATTCCTTTTTATTTCTATCAAGAGAATTGAACGTGTGTATGTATATAAGTTGTTATGTGTTTCGGGAACCTTACCTAACAACTTAAAAAAAAATATTAAGACCAAAGCGAATTCGTCACGATTCCCTCATACATACATAAATAAAAATAATAGAAAAAATTTACAATTTTTTTTTTATTGCAGGAAAAGTATATCTAGCTACTGTAACAATCTTACATAATTTTCGCAGAAAAGTACAGCTTTATCTTTTTTTTTAACGGACTTAAAAAAAATTAGGACGCTATCAATTCGTCTTTACTTTTTTACACTTTTACTTCATAACACGGTACATTTTAGACCGATTGTATTTTTTTTTTGTCTGAGAAGCAATAGTTTCCATTTGATTCCATTGTAAAAAATGGGCGGGAATACGCCCACAAGTTTTTTATTTGATTTTATGATATTTTACTTATTTGATTGCTACGAAACTTACCCAAAGCATTTGGCTCTCGCAAGGAAATAATTTCAAAATCGAAAGTATGGGCGGAACCACACTCACTTAAATTTAATATTATATATAACATGCTTTTATTTGGTTGAATTTTACTAACCTTTGCGCACACCCTGAGCTCAAAAAAGACACTATCTTGCATTACAAAAAGTGGGCGGGACCACACCTTATAAATTTTAATATACAGTGGAATCTGCCTTAACGGAACTTTCCTATAGGCGGACACCCCCTTTAGACGGACACTTTTGAAAGGTCCCAACAGGTCCATGACAAAAGCATTGCTTTCTCTTGAGCGGACAGTCCCCTTGTGCGGACACATTTTAATGGTCCCTTCGGTGTCCGTTCAAGAGAGATTCCACTGTATATATATATATATATATATATATATATATATATATATATATAAGTGCTGGCACTTAACTAATTTTTACGAAATTGGCACACACCTTGAGCTCTTAAAAATGCACCATCTTGAATTCAAAAAAGTGGGCCGGGCCACGCCTAATAGATTTTAATGTTATATTTCATGTGCTTCTACTTTATAAATTTTTTCGTAACTTGGCACACACATACTCAATCATGTTTTGAAAAAAAGTGGGCAGGGCCACGCCCATGTAAGTGTATTTATAATTATATATTAACGAAATAATATTGGGCTTAAAAAGTGGTCGGAGTCTCGTTCATTAAAACTCAAAGTCATATTTCACGTCCTTCTACCCGACCCATTTTTACGAAATTCGGAGCACAAATTGAGTTCTGAAAGTGATCCGATGTTGAGTTCTTCAATTTAGCAAGAACTTTAGGTTATGGAAGTTCAAGACCTAAAAAATTAACTTCTATTTCCATGCAATTGGCTTCAATAAATGTAAAAAATATCAATAATTTCTTTATGTACATCACATAATTTCTAAGTTTTATTTTCATTTAACAGTTTGAATTCCTCTAGGGAATTTTCAGCGATTTTATAAAATTTTTCGAATTTTTATGAACATAACCAAATTGTTAATAAACAAAATGAAATAAAACTATAACTTGCGGCAACGCTGATTATTTTCTGTCTTTTAAATTTCTAACAACATTGAGTCTACTTAATTGTATTTCCTCAATTTATTTATTGAAAAAAGATTTGAAAGAGAAATTAAAGTTGGGTAAACTTTTGTTTTTTTACGCACCAAACCAACAGCATGTTTCCATTAACACTTTTAAGAATCCTTTTTTATGTCTTTACAAAAGTTATTGTATCCTTAAGTGAACTATGAAAATTGTTTATAATGTCTTTACTAAAAACAACAGGTTGTTTCTTGGAAAATATTTTCCGAAAATATCATTCAATTATTAAAGAAAATTTAGTTAAATAATGATTTAGATTTGGCTAAAGCAAATGTATGTGCATCGGAAAGAGCGATTAAATAATACTGTAGTATTTTAAGTTTTTCAAGTAATTAAAAAAAAAAAAAAAAAAAAAAAATATTTGTTTGAAACTATTTCAATTATTACTAGAATATCGAATGAGTAATTAAAGTAACACAAACCTCTTTCATTATTTATTCGCAAAATAAACATAAACTAAGACACGGAAAAAGAAATCCAGTTCGAAGGACCACACACACGCATGGTTAAAGAGAGAACTTTCTTCAATATTTTTGAATCATGTTTAGCATCATTCATCATTTGCAAATGTAAGACGAGAACTACGTCATTAAAAACAATACTAAAAAATGCGCACGCAGTATGGGACAAAAGTGGAGTACGATTTTTTTTCAAACAGCCTTGATATTTTTTTCTTTTGTTATTCATATTTAATCGGGAAAAATATTTTGATAGTATATACATTTTAACAATTTTCATTAAAATTTGTCGGATGCACATACCAAAAACAAAAATTTAAATTTTGAGCGACACTGTATGTATGCGCCCAGCGAACATTTTGCGATGACTTCAATTAGCCAGAATTCAGTAAGAAACAGTAAAATTAATATTAGATTTTCTTTTCCCATGAAGTTGTTGTTTTTTTTAGTTATGATGTTGTTTTTATAAATGAGAGATATATTTATATTATTGTAACCACATTCAATGATTGGTTTTATATTATGATTTATTTTTAATATAAAATTAATTAAATTAAATTAAATTAAATTAAATTATAATAACCTTTAAAAAGAAAACTTAAACCGACCTTACAAATAAGTACTAAAAAGTTAAAAATAACTTAGATTCAGTTAAATAAAATAGTGATCTTTGAAGTCGGCACTAAGCAGGTTAGGAAATTCTATATTTACTTCTTTATATGTATATATATATATATATATATATATATATATATGTATATATATATATATATATATATATATATATATATATATATATGTGACCTTCTCCGAGAAAAGGGACCTAATGTGTGAAAACGAAGTTTTGAGAAAAACTCATTTCATCTTATTCTACACCCTTTTAGAGACCAGAATCCACTCTTAAGTCCAAACCCGTTTTTTTTTGAAGCACTAGGTCCCTTTTCTCGGAGAAGGTCACATATGCGTTTAGTTATCATTTTTATTATCGCCGACTTTAAATATGTATCATTAGAGATAACACATGTAAATATATTTTATTTAATTGAACCTAAATTGTTTTTAACTTTTTAGTGCTAGTTTTTGAGGTTGGTTTAATTTTTTGTGAGTTTTATTTTAACATATTTAGTGCCCAGTTTATATTTTAGGGGCGTGGTCATGACCGATTCCGCCCACTTTTCAAAATTCAACATCACGTCACTTTCAGAGCTCAAGGTGTGTGCGTGAAAAATATTATTAATCTTTAATATGCACGGCCCCGCCCACTTTCTAAGACACAAAATTTTATAATTTTAAGGGCTGAAACTCCTTGTCAACTTTCGTGGGAATCGGATAAGTAGAAGTACGTACAATTAAATACTTACCCTTCATGAGCGTAGCCCCGCCCACTTTTGTGGACAAAAGATTGAGTATTTTTCAAAATTCAAAGTGTTAAAACTGATAAAGAAGAAGAAGAAATGGGTGTGGACCCGCCCACTTTTTTGAATGCAAGATTGTGTATTTTTAAAAGCTCAAAGTATGTGCCATGTTTCGTAAAAATTAGTTCAGTACAAGTATGAAATGAAATATTAAAACTTAATAGGCTTGCCCCCGCCCACTTATTTTAATGCAATATTGTGTCTTTTTTGGAGTTCAGTGGGTTTGTCAAGTTTCTTAAAAATCGGTAAAATAGAAGCATGTAAAATACTAGATTAAGCGTTATTGGGCGTAGCTCCGCCCTTTTTTCCAATTCAAGATTGTGTCGCTACGAGAGCACAACGTGTTGGATACGGTGCGTAGCAATCTAATATGTAGAATATCATAAAATCAAATAAAAAAAAATTTGTTAGCGTGTCCCTGCCCACTTTTTCACAATGGGACCGAATGGAAGCTATACCCTATAGGAAGAAAAAAGAATTTTTACAATCGTGTTAAAATGTACTGAGTTATGAAGTAAAAATGCCAAAAAAAAAGTACAGACGAATTGATAACCTCTTTCTTTTTTGAAGGAGGAATCAAATTTGAACCATTAACGAACAAGAAATTATCTGAAATATAAAATTTTAAAGCATAAAATATTATTTAAAAACAAAGAATACTTCAGCCCTAAATGCTTAAATCACGTCACCAAAGTGATAGTGATAAAATTTGTCGACATCGACATCACTTTAACACTATACCAAAAAAGTGGGGCTTGTTTAATCGCTCTGGAGATTTTTGCAATTTTTTCAAAGTGACGTCGATGTTGACAACTGGAATAAAGGTGAATGTATGTATATGAAAACGACAACGAAATCTTAAAAAATGGGGCAAAAAATACTAAAAGTCTCATCCGACAATGGGTAGTATGAATAAAAAAAAGTATTTTCTTTTTACTTAAAAATTTGTTTAAAAAAACAAAAAAACACATACATATTTGGGATTTTAAAAGAAATTTTTAATTAAAAAGCAAATACAGTAGTTTTCCGATTTAACGAACATTCGATTTAGTGAACATCGCATTTAACCAACATCCAATTTTTTTCTACTGAGTACCTTATATAACGAACAAAAATTCTATTTTGTGCTCGGTATAACGAACAAACCTAAAAGTAAATAAGAAACATAATTGCTACCAGAAAGTTACTAAAAAAGAAAATAAATAAAAACGTACTGTTAGTTTTCTTCTTTCGATGGTTTTGTTTGATATCATTTGGGAGTAAGTTGTGTGAAGTAATTTTTGCTACGAATATCAAAACGGGTAAAAGAAATAGATTGTTTTTAAAGGATGAAGTTAAAATTATCGATGATCATCGAAATGGTCTGCGGGTTAAAGATTTATGTATGTAAAATATATGGGCTGCATAAATCCACTAATAGTATAATCCTAAAATCAAAGGAACATTTTTTAAGGAATGTTGAAAACAGTCATTTTGGGTATCGCAATAGAAGTGCTTTAAAGCAAGGTGAGTTCCCGAGAATCGGAAACAAACTTTTTCAATGATTCCTCATGCAACGCAATTGCCATTTTGTAATACAAAGACAAGCCATGGTTGGCAGATCAGATTTAAAAAAAAGAATTAATTTAAATTTGAATAGATGGATAGATAATAGCCCTTTACCTGATGAACAAAACGAAAGTGAAGAAGAGCTGGATGGAACTGAAGATGTCATTATTAAGTCTTTCGAAATTTGTATTCAACGGGCTCAACAAAACAAAATTAGTATCTCAAATTTAATGCTTTGGAGAGAGCTTTAAGAAGACGCCATTAAGAGAAAGATATCAATTCCAAAAAAAAAAACAGACTGTACTTAAAGGCGGTTTTAGACTATAATACAAGTATTAATACTTTTGACGAAAATGCTTCCCTGATCTAATTTCTGTTTAAAGAATTTCAAAAAACAATAACAACTCAACATGTCAGAGTTGCATTTTCCACAAAAGTATTAATACTTGTATTATAGTCTGAAACCGTCTTAACCAGTTTTTTAACTAAATTATTTTTGTATTATACTTAGTGCTTTATGAAATTTTCTTTTACTGATATTTTAACTAAATATGTATTTAAATATTTTCTTATAATAAAATATTTAAAATACTACGAGAACATATGTATGCCTTGAGTTTTAAATAAAATAGAGGACACTTTTCCTTTTAAACTTAGTACTGGATATAACGAACAATTCACTTTAACGATTAGGCCTGACAACAATTAGGTTCGTTAAATCGGAAATCTACTGTATTTTTTTTATTCATACTACTCAATGTGTTTGTGTGATTTGTTAGACAAATGTCTTGAATTAACTTCAAGAAATGTGCAGACTATTTTGTTAAATATTTTATTATAATACAAAAAAACTGTTCTACTGTTATTGTATTCTGAATTCTTAAAAAATTGTGTTCCCACAAAGTGCAGACTAATCTGTATTATGTTAATAAGATATGCGTACATGTGATAACACTGTAGAATGTTTTGCAACATTTCTGAGGGAAATTTAGACAACACGTTTGATTGTCTGCTAAAGTTGCAGAGTTTTCTGACATCAGTCATGTCGGCCAAAAATGTTCACTGGGTATGGATAAAGTACTAAATAAATGATTGTGTATGTACACTTGTATGTGTGTATGCACGCATGCATACATTGTACAATCTCTACAAACAAGTATTATAATGTACACATAAGCATACTATGTATAGCTAATAAATCTTGTTCTCTTAGAAGAAATCGATATGAATTTATAGCATACATCTAGGATGAGTATAAATGCGTTAGTATTAACAACTTCATATAACAACATTTTAAGATTGGGGCACACACTCACTAATTTAGCAACGCACACGACAAAACCAAAGAAATCGAATGCGGCATGTAACAACAATAAAGAGAAGGAAAATAAGAAAAATTGGGTACATCGTTTATGTGGCAAGTAATTATATTTTCTTAAAATGTCCCGTGGGAAGAGCATGGGAATTTTCGTCTAAATGGAAAAAAAAATGTTGATAACGTGATAATAACTGTAGATATATGTTTATTTTGTTTCCAAGTCCTGCATGGAGCTATTGTGTGCTGTGACATACGTATAGAGAGAAGTCTATTAAATATTACTTTACTTGCCTATGGTAAATGCGAAGTATGTATAATATGTCAGCCAGGTACATACCTGAAATTTCACAATTGTTCTTTCTTTTCACATAGAAGTGCACAAAATTATACGCAGAGTAGTGCTTGGTACAAAGGCATTGACTTGCTATCTTATTTTCTATATATTTTCAACCAGAGAAAAAAAGAAGTGTCGTTGTTTAGTCTCACTTAAGGTGATGTTAATAAAAGTTAATGGCGTAAATGTAAGAAATAAAGACAAATAAAAGATTTATTGTGTGACTGAAATTTAATATTTGAACAGTAGTACACTTAGAAAAATTAGATAAAATTACATATATAAAATCTACAACTAAAATGTTTTAGTTTTTGTCTTAAAAATTCACAGTTTTAATAACTTTTTCTTTCTTTGAGTGTATACAACTGCAAAACATCCATTTTATTTTTATATTTATGGAATACTTTGAAAATGAAAATTGTGAGGTATTAGTTTTGCTAAGTGGGTCATTATATATATGTATGTGTTTAAAGTAAAATTGTATGTATTTTCCTAATATTTTTCAATAAAAGTAGGAAAAAAGCAGGAAGAAAACTGAACAAGCAATGTATTAAGTAATTTCATTAGGAATTCGTCACCAGTCTTTAAGAAAACGCATATACAGTGTATGTATACAGTGTATTTAACTTGATTTAGTTACTAACTTTCGTTGCACACAAAAAATTGCTGATGCAGCAGTAGACACATAAGTGAAAAATACTTTAGTTTTCACATGGCTAAAATAACTTATAATATATTATAATGCTTGGGCCATGCCATTACCTACGAACTACAATGGCCGTATCTAGATTGGTTGCATCAGTTGATCCTTTTGGGGTAGTTTTGGACTATTTTTTTTATTAGCACATTTCGGGTGGGCGCTATCTTGGCGATAGCTTGACGAATTTGGATTTTGAAATTCTCCAACGTCAGAGGATTATCCGCGTAAACACCGTCTTTGGCATTTCCCTACAAACAAAGTCCAATTGACGTCACCAAAACATGAAATTATGAATTATGCCATAAAGCCCAAACCGTTCATGTTGTGTGGCTCGTATTGTTGAAATCACATATCGTCCAGTTCATAATCTTCAATTGCAGGTAAAAAAAATTGCACAGTAGGGAGTGGGGAAGTAAAAATACGATCGGTTGCATTCGAATGGCTGAATGTTATCGAATGCTGTCATTAGAAATTTTAATATGTGTTATTCGAAATCGATTAAGAAAACCCCAAAAATTAAAAAACTCGCACGTTCGAGTAATAACCCGCTCGCAATCGAATGCGGGAATTGGTACCCTGATATGCTTATATTTTAAATATTATTCTTATTGTTTGTTGTTAATAAATTATTTCGCTTGCTAAGTATTATACACACACACTTAAGTATATAAAAATATAAAGAAGAATAATAATGATTTGCTAATGTACATATGTATAATATGCTAAGTGTTAAGTAAATAATTTTTGATTTAACTATTTCGATAGTGTTAAAAATTCATCACATTAATATCATTTTTACTGTCGTCTTTTGAACGACATAAAAATATATATACATATGACATCATAGAATTCAAAGTTCAAGAGTACTCGTATATTAGTAAGCTATTTATTCATTTATTGCAATCTATGGGCAAAAAAAATCCTTAAAGAGTATGGTAACAAAAATAACTTTTAAACTAAATAATAAAAAAAGTGTAGATAAAACTAATAGCTTTCAATAGAACTGGTAACAATGAAGAAGGAAAAATAAAGGGAAAAGTTATATAAAAAGAAATAAAATTTAATAAGTAACATTTAATTAAAATTAACAATTATTTTATTGCATTGAAAAGTAAGAGCTTGAACTCTAGTGCTGAATTCGATAAACGTTTTAGCATCTTTTTGAAGATTAAGATTTTTTTACTATTTGCCTACTGCGTAAATAGAAGTATAGGTGTAGATTTAATGTAAATGTAAAACACATGTTCTTGCTGTGTTTGGGGCTCTGGATATGTATTAATTTTATTTTGCTCCATCTATGCACTGTATGAGATAGCAACATGTTGTGTTATGTTCGATATGGAGCATGTATGAAACTCTTATTACTTGTGAAAATATGTATAACGAAACGAACCCAACAACTAAGCAGTTTACAAGTGACAAGATTTAGTTTTGATTGAACGGCGTGCGTGTAAAAACATTAAGAGCGCGTCAAAAAAATATTTGCTTGTCCTGAAGTCAAAGATTATTTATAAACAAGTGGAAAATAAATTATAATAAATTATTAAATTAAGCATAATCTACTATAAAGTTTTGATTAATAACACCTACTAAAATGTTTATTAATTATTATAATACAAAGAAAAAAATATATACATATGCTGTGTCTGTGCGAGCACAAAGAAATGTGGAAGATATAAAAAAGTAAATGAAACCTAATTTGAATAAAATGAAAATTAATTATTTTGAATAAAAATAATATTAAAGAGTTTGCTGAAAGAAAAAAAAAACACGTTAAATTAATTTTTTCTTAAGTTGTTTATACTTATGTTAAGCCAGTTGCAGATTGTAGTTTGTGCGTGCCAGTACTTCATTATGACTGAAAAACCCAAGAAGTCAGTTATGTTAGTCTGTCTGTCTGTCCGTTTGTCCGTTTGTCATGTGAATGTGAATGTTTATGTTTTAATGATTATGTTTTAAATTCTTGTTTTTGGTGAATGATATTTTGTTTTAAGTTATTTTTGTTGCTGCTTCTACTCGTATTTTGTTGAGTTGTAATTTGCTTTAAGGTTTTCCCTTTCGTTTTTGCTGCATATTTTCATTTAAGGTTGTGTTGTTTTTGTTGTTTTTGTCCCATTGTTTTAGTGTAGTTTTCATTTACCTATGGAGCTATTAAATTCTGTTTGTTCTTGTTGTTGTAGTTTTGCCATGTACCATATTTATATATTTTGTTTGTGTTTTTTGATTTTGTTCATTGGATTCGTAAAGTTATTTGTTTTATATTCTTTTTTTTGCAGTTTTTTGTTTTGTTTTAGTCATGCCTTTAATTTTCTGTAGTTGTTGTGTTTGTTATTCTTTATGCACCAGTGTAGAGTTGTTGTTGTTTTTGTTGTTGCTTGGTAAACCTGCTCTAGGTGACAGGGTTGGGTATATGTAGTTGGCAAGGTATTTGCAATCGTTATACATAAATATGTAAATTAAATAATTACTACAATATGCTAGCAAAGTGTGCACTAATGGAAACTATTCTTGTTTCAAACTCAAATGAAAATAAATGTTAATAATGGAAATATATATGTATGTTATTAAAAAGAATTACCCGCCAAAGCTACAAAGAGCATTTAAATTATAATTAGTCGCATTAATGTATGAAAATAATTGTTGGAAGCTACAAAATGTTTTAAATAAAATTTAGGTTATAAAAGAAAGGCTGGATTTAAGAATCAGTTAAAATGAAAGAAAAAAGTCGTAAATTTAACAGCTGTTCGATTTATATTTTTTATTTCTGAGTTGGACTTATCTCCTTTTTGGTAAAAGTTGACCGTGCACGAATATCTAAACTATTTATAGGTACAAAAACCTCTAACATCAACTCTTTAATCTCAAAATTTATGGTCGTTTCCCGTTTTCTTTTTAATAAAATTTAGTGTTTAAAGCTCTATTACTTTGTAGTAGTTATATTCAGCTTGTTTTGTTTTCTTTTTAAGATTTGGGTTCAGTTTTGTTAGTTTTAGATTTATGAATGGGTTTCGTTAGTCTATTAAATTCTAATAAAATGTCAACGCAAGTAATTTCAATATATATCAATATATCGCACTTGTTCCTCCAAAGGGGTCAATTGAATGTTTTTCAATTTCACTTTTTGCAAGAAAACAATATACAATGGTAATACATATCTACATTCATATCCCACTGTAAGAATCTTATGGCATTTTATTTAACATTTGCAACAAAAAAAAAAACAAAAAAAAAATAGTTAGTAAATTTTTTAATCAAGGACTATCAGCCTAAATCTAAATACATATGTATGTATTTCCAGGGAAATAATTCCCACTGAATTAATTTTTTTCTTAAAATAAAATCCACCTATTATCCTTAATAGATTGACCTAAAAAATAAAATTTGAGAGAGAACTTAGAATTTTTGCAGTCAGGTATTTTGTTTTCAGCTATTTTATTTTAACTAAAAACTTGCAAATGACTTTTTAAAATAGAGGAACAATGAATAGGGAATAAACTTCCGGTGGCTGTATATGAAAATAAAAACAGTATATTTGTATCTACTGAAAATTTATAAATTTTGAGTTGACCTCCTTTAGAGGAACATGTGCGATATGTTTAAATTTTTAATTAGAAAAAAACTTAATTTTAATTTGAATACATTTAAAAAACATGACGTATTTATATTTCAAGACTGTTTACGCAGGTCTCTAATATGTAATAATTTTCTTGTAGTAAACTGAAAAACGAATATGTGCAGTTAATAAAGAAAAATGTATTTTCTCATGTCATGGTTCAAGATGTCTCTCTTAAAGTTTGATTATTAATTATCACACCTCAAGAAAGGTATGTGAAACCAAAAATAATGTTAACAATGGAAGACAAGAAAATGATTTATTGCCGGAGAGTGATAACCAGGGAAACCACAAATATGCTCTAAAAGGGTAATTTATGCGAACTCAATATGCCCTAAAAAATCAAAAATGTGCTCTAAATTAATAAAAATTTATTTATATAAAAAAACACTTCATAAAAATTTTGATATATAAAATGAGACAAAAAATTAATAATTTAATAATACACTAACACAAAATCAAACATATTTTAATTAAAATTTAACTAAAATCTGTACCGTTTACACCAAGTTTTTTTTTGACATTAATCAAGATTTTTTATCTAAAACAAACCCCATTAACTGAAAAATTCCAAAGCTGCAACCAAGCAACTGTAGTGTAGCCAATTCACACACCTTTTTAAGCAGATCATAGCTAATTCACTCATCTTTTTTTTTTTATAAACTAACAGCCTTATTTATAAAACTTATTAAGGCTTTGTAAAGGCTTTTTAAAACAAATTTTCATACAAAATTTTTCTTAAAAAGCCTTTATAAAGCCTTAATAATTTTTATAAATAAGGCTGTAAATACGTAAAAACATAAATATAAATATGTAAATAAAAATATAAATAAAAATAAAAAATATAAACATAAATAAATAAAAATATATGATTTTGATTAGATTTCCTACAAATCTAATGACAAAATAGATTTCGTTTAGTTTTATTATTATTGTTCGAGCTTCATTTGTTTCTTTATTTATGATTTGCTTAGACTAAAGTTCATATCACTTTGTAAGCCAAATTACACGTGATAATTATTAATGAACAAATAACACCAGAGTTAATTGTAAATATTCTGACAAACACTCAGTAGAATTGGGTGTTTTCGAAAACCACTTCATCATCAGCGTTATTTGTGTTTGGCCCACTGTGTGTGGTGTCAATTTAGACTTAAATTTAATTTAAATTTAATAATTCATTTAGATTTTCATAAACAAAATCGTTGCATGTCATATCTAAATGAACTTTTTTATACATTGAAAATTTTCTTTCAACTTCCACTGATGGAATCGGGACAACGTCCATCACAAATAGCACAATTTTTATTAAAATTAACGAACAATATTTTTATTGAACCGTCAAAAGTTGGTTAATTGAAGAGTGATTGGTTTTTTCTTCAAATCAACCATTTTTACTAAATACTTAATAATAAATGAGCCAAATGTATACACTATGCACTAAATGCATAAAACATTGGAAATGAGAATTAGAAGTTGAAAAATAAAAACAAACAGTTCGACGAAGCATATTATAATAAAAAAAACATTAATAAAGTAGCAAAATATGCCCTAAAGGCGTCAAGTATATCTACTAAAATAAAAAAAAAAAATAAAAAAAAAATGCTAAAAATAGGCGTGTGAGATTGGAATATGCAAAAACATGATTTAAAAAGTAAAATATGCAAAAAAATATGCTTTAAGCAAATCAATTCCAAAATGTATAAAAACTTCTAAAACGGATAATTATTTTATCTCCGCATTAATACGCCACACGAAAAAAAACATGCAATTGCATATTTGCGGTTTCGCTGATGATTGCTGTCTTAATACTGTAGAATATTTTTTGTTCAATTTATTCCCATTAGATGTCTTGGAGTATTTTCCCCGGTAATAATAAATGCAGCAACTTTGCAATATAGAGTATCACAAATAATTTGTTTCATAACACCACACTGTAATTTCTGTTGAAGTTTGAGCAGTTTGTAATTGTTGCATTCTGCGGATACTTTTCGTTTTTGTTTTAAAATGTTTCTCTTCTTGTTGTGTTTTTTTTTTTGGTAGGCATTTTATCGCTTCTTCTATTTATACTTCTGTTGTGCATTTTGCTATTTTTGTTTTGGTAAGGCGAGTGCAAGGCTGCCAGGTGGGATGTTTCAGTGCAATGAAATTTTTCTTTTGGAAAACTGGGAAGTTAGTCGCAACATAATACGGACATACATATGTAAATCAATGTTCCCATGAGTTGCCATACATTTCTCATTAAATGTTTTTTAAAGATATATAGAACTTTGAAATGGAATAAAACAAAGATGCATCTTTTCACTTTATTCGAAAGATAATCTTCTGGTATTATAATTTAAATATGAATTCCGGCATATGACCGCCACTGCTGGCTCGAACGTAGTTTAATCTGGAGGTCCAATTTTTGGATGACTTTTTCCAACATTTGTGGCCGTAGATCAGCAATAACGCGGCAAATATTGTCCTTCAAGTAGTCAATCGTTTCGGCCTTATCGACGTAGACTTCACATATCCCCACAGAAAATAGTCTACACTCAAGGAAAAGCTGCAACTTAAAAATAAGATCTCGTCACGTTAATTCAATAATTTTTAATGTAACAGAAAATGTATATCGAGGTACTTAAAAATAAATAAAATTAATAAATTAAAACTGGAAATTAATATTTTTCCATATTGAAATAAGAAATTTCAACATGGCTAGACTTTCGTTAATGTTTCTTATCAATTCAATATGATTTTAATTGATTTGAAGATGTTTTTCTCTGGGTGTAGTGACGTTAAATTTCACGATCATGGAGTCCAATTCATGGGTCCGAAACGTGAAAATATGTGTTTACCAACCACTTCCTTCAATAAATATGTATAATATACATACATATACATTGTATATGGAGGCACGAGCTGTGTGGCATGTTGCACCGTCTTGTGGAAACTACAGCTCCTGTACATCATGGTTGTTCAATTGTTGAACGAAAAAGTCAGTAATAATGGCTCTCTAGCATGATTATAGACGCTACGCTCTACCGCAGCAATTACTGCTTCTGTACGCACTGTAACACGGCTCTGTGAATGCGTATTAACATTTAGAGTAAACGTGGTGCTCTGATGGACGATTATGTTTCGATACGTATTTCGAACAGAACCATGATTTTCAAAATAAAAATTGCACAGTTTTTTCAGGCGTCAGTCTATTCTTATTTGTTGAATCCATACTAATTATAAATCACTTGACAGCTGACAAAGTGGCCGCCAGTTAAAAAAGTGCTGCCAACTTAAAGTTGTATACATCTATAAAAAAAACTTTTTGTTTGAGGGATTATTGAGTACAATGGAATAACAGTGCTGACAAATTATGTGTTAAATAACCCCACTTATAGATTAACACATTAAATAAAAAATCAAAGAGTTTATAGTGCACATAATATTTCTTTTATGTAGGTTTATTAAAAAATTATTTCAAAAGAGTGTTGTAAGTCGATGCACGGCTATTCAGATATGTGATAGTCGTATAAACTTACTCGAAGCATATTGTGTATTCAAACTTACGAGAAAATACAACCCTGATGACAGTAGGATTGTTCAAAATAGCAAACACCAGACATGAGGCGGTACATGTCGAACCTTAACCGTCAAAAAGCTTAACCGGCACATATTTTGGACCTTGTTTTTTGTGTGATGAAAATTGATTATTCCCGATCGCAAATGATCGATTTTGGTTAAAAAATGAAGTTTGAAAATTATGTCGCTTAAGCTTTTTTTTGGCTGGTAAAATTTAAGTTAGATCCCCATGGAATAATTACATTCTTGAAAATTTATTAATTTTTGATTTATAATGTGTTTACTACTATAGGTTTATTTTTTCTTTTTTACATTTTTTTTTCCTTTTATCAAACACTTTGCATAAAATGAGTTGTGGTATTAATTGTTAAACTATTTTTAGACATTTTGGGTATTATAGTCAGTAATTTGTGGTAGAAGAAAAAATAATTTTGGCTACCCTGCATAAGAGTGAAACGTGTTTTCATCTGTGGCATCTGATATTTTGTAATATGTAGTTACTAGAAAAAAATAAAAAAAATATATAAATAAATTAAAATATGTTGTTGCAAAATAAAAAATAATACAATAAATTGTTTGAGTTACACTAAAAAAAAATAAATAAAAATTAAACATAACATAGTACGAGAAAATTTCAAAGATTCATTTTGTTATTTGTTATATCAAATTGTCATGTTTAAAGGGAAAAGTTTTACCTAAAAATTAAGAAAGTAAATTAAAAAAAATCCTTTTTAGTTCCTTGCTCAAAAATATTTTATATATTTTTTTAATTTAATTTATTTTTGTTTGCTATCTAATTGCTGTTTATTTGTGTGTAATTATTCGTGTTAATTTTTTTTAATAAGTCATTCATATGTAAATAAAATTATGCCATTAAATCTTTTATTAAATAAATATTTCTATATAAATTAAAAAAGTGTTTTTTCACCAGCATTTATAAATAAATAAAATTAAATTTTATTATTATTTTTTACTTTAATATTTCAATAAAAATAAAAAAGCCGGCATATAAAATTGAATTAAATAAATTTTTAATTTGTTCTTTGCTGGGAAATGTTGGATTAAAGTTTAATAATAATATTACAAAAATTGTTTCTATAGCTTATTATGAAAACTTAAATAATGATATTCCAATAAATTAAAAATCAACGTAAAAGATATATTATCTGCTGGACAAAAAATTACTTAGAAAAATAATTATGGTATGTATGGAATACTTTTCACTTTTACGCAAGGATTATATAAATATATGTACAAGGTAGACTCGCTTCAATTCGCTTTGAAAAATGTATACTATTGATGCCAAAAAACAAAAATAAAAATAACGGACATCTGAGGGATATTTCAATTACAAGTCATCTGGGCTGTTGAGACAATCTTGAAACAATGCGAATTCAAACCAGATGGTTTTGACAGCTCAGGTAACTGTTGTCGTCGCTGGTAATTTGAATCTTCCACAAATGTCAGCACACATTTTTCAGTATAATTTTTTGACATCCCAAGAACGCTTTTTTTCAAAGCGAATTGAGGCGAGTCTACTTTACATGAATATGACTTGTATTGAAACTTTAATTTAAGTTCAGTTACCTTAATTGTATATAAATTTTTATTAACACTATTGCTGTTGCTTTAAAGTTTAAACTTTGCCAAGGTTAAAAGTCCCTCATATTTAAATTTGATGTTTATTTTCTTTTTAAAAGAATGATCGTTATTATAATTTATTTATTTTTTTGCTTTCATTATTATTTAGAACAAATAGCCCATGAAAATAATCAATATTCGTTGTTGGAAAAAGTTTGTATGTATGCATGTGCCTTAATAAGAATGTGTATAAAAAGCTTATTAAATTCAAGTACATATATACAATACATACTTAAATGAATGAGGCAACAACAAACAAAAAAAAAAAGTGGATATACTTATTATTAAAGGAAAATTTAATATGCAAAAACCACTTCCGGATGAAACAAAGTAGGTTTAGTTAGCAGCGTTTGCTGTAAACACTTTAAGAATTTATGAAATGTTTTTAAATTGCAATATGTATTGGGGAGAACTTTTGAATTCAAGTGTAAAAGTGAATGTAAATTGTGTTACTCCTTAAAAAAAAGGCACGATAAAAAAACTTTCGCTTTTAAATGAAAACTATAATGGCCAGAAATACAAAATTTTCTTATATTTGATTAAATTTAACTTTTTAAATTTTTATGAAAAAAAAAAACTCGAATTCTTTTTTAAAGTTATAACGCTTTAGTATTGTTATTTTTTAGGGTTCCGTACACCAAAGGTGAAAAGGAACAGTAAGAGCTACGGACCTGAAATTTAGACAGAGTATGTAGAACCTTGGCCGCTACAACAACAAATACATGAGAATTAAAAATTAAAGGGTGTTCCAAAACGAGCAACGAAAAATGTTAAAATCCCATGTAATATACATACAATTGTATGAACATATATATGTATATTGAAACTTGAAATTTGTAAAATTAGTGTATTTTTATACAGACTACAACAAATAACACTAAAATTTAAAAAAATTTAAATTAAAGGGTGGTCCATCAGTTAATGCAATTTTGACAACTTGCTATATCTTCGAAACCGTAAGAGGCAAATACTTGAAATTTTCAAAAACGGTAAAACTAAAAAAATCCGAAAATTATAAAATCGCCAAACCAAAAAAAAAAACATCGCCAAAAATTAAAAAAAATCGCCAAAATAAAAAAAATTCTAAAACTAAAATAAATCGCCAAATTCGAAAAAATCGCCCAAATGAAAAAAATCGCCAAAATGAAAAACAACGAAAAGGCACCAAAACCAAAATAATTGTTTATATGAAAAAAAATCGCCAAAATGAAAAAAATCGCCAAAATGAAAAAAAATCGCCAAATTGAAAAAACGCCAAAAACCGAAAAAAAATCGCCAAAACGCGAAAAAGGTGCCAAAACTAAAAAAGTCGCCCAAATGAAAAAAAAACGCCAAAATGAAAAAAATCTCCAAAATGAAAAAAAAATCGCCATATTGAAAAAACACCAAAAACAAAAAAAAAAAGCCAAAACTATATATTATATAGCTAAAGTTTGTATTAAATTACATATCTGGTGTTCGCACGGAATCCTTCGTGCGCGAGTCAGAGTCGCACTTTACTGAATTTATTCAAGCCTTAAAACGTTTTTAATTAAAAAACATTCTGCCAGTTAGATATAGACAGGATTTAAAACTTTAACATGAAAAATAAAATAAATTCAGTAAAGTGCGACTTTGACTCGCACACGAAATGTTCCGTACGGACACTATAACAATTTTAAGCATATATCTGTGGCAATAAGAAATAAAGTTTTTAAGTCATAGTTTACTGTTGCTGGAGAGCACTTTTAAGCGTTCAAGTCGAATTTCAGAAATTTAATTCTTTTACAGTTAAATTGGGAAATTCTCTGTCAACGTTTATTTATTAAGCAAACATCGTTCTACTTACTATAGTTAATACATTCAAGTTGATATATACCCAAGTATAGCCTAAATTAAGCTATTATTCCAAAAGAAATTAGAAGTCTAAAAAAGATAAGTCGCAAGTCATGGTGCTACATATAACTTCCTGAACAAACACACAAATTAATTGAGATTTTGACCCGAAATACTTTCAAATATTCAGATTACAGAGGTACCATTAACTCAAAATCAGCTTATCTTGACTCAGGCACTTTTTCCTTTTCGCCACGGATATAAAAAATTTTCAGTACTCGGTAAACTTTTTTCGGTTTTTGCCTATTTTTTGTAATTTTGGCATTTTTTGTTTGTTTATGACGTTTTTTTTAGGGTTTTGGCGATTTTTTTCATGTTTTTTTTATATTTTCCAATTTATTTTAGCTTTAGTGACTTTTTCGTTTTATCGAACGAAGGTTTTATGGAACCCTATAAAACCTTATTTTTGTAGGTTCGAATATTTGCAATTAAATTTAAATTCTCCATTGTACAATTCTTATCAAATCATAACAATTCATTTACTTAACACTGACTGAACACGCAATGTTAAATTATTCACTACTGGAATACCACGATGTTAACTTCAATATTCTTTACACATACATATCCTCTTAGCTGATGTATCAGCCTTTTTATGCATAATATTAAGCTTTCAATCACGTCGTTAGTTCATGCCAGGGTTGTCAGATTTTTTCCGACCTATTTCGCCAAATTGATTATAAAAATCGCCAAAAATCAGTTTTATGTAGTTTTTCTTAGTAAATATTTGATAATAAATTTGTTTTGATATAACAGTTTTTTAATAGAAATTTTTATAAAATGGTCGTGTCAAAATTTATCAGAAAATCGCCAAAATTAGAAATAAAATCGCCAAAAACTATTTCTTGTAATTTTTTCTCATCCAAATACAAAATTCATCAATAACTATAATTAATATAAGAAAAATCATCAAAGTTAAATTGTGTTAACTTCTTGTAGACGAGTTTTGGTAGGATTTATTTTTGAAACTACTCCTTCAACAAACTAATTTTCCTGAATTAGAAAAATTTTGCAGTTCAATTTTGTTAAAATACTAGCCATAATAATCGCCAACATATTTATTTATCGCCAGAAAAATCGCCAACAAATTTAGTTATCGCCAGAAAAATCGCCATGTCGCCAGACCAAAAATTTGGATGCCAAACAAGTTGAAATATCGCCACGTTTGGCGAGAAATCGCCATATCTGACAGCCCTGGTTCATGCTACAATTCGTTCTGTTGGTTTGTGAGTACCGGTGTACGGTGAACGCGGAGCATGTAGAAAAATTATAGTTGTAGTTGTTCGTGTCGGCATTCTGCATTGTATTATGTGTTTGTGTGGTTGTATATTTCTCAATAAGCAGAAGGTATAACATAATAGTTTTTGTTAAGCTGCGTATGTTGACTTCAACACCGTCTTGTATGTTTGTGTGCTTGTGTATTTTGCTCTTTGAGTAATAAAATCTGGATCATTCTTATTGTTGAAAAACATTTGTATAAGGTCAGCGGGCAAATACGGCATTCGATACGAATCGAAATTTTGAAATATTTCTTTATAAAAGCTATGGAAATATTTCGTAGTTTCATTCGATAACCTGAGCCGTATTTTACCCGTATATATATATATATATATATTAGTCTCCTGCATAAGACATCTTATAAGAACGTTCAAGACATGAGGGATTTTTCAAATGCTTTACTACAGCGAAATCTTATAAAACAAACGTTAACAACACTGTTTGCAAGAAATTTGTTTGAGTATTGTAAGTATAAGAGTAAAGAAGAAAACACTTCGTGGCGGAAGAATTTGTGATACTTGCTTCTTTCTACGCAGGAGCGCGTGTACAAACGTCATGCATGTATGTGTGTATGATCTTTGATTTTTCTGCGCACATGCAAAGGCACACACATGCATTAACATTAGTTGTATGCGGTTAATCACATAATAGCTTAACATCTACATATTACACACACACTCAAACATACAATATGAATAACAAGCATACACTAATCAACAGTACTTCTTTTGAGTGTTTGTTACAAACAAGCTGTCTTGCGATATCGCTTGTTAACACTGATATACACGTACACTAATACATCCATCGTGCTTCGCTTATAGTACGACAGCATTTATTATTGGTTTAGTATAATACATGCGTATTTACATTTAAAGACCTTTTACGCAGGTCTCTAATATATATATAAAGTATTGCTTTTGATAGTATGATATAAAAAATTCTGGTATGCGAAAAAAATTGTTTTCTGAAAATTAATTGATTTTAGATGAAAAGAAAAAAGTTAATGAACAGTTTTTTAAGAATAGTAACGCCGTTTTCTTTTCTAAGAAATTGCTAATTTTGTTTTCTTTTTATTAAGAAATATAAAACTTAGCGTTCGCTTAAAACAAACAGTTACGCTCGAATCGGATGATACAATAATTGTCAATAATCTCTATCCGCCTTATTTATAAAAATTATTAAGGCATTATAAAGTGGTTTCAAAATAAATTTTCACACAAAAATTTCTTCTTATTAAGCCTTTATAAAAGCCTTAATAATTTTTATAAATAAGGCTGTATATGTTAAAAAACAATTTTATTGCGAATTTTCATTCATTTGGGACCTTAGAAGTTGTTCTTTATGCACGATAATTCGCTTTAACTGATGTTCGTTATAACCAAACTCTACTGTATTTAGTTAGTATATACAAATAGTGACTGTTCCCGGTATTTGCCTACCACAGTAGTTAATGAAACATTTTTGCCGGCAAATTTAAGGCTACAAGTTTATGTATATTAGGGATTTAGTTGAAGACTCTCGGAAGCGCTTTTTTTGGAAGCAGAAATTTATGAAGAAACTTTTCAAAATTAAATTTCTGCATCAAAGTCAGCAGCCACCACATACATCCATACACACATATTTAATTAATAATACAACTTTAATTTAAAATTTTAGTTTAGGCGTTGATACATGACTCATATTTTTGTATTTTTTTTTTTGCTTTTGTGGTCAGCAAGCGAGTATAAACACAGTTTATATTATTTTTGTTTGTAAATTAAAGTTTCGTATTTATTTATATTAAAATTTTTCTAAACCAATTTTGTTCATTATACGAGTATATATATTAATTTGTTTAAAAATTGTTGTTGATTTGTTTTTCTTTGAGTCATTAAACAGTAATTAGCTGATAATGCAGAATTTTTATCACTTAATTGACTTCAATACACACATGCACTCAGTTATATACATACATATATATAGGGTGTTTTTTTAAGACGTATAGAACTTTGAATTAAAATAAAACACAAGAAAATCGTTTTAATGTCCATTAATTTGGCTTTATTGGAAGGATAATTTTATGCCATTAATGTTTAAATATGATTTCGGGCATGTGGCCGCCGCGGCTGGCTCGAATAAAGCCAATTCTACAGGTCCAATTTTCAACCACTTTTTCGAGCATATGGGGCCGTATGTTGGCAATAACGCCACGAATGTTGGCTTCCAAGTCCCCTAACGTTTCTGGTTTGTTGGCGTAGACGAGCGACTTCACATATCCCCAAAGAAAATAATCCAATGGTGTCAAATCACACGATCTTGGTGGCCAATTGACAGGTCCATTCCGCGAAATTATGCGCTCATCGAATGTTTCCTTCAATAAATCGATTGTGACGTGCGCTGTGTGGCATGTAGCGCCGTCTTATTGGAACCACAACTCATCCACATTCATGCCATCCAATTCGGGAACAAAATAGTCGGTTAGTCGGCTCCAATTGCTGTGCACGGTGGCGAATCGATTCATTCGGGTCCTCTTCAACACTTTGCTCTACAGCGGCAATTGTTTCTTCGGTGCGCACTGTTCGACGTCTCTGCGGATGCGTATTATCACATAGAGTAAGCGTAGTGCGAAAACGATCCATGGTTAACCGAATTAATTGCTCTGATGGACGATTATGTCGACCATAAAATGGACGGAGCTTGCGGTAAACTTCGCGAACTGAACCATTATTTTCAAAATAAATTTGCACGATTTGCAAGCGTTGTTCTTTTGTCAACCTGTTCATGATAAAATGGCAAACCAAACTAAATATTAATCAGTTGACAGCTGACAAAATGGCCGCTAGTTAAAAAAGTGATGCCAACTTAAAGTTCTATACCTCAATAAAAAACACCCTTTACAAACTCTAACACACACATAAACACAAATACAAAATTCATGCACTAATACTCGCATATAATCACTTCATTGTGATTTTTTTTTTGTTCAATTTAAATAATGATTTATTAAATTTATTGAAAACAAATGATAATAATCGCCATTGTGAATACTGTAAGCAGAACAAAGGCAAAGTCTAAATAAAGTTTCCTTAAATAAATAAAATAAAAAAATTGTTCTAAATCATTAAACTTTTAGGTCTTTAAACGGTCTTTAAAAGTCGCCGAAATTACATTTGATAATAAATTTGTGTTTAGAAAATACTTTATAAAATAAAGTAAATTTTTATAAAATAATAGTAAAAAAAAATTAGCAGAAAATCGCCAATAATACAAATTAAATCGCTAAAAATTTTTCCTTGTAAAATTTTCTCATCCAAATTCAAAAAACTTTAATGACTATAATTAATATAAGAAAAATCATCAATATGACATTGTTTTAATTTCTTGTTTATTTTATTTTTTTGAAAATACTCTTTCAAGAAAATAATTCTGTTGAGTTATAAACATTTTAAAGTTTAATAAAAAAAGCCATACAAATTGCCAACATATTTATTTATCGACAGAAAAATCGCCATGTCTCCAAATAAAAAATTGAGAAGCCAAATAACTTGAACAATCGCCAAATTTGGTGAGAAATCGTCATATCTGATAGCCCTGATCTCCTACTCCCATGAGACTGGCTGCACACTTGGCAATTTTAGTTGATCAACTTTTAAGTTCCTGAGCGAGAGAGGAAAATATGATGGCTAGCTTCTTCTTTACCTTCTGCTCTCTCTTCCATAAACTCAAAATTTGCTCAACTAAATTTGCATGGAACTTTAATATTAAATTTATTACAATATTTGCTCATTTTACTATTTAGTAAAATTCAGTGGTAGATGCAGTTTGAATTAATAGGTCTGTTCCAGATGCATAACAAAACAGTCCGAACTCGTCCAAAGTTATCCAAAAGCGTTCCACATAGGAATGTTTATGTAATTTTGAGAGCGAATGAGAGAGTATTTTTTTTTTTTTTTTTATTTCCTGTAAAAACTAGTATGAACTTTATCTTCGGGGTAATGCTAGGAACACAATTGGGACGAACGACGAATTTCGTCCACGTCGACGAATTCGTCGATAAGAAACCGCTGCGTAAATTCGTCGTGTGAAACACAACAACGACGAATTTACTCAGCGAATTCCTCTCTAATATTTTATAAAGTTTGTTATTGTCAGTGTGACCATATTAGCTAATTTTGGGATAAATTTAGCTTATTTTTTTTTAGCTTTCTTAAAAACGGATTTAGCTTTTTTAGCCTTTTTTAATCCAAATTGCGTATTCTCTAAAAATATATTAAAGACATACGTGATTTAGCTTAATTTTATTTTAAAATCTGGTCACACTGTTTATTGTGTATGTGAAGAGAGTGAGAGAAAATTGTCTTTTTCGTCGTTCGTCGGCGTACAAAATAGAAATAAATCTATCTCAGAGTTCATCACGCACGACGAATTTCGTTCTACGGTGGTGTTGTGTTCATTTTCATATGAACAAATGTGTTTTATTTTTTGTGACGAAAGTTCGCACCGAAAAATTCGTCGTTCGTCCCAGTTGTGTTCGTAGCATAAGTTCGGACAAGAATTAAATAATCAGCTGTGTTTTGTTCACATATCAAATTGAAAAAATAATCAGAAAATTTGCAAATATACACAGAAAAAACTAAATTTCGTTTTCAGTAACCAAATTCATTGAATCAGTAAATTTTTTGTGTGAATGCGGACCTACAAAGAAATTTGTAGATTCTGATAACAATGTTGTAGAAATTTAACTGGAAAAAAAATTTTATTTTTAGTTAACTTATTATGACATTAGAGAAAAAAGTTAACTGAATCTCAAAATATTTTCAGTCAAATTTATTAATACGAACAGAAAAAAATTTTTGCGGATTTTTTTGTATTATTCAGCAATTTTTTTTTATAATTTACAAATACATTCACTAAAATTTTTCGTATTATCAGAATATAAATTAACTGAAACAATAACAATTCTTAAAATTAAAAAAAAAAAAAAAAATAGTAAAAGTTTTATCTGAAAAAAATAACTGCATCAAATGAAAGGTTCAACTATTTTTTTTACTTTCAAAAATTGGCTTGTTTTTATGGTTAAGCATTTCGTTCCCTCTTTTGGAACTCGTCAGTAGACTTCAACCCAAAAAATTTTTTAATTTAGCTAACAAACTCCGTATATTTATAGTAAGACTATTAATACTATATTGAGAATCACAATATACAAACATAATAAGTTTGAAAATCGCAAAAAAAATTTTAAAAAAATCAGACAAATTTTTTACAGTATATAAAAATAAAATAACAAATTTAAATATAAAAAAAAATAAATCTAAAATTTTTTTTTACAAATTTTACTTTATATACATAATTTTCATTCTATACAGTTTTTTACATAAAATAAAATTGGAACAAATAATTTACTGGAACAGTAAAAAATATTTACTGAAACTAAATTATATTTCAAAACACACGTTTGTTTGAAAATTTTTTGGGAATAATGTTTTCTGTGTAGGAAAAAGTTTTTACACACAAATTTATTAAAAAGCAAAATGGAAGGTTTTTTGAACAAAGTTGAAGTTGTAAGTACATTTGTGCATATTTCTACATTTCTTTAGTATAAAAAATGTTTATTTTTTTTTAAATAATTCATGTAGCTTTTACTTTATTCGAACTTATTTTCATTTACTTTTCACAGCTGTTGCCAATGATGCAAAACTTTTAATTTTATAATGTTATGCGTTTTAAGCGACTAAAATCACTTAAATTTAATTTAATGTAAAAAGTAGGCAACATTAGTATTTCAAGATGTGCAATTATGGTTTTTTTTGCGTTCCAGCAATTTTGGATTACTTTTGCATATTCATAGACTAATTTTCTCTCATTAGTCCGAACTAGTATGAAATCTTGTGAAACATACCTAATGACTACAAGGTTCGCAAGGAATGCTGTTCTATGTTGCTGTCGCATTACCCATATAGCAAGGAAAAAATCCTAAATACAAATGTCATATAAGTGCGTGTAGCGTACGAACAAGTCAGCTGATTTTGTTAGTCAGTGATGCCAAGTTTTTTTATTCTCAATGCTGTCGAAGCTGGTTACAGAGTGTGGCACATAATTTGAAATACAGAATGTGTAAAATATAGAAAATGTGTAGTGTGGACTTTGCTCGAATTAAATTTGTTGGCATATTTTGAACTTACTTTTTTATTCCACGCTTTAGTGTATTTGCGCCTTTTTCGAAAGGTAACTTAGCTTGTTTTTCTTCAGCTCGCAATAACACTGATTAGTTGGATCTAAAACAAAATGCGATTTGTTTGATGAATATAAAAAATTATAGCGGTTCCCTTATCGTTGCTGCTTAAAATGAAAAAAATTTGTGTTGCGTGAGTTCATGATTTCATCTATCATAGAAAGAAAGTTCGATTCATAAATTTCAATAAATAATTAATATAAACTTTCCACTACACTCAGCAGCCAGTGAACACGTGCATGCATTATTTATTCAGCCCATTGTAAACGATCCAGTGATTTGTTGTATGTATGTCATTTTCCAAACAATGCTTAAACTTTAAAGTGAAGAGAAAAAAAAACAATAAATAAAATGAACGACCCAATTTATTTAATAATTTTGAATGATGTGAAGGATTCAACAATATGAACTATTACAGATAAAACTTGTTTGAAAAAAAAAATAATAAAATATGCTTGCCTTTTTAATAAAAAGTTTAAATGATAAAAAAGGCCAGAGCTGGAAGTGTTGTATTTTCCTTTTATTTCTTTCTATATATAAAATTCGAGATTTGGTGTATCTAATTTAAATAGTTAAGTGGCAAATTAAGGCATTCGATATCGGTCGAAATTTCCGTACAAACATCATTTAAATTTTATGAAAACTTGTTCGATATCGAATACCCAGTGCCCAGTTATATTGCTTGCAAAATTAAATGTGGTGGGATATAAATAAATATGTGACTTTTATGCAAATGCTGAAATATTTGTTCTGAGGCGAATTTTGGTGAATGCGCGCAAAGGATGCAAATTTTTCATGAAATAAGTTGCATGAAACTTTACTAATTTGACATAGAGAACAAAATCAGATAAAACAAAGTTGTTAACAATATTTCAGAGATCTTTATTCTTTTCATTTTTCTATGTCACACTTTTCTCTACAGCTGCTGTTAGCAAATGGAAGAAGCTTGATGCAAAAATGTCCTAAAATCTCATGAACAATTTTATAAAGTAAATTCAGTATTATTTAGTCTTTGCTTCGAATTGAAAAATTTTAAAAGCTTCTTAAGATTGTTAATGATTTTTGAGTGTTAGTTTAGTTTTACCTTTTTTAGTTTTTTTTTTTATACTAAAGTTCATTTTATTTTTAGCTAGGCTTGCTCTTCGACTCAGATAGTAATTGGTAAAACTCCGAAGTGGATTAAGTTCAATGAATTCAAAAAATTTCATGAAGTTCAAACTTTTTTATATACATATATTATGCAATTTTTTAGTCTCAGGATGCATAGCAAGGACGTGCGTGAATCTTTGAACTAATTTTTTTATATTTTATAATTAGTTTTCTTTCACCAATGAAAATGTAAGTGTTAAATTTTAACTTTTTAGAATAACTCCCTTCTATTAATGGTAGCTCGTTATATGAAAACCGGAGAATGATAAAAGTATCGTGTTAAGTACTCTTTGAGTATTGAATGTCAAAGAACTATGAATGCGTCCAGCTAAAAATAAAAAACATGCTCATATGCAAACACACGCATTAATTTTAAAGCGAATAAGTATAACTATAAACGTCCAACAACTATGCTTTTATAAATTTTCTAAATTACGCAGCACAAACAACTATTGCTCAGATTTATAGACTGTATGAGTATAAAAATACTCTGACTATTAATCGGCTACAAATGCTTGTATAGAGAGCTATTTTATTTACACAAGCATACACATAACACTTTCCATTTCATTTTACATACACAAATGTAGGTATGGATGCATACGGTGGCGTATGATAAATAAATATCCCGAGTATCATGCGTATGTCTTCTTTTGTCCGAATAAATATCCATAGTTTGAGTATAAGCATACCCCGACTGTAGATATAAGTATGACAGAGTGTCAATACACGCTTAATACGTATGTTCCTTTATTTTATTTACAGTTGTAGCGTATTTTTGTTTGTCACTTAAACGAAGTATAGTTGCTTTTCTATGTTGGAATCGGCTGAAGACATGGGTGTTTGAATTAAAATATGTGAGTGCGATTTTTTTGCGCTAGAATTATGATTATATGCAGTTATTAAAATTAAAAATATTTGCTTATAAATAGTTTTTGAAGACACAACTAAAGAGCGCAAATTTAATATGTTTTGTTTTTTGTTTATGCTCTGAATATTTTGAAAATATCAGTTCTACTTTTGTATTTATTAACTTTTCAATTATTTCCTTTTGTACGAATTCGGTTCCTGTATCATACCTGCTTGCTTAAAGCTATAATTATAATAAATTACGAGAACTTTTCTCAACACGAAAACTGGAAAATTTGCCGCAAGTGCTACTGGCATTTTAGAAATTTCATTATATTCGTGAATATGTAGTTTTGGGAATTATTCAAGCGTGTTAATTAGCCCTTCTCTGTATGGAAAAAAAAATAAATGTAAACTAATATTAGCTTTTCATTGATTGAATTGCTAATTTAAATAACTTTATCGAATATACCCAAAGCTGATTGAAAAGATTAAGTTATTTTTGTAAACAATATTATAGTTAAAATAAATAAAATTCTATATATGTAGATACACATTCATTTATAAATACATATTTATGTAATTGTGATAAATCTTTCATTGAAAGTTATCTATCTGTTTTATTGATTAAATTAAACTGTTTATACGTTTTAAAATTAAATTGAAACCTTCAATAATATTGACTGTAGTCTAAATATTGAAATATTTTAAAAGGGCGGCAACGGAACATTCGGAGGTTTTGTAAAAAAGATGCTAAAATTATTTGTTTACTTAAAAGTTTTATTTTTAATATCAAAAAAGGTAACATAGAACGTCTTATTTTTATTACAAAAAAAAAACCTATTCAACAAGCTTAATATTTAATATGAAACAAATTGATTTGATTAATATGTGCTTGTTTATTAATATATCTTCTTTATTATTGCTAAGATGCACAGTGGGGGGTTTCGTTGAGAAAGTGGACATTATTTCGCAATTTTTTTTTCTGATTATAACAATTTTTTCTTCAGTTATATTTTCAAAAAAAAAAAAAATTAAATTAATGAATTTATAAATAGTTAAAAATTACTTAACACTACACCAGTTTGCTATAAATGGTGATATTTAAGCCTTCTTCGATAAAATTATCATCATCATCAACAACTTTGACGGACGATTATACCGATCATAAAATGTTTTTCGTAAGAAATCTGCTAAGATGTAAGCTTTGTTCATGTATCACTATATTCATGATGAAATAGCAAACTAAACACCAAACAACTAACAGCTCTCAAAATGGCGCATATATCAGTCGTAACACCCATAAATATTTCTTCAGCTTTATTTTTAATGTAAGAAAATTAGCAAATAACTCAATCATGTAACTCTACAAAATTGTATTTGTAATAGGCAAACATTATATTCTAGTGATGTGTAATTTTTTTGTACTTTTGTCACAAAACTTTATTCAGATTAAAAAAAATTAATTGTTGTATTTTTGTACCAGAGACTTCGACCCCACTGTGAGCTTGTTGAGATATAAACAAATTGATATAAATTTTCAATTTGTCCCTGTGAGCATCGTAGCGAAAACAGTAGGGTTAACGGTTAGCCGAAAACCGCTTTTTTTAAATCCCACTATTGAGGAAAAACGAAATGGCAAATTTGAAAAAAGTTAAATAATCGATGCCCCTAGCATTTTTTTTTGTACTCAAAAATAAAACAAAATATCGAAAGATATGGCTTGATTTGTTTTTGATACTGACAATCTCCAAATAAGGAAAATTTAATTACTCGTTAATTTCAGTTTCCAAAATGATTTAATATATAAATTTAATTTAATATTAAAAACTTCTTTTGCTTTTATTAGCTGTTGAGTGAGTAGTTGCTGATAGTAAAGTCCACTCTCAATGCTCTCTCAATAGGTCTGTAGATGCTAACGAATGTATCGTGTGTCTGTCTGTTGCAAACAAACAACTTATTGACTGACTGACGTTGGCTTAAAGTTCCTTAAGCTGTTTTTGTCATTTATAGTATTTTGTTGTTGTTGTGGATTAGTCTTTATAAGTCTGCTATTGACTGATTAGTTGTGTTAGTGTTTGTTTGTATGTATTTGAGAATATTGAATAATATAACGTTCATATACATAACTTACGAGTATGTATAGGTATGAATATGCTCATCCCTGCAGAAAGTGCGGATAGTGAACTTGTAGTGATCTACTAGTGACATTGTCCGTAGTACTACTGACCAGGTGTACCCAAGCCAATGTAATCATCTACTGACATTTAACATTAGCTTGTCATTGAGTAAGTAGTTCTTTTGGGACCACATGGAGACATTGGTACCAAAGATTCACTAGTGAATATAAGGGGCTCTAGTCTACAATATCGATACATCCTCTCTCGTTGTCACTAGCGACATTGTCAATAGTGCTACTGACTAGGTGTACCCCAGCCAATGCAAATGCCTATTGACAAATAACACAGGGTTGTCATTCAAAATCTATCAGTTGACCTTACCACTATTGAGAAGGTAGTTTTTTTACGACCATATGGAGATATTTGAACCGAAGATTCACTCGTAGATTTTAGTGACCCTCGTCTACATATATTTATTTAATATTATTGCACAACATAGTAAAAAAGAAAAACAAACTATTGACGCGTTTATTGACAATATCACCAGAAATACACTGGAACTGTTGCCTCTAACGTATCTTTATTCAGGCATAAAAGGAAAGTTGTCGACATTTTAACTAGTGCAATTGTCGCTGGAGAAAGAGTATTGACATAGAGACATATAGTTCTAGGCTGACTAGAGGGATGTCTGCGCCACTTTTTGACTTTATTAGCATTTTTTTTTACTTTCGCCTTTTGTTGTTTATGTAATGCGTGCATCTAAAGGAACGGTCACACTTGGCAAACATTTGCCCAAAAAAGCATAATCACTAAATACTTATGAAAAATGTGTTGATTCAAATATGTGTTTGTTAAGTTAAACAGTTTAAAACATAAGTAATAGACAATGTCATAGAATACAATATTGTTATCAACTGTCTAACTTAATAAACTTAAGTCTGAATTAAAATTTTTTCACCAGTATTTAGTGGTTACGCTTTTTTTGTTCAAATATTTTCCAAGTGTGAACGTACCTTAAGTACTTTTTAATTACAAGCCTCCGCCAACATCTACTTGAACAAAAAAATCATTTAGTATTATTGTTGAATTTAAGTGTAAGATTTTGATCGCGATTTTATTCTAAAATTAATTTAACATTTTTTTAGTTATTTAGTAAAATGTGATGTCTACCTGATGTGAAATGTAACTTTTCAGATTGAGTCTGGAACCGATTTGTGTGCATTTGTTGCATGAAGCTTTTTGTAAATACTATACTTTAAACTATATAATCGAATATCTTACATGATGTAGACATTTAGACATTTTGTTTATATTGTAAGTACCCAGTAATTTTTTTCGGTTTTTGGCGTTGTGTTTTAGTTTTAGCGATATTTTAGCTTTGGCGTTTTTTAGGTTTTCTTTGATTTTTTTTTTCGTTTTTTTTTTTTTGGTTTTTTTAGTTTGGCGTTTTTTGGTTTTACGAGATTTTTTTTGGGTTTGGCGATTTTTTGAGCGTTTTTCTTTCTAGTTTTGGCGCTTTTTTCGTTTAAGCGGTTTTTTCAATTTTTGGTTATTTGTTCGTCTTGGCAATTTTTTTATTTTTGGAGAGAGTTTGCCTCTTACGGTTTCCACGATACAGCAAGTTGTCAAAATTACATTAACTGATAGAATACCCTTTAGTTTTGAAATTTTAAGTTCCAGTGTTAATTGGTGTAGTTGGCATAAAAATACACTAATTTTGAACATTTCAAGTGTCTATATATAATTGTATGTATGTACATTCTATTAGGATTTCAACATTTTTCGTTGTTGGCTGTGTGCACATTAGGGATATAACTTTTTAACAATTTTTTAAAATATCAAAATTGGCAAGGCACAGTCCGATAGTGCATTAAAAACTATAAGGGAACGTATATTTATTTTTTCGCTAAGGTCAAAAAGGTTCACACACCAAACGCGATGGAGTTTTGAAAATTTTTAATTTCCTTTTAGGTTAAGAAAAATTAATATGTTTAAATTCAAACAAAAAATAAATAAAAACACGATTTTAAATTATGAATATTCAATATTGCATTAAGAAGTACTCGAAATAATTGAAGATTGTGTAAAATAATATTTTTGTTAGTTCAAGTCCGTGCTTTAAGTATTCCAAAATGTCTTTCAAGAAACCAATTGGTGCGTGAAATTTTTTGAGAAAAATTACAAAATATTATGATTTTTGTGGTTACTAGAACATGGTTGTCCTCATGGTATTATGCCAAAAAAATTGGTTATACAGCTAGTGAACATCCTTTAATTTTAAACTCTCATATATTTATTCTTTTAGTTATGCATTTTCTGTGAAAAATTCAGCTCCGCAGCTCTTACGGTTCGCAAGAAAACAGCCTGTGACAGACAGAGAGACAAACGGACTGAGTAGCGAAAACAATATAATTCCCTTTCACGTTTGGTGAACGGAGTCCTAAAAAGTGGAGATACATTTCTTATACAATTAACATCGAAATATCTTAAAAAAAGTATATTAGACAACTTGCATCCAGAAATAAATTCTGTTTTTATTTTAGAATTTTATATATTTTTATTTCTAGAAATCTGAGCTACATTTCAAACTTCAGAGTTTAACTGTAACTCTAGACATCTCATCTTCCCACATATGGACACTTGGGCCGAGCTTTAAAAAAAGAAAATTTATACCGTCATATGCATTCATCTCTAACATTTATTTGAGCAGTCATTCGCCAACATGTCGTCGATATAGAAACATGTGTTTTAATTTTGTTGTCACTTCAATGTGCAACATGTGCTGCTCTCTTGAATAACAATTGTCATCGATAAGACAGAGACTGACTGTATATATTTTGTTTGTCTTTTTTTATACCCTTTACAAAAAAATGGTAAAAGGGTATATATAGGTTTGTCATTCCGTTTGTAATTTCTAGAATATTAATAAGTGAGCCATAAAGTATATATATTCTGGATCCTTATGCATAGGGAAGACGAATAAGCGATGTCCGTCTGTCCGTCTGTCTGTACGTGAAATCGGTTTTCCGAAGCTCCCAGAAAAGCTAGAGACTTCGTTCTTGGCTGGTGAGTCAGCAAAATCGAGCAGACGGTTTCAGAGCTGGGAGACTTAAACTTCATTTTGCCATACAAAATAACTACCGAAAACTAGTTTTTAATAATTTTTTATTAAATAAACTTATTTTATACTTCAGTACGAATTAAATTGGTATTTCTAACTAAAAAAAATTTAAAAAAGAATTTAAAAAAATTAAAAAGACGTTTCCAGGGTTGGAAACCCTTAACTTTTTTTGTTATGCAAAATTAACTTACTAAAACAAATTTTTCCTTTTTTTGTTCTATAAACTAAACATATGTAATGTTCTTAAAAGAAGGAGATTGATGTAAGAAATCAGAAAAACAAAAAGGATGATTCCAGGGTTGGAAAACCTACGATTTTTGTGATATATACAATTAACTACCGTAAACTAATTTTTTAATTATTTTTATTAAATAAACTTATTTTATACTTCACCACGAATAAAATTTGTATTTCAAATAAAAAAAAATTAAAAAATTTTTAAAGACGTTTCCAGGGTTAGAAAACTTTAACTTTTTTTCTTATACAAAAGTAACTTACTAAAACAAATTTTTCCTTTTCTTTACAAATTAAACATATATTATATTCTTAAAAAAAAAAAGATTGGTTTAAGAAATCAGAAAAATCAAAACGGATGATTCCAGGGTTGGGGAACTGAAACTTTTTGTGCTATAAAAAATTAACTACCGAAAGTTAATTTTTATTGTTTTTATTAAATGAACTTATTTTATACTTTAGTACAAATAAAATTGGTATTTCAAAATAAAAATTAACCTTCTAAAATTAAAAAGATGTTTCCAGGGTTGCAAAACTTTAACTTTTTTTATACAAAAGTAACTTACTAAAGCAAATTTTTCCTTTTTCTCTATAAATTAAAGATATCTTATATTCTTAAAAGAAATAGATTGGTGTAAGAAATCAGAAAAATTACGAAGAATGATTCCAGGGTTGGGAAACTTACTCTTTTTGTGATATAAAAAATTAACTACCGAAAACTAATTTTAATTTTTTTTAATAAATAAAATTATTTTATACTTCAGTACGAATAAAATTGGTATTTCAATTTAAAAAACTTTTAAACACGTTTCCAGGGTTGGAAAACCTTACCTTTTTTGTTATAGAAAAGTAAGTTACTAAAGCAAATTTTCCCTTTTTCTCTATAAATTAAAGATATCTTATATTCTTAAAAGAAAGAGATTAGTATAAGAAATCATAAAAATCGAAAAGTATGATTTCAGGGTTGGAAAACCCACACTTTTTGTGATATAAAAAATTAGCTACCGAAAACTAATTTTTATTTTTTTATAAAATAAACTTATTTTATACTTCGGTACGAATGAATTAGGTATTTCAAAATAAAAAATTCAAAAAATTAAAACGACGTTTCCAGGGTTGGAAAACCTTATTTTTTATACAAAAGCAACTTACTAAAACAAATTTTTTCGTTTTTACTATAAATTAAACATATCTTATATTCTTAAAAAAAAGATGGTGTAAGAAATGAAAAAAATCAAAAAGGAGGATTCCAGGGTTGGAAAACTTTAACTTTTTTTTGTACAAAAGTAACTTACTAAAACAAATTTTTCCTTTTTTTTATAAATTAAACATTTCTTAAATTCTTAAAAGAAAGAGATTGGTGTAAGAAATCAGAAAATCAAAAAGGATGAGTTCACTGTTGGGACACTTACACTTTTTTGATATATAAAAGTAACTAAGTCTAATTAATTTTTATCTTTTTCCTTATAAATTATATATATTTTACGTTTTGGAAATAAAAGTTTGGTATAGAAAATTATAAAAATAAAAACCACAGCTCCAGAGCTGGAAACTATGATTTTTTTCTGGACATTAAAGTAACTAAATAAAACATTTTTTTTAGTTAATTTTAATTATTATTCGAACTCCATTTGTTTCTATGTTTGTGATTTGAACGGGCTAAAGTTCGTATCGCTTTTTAAGCCAAATTACATGTGATAATTATTAATGAACAAATAACACCAAAGTCTCTTGTAAATATTCTGACTAACAACACATAGTTGAACGGAACAGCCAGCCGTTTTCGAAGGCCACTAAACCTTCATCATCAGCGTTCTTTTGTGTTTGGTCCACTGTGTGTGGTGTCAGTTGATGTAGATTTCTGCTTTATATACTTATATACTTGCAAGTGGAATATGTGAATTGTTTTGATTCATCGTATTTCAATTTGCTGAAAGCTGTTGTTAGTCAGAATATTTACAACAGACTTTGGTGTTATTTGTTCATTAATAATTATCACATGTAATTTGGCTTAAAAAGCGATACGAACTTTAGCCCGTTCAAATCACAAATATAGAAACATTTTTTTTTTTGAGTTTCTTTTTTTTTCACTTATCACACTTTCTATATTTTTTAAGAACTACTAGATTGGTATAAGTAATCAGAAAAATCTAAAATTATGATTCTAGGGTTTGAAAATTATTTTTTTTTCTTTGTACATAAAAGTAACTATGTGCTTATGTATGTATCTCTATACTACATAAACGCACTTTGGTAAAGGGTATATAAGATTCGGCACAGGCGAATATAGCACTCTTACTTGTTTTTTTTTTTTTTTGAAATTACACTGAATTCATTTGATTGTTTGTGGTTTTAATTTCAAATATGTGTGTGTAGTAAGTATATGGGGATTTTTGTTTAAATATCAATTTACTGGATATTTGATGTTTGTTTTTCAATTATCTTATAAATGTAGTAAAGAGTATGTTTATTATGACTTGCATTTTTACAGTTGATCAGTTTAAATAATGTTGGAATTTTATTATTTGTCATATGAGATTGTTTCTATTCGCATCATAAAACGAAACTAAATGGGAAGAGTTTTACAGGAAATTTATTTTGAAAAAAAAAAATATTTAATATGAAGTGGGGCAGCTACATATATTAATTTTTTTTATACAGACATCGTCAATGTTTCCTAAAAAATTACATTTTTCTAACCGCATCCATGGAATGCGTTTGAAGCTGCGTATTCTATATATCGCGAGCCATAACCGCCAAAGAAAGCTTAACCTACAAATTTTTTAAGACCTCGTTTTTTACGAAAATTGATTATTTACGATCGCAAATAATCGATTTTGGCACATACGATTGTGCTTATCGCACCAGCGGTATTCCATGGCCAGATGTGGTGCTATTTTTTTTTTCCAAAAAGTTTATACAAATTTATTTTTTAGTTATTATTGTTCCAACTTCATTTGTTTCTATATTTTATGATTTTTTAAATGAGACTTTAAAGTTCGCGCAAGAAGACACAAGTACAACAATTCTAGTCCCGAAATATCCGATCTTACAATTCCGATATTGTAATCAGAGAATTACAAAAGTATGCTTTTAAGTACTTTTTGAGTATTGGTCGTCAAACAACTATGAATGCGTACAGCTAAAAATTAAGAAAAACACAGTCATATACAAACACACAAATCAATTTTAAACTGAATACTTATAACTATAAACATCACACAACTATGTTTGTACACATTTTTTATACTACGCAGCGCGAACAACTATAACTAAAAATTATAAACTTTATGAACTGCATTCATACGCATAATAATAAAAATACTCCGACTATTAATCGGCTACACACGCGTGTATACAGAGCTATTTTATTCGCACACACACACACACATAAAATATGTTAACAAATACTGAGACATACTCCCATACATTTTCTTAGCCATTTTATATACACAAATTTATGTACACTATGGCATATGACGAATAAATATCCCAAGTATCATGCGTATATTTTTATGTCTGGCAAAATAGTTTGATTATAAGCATACTCCAACTATAAGTATAACAGCGAGTCAATGCGTTTGATACGCATGTTTTTTTTTAATACATGTATTTATTTATTGTATCTTCAAATATGAACTAACAATAAGTATTCAAATCTTAAATCTAGAATATAATTATTAGGCCCGACCACTGTCAGACATAAACTTAGTGATAGTTATAAATAATACATAAGTAGTGATAATCAAAAAGGAAAAAAAGTATTTTCAAGTAGTCCCATCTGGAGTGTTGAGTATAAGTAAGAGCCCTTGTGTTCCTCTTTTTTAGGCGGATGTGTCCAGTAAAGTTCAAAATATTACGAGCAAGCGGATTAGGATGTGATTCGAGTTTTGTTAAATATTTGTCTGCGTATTTTGCAATTTCTTCAATCACTAGTGGCATATTCAAATCACGATGTATATTTGAATTTCTGATGTACCATGGAGCCGAAGTTATCATACGTAAAATTTTGTTTTGCCTTCGTTGGATTCTCTCGACATTGGAAGCTGAAGCAGCGCCCCATAGTTGAATTTCGTAGCATCATATAGGTTTCAAAAGTGACTTGTATATCAAAAGTTTGCAATCTAGACTGAGAGTTGAATTTCTACCAATCAGCCAATGTATCTGAGTTAATTTTAGTTTCATTTGTGTTTGTGTTGTTTCCATGTAAGCCGTCGATCAAGGTGTATACGAAGGCAATTTACATGTGAATGTTGAGGAACAATTTGATTATTGATTCTAATGGGGGAACAAGTATCTTTTCGTAGAGTAAATGTTACCTGCGCACACTTCTGCTCATTTACTTTAATTCTCCATAGCTTTAACCATAATTCCAGCTGGGTAATATGTTCCTGGAGATATCGGGATACCTCGTGGGGGTTTTCGTGCATGCTAAAGAAGGCTGTATCATCCGCAAAAGTAGATGTATGTATTTTAGTGCTAACAGGCATATCACAAGTATAAATCAAATACAAAACTGGTTCCAGTATACTCCCCTGTGGCACTCCGGCAGATATAGATTCGGGAACACTCATGAAGTCTCCTTCCACAACAATGAATTTCCGGGATAGAATATAACTTTCCAATAGCTTTAGAAAATTTATTGGTAGATATGTCTTCAATTTTAAAATTAGGCCTTCATGCCATACTTTATCAAATGCCTGAGAAACATCAATAAAGAGAGTAGAACAATACTTCTTTTCTTCAAATGTTCTTCTTATAACTTGAACCAATCTATGCGTTTGTTCAATGGTACTATGCTGACTTCTAAAACCAAATTGATGGTCCGGTATGCACCCACTATCACTTAGAATTGGGGACAATTTTGTCATGAGCAGCTTTTCGAAAAGCTTTGATATTGTTGATAGTAAACTTATTGGCCTGTAAGACTCAGCTTTGGTAAGATATTTGCCCGGCTTTGGAATCATTTTGATCTTGCCAAGCTTTCAGCTGTGTGGATAATACTCTAGTCGTAATATGGCATTAAAAATAAATAGTAAGATTCTACTTGCAGTGCGAGGCAGATTCATCAGCATCATGTTACTAATACCATCAATACCTGGAGCTTTCTTCGGGTTGAGCTCAGCAATTAGTTTATGTACAGCACGCATCTTAAACTTTAAGGGTCGAGGGGGTAGAGCAACTACACTCGGCAAATCAGCAGCACAAGTACATGTATTTGGGGTAAAAACGGATTTTAAATGCTCAACAAAAATTTTACCTTTTTCAGTATCGCTTCTTGCCCAATCACCGGTCGAAGTGCGCAGAGGTGGTTTAAACTCAACGGGTCTTTTAAGCTTTTTAGTAGCGCGCCACAAGGAGTAATTAGATGCTGGTGTGACATCGAGACTTTCAAGATAATTTCTAAGAGATGCAGTTTTCTCAGATGCAAGCAACTCTTGGAGTCGTTTCGTGCACTCTTTAAATCTAATTTTATTTTTGGGTGATCTGTGCTGTTGCCATTCCCTTCTAGCTCTTCTTTTTTCACGTACGAGACTTTCAATGTCTGTAGAATAAATTTTATTAAACCCCTGTCTGCAGATGGGAGGTAGTGGCATGTTCAACAGCCTGTTTAATATTCTCGTTGAGATTGACAATGTTAGATTCAATATCATCTGGTGTTCTTAGCTTAATATTTTCCGTACAATGACTACTAAGGTATTTTTTGAACCCCAGCCAATTAATACGATTTATCATCTTCATATATGGATGAGGTAAGTCACTTCTTAATGGACTACAAATTGTAATGATCGTCGGAGAGTGATCGGACGAGAGATCTAGAGAAGCTTGAACTTGAATTAAATCCCTAGAGATATTGTTTATGACGCCGAAATCTATAACATCCGGGATTTTTGTATGTCAGTAGGCCAATAAGTGGGCTCCCCACTCGAAATGACGTCCAAGTCCATTTTTGCAATTGTGTTGAACAACGCTCTACCTCTGGTAGTAGTAAGACGCGAATCCCAGAACGTATGTTTTGCATTGTAGTCGCCAGCTGCTACAAAACAAGGTCCAAGGGATTTGTAGAAATTCTCGTATTGATCCTCAGTGATTGAAAATCTGGGAGGGGAGTAAATTAATGATATCACGAAATTTGTATAAAAATGTTCAATGCCAATATTTGTTGCTGGTAGATGTTTTTCACATATGTTGTCAAGAATATAGTGCTTGAGTCTTGACTTTATTAGAATAGCTGATCCACCACACGCTCTTCCTCTAGGGTCCTTTGTATCATATAATGTGTAGCCATTCATTGCTTCTAGAAGTCAAATGAGTCTCAGAGACCAACATTACATCAATATTTTTTTCCGTAAGGAAGTGCTCAAGTTCATTTTTATGTTGGCGAATGCCGTTTGCGTTCCAGAAACATATTTTTAACGTGTTCATGGCTTGTTAATTAATGCTTGAAGCATTGTGTTCTGCATTCGTAGCATTTCTTGCATCATGCTAGTCATATTTGTTGTAAAGTTGTTTATAGTTTGCACCAGATTATCAATAGTGGTTTCAAGGCGACTGAAATTAAAGCTCGAGTTTGCATTTGCTGAATTATTTAGTGGTGAAACATTTTGTGTGGGAATTGAATTTGTCTTAGCAGCATCTGCATACGATACACGGGAAGTGACTGGTTGGCTCATTTGCGCAAAAGTGGCGGAGTAAGCGTTTTCTGATTGAGCTGGAGCTAACTTAGGTTTTTGCACCATAGTCTGTTTGACGAAAGAGTACACAGGACATCCTCTGTAGTTAGCGGTGTGATTACCTCCACAATTACTGCATTTTTAATCACTTTGAACTTTTGGCTTATTGCAACTAGCTGTGCCATGCAATTCGCTGCACACAACACAAACAGAGGGCAAATTGCAGTATGTTTTTGTATGGCCATATTCTTGGCAGTTATGGCACTGTACAGGACATGAACGCTTATGTGGCTCTTCAACTGTGATTTTTCGGTACAAGAGGTATTTTAAATCATTTTTTCTTAATTTTATATCATTTGGCTCAAGTTCAACTCGAAATAGAGGTTGGGGAATCCTCTCCCTATTTATTATGTTAGATACATTTTTTACCTTAAATCCCTGGAGGACGAGTGCATCTTTTATTTCTTCAGGAACAACATAGGAATCTATGCCCTTCAATACGATCTGCAGGCCTTTAGCACTCTTAAGCTGGTATGTGTAGAAACTTGTTTTATTTTTTTAAATTCAGAAACCATTTTGCGGAAATCTTTTTCGTCTTAAATTTGAATTTTCGTTTCATCGATGTTGCCACGTTTTATTGAAACAATGTGAAATTTATTCTCACCAATGACCGAAATTAATTTTTTAATAAGGGCATTTGAATTTTTTTCTCTCAAATAGATTGGTGGCGGCTTGGATGTTTTATTCGTGGATACCTCGGTTTAAAGCGGTTTTGGCGATTAGTTGAGGCTGCGCTGTTATCCCTAGACATTTTTGGAGCAGATGAAATTTTTGAAGAATTCGTGCTTCGCCCACGCTTTACCTCGGTTATATATTCCGACTTGTACCTTGGGTTTTGATCTGCAGTTATCTGTAGTGATGACTTTGTTAAGTGATGAACACGAGCCTGAAGGGGATGCTATTACTGACTTATATGAAGAAGTACTAGGCAACTGTAATGTTAATGAATCACTACTATTTGGCATTGGACAAAGCGAAGTTGATCGCTGACGAAAAATTGACTCTGCCGTTAACAAAAAGACTTTCATCAGGTTTATTATTTATATTGTTTTCATTAAGAGTTTCAGAACTCACAGTAAAATAAGCATTTCTGCCGTTAGAACTTACTGATACGCATGTGCGTTTTTATTTTTATTTGTAGCGTATTTTAGTCTTTTAGAATCGGCTATAGTCCCACTTGCTTGAGATAAAATATTCGATCGTACGTATATAGGCAGTTATTGAAATGAAGACTATTTGCTTATGTTCGTTTTATTTTGATTACTATTGTCATTCGCTATAGGGAATCCACAAGTACATTTGTAGCAACCCTCGTAATAGTTTCTTATCTAAAAAGGTTTAAAGAAAAAAAGTTTTTGTTTCGTAATGAAAATGCGGACATTCTTAAGAACATTATAAATGGCTTTTCATTAATTTTATCATTTTTCTAAGTGCCGGCAGATATTTGTTACTTGTATGTTGGAACCGCATTGGCCTTTGAATTAAAAAATAATTGTATACAAAGTTGATAAGCTGCTATAAAAATATTAAATTTAATTTTAAAATAGTGCAAAAAATAATTGAGATGTCGTCGGCAATACATATGTACATATGTTTGTACATATGTACATACTCTAATATATATTCTGGCATTCAAATGGGTTTTTTTAATTAAAAATGTAAATAAATACATAAGTACTCATGTATGTGAATGTTAATGTGTATTGTAGTTGGATAAAACATATTTTGGACACACTTTCTCACATAAGAAATTGATATAAATTAATTTATAATATTTTTGAGCGAGTAGCCACAGTATCGAAAAATTCTTTAAAAGAACATTGTGGGGCTGCCGCGAATATCATCCGATATTACATATGAAGTGTTCATGTTCATGAAGTAGCATAAGTCACTACTACTAAAACAAAAACATTTAGTTTGCTTACATTAATAGATATTAAAAAATTCGTACCCATTAGATCCCTGCACAAGACCACTTACAAGAAAACTAAAAAATATTTTGGCTAGGCGATTTTGGCGATTTTTGACATTAAATTTACGAAAAGGATCAAAATAAATGAGTGGCCGGTGCATGTACATTTTTGTTTTAGTGAAAGGTGTTATGAATTAAAATATTTATTAGACCCCTGAAAAAAAACCATTTCAAAGAGGTTTTAAGACATGAGGGATTTTTCAAATCCTTTAATACAGCGAAATCTTTGAAAATAAACGCTAAACAACACTGTTGGCAAGACTTTTGTTTCCATTATTGCAGTTATAGGAGGAAAGAAGAAAATACTTCGTGACGGAAAAATTTGTGATGCATGCTTCTTCATACGCATGGGCGCGTATACAAGCATCATGCATGCACATACGCACACACGTTGTGTGTATGATCCCTGTCGGATAATGTGTGGTTGACTACAAAAATAGTTAACTTATGGTTAACTTTTCTTATACTGACTAAAAGCTAGCTGCAAAGTCATCCAGAACAAATCCAAAATTAATTCCTAAGTTGAGTACGTAGTCGAATTTGGTGAGAGCCAACAAATTTATTCTCAGCTACTTTAAAACTCATTTCAGTTTTATATTAATATTTTGCTGTTGTTATTTTAGATGACAGCTTAGCCGAGTGGTAGCGCGTTGAGTACACAACGTGTGATGTTACATGTTCGAGCCCCAGAAATTTTTTTTAATTTACTGACCACTAGGTGTTTTGAAAAAGCAACTTTAAGTTAGCTTAAAGTAGTGCAGAGTGAGACAATAAACTACCGCCTAGGACATCGCAATGTTAAAATAGTCAGTTGATTACATTGCAAAGTAATCCAAGTGTCAGTCAGTACTAGTTGCGAAATAGTTAGCTTAAAGTTAGTTTAAAGTTAGCCAAATTTCCGATAGGGATCTTTTATTTTTCTGCGCACATACAAACGAACACACATGCATTGACATTAGTTGTGTGAGCTTGCTTTAAAAAACAACCACCATCTTTCACACACACACACACACACACACACACACAGTCAAACGTACAATATGCAAAATAACAAGCGTACACGCATCAACATTACTTCTTTTTAATTTTTGTTACGAACAAGAAGTCTTCTCGACATCGCTTGTAAACACTCATTTAGACGTACATCAATACATCCAGAGTCCTTCGCTTATTAAACGACAGTATTTATTTTTGGTTTAGTATAATTCATGCTACGACAACACATTTAAAAAACAAGACGTATTTACATTTCAATACAGTTTACGCAGCCCTCCAGTACCCATTCATATGTAAACTTTCAAAACGAGGAGTCAATGGTTAGACTCTTGCTATTTTTTTTGTTCTCGTCTATTTCCTACAGTGTAATTTGCTTAGCAGCACTTTATGCTGGATATTTATAATTTTTCCCTTTACGATTCCTCACAATTCATATTTCGACTTTTCAATTTTCCCCCTATGAAAACAAGTTCAATGGTCATCATTTTGTATGTTAATAAAATTATGATACCAGCAGCATTATAATTTACACATCAACATCAGAAACGAGCAATGAGACAGAATTCCAGGGAAATTCTAATCATTGTTACAATATGAAATGTAAAATTGTAATGGTTGAATGAATGAAAGTGTGCTCTGCTGGAAAAGACGTAGATGATGATGATGATGACGATGATGATGAATATGAGTTATGATATTATCAATATATTTGATGTTGAACACCAATAATCCTTTGGATGAGACATGAATTGTTTTAAAAGTTTAAGGCATTGCAATGACAAGTAGAATTTAACACATGTGTTTGTGAATGTTAAAAAAAAATTAAGAAATGTTAAAGATTTAGATTTACTAAATTGAGAATATGACTATGAGTGAAACCACGATTATTTCTAGAAAAATTTCAATGCGCAATAATTATTCCAATACTCGAAGAATTTTTTATGGTATTAATTTGAACCAGAGCTGTTAAATTTCGATTACGATTAGTAATCAATTAGGCTACATTTAAAAAAATTTTACTGATTATATAATTCCCTTTTAAAGAATTTCTTATAAATAATTCATTACAATTACTAATAATCGAAAAGTAATCTGAATTCATAGTAATTACAACAAAATAACAAAAGGAATTAAAAGCAATCTTTAAATATAATCGGATTATATTTTGATTACTTTTGATTCTTTTTGATTATTTTGTTGTAATTTCAATTAATTTAGATTACTTAATCGTGCGAAACTGAATATAATCGTAATTTAATCATTACTTCACCTTTAAAAAAAATAATCAAATTAGTAATCAGTACGATTACTAATCATTGCTGAACAGTTATGATTTGAACCAGCAAGAGTCGACAGCTTGGAGTACAACATTATTCATGTTGTTCGTGACAAACGTCCAGCAAGGTTAAAAAAATGGGAGGTGCAGGCCATAATTTGGATATCGCGAATTGCGATTCGTCAAGAATAACCGCGGTAGCCATCAGAGAATGACAGATGTGCAATTGCTTTACGTGAGTACCTGCCATTACGGCCCAATCTCACGTGTGCCAAAGCACTGGGTGTGGGTTAGACGCCAGACCAACGCCCCCATGCACCCTTTTAGAATGAACCTATGGCCCACTCCATAAGGCACATAGGTTGCAATATTTCAATATAGTTAACCCTGTTCTATATTCAAGTACCTTGCTGAGGTACTTTGAGCTATCTAAACTCTGCTGCTATGTCCGTGCCCATAGCAGCTCTGTTGCATGGCAACAGCACCTAGAATAGTGTCTGGCTGACCGCGTCAGATCAACCACTAGCATTGATTTCACACTGGGAAGCCAAGACTATTCTCCCAGCGATTTTGGTAGCAACCACAACCACCACGATAATTCTCCGGCTTCCACGCTATGGTGTTGTGTATACACCTTAGCGAGGTCCCCAAGAAAATTCCTCAACTATTGCCGGCACAGCTAACCACTCATCCATAATGAACGTATGCCTGTGTCGCCAAATAACCAGTGCCTACTCCACACATACCAAAATCATCCCTTTAACCCCGTGGGGTAAACCCCGTAGGGTAAACACCGTGGGGTAGGACGAACTCGGCATTTTAGCAAAGGAAACTGACGACCGCTACATGCACTCAAAACTTCAGAGCAGCGAGGACCACTTACGCGAGAAGAATGCAAGCTCGCCGCCAAGATCCTGTGCCTACTACAATCGATCATGCTTGATAAACGCCAAAAGGTCCGTCAGTGGAAAAAGCTACATTACCCTAGCTGGGGCCCCGGGATTGCCACACCCGTAGTCTATAAATAGACTCCCCTGGGGGTCATCAGAGAATGAAAATAATAAATCTTCACATCATATTATTTGTACGCTCACAAATTTACTCTGAAGCAGCTACGATTCTAGCCGATTACAGCATACTTCGTTTATACAAAAATAAAAATATATATATATGCTGCAAGTATAAATAAAAAGGCACATGCGTATCAAACGCATTAACTCTCTCTCTCTCTCTCTCTCTCATACTTACAGTCTGAGTTATGTTTATACACAGACTAGGGACGTTTATTCGGAGAAAAAAATAATATGCATATGATACTCGGGATATTTATTCATCATTAGCCACTTTATATACATTTGTGTATGTAAACTTGAGTGGAAAATGTGTGTTTTAAAAAATACTTTATGGGCTTGTATAAATAAAATAGCCCTGTATATACGCATGTGTAGTCGATTAATAGGCAGAGTATTTTTATATTCATTCATGTGATTTCAGCTCACATAGTAGTTTATCTAATTTTGCTGTCATTTGTTTAGCTTTATATAAAAAAATTTGTATAAACATAGTCTTTGTATGTTTATGGTTATACGTATTCGACTTAAAACTAATGTTTACATGTGAGCGTGTTTTTTTATTTTTTGCTGCACGAATTCATAGTTTTTAGACGTTCAATACTCAAAGAGTACTTAAAACTATACTTTTGTCATTCTCTGGTGACCATATGCCCGAAATAATTTTCAAATATCAAAGTCAAGTCTTTGGATTAAAATGTATTTTATTTTTGTTAAATTTAACAGTTTAAAACTCGAGTAATTGATAACCCTATTAGATGAATATGTTAATTGTTGAAAAAATATTTAAACGAATGATGCTGGTACCTTTAAAAATTTCTTTTTTTCTCTTGACGATAAATCAGCAGAATAAACAAATTTGTCAGGAGGAAAATATATATTAGAAATTACTTTCTGTTGTAAAACTGCACAAGTTCTATGTAAATAAAGTAAATTCATTTAAATTTCAATTGAAATGTGTACAAAAATTTTAAAAGCTCGTTTTGTAGTGGCTGAGGTAAATTTTATGTTTGAGTTGGTGCATTTAGAGGTTTTAATTTTTTTAGTTTAAAAAAATCATTCAAGCATAAAATGAATATTGAGTTCTTTATTCAGTATATAAGAAAAACAAAAGATTTTCAAGCAAAATGAATAAGCGAACATTAAAGATTTGGAATCACAAAAGAGAAACGAGATTATTTGAGAGCAAAATTCTAATATTAATTTGTTTTTAACTTGTTAAGTACTCGTATGTATAATCTGAAAAACAATAGTTGTAGTTAATCAGTATATTATTATTTAATAACGTTTATTTTTAGATGAACTTATTGAAGATCACTTTAACCATATTTCTATCACACCTCCCTAAAATTTCAAGAGCATTTTGTTAAGTTTTTATACATAAGTATAACATTCAGTGCACACATAAACAGCTTTTTCAGGTTCAAGAACACTTGTTTTAAAATTTTAATAATTTTGTTGGTGTATTTAAAGCAAATGTTTGTGCAAATTTATTTGCACTTTTCAGGCAAAATTTTAAAATGTGAAGAAAAAAATTAAATAAAAAGAAAAAAAGTTTAAATTAAGGAAAAAGATCTTGAAAATTAAAAAAAACACACACCTGTTGCTCAATTGGCTTTTAGTAAACAGTTAAAAGCGAACTTTTGCTTAATATATAATTTAAAGTTTTATTGCCAAAAATTACAAACAGTGGAGTTTGGCTATAGCTAATAGTGCGGTCGGTAGCTTTTAATTTCTTTTCGTTATAAGTGAAGTTCATTATAACCGTATTAAATAGTGTCATGAAAATTAAAGCAATTAGCTAAACCTAAACATAAAACATACTTTCGTTAAATTTGAAAAAAATTAAAGAGTCTTCCGATAGGCAGTTACAATCTTTGACAGTTGATAGTGGCCTTGTTGTTGACGCTATATCGGCCAAATTGGCTGTCATTTATTCAGTTTGTATTGCCTTATTACCATGGACGAAGAAAGCTTTCAACAATATATTCAAATAATAAATTTGTTATATAAAAATGGTTGTTCTGTTCGGGAAATATTGCGGATGATTTGTGCCTCCAAGAGGGCTATTCACAGTCTGGTGGTTCAGCAAACGATCAACTAACGTTGGTCGTCGCTGAAAACATCGATGCTGTTCAGGAAAATCCGCTGCAGTTGGGAAGTTGGTGACTAACCCTAGTTTTTATCAAAAAATCATTTACAGTGATAATGCTGAATTGTCGAATTTTAAGACGATATAAATGATATCCAAAAGCGTCCAATGCAACCAGTGCGGATTTTGGGCTGGCGACGTCTGCGACGTTGGCTTTCAACGGCGAGCTCTATAGGTCGATGATTACCAATTTTTTTTTCGCAAGAACGACACACAGTGGGATGATTTCATACATTTATGTGCAAAAACTATAAAGAATGGTCCTAGCTCATTAAAAGTTGGCATGAAGCATAACATTGACTAAATTAAGTAATCAAACTAAAAAAACAACTTTAAAAATAAACACTAAACAGTTAAAAATAATTAAGATTTAGTTAAATAAAATATTTTTATATTTGTTACCTATAATGCCACTCGAGGTCGGTTAGCAAATTCTATATTTACTTATATGTACTTATGTGCGTTTAGTTTTCATTGTTATTGTCACCGACTTTGATTATAGATAACACATTTAAATACATTTTATTTAACTAAATGTAAATTATTTGCTAGAAGCTCTAAATGGACTGACGATCTTACAATTGTAAGAGTCGTTGAGTAAAATAAAAAAAAATATAAAAAATTATTTGTCACCATTTTGGTGGTTATTTTGAAATTCGGTTTAATTTTATTTGAAAAAGTTTTAGTTTAAAATTTTTGCTGCCATACTTATATTTTTATGGGCGTGGTCATGCCCGCATTTAAAAATTCAACCTTTTAGAGCTCAAGGTGTTTGTGCCAAGTTTCGTAAGAATCAGGTCAGATAAAAGTACGTGAAATATAATAATTATCTTTAATGGGCGTGGCTCCGCCCACTTTTTAAGCACAAAATTGTGTGATTCTTAAAGCTGAAACTCTTTGCCAAGTTTCCTAGCAATCGATAAGTACAAATACATATAATTTATTACTAACCTTTCATGGGTGTAGCCCCGCCCACTTTTTTGAATGCAAGATTAAGTATTTTTACGAGCTCATGGTGTGCACCAAGTTTCCTAAAAAGCGATGAAGTAGAAGCACGTAAAATATGATAATACATTTTAGTGGGCGTGGCCCCACCAACTTTTTTGAATGCAAGATTGTATCTTTTTAAAACCTCAGGGTGTGTGCGACGTTTCGTAAAAATTAGTTTAGTACAAGCATAAATGCGAGTATAATATTAAAGTCCACTAGGCGTGGTCCTGCACACTGTTTTAAATTCAAGATTGTGTCTTTTTAAGAGCTCAGGGTGTGTGCCAAGTTTCGTAAGAATCGCTCAAATAGAAGCACGTGAAATATAATATTAAGTTTTATTGAACTTTGAGATTGTGTCGTTAAGAAATCCCAATGTGCTGTGTAAGTTTCGCACTAATAAAATAAGCAAAGTATTATAAAATCAAGTTAAAAATTAATAGGCGTTCACCGCCCACTTTTTAACAAAGGCATTAAAATGGAAGCTATACCCTCTCGGACAATGAATGAAGTTTTGCAATCGGTCTAAAATAAACCGAATTATGAAATAACAGTTCAAAAAAAATATTTTTTTGCGAATTGATAACTTCTTTCTTTTTTGAAGTCGGTTAAAACTTTAATTTTTGACCACCAGCCATGCTATCCAAATTAATTATTACGTATACAATTTTTCTTATCTGAGCGGAAGTACTTAAATTTATTACACATACTTTCTAGAAAAAGAAACAATTCAGTAAAGTGCGACTCTGACTCGCCCACGAAGGGTTCCGTACGAACACTAGATATGTGATTTAATGCAAACTTCATCCTATATAATATATAGTTTTACCATTATTTCGTTTTTGGAGTCTTTTCGGTTTTTTTTTGTTTTGGCGTTTTTTGCATTTTTTCGGTTTTGGCGATTTTTTCAAGTTTTGGCTCTTTTTTTAGTTTTAACACTTTATTTTCTTGTTTAGGCGATTTTTTTCGGTTTTTGGCGTTTTTCCATTTTGGCGATTTTTTTTTATTTTTGGCGATTTTTTTCATTTTTGCGATTTTTTTTTATATAAATTTTTTTTTTAGTTTTGGCGTCATTTTCGCGTTTTGGCGACTTTTTTCGATTTTTGGCGTTTTTTTCATTTTGGCGTTTTTTTCATTTTGGCGATTTATTTTAGTGTTAGATTTTTTTTTAATTTTGGCGATTTTTTTTAATTTTTGGCAATTTTTTTTACTTAATATGTAAAATATTAATTTGGGATTATTAGTGCGTTTAAAAATTTTAAACTTAAATTGTAACAATTCCCATAAAAAACACTAATTATTAACTTGACTGCACCCGGTCAAAAAAATACTTGCGTGGCAACACTCTATTCTTAAATAGCTGTTGTTGTTATTTACATTTATTACATTACATTACATTACATTAATAGTAACAAACCAAAAAAGTTTGTCTTAAGTAGAACAAAAAATAAGCAAATTAAGTAACATGTGTATAATTAGTAAAAAGAACAAAAACGACAATGGTAAGACTGTTGTAAATATAGTGATGGTAAAATTGAGCTTACAATACAAAAAAGCTTTCAGCAAATTGAAATACGATGAATCAAAACAATTCACATATTCCATTTGCAATAATGACTGAGTATATAAAGAAGAAATCTACATCAACTGACACCACACACAGTGGACCAAACACAAAAGAACGCTGATGATGAAGGTTTAGTGGCCTTCGAAAACGGCTGGCTGTTCCGTTCAACTATGTGTTGTTAGTCAGAATATTTACAACAGACTTTGGTGTTATTTGTTCAGTAATAATTATCACATGTAATTTGGCTTAAAAAGCGATACGAACTTTAGCCCGTTCAAATCACAAGTATAGAAACATTTATTTTCTTTTACATACTCTTACGACTACAATTTGAAGCTGAAAAAAAGTCAGCCAATGTAGCAATAGTAAAGTAAGAAAATAAAAAACATGCTGATTATTGAGTTCTTGTTTCAACTTTGTTATTTGTTATTGAGCTTCTCATTTGTTTAAATGAAAGTTTATAATATAATAACTCTAGTTGTTCTAAGAAGCTTTGGGTAAAGGTTCCCTGATGATCTGCATTACCAACAGTGAAATGCGCATAGGATCCAGCTAAACCCCTCAATAATCAATTTCAATGTATTTTTAATAAAAAAATATTTTACTTAATAAGTAAAATATTAATTTGGGATTATTAGTGCGTTTAAAACTTTTAAACTTAAATTGTAACAATTCCCATAAAAAACACAAATTTTTTTTTTGGTTTGGCGATTTTATAATTTTCGTTTTTTTAGTTTTACCGGTTTTGAAAATTTCAAGTGTTTGCCTCTTACGGTTTCCAAGATATAGCAAATTGTCAAAATTACATAGTCAAAATTGCATTAACTGATGGACCACCCTTTAATTAAATTTTTTTAAATTTTAGTGTTAATTGTTGTAGTCTGTATAAAAATACACAAATTTTACAAATTTCAAGTTTCAATATACATATGTTCATACAATTGTATGTATATTACATGGGATTTTAAAATTTTTCGTTGATCGCTTTGGAACACCCTTTAATTCTCATATATTTGTTGTTGTAGCGGCCAAGGTTCTACATACTCTGTCCAAATTTCAGGTCCGTAGCTCTTACGGCTCCTGAGAAAATACCGTGTGACGGACAGACGGACAGCGTAGCGAAAACAATAGGGTTGCTTTTCACCTTTGGTGTACGGAACGCTAAAAAGGCGTATGATGAGTTGTAGCAAAATGGGCCAGTCCCACCGCGAACCGCCCTTGCAATCCAAATAGATTTTGTTCGCATAAAATTGTTTCTATCCGAGCAGAAATTTTAATATGAAATACATAAATTGTCTAGAATAGTAAAATAAGACGTATGCCTAGCGTAATTCAAATAGACCATGTCCACTGCTAATGAAACCCATAAAAAATGTAGATTAAATTTTTTTTTATATCTTCTTCATTACTCGATATATATATATATATATATATATATATATATATATATATATATATATATATATTTATATATATAGTTTTTTTAAACTGTAGCGTCACATTCCAAATCCTGTTGTGATGGCTAATGGCTTAATTGGTTAAAAAGGGTTTGATAAAACCAATAAGCGATGAAAAATGTAAGTCCTTGTCGAATCTCTATAAAATTTCTTAGAAAACATTAACCTATACTTCCTGACGTTGTTGCAGTATATGATTTGCTTGAAAATTTAAGTATATCTTGCTTAGCACTCTTGGGACTTTGCTTTGATTTTTCCAACAAAATATTTTTTTTAATAAACCATAAATGCGCATTTCATATTTAAATATATCTATATAAAAGTCGCCTATTAGATTTTTGAAATTGAGTGTTCGAAATATATGGTTTTTGACAACAAAATCCCACTGTGCGACATACACACTCTGCTTTTTAGGTTTCCGTGCACCAAAGGTGAAAAGGAACCATATTGTTTTTACTCCACTGTTCGTCACAGGCTGTTTTCTCAAGAACCGTAAGACAGCAACAAATATATGGCAGTTAAAAAGTAAAGGGTGCTCCAAAACGAGCAACGAAAACTTTTAAAATTTTATGTAATATACATACAATTATATATAGAAACTTGAAACTTTCAAAGTTAATGTATTTTTATACAGATTACAACAATTAACACCAAAATAAAAAAAAAATAAAGGTTGTTCCATCAGTTAAAATTATTTTGACAACTTGTTGTGTCTCACAAACCGTAAGAGGCAAACCCTTGAAATATTTAAAAACGCTAAAACTAACAAATTCCAAAATTATCAAATCACCAAACTGAAAAATATTGCCAAAAGCCGAAAAACGCCAAATCGAAAAAAATCGCCAAACTGGAAAAAATGTCTACAAATAAAAATCGCCAAAAAAACGCCAAAATGGAAAAAATCCACACAATGAAAAAAAAAAACGAAAGAATTGCCAAAATGAAAAAAGCGCCAAAACTAAAAAAAGCTCCAATACTAAAAAAAAAAAACGCCAAGACTAAAAAAAAAACGCCAAAATCCAAAAAAATTCCAAAAACGAAAAAATGCCAGGACTATTTATTATATAGGCTAAAGTTCGATTAGTATTACATACTCGTATCTGGTGTTCGTATGGAACCCTTCGTGTGCGAGTCAAAGTGGCACTTAACTGAATATACTTTTTAAGTCAACTTAAGAAGCGCTTAATGAATGAGTCTTTACTTATTTATTTTTAGATTAAGAGAGTGTATTAATTTCGATACAGTTTTGCGTACAGGCTTAAAAGAAGAGTGCATTAGAATTAAAAAATTTGTTATAACAGGAATTCGCTATAAAGGTATAAATTTGTAAGAATTACTTATGCAAAAATCTTGGTACCGGGAGAAGTTGTTCGTTATACCCCATAATTCGTTATAACAAAATTCATTCGTAAATAAACTTTTAGTTGAAATGCAAAACAGATATCTGCTTTTTGTTTTGAACTAAAAAAATTAAAAAAAAAAATAATTCAAAATAAAAGCAGAAAACAAGTGTCTTAATTTTTTCTTTTGTGTGTTTATTGCATTAAAATTTTTTTAAATTATGGAAACAAAAACAATTAAATTGCAATCAAGATATACAGAAGCGAATAAAATATTTAACAAATCTATAAATATAATAATTATTAGTAATATTTTTTATTTTGTTAATATTGGGTGTTTATTTTTTCTTTGATCAGTTTTCATTAATTGATAATGAAATGAACAGGTGAGTATGGAAAGGTTTTATTTTGCTCCGCTCGAGTTATATATATTATATTAATTTTTGATTTTTTTTGCACTGAAAAGATAAAACAAAGTTTTATTGTAATACTTTTTTATAATTTTAACAGTTTTTTTTCCAAAAAATTTAAATTTCAGTGTTTCGTTTTTGATTGATTTAAACTTCCCGATATCGTGATTTCACTCCTATTTTCTATTCTGATAATATTTACGATAATGTTCGTGTGCAACAATAATCGTTTCATTATTCTGTTCAATAGATTTTGTTATTTTTTTTGTATATTTAACCGACTTAAAAAAAGTTGGGGGTTATCAATTCGAATTTTAGACCGATTGTAAAAATTCTCTTCTTGTCTAAGAGGGAATAGCTTCCAATTGGTCCTATTGTAAAAAGAGTAGGCGGGGGTAGGGGGACACGCTCACAAATTTTTTAATCTGATTTTATGATATTTTACTTATTATAGCCATGCTATTTATATCACGATACAGGAGCTGGGACGTAATTTTTGTAATAAAAATAATCGACACTATTACAGTTATAAATTTATTATTGTTTTGATTTCTCTGTGCTTAAAAAACCCTTACAACAAATTTTTTTGTTTTGTTTCATTCTTTGAAGTGAGTGAAACAAAAACAATGCAGAAGGATATCTCAATTTATTTTACACATGAGCACAAACAAGAGAACGCAGCCGATCGGCTGTAAGCCAGCTAAATAAAAGAAAAAAATAATGGGATTTTTTTTTTTTTTTTTTTGGAATGGAAACATTTTGAAATATTTGCGGTGAATTTTACATCATCGTATAAAATAATTTTTGTGCATTTTTATTTATCGTATTAAGAAGCTTCTCTTCTTTTCCTTTTTTTTTTTGATTGCTGCGAAACAAAGCAAACACCTTTGGTTCTTGTAATTACACAATTTTATAGTTGAAAAAATGGTTGGGGCTACGCCCATTAAAATTTATTATTATATTTTACGCGGTTCTACTCAACCGAGTTTTGCGAAACTTAGTACACACATTGAGGTCTAATATATGCTCAATCTTCCATTTAAAAAAATGGGTGTGGTCATGCCCATTGAAATTTAATTTTATTTTTCACATACTTCTTCTTAACCAACATATTTTCAATTTTTTTTTGTTTGAAAGAGAGTACTTCCAGTTTGGTCTGATAATTTTTTTTCGAAAATATTCTGTCAGATCTTTGCATTAGAGTCCGTTTTTATGGCAGAATTACTTTTTAAAAGAATTAGTACAAATATTTTGAGTCTAATGAAATTTTCCAGCGTCTAAAATAGAAAAATGTTTTTTTTTGTATTATGTGCGCTTTTCTGTTTCTGCCAATAAAATAAATTGAACAATTTTAAAATAATATAATTGCTTACTTTAAGAAATTAACATATACTTACATACATATTTACATACATACATATTAGTTTATTCAAATATTTACTGGAACTTTCTTGCTTTTAATATAATATGCAAAGCCAATCAATTTTGAAAGCAAAGCAGAAGCAGAATCAGCACTCGTGTACTTTTTTGTTTATCTTATTTGATTTATTTTTCTTACAAATGATAGACTTTCTAATTTTATTTATTGTTTTTACCAAACTTAAAATGAATTTTGTTAAGAACACGTGCCAGAAAATATTAAATCAATCCAATTGTCGAAAGTGGCAAACGATGTATTGAAAAAAATTTTTTTTGTGGAAAATAAATTGCTGAAATGCATTAGAATTCGAATTTGCCACTTTTACGATTTGCCTCTTTTATGAGGTATTAAAAACAAGATATTAAAAGAAATTAAAAAATTATCGCATAATAAAATAAAGTAATTTGATGTTTTAGTAGCATAAATGCATAAGAAATTTAAATATTACTGGTGAGTAAAAAGAAAATTTTTCTGGCGTTTTAATTTTTACGTTAGAATCTAGATTTCTCCTTTTTGCAATACCATATTGAATTTAAGTACTCACATGCATAAATTCTGCTGCTAAAAATGGAAAAACAAAAAATATTAATTGTTAGTTTTTAAAGGCCGTTTTTGCAGTTTTATGTTGGCAGAAATGTTTTGCCACATTTTTATACATAAACAGAGTTACCAACTGACATTACTTTTTTTTTAAATTTTTCTTACCAATACACATATGTATTGGGAATTCAAGACCATATAAAATTTAGTGCGCATAATTTAGAAATTCGGTTATGGTTCAGTTGTGCCAGATTTTAATTCCAGCTAAAAATAAAGCTTTTCTCAAATAATTCTACCAAAAAAAACCCGGCTTCAATGCAAAGATCTGCTAGAACAGTTTTGAAAACAATTTGTGGGATCAAACTGGAAGTAAACTCTCTCAAACAAAAAAAAAAATTTGAAAATCTTAAAATTAAATTTTAATGGGAGTACTTTCGCCCATTTTTTTAAATGGAAGATTGTGTCTATTTTACAGCTCAAGGTGTGTGGTGAGTTTTATAAAAATCGGTTAAGTAGAACCGCGTGAAATATTATAATTAATTTTAATGGGCGTAAGTAACACTGCCCATTTTTTCAACTTTCAATTTGTGTATTTACAAGAACCAAAGGTGTTTGATAAGTTTTACAGCAATCAAATAAGTAGAATATCATAAAATTAAATTAAAAAATTTTGGGCGTTTCTTAGCCCTTTTTTACAATCGGACCAATAGGAAGCTAAAAAATAATTTTATAATCGGTCAAAAATGTACCGAGTTATGATGGTTAGGATAGGTTAGCTTAGCAGGCTGCTGGCAAGGAAAAGTAGAAAATTAGAGTCCAGCTCACTTGCATCAAATAAATTGATCCCTTTGTGCTACTTTTAAGTTGAAAGAAGATAGAAATAGTAGGAGAGCAAGAGTAGGGTGAGAAGGGTAGAAAGTAGAAAAGAGATAAAAGATTGTTCAAGGGGGTGCGAGGTCAGAGTGGGTCAAGAAATTTGGCTAGGGGATGGGGGTCAGCGATTATACCAGCCACTATTCCTGTTTTCGAGCCTGATTTCCGATAACTGGGATAAGCTTCCGAATGATATTCTGCTAAGGGGGTGCAGACGGAGATCCTCCAGAGCGGGATAAGGACACAGGAGTTGCAGGATACTTTCCTCCTCTTCCTCGTCATTGCAACTGTAGCAGTAATCGTTATACGGGAGACCCATATGTTTAGTATGGGTTCCGAAGGTACAGTGACCGGTCAGCGTGGCCACGATGTTCCTCAAGTGCTTCCTATTAAAGTTCATGAGATTTTTCGTTCTACGGAAGTCCAGACGTGGCCAGTGGGCTCTCGCTATTGCACAGGTAGGCTCATTTGAGCCAATTCAAGAAAAGTAACATAGAAAAGTTAATAGCAGGATGAGAGTGGGAAACCACAGAGATTGTCGATATCGACTTCTCTTAGTAGAGTTCCTTTTTGCTGCAAAATTTTTAATCTAATTTATCTTTTTACGACTTGGTTGCACTATCTGACGTATGTGAAGAGATTTTAGTCGCACGCACATATCAGATGTATATGGATGCCTTAAGACATTTCTCTAAAAGCAAGAATATCATTCAACATATCGTCCCTACCACGTCAAACTATCCAATATGCAAATTTGAAATTTTCAGAAGAGCACGAAGCCCCGTCAATTATGAATTTAAAGTCGGCTTATTCCTAAAAGTGCAGTGCTTATAATATTTCTTATTAAGTTATCTATCGTCCATGAGAATTTCAGCATTCTTAAACTAGACATATCGTAGGAATTTGGATACCAAGATAACAAATTTAAAAAACCAATTTTGCATATTGAATAGTTCGACGTGGTAGAGACGATACCAATTCCTTAAATCTGAAATATCGTACTCGTATGTAGCAAAAGTCCAATTTTCAAGCCATGATTTTTAGTTTCTATAAGATCAACTACACATTTTCTAGGTGGTTCTATACATTTTCACCTTTTTTGGAGAAAAATAAATATTAACAGGCGATGTCAGAGGCTTCTCGCTATTACACAGGTGAACTCATTGCGCCATCTGTTTTGAGCTAATTCAAGAATAGTCTCCAGCAGGATGAGAGTGGGGGACCACAAAATATTGTCGATATCGACCGTTCTTTGCCAGTTCATCCGCAACTATGTTTCCCGAAATAGTCCCATGTCCATGCACCCAGTTTAACAAGATATTTGAGTGCTGCGCAAGTTCATACAGGGCTTTACGACATTATTGGACAAGAAAGGATGTGGTATACACCCCTATGAGGGCCTTCGTAACAGATGTTATGAAGTAACACAAAAAAAGTAGGGACGAATGGATAACCTCCTCCTTCTTTTGAAGTCGGTTAAAAATATTTTTCTTCTACATATATATAAACGCCGAAACTAAGAAAAAAAAGTCCAAATACAATAATCCATACTTTGCTAGCAATGATGGATACGTTTCAAAACTTCAGGGAAGTTTTCAACTTCTGCACCTTTATTAACTTTTTCTCATTTGATTTCCTTAAATAGTTTTTTCTTTGTTGTTGTATAAGGTTGCTGTTATGTCAAAGTGTTTTTTCTTCTCTTTTTTGAAATTTATGTCTGCAGTTAAATAATGTTTTAAACAAATGCTATTGAAAATAAAGAAAATTATCTATCTTCTGCAAACAGTTCACAAGCAGACACTGAGTAAATAGAAAAAATCTTTGAAAAGCTCTTTGTTTTTGTTCTTATAAACAAATAACATCTTCATTTAATTTTTGTACTTATTTGCATTTGAACAATTGAAAATGTTAAATTTTAAATATTTGACATGTACTTATAATTTTGCATGTGACATTTTACCTCTTGAATGTTTAAACAGATTTGCTAGAGTTGAAATGGGATCACCTATTTGCCATTTACTAAAACGAAGACATCCACCACAATTTAAAAATATTCTTAAAATGCTGAGTACAAATTTGAAATACCTTTTTTATGTAATTTTGAAAATCTGTGCAATGCCACACAATGAAAAATTTCATAATTGACATACATTTCCAGTAGTACACTCCAAGGCGAATCCAGTATCAGGTGACCTTATCACTACAACAATACAACTACACTAAAAAGAACATGTAGTTTATTATGCTACACCCAGAAAAAAGATTGGTTCGAAAACGGTTAGTCCAATAAAAATCATTTTCATTAACTATGTTTCAGTTCACGCTATCAATTTTCTGTTAATCCAAAAAACAATCCATGTTCATTGCCATAAGGGCATAATTGTAACAAAAATATGATTGTGACAATACTTAAATTGATTGCATCAACCGAGCGTATGCTTTTGTCATGACTAATTAACTGATTGATTAACCCAACCGAATAAAATATTACGAATTGGATTTTGGTATTAGCAACTAAAAAATTGTCGTTCTATATTAAAATTAAAATAAAAACTTTCAATCAGTTGCTGCAACTAACTAGAGGTTGAGCTTACTATCATAGTTTATAGCAGCAAATTAAAAAATTAACTTTTGTGACTTTCAAATATATTATGATTTGTGAATTCTCAAAGGGTTTTTGAAAGTCTGTGCATAAGATAACAGCTTTGTGGCTTTTTAAAATGTGTGGTTGAAGAAATGTATATAGACATGCTTCACCATTAGGAAATAAATTTCAATTAAAATAAACTTATGACAATATGTCAAATAATAAATTTCTTAAATTGTGTATTTTTATTTGCATTTATTGTTTATTTTTATTTCAGCAAGGAAGGACAATTTTTCTTTTGCAAGTACCAATTATGATATTGTTTAAATTATATTAACCAAATTTTTGGTAGCAAGAATAACATTTATTTCAAATTCCATACTGTCAACCAATTTTTTCTGTTGCTGCAGCTATTGGGTTGAAGGTTATTATTAAAATATAGTGGTAACACAAGAAAATTTCAGTCGCTATAGCAGAATTCTATGATAGTTGCTGCAACCGCCAAAATTCAATTGGCAACAAATTCGGTTGTCACAACAAATCTGTTTTCTCTGTGTACAAAACCAATCTGCCGGAATATTTCTAAGCAAATTTTGACATTTTGGTTCAAATTGCTCAATTTGGCATCAACAGCTGATAATCAGCCGGGCGGAAAAGGTCAACTGGTACTGAATTCGTCTCGGTACACTCTATTGCGATGCAAATTAATTTTTTCATTGAAATCTCCTTGAACTGTGTTTGTGCACAAATATTATTGTGATTTCATGATGAATATTTTGCTAGTGTATGGACCGCTTAAAAATATTTAGAATATATTCGCATGACCTCTAAGTGGAGTGAAATCAGTTAACTTTTTTTTTTTTTTTTTTGTTTTGGCGATTTTGTTTTCTTTTTGGAGATTTTGTCAGCTGTTTTTAGTTTTAGCGATTTTTTTAATTTTGATATTTTTTCCCTTCTGACAATTTTTTCGGCTGTTTTTAGTTTGAGATTTTTTTGAAATACCGGCGCTTATTAAGTTTTTCCAATTTTTTTCCTGTTGGCGATTTTGTTCGTTTTGCCAATTTTTTTCCTGTTGGCGATTTTTGCGGTTTTATGCGATTTTTTTCGGTCTTAAATATTTACAGCCGTATTCATAAAAAAAGTTGATTGAGGTTTAAAATTCATATTAGTTAAAAAACGTTTTAAGGCTAAATAACGTTTTTTAAATATTGGTATTCATAATCAGTATTTTAACTAAAAATCAATTAACTAGATTTTTTAAAATATCGTGGCAACACTGCATTCTTTATTTGTCACTTGCATATTAGTTCTGCAAAACAACGATTGTTAACTCACAAAGTACTCGTGTCTATATTTGTTTATTTGTCGCTTTTCGGAGAAATATTGTTTCTATAAAATAAAAGATGTGTTCCAACTTGTATTTAATAAGAAAATAAAATAAAATTCAGTAAAGTGCGACTCTGACTCGCGCACGAAGGGTTCCGTACGAACGCTATATATGTAATTTAATACAAACTTCATCCTATATAATATATAGCTTTGGAATTTTTGCGTTTTTGGGGTCTTTTCGGTTTTTTTTTGTTTTGGCGGTTTTTGCATTTTTCGGTTATGGCGATTTTTTTAAGTTTTGGCTCTTTTTTTAGTTTTGACACTTTATTTTCTTGTTTTGTCGATTTTTTTCGGTTTTTGGAGTTTTTTCATTTTGGCGATTTTTTTTATTTTTGGCGATTTTTTTCATTTTTGCGATGTTTTTTTATTTAAAAATTATTTTTCGATTTTTGGCTGTTTTTTCATTTAGGCGTTTTTTTCATTTTGGCGATTTTTTCGAATTTGGCGATTTATTTTAGTGTTAGAATTTTTTTTTTTAATTTTGGCGATTTTTTTCGTTTTGGCGATTTTTTTTTTTAATTTTTGGCGATTTTTTTTTTTGGTTTGGCGATTTTATAATTTTCGGTTTTTTTAGTTTTACCGTTTTTGAAAATTTCAAGTGTTTGCCTCTTAAGGTTTCCAAGATATAGCAAATTGTCAAAATTACATAGTCAAAATTGCATTAACTGATGGACCACCCTTTATTTAAATTTTTTTAAATTTTAGTGTAAATTGTTGTAGTCTGTATAAAAATACACTAATTTTACAAATTTCAAGTTTCAATATACATATGTTCATACAATTGTATGTATATTACATGGGATGTTAACATCTTTCGTTGCTCGTTTTGGAACACCCCTTAATTTTTAATTCTCATGTATTTGTTGTTGTTGCGGCCAAGGTTCTACATACTGTGTCCAAATTTCAGATCCATAGCTCTTACGGTTCCTGAGAAAATGCCGTGTGACGGACAGACGGACAGCTTAGCGAAAACAATAGGATTCCTTTTCATCTTTGGTGTACGGAACCCTAAAAAGTTCACAACAAATCTGTGTTAAAAGTGCTTTTTATATGATTTATTATATTGCAGATAAAGAAGCACTAGAATAACGAGTTTTATTTTGTTTGTTTTGAGTGTTTATACATAAATAGTTAATTTTCTGCAATTATATTATTTTTGTTAACACATAAAATGAAAAAAAAACAATGACTGGGAATATAAACTGGATCGCTCCTTTGCTTTTAAATATTCTTTTGGAGCATATTTGATATTTCGACAGTAGTTTCTTTAAAAAAAATTTACATTGTTTTCTTCTAAATAACACTGACATATACATACATACATACATACATACATAAGTACATACATGGGGGCAGTTAATTTTAAAATTTGCTGATTTACGCCAGGTTTAAAAACAGTTTTTTAATCTAAAATTCTATTATGAATACAATTTTAGCGAATTTTGCTTAAACAACATTTGAAACGCTGTTTAAAATTTTTATGAATACGGCTCTTAACCCTGTTTGCATGAGATTTATTTTATTTTGAAAAAGTCTCAAAAATCGGGTATTGCTTAATTTTCAGATATTGGAATATTGTAGGGATTTTATTAAATTGTTTTTGAAGTTATTTATTTATTTTTTTTTTGTGACAAATCATTGCTTTTTTTAATGTTTTTTTATTTGACCGAAAATATATAATATGGCACATGTATTAAATTAAATTTCGCTCAGGCATTTATGGTCTCACACACCGTAATTTTTGTGGATCAACTTTTAAGTTTATGGGAGAGAAAGGAAAAATGTTGTTAGTGAAGCCAGTCTTATTGGAAAACTCTTAACAATTCATGCGTGGTAATGGAAAATTGGGGAAGTCCTCGTAGCTTTTCTCATATATTGATAATTATGAAGACAAATTTGCTTTTGTTGCCAACTTATTGCATTTACGAACTTATCTTTGAGGATATTCTTGGGACTGTTAATGAATTAAATGACTTTTCAAAATTCTTTTCCTTGTTATGTTGTTGGTGAGCTTTGCTATACTTTCAGTTCACTGATTGTTACAGTTTGTGGGTAGGAGGACTAGCAGCATTACAAGAGCACATTTCCTTTCGTAGGCGTAATTTTAAGTCTCGTTGCACTTCATAGCACTGTCCTATTAAAAAATCATTGATCCACATCATTGTCTCTTCTTCGAAAAATTTAACAAAAACAAAAGTACTCGTATGTATGTATGTATTATATGGGCATACATATGTATGTACATATACATAGTATGTATGGTTATGTATATATTATGTTGAATAGCTTGCATTGTTTCCAACTAGGTATAAATGCATCTAAATAACAAGCAATCATTCACAAAGATACACTCACACAAACATATATGTACGCTACCCAGCGAGCACAGAAACATAATTTCTAAAAATGACGTGTTTATGGATTAAGCATTAAACACATAGATCACAGCTGGCTACGGAATATAATCGAATAGAATGCATACGTTTATATGAAAATGATTATGTTGACGCCATCTCAGATACATGGCTACATTCTACACGGCTACACGACCACTTTTGTCGCTATTGCAGCTAGAGGCTACTATCTATAATTCTCGCCTTATGGACAAATTACTCTTTTAAAATATACGCACATTATCACATAAACGTATAAAAATTTTTAAATTTATTTCTTTAAATAAATTTCGGGATGTTCTTTCTGTTATAAATAATATGCAGCAATTTTAAGCTATCTACATAAATTTGCTCATTGTCGTGTCAACAAAAATAAAAATTAGTTGAAGTTCGAACAATAACAATTGAATTAACTAAATTTAATAGTCATGGGCCTGTAACAAAAATTAAATAAATATACTTAATAGTAACAAACCAAAAAAGTTTGTCTTAAGTAGAACAAAAATAAGCAAATGAACCAACATGTGCATGATTAGTAAAGAACAAACGACAATGGTAAGACTGTTGTAAATTTAGAGATGGTAAATTGAGCTTTCATTATAAAAAATCTTTCAGCAAATTCAAATAAGATGAATCAAAACAATTCACATATTCCATTTGCAATAATGACTGAGTATATAAAGAAGAAATCAACAACAACTGACACCACACACATTGGACCAAACACAGAAGAACGGTGATGATGAAGGTTTAGTGGCCTTCGAAAACAGCTAGTTGTTCCGTTCTACTACGCGTTTGTTAGAATATTTAAAATTAACTTTGATTTTATTTGTTCATTAATAATTATCACATGTAATTTGGCTTACAAAGCGATACAAACTTTAGCCTGATCAAGTCATAAATATAGAAACAAATGAAGTTTTCATACAAACATGTGTAATCTATATATTTTTGTCTGCTGTGGTCACTTTTTTTAATTTTAACTTAAAATTTTATGTGTATTTTTCCACTTGTTTTCAAATTATTCTTAAAGTGGCCCATCCATTATACAATATTATTGCATAAGTTCCTGTACATATTATTGCCTTTTTAAACTATACTATGTAGTAAATGACAGAATATTTTCAAAGAAAATATTGCCGCATTTTCCGGACAGTGAAAAAGTAAACCATATTGAACAATGTTGCCACCACATTACACAATTGTCCCGATTGTACAATAAAAATCATAACCGCGAAAATAGCTTAAGCGAAATAATTTTCAAACATCAATTTTTTACCAAAAACGATCATTTGCGATCGTAAATAGTGGATTTTCGTCAAAAAAAAAAAAAAAAAACGAAGTCTAAAAAATGTGTTGCTTAAGCTATTTTATCGCTTATGGCTCGATATGCCAGTATATTTTGGCACCTTCGAATATGACATACACATTGGCGATAGTATTGTACAATACGAAAAATTGCACAATTATATTGCAAGTTGGTGGGCCGCTTAAAAATATTGATATATTTTATTTAAAATAATACGAAGTTACAAATCAGTCTCTGCATGTTTGCTGGTCATAAACAAAACTATAAAAATGCTTGCATGTACTGGTTTTTATTTAGAAAAGTGGAATGAATAATATTGAAAAAAAAAATAGTTCAATGTAAAGTAAAATCATGTAAATATTGTTTTTCTGTAAACAAATGTACAAAATAAAATAAAATTTATATAATTATTAGGTTCGTTTGTGTATTTTTCCAGAAAAATCTGATAAATTCATAAATAAGAAATATTTGGAAAAAGAAACAAAAGAAAAAAATCTTTTATTTAGAAGCAAGGTAAGAGACTTGCGGGAAATCTGAGGGCATAAATAATGCTAAAATTGTCGGGATTTTTTTTATTGGTTTTTACGTATAATCTATCTCTCACAGTTTGAACTCTTTACTACTATGATTTGTGTAAATCAACAGCATGGAAACTTTTTTTTAAATATTCAAACTACATACATATGTATTACATGACTGAACGAACACAACTTATAACATTGAATAAAATTTTTTTGCTTACACACTCCTCCGTTATTTTTAACTTGTGTAAATCTCCCTGTAAATAAAAAAATGTACCAATATATTAAATCATATTCTGTAATAATTTTCTTTATTTTATTGTTGTTGCTTTATTTTACACGTAATATAACGTTTACAGCAAGAGAAACCTGTTTTAATAGCTTGTGCCTGAGCCCGACTGGCTGTTGTTAGTATGACTGTATGACAATATTTTTCAACTTATTTTTTATTTTTAAATATGACGGCTGACTTACGAATGGCCACGTAATATCGTTGCAAAGCTGCTTGCGATGTGAAGTGGAAAACTAGCTGAGACAATTGCATTTCAATTATATTGGGTTTGTACGAATATTTGAAAAAAAATATGTTTGTATGTATGTCATGATTATGTAATTACAATTTTAACACAAACATATTTAAGAAAATATTAGTTTCATCATATACAAAAGTATGTGTTTTTAAACATTTCCAAATTTCAATTTATTAATGTAATAAGATGAATATATCATTTAAAAAAAATTATTTGATGTTGGTTTAGCATGTCTAGATACATTTCATTGCGACTGTATAAGCTACAATCATGCGCATGAGTATAACAATAATCTAGCTATTAATCAGATGCACATGCGTATATACAGGGCTATTTTATTTACACACACGCACGTTTTCAAATATCCACACATTTTGCATTCCATTTTATATTTTATATTTTTCTTTAAACTCTCGATTTCTAGGATTAAGAGTGCCCTCTTGGCTACTTGCCAGTAAATTGGACAATTAGTCGGAGGGTCGCAGGTTCAATTCGTAGTTTATATTTGTTAAAAAAAATAAAAATAAACTGGTCCACTGACAAAGTCCCGGTTCAGATTTGCAATTCTTTTTGCAGCAATTCCTGAATATGTTAAAGAGTGTGAAATAGAAATATATACATTCTTGTATTTCTTTCTTTCTCTTTTTCGCTACAAAATAAAAAGTTGCTGCAACAAAATTTACAAGACTGGATCAGGTTAAAAACTGTAATTTTTAATTGCAATTGCTTGGAAACTGAAAAATGTCAGTAATAAATTTTTATTTTTCTTTTCAGGTGAGTTATGTTGTAATAAGCTGTCGAAAAAATTAATTGTAAGTATTTAATGCCAAAGTTAACTTTATAATATTTTTCTCTCTTTAAATGCTTTCATCACATTAACTATTACAAATATTTATTTACTCTATTCCCTTAACTATAATAAATATCACAGCATTTAATTGATTTCGGAAGAAGTGCAGACAGTCTGTTGCTTGTTGATTGAATTGCCTTTAATAATTTGTCTTATAAAGGGTGTCCCAACAAGAACGCAATATTTAAATTAGGCGCCATTCGAAGTGTCATTGTTTGACATTTGAACAATTGTTATTAATTGCTAGTAGAAGGTACGAGGTTAGTAAAAATGGAGCGCTACACGAATGTACAACGCATTCTCATTGTGAAATTGTTTTACCAAAATCGTGAAAGTTTTGCGGCTACAGTTCGCAAATTTGCGATCAATTTGGGGTCACAATAATGCTCCAAAAGAGTCAACTGCAAAGCGATTAATGGATAAATTTGCCGAAACTAGGTCTGTTAGTGATGTAAAGACAACAACGCGCCTTCGACCAGGTCGATCGACCGAAAATGTCGCAGCTGTACGTGATGATGTCGCTCAAACGCAGGTCAAGCGCAAGCAGTCAATGGTGTTCGGTATCGTGAAATGATAACCAGTTTTTTCGTGCCTAGAATTGAAGAAATGAATGTGGAGGGCATGTGGTTTCAACTAGACGGCGCCACATGTCATACAGCCAGAGAAACAATTCAATTGCTACATCAGTCATTTCCCGGTCGTGTTATTTCGCGTTTTGGAGACCAGAATTGGCCGCCTAGATCGTGCGATTTAACACCATTAGACTCTTTTCTTTGTGGTTTTTTGAAGTCGATGGTTTACGCGAATAAGCCGACGACGACTCAAGCCTTAAAAGAGGGAATTGGACGCTGCATTAATGAAATACTGCAGCATTTATGCAAAACGGCCATTGAAAATTTCATTAAAAGATCGCGTGTGTGCCAGCAAAGCCGCGGCGGCCATCTGCCCGATTTGTTGTTCAACACATAACCTCATTTTATCTACTTTATGATATAATAAAATTTCACGATTTTTTTTTAAATATCTGCGTTTTATTTAAAATTTAAATCTTGCGTTCTTGTTGGGACACCCTTTATAATAATTTATTGTATACAATTTATTAACTTGTGTGTTTACTTTTGTGACCATGACAATCTTATTTTTTTTTATTAAATAAATTATTAAATGCTGTTATACATTACTAGAGATGAATAGATGATAGGCAAGCAAATATAAAATGTTTCACTAATGTTTCATTTCCTAAATATTTTCAAGTAATAAGTACTAAGATACTTTTTTGGTAAAGCGCTACGCTAAGGTTTGAGAAAATGTATATGCTTTCTTTTTTGCAATTTTAAGTTTTCCCTAAATTATAATTATAATTTAAAACTATAGAAAAACTTAGAACCTCTTTCACCAATTCTGGTTTCGAATTGTCACATTCGTGAATGTACAACTCGTCACGTAAAAGGACCATTTTCGGATTATGACATACGTGAACTACTGAAATCACATTTACTTAATTTGTTTTCGTAGTTTTACAAAAAAATAAAAAATAAAAATAAAACATCGAAAATGAAAAACAACTTTTAAATATGAATTATTATTTAAATAGAATTGGTGAAATTGGCTCTTATTGCTTGATAAGTGCCTCGATGTTCACTTTACCATCACGGTTTGGTTTTGTAGCTAAAGTGAATGTCTACCCGAATTAATAACAGTAGGCAGTTCTAGTTGCGGCCGCTCATGGTCATTATTCTTTGGTGTCGTGCTGCACTTCCGGCTTGGACTAACACTAAAGATTTTTTATTTTTTTTGTTTCAATTTATTTTTTTTACAACACTAGATGTGAATTATTGATAAGGATAAGAAATATGTAATAATAAGAAAAAGCCTATTAATTGTATCTAAAATGATTTAGGAAATTGGAAGTTATTTTTTTGTTATGTAAGTAAAAATCATTTTAATGCAAGTTTTAAAGAAACTTGGTATTTTCGTTGTTCGCGGAATTTATTGAGAGGATTTGTGATAATATTGGTGAAACGTAAAAAAAAATTAAATTAGAAAATCTATAGTATCTAAAAAGAAATTTATTACATACTTAAGAGTAGCATAATCAGCCCAACTACTTAATTTATTTCAGATAAGGGGGAAGGAAAAATAGAATTTAACATAACATAACATTTTTTATTTCCATCATATCAATTAAAATTTAAAAAAAAAAAAATTTAAAAGTGTTCTTGTTTAATCAAATTGCTTGAATCCATCAACAATTGTTAAATTTTGCACCTATTGAACCAAAGGCTATTCAGAAAACTGAAAAAATTCAGTAAAGTGCGACTTTGAGCCTGACTCACAATATCGATAACGTTCGACTTGTCGCACACTTACATTTGAAACAACAACAAAATATTAAAATTTGTTTTTGTTTTTGTCTCGCCCACGAAGGCTTCCGTATGGACACTACATATGTAATACTTTATGAACTTTAGCCTATATAATTGAATATCTTACCTGATGTAAATATTTTTTTAATTCCAAGCACCTGTCGTACCATTTTTTCAGTTTTTGGCGATTTTTCATTGTTTCGGCGCTTTTTCTTAGTTTAGCGCTTAGTTTAGGTGATTTTTTCGCTCTTAGCCGATTTATTTTACTTTTAGCAATCTTTGTTTTTTGGTTTTGGCATTTTTTTCGCTTGGCCATTTTCTTTTTGTTTCAACGAATTTTTTTGTATTGACGATTATTTTCGTTTTGAAGATTTTTTTCGTTTTATTTCGATTTTTCTTACTTTTGGCGCATTTTCTTAGTTTATCGCTTCTTGCTCGTTTTTGGGCTTATTTTTCGTTTTTTGTGCTTTTGAAGTTGTGACGTTTTTTCGTTTTAGGTGATATTTTTGATATTACACGATTCATTTTACTTTTAGTTTTAAAGATTTTTTAGTTTTGACGATTTTTTTAGTTTTTTCTTTGTTGTTGTCGTTTTTCGGTTTTTTTCTTTTGCGTTTTTTAACTTTTTTCGGTTTTTGGCGATTTCTTTTAGTAAAATATTTTTAGATTTAGTTGAACTGTAGTGAATTTTAATCAGAAATAATTTCTTATTTGGGCTTAAGTTCAGTGCAGATGAAGTGAGTGGCTGCACAGAAAAATCTCCGTATTTCCCCCAGCTAAGAAGTCTATTTTAATTTTTCTTCTCTTCTTTAGAAATTCACATTAATTAATAAAAAATATATTATTCAATAAGAATTGAAATTACTGAACTTAAGCCCGAATAAGAAATTATTTCTGATTAAGAGTTCTTATTATAGTTTTGGCGATTTGTTTTTTTTTCGTTTTTTTTTTGGCATTTTTTCTGCTCTAGTGATTTATTTTAATTTTAACGTTTTTTTCAGTTCGGCGCTTTTTTCGTTTTGGCAATTTTTTTTCGGTTTCCGACGATTTATTTTCGTTTGCAGACTTTTTTTAATTTTGGGTTTTTTAGTTTAGCGTTTTTTGAAATGTTCAAGAGTTTGCCTCTTACGCCTTCCAAGATACATCAAGTTCTCAAAATTACATAGTCAGAATAACATTGACTGATAGACTACCCTTTAATAGTGATTTTTTAAATTTCAGTGTTAATTGGCTTAGGCTGCATAAAAATACACTGACTTTGAAAATTTCAAGTGTCTATATAAAATATCGTTGCTCTGCTTAGAATACGCTTTAATTTTTAACTATCATACATTTTCTTGTTATAGCGGCCAAAGTTTTGCATATTCAGTGGTACGTAGCTCTTACGCTTCTCAAGAATACAGCCTGTGATGGACATCGTGGCGGAAACAATAGGGTACGGAACTTTAAAAAGCCTATTAATTATATCTGAATTGATTTCGGAAATTGCAAATTTTTGAGAATAAAAGATTGCTGCCATAAAGCTTTAGCTCCACATAGAGCTTTTTTCTATAATAAAGTAATAACATATGCTGAATTTTAGCAGTGTAGACGAATCTATTTAGTTTTACTATCATTACTAAATTTATTATTATTTTATACACATTTTTGAATTCCCTTAATATATTTGTATCAAATTGCAATGAACAAATAAAAGTTGAATAAATTTATGTTTAAGTGTTTTTGTTTCGCTTTTTCATATATTTTGATTCTAGGTAATTAAACTTGAGTTTATTATATTTTAATGAACCGTATTTAATGTGCATAATAAGCAAAATATATCAACAGGACATTGACGTAGATAGAAGGAGTTTTGATTTTTAATTCTTTTTTAAAATATAAATAATTGTTAAAAATATATACATATATATTTATTTATCGAAAGATATTCTTTTCTATTAAAAATAACGCTAACTATTTGTAAATAGTATATTAATAAAATTTAAGCTACCAGTTTTTAAATTTATTTAAGAATGAAATTTATTACATATAAATAATCTTAATTAAGCAAAACAAAAGATTTATAACACACAACTACGTTTTTCAAATGCCCATAAAAGATATTTAATTTAAAAAAGGTTGAAATGATTTTTGCGCAGATGATTATGTTAATAAGTTTGTAATTCGAATATTTTATATAACGAATTTGGTAGAAAAAAAGTTTGATTTAATCTGTAAGTTTTATCTTTAAATTAGTTATTAAATATATATGTTGTGCTAAAACGTTTAATTAGAATAAATTAATTATTTTCATCAGCTCTATTCTGAATAACCAGTATTTTTTTTTTTTTTGCTATTTCTTGTTTCTCTATTTCCCAAAGTCAGTGGCAAGCTTTCTGGTAAAATAGAACAATTGGAAACTTTCATTCAGTCACCTGAATATTTTTTATTAGTTTTTTTTACTCTCTTATAATATTTAAACAAGTGCAGTTACATGATTTTGCATTTCAGCTAATAATAATTAGTTATGTATTATTATTACATAAACAACTGAAATTATATAATTTTTTTGACTAACGTGCTTACAAGACGTTATTTTTTTAATAGATGTCGTGACTTATTAGATGTTCTTTTATATTAACAATAAAATATATAAAATAATATTAATAAATTGAATTAATTAATTAATTATGGATATCGGTTTGAAGTGAGCGGGAATTCCCGGGAAATTGGAAACAATTCCCGCTTTCACGGTAAATGAAAAACTCTTATAGTTAGCTAACAGCACTGGCACGTGATTGTAGGCAATTGCTTTTAATAAAAAAAAATTCAATGCATACGTTGAGGCTTATTTATAACTGTGCATTTTATGCCGTTATGATTTTGAATATATAACTCTGTCTCTACAAGTTACCTTAAATTGCATAACAATAAATTTTTTATTTAGGAGACTACTTGATCCCTTTAATACCCTCAAGAAAAAATTATTTGGTTACGCCATAGCAACCAGACTTAAATATCTCAATTTCATCCAGACAAAAAAAAAATTAAAATAAAACAAGCAAAACAACATCGTTTTATGAAATTTCATATTTTTGCAGAAGCGAAAACTGAAATATGTTTTCTTAATTCTGTCAGGACAATTTTTTTTTTTTTGCTTTTCGCTAAACAAGGTTTTGTATAAAGTTGTCGCTTGCCTCCTCTTCTTGTCGTTTGTGTCGTGATGTTTATTTTATTTTTATGCCTGTTGGGCTTTGTGTTGCGAAATATGAGTATGTTTGAAAGCAGACAGAGTGGCTCTGACGCATGCTCAACCTGTTATTTATGCTTTATTTACAGTTTTAACATGATTTACTTAATGATATACATACATACTTGTACATACATATACATATGTATATTAAAGGGTTGCATTTGTATACTCGTTTGTATAGCCAAAACAAATATACCATGGTATGTACCATATAATTGTAGTGTGAGCGACAGAACTAGTATAAGAGTTATTGTGTGTGCGTGCTTTTCCAAATTAAAATACAATTGAAAACAAATAACAATTGCTTATTGTATTGCTGCTGAGCAATTGTTTGATCTGTTTTTGCTCAAAAAATACATATTGTAATACAAATATATGAAAAAACCACTATTGAAACAAATACATGATGTGCAGATGTATGTGCGGACGTTCGTTATGTTATTTTGTGGCGCAGCCAAAGTATAGAGAGAGAAAGAGACAGTTTTGCTCTGAGAGTAATTACAAATGCATGTGTTGTGTTTCATGTACATGTATCATTTACTTACATATGTATGTGCAATTTTGCTTTCATTCATTCATTCATCAGCCAATTACATTTTTTCTCAACACATCATAAGGCACTTATGGTAAAAGCAGTTTTATGTATCTTATTTGCCTTCGAAAAAACAAAAAAAAAAAAAAATAATAATAAATGTGTTGTTTTCATTTGCTCATTGCCCAACCATATAATAATTGCTTAAAAAATCAACATTTACAACTAGTAACAGAAAACGATAAATAACATATTTGTTCACACCAGAACCATAAAATACGCAAAACTAGTGCAAACAGATGTATCTGTGCAATGCTATAATGTACATATGCATGTATACTGCGGCTAACTGAGCAAAAAGTTTACTCGAATTTTGGTAATGGTTACTAGAGCAACATTTTATACAACTTTTTTAATATTTAATAACATGTTTATTATTTAATATGGACAAAAAAGTTTAATAGAGAGGCGTAAGCGTATCAAGATTTATTTTTCTAGAGTCACGCGTAGCAGCGTTAAAAAAAATCTTAGTAAGTCTGTGCAGGTGCTTAAGTAAATTGAACTGTATGAAAATGTTATACGAGTATTATTACCTGTTATATATGCATGTAAGTATATATAATTGGGGATCCAACTTTAGTCCTAAGTGTCATAACATTTTAAAATTTTGGTTTAGAATAAAAAAAAAACAATTTTAATAATTTTAACATTATGACATTTAATATTACCGTTTGAATACCCCTAATATTTTATGAATTTAATGCTTTTGAATTACATTTAATTAAAAATGTTTAAATCACTGAACAGCGGCTGAAAATGAATGTATGTGTCTCTAACACAACAAACTATAGCTAAAGCATATTCTAATAAATATTTAAAAATTTTCAGCAATTAAATCTTTTTAAGATTTTTAATCTTTCATTATTGTTATACTAGTTGAATAAAATTTTATGACTTTTAATGATTTTCTTGACCCAGTAAACTTTTACACTAAAGTGTTAGAACGTACTTAAAACTTTTTTTATTACTTCATATGTGAATAGTGGAGTCGCAAAACTTGTTGCTTTCAATCTGCTTTGTGTTTAAAATTATTATACTTGTAAACTACAATTTTATCTGATGCCATTAAAAAACTGAAGGAATTTAGTGCCTAATTGTATGAAAAGAAAAAGTAAATGTGCTCATTTGTACATGCTTGCATTCTGGTATGCACAAAGGTTTTTTTGTATGTAATAAATGTACATATGTATATATTTATATATTCACATGTATTTCTTTTTTTTCTTCTCAATTCAAGTAGTGATACCATCGTTCACAGCATCAATGCAGTGTGCACGACAGAGAACAACTTGTGAATGTTTAAAGTGCATACAGGAAGTTGTAAAAATTGAATTTTTTTTTCAAAATAAATTTTGTGAATATTTCATTGAAGTGATAAGAGTAGCAGTGAAGAAGATAACTTTGCCAAGAGGAGGGGAGTATAGCAAAATTGATTTTATTTAATTCAACACTTCAGCTGCAACCAGTTTTTCCGTGTATTGTGTTTGCGGCTTTTTGTTAAAAAAAAAATAATGTTTATCACAACATTCAACAACGAGTTTTAAATATGTATGCATGTGCACATACATACTTATATAAACATATATATATATATATATATATATATATATATATATATATATATATATATATATATATATATATACATATATGTATATACATATGTATACATTTTCTAAGCCACCAATCAAAAAGGTGTCAAAAGCCTTTCCAAAATTCTGTTATTAAATTTAAATGTTCTGAATAATTAAGAATATGAAACAGTAGATAGAGTGGGATAGAGATGCGTTCGTGAGTAACAATCTTCACTAAAGAATATATATACATATATATATATATATATATTTATCACATTTTATCTTACATACATAAAGCTAAGATCGTTCTTGGCAAATATTTGCTTAAATAAGCGTAACCAAGTGTAGAGAGACAAGTGACAATTCTTACTGTCATCTTGATGTAACTGCGATGATGCCTTTCACAACAAGGTGGATTATAAAAAAAAACTTAAATATACATATGTGACATACATATGTATGTATGTATTAGTGATGCACGAATATTCGTATTCGTATTCGAATTGCTGAATATTCGGACATTTTTTAAATAAATGTATTCGCATTCGTATTCGTCAAAAAAATGCCAAATAATTTTAAGAAAGTGCTAAACTAGCACTCAGCATTATTTTCAAAATCTTTAGTGCTAAACGAAGCAAAATAGTATTAAATCTAGCACTAAAATTGCTAAAATGGCAAGCCTGGATGTCGCGAAGAATTCTGGTTCGTAACAAACACTCAAAAGAAGAAGTGTTGATGCGTGTATGCTTGTTATTTTGCATATTGTACGTTTGAGTGTGTGTAAGATGTAGATAGTAAGCTATTTTGTGTTTAAGGGTGGTTTTTTAAAGTAAGCGCACACAACTAATGTGAACGCATGTGTGCGTTTGTATGTGCACAGAAAAATAAAAGATCATACATACAACGTGTAAAGCGGCCCATACACTACAAAAGCATGCACGCACAATCAAGCGATTGAGTATACCTGCTCGAACCACACAACATACCAGCAAGCTGGTACAATATTCATTTCATACAAAATTGCGGGAAGGGAGGTTATGAATTGTCACACAGTTTTTGCTGCAATTATTATTGGTATCTTATTAAAATTAGCAGCTAGTATAACTTAAGTGCTAAAATTCTGTTTTCTATTGAAACAAACTAGGTTTCAACAAATTATACTTCTTAAATGCATGTTTACTCCATGACAACTTTGCTCAACTGAGCTAATTTCACCATATACAACACAAGCAAGCTGGTGCCATGAGCAAAATATCAAACTCTACTTGACATCGCTACAGCAAACCGTACAATCACACAAAATGCCCATACACGACTAAACCGCTGGCACAAACACTTGATTGCGCATGCATGCTGTTGTAGTGTATGGGCCGCTTAAGCGTATGTACATGCATGCGCTCATGCGTATGAAGAAGCAAGCATCACAAATTTTTCCGTCACGAAGTAACAGATAGCTGAAACAAATGTCTTGCCGATAGTGTTGTTTAGCATGTCTTAAAAGCTCTTCGTAAGTGGTATTTGTCAGGGGTTTAGTACTCGCATTGTGTGAACGCCGAAGAAAGTTCAAAGAAGAAAACGTGATAAGTTTATCAATCAGACTTGTATGGTCTGTATATAGACTACGGTCACACTTGTCAAACATTTGCCCAAAAAAGCGTAACCACTAATTGCTAATGAAAAATCTCTGAATTCAGACAAAAACTTGTTAAGTTAAAGAGTTTGTAACGAAGTTTCTTGGGCTGGGGTAAAACTCAGCGATGTCCAGGGTTCGTCCACAAAAATTTTTTGATTTTTGGGACCGTGAGAGAGAGAAAAAAAACGCAGTCAATCCAATAACAATAGTACTTTATTAGAATTCTCATATAACCAACTGGCCGTCTAGGTGACAACTTTAATGCTCAGAAGGAGCGGTATGCGTATGTAGAGCGCAGTCACGGAGCACGCAAATGCAGGCGGGATGTGAAACACCACACAACCTACAGAATGCGTGTGTGAGAACGCGAGAAACAAATGCTCAGAAGGAGCGATAAAACGGATGCTCGTGTAGAGCACAGTCACTGTGCACGCAGATGCAGGCGGGATGTGTAACACCACACAACCTACAGGCTGCGCGAGTGAGAAAAGCTCAAAAGGAGCAGTGTGCCTGTTGCTAGACCGAAATCCACGGAGATCGGCCATACAATAGCATACACTAATTGCGCTAATAAAGTCTGTCCAGTAGATGTGTTTAAAGGCAAGTACAATGCTGATGGATGTGTAACACCACGTTCAACTTTGTGTTCTTACCTTGCTGACAGCTAGCAGCAGACTCCCCTTTTCATGCGGAGATTCCTTCTTATGTACGCAAAATTCTGCCAATAATCAGTTGTCATAAAACGTAACTTACTAAATAATGGTTGTATAAAACTGTCGCTTTAACTATTTTAGTTCTTGAATTCACATATAGATGGCGACTCCATCTATAATAAAACGTTAATTTTAAATAACTTTTTAAATCATTAAAGGTAACTTGAGTAATTCTAGATACATGTATAATTCAATGGTAATAAAATATTATAAAGAAAAAGAAAGAATATACGCGAATACAATTCAGTCTAATAAAATTCAGTATATAAAAAAAATAAAATAATGTATTTCTAACATAAATGAGTAATTGTTGTACGATGAAAATGAGGTGCCCGATTTTCGTCGTTACAGTCCCCCCTTTCTTCGGGTGAGGAGTTGTTATTTCTTTTCCTGGGTGTCGATTTTGACGTCCCCATTACGGCTGATCTGGATTCTGTATATCATCCCGTTTATACACTGCTGAAACTTATGTCTTTTGCGTGTCGACCCGGTTTGCTTCAGTCGGTTGGTATTTCGTCGTTACAAGTTAGAGTTAAAGAGTATCCAATAATGTTGGATTCTATAATATTGTTTATAAGTTTTTATAAGTTGTGTTCGAAACTGTTTAATTTGATAAACAAGTGTCTGGATCAAAACTTTTTTCATTAGTGTTTGTTGGTTATGCTTGTTTGGGCAAATGTTTGACAAGTGTGGTCGTACCTTAAGGAACCAACGACGGGGTCGAAATCGTACAATTTTAGAAAACTCACTCCGCTAATAGAAAAATTTTTTCAGACTTTTTTAATTTTTCTTTTAAATATTATATAGATCCTCAACTACCTTAGCTGAAAGAAAATTATCGAATATGATTTTAAAAATGTATGTAGAACTATTATTAATTTTTAAAATCGCAAGATCGATTTACTTAGCAGGCCCAATAATTAATTGGTCGAATGTTTTCTGGGACATTGCGGGACATGCGATTAATTTTTGTTTAATATTCCAATAGTTATATGGACCATTAATATGTACTACTTTATCTTACTCACACTTCTTAAAATAGAAAATATACACACCTCTTTTTATAATGATTCGTTATTACTCATCTCCAACTGAAAGCCTGAAGTCCATTAAGTAAAATCTGAAATATTTACAATGTCTAAGTTTTCGTCTTATATAAACTCAGATGTCAACAGTTATTTATTAAAAAGTATTTCATCATTATTTTTAGCACTTTTTACTGCATATTCATTAACAATTACATATTATTTGAGATGGAGTGTACGTACATGTTTATACCTCATTGTTAAAAAAATAATTAAAAAGTCAATAATAATCATGACACCATCAAGTCTAGTTTATAGCAAAATTTATACAGACAACGTGAAGTCATAAACTTTTGCACAAAAAATAAAAATAAATGTGCGTCATACAATATTTTGTTATTTTGGTATAAAATTTTTCATACAAATTTTTAGCTTTTTGGCATTAACAGTTATAGTACTTTTCAAGCTTTGTTTTTTTACTTCTTTTTAACTCCACCTTTAAGCACTTGGAATTCGTATGCAGACCACTGTGCATTTTCGCTTCCTTAATTTCTGTGAAAGCCAATGGATTTTACAAATATTTTTGAAATCAAATTTTAGACATTTCCATTCAACTTGAATTTTAAGCAAAATTCTTTTGACATTTTTTTTAAACATAAATAATGTAAAAGCAAACAAAAAGTAAATTCTCAAATAACTTTTTTTAAAAGGAAATTATATTTCATACATGCGCATATTTGAACAACAAAATTGTAACAATTTCTTAACGAAATTTAACTACAGCGAAAAAAAAGAAACATTTTTATGTTTTTTTTTTCACTTTGTTCTAAGTATTGAATTTCATGTTTGTAACTCAAGTATAACAAGTTGGTCATATTATTAATTGCAGCCTTAAGCGTTATTAAATTTTTTTAACATGTAAAATTAAGTTGCTGCTTTAAATTAAACAAAAACTAAAGAAGAAAAAAAACAATTTAAATTAATGTGGCAACAACAATACATATTGGAAAAGCAAAAGAAATTCGAATGAAATAAAATAAATTGACCTTTAGGAAAAAAAAATTCCAATATACTTATAGAAGAAAATCGTAATTATTGATTCCATATTATTGATATTAAATTTGAATGAATTGTATAATATGAAGGGAGTTCCAATAAGACGTTTAATTTTGAATAGCTCGGCATTTTAACAGTGGTCATTTCTGAACTTGTAACTAATTGACAGATGATAAATAAAAACTGTGCCATTAATAATAAATTCAGTAAAATGCGACTTTAACTCGCACACGAAGGGTTCCGTATGGGCACTAAATTTGTAATACTAAACAAACTTTAGCCTATAAAATAATGAATTACTTACCTGATGTAGACATTTCTAAAAATATTCAAGTACACTCAAAAAAAAACTCACTAAAGCTTTGGAAAATTTTCTAAAATTGAGTAAAAAAAGTTGTCGTATGGCGCCAGTAAAATATTTACCAAATTTCTAGTTCATTAATGAACTAGTTTATAGTAATTATATTTTTATATTTAAGTAAAATTTTTCTAAAATTAAGTAAAATTTTCCCATAAAATTCGGAGCTTTGCAAAAAAAGTTTTTCATCTTTGATCTCAAATTTAGTAAAGTTTTCAAAGTTTTTTTATGTCTTTAATTCTGGTACTTATTTTTATTTTTCATTAAATTCTATTCAATATAGTATGTTTTTTATTATATCTTCATATTTTATTCTTAATTAATTCACCATACATACATATTAATTCCTTGAGAGGAGACAAGTATTTAACCAACGACCTTCTGACTGATAGACAAGCACTCTAACCAGTTGCCTAACAGGGCAGCCTGAATAAGCATTGAAATTTTTGAGTTTTAAAATTTTATTTTGTATTCAAAAAAAGTATTTCAAGTTCAAATATTCCTCGGAAATTTTTTGTTTAATGCAAATAAAATATATATTCTATAATTAAATAACAAAAATTAAAAATTTTAAAAACCGTCGACTTTTTTCAGAAAAAATGTTATATCTTCTAAACGGCTGGACCGATTTTTTTCAAACATAGCTAAGAACCCTCTCGATCAAGTCATCTTTCAAACAGAAAAAACTAAATGAAAATCGGTCCAGCCGTTTGGCCTGTACACAGACCGACACACAGATCCACAGATACACAGATACACAGACACACAGACACACACTACAAACTTATAACACCCCTTTTTTTAGTCTGGTAAAAAACTGGTAAATATTTTCTCAAATTTATATATACTATATATATATATATATATATATATTTATAATACCTTTTTATATCTTTCAAGTAAGTCAAATTTGATGAACTCATCAGGAGTAAGTAAGTCATTTCCTAAAATTAATTTTTTGATTTAAAACGAGATTGACTAATTTTTAGCATACAATTTCCCTAAACTTTTAAACCATTTTCCAATTCTTGGTAAATATTTCCTTTAAGCCAGTAAACTTGTCCTTGGATGTGGGAATTTATATGTATATTTTCATGAACTATTTTTAAGGATATGAACTCTTTATTTTTTACTCATATTAAGTAATTTTTACTAGATTTTTGTAAAAATTTACATAAACTTAGAAAAAATGACTTAAACTTAGAAATTTTTTGTACTTAAATTTAGAAACTTTTTTTCTTAATAATAGTACATGTCTGTTTTTTGAGTGTACCTGGTAAACTTTTTTTGTGCAATAGAGTAGTCCTTATTAATTTTTTTTTTTTGGATTTATTATGCTCTTTCCCCCCAAAATCAGTTCAGTTTTATTTAAAAAAAAAAATTCATAGCGATAATTTGTGTTTTTCGGGGTGCGTCCGCCCCTCAAAGTTGACCTTCAAGCGCATTTTCAATGTAATTTTTTGCGTATGACTATCTTTTTAAAAAATCATTCTACAAGAATATAATATATGGAAATCTTTTAGGTCTTCAAATCATTTTTTAGGGTTCCGTACACAAAAGGTGAAAAGGACCCTATTGTTTTCGCTACGCTGTCCGTCTGTCCGTCTGTCCGTCACACAGTATTTTCTCAGGAACCGTAAGAGCTACGGGCCTGAAATTTGGACAGAGTATGTAGAACCTTGGCCGCTACAACAACAATTAAAGGGTGTTCCAAAACGAGCAACGAAAAATATTAAAATCCCATGTAATATACATACAATTGTATGAACATATGTATATTGAAACTTGAAATTTGTAAAATTAGTGTATTTTTATACAGACTACAACAATTAACACTAAAATTTAAATTAAAGGGTGGTCCATCAGTTAATGCAATTTTGACTATGTAATTATCACAATTTGCTATATCTTGGAAACCGTAAGAGGCAAACACTTGAAATTTTCAAAAACGGTAAAAATAAAAAAAACGAAAATTATAAAATCGCCAAACAAAAAAAAAATCGCCAAAAATTAAAAAAAATTGCCAAAACGAAAAAAACCGCCAAAATTAAAAAAAATTCTAACACTCAAATAAATCGCCAAACACGAAAAAATCGCCAAAATGAAAAAAAAACGCCTAAAATCGAAAAAAATCGCTAAAACGCGAAAATCTTGCCAAAACTAAAAAATTTTTTAAATACAAAAATCGCAAAAATGAAAAAAATCGCCAAAAATGAAAAAATCGCCAAAAATAAAAAATCGCCAAAAACCGAAAAAATCGCCAAAACAAGAAAATAAAGTGTCAAAACTAAAAAAAACCAAAACTTAAAAAAATCGCCAAAACCGAAAAAAAGCCAAAACAAAAAAAACTTAAAATACCCCAAAAACGAAAAAAATGCCAAAACTATATATTATATAGGATGAAGTTTGTATTAAATTACATATCTAGTGTTCGTATGGAACCCTTCGTGCGCGAGTCAGAGTCGCACTTTACTGAATTTATTGTATTTTTTTTACACATAACTGAACCGTTTCTGGGGGTAGAGAATATAAGAAAGAAATAAATAAATAATATAAGACTGTTGCAAATTTAGGGATGGTAAAATTGAGCTTTCATTAAAAAAAGCTTTCAGCAAATTGAAATAAGATGAATTCGAGCAATTCACATATTCCAAACCAAACACAAAAGAATACTGCTGATGAAGGTTTAGTGGACTTCGAAAACAGCTAGTTGTTCCATACTACTACGTGTTTGTCAGAATATTTACAATTAACTTCGGTTTTATTTGTTCATTAATAATTATCACATGTAATTTGGCTTACAAAGCGATACGAACTTTAGCCTGATCAAAATCATAAATATAAAAATTTTATTTGTTTAACAAAAGCTAACATTTTGTTCAATTTAAAAAACTCGTGAAAAGCTCAAGTTATTTTTACACCTAAAACTAAAGGTGTTAATTATTAAAATAAATGCTCAACGACTGAGCTATGAATAAATATCAGCAGTGATAATTAAAACCGAAACAGCTACAAGAGTCAATTAAAAAAAAAAATTAAAAACTTTTTATAGCAGAAAAAATAAATAATCTTCTTAGTAAATGTGTTTAAATTGAACTTGATTGAATTAAATAAAATAAAAATAATTATAAATTAATTTCTTCACTTGAATTGTGATTTACATAAAACCAAAACAACCACCTGGTCCCACGACCCGGTTTTATGTTAATTTTATTCGTTTGAATTTTTTTGTTTGTTTATTTCATTATTCTGTTCCTGCATTCCGATTAAATTATTGCAAATTCAATTTCAATTGACATGTTTTTTTTTATTATTCAACCACACGGGCGCGTGGTTGTTATGATCTTGATTAAATATAAAAGAGAAAAATTATAAAAAATTTGTTGAATATTAAATATAAATTTTATAAATTGATTGTTCATGCATTCCACTATTTGTGTAAAGGTTTGCGAAACATTTTGCTGCATTTGGACCGACGGATGGACGCTAAGTTTTCAAGTAAATAGTTGATAAATTGACATTTATTTTTTTTTTTTGGTCATCAGTTATTTAATTAAGATATTTATTTATACGTTTATAGACTGAGGCGTTGATGGTTTAAAAATTATTTTTAAATAAAATAATATTATTTTTTCAACATCACACGTCACAGAGAAATATTTAAATAAACATTTATACAAATTAAATAGCACAACTTGTGCTGCGTGTAAATTTAATATAATTTGTTTTTTTTTCAAAGTGTAATTAAAACAAAAATATTGATTGAGGGCAACTTCAACTTTTTGCGCTTTCAATAATTCAGCTTAGTAAAGGGTGGGCAAATTTGTGGTTATGAATTAAATTAATTAAAATAATTGCATACATACATTTTTATGTATATGCAGATAGATATTCCTCATTTACTCAAACAACGTCATAACCTAATAAAATGGAATTTTTCAGTTAATGATGTTGTTTTTCATATTGTGAAGATATTTCATACAAATATCTTGTCTACGCAACTCTTGAAAGCAAAATAAAATTTTCTTTTCCCATTAAGCTCTGACAAACTATTTTTTTTTTTTTGAGTTATTATGTTGTTTGAGTAAGTGAGCGATATGAAAAGTAATGTCATTGCACCTGCATAATTAAACTATGAATTTTAATTTTAAAAATTTTCAATTGCACATTTATATGTAAGCACAGTTGTAAAAAAATATATACTATAGGAATTATTGATAAAAAATTATTTTTGGTTTATAAAATGTTTAATTTCTCCATACAAAATTAGTGTTTTAAACCTACGAGGTTTATCATTGATTTAGCAATAATTTCTTAATCCAGCGTAACTTCATTATTTTTAATTCCTTTAGAAATAAATTTTTTATTAATTATTGTGACTTTGTAAAGAAGAGAAGACAAATTAAAATAGATTTTTTAGCTGGGGGAAATTGCGGCATTTTTCTGTGCCGCCACGTACTTCAGCAGCAACCATGTGTAGCTACTTAACCAGAGATTATTGTTAATATCAGCTATTTAACATGAATTTTTAATGAAATTGAATGTGAGTATGTGGCAATAAGGAAAAAGTGCTTAAGTCATATTTTACTTACTATTTTGCAGAAGAGCATTTTTGAGCGTTCAAGTCTAATTTCAGAAATTTATTTATTTTACAGTTAAATTGGGAAATTCTCTGTTAACCTTTATTTTTTTAATCAAACATCGTTCTACTTATTATAGTTAACACAAAATTAAGCTATTATTCCAAATGAGATTAGAAGTCTAAAAAAGATAAGTCGCAAGTCATAGTGCTATAACTTTCTTAAAAATTATACAAATGAATTGAGATTTTGACCAGTGGTACTTTCAAATATGCAGATTACGAAAGTAGTACTAACTCAAAATCAGCTTATCTCGACTTTTTCCTTTTTGCCTCATAAATATTCATTTACCATTGGTAAATAAATAAATTGGTAAATAAATATTTTTTTGTATAAGAATTGAAAATATAGAACTTAATTTTGATTAAGAAATTATTCCTGTTTAAAACTCATTCTACTTCAGTTAAAACTTCCCTGCCGAAAACTTCGTGACAATTGATCCAAACGTACTCGTCCTATGACTTGAGAAAATGTGAGTGTTATCAAAAATACGGAAAAGTATATTCACCATTTTCGTGATGTATCGTCTTGATCTTGAGCCAATTTAACTTGGACTCTGTGCAATATTGTAGTACACGGCACTGAATATGTTCGATGTGGTTGAATACATGGACCTATCAAATAGTGTAAATATAATGTTAATTGCTCCCTTCAATGTGACTCTGGAACCAGTCCCGTAACTATACTGAGATATTAACCTAAGCTTAAGTGGTATTTATACTTTTGAAACTTGAGTGCCCCTGTGGCTGAGTGAGTAGTGTGCAAGCCTGTCATGCGCGATGTTGTCGGTTCGAATCTCAAAACAATTTCTGCTTAAAAATAAATTATAATTTCTTTTGTAACAATAAAAAAATATAAGTTTTCTTTGTTACAGTTAAATGTCGGAATGACATTTATATATAATTTATATTATTCTACACCGAATAGGTCCCTATGGGATAGTTCAGTGACAAGTCACAAGGTGCATAAAAAGTATCAATTAACCCCATCCTAGGCCATCCTCATGTAAAAGTGACTGGTCCGCTTCATAGAAAGTGTTAGAACTCGGACTAGTCCCTATCACTTGGGGACCGGTCACGTGACTAGTATTGTGTTAGTTCAATTTCCTGCAGTGTTATTTTTTATCTTTCACACTATACCCCTGCAAAAGACCACTTACATTTGTTTCAGTTATTTGGAGGTATAGGAGTAAAGAAGAAAATACTTCGTGGCGAAAGAATTTGTGATGCTGGCTTCTTCATATCCATGAGCGCGTATAAATACTTCATGCTTCATTCATGTACATACTGACATTAGTTGTGTGCACTTGCTATAAAAAACCACCCTTAAACACATAATAGTTTACCATCGACATCTTACACACATACACTCAAACGTACAATACGCAAAATAACAATAACAAAAAGTCTTCGCGACATCGCTTGAAAACACTCATACACACGAGCATCAATACATCCATCGTGTTTCGCTTATTAAACGACAGTATTTGTTATTGGTTTATTACTATACATGCCACGAGAATACATTTAAAAAACAAGACCTATTTACATTTCAAGACTGTTTACGCAGGCCTCTATTTCACACATATTAACACTTCTTTTTGACCTTCAGTCATCAAATGCCACAAATTTGTACAAGCATATTAAATTTTCCCCTCATATGACCGAATTGTATACACCACGAATATTTCAGATATTCCCCGTTTTTTTCTTTTACTTAAATAATCGAAAGAAAAAAAATAATTTTATAGCGTTTAGTTTGGTTTTTCGACTATTTAGTTCAAAATCGTTAAACAAATTTTTTTTGTAGTGGAAATAAAAACAAAGAAATAACACTTCCATAAATTAGAACCACAGGCAGTGTAAACAGGTGGTGTACAGAGCCCTAAAAAAGAGGGTGGCGTTGGCTGAAGTAGTTAGCACGTTGACTACATAACAGAAGATCCTGGGTTCAATACCTGTATCCGACAGTCAGTTAAAAATAACGACACCACGCATTTTCCTGATGTGCATTAGTGTCCATTTGTATCAGTTGTTGTAGGAAAGTTCAAGTGATGAAGGAATACTCACTAGTCATTTGACACCAGAAGGCGCTTCAACACTGCATTATTAAAAAAGCGTGCAAAAAAGCAGAGTTGTAAAATAATGAAACTCTCTTCTATCTCTTCCTTCACCACCTGTCTTCTATCATTATCCCCTTCCTAAAGAAGGTAACACTTAGTAATAGTGGTAGGCAATAATTGCTTGAGTGTTACTTCTCTTTAATAAAAAAGGACATCGCCAAAAAGTTTAAAAAATTTATAAGAAATTTAAGTAGAACAATTATGCTAAACACCCATTTTTTATATAAATATAATCACTTACATGTCGTTACCTCTATCGACATATACAAAAAACTTAAATTCAAAAAAAAATTATAAGTTAGGGCCTTTCTATATTAAGATAACGGCGTTTAGTTCAAAAATGCATTAACTCAATGAATTTTATGATGATTCGTCATGTTTACTTTTCCACCAAGAAAAAAAAAATATATATATATGTACTCCCAGAGAAAAAAACAGCTTAAAATCAATAAAAACTATATTGAATTAATAAGAAATATTAACAAAAGTCTAGTAATGTTGAAATTTTTTATTTCAATTTGGAATTATATTAATTTACAGTATTTATTTATTAATTTTATTTATTAACGCCCAACTAAAAAAGGGGTGTTATAAGTTTGTAGTGTGTGTCTGTGTATCTGTGGATCTGTGGATCTGTATGTCTGTCCGTGTCCACGTAAAGGCCAAACGGCTAGACCGATTTTCATTTAGTTTTTTCTGTTTGAAAATCGGTCCAGCTGCTTAGAAGATGCAACATCTTTTCTGAAAAAAGTCGGGGGGTTTTAAAATTTTTAATTTTTGTTATTTTTAAGTATTTCAATATACATTGTCTATTATATTGAAAATTATTGAATTAATGTGACGCGTCCTTATTTTTAAGTTGCAGCTTTTCCCTGAGTATATATATATAACTTTGCATATCTGATTAGATTAGAATTTATCTTCAGCATTTTATAAATTTTTGTCATCATCAGTTAAATTAACTTGATTCATATTTTATTACATTAGTTTTTCATACGTGACATTGGCTTAAAATTGACAGCATCAAATAAATATAAATCAGTTTGAGAACATTTACAAATTCAGTAATATTTCATAAAATTTATTTATGTCTACATATCCAATATCTTTGTCTTGTTTAACATAAAAAAAGTTTAATGCGTTCTTGGCTTTTTTTCAAACTGTTGTTTGTTGTTTGAAAAGACAAGAGGTCAAGAGTATTTGTAATATATTAACTTGCTGTTGCATGTAATTTAAAAAAAAACAATAAAAACAAGTATTGAAATATGATTTAAATATATTTTTTTTAAATTCAATGTCTGCTTGTTAATAATTTGTCAATTTACGACAAAATCATTTAAACATGAAAATTATGAAAAATTTTATGATAATCAAATAATTTATGCAATAAATTATTGAACAAAAGTAAGATGCTGGAATGAAAATATTTTTTTTTTTTTTTGAACAAATCAAATTTTATAAGTTATATTGTAATAATAACAGATGTAGACTTTTGCAAAATAATATGGACTGGACAGTACAGGTTTGATAATACCATCAAAGGGTAGTAAAAGTCTTCTTTTATGGACGGCCAAGGATTTCGAAAATCAGTGCGCCCTCAAAAAATGATGTCATCAATTTTTGGCCAATAGCTAATTTAGACTTGGCAATAATGTAGAGAGCGAAAAGTCTACCACACAAATCGTATGCCAAAAAAGTATTTTTTTCTTCTTAGGGGAAGAAAAGCTTCTTCACTTTTTTTCAGAACAACTTACAGGGATTCCTAATTTTTTGCTAACAATATTTGTCAAAGTGGTAGCTACGCACGGTGGTTCAGAATAAATTTTCATTGGCCAAAACCTAAATTTTTTCTTCAAACTGTTTCTTGAAATTTTCGCATCATTAGCAAGGAAACATATCAAAACTAAGGTCTTCAAAGAATTAAATAAAAATATTGGCAGTAGTGAGCGTGGTATGCTGCTAAAAACAATGAATTTATGTTAACTTAAAAAAATAAAAATTTTGTCATATTTGATCTGAAATAAATTATGATTTTTCGAAAACTATGATCGGTAACTGACTGTGGTGTTTTTTGTAATATTGGCTATAATTTTTAATGAATGGTATGTGCGCACCATGTACAATTTGTAGTTAGGGTGTTAAAAAAAATTTTTAGTGCTTTATCTTTTTTTTATATAAAATCACAGGGGAATTCGCTCACCTTACGCATAACTCTGTCATTTGTGAACTGATTTGCAAATTTCTTTTTTCCTTTGAAAAGGTATATCCGTAGTTAGGTTTCATGATTTTCTTTACGGAAATCTGAGTGGGGAATTCGCCCCCCCCCAATGTATAACTCTGTTATTTGTGAGGCAATTCGTAAAATATTTTTTTTATTTGTCTACAGTTGGGTTCCATAATTTTTTTTCTAGGAAGAAATTTTCTTCCCCATGCATAATTGTCATTTGTCAACCGGCTTTAATTTTTTTATTTGAAAGGGTTTGCTTCAGTCTGGTCCTAGAATTTTTTTTTTAAAGTCAATGGGGGAAATTTCCTCCCCCCACCCCTCACTTATACATTTTTCATTTGCAAGCAGATTTAAATTTTTTTTGGTTAGACCCATAATTTTTTTTTCGAAAATCGGCAGGCAAATTTCCTACTCATCATATGTAAGCATTTCAAAATATTTTTGATTTGGTTCCATAATATTTTTTTTTCCAAAATCTGTAAAGCATTTTGTAATATGTTCTATAAGATATTTGTATTGAAGTCGATTTATTTTTGGTAGAACTATTTGAATTTATTGTCTTGCGGATATGCATCTAGTAGGAACGGTTCAGTTATTTATGTATGGATATGTCTTATACATATATGTACTTACAAAATAAGATTAAGTATTAGATTTTCAAAAACCTATTTCGTTCGTTTCGTTGTCTAAATTAGACCACTTTTTATAAACATGTATGTTCACGTGTGTACTTGTGTGTATGTATAAGTAAAAAAAAAAACGAATTTGCTCGTATTTCTATGCAAAATTAAAAAAAAAAAATTTGAAATCAAATTTAACCTTCAATTTATCAACAACCGTAGTATTGTTTTGAAATGAAACAAAATTTCGGTAAAAGCTTCAGAAAATAGGGAATTACAAAAAAAAAAATTAATAGTTCAAAAAATACAGAGTTTTGACCGATGAAAAACGATTCTTAACCAGTGTGCTCTACGCTAATTTTGTGAACACATCAATATAATCTGAACGTGTGTAGGTACCTTAAATACTTCATTTAGACCACTTTGTACCTGAAAACATTTTCGTGCTTAGAAAAACTAAATAGATTATTTATTGAAACATTTTGTTTAATTTTCATACTTACGCTTCCTTATTACAACATAATCATAACTCAAAAATACTAGGCTTACAGAATATAAGCTTAAAATTTTAAATTTACATACGCTTATTAAAAATTCCCATATCATCTCTCAATTTCAAAAATGTTGTTTCTTAAATATGATTATGCTGCATTACAAAATCTATCCGTATATATCATATTTGTAATATTATTAAATGATTTTTTCTTTCTTCATCTCTTTTTAGTCTTTTCTCAACACATTTACTATTTTCTAATGCATTTTTGAGAACACGGCAACAAATAGAAAAATGATTTTGCAAAATATTAAAAATTTCAAACAAAAGAATTTGCATCGAAAGCGAACTATAATCTTAAAATCTTCAAGTACCTTAACATGTTAAAATAATATTAAAAAATATTACAAAATTTAAGACAATACGAGTATCAAGCGCTTTAGATAAATTTTAATGCTTAAATAAAAATTCGTGTTCCTGTTTGTGATTTATAACTGCGAAGAATATGCATCGAAATATCAAAGTATTCAAGTACGTATGAAAATCAACAACGATAAAGGATTCTAAGGACGCAAAAAATCCTTGGCAGCAGCTCTTTACATTTTATGAGGTTTTAAATTAATCAATATGAAGGAAAATTGTAAAATGTCAGAGGTAAGTAAGGAAATAAACTATACGATAATTTTCAGCTAGACTTTTTTTGATTTTGTTACCACCATTTTTGAAGGATAAGGTATGATAACTGTAGATTAATCCTTCAATATTTTTTGGAAAACTGCCAATCAAATTATAACTTGAAAATGGTTAACGCATCAAAGATAAACATTTGATGAATTTCTACTCCTCAACTTTTGAAATAAAAATTATTATTAGGAAGAATTTCTTAATAGGGCTTAAGCTCAGTATTTTATATTCTTATTGAATAAATTATTTTAATTAATTAATATAATTTTCGAAAGAGAGAAGAAAAATGGGGGAAATGCGCATTTTTCTTTGCAGTCATGTACTTCTCTTCTGAGATCTGAGGTCCTTTTCTAACTTGTTGTATATATCCCTATCTTGTAATTAGACCAACTGTTAAGAAGATAAAAAATTTATTATCATTTTGTGCTGTTCAACAAAGTTCTGAAGATACTTAATACATACTGTACATATCGTTACCTTAATATGAAAGGCCCTGACTTATTACTTTTTTTGAAATCGAAATTTTTGCATTTTTCGATACATTAGATATTCTTCTATCGCATTATACAAGAAATTAGATTTCAATAAAATAATGAGTAAGGTCCTTTCTATATTAAGGTATCAATATGTATTTAGGTACATGTACGTACATTAGAGATGAACAATCCCGCGATTTTTTAAAAAAGCCGTTTCCCGTAAACATGATTTCTAAATCACTGTTCTTTTAACTTGCGACTATGATCACGGTTTAACAGTAGTTTGTTGGTACAAGTTCTGTTATTTTGAAAAATATTAATAAGAAGCGTAACAGTGAAATTAAACAGTAATCGTGATCACGGTTATCACATTTGAGCACTTCTGCTTAAAAGACAAGAACAAACCATTATAAATCAACCCTTTTCAAATATTGTATATTATCGTGAAAAAGGCAGAGACAATAAAATTGAAATAAACAAAAAAAAAGAGAGCTATTCATAATTGCCAGAAAAGACAATATGACATGTTTTAAGATTGTTTTTCGACAAAAGCCAAAATATATAAAAAAATTAATGAGGTAGATTTATTTGTTGTAAAGTTAGCAAACAAGAACATTCACAAATTGTATGAAAGAACTATATTTTCAATACCTGTTACTTGATAAATTCAGTTACAGTTGTGGTTAGTGATTTTTCAATAGCTGTGAAAAAGTACCATGTATGGAAATATTGCTCATCTCCAATGTACATGTATCAAACTACGTGACTTTGTGTATTTGATTCAATAGTCTGATGGGTTGCGGTCTTCACTCAAAATAATTAGCATCATTAACATCAAGATAATGTAATAATTAACTTTATGGTATTTGTTTTGATATTGTTATGGTTTCTATTATCTATAAAAATATCTACATACACACATACCTATATTTGTATATATGTATACATATGTATACATCATAAAACATCAAAAAAAAATATTCACGTGTTACAATTTGCTTACAAATTTTATTGTTGTCTTGCCTTCTATTTTTTTTCGTAGAATTAAACCATATATTAAACGTTTCGTTTTTTAAATGTCTTCATTTTTAGTGCTTTGTTTCTTTATCTACGTTAAAAAAATTTTATTATTAAGTTCAGTGCACTTGTTGCTAACCAAAATCGTTGATTTGCCAAGACTTATAATATTTTTCAATTAAGCAAATACTAAATTAATTTATGCTTCAAATTAGGAAACATTTTAAAATTTTGTTAGCAGAAAAAATGTAAACTGATAAAATTCGAATAGTTCAATATCCAAATTTAAAGTTATAAAATTCTTTTAATTCAATATCCAGAGAGGTCTTGTTTTCTAACAAAAAATTTTTCAATAGGAATAATTTTTCAATGTTTTCAGCTTAAATAAAAAATTAACTATTTTTGTTAATTAATGTGATTTTAAAAAGAAGAGAAGAAAAACTAAACTAGACTTTTTACATGGGGGAAATACCGGCATTTTTCTGTGCCGCCACGCACTTCTTGGGCAGGGATTCTTTGTTTACATCAGCTATTTAAAATGAATTTTCAATAAAATGGAATATGAGAAATGATAGTGTTGTTTATACGATTATTAATTATGCCATTAGTAAATCTGTGGCAATAAGGAAAAAGTGCTTAAGTCATATTTTACTGTTTTGTAGGAGAGCATTTATAAGCTTTCAGATCGGTATTCAGAAATATATTTCTTGTACAGTCAAATTGGAAAATTCTATGTTAACCTTAATTTTTTTAAGCAAACATCGTTCCACACACTATACGCAATACATTTAAGTTGAAATATATCAAAGCATAACCTCAATTAAGCTATTATTCCAAATGATATTAGATACAAGTCTTAGAAAAGATAAGTCGCAAGTCATGGTGCTATAACTTCCTGAAAAATCACACAAATTAATTGAGATTTTGACCAGGGGTATTTTCAAATATGCCGATTACGGAGGTGCCATTAACTCAAAAACAGCTTATCTCGACTTAAGTACTTTTTCCTTTTAGCCACAGAAATGTATTTGTCAGTATAATTATTCAAATTCAGTTTTTAAAATTGCTTTAAATTTTTTTCCAGGTTAGCACGAAGCTATATCACTCTATCTAATTATGTTTAATTATTCTTGGTTATCTTTTACGATCATCTTATTAATTATTTTTACTTATTCGATGATCCTTCGGTATATACAACGTACAAGTAAGTCTTTTTGTAGTGGATATTATGTTTCAATATTTTTGCTTTCCATAGTTGGTTTTACTTTCATATATGCGTGAGTTACGTGATACAATTGAACTAGAATGAATTTTAATGAGGAAAAGTTTCTTAATCGGTCTTAAGTTAAAAATTTTCTATTCTTACAGAGTGAAAGATTTTTATTTGTTATTGTGGTTTTCTATTACTATTTTCCCAATTAAATTTTCTTCTCTTCTTCAGAAAATCACATTAAAAGTATTCACATCAGTTTTTTTCTTGTTGGAAAAATTGAGAAAGTAATTTTTTTTACAATAAACACAGGAAAAAAAATTCCACCAAAAGTTTAATCTTTAAATTTATTTAATTTTTATTTCCTTCTATAAGAATTTAAAAAATTTATCACGTAAAATTTCTCATTAAATTTTTTAATTTAAATTACAAGGACTCTCAGTAATATCAAATATGTTAACTTATCCCCGAAGTGTAGATTTTGCTTCTCAAAAAGGGATATGAAAAAAATGATTTAGGGAATAGGAAGAATTTGCTTAGAATATTTTTCTTACTTTGGGAATTTGTGGGAGATTTTTGTTTGTTTAATATATTCAAGGTCTTTGGTTGTTTTTTTTTTTTAATTCGTAGACGATTTATTGAGTATTTCCTTCTAATGTCGCACGCACTCTCATCCATTGTAGATGGACAAACTGCTTGACTGGTGAGTTTTCTAGTAAGTTTTGTTTTTTAAATTAACTTTGTGGCCCAATTATATGTATCTTATGTACGTATGTATATATGTATATATATGTATGTAATTTTTTTTCTTCCTAATTGTACTCGGAATAAATTAATCACAAGCTGTAACAATTTTTAAATGAAATGTTTTAGAGAAATTAAGAAGATTGTAAATAATTTTGCACGTGTTGCTTATACACATGCATGTGTACATCTAATGTAATTTTGTTTTGGTTTCTAACCAATTAAGTTTCTAGAGCATTTATGTACATATGTTTGTATACAGTTATCTACAGACAGCTAAAGAAAGCTGCTGCTGTTTTCATTAATCGCCTGCACGTGCCAAACTCATTAAAAATTCTGTTAAATGTTTGCTTTCATCATTGAGGGTTTTAATATTTCTTCTTTTGGTTATTAAGTTTCTTTTGTCGCAAAAAAAAATGACTTCTTGTTTTACGCTTTGACAGTTAAATTTTTATTTAATTTGAAAAAGAAAATATTCCATCACTCATTGCGTCAACATTTTCGTGTTTTCTTCTTACTAAAAATATCTCCAGACATAATTAAATAAATTCAGTATAGTGCGACTCTGACTCGCGCACGAAGCGTTCCGTACGAACACTAGATATGTAATTTAATATAAACTTTATCCTATATAATATATAGTTTTGGCATTTTTTTTCGTTTTTGGGGTCTTTTCTTGTTTTGGCGATTTTTTCCGGTTTTTGGCGTTTTTTCATTTTGGCGATTTTTTTTTATTTTTGGCGATTTGTTTCATTTTTGTGATTTTTTTTATTTAAATTTTTTTTTTAGTTTTGGCGACATTTTCGCGTTTTGGCGATTTTTTTTCGATTTTAGGCGTTTTTTTTCATTTTGGCGATTTTTTCGAATTTGGCGATTTATTTTATTGTTAGAATTTTTTTTTAATTTTGGCGATTTTTTTCGTTTTGGCGATTCTTTTTTAATTTTTGGCGATTTTTTTTTTTTGGTTTGGCGATTTTATAATTTTCGGTTTTTTTAGTTTTACGGTTTTTGAAAATTTCAAGTGTTTGCCTCTTATGGTTTCCAAGATATAGCAAATTGGCAAAATTACATAGTCAAAATTGCATTAACTGATGGATCACCCTTTAATTTAAATTTTTTTAAATTTTAGTGTTAATTGTTGTAGTCTGTATAAAAATACACTAATTTTAAAAATTTCAAATTCCAATATACATATGTTCATACAATTGTATGTATATTACATGGGATTTTAAGATTTTTCGTTGCTCGTTTTGGAATACCCTTTAATTTTTAATTCTCATGTATTTGCTGTTGTAGCGGCCAAGGTTCTACATACTGTATCGAAATTTCAGGTCCGTAGCTCTTACGGTTCCTGAGAAAATACCGTGTGGCGGACAAACGGACAGCGTAGCGAAAACAATAGGGTTCCTTTTCACCTTTGGTGTACGGAACCCTAAAAAAAGAAATGTTTAATTGTTAACATCTGTAGACATGAGGCAACAAAAATTATTAATATAATAAAAGAAACCATTAATGACAAAAATAACTTAGAAAACAATCAATAAATAGTTTAACCTCATGTAAAAATTTAACTAAACATTGATACGAGTATATTATATCTATATATTTTTCTAGTGTTTTATGTTCATTCAATTTATGTGATTGATAGAAAACCAACAAATGCTAAAAGTGTTTTAATGAAAATACATGCATATATACATACTTACATACATACATATATGTAAATATCTATATAAATCAATATGTCCGTATCCCAATATACCACATAATAATAAAACTTCAATACAACTTGAGAATAATGTTATAAGTATAGTGAATTTTAACTAGCCGTCCACACGAGCAATAATATTGGCAATTATTGCCATGGCAATTGTCAAAATCGATTGCTGACACAAGATATTAGCATGTAGACCGTATGAATATGTCTTCCAATATATATTCAGCAACAAATGTTAAAATACATTGCTGAGCAATAATAATATAAATAAAAATAAAATTACTCTTTTAAAATGTTCTAATATCATCTAAAATTATAAAAATTAATAATTTTTTTTTTATTAGATGAATTTGGAGATCTTCTTTCTTTTTAAATAATATGAAATTATTGTAAGGTATCACTCATTCAGTATTTTGTATTATACTGGCAACACTATATATGCTCATTGTAACCAAAAAAAAATATGTTTTTTGTTAGTACTTTTATTATAATATTTTTTTTAAGATATTTGGTATGTTGGGTTATCACTTTTATTCATGTAGGTCAAAACGTCTGACAAGTGCTGCCGGGTATTAAGGATAAAGGAAGTTGGCCTAAAGTCAATGTCAATAGCAAAACTGACCAATTAAAAGGCTGAAAAATTCCATTTTTTTATAGAAATTCAGCATTTGATTTTTATTTACAATTCAATATTGATATTTGAACTACATAGTGCTTACGAGACATAAGTAAACATGCGGACAAAAGAAAAAAATACCAATGTAAAATCATCATGCAAAAATTTTGATTCAAATCATATTAAATTTAATAAAAAAAATCGCCCATTTAATTAAACAACGTCATAATTTAAAAAAAGTGCAATTTTTGAGTTAGTGCAAGAGAATTAATCCTCAAATCGTTCTTCAAATTGTGTAAAAATTTCATACAAATAATATCTTGTTTATCCAACTCTTGCAAGAAAAATTTAATTTTCTTTTTCCATTTTTTCTGGCAAACTGAGTTTTTTTTTTTTGATTTATGACGTTGGTTGAGTAAATGAGCAACATATCGCTTTATTTGTGTTGGTGTTTATTTGCTTTTTTCATAGCTACAATACTCTATTGTGCTTAGTTGTTTGACTTGCTTTTTTATTGTTGTTGTTTATTTTGATGTTCTTAAATAACCCACAAGTTTCGCTTTACCACCATTGTAGTTGAATTTGAAATATGCTAAATACGATAAGTCCAAATAATGAATTTGCCATCCTCTTTCTTCTACCATATTAGACCAATTAAAGTAGTACTACAAACCAACCGATATGGTTTTGTATTGTTAAATTAATATCAATTGTAACGTCATTTTGTTGTGGCTAAGTCGAAGGTTTAATTTTATTAAATTCTATGTACATTATATAAATCAATAAAAACAACTTAAAGTTTAAATACATCTTTTTTCCTTTACCTCCCTATATGCATTGGCGCCAGCTACTTTATCCCTTAAAATGAAAACAAAAGAGTGAAAACACTTTTCAAACCGAAAAGTAAAGAAAAGCAAAGAAAATAACAAAGAAAAAAAAAGAAAGTATAAAAATCCTTGTGCCATCTAGTATTTAAATTTGTTGTTCTTTTTCAAGTTTTTTGTATAAGAAATTGACGTTGTCAGCATTAAGAAATTACGCAATTTAATTTATTATGTATACGCACCCTTTGCCAGTGTGTATTTCCTAGCGGAAATACATAAATATGTATGCATGTACGTGTACCTGTAAGTGTACTTGTCATGTACAATACTTGCAAGCAAACAGACAAACAAACATGCAAACGAGTGATTACCAGCCAAACATTTAGTAGATAAACCGTAAAAATATTTCATGGTTTTAATGATAAGGTTAACATATGTTTTTATGGATTTGTTGCTTTCCCAGCATAAATTTTGCATTTATAAATGTAACTTCTAACTCAAGAGGTTAATAAAATAAGTGCAACATATTTTTACTTTTAATTCCGAAAAATGAGGTTTAGCGTTCGTTTAAAGCAATATGTTGCGCTCGTAAGGAATTAATTATTTCTCTATTCCAAAAAAATTTTATTGCGAATTTTCATTTAATAGTACAATAAATGTAACATTTTTTCTAAAAAAAAAATGCACTACCCTTACAAATTTAATAAAACGTTCACTGAAATTAACTTGTTAGTGGGAGCATTTTGGAATTATTTTATATTTGATTGGGACTTATTTAATTTTTTTCTAAAAAAATTAAGTTTGGCAAAATTTTCTACAAATTTTGCTGGGACTTATTTCATGTTTTTAGTTGCCATTTCATTGGGATGTATCTCGTAGTTCCTTAAGCATTTCTAGATATGTGTATGTATGTAGATATAAGAACTTAAAAACGTCATTAGTAGTTGAGTTTATAAAAAGAACTTTATGTCTTAAAATAAAATATAAATCAATATCTGCATTAATAATTGATTAGTATGCACAACGTAATATTCTTTTGCGTTTTATAATATTTTTTTATTGAGGTATTTAAATCGAAAGATCAATCAAGTTAATTCTGCTTTAAGGAAACTCATTGCAAAATGCCACAACATTTTCCAAATCCAATCAATTATCCCAAAATCTTTTTGACTATCAGCTTTGCTTTTAATACCAACTTGCTTCTTAAGAACACTAAATATTGTAAGAAAAGGCTTATTAGAGTATTCCTAAAGGCTTTTGTAATAATATTGATTGTCTGCAGCCAAATAGCTTAACAGTTTCTTATATACATATATATATATTTGAGGAAAATGTTATGAAAGGAAAAGCTGCTTACTCCTGGTTAAGCAGAATATTGCAAGCATCTCTTTTTATTTTGTACACAATATTATGCCAAATACATCTTTAACATTGAAATAATAATATGAACATTTAAAGCATAATCAGAAAAATTTTTGTGTTATTGTAATTGCTTGTATTGTTTATACATATATCAACGAACATAATCAAAGTTACAAAAAATAAACCTAAAAGTTTTTGCTAAAAAAAAATATTTTAAATAAGAAAACTCGTTGGGGCAATAAATTTGATTTTATTTTTATACAAACTTGGCTAAACTTTTTTCCGACCGAATTCGTTAAGCACAAAAATGATAAACTCTTTAAATAAACCATTTTTCATTTAACTTATTTTTAAACTGAATTGAGGTATACAAATACTTATGTAAAACAAGAGTTTTTTTACAAAGTAGACAGACGGAAAATTCTGACTACCATGAGTTTTGTTACATCATAGACTCCCACGCAAAACAATTGTTTGACTAAGTGTTTAATAATGCTTTGAATACAAACACATACACACAAAAAAACAAAGCACTAATTCATAGATAAAGAAATACTCATTAATATTTAAAACGTACGTTTTCTCAAACAGTATGGCAAGTAATGCTGAGCAACGTATGAACAATATTTAATTAAATAACACTCATACGTCACCACATCATATATGTATGTAAGTTCATTTGGTATTGCATTGCAAATCTGTTTATGGGTGTGTGTGTGTGTGTGTGTTTGTACGCAGGACGTTAGCCAGAGATGTCAAGAGAGATGTATTATAATTCTTTTGGCATTTTAAAACTTAAATTGAATTTCCATGAAAGCAGACGATTTTTAAGGCCAAAAAGACTTGAGGCCGATTTTGGACTTGGGTAATTAAATTGTATTTATTTTAAAGTTAAATTTAAATTCGAAATTGTTTTTTTTAGTGCATAGTTAAATAACACATAATGGAATTTTGTTTTCTGGAAAAAAATATTGCACTTATTACACTTTTCAATGAAAATCCGCAATAAAATGATGTTATGAAATATACATTTTATTTGAAATTATTGTACCATGCCTTGAGAGCTTAAATTAAACGAATCATAAAATTGTATTTATTTTAAATAAAAAGTTAACAAATTGTACACTTTTTCCAAAAAAAAGAAAACGCAATTAAATACCCAACCTCGCCTGTTTAAGTTCTATTTAAGTTTTCCGAGCATATTATTAATGTTTGTGCCTGTGTGTGCTTTTTGAAAACATGTACAGTAAGGCCGCTAGTATTTAAAGCAAAATTAAAAGAATCTATCAAGCTATCCCGTATTCAAAATTCAAGAAAGGGTTTACCAATTATAATAATGATATAGTACATTTCATGGAGTCTTTCTAACAGTGTTTTTTTAATAATTTGCGCTCCGATGTTCTGATCAGGTGTTTGGTGAATGTTTGCAGTTTTATTGGAAAGGGCGTAAATTAAATTTACTTTTATCCATGATTAAACATGCTAATATTTTATTCAAAATTAAACATATTGTGCTCAAAAATCAATAAAAGGTTTAAAAATAAAGTTGTGTGATTTTGGGTCGAAAGTAGTCTGTAAAGTGTTGCCTTTTATTATTGACCTAATTTTCAACAAAAGTGTTTTAGAGTGTGCGTTGACGTTGATGTAACTCGAATATATTACCAACGGCAACGTGTCCAAACCGTGACTTCTATCAACGGTAACACTTTTATGTGCCGCTAGTAAATCTGACGTAGGTCTTGTCTGCTGGATAGGCACACACAATGGTGGCCAAACACAATATCGCTAATTAAAAAAGCATGTTGTTGCATTCTCCTAGTGCTTATCTTAATCATTTACAATTTGTCTTTAGTGCAATTTGTTACTTAAATATTATCCCCAGTATTTTGGCTTACAGAGCGATACAAAATTTAGGAAATAATTAAATCATAAATGATCATGAGTTTATTGCTCCTAATTACCAGGTCGTATTTCGACTTCGACCCCGACAATTGCGTGTCAGGCTAAAGAAAATTGCAAAATTTTTTCTTTAAGCTAGTACAAAATCGTCATAAGCGTAATCGAAATATGACACTCGTAACTAGTTCCATAATTTATTTAGCTAAAAGAAATATTAAAACCTAAATTATTCGGAATTTTGCGATTCCTCAGGTATTCATAAGCAAGCGTTTGGCTAAAAAGGCATTTGTATTTGTTTTGATTTGACTCATGAAGAAAATGTTGAAAAAATATGAAAAGTTTTTCCTTTTTTTTTTTTTTTTGCTTTAAACTTTTATTTGAATAACTAAGCAATATTTTATTGTCATAGTTTTACATCTATATAAAAATTGTGAATGTACATGAAAGTGATATCATGAAATTCACAGGTAACTTATCACAAAACTTTTCTTTAGTTTTCCGATTTCATATATTTTTATGTCAAACATGATTATAATATTTGCATAATTTAAAATTTTACTGTCTTATTCACTTCTTCTGCTGAACTTCTTGTCATATTTAATAAAGGTTTTTCATGTTGTTTGCATCATATTTATTATTCTTTCATTCGTAACGTATGACTACTTTAGGTGAATAAGATAAAATTCCTATTAGTTGGGCCAAAGATTTACGTACATACATACATACGAGTACATACATATCTATGACAAAATTGTCTTTGTGTATGCATATAAGTATGTATATGTATGTAGGTATCTTACTTGCTTTATCTCAAGTTTTTTTGCTCTAAAATTTGGTTTCTTAATGTATGTATGTACATAAGTACTTACATACATACAAACATATGTATGGGTGTATTTAGAGTAGTATGGGAAAGGTATGTTTCTTTTAGTATCTTAATTTCAAATTTTTTTTTCTACTGAAAGAATCTTATAGTATGTTTCGATTGTGAGTAAAATATGTTGTTTAGCAATAAACATTTCAAATTGTTTACATCAGGGGTTTTCAACCTTTTTGAAGCTGCGACCCCGAAATGATTATTAAAAAATCTAGCGACCCCTTAACGTTTTTGCTTTCTCAGTTTGAAAATATGTACTATTATAAAAAAACAAAATTCAATGAAAATAAAGCAAAAACATTATACTGCGTGTTTGCTATTCTTTCAATAGACAGCTAACGGTATTTGATTGTTACCTTTTATACCCTTCACCACTTGTTTGTTTACACATCGGTATGATGTCGTAGTTGTTGTAGACTTTAAAAATATAACTGTAAACACAACATAATACTACAAAAGTAGTAGACAAAGACAATCAGAAGAATTTAAACGCTAAAATTTTCACTTGCTTATGAACATTGAAAGAGACAAGCCGCGTTTGAATTATAAATGGATAAGTTTCTTAAAACAGCTGTGGAACCATGTACCTCAGGTGCAAGTGAATTAAAAACAAAAAAAAAGCAAAGAAAAGAAATTATGAGAATGAATATTTAAAATACGGTTTCACTGGTATTGACAACAAACCACAGTGTGTGATTTGTGGTGTACAATATAATGTAAACTTTACATTATATTGCAAGTGCAGAATGGAGACATATTGCTTCAAAGTATAATGTAGCTGATGATGCGACAAAGTGGCGGGCTGAATTTTTCATGGATGGACGATGGTTTAATGGTTTAGTTTTCTTAAGAAAAATTTATTCAAGATATAAAGAAATGTTGAAGAACTTTGAAACAAATTTGCTATGCTGCATCATCGGGTAATTGATGGCAACTTTCATCTTGAGAGAGACTACTTAAAACTTTAGCATATTTTTATACATTTATGTATAAGCTTTCTTTGTAATTATGGCTCGATATATCGAGTATATTGATGCAGAATTTCCCATCACTGGCAACAATACATGACTTGTTCTATACCTTATGCTCCTGCTTACATTTTTTAGTTATTAAACGCGATAATAAAATGAGATAAATAATATACATACATATGCACATACACACATATTTATGTATGTCTGTCCAAATCACCTAGATAATGGTTTTAGATTAATGCGAAAATTTCACTTAATGTTTTTTTCCAAAAATTTACAATTACCTGGAGAATCCTTAAATATTTCTTTTCCCACAAGACAAAGACTCCAAAGGACTGCTCCCAAAAGTCAAAAGGAAAGATTGCAAAAAAAAAAATATTATAAGAAATCTTCAAGCACAAAAGGTCTTAAAAATGTTATACGCATGCATACAGATGTATAAATAAATATGTGCATAGCATATGTATGACTGTTTATATATTCATTTGTACAAGTTTTTGTTGGCTGTGCTGTAATTTCCATTGAAAGTGTGAATTTAGAGAAATATACATAAAAGTAAAACAAAATTTGTAAATTGACAAGATAACAACAATTTCTGTAGAAATATAAAGCGGAAAGTACACGTATGTCCTTAGCTTGGCTTTTTTGCTTTTAAATGCAAAATTTTAAAGTGTGTTCACTTAAAAGTTTTAAGTCATATTTATTGTATGTTATCTTAAAACTAACAAATAAAAATCCCCAGACAATTACATCGCAAGGAAATAGGAAGACGCAGATCTTAGGATCCAAAATCGATTTAAATCAATAGATTAGGTTATGTTAGGTTAGAAGGTTGCTGTTAAGTTCAAAAATGAAGAATCCAACCCACTTGGGTCCAATACTATGATCACTTTGTGCTTCCTGCAAGTACGAAGAAAATAGGGAAGAATGGCATAGAGGTGGTGGGGGGAGGGAGGAGAGGTTAAAAGATAGACATAAGTTGGAGTGTATTATCAGAGATAATGGATGCAAGAGGAGAGGAGAAAATAGGTCGTAACAGCCGCTGCTCCTTCTATAACGGCTCCAGTTTTTGAGTCTCATATCCGATAACTTGGATAATCTGCCAAGGATATGCAGAAAATATTCCTCCAAAGTGGGACATAGGAAGAGGAGATGTATTATGCTTTCCTACTCCTCTTAGCCAGTGCAACTAAAGTGGTATTCACTGTACGGGAGACCCAGACATTAAGTACACTCAGACAAAAACTGCAACTTAAAAATAAGAATGCATCACATTAGTTCCATCATTTTGAATATAATATAAAAATTGTATTGTAATACTTAAAAGTAAACGTCAAAGCTTATGCAGCAGAGAGATAAAATGCCTAATGCTATCATTGCTAGATGAGAAATTTTTTTACTAAATTATTATAAAACAATTTCAGATATTTTTCAAGCATTGCAAAGAAACTATTTTATTCAACTTTTTACTTCCAGTTTGTAAAAGACGATAAAACTAAATCGCGACCAACCGATACATAAACGAATATGTCAGAAGTATCGCGATTTTGTCGTGCGACTTACTTTTCTTTGCGTAAACACTTACTTTATGTCAAATCATTGTGTTGTCAATGTGTTAAAAAATATTTTCCCATACCTTTTTTCATATAAATTTTTGTATTCAATTTAAAAAACGGGCGGCTCTATTCTTGAGTTTAAAAAGAAACACAGCTGATTACAGTAAACAAAATAGATTCGGCATTAAAAATTATTGACGTTTTAAAAATTTTAATTGTGTTTTAATTAATTAATTAAGTAAATTAATTAAAAAAATTGTTATTGTTAGCTTAGCATGTCTAGACTTCCCAGCAAAAATTTTCAAAAAAGGTAATCGAGTTTGGAATTAAGCATTTTTGATGGAAGCTGTTCCTTACTGGATTACCAACTTAATGATTTTAACAAGGCGTGAGACTAAAATAATCGATTCTTGAGAAGTAGTTATGTTGTTTATTAAAGGAACTAATTATTTTTTTCGTTGTGGGAAATAGTTATTTTTTTATTGATGGAATTACTTTTTTAAAAAAAAAAATTACTTTTTTTTAAATATGACGTTGTTTGAGTAAATCGAGTATCTTGATTAAAAACTAAGTTTGATTAAATAAATAATATCTTTTTAAGAAAAATATAAATAAATTAACAAAAAAAACTATTGTTTTCCTACGAAATATACCATTTTTTTAACCGAATTTAAATGGGTTATATTTTATTCGTATCCGTGCCTGTATTGTTACTTATAAACAATCTATTTAGAAAAGTTGTTTTCATTGATAAACTTTTATTAAAACTGAAAATGAAAAAAATTATTTGGAACTACTTCTATTTAAATAATCATTTTCCAAAATGTAAGTAAAGGGTGTTTTTTATTGAGGTATAGAACTTTAAGTTGGCATCACTTTTTTAACTGGCGGCCATTTTGTCAGCTGTCAAGTGATTAATATTTAGTTTGGTTTGCCATTTCATCATGAACAGGTTGACAAAAGAACAACGCTTGCAAATCGTGCAAATTTATTTCGAAAATAATGGTTCAGTTCGCGAAGTTTACCGCAAGCTCCGTCCATTTTATGGTCGACATAATCGTCCTTCAGAGCAATTAATTCGGTTAACCATGGATCGTTTTCGCTATGTGATAATACGCATCCGCAGGGACGTCGAACAGTGCGCACCGAAGAAACAATTGCCGCTGTAGAGCAAAGTGTTGAAGAGGACCCGAATGAATCGATTCGCCACCGTGCACAGCAATTGGAGCCGACTAACCGACTATTTTGTTCCCGAATTGGATGGCATGAATGTGGATGAGTTGTGGTTCCAACAAGACGGCGCTACATGCCACACAGCGTACGTCACAATCGATTTATTGAAGGAAACATTCGATGAGCGCATAATTTCGCGGAATGGACCTGTCAATTGGCCACCAAGATCGTGTGATTTGACACCATTGGATTATTTTCTTTGGGGATATGTGAAGTCGCTCGTCTACGCCAACAAACCAGAAACGTTAGGGGACTTGGAAGCCAACATTCGTGGCGTTATTGCCAACATACGGCCCCATATGCTCGAAAAAGTGGTTGAAAATTGGACCTGTAGAATTGGCTTTATTCGAGCCAGCCGCGGCGGCCACATGCCCGAAATCATATTTAAACATTAATGGCATAAAATTATCCTTCCAATAAAGCCAAATTGATGGACATTAAAACTATTTTCTTGTGTTTTATTTCAATTCGAAGCTCTATACCTCTGAAAAAATAAATAAGTAGTCAATTTAGAAATAAATATAATTTATTTAAAATAACTACTTATTTTGGCAATATTTTCACGTCGTCTTTTAAAACCCAAAGAATATGTTCAACTTCTGCTTCCTATTTTTAAAATTTTGCGTAATGTGTTTTGTAAGCGAGTACTTCAATTTGGCAATCTAAAAAGTAAGTCATTATATGGCAAGTAGTTCAGATGGTAATGTCTAATTTTTTGCTGGGTAATTAAATAAACATGGTGGTCCCATTAAAAAGGAAATTTATGCAGTGCATAGTTACTTTGCAATTGCGGTGTTCAGTCTTCAGTGCAAATGGTCTTGCAAAAATGCAAGTACAACTTATGTTGTGTGTCTTGTAAACGAGTAGTTTAATTTGGCAATCTAAAAAGTAAGTCATTATGTCAAGTAGTTCAGATGGTAATGTCTAATTTTTTCCTGGGTTCTTACAGTTGTAATTCGGAAAGCGTCAATTATAATTGCAAAAGCATTAATTGTAAATCAGAAAGTGTCAATTGTAATTCAGAAATTTATTATAGCAAAGAAACTATTTTTTTTATAATTTTTTTCCTCTCAATTACGTTTTTCCAATAATTACTGATCTGCAGATAGGACAAGCACTATCCCCAACAGTGGTGTATGGTTTTATATAATTTTTGGCCATAACATTTTTATGTAATGATTTTTCTTCATAATTTTTATTATTTTCTAAATTACAATTGAGGCTTTCTGTATTTAAATTGATAAATCTAAATTACAATTGGCGCTTTCTGAATTACAACTGGAAAAGGTGTCGATGCATTTAAAGTTGCAGACTTTGAGACCAAATAGAATAAGTCTGCAACTTAAAGCAAAATCGCTGTCAAATTAACAAAATTTATAATAAAATCTACAACAGTTACTTCAAAAGCTCTCTAATTTTTATTTTCATTTCCCTTTTGCTTGTTTTTCTTTGAAGTTTTGTTCACAAAATGCATGAAATTTATTAAAAGTATGATAGCATTGTTGAGAGAATGCGTAGTTGAGCCCTTAATTATGAAAGTGGTGTAAGTCATGTGCATTTTTGTTTCGAAATTTTAAATAAATCACAAAGAAAATTCAATAAATATTTAATAAATTTTAGTAGTTTTCATATTAAACGAGACTAGAACAGCTCTAAATTGAAATATAAAAAATTTTTGGTTAATTTAATTATTATTTTTCGAACTTCATTTGTTTCTATATTTATGATTTCAACAGGCTAAAGTTCGTATCGCTTTTTAAGCCAAATTACATGTGATAATTATCAATGAACAAATAACATCAAAGTTAGTTGTAAATATTCTGACAACACATAGTTGAACGGAACAGTTAGCCGTTTTCGAAGGCCACTAAACCTTCATCATCAGCGTTCTTCTGTGTTTGGTACACTGTGTGTGGTGTCAGTTGATGTAGATTTCTGCTTTATATACGAAACTTTTTTGCAAGTGGAATATGTGAATTGTTTTGTTTCATCGTATTTCAATTTGGTGAAAGATGTTTTGTAATGAAAGCTCACCTTAACATCTCTAAATTTTTGATTTGCTCAAATGCAATCTACTAAATATCTTCACCAAAGAAATATAAAACTTAGACAACTTTCATATTTAAGCACACATTTATATGTGGGAGCATAAGAAAAAACGCTGTCAAAGTAATGCTAGGAATATGACGACAAAGTTCGTCCACGTGGACAAATTCGTCATCGTTTGTCCCAGCTGTGTTCTTAGTAGATCCCTGCAAAAGACAACTCACAAGAACTTTTAAGACATGAGTGATTTTTCAAATGCTTTACTGCTGCGAAATCTTCTAAAAGAAAGGCTAAACAACACTTTTTGCAAGGCATTTGTTTCAGTTTTTGTATGTGTAGAAGTAAAGAAGATAATACTCCGTGACGGTGATGCTTGCTTCTACCTACTCATGGGCATCAACACTACTTCTTTTGATTTTTTGTTACGAAAGAGAAGTATTCGCGACACTCAAATATACGAAAATCAATGTATCCATCGTTCTTCGCTTATTAAACGACATTATTTATTATTGGTTTAGTATAATGTATGCTACGATATTACATTAAAAAATCAAGACGTATTTACATTTCAAGACTGCTTACGCAGCCCTCTAGTTCCTAGCATAAAATCGATTCTATCCTCCGACTGCTTTTTGTGTCAATTTGTATTGAAATAATAATATTTTAATCGTTCACCTCAACGTTTATGTCAAGACAAAACGAGACACAACGAGACAAACTACGATATATGAAACAAATTAAGCAAAAAGCTCCCAAGTTTTTTAAGCAAAAATTTTAACAACCGCGTTCTACAATCAAAGAAAAATAAAACGCTAAAATGTAGTGCGTATTATCGACAAGACGTATTTTTTAAACTGGCAGTTGTGCTGAGTACACATTATGACATTTTGTGACATCGCGATAATGTGTACTAATGGCAGCGTTGTTTGCCATTCCCGATATTGCATAGCGTTACACAAAAAAGAAAAATAAAGTGAAGGGTGTTGCACATATTTTAAAAATCACACCAAAATAACAACAAAAGAAATCCCAAATGTGTACTCAGCATTAGATGTATCAATTGCCAGCAAGATTAAAATGCCTACGGACTTTGGTTGCTACGCAAGCTGTAGTACATTTATGATTACTACGAAATATTTGGTTTGGTGTGATTTTCTTTGTAATTTTCTTTTTATTTTATTAGAGATAATTCTTATATTCCCATAGCAAGTAGACACTGTTCAATATCTATCAAATGGCACATACTACAAATACACACACCCACACCCACATACGATATTAAGTTGTCTTGTAAGTTGGTTAACAAAAAACTTTAACTGCCAAAGGAATAGAATCAAGATAGGGGCGGAAGAAAGTATTGTTATTCCAAGACAGGGGACTTTTTGCTTTTGTGTCTCTAGCATAAAGAAAAACTTTTATTACGGTCATGTAAACCTCATTATTATTGTTTCTTTGCTACAGAATATTGCTTTCCACAGATATATGTTTGTAGTTCTTTAGTGAAATTTTAAGAAATCTATGGAAATAAATACTGGTGTATTAAAAAATGTTTAACATAACTAATATCAGCTGTTTTACACCAGAATTTAAAAAAAAAATAATTGAACTATATACTTAATAATTTTTGTATTTTTTTTAAGACCCAGAAAGCAAAACCACAAGGAATTGTAAAATTTGAGGGTTCACTAGCGAAATTGAAGTAGAGTTCGACCGATTAATCGGCATCGGCTTCGGCCTTTGGCCAAAAGTTGGTAATCGGCCAGCATTCGGCCTATGGCAAAAATCGGCCGATTAGCCGAAGCCGAATATTTCCCATTCCAAGCTTGAAAAATAAAATTATGTTTGGTCGTGGCTCGCCGACAGTTTCTATTGTGTTAAACGTTTTGAAAGGGTTGCTTTGAAATACAACCCTGTTGCTTTCTATTTTCTTTTACTTGGACGTTCTTGTGAGCAAAGCAAAGTTTTTTTTAATTCATATAAAACGTGAGCATCATTCTTAAAATTTAAAACATTCGGCTTCGGTTTTGGCCGAAGTTTAGGATTTTAGCCGAAGTTCGGCTTCGGCTTCTGCTTCTGCTTCGGCCAAAAATAAACGCCTTCCGTCGATCTCTAAATTGAAGTGAAGCTGTAGTTAATGAAAACCACAAAAATTCTAGAAATTCATTCAAATAAAATATTTAAGTATCATTATTTATTAATAATGTTTTATATATTTTTCTTCCTAAATGATTTTTCAAGGACTTTGTTGCTTTAACATCATGTAGAATATAGTGATGATACCATAATTAAGGAAAGCCTCAAATTTTATACATGTATAGACACACACACACACACACACATATAACATACACATGGGGGTAGCATAAATATTTTTTTAACACATATACAAATACGCTTACATGTCGTATATGTGTGTATTAACAATAAAAGTCACGTACGTGGTTTGGCACAGCAAACATTTTTATTGCGAAATTAAAAAAAAAACCAGTAATATGACCAGTAATAAATGGGCATGAGCAATAACTACAAAATTATTTGTTTTTTGAAAACTAAAAAGATTATCGAATTATGTCTGTGGCAATAAGGAAAAAGTGCTTAAGTCATATTTTACTGTTTTGCAGGAGAGCACTTTTAAGCTTTCAGCTGGGTTTTCAGAAATTTATTTCTTTTACAGTTAAATTGGCAAATTATCTGTTAACCTTTATATTTTTACAGAAACATCGTTCTACACACTATAAATAATACGTTTGTATAAAGTATAAACTCAATTAAGCTAAAGGGTCCGTCATCTAACGTTTTTTTTTCAACTAGTGCTTATTTCATAAATGGTAACACTTAGCTCATGTCTGATCTGACAGATAATTAGTTTTATCCTTCCGCTGAACGAATATGGTTGTGTATACGCTTGAACAACGCTGGGAAATATCGAGTTACAGAAGATGCCGATTTTGCAAAAAAAAAAAAATCATCTTTTCAGATGAAGCTCATTTTGATCTTGGCGGGTATGTAAACAAGCAAAATTATCGCATTTGGGGCACAGAAAACCCGCACGCATACATTGAAAAGACGACGCACCCAGAACGAGTCACTGTTTGGTGCGGATTTTGGTCCAGAGGCCATTTTTTTCGAAAATGAGCAAGGAGTGGCCGTTACAGTCAATGGCGATCGTTATCGGGCCATTTTGAACGAATTTTTGTTTAAAAAAAATTGAAGAGGAGGATATTGGCAACATTTGGTTTCTACAGGACGGCGCTACGTGCTACACAGCCGAAGCTACACTGGATGTTTTGCGCCCTGTTTTTGAAGATCGCATTATCAGCCGCAGAGCTGATGTCGTTTGGCCACCTCGGAGCTGCGATTTGACAGCGTTGGACTATTATTTGTGGGGTGCCGTCAAAGATAAGTGCTACGCCGGCAAGTCAGAGACAATTAACACTTTAAAGTACAATATTCGTGAAGCCATTGGTGAAATACAGCTGCACACAATCGATAATGTGCTTAAAAATTAGACCGATCGTGTAGGCTACTGCATGGCCAGCCGAGGCAGCCATTTGAATGAAATTATATTTCATTATTAACCGGAAGGATTGTACTTTCAAATAAAAAAAGAAATTTGAGAAAATTTTCAGTAGTTTTTTTTATAGCATTTTCAAAAAAAAAAGTTATCTTTTTAAGTAAGTTATGCTTTTTTCTTTTTGCCACAGATTTCCTGCCTGCTTATAATTTGTTGTACTAGCATTGGCTAAATGGATGTAATCAAATCTACTGTTTCTGTAATAGATTAAAGGAAAGTTGTACAAGTTTCCTTTAATCTATTACAAAAACGCCATGATTTTTAACTCAAACGTCTTACACAAACAGGGGATTAAATTTTTTTTTAATGTAAGTGAGCGACAAGTGTAACAAAATTTAAAAAGTTGTTTTTGTATCTTCCAAACTAATATAAGTAAAAAAGTTAGAACAGTATTTGAACTTTCAAAAGCACTATTTTCTGGATACCTTTTTACACTTAGGGCCGAATCCACGATGTCGATAACGTTCGACTTGTCGCACCCTTACATTCAAAACAAAAACCAATTTTAATATTTGTTGTTGTTTCAAATGTAAGTGTGCGACAAGTCGAACTTTGTCGATATCGTGTGTCAGGCTCTTACAGTTGAAGTGAGCTTTCAAAAATGAGTACATCGATTTACGAACACATTTCTCAGTAACCTTTGTGAAAAAAATTTCTGCCGTATTCACAAAAAAAAAAAAAAATATTTTGATTTATAAAAGGCTTATGCCCATTTTTTCAGTTGGTAATCAAACCGTAATTATTTCTAAGTTCGAATTAAATACGAAATTGTGTTTTTGAGTGCTTATTTAAATAATAATTAAATGCCCAACCTTGCGAAATTAAACACGACTTAAGTTTTATGATTGTACCATATGTTTTTATGCGTGTGTGTGTTTACTGAAAACATGCACATGAGCATCATGCGGTCGTATTAAAAAGAATTTCGTTTAAATTTCATAAATATATAACATATACAGTACAAAGTTTCATATCATGGAATAAAGTAATATAAAAAGTCATTATGATGTTCTTTTGGTCTCATAAAATGAGTTTTTATGCAATTTAATTTTCTACTAATTTTAAATTAATAAAAAATTATAAATAAAACCTAATTATATGTTATGATTTTTGAAAAAAAAATATATATATATTTATCAAAGGTAATGTTTAATTATGTTGACAAACATCAGAAGGACAGAGCACTATGCTGATTTCCTTCCTAATCAGCGTTTAAGTATTTATTTCACTATTTGTGATGTAAATTTTAATCAAACTTTATTTTTATATTAAAAACTTTTCAATTGAACAAATACGCGAATTATTTTAATTCATCATCTTACGATATGTTGAACGATTTTTTGTAATTGAAGCTTAAATTTGCATTAGTCTTGCCATTTTTATTTATTAACAGTAATCTGTTTTAATTTTGATAACGCCCACGAACATTAACTTCATAAATGTTTGCTGGGTATGATTTCATATGAATACTCTTAAATGAAATCATTTACGTACTCATACATACGGTCCATATATGATTTTTATTAACAATACAAAAAAAAAATGAAGAATATAAGAGGAAGAGAAAGGAAAATAAAACATGAGAAAGTACTCGTGGAGAACAAGTGAAAATAAATAAATTGTATTAAAATGGACTTAATCAAATTGCATGACATTTTGTACATTTCATACAAAATTAAGAGTCAATAAATTATTTAATCAAATTATCACTCCTATTAAATTTTATTAAAATAAAAATAATATTTAAAATTTGAGGGGCCCTAAGTTATTCCAGCTTCTAATTACAACAGCAAAAAGGAGTAGAATAATACAGATAATAAATATAAATTGATTTTATTGAAAAAAAAAGTTTTGAAATTAGAAACTGCTTAAAAGTGCAAGAACTTTAAGAACAAAGTTCAACTACGGAACGCTTATTTGTTTATTAAATAATAAGATTTTTTCAATATTTTATATTTATTTAGCTCTTTAAATACGTTCAGTGACAACCAAAGGTTGTCTTGCTGTAAAAAGTTAGTGGAAAAATAAAATAGGCACCACATGTTAAATAAATAATATTATATGTTGTGTTTTGAAAAAGCTTTTTAAAGTGCGGTCATACTTGACAAACTTTTACCCAATCAAGCGCAACTACCAAATACAACTGGAAAACGTTTTGATTCAGACTTGTGCTTATTAACTTAAACAGTTTCAAAAACATCATTAATAGACAATGTCTTAGAATCCAATATACTCAAGCCTGGTTCACAATTTTTTTATTAGCACTTACTGGTTACTCTTTGTTTTTTTTTTGTCAAATGTTTGCAAAATGTCACCATACCTTTAGTCTACTATGATTGTAGTTTTGTAATTCTCAACGTCTACAAGCATTGGGGGTTTGAAAGCTTTTTTGAATTACTTTTAAGTTATTTTGTTTTGTAAATATTATTCTATGAGCTTCCCTCTTTATTTAATTTCTTGAGGATTTATTTCTTTAATAGTTTACGTGCTGAATGTATTTTAAGATGTTAAAATTTTATTAATGTTATTAAAAAAATTAACCTCTAAAAAGAGTTCTTTTTGTAACTCAATGCGGACTGCTAAGCACGAATATTTTATTTTTCTTACGAAGCGTTTTCGAGATATTTCTGAAAAACGTGTTTTGTTTTTGCAATTTACATAGACATTTCCAAAAATCTTTTAAAACAGTATACTTAAATTATAAAACTTTTGCACCGTTGTAAATACATGATTTTCTTTCATCATCTCATATTTATAATGTGTTGGTCGAATAAGAATTCAAAAATTTCGTGACCAAACAACTGGTTGAACATTAAAGCCTGGTACGGAGTTCATACGGAATTTCAGGTTGTCATACAAACTGTATATAAAAAAAATTACGGAAATAGAAGCTTTTAAATTTCGTAAAGGATTTTCCATTCGCTAGTAGGGAGTTTCAAAAGAAAAATACACGGAATTTTTGATATGTATTGCCTATCTTAGGGATATTATAAATATAAGTGGAGACTTTTTTCTCTACCCTGAAACAAAAATTAATGTTCAAACCATGATACAATAATATAAAGGTACAACCACATTTGACGTACAAAATTAATTATGACTTTTTCCCCGATTATTTGATTACTGTTTTTTTTTTTTTGTAAAGAGAGAGGAGAACGTTGCCACACACATATAATGGCAACTTTCATTTAGGAATGCTTTTTGAAATGTGTAATTTGAGTTAAAAAATTATTGTTTAATCCCCACATTTTTTAAATGCTGTATTTATTGGACATGAGGATAACGAAATTTGTATGTAATATGATCTTCATGGCTAGGCATGCAACATCAGTCTTAAAAACATCGATGTTTTGGTTAAAGCGGCATAACAGAAAAATTTAAAATTACTGAAAACTGTTAGGAAGCAGAATACTTGGAAACACTCGCTTACATGGCGAACATTGCAAAAATACTCGAGAAGTTGCAAAATCGGAAAAAAGCCTAAAACATTTATTAGAAATCGCTTAAACTGTTAAATAGAAAATTAACTCGGAAATAACGCGAAAAAATCGCAAGTTCGCGAAAAATTTCTAAATGCATTGAAGAAATAACTTCCACTGCAAAGAATAACAAACTCCCAGAAAATCAGACAAATCACAAAAAAATTCCTAACATCGCAGAAATTGCAATGTCTAGTAAAAGTTTTTGTATAATTTTCATTTCGAAATGAAACTAACTACAATGGACATAAACATTAAAACATTTAGTCATCTTTCGCCAGTTAGTTACACAAGGAAACTTTCGTCCAACGTACTGATTGTGTGTATTTTCATATACACAAAAGTGTTTTTATATTTTGCGAAAAATATTCGTCGTTGGCTACAGTTGTGTTTACAGCAGCTTCGTCCAAACACACAAAAGCCTTGAAAGCTCTTGAATTTTTTCTTCTTTCTTTCCAAAATAAGAGTAAGCATTGCTGTCGTCAATATCTTATTGGCTGATGTTATCTCTTTTGTTCCTGTCGGTGTGAAAGCACAAAACCTCCTTTTTAGAAGTTTTCACATTGTGCTTATGCCTTGGACGTACCTGATGTAAGGCAATAATAGTGTGAAGCACGAACACGAAGTCCTGCCTATGATTCGGATGTGGAGCAGATGCTATTCAGTTAGGAATTTCCATGTAGCTGTTCATTTCCTTGCTGTTCTATATTTGCTGCGTGCTGCTGTATTTTTTATTGCTGTTTTTTATAATGAAAAAATTTAAATATTTTTAAATTTTTTTAATTAAATAAACAACAAAGTCAAACAATTAATCAAAAACTCGGATTTCATAAACTAATAAGGTAGCATTAATTTTGAGAGTAAAAAATAATCGGGACAAACGTCAGAACTTTAATATGGCGACAAAAAGAGAGAACGGTTTTACCTTTATTTTTATTATTGTATCATGGTTCAAACAATTGTTTGGTCACGGAATTTTTGACATTTCTAATTTTTATCAATTTCTGATTAATTTTTAGTTTTTGTGTGTGTTTTAAACTAAAAAATATATAAATTTGTGTGTATGCAAACATAATTCTCCACAATAGCCTGCACAATTATTTTTCCGTGTTGAAATAAATGTAAATTTACAAACGTGAAATTCCGTAAGAACTACGTACTGGGCTTTAACTTAACTTTAACATTAAACATTCCATTAAAAGAATAAAGTACCAAAAACTTTTTACAAAAATTCTAAATTTAAATGGTTTATAACTTTTTTATTTATGCGATTATAATAATTTTTTTTAATATATATATGTATATCCTGTAAGTGATATCGATTTTCTGCTTTACACATACGTGCTCTGTTTAGCATATTTTCCATAACTTTTCGCAAAATTTTGGGTGTAATGGCCATGATTTCATTTCGAATGTTGGATTTTAGTTGGAGTATTGTTCTTGGTTTGTTAATGTACACTCTTTCTTTCAAATATTTCCAAAGAAAACTGTCAGGAGCTAATAAATCTGGCGTACGTTGAGAGCAGTAAAAATCGCTTGTGCGCAAAATAATGCGTTCGCCGAATATGTCCCGAATATATCCCGAAATATCCCCAAAGAAAACTGTCAGGAGCTAATAAATCTGGCGTACGTTGAGGGCAGTAAAAATCGCTTGTGCGCAAAATAATGCGTTCGCCGAATATGTCCCTTAACAAAACTATTGAGGCACCTGCAGCATGTGCTGTGGCTGCATCTTGTTGAAACCACAAGTTTGGATGGTTTTCCACAACTGGACTAAAATAAAAATAAAAAATAAAAAAATAAAAAATATGGGTCAATTATCCTTTCGGAGGATACACCGCACCAAACAGTACACCTGAGTAGGTGTGATTGTCGCTGATGAGCTGCTCTTAGATTTTCCGTAGCCCAAATCCAGCAGTTTTGCTTGTTGACATATCCATTTAATAGAAAATGGGCTTCATCGCTCATTACCAAATTGCGAATAAAGTCTGGACTTTCCTCCGCTTTTTCACGGAAACGAATGGTATACTCAAGTCGATGCTGCTAATCTGTCCTCTTCAATTCATCTTGGGACCAAGTCTCTGCAGCAAACGCCGAGATAGTCCAAGTTGTGACGAACGCCTCCTTGTTGATGTTGATGGACTATGCTGCACGCTCTCCCGTACACGTTCAATATTTTGACCACTGTGCATGGTAGATATTCTTCCGGCACCGGGAAGGGTTCTTACAGACCCATGTGGATGAAAATTTCCAATCAAATGGTTTATTGCTGATGCTGTAGGTGCAATGCGCACATTAAAATGATGACGATATGCACGCTGTGTCAATACAATAGACTGTTGGATTGAATGTTTTTCAATTCAAATTCAATTATTTTTGTAAGTTGTTCGATCGTGTAATGATTCATGATTAATTCCCCAAGTCTTCTTCACAAAACGCTGAAAAAAAGAACAAAGTAAGAATAATAATTAAAAAAGTTATAAAGAATTCAAATCATATAGCTCATTCTGCGCCATTCATAACTCTTTAATTTTTTGTCCGATGATAACAATTTTACGATTAATACTTATGGTAAGATACAGGTTTAGTAAAACTTTTAGTTTTTTTTTTACAAAATCCACAAAAAAGATGATTTCCAAAGCGAGTGAATGAAAATGCGATACAACTTAAGGGAACATGAAGTCAGCGTGACTGAGATCAGATTTCAGTTATTTTTATTCGTGTATAAAATTTTGGCTTTTATCTAATTTCTGACTTTTTCTTTATGAATTTTACATCCACTATTAAAAGCTCGTGCTTATACTGAAGCTTCATTTTTTTATGCTCAAAAATTCCCAGAGTTATAATTTTTGTTTAAATTTCAACCTTGAGCAACATTAAACTCTCACTCAACTTGAGCATACGTGTGTATGGATGTAAGTACGTATGTATATATGTTTGTTTATATATAAATGTCACATTAATTGACTGATTGCTATAATTTGAAAATGAATGACATTTATGCCACATTAAATATTTAGATGATTGGTACATTGGTTAATTAAAAATTATGCAATCTTTTTAATAAATTATGCATATAAAAATGTTTTAGATTTATTAAAGGTTTATAAAGCAGATTTATACACAAACTTTGTTTTAGAAACACTTTAAAAAATCAAAATAATTTTTATAAATACCATTACCATTTATCATTAATTGTAGTATAAAACATTTATCACATGTTTTAATGTAATGATAAAACTTTTCTCTTTTTCAGGTATGTAGATGCATTATTTGTTTGCTAATGACTTTAAGTAATAAATATCTACAGATGTGTATGGGTAAGTTATTGCAGTTCATTCAACTTTTCCAATATCAAATTATCTATTAGAAAATTAAATCAAAATATCATTACTCTCTCTATATTATTTATATTTATGTAAGTATATGTATGTGTGTGCTTATGGATTAAATTTTTAGACATTCTTATTCGTGCATTTAGTAGGAGGGATATAGTGAAAATAATAATAAGAATTTGTTTTGCCGGAATTATATTTTGTTGCTTGTTTATTATATCATGCCTTCATTCCTTTAGATACAAGTTCAAATTATGCTTTTCGCATGCATTGTTTGGGCGTTTTGGTCTTCAAATACTTTATTTTGCATGTGTTCAAACAATAAAAAGCTAATGGATGCGAAATTTGGACTACATACCCAGCAAAAAATTACACATTATCATTAGAACTGCTTGCCATATAATGACTTACTTTTCTGATTGCCAATTTTCATTACTCGCTTACAAATCACATTACCTAAAATTTAAAAAAATGACGTGCAAGTTGCTAAATGAAGAGAATGATTTTTTTAGACGAAATAGTTTACGTGAAATGTTGACAAATAAAAAAAAATGTAAGTACTTCTCAAGAATCGATTATTTTAGTCTCACGCATTGTTAAAATCATTAAGTTGGTAATCCAGTAGGCAAGTGCTTCCACCAAAAATGCTTAATTCCAAACTCGATTACCTTTTTTGAAATTTTTTGCTGGGTACCTTTTTAATACCTTAAATTCGGCCTTTGGGTCCTAAAACACTTAAATATTTGAATTGAAAGCATATAGTGTCTTGTTATGCGAATTTTTTAGATAAAAAATTCGCGCTGAATCAAATATAAAAAATGCTTCCTTATTTGCGTAACTGCCAACGATATTGTTTGCATTGTTTCTAATGCACTAAGACCGGATTGCCCTAAATTTTCACCGAGTTTTATTGAACTATGAAGCATAGACAAAAATATAAATTATTTAACGAAACTAAGTAACTAAAAAATGTCTTAGACAAAACCTAAAATTCCCTTTGCTCGAATTCACTAAGATTTGTATCGTTTATTTCCATACAAACAACATACAAATCGTATATAGGCGCTATAAAATAAGGTTTAAGGAAATAAAATAAGCCCTAAGACCCAAGAGAAAATTTATGAAAAAACACCCAATATAAATGAAATAAAGCCCGATTAATAAAGTCCAATAAAACTTGGCGCTATGAAATAAGTCCCAAGGAAATATCGCCCAAAATAAGAAATGAAATAAGCCCCAATAAAATAAAGCCCAAAAAATTAAAAAAGGCCCACGACCAAATTTATCAAAAACACTTAGGGCCAATTTCATCAACTCTATTTAAATATCAATTCATATTTAAGTGTCGATTTTGATTAGTTTTTGTATGGAAAAATTAATTTTAAATGTGAATTGATATTTAAATAAGTTGGTGAAATTGGCTCTTAATATAAATGAAATAAATTCAGTAAAGTGCGACTCTGACTCGCGCACGAAGGGTTCCGTACGATCACTAGATATGTAATTTAATACAAACTTCATCCTATATAATATATAGTTTTGGTATTTTTTTTTTTTCGTTTTTGATGTCTTTTCGGTTTTTTTGTTTTGGCGGTTTTTGCGTTTTTTCGGTTTTGGCGATTTTTTTTTTATTTTGGCGATTTTTTTCATTTTTGCGATTTTTTTTTATTTAAGTTTTTTTTTTAGTTTTGGCGACATTTTCGCGTTTTGGCGATTTTTTTTCGATTTTTGGCGTTTTTTTCATTTTGGCGTTTATTTTTCATTTTGGCGATTTTTTCGAATTTGGCGATTTATTTTAGTGTTGGAATTTTTTTTTTAATTTTGGCGATTTTTTTCGTTTCGGCGATTTTATTTTAATTTTTGCCGATTTTTTTTTTTTTTGGTTTGGCGATTTTTTAATTTTCGGTTTTTTTTAGTTTTACCGTTTTTGAAAATTTCAAGTGTTTGCCTCTTACGGTTTCCAAGATATAGCAAATTGTCAAAATTACATAGTCAAAATTGCATTAACTGATGGACCACCCTTTAACTTTAATTTTTTTAAATTTTAGTGTTAATTGTTGTAGTCTGTATAAAAATACACTAATTTTACAAATTTCAAGTTTCAATATACATATGTTCATACAATTGTATGTATATTACATGGGAATTTAACATTTTTCTTTGCTCGTTTTGAAACACCCTTTAATTTTTAATTCTCATGTATTTGTTGTTGTAGCGGCCAAGGTTCTACATACTGTGTCCAAATTTCAGGTCCGTAGCTCTTACGGTTCCTGAGGAAATACCGTGTGATGGACAGACGGACAGCGTAGCGAAAACAATAGGATTCCTTTTCAACTTTGGTGTACGGAACCCTAAAAAAAGCCCAATTAATAAGGTTCAGTGAAACCAAACTCAAAATAAAATAAAACCCACAAAAAAAAATGAAATAAAACCCAATTGAAAATTCCTTAATTTTATTGGGTTTTATTTAATTTTCCTATTTGGGCATTACTTTCTGGAGTATTATTTCATAACGCCGTAAAACCAAACTCAAGATTAAATAAAACCCCAAAAAATTAAATTCAAAATGAAAAACACCCCTTACTTCATTTTCTTATTTGGGTGTTACTTCCTTGGACCTTTTTTCACGGCGCCTAAAACATAAACAGCTACAGCTAAAAAAATAAACCCAGATATTATATTTTATATTGTTTAAGAAGATTGTATTGCAAAAGAAATTTTTGCTCTTGTTAGAGATTTGCTCAGTGAACTGAATTGTTAAAAATCAAAATCATTTTGAGTTGTGACTGTTTATGATTTAAGGTAGAATTAGTAAAATCGTATCATGCTACATTACAGCTTGCCGTATCGTTCAACTTTGTGCACAAGTTATAGAAAATGTAACAGATTGCACAGCACATTTTTTTTTGTCTGGCATTAAATGCGGCGTTTTTGACATTCGCTACAGAAAAATCTGTTTTCTGCAGATTCCTACGCCAGCAGTGCTACCACCACATATTTTATAACTAGTAACATGCATTGTATATGGTGCGGTATCACGATACGATTTTACTATTAGTGTGTGATATGTATGTATATGATTTTTCAAGTTACCTTAACGAAAGGTCTGTAAAATTTTGACATAAGAGTATATACATATATTACACATATGTGTTTGTATGTATATCTACTTCACTTTGGTAACTTTTCGGGCGAATGGTAAATCTTTATATTTTCTTAATATGCGTAATACTAATCTTATGAAAAAATCAATAGGAAATCAAAAATGCAACACCCATAAACTTCGTTATTTTGATTTTTAACATAATACATAATTTCGATTGACATATTAAGCCATCTATTCAGACATGTCAGGGCCTTGAATACAATTACTGAATGAACTGAGTTTTTAATATCAAGTAAAAATATAAAAGCTTTACATATGTAATTTTTTTTGTGTTGAAGAAAAATGATTAAAGTGAGTGCGCAACATAAAAAATAAAAACATATGAATTTAGCTTAACAAATTACAAGTCTAAGGGTACGGTCTGACTTGTCAAACATTTGCCCAAAAAAGCGTAACCAACAAACCTTAATGAATAAAGTTTTGATCCAGACACTTGTTTATCATATGAAACAGTTTCGAACACAACTAATGCACAATGTCATAAAATCCAACAATATTTGCTATTCTTTAACTTGACAAACTTTTGTATGAATTGAAAGATTTTTCATTAGCATTTAGTGGTTACGCTTTTTTTGGGCAAATGTTTGACAAGTGTGACCGTACCTTAATGTAAAAGTATAAAAAATACTTGCTTGTATTTTAAGAGCAGACATTTGTTTAATTAAAATTATATTTCTAATTTATTTGGTTACATATGAAGTTCTATAGCAGTGTATGGGGCATTGCTACTTTAGCTGCTGTGCGGATTTTATGGTCTCATTTATATTTTAACTAAAATTTGATTTTTTATGGTAGTTCATAATTATAAATTTATATAACTTTATAAACTAAGGTCCTAATTTTGTAAAACTCAACACATTTCGATTACAAATTTTATATGGGAAAATTGTAAATTACAAAAACAAAATACCTATGAAATTTGTCAATGCCAAGCGTTGCGTTTCACAAAATTAGGCACTTAAGTGTCGAATTTTTGATGTAAATTACAGCAGAAAATTGTAAAAAGAGCCTTATTACAATCTTCTAAAAAATTATAAATTGTATATTATTATATACATATATATTATAAATTGTGTTATTAGGAATATTTTTTGTGAACATACCAATACTGAATTTCGCAGAAATGGGTAAAAAAAAAAATGGCAAAAAAGATATAAACAATTAAAATTTTTCGATATATAAGCAATTTTGAAGCAGATAAACGAAATTTTAATTCGCTTTTGAGATATATCCGTGAGCAAATTGCATGTTATTTAGAAAAATCAATTTTTAGCAAAGCAGCGAAATTAACAAAACCCATATAGAGGTTTGTTAGTTTCCATAAGTACTTCGATAAATTCCACAGGAAAAGGAGTTGATTGGCACACGATGACTTCAAAAATGTGTCACAATGTTATATTAATTTTGTTTTATTCTTTTATATTTTGTTTTTATTTGCTCAAAAACACAATTTTAATGTTGCGTTATATTAATATATTTTATATTTTTTATTGTTTATTTTTATTTTTATTATTTATTTGTTATTTTTATAATGCTCTTTTTATAATTTCTTTCTGTCTTATAACCTATTACTTTATTTTATCTGTATGTATTTTGTATTATTTTACTTTACTTTATTTTATTTCACTTTATTAATTTTATTTCACTTTATTTTTTATTTTAATCTTTTTTCATTTATTATCATTTAATTTAATTTAATTTAATTTTATTTTATTTTATTTTATCTAATGTTATATTATTTTATTTTATTTTATTTTATTTTATTTTATTTTATTTTATTTTATTTTACTTTTATTTTATTTTATTTTATTTTATTTTATTTTATTTTATTTTATTTTAATTTATTTTATTTTATTTTACTTTATTTTATATTATTTTATTTTATTTTTTTATTTCATATTCGGTTGGACCGATTTTGATTTAGGTTTTTCTGTTTGAAAAGTGACTTGATCGAGAATGTCCTTAGCTATGTTTCCTGGGTATATCGGGGGTTTTGAAATTTTCAATTTCTTGTATATTTTATTTTATTTTAAATTATTTAATTTATATTATTTGATTTACTTTATCTTATTTTATTTGTATGTATTTTACATTATTTTTTTAATTATTTTTAATTATCGTGGTTGGCGTATTTCGATTTTGACTGCAACATTTTGGTCGTAGAATATAGAAGAAATCTTGCAGTGATCTTTAAGCTATTACAAAAACATCGTAAACGAGGTTGAAATATACCAACCGCGATAAGTGTAAGGAAAAAGTTATTTTTATTTTATTTTGTTTTATTTTATCTTATTTAATTTTATTATTTTAAATTTTGTTATTCTTTTATTTTTATTTCTCTTTGTTTTTCACTTTATCTTATTTTTTCAACTTTATGATGTTTAATTGTTATAAATGAATATTCGACCAGAGCAAATTGTTCTATAGAAAATTTGTCTCGACCCTAGAGCAAATTTTTTAAAGTAAATTTGTCTCGATCAATTGTCTCGATTTATATAGAAAAATATGTTTAGACCAGAGTATCGTCCAGATAAAATTTTTCTATAAAAAGTTTGTCTAGATTAGAAAAAATTTTCAATGAAAATTTTTGTTTAGACTACCCAAAAATTTATAATTTTTATTTATTTCTTTTAATTGTTCTCATCGGAAATCTTACTTATTCCTTTTTCTTTGTTGCATTAAACGTATTTAATTATTATCTATATAAAACACTTTTATGAATTGCTATTAAAGTTAATATCTTTTTCTCAATAAAAAATATGTGTTGCTTTCATAAACCAAAATCTGCAAGAAATAGTACGTTTAAGCAAATTTTTCAACAAATAAAACATGTTTGATACAAACTACCATTATTTTGAGAGAAAATTTCCCCGTCACTGGGTAATGCCACAATGGGAGTTGTTACAATTTCAAATGTGCGTATGCGCAATATCAATCATACGTCTCAGATATGTTATGCTATGTGTGGGATAAAATAACAAAATCAATTCCGTAAAGTATGCTTTACAAAAGATAATAATAATAATTTATTACTGTTACGCCAAATCATGGGAGCATAGTGCCAAAAAGAGGATGAAACATAATGATCAAACTGGTTACGTATGATTAATGTGAAAATAATTATACACATTTTCTTTTTTAATTTTTAAGAATTTCATATATTTTATAAAGCGGTTGCGACCAAAGAAAATTTAAAGGCCAATCCCACGATGTCGACAACGTTCGACTTGTCGCACAGTTACATTCGAAACAAAAACAAATTTAAATATTTTATTGTTGTTTCAAATGTAAGTGTGCGACAAGTCGAACGTTGTCGACATCGTGTGATTGGCCCTAAGTCTCAAAGCGTCCCATTATCTTTAGACTTTATCTTTCGCTTGAGCTTACGTTTTAATGCAAACTAATTTACTCTTTGTTAAATAGCGGTACAATAAATAGTTTGTATCAGTAAAAATATAAGGCTGTTAGCACGAGAGCAAATTAGAAAAATATAGAAAACTAGAAACAAATATACATATAACCAAAACTAAAAGTCCATACATTTCTTAAGAACATGACATACTTTTTGCAAACGATATTCATGCCATTGACTTGTTTTGACGTTTTTCTTCGAGCGAGCCATAAGTTTGGGACACAATTACGTTTACAATCGCTATGGTTTTTGTTTAAAATTGGCTAAGAATGTCTAAAAATGCTAATGCAAGAAAAAATAAAAGCTCTCGTTAATATGTTACAGTATTAATGTATACATATATGTGATATATATGTGACAGCGCATAGAGAAAGGGACCTAAGGGTAAAAAAATCAATTTTCACTTTTTTTTTGATGTGAACAACATCTGAGCATCGAATGAGACCTATCCCATGCCCCAAAAGTGTTTCCTCCCAGAGATATGCGCGTTTTATTCAGTGATGGTACACCAAAGATACACGTATTTAAATCTTTAAAATGGCTCTCCTGAACAAAACAGGTTTTTACCCTTAGGTCCCTTTCTCTATGCGCTGTCACATATATATCTTCCTTAATTAATATAATATCTAACGATTACTGTCACTTTTTGGAAAACTTGTACATGTTTCAAAAAATTTAACAACTCATGCAAGAGCTATGGAATTCAATCACGTACCTTAAGAATTAAAAGTTTCGAGCCATAACTTTTGTAATAATTTATGTTGTCAATTTTCAATACTCTCAAAGTTTATATGTACCATTATATGTATTTAAGTATTTAAGTAAGTCATTAGTTAATATTCATGTAGGTGTATTATAAGCTGCCAAAGTTTACTAAAGTTTAAGTAGAAAATGTATATGGAAACGTGTATAATAATCTAATAATCTTTATAAAAAAGGAATAAACATATATTTTGTGATTTTATTATATTGACGTCTAACTAGTTACATTTGCTGTATGTTTTCATTTTGTGAAAACATCTTTTGAATGTTTCATATAAACCAGAAACATTAGATGTTAAAGGTATCATAATAAACGTAAATCATAATAAAATATATTGTCGAGTGTACATAGCAACTACAGTGGGAAGAATTTTTAAATAAATTAAATATAAATATTAACATGTTGAGAAAATATACTTGCATAATTATAATTAAAAATATAATTTTGCAAATTGATCTGGTTTTCATAAAATTAATAATACAGTTTAGCAAATATTTAAGTTGATGGAAAAAGTAGGAAAATTACTTTTCTTTGGGTACAAATATGACTGCTATATATTATTAAGGTTAACCTATTTAATACATTGCATATACGATTAAACCAACTAATCAGTTCAAAAATATGTGACAAGCTTAAACCAACCGCCTTAGATTTACTGCTTTTAATGCCCTAAATAAATCTTTGGTTCAGAAGCAGAATAGAGCAATAAAATTAAGATGGCTGTAAGCATACAGTGCTACTTCCTTGGAAAGTCTAGTCAACTCTTAAAATTCAATATCTATTTGCTCAATCAGTGTAAACAATTGCCTCAAGCAGAACTCTTTAAAAAAGGCTGATTGATAAAAAAACATATTGTGCAGTCCCACTGTGCCATCCATAAGATTATTTATTAATACAGTACATACATATTTAATTTACCATTTATAATACGAGAAATTTTTTAATATTCTACTGCGTAAAAATATAAGTTTATCTAAAGGAATATTTCTAATAGAAAGATTATTATTAAATTTGCTTTTCATAAAATTATTTCCCTTTGTATTGTATTTTTTTTTTACCATAACCATTACCATAATTACTGCTATTATAACAATGGCATTAGAAATATAATATTGTATTTAAGAACATAACTTTAGTCGGGCTACATATTTTAATAAAGATGTACACTCAGGGAAAAGTTGCAACTTAAAAATAAGAACACGTCACATTAATTCAATTATCTTCAATATAATAGAAAATGTATGTTGAAATACTTAAAAACAAATAAAATTAACAAATTAATACTGTAAATTAATATTTTTCCATATTAAAATAAGAAATTTCAACATGACTAGACTTTCGTTAATGTTTCTTTTTGATTCAATATGGTTTTAAGTAAAGTATTTTTTCATCGTTAATAAAAATAAGGCTTAAGGAGTTTTGCAAAAGTCCAATTACTTACTGAAAAACAAAAAATTCAAAGCAAACGTACGAGTACAATTATATAATGAAAATCAATACCGACAATAATTTATAGAAAAGAAATATGTATGTATGTTTATGAATAAGGAAAATATTTCAATGACTGAAAAATAAGTGTTTGGCCAAAGTGTTTAAATACCTCAAGAAATCCATGTGTCAGATTTTTTGGATAAGTCAAATATAGACTTAAACTAATTCGTTTTTGGACGCAAAAACATTCGTGTAAATTAAATTGGTTTGAAACAACTTTTGATTCAAATGCTCCCAAACACGTACAAAAAAAGCTGTTATTTTCTTTAAATACTTTTAAAACTACAATTACAAAAAGTTAGCCAGTGTGGTAAAGTAAGAAAATTAAAAACATGTTGATTATTGAGTTCTGGTTTCAACTTTGCTATTTGTTAAGCTTCTAATTTATTTAAATGAAAGTTTAAACATAATAACTCTAGTTATTCTACGTAATGTTTGGGTAAAGTTTCCCTGATGATCTACATTAGCAACAGTGAAATGAGCATAGGATCCAGCTAAACGCCTCAATAATCAATTTCAATGTATTTTAAATAAAATAAAATATTTTACTAAATAAGTAAAATAATAATTTGAGAATATTAGTGCGTTAACAGATGTTAAACTTTAATTGTAACAATTCCCATAAAAGACAGTAAGAATTTTATATTGTTGAAGAAGATTGTGCTGTAAAAGAAATGTTTGCGGTCGCTAGAGATTTATTCAGTGAATTGGTTTATGACAAATTAAAGCCATTTTGTTAATTTTGAGCCTTGAATATTTATGTTTTAGCGTACGATATGTTTAATATAGGAAAAACAAACAAAATTACACGCTGATCTTAAATTCCACCGAAGTTTTAACAATATCGTGCCAATATATTGCATACTATAATGAGCAAATTAATGAAGAAACGTTAGCGAAACGGTTTTTCTCAATTTAGTTCCCATTGTTTTCTTTTCTAGCTAAATACGTTAAAAATAAAGTATATTTTATGCTTTTGAATAAAAATAAATACAAAACTAAATGGAACAATTATACTCATGGCCTTTGGAGTTACTCACAGTAATGAAGAATATAATTTTTATTTTTCTATATTACCTGTTATTCAAATCTTGCAAAACTTTCTACCGTTTTGCGGACTACAGCAGTATTTCCCACTCAATCTGATTGTACAATAAGTTAAGAGGTAATGAGATTGATGTTAAAAAGTAGAATATGAATAATACGTTCCACAAAAATATTACCTTAATATCTGCACAAGACGGTTGTATTATTCTACAGAGACGTTCGAGTATTAATGGAATCCGTAATTATAGATGCTGCTTAGAAGCAGACGCTCTTGAAAATCCAGTGTGATGTTCGGGGGCAAGAATTGTATGATTTCACATAGACGTTCGACCATTAATGCCGTTTCATCCGTAATTATAATGCTGCTGGTATTCGGGAAGCCGACGCTCTTGATGTTCTTGCCATAAAAATCCATCCATATTCGTTGAACTGAGTATATATTTTAAATTTCAAAAGACGCGTTGAAGTGATTTATTTCAAAAGGTGCAGAAGATACTACACTCCATTTGGTATCCTTTTTACTTATATCACCTACAGTCAACCGTTCGAAAATTAAATGCAACTGCTTGGTATTGTACAGGCCTTCAAAGTCTGTTTTGGGACTTATTATTGATAGCAGAGTTTTGAAACTTTCTTGACTCATTTGATACTAGAAGCGCTGTTATATCCTTACCACAATGAAATGTGCTCCAATAAAATCATAGAACTTATTGCCGAAACCCAGATATTTGACAAACAACACGTTATTAATGAAACGCACATCTATTTGTAATAAAAATGATCTATGCATTATAAATTTAATTTTGACCGTACGGTTCGTTTTTTCTGTCACTTTTAGTGCGAAATATTCAAATTTAATATCCGCAAGCTCTACTCGTTATATTCTCCTGCCCATAAATTATTTTTTTGGTTCTATTACAATGCATTGCATAAGTAGGAGCCATCCCCTGAATAATAAGTATTCCTATTTAAATGAAAAAATTTAATAAAAATCGAAAGCAAACATTTCCATTTACATATTTATTTGCTTGAGCTACCCTGCAGGCGATCGAACTAGTGTCCAAATAGTATTTTACTAGTACAGAAATCCTTACCACTAGTTCCCTGCTGTAAACTATCCTATAACATCTTAATACTCAAATTAGCATTGAGTGTGTTTAGAAAACTACTAGGTCCATTGATACTAACTAGTTTAGGACTAGTTTGTTGCCAGTTCTTTTGTAAAAAAAAAATATATGAAATTAGTGTCTTATTTCTTTGTTACCCAGTGACAACTGCTAGTTAAAATCCGCCATTCCTTAGTTTTATTTATCAAAATACAAAAATGCAAATGGTAATTTAAAATTATTGCATTATAAATTATTATTACACAGAAAAAAATATCGTCGAAATGCAAGCAACAAAACAAATTGTTAATATTTAAGTTAAATGTTAACAATCATCATTGTGTATGGAACAAATTAAAATTTTTGTAGTCAATTAAATTACTCAACAAAATTATTTGTTAAATTATATCATAACGGAATACGCACATGTAGAAAAAATAAGAAATCATGTTTTGTGTGTATTCATTATTTATGCATCCAATAAAGTGTTGCTCTTTAGCTGGGAGGTAAGCATGTTGGTTTATTAGTCCTGAGGTTGCCGGTTCAACTCCGCCTAAATACATTTTCTGTTTTTCGCAGACAAGAAAAATATCGTTTCGAGCATTGTTAACATAACATGTATGATAATCAAAATTTGTATGGAAATTCAACAAATTCGCATTGTTAATATAACAATAACTTTAATTGAAATAACTTTGAAATCTAACAAAAATTAATGTTGGAAAAAAATAAAAAATAACAACAAATTATTTGTTGATATATTTAATTGAAAATATTTTTCAGATTTTCCTTTAACCTACAATTTCGTTAATTGTATTTACAAAAATCGTTGTAGGTTCACAATCAATTAGTTATTTAATTGATATAACAAAACAATTAATTGTATTTACAATTAATTTTTTTCTGTGTAGATAAACCTAAAATTTTAATAATTATATGATACTAATTTTCATACATTGCAAGGGCTCTTTTGGAGAGTCAAAATTTATTTTGAAATACGGTGCAACGCCGGTGCCTTGGAACTACTTCTTATACTAGTACTCATCAGCACTAGTAATTTTACACAACAATTTAAACCCTTTTTGCTGTTATAGTAATTATACTAGTAGCTTTTAGACAATTAACTCCTATTCTCCTGCAGGGTACTAAATAGAAATTGTTGCGTATGAGTAATATTTTAAATATTAATAAATGTTACTCATACTTATTAAATTTATTTAAGTGCAATCTGCTTTTACACACAGTGCTATCGCAGTTTAACGAACAATATCTATGTCAGGCCGATCGTTAAATGGGCATTTTTTTAAATAATTTCATCGCCTACTTTCATCCATAAAAATTTTTTTTGTATAAAAGTAAATACATTTTTTATTTACGTACAGTAAACAGAAACTTTAGAAATTAATCAGATATTAATGTTATAATTATGAAAAATATACAGAAAATAACAAAAATTAAAAATTTTAAAAACCCCCGACTTTTTTCAGAAAAAATGTTATATCTTCTAAACGGCTGGGCCGATTTTTTTCAAACATAGCTAAGAACCCTTTCGATCAAGTCATCTTTCAAACAGGAAAAACTAAATAAAAATCGGTCCAGCCGTTTGGCCTGTACCTGGACACAGACAGACACACAGATACACAGATACACAGACACACACTACAAGCTTATAACACCCTTTTTTAGTCGGGGGTTAATTAAAAAAATTAAAAAAAATTAATTTTTATAATAGAAATAAAAAAGACTGTTTATGAGGTATATTTTGATTTTCTTCTCATTTAAGGGATCGATATGGTAACAAGAAATCTATATGCAGTAAAAACTCTCGTAACGGGTACCTCCCACAACCGGACACCTCCAATAACCGAACATGTTGATTATTTTTTTAAATAATAAATATATTCTAACAACCGGACGTGGGCACCAAATTTTAAAAAAATATTGTTCAAAATATCTCTCATAAACGCACAGAAGCGTTGAAACACGGCAACAAGAATGACATTTAAATAGTAGTTCTCGTGTTTTATTCAACTCTAATTCATAAATATTTGCGTTAATGTCAATGATATTGGTGAGGATGACAAAGAAATTGCTTTTTTTATATATTTTTATATTATATTTTTCTATATGCAATTATTTTTTTTCGTTATGTGTTTTATGTCGTACATTTTATGTCTTATTAAAATAAATTTCAGAAATTTAAAAGTAAATTGGAATAAAGGACACAATTTGTTAGTCAAGTTTGATACTCTACTATCATTAATCGTAATTAAATTTAAGGTTGCTCTCTCCAATTACTGCCAATGTTACCAGATTTCAAGAAAAACAATTATCCCTGAAGATAATAGAAAATCCCAACGAAACGTCTGATACATTAAAAATTAAATAAAAAACCTTTTTATTTACATTTAAAAAAAATTTTAATTACTTGAAAGCCTGAATTGACACAATACTTATAAAACGACACTAATTCAGATTTAAAATAAGGTCGCGAAATAACATACAAATATAGAAGTTGCTTTTTATTTGCTCGTGTCACAAAATGATACAGAAAAAAATTGCTTATCAATTAAAGAAAAAATGGAAATTGTATATGAGTCCGAAGAAGAGAAATATTCTAGGCGTGAAATTGCAAAGATTTACAGCCTGTTTTTCGAAAATGAATAAGTGTATACGTTCTTTAAAATAACGACTGAAGCCATGTTTTCGTTTTTGAAACATTTACTTATTTTCATGTGTGTGACAACAAAAGAGCTTTCAGTTTTCCATACTCATAAAATTTTTTATGTAAAATTAATTAAAAATCAGTCTACAAAATTTTCATCTGACTTTAACAAAAATGTTATTTAATTTTTAATGTTAGAATGTGAACTGACTTAAAACAGTGAAAAACTATTTTCTCCTTTGATTTTTTACTATAAATTACAAAAAATTAAATAAACGAGAAAATCTAAATGGTTTTTTTTTCTATAAGCGGATTGATTTAACTTTCACAAGAATGAATCTTGACTTCCGTACAAAGCAAAGATGTTCCCTTTGCTTCTCTGATTTTTCTGTGAAAGATTCAACACCAAATTCAGTATAAACAGATAATTTTTGCTTTATTTTCCACAATTTAACTGTCAAACAAATCACAAAAAATTCAAGTATTGAGTCAAAATAAAGTAAAGGTTATAGGAAAATTAATTTAGTTCTAATAAACAACGGAAAATACGAAATGCAATGAAAACCTGTTTTAATGGGTAAAATTATTTCCAATTGAATGCTAAAATCAATTAAAAAATAAATTACTTACTCCCTTATTTATAAAATTTAAAATTAATTTGAAATGAATTTTTTTTAAATTTTTCATAGACATTTTTTTTTAATAGATATTATTTTTTGTATTCCTTCACTGTAATAATTTTGTGAGTGTGAATTTTTGGTGATACATAAAAAGCTGTTTTTACGTCAAAACGAAAGCTTAAGAATATGTTTTATAAAAATCTAATTTTAAACGTTATCGTTTATAAACGAAACATAAAAACGAAAGGGCTTATGTTTTCTAAAAACAGGCTGTTAAACTTTCCTGTGAATTTTTATAACTCATACTGCTACATTTCATATAAAAATTTTCCATTTGAAGCATTTTGCTGGAGAAAACTTTTTGCATTGCTCCGAATAAAAAATATTGAAGGTAAATTTGAAAATCAACAACTGAAGTTGTATCAATCTAAGTTGAAGCAGTATACTCATAAATATATTTTTAATTATGATTGAAATAAAAAAATTAAGTAGTTTAAAAACCCCCGCCTTTTTTCAGAAAAGATGTTATATTTTCTAAACGGCTGGACCGATTTTCTGCAAACATAGCTAAGATTCCTCTCGATCAAGTCATCTTTCAAACCGAAAAATGAAAATCGGTCCAGCCGTTTGGCCTGTACGTGGATACGGACAGACACACAGATACACAGACACACACTACAAACTTATAATACCCACCCCTTTTTTAGTCAGGGGTTAAAAATATATTTAGAGTAGACAATAAAAAAATGTGTACCTCACCTGTAATAACCTGTAATAACAAAAATACAGCGACGGTGAGTGTTCGTTTAGGGGGGGGGGGTGGTGTTTCTGTATTCGCATATACGAGTATGTTTTGTAAAATTTTTACTTCTTCTGGACAATTTCTTATACAATTTTTGGTTTATCTACGTATTCGTTAAACCGGTATACCACTGTACAAAAACAAACCAATAATTATGCTCATACATGAAAGTATAAATAAGTTATCGTATTAATGTGTATAATAATTTGATACAACATAAAAATAATAGAGTAAAGTAAAGGGTGTTTTTTATTGAGGTATAGAACTTTAAGTTGGCATCACTTTTTTAACTGGCGGCCATTTTGTCAGCTGTCAAGTGATTAATATTTAGTTTGGTTTGCCATTTCATCATGAACAGGTTGACAAAAGAACAACGCTTGCAAATCGTGCAAATTTATTTCGAAAATAATTGTTCAGTTCGCGAAGTTTACCGCAAGCTCCGTCCATTTTATGGTCGACATAATCGTCCATCAGAGCAATTAATTCGGTTAACCATGGATCGTTTTCGCCCTACGTTTACTCTATGTGATAATACGCATCCGCAGAGACGTCGAACAGTGCGCACCGAAGAAACAATTGCCGCTGTAGAGCAAAGTGTTGAAGAGGACCCGAATGAATCGATTCGCCACCGTGCACAGCAATTGGAGCCGACTAACCGACTATTTTGTTCCCGAATTGGATGGCATGAATGTGGATGAGTTGTGGTTCCAACAAGACGGCGCTACATGCCACACAGCGCACGTCACAATCGATTTATTGAAGGAAACATTCGATGAGCGCATAATTTCGCGGAATGGACCTGTCAATTGGCCACCAAGATCGTGTGATTTGACACCATTGGATTATTTTCTTTGGGGATATGTGAAGTCGCTCGTCTACGCCAACAAACCAGAAACGTTAGGGGACTTGGAAGCCAACATTCGTGGCGTTATTGCCAACATACGGCCCCATATGCTCGAAAGAGTGGTTGAAAATTGGACCTGTAGAATTGGCTTTATTCGAGCCAGCCGCGGCGGCCGCATGCCCGAAATCATATTTAAACATTAATGGCATAAAATTATCCTTCCAATAAAGCCAAATTGATGGACATTAAAACGATTTTCTTGTGTTTTATTTCAATTCAAAGTTCTATACCCCTTAAAAAAACACCGGATATATGTTATAAGGAAACCTAGAGCCATTATTCTTTTTCCAGTTGCTTTTAGTTTAATCGTGAGTAAACTAGAGCTCAACTCAAAAAAACTTTTAGACACAAACCTCATGTGTCTCATTAGCTGGTATGTGTTAGTAAGTATTTAGATTGTTTCACTATTATTATGTACTATTCTGTTAACGATCTGTTAATGTCGAAAATATTTCATATAAACAACATCTATTATTTCGGAAAATTATATATGAAAACTCTGTGGGGTCATATGGAAGCAATTCCGCCTATAATTTCTTTAGAGCGTAATTATTGTGCTACATAAATAGGAGTAAACAAACATTTTTCTCAGAAAGTATATCGTAGCCTTAAATAAAAGTAAACTTAACTCCAATTTTAACAAAATTATTTTTTATGCTAAAGTATTGCATGTATGTAACGAAATATTTAGAGAACTAGACTAAATTTATAAATTTTCAGTTTTTCCATTATAAAACCTTGTATACTTTGGTTGTTAATCTGTTGAAGCTTATGAGCAAAACAGATTTATGTAGATTGCGGGAAATTGGTTCAGATTCAATTTTACCATACAAACGTGAACATGTTACTCCTAAAACTTATAAAATATTTGTGAGGTTTCTTGTAAAAATTATTTATACAAACTTATTATTGCTTTGTGACATCCTTTTAAGCTTTTGTCAATTATCTTAATGTACAACTTAGCAACTGCCTTATTTTGACGAACGAAATATGTATATTTTCCAATGCAGTAAGATATTGCTCTTTAATTTTTATTTATGAGTAGAGTTTTATAATTTGTACTACATTTAATATATGTACATGCACTCAATAACGTTTCTTAGGATTTATGGCTGTAATATTAATTAAAGTTACAATTACTACTCAAATAAGCTTGCGTCCACCAGCATCTAGGACTGTATAAAATTAGCTAAACGAATTTCGAGGTTCTCACATAAACTCTGTATATCATTCAGGACTTCCATTTCCTATAAGACCATGAAATATATCGAGCAAAATTAGTGTTTCCGCCGAGGAGGCAAAAAAAAAAATTAATTTAAATATTAATCAAAAATATTATATATTCTGAGCAATCACTTTATTTAAAAAAAAATTTACAATAATTTTTTCTGTGTAGAAGCAGTTTCAGTTTTTACTTTCTGTTCTATTACAAATCAGCTGACTCAGTGTTGTTTACAAAAAGCTTATGCCTGTTATGTTCTGTTTTGGTTCAATCTGTGAAAATCAAAAACTTGTTAAGTGCCATTGCCACGAAAATTCTGGCTCATTTACATTAAGACTTTTTCTTTATGCCTTTTTTGACAATTGTATACACGCTTACTGCTTAGAGAATGAAATGAGCAAAGACAAACGTCAAAAACCCCATAAAATTTTCATTACATGCCTTTTGTTTTATTCCGCAAGTTTCTCACCTCCCCCCCTCGCCTGCAAACTAAAGAAGCTTTCCTGCACAGGCAAGAAGAAAAGGCACAGTGTTAATTGCTTCTAAGCAATTGTAAGTGACAGCAAAAAATGTGTGTTAATATACATATGTAAGTTCGAATTTAACTAAAAAAAAAAACAGGAACAAAAATTTCTAACATAGCATTTTAAGCTATTCAACAGTAGTTGCTAAATGGATTAGGATACCAAATCCTTGTAGCTGACACGATATAGAAATTTTTTTTAAATAGCTTTAGAATGTAATCTATGAAATCATAAAATTAGGATGGTTGAAATATGTCTGGTAAAACCAATAAATTAGATTTAAGGAAACATAATTTTTAGTGTTTTTTTTTTGGGAATTGTTAATGAAGAAGTAAAATACTAATTTGGGATTATTAGTGCGTTAATAAATGTTAAACTTAAAATAATTTACTTAAAATGATTAGTGGTAATTTTGGTAAAATATGAAAGAGCACACGTGTCGTAGGGTCCTAAATGTGAACCAATTGGTCACGTTTCTGATACAGTACGTGTGTTCTTCAATATTGTACCAAAATTACCACTAATCTTCTCAAGAAATCTCATTAAAAAGTCACATATTTCAAAATCGAGTATAATTTTATAAAGTACATTTTTGAGCGGCTTTCCAAAAAAAATTGCATCTATCTCGTTCCAAGGATTTAGAATCCTTATCCATTTAGCAACTACTGTTAAATAGCTAAAAGTGCTCTGTTATGTGCTGAAAATGCTTATGTTAGAAATTTTGATTCATGTCTCTGCCAGTTAAATTCGAATTTATCTTCACACATGTAGCAATATTTATGAGTTTGAAATAAACTGTGACTGTGCTTTTACAATTTAAAAAATTAAATTTTTACAAGCTTATATAAAATTAACAAAATAAAAATATTGCAGAAATTATTGCACCCATTTGAGATGCAAAAACTCAGTTCAAGAACAGTTCATTATTTGAAATGTAACATAGATTAAATTTACAGTATTAAGTGCATGAAAATTTTTTAATTTTTTCAATAAAAGACCTATAGAAACCAAAAATACTTCAGAGATTCCCAGCAAAAAATTACACATTACCATTAGAACTACTTGCTATATAATGACTTACTTTTCTGATTGCCAATTTTCATTACTCGCTTACAAATCACATTACCTAAAATTTAAAAAAATGACGTGCAAATTGCTAAATGAAGAGAATGATTTTTTTTAGACGAAATAGTTTACGTGAAATGTTGACAAATAAAAAAATGTAAGTACTTCTCAAGAATCGATTATTTTAGTCTCACGCCTTGTTAAAATCATTAAGTTGGTAATCCAATAGGGAAGTGCTTCCACCAAAAATGCTTAGTTCCAAACTCGCTTACCTTTTTTGAAATTTTTTGCTGGGTTCATATTTGATCATTTTTTCTATATCACTTTCATTTATAGAGCCGCGATTAGCAAATATAAAAGACTGTCTTGTGCAACAAATTTTATGAACAATTTCATAAAATAAATTCGATAGCAATTAAATAATTGTTAACCAAAAGTTTTGAAAAATGATTTGTTAATAAAAATCACCAATACCAACACAAATTTGGTAAATCAAATGCACCTAAACTATACTTATAATATTATTTACTTATAAATTTCACACTTAATTTCATTCTATTTGCCTTATTAAACAAAAAGGAAAAACTATAGAAAATTGTATGTGTTATTAAATAAATGCTTATTCATAAATTTCTTGTTATCTTAGTTTTTATTCTTTATTTATCTATTTCATTCAATACTCACAATCACCGCATTTACTTTCACTTAGCCTTAGAGCTAACAACAAACAACAACAAATTATTTCTCTAAACATTTGTTGCTTACTAGGCAATTATTAATGCTAAATTTATATGATTAGTTGAAGTGGAAATTTATTAATAATTACTAATTAATAGTACTAATGCTAATGTTGAATAAATTTAAATTAGTAAGTACATATTTCACATTTAATGTAAATTACTTGATGTGAAAATTACACATATTCTGCATTAAGTTAATAATTTGAAAATTAAAGCTAAATTAACTTAATAAAAGTAATGAGTATTTGCAAATAAATGTGACAGCAACAATGCAACAATGTGAAATTTTAAATTTGTATATGGTGACTCTATTCAACATTTTGAAAATTTTACAAGAGAGAGTGTGAGTTTTACGATTAATTGCTTTCACACTGCAATGGAAGTTTAATGCTTTCAATACATTATTGGTTTAAATTCCATGTAAATATAGACCTTTATTAACAGCCTATTTTTCGAAAATGAATAAGTAATTATATCCGTTCTTTAAAATAACGAATGAAACCATGTTTTCGTTTTTAAAACATTTATTTATTTTCATGTGTGTGACAACAAAAGAGCTTTCAGTTTTTCACACTCATAAAATTTTTTATGTAAAATTAATTAAAAATCAGTCTACATATTTTTCATTTGACTTTAACGAAAATGTTATTTAATTTTGAATGTTAGAATGTGAACTGACTTAAAACAGTGAAAAACTATTTTTTCCTTTTATTTTTTACTATAAATTACAAAAAATTAAATAAACGAAAGAATCTAAATGTTTCTTTTTATATATGAATCTTGACTTCCGTACAAAGCAAAGATGTTCCCCTTGCTTCTCTAATTTTTCTGTGAAAGATTCAACACCAAATTTTGTATAAACAGATAATTTTTGCTTTATTTTCCACAATTTAACTGTCAAACAAATCACAAAAAATTCAAGTATTGAGTCAAAATAAAGTAAAGGTTATAGGAAAATTAATTTAGTTCTAATAAACAACGGAAAATACGAAATGCAATGAAAATCTGTTTTAATGGGTAAATTGATTTCCAATTGAATGCTAAAATCAATTAAAAATTAAATTGCTTACCCCGTTATTCATAAAATTTAAAATAAATTTTAAATGAATTTTATTTAAAATTTTTCATAGAAATTTTTTTTAATAGATATTATTATTTTGTGAGTGTGAATTTTTCGTTATACCTAAAAAGCTCTTTTTATGTCAAAACGAAAGCTTTAGAATATGTTTTATAAAAATCAAATTTTAAACGTTATCGTTTATAAAATAAACATAAAAACGAAAGGGCTTATGTTTTCTAAAAACAAGCCCTAAGGTTACTAACGTAAACTTCAAGCTTGAAAAAGTATTACAAATATATTAAAAAAGGCTTTCGTAATAATTGTAGAAAAATCAAAACGGAATCAGCATGACAATATTACATGTGTATGATTACTAATAAGCTTATCCTTGCAACTGTATAATAAGCTTACGAAATTTAAAATTGTATTAACTTTTGTATAGGTAATCTTATTTTTGTCAATATTTTTATAATCTCTTTTTGTTAAATTGCTTTGTGAAGCAATGTTTGACTGTTGAAAAATAAAAAATTTTAATCAGAAGTAATTTTTAGTCAGGCTTAAGTTCAGTAATTTCAATTCTTTATTGAATGAAATATTTTTATTAATTAATGTGAGTTTCTAAAGAAGAGAAGAAAAATTAAACTTAGACTTTATAGCTGGGGGAAATACCGATATTTTTCTGTGCAGCCAAAAAAAAAATGGAAAAGAATAGTGATACTTATAAATGTATTTACCAATGGTAAATCAATAATTGTATACACAATAATCATTTCTCATATTCCATTTCATACTAAATTTGCGTTAAATAGCTGATGTTAATAACAAAAACTCTACCCCAGTAGATAGACGTCGGTGCTGATGAAGTGCGTGGCTGCACAGAAAAATATCGGTATTTCCCCCAGCTATAAAGTCTAAAGGCTTCATTAGTCTTTACTTTCTGTTGCTGTTCTGTGCTGTGTCGTTCTGCTTCTAAATTTGAGTACTTACTTTTTCTGTAGTAACTTATCAGCTGTTTCAAACCATAAGAGTCGCAGTTTTCCACTAAAGCGATGAATTTTGCAACCTCCATTGTTAAGTTACAATGTAAATTTATGTTTTTATTTCAAAAATTATTATTTTTTAATTCTAAAATCGCAATCACAATTTGTTTCCAAATATTTTTATTTAATGTATGCTTTCACTTACAATTACATGTACAGATAATGTTTTGTATGACTCTTCTTTAGTGTAGTTAAAATAAAGTGGCGCTGATTAACGCCACTGGCTATTAATTGTTAAAGGCAGTTGAATGCCTGTTGTAAATTTTTCTTTAGAGCTAGTGAAAGCTCTCTAAAATAAAAGATGCCGGTTTTAGGCAGGATCAGTAAGTGACTTTTATTTACAATTTTTCCTTCTTTTATACTAATTTTAAATTTTCCAATTCATAACAATTTGTTGTTGCTCATTCCAATTACATTCCAATTTAATAATTTAGTTTTTGCAATTTTCTACTTAAACATTGTTTGTGTAAAATAACGTAGCCTAATTTAATACTAATTATACTTATCCTAGTCGACTATTATAATTAATTACATACTACTTAAGCTGTCTTTACATGGTAATACAATGTATTACGACATGTCAAAATATGTGGTAGAACATACAAAATCTTATCATGTAAACGCAAAATGTATCGAGTAGGAGAGAATACGGATAGAAAATTTGACAAGCGGTCGGTAAATGTTTATTTTCTAAACCATTTTAGAAACTTAAGTATTCTCATCACACCAGAGGTGTATTTCAAAGTAAACGTTGCCAGCACTGATGATATTTATTGAAGGGTTTAACACTTTTACAAAAACAACCAAAATTAACTCAGGAAATGTTCATGTTGTTTTTGTAATCATTATACAACTGCAACCATCAGCTACTTAACCCGTACCACAAAACCAAACAAACAATAAACAAAGCTATAAAAAAATATATTTTGTATTTAGTAAAATTACATTGCAATAATAAAATGTTTTCTCCAAGATTTAGTTATATTAGTACACATTTTTTTTTGCAATTATCCAATTTTTATTTTTAGCTCAAAAGTTTAGTGTCTTTGCTTGCATTTTACTTATAGTATCAGTGTAAATATGCAAAATACCTACAAAAGACTCTTGTTCTCTTTTTTTTAACACGGAGAGAATTTCATAATATTTTGATTCTATAAAGTCGTAATACTTTGTATTACCATGTAAAGACACCCTTACATCTAAATGTGAGATACTTTACAATAGTCTTATCGTAGTCGGGTGGATAAATTTAGGTCTACTGGTTCAGTAAACAATCAACCAAACAACCGTTAGTTGACATAACGCAAGATATGCCGAAATTACAGCCGTTGTCCGTGAGAGAGTGCAAGAGAAGGCGAAAGACATTTGATTCCGCATCGTCTGTAATTTGATGAATTTGGCGGCATCATGACTTGTGCCCCGTACACAATTCTACTGATGCGGGAACTGAAGTTGAACGACCATAGACCACACTGCTTGTATTAAGAGATTTCGGGCTGCAAGGGTAATTAGACAGAAAAAACTAAATTTCATTTTCAGTAACCAAATTCGTTGAATCAGTAAATATTTTATTTGAATGCGGTCCTACAAATAATTTTGTAAATTCTGATAAAAATTTTGTAAAAATTTAAATTAATCATAGTTCGGCTGAGAGAAAATGTTATTTCAGTGTGTTGGTGTTTATCTTGCTTGTTGATAGGAACAACGTGCTGTTGTGCGGTTGTTGTTGTTTAGTTGTTGTTTATTTTGTTTGATCGTGTTGTATACATGTAAATGCCGAAATGTAGCCGACAAGCGTCGTGGTCTGTTTCTTCTCTATACAGTGTTTTGTTACAAATTAATTTAGTGGAACAGTACAGAATATTTACTGAAACTAAGTTTGATTTCAAACAAATATTTGTTTAAAAATTTTTTGGGAATAATTTTTTCTGTGTAACCAAATCAACAACGTCACCAACGAGCGTGGTTATCAATTTTTTTTTGGCCAGACTTAGATGATATGAACACCAACGGTATGTAGTTTCAACAGGCCAGCCCTACGTTCCACACAGCTCATGTCACAAAATTGTACGATCTGTTTATCTTACTTAGAGGTGATGTGAACTGGCCACAGAAATCGAATGCCTTAACCCTGTTCGACTTTCTTGTAGCGTTCCCTTGAGCTGCAGGTCTATGCGAACAGACCACAAAGCACAGTGGTCTTCGAGGCAAAAATAGTACATGACATCGATAAAAATCAACCTAATTTATGCGACACAGCCATGGCATTATGTAAATTTAACACTTAAGCAAACACCAAAATGACTTTACATAAACGAACCCCAGGGCCTGGCTGGGACTTCTTGTATTTTGTATGGACTTTAATTGCTACTGCATGCAAGTTAATAAAATATACTTGCAGGTTTTTTAGTCATACTCAAAAATATTTCAATTTACAAAAAAAGAGCAAAGATACACAAGAAAAAAATTTAAAAGTTCAGTATAATCATATATACAAAAACCATATGTCAGGAGTGATAAAAAAAAAATAATCAGCAACGAACCTTTGTAGCACATTGCATAAGTCTTTTTGTTCTTATTTTTTTGCTCGAATTTGGCCCTGATCTCTACCAGTATAGATATTGCCTTCTGATGGGAAATGAGTCTTTGCGTCACATGCTTATCATATTTTGATGCCATATTTAGCGTGTCTCGAAGGAATGTATTAGGTTAACTTTGTTCTCCTTCTGAATGAAAAAAGTTGCTCATCTACTGTTTCATTTTCGTATGGATTAAAATTATGAATTTTTAAGGTTTATGCTTAGCAAGTTCCAAATGTCTCTTATTGGTGCTGCGTTATCAGACTGAGGTCGGAATGACCTAGTACGGCTGTCATCAAATCATATAAGCCGTAAGAGATCTTTAAAAAGGACATTGTTGCCCAAATAAAAGTATATTTGGAGCTCTTCAGAGTTCCGAGGTTGCCTGTGTGTTATTGTGGGTCGCTCCACCACAAATCAGTATTCTTACAAAAGGTTCTAGTTGTGATTGGTTTCTAAACTTGCTTTTTATCCATATTCTTTTTGTTTGATAGCCCATAAACTTCTTTAGCAAGTTTATTTCTTTGATGTCATTTGAAAAAAATCTTTTGAATATATCTAGCTTACAGCCATTTCCAGTTCTTGGCCCTGCAGTACATTACAAAACATTATGAGACATAAATCTTTTTACTTGAGTAAAAGGTTTTCTGATTTTGCAGTTCCTCATTTTCTTGTTCACTTTCTGATGAATTCTTAATTTCATTATCAAGTCGTAATTCTTCCTCAAAATTAGAAGCTTCAACTTCTATGCCACCATCCTCATTTTCATGAACCTCATTCTGAATTTGGTTTTCTATATCATTGGCAATTGCCTCTGCCAACTTTTCCAAATAGTTAGGATTAGATTTGGAAACTATTCCTAAAATTATCTCTACTACAGTACTCCTTGTAACACTCTTTGCTTGTCAACTGTCAACACAAAACTGCGAAAATCATTTATAATATATACAAGCAAAACGATTTTGCATTGGTTTGTTTTTTAAATGTTTTTTTTTATTTTATGTAATGTTTTTTCATATATAATGGTGCAGGGCCTGGCTGGGCCCTGGTGGTTCAAACGTGAATATACATTTTTTAAGAGCGATTGCCACGCCCACAGATAAAATATTATAATTTTTTACACGTTTTTTTATACAAAACACCTTCATTGAGGAATTCATAAAATATTAGGAGGCTACGTCTATGCTATCTCTGTAAAAAATTAAAAAACTCTTGAAAATTGTTTCTTATAAAATATTTCCCTTCGAAATGCTACAACTGTCTAGTATACTTAGTTGCAACATGTAACCTTGTACAAAATTGTAACAAATTTTAATATGTTCTTTTTTCCGTTATATTGGAAAATATTTATATTTTTAATATTTTCGGTTACATGACGTATGAATACCATGAATATATTAATAGAACATTAACATAAATATAATGTGAAACCAATATGCTTTCATAAATAGATATTTATGGATAAATTTTGTAAATATGCTGAAAGAAAGAATTTATTTTGAGCACAATATAAAGTAAAGGGGTTTGATACAACTAATACAACAACGCAAACATAACTTTATTATTATCACTGCAAATATATTAAAAGGGTTTTTAACTTTAACTATTTATATACACGAGGAATAATAATAATAATAATAATAAAGTTTTGAATAACTAATCATTTAATTATTGTATTTTTTCTTCATTTACGTTTTCTTTGAAAATGCCATGCGATAAATACAGAAAGAAAATCGATTAGTTGAGCTATCAAAAAACTTGATGAGGCATAATTAATTAATTGCTTTTAAAGAAAATACACTTACTACCAAATCCATAAAAAGTAGTTTTGTTTTATAAGAAGCTGAAAGTTTGGAAAGTGTAGCACCTGTTTATATATCGTCAACTTTGAGTGTAAATCTATTAAATCAAGTTTTTATAACATATGACACTTTAATAGAGTTCGAAAGAGAAAGAGACGCCGCATGAACTCGTTACTAAAATATTTATTCTAATTTGAAATTCTACATCTCAAAAAAAAAAAGAAACTTAGGGCCATTATAACAACTTAAAGTTAGTTAAAAGTAGGATTTTATCGGACGTATAAAAAGCTTTCCATTAGTGAAAATTGGATTTAACTTACCATGTAGGATAAACTTGTCTGTAGTTTATCGCTCACTTTAGGTTAAATTAAAATTTTTAACTAACTTTAAGTTGTAATAATGGCCCTTAATGTATTAGTCTAATTTCTCAAGCAAGGTCAACAACGTTCTAAAAATTATTTTGTTGCCCCTTTAAAATTTGGTTTAATTAAGAAGGCCGACAATATCCATATTAAAAGTTTATGGGTCGTATTCAAAAATACTTAACAAAGCTTTGAAAAGCAATGTTAAGTAAAGTTGTATTCAAAAAAAAATTATTATATCAAAATTCTAAAGTAGGCACCTACGTTTTTTAAGACTACTTTAAGTAGATATTTGCAAAAGGTGTATCTTGTACCTCAAATATTTTTGTTAATATAGCACATATTGATTCATGTTACATCTGAAAATGAAGCTAGAAGTGCTAGCTCTCATTTTAAATTTATTATTTTTGTCATGTGATGGAAAACATCAGTAAATTATCCAACTGATTCGAAATACATAGCAAAATCCATAAAAAAATATTAAAATAAATACAATTATACAAAAATGTTTTAGAGATGTACATTCAAACAAAACAAATAGAAAAAAGCTGGATATTCAAATACTCATTTCGTTCGAATAAAATAATTGAAATAATTTTTCTATGTTCATCACAATTTTTGTACTTTTACTTCATAAAAATGTTAACTGTTTTGCTTCCATATCAGAAGCTTATATTTTATAAATTAGGTTGCTTAACTTCAAGATAATAAAAATGTATTTAATAAAATAACAAATTATTTGAATACTCGAATGAAATTGTATTCGATGTTGTACATCATAAGCTGTGAAATGGTTGTTGAACATGGTGGTGTAACCAGAATTTATTATTAAATCACAAAATAATTAAAGTTGTCTTTTGAATACAATTTCTTAATAAAGCGATGTTAGCCTTAAAGCGTTTGGTAGCTACTATGAACTTTAAAGCTCAAGTAAAATATTTTTTTGAATAAGCCTGTATATGTATATATATGAACTTATCTACACATAAAAAATATTCTTGCAATCAACATTTTTAATTAAAAACAAAACAAAAAATCAATTAGAAATATAATTGAGTCAATTAAACTTTTAAATTCACTAAATTTTTAAGCAAAAGTTTAACTGACCTAAATAAATTTTTAATTGATTTTTTGGTTTTATTTTCAATTAAAGTGGTTTACTGAAGAATTTTGTTTTGTGTATACATATAATATTAATATGTTAATGTATGTTAGTGGCTCCTAAAATCCAGCTAATTCTCTTTCTATCATCAATTTAAATATGTTTTTAATAAAAAAAAAAAGTATTTACTGAATAAGTAATATAATAATTTGGGATTATTAGGGCTATTATTACAACTTTAAGTTAGTTAAAAGTAGGATTTTATCGAACGTTTAAAAACATTATCATTTGCAAAATTTTACTTTAACCTAAAGTGAGGCATAAATTACAGGCAAGTTTGTTCTACCTGGTAAATTAAATCCAATTTGCAATAATGGAAAGCTTTCTATGTGCCCGATAAAATCCTACTTTTAATTAACTTTAAGTTGTAATAATGGCCCTTATAGTGCGTTAACAAATGTTAAACTTAATTGTAACAGTTCCAAAACAAAAAATAAACTTACAGTCTTATTTGTAAAAATAATTAAGGCCTTATGAAGGCTTAATAAAAAAATTTTCTATGAAAATTTGTTTTAAAAACTTTTTATAAAGCCTTAATAATTTGCACAAATAAGACTCTTACTTTTTAACTTTTTAGTCTCATTTTTAATTTTCAGGTTTACGCCCACTTTTGCAAATATTAGTAGTCCCACCCATTTTTTCTAAATGCCATATACCTCGGTTTTCATAGCTCAAGACGTGTGTGAAGTCTCTTAAGAATCGGTCAAATAGAAGCACGTGAAATATTATATTAAGCTTTAATGGGCATGGCTCCGCCTGCTTTGTTAAGCTAAATATTATGCTATTCCAAAAGCATGAACTATTTGCTAAGTTTCATGGGGACCAGATAACTTGAAGTACATTTTAGTTAATACTAAACTTTATTGGGTGTAATCCCACCCACTTTTTAAATGCAAGATCACGATCAGGATGTGTGCAAAGTTTTGTAAGAATCTATTAAATGAAAGCATGTGAATTATAATATTACATTTAAATGGGCTTGGCTCCGCCTATTTTTAAGTTTATGATTATGTCATTACGAGAGCTTTAGGTGAGTGCTATGTTTCGTAGCAAGCCGATAGATTAAATCAGATAGAACCAAAGGGAAAAATTTAATGGGTGTGTTCCTGCGCAATTTTTTCTATTGGCAATGAGACTATATGGAAGCTATGTGCTTATAAAGAAAAATTAGTTTTATAATTTTCCTTTAAAAATTACAGAGTTGTGAGGTCACACATAAAAAGTTACAGACGAATTGATAACCTCCTCCTACTCCTTTTTTTAAGTCGGCTAAAAAATTAAAAAATTGGCAGAAACCCTGTATTTCAAATATTTAATTCAGAATTAAATTTTATAACTCTTATGACAAATTTTTTATTATATATTATTTTCCACTAATAGATGAACACCTAATGTTCTTAAGCAATTGACAAAGAACTAAGCGATGGTTCTACAAGTTATTGACGATCACTTATGATCAAGCCATATTATATACATGTAACTGTCTATAAGTAGCCGATAAACGAGAAATAAAATTAGATCAAACAATTTACGGGCACAGTAAAAACATTTAATGAAACTAAATTTTACTTCAAAGAAACATTTGTCTGAAAATTTTTTGGGCATAATTTTTTTTGTGTAAGAAGACCAAAAGTTGAGCTGAAACGTTGTAAAAGTAATAATATTTTTGTGTTGTCCTGACACTACGAGTATAAACTTTAATTATTATAAAATATATGGGAAGGTGAAGTGTGCGCAAAGTGTCATAAGAACCTCTTCTTCAACCACTAGACAATAAATTATCTTCCTGTGTGCCAAATTTCATAAGAATTTATTTCTAACAAACATACAAACTATTACATTTACAATTATATCTTTTAGGTTATTTATACAATAATATATGTTAATCTTATAATGGAAATTATGCACGCTCATAACAAAACCATAAACAATATCATCGTAAACTTTTTTACATTCCTCATCATTTACAAAACTAGACTACACAGAACAAAATATTCTTGCAATAAACAACTTTAATTGAAAACAAAAACAAAAATCAATTACAAATGTAATTGAGACAATTAAAAATTGTAAATTTTTTGTAAAGAAAAGTAACACTCAGGCAATGAATGCACAGTACTATTACTAGGTGTTAGCTTCTTTAGAAGAATTATAGTGTTAGAGAAGACAGGTGGAGAAGAAAGATATAGAGGAAAGCTTCGTTCTTTTATAACTCTGATTTTTGCACGTTTTTAACAATGCAGTGTTGCAGCGCCTCTGGTGTTAAATGAGGCGTATGAAATTTTTTTTGAAGCCGTGCTGAGTAGCAATCTTATTGGTTATTTTACTTCGCCGATGATTCTGCTACATAATACCAAGAAAGGAGGGCGCTCTGATGTTACATTAGCATTAGTATCCGCTAAAGTCGGTATAGTTCAGTGACCAATGTCTATACCTTCATCACTTGAACTTTCGTACAACAAGTGATACAAAGAAAAACTAATGCACATCAGAAAAATGTGCGGTATCGAATCCAGGCCCTGTATTTTGTAACTAGCTAAAGCTAAAACTAAATTTTATCGCTAAAATGCTGAAAATTTAAAATTTTTGGCGATGACATAAAACAGTAACATTTCGGCAGATTAGATTTCATGTATTCGTAGCCGAAAATCGATAAATCGACCTTACAGATTTTTAACGATAGAGATTTAGCTTTAGCGAGTTATAGAATACAGGGGCAGGATCTTGAGTTTTTCAGACAACATGCTTACTACTTCAGTTAACGTCACCCTCAAGAAAACAAAACAAAATTTTAATTCCCATAAAAAAAACACTAATTATTAACTTGACTGCACTCGGTCAAAAAAATACTTGTGTGGTAACACTCTATTCTTAAATAGCTGTTGTTGTTATTTACATTTATTTTCTTTTTACATACTTTTACAACTACAATTTGAAGCTGAAAAAAAGTCAGCCAATGTAGCAATAGTAAAGTAAGAAAATAAAAAGCATTTTGATTATTGATTTCTCGTTTCAACTTTGTTATTTGTTATTGAGCTTCTCATTTGTTCAAATGAAAGTTTATAATATAATAGCTCTAGTTGTTCTAAGAAGCTTTGGGTAAAGGTTCCCTGATGATCTGTATTAGCATCAGTGAAATGTGTATAGGATCCACCTAAACCCCTCCTCAATAATCAATTTCAATGTATTTTTAATAAAAAAATATTTTACTTAATAAGTAAAATATTAATTTGGGATTATTAGTGCGTTTAAAAATTTTAAACTTAAATTGTAACAATTCCCATAAAAAACACTAGTTATTAACTTGACTGCACCCGGTCAAAAAAATACTTGTGTGGCAACACTCTATTCTTAAATAGCTGTTGTTGTTATTTACATTTATTTTCTTTTACATACTCTTACGACTACAATTTGAAGCTGAAAAAAGTCAGCCAATATAGCAATAGTAAAGTAAGAAAATAAAAAACATGTTGATTATTGAGTTCTTGTTTCAACTTTCTTATTTGTTATTGAGCTTCTCATTTGTTTAAATGAAAGTTTATAATATAATAGCTCTAGTTGTTCTAAGAAGCTTTGGGTAAAGGTTCCCTGATGATCTGCATTAGCAACAGTGAAATGCGCATAGGAACCAGCTAAACCCCTCAAAAATCAATTTCAATGTATTTTTAATAAAAAAATATTTTATTTAATAAGTAAAATAATAATTTGGGATTATTAGTGCGTTTAAAAATTTTAAACTTAAAAGTTTAATTGATTTAAATACATTTTAAATTTATTTTTGGTTTTATTTTCAATTAAAGTTTTTTATTGCAAGATTATTTTTTTCTGTGTAAGAGAGATAAAAACTAAGATATTAAAGTAAACGCATACTGCCTCAAATAATTTTGTTTTAAGCCCCTCTAAGCGAATAATACTCGTATTTAATATTTAATACGCTCTTAGAAAAATTATATCTTGCTAAGTAATTCAATGACCACTTTCTCTTACTGAAGATTACAAACTACAATTCTGTTTCTCAATATTGTGTGTTATTATTTAAATCAGTTAACGATTACTTGGAATATAAATACATATTTTCCACACGATAAGTAAAAACCTTTTATTTAATTTCATTTTATTTTATATTCTAACGAAACAAAATACTCTTACTCTCGTTATCGAAGCAGAAAAAAGCAAAGAATCTTAATTTATGTACATAAATAAATATTCACCAACACAATGACAACCTAAATGACACAATTGTAAAATGAAGCATTTTTTATTGAAAACACAGCACAGCTGAAATGTAATCGGTAGGACAATTGAATTTTAATTCAAAATTAAACTAAATTGAAATATATATATTTTTTTCTGAAAGCAAAATGGTCAAGCTAAAGAAAAGTTGTCACAAAGATTTTATTCTGCAGCAAGCAGGATTAAAAAATGAAATTGATAGGGATACAAAAAAAAATTAAACCCACGAGCAATTGTGTGTTCTAGAGATTATGCAAAAATGTAGAAACTGAACAAAATAAGTCCTTTTGTAGTGACAAGAATACCGAACAGTTTATCATGATGGTGGAGGAGTATTGGAGAACAACAAGAGGTGTACTAGTACAGCCAAGGAATTTTTCAATTATCTTAGTGTTGAAAATGAGTAAAAACAAAGAAATTATATAACAAATATTTACGTACATATGTATGTACTCGTGCTTTAAATATTCAAACAAAATAAAAATGAGAAGAAGGAAAGCAAAGCAAACAGCTACTACTCACTGCCATTGTCATTATTTAAGTGACGCCAGCACGACAATATACACACAAACGTGCAGAAGGCTTACGTACTAGACGCCTGCATAATACCACTTACAAGAACATTTAAGGCATGAGGGATTTTTCAAATGCTTTACTACAGCGAAATCCTATAAAAGCAAACGCTAAACAATAAATTTGCAATAAATTTGTTTCAGTTATTGCAGGTATAGGAGTAAAGAAGAAAATACTTCGTGACGGAAGAATTTGTGATGATTGTTTCTTCATGCGCATGGGCGCGTAAACAAACGACATGCATGTAAATACGCACACATGTTGTGTGTATGAGCAGTGAGTATGTGAGCAGTTGCTATAAAAAACCACCCGGAAAAGCTTACCATCTACATCGAACACACACACACTCACATACACACACACACACTCAAACGCACAATATGCCAAATAACAAGTATACACGCATTTACACTACTTCTATTGAGTGTTTGTTACGAACCAGAAGTCTTCGCGACATCACTTAAAAACACTCATATACACGAACATCAATACATTCATCGTGCTTTGCTTATTAAACGACATCATTTACTATTGGTTAGGTATAATACACGCTACGACAATACATTTAAAAAACAAGACGTGTTTACATTTCAAGACTTTTACGCAGCCCTCTTTTACGTACACGCTTAACAAACAGTAGGGAACAGGGAAACCGAAAATATGTTGCCTGAAATTGCATGCTTTCTTTTTCTGTGCAACAACTTAAATACTAACTTTCCAAAAGCTTTTCACAATTTTAACGATTTTTTTTCTTCCGTGTGATTAATTTTTTAAAATAAAAACCTTCTCGCCGTTTTTTGAAATTTATCGACTAGATTTAAAAAAAATTAAATAAAAACTTCTGGTTCTTGTCTTTCTCTAATCCTGCAATGGCCATATTTTTAAAAAAATTTTCTCTAATTTTCAGCTAAAGCGAATACATTTCAAAGTAGCACAAGCCAGAGAAGGGAGGACTTTGAAAAATTAGAAATTAAAACATAAAATTAAAAGCCGAAAAAAGATAAGCAATCACTCATAAGAATTTAATTTCCTTAATTTTCCTTATAATTGCTCAAAATAATTGGGATTTTTCTCTTGAATGTACTCTTGAATATGAAGATTACAGGAGTGTCATTAGCTCGAAATTGACTTATCTCGACTTAAGCACTTTTTTCTTTTAACAACATAATTATAAAGAAATATATGAAAAAAAATTTCGCTAGAAATTTCTCCCTTTTCCGATTAGAATTTTTTTCGTTTTTTCTATTATTTGCTTTTGGTAAAAATTTTTCCCCAGGAAAAATTTCTCTCGGAACTTTATTCATATTTGTACTTTGCTATGAATATATCTGTGACTTTTTTTGAAGCTTATACTCATATAAATTGCCAATGTTTATATATAATTACGGCTAACTGTTCCGTTCAACTATGTGTTGTCAGAATATTTACAACTAACTTTGGTGTTATTCCTTCATTAATAATTATCACATGTAATTTGGCTTAAAAAGCGATACGAACCTTAGCCTGTTCAAATAATAAATATAGAAACAAATGAAGTTCGAAAAATAATAATTAAATTAACTATAATTAGTATTATTTTATATTTTTTTTTTTTTTTTTTTTAACACAAACACAATTCGCAAAGCGATTAGCTTGTCTGCGAAAAACACCCAGGGTCTATGGTGGGAATCGAACCCACGACCTCTGGACTGAGAGGCTAGCATCGCTACCACTCAGCCACAGTCTGTTCCGTAATAACGGAAAAAACACTCAAACAAGAATTTTCAAGGAAGTCACATAATTTTGTTTGAGAAAGCGTCCCACTATTTTTCAGCTCGCCGTTCCCTCCTTGATGGACTTTGTAAAAATAAATGGAAATAACTCTGTAGCTTATAAACGCGCTGTTCGATTGATATAAAATTTCACTCAACATTTAATTAAGTGTTACAAGCTTACGTTTTACATTGTAAAACATTAAAGTGCGCCATCTCGGACTAAGTCCCTATTTACACTATGCAAGTCTTATTGCTAAGCTGATTAGTTTATTAGGATAGAGAGACGGGGGGAAAAGAAACGTTGCTGTTCCCCTCGTCTCTCTCTCCCTGAAACTAATCAGCTTAGCAATAAGACTTGCACAGTGTGATTTGGGACTAATGAAAAATGCAAACGTGAAGTTTTGCTCTGATACAAAAAAAAATTTTGCTAGTAGATTTTCTTATCCAAGAGCTAAAAAACCACCATATATGTTAATTTCCGTTTAAAGCTTAACAAATATTCGAGGAAAAAATTAACTTTAATTTTTTGCCCACCTGTACCTGGATTCTGTAAATTTTTGCGAACCGAAAATCGATATATTTATCGACATATTTATTCGTTTGCTGTAACGATAATGTGATTCCTTAATTCATTTTTTTTGCCATAGCCTTCATTTGTGTTTTAATTACCATTTAATTCCATATCATGTGGTATTTCTATATAGTAAATGCCGAATCAAGCGAAAAGCACAACGAATAATAAAGAAAACCTAATTGAATTAGCGCTTAAGCGAATATTGTTAAAATATGTTGCTGAATAGCAAAGTTAAAAGTTACTGAATCCAGATACTGGTCTACTGTTTTTCTAATGGCTAAGTCAAATCTTTTCCAATTTGTAAAATCTTCATTTAAAAAAATCTAAACAACTAATCACTACCATTTGAACAATTTTAAAAAGTTATTTTATTTCTAACTTCCATATTCATTAAATTTAAAATGAGTTTGAAATATATTTTATTTCAAATTGTGCATAAAAAATTTTCTTAAAATGGATTTCATAATCATTTTATTTTTTTAAGAATATGGTAGTAAGTTTTTCGGAGTTTTGGAAAAAATTTGTTGGTTATAAGTATGACTTTCCTCCAGAAATCGCTGGAACTCTTTCCATTATTGAGATTAAGCTTGTCACACCATTTCTTTGAGTCCAATCCGCTATTATTTATAATGAGCAACATTTTTCTCTTGCCTTAGCATCGATATAGTTTTTCCATCGATAAAGTCAGACTTTGACCCCCTCTTGAAGATTTCCTCTTAAGGTGCTTGCATGTTTTTTTTTTGTGATTTTTCGGATTTTGGAGATTTTTTAGAAGTGACGTTTTTTTACTTTTTGGCATTTTTGCAATTTTTTTGGGGTTTTGGCGTTTTTTTTTTTGTTCTTTTTTAATATACAGTAGTTTTCCGATTTAACGAACCTAATTTTTGTCAGGCCTTTCGTTAAAGTGAATTGTTCGTTATATCCAGTACTAAGTTAAAAAGGAAAAGCGTCCTGCTGTTTTATTCAAAACTCAAATAATATGTACTCGTAGTATTTTTAATATTTTATTAAAAGAACATATGTACGTATTTTATTAAAATGTCAGTAAAAGAAAAATATATAAAGCAATATAATACAAAAATAATTTATTAAAAAAAAAAAAACTGGTCTGTTTTTTTGGAATTGATATCTTTCTCTTAATGGCATCTTCGTGAAGCTCTCTCCAAAGCATTAAATTTGAGCTACTAATTTTGTTTTGTTTAGCCCATTTAATACAAATTTCGAAATGCTTAATGACATCTTTGTGTTTTATTTTGGGCTCCAGATCTTCTTCACTTTCTTTTTGTTCATCGGGTAAAGGGCTATTTTCAATCCATCTATTAAAATTTAAATTAAATTTTTTATAAATCTGATCAGCCAACCATGGCTTGCATTAAACTATCTTCCATAAATTCTGTTTTGAATTTCTTTGCTTTGTATTATAAAATGACAATTGCGTTGCGTGAGGAACCATTAAAAAAGTTTGTTTACCATTCTCGGGACCTCATCTTGCTTTACAGCACTTCTATTGCGATACCCAAAATTACTGTTTTCAACATTGCTTTAAAAAGTTTTCTTTGATTTTAGGATTGTACTAATGGTGGATTTATGCAACCCATATTTTTCACATAAATCTGTAACCCGCAGACCATTTCGATGATCATCGATAATTTTAACTTTATCCCTTAAGGCCGTGATACACTATCATACAAAGTCATGCGATCTACGAAAAAGTACAACGCTGGTATGATGGAGTTTATGAAAATTTTCAAAAGACAATAACAATTAATCACACCAGGGATGTATATTTTCGTAGATCGCACGACTTTGTATGATAGTGTATCAAGGCCTTTAAGAACAATCAATTTCTTTTATCCATTTTGATGTTCGTAGCAAAAATTACTTCACACAACTTATTCTCATATGATATCAAACAAAACCATCAAAAGAAGATAACTAACGGTACATTTTTATTTATATTCGTTCTTAGTAACTTTCTGATAGCAATTATGTTTCTTATTTAATTTTACATTTCTTCGTTATACCGAGCACAAAATAGAATTGTTTTGTGTGTTTTTCTTCTCTTTACTTTTTGGTTATACATTTCATTTAACACATCTTTGAGTCAAATTCACTAAGTCTAAGTTTTCCTTTAGATTTTTCATCCTTTTGCTGATGTACAACAACGTCCAAGTCATATGCACAATGTTTAAACTTTTACAAAAGAGCTTTTGTGCTTTCACACCGACGAAAGCAAAACAGCCAATCAGATCTTAGAAATAAAAATGCTTGCTCTTACTTTGCAAGGAAACAAGAACAAAATTTAATGGCTTTGAAAGCCTTTTTAACTCAAATGCAAATATCAAAGCATTTTTGTTTTTTTTTTAATTAAATTTTATTTTATCCATTATCATTCATTAAATTTAAAATGATTTTGAAATGTATTTTATTTCAAATTGTTTATGCAAAAATTTCTTAAAATGGATTTCATATTAATTTTATTTTTTTTTTAGAATATGGTTGTAAATTTTTCAGAGGTTAAAAAAGCCTACACAGAAAAAAATGATTTTGATATTTGAATACGAAAATCGTTGATTCAATAAAAAAATCTTTCGAATTTTCTGTGATGACGATTTTTGCATTATTGATAAATAAAATTGTATGCACGTTTATTGAATATATTTTTTTTTCAGCCAATAAAGAAATTTAATGAATCTAAGAAAAAAGTTGTTGACTGAAATTTTATTTTCAGTGATGGATGAATGTCACATTTCATATTTCACATTTTCATTTCACATATTTCAACCCCTTTTTGTTTGCTTTTGCTTGGCTGCTATTAAAACTAAACTTTTTTGGGATGAGTCGAACTGGCAATCTCTTGACTAATAAACTAACTTACTTACCACTCAGCTAAAGAGCAAATCGTTTTTGGATACGCAAATAATGTATACACGCAAAACATGATTTCTTTTGTTTCTTCTAATCTAAAAATAACTTTGTTGAGTAAAAAAAAACAAGCCACGACGTTTTTCGGCTTCTTGTCCGAATGCACACGTATACAACACCAACAATCAAAATAAACAACAACATCAGTACATGACCAGGTTTAGTCAATCAACAAGCAAGGAAAAAACCAATACAAATAAATGACATTAAATGATATTTAAAAATGTGCGGAATTGATAAATACAATATTCAAGTTAATGACAAATATTATTGAAACTGAAATTTTATTCAATAACATGGTTTTATTGAAAATAATTCTTGTCTATTTTTTCTGTGTAAAAATAATTTTAAAATGAATTTTGGAGTTTTGCCTAATTATAAATATATCTATGATTTTTTAAACTTTTATTTGACCTTTTATTATTATATAATAACTATTTTATTTAGTTTGAGGTATTTTTTTTTTCAATTAAAATTAACATTTATTTTCCAACAATATTTCGTCACGCCTTTGGGTGTCTTCTGAAGAAGCTTAATAAAATAGTTTTTATATATAAATATATCTTTTACGTGAATTTATTACCTTAACGTCAATTTGAACCCACCTACTAAATACTTAATGACTTTTAAATTTGCCCTCTTTAATAATGCTGTCTACAATGTCCATATTATAACAAAAGGAATTTGTTTCGCTTCTTAGTTTTGTGTATTGTGATATTACGAGTGCACAAAAGAATTCAAAGAGTTTCACTTTCTTTCTGTGCCTTGTACAAAAAAAAAAATAATAACAATAAAATTTCTTCAATCGAACTTCTGTTTATAATGTAAATATTAAGGTCACTGTTTTTAAATAAAATAGAGTAAGAAAAGAAAAAAATTTTCCGTAGCACGAAACTTTATACAAATTTATGCATATTTTAGCTCTATGACTTTGAGCACATAAATTTATTTAAAAACAAAAATTATATTTATTTTATATGATTTAAGGTGTTTTAGCCTAAAATTATGCTAGTGAGTAAATGATTACTTAATATTCTACTTCGCTTTGCAATTGTTTATTCTATTAATTTTTGGTAATAGGTTTAGGGATTTTCTTTAGAAAATATTATTTATAGTTTCGCTGTAAGTTTGAGTTTGAACAGAGATCGTTTATTATTTTATTTGCCTAGGCAATTATGGGTAGAACAATTTTATGGCATATGTTGTAAAAGTAAGCTGTTGTTAAAGTTTTTATGTGAAATGAAGGCATAATAAATATATTTTATGGGCTCAAAGAATATTAAATAATATAGCTATGATTACCTGCCATGATATAATATCTAGGTATCATCCCAAAATAATAGTCAGAGGCCAAATAATTTTCAGCCGTAATACTAATGTCATTCTTGTTGTCAGATGAAATTGCCATAAACTAATATTTGGAGGGTAAAAACTTAAGAACGTGAACGTTCAATGTGTAATAAAATCCTCGTTGTAATGGTATTTAACTATTTTTTTTTTAGCAAGTTTGTTAATTTTTTCTATAGCAATTTTCATGGAGCTCAGTTCCTAAAGTTCTATTTTAAAATTTATATTAAAAGCAATAATAAAATAAGAAAATTAGTTTTTATTTTAAATTATCAAATTATCAAACAAAATTGTAATTACCATAATGCTTAATATAGGTCATTAATTTAATTTATTGAGAATGAGTAGGAGAGTAGAAAATAGGCGGAAATGAAAAATAATTTTAAGGTTTCAGTTGAAGTTTTGAGGAGACATAGTGGGGACGTTTATAAAAAAAAGTTGACAATAAAGTAATATTTTGTCCTTCAAATTCGTTTGTGATAATTTTTTAAATCGGACTTATAATTCTACATAGATACGGCTTCTGTTATATCGATCTTTCTTCTTAAAACTCTCGACATATTAACTTTTTTCCGCACCCAATATGTGCGTGCCGTTTTTTGTTCTTTATGACTTCCCAGCTACATTTTTTTCGAAATTTTGTAATGTATATATAGAGTACTAATTACTCACAAAGCAATTATTGATAACGATTGTCCTGTAATGAATGAAATAGCAACTTATTTATATCATTACATGAAAGTACTTATTGTAGTACTTTCCAGTCAATAATGAAATATATCAAGAAAAAAATTTATTGATCGTGAAAAGGAGTTTCAAAAACAATAAAATAACTGTTATTTACTATAATTTTTATTACAAAATTTAAATATTTTCGCATACTCCTCAATATACACATTTACATTTTTTTTCTTTGTAATATTATGATTTTTATCAATACCAAAAAAATTTAAAAGTTTTATAATTTTGTCAAAAAATTTTATTTATTTTTATTAAAAAAGATTTTGAATAATTTTAGGCAAAAAGTAATCAATACAATTTTGCATATATGTACGCAAAAAATAACTAATTAAATTTTTAATACTTTCAGGCAATCAGTAATCTATTTACTTTTCGATGTTTGAAGGCAAAAGGTACAGGGTACCGCTTACCGATGAAATGATGGAATTTTTTTGATTTATCAATGAAATACTCCAGTAAGAGAATGCCCTTATGTGTTTACTGTAAATGTAAAAACGAAAAGTTTGAAAGCCAATTTTATCTACTCAGCGAAACTTTAATTTTGTCCAGACTTAAATTTTTCTTAAAATTGTATTTGGATTACTTGTGTTGCAAAATCGAGCACATTATAGCCATTAGAAGAGCTTTACTCTTAAATTATATATAATTATCTGATTTTGTTTTTCTTTATTTAATTTCTGTAAAGTGCTGAACGTAGCTGATCTAGAGACTTAGCTGCTAAAACAACAAATAAATGAGAGTTGAAAAGTAAAGGGTGTTCCAAAACGAGCACCAAATGTATATTGACACTTGATATTTGTAAAATTAGTGTATTCTTGTACAGACTACAAAAATTAACACTAAAATTAAAAAAAAAATTAATTAAAGGCTGTTCTATCAATTAAAGCAATTTTGACTATGTAATTTTGACAACTTGCTGTAGCTTGAAAACCGTAAGAGGCAAAATCTTGGAATTTTCACAAACGGTAAAACCAAGAAATCCCAAAATTATAAAATCGCCTATCCAAAAAAAAAAAAAAATCGCAAAAAATTGCCAAAACGAAAAAAATCGCCAATATTAAAAAAATGTCTAACACTAAAATAAATCGCCAAATCCGAAAAAATCGCCCAAATAAAAAGAATCGCCGAAATGTAAAAAATCGCCAAAATGAAAAAACGCCAAAACCCGAAAAAAATCGCCAAAACGAGAAAAAAGTGCCAAAACTAAAAAAGTACCAAGACTAAAAAAGTGCCAAAACTTAAAAAAAATCGCCGAAACCGAAAAAACGCAAAATCTGCCAAAACTAAAACCCTTTGTGAGCGGGTCAAAGTCGCACTTCACTGAATTTATTTTAATTTGTGCATGCCTACAATGTATGTATACATATGTCTTACTTTTCTTATTTACTTATGGTATTGCCATACTTTCTACCAAGTTCTTCTCCTAAGTAACCGCAAGTAAATAAAATAATCGGACATTGTGAAAACGGTGTTATTCACAAAAAAAAAATAAATAAAAATAAAAAATAAAAAAATAAAAAAAAAAAAAAATACAAAAAAATACAAAATTTACATACATCCATGACCTTATTTCAATCGTTTTTAATAACTCTTCTAATATCCATATAGGGTGTAATCCATATAGGAGGTAATCAACTCATTGAATTAATAAGAATCCAAAACTGCATTTTCTTTTGCATTCTATTAAATTTCTGTTTATTAAAAATTACTTTACAATTATTTTTGTAAAACCTTTGCATAAATATTTTTATTTTTGATTTGCATAAAATTGAAATTATGAAAAGCTTGTTAGACATACAATAGTGGGATCTTAAAAAAAATATTAAATCGTTGTGGATATTTGCAGATGATCATGGCTGGGTTCGACTTGATGTTGAAAATTCTACCTTTTTATTTTTTATTAAACTATATTTATTTACTTGTTATATCCTCTTTTTTACAACAGCTGTTATTACCACTTATTCGAATGCAATTAAAATATTTATTGTATGTATCCATTTGTTCCAGCCTAAACAGAAAAAAGAGATTTGTAAATACAATTAATTTATTTGTAAATACAACTAAAATATTATTTTAAAAGCACCTACAACGATTTTTATATATAAAAACACGCATTTGCAACATAACAAAATAAAATGAAGTCAATTGTTTCCAATTAAAATTATTGTGGTATTCACAATGGAGTTGTTAACAAAAACAAATATTTGTAATAAATTTTATCATTCAAATTCGAATGTGTTTCTTAATTATATGCAACTGAAATATTAAAACTTAGTTTTCTTATTCAATTTTATATATTTTTTTACAAAACTATTTTCAATGAAATGTATGAACAAATAGTTTGATGACCATTATTTTTTTACACCTTTTTTTGTTAGATTTCAAAGTTATTTCAATTAAAGTTATTATTATGTATATTAACAACATAAACTGTGGAATTTATAGATAAAATTTTATTATCATACCATCATTTTATTGTTATACAACTTAACAATAGTTTTTATACACAATCACAACCCTTAAATGTAATTTTAATTGATAATTAAAATCTGTTATATCAGCAATAATTATCGTTACTTTTTTGTACCCTAGTTGACATTTTTAATGAAAAATTTTTTTAAAATGTTTGAATGTTTGACGCCATGCATAACAAAAAGTTTGGTTTAGTTTAGTTTGTTAAAAAAAATTTTTGTGTTTGTTAAATCAACAACTTAATTTGTTATATTAACTAAATATATATTTGAATTAAACAATTTGTTTTCTTGGTTGCATTTTATTGTTATTTTTTCTGTGTAAGACAGAGCCTTAATAACAAATACATGCGAGGACTTTGCCTGTCCCACGATGTCACTCGCAAACGTTCGAATGACAACGTATATTGAAAACAAGAACAAATTTTCTAATGTTATTGTTGTTTGCAATACAAGTTGTCATTCGAACGTTTGCGAGTGACATCGTCGGACAGGCAGTTAATATATCTTGCTTTGGTTGTATGCTGCATTTCTCTTATCCGTTTAACAATGTGGCTCAGATTCAATTTCCTATATCAACTGGCACTGGAAGCTTTAATACACTAGAAGATGGAATGGCAGTAAAGTATGTATGCACACATAAAAAAATATGCCTGCAATAAACAAATTAAATTGAAAATAAAACCAAAAATCAATTAAAAATGTAATTGAGTCAATTAAATGTTGTAATAAATTAAGTTTTCAAACACAAGTTTAATTGACTTAAATATATTTGAAATTGATTTTTAGTTTTATTTTTAATTAAAGTTGTTTATTGTGGGAATATTTTTTATTTTTGCATTAAAATCACATTGTAAAAGTTCTAAGATAAATTATATACAAATACATAGATAAATATGTATATCTATTACCTCCAACTGATCCGATCCATCGCCAGCTTATTCATAGATGTACCTTTTATTTGAAATATTTATAAGTTATTTGTTGCATTGTCTCGGAAAGCAAATCTTTTTCACAAATAGAAGCGTGTTTGAGCTTTTAGTCATAAAAGATTTGAACAAGCATTTATTTATGAATCAACTATATATAATACATTAAAAAATAACGAACATTTATATGGAAAAGAATTTTACCAAAAAATAAATTAATATAAAAATTATTCTTAAATTTATTTTATTAACACTTTTGTTTGCAATAAGTCTAGAATGGAAAAAAATACATAAACACAAAATATAAGCGATAAGATAACAATGTTTTTTAAATTATAACTTATGACATATTTCAAAAGTCAGCAACAACAAAAATATTAACCCTACAAGAAACGACTGACTGAAACTAACACAAACAAAACTTTTTCATTAACAAATTTGTAACAATTTTCCATTGAATTCAATAGTGACATTCAATTGATTAGTCTTTTTATTTATTAATTATAGTTGCTTCACTAATCTAATATACATATCAGTTTTATCTAAAAAAAATACAATTCAAATAGAAGCCTTAAAAACAAAAATCAAAAATTAAAAAAAACCCCGATATATTTAAAAAAGATGTAATATATTTTAAAAGGCTAGACCGTTTTTCCTAAAACATATGTAGCTAAGAGCCCTCTCGATTTGATTTGTCAGCTCTGACAATGTTTACATCAGTACTGATTAGTAATATACTGTGGAGTGAGGAGTTCAGATATATGTTTTACTAGTTCATGAAAGAGAAACTAAATCACACGTACACGAATGCTTACATCAGTTTTTTCATCTTGTCCTTAACAAAATGATAAAAACTTTTGACGTATAAACCAATCAGAAATGTTCATCAGATGATGCATCTAACGACCGTCATTGTTCTTGTAGGAGAACTAATATTTAAAATTTGTGCTTTCTTATATTTATTCGCAACGATAATGAGCCATATCTGCTAAAATGATAGTCATAGAAAAGTAGCAAACTTAAATGACAGTTAAAATAATCTTGCCTTTACTAGTCGTAGTAGTTAAAGCAAATAAAATATAAATCTTAAAAAAAATTATCTTCACCAAAATAATTATAATTCCGAGAAATTTAACCAGTTTCATCCGTGTATATATATAGAGTGTATGTGTGTTAATTGACTTTGTTGGAAACTTTTCTTATGCAATATAATCATCAAGCGTTGACAAAAATAATTGATCACCTGCACACCAAATGAAGTTTGAAAGTTAATATGCAGTCATAGCGCTCATTTATTACAACAACGTCATAACTCAACAAACTAGCTTGGGAAAAAACTAGTTTAAAGTTTTCAATTTACACAACTTAATGGGAGAATAAAATTTTTCTTTTACTTTCAAGATTAACTAACAAAATGGCATTTTTTAAAGCTGTGACGTTGTGGCAGTAAATGAGCGATATATATGAATATTTAGGAGTATAACTTTATTATCCATTAAGTCACTCAGTAAAGAGGTTTAAATTTTTATATCGTTTGAAGTAACTTTATTTTCTTATTATTCTTTGTTCGTAAAAAATTATACATTCTTCAAAAATCTGTATGAGAAAATCAGAACAAAAAATTATTCTCAAGTCAAGCATGAGTGCTAAACGTACGTTCACTTGTGCCTATTAAATTTTTAAACGGACTATTTATCGTTCATTTTTTATGCCAAAAACTAAATAGACTATACATCGGCAATTTTCTATACAAAAAATTATTTCATGCAAAAAATATAATTACCTATACATCGTCAATTTTTTATGCAAAAAATTATTTCATGGAAAAAATATAATTAATTTATATAATTATATATATAATATAAATTTTTTATGCAAAAATTGAACGGACTATTTATCGTTCACTTTTTATGCTAAAAACTAAATAGTCTATATATCGGCAATTTTCTATACAAAAAATTATTTCATGCAAAAAATATAATGGACTATACATCGTAAATTTTTTATGCTAAAAATTAAATGGACTATACATCGTCAATTTTCTATACAAAAAAATATTTCATGCAAAAAAATATAATGGCCTATACATCGTCAATTTTTTATTCAAAAAATTATGGTGACTATTTATCGTTAATTTTTTATGCTAAAAATTAAATGGACTATACATCGTCAATTTTCCATACTAAAATCTATTTCATGCAAAATATATAACGGACTATATATCGCCCATTTTGCATACAATTCATGCAAAAAGTATAATGGACTATACATCGTCAATTTTCCATACATAAAAATTATTTCATGCAAGAAATATAATGGACTATACATCGTCCGTTTTGCATACAAAAAAATATTTCATGCAAAAAAATATAATGGAATATACATCGTCAATTTTTTTATGCAAAAATTATGCATACTATTTATCGTTAATTTTTTATGCTAAAAATTAAATGGACTATACAACGTCAATTTTCCATCCAAAAAATTATTTCATGCAAAAAATATAATGGACTATACATCGTCCACTTTGCACACAAAAAAACTATTTCATGTAAAAAATATAATGGACTATATATCGTCAATATTCCATACAAAAAAATATTTCATGCAAAAAATATAATGGACTATACATCGTCCACTTTGCACACAAAAAATTTATTTCATGCAAAAAATATAATGGACTATGTATCATCAATTTTCCATACAAAAAATTATTTCATGCAAGAAATATAATGGACTATACATCGTCCGTTTTGCATACAAAAAATTATTTCATGCAAAAAAATATAATGGACTATACATCGTCAATTTTTTTATGCAAAAATTATGCATACTATTTATCGTTAATTTTTTATGCTAAAAATTAAATGGACTATACAACGTCAATTTTCCATACAAAAAATTATTTCATGCAAAAAATATAATGGACTATACATCGTCCACTTTGCACACAAAAAAACTATTTCATGTAAAAAATATAATGGACTATATATCGTCAATATTCCATACAAAAAAATATTTCATGCAAAAAATATAATGGACTATACATCGTCCACTTTGCACACAAAAAATTTATTTCATGCAAAAAATATAATGGACTATATATCGTCAATTTTCCATACAAAAAATTATTTCATGCAAGAAATATAATGGACTATACATCGTCCACTTTGCACACAAAAAAATTATTTCATGCAAGAAATATAATGGACTATACATCGTCAATTTTTTTATGCAAAAATTATGCATACTATTCATCGTTAATTTTTTATGCTAAAAATTAAATGGACTATACAGCGTCAATTTTCCATACAAAAAATTATTTCATGCAAAAAATATAATGGACTATACATCGTCCACTTTGCACACAAAGAAATTATATCATGCAAAAAATATAATGGACTATATATCGTCAATTTTCCATACAAAATATTATTTCATGCAAGAAATATAATGGACTATACATCGTCCATTTTGCATACAAAAAATGATTTCATGCAAAAAATATAATGGACTACACATCGTCCACTTTGCACACAAAAAAATTATTTCATGCAAGAAATATAATGGACTATACATCGTCCATTTTGCATACAAAAAATGATTTCATGCAAAAAATATAATGGACTATACATTGTCCACTCTGCACACAAAAAAATTATTTCATGCAAAAAATATAATGGACTATACATCGTCCATTTTGCATACAAAAAATGATTTCATGCAAAAAAATATAATGGACTATACATCGTCCATTTTGCATACAAAAAATTACTTCATGCAAAAAATATAATGGACTACACATCGTCCACTTTGCACACAAAAAAAATCATTTCATGCAAAAAATATAATGGACAAAAAAATATAATGGACTATACATCGTCAATTTTTTTATGCAAAAATTATGCATACTATTTATCGTTAATTTTTTATGCTAAAAATTAAATGGACTATACAACGTCAATTTTCTATACAAAAAATTATTTCATGCAAAAAATATAATGGACTATACATCGTCCACTTTGCACACAAAAAAATTATTTCATGCAAAAAATATAATGGACTATACTTCGTCAATTTTTTTATGCAAAAAATTATGCATACTATTTATCGTTAATTTTTTATGCTAAAAATTAAATGGACTATACAACGTCAATTTTCCATACAAAAAATTATTTCATGCAAAAAATATAATGGACTATATATACATCGTCCACTTCGCACACAAAAAAATTATTTCATGCAAAAAATATAATGGACTATATATCGTCAATTTTCCATACAAAAAATTATTTCATGCAAGAAATATAATGAACTATACATCGTCCATTTTGCATACAAAAAATTATTTCATGCAAAAAAATATAATGGACTATACATCGTCAATTTTTTTATGCAAAAATTATGCATACTATTTATCGTTAATTTTTTATGCTAAAAATTAAATGGACTATACAACGTCAATTTTCTATACAAAAAATTATTTCATGCAAAAAATATAATGGACTATACATCGTCAATTTTTTTATGCAAAAATTATGCATACTATTTATCGTTAATTTTTTATGCTAAAAATTAAATGGACTATACAACGTCAATTTTCCATACAAAAAATTATTTCATGCAAGAAATATAATGGACTATACATCGTCCACTTTGCACACAAAAAAATTATTTCATGCAAAAAATATAATGGACTATACATCGTCAATTTTTTTATGCAAAAATTATGCATACTATTTATCTTTAATTTTTTATGCTAAAAATTAAATGGACTATACAACGTCAATTTTCCATACAAAAAATTACTTTCTGCAAAAAATATAATGGACTATACATCGTCCACTTTGCACACAAAAAATTTATTTCATGCAAAAAATATAATGGACTATATATCGTTAATTTTCCATACAAAAAATTATTTCATGCAAGAAATATAATGGACTATACATCGTCCACTCTGCACACAAAAAAATTATTTCATGCAAAAAATATAATGGACTATACATCGTCAATTTTTTTATGCAAAAATTATGCATACTATTCATCGTTAATTTTTTATGCTAAAAATTAAATGGACTATACAACGTCAATTTTCCATACAAAAAATTATTTCATGCAAAAAATATAATGGACTATACATCGTCCACTTTGCACACAAAGAAATTATATCATGCAAAAAATATAATGGACTATATATCGTCAATTTTCCATACAAAATATTATTTCATGCAAAAAATATAATGGACTATACATCGTCCACTCTGCACACAAAAAAATTATTTCATGCAAAAAATATAATGGACTATACATCGTCCATTTTGCATACAAAAAATGATTTCATGCAAAAAAATATAATGGACTATACATCGTCCATTTTGCATACAAAAAATTACTTCATGCAAAAAATATAATAGACTATACATCGTCCATTTTGCATACAAAAAATTACTTCATGCAAAAAATATAATGGACTATACATCGTCCACTTTGCACACAAAAAAATTATTTCATGCAAAAAATATAATGGACTATGTATCATCAATTTTCCATACAAAAAATTATTTCATGCAAGAAATATAATGGACTATACATCGTCCGTTTTGCATACAAAAAATTATTTCATGCAAAAAAATATAATGGACTATACATCGTCAATTTTTTTATGCAAAAATTATGCATACTATTTATCGTTAATTTTTTATGCTAAAAATTAAATGGACTATACAACGTCAATTTTCCATACAAAAATTATTTCATGCAAAAAATATAATGGACTATACATCGTCCACTTTGCACACAAAAAATTATTTCATGCAAAAAATATAATGGACTATACATCGTCAATTTTTTTATGCAAAAAATTATGCATACTATTTATCGTTAATTTTTTATGCTAAAAATTAAATGGACTATACAACGTCAATTTTCCATACAAAAATTATTTCATGCAAAAAATATATTGGACTATACATCGTCCACTTTGCACACAAAAAAATTATTTCATGCAAAAAATATAATGGACTATACATCGTCAATTTTTTTATGCAAAAAATTATGCATACTATTTATCGTTAATTTTTTATGCTAAAAATTAAATGGACTATACAACGTCAATTTTCCATACAAAAAATTATTTCATGCAAAAAATATAATGGACTATACATCGTCCACTTTGCACACAAAAAAATTATTTCATGCAAAAAATATAATGGACTATGTATCATCAATTTTCCATACAAAAAATTATTTCATGCAAGAAATATAATGGACTATACATCGTCCGTTTTGCATACAAAAAATTATTTCATGCAAAAAAATATAATGGACTATACATCGTCAATTTTTTTATGCAAAAATTATGCATACTATTTATCGTTAATTTTTTATGCTAAAAATTAAATGGACTATACAACGTCAATTTTCCATACAAAAATTATTTCATGCAAAAAATATAATGGACTATACATCGTCCACTTTGCACACAAAAAAATTATTTCATGCAAAAAATATAATGGACTATACATCGTCAATTTTTTTATGCAAAAAATTATGCATACTATTTATCGTTAATTTTTTATGCTAAAAATTAAATGGACTATACAACGTCAATTTTCCATACAAAAAATTATTTCATGCAAAAAATATAATGGACTATACATCGTCCACTTTGCACACAAAAAAATTATTTCATGCAAAAAATATAATGGACTATGTATCATCAATTTTCCATACAAAAAATTATTTCATGCAAGAAATATAATGGACTATACATCGTCCGTTTTGCATACAAAAAATTATTTCATGCAAAAAAATATAATGGACTATACATCGTCAATTTTTTTATGCAAAAATTATGCATACTATTTATCGTTAATTTTTTATGCTAAAAATTAAATGGACTATACAACGTCAATTTTCCATACAAAAATTCTTTCATGCAAAAAATATAATGGACTATACATCGTCCACTTTGCACACAAAAAAATTATTTCATGCAAAAATTATAATGGACTATAACATCGTCAATTTTTTTATGCAAAAAATTATGCATACTATTTATCGTTAATTTTTTATGCTAAAAATTAAATGGACTATACAACGTCAATTTTCCATACAAAAAATTATTTCATGCAAAAAAATATAATGGACTATACATCGTCAATTTTTTTATGCAAAAATTATGCATACTATTTATCGTTAATTTTTTATGCTAAAAATTAAATGGACTATACAACGTCAATTTTCCATACAAAAAATTATTTCATGCAAAAATATAATGGACTATATACATCGTCCACTTTGCATACAAAAATTATTTCATGCAAAAAAATATAATGGACTATACATCGTCAATTTTTTTATGCAAAAATTATGCATACTATTTATCGTTAATTTTTTATGCTAAAAATTAAATGGACTATACAACGTCAATTTTCCATACAAAAAATTATTTCATGCAAAAAATATAATGGACTATACATCGTCCACTTCGCACACAAAAAAATTATTTCATGCAAAAAATATAATGGACTATATATCGTCAATTTTCCATACAAAAAATTATTTCATGCAAGAAATATAATGAACTATACATCGTCCATTTTGCATACAAAAAATTATTTCATGCAAAAAAATATAATGGACTATACATCGTCAATTTTTTTATGCAAAAATTATGCATACTATTTATCGTTAATTTTTTATGCTAAAAATTAAATGGACTATACAACGTCAATTTTCCATACAAAAAATTATTTCATGCAAAAAATATAATGGACTATACATCGTCCACTTCGCACACAAAAAAATTATTTCATGCAAAAAATATAATGGACTATATATCGTCAATTTTCCATACAAAAAATTATTTCATGCAAGAAATATAATGAACTATACATCGTCCATTTTGCATACAAAAAATTATTTCATGCAAAAAAATATAATCAATTTTTTTATGCAAAAATTATGCATACTATTTATCGTTAATTTTTTATGCTAAAAATTAAATGGACTATACAACGTCAATTTTCTATACAAAAAATTATTTCATGCAAAAAATATAATGGACTATACATCGTCAATTTTTTTATGCAAAAAATTATGCATACTATTTATCGTTAATTTTTTATGCTAAAAATTAAATGGACTATACAACGTCAATTTTCTATACAAAAAATTATTTCATGCATAAAATCGTCAATTTTTTTATGCAAAAAATTATGCATACTATTTATCGTTAATTTTTTATGCTAAAAATTAAATGGACTATACAACGTCAATTTTCCATACAAAAAATTATTTCATGCAAAAAATATAATGGACTATACATCGTCCACTTCGCACACAAAAAAATTATTTCATGCAAAAAATATAATGGACTATATATCGTCAATTTTCCATACAAAAAATTATTTCATGCAAGAAATATAATGAACTATACATCGTCCATTTTGCATACAAAAAATTATTTCATGCAAAAAAATATAATCAATTTTTTTATGCAAAAATTATGCATACTATTTATCGTTAATTTTTTATGCTAAAAATTAAATGGACTATACAACGTCAATTTTCTATACAAAAAATTATTTCATGCAAAAAATATAATGGACTATACATCGTCAATTTTTTTATGCAAAAAATTATGCATACTATTTATCGTTAATTTTTTATGCTAAAAATTAAATGGACTATACAACGTCAATTTTCCATACAAAAAATTATTTCATGCAAAAAATATAATGGACTATACATCGTCCACTTTGCACACAAAAAAATTATTTCATGCAAAAAATATAATGGACTATGTATCATCAATTTTCCATACAAAAAATTATTTCATGCAAGAAATATAATGGACTATACATCGTCCGTTTTGCAAACAAAAAATTATTTCATGCAAAAAAATATAATGGACTATACATCGTCAATTTTTTTATGCAAAAATTATGCATACTATTTATCGTTAATTTTTTATGCTAAAAATTAAATGGACTATACAACGTCAATTTTCCATACAAAAATTATTTCATGCAAAAAATATAATGGACTATACATCGTCCACTTTGCACACAAAAAAATTATTTCATGCAAAAAATATAATGGACTATACATCGTCAATTTTTTTATGCAAAAAATTATGCATACTATTTATCGTTAATTTTTTATGCTAAAAATTAAATTGACTATACAACGTCAATTTTCCATACAAAAAATTATTTCATGCAAAAAATATAATGGACTATACATCGTCAATTTTTTTATGCAAAAATTATGCATACTATTTATCGTTAATTTTTTATGCTAAAAATTAAATTGACTATACAACGTCAATTTTCCATACAAAAAATTATTTCATGCAATAAATATAATGGACTATACATCGTCAATTTTTTTATGCAAAAATTATGCATACTATTTATCCTTAATTTTTTATGCTAAAATTTAAATGGACTATACAACGTCAATTTTCTATACAAAAAATTATTTCATGCAAAAAATATAATGGACTATATATACATCGTCCACTTTGCACACAAAAAAAATTATTTCATGCGAAAAATATAATGGACTATACATCGTCCGTTTTGCATACAAAAAATTATTTCATGCAAAAAAATATAATGGACTATACATCGTCAATTTCCCATACAAAAAATTATTTCATGCAAAAAATATAATGGACTATATATCGTCAATTTTGCATGCAAAAAATTATTTCATGCAAAAAAATATAATGGACTATACATCGTCAATTTTTTTATGCAAAAATTATGCATACTATTTATCGTTAATTTTTTATGCTAAAAATTAAATTGACTATACAACGTCAATTTTCCATACAAAAAATTATTTCATGCAAAAAATATAATGGACTATACATCGTCAATTTTTTTATGCAAAAATTATGCATACTATTTATCGTTAATTTTTTATGCTAAAATTTAAATGGACTATACAACGTCAATTTTCTATACAAAAAATTATTTCATGCAAAAAATAATATATACATCGTCCACTTTGCACACAAAAAAAATTATTTCATGCGAAAAATATAATGGACTATACATCGTCCGTTTTGCATACAAAAAATTATTTCATGCAAAAAAATATAATGGACTATACATCGTCAATTTCCCATACAAAAAATTATTTCATGCAAAAAATATAATGGACTATATATCGTCAATTTTGCATGCAAAAAATTATTTCATGCAAAAAAATATAATGGACTATACATCGTCAATTTTTTTATGCAAAAATTATGCATACTATTTATCGCTAATTTTTTATGCTAAAAATTAAATTGACACAACGTCAATTTTCCATACAAAATATTATTTCATGCAAAAAATATAATGGACTATACATCGTCAATTTTTTTATGCAAAAATTATGCATACTATTTATCGTTAATTTTTTATGCTAAAAATTAAATGGACTATACAACGTCAATTTTCCATACAAAAAATTATTTCATGCAAAAAATATAATGGACTATACATCGTCCACTTCGCACACAAAAAAATTATTTCATGCAAAAAATATAATGGACTATATATCGTCAATTTTCCATACAAAAAATTATTTCATGCAAGAAATATAATGAACTATACATCGTCCATTTTGCATACAAAAAATTATTTCATGCAAAAAAATATAATCAATTTTTTTATGCAAAAATTATGCATACTATTTATCGTTAATTTTTTATGCTAAAAATTAAATGGACTATACAACGTCAATTTTCTATACAAAAAATTATTTCATGCAAAAAATATAATGGACTATACATCGTCAATTTTTTTATGCAAAAAATTATGCATACTATTTATCGTTAATTTTTTATGCTAAAAATTAAATGGACTATACAAAGTCAATTTTCCATACAAAAAATTATTTCATGCAAAAAATATAATGGACTATACATCGTCCACTTCGCACACAAAAAAATTATTTCATGCAAAAAATATAATGGACTATATATCGTCAATTTTCCATACAAAAAATTATTTCATGCAAGAAATATAATGAACTATACATCGTCCATTTTGCATACAAAAAATTATTTCATGCAAAAAAATATAATGGACTATACATCGTCAATTTTTTTATGCAAAAATTATGCATACTATTTATCGTTAATTTTTTATGCTAAAAATTAAATGGACTATACAACGTCAATTTTCCATACAAAAAATTATTTCATGCAAGAAATATAATGGACTATACATCGTCCACTTTGCACACAAAAAAATTATTTCATGCAAAAAATATAATGGACTATATATCGTCAATTTTCCATACAAAAAATTATTTCATGCAAGATATATAATGGACTATACATCGTCCATTTTGCATACAAAAAATTATTTCATGCAAAAAAATATAATGGACTATACATCGTCAATTTTTTTATGCAAAAATTATGCATACTATTTATCGTTAATTTTTTATGCTAAAAATTAAATGAACTATACAACGTCAATTTTCTATACAAAAAATTATTTCACGCAAAAAATATAATGGACTATATATCGTCAATTTTCCATACAAAAAATTATTTCATGCAAAAAATATAATGGACTATACATCGTCATTTTTCCATACAAAAAATTATTTCATGCAAGAAATATAATGGAATATACATCGTCCACTTTGCACACAAAAAAATTATTTCATGCAAAAAATATAATGGACTATGTATCGTCAATTTTCCATACAAAAAATTATTTCATGCAAAAAATATAATGGACTATACATCGTCCATTTTGCATACAAAAAATTATTTCATGCAAAAAATATAATTTACTATACATCGTCAATTTTCCATACAAAAAATTATTTCATGCAAGAAATATAATGGACTATACATCGTCAATTTTCCATACAAAAAATTATTTCATGCAAGAAATATAATGGACTATACATCGTCCATTTTGCATACAATATACATTGTCAATTTTTTTATGCAAAAATTATGCATACTATTTATCGTTAATTTTTTATGCTAAAAATTAAATGGACTATACAACGTCAATTTTCTATACAAAAAATTATATCACGAAAAAAATATAATGGACTATATATCGTCAATTTTCCATACAAAAAATTATTTCATGCAAAAAATATAATGGACTGACTATACATCGTCAATTTTCCATAAAAAAAATTATTTCATGCAAGAAATATAATGGACTATACATCGTCCACTTTGCACACAAAAATATTATTTCATGCAAAAAATATAATGGACTATATATCGTCAATTTTGCATACAAAAATTATTTCATGCAAAAAAATATAATGGACTATACATCGTCAATTTTTTTATACAAAAATTATGCATACTATTTATCGTTAATTTTTTATGCTAAAAATTAAATGGACTATACAACGTCAATTTTCTATACAAAAAATTATTTCACGCAAAAAATATACTGGACTATATATCGTCAATTTTCCATACAAAAAATTATTTCATGCAAAAAATATAATGGACTATACATCGTCATTTTTCCATACAAAAAATTATTTCATGCAAGAAATATAATGGAATATACATCGTCCACTTTGCACACAAAAAAATTATTTCATGCAAAAAATATAATGGACTATGTATCGTCAATTTTCCATACAAAAAATTATTTCATGCAAAAAATATAATGGACTATACATCGTCCATTTTGCATACAAAAAATTATTTCATGAAAAAAATATAATTTACTATACATCGTCAATTTTCCATACAAAAAATTATTTCATGCAAGAAATATAATGGACTATACATCGTCCACTTTGCACACAAAAAAATTATTTCATGCAAAAAATATAATGGACTATATATCGTCAATTTTCCACACAAAAAATTATTTCATGCAAGAAATATAATGGACTATACATCGTCCATTTTGCATACAATATACATTGTCAATTTTTTTATGCAAAAATTATGCATACTATTTATCGTTAATTTTTTATGCTAAAAATTAAATGGACTATACAACGTCAATTTTCTATACAAAAAATTATATCACGCAAAAAATATAATGGACTATATATCGTCAATTTTCCATACAAAAAATTATTTCATGCAAAAAATATAATGGACTGACTATACATCGTCAATTTTCCATAAAAAAAATTATTTCATGCAAGAAATATAATGGACTATACATCGTCCACTTTGCACACAAAATATTATTTCATGCAAAAAATATAATGGACTATATATCGTCAATTTTGCATACAAAAATTATTTCATGCAAAAAAATATAATGGACTATATATCGTCAATTTTCCATACAAAAAATTATTTCATGCAAGAAATATAATGGACTGACTATACATCGTCCATTTTGCATACAAAAAATTATTTCATGCAAAAAAATATAATGGACTATACATCGTCAATTTTCCATACAAAAAATTATTTCATGCAAGAAATATAATGGACTATACATCGTCCATTTTGCATACAAAAAATTATTTCATGCAAAAAATATAATGGACTGACTATACATCGTCCATTTTGCATACAAAAAATTATTTCATGCAAAAAAATATAATGGACTATACATCGTCAATTTTCCATACAAAAAATTATTTCATGCAAGAAATATAATGGACTATACATCGTCCATTTTGCATACAAAAAATTATTTCATGCAAAAAAATATAATGGACTATACATCGTCAATTTTCCATACAAAAAATTATTTCATGCAAGAAATATAATGGACTATACATCGTCCATTTTGCATACAAAAATTATTTCATGCAAAAAAATATAATGGACTATATATCGTCAATTTTCCATACAAAAAATTATTTCATGCAAGAAATATAATGGACTGACTATACATCGTCCATTTTGCATACAAAAAATTATTTCATGCAAAAAAATATAATGGACTATACATCGTCAATTTTCCATACAAAAAATTATTTCATGCAAGAAATATAATGGACTATACATCGTCCATTTTGCATACAAAAAATTATTTCATGCAAAAAATATAATGGACTGACTATACATCGTCCATTTTGCATACAAAAAATTATTTCATGCAAAAAAATATAATGGACTATACATCGTCAATTTTCCATACAAAAAATTATTTCATGCAAGAAATATAATGGACTATACATCGTCCATTTTGCATACAAAAAATTATTTCATGCAAAAAAATATAATGGACTATACATCGTCAATTTTTTTATGCAAAAATTATGCATACTATTTATCGTTAATTTTTTATGCTAAAAATTAAATGGACTATACAACGTCAATTTTCCATACAAAAAATTATTTCATGCAAAAAATATAATGGACTATACATCGTCCATTTTGCATACAAAAAATTATTTCATGCAAAAAATATAATGGACTATACATCGTCCACTTTGCATACAAAAAAATTATTTCATGCAAAAAATATAATGGACTATATATCGTCAATTTTCCATACAAAAAATTATTTCATGCAAGAAATATAATGGACTATACATCGTCCATTTTGCATACAAAAAATTATTTCATGCAAAAAAATATAATGGACTATACATCGTCAATTTTTTTATGCAAAAATTATGCATACTATTTATCGTTAATTTTTTATGCTAAAAATTAAATGGACTATACAACGTCAATTTTCCATACAAAAAATTATTTCATGCAAAAAATATAATGGACTATACATCGTCCATTTTGCATACAAAAAATTATTTCATGCAAAAAATATAATGGACTATACATCGTCCACTTTGCATACAAAAAAATTATTTCATGCAAAAAATATAATGGACTATATATCGTCAATTTTCCATACAAAAAATTATTTCATGCAAGAAATATAATGGACTATACATCGTCCATTTTGCATACAAAAAATTATTTCATGCAAAAAAATATAATGGACTATATATCGTCAATTTTCCATACAAAAAATTATTTCATGCAAGAAATATAATGGGCTATACATCGTCCATTTTGCATACAAAAAATTATTTCATGCAAAAAAATATAATGGACTATACATCGTCAATTTTTTTATGCAAAAATTATGCATACTATTTATCGTTAATTTTTTATGCCAAAAATTAAATGGACTATACAACGTCAATTTTCCATACAAAAAATTATTTCATGCAAAAAATATAATGGACTACATATCGTCAATTTTCCATACAAAAAATTATTTCATGCAAAAAATATAATGGACTATACATCGTCAATTTTCCATACAAAAAATTATTTCATGCAAGAAATATAATGGACTATACATCGTCCACTTTGCATACAAAAAAATTATTTCATGCAAAAAATATAATGGACTATATATCGTCAATTTTCCATACAAAAAATTATTTCATGCAAGAAATATAATGGACTATACATCGTCCATTTTGCATACAAAAAATTATTTCATGCAAAAAAATATAATGGACTATATATACATAGTCAATTTTTTTATGCAAAAATTATGCATACTATTTATCGTTAATTATTTATGCTAAAAATTAAATGGACTATACAACGTAAATTTTCCATACAAAAAATTATTTCATGCAAAAAATATAATGGACTGACTATACATCGTCAATTTTCCATACAAAAAATTATTTCATGCAAAAAATATAATGGACTATATATCGTCAATTTTCCATACAAAAAATTATTTCATGCAAGAAATATAATGGACTATACATCGTCCATTTTGCATACAAAAAATTATTTCATGCAAAAAATATAATGGACTATACATCGTCAATTTTTTTATGCAAAAATTAAGCATACTATTTATGGTTAATTTTTTATGCTAAAAATTAAATGGCCTATACAACGTCAATTTTCTATACAAAAAATTATTTCACGCAAAAAATATAATGGACTATAATATATCGTCAATTTTCCATACAAAAAATTATTTCATGCAAAAAATATAATGGACTGACTATACATCGTCCATTTTGCATACAAAAAATTATTTCATGCAAAAAAATATAATGGACTATACATCGTCCAATTTGCATACAAAAAAATTATTTCATGCAAAAAATATAATGGACTATATATCGTCAATTTTCCATACAAAAAATTATTTCATGCAAGAAATATAATGGACTATACATCGTCCATTTTGCATACAAAAAATTATTTCATGCAAAAAAATATAATGGACTATATATCGTCAATTTTCCATACAAAAAATTATTTCATGCAAGAAATATAATGGACTATACATCGTCCATTTTGCATACAAAAAATTATTTCATGCAAAAAAATATAATGGACTATACATCGTCAATTTTTTATGCAAAATTTATGCATACTATTTATCGTTAATTTTTTATGCTAAAAATTAAATGGAGTATACATCGTCCACTTTGCACACAAAAAAATTATTTCATGCAAAAAATATAATTTACTATATATCGTCAATTTTCTATACAAAAAATTATTTCATGCAAAAAATATAATGGACTATATATCGTCAATTTTCCATACAAAAAATTATTTCATGCAAGAAATATAATGGATTATACATCGTCCACTTTGCACACAAAAAAATTATTTCATGCAAAAAATATAATGGACTCTATATCGTCAATTTTCCATACAAAAAATTATTTCATGCAAGAAATATAATGGACTATACATCGTCCATTTTGCATACAAAAAATTATTTCATGCAAAAAAATATAATGGACTATACATCGTCAATTTTTTTATGCAAAAATTATGCATACTATTTATCGTTAATTTTTTATGCTAAAAATTAAATGGACTATACAACGTCAATTTTCCATACAAAAAATTATTTCATGCAAAAAAATATAATGGACTATACATCGTCAATTTTTTTATGCAAAAATTATGCATACTATTTATCGTTAATTTTTTATGCTAAAAATTAAATGGACTATACAACGTCAATTTTCCATACAAAAAATTATTTCATGCAAAAAATATAATGGACTATATATCGTCAATTTTTTTATGCAAAAATTATGCATACTATTTATCGTTAATTTTTTATGCTAAAAATTAAATGGACTATACAACGTCAATTTTCCATACAAAAAATTATTTCATGCAAAAAAATATAATGGACTATATATCGTCAATTTTTTTATGCAAAAATTATGCATACTATTTATCGTTAATTTTTTATGCTAAAAATTAAATGGACTATACAACGTCAATTTTCCATACAAAAAATTATTTCATGCAAAAAATATAATGGACTATATATCGTCAATTTTTTTATGCAAAAATTATGCATACTATTTATCGTTAATTTTTTATGCTAAAAATTAAATGGACTATACAACGTCAATTTTCCATACAAAAAATTATTTCATGCAAAAAAATATAATGGACTATACATCGTCAATTTTTTTATGCAAAAATTATGCATACTATTTATCGTTAATTTTTTATGCTAAAAATTAAATGGACTATACAACGTCAATTTTCCATACAAAAAATTATTTCATGCAAAAAATATAATGGACTATATATCGTCAATTTTTTTATGCAAAAATTATGCATACTATTTATCGTTAATTTTTTATGCTAAAAATTAAATGGACTATACAACGTCAATTTTCCATACAAAAAATTATTTCATGCAAAAAATATAATGGACTATATATCGTCAATTTTTTTATGCAAAAATTATGCATACTATTTATCGTTCATTTTTTATGCTAAAAATTAAATGGACTATACAACGTCAATTTTCCATACAAAAAATTATTTCATGCAAAAAAATATAATGGACTATACATCGTCAATTTTTTTATGCAAAAATTATGCATACTATTTATCGTTAATTTTTTATGCTAAAAATTAAATGGACTATACAACGTCAATTTTCCATACAAAAAATTATTTCATGCAAAAAATATAATGGACTATATATCGTCAATTTTCCATACAAAAAATTATTTCATGCAAAAAATATAATGGACTATACATCGTCCATTTTGCATACAAAAAATTATTTCATGCAAAAAATATAATGGACTATACATCGTCAATTTTCCATACAAAAAATTATTTCATGCAAAAAATATAATGGACTATACATCGTCCACTTTGCACACAAAAAAATTATTTCATGCAAAAAAATATAATGGACTATACATCGTCAATTTTGTTATGCAAAAATTATGCATACTATTTATCGTTAATTTTTTATGCTAAAAATTAAATGGACTATACAACGTCAATTTTCCATACAAAAAATTATTTCATGCAAAAAAATATAATGGACTATACATCGTCAATTTTTTTATGCAAAAATTATGCATACTATTTATCGTTAATTTTTTATGCTAAAAATTAAATGGACTATACAACGTCAATTTTCCATACAAAAAATTATTTCATGCAAAAAATATAATGGACTATATATCGTCAATTTTTTTATGCAAAAATTATGCATACTATTTATCGTTAATTTTTTATGCTAAAAATTAAATGGACTATACAACGTCAATTTTCCATACAAAAAATTATTTCATGCAAAAAAATATAAAAATATATAAAATATATAAAAATATAATCGTCAATTTTTTTATGCAAAAATTATGCATACTATTTATCGTTAATTTTTTATGCTAAAAATTAAATGGACTATACAACGTCAATTTTCCATACAAAAAATTATTTCATGCAAAAAATATAATGGACTATATATCGTCAATTTTTTTATGCAAAAATTATGCATACTATTTATCGTTAATTTTTTATGCTAAAAATTAAATGGACTATACAACGTCAATTTTCCATACAAAAAATTATTTCATGCAAAAAAATATAATGGACTATACATCGTCAATTTTTTTATGCAAAAATTATGCATACTATTTATCGTTAATTTTTTATGCTAAAAATTAAATGGACTATACAACGTCAATTTTCCATACAAAAAATTATTTCATGCAAAAAATATAATGGACTATATATCGTCAATTTTTTTATGCAAAAATTATGCATACTATTTATCGTTAATTTTTTATGCTAAAAATTAAATGGACTATACAACGTCAATTTTCCATACAAAAAATTATTTCATGCAAAAAATATAATGGACTATATATCGTCAATTTTTTTATGCAAAAATTATGCATACTATTTATCGTTCATTTTTTATGCTAAAAATTAAATGGACTATACAACGTCAATTTTCCATACAAAAAATTATTTCATGCAAAAAAATATAATGGACTATACATCGTCAATTTTTTTATGCAAAAATTATGCATACTATTTATCGTTAATTTTTTATGCTAAAAATTAAATGGACTATACAACGTCAATTTTCCATACAAAAAATTATTTCATGCAAAAAATATAATGGACTATATATCGTCAATTTTCCATACAAAAAATTATTTCATGCAAAAAATATAATGGACTATACATCGTCCATTTTGCATACAAAAAATTATTTCATGCAAAAAATATAATGGACTATACATCGTCAATTTTCCATACAAAAAATTATTTCATGCAAAAAATATAATGGACTATACATCGTCCACTTTGCACACAAAAAAATTATTTCATGCAAAAAAATATAATGGACTATACATCGTCAATTTTGTTATGCAAAAATTATGCATACTATTTATCGTTAATTTTTTATGCTAAAAATTAAATGGACTATACAACGTCAATTTTCCATACAAAAAATTATTTCATGCAAAAAATATAATGGACTATATATCGTCAATTTTCCATACAAAAAATTATTTCATGCAAAAAATATAATGGACTATACATCGTCCACTTTGCACACAAAAAAATTATTTCATGCAAAAAAATATAATGGACTATACATCGTCAATTTTTTTATGCAAAAATTATGCATACTATTTATCGTTAATTTTTTATGCTAAAAATTAAATAGACTATACAACGTCAATTTTCCATACAAAAAATTATTTCATGCAAAAAATATAATGGACTATATATACATCGTCCACTTTGCACACAAAAAAGTTATTTCATGCAAAAAATATAATAGACTATATATCGTCAATTTTCCATACAAAAAATTATTTCATGCAAGAAATATAATGGACTATACATCGTCCATTTTGCATACAAAAAATTATTTCATGCAAAAAAATATAATGGACTATACATCGTCAATTTTTTTATGCAAAAATTATGCATACTATTTATCGTTAATTTTTTATGCTAAAAATTAAATAGACTATACAACGTCAATTTTCCATACAAAAAATTATTTCATGCAAAAAATATAATGGACTATATATACATCGTCCACTTTGCACACAAAAAAGTTATTTCATGCAAAAAATATAATGGACTATATATCGTCAATTTTCCATACAAAAAATTATTTCATGCAAGAAATATAATGGACTATACATCGTCCATTTTGCATACAAAAAATTATTTCATGCAAAAAAATATAATGAACTATCTATCGTCAATTTTCCATACAAAAAATTATTTCATGCAAAAAATATAATGGACTATACATCGTCCACTTTGCACACAAAAAAATTATTTCATGCAAAAAAATATAATGGACTTTACATCGTCAATTTTTTTATGCAAAAATTATGCATACTATTTATCGTTAATGTTTTATGCTAAAAATTAAATGGACTATACAACGGCAATTTTCCATACAAAAAATTATTTCATGCAAAAAAATATAATCGTCAATTTTTTTATGCAAAAATTATGCATACTATTTATCGTTAATTTTTTATGCTAAAAATTAAATGGACTATACAACGTCAATTTTCCATACAAAAAATTATATCATGCAAAAAATATAATGGACTATACATCGTCCACTTTGCACACAAAAAAATTATTTCATGCAAAAAATATAATGGACTATATATCGTCAATTTTCCATCCAAAAAATTATTTCATGCAAAAAATATAATGGACTGACTATACATCGTCCATTTTGCATACAAAAAATTATTTCATGCAAAAAAATATAATGGACTATACATCGTCCAATTTGCACACAAAAAAATTATTTCATGCAAAAAATATAATGGACTATATATCGTCAATTTTCCCTACAAAAAATTATTTCATGCAAAAAAATATAATGGACTATACATCGTCAATTTTTTTATGCAAAAATTATGCATACTATTTATCGTTAATTTTTTATGCTAAAAATTAAATGGACTATACAACGTCAATTTTCCATACAAAAAATTATTTCATGCAAAAAATATAATGGACTATATATACATCGTCCACTTTGCACACAAAAAAATTATTTCATGCAAAAAAATATAATGGACTATACATCGTCAATTTTTTTATGCAAAAATTATGCATACTATTTATCGTTAATTTTTTATGCTAAAAATTAAATGGACTATACAACGGCAATTTTCCATACAAAAAATTATTTCATGCAAAAAAATATAATCGTCAATTTTTTTATGCAAAAATTATGCATACTATTTATCGTTAATTTTTTATGCTAAAAATTAAATGGACTATACAACGTCAATTTTCCATACAAAAAATTATATCATGCAAAAAATATAATGGACTATACATCGTCCACTTTGCACACAAAAAAATTATTTCATGCAAAAAATATAATGGACTATATATCGTCAATTTTCCATCCAAAAAATTATTTCATGCAAAAAATATAATGGACTGACTATACATCGTCCATTTTGCATACAAAAAATTATTTCATGCAAAAAAATATAATGGACTATACATCGTCCAATTTGCATACAAAAAAATTATTTCATGCAAAAAATATAATGGACTATATATCGTCAATTTTCCATACAAAAAATTATTTCATGCAAGAAATATAATGGACTATACAACGTCAATTTTCCATACAAAAAATTATTTCATGCAAAAAATATAATGGACTATACATCGTCCATTTTGCCTACAAAAAATTATTTCATGCAAAAAATATAATGGACTATACATCGTCCACTTTGCATACAAAAAAATTATTTCATGCAAAAAATATAATGGACTATATATCGTCAATTTTCCATACAAAAAATTATTTCATGCAAGAAATATAATGGACTATACATCGTCCATTTTGCATACAAAAAATTTTTTCATGCAAAAAAATATAATGGACTATACATAGTCAATTTTTTAATGCAAAAATTATGCATACTATTTATCGTTAATTTTTTATGCTAAAAATTAAATGGACTATACAACGTCAATTTTCCATACAAAAAATTATTTCATGCAAAAAATATAATGGACTGACTATACATCGTCAATTTTCCATACAAAAAATTATTTCATGCAAGAAATATAATGGACTATACATCGTCCACTTTGCACACAAAAAAATTATTTCATGCAAAAAATATAATGGACTATATATCGTCAATTTTCCATACAAAAAATTATTTCATGCAAGAAATATAATGGACTATACATCGTGCATACAAAAAATTATTTCATGCAAAAAAATATAATGGACTATACATCGTCAATTTTTTTATGCAAAAATTATGCATACTATTAATGGTTAATTTTTTATGCTAAAAATTAAATGGAGTATACATCGTCCACTTTGCACACAAAAAAATTATTTCATGCAAAAAATATAATTTACTATATATCGTCAATTTTCTATACAAAAAATTATTTCATGCAAAAAATATAATGGACTATATATCGTCAATTTTCCATACAAAAAATTATTTCATGCAAGAAATATAATGGATTATACATCGTCCACTTTGCACACAAAAAAATTATTTCATGCAAAAAATATAATGGACTCTATATCGTCAATTTTCCATACAAAAAATTATTTCATGCAAGAAATATAATGGACTATACATCGTCCATTTTGCATACAAAAAATTATTTCATGCAAAAAAATATAATGGACTATACATCGTCAATTTTTTTATGCAAAAATTATGCATACTATTTATCGTTAATTTTTTATGCTAAAAATTAAATGGACTATACAACGTCAATTTTCCATACAAAAAATTATTTCATGCAAAAAAATATAATGGACTATACATCGTCAATTTTTTTATGCAAAAATTATGCATACTATTTATCGTTAATTTTTTATGCTAAAAATTAAATGGACTATACAACGTCAATTTTCCATACAAAAAATTATTTCATGCAAAAAATATAATGGACTATATATCGTCAATTTTTTTATGCAAAAATTATGCATACTATTTATCGTTAATTTTTTATGCTAAAAATTAAATGGACTATACAACGTCAATTTTCCATACAAAAAATTATTTCATGCAAAAAAATATAATGGACTATATACATCGTCAATTTTTTTATGCAAAAATTATGCATACTATTTATCGTTAATTTTTTATGCTAAAAATTAAATGGACTATACAACGTCAATTTTCCATACAAAAAATTATTTCATGCAAAAAAATATAATGGACTATACATCGTCAATTTTTTTATGCAAAAATTATGCATACTATTTATCGTTAATTTTTTATGCTAAAAATTAAATGGACTATACAACGTCAATTTTCCATACAAAAAATTATTTCATGCAAAAAATATAATGGACTATATATCGTCAATTTTCCATACAAAAAATTATTTCATGCAAAAAATATAATGGACTATACATCGTCCATTTTGCATACAAAAAATTATTTCATGCAAAAAATATAATGGACTATACATCGTCAATTTTCCATACAAAAAATTATTTCATGCAAAAAATATAATGGACTATACATCGTCCACTTTGCACACAAAAAAATTATTTCATGCAAAAAAATATAATGGACTATACATCGTCAATTTTGTTATGCAAAAATTATGCATACTATTTATCGTTAATTTTTTATGCTAAAAATTAAATGGACTATACAACGTCAATTTTCCATACAAAAAATTATTTCATGCAAAAAATATAATGGACTATATATACATCGTCCACTTTGCACACAAAAAAGTTATTTCATGCAATAAATATAATAGACTATATATCGTCAATTTTCCATACAAAAAATTATTTCATGCAAGAAATATAATGGACTATACATCGTCCATTTTGCATACAAAAAATTATTTCATGCAAAAAAATATAATGGACTATATATACATCGTCAATTTTTTTATGCAAAAATTATGCATACTATTTATCGTTAATTTTTTATGCTAAAAATTAAATAGACTATACAACGTCAATTTTCCATACAAAAAATTATTTCATGCAAAAAATATAATGGACTATATATACATCGTCCACTTTGCACACAAAAAAGTTATTTCATGCAAAAAATATAATGGACTATATATCGTCAATTTTCCATACAAAAAATTATTTCATGCAAGAAATATAATGGACTATACATCGTCCATTTTGCATACAAAAAATTATTTCATGCAAAAAAATATAATGAACTATCTATCGTCAATTTTCCATACAAAAAATTATTTCATGCAAAAAATATAATGGACTATACATCGTCCACTTTGCACACAAAAAAATTATTTCATGCAAAAAAATATAATGGACTTTACATCGTCAATTTTTTTATGCAAAAATTATGCATACTATTTATCGTTAATGTTTTATGCTAAAAATTAAATGGACTATACAACGTCAATTTTCCCTACAAAAAATTATTTCATGCAAAAAAATATAATGGACTATACATCGTCAATTTTTTTATGCAAAAATTATGCATACTATTTATCGTTAATTTTTTATGCTAAAAATTAAATGGACTATACAACGTCAATTTTCCATACAAAAAATTATTTCATGCAAAAAATATAATGGACTATATATACATCGTCCACTTTGCACACAAAAAAATTATTTCATGCAAAAAAATATAATGGACTATACATCGTCAATTTTTTTATGCAAAAATTATGCATACTATTTATCGTTAATTTTTTATGCTAAAAATTAAATGGACTATACAACGGCAATTTTCCATACAAAAAATTATTTCATGCAAAAAAATATAATCGTCAATTTTTTTATGCAAAAATTATGCATACTATTTATCGTTAATTTTTTATGCTAAAAATTAAATGGACTATACAACGTCAATTTTCCATACAAAAAATTATATCATGCAAAAAATATAATGGACTATACATCGTCCACTTTGCACACAAAAAAATTATTTCATGCAAAAAATATAATGGACTATATATCGTCAATTTTCCATCCAAAAAATTATTTCATGCAAGAAATATAATGGACTATACCTCGTCCATTTTGCATACAAAAAATTATTTCATGCAAAAAAATATAATGGACTATACATCGTCAATTTTTTTATGCAAAAATTATGCATACTATTTATCGTTAATGTTTTATGCTAAAAATTAAATGGACTATACAACGTCAATTTTCCATACAAAAAATTATTTCATGCAAAAACATATAATGGACTATACATCGTCAATTTTTTTATGCAAAAATTATGCATACTATTTATCGTTAATTTTTTATGCTAAAAATTAAATAAACTATACAACGTCAATTTTCCATACAAAAAATTATTTCATGCAAAAAAATATAATGGACATCGTAATATTATACATCGTCAATTTTTTTATGCAAAAATTATGCATATATTTATCGTTAATTTTTTATGCTAAAAATTAAATAGACTATACAACGTCAATTTTCCATACAAAAAATTATTTCATGCAAAAAAATATAATGGACTATACATCGTCAATTTTTTTATGCAAAAATTAAGCATACTATTTATCGTTAATTTTTTATGCTAAAAATTAAATGGACTATACAACGTCAATTTTCCATACAAAAAATTATTTCATGCAAAAAAATATAATGGACTATACATCGTCCACTTTGCACACAAAAAAATTATTTCATGCAAAAAATATAATGGACTATATATCGTCAATTTTCCATACAAAAAATTATTTCATGCAAGAAATATAATGGACTATACATCGTCCATTTTGCATACAAAAAATTATTTCATGCAAAAAAATATAATGGACTATACATCGTCAATTTTTTTATACAAATTATACATACTATTTATCGTTAATTTTTTATGCTAAAAATTAAATGGACTATACAACGTCAATTTTCCATACAAAAAATTATTTCATGCAAAAAAATATAATGGACTATACATCGTCAATTTTTTTATGCAAAAATTATGCATACTATTTATCGTTAATTTTTTATGCTAAAAATTAAATGGACTATACAACGTCAATTTTCCATCCAAAAAATTATTTCATGCAAAAAATATAATGGACTATACATCGTCCATTTTACATACAAAAAATTATTTCATGCAAAAAATATAGTGGACTATACATCGTCCACTTTGCACACAAAAAAATTATTTCATGCAAAAAAGATAATGGACTATACATCGTCCATTTTGCATACAAAAAATTATTTCATGCAAAAAAAAAATGGACTATACCTCGTCCATTTTGCATACAAAAAATTATTTCATGCAAAAAAATATAATCGACTATACATCGTCAATTTTTTTATGCAAAAATTATGCATACTATTTATCGTTAATTTTTTATGCTAAAAATTAAATGGACTATACAACGTCAATTTTCCATACAAAAAATTATTTCATGCAAAAAAATATAATCGTCAATTTTTTTATGCAAAAATTATGCATACTATTTATCGTTAATTTTTTATGCTAAAAATTAAATGGACTATACAACGTCAATTTTCCATACAAAAAATTATATCATGCAAAAAATATAATGGACTATACATCGTCCACTTTGCACACAAAAAAATTATTTCATGCAAAAAATATAATGGACTATATATCGTCAATTTTCCATCCAAAAAATTATTTCATGCAAGAAATATAATGGACTATACCTTGTCCATTTTGCATACAAAAAATTATTTCATGCAAAAAATATAATGGACTATACATCGTCAATTTTTTTATGCAAAAATTATGCATACTATTTATCGTTAATTTTTTATGCTAAAAATTAAATGGACTATACAACGTCAATTTTCCATACAAAAAATTATTTCATGCAAAAACATATAATGGACTATACATCGTCAATTTTTTTATGCAAAAATTATGCATACTATTTATCGTTAATTTTTTATGCTAAAAATTAAATAAACTATACAACGTCAATTTTCCATACAAAAAATTATTTCATGCAAAAAAATATAATGGACTATTATACATCGTCAATTTTTTTATGCAAAAATTATGCATACTATTTATCGTTAATTTTTTATGCTAAAAATTAAATAGACTATACAACGTCAATTTTCCATACAAAAAATTATTTCATGCAAAAAAATATAATGGACTATACATCGTCAATTTTTTTATGCAAAAATTAAGCATACTATTTATCGTTAATTTTTTATGCTAAAAATTAAATGGACTATACAACGTCAATTTTCCATACAAAAAATTATTTCATGCAAAAAAATATAATGGACTATACATCGTCAATTTTTTTATGCAAAAATTATGCATACTATTTATCGTTAATTTTTTATGCTAAAAATTAAATGGACTATTCAACGTCAATTTTCCATACAAAAAATTATTTCATGCAAAAAATATAATGGACTATACATCGTCCACTTTGCACACAAAAAAATTATTTCATGCAAAAAATATAATGGACTATATATCGTCAATTTTCCATACAAAAAATTATTTCATGCAAGAAATATAATGGACTATACATCGTCCATTTTGCATACAAAAAATTATTTCATGCAAAAAAATATAATGGACTATACATCGTCAATTTTTTTATACAAATTATACATACTATTTATCGTTAATTTTTTATGCTAAAAATTAAATGGACTATACAACGTCAATTTTCCATACAAAAAATTATTTCATGCAAAAAAATATAATGGACTATACATCGTCAATTTTTTTATGCAAAAATTATGCATACTATTTATCGTTAATTTTTTATGCTAAAAATTAAATGGACTATACAACGTCAATTTTCCATCCAAAAAATTATTTCATGCAAAAAATATAATGGACTATACATCGTCCACTTTGCACACAAAAAAATCATTTCATGCAAAAAATATAATGGACTATATATATCGTCAATTTTCCATACAAAAAATTATTTCATGCAAGAAATATAATGGACTATACATCGTCCACTTTGCACACAAAAAAATTATTTCATGCAAAAAAGATAATGGACTATACATCGTCCATTTTGCATACAAAAAATTATTTCATGCAAAAAATATAATGGACTATACATCGTCCACTTTGCACACAAAAAAATCATTTCATGCAAAAAATATAATGGACTATATATATCGTCAATTTTCCATACAAAAAATTATTTCATGCAAGAAATATAATGGACTATACATCGTCCATTTTGCATAAAAAAAATTATTTCATGCAAAAAAATATAATGGACTATACATCGTCAATTTTTTATGCAAAAATTATGCATACTATTTATCGTTAATTTTTTATGCTAAAAATTAAATGGACTATACAACGTCAATTTTCCATCCAAAAAATTATTTCATGCAAAAAATATAATGGACTATATATACATCGTCCATTTTACATACAAAAAATTATTTCATGCAAAAAAATATAATGGACTATACATCGTCAATTTTTTTATGCAAAAATTATGCATACTATTTATCGTTAATTTTTTATGCTAAAAATTAAATGGACTATACAACGTCAATTTTCCATCCAAAAAATTATTTCATGCAAAAAATATAATGGACTATATATACATCGTCCATTTTACATACAAAAAATTATTTCATGCAAAAAAATATAATGGACTATACATCGTCAATTTTTTTATGCAAAAATTATGCATACTATTTATCGTTAATTTTTTATGCTAAAAATTAAATGGACTATACAACGTCAATTTTCCATACAAAAAATTATTTCATGCAAAAACATATAATGGACTATACATCGTCAATTTTTTTATGCAAAAATTATGCATACTATTTATCGTTAATTTTTTATGCTAAAAATTAAATGGACTATACAACGTCAATTTTCCATACAAAAAATTATTTCATGCAAAAAAATATAATGGACTATACATCGACAATTTTTTTATGCAAAAATTATGCATACTATTTATCGTTAATTTTTTATGCTAAAAATTAAATGGACTATACAACGTCAATTTTCCATACAAAAAATTATTTCATGCAAAAAAATATAATGGACTATACATCGTCAATTTTTTTATGCAAAAATTATGCATACTATTTATCGTTAATTTTTTATGCTAAAAATTAAATGGACTATACAACGTCAATTTTCCATACAAAAAATTATTTCATGCAAAAAAATATAATGGACTATACATCGTCCACTTTGCACACAAAAAAATTATTTCATGCAAAAAATATAATGGACTATATATCGTCAATTTTCCATACAAAAAATTATTTCATGCAAGAAATATAATGGACTATACATCGTCCATTTTGCATACAAAAAATTATTTCATGCAAAAAAATATAATGGACTATACATCGTCAATTTTTTTATGCAAAAATTATACATACTATTTATCGTTAATTTTTTATGCTAAAAATTAAATGGACTATACAACGTCAATTTTCCATACAAAAAATTATTTCATGCAAAAAAATATAATGGACTATACATCGTCCACTTTGCACACACAAAAATTATTTCATGCAAAAAAATAATGGACTATACATCGTCCATTTTGCATACAAAAAATTATTTCATGCAAAAAATATAATGGACTATACATCGTCCACTTTGCACACAAAAAAATCATTTCATGCAAAAAATATAATGGACTATATATCGTCAATTTTCCATACAAAAAATTATTTCATGCAAGAAATATAATGGACTATACATCGTCCATTTTGCATAAAAAAAATTATTTCATGCAAAAAAATATAATGGACTATACATCGTCAATTTTTTTATGCAAAAATTATGCATACTATTTATCGTTAATTTTTTATGCTAAAAATTAAATGGACTATACAACGTCAATTTTCCATACAAAAAATTATTTCATGCAAAAAAATATAATGGACTATACATCGTCAATTTTTTATGCAAAAATTATGCATACTATTTATCGTTAATTTTTTATGCTAAAAATTAAATGGACTATACAACGTCAATTTTCCATACAAAAAATTATTTCATGCAAAAAATATAATGGACTATACATCGTCCACTTTGCACACAAAAAAATTATTTCATGCAAAAAAATATAAGGGACTATACATCGTCAATTTTTTTATGCAAAAATTATGCATACTATTTATCGTTAATTTTTTATGCTAAAAATTAAATGGACTATACAACGTCAATTTTCCATACAAAAAATTATTTCATGCAAGAAGATATAATGGACTATACATCGTCAATTTTTTTATGCAAAAATTATGCATACTATTTATCGTTAATTTTTTATGCTAAAAATTAAATGGACTATGCAACGTCAATTTTCCATACAAACAATTATTTCATGCAAAAAAATATAATGGACTATACATCGTCAATTTTTTTATGCAAAAATTATGCATACTATTTATCGTTAATTTTTTATGCTAAAAATTAAATGGACTATACAACGTCAATTTTCCATACAAAAAATTATTTCATGCAAAAAATATAATGGACTATATATACATCGTCCACTTTGCACACAAAAAAATTATTTCATGCAAAAAATATAATGGACTATATATCGTCAATTTTCCATACAAAAAATTATTTTATGCAAGAAATATAATGGACTATACATCGTCCATTTTGCATACAAAAAATTATTTCATGCAAAAAAATATAATGGACTATACATCGTCAATTTTTTTATGCAAAAATTATGCATACTATTTATCGTTAATTTTTTATGCTAAAAATTAAATGGACTATACAACGTCAATTTTCCATACAAAAAAAATTATTTCATGCAAAAACATATAATGGACTATACATCGTCAATTTTTTTATGCAAAAATTATGCATACTATTTATCGTTAACTTTTTATGCTAAAAATTAAATGGACTATACAACGTCAATTTTCCATACAAAAAATTATTTCATGCAAAAAAATATAATGGACTATACATCGTCAATTTTTTTATGCAAAAATTATGCATACTATTTATCGTTAATTTTTTATGCTAAAAATTAAATGGACTATACAACGTCAATTTTCCATACAAAAAATTATTTCATGCAAAAAAATATAATGGACTATACATCGTCCACTTTGCACACAAAAAAATTATTTCATGCAAAAAATATAATGGACTATATATCGTCAATTTTCCATACAAAAAATTATTTCATGCAAGAAATATAATGGACTATACATCGTCCATTTTGCATACAAAAAATTATTTCATGCAAAAAAATATAATGGACTATACATCGTCAATTTTTTTATGCAAAAATTATACATACTATTTATCGTTAATTTTTTATGCTAAAAATTAAATGGACTATACAACGTCAATTTTCCATACAAAAAATTATTTCATGCAAAAAAATATAATGGACTATACATCGTCCACTTTGCACACACAAAAATTATTTCATGCAAAAAAATAATGGACTATACATCGTCCATTTTGCATACAAAAAATTATTTCATGCAAAAAATATAATGGACTATACATCGTCCACTTTGCACACAAAAAAATCATTTCATGCAAAAAATATAATGGACTATATATCGTCAATTTTCCATACAAAAAATTATTTCATGCAAGAAATATAATGGACTATACATCGTCCATTTTGCATAAAAAAAATTATTTCATGCAAAAAAATATAATGGACTATACATCGTCAATTTTTTTATGCAAAAATTATGCATACTATTTATCGTTAATTTTTTATGCTAAAAATTAAATGGACTATACAACGTCAATTTTCCATACAAAAAATTATTTCATGCAAAAAAATATAATGGACTATACATCGTCAATTTTTTATGCAAAAATTATGCATACTATTTATCGTTAATTTTTTATGCTAAAAATTAAATGGACTATACAACGTCAATTTTCCATACAAAAAATTATTTCATGCAAAAAATATAATGGACTATACATCGTCCACTTTGCACACAAAAAAATTATTTCATGCAAAAAAATATAAGGGACTATACATCGTCAATTTTTTTATGCAAAAATTATGCATACTATTTATCGTTAATTTTTTATGCTAAAAATTAAATGGACTATACAACGTCAATTTTCCATACAAAAAATTATTTCATGCAAGAAGATATAATGGACTATACATCGTCAATTTTTTTATGCAAAAATTATGCATACTATTTATCGTTAATTTTTTATGCTAAAAATTAAATGGACTATGCAACGTCAATTTTCCATACAAACAATTATTTCATGCAAAAAAATATAATGGACTATACATCGTCAATTTTTTTATGCAAAAATTATGCATACTATTTATCGTTAATTTTTTATGCTAAAAATTAAATGGACTATACAACGTCAATTTTCCATACAAAAAATTATTTCATGCAAAAAATATAATGGACTATATATACATCGTCCACTTTGCACACAAAAAAATTATTTCATGCAAAAAATATAATGGACTATATATCGTCAATTTTCCATACAAAAAATTATTTTATGCAAGAAATATAATGGACTATACATCGTCCATTTTGCATACAAAAAATTATTTCATGCAAAAACATATAATGGACTATACATCGTCAATTTTTTTATGCAAAAATTATGCATACTATTTATCGTTAACTTTTTATGCTAAAAATTAAATGGACTATACAACGTCAATTTTCCATAAAAAAAATTATTTCATGCAAAAAAATATAATGGACTATACATCGTCAATTTTTTTATGCAAAAATTATGCATACTATTTATCGTTAATTTTTTATGCTAAAAATTAAATGGACTATACAACGTCAATTTTCCATACAAAAAATTATTTCATGCAAAAAAATATAATGGACTATACATCGTCAATTTTTTTATGCAAAAATTATGCATACTATTTATCGTTAATTTTTTATGCTAAAAATTAAATGGACTATACAACGTCAATTTTCCATACTAAAAATTATTTCATGCAAAAAATATAATTATACATCGTCCACTTTGCGCACAAAAAAATTATTTCAGGCAAAAAATATATAATGGACTATACATCGTCAATTTTCCATACCAAAAATTATTTCATGCAAGAAATATAATAGACTATATATACATCGTCCATTTTGCATACCAAAAATAATTTCATGCAAAAAATATAATTGACTATACTTCGTCAATTTTTTATGCAAAAAATTTAACGGACTATTTCTCGTTCACTTTTTATGCTAAAAATTAAATGGACTATACATCGCCAATTTTCCATACAAAAAATTATTTCTCGCAAAAAATATAATGGACTATACATCGTAAATTTTTTATGCAAAAAACTATGCGGCCTATTTATCGTTAATTTTTTATGCTAAAAATAAAATGGAATATACTTCGTCAATTTTCTATACAAAAAATTATTTCATGCAAAAAATATAATGGACTATACATCGTCAATTTTTTTTTTTTTTTGAATGCAAAAAATTGAACGGACTATTTCTCTTTCACTTTTTATGCTAAAAATTAAATGGACTATACATCGTCAATTTTCCATACAAAAAATTATTTTATGCAAAAAATTTAATGGACGTATACGCAAAAAATTATACGCAAAAAATTATACGGCCTATTTATCGTCCATTTTTTATGCTAAAAATTAAATGGACTATGTATCGTTAATTTTTTGTGCTAATAATTAAATAGACTATACATCGTCAATTTTCTATACAAAAAATTATTTCATGCAAAATATATAAAGGGCTATACATCATCTATTTTTTATGCAAAAAATTATGCGGACTATTTATTTATCGTTCATTTTTTATGCTAAAAATTAAATGGACTATATATCGTCCATTTTGCATACAAAAAATTATTTCATGCAAAAAATATAATGGACAATACATCGTCAATTTTTGATGCAAAAAATTGAACTGGCTATTTCTCGTTCACTTTTTGTGCTAAAAATTAAATGGACTATACATTGTAAATTTTCCATACAAAAAATTATTTCATGCAGGAAATATAATGGACTATACATCGTCATTTTTCATACTTAAACTTATTTCACGCAAAAAATATAACGGATTATACATCGTCCAATTTGCATACAAAAAAGTATTTCATGCAAAAATATAATGGACTATACATCGTCAATTTTTTATGCAAAAAAATTTAACGGACTATTTCTCGATCACTTTTTATGCTAAAAATTAAATGGTCTATATATACATCGTCAATTTTCCATACAAAAAATTATTTTATGCAAAAAATATAATGGACTATATACCGTCCATTTTGCATACAAAAAATTATTTCATGCAAAAAATATAATGGACAATACATCGTCAATTTTCTATACAAAAAAGTATTTCATGCAAGAAATATAATGGACTATACATCGTCTAATTTGCATACAAAAAATATAATGGACTATACATCGTCCATTTTGCATACAAAAAATTATTTCATGCAAAAAATTTAACGGACTATTTATCGTTAATTTTTTATGCTAAAAATTAAATGGACTATACTTCGTCAATTTTCTATACAAAAAATTATTTCATGCAAGAAATATAATGGACTATACATCGTAAATTTTTTATGCAAAAAATTGAACGGACTACTTATCGTTCACTTTTTAGTCTAAAATTTAAATGGATTATTTATCGTAAATTTTTTATGCTAATAATTAAACAAACTATACATCGTCAATTTTCTATACAAAAAATTATTTCATGCAAAATATATAAAGGGCTATACATCATCTATTTTTTATGCAAAAAATTATGCGGACTATTTATTTATCGTTCATTTTTTATGCTAAAAATTAAATGGACTATATATCGTCCATTTTGCATACAAAAAATTATTTCATGCAAAAAATATAATGGACTATATATCGTCAATTTTTTATGCAAAAAATTATGCGGACTATTTATAGTTAATTTTTTATGCTAAAAATTAAATGGACTATACATCGTCAATTTTCCATAGAAAAAATTATTTCATGCAAAAAATATAAATGACTGTACATCGTCCACTTTGCACACAAAAAAATTATTTCATGCAAAAAAAAAATAATGGACTATATATCGCCAATTTTTTATGCAAAAAATTATGCGGACTATTCGGACTATGTGTCGTTATTTTTTATGCTCAAAATTAAATAGACTCTACATCGTCAATTTTCTATTCAAAAAATTATTTCATGCAGAAAATATAATGGACTATACATTGCAAATTTTTTATGCAAAAAATTTAACGGACTACTTATCGTTCACTTTTTATTCTAAAAATAAAATGGACTATTTATCGTTAATTTTTTATGCTAATAATTAAATAGACTAAACATCGTCAATTTTCTATATAAAAAATTATTTCATGCAAAATATATAAAGGGCTATATATACATCATCAATTTTTTATGCAAAAAATTGAACTGACTATTTCTCGTTCACTTTTTATGCTAAAAATTAAATGGGCTATGCATCGCCAATTTTCCATACTAAAAATTATTTCACGCAAAAAATATAGTGGACTATATATCGTCCATTTTGCTTACAAAAAATTATTTCATGCAAAAAATATAATGGACTATACATCGTCAATTTTTTATGCATAAAATTATGCGAACTATTTATCGTTAATTTTTTTGCTAAAAATTAAATGGACTATACTTCTAAAATTTAAATGGACTATTTATCGTTAATTTTTTATGCTAACAATTAAACAGACTATACATCGTCAATTTTCTATACAAAAAATTATTTCATGCAAAATATATAAAGCGCTATACATCATCTATTTTTTATGCAAAAAATTGAACTGACTATTTCTCGTTCACTTTTTATGCTAAATGTTAAATGGACTATACATCGAATTTTCCATACTAAATATTATTTCACGCAAAAAATATAATGGACTATATATCGTCCATTTTGCATACAAAATATTATTTCCTGCAAAAAATATAATGGACTATACATCGTCAATTTTCCATATAAAAATTATTTCATGCAAGAAATATAATGGACTATACATAATCCACTTTGCCAAAAAAAATTATAATGGACTATACATTGTCAATTTTCCATACAAAAAATTATTTTATGCAAAAAATATAATGGACTATACATCGTCAATTTTTTTTGCAAAAAATTATGCGGACTATTTATTTATCGTTCATTTTTTATGGTAAAAATTAAATGCACTATACATCGTCAATTTTCCATGCAAAAAATTATTTCATGCAAAAAATATAATGGACTATATATCGTAAAATGTTTAAGCAAAAAATTATGCGGACTATTTATCGTTAATTTTTTATGCTAAAAATTAAATGGACCATACATCGTCAGTTTTGTATACCAAAAATTATCTAAAATTTCGCTTCGTTTTTGTGAAACAGTCCATTTATTTCAAATCACTAAATTAAGGCAATATGTTTAAAAATTTTAGATTTAATTTAAAATTTTTTGTTTTTTCTAAAAACAGGCAGTTAAATTCTGGAAATAATTTTTTATACATACGAGTATGTATACATGTATGGATTTTTTTTTCCATGTTTGTATTAATATTTTTTTATAACCATAAATATGACATTGTGTCTTTGCCTTAGATATCCTTACGCCACAATTGCTATAATTTTTCAAGTTTAACTTCATATACGTGAACAAACAACAGCCAGAGAACAGCGAATACCATTTTGTTTACCTGACATAGAAATATTCTGTTTACATGGCAAATAATGATTTTTTTTTTTTTGCATTTACTCGTATCTTATTTTTTATTTTATATTGCTCTTGTGTGATGATAAAGAAGATGAAATAATTTTAGCTTCATTTCAAGTGGTAATAGAAAAAAAGAAGAAATTTTTTATAGTATTAAAAATACGAGTACATTTTTTTCTAACTTCTCTGCCATATCTGCTAGAAAGCTTAAAACACTCGTTGAGTATAAGCCACCTCTACGCACATCTACCGGAGGTTGGGCAAGAAGCGGTACTGAAAAAGGTAAAATATTTGCTGAGCACTTAAAATCCATTTTTACGCCAAACATATGTACTGGTGTTGCTGATTTGCCGAATGTAGTCGCTCTACCCCCTCAACACATAAAGTTTAAGACGCGTGATTTACAAAAATTAATTGCCGAACTCAACCCGAAGAAAGCTCCGGGTATTGATGGAATTAGTAACCAGATGCTGATGAACTTGCCTCGTATTGCAATGAGAATTCTATTATTCATATTTAATGCCATTTTACAACTGGAGTATTATCTACACAGCTGGAAGCTTGCCAGGGTTAAAATGATTCCAAAGCCGGGCAAAGATCTAACCAAGGCTGAGTCATATAGGCCAATAAGTCTACTATCAACTACGTCAAAGCTTTTCGAAAAACTGCTCAAAACAAAATTGTCCCCAATTCTAATTAGTAGTGGGTGCATACCAGACCATCAATTTGGTTTTAGAAGTCAGCATAGCACCATTGAACAAACTCACAGACTGGTTCAATTTATAAGAAGAACTTTTGAGGAAAAAAAGTATTGTTCTGCGCTCTTTATTGACGTTTCCCAGGCATTTCATAAAGTGTGGCATGAAGGCCTAATTTTAAAATTGATGACTCACTTACCAATAAACATTTCAAATCTTTTGGAAAGTTACGTTATTTCCCGTAAGTTCACTGTTGTGGAAGGAGACTTTACGAGTAGGCCTGAAACTATTTCATCCGGTGTGCCACAGGGGAGTATACTGGGACCAGTTTTATATTTGATTTATACTTGTGATATGCCTGTGAGCAGTAGTATCCATACTTCCACATTTGCCGACGATACAGCCTGCCTTAGTATGCACGAAAACCCTGATGAGGCATCCCGCAAACTCCAGGAACACATTAGCCAGATGGAGCTTTGATTAAACTTATGGAGAATCAAGGTAAATGAACAAAAGTGTGTTCAAGTAACATTTACCTTACGAAGAGATATTTGTTCCCCCATTCAGATTAACAATCAAGTTGTTTCTCAACATTCACATGTGAAATATCTTGGTATACACATTGATCGACGACTTACATGGAAACACCACATTGACTCTAAGTTAACTCAAATGACACTTAAATTAACTCAGGTACATTGGCTGATTGGTAGAAATTCAACACTTAGCCTAGACTGTAAACTTTTAATATACAAGTCGCTTTTAAAGCCAATATGGGGTTACGGAATTCAACTCAGGGGCACTGCTTCAGCTTAAAATGTAGAGAAAATTCAACGAAGGCAAAATAAAATTTTACGCATGATAACATCGGCTCCATGGTAGTTACATCAAAAATTCAAATATACATCGTGATGTGAATATGCCACTAGTGACTGGAGAAATTGCAAAATACGCAGGCAAATATCTAACAAAACTCGAGTCACATCCTAATCCGCTTGCTCGTAATATTTTGAACTTTACTGGACACGTCCGCTTAAAAAAGAGAGATACACGGGCTCTAATATTCAACACTCTAGATGATGAAGCTGCTTGATAACACTTTTTTCTTTTTGTTGCTTATCACTACTTATGTACTATTAATAACTATCACTAAGGTTATGTCCGACATTGGTCGGGCCTAATAATATTTTTATAGATTTAAGATTTGAATACTTATTGTTAGTTCATATTTGAAGATACAATAAATAAAAAACATGCATTAAAAAAAATATCTGCTTAAATAATAAATTTACAAATAATATCTAGTTATTAGTGTTTGGCACAATATTGTATGTTTTCGAATGTATTTATATTAAAATCATTTAATATGGATTTTAATCATTACTTCGAAATAATTACGCGCCTAACAACTTTTTCTTAACAATAATCACCCAAAAATAAATATTTCAAAGTAAAATGTTTGCTATGTTTCACTTTTCAATTTTAAGAAATATGTATCTTTAGATTACAAGGTCGGTTGCAAACTGATACTTAACTAAACTTGATTTCGATGCTGATAAAAATAAAAATAAAATAAAACATAAATTGATAAACATTCACAATTTAAGAAATCGAAAGCCATTTGCTTAAGGAAAAACAAAAGTCAACGATATAACTAACGTAAAAGAGATTCACATAAGAAAAAAATTAGCAATAAAATTTTACGACAACCGACGTCAGATCTTATCTACACATGCAGTGAAGTTCGCTTATAACGAACTCTGAGGCACTTGCCATTTTAGCTCGTTATCGACAAAGTTCATTATTACCGGCTTAAATAATATATTGTCTTTGTTTTTTTTTAAGTGAAGACTTTACTAACCGTTCAATTTCTTCTGATTTACCACCTTTACGGCCCTTTTCACAATGTACAATTCATTGGCGTATCTAGACATTTTTTCTCTGGGGGGGGGGGCAAACACAATTTTTTTTAATTAGTGTTTTTTATGGGAATTGTTAAAATTTAAGCTTAAAATTTTTTAAACGCACTAATAATCCCAAATTAATATTTTACTTATTAAGTTAAATTTTTTATTAAAAGTACATTGAAATTGGAAATTAAAAAAATATATTTTACTTAATAAGTAAAATATTAATAAGTAAAATATTGGTTTGGGATTATTAGTGCGTTTAAAAAATTTTATACAGATTTTTTTTATTTAACATTTTTTTTATTTAAGTTAAAACATAAATTAACAGTCCAGTTTCAATAACAAAAATTAAGTTATAATTAAAACTAAAAAATCAAAACATTCAAAACAAAAACAATATATAGACAAAAAGTAAAGTATGTATTAGAAAAAAACTAAATAATAATAATAATAATCTAATAATAATAAACTAAATAATAATAAAATTAATATTCGTTTCCAACAAGTTTATATGCTCATATGGAAAAATTATTTATGTATATACTATATTTGAATACAATATTTTGAAAAGATACAAGCAAGAAATGATTTCAGTCATCATTCATGATTTCATTTCTTAATAATTTATTATTTAATTTAAAAAAAGTTTATCTGTTGGTGCATAAATAAAAATAGAAAATTGCCATTTATTATTTAGTTACCCTTCCAATATTGAAGTTCTGAATCAATACTATATTGTTGCGATGAATGAACATACATACATAAATAAGTAAAAACATGTGTATGCAAGTATGTATGTATACGTGTTCAATTGAAAAAAATTTTATGTGCATATATATACATGCATACATATCGATAGTTGAGTTTTTCAGTGATTTCAATAAATTTCACACTAATACACCTCATCACAAAAATTTATTGCAATAGTGTAAAAAATAGCGCTTTTACAAGCAGTTGTACAAAAAAGTTACATTTTGAATATTACACTTTCTATTATGTTTTACCTTCTCCTGTAAATTTACAATTATTTGCATTAGGGCCTTTCGATTTGAGACCAACGATATATTGACCTGTGTAAGTTGATATCCTATCAAAAATTTCGGTCATCAAAAGAACTGATACCAAAATTTGGACCTAGGAATATTTTTCACAAGTTTTCCACTAGTCTAACAAAGTTGTATATGAACATGAATTGTTTTGTTTTCTAATAAAAATAAAACATATGTATACATGTTTAAAGACGAAATCTTGATTTGTTCGATTTTCTGGCGATTTTTCCATCATTTTATCTGGCAGCCCTGGATTGAACCATAAATATGCATGCATACATACATACATGTGTGTGTTCTAGTATATATAGCATATGAATATATACAAGGTATTTGCAGATCATAATTTTTCGCTATTTTTTTAATTTTACTCTAAATAAAAATTGGTGGCTATTGTTACAAACAATTTGACAGTAGAAAATCTTAAGAACACCTTAAAACAACTTGTCTTGCTACTAAATACGTACACTAATACAATTTTATTAAGAATTTGTTGAAAGCTACATACACACATACATATCTACACACATGCATTATAAATTCACATGGAGTTTACTATTTGTGATGTTTAGAAGTGCTGTAAACTTATAGTTTTTTGGGTATTTGTTATCTAATAAAAGTATGCATATTTAGCGATTATTCGAAAAGTTTGTATAAAAATTATTGGTGATTTTCATTCATAGAAATTTTTAATATTACAGGCAAAAGAATGTGTTTTAAAAAGAATTTGTAATAAATCCTGGGGGGGGGCAAAATCAATTCTGGGGTGGGCATTGCCCCCCCCAAAGGCCTAGCTACGCCTATGGTACAATTAAAAGCTACCACGATTATTAACGGCAAGTTTTGTATGAATAACTTGCACTTAAAGTTAACGTTTATCCTTAATCATACATTGTGAGAAGGGACGTTAGAATTTTTTCAATAGAACTACACAAAAGATTAAGTCTGTGCCAATTCAAGACCTCAAAGATAGATTTCTTGAAATTATCGAGGGAATACAACCGCTAATATGCGAATGAATGATGAAAATTTTCATAAAAATAATATAGTTTTGAAAGCGCAGCATTGGCGGCCATTTGATTGAAATTGTTTTGCATTATTAATGTCATACCCTTCTCCTACAATTAAATAAAAATTCTGATTCCTTTTAAAAATACTCGTTATTTACATATCAAAATGAAAGCTCTTATTGGAAGACCCTTTAAATGTACATGCTGTACTGGTTTCAAACTTAATAATGAGCTAAAAATTCTAAGCTCACTATAGCTGTATTAATTGGTAAGAAATAATAATGCAAAACTATTGTGACCAGTTTGTAATACGTGCTAATATCGTGCCGTAACCGCCAAAAAAAAGTTTAAGTGGCATAATTTTCGAACTTAATTTTTTGACCAAAATCGATTATTTATGATAATAAATAAATAATAATAAGTAAATAATGCATTTTCATTAAAAAAAACGAAGTCAAAAAAATTTGTTGCTGAAGCCTTGTAGGCGATTATGGCTCGATATGTTGTAACCGGTGGTCGTTATAACCAAGCTCCACTGTATAATTAAACTGTTACAAGGCCGTATTTGAAAACAAAATAATTTTGGAAAATTTTGTTACAAAAATTGTGGGAATTTGTGTAGGCTGTGTGTGTTTTTGTGTTTCCCCTCTATCTTAGGCCAAAACTAGTTGGAAAGGGAGTTTCTTTTTCCTCCACATAAACACGAATGCCTGAACGTGAGTAAACAATGTGATATTAAATATTATTGAAGGGTATTTGAAAAGTTTTAATATTTTAAGTACAATTAAATGTGAATCGTATTTAAGTGTTTTATCACGGCATAAACAAATTTCGGAGTTAAATATAGAATTTTATTTATGTGGGTGTCTTAAAATCAATTGTTTGTATTTATAAGGAACTAAATGAAATATGTATATCAAATACACTTTAAAATAATTATGTCTTCCGTATCTCAAGTACATCTAAAATTAGACAATTGAAATATGAAATCTGATTTTATTTTGTTTTTTTATTTTTATATCGTTTATAGCTTATAATTCCATAATATTAGACACCTACTCGGCGACCACTTATCGCCATTCTCATCATCTCCACACAACCCATAGACAAGTTAATTATTCTACTGTTTATTACTTCTATCATCACATTTTCTCGTTACTGCAGCTTATCAACGAAATTTAAACTTGTGTACTCGTATATATGTATGTATTGTCTTAATATATCCCAGCAAAACAAGGAATATAGTAAATAAATTCAGTAAAGTGCGACTTTGACTCGCACACGAAGGGTTCCGTACGGACAGTAGATTTGTAATACTATACAAACTTTAGCCGACATATTATATAGAATTGGCATCTTTTTCGTTTTTGGGATTTTTTCGGTTTTTGGGTTTTTTTAGTTTTGGCGCTTTTTTAGTGTTATCGCTTTTTTCTCGTATTTGCGATTTTTTTGGTTTTTGGCTTTTTTTTCATTTTAGAGATTTTTTCATTTTGGCGATTTTTCGGTTTTTGGCGATTTATTCTAGTTTTAGATTTTTTTTGTATTTGGCGATTTTTTCATTTTGGTCTTTTTACTCCGTTTGGCGATTTTATAATTTTGAGATTTGAGATAATTTTGAGAATTTGCCTCTTACTGTTTCCAAAATACAGAAAGTTTTCAAAATTCCATAGTCAAAATTACATTAACTGATAATTTAATTTAAAATTTTTAAATTTTTTTAAATTTTTTAAATTTTAGTGTTAATTATTCTAGTCTGAATAAAAATACACTAACTTTACAAATTGCATTTGTCTATATACGTATGTATAATTGTATGTATATTGCATGGGATTCTAATATTTTTCGTTGCTCTTTTTGGATTACCCTCCAATTTTTAACTTTCGTGTATTTGTTGTTATAGCGGCCAAGGTTCTTCATACTTTGTCTAAATTTCAGGTCCGTAGCTCTTATGGTTTACGAGAAAATAGCCTGTGAAGGACATCGTAGTGAAAACAACAGGGTTCCTTTTCACCCTTGGTGTACGGAACCCTAAAAAGAGTTGATTCATGAGATCTACTTAAAATTCACCATTTCTCCGTTGAGATCAAAAGTGCAGGATATTAACAATATCGTGGGAATGAAACGTACATGATTACATTATGTTTTTAAGGAATTTATAATTTAAATTAAAATTTTCCGAACCCATGTTTCTGAAAACTTAAGACAGCTTCTTCATTTTATTTACTTGAGAGCCAAAACTTTTTTTACTTCACTTATTTTTGAGGTGCCCCTGTAGCTGAGTGGTAGCAATGCCAGCCTATCAGTCCAGATATCGTGGGTTCGACTCCCGCCATAGACCCTGAGTGTTATCTGCAGAAAAGCTAATCGCTTCGCGGGTTGTGTTTGTTTAAAAAAAAGTAACAAAGTAAACTAAAGGGTCCCCCAGATAACTTTTTTTTTGAAAATGCTATAAAAAAAAGCTACTGAAGCTTCGGCTGTGTGGCACGTAGCGCCGTCCTGTTGAAACCAAATGTTGCCAATATCCTCCTCTTCAATTTTTGTGAACATAACGATCGCCAATGACTGTAAGGGGCACTCCTTGCTCAATGTCCCAATTATGCCTCTGGACCGAAATCCGCACCAAACAGTGACTCGTTTTGGGTGCGTCGGCTTTTCAATGTATGCGTGAGGGTTTTCTGTGCCCCAAATGCGACAATTTTGCTTGTTTACGTACCCGCCAAGATCAAAATGAGCTTCATCTGAAAAGATGATTTTTTTGGCAAAATCGGCATCTTCTGTAAGTCGATCGCAGGCCCACTTAGCGAAGCGAAAACGCATTGTATGGTCAGTTGGCTCGTTCAGCGGAAGGATAAAACTAATTATCTCTCAAATCAGACATGAGCTAAGTGTTACCATTCACGAAATAAGCACTAGTTGAAAAAAAACGTTAGATGGCAGACCCTTTATATACAAAGTAAACTTTGAAGATCTTATTTATAAAAAAAAATTATTAAGGCTTAATAAAAAAAACTGGATGAAAATCTGTCTGTATTAAGCGTTAATAATTTTTATTTTTAAAAAATTAAAAAAATATATATATTATTATTATTAATAGATAATACCCCTTATTCCATTTGTGGACATCGACGTCACTTTAACACAATACCAAGAAATTGGCGCTTGTTTAATCGATCTGCAGAACAATTTTGTGCCACTAACAATCAATTTCGGTTTCCTAAGGTCTAGAAAATAGCATACACCTGCCAACAGGAGTCAATTGTTTTCGACAGCGGATACTCAAGCTCCAATCTTTTGGTGTTGTGTTAAAGTGACGTCGGTGTAGACAACTGGAATAAGGGTGAATATAAAAAGGTTTGCAATGATAAAACAAGTTGCTATTGTAAGCTGAGCCCATGCTTCTATTTGGCAAGCATTTTTGCCGACTATTTAATGCAATATTTTTTGTGTAATTAGCTAGCCAGAAGTTCCTTTTCTGGAATAGCATCCCATAATCTGAGCTAAAGAGATTAAAAAAAAATTAGTAAGCAAAGCTTAATAAGCTTTTCGCATGTTCAAAACCTAATAACTTTATTGAAATTCATGCCGTTTTTAAGAATACGTGGAAACAAAATAGTGCCTTAAGAAACGTGAATTTTAATTTGAACTCCTTCAATATCTATAGAATATATTACAAATAAATAAAGTTTAAATAGATGGGTAAAAATTAGATAGATGCAGAACCGATTAAAGATTATTGTTTTGTAAACATGAGGATATTAAATGAAATTATTAATTAAAATATGATGAGTGTTACTATACACATACAAAGTTTGTTAGCTAAATTAAAAATCTTTTGTGTTGAAGTCTACTGATGAGTTCCATAAACGGGCACGAAACGCATATACGAGTAGATAATGCTGAACCCAAAATATAACAAGCAAATAATTTTTCAATAAATAAATTATAAAATATATATCCTTCACAAAAAATTGCCAAGTTTGTTACTCCGTGTGTAATTGCCATAATATCCATATGCGACTCCATAAGGCAAATGTATATTCTGGGTCCTTATGAATTAGAAAGTCGCATAAGCTAAGTGCCTGTCTTCATCTGTCCATATGTTTCTAAGTTAAATCAATTTTCCGAAACCCCAGGATAGCTAAAGAATTTGGTCTTCGGCTGATTTATCATAACTTATTCTAACTAGATGGGTGTGAGAACTGAGCAAAATATTTAAGATGGTTCCAGGGCTGAAAAATTGAATTTTTCGTTAAATAAAATTAAAAAGCTACTAAAACTAGTTTTTTTTCGTTCTTTAATAATTAAACATATTTTATATTTAAAAAGGAGATTATTATTTTATTTTTATTTTTTAAGGAAATTAGTACTTAAAATCATCAAAATCAAAACGACGGTTCCAGAGCTGAAATATTTAATTATTTTTTAGTACGTAAAAGTAATTAAGTGGTGATAGTTCTATTTTCTTTCTTAAATAAACATATTCCATATCTTGGAAAGAAATATAGCTTCGTATATGAAATTGAAGTTTACAGAATCAACTCCTAGAGTTTTTTATGGTCACCACCAGTATAAATTTTACTAAAACCATTGGGACTTGATAATAAAATATACCACAAAGTAACCGATGCAGTTATTTGAGATAACCATTGATCGCTCTTAAAAAAAATAATTATTATGGCGGTAGAGCTGTTCTTTAGGCCAGAGTTGCTTTACGAGAGTGACTCTTGTTTGTTGATTGTTATTTGTTTTTTTTTTTTGGTTTGCTGGGATACATATTATAGTATGCCCCGGTTATATTTAAAATAAAATAATTGCAAAAGCAAAAAGGTAATAAAATAATTACTGGTATCATAAACAAAACAAAAAACTTAAATCTAAATAAGTACAAAAATGAGATTTTAAATTTTCAAAACACTAGTGTTAATTCTATTAAGAGCATCTAGATACATATAAAGTTTTATATATTAAAAATCATAGATTTAAAGTTTATTAAAAAATTCCATTTTTTTTCTTTTCAGGTAAGATGAACTACTAAAAAATGTAAGTTAAAGATATGTTCACTTGGCAATCACTAATGTTCGAAAACCAAATAAACGGGAGAATGCAATAACAAAAGTAACATAATATCCACTACTATAATAAATACTTATATGCATGTACCGACGGTACATCGAATAAGTAAAAATAATTAATGTGATGATCGTAAAAGATAAGCAAGAATAGTTAAACATATGTGGGTAGAGTAATATAACTTCGTGCTAACCTAAATAGAAAAATGAAAATATGGAAAAACAGGGGAAATAAATAGTGATACTTACATATGTATTTACCAAAGGTAAATCAATAATTGTACACAACAATCATTTCTCACATTCCGTTTCATTAGAATTTACGTTAAATAGCTGATGTTAATAACAATCTCTACCCAAGTAGATAGACTAGGGTGCTGATGAAGTGCGTTGCTGCACAGAAAAATATCGGTATTTCCCCCAGCTTAAAAGTCTAATTTAATTTTTCTTCTCTTCTTTAGAAACTCACATTAATGAAAAAAAATTTCATTCAATAGAAAGAATTGAAATTACTGAACTCAAGCCTGACTAAAAATTATTTCTGATTAAAAATTCACTATAGTTCAATTAAAAATCTAAAGATATTTTAATTTTAAACCTTTTTTAGTATGTTATATAAAAAACCTTTTGCAGTTGTAGATATTTTTTTATGAATTCTGGTAAGTAATTCTGATCTTAGAAGTTATGTGACTTTTCACAATTTTTTTAATAAATCCTTTAAAGATTGACGTTTATGTGCTGTTTGCTTGTGAACTTGGAATATAAAATACATGCTACACCTCTTTAAAATGAAATTTAAAACAATACAAATTAATACACAACATGTGTTCTACCATCCAAGTTTAAAAGATAAAAATTTTGGCACGTTTTCAAATATATTTCAAAGAAAATGAGTGCGTGTTCATTGATGTTAAAATTTTAATTTTATTGACAGTTTGGAGAGATATCTGAATCAAAAAAAAAAAAAAAATTAGGATCATTTGCACTGTAAAACTTTTCATTTTCTGCTTGTGTGTTCTGCTCTTGTATTGAAATTAGATTTTTTTATCACTCAGCTCTGTCACGTAATTGTAAATTAAATCAAAATTTTGCCTACCAATTTCATTTTCATTGAAATATATTTAGTTTCACGTTGCTGCACAAAAAAACTTGCGTGTTGTTTCTTGTATTTTTATTTTTTAAATATTTGTTTTTGTTAGTTTAAAATAAAAATTCATAATTTTTATATAAATTTATTGTTTCTTTTACCTGAAATTCTATTAAATCACTGGAACTACTTGACAGATTAAGGGCCATTTTCACAACTTGCTTTCAGTTAAAGGTAGGATTTTATCTGCCCGATAAATATCTTTGCATTATTAAATCTTCAATTTTTCATTGTTATAATTACCATTAATAATAATATTTAATGAATAAAAATATTATAAATAAAATTTTTATAATGCCAAGCCATTTATCGGACAAACAAAATCCTGCCTTTAGCTAAAGGCAAGTTGTGAAAATGGCCCTAAATATCTATAATAGTTTTGTGGAATTTCGAATTAAATTTTTTTTTTTTGCTTAATAGAGCAAAACCTTGCCAGGTTATGCTAACGCATTTTGCGCAAGTGCGTAAATTTTTTAGATAACCCTATATTATTACATTGTTCGATAGCGAATGCCATAATCTCAAACTGAAAAACATGATCGAATCAGCTCGTTATCGAAGTCGAATATTACACCCCAAATTTGTATTCGTTTCCCCATTTCAGCATTTCTCTACAGCGAATAAATGTATTGAAATTTGCCAATTGAGTGTTATTTATAAAAAATAAAGTCTCAGCTCCCTTAAGCAAATTTAAGTTAGTATAAACTCATCGTCTACACAACACAACTCACTCATTCATGTAAAAGTAGACATTGAGAATTATAATATATTTAATATATTATTATAATAATTAAAAGGGGCTAGAAAACTTCTCCATAATTTTCAACTGAAATCAGTTGGTAGCGTCTGACAGTCTTAAACACAAGACAACACGACAATTTTCCGTAACAAACTAGAATTAAAAAGCAATTTGAAAAAAGTGGAAAATAATTTTAAGATAAATAAAATATATATATTTTAAAAATTGTTAAATAAATAAATTAAGCAAAAATACAACTAACAGTTGCGTGTTTGATGCAAATTTTTCCATCAATAAAATATTTAAATTTTCCGCAGTTTATTTGTGTGCATGTGTCTAAGTTGTTGTGTATCTATTTAGTTTTTTATTTTTATTTAATCTTTAAACCTAAAAAAAAGAGCATGAGGAAGCAAAGTCATTAAAAATAGTATGAGCTGATGTGAATGGTGATATATTTAGTGCGTTTTCGTGTCATTAGTGTATTGTGCCGTATTCTAATATTTTTTTTTTTTTTTGTATTGTGACAACCTGCAATTTACTTAATATGAGTTGTAGGGATTTTTTTCTTAAAGTGTGGAGTGTAAAAAGCGTGTAATATGCAAATTAATTTATTTCTAACATGTTTAATATAAAAAAAATAAACAAATATAAATTGTTGCACAAAAAGATGAAAAGTTTACTGTGTAACGAGCCTTTGCACCAAGAGAGTCATATCTTAAAAACATGCTTTTCTTAGTTTATATTACAAAATTATTTCTCCCAATAGCCTAATGGGTAGAGTGCTAGGCTAACAGTGCAAGGGTCGTGGATTCGATTCGCATCAAAGACTCTGGTCTGCTTTACTACAACAAGTAAAGAAAGGTCTTTGCTATCAAGCTTGTGAAAATAAGCAACTATATTTGTAATTTCATTTATAAAAAATAAATCATACAACGAGTATCTTTTTTATACATATTGTGTTAAAACGTTATACAAATATTTTGCATACTTTTCTCTTGAGAGGAACATTTTACATTTATTTTAACATTAAGTTGTTAGTAAATTCAAAACTTTAACTTCGTTTTCTATAAAACCTTTTTTTTGCGTTATGACTCTCTTGCAACAAAGGTTCGATATGTATGTATGTACATATTTTAACATATTTTCATAAAGTTAATGTGGCCTGTTTTCGTGTTGAAAAACAATATTAGAAAAGGTTTAGTTTAAATTATAGCTGATTATTTATGTATATACACAGAGATAAGAATGGGTATGTTTTATTTATTTTTATTACATCCTTACCAAAGTTTTGATATTCTATTTATTTTTGTATTTATAATTTAATTTATAATTTATAAAACATTTCTTTGCCGTTGTCTGTGGAAATTTTTTGTACGATATAAATAAATAAATAACAATAACAAAAATTGAAAATTTTAAAAATCCCCGACTTTTTTCAGAAAAGATGTTATATCTTCTAAACGGCTGGAGCGATTTTCTTCAAACATAGCTAAGAACCCTCTCGATCAAGTCATCTTTCAAACAGAAAATACGAAATGAAAATAGGTCCAGTCGTTTGGCCTGTACGTGGACATGGACAGATACACAGATAGCCAGACACACACTACAAACTTATAACACCCCTTTTTTTGGTCGGGGGTTAAAAATGAAAAATTTTAAAAAACCCCGAATATTTCTAGAAAAGATGTGATATCTTCTAAGCGGCTGGACCGATTTTATTAAAATCGTTTGTTCTGCACGTGGACTCTTACAGACAAACAGATACACATACACACACTACAAACTTGTAACAGTCATTTTTTGTTTGGTCGGGGGTTAAAAACAAGTAGTAATTAAAAAAAAACCTTTTATAAAAACAATCTTTTAACGTATTGTCGATATCGATATGATCAGCTATCTGTCATAATAATATTGCATTGTCATCCAAATTAAATGTATATGCATGCAGCTCAATCGGAAACCGAGAAGTGAATCAAATTTAATTTGCAAGATTTGATTACAGACTAGTGTTATTTTATTATGGCAACTTTAGTTTGTATGTACACATTCCTTGATGAGTGTCGTTATTCACTTTGTGAATGCGATGGTGCAATAACAAGGTGATGGCACTAGCACAATAGCTAAAACTTTACAACAACTACACGTTAGTCTATTAGTTAAGAGATTGCCGGTTCGACTCATTATCCGAAACAAATTCAATTTTAATCGCAGCCAAGCAAAAACAAACAAAAAGGGGTTGAAATGAAAAATGTGACATACACACAAACAACACAACACAATCACAATTATCACTGAAAATAAAATTTCACTCAACAACTTTTTTCCTTGATTCATTAAATTTCTTTATTGAAAAATTACAAATTATTAATAAGATATTTTATTATTATTGAAAAAAATAATGCTATTGGTTTACAATATTTGTTATTGATATAGCGGATTTCTTTATCACAGGAAATTCGAAAATTAAAATGATTGAGAATACCGGGATTTTTGTTATCAAAAATTAAACTTATTTTTTTCTGTGTAAGGACGAGTTTACATATGGCATACATATGCTCTGAGACTTAGAGGCCTTTGTTTGCCAAAAGCGGAACTCGACGATCAAAATTTAATTCTAAACCAATTCATAAAAGTAAAAACGGAAATGCTCAAGGCAATAAAAGAAAAATTACAAAATAATTACTGAATCTCTTTCTATTAATGATTATTCTCTACTAAAGTCCTATTTCCAAAGAAATATTTTGTAATATTTTTTAATAATGTAATTTGTTTCTTTTTTCGTTATATCAATGCATTTGGCTTTGCATTTATATATAATATTGATATTTATGCATTGCTATTATATAAAGAACTGAAATGGTATTACTTTTTGACTAACGTGTTTATAAAACGTTATTATTTAATCGATTTCATGAATTTTAATTTGTTTTTTATTAAAATAAATTAAATTAAAAATATTTTGTATTGTTTTACACTGGGCGGGAATTCCCGGGAAACCGAAAAAACGTTCCCGCTTTCCCGGGAAATGAAAAAGTCCGGGAAAAGAAAAACTTTATTACAGACAGACAACGGCACAGGTGAAACTAAATTTAAGCTTGTAAAATATTAGCTCAGACGAAACAAATACATAAACTTCAAAATGAAATTAAAGGCAGAATTATGCCGAGTTCACATTGGGCATTTCCAATGTTGTCATTTTGTGGTGTCATTTTCATATGTGTGCAGTGCCGTTCCCATCAAATTTTTCGATGACACACAATTTTATTGTGTCTTTGTGACAGAAAAGAGTCCCATCCCTAAATACACAGAAAAAAATGATTTTGATATTTGAATACGAAAATCGTTGATTCAATAAAAAAAATCTTTCGAATTTTCTGTGATGATTATTTTTGCATTATTGATAAATCAAATTGTATGCACGTTTATTGAATATATTTTTTTCAGTCAATAAAGAAATTTAATGAATCAAAGAAAAAAGTTGTTGACTGAAATTTTATTTTCAGTGATAATTGTTATTGTGTTGTGTGTGTGGATGAATGTCACATTTCATATTTCATATTTTCATTTCACATACTTCAACCCCTTTTTGTTTGCTTTTACTTGGCTGCTATTAAAACTAAATTTGTTTGGGATGAGTCGAACCGGCAATCTCTTGACTAATAAACTAACTTACTTACCACTCAGCTAAAGAGCAAATCGTTTTTGGATACGCAAATAATGTATACACGCAAAACATGATTTCTTTTGTTTCTTCTAATCTAAAAATAACTTTGTTAAGTAAAAAAAAACAAGCCACGACGTTTTTCGGCTTCTTGTCCGAATGCACACGTATACAACACCAACAATCAAAATAAACAACAACATCAGCACATGACCAGGTTTAGTCACTCAACAAGCAAGGAAAACACCAACACAAATAAATGACATTAAATCACTGCTGGCCAGAGAAGCACCAGAGTACCGAACATCAATCGGCTTTTTGTACAAATGAATGCACATACGCTTATACATTTCTCTCGGTTTTCTCTCTGTGGGCAGCATTGCATTAAATGATATTTAAAAATGTGCGGAATTGATTAATACAATATTCAAGTTAATGACAAATATTATTGAAACTGAAATTTTATTCAATAACATGGTTTTATTGAAAATAATTCTTGTCTATTTTTTTCTGTTTAATGGCAATATGACATCATTGTCTACATCAAGAACTCATTTTGATATAATTACATTTAATGTCGTTTGATATATCATTGTGAGACTTTCATTTTCGTATTGTTTGTTAATTAATATTTATACAAATGGACAATCGCAAAATTATTCAATTGGCTAGTGCCACCATGTGTTTATCAATAATAAGGAAAGAATTAAGAAAATCTAAAAAACGGCAAAGAAAGTAGTGGAAAAGACCAGGGCTTAATATGCGTGCCACCAATGGATTCTATTCTACTCTGCATTCCAGTTTACGGAAGCAGGATGCCAGTTGGCTTAAAAATTGTATGTGCATAAAGACCTAACTCCACCGAAATTTCTGCCCTTTTTTGCATTTGTGTACCTATAAGTGCTACACATACATACATACATACATACATATATATGTATTTTCCATACAGCCTCACAAACCTCCACAAGCAGAATTAGCTGTGTCGTCATGTCATGCGTCCAGCGCGCTTCAATTTCTCTCACACTCTCCTATGCTTTTCCACTTTCTTTTTCGTTTTCCATAATTTTAAATTTTTATACCCGCACACATTTAAAATTCTTTCGGTATTTTCTCAATGTCAAAATGTCAACACACTGACATTATTGTACAGCATGGTCGCACCTATAATTTTAAATGTGATATAATAGCATAACAAAAAACCTAATATACCTGTGCAAGGTTTCTTAGCAATAGTTTCTTATTTAAAAAAAAAACTTATCTAAAGCTAAACATAGTGAACAAATTTAATAATGTTATCTATATATACATATATTCATCCAATTGTTTGTTCACATGTCTGTATAAATACATTAGTAAATATGATGTTTCTAAGTAGCTGAATGGAAACGTTATGCATTAAATGCTTTTGTTTGCTTTTTTAATTATTTATATATTATTTTCATTTATGTACGTTTGAATTTGAATGTGTTAACAGTAGCACAAACAATAAAAAGTTGAATATCATTATTATCAGCAACCACTTCACTTAGCGAACTGCCCTCCCTGACAACGGACAAACAACCAATTGGAAGAAACAACTGTTTTAATTGTTTTGGTTTTTAATATTATTGTGTATTGCCGGACTTTTGTTAAATATTCCTCACTTAGAATATAAAAACTATTGTTGCTATTTGTTATGCAATTATAAATTAGGTTTTTGGCTAAAGTTTCAGACAAATAATTATGTATGTACACACAAGATATATTACCTCACCAGAGAGCACTGTGGTCCCAAATGATATTTTTTCAAAATTTTAAGTCTTCAATTTTATGGTATATTCCCAGTAAAAAAATAACTTCGAAGAAAGACAATAAGGATGAATATATGATCCAGGAATATTTAAAATTTGGATAATTTCTAATAGCTTTTACTTGAGTTTGTCATTGTAAAAAGTTCTCTTTTTTGTGTTCATTGAATTAGAAGTCACGTTCATGATGTTGTGTAAATCTGATTTTTTGAATGGAGGTTGTTAATGATCGATTCCTGAAAAGTCAAAAATACACGCATGTACCTGATTTATATTAAGTGTTTTTTCATGAATTTTGTTGCACGAAAATTTTTCTATTTACTAATTGTAGCGTTATAAAAGAGAATGTTATAAAAAAAAGGGCGTATAATGAAACTCTGTTGTACAGGGTGGGCCAAAAGAAACCAAGGGGTGTAAAAGTTTAATAACTTTTTTGTTTATTAACTTTTTTTTATTTTTTCTTTCAGATTATATAATATACAAAATGGAAATTTTTTTACACTAAGTATGAAAAATGATGTCTCTTAAATGACCACCGTTTTCAGCTTCGCACTGATGGGCTCTTTTTAGAGCATTTTTCAAAACTTGTGGCTGTATCGTTCGAATTTCTGCAACAATGTTTGCCTTGAGTTCAAGGATTGTCTCTGGCTTGTTCACATACACTCGCTCCTTCAAAAACCCCCAAAGAAAATAGTCGGGTGCTGTCAAATCTGGCGATCGCGCTGGCCAAATAATTTCCGAATTTCGAGAAATTATTCGCTCTCCAAAAATTTGACTTAAAAGTGCCATTGTGTCTCGGGCAGTATGGGCAGTGGCTCCGTCCTGCTGAAACCACATACCAGGTCTGTTTTCAAGAGCAGGACGTAAAAGATTTTCTATCATAAACCGATACCGCTCTCCAGTTACGGTTACAGCACTTCCATCTTCATTCTTGAAGAAGTAGGGCCCAATGCACTTTTCAGATGTGATCCCACACCATACTGTACACCTGATGGGGTGCAATTGGCGTTGATGAATGGCTCTTGGATTTTGAGAACCCCAGAACCTACAGTTCTGCTTATTAACAAAGCCATTCAAATGAAAATGAGCTTAAAATAATTGATCTCTGGTTTAAATAATAAAATTCTATTGTTCTGGTTCTCTGTTCAGTTGTGAACCTCTCCATTATAAATTCTCCAAGTGTTGTCTATATAATCTGAAAAAAAATAAAAAAAAATTAATAAACAAAAAATTTATTAAACTTTTACACCCCTTGGTTTCTTTTGGCCCACCCTGTATTTTTGGCAACTTTTTTGATATAAGTTGCTCTTCTAGGCCTCCTATTGACAAATAAAAAAATTCTATGCAACCAATTTGATATTTTGGAAGTAGAAAAAAAGTTGTTCCTGAATAATTACTTCCAATTTTTCTCACTACATATTTAAAATACAAAACAAATTTAATTGAATTTTCCACTTACAATATAGATTTCAACGAAGATTTAAACGTTTTTACTTCCATTCAAGTACTTGCTTAAGCACGAATTCACTGAGAACTGACAGCGGGCAAACATTTCATGGGAAATTCACTTTAATATTTTTCCCTTTGAGGGGAATAAAAATTTAATGGGAACAAAAAGTCAACTTACCATTCACGATAAAGGTGAAATAGTCACTATGAACTAAATCGAAAATTATGAATCGGCTTTTATTAAACATGGTTCATTTTCTTTCAACTAGTAACTAGTCTTATATATATATATATATATATATATATATATAATTTGTTCTCCTAATATGTTAAATTTAAAAAAAATATTTTCATCACGGCTTCTTCAAAATATCTCGGGTCACATTTTTAAAAGATAAAATACATTTTAATTTGAGGGGGTTAATTTCTACTAACTGCATCTCATCTTCTGGAGTGCTTAAGAAACCCTATTTTTATATACCATTTTATGGAAGAATCATTTGTTCAGAAGATATATATTTGTTAGCTTTAGTTTTGCGTTCAGGCGCCAATGTGTGTTGTTGTATTTAGCTCAGGCCCATTCATATTTACATATATCATTTTTGTTTTCTGAAAGGCTTACGACCTCTTGTCATAAAAATATAAAGTGTAAGTAAACCATAATTAAATGTTCCTAAAATCTCTTTTTGGAAAGGAAATTAATTTCATTTAATATATAAATATAATAATAAAAAAAGACTTTTTTTGAACGACCTCACAAAGCATAATTGCAAATGAAAATGTATTCCCAATAGACCAACTGCAAGTAAAATATTGTATTTTATCTTTTAATTATAGAAATTTAAATCTGTTTTACTAGAATTTTATTCAATGATAATTGCTGTTTAAAAAAAGCAAGCATAAAACTCAAAAATTCTTTAAACTTGTGCAAGAGTAGGCAATAAAGTGTTGCCAAAACATAGTTATGTATAAAAAACGGGGTATAAATTTAATAAATAGTGTAGGGGTTCTTTTGCGTTCACACACACACACACATTCTACACATAACAAAAATAAAGGTTGCATATTTGATTTCTTTAAAGTCACAAAGTAAGAAGATTATGTTCTTCGCTTTCAGGAATATTTGCGTGTGTTTGTATAAATGCGCAAAAAGTACTCACGGTCCCAAGTGCTAGAAATATAGTGAATGGATTGTTTTACTTTCATTCTCATTTTATTTGTCTAATTTGCTATAGAATGTAACCAATATCAACTTGTAACTGAGGCATTTATACGCATTTAGAACCCAAGAAGATCTGAAGTTGTGCAATCTAGTGGAACTATGCACGACTTTAATATGTTGTATGTCTCAAATTTTGTTGCAAAAACAAATGACAATTTTAATTGAAAAATGTTTCTAGATTTTTTTTTGTATTTAATTAAATGAATAAGTTTTTGGTTAACTAGTAAACATTAAAATTTAATATTTACAGTAAAAACCGCTTTTTAAATCGTGCATTAATATTTTTTCGTATTTGTTTCATATTTGTTTTTATATATTTCCAACAAAGTAATTAAATACGAATTACGAAGCATACGTAAGTGTAGACAAATGTTGTATATATTTTTCTAACTGATTTTATGTGCAATAAATTCTAAACAAAGAAACATAAAGTGACATAAATTACATTACATTGTTATGGCTGTAAATTAACTCAATTTACACATTCATTTTACGTATTTACAGCAACACAAATAACGACACAACACACTCTGTCCATGTCCATGTACATATGAAGATAGCAACGGAACATTTTATGCCGACTTGTGTGATGTTAGAAAATATCTGAAATCTTAGCATACAATAAGCCGAGTTGTCCAAAATTCCTGTCCAGGACACTCGATACTTTTTTGGTACTTCACTCAGTGGGATGGCTTGATATATTTTTGTGCTAAAACTATAAGGAGTGTTGCTAGGTCATACCCAGCTTTCCCCACTTTGGAAGAAAATTTTAATAATATATCTAAATTTATTGCACCAATCATTATATTGAATTAATTAAGAAAAACTGTAATTTGAGTATCCCTTAGATGTCAGAGTCTCATTTCACAGTACATTTTTGGCATCCCAACAAGTATGAATTTTTCAAAGTTAATTGAGCCAAGTGTACCTTATATGAATATGTTTTGAAACCGTTTTTGTTTTATAGAACTGCAGGCATATTTATATAAGGTGCACTCGCCTCAAATCACAAATTCATACTTGGGATATCAAAAAAAAAATTACTAAAAAATATGCATTGAAATCTAAGGGATAGTTAAATTTTAAGCAGCCACAAAAATAGTTGATTGGGCTATTGAATCCACCTGATATAGATTCGCCTGGATAGAATGCTAGAGCTTTTTCCTATATTGTTCGAGCATAACATAATTTTTATGACATTTCATAGAGTATTTGTTTGGTATTAGGTAAGGCAAATTCATATAAGATATACTCAGCTCAATTTAATTTTAAAAATGTATACTTTTGATGTTAAAAAAATGTACTGAAAAATCTGTTTTGAAATCTAACGTAAATTTAAATTACAAGCAGTTGAGACCAGACCACCTTGTATGCATTTGCTTTGTTACCAGAGAATAATAATACTAAGGCATATTCATATAAGCTATACTCAGTTCAATTTGCTTTAAGCAATTTATAATTTTAATTTAAAAAAAATGTACTTAACGTACGTATGTATATTCAAATTACAAGCGTCGAATTTAGTCAGCTGATCGCTTGCGACCACCATGAACAGCACGTTTGAAATTACCATTTGATTTAAAAAACATTCAACCCCAAATTAAATTAACCCAAAGTTAAAGTTATATATTTGTATTTTAATTCAAATTGATATTTTTAAATTTAATGTTAAACACCCTTCTCAAATTACATTAAAACGCAAGTAAATTATATTATATTAGGCAAATTTTTGGCCGTACGTTCTTTGAATATTAATTCATAATCGTTTATATGTATATACGAGGTTTGTTCAAAAGAAAAGATGAATTTTTAATTGTTTTGGAAAAGTATTTATTTTGTCCTATTCAAAGTAATACCCCTCAGATATAATACAATTATGCCACCTCTTCTTCCAATCCCCGAAGCATTTCTGAAATGCGCTTTTCGGTTTGGCCATCAGCTGGTTCTTCCATTCTTTATCTTATCAATTGTGGCAAAACACTTGCATTTCATTGGTCTCTTCGGTTTTGGGAATAGCAAAAAGTCGCAGGGCGCCAAATCTGGCGAATAAGGTGGTTGGGGCATGATTAGGGTGTTGTTTTTGGCCAAAAAATTACGAAAAAGCATTGGTGCATTATCGGGATGCAGAATCGATTATTTTTTTCCCACAATTCCGATCGTTTGAGCCGTATTGCTTCACACAAACGTTGCATAACTTCCTTGTAGTATTCTTTATTAACCGTACGACCTGTTGGCAAGAACTCATGATGCACCACGCCATTGTAATCGATTAAAACAGAGAGCAAAACCTTCCATTTTATGATCAAATTCGGCGTGCTTTTTTCGATGATGTGCTTGTCTGGCCTATCAGTTATAAACACGTTTTGAGACAAAGTGGACTCACCGGAGGCCAGAGTCAACATTTCAAGTATCCTGAACGCAATATTTAATACATATTCGTTGATCCATTTTTTACAAAAGTCAAAAATCAAAGAACACACACAAACGTGACTAACATTTTGTCACGTCAACAACAAAATAATCTTCCAAATTGGCTGATAATGCCAAAATATGGCTAACACACGTGTACCAACAAAACAAAAAAACTTTTTTCTATTAAAAATACATTGAAATTGATTATTGAGGGGTTTAGCTGGATCCTATGCGCATTTCACTGTTGCTAATGCAGATCATCAGGGAATCTTTACCCAAAGCTTCTTAGAACAACTAGAGTTATTATATTATAAACTTTCATTTAAATAAATGAGAAGCTCAATAACAAATAAGAAAGTTGAAACAAGAACTCAATAATCAACATGTTTTTTATTTTCTTACTTTACTATTGCTACATTGGCTGACTTTTTTTTAGTTTCAAATTGTAGTCGTAAGAGTATGTAAAAGAAAATAAATGTAAATAACAACAATAGCTATTTAAGAATAGAGTGTTGCCACACAAGTATTTTTTTGACCGGGTGCAGTCAAGTTAATAACTAGTGTTTTTTATGGGAATTGTTACAATTTAAGCTTAAAATTTTTAAATTTTTAATTTGCATTTGCAACAGTGGAATGCGCATAGGATCCAGCTAAACCCCTCAATAATCAATTTCAATGTATTTTTAATAAAAAAATATTTTACTTAATAAGTAAAATATTAATTTGGGATTATTAGTGCGTTTAAGAATTTGAAACTTAAATTGTAACAATTCCCATAAAAAACACTAATTAAAAACAAAAAAACTTTCGATAATTGAATGTACACAGCCCGCAAAGAATCATAATTCACCTTTTCTTTTGAACAAACCTCGTATCTATGTAACTGAAGGTTTATATTGTAAAAGTTAAACATTAAGTTCAAATAAAATTTGTTCTTCAATAGATACAGAATTTAGTACAGAAATATTCTGTATATGACTAACCTCTGCAGGGAATGTATTTTGACCTTATTGAAAAAGTAACACAAGCAAACAAATAAAGTTAAAACAGCCTAGTTTGACCGCATTCAAAAAAAAATTTATATTACAAACAATTCTTTAAACTTATGTATTTACAGCCAAACATGTGTTTAGAGACACATAGAAAAGAAAAAAGAAATACACTCGTATAAAAGAGGTTGAAGAAGTAGCCTCAATAGCATGACCCAAAAAAATACCCGTGGAGAAATACATTACGCTCATTTATTCAAAGAACGTCATAACTCAAAAAATTTAATTTTTGTGTTAGTGATACAGAAATAATCCTCTTCATATTGTCTAAAATTTCCATACAAATATTTTGTGTATTTTACTCTTGAGAGAAAAATAAAATTTCCTTTTTCCATTAAGTTGTGTGTAAATTGAAAACTTCAAACTGCTTTTTTGACAAACTGGTTTTTTTTTGAGTTATGACGTTGTTTGAGTAAATAAGTGCTATGTTTAAGTATATATTTATGTCTGTGATTATATGTGTTCATATACATACATACATACATATGCACATCCCTGTCGGAGAATGTGTGGCTAACTACAAAATGATTAAACAGAATACCGACTTCAACACATTTTCCATACAAATTGACACAAAAAAACAGCCGCAGAAAACAGTCGTGAGATAGAATCTATTTTATTTTGAGAGCGTTTTTTCTTATGCTCTCACATATAAATAAATACTTATTCTCACAAAAATGTTACCATACTTTCAATAAATTTCATACATTTTGTAAACAAAACTACAAAGAAAAATAAGCACCAAAGAAAATAAAACAAAAATTAGAGAGCATTTGAAGTTACTGCCGTCGATGTTAATGTAGAAACAGAATAAAGTCTGCTTATTTTTCTTTGTAGTTTTGTTTACAAAATGTATGAAATTTATTGAAAGTATGGTAACATTTTTGTGAGAATGAACATTGATATGTGAGAGTATAAGAAAAAACGCTCTCAAAATAAAATAGATTATATCTCACGACCGGTTTCTGCGGCTGTTTTTTTGTGTCAATTTGTATGGAAAATGTATTGAAGCCGGTATTCTGTTTAATCATTCTATCTCACGTCCGGTTTCTGCGGCTGTTTTTTTGTGTCAATTTGTATGGAAAATGTGTTGAAGCCGGTATTCTGTTTAATCATTTATTATGGGCTTGATTAATTTGTCAGCGATTTTCCTGAAGTTGCAGACTTTATTTTGTTTCTACATAACAATAGTTAACTTATAGTTAGCTTTTTCTTTTTTTTTCTTTTCTTAACTGCAATGCCATCCAGAATAAACCCAAAATTAATTCTTAAGTTGAGTACGTAATCGAATTTGATGAGAGCCAACAAATTTATTCTCAGCTACTTTGAAACTCATTTCAGTTTTATATTAACATTTTGCTGTTGTTAGTTTAGATGGTACCTTAGCTGAGTGAAAGTGCGTTGAGTACATGTGATGATACATGTTCGAACCCCAGAAAAATTTTTTTAATCTACTGATTACCAGGTGATTTAAAAAAATCAACTCTAAGTTAGCTGAAAAGTAATGCAGAGTGAGACAATTGTCTACCGCCTAGACATCGCAATGTTAAAATACTCAATTGATTACAGTAAAAGTAATCCAAGTGTCAGTCAGTACTAATCAGTAATCAGTACTAATGAAAAATCTTTCAATTCAGACAAAAGTTTGTCAAGTTAAAGAGTAGGCAATATTGTTGGATTCTATGACATTGTACATTAGTTGTGTTCCAAACTGTTTAATATGATAAACAAGTGTCTGAGTCAAAACTTTTTTCATTAGTGTTTGTTGGTTTCGCTTTTTGGGCAAATGTTTGACAAGTGTGACCGTAGCTTTAGCTTATAGCTAGTTTAAAGTTAATGTAATTTCCGACAGGGATTGTACATAAGTGTGTGTGTACAATGTGCATACAATATAAAAATGTTTATACATATGTATGTACAATGTACATACTAGTGATGCACGAATATTCGTATTCGAATTCGAATTGCCGAATATTCGGCCATTTTTTAATCTTTGTATTCGCATTCGTATTCGTCAAACTCAGGCGAATACGAATACGAATATTTTTCAAAAAAAAAATTAAATTAAATTAAAAAATGCATAAATCCTTAACGAAATTTAAATAAATGGATACAAATATTAGTTTATTCGAATTCATTAAATTTTTGATAGAAATTTGTGCTTTGTATCATTTTCAAAGATTATTTACTGACAATCATTAAAATTTTGGGTACTTTCTATTAACTTTAAAGTGCGCCAATTTTTTAATAATTCATATTGCAGGCGTAAATAGAGCCCTAATTTAATGTCTATAAATTTCACATGAAATATTCGTATTCGTATTCGCGAATATGAAAAATTGACATTCGTTACATCACTAGCATATACATACATGCATATGTCAATGTTTTTACTTAAACGTACAAAAAGTAGGGCTCCTATTTTTTTTATAAAAAAAAACAAATAAAACCTTTTGGATGGCCCGCATATTTAAAAATAATTATAATTATAAAAAGATACATAAAAAAGCTCAAAGAGAATAAAACCTGTAAACAGCCATTTTCACGCTTGAAAAGTAAATGTATCACATAAATATCTTCATCTAAAATACAGTGTACATCTAATGTTAGGGAAGGAAGTTGTAAGAGGTTCTATATGTATTTGTTGGACTGTTTGTTAGAAATGAAGGAACTGCCTATGCAGTAGTGTGAGTTGTAAAGTTTCTTAAGATGTTTTTCTCCTGGTGTTTCATACAACAAGCCAATTTTTTAAAAATACCAAAACAAAAACAAGTTTTTTCTCTCCATCCCAAGACGGTAATAAAAGACGATAATGTTTGTGTGTATTATAAATCCTTTTTCAAAACGAGACTTGAACATTCAAAAAGTTTATATCGAATTATTTTGTTTAGAAATGCTACGATTTACAGAAATTAAAAAAAAATTGTGTACGCTTAAAAGTAAAATTATCGAAGGATAGTTCTATGCAAATGTTACTTTTTCGTAGAAAGTATATCTTTGCTTCAAAGCGATAACAGCATAAGTCGACTTAAGACAAAATCGAATCATGTATGATACAGCATTCTATAAGCGAAGTTTATATAAGAATTTTATTATAAAGACATAAGCAAAACAATATTGACCAAAGTCGTAATAAAAATCCAATAAACTATAAGCGACAAATTAAAATTAAAAACTACACATAACATTAATTTGAAGAAAAAAAGTATTTGCTTTAGAATCAAATTATTTAAATTTGTCAATTTTGATTCAAGAAAACGTTCATGCTACCACAGATAAATTTTTTTTCATTATTTGTATTTTTTTTTTCAATTAAAAGTTTTAATAGGAGAAAAAAATTCTGCGCATATAAGTAGTTTAGAGTAGAATATTTCGTTCTAGTTAAAATTTAACTAAAGGTCATTAGCATTTATTTTATGATAGAATAAATTAAACAAAGCAACTTACAATAATAACATCACAAAACTTGTCAAGAGAGCCTTAATTAAATACAAGAGGTAACATTTTTTCCATTAGGTGAGAGAATAAGTTTTTATTGTGTCAGCTTAATGTTGTGTGTGTATATAAACCAACAAAAATGTATAAACACATTACACAACAGTACACAAGTTACCGGCTTGAACATTATGTTTGAACAGGATATTTGTATAAGGAGAAGACCAAACGGAAATTGACTTTATGGTCAATGGTTGCATACACTTGCACACACCTCTACATATTTTTATGTACAAAAGTATTTGGGTTAATGAAAATAAATGAGAAAATAAGACTATTAAGATTTTATATACTAGAGCACTTTACAAATGCTGTCGAATAACTTAGAGTAGCTTATTTTTTTTAGAAAATAATAATTATTGGTATACTTTTTATTTAAAAATTTATTCTACAATTAAAATTACAATAAACTAAGCAAATAACAAGAAGAAGGCGGCCAATTGACATTGCCAAATCGAGAAATTAAGCGACCGGGAAATTTCTCAAGCAATAAGTGAATTGTATGGCCGGCTGTGTGGCTTGTGGCGCCGTCTTTGCTGAAACCAAAGGTAACTGATGTCAACATAAGCCAATTTTTGCCACTATAAATCGGTTATCATGGTTTAAAGCTGAAGGTGTTTCCTTACTCATTTTCGAAAAAATACACCGCCTGAAAACAAGTCGCACCATACGGTCACTTTCTTTGTATGTAGTGGTTTTCCGAGAACTGTTTATGGATCTTGTAAGGCCAATATGTGACAATTTTCTTTGTTTACATAACCGCCTAAGTGAAAATGGGCCTCATCACTAAAGATGATTATGTTGAAAAATGCGTTGCTTTCATTCAGGTTTTGTTTTATAATAAATTTTTACAATTAAAATTCTTTGTTCGTTCCATGGTTTCTCAACTTTTTACTTAATAAGTGTCAAAGGATGTCAGCTCAGTACTGGACAATTTACTATTTGACAGCCAATTTACTTTCTAACTTCAAATTTGCCCACCCCTGCTTATAAAAGGTTACAGCCGACTAATAAACAGCAAAAACAGAAATCTATGGCCATTTAATTAATTTATATTCGAATTTTTGTTTGTCTAATTATGCTACAGTTTATATTTTAAGAAAGCCAAATTACATGTTATAATTTTTAAGGAACAAATAACACTAAAGATAATTGTAAATATTCTGAAAAACATTAGTAGAATTGAACAAAATTTTATTTTCGAAGGCCGCCACACCTTCATCAGCAGCTTTTATAACGGGTGTTTTTTAGAGGTATAGAACTTTGAATTGAAATAAAACACAAGAAATTCGTTTTAATATCCATCAATTTGGCTTTATTGGAAGGATAATTTTATGCCATTAATGTTTAAATATGATTTCGGGCATGTGGCCGCCGCGGCTGGCTCGAATAAAGCCAATTCTACAGGTCCAATTTTCAACCACTTTTTCGAGCATATGGGGCCGTATGTTGGCAATAACGCCACGAATGTTGGCTTCCAAGTCCCCTAACGTTTCTGGTTTGTTGGCGTAGACGAGCGACTTCACATATCCCCAAAGAAAATAATCCAATGGTGTCAAATCACACGATCTTGGTGGCCAATTGACAGGTCCATTCCGCGAAATTATGCGCTCATCGAATGTTTCCTTCAATAAATCGATTGTGACGTGCGCTGTGTGGCATGTAGCGCCGTCTTGTTGGAACCACAACTCATCCACATTCATGCCATCCAATTCGGGAACAAAATAGTCGGTTATCATGGCTCTATACCGGTCTCCATTAACGGTAACTGACTCTCCAGCATTATTTCGGAAGAAGTATGGCCCAATGACTCCACCAGCCCATAGAGCACACCAAACAGTCAGTTTTTGTGGATGTAATGGCGTCTCAAGGGTCTCATGTGGATTCTCTTCACTCCAAATGCGGCAATTTTGCTTGTTGACGTAGCCATTCAACCAAAAATGAGCCTCATCACTGAACAAAATTTTGCGATGAAAATCAGCATCGAGATCAATCTCATTTTCGGCCCATACACCAAAATCACGACGCATTGCATGGTCTCGCGGCTTTAATTCTTGCACAAGCTGGATCTTGTAAGGTCGCAAGCCAAGATCTTTGCGCAAAATCTTCCATAAAGTTGATGGACAAAGCTCCAATTGCTGTGCACGGTGGCGAATCGATTCATTCGGGTCCTCTTCAACACTTTGCTCTACAGCGGCAATTGTTTCTTCGGTGCGCACTGTTCGACGTCTCTGCGGATGCGTATTATCACATAGAGTAAACGTAGTGCGAAAACGATCCATGGTTAACCGAATTAATTGCTCTGATGGACGATTATGTCGACCATAAAATGGACGGAGCTTGCGGTAAACTTCGCGAACTGAACCATTATTTTCGAAATAAATTTGCACGATTTGCAAGCGTTGTTCTTTTGTCAACCTGTTCATGATGAAATGGCAAACCAAACTAAATATTAATCACTTGACAGCTGACAAAATGGCCGCCAGTTAAAAAGTGATGCCAACTTAAAGTTCTATACCTCAATAAAAAACACCCATTATATGTATGTACATATTTTTTAGTACAAATAAAATATGTCCATTAAATACCAAAAATAACAAAAATATGGTCTTTTTCACAATATAAAAAAACACAACGACACAATGACACTTTGTAAAATCTCTCTTGGCGGTTTTTCAACACTCGAAGTTTACTTTGCAAAGTCTCTCCCACAAGCTCAAGACTTTGTAAACTAAACTTTGCGTGTGGAAAATCTATCAATAGAAATTATTATCACTGACTATGAACAACACTCTGTTCGTATAGACCAGATAATTTACACTTTAACAGCAAAATATTTCTATAGAAAAAATGGTTGTGTATTTGTGATAGCAAAGTGATTGTGTAGAAAAAATTTTACTTTTAGGATAGCACACTGCTGTCATAGAAAAAACTGGCTGGCTGTGTGATAGCGCAATTTATTTTTTGTGAAGATGGTTGACTGTTCGATAGTAAAAGGTTTTTCTAGAAAAGATGGTTGATTGTGTGACAAGACACTGTTTAATAGAAAATGTGCTCGAATGTTCCACAGCAGACTATTCTTGCAGAAAAGACTGCTGACTGTGAGACAACACTTTTTATTTTTCTAGAAAACATAGTTCACTTTGTGAAAGCACACTGTTCGTATAGAAAACGCGGTCGACTGTGTCACAACAAATTTTACTCACAGAAAATTTGACTGTCTCACAGCACACTTTTCTTAAAAAAACTGTACTGTGTCACAACATACTATTTCTTAAAAAAAAGTTAACTATGTCACAACAAACACTTTACTTAAAATAGTCGACTAAGTTACAACACACTTTTCTAACGCAAACATCCACTGTGTCACAGCACACTTTTATCATGCTTTCACTACCATAATTTTATTCCATTTAGTCCGATGAAATGCATTGATCTAATGACTTTCGACATCTACTCTAGTAATTGTTGTTAATACAACTTGCACAATTTTTATGCACTTTAAGCGATTAGAATTTATTTTCTATTGTTAGACTCATACGTTTACACAACTCACGTTAAGTGTTTTTGAACGTCTGACAAGCACACAACATTCAGTGGAAGGAGGAAAAAATGCAACTATAATAAAATAAAACCAATTGCTGCGACATCCAATAATGACCCCGCAGACAAGAACATGACATCAAAGCTAAACGGTGGATTGCAGGCAACCAAGCTAGCAAAATGGAAGGACAAAATAGAAGCACTAAGAAAAAATAGACCAGGTACACATCATCGTAAAAACAGAACCTTAAAGTATTTAGATGTATTACAGATAGGACATACATTAATAAACTATATTAAAGTTGAATAAATAAACAATTAGAAATGTAATTTATCTCTAGCAGTTCGGTTAACAGCAAATTTAATTGCTGGACAAACAGTTTTAGGTAATACTGGACTTTCAATGTCAGTAATCTTATTAAGATTATTGATTATTACCCAAATTATTTCTTTAGTCCTAGAATCAATCTTATAAATTTTTTGTTCTTCGAACTTACGTAGTGTAAGTGTATCTCAGTAAATTGCAAGAAAGAATCAAGGAAAAAGTTTAATAAAAAAAATTATCGACTAAATTAACAACACTGAGTGGAAATGACTAAATACATAAAATTTAATTGCGATTATTCAACAACTAAAGAATAATTTACTCTTTCATATATCTGGTCTTTAGCCAACAAACAAAATGCATTAACGTTAACAATTTAAACCAAACAAAACAGAAATAGAAGCAACAACAATCATGTTAGCAGGCGTTAAGCATATAAAATATATACATATATGTATGTTATAGTTAACGTTCGAATATCGAGCCATAACCGCCAAAAAAAAAAGAGCTTAACCGACAAATTTCTTGGACCTCGTTTTTTTTTGCAAAAATTGATTATCTACGTTCGTAAACAATTTAATTTCGTCAAAAAATTGAGATCGAAAATTATGTCGCTTAAGCTTCTTTGGCGGCTATGGCACTATGCAATATAACTGTTTTAAAAAAATTTTTACGTATACGTATTATGTATAAATATCAAATACTTACCTCTCAAAAAGATATGCATACGAAGTTATTCAAGAATTACACCTAAAGTATTTTTTTAAAAAATTCCGTTAACACTTTGGCAAAAAAAAAAACTCCGGCTTAAAGATTGCTTTAGCTCCAACAATAGTTTATGAATGCTGGTGTAAGCTTAACTCAACTCTATGATAAAGCTACACTGAAAGGAAAATCATTCATTCAGTGAATGATATAGTTTCATTAAATGTTCTGCATTATATTAATGAAACTTTTCATTAATACAATGAATAATTACATTGTATGCACGAAATCTTTCAATATCTGCTCTTCATGTGTTCTTCATAGTTCATTGTATTAATGAAAATCGTTACATTATTTAAATGAATTTTCTTTTTAGCAAATTTTGGGGTAAATATTAGTAAGTTCCACAAATTGTATCTTCTTACTGTATACAGTTTGTAAAACACAAATAAATCAAAAGTTATTTTGTTAAAAAATATTTTCTATTTCTTATTTTTCTAATCCATTTTTATTTCAAAGCAGTATGGTCGTCATAAATGCAATGAAATCATTTCAGTTATACAATGTAATATTCTTCATTGTATAGCAGATGTCTCTCTCTTTCTCTTTTTTTTATCCATTCACGTCCCTCACCTCTATATAAATACAAGAAGGTTGTGCCAAACATCTTATAAAGATGCTTGTTTTGTTAAGATTTTTGTTTGATTCTTTTAAACTTATGTTTGTGTATTGTTATTCTCAACAACATATCAAGAGTTTTACTATAAACATATAAGTTTTTCGGCTTATTTAAAACATTCACCCTTATTCTAATTGTCGGCATCGACGTCACTTTAACACAATACCAAAAAATTGGGACTTGTGTACCCGTTGTCGAAAACAACTGACTCCTGTTGGAAGATTTATGCTATTTTGTAGACCTCAAGGAACGGAAATAGATTGTCAGTTGCACAAAATTGTTCTTGAGAGCGAGTACACACGCCCCAATTTTTTGGTATTGTGTTAAAGTGACGTCGATGCCGACAACTGGAATAAGGGTGATTATTTGGGTTGAACTTTACTGATGAGTTCCTTAAATTTTAAATGTTTTACGTTAATAAATACATACATATGCGCATATATTAAGTACATAAGTATTTGTATATATTAAATTAAATATTAATAAAAAAAAATTCTATATATCTTTTATTAAGTAAATGGTTTGGAAGGGATTATATTTCATTATATTTATGAAATTTTCTTTATATTAATGAATAAATTTCATTTATAGTATGTAAAAACTTCATTAAATCAATGAAACAAGTACATTATATTCATGAAAAAGTTTCATTGAACTAATGAAATAGTTTCATTCTATTTATGACATAGCCGCCAAAATTAAGTTCATAAATACAATGAATCATTCTTCATCGATCCAATGAAGGGCTTCATTAGCTGACTTTTAATGAAACATTTCATTAATACAATGAAGAATTTCATTGTCTGAATGAAGGTTTTCCTTTCAGTGTATTATATGACACGAGATATATAATAACTTTCACCTATTAGTCTTATTTTCGAATACACAACTGTTTTTACGATTGTGTCCTTATGTATGTATCAAAGAACGACAAAATTATCGCTTAAGTACTCTGCCGTTAAACAAATATGAATGCATACAGCTTAAAAAACGCTAATATGTAAACACGCATTAATTTTAAACCGAATAATAATAAGAATACAACTAAAATTTATAGACCGTATGAATATGTAAAAATACTCTGACTATTAATGGGCTACACATGCGTATTTACTGGGCTATTTTATTAACACATACACATAAAACTTCTTTTCAAACAGCCACACACACACACACTTACACATTTTCCATTCTATTTTATATACACAAATGTATGCACACGGTGGTGAATGATGAATAAATATCCCGAATATCAGCGTATATTTTTTTGTCCGATTAAGTATTTATAGCCTGAGTATAAACATACTCACTGTTTAAGTACGAGAGAGAGAGTCAATGGACTTGATAATCATGTGCCTTTTTGTTTTTAGTTGTAGCGTATTTAAGTCTTTCTCTTAGAAGAAGTAGAGATGTTCTTGTATGTTGGAATCGGCAATATTCCTAGTTGCTTGAGTGAAAATATGTGAGAGTATGAACTGTTTTCGCTATAATTATGATTATTAGTTATTTAAATTAAGATTATTCAGTTATGCAGATTTTTCTGAATACTCGTTGTCATTCTCTGGTATGTATGCGCGTGTGTATGAGTATATGAGTGTATTTGTGTATGTTTTTAGGCCTCATATAACTTAAGAATAGCTTAACCGATCTGAAAAAAAATTAAATTATATATTTACCTCACTTTCGTGATATAATTAACTGATGCTTTACCGAGATTTTGATAATTTTCGTAAGTAAAGTTTTCGAAAGCGGCCCTATGTTCCACTGGGAATTAAAGGACTATATAAAGGGTGTTTTTTATTGAGGTATAGAACTTTAAGTTGGCATCACTTTTTTAACTGGCGGCCATTTTGTCAGCTGTCAAGTGATTAATATTTAGTTTGGTTTGCCATTTCATCATGAACAGGTTGACAAAAGAACAACGCTTGCAAATCGTGCAAATTTATTTCGAAAATAATGGTTCAGTTCGCGAAGTTTACCGCAAGCTACGTCCATTTTATGGTCGACATAATCGTCCATCAGAGCAATTAATTCGGTTAACCATGGATCGTTTTCGCACTACGTTTACTCTATGTGATAATACGCATCCGCAGAGACGTCGAACAGTGCGCACCGAAGAAACAATTGCCGCTGTAGAGCAAAGTGTTGAAGAGGACCCGAATGAATCGATTCGCCACCGTGCACAGCAATTGGAGCCGACTAACCGACTATTTTGTTCCCGAATTGGATATCATGAATGTGGATGAGTTGTGGTTCCAACAAGACGGCGCTACATGCCACACAGCGCACGTCACAATCGATTTATTGAAGGAAACATTCGATGTGCGCATAATTTCGCGGAATGGACCTGTCAATTGGCCACCAAGATCGTGTGATTTGACACCATTGGATTATTTTCTTTGGGGATATGTGAAGTCGCTCGCCTACGCCAACAAACCAGAAACGTTAGGGGACTAGGAAGCCAACATTCGTGGCGTTATTGCCAACATACGGCCCCATATGCTCGAAAAAGTAGTTGAAAATTGGACCTGTAGAATTGGCTTTATTCGAGCCAGCCGCGGCGGCCACATGCCCGAAATCATATTTAAACATTAATGGCATAAAATTATCCTTCCAATAAAGCCAAATTCATGGACATTAAAACGATTTTCTTGTGTTTTATTTCAATTCAAAGTTCTATACCTCTTAAAAAAACACCCTATATATAAATATAAAGTTTTCGAAAAAAATTTAATCCAAATTCTATTCTGCTATAAAACTAAAAAGACATCGTCGACTACTGCAAATGTAGTTTACGAGATCGCGAGATATTTCTGCGGAGAGTTTTCGAAAAAATGGCTTCCTTTTAATACTACCAAATGCTCTCTTCCAACAAATTTTTATTACTATTTTAGCTGTTTGGTCTTGAGAAACTGTGTGGTATACTGGAAACTTGATTCAAATTGGTTAAATAGCTCGAGAGATCGTTATATTTATTTAAAAAAAAAAATATTTCTCCAAAAAGCTCTAGATTTCTCATCGTTTTGGGCTTAAAATTAGCAAAAAGTTCCAGAGATGGACTGCAAGGTCAACCGTATTCCATATTCTTTTGATTGTAATTTATTCCAACAAATTTTGGATACTTTATTCAACTCCTGTAAATAACGGCTTTGATACGTTATTTTGCATATTTAAACAAATCCCTATTCTATATTTTAATTATTTCTTAAACGTTGATTTCTTTCCTGCTGTAAAATTTTCGAAACTTTAGATACAGCCGTTTGCATTTTCTGTAACGATATGTAGATGTGCGTGTAAACATAAGGGTACGTACATATTACTCTTTGTAACTTTATGATATTTAACAAAAAAAATAAATAAAACTAGGTCAATGCAAATTCGCAATAAAGTTCGAGTTTGTAATACAACTACAAACCACCACAACCACCGCAACCATCACAGTTCATTCTAAATATTTCAAATGAATACAGCGTTATACCACTTTGGCGTACTGCTGCTATTGCTGTTGCTCTTGTTATTGCAACATGGTGTATGCTATGAATTGTTCATTACTTATAAATGGTGTTTATTGTGTTAGTGTTTATTTAATTTTTTGGTTTCTGTATTTTGTTTTAAATATTTTATGGGCATAAAATGTGCGACTTGTTTTTCAATCGCACAAATTTAACGTGGGGCTGGTAGTAACTTAACTCTCACGATCATGGACGTTCACAAAAATTTTTATTCTTGCACGTTGATATACAATTCTGGATACGTTCATTAGAATTTAAAGGAACATAATTTGATTAACTCAGATTAGAGGAATCATTTATCTGTTTCTAGAGTTTATATCAGAATTTATTATTTTATTATTATTATTCAACATTCACTCCAGTAAAGTGAGCGGTGCCCATCTCTGGTTGTAAAAAGCACCTATTTGAAGTATGAAAAAATTAGCAATGAACCACATAGCTGATTTTCATTTTGGGTTTTGTTTTCATATTTTAAATTTCTCAAATCGCCAAGCTATTAAAAATCCTTACTGATATCTGTCAGAGAAAAACGAAAATACATACATATCTGTGGCAAAAAGGAAAAAGTGCTTAAGTCGAGATAAGCTGATTTTGAGTTAATGGTACCTCCGTAATCTGCATATTTGAAACTACCCCTGGTCAAAATCTTAATCAATTTGTGTGGTTTTTGAGGAAGTTATAGCACTATGACTTGGGACTTATCTTATTTATACTTCTAATCTCATTTGGAATAAAAGCTTAATTGAAATTATACTTTGGTGTATTTCAACTTAAATGTATTACTTATAGTGTGTAGAACGATGTTTGATTAAAAAAAATAAGTATAACTGAGAATTTCTCAAATTAACTGTAAAAGAAATAAATTTCTGAAATCGACTTGAACGCTTAAAAGTGCTCTCCTGCAAAACAGTAAAATATAACAATTTGCCACCTAGATCTTGGGCTGCGTGAAATATAAAGTCTATGCTAATTGCCCAAAACCGACTCAAGAACCCGAGTATGGTATTGATGAAATTATCGAGGAAGATACTTTACTTCTTCGGGCATCAAAGAGTTGGCGAAATGAAAAAAGAAGAACATATTTGTAAATTTTTATATTAATACCAAATTAATAGTCTCGGCTTAAATAACAAAGATGATTTATCCAATCATATATATGTATATCGTTACCTTAATATAGAAAGGCCCTAGCTCGTTATTTTTTTGAATTCGAGTTTTTTGTATATTTCGAGAGAAGAACAGCTAATTTATCCAAAAATGCAAAAATCTCGATTTCTAAAAAAATAATGAGTTAGGACCTTTCTACATTATTTTCAATAGTTAAGTAAATATTGTGAATTTTGACATTAATGTACTAATTTAGCTTAGTGAGTTACTCGGAAATAAATTCGAGGGTTCGTCCCAAAAATTCATTGCGCTTTACATGAAACACATTTTTCCTCTGTGCTGTAGTGTACAACAATATTAAAATGCTTGTACTTGTAACAGGGTGTTTACAGCCTGCTACGTATGTTTGTATGTGTGTCCTCGTACATCCTTGTATATAACTTAAATAAAATAAAAATTCATACTTTTAATATTTTATTTATTTATGACCATATATTTTTCAAAATATTTTTTTTTGTTAACTTTTTAGTAGCCGCTTCTGTTTTAACACAAATGTGTTTTACTTTTTTTTTATATAAACATGCATATTTATGTATTTACGTATGTATGCAATACACTCGTCGTTGTAAGTTAAAAGTTTTTAGCAAAATTGTAAAAAAAAATCAAAAGGAAAATATAAATAACATGAAAAATATAATTTATTCATTGTTTATTATTCAAACTTGTTGAGGGAATTAAAATGTACAAAGAGTAATATACAATGTGTAACTGCACATGCGGAAAATATATATTCGGTTTTACTATGCCGCAACTGTAATGCAAAAGGGCTGCGTCACACCTAATTTAAATCAGTACATACAATTTGATATGTATTTGAATTATTAGCTAGTTTTAATAATAACGTTCCCTTATCTAGTCAAATCATAGAAATTTTTTTAATAAATAGTAAACAAAAAGAAGAAGTTAAGGCAATTCCTTAAAAAAAATCCTCAAATTGCCAAAATGCCCTTTTTCAGTTTTCTTTTACTCGAATCTAAACGCGAATTCTTTTTGCGCTTATGCCTTAAAATTTATATTTGAATAACAAAATGCCTAACTATCAGAGTCTGGCTATCGCTATAAAAAAATGTATGAAATAGTTTTTTCTAGAAATAAACTTTGTGATATAAGCTTTCAGAAAATTATAGAAACTTTTTCTTAAGCTATGTGTATAAAATTTAATCAAAATCAGATACTGCCTTAAGAAAATAAATATCCACTTTTAATGCTTTTATTTCAATCTCACTTTAATAATTTTGCGTTTTAGCTCCGCTTAAAGGTAAAAAGAAACGGAGTTGAAATTTTGGAAACATCCAAGAAAAAAACAGGAAGTTTTTAAATAAAGAAGCAAATTATGACCTTTGATATCGAGATAAATTTTAAAACATATCAATAGAATTTAAGTAGGAAGAAATATTTTGAAATCTCGTTCTTTTTTCAAGGACAGAAACTTCATACTTGAACAATTGCCAAAATCAAATTTTCAATTACTAAAAACAATTGTAATTTTTGGAATTGATACAAATTTGACTTAATTACACTCTCCAACGCATACAAAAAATAACAATGTTCCATCAGCTGATTCTCATAAAGGGGACTAAATTAAGGTATACCACGTTTTAAAAAATTACATCTGAAATCCATTTTACGACCTATTTAAAGTTGCACCCTTTTGTGGTAAAAAAATTTTGAAAATCGTTTGATACATTTATTGGGAACATTACAAGCAACATATTAAAAGCCGTATTCATAAAAAAAAGTTGATTGATGTTTAAAATTCATATTAGTTAAAAAACATTTTAAGGCCAAATATCGTTTTTTAAATATTGGTATTCATAATCAGTATTTTAACTAAAAATCAATTAACTTGATTTTTTTTAAATATCGTGGCTACTCTGTATCCTTTATTTGTCACTTGCATATTAGTTCTGCAAAACAACGATTGTTAATTCACAAAGGACTCGTGTCTACATATATTTGTTTATTTGTCGCTTTTCAGAGAAATATTGTTTCTATAAAATAAAAGATGTGTTCCAACTTGTATTTGATAAAAAAATAAAAAAATTTCATAACAAATCTTTGTTAAAAGTGCTTTTTTATATGATTTATTTTATTGTAGATTAAGAAGCACTAGAATAACGAGCTTTATTTTGTTTGTTCTGAGTGTTTATACATCACTAGTTAATTTTCAACAATTGTAATATTTTTTTTAACACTTAAAATGAGAAAATAATGACTCGGAATGGAAACTTGATCACTCCTTTTCTTTTAAATATTCTTTTGGAGTCTATTTGATATTTCGGCAATAGTTTCAATAAAATAAATTACATTGTTTTCTTCTAAATATCACTAGCATATACACACATACATAAGTACATGCATACACACATACAGGCAGATTTAAAAATGTAAACAAAAACGAAGCAAAATTATAACAACGTCATCTTAAAATTGATTTAAACATGGGTGCAATCAATTTTAAAATTTGCTGATTTACGCAAGGTTTAAAAAACGTTTTTTAAGCTAAAATTCTATTATGAATACAATTTTAGCGAATTTTGCTTAAACAACATTTGAAATGCTGTTTAAAATTTTTATGAATACGGCTGTAACCCTCTAACTCTTTCATAAATGGGCCTCATTAATTTTTTTTGAAAAAAAAAATCACCTTCAAAATAGGAATGTATGTAATGTAATTGAAAAATCTGCAAAAATATTTGTCATAAAATTATACTGCGGGTCTCAGAACACATTTAAGTCAAAAGTTTAATTTTAATACCAGAAATAACCAAAAATAAAAAAAATTATTGTCAAATTATTCGAATTGTTTTTTTTCAAAGTTGCCAACTAGAGATGAGCGATATTTCGAAACCTGTCACTTTTTCACAGCGATTGAAAAATCACTTGGAAATATAGAACTTTCATACAAACTGTGATTGTTCTTGTATGCTCACTTTACAGTAAATAAAGCTACCACATTAATTTTTTTAAACCTTCACCTTTTGTCGAAAAAAAAACGTCAAATCGTCTTTTCTGGCCACTACGTACAACTATCAAATTTTTTGTTTGCAATTTTATTATCTCTCTACCTCTTATACGACAATTCTCAATATTTTATTGCGAATTGTTTTCTTGTCGCTCTTCTTGTTAAAGCAGACGAGACGAAATGTGTTAAACCGTGGTCACAGTCACTATTTAATTTCACTGCCGCTTTTCTTATTAGATTTTCTTAAAATAAGAGAACTGGTACAAATAAAATTTTGCTAAACTGTGATCCCAGTCACAGTTTAAAAAGAACAGCGATTTAGAAATCACGTTCGCAAGGAGCAACATTATTAAACAATCACAGTATTGCTCATCAGAATTTCTTGACAAATATTTTCGCAGAATATTTCAATTAACTATATCTCTGTTTTCAAAGTGAGTTTTGTGTTTCTTCAAAAACAAAATTAAAAACTACCCATTTCCAGAAGAGTTAGAAGGTTAATGTATTGTTTTTTCGAATTATCACCGTTAATTTAAAAAAATTAAAAAAATCAATTAAAAATTTAATTGAGTTTATTAAACTTTTGTTTAAAAAGTTCATAGCTCAACAGCTCAATTTAAAATTAAATTCAGTCAAAATTAATCTTTTGTTTGAAAATTTAATTATTAAGTGCCTGTTTCATGATATCGAAAGAAAACTTTCGACTTACAAGTCTTCTTTATATTTTATAGTTGTTTGCAATATAAATTTTCAATCAAAGGTGTTCCTTGATTTGAAAAAAAAATACTTATTTCGGTGTAAGCCTTCCTTTAAATTTTATATTATATTTTCTATTTAAAATTCACTTTTCGATCATTTTATTCATATGGACTCTTTGTTTATCACTTGCATCATCTATCTGCAACGCCCATAATGTCTACACTAATGACAAACCATTCATCAAACTCCTTGGTACTTTTTTATTAAATTTTCTTTAAACGATTATATCAGAAAGGCAAAAAAGTAAAACTTTTAAAATTATTTCTCTTTCATATTGTTAAAAAAAATGAAAATTAACAGATGGAAGACGAAATAAAAAATAAGTCAAGAAAAAGTTTATTTTCTTTTAACTTTCTTGTATTTTGCCAACTCAGCAAAACAAATAAACAAATATATAAAATGAAAAGTTATCATTTCATTTGTAAATTTTAATTAAGATTTAATTGTCGCTGACCTTTCATTGTCATGGCCTTGGGCTGTTGTGTGCTCAGGAGTTTGTTAATTACATTTCAAATATTATTTAAGAAATGATAATTATTATTTTGGTAAAAGTTAAATGAGTTGAAAAAAGTAAAATACCTTTCGTTGTCAGACACATTTGAGTCAAATATTGTATATTAGTCATTTCAGTTTGCAACGTGATAATTTAATTCTGCCAGCGAGTGCTCTTAACATTTTAACATGGATGGATTATACATAGCGATAAAAGTTTATTTGATGCGCTATAAAAAATAGTCATAAAAATTAAAATATTAAATGACTTTATCAGGGCAAATTTTAAAGAAATAAATATTAAAATACCAGTTTATTTTTGTAATATATGTATGAAATTTTAAATAAGTTAATTATACTAGAATTAATAGATTTTTTATGTTAACAAAAAAATGCTTTTAATATTAATTTAGAAAAGAAATTACCTTGAGTTTTTGAAGAAATATGTGAGTTGTGTTTTGAAGTAGAGGTAGTGGTCTCCAATTCTTTCAAAAAAAACCAACTCCAATTTTAGTACGGTATTGACATCTTCTTTTTATCCGACTGCGCAACGCATATATGTATGGGTGTTCCTTTGCGATACCTACATCAATTGATTTAGTCCTGGGAGTGTAACTAAATATATGATAGTAGTCAAAACGCAATATGGCGGCCAACAGATGCTATTTTGTAGATACGAATAAAAATAAAAAGTCGGCCAACTATATCAAAATGGGTATCATTAGACAGGTATTTTAAAATCATCTTTAGGTTCCTCTTATGATTTTTCATTTCAAATGACCATTTATCATATTTAATGGTTCAAAGTAGGTCGCAGTCGGAATTTATGTATGAAATTTGAAATAAGTTAAGTTAGAATTAATAGATTTTTTATGTCAACAAAAAAAAAACTATTAATTTTAATTTAATATTAATTTAGAAAAGAAATTACCTTATGTTTTAAAGTGGAATAAGATCACTTCTTTCGAAAAAAAAACTACTACTAGAAAGCAGATCCTGTACCAAGACGAGAGAATGATAGAAGTATGGTTTTAAGTACTTTTTGAGTATTGGCGGTCAAACAACTATGAATTCGTTCAGCTAAAAATAAAAACAAACACGATCGCATACAAACACATGCATTAATTTTAAACCGAATATGTATACGAATCCAACAACTATTTTTATACGCATTTTTTAAATAATTATTATGTATAGACTGTGTGAGCTACAGTCATATGCTTGGGTATAAGAATACTCTGACATACATACATACATATGAGGAGTCGCAGAACAAAACATGCTATTTTCATTCTTTTAGAAAATGTTTTTTTGATGTATTTGCATTAATTTAGTTAAGTTCTATTAGAAAAAATCTTATTTGCATAATATTTCTTCCGTTCTCATAGAAAAATTTGGTCTTTTAAAAATTGCTGCGGAACAAAACGTGTTATTTTTCTTTTATTTTAACAAAACGTAGTTTTTTATAACAATTTATTTATGTTTGTTTCATTATAACTAGAGATGAGAAAATTTCATGATTTTTTCAAATCACGCATGATTATCGCATGAGCGAGCGTGCATAATAATTCTCGAACACATCTCTAACAGTAATTTTCGGAGAATGACTTATTTTATATAAATAATATTAATACTATACAATAGTTTGATTATTATCTGGTATTTGAAGGTTATTATATATAACATAAGAGCCTAAAAAATATAGTTTAAAGATGGAAGATAAATACTGGAACACGAAAGAAGTATAAATTAAAAATCTTAACAGTTTTAAATATGTATATTGAGTTATTATTAAAGATTTTGTTTTAAATGTGTAAATATATTTCGAATATACGAGATTTCCATATCGAAAATACGCATATTAAAACGTTCTTTTTGCATTTTATTTGAAACAAAACGTACATTTTTTGGTTTTATTTTAACAAAACGTGCTATTTGCATATTAAAAGTCCATTGATTCCGTACATCGGTAACATTTATTGCTGCGAATTGTTGTGGTCTGATGCATTTTATAATAAGGAAGAAACTTGTTATATATTCTGAGTTTATGCTATGAAATAATCAGGTTATTTCAGGTTTATGCTATGAAATAATCTTTGATTTTCCAACATTTTGAAATAATCGAAAAGGCACGTTTTGTTCTGCGACTCCTCATATTTAGTTTACACATACATACACATAAATCATATTTTCAAACAGCCACACATACACCCACACATTTTCAGTTCCATTTTATATACACAATGGTGAATGATGAATAAATATCCCGAGTATCATCCAAGTTGTTTGAGAGAAAATATGTGAGCATACGAACTGTTAGCGCTACAATTAGAATTATGCGCAATTCCTAAATTCAGACTATTTACTTATGTATATTTATTTCAGCGAAAAGCATTGTCTAAGGTTTAATACGTCAGTAGAACTGATGAGACAAAGTCTATAGTGAATCAGTACTGTTTTAGTATTGACACTTCCTACACGGATATAATCTTAAGTCATCCCTAAAAAACCTAAAAATTAATTTTGTTCGCTTCGAAAATTTGACAGTGACGACCAGAAATATTCAGGTATGTGATGGAAAACGATCGTTTTCAAAACGATTTCAAGACAATCGTTTTGAAAAGGTGTGATGAATTCCGATAGATCTTGAGCATAATTTTTGAGCTTATCTTAAACTACTGACTTCTGAAAAGCACACTAGAAGACAAAACATAAATCAAGTATTGGAACTATAAAAAGAAATTTATGAAAAATGTCTGGAAAGACTATTAAAAACAAGTTTTAAAATTATTGACAAAACGACTATAAGAAACATATCACACCTTTTATCGTTTTCAAATTGTTTTTGTGTCTAAATCGTTTTTCATCACATACCTGATTGTTTGCAGAGTATGAACTTTCATAATTATTTTCCAAGCGAATGCTCAAGGACAATCAAAATTATACTTTTAATGTATGAGATTAAAAAGTTCATCCATATAATTTTCTCATCCGCATAATTGTTATTGTCTTTTCATATTTTATTTGCTCTCTCGAATATTAATATATTCAGAGTCTTTAATTCAATTTGGCGCCATTACTCATTTGTGCCCTTAAAAACTATTAGGAAAATAGTTACAATTACAAACAAACAACGAAAACATTATATAGAAAAACGCACAAACATATCTTCCAGTTCGTTTGAAATTGTTTCAGCATATATATCATAGATTTATTTGCTTTCATTGCTAGATGTATAAATCTAAAATCTCAAGCACAAATAAGAAAAAAAAAAATTAACTAATAACTTTAACATATTTCTTTAAGGATTTATGTATGTCATTGATGCAATTTTGTTCAACTGTCATCTTGAGCTGTCACATTTGTGTTTTAAATAATGACACTTTTTTAAAGTTCCTTCAATACACAATAACATATAAAACCATGAGATGAAATGTGACGACATTACTTTTTCATTTATTACCCTCAATATAAGAAAAAAGAAAAAAATATTGTGAAAGAATAATCAACGAAATGTATATAAAGGACAACTTTCCTGATTAAATTTATCTACTAATCAGGCTTGCGGTATTAACACTTTTAATGCTGAGCTAGGCAAGTTTCTTTCGTCTTAGGCAGGTGAACAAAAACGAACTGCTACTTGGAAACTTTTTCACAAACACTTTTATTACTAGGGTGGTCCCAAAACTGGCAGGCCTTAGAGAGAAAACACAACAAATTTGTGATAAATTTTCTTTATTTCTCGAAACAATTTCTTTTTAGCTTCGATAGACTTTTTTATGACATTTTTTTTTAACAAACATGTTTTTGAAACTGATTTTAAATTTGATTATTTATTAATATATATACATATCGAGTCATAACCGCACAAAAAGCTTAAGTAATAAAAACAAAACTTTACAGGAGAAGGTTTTTTTAATTATCTTCGCTGTTATTTCATTGAATTTTGGTATTTAGGTGTTAATATGCTAAATATAAGTAACGCAACGAATTTTAAGTAAATATTACTATGATAACGGTATTTTTTGTCCCTTTAGCTTTTTTTTTTTTTTTTTGTTGTCTAACTGACAACCTAATGTGTATATTTTTGTGTTGGTTAAGCTAAAAAAAAATTAAAAAGAAGTAAATATCAGTTTTTTACGTAAACTTGTCTCCAAATTGCTTAATTATTGGCTTCTTGATCGGCTCCAGGTAGTGAATCTTCTATAGACTTATGACTTCTCAAATTAAAGAGTTCGCTATTAAATTTTTGTGCATAGTTTTACTGATAGAAAGAATTTTCAAGTCCATATACTCTGTGAATAAATTTTTAATAAATTGCTACGTACCTAAACTGAACTTGCGAATATCTCAGTGTTTTTGCCTGGATCGCGTAATCAAATTTAAATCATTATAAACTGTTTCAGAGTTATCAAAATAACCATATTTAAGACATATGGATGATTTTTCTTTTCAAGTTTGGAAACATAGCCTTTAAAACAATGGTAACTCACTTCAATACAATCATATTTTTTGGATTAGGTGTTGAGTTGAAAAATGGGCTTTATCGTGATTCGTGTATTTCGACTTCGACTAAAAAAATTTGGTTCTAGATTAAAAAATACGTTATTTATGTACTTTTATTTTTTTGTAGAAAGAATTCTAATGATATGCTCGTGGATTTACATAATATTTGTATATAAGTATGTATATACGCAGATTTTTTTGCACGAAAATATGGTTTCCTCTATCGTCTATATATACAGATCTAACCTTATCAAATAATGAAAACGAATTATAACTATTGCTACCCAATTTTTATCGAGAGCCGTTGAAAAAAGTCTGTCCGAAAAAACTTGGTTTCATCCCATTAAGGGACTGTCATAGGCCATATTTAGGGGAAAATTATGTAGAAGAAAGATGTTGCGGTATTTGTTCTAAACAAAAATGGTTATAAAAAATTTTCCAAAACTCGCCGCACTTAAAAGTTATGGTGCCAACAGTGTTTATAGCCAGGATAGGTTATTTTTTAGGTGAAAAGTGCAATGCGCATGGCCGGTAGGTGCGCGAGATATCAGTGCAATTTTTAGACACGTGATTTTTTTGGCCAGTCTATCAGAAACTGCCGGTGGAGCGAATAATATAAATACGTTGGGCAATTTGGGTGGTCAAATGTGTATTTAAGTTTTTTAGATGTGAGTGTGTGCTATCAGAATAGGCTGTTCCATGTTGAAGTCGTCTGTAGTTAATTATTTAAAAAATAGAAAAATATTAACAATGCAAAAAATGCAAAATAAATTATTCAACTATTGCTAATATCGAAAATAAAATATTTGAATCAAGTTGGTTAGTCGAAAAATTGCTGTCACAAAAACTGTAAACAAAAAATAATTTTTATTTAAGCTTAAATTGTTTTTGCTATAAAATTGAAACGGTATATCCTATGGTTGTAAAATTTTGACATATAATGACAATGATAACAACTTAATGATTTTTATAAAAAACCGCATTTCGAAAATCATGTTGGTTAAGCTTATTTGGCGGTAATGGCTCGATATGTACATATATTGCTGGTTTGAGGAATATATAATACATTATAGAAAATTTATTATTTGACATATTGTCAGAAGTGTACATAAAATAATTCAAATTTATTTGCTGGTAGTTTAGCATGTCTATATACGTATTTCATTGGCGCTTCAACCAAATCATTAGTAGACTTTAACCACGAAGCGAATCAAGCTCAGCTTTAAGATGGGCTGAGCCAAAGCGAATCAGGTGATCTCGATTCACTAGCTGATGATCAGCTGTTAATTTTTCTTGTGTCAAGTCAAAGCAAAACATTCGGAAATTTTCTGACAGCAGGAAATTTTACACTAACAAATATGCAAGGCGAATATGCAGATTTACAAATCGAGACCACCTGGTATCAATTTGCCTTGACTTGGACTAATACTTTTCAACTAAATGTATTGACTAGCACACAATAAAATACAAAAAGAACGTTAAAAAAAATAAACAGCATGGTGCCTTGAAACTTTTTTTTAAAAGGTTGCCATATTTCACTAAAGTAATTTTTTTAAACTAGTGCCACCATCTAAACGTCATATATGTATATCTTTCTGCTCTGTGTTCATCGAATCAAAACTGATTCAGGCATCGGCATTAAAATTTAGAACACAACTCAAATTAATTTCATGACGTCATATTAAGACGTTTTATTCAAGTACGTTAGGTTAGGTTAGGCAGGAGTGGCAGTCAGAAACCCGGACTCACTTAGACCGTTTTGGCCCATTGTTTTATTGAAGCAAAAAATCTTGAATTTTTATAAATCTCCTTATACATCTTCAAGCTAATTTTAATCCAAGCTCATTAAAAGCAACATCCTCAAGATTTTAACAAGATTTTACAAAACTACAACATATTTAGCGAAAACATCTAAATTTGAATTTTAATAAAAATATTTTTTGCTTGGAGTATAAAAAATAACAATTTGTACTTTTAATGTTGCCCATACAGAAATGCTGTAAAAGTCAAAATACACAAAAATATTTACTTAACTAATCGATGCCAAAAGTAATAAAATGTTCTTAAATGGTTAAATACACACATACATACATACATACATACATATATTATCTCCGTCTCCGTACGATGCCCAAAAAAGACCCCTACAATTGCATACTTGCGTTTTCCCTAGTTATCACTTATTTATTTAAGATATACTCGCAACTTTAGCAGATTTTAAACGAGTATATGTACGAGTAATAAAAATTATGGAGGGAACTCGTCAGACCTTACTTATTCTTTTAATAGCAATAAAAAAAGGCTATAAAAATATATACAAAGAAATATTGATGTGTATTAAATAAATACCCGGAAAATTTAATGCAAACTTAAGCATATATTTGCGGTCACAAGATCCAACATATGTTGGTTCTTGTATAATAAAAACGTTCACAAAATAAATGCTTGAATAATTCAATGTCAAATGAAATTTAGAAACATTACTCAAACTTTAACAGCTCTTTTATTTATATTTATCTTGATTATTGTCTAACCTAAAAATTGGCAAAACATTAAAAATTTATAATTAGCTGTTCAACCAAAAATCAAGTGAAATTTCTTATCTATCTTTAGCTTAATTCAAAAAATTCTTATTCATCTGTTTGTAAGATTTATCTTTTATTATTGGAAGTTGTGGCTTGAACGTGTTACTTTATATGCACCAGGCTGCTTAGCTTTATTATTTTTATTAGGTAACGAATTTCAAAATTTATTTGTTGGTGGTTTAGCATGTCTATGTGCATTTCGTTGCAACTAAACAACACTTCAGTTGACTTTAACCACTATTCAAATAAGCTTCGTTTAGATGAACTTTCAATAAGTTATTGAGAATTACAAATATAGGATCACAGTAGGCTAAGTAACTTTTTCAAAAACAACTAATAATATTATTCAGCATTTCGTCGCCTCAGAATTGGTTTAGCCCATACGCTACAAAGTTGGAGTGGAGAAAAACGGTAAAGAAGGTTTACATGAAGTTTACTCAAAATATACCCGATAGATTTTTTGTATTTGCAGCACTGCTTCCGACGCATGTTTGGAAAAAATGTGTAAATTTTAGTGAACTTACATAAATAAAGTTGGAAGTTAACATTACTTTCTTGTAAAAGTAAAAATACGTTTTGTGCCGCATTCACCAATTTTCTTAATTTATTTTCAAAAAGTAGATTTTTGTGCTCCATACGTATACTTTACTGCTGTGAATTGAGAATTTTGTTGTTTTGTTTATTTTTCTTGCTGTCAAGAGAAATAAGTCGATCGCTTGACGCCGACCAAAAAGCCGCCGCCGTAATATTTTTAACTATCGATCCGCTTACACACTTACACAAGAAAAACAAGTAATGGAAGTATATTTAATATAAAGAATGAAATTAAATAATATCTATTATACTCAAACATGCATAATTAAGGTTTCTTTTATTTTATTTTAGTGTTTAATAAGTTTATATTAAAATATTTAATCGGCGGCTGTGTCTGGGTGGTGATGTTTTTAACTTTGTTAACTTTACTTTGCATGTTTTTGTATGAAGAATTTGACGCAAACACCAAACTGTGCCATGCGCAACAAAACAATACTTATTAAACCTTAAAATAGTTTAAATGGAGCACAAATGATGCTAAATATCTCAAATATAAATATATATACCCTATACCTTACTCATTTTTTTAGAATGGTCGGTGGAGCAAACCAATAATGGGCTGACGAAATAATATTATTCAGCATGTGCTGCCTATTTAGTTTTTCTACTAACTTTTTACATCAATGACATCCTTTGGTTGTCATTAAATGTATTTAAAAGCCAAATTAAAAACAAAATATTCGGGCGTCATAATGAATGATAACTTCAAAATACCTGCCGAATAATACATTTTTGATATACTTCGACGACATTTGTTTTATTTATTTTTTTTTTTTTGTATGTACAAAATGTACATGCAGACGTACATACATGCATACATACATACGATGATAAATAAACACAATACCATTCTTTGTGTCGCGCATTCGGGTAAAAAGTTATTTGTTGATGATTTAGCATCAAATATTTCATTGGATTTATCAAGCAAAATTCTTTCAGTGTAAATCCTAAAAGTGCTCTGATGGGAAACTGCTAAATCAAAAAAAGTTTTTCCTCTTTGGGTGCATTCAAAAGACGTAGCTGTTGCGCAACCGTTGAGTATTTGTCTTAGAAACGCACAGTTGAGTAATTCCGCTCCACTCAACAGTTGATTATTTCGATACCTGTAGTCAACATGTTTGGCTCAGCATAAACAGCTGATCGAATAGAGCTTTGCCATTTATATGCTTTGTTAGGTGGTAGCAAATATTTGTTAAATTTTATATTACAAATGCGATGAAGTAGCGAAATAAAGATATAAAATTGAATTATATCCATCAAGCCGTTTCTAAGACGTAGTTGTTGGGGCCAACAGTTGCTAGCATTTGCACAACTGTTGAGCTCAACAGCTACGTCTTATGAATGCGCCCATTATCATAGATTATTATATTTTTTCCCTCGAAATAATTCCACTTCTCACCAAATTGCAATCGTGAATAATTTTTCACATGAAATTTTTTCCCTTGTTTTGATTCCCCTTATGGTGAATAATATTTTTCACTTGAATTTTTTCACTTTTCCCTTTGTTTTTTCACTTAATTTTTGCAGGCGAACTGAATTAAAAATTATAAATATTTATTTTTAAAGTTTTTAAAGTTTACTATTGTTAACAGTGTAAATCTCTTTGGTTCACACTAGGGATGCCAAACGGGAAATCCCGAACCCGGAAATCCCGAGATTTTCGGGATTTGGAAAATCCCGAATCCCGGGATTTGAAAAATTCAATCCCGGGATTTCATTTTCGGGATTTCTTAGCAATTTTTATATAAAAACTTTATAAATTCAAATTTTCGTTGATTTTAAGGTATTTTTTATAATATTTAAAAGTTCCATACAATTTTATACGTACAGTTTTAACAGTTTAATGACTATTGGTGACATATTTCTTATAAATTAACAACAAGAGCAAAATAAATAAACTACTTTCTTACGGTTATTTTCATCAAAGGTGCTACAATATATGTACACTTTAGAATTATTTTGAAAACAAAAGAAACATATTACCTTTGGAAGGGAAATAACATTTGAAAAATTCATAAGTTTGACAAATTTATTCCGTCTTATTCTATATTATGAGGGCAATTATAATTCAGATTCCACGAGAAATTTTTCCCGGGGAATAATTTCAAACAGTAGCAAATAATAGGGAAAACAAAGAAATCTAATTGGAAAAGGGAGAAATTTCTTGCGGAAATTTATTCATAATTGCAGTGTATGTCGACTCCACAACGATAAAAAAATTAGCACTTATCTACTTGTCGGTAACAATTGAGTACTATTGACACCTCCTTACAATTGGAGTAGAATACAATACAGGGCAAGTGAAAACTTTTTGTTGTCGGGTTGACGTAAAAGCGAGAAATATTTACATAATAATGCCTAAAAAACTGCTCGAGTGTGTATGTATGTTTTTTACATTGCAGTTCAAAATTATTTTGTTTTTTATTTAGACCGTTTAGGTCGTTTTTGATACAAACCTAAGATCAAACCCATTTAAATTACATGGATTTGATAAATAGTTTTAGTCAAAAACGACCGAATGAATGAGTTCCACTTAATTATAGTTGCATTCGAGTTGCAGAGTAGAAGGCCAGGGCACTAATAAACCATACTCCTCTTAGCGAACGTATGAATACATACATATGTGTGTATCTGTTGAACTTGTAGAAAAACAGCTTATGTATGAATTTAAAATGTTTCAGTAGAGCAAAAATGCTGTTCAAGTGCTTAGGCAAACTTTTCTTTGAAAGTAATTAATCGGATTTGATGAGAATAGTGTATACATTTCTTTTAATTTTTCGACATGTTCAGCCTTATTATCGTTGTCATAGTCGTAACGAAATCGATAAAAAAAATTAGATAATTCTTGGTATACATACATATGTAACAACCGTTATACTTGTTGTTGATCAATCGCAATTAAAAAAACGTTAGTAGATATATTTTTAACAAAACAATATTGTTTTTGCAACTTATTTATATGAAAGTGAATCTAAAAATTTTCGTAAGTCAACTTAAGCGGTAGTGCTAAAAGTCCAACGAACGATATGTATATTCGTTTTGGTTTAGATAATAGAAAAACATTTATATTGAAAACAAAAACAAGTTTTCATATTTAGTTATCGTTTTCACTATATATTCTCTAACATCAAATGTGATTAATCAACTTAAAAATAGATGAGAAAAATACTTTTGATTTTTATTTCATACTCGTATTAGAAAATTGTTCACTTTAAAGACAATTGCGAAATGATAAATTATGAACATAAAAGGTTTAAAATGCATTAAATTGTTATTAAAGAAATATTTATTTAAAAAAATAATTTATTTTACGAAAAATATTTAGATCCCGAAATCTCGAAAAACCCGTGATCCCGAAAAATTCCGGGATCCCGAAAATCCCGAGGTCCCGAAAATCCCGGAATTTTTGAGATCGGGATTACAAAATCCCGAATCCCATTGCACCTAGAATATTTAAAAACACAACTTTAAAGTTTAAAAAAAATTATTTGGAACCTTATATTTGTAAATTTCTATTTATTTAACTTGAATTTGTCTGATTTTCAATTAGTTTTTAAGCATTACAAATCTCATCTTCTTCCCTTTTTTACATTCACTGGGACTGATAGCAGGGGAAAATTTCACGGAAGATTCACAATAGCATATTTCCCTTCGCGGGGAATAAAAATTTCACATGAACAAATATTCCACTTGTTATTAGGGGTGATTATTATATTTTTTTAATTTTAAGAATTTTAAATAGTTCTTACATATAAAACGGCTAGCTGATGCCAACATTTTTAATCTCTATTGATTATTTCTTAAATGTAGCAAAATATATAAATTTTCAACTCCTAAAAACATTCATATATCTTCTTTGTAATAATTTATATTCACAACAAAATTTCTTGAAGGCTAAGAATATGACAGTAAAAAAAAACAGTATCGGGGCCAAGGGCATATAAAAAAATCACAAAATGTATAGGAATGTATTATAAGCTTTAAGGAACCAAAATGTTTTTATTTATAACATACATACATACAAATATTTTAAAATCAATTAAAATACAATTGATGCTCGAATTTAGTGGAACTTAAATATCCTTAACAAAAAAATAATAATTGCTTTTTGCTTTAATTACCAACATGCATACTGATTGTATCAGAATTTGCTTTCAATACTTGTATTTTCCAACAACACAATGTCTAGTATTTAATAACGTATAAAACGAATATAAAGGAAATATACAACCAAAAGCAATAGTTTTTAATTAGTTTGGTCTGCCAACCATATGAGCTAGAATTACAAAAATTGTGCTCATTGAGGTCATAAAAAGCAAATAACAGAAGTTAGCAATTTAATTAGATTTTTGGTCAAATAAGGGGAGAAGAAAATTATAGAAAAACCATCAGGTCAAACAATCACTTTTAAATTATGTTCAATTTAAAAATGGTTCACATGCAGTAAACACATTAACTACATCAGGCTACACGACTTCAAATGCCGCCAAATAGCGGCGGCGATATCATATAACACCTGATATAGAGTTATGGAGATATGTTTCAGTAGTGCCACTTTCAAATATTTCACATTTAGGAATGTTTGCTTGTTTTTTTTTTTTGGTTAGTTAAGCAACGTCTATATGGATTTTGGTTCTGTCTATGGAATTCATCAGTAGACTTCAAACCAGAAGTTTTTAAAATAAGCTAAAAAAAAACTTTATATATATAAAGCAACACGTAATTCACACTATGATTTTTTTTTCAATATTTTTGAAACACGATTTCTTGTGTTTGTCGACGAAAGCTGTAGAGAAGCAAGAAAAAAAATCATATATTCTGTTCTCTGGGTTTTTTTTTAATTTAAATTTTTCTGTACACATATTTGAATTTTTGTTTTGTTGCTTTATTTTATATTTTTAAGGTTCCTACACCAAAGGTGGAAAGCAACCTTATTGTTTTCGCTACACTGTCCGTCTGGCTGTTACAGGCTATATATTATTAGAGCTACGGACCTGAAGTTTGGACAGAATATGTAGAACTTTGGCCGCTACAACAACAAATGCATGAGAGTCTCGTATGTATATAGATACTTGAAATTTGCAAAGTTAGTGTATTTTGTGCAGAGTACAACACCAATTAACATTAAAATTAAAAAAAAAAAAAAAATTAAAGGGTGTTCTATCAGTTAGTGTAATTTTGACAACTTGCTATATCTTTTAAACCGTAAGAGGCAAACTCTTGAAAATTTCCGAAACGCTAGAACTAAAAGATCCCAAAATTACAAAGTCGCCAAACGAAAAAAAAATTCGCCAAGACGAAAAAAACGCGAAACTGAAAACAATCTCTAAAACTAAAAAAGTCTCCTAAATGAAAAAAAATCGCCAAAATAAAAAATCCCAAAAACCAAAAAAAAGTTGCCATAACCGCGAAAATTACAAAAACGTCAGAATAAAAAAAACTCGAAAACCCAAACAAATTCCAAAATGTATATTATATAGGATAATGCTCGCATAGTATTACATAGTATCTAGTGTCCGTACGGAGCCCTTCGTATGGGAGTCACAATAGCACTTTACTGAATTTATTTTACATTCACTGGGACTGATAGCGGGGAAAAAAATAACGAGACATTTCAGATAGCATTTTCCCCTTCGAGGGGAACAAAAATTTCACATGAACAAAAATTCCACTTGTTATTCACGGTAGGGGTGATTAAATTAAAGAAAATGAAAATCTTGGGTCTTGGGCTTATTTTATTTTTAATAATATGCTTAAATAAAATATTCCCCAACATAAAACAAAACTATTCTCATAAAAACCTGATATAGATACCAAAACTATATCTCAATAACTCGCATAATATATAAACATTCTGGGGAACTCTTTAGTTTTTTTTTTTTTTTTTTTTTTTTTTTTTTTTTTTTTTTTTTTTTTTTTTTTGAGTAAATAAAAGTAGAGCCATGACCACCAGTGTGCACACTTCTACCGAATATGTTTGTGAATTTAACAATCTACCAATTCTACCGAACAAGGCCTGAAATCTACCGAATATTGTTATTTAGTAATTTAAGTCGATATATCGACGCATAATCGCTAAAATAGCTTAAGCGACACATATTTTGGACTTCGTTTTATTATTTACGATCGCAAATGATCGATTTTGGTCAAAAATTGAAGTTTAAAAATTATGTCGCTTAAGCTATTTTTGCGGTTATGGCACGATATGTGTAAATTGCATATTTTGCCACATAGAAGTGCGGTCGCAGAGTGGTCATTTTGTGTCATGAAAATCATTAAATTAGAACAAAGTAATCGGTTAAAAACTGAAACTATAAGTAACCTAATATTTGCCAAAGAATTATGGGGATGAAATATTTATTTCTACCAATGATATAATAATTTTTGCACAAAAGTTTAAATTTAAAAATGGATCTTGCATATAATCTTTGTAGTTACAAATGTTTGTCAAATGAAAGTTATTTTAGTAGCTTTATAAAACCTATGTACAAACACTGAATTCCTGTTATTTATGTATATTATTTTATAAATGCATAGCATATCTATATAAAGGGTAAGGGCAAATAACTGGGGATGACACTTTTCTTATTGGAAATGCTTCATCGTTTATGGCAGTTTAATTTCCAATCACATGTGAAGTTTTAAATGCGCTTTTGGAACCTGTTTAGTTTGATACTCTTTGCACTTACCCTTTATATATAAGTGCATATATTTTGTTATTTTTTATGTTTCTTTGAATTATTTTTTATGTTTCCCTGAATAAAAAAAATTTCTACCGAATTTCATTCAAATCTACCAATTTTTTTGCCGATTCTACCGAATTTAAAAAAAAGTTAAGTGTGCACACTGATGACCACTCAATATTCCCACCACTTAATCAATCATCTGTTACAATTAAAAAAATTATTAATTCAGTGGACACAACTTTAAATATAAAAGAAAATATAGATACATGTATTATTTGCATTCTGATAAAATATAATCCTGCAGCACTTTTCTTTGTAGTAGAGTGTAATTTTAGTTCGTCATGTTATCACGTATGCATGTTTATATGAAAACATAGTTTATATTGCTTCTATTAAATAATTCAAAACGAAGATAAAAGTATGTATTATTAATATGTATGTATTTTTAAGTTTCCGTTCCACTGTATAAAAATTCAATAAAAGACGTGCACTAAAATGGGTCATAAAAATATCACGCTACGTATGAGCAATAAAAAATGTATTATATGTATTTACTCTTAGTACATGCTCGAGCGTGACTTATGATTCATAAGTTATGGGATAACAAACAAACAAACAAATATAACTCATACGTACAATGCACTAATATTTAACGAAACATACCTACAGTTAAGTAACTACATAAATACGTACATATGTACACACATAAATAAATAGATACATATTATACTAAAGTGCTTTTCTTTATTATTCTTGCTTTCTCATTTCAGTCGCGTCGACAATCAGTCAGCTTTACCGCCATACCACCTGGTGTTTTAGCCAATGACAGTCGTAACAATTCCACCGATGACATACAAATCGCTTTAGCTCCTCACATACAAACATATTTGAGTCAAACTGGACGTCGTCATTCCTGCTGCAGCGTCATGTTACCCGTCGCCTTTGAACGTGCCGCCACCAATTCTTGGCTAGATCCTAAATTCGATTCAGCCGTCTTGGAGGGCCAATATCAGACCAGTGTATTCCCGCATGTGCGAATGAGATACAGGTGAGTTGAAGATATTTAATATTGAAAGGTTGTCATGTGTTTAAATGGAGAAAATTTTCGTTTTATGACACTTAACCGCAGGTAAACATTATTTTATTGTACTAAAAGTTAAATAAAACTGTCATCAAAAACATTGTTGCATACCTTAATGACACATTTGAACTCTATGTCATGATGGCAGAAAATAAAAGAGCAATATACAAAATGTAACACGATACGAAGTCGTAAGCAAACTTAAGGATTATGAGAATATAATACTACCACCATTAATATCTTAGTAGCACAATTCCTACTTTGAGTGCTGTTGGCTGCAGTAGTTAGCGCATTGAGTACACAGCAAATGACGATCTTTGATAGCCCCAGCTTGATCGCTGGCCAGACTCAGTAACACCAAAATCATAGATTTTCTAAGAAGCTTTACTGTGTATGCAAATGTACGAGATGTACATATATCACATTTAACTATGTAATTTTGATAACTTGTTGTATCTTGGAAACCGCAAGAGTCAAACTCTTGAAATTTTCAAAAACGCTAAAACTAAAAAATTCCAAAATAAAAAAATCGCCAAAACAAAAAACGCCATAACTAAAAAAAATTGGTAAAACTAAAATAAATCTCCAAAACCCGAAAAAAATCGTCAAATCGAAAAAAACGCTAAAGCTTAAAAAAACGCCAAAAACCGAAAAATCCAAAAAATGGAAAAAGTGTTAAAACTAAAAAAAGCGCCAAAACTAAAAAAAATCGCAAAACAACAAAAAAGTTTGATATACAGACAATTAATTATATATCGTTACCTCAATATAGAAAGGCTCTTTATTTTTTTTTAATCGAGATTTTTGCGTTTTTCGATATATACGAAATATACGAAAAACTAGATTTCAAAATATAATGAGTTAGGGCCTTTTTATAGTAAGGTAACAATATAGACACTTAAAATTTTCAAAGTTAGTGTATTTTGTACAGAGTACACCAATTAACCCCCTTATTCTAAGCTTTGTGACAAATGAAAAAATTATAACAAGTAACAATTTTTATATTTTAAGCAATTTAAAAATTGCCATTTGTTATAATTTTTATTTTATCACAAAGCTTAGAATACGGGTGTAACACTGAAATTAAACAAATTTAAATTGAAGGGTATTCTATGAGTTAATGCGATTTTTACAACTTGTTGTGTATTTATTGGAAACCGTAAGAGGCGATCTCTTGAAATTTTCAAAACCGGTGAAACTAAAAAATTCCAAAATTAAAAAAATGCCGAAAAATCGCCAAAATAAAAAAACGCTTAAATGAAAAATATCACCAAAATTAAAAGAAATCGCTCAAATTAAAAAAATATCCAAAAGTATAAAGGTCGTAAGAAAATCGCCAAAATGAAAAAAAAATCGCAAAACTAAAAAATCGCTAAACTAAATAAACAACACCAAAACTAAAAAAGTCGCCAAAACTAAAAAAATCTCGAAAGCTAGTAAACAAAAATCGCGAGAAACCGAAAAGAATTGCACAAAAGAAAACAAAGTGCCAAAACTAAAAAAAATGCTAAATCTAAAAAAATCTTGAAAAAACCGGAAAAATCTGCAAAACGAAAAAGTCGCCAAAACAAACAAAAAATTTTTAAATGTCTACATCATATTACATATTGTCACCTAGAATCCAAAAGGCCGTAACAACCAAAAAATTCAAAATAGACTTTTTGATTGGTTATGATGTGATTAACCACGTTGACTACAAATCTGAAGGTGCATTAGTTTCCCTTTGTATCAGTTGTATCAGTTGGTCACTTGAACTATACCGATGTAGCAGGTACAAATCCTAATGTAACATCAGAGCGCCCTCTTTCGTTGTTTAGCAGAATCATCGGAGAAGTAAAATAACTAATAAAATGGCTGCTAAGCACAGCTTCGAAAAAAATTTAATACGCCTCATTTATTTATCGCCAGAGGCGCTGCAACACTGCATTATTAAAAAAAAACGTGCAAAAAAGCAGAGTTGTAATAGAATGAAGCTTTTCTCTGACTCTTCCTTCACCGCCTGTCTTCTCTATCACCTTAGAGAAGGTAACACCTAATTAAAGTAGTAGGCATTCATTGCCTAAGTGTTACTTCTCTTCATTAAATCCAAAAGGCATCTAACAAATAAATAGGCTTAAATAGTTTTTTGTTTCTCATTTAAAAAAGTAAAAAGTGCATTTAAGGCCTTTTGGATTTTAAGTGACAATATGTGTGTATGCATCTAGTGTCCGTACGGAGTCCTTCGTGTTCGATTCAAAGTCGCTTTTTACTAAATTTATTTGTTTTTGCAGCAAACTCATAAACTAATATTAAAATGCAGCTTTTAAAGTTTTCGTTTAAAAAAATTTATTCAGGGTGTTTGAAATTTGAAAATACTCGTACCACAAGAGTTCGTTGGCATTTGATTAGTTTAGTTTGTTTTTTGAGCAAAAAAAAAGAGAACATTAGAAACTATCTATATAATTAATAGGCGAACATGTTTTTTGTAATCTCTTTTACGCTGGTACCACTACACCGATTTTAAACAGATTTATATGGTTTTAAAGGATTTTCTGTACAGATGTGCAGATTCTATATTTTATTGAAATCGGTTTAGTATTTTGGGAGCTATAAGCGTTTAAAGTTGCTACTACTACATGCACACATATTACACACGCAATTTATTAGCTTACAACCCTCTAGTCAGCCTAGAACCATATGTCTCTGTCAATACTCTTTCTCCAGCGACAATTGCACTAGTTAAAATGTCGACAACTTTCCTTTTATGCAAGAGTAGAGATACGTTACAGACAACCGTTGTAGTGTATTTCTATTAATATTGTCAATGAACGCGTCAATAGTTTGTTTTTCTTTTTTATTGTGCTATGCAATAATATTAAATAAATATATGTAGACGGTTCAAATATCTCAATATCGTCATAAAAGAACTACCTTCTCAATAGTGCTAAAGTCTACTGGTAGATTTTCAATGACAACCCTATGTTATATGTCAATAGGCGATTACATTGGCTGGGGTACAACTAGTCAGTAGCACTATTGACAATGTCACTAGAATCGATATTGTAGACTAGAGCCCCTAAAATTTACTAGTGAATCTTTGGTGCCAATGTCTCCATGTGGTACCAAAAGAACTACTTAGTCAATAGTGATACAGTCTAGTGGTGGATTTTCAATGACAAGCTAATGTTAAATGTCAATTGGCGATTACATTGGCTGGGGTATGCCTGGTCAGTAGTACTACTGACAACGTCACCAGTAAATCACCACAATTTCACTATTCGCACTTTCTGCAGGGAAGTAATAAAGAAATAAAACATGAGTGTGTTTGTGTGTGTGTTTGTAGTATTTCTCTTGATCTAACAATTTTTTTCTCTTATTTGTTGTTGTATGAAAGCCATAATACTTAAAGGAAGAGAATTGAATAAAGTGAATTAGCTTGGTTGAAGGGATTTTATTTATGTTTTTTTAATTTCATGTATTATTTAATTATGATTGCATATGTATGTAAGTTTGTGTGTGGCTGTGTTTTAATGAACTTTTTATGACGTTTAGATAGGTACATTTTCTTTGAATTGAATTATTTACATTTTGATTCTAGAATACGGACGAGTGTATCGTCCGTTTGGTATATCTAGTAAATATTAATGCATGTGTTGCACGCAGTAAAACATGTATGTGCACATGAAATGAAATTAAGGTTGGTAGTTATTAGTGATAGAAAATATACGAATAAGTTTTAATAAAAAAATTCAACTAATACGTCAAATGGAGAACAAAAAAATAGCATTTTCAAAAATCACCTAACTAATGCAATTTATATGATATCCTTGTATCCTTAAAATGATATCCTTACAACTTTCAAAATAAAAATTTTATTACATTTTAAGGGCCATTATTACAACTTAAAGATAGTTAAAAGTAGGATTTTATGGGACGTATAAAAACTTCATCATTTGCAAAATTTTACTTTAACCTAAACTGAGCGATAAATTACAGGCAAGTTTATCCTACCTGGTAAGTTAAATCCAATTAGCAATAATGGAAAGATTTTTATACGTCCGATAAAATCCTACGTTTAACTATCTTTAAGTTGTAATAATGGCCCTAAGAGTTTTAAATTAATTTGCCTTCTTTTCTATTTATTTGTAGATTTACTCTCTCGTATATATTACTTTGTTCGGTTGCCTGGTTTCTGTACTTTCTTGTAGATGGCGGATCTGAAGACTTTTGGCGTCCGATATCGAGTTCCTTTTCCCTACTCTCACTTATAACAATCATGGCCATGTGTTTCACTCATTGGGACATGTATCGAGCCAATCGTATTGCCACATCCGCAATTACGGCTGCTATCTTATGTGCCACATCCTTGATATTTCTAACGTGTACAGGACGAGCATTTAGTCCACTAGGTCATTTTGCAATTTGTTTGGAAATTGTTCTGCTCATTTATACCGCTCTGCCAATGACATTGTGGCTGAGTGCGGCGATAGCAATTACGTATACAATAATCTTTGAAGCGGTAACACACATTGTGGTGGCCGGTAATGCTGTACACGGTGCCACTGCTGAATTTAGCTATAAAATTTTAATTCTAAGGATATTGTGCCACTTTTGTGTGCATTTGGTGGGCTTGCATGTGCTGGTAATGAATGTGGTACGTATGCGTGGCACTTTTATGAAGGTTGGACAAAATTTGCTAGTAAGAAGGCAATTGGAAATGGAGAAGCAATTAAAAGAGAAAATGATACATTCGGTGATGCCGCCAAAAGTAGCTGATATGTTGTTGAATGAAGGTGGTATCGAAGGAAATAACGATGGCTTTGGTATGCCGGAGTGTCATTATATGCGGCCTCGGCCCTCAAACGATGTCAAGTCTTTATTTCGACCTTTTCACATGCACAGCATGGAAAATGTTAGTATTTTATTTGCCGATATTGTGGGCTTTACACGCATGTCTTCAACGAAAACCGCCGAACAGTTGGTGGAAATTTTAAATGATCTCTTTGAAAGATTCGATGATTTGTGCACTTTGAATGGCTGCGAGAAAATCTCCACATTGGGTGATTGTTACTACTGCGTATCGGGTTGCCCAGAACCTAGGCCAGATCATGCAATTTGTTGTGTGGAAATGGGCTTGGGCATGATCGATGCCATGCGTTGTTTTGATGCTCAACGTCACGAAGGTGTCAAAATGCGTGTTGGCGTTCATACTGGAACGGTTTTATGTGGCATAGTGGGAACAAGAAGGGTTAAGTTTGATGTTTGGAGTAATGATGTCTCCTTGGCAAACAAGTAAGTGTTACTTTAAATAACTATGTAAATACATACGCTCATACATACATACAGACATTACACACACATGTTATTCGCTTAGTGCTCAAACGAAATTTTTATATTAGAATGGAATCTTCTGGTAAACCTGAACAAGTTCATATATCTGAGGAGACGGCCAGTTTTTTGGGTGAAGCTTATTACTTAGATGAAGGCGAAGAAGTTTTCGGTAAGATTTAAATAGCAAATTGTAATAAAGATAATTTGCCAATTGAGAAAATTTTATATGTACATATATTTCACAGGTCACCGCACATTTTTTGTAGTGGGTCGTCGAAAAGACGTCTCGCGTGCCAACAGTTTGAGCCCCAGCGTACAAGCTAATAATTCGTCATCTAGTCACTTGCAGCTACCCGGAGTGCCAGGACAAGGCAATTCGTTATCGCAAAGTGCCACGAACATCTCTGCTGTACAGCCCAATGTTCCGCCCGCTTCGCCAGTTGGACAATTATCGTCATCCTTAAATCCTTCTCCAGTGCTCTCAATAAGACCAAGACTGACCTCCTTAAGCATGAAATTACGTAAAAAATCACAATCTCGAGAAGCGGATGTCGAACGTGGCATGATACATACCGCAGCTGCTGGTATACCACCCGTTGTAATATGCCGAGAACGACCAAAAATTATAATAACAACGAAGAGTTTGCCAGGAAGCCTGGATTCTGAAAATGAGCCCGAGCAGCCGAATATCGAAAATCAAGAAGTCAACAAAAATGTTAAATCTCCCAATTCAGTAGCAGCAAACGGCCGACCAAAGATAAGACTTAAAGTATGGAAAGTTCCCAGATTCCTGAAAAAATTAGAGGATATTGCAAAAACAGACGAGAAGTCTACCATAACCGACGTAAGCATGATGCATGCTGTACCAAAGACTCCTAATGGAAACGAAGAAAATGTAGCCTTTATAGAGCCCAATGGTGGTTATCAACAACAACTGCCGGTAAAGGTGTTGGAAAACAACAAACCAAATACGAATATGTTGGATATACCACATAAACCCCTGTTGCACCACGTGGCTACATCCACGGGTATAAGTGCAAGTGCTAATCGTTCCCCGGATACCAGTTGTTGTTCACCTGGTCAATACTCCATGTTTGACGACATAATCGATATTAGATCATACATAAGTCAGTCCCGCAGTGATATCTCTCCATTTGGAAGATCTGGAAGTTATCGATCACAGTGTGGAAAGAGTGGACAATCAGAAACATCACCATTACCTCGAGTAAGAGCTTCCACTTTAACGGTAGCAAAGGAGGAGGGAGTTAACAACAATAACCCCACACAACCGCTAATAGTACCTGGTGCATCAACTGCACATCAGCCCACACACTCCCGCAACTCAAGCATATGGCCCGACGGCTTAAGTATATGTCCTTCAGCCACTTCGCGAAAAGATTCTGGAATCAAAAGCAACTCCCGCAGATCTTCAATACAGCAGCAAATCTATGCCCTCAATCAAACCACCATTAGCACACATCGTGTGTCCGGCTATTTTACCAGTTCAACTTCCAGCATTTCCAACATAGGAGATCTGCAAAATATGCCCAATGTGCCATCATTACCTGCAACAATAATGCCACCGCCTCCGCCTCAAGGTTTTGCCGCCGTTCAAGTTGTGGACCCTCTTGCCGCTTGTCTACAGCAGCTGCGCAAACAATCAGACCTCCAACTGATACGTTGTGTGCGTGATAATGCAAAATCTCAAAGGAGTTATCTAGTCAAACCTCCTCTGAGAAAATTTAGTCTGTATTTCAAATCCTGCCAAATGGAAAAAGACTTTCGCTCAAAAGCCCACAGATTTGGCAATGAAAACGAAACGGAGGGTCCCCCCACGCTAGCCACTCCTAGATACAATACCTACATTGATATTTTCGTCGGTCTGGCCGTTTATTTATGTATATCGCTGTCGCTTTTCCTAATGACACCTAACACGGTTACTCCCAGCTTTCGACTCTGGGTGTCACTCTTTGCTTGTTTTACTGCTATAAAATTTTTTGCTTTATTTCTATTCACTCGTCAAATGTGCCGTCGGCACTCGATACAACAAACGAGAACGAAAGTTGCCAGCGACGATAACGAATCGTGTGCCGATCGCATATTTGAGGCCATTTCCAGTTGGTATCCTTGGCACATATGTTTGACAGTATTAATGGCCATGCCGGTCATATTGATTATTGCGAATTTCTTACTGTTGGATCTCAATGAATTGGAGGCATTCGAGTATCATTATGGCTTTCTGATATTCGTTTGCATCGTGCACTTCTGCAATTTTACCCAATTGAATTGCTGGATGCGAAATATTCTAGCATTTTTGGCTGCACTTTGTTTTGTTGGCATTGCCGTTTCCCAGTTATTGGTCTACTCAAATCGAAATGATGCCTCCGAGGCAATAACTGTAACCAGTACTACACATTTGCCCAGTCTCGGCAAAGATGTGGTAAATTTTATTATCGAAGAAATCAAATGGTTTCAAGACTATCACGTCGAAATCTATTTGGACTTATTCCTTATATTAGTTTTAGTTTGGTTTCTCAATAGAGAATTTGAGATTGGCTATCGTTTGACATTTTATGGCAATGCCGTTGCCAATCAAGATAAAGTACGAGTCCAAAATATGAAAAATCAAGCTGACATGCTGCTGCATAACATTATACCCAAACATGTGGCCGAGCATTTAAAAAATACCGCCAAGTATTCTGAAAATCATCATAACGTTGGTATTATTTTTGCCTCCATTGTCAACTTTAATGAAATGTATGACGAAAGCTATTTGGGAGGCAAAGAATATCTGCGTGTCCTGAATGAGTTAATTGGTGATTTTGATGAACTTTTGTCACGGCCAGAGTTCAAAAGCGTAGAGAAAATAAAAACAATCGGTTCCACTTTTATGGCAGCTAGTGGCTTAGATCCAAATCATCGCGGTGGTGGAAATGAACATCTCTATGCTCTTATGGAATTTTCCCTAGCCATGCAAGGTGTGGTGGATGCCTTCAATAAGGATTTATTAGAATTCAATTTAATATTGCGCATTGGTTTTAATGTGGGTGATGTAACGGCTGGCGTTATTGGAACTAGTAAGCTGCATTATGATATATGGGGTGATGCCGTCAATGTAGCATCACGTATGGACTCTACAGGTGTTTCAAATCGTATACAAGTTGGTAAGGATTGCTTGCCCTTTCTGGAATCACAATATGAGTTCGAGCCTCGCGGCAGTGTTTATGTTAAGGGTAAAGATAATATGGAAGTGTTTTTGTTTACTAGACGGAAAGCGGATCTGTTGAGTGACGACGAAGAAGATGAAGGGAACAAGAGTAGTATAATGGAAAACGGTAAGCATAATGGCAGTGTTAGCTAAATGTGAAGGGAATTGGATTATTTAGATACATATTATGATGTGTACAAGAGAATTTAAATTGCCAAGTAGGGGATGAAACTGAAATATGAAACAAAGGAGATAAGAAGAGAAAGTTATAAAAAATATACTATTTTGTTGCTTTAAAGAAGGCTTACTTCTCCGTATTGACGTTTACCAGTGAAATGCTTTAAAAAAATTAGTGTATACAAAGTGCGAAGGGAAGAACAATTGAGAAATTTATTTTATTTAATATAAAAGCAAATCTTAGTTTTCACATGAAAGCTATATAAAATCCTTAATAGTTATGAAAGTTATACTTGTGTATGCCGAAATCGAAAATAACTAAATCTATGCGAATACAATACGAACTTGAAAGCTATTTCTCTTTCGATTTTACATACACTGCACTTTTTGCTTATAAATTAAGAAGCTGAAAGAAATATATTTTCTCTTAATATTGCAAACATCTTACAAGTATTATTTGAAATTTTCCTTGGCGGGGAGGAAAATATAGATATTTTATGGTTTCATATACCAGCAAAACAATAAAAAAAAAAGAAAAAAGTACTGGTCAAACTTTTTATTGACTTGCCATTAACCATATTCTTTATGTAGCTATTTTTCATCACTAATAAATTGAATTAAACGCCATATCTTGCGTTCATTATTTAGCCAAGTACTTGCCCTTGATTTATGCACTTAGAACAGGCGTTTTTTTTCTAAACTAAAGTATAGACTTTATGTGCAACGCACATTTATAGAAAAGGATTGACGATAACTACAAAGGACCATATTTGTTAATAGTTTTTGCAAAAATACAAAACATTTTTTTTACAAAAGAAACATGAACGAACAATCCTAATTTTTTTTACAAAATCTTGCCTTTTTTTAATTTTTCAAAAATTTTACTTGTTTAGAATCTAAAAGAAACTTAATCATGAATATTTAAGCAAAATAGTATTTTATATGTCTTATATTTAAATGTACTTTTAAACAGCAAAATTTACAATAACAATATTGTTATAAAGAAAACTATAAATATTTATTAGATAATTTTATAAGAGATTAAAAAATTATTTTATATATGAGAAAATTTGAAAATTGTTGATACTTTTTAAATCGCTTTAAAAAGGTCATGGTGCATTTATACCAGGTGATTGCATAAGGAATTGTTGTACAACAATACAACAACCACAGCTGTGCAAATCATGTCAAAACTACAATTATAATTACTTTAAAAATCAATAAAGCACCCCACACACTTGCAATATAATTGTGCAATTTTTCGTATTACACAATAATATCGCCAATGTGTATGTCATATTTGGAGCTGGCACAATATATTGGCAAACATTAAAATACTTTTGATTTTTATTATACAAACAAAAAGGAGTGCAATATACTGTAAAATGTGTTTGCAACATTGTACAATATTTTTTTTTCTCAAAGGTGACGCCAATCATTAAATAAAGAAATTTATCAAAATGAATTACAATTATTATCTTACTAATATTATAAATGTAAAAGTTTGTATATTTGGATTTTTAGATGGATGGTTATAGGTTATATTTACTTTTTATTGTGAGAAAGTTGTGCCATATTATATTGGAATATATTGTGCCACTTATTGCATAGTATGAAACAAAATTAAAATATATTGGCCGCTTAAGGGTTTTCAGACTTAATAGATTTGTTTACGAGAATGTAAAAATTCAGAACATTTTTTTTAGAATTATCAAGTAATTCAATATATTTTGTCAAATATATGCATAAGTATTTTAGCGTATAAATTAAATATTTAAAAGTAGGAATTAGCAATACTTTTGGCTAAAACAATGAATAGTAACAAGTTTTCACAGATATAAAGTATTTTTTTTAAGAAAGCAAATGTTATAAATTTCAAAGCTCAAAAAAAATTAAAAATTAAAGCACATGAAACGAACTCAAGTTCTGAATTGTTTTAAAAGTAAAAATTTATGTATAAAGATAAACTAACTATTGAATTCTTACAGCCTTATTTATAAAACTTATTAAGGCTTTATAAAGGGTTTTTAACACAAATTTGCATACAAAATTTTTCCTAAAATGCCTTTATAAAGCCTTAATAAGTTTTATAAATAATGCTGTTAATATTTATTTATAAAAATAGAGATATATTATACACATACAAATTTACAATAAAAATAAAATATTTTTTAACACATTTTGGAGAAAAAGCATTTGTTATACTTTCCAAAACTATAGACCCTTTAAAAAAAATTATATTTTCTATTAAAAAAAAATAATGTTAATGTTCTAAATTAAAAATGTCAAATTCTAACACGCATCATTAAAAAAATATAAATAAAACCAGTGGCATGACTTAATGTTATTAAAACAAATTGAATAAACTCAAATAACGCAGAAAATTTTGTTATGTAATACTAAATATTTTTAATATTTTCGTTCTTGTGTAAATATTTATTTATTAAGACTATATTTTTTAAATTTAATAAAAAATACGAACACTATAAATTATTTTTATTTACTAAATATTTTAAATATTTTATTAAACGTTAAGTTTTTTCATTGTTAATATTAATTTTTTATATTTATAAATATATGACAGGAAAATAAATTCATATTTATATGTAATTGTTAGCAATTAGCCAAAAAATAATATATAATATATACAAGTCCATACATATACATATATATATTAAATTATATATACATATATGTATTAAAATAAATTATGTATTAAATAAAAAATATTTTTAGTAATTTATAAAAAATCGAAAAAATTAATATATGAATAAATATTTATTTACATGTCTGAAAGTATAAATTAAATCAAACGAAAATTATAGAAAAAAAATATTATAAAAGAGTAATAAAATCAGTCAAATATAATAAATACATATTTTGAGTGTTAATAACAAAAAGATAATTGAAGTTTTATTTCGAATTGCATTATACTCGTATCAAAGGTAAGTAAGTTTAAGTCAATTAATAACAAAAATATTTATTAGTCTATGATTGAGTGAATATGTGTGCCTCCAATGTATAATAAAAGCTTCCTCCTAACATAAAATTATCAACTTCTCAAGGACAAAGGCAGAAGCAGTCCATGGAAAAAAAGCAGAGAAAAGTTAAGTTTAATACTGAATTTTCTTAAATTTATGTGTTTTCGTGTATGTGTCTTAAGTTTTTGCTATTTATGTACAACCCATGAGGCACTAAAATCACAAAAGACTTAAGACCCACACTCGATTTTTGCAGAAATTCACTCGAATTAAATTTTAATGGTGATTTTCGGATTCAGCTGGTGGAATTCATACGTATGGGGTTTTCCGGCCATTTTGGCCCACGGATTTCCGAGATAAATGCAAAAAACATGAAAATCGTAAAACTACATAAATTATCTGCTTCTGTCTTAAGTATTTTATATATAGCATGGGGGCACTGTTGTATGCAATTTGTAAAAGACTTAAGATACATGCGCCAATTTCTAAAATTTGAGTAGAAATTTTCACCAACTTGAATCTCTAAGTAATCAAAAGCCTGAAAGTATGCAATGATATTTTCTTAGTAGATAATAATAATAGAGATGTGCACGTGAGCGTTTTCTGACTCACGACACGCACGCTCACGCAGAAAAATATTTTACTCATGCACTTTCAGGCACGAATGATTTTGAAAATTTTCACGATCACGCACGTTCACGAATAAAATATTTTTAATCACGCACGAGTGGTTTACAACTTATCACGATCATGCGCGTGTTTTTGTAAAATTTATAATGTAAATTAAAATAAAGCAAAGTTAATTTCATATCGTTTTAAATATTCGTATTCGCGGATATCATTTTAAATATTCGAATGCGAATTCTCGTATATCAAAAATTGACATTCCGCACATGTATGTATGTATGAATACATACCCTGCAGAAAGTGCGAATAGTGAAATTGTAGTGATTTACTTGTGACATTGTCAATAGTACTACTGACCAGGTGTACCCCAGCCAATGTAATCATCTATTGACATTTAACATTAGCTTGTCATTGAAAATCCACCACTAGACTATAGAACTGCTGACTAAGTAGTTCTTTTGGGACCACATGGAGACATTGACACCAAAGATTCACTAGTAAATTTTAGGGACTCTAGTCCACAATATCGATATTTTCTCGCTCGTTGTCAACAGTAATTTTATAGTGATTTTCTAGTGACTAGATGTACCCCAACCAATATAATCGCCTATTGACATATAACATAGGGTTGTCATTGAAAATCTACCAGTAGACTTTAGCAATATTGATAAGGTAGGTCTTTTACGACCATATGGAGATATTTGAACCAAAGATTCACTAATATATTTTAGTGACCCTCGTCTAAATATATTCATTTAATATTATAAATAAAAAAGAAAAACAAACTATTGACGCGTTCATTGACAATATTACCAGATATATACTAGAACTGTTGTCTCTAACGTATCTCTACTCGCGCAAAAAAGGAAAGTTGTCGACATTTTAACTAGTGCAATTGTCGCTGGAGAAAGAGTATTGACATAGAGACATATGGTTCTAGGCTGACTAGAGGGTACATAATATAAATGTGAAGGTAAGGCGTATGATCAATTAAATGAATGATAATCAAATAAATGAGAAAAGCATTAAATGAGAAAACATACAAATTACTAAAAAAGATTCTGTTACGTAACATTTTCAAAGGGTGGGTGGGGAAGTCCCACCATAACAAATCATAACAAAACTCGAACCCCACCCCTCCCCCCTTACAGCGTTACGTAATATATGGACGGCCCCTAAAGCAAAAAACATTTTCTGCGGTACAATTCGTCAGTAGTATTGTTGACAAAGGCACTGTTGAATCAGTAGTATTTCTCAATTGATACTTCCTACAGGGTATCTAAGAAACATACATACATACTTACAAAGGTGTATGTATACAAAACAAAATGCTCCGAATTCGTAACGATTGGTCGACAAAATCTTCCGATTTCGGCACCGAAATATCACCGAAATCGTACCAATTTTTGTATGAAATGGTTGACACGACTTCGTAACGATATGTCGGTACGAATTCGTTACGATAAGTCGGTACGAATTCGTTACGATAAGTCGGTACGAATTCCTAACGACATGTAGGTACGATTTCCTTTTGCTTTTATAACAGAGTACCGCTTCGCCGTTATGTTGCTGCTATTGGCGAAATAATTTGCACATACTCACGTTTTTTAATATTTGTTCGTCCCTGTCCATACTTGCAATTTTTGTTGCAGCAATTCTTGAGTTTATTGGTGATAGAGGTGAGAAGATTGGGGAGGGGTACACAGTTTCATGTGCTCGGCAATTCTCTTTTGAATTGAAATTCGTAATTGTTAATTTCAAGTTGTTAGTTGTATTTGACGTTTTTTATAATTTTATTTCTTCAGTTGTATGAAAAACAAAAAAAAATATAACAAAAAATAAATAGAAATATTAATTGTTCAAGGAAATTTGTGGTGAAAATAATTTTTTTAATGCATAATTGCAATATTAGAATTTCATAATGTGGACACTTATGCAATTTGAGAGCAGAATTTTAAGAAATTGCAGCAACAAAAATTGCAAGTCTGGACGAGGACTTACAATCCTTTTTTTTATCAACATATAGGTACATACATATTTGTTTAAAAAAAATTTTCACAGACTTTTACTTATGTACTCAAAAATCAAAGTTTTAATGTTTAAAAAAAATTGTTCAGAGCAACTACCAAAATATCTTAACGAATTCGGTACGACAAGTCTGACTTCAGAAAAAGTCGAAACATTTTGTTTGGGGGTATTCATTATTTTTATAAGCTCATACTATCATACATATTACTATACATACATATATGCATTTATTATTATAAAATAATTTATTTCAAATGATTGAATACAGTTTTACATATGTACCTATGCAGGAATGTTATCTCGTGAGAGCGTGAGAATTCGTGCGTGATTATTAAAAAAAAGCTAATGCACGATCACGCACGAGTAAATGTTTTTCAATCACGCTCACGCACTCACGCGTGCTTAGTTATAATATTTGATTACGAATCACGTGAATCACGCGTGACTCACGCGTGACACGATAAAATCTTGACATTTGCACATCTCTAAATAATATGAAAATAAGTTGTTTGGTGCTTAAGTCTTTTGATTTTAAATATGAATAATTCTGGGGGCAAATCGCAGCACTCGTTATCTAACGAAATTACGAAATATTTCAATAGAGTTTATATGGAATTATTTCGTAATTTCGTTCGATAACGAGTGCCCCGATTTGCCCCTTGGTATTTTCCTGTAAAGACAAAATTGCTAGAGGTGCTCTTTAAATAAGAAATTTTGGAATTTATTATGTTTTGGCAAATGTTTAAGGCGAGTTAAAAATTTTTTAATCGCCCAAATTAAAATTCAATATTAAATTGATGTCCGTGAAACTTTGTTTACACACCTTTTGGATTATTGCAGAGAATGGGACTGCGAAAATAGTTCATTCTAAATTCCTTATATATCGGGCAATTTCCAATAAAATTAAAGGTATTTTCAACAGTAAATAAGTTATATAAAGAGCATAGTCCTCCTGATTTATTGAAGGGTCTAACATTCCACTTCGTATCGTGATGACTAAACTTGCAGCACGGGATGAAAGGGAGGATATCGATAGAGGTTTGATGTCAACGTCTAGCATCAGAAGTGAAATCATGTTTCCTGTTTTTTTAAAAGCTGTAGCATTACTGATAAAAATGAGCATATTGGAATGGATGCGTCTTCAGGTAACAATTGAATCCTCTCACATATATTTAGCTATTCTTCTGCCCAAAAAGTCTTTTTTACTATAATCATCTCAGATAAAATTCGAGGAAGTCTGTGATTAGGTAAGTGCAGCGGTTTATTCACATAATCAAAATGCAGTTTAAGGGTATCCGAGTACATTGCGTTGATACCTGTTTCCAAAAGGAGTACATAGTTAGGAGTATTTAGAAACTGTGTTACACTTCGATTCAAAACTGCACAAAGATGCTGGAAATTAAATTACTATAGGGTGATTTTTTAAGAACTTTCGGATTTGATTTTTAAGAAAAACACATAAAATTTAGAGAAATTAATGAAATCTTTATTTGAATCGGTAGAACGATCTATATAATTCATTATTTAAAGATATTATCACGTAAATTTTGACGGTGGATATGTCTGAAATGGTACATACGCCGGGCCCAATATCGGCATAATTTTTCCATCATATCGCTGGTTTATAAGGAATAAATTTTTTAATATGGTCTGGCAGAGCGTCAATGGTTGCGGTTTTCCCTATAGACAAAATCCTTAATATAGCCCCACAAAAATAGCCTAAAGGCGTTAAATCGCACGATCTATGTGGCCAATTGAACGGCTTCATGATTTTTTTTTTATTTTTTTTTTATTCATGTGGCTGGACACATTTTTCTTAGGCATTCACATTGTTGAAAAATTAACAAAAAACCAGCTGATTCATTAATTTACAATATATACCAAATATAAAAGAGTACAAAACGCAAAAGCCAATACTTTAATACCGAGAAATTTTGCACTAAAAACCAAAAGAACAGCTGCCACTATGTTATTCGAGTTTTTCTTTATACCAATAAAAATATTTTATTTAACTCTATGTAATGAAAGACTAAAATTTTTAAAAATAAAATTTAATCACTTAGAAAATAAATGGAAAGCACGGTATAAGAGAGAAACATAGATACATACATATATGTAAGTATTTAAAATACTTAATTGATATTTATTTCGCTTCATACCAATGTATACTTAATAATAATGTGTAAATTACATCTTAATTTATTTTCTCTATAATATCAAAATGACAATTATTTACATTGTTCCACATTCGAAATACACAAAACGAAAAAAATATTTTTATAAACGTCATCATTACAACTGAAATACTAGGAATTGCATACATGCATACATATGTATGTATGTATATGTGTAACTAATTTTACAATAATCAAGAGTCACTTAAAATATCTTTTAAAATAGAGCTAGAATTACGTGAAGGGGAGAAATCATCTAATACCGTAGAATTGAGAAGTAAAGGTTGAACGGGTACAGGAGTAGGATAAGTAGATGTGCCACCACTGACCGTCATCGAAGGATTAACAACATTCGAAGAACGTCTAGAGGCTGGCGAGGATGCAGTAGTAGCACTTGTTGCTGCAGACGTGTGAGTTATGTTCAATAAATTGGGTAATTGTTGTGGTTGCGGCTGAGACTCTTGCTCAAGGAAGTCCACAAAAGCTCGAACCAAATTGTCTTTGGAATGAAAGCCTTTTGAAGGAAAATAAAAACCATAAATTTTATAAATTAGTTACAAAGCTATTGAGTAATAATTTACACTTTTCAAGTTTTATTGCTAAGCTGGATGTCTACACCGTATTTCGAAACGAAAGAAAATGATTTCGAATTTGTATGTTATTCATATTACAATTCGAAAGTATTTGCTTTCGTTTCGAATTACAGAGTAGACTCCCTGATTATTTTGAGAGAGGGAGAGAGAGAGACGAGGGGAACAGAAACGTTTCTTTTTCCTCTCGTCTCTCTCTCTCTCTCTCCTAACAAACTAATCAGCTAAGCAATAAGACTTGTATAGTGTAAACTAAGACTAAGATTGCACTTGTTGATTTACCTGGCGAGCCTCCTCCACCACCCAGCAGTGTGCCCAACCAACCGCCTTGCTGCTTATTGAGACCCACTTTGTCTGTTTCAGTTTGACTAAAGTCCAACAGGGTTGATATCATTCTCAGAATCTGATGTTTATCGTTTGGATTACCACTGACCACATAACCAATCAACAAGCTTTTAATTAAACTCTTTTCGATTTTATCCGCTTGATTGCACTCCGTAGCAGATAAATTCTTTTCCAACTGCAAATTTTGTTGCTTCAAAGATTCCACTGCATAAGAAAAAGGGAAGACAAGCAAAAAAATTCAAATTTGATATGGAAATATAATTGCAAAACGTTAATTATTCATTCAATCACACTCTTTACACTTTTATCACAAGCACTGAAACTTTTTTGGGTAAACAAGGGAATTGTGGCGATTTTATTTCATCTAGTTGTAAGTATGACATAAGTACTGGTTAGTATTTTAGAAAAATGTCTTAAGCAAACATATTCAACACCAGTACCTAATGTAATACTCTACCAGACAAAATTATTCACTTTTTTTTATTACCTAGAATTATAAATTTTGGTTTTAGGGCCCTAACAAAGTTGCTTCAATTTATCTAATTAATAAAAAACAAAAAGTAAACTAATAAAAAAAATCATGCTTGAAATTTATTTTAAAAAAAGAAGAAAAAACAAAAGGACAACACAATTTATAGTTATAAAAAAAATAATTTAAAAAAAATAACAGACAAATATTGTAAAAAAAATATATAGTAATGAAGTTAAGATGCAATGTCAAATAATCTCCACATGCAACGTGATTCCAAATTTTGTAAATCATCACATTACATAATGAGATTTATTGAAAGTTTGCATAGAGTTTATTTTGTTTGGTTCTGGTTTTGTTTTGTATTGTTTGCATGGATAGTAAAACTGTAACTGGAAAAATTAAATTTAAAACAAAATTCAATAATGAACGAAAATAAGTCGAAGTGAATAAGGATATGATACAACAAAAATATACAAAAGTAAAGTGAAATAAAATGATATGCTAGAAGATATAAATATATGTATATACATAAGTAAAATAAAAAGTAAATAGTTATATGTATGTATAGATATAAAGCAAAAATATAACTTACTAATTAATGGCAAGAAAAAAAATTATGCAGCCTGGAAAAAGGATAAATTTTGTTGTTAAACAGAAGTTGTGATATCTTGTGAAATAAATCGTGTCGCATCAAATGTAGTTTAGATTTAATTTTGATTGTTTTTTTTTTATACTCGTATATGATGAGCTTGACTCATTACACTGTAAGAATAATTCCAACATCTGGTTCTAGAAATATATTTGCCCAATGTTCTACTGTAATTCTTTGAATACATCACAGCTCGAAATTCAACTTTAACATCAGAAATTATTCAAAACTTAAACTGAGCTTAAAAATAAATTTTCCACATATTCACATTTACATTTAAGTTACAATACGTGTTTAAATGATAAAATAAAATTCAATCATATGTCTCTGAATACACTAAAGCTCGAAAATCAACCCAAAGTATTTATTTAGCCTAGAAAATCCACATAAAATAGATTTTCAGGGATCCGTACACCAGAGGTGAACAGGAACGACGTACATCTGTCTTTCACGGGCTATTTTCTCGAGAACCGTAAGGGCTAAGAACCTGAAATTTTCACAAAATATGTCGAGAACATTTATTCAAAATACGTTAACTCAAAAAAGCTAACTTTTCAGTAGAGCGAAAAAACTAGTTAATTCACACATTATTGTAAAAATAAATGATGTGCCTTCCATAATATGGTTTAAATATGCTTACTAATTTATAGGTCATATATCATTTATAGCATATTTTTGTCGATCAGAAACAAATATTTTTTTAGAGTTCGCATATTTTGTCGGAAAAAATATTATTTTTTTAATATATTTATTTTTTAATCAATTTGTGAAATCTTTTACTCAATACTAAATATAAGAATTGAAAAGTTACAAGAAAAAACCATAAAAAAATAACTTAAGCCTGACTGAAAGCCTCTTCCATCTCGAGGTTGTCAGCTTTAGCACTCTCTAACTCACTCTCTAGTGTAACGGGGTCACTCCAAAGTATCAATTACGAAAGCTAATGTCATTGACTATAATCGGTTGATACATAATGTTTCTATTCGATTTAAAATTTAAAAGTTATACATACATTACCAATGTTTTTTTATCGGAACCCCTCTGTACTAATATATTAAAAGTGACCATATCTCAAAAACTATGGGATATCAAAATCCTAATAACAAATTACTCATTTTTTTAAAATATTGGAAATTTACATGGGAGTTAGCATTTATTTTCACCAAAAAAAATTATACTCTGAGATAGCAGAATAAGAAAAATTTATATAAAACGGGAAAAATCATATTTTTGATTCGAAATTTATACTACAGATGAATATTGCATAGGGGAGCTATTTGCTATTGGAAGCTTATTTTGACCAAATTTGAGTTGACGTCTTTTTAACCCCCGTGTATCTGTGTGTCTGTACGTGTACTAAATCAAACGGCTGGACCGATTTTGATTTAGTTTTTTTCTGTTTGAAAGGTGACTTGATCGAGAAGGTTCTTAGCTATTTTTTAATAAAATCGGTCCAGCCGCTTAGAAGATATCACATCTTTTCTAGAAATATTCGGGGGTTTTTTTAAATTTTTAATTTTTAATCAGAAATAATTTTTAGTCAGGCTTCAGTTCAGTACACAACAATCATTTCTCACATTCCGTTTCATTAGAATTTACGTTAAATAGCTGATGTTAATAACAATCTCTACCCAAGTAGATAGACAAGGTGATGATGAAGTGCGTTGCTGCACAGAAAAATATCGGTATTTCCCCCAGCTTAAAAGTCTAATTTAATTTTTCTTCTCTTCTTTAGAAACTCCATTAATTAATAAAAATATTTCATTCAATAAAAAGAATTGAAATTACTGAACTTAAGCCTGACTAAAAATTATTTCTGATTAAAAATTCACTATAGTTCAATTAAAATCTAAAAATGTCTCATTTTTAATTTTTGTTATGAATATAGACTCTCGATGTAAAACGTTTGCCGATTCGACAACAGTTAAATATTAAAGGGTGCTCTAAGGCGAGCAGCGAAGAATGTTGAAATCCTAATTTAATACAAGGACACTTGAAATTTTCAAACTTATGCAGGCAACACCAATTAACACTAAAATTTAAAAAATCAAAATTAAAGGGTGTTCTATCAGTTAATGTAATTTCGACTATATAATTTTGACAACTTGCTGTATCTTGGAAACAAACTCTTGAAATTTTCCAAAACACTAAAACTGAAAAATCCCAAAATGAAAAAAATCGCCAAAACTAAAAATGACCATATAAAAAAACGCTCAAAACCGAAAAATCCCAAAGAACAAAAAAAAAAGCCAAAACTATATATTATATAGGCTAAAGTTCGTATAGTATTACATATCTAGAGTCCGTACAGAACCCTTAGTGCGCGAGTCAAAGTCGTACTGAATGTATTATAAATAAGGCCTTTTGATTTTTAATAACCTCTCATATTAAACAATTATTCCCCCTTATTTTGATTGGCGATTTTGAGGCGAAAGTCAGGCGTTTTGTACTAGATTAAAGAAAAATTTAGTTTGATTTCGTTAATCAACTACAAATAGTCGAATTTGAAGTCGAAAAACGCCAAAAACGATAAGGGGGATAATTCGTTGCTCAACGAAATTTTCAATGTACATAATATGAATTTAACATTCGATTTTCGATGTTCGATAGCCAACGAAGATCGGAAATTGAATGCAGCTTATAAGGACCGTAGTAAAAGCAAAAATAGTTTCTAGTTATGGCCGTATATTTCATAAAAAAATCCGGCCTGTTCTGTAAATCGAGTCGATTTAAAAACGCTCGATTTAGAAAAATTAAATCTACTGATAGCGAATTTTTTTCAGACTTTTTTTGTAGTTTTGTATGTTTTAGAGTTTGAAATATTCGTATCATACCTGAAATTAATTTAGTATGTATGGTTTAAAACACTTCAATGAGGCTATTATTTATTTCTGGAAAACGAGAAATTTATTCGGATTCGGTTTACAGAACATGGCTGAGTATTTATAAAAATGGATCAGGGTTTTACGTTGGATAAATGTATTATCAAGCAAAAGCAAGAGGTATGAATACTTATGAATACTTCGACTTTACATACGAGTGTGTATTTAAATTCCTACAGACAAATGTGCAAGTAAATTTGTTAAAAGTGTGCATAAATTAAATTTTAAGAAAAAAGAGTTGCTAGAGAAAATTTTTAAATATATTTGAATTAAATAAGCACAATATAAAATTAATAGAAGTTAGTTGTGAAAAAAGTAAAAAAAAACTTATAAACATTAAACTAATTGAAATAAATTATAAAATAATATATAACATAAAAACCAAAATAAATTGCAACTTTTGCTCTAAATACTCTAGCTATCATTGATTGATTGGTTGTAGTGAAAATATATTTTTGATAATAATTTTGCATTTTTTTTTTTTTGTTTGTTTTATAATAAATGGTGTTATAAATCAATTCAGAAAAATTAATACCAACTGAAATTCCGAGGGTAACAAATGAAATAAATCCCAGAATTACCAGCTGATATTTATTTTTAGGAATTACAAATAAGATGATGTATATATTTTATTTAATTTTTTTGTTTTTTTTTGGAAGTATGTTCAATAAATTGGTAAAGTGGAAAAGTGGAGTTTTATGAAAGGACTTTAAACAAATTCACGCAAACAGCCTTTTTTATGATATCTTCTATTTCATTTTATTTATTTTTTTTTCATTCAAAAGCTGTTTTAAGCATTCGTGCCATCATTATATGCATTTCAATTGGGTAAAAAAAAACTGTTAGTAGTGTTAAGAGTGATTTCGATTTACCTTGCCACAAAAATAGATTTGTTAGTTTTCTTAATGACTTAAAATAGAATTATTTACATTTAAAATTTGTGATGTAGTATATTTGTTAATTTATATTTTGTGTAGGTTAAACTTACCCTCTTCTCTCAATACGTTAATAGTTTGCTGGCTAGCTTCCAATTGATCGGAAAGTCTTGAGGCAGCATTTAGGCCTTGATTAGCATCGGCCAGTTGTTGCTGCAATTGTTGAATTTCCAAATGCAATTGTGCCACCACGTCCAAATTGCTCTGCAATTCTTTCCGTATGCGCAGGGTAGCCAATTTAATTTCATTTTCTTTGTCTAGAAAGTAGATATAAATTGAATTTATACGTTAATAATATAGTTACCTCAAACGAAAATTTTTTATAAATTCTGGTAAACTTCTTAATTAGAGCGGTTTACATTTTAGTTGGCTGAATATATAAATTATTTTACCATTCTGAAACTGTTCTAATGCACATTGTAAATTGGTTAGAGCCGCTTGATTTTTCGATTCTCTATCTTCAGCCAGCGTAAGCTTATGAACTAGTTCATCACGTTGCTGCACCACCAGTGCGTATTGTGCCTGCAGTGTTTCGGCGTGCTGATTAGCCCGTATGCTGCGGAGAAGTAAAAAGCATTTTCAGTTAACATCATATTTTTATTTAACACTTGCATACATACATACATACATATGTACGAGTACATGCATAAGTATGTATGTAAATCATAGTAACGTTCGGTAATAAAATTAAAAAGAAACCATTTAAAAAAGTAACACCTTAAAAATTAATATTAGTTCCACTATATTGTAAATTTCTATTGTGTGATAAGGTTTTATTTGGGGTTTGTTTTATGTTTTTTTTTGTGTGTAAAACAACTGAAACAAATGCACTAAGTTTAGAATTTGTTTCAATTCTTTACAGAGAAAAATTGAAATATTTTAGTTATGGCCGCCAATATGGCGTCATTATTTAAACAATATTTTATTTTTATTTTATAGTCCCTGTGCTTATAAGCAGCCACACAGTTATTTTTTTACTATTTGCTTAATTTAAGTATTTTTCAGCAATTGGATGATAATATGTATGTATTTCTAATATTGTCGTCTGGTTTTTTTTTCTTTCTTATTTTTTCGCTCGTTAAATTCGTTTCATTTATTTGTTCTCTTTTTGAACAGGTGTTTTGTATTTCTCATTAAAATTAAAAGTAATTTCTTTGAGTTATGGTTGTTAATTAACTTGGTGTACCGATAAGCAAGGTGAAACAAGAATAAAAAATGTACTTGCTTTCTGTTAACTGTATGTAAAGCAGTCCAAAAAAACTTACATTAAAAAATATATGTTTTGACATTAGTGACTTCAAAAGAACCAATAATTTTTTCAACTTCCCACTATAGGAAAATCGAGTTTTCATCACATTTCAACGTCCTGGCATTCGATTCTGACTATTTTCGCGATGATGTCCATTCCCAGCTGGAATTTTGTATCATAATTGAATCTTTTTCGAATAAGCTTGACGGGAAAAATAAACGCATATGAGCTCATTTTTCGATCCCGTTGTGAGAAAATGGTATCCTTCAGATGAATCATCCCAGAGAATCATTTATGATACGATTTGTGATTCATTGTGGAGCAATTTTTTGGTATTATTTAAATCATTGGGTTTCTTTTTGCGACTTCTTTATATTTTATTCCTCTATTTTCAAGAAATCATTATTTTATCATACAGATGAATCATATGTGAATCCTTTTTCAATCACTCAAGTGATAAATCAGTTTTTAATCATCAAAAGTGATTTGAGGAGAATCATATAAGAACTTTTTGTAAAAAGTGATCACCCACTGGGTAAATGATACTCCCGTTGTGAGAAGATGGTACCCTACAGATGAATCATATCAAAGAAACATTTATGATACGATTTTCTGATTAATTGTTGAGCAATTTTCTGCTAGTATTATATTATTATATCACCTTTTTTGCGGTTGCTTTGCATTTCGTTCCTCTATTTTCAAGAAATCATTACTTGATCATTTAGATGAATCATAGGTGGATCCTTTTTCAATCACCCAAGTGATAAATCAGTTTTTAATCATCAAAGTGATCTGAGGAGAAGCATATAAGAGCTTTTTGCAAAAAATTATCACCCAAGTGCTAGCTGGGTATGTATTTATGTATGTGTGTGTGTGTATTTATGTGTGTATGTGCGTGTGCGTATGTGTATGTGATATCGCGAAATAGGGAATAAATTCGGCTAGTAGATTTCGAAAATAAATTTTTTACAAAACTGCTTTTTTTTAATTATATTTTAAACTACTCAGCCGATCAAGTTAAAAATCTTATCAGCTCTTAACCTCAGAAAAAGTAAGGCACAGGGATGGGTGTCTATATCTTGGGAACGAACATTCATAGTTCTTTCAGACTGCCGAATGAATGCAGCGTTTTCCAAGCTGAGATCTTGGCGATACTCAGGGCCACGGAACTGGAGGCCAGCAATATACCTGAAGGTGAGAAGGTAACCTTCTGCGTCGACTAACAGGCTGCACTAAAAGCTTTGAAGGAACAGAATATCAAATCGAAACTTGTTAGTGACTGTAGGAGAGCCCTCAACTTGCTTATGGACAAATATAGTGTCAGACTATGTTGGGTTCCTGGCCACAGCAGTGTTGAGGGAAATGAAATTGCCGATGAGCTCGCAAGAATAGGGTCGGCTTTAGATAAGTGAATGTGTGACAGATCGGTGAAATTATCGATAGTTCGTTACTATAAGGAATTCAATAATTGGTTTTATGGTGAAGTAGGCAGGATTGCAGATAGAGTTGTGTCCAACAGCTCTTTTTGAACCAGTTCGTTCTATTAAACACAAGTCCGGTCCAAAATATCAATGTAAATTAAATGGGTTTGAAACAACTTTTGATTCGAATGCTCTCAAACTAGTTCAAAAAGAGCTGTTGGACCCAACTTTGATTATAGAGTCTGGAAGTCTATGTGGCCAAAACTTGACGTAGGAAGATCCAAACTGCTACTGTATATGAATAGAAAGGCGATGCGAATCGTGATAGGCGCGTGTACTGGTCACTCCTCGGTCAGAGCAAGAACCAGCATTTGGGAAACTTGCACTCCAGATTTCTGTAGGATGTGCGCGTATGAAGAGGAACCAGAAACCATTGAACACATTATCTGTCACTGCCCGAAGCTGCAACGTCAACGTCAACCTAATAGGTTGGGTTAGCTTAGCCGGTTGCTGGAGGAAGATGAAAATTAAGAATCCAGCCCACTTGGGTCCAATACAGTAATCGCTTCGTGCTACCTGCAAGTTGGACAGTATAAAGAAATAGAGAAATTGAGGATAAAGATGAAAGAGGTAGATATAGATGATAGTTACTAGAGGTGAGGAGAGAGTGGGTGGATAAAAGGGTTTTGTGTGTACACACGTCATAAAAAAGCGTCAACGGCCATACTGCGACTGCTCTTAATATAAAGAGCTAGGCTACTGAAGGATAATGTGCCAAGGAAGTGCAGATAATGATCTTACAGGGCGGGACAGAATTAAATAAAGTTCTAGATACTTTCTTCCTGTTCTTCGCCATTACAACTGGAGCAGTAATCATTGTATGGGATATCCATACGTTTAGAATGGGTTCCAAAAGTGCAGTGGCTGGCCAGTAGGGCCAAGAGCTTCCTCAAGTGGTTCCTAGTGATGTTCATGAGGTTTTTAGTTCTGTTGATGTTTAGGCAAGGCCAAAAGATTCTCGTTATCACGCAGGTGTGCAATCTTTCTTGAGCTAATTTGAGAAAGGCAACTTCGAAGCGTCTCCAGATGGTGGAAACCCATAGATATTGTGGATGTCGAACTACTCCCATGTCCACGCACCCAATTCAATATAACACATGAGTGCTGCGCAAGCTTATCGAGAATTTTGCGTAATTCATGGATAAAGAACGATGTGGAGTACGCACATGAGAGGGACTTAACTGTAGATTGACTGTCAGTTATGATACTGATATCTCTGTTTGATGTCTGATAAACCCTTAAACAGTGTACTACTTTTTTAATGGCAGAGATATCTCCCAGTAATGTTACATTTGTCCGGGACTCTGAATTCCGAATTCTGAATATATAAACGGCTACTAACTTCTTCAAAAATCTTCGTAAAATCGATTTTAGATATTCACTGATTTGTATAAACATAAACAGTATGTGTATCAAACAAAGAGCAAAAAGCAAACAAAGAATATTAACAAAGAATATTGAAAGTAATTGAACTATTTTCTTGCTACTTTTAGTTATTTGATCGCAATCTAAATTAATGATTGATTGATTACATTAAGATTAGTTTAAGCGCCATTAATTCGCAATCAGGAAATTTGCAAACAGTTGCATTTTATCAATTAATTGGCCTTTTAACTAAAAGTGACTTTGAGTTAGTTTAATTATTATTGTTGTTCGAACTTTATTTGTTTCTATATGTAATTTGATTAGGCTAAAGTTCGCGTCGCTGAAAGCTTATTTGTAATAAAAGCTCAATTTTACCATCTTTAAATTCAAAACAGTCTTGCCATTGTTATTTGTTCTTTACTAATCCCCCCAGGGGAGTCTATATAGACTACGGGTGTGGCAACCCCGGGGCCCCAGCTGAGGTGATGTGGCTTTTTCCATTGACGTACCTTTGGTACATTACCCATAGAACTTATGTGTTACTACCCAATCTCTGAATATAAACAGAGCAAAGGATGTGCACATATTTATAACAAAAGGAAGACAGGTCCTGTTGATGTCAATTAGGTGCAGCGTCACCTAGAACTGCTCCTGAGTTCAAAAGACGATAGAGGTGAAGCCCTTGTGGTGGAACTTCGAGGTCTAACCAGAGGCTACTTCTGGTGCCACGGGTGCCGGTGGCCCGACAGCCGAGCTGCTTAGAGTTGAGTGCATGTAGCGGTCGTCAGTTTCCTTTGCTAAAATGCCGAGTTCGTCCTACCTCATGAGGTTAAAAGGATGATTTTGGTATGTGTGGAGTAGGCACTGGTTATTTGGCGACACAGGCATGGGTTCATTTCGGACGAGTGGTTGAGCTGTGCCGGCAATGGTTGAGGAATTCTCATGGGGACCTCGCTATGGGTGTATACACAACACCTTGGCGTGGAAACCGGAGAATTATCGTGGTGGCTGTGGTTGCTACCAAAATCGCTGGGAGAATAGTCTTGGCTTCCCAGTGTGAAATCAATACTAGTGGTTGGTCTGACGCGGTCAGCCAGACACTATTCTAGGTGCTGTTGCCATTCAACAGAAGCTGCTATGGGCACGGACATAACAGCAGAGTTTAGATAGCTCAAATTACCTCAGCAAGGTAATTGAATATATAGGGTGTTTTTTTAAGAGGTATAGAACTTCGAATTGAAATAAAACACAAGAAAATCGTTTTAATGTCCATCAATTTGGCTTTATTGGAAGGATAATTTTATGCCATTAATGTTTAAATATGATTTCGCGCATGTGGCCGCCGCGGCTGGCTCGAATAAAGCCAATTCTACAGGTCCAATTTTCAACCACTTTTTCGAGCATATGGGGCCGTATGTTGGCAATAACGCCGCGAATGTTGGCTTCCAAGTCCCCTAACGTTTCTGGTTTGTTGGCGTAGACGAGCGACTTCACATATCCCCAAAGAAAATAATCCAATGGTGTCAAATCACACGATCTTGGTGGCCAATTGACAGGTCCATTCCGCGAAATTATGCGCTCATCGAATGTTTCCTTCAATAAATCGATTGTGACGTGCGCTGTGTGGCATGTAGCGCCGTCTTGTTGGAACCACAACTCATCCACATTCATGCCATCCAATTCGGGAACAAAATAGTCGGTTAGTCGGCTCCAATTGCTGTGCACGGTGGCGAATCGATTCATTCGGGTTCTCTTCAACACTTTGCTCTACAGCGGCAATTGTTTCTTCGGTGCGCACTGTTCGACGTCTCTGCGGATGCGTATTATCACATAGAGTAAACGTAGTGCGAAAACGATCCATGGTTAACCGAATTAATTGCTCTGATGGACGATTATGTCGACCATAAAATGGACGGAGCTTGCGGTAAACTTCGCGAACTGAACCATGATTTTCGAAATAAATTTACACGATTTGCAAGCGTTGTTCTTTTGTCAACCTGTTCATGATGAAATGGCAAACCAAACTAAATATTAATCACTTGACAGCTGACAAAATGGCCGCCAGTTAAAAAAGTGATGCCAACTTAAAGTTCTATACCTCAATAAAAAACACCCTTTAGTACAGGGATAACTATATTCAAAGATTGCAACCTATGTGCCTTATGGAGTGGGCCATAGGTTCATTCTAATAGGGTGCATGGGGGCGTTGGTCTGGCGTCTAACCCACACCCGGTGCTTTGGCACCCGTGAGATAAGGCCGTAATGGCAGGTGCTCACGGAAAGCTATCGTACATCTGTTCTTTACTAATTATGCACATGATAGTTAAAAAGTTTGTCTTAAGTAGAAAAAAAAAATTAACAAATTAACTGACATCTGCATAATAACTTTTAGTAAAGAACAAACGACGGTGGCAAGAAATTGAGCTTTCATTTCAAAAAAGCTTTCAGCAAATGGTAATACGATGAATTAAAACAATTCACATATTCCATTTCCATTTGCAAATGGAAAATTAGTATATAAAGCTGAAATTTGCAACAAGTGATACCACACACAGTGATAAACACATAGAACGCTGCTGTTGAAGGCTGTAAGGCGGCCTTCAAAAAAATCTACCCAGGCAGAAATTGTGACTTTGCCCAAAAAATATGTACCACCACAACACTGTAAATACAAAATTACGACTCTTCCAAAATTTTTGTACCACCACAGTAATCTAAACACAAAAATATGACTTAACGTTTACAAATACCGCATTCTTAGTAATGCTATACCACAACAACACTGTATATACAAAAATTCGCCGTTAGTTTCCCAATACCACGTTTACAATAATTCTATACCGCTACAACACCGTAAATACAAAAATTTGACTTTAGTTCCCCAAGTACCCCGTTTACAATAATTCTTTACCGCTGCAGCACCGTAAATACAAAAATTTTACTTAAGTTGGGAAATTTACATTGTGACGACCTTATAAATATGTATTTAGAGTATTGAGGGTGGCTTTGGCTGAAGTAGTTAGCACGTCGACTACAAAACTGAAGATCCTAGGTTCAATCCCTGTATCCGACAGTCATTCAAATAACAACACCACGCATTTTTCTGATGTGCATTAGAGTCCCTTTGCATTAGCTGTTGTTGGAAAGTTCAAGTGATGAAGGCATAGTCACTGGTCACTGAACTATACCGACTTCAGCAGATGCTAATCCTAATGTTACATCAGAGCGCCCTCCTTCGTCGGTATTGTGTAGCAAAATCATCGGCGAAGTAAAATAACCAATAAAATGGCTACTAAAAACAAAGCTTCAAAAGTTAATATGCCTCATTTAACACCAGAAGGCGCTGCAACACTGCATTATTAAAAAGCAGTTGTAAAAAGAATGAAGCTTTCTTCTATCTCTTCCTTCACCACCTGTCTTCTTTCACTATCCCTTTCCTAAAGAAGGTAACACCTAGTAATAGTAGTATGCATTAAAAAAAAAAAATTGTGAGAATATTGGAAACATGAGTCGGAGGACGGTCATTCGGCGTTATCATTTTAATGTTATGAGTACATTAAAATCTTGGTAAACGAATGTTGTACTGATGTTAGTTGTGCCAGGAGACAATCGTAGCTGACTGTCTTTTTCTGCCTGGGTAGTTGTTCCGTTCTGCTTGTGTTTGACAGAATATTTACAATTAACTTTGCGGTTATTTGTTCTTTAAAAACTATCACATCATACCATAACCGCAAAAAAAGCTTAAGCGACATAATTTTCAAACTTAATTTTATGACGAAAATGTATTATTTACGATCCTAGATAATCGATTGGCGGTAATGGCTCGATATATAAATTCGATTACAGAGCGGTACAAATTTCAGTCCAATAAAATTATATATAATTTCTGGTGATAACGATGTATGTATAAAAAAAACAAATAACCACTCACCTTGCTGATGTATACGCATTACTTGACTTATTCACTTCATCCTCCAGCACTATCATTCTGGCCTTTGTCTCTTGGAATTTTTTTTGCAATTCAACCATTTCTTCGGTATGCATGTCCTCGCTTTCCAACAGATGAGCACGCAAACGTTCCAAGTCTTTGCGGAGCGTAGCATTCTGTTCCATAATGCCGGCATTTTCTTGTTGCAACAATTTTTGATTTGTCTGCTCGGTAAGGAGATTTGTCGTTAATATATCCGATTTTTCTTTAAGGAAATTAATTTGGTCTTGTTGTTTTTCCAGCTCTTTCTTCAGCTCAGCAATTTTTGACTCTCGCAAAGAACACTTATCACAGGGTTTATCAGCATATTGCTGCTGTTGTTGGACTAACGGTGTGAGCCTTTCAATTTCCATATAGTATTGTGTATTTTCGGCATGTTTTTGTTGCAAAGCTTTAATCAACTCTTGCTTTTCATAGGTTAAGGCTTCCAAGGATTTTTGCAGATCAGCCGTGGAAAGAATTTGTGATTCCAGCTCAGCAATTCGAGCTAAATAGTTGATATTTTCTTTAGTATCGGCAGAAGACTGGCTGGAAGGAGTTTCTTTCAAAAGTTTCAGTTTACTAAGTGTAGCTTGAAGTTTCTTTTGTAGCGTAGCATTTTCCGTTTTTAATTCCTCCAATTCAGTGGGACTCATTTTCTCAGCCAATAATTTGTTCAAGTTTTGTTGCATCTCTTCTTGCTGTTCTTTTTGCATCTTAATTTCCATTAGAAGGTCTTCGATTTTTTGTTGCTTTAATGCTAATTGTTCTTCCAACAATAGTTTGCTATCCACCAAACCTTGTGCCTCTTGCAGATACGATTGTAAAGTTTTTATTTCCTGTTTAAGGCTTTCTATCACAATGTTCTTGGCGGTTAACTCTTGTTTGTATTGTTCTGCCTGAGCAGTTGCTTGCACTAAGCTATTTTGTAACGTCTCACAAGTTAGCTGAGTTGATTCTAAAGATTTGACTTTCTCATTTAATTGTTCTGCTAATTGTTGTTGCTCTCTCAAAAGTTTATCAACATCATCTTTCTTTTGTATTGTATCCAAAAGTTGTTCCTTCTGCTTTTGTATGGCCGTCACAAGATCAGCATGATCTTTGGCCAAAGTACTCAGCTGCTTTTCTAAACTTTCACATTTTTCCTGATATATTCTTAGAGCTTGTGAATCTTCTAGTTTTTCTTCATGGCTCGAATTAACGTCGTTCATTTGCAGCAGTAAATTGCATTTTTCTAATTCTAAAGTTTCAACTTGTAGATTTAAATCCTTTTCCTTTACATTTAAGGCCTCACATAACTGCTGAGATGTTCTCAGTTTATCATTTAACAATTGATTTTCTTTCTCCAACTTTTCGATTTTCTCGTTGAGTTCCACGTACTCTTGCTCCAAGGTGCGATTCAGATTATTACACTCTTCCAGCTGAGTTTCCAGCTGCACAATATTTTCTTCGTTATTTTCGGATATTGTTTCCAATTTGTTGCGCTTGTAGTTTTCTAATTCGTTCAACAATATTTCATTGTTTTTCATTAGTTCATCACATTGCAAAATATACTGCGACATATCGGCTTCTAAAGTTTTTTTCTCGTGCTCCCACACTAATTTGTTGTCTTGTAGTTCCATCATTTCTGCTGTTGTATGGGCCAATTCCCTTTCGGTAGTTTCTAATTTTTGCAATTTATCTCTCAAATGTCGATATAGTTTTTCTGTGTCATCGTTGTTTATTTCTTTAATGTTTTCTGTTGTAATTTCTTTTATTAGAGATTTTAGCTTTTCAAAGGAAAAGTTGTTATCTTCATCATCGTCATCCAAATCGGTAACACACTGTTTCTCATCGGCAATGGCGCGAGAGAAATTGGCGTCTGTCAACCTATGTAACTCTGACTTTAAGTGATCATTATCTTCTTTCAAAAGTTTAAGCTTTTTCTCCAACTCATTGCTGTTTGTGAGAGTCTCAGTTTCACATTCGGCATTCAGCTGTAATTGTTGATTCTGATAAGTGAGATTTTGCACCTTTTGCTCTAAATCATTTACTCTTTGTTGATATGATTTCAAGGCTTGCAGTTCGATTTGTAAAGCTTCTTTTTCCTGCTCTGAGATGAGTAGACGCTTTTCCAATTCCAGAGACTTTTTAACGGATTCTTTCATATCATCTATGTCTTGGGTAACTTTTAGTTTTTCTTCCCTTAAAGCTTTTAATTGCTCTTGAACTATTATTGATTCAGCAGCCTTTTCTTTAAGTTCATTTATCCTAAATTGTTGATCTTCTAGATCGATAAGAGACATGCGCAACTTTTCGGCCAAATCATTATTTTCCGTCTGTAAAGCTTTAACAGACTCTTTGAGAACCTTTACGGAAAGATTATTTTCCATTTCACGATCTTGCAATTTTAACGAGAGACTGCCATTCTCTAAAGTCAACTCCGATACCCGATTTTCCAATTCGACGATTTTATCTTTAAGCTCTTCTTTTGTAAGGGGCGTTAGTGGGCCAGAAGATGCAGCATCTTGTTCTCGTACAACAATGAATTCATCTTCACTTTGTTTGCCGGTAGAACTAGCAGATGATTCAGAAGTATTTTTACCCTTCAACACTTTCAATTCCTCTAGTTCTTTAGAGATTATATCAATTTTTTTATTTAAATCAACTTTTACTTCTTCAGCTTCTAGGGTAATCTCTTTAATTCGTTGCAGTAGCTCCGTATTATCCACCGACTTCTTTTCCAAGAGATCCTGCAAATCAGCCATTTCTTCCAAAGACCGCTTCATTTCCTGTTCCCCTGCTTCCAACTTTTCTTTTATATCTGCATTTAAATGCTTCATAGACTGATATTCTTGCTCCATTTTTTCAGCTTGCTTTTTATATTTCGCAATTTCAAGTTCAGACTCGACGAACTTTTTCTCTTGATCTTTCTTCAAAGCTTCATTTTCGTTTAACACTTTTGCCAACTTTTCTTGCAGGTCAGCCTTCAGCTCTAACATATTTTGCATGGCCAAACTATGTTGAGCATCCAATTCTTCTAGGGAACTATTCAAATGCTTATTTTCCTCTTCCAGCTGTTGTATTCGCTTCTGCAACTCCGCACTTTGAGCCGTGGATCCACCGCCCAGACGATGTATTTTCGTTTTTGTATTTTTAGATGATGATGGTCCCAAGGGAACTTCCTCCAAGGTAATATTGACAATTTCATTGCTGTTACCACTGGACGTCTCCGAGCTGTGGTCGTTGTCGGTTTTATTATTCTCTGGTTCCCAGCACCAACTGTCCTCCAAATTTGATACATTGTTATCGGTAGGCTAAAAGTAGTTACAACAAAAATAAAAATAATGAATTTAAAAATCTTCTAAATTTACATTAAGCATGTCTTCTCATAATGTACTTAAATTTATTTTAAATATATGTTTATTACTTTGACTAATAAAATCTTAACAAAAATAAAAAAAAACATTTAAAACAAGATTGAAAATATTTTTATTTTATTGTAAAACGTGCAGCAGCTATTAAACTTTTTTTTTTTTTTTTTTTTTTTGTTCTGAAATCAATGCAATGACAGGCAAGAAGTGTGAAATATTTTCAATTATATTTTCTTGCTTTCTAGGAGTCGTTTACATAAAATGCCAGTTTGAAATCAATCATATTTTTTAGGTGGAATGTGATAATTTAATTTCAAACTATTATTATTATCTTTTTATTCGATTTGAACTACTCACATTACTGCGTTTATGTTGGTAATTTATTAGTATTTAAAATTTTAACAATTAGCACTTGAATTTGAAAGTTTGAAATTTTTATTTCTTTAAATAGCAAACTCAACTCTGTAGATGGTAACTGTTATGAAGTTAATCAATTTCTATATTAAGATTGGGAAAATAAACATCAGCCAGTCAGTTTTACTGCTCAAATTGAATGAAGAGATGCAATGTGAAATTAATTATGGTTCGTAGCGGTAGACCAAGGATTTCTTATGATTAAGATCTTTTATAAGACTTGCAGGACTCTATGGACTTTTCTAAGGATACAATAATATACACAATAAGAACCTCGGATTTTTGTTTACACTAAAAATTATTCGGTTTTTAGGCTACATACATACATATGTATATATTATTATCATTATTATTATTTATTTTTTCTTCAAGTAGGATTTTGCAAAATTTGAGGCAAAACCCAAACTCGCAAATAAAAAATAAAAAAATTATGCGGTTTTAAGCACTTGTGCTGCAAATGGAAAACAAAACAATATGTATGTACTTGTAATATCTAAAATAAAATATAATCGTAAAAGCAAACTTGTGGTTTTAAAAACGTATTTTTTAAATTAAGTCGTTAAAAAGTATGTGCTTTAATATTTATTACTTTATAATAAATTAAAAAATATATATGTATATTTAGCTACTATTAAATCTGAGCAACACAATGTTTTAAATGATATTCAATTGAAAGAAACAAAAATTTAAATTTCACATATCGCACTTGTTTCCCTAAAGGGTGTCAACTCAAAATTTTGAAATTTTTTCCAAGAAAACGACATATGTACTCGTAATTGGTACAACGGTGGTCTCTAAAGTTTTTTCTTGAAAGCCACATTTTTCATTTTCCATTCATCCAAAAATGGGTCACCTTGCTGAAGATGATTTTTCTATAAAAAATTAGATCCAGTTTCCAACTGCTCTAATTTCATCATTTGCTATATCCATCTACAATGATTTGTCATTTCATCGGCCTTGTTCTGTAAATTAAATCGATTTGAAATCATACGATTTCCAAAGTTAACAATCCTCCTAATGGCGTTTTTGAAATCCAATACGATAACTTTCTGTCAAATATGATACTACATATTAGGGCGGGTCGATTTAGAAATCGCTCAAATTATCGAAATAAGAAACTTTGCCGAATTAACCATACGTCTAAAATGTATTTTGATGTCCCGACTTTTGATCCGAAGGGTCAAATTTTGAAAAATCTCACTTTAAGTCAAAATGTATGACCGACCTCCACTAATTTTGGAGGGCCGAGCCACCTATGCCAGTGGCAAACCCCCTGGAACCACTCCTGCGGTGGTTTCCCTATACAAACATTTCAAAAAATCACCATTTTTGGCACTTTACAAGATAAAATCAGCGCAATGGCTATGTTTTTTTGGCAGTTTATTTTTCTCTTTAGAAATTTATTTAGTCAGAATGAAATGAAAAAATGAATTTTACTTAGTAATAGAAAAGATAGAGGAAAAAATTGACCCTTCGGATCAAAAGTCGGGACATCAAAATACATTTTAGAGGTATGGTTCCCTAGGCAAAGTTTATTATTTTGATCCCTAGAATACGATTTTTCTTGTAAATTGAGCTATTTTTTTGCCTCCATACAAATCGACCCGCCTAATATATGTATATGTATGTATATTGTAGAACAATTAAAACAAGTATGAAAATATGTTTCTACTTCTATTATGAAATTTTTTCCCTACCTATATCCACCATGTTGTACTTATCCTGAGCAGGTGATCGAATAGAGTTATACCGACGGTATCATAACACAGTGCAACACGAAAAATATAACCACATACGAACACCACTACCTGATAAAAGGCAAAAAAAAAGACCCGTGTCTCCGAGTTTTGGCGCCTCGGTGTCATTTTTGCATTTTCTCAGACTCATATCTTGCAAACCGTTAGGAATTTTGATTTACTCTCTGAGGCAGAGTTTTAGCTCTTGACATTAAGAACAAAAATTGCGTCTTCAAGATCAAAATCGCAAAAATAAAAATTTTAAAAAATTCAATTTTTTGTTACCTGTTTAGGTCCATAGGAAGCAAACCGTTCCAAATTCAAGGAAACAATTAACTACAAAAATGTACCTAAGATCTCAATAAACAACTTTCTAGAACATATAAACTTCCTAGGAATGATTCTTAACACTGTTTAGGTAGCCGCAAAAATGAAAAATTTCCAAACAAATGAAATTAAAAAATTTTCGGGAAATATATTAATTCGCACTCGTCTTGAAGATGCAAATTTTGTAAAATCATATGGAATTTATTTCACTTTTTCAGAAATAGTTTTGATATTAATGCCAGAGAGGCTTCATTTCGAAAGTACGAGTGAAAATCAAAACTTTTATGCGAATACACACAACACAGGCGTTCAATTTTTTTTTAATTGCTAATAAATGTGGTTTACATTAAAAAAAAAAGAAAAATTTTAGCGTTTTTCTTTTTTTATGCATACTAATGGAATTTAAATATGGGTTATTTGTCTTCCTTCATTTTGCGTTAACAAAATTTATTTACGTAGCCTGCTTTGTGCGACATTATTCTGCACAATGGCCTGTGACGAACTACATTCTCAATGGTCGTCCATTAGTTAGGTTAGTTTATTACCCACTTTTTTTATAATTCTGCTTTGTAGTTTTTCAATCATTATGTTGTATTTGTTGGATGCTTCAATGGTTTTGTTAAATACTCGTATATATGTATACATACATATATACATATACGTTAAAACCAGCAACATCAACAAAAAATACACACGATTCGTAATGTATGCTGTGCTTGCTCATGGCTGTGACATGAGTTAAGTGCAACAAAAATATGCTTTGACACGCATGCTGTTCAAATTGCAGCAGCAATTTTAATTTGCGTTTTTTATTTGAAAAAAAAAAACAAACGTCTACAAATCATTATAAATGTTGGAATATTTATGACTGAGAAAATATTTGCACTTATGCAAAGTTTTAAATAACTGTATAAGGTTGTAAGTGTTAAGTGCGATAATAGTAACGTGTAACAAATTGTAAATGTAGAACTTTAAAGAAGAAAGTGCAAAAAAAAAAAAGGAAAACTTATACTTAAAAGCATAAAATGGAAAAATTTAAATGTATGCTTAGAAAACACATTTCCAATACCTTATGCAATAATTTTTTAAAATGGGCCTCATCGCCAAAGACAATTTTGTTCAAATGATTGTTATTTTTATTTGGTTTTTCCATTCACAAGAATAAATTTCGCTATTAAAATTCGTTGTTCAAGAATGTAGCATTCCATGGTTAAAAATGCACCAGACTCAGCGAGCAATCAGCCGTGTATAGAAGGGATTCTCCGCAAAATGGCAGTTATGATAACCGGTGCTCTTAGATCCACACCGACGAAGCGCTCTTCGCTATGCTGTATTGACTTATAATGGACTTAATGGCTAGGAAGTTAGCACTACGTACTGCCGTCAGACTAAATGCAACAGGCTCATAGAACCTCAGTTCATGGGCACATGCTAGCATTCTGAAAACAATATATCTGATCTCATTGACTACTTTACTCACAAACCCTACTTCAATAGGAATTTTTGAATTTCATTGGCAGAAGGGCTTTCCCTACTGGATGGAAGCGTACAGGTGTCTACGGATGGCTCAAGACAGGAGAGGGAGTTCGTGGGGGCGCATATATCCCGAATTCGGAATTGAAATGTCGTTCAGACTCCCGGACGAATGCAGCATATTACAGGCAGAGATATCTGCCATAAGGTTTTATCCTTATCAAGACAGGTGGCTCATTGAGACCACCTGCGCAATAACGAGAACCCTCTGCACTTGCCTAAACTTTCATAGAATTAAAAACATCATGAACTTTACTAGGAAGCCCTTGAGAAATCTCTTGGCCACACTGACCAGTCACTGCACTTTCGGAATCCTTGCTAAACGTATAGGTCCCCCCTACAATGAATTCTTATTCAATGTATTTTTATTGAAAAATATTTTACTGAATAAGTAAAATAATAATTTGGGATTATTAGTGCGTTAATAAATGTTTAACTTAAATTTTAAAAATTCCCAAAAAAACACACTAATTATTAACTTGACTGCACCCGGTCCAAAATATTTGTATGACAACACTTTATTGCTGCTAAAGCAATGAATAGCTGTTGTGGTTTTACACATTTATTTTCTTTGAATATGAACGTCTTGCAACTACAATTAGATCTGAAAAAAGAAGATGATGATGAAGAAGAGGAGAAGGAAATCATTTTGCATATACTCGTCCTCTGTCTCGTTCTGGAGCATCGCCGTCTGCACTTCCTTGGTAGATTGTCCTTCAGTAGCGTATCCGAGTTATCGGAAATTAGACTCAAAAATATGTGTCTTTATATCAGGAGCAGCGGCTGGTATGGCATGTGCACACACATGATACATTCTCGGCCCACTCTCTCCAGTAGCAACTAATATCTCTGTCAATACACGTCATTCCATTCTACATCTACCTTTTCACCGTTCTCCTCTTCTGCTCCTTCTCTTCTATATTTTCTTCCAACTTTACAGGCAGCACAAAGGCATCATTATATTGGAACCAAGTGGGATGGACTCTTTATTTTCTGTCATCTTTATCAGCAACTTGCTAACCTAACCTAACCAAGTTTGTACTAAATATATTTCGAAGCTCAATTTTTTGTACAAATCTTGAGTTGTAGGAAAGAGAAGGAAAGAGACACATATACAACAAATTAAAAATGGGGGATAAGCTTTAGAAAAAACTGGCAACACTGCTTTTCTTTTATTTAATTATCTCTCTCTAACTTAACAACACCGGTTATGGGCATTTTAATCGCAATATTATAAAAGTTGCAATTGTTTTTCAATTTAATTTGACTTGAAAATTCAATTTAAAATTGTTACACCTAGCTAAGTATTTAATATATGAGTGCATTTATTAAAATTGCTTTTCTAGTTACATGAACATACAAACATCACAAAAAAATTATTAAATTCTTTGAAGCGGAGAAGTCAATAAATAATTTAATTTAAAATCTGTCTATAAAACGAAGCAATCCTTTCCGTTATAAATATTTATCATTTCCACTTTTATTAAATATAAAAACGTTGCGGTAACAAGTAAAATATTAAAATATTAATTTCTTCTTTATTTCAAGATATTCTAATTTAAAAAGCTTTTTAAAAATCTTTTTGTAATTGAATTTTACTATGTACTGCGATATGCCTGTATGGTTTCTAACAATTTAATTTTAATATTTCATAAACTCGCGATTATTGAAAATGCATTTAAATGTTTCCCTCAATCAAGTTTCTCTGGTTAACATAAAGTTTTCTAAAGAAAAATGCAATAAGTATGTATAATTAAATTATTGTTACTGGGAAAAATTAAAAATATGCCGATTTGTAATAACAGCGTTTAAATTTAAATAAACTGTATGTATTAGGAGGTTTGTATTTAGTGCAAAAAAAAAACTATTTCAATACGGAGGGGACGAGCGGACTGCATATTTTAAATTTTTGAACTGGAAGCAAATTGTAAATAAATATAATATCTATATACAAACATACAAATGTACATATGCATATATTTAATTAAACAAAGTAATTTTCCCAGTTCGCTACATACACGATGAAATTTTCTTGCAGGAAGTCTTTCTTGGTAGGAGACAAAATATTTTAATATACATAATTGTCGTTTTAAAATGATACTCAAACGAGAATAGGCTCTTATATTTGTATCAGGCAACACGAAAACGCCTTACACCCTTTAACTATTAGTTCATAAATTTACATTCAAAGTATATGTCAGATTGGGAATTGTTGTTAAGACCAATTCCCATGTAGGATGTTTTAAGCATACATCCTTTATTAGTTGTACAAATCTGTACAATTAATCTGTAGCAACTGAAATATTTTGGATATAAAATCATATAGTTTTGATTGGAATGCTTTCATTAACTATTTCACTTTTGTCTCACCATTTGCAGGTAATTAAGCAATGTATGACAGAATTCTCATTTGGTTTTTGTTAAAAGTAGTATAAACATTTCAGGTTTACGTAATTCATGAGTTTATTATATCAGGGATTGGGTTAATCAATTTTTTTAATATTTTAGCATAGTTTACAAAAAATTTCATTGTTTTTATTGTTATAAAACAAAGAGGGTGGCGTTGGCTGAAGTAGTTAGCACGTTGACTACAAAACTGAAGATCCAGGGTTCAATCCCTGTATCCGACAGCCATTCAAATAACAACACCACGCATTTTTCTGATGTGCATTAGAGTCCCTTTGCATCAGCTGTTGTAGGAAAGTTCAAATGATGAAGGCATAGCCACTGGTCACTTGAACTATACTGACTTCAGCAGATGCTAATCCTAATGCTACATCAGAGCGCCCTCCTTCGTTGGTATTGTGTAGCAAAATCATCGGCGAAGTAAAATAACCAATAAAATGGCTACTAAACACAGCTTCAAAATTTAATACGCCTCATTTAACATCAGAAGACGCTGCAACACTGCATTATTAAAAAGCGTGCAAAAAGCAGTTGTAAAAAGAATGAAGCTTTCTTCTATCTCTTCTTTCACCACCTGCCTTCTATCACTATCCCTTTCCTAAAGAAGTTAAGACCTAGTAATAGTAGTAGGCATTAATTGCCTGAGTGTTACTTCTCTTTATAAAAAAAAAGAAGTCATACAAAAATAATACTTTATGAGACAAGTTTATTGTTTCGTCATAAATACACGTAGAAATGACAGAAAAGTTAGCAGTGGAATTAAGAGAGAGAGAAAGAGAGTTAGCAATGTATAATGGTGCTAAAGCGAAAATACAAATAAGTACAACATTTGTAATTGCAAATTATGAGGAGTTGCTAATAACAGTCATATTTTTCATGCTATTATTTTAAGGCATATAGTTTTAAGACTACTGTTTGAATTCCCTAATTATTTAAACCGATTAAAGACGGCATCGTCCAAATAATTTATTTTCAACATTTTTATAATGCCCTTAATGCAGAGCTGCCCACAGAGAGAAAACCGAGAGAAATGTATAAGTGACGCGCAAAATAGAAAGGGACTCAAGGGTAAAAACCGGTTTTGTTCAGGAGAGACATTTTAAAGATTTAAATACGTGTATCTTTGGTGTACCATCAGATCATAAAACGCGCATATCTCTGGGAGGGAACACTTTTGGGGCATGGTATCGGTCTCATTCGATGCTCAGATGTTGTCCACATCAAAAAAAAAAAGTGAAAATTGAATTTTTTTACCCTTAGGTCCCTTTCTCTATGCGCTGTCACATAAGCGTATGTATTTTCATTTGTATAAAAAGCCGATTGATGTTCAGCACTCTGGCGCTTCTCTGGGCAGTTATGCCTTAATGAATAAGCCTCAAAATATAAATTATTTCTTGCTCATGTCAAAATCAATAGAAATGACTGCTTGTCGACAGAATATCTGAACATTATAAAATTCTTTGGAAATTTTGAGAACTTTCTTACATAGAAAGTGCCACAGAGGCTTCTACTTTCTGTATGGATTAAATGGCAAAATGACATGCAAGGTTCTGACAACGGATTCCAGAGAAGACCAAAAAAGATAAATAAATAGATAATCAGAGAATGACAAAAGTATCGTTATAAATACTCTTGGAGTATTGGCCGTCAAAACAAATATGAACCCATGCAGCTAAAAAAAAAAAAAATTCGCTCATATGCATTAATTTTAAACCGAACACGTATAACTATCAACACCCAACAACTATGCTTATAAACATTTTTAAAATTACTAAGCATAAACGAATATAACTATACTTTAAGGACTGTATGAGCTACAATCATATGCATGAGTATAAAAAGTATTAACCAGCTACCCATGCGTATATACAGGGCTATTTTATTTACACACACACATAATTTGTTTTCGAACAGCCAAAACACATTTTTCATTCCTTATTATATACACAAATCTATGTATACGGTGGCGAGTAATGAATAAATATCCCGAGTATCATGCATATATTTTTTTGTCCGACTACATATACATACTCAGGGTATAAGCATATTCCGATTATAAGTATTATTTTTAATTGTATCGTTTATTAGCATAAACGATGTAGATATGCTCTTGTATGTTTGAATCGGCTTTAGCCATAGTGGTAAAATATGTGAGCGTATGAATTGTTTGCACTTTAATTGTTGATTATATGCAGTTACTAAAATTTAGACTATTTACTAAGTATATTTTTTTGAATACTTATTGTCACTCTCTGGTACATATATCGGAGTTTCACAAGTTTACGTCTGGGTCTTAAAAATTTTACATTCACTTTATGGTCACCAGTGTATGCAGTCTTAACCCTGGACGCACTTTCTTATTTTTATACCTATAAGCACTTTCTTCATCGAATCGACGAAGTGCATTTTTTATCTGGCCCCAAACGCTCCCAATTAAAAAAAAATATAAAATTTTGGTTTTATTGGAAAAACAATGCTTATTTCAATGCAACTTAAAACTAATAAACAAAAAAAATTAACTTTACTTTTTTTTTAAATAGTAAAAAGAAAATCACAAAAGGCACAAAATTTTAAATAAAAAAATCTTGTTAAAATCTTAAAACTGACACTTAAAACTAAAAAATAAAATTAGTTTGGTTGGAATTTTCAGTCATTTGGTGCAAGAGGCACAGAGATCAATCGTCGAATTGACGAACACAAACTTAAAAAAAACATACTTATACACATCTAACGAGACTGCACATATGCACACTTCAGCAGCTTGGCAATGACTAGAGCTATAAGAAAAATGAGCACACAGCAATGAGTAACAAAGAAAATAAATGAGAAATAGTAAACGATGTTCATCGATTCGACGAAGAAAGTGCGTCTAGGGTTAAAAATGTCGATAGTGATGTGTGAGTTTACTGTAGCACATGTGTGGGGTGAGCAATTGAAAGTTTTGAGATTTTTAGTTATACTATAACTTTTTTGATTTTTTGTTACCCACTCTTATGATCTCAAACATTAGGATTTTGATTTTTTAAACTTCATTTCTTTCTGATTGGGATCTATTTACATATATCTCATAGAGATCTAAGTACTGCATTAATATACATATATTTATTTCACTTGGGTGTTATTCCATAATATCAAGATAAAATGCCCGAATAAAGTTATAAAAATATTAAACATTTTTATGTTCAAGTAGTATACATACATACATAAACCATTTAACATAAGACTAATATCAAATTTATATTACCCACAAATACCGGGTCCCCATATCTTTGTAAGCGAACCAAATTCTCTTCTCCGTTTTCTCTTTCTTCGTATTTTTTGAGTCGTCAAGTGTTTTTTTGTTATATTTTTAGGTCATGTTTGCATCACTTTATCTAATCGTACTCGTATTTTGTTTATTTAACTGAAATTTTTTATCATACTCTTTTTTTTAACCAAGTGATGCATGAGCAATTGTCATTGTCAACGGTATCATTGTAAATATTACTCGTATCATAATCATTACCAACATTGTTGAAACTGTTATCGTTCGATTAAGACGAGCAAACACATGTGTTTTAATTCCATTATATTTTTTTGGGTGTTTAATGCCACGAGTACAATTCATATCTTTGACAAAATGGCTCGGTTTACGGTGACTAATAATCATTGTACGTTGTACAAATATTTGTTGGTTAATCAAGTGTTTATTTGGGAGGGAGAATTATTATTAAAAGAATTTATGTGTAGTCATAATGAAGTCTACATATTACCACAATTTGTTATATTTTTTTCTTTTTTCATATGTATACATACATACATATGTACATATATACACACAACATTAAGTTAAAAGAGAAACATTTGTTCCAAGGTTCTATCTAAGTAAATTAAGATAAAGAACATTATTGTGTACATAAAAACAATTTAGAATACAGCAAATAATATTTTTACCGCTACAACAGAACAAACTGTTTGTTGTCTTTAAGTCATGGACACCATATTTACATTAAATTTTTTTAGGGTTTTGTTGAAAAATTTCCTATAATTTAACAAGGAGTTTAAAATTAAATTAAATTTAAAACGAAATGCTGCGTGAGCAAGTTTTTGGACAAAGGTGAATAAGAGCAAATAACCATAGAAACTGAAGATATTTTTTTTTTATTTTATACGTGGGCAACATGAAAATGGGATTGATAAAAGCTAAAGATCTCGTTCTAATTAATAATTTAGTTACAGAAATTTGTTTAGATAGAAACCTATGACGGGGAAAAGGTGTCTTAATCAAGTTTCATTGGTTTATCGGAATTATATTATTCCCGGAAAAATTTTAATACTGAACATTAATGCCCTAATTCTGTTCGACGATTGTATTGTCTTGTCTATGGATGAAAAAAAAGCCACACTTGTGATTCTTTAAAACAATTATTATTTATTGTCTATGCTAGAAGGTTAGTGTATTTGCTTTATGATTTTCTTCCAAACATTATGTCCAACACATATTTTTCATATATTTTTCAAACTATTGTATAATACTTTAATTTAATTTTTATGTTTTAAAAACAATGCAATAATATTTTTATTTTTCAATATCAAAGACAACAACCATTTTTGAGGAATATAATTTACAGAATTCAAACACAAGAACTCAGAAGTATTTTCAAACAAAAGGGTCCTAAATCTTCTTACTGAATTAGGGCATAAATTATTTTATATGTATAAGTACATATGTAAACGTTTATAATAAAGTAAATATATACTTAATTACAAATTAATAAGTAATAAAGCGTTCTTTGCGTCATTTGAGCAAAAGCTAGTACTTACGAGATTTCGAGCAAAATCTAGTAGATTTCCCATACAAAACAATATCTACTTTGTAACTAGATTTTGCCAAAATCTACTTAAAATCTTGTAAAACTTAGTGATACAAGCATGGTATTTTTTCAAATTTTTACTAGTTAAAAGGTCAGCCTGTGTACTTGAAAAGGTTTGTGAATTGGATAGTTGTTTGGTTTTTGTTTTGGAAATGAGGATTGCTTTTGATAAAAAATCTTGATAAATGTTAAGAAAAAACTTAATGTAAAAGGTACAGCTTTTCATAAAGATTTTAATGAAAATCTGCTAGATTTTGTGCTGGTGTAAATATTTTACAAGACAATGAATGTATTTATGTATGTAAATTTATATATAAATATAAATAGTATGTACATACATATGAACTTCAAATAATCTATAATAGCATTTATATAAAAAAAATGATAAACAAATTCTAAATATTCCCATAACTATACTACATATATCTAATAGTGTTTTCACACTGAAAGTTAAAATCTGGTTTTAACGTTAAAACCATAAACAGCTGATTTTGCTTTCACACTGCAAGTTTGTTAAATTCAGGTTTTAACTCACAGGCTGTCTAATAACTTTGCTCAAAATAAAATAAATCAGAAATGCGTGTATTTGTTGTTGCATTTTTTCTGCTTTTTAATAACACTTATTGGACATACTGTTCAACTGTTTTTGTTTGTATGAAACACTGAGATATTTCACAATGCGCTCTAAAATGGAAATTATTTTATATTTTGTAAATAAAATTTTTTTAAATTATGAAACTTCTTATACAGAATGAAGAAGTGCTTGGAAATATTGTTAACAATATAAAAATACACAAATAGATTATAAGATAAACCTTTTTTATAGGCAGATGAATGTCAATAATATTGTCTATTTTCACTTTCCACAGTTCAATTTAAAATATTTTCGTTGTTTTCCTTCCAAAAAACTCTTTTTTCCCATAATTTTTTGATTATTGTTGCTGCTGCATCCATTTTTAATTTGAAAATTTTTCAAGCGCCATCTATTGTTATTCACTGTTATAACATTATCAGCTGCTGTCAGTAATTTTAACTTGGCAGCACTGAATTTATCACAGCGAAAACAAGGTTGCATTTCATAAAACCAACTTAAAACCAATTCAAAAATGGTTTTAATGTGGTTTTAACAAAAACAATTGTATGGTAAAACCAGGTTTTAACAGTTGGTTTTAACGTTAAAACAAACTTTTATTAAAACCATGTCAGTGTGAAAACACTATAAATATATCTAAACTAGTTTTTAACATTTCTTTTGAATGACTCATTATTTGTTGTAAATAGATAATTGTCTATCTAATTGTAAGTTCTAAGTACATACGTACATATGTATGTTATATGTTATCAGCTCTTAACGTTATAAAAATCAATAGTTAAATTTATTTAATATTAATTATAAAATATTCCCATTTGTAAAATTACATTCACTATTTTAATAATAAATCATATTTTTATTGTCACAGACTATACAAGTTTCTGTACAGGCGTCAAACTATCAGCAGTGTCTTCAATTATTAGATTTAATTGTTGTAAAGACAAATTTTAATTAGATACAAAAAATACTTTGAAGCAGCAGCTAAGTTATGTTAGAGATATCGCACACTAAAGCATAAGCAGTCGCAACTAAAAAAAAATCCAGATTTTCAGGATTGGCAAAAAAAACTGTTGATACCTACTGTGCAAATGACGCAAGTACATATCGATGGTCGCAGGCAGAAAGACCCTAACTAAATTAAATAAATATTTAAAGAAAAATAAAACGTAAATGCAAGACAAAAAAATTGCCGGCAAAGGCTTTAAATTTTACAACTAAAAAGTCTCCAAAGCGTGGTGTGTAACTTTCCACTTGTATAGTGTTAAACTTTTAACAAGCCACGTAACGCGCGGTATGTACCTCCACCTTAAGCGAGCATAAGCCTAGTGGCTGCTCCAAAGGAAGTAGAGTCAAATTAAACTTTTCTACTTGTTCCTTTTACTATTTTGTATAAAATGCTTTCCATGCATTTTAAGCTTATGTTTCAAAAAAAATTCAACAAATTTTAATACGTTTATTCTGATTTTTTTTATATACCTACAATGCATGAAAGTTAAGCAAATGTTAAACTCTCTACCCATGATGCATTTCAAGCTTTGTTTCGTAACTTGTTTAATGGAAATAACCATTCTAAATTATTGCCAGAAATCTGTAATGCATGGAGCGTGAAAGACATATTGTGTACTTCCACCTCAACATGCATTTGAAAATTATTGGATATGGGTGTTTCCATAGAAAATCTATCGCTTACTTATTGCATACAAAAAAGGAAATCATTTAAATTACATCGATATAAAAGAGCGTGATGTGACAGAAGAACACATTTCTATTCATATAAAAAAAACTGTTTAGTTTACAAAATATTTTGATTTTGATGGAAACCAAAAAAGAAAATAAACTTATTATCTAAAACAATTAAATAACGACTATAATCATTCATGCATACTATGTGATAAATTTTTCATTAACATACATACTCTCAGTTTGCTTATTTAATTTTATAACTATGTATATGAAATTGTTTCTAAACTTTAACACTGACCTGAATGATATTTTCCATAAGATAAATATTTTAAATTACATATTATTATTTACACATACATATGTGAGTATGTATGCATGTTTGTACAGTTTTTTGTTTTGTTGCTGCTGCAACAATTATAATCTGGCAAGTGTGTTTTGCACTCGCATTTAAAGTTTTTTTACAATGGTAAACTGGTGTTTGACTTAGCATCACCACTGTCTAAATTTGTTAAAATGCTGCTTGAGACTGGCTGAATTACTTGACTTTAATGCATGTGACCTCTTACATCTTAAATGTTGTTAAATAATTAAACTTCCTTTTGTTTTATTATTACTCGTAAGTAAGTTTTCATATTTTTTAATACGTGTGAAAAAAATAACGAGTAATAAACATACAAGGAGAGAGGGAGAAACAAAGCGGGTAGATTAGAGGGCGTTCAAAGATATTATTTTGATAAATTAAATTGATTAGCAATATTAAATATATTCACATATATATATATATATATATATATATATATATATATATATATATATATATACATATGCGCCAAAGACTAACTACCCGGTTGTATCAAATAAAAATTTAATTAATTCAATTAAAAATTTGTTTGAAGCAATTCAAAATATAATTGATTTAATTCAAAATTTAATTGATTCAATTAATTAAAGTGCAAGAACTTTAAAATTCATATTCAATTAAATTTTAGCTGATACATATTAAAAAATGTTTCATACAAATTGTTTTACAATGCACGTCCTTTAATAATGCAGTGTTGCAGGGCCGAAGGGGGGCGCTCTGATGTTATAAATATTAGCATTAGTATCTACTGAAGTAGTTATAGTTCAGTGACCAGTGACTATGCCTTCATCGCTTGAACTTTCCTATAACAACTGATACAAAGTGACACTAATGCACATTAGAAAAATGCTAACTATTTCAGCCAACGCCACCCTCATTTCTTATTTTTATTAAGCGAGTGTAGGAATAAAAACAAATTTAAAAAAGTTTGTTTGTTGTTGGTTAAGCACGTTTAGAATCTAAACGTTTAGATTCTAAACTTTAGATGCACGTTTATATGCTGCTCAAGCAACTCATCACGAGTGGAGTTGTGCCGCTCACGAACATACTAGTTCAGTAGAACGATTCACTTCACTGAGCTGTTCAATCCAGTGATGCCAACTTTTTTGGATCTAAAAGCACATCAAAATTTAGAAAAAGCACAAAAAGCGTCATTTTGAGATCTAAAAAGCGTAAAAAGCACTAACGTGAAAAACGAGCTTAGTGTTTAATATTTTCTAAGCTATTCTCTATTGCGGCAATAATATCAGTGTCTTTAATGAAATATGTCAGACGAAAAAGGTATGCTTTACACTGAAAAAATACATACACCAAGTTTTTATTAAAGTAATTTAAGAAATAAACAAATTTTTTAAAAGCACTACTTAGTGCTATTTCTCAGATTGGCACTAACGCTTCAAATTTGGTGTTTTGAGTCCTCAAAAAGTACTAAAAATAGTGCCAAAAGCACCAAGTTGGCATCGCTGGTTCAATCTACAGAGAGCTTTGAGTTCAGTACTGAATTAATTAATACCTTATAGAATACCTTAGAATATTAAAATGTATGAAGGAAGCACTATTCGTATTTAATTTTAATTTTTAAAATGTGTAATATATATTGTCAGCAGAAATGCAAGACCACGTAACTAAAAAAAATCAAAATCGCATTTTTAATTAATTTAATTTTTTTCATAAAAAAAATCCACTGAATTAAAAATCAATAATTTTTTTTCTCTCCTATCACGCGTGAACGGCTGGACGGATTCCATCCACTTTTTTTTTTTGTTATTATCTGTGTAACAAAAAACCAATAGTTGAAGTTTCTGTTGTAAGTTTGAACTTGTACCACTGTAAAGCGAAAACGGCTTAATGGATTTGTATAAAATTCGGTAGAACGATAGCATATTGTCCATATAAAAAAATTACTCTTTATATGATAAAAGTGGTGAACATTTTTACGTTTGGTACTTTTTCTGTTTTTTTTTTAGATTTTATTACTTTAAATAAATTTTACAAAGAAATTTTTAAATTCAACTGCAAAAATTTTTAATAATTTGTTTGAAAAAAACTTATTTTTTTAATTAACAGATTGATTTAAGCAAATTTTTTACTGAAATAAAAAAAAAACAAATCAAACAAATAAATTATCTGTACAGTATTTCATTTCTATATTTTAATAGAAATTTTCTTTTGTTTGGAAATATTTTGGGAAGAGTTTTTTAAACAAACGTTTGTTTGAAGAAGCTACACAAAGTTGAAGCGAAATATCGGAAAAATTAAATAAAATTGTAAATTGATTACAAAAAGACCTATAGCTTTAATAAAATTTATATATATTTTAGGAACACTTTTTTCTGTGAGTCTATACACATTTTGTTGTTGCTTAAGCCACCTCATCAGTAAACCTTTCAAACGTGTTTTGATAAACTTAAAACTTTGTATGCTTATTAAATTATTATTATTAAATTAAATAAACAATATGCTTTTTGAAAAACGTTGGACAAACAATTGCCTGTCTGGTATGCTTTTCTAAAAATGCCACAAATTAAATTAAAGCAAAGACCAACATTTTTTGTGGAATTGTAAAAAAGATTTTGCCTGCGTTGTTGGCTCAACGTTTTTTAAAAATTACATAGGTACATGTGTATGTTAAATAAAAATTATATAGGCATACAAAATTTTAACATTTCTGAAACGTGGTTGATGAGTTGGCATAAGCAACAACGAAATGCACATACATAGACTAACTCAATGCTTACCGACAACAAATTGTAGGTCGTGAAAAAAATTTAAAAGTTCTAATGATAACTTAACTTATTTATTTATTACTAATTCTTTCTATTAAATAATTCAAAAAATCGCGTCAATTTTATGAAAAAAAAAATTTAAATAAATTAATAATTCTAATTAAATTTATTGTACTTACGGCCCTTTTCATAACGTACAATTAAAAGATAACAGGGACTTTAACGGAAAGTTTTATATGAAGAACTTGCAATTTAAGTTCACGTTAACTCTTAATCATAGATTGTGAAAAGGGACGTTAATGTAGGTCCTAATTTACACTATGCAAGTCTTAGTGCTGATTAGTTTGTTAGGAGAGAGAGAAAGAGATGAGGGGAACAGAAAAGTTTATTTTCCCTTGTCTCTCTCTCCATCATCTCATCTCCATCTCTCTCTTAGCAATAAAACTTGCATTTAAATTACGACTAATTTAGTTTTTTTATAAGCACTGCATACGATATGTTTTCACAATTTTATAATAATACAATAATTTTTCAACTTGATCACCTGAAGAGGTCATTTTAAACTCACCTTTTTAATGTATTTAATAAAAGTATGTTTTTTCCTTCAATACTTTTTTTCCAATTTTAAAATTCAAAAATTTATTAGCCGCACAAAATTTATTTTCTTCTTTTTTTCTGTTGTCTTGTAGAGTATTTGTCAATAAAAAAATATATTTCCTTAATATATTAAAATAAATTAAAAAGTTTTTTTTACAATTAACAGCACATGTAATTCACCTTACGCAAGGGGTTTTTTCGATATTTTTTATTAGTAATATATAAGAAATGTCGTTGCAGTTGTTTTTTTCTTATTGATAATTATAATAAAGTATGTATGTACATACGTACATATATAATATAACACTGGGTAACACTTGAATAAATAATAAATTCTATATATTGTTTTTGTAGAAGAAGAGAATTACTTTAACTGAGCCGTTGAAATTTTGTTAAATCAGCTTCTTTTCATTTTTTGAGACTTCAGTGCTAACCCGTGAAATAAATAAAGCAACAACAACGCCTTTTACGCCAGCACTTTTAAAATGGTGTCAAATAACCGTAAAATAAAGCAAACAAAAAGTGTTTATTTTAAGGGGAATGAATATTTGCGTAAAAAGGTTTTTTTTTTTATTTATTCATAAACTCTTTTCCAGATCACGATTTTTTTTTTTATAAAGTCTGACTTTGAAAGATAAATTAAAAAGTATAAAATAAACGCGCGCTTAAAGTTTACGTTAATGTTGTTAGCGTTGCCTCTTGTGATCGACGAATGACAAAACTAACCTGTAGCTTAACTCTAACAACCCCGCTACGAAAGCATTTTTACTTTGCCCGTATTGTAAAACATACAATTCATATCAGAAAATAATATTCTTCTAGTATATCACTACTAATCTGTAGAGAGACGCACACATATACACACAAGCTAGAACTCAGCCAAGCCCAGCAAACATAAATTCTTACTTAAATGTAAACGATCTTGATATCCAAACAGATTTTTGAGTTAGAAATTTTAACATCTCAATAATAAATTTTCAATTCACAAGCTCGCATTAACGTCGTATACGAGTTATCTAGTCTAATCGTCTAATTACGCAATATTGTATTTATTTTTTTCGTTGGTAATTTCCATACAAAAGTGTATTCTTATTACACGATTGAATTTTATATGTTTATCAAATAGTTGTATTGAGGTCAGGTTTGGGAGTATTCTATTTGCTTTAATCTGTAAAAATCTTGTAAATATGGGACCTCGAAAAATCCTATTTTTTGTAAGGGATGCAAAAACTGGAGAAACGTTGGACTAAGTGTATGGAGTTAAAAAGAGATTATGTTGAAAAATAATTTTTTGTTTTGCAAAAAAAAACTGTGTTTCATTCATTCAAATTGAAATTCCCATATCTGGTTTAATCGACTAGATTGAATTAATTGACATTTTCAATTTCTGACGTTTAAAAATACGTTAAAATACAATGCAACAAGTTCTGCTGTTCACCAGCGGTTCAGGTAATATATTCGAATATAAGGGCTAAAGTTTGTGCAGTACAGCTTTGCCATAATATTTTTTTGGGAAACTGCAAATTTAGAATTAAAAAACTGATTTTCATGTGGAAAAACGGCTTATAAAAAATTCTTTAGTATTTTTGATATCCGACAGTCATTAAATAGCAACGTCACTCATTTTTCTGATGTGCATTAGTGTCAATTTGCATTAATTGTTGTAGGAAAGTTCAAGTGATGAAGGCATGGTCACTGGTCACTGAACTATACCGACTTCAGCAGATACTAATCACAATGTAACATCAGAGCGCCTCCCTCCCTCGGTATTGTGAACCAGAATCATTGGCGAAGTAAAAGAGGAGATTTGTAAAAAAAAATTAAGTTTTTCTCTATCTCTTCCTTCACCACGTATCTTCTCTATCCTATCCCTTTCTTAAAGGCAGTAGTAGGCATTCATTGCCTGAGTGTTTCATCTCTTTAAAAATAAAATAAAATAAAAAAAAAATAAAAAAAAGCGTTCAACTACAAAACGACAATGGTAAGACTGTTGTAAATATAGTGATGGTAAAATTGAGCTTACAATACAAAAAAGCTTTCGGCAAATTGAAATACGATGAATCAAAACAATTCACATATTCCATTTGCAATAATGCTAAGTATATAAAGCAGAAATCTACATCAACTGACACCACACACAGTGGACCAAACACAAAAGAACGCTGATGATGAAGGTTTAGTGCCCTTCGAAAACGGCTGGCTGTTCCGTTCAACTATGTGTTGTTAGTCAGAATATTTACAACAGACTTTGGTGTTATTTGTTCATTAATAATTATCACATGTAATTTGGCTTAAAAAGCGATATGAACTTTAGCCCGTTCAAATCACAAATATAGAAACAAATGGAGTTCGAAGAATAATTAAAAATTAACTAAAAAAAAAGCAAGTTTGTCCAATAATTTTGACTCTTAAGCTGAAGCTGTTCCATGTGTATGCATTTTATAAAAAACTTCTTTGAATAATATTGTTATTAATTTTTTTGGATTTTTATATGTAAATAAGTATGAATTTAAAAATTGTCTCAAGTTTACTGGTTTTATTTTTATTCAATTATTTTGTTTCCCGTTTCTTTTAAATTGACATCCTGGAACAGGCCCTAAGTGTTTCGGCAAAAGTTGATAAAGTTCTTCCTAAGACGAGCCTCGCGCAAATGTGCCTAATTGCACAAATGGCAATTTTAAGAGTTTTCATGAAAACTCTTATGTGTTGTATTAAAAATTTGTCAGCGACAATTATGAAAGTTTTTACTTTTCATATTTAAACTCTCCTTTTTAATTACCGGTCGTAATTAAAAAAAAGAATGATTTAACAGCTCATCAGATCACGTTTTTCGAATAAATTTCAAATTGAGAGAAATATTTTTTTGGAATCGAATTCGCCATTTGCTTGAGATGTTTTGAAAAGTAATGCCCATTGTTGGATAATATCGTAATTGATCTCTGGGCCTTATTTTACTATGATCAAAAAAACATATTAAGGGTGTTCCTATAAGACGTTTCATTTTGGATAGCTCGTTATTTTAACAGTTGTCATTACTCAAAAATTTCAAAAATTTGAACTTTGGGACAAGTTAGTGATATGAAGAATCAAAATTCACTACTTCGATCGAAAACAATAGAGAATATTGCCGTTATAGCTTATACTGTTGACGAAAATTAAAATTTGTTCATTTATTTTGCATAAAGTCTTAAGGCTTTTATAGTAAAGTTAACACAAGAACTTGCTCCCACCGTTTTCTGATCATGTGATTTTTCAAATTGGTGATCTTAGTGAGCCATCGAGATCTTGTGATTTAACACCTTTTGACTTTCTTCTTTGGGGCTATGGGAAAAATAAGTCCACAATTGATTCAAAACTTCAAAGATGCAATTCATGAAGTTATTGAGGACATTGGTGATGCAAGATTTAATCAAACAAATATTGATTTTTAAGGATTGCTCTGTCGGGCAGCTGGCTGATATTTTTATCCATTATTAATTACAGTTAAACTTTTAAATATTCAAAGAGAATTTGATCATAATTAATTTGTGATCATACTCAGGTGTTTGCTGGGTACTCAAGTACTCACTCTTTCTCTTTCACATGTACTCGTATTTGAATATGGTTGTCGCTCATATGCATATTGTTTTAGTGGTGTTCGTTACTGCAATACTGGTAAAAATTTTACTTTAAATATGTACATATGTGTGTGTTTGCTTTAACTTGTAGTATACAACGGGTGTTTTTTTACACTTAAAGACCTGGCATCCATTCAATATTACATGCATTTGAAACTTCAACTTCTAACTTAAAAATACTACTCAGGGTAATCATGAATAAAATTCCGAGTGAAATTTTTCCCGGGGAACAATTCCAACTAATAGCAATAGGGAAATCAAAAAATTCTAATTGGAAAATTGGGAAATTTCACTCGGAATTTTATTCATGATTACCCTGACTATAATATTTAAGAATTTTCATTTATTTCTGAATTCTTAATCAAAGTACTATAACTTAATTTTTTTGGGCAGTCTAATTGATTTATCAGGATCCTTTCAGCTATGGATTTCTCAATAAGGGAGAAACAAACTATTTTTTATTTGAAAGCATGCCTTTGTTGTATAAAAATAGTACAATTCATTAATAAGTTATACAGGTAAAACACATTATTTTTCAAATTTTCTCTATCATCACTTCTTCACGACCGGTATTGGATTGTGGCTGTACGAATTATCGCCCAAGTTACTATCGCCCGAAAAACAAAAATGTTGCATCGCCCAAAAGTTGTTGTAAAAAAATTGGGTGATTGCTCATCAACTTTGGGCGACTCAAAATTTTTAGATATTTGGGTATTTGTTCATAATGAATGAATGACAAATTTTCGCAAAATTTTAAAAAAAGCAAAATCAAAAATTTATTTTGGTGATTATTCATTTTAAATTCGGGTGATTGTACGTAATGAACAAACACCCAAGAACTTTGGGCGATTATTCATTTTACACTTTTGGGTCATTCTTCATTTTTTTGGGCGATCCGGCACTATTTTTTGGATATTTCTTCACAATGACTAATTACCTAAAAATTTTCGGCGTTCCTTCATTTAGCTGTTTTGGGCGATAGTAACTTGGGCGGTAATTCGTACAGCCTTGGACTGTTGGCAAACGCGTTTGATTTAGTTTAACTATAAAAAAAATAATTCGCAATATATTCAAATCAAAATCTGTGTTAAACATTGAGTGGACTATTTCTTGAGGTTAAAACCAGTGAGCCATGTGAAATGCCTATGGCTTCCACAATTGCTCACTTGCAATATCCGATTGTCCAACACCATTTCGTAAATTTTTCTAATTGTTTCGGATGTAGACTCGCAAGCACGTTTTACCCGACTGCGCAACGCAAAGAAGGGTATTGTGTTCATCAGTCTATATAAAAGTTCAATAATAATAAAGTATTCTTGAAAATTTTGTTCGAAATTTACTTGTAGAATGGATACTTATTATGTTTTTAACCATTTATTTACTTTTTATGTATATTTAAGCTTTTATATTACATAGTTACGTTTCTTGAAATAAAAAATAGATGCATTCGTAATTGCGTTCGTATGAATTTCTTTAATAAAGTCGTAATTTTTCATCGCAGAGGTCTAAATATTTGCGTGAACATGTAGTTTGATAAAATGAACCATAATCAATCAAAAACTCGACTTCGAATATTTGGTAGTTATGTACGTCCGTTTGCATTTAAGGTGACGATATGTATGCATGTGTGTATGTGTGTTCGTTTGCGGCACTATATAAACCGAATGCGTGGACCGATTTTGATGATTCTCACGTCCCGGGAGTATCACTAAAGATATCTCAGTTGTCAAAATTCAATATGGCGGCCAACAGACGCCATTTTGTAAATACGGGAAAAAAATAAAAGACGCCGAACTATTCTTTACCTTTAACGTTTACAGACATTGCGTTTGGTATTACTGTGTATGTATGTACATATGTGTGTGTATATACATATATTTCTAGTTGCATATATGTATGTAGAAGTACAATCTTTCCATTCATTGAATATATTGCTGAGTTTATCTGATCGGTTAAAAATCGTTGATTGTGGTCAGTCCTACGAAAGTCTTATTTATTTTTATATTTTTCTTAACATACAAACATACTACATAATTCTTAGAATATTATAAATAAACAATTGTAAACATAAAATTATTTGTGGTAACAAGGCACCTTATCAAAAAATAAAAAATTAATATGAAACGATTGTGCAATTTATAATAGAAATCAGCCCAGTAACATTAACATGTGCATACATATCTAAACATACATACATATATACATAAATATATACATAAATACATACATACATACATACATATATACACACATACACATGTGCATATACCTATCTACATGACAGTATAAAAATTAACACATTTTCAAAGTAATAATGGGTTCATAATAATGTTTTATATATTCAATTGGGACTATTAGTCACTTAAAAATATTTTCAATATTGGTAATAATATGTACTCTACTTGTTTAAATGATTAATAAAAACTTTATACATACATATCGTCACCTAAAATGCAAAATAACGTAACACCACTTTTCATAAGTTTACAGGAGAAGCAAAAAACTGTATAAAATGAAAACTATTAGAGATATTAGTAAAATTTTTATATCATGGTTTTGATTATACAAGAAATTCATTTTGGACAAAAATTATCGGTTTGTCAAAGTAAGCTTATTGTTAAGTGCCATACGATGTTTTGAATTGTGGTTTTCTGAAATAAAATAACGCATCATCAAGTTTCTAAACTAAAATGAAAGCTAAAATAAAATTATAGGGCCAAACCCACGATGTCGACAACGTTCGACTTGTCGCACACTAACATTCAAAACAAAAACAAATTTTAATATTTTGTTTTTGTTTCAAATGTAAGTGTGCGACAAGCCGAACGTTGTCGATATCGTGGGTCAGACCCATAGGTTTTTATGATAATTGAACAAATTTTAGGAGTTTTTACCTTTGCGTATTATGCTGACAATACTAATTGAAAAAAAAAGAATTTCTTTAACTTTTATAAAGGACAACAAGAAAGAAAAAAAGTATTTTAGTTTATTAAGAGAGAATAAGTTGATAAAAAAAACTAAGATAATTAGCTATTAATTTACTAGTTACTCAAAAGGTATACTATCAATAAAGAAATGACAGTCTGCTGGAAGCAAAGATTATAGATCTTGCATATGTTATCATTTTTTTTTTTTTTTTTTTTTTTTTTTTTTTTGGAATGGCAATCTTTTTCAAATGCAATCGTTTATATTGCTGACTTCCAGAATTTTTGGTAGACTTTTATGCCAGAAGCTGTTAGTCATCCTTAATATATGACTCTTTCCACTTTTAAGAAAATATTCAGAATGATAAAAATTTGTACTAAAACTAAGATGAAATTAAATTGAATATACTTACTACATTACTAAAAAGTCAATGCTTACTTCAATTTAAAACAGGAAAATAAATGTTCTGTACTTTTTTAATTTCGTATGAGTGATGAATGATACGTTATATTGTTTAAGAAAATCGTGCACTTGATGATACGTTATTTTGAATTTTGCTTATAACTTTGAAATTTTTTATAAAAGATCTGCAAAATTGTTACGTAACATGATGTAGTGAATTGTAATCAATAAAAAAATATATTTTTAATTTTTTGATGATACTTTATTTTGCACTTTAGTAGACGATATGTACATACACTGAAAAAACAGTTTTACATAAATTCAACGAACTCGCATTCATTGATTTAAATTCATTGAAATTCAACGTATTATACGTTGTTTCAAAATAATATTCCTTGAAATTCAGCGTAAAATTTTATGTACATATGAACTGAACGTTGAAACCATTCCTTGATATTATTCGTTGAATTTAACCACGAACTAGTTTATTGATTTAACGTATAATACGTTGAATTTAAGGAACACGTTCTTTCTTATATAAATAAAAGAGAAAAATTTAGTAAATTTCAAGAAATTGTACCTTGATTCAAGGAACCTGATCATTGATTTTAAGTAATATACGTTGAATTTGTCTTCAAGAACAAGAAGAAGATGTTTTATTCAATGAACGAGTACTTTGATTCAAGGAACCACCATTTGAATTTTTGTTTTACTTGGTTCAATTCAACATACTAGTTCCTTGTTTTATAACGGGAAAAAAACATAATGAAAAGAAAAAATAAACAAAGAGCAATCAGTTGTTGTTCTTCGTTTAACAAATAAGTTTTGTGCGGAATTAAAGAAGAAAGTTTAAAATAAAAAAGTGACAAAAAGTAAGTTAATAATAAGATATGATTATAGTTAATTTTAATTGCAAAAAGAAATATAGTTGTATAATATCCCATATATCAGGAACTTGCTGAACTACTCCAAAGCTGGAAAATAATTTCCAGATGCATCTACTCCTGAAATTGTTGGTTCAAACTGTCAAGTTTTATGTAAGTAATTATTTTGGATGCTATTTAGATAGTATAATTTTATACATATACTAAACATATTTATGTATGTTAATTTTAAAGATTCGGAACCAACGCAGAGGTTTGCATTAGAAGACTCAGATATGACTATTCGAGTGCAGAGGAATTCAATAGCACTTGACACGCAGAATTAATGAAGTAAACCAAGCACTTTAGCCGAAGTTTTTAAAAGATGGCCCGAGTATAAGAAACCGAGTAGATTTCGATATGTGATATACAAATCTTTACTTTTTTATACTTTAGTATTTATTGCAAAATAAATATTTATAACTATATTTCAGATTGACAAAGACTTTGGCGTTGATTTGGGAAACGTGAAGGAGTTTTCTTTAACTGGCCGGAACGATTCGCGAAGAGAACAACATCAAAGATAAAGCTTTGATAGAAATATTGAATAATTTGGATAAGTCGGAGAGCATCTAAAAATTTAAGTTTGTTTTATTTTAAACTAACAACTGCATTTTTAAATTTATACATGAATTATAAATTAACAGTCTAATTTCTGAAAATTATTAAAGCTTTATAAAGGGTTTATAAAACAGATTTCCATATTAACCCTTTATAAAGCTTTAATAATTTTTATAAATAAGGCAGTAATAATTTAGTAGACTATGATACTATCATAACCAAATTTTTTTATGTAAATACATACTAACATTTATATACATACATATGTAAATTATTTCTTATTATATGAATTTTTAAATAAAATACTTAATTTAATATGAACTTGTCTATTATTATATTTATTAAAGTGAAATTTTGAATGTATAGGTGCATTGGGTCAAGGAATAAATTCATAAAAATCAATGAATGTGTTCATTGGGTCAAGGAATAGGTTCTTTAAATTCAAGGAACCTATATCATTAAATTCAAAGTATAAATATATAGGTTTAATGAATTTACGTAAGGTTTCAACGTATGGATTCTTAACTTCAACGAACTGGTACGTTGAATTCAACAAGCCAATGATTGGCATACGTTGAATTCAATGAACATGTTCCTTAGGTGAAAAATAAGGAATAAATTCGTTGAATCAACGAATTTGTTCGTTGAATTTATGTACCTTTTTGGTTCAGTGTATGTATATACATATCTACATACTTATGTATTGTATTTCTAGCACAGTTATTTTAATATATTTATTATTTGTATGTATGTATATATGTATGTATAAAGGCAGAACTTCAGTTTTCAATCGTTATCTCAAACTTAATGTTTTTGACCCCTGCAAAAAATTCTAGTCCTTACATTCCAATATTGAATATACATGTAGTGTTTTACTTGTTGTTTGATTTTTCTTCATTTGTTTATCTTAAACTGACATGAGCGTCAAACTCAAACAAAAACTTGCCTTACAGAAAACGTGCTTAAGGTTAATGGTGAAGCAACATATAATATTCCTTTTAAGACGTGAGTAAACAAGATACTTATTTATATTAAATATATTTTCAAAATATAAAGAACGATACATACGAGTATGTATATAAAGATTATGTAATTTTGTAAGGTATATGTATGCATGATTTTATGTGTCAGTCACCAATGGAGTTTCTAGAACCGGAAAAAGTTTTGCCACGTCCCAAAATTTTTTTTTATATTTTTTTTATATAAAGCGCTGTCATTTAAAGTCCAATCACAACATATACCTTTCATTTTAGGAGGTGACTGGAAAAACTTTTCTTTTATAGAGGCCGACCCGTTTTAATGTAGCTACATACATATGTATGTGCACCAATTATAGACTCTGAAAACATCCAACCGATGTGCTCCAAACCGGTTTCATTAAAAAGGCAATTTCGTGGTTTGGTTTTATACACCTAAAAGACTGCATTAGGTCTATTCGTTCTACTCGTGAAGCCATTTACGAATTTTATCATACTTAATTATTTGGAAATTTGTACGTCTTAAAATTTTATACACTGCGCTGCACATGAATATGTACATTGTCTTAGCAATCAATTTAAGCCTCGCTGGAGAAGGTTATGTTGTATTTTTAACCTACTTCAAAAAAAGAAAGACGTGAACAATTCGTCCCTATTTTTTGGCGGTCTTATTTCATAACTCAGTACATTTTAGGCCGATTGTAAAAAATTCTTTTTTGTCTGAGAGGGTACAGCTTCCCATTGTTCCTATTGTAAAAAAGTGGGCGGGGACACGCTCAAAATATTTTTTATTTCATTTTATATTTTATTTATTTGATTGCTGCAAAATCTAGCCAAACCCGTTTGTTTTTGTAATTACACAATTTTAAAGTTAAAAAATGGCGGGGTTAGCCGAATTAAATTTTTATAATATTTCACGCGGTTCTGTTTACCCGATTTTTACGAAACTTAAAACACATCATGAGCTCTAAAATAGGCACAGTCCTCCATTTCAAAAATGGGCGGAGTCACGCCCATTAAAATTTTATATTTTATTTTAAGTGGTTCTACTTTACCGATTCTTAGAAGACTTAACACGCACCCTGAGCTCTGAAAACAAACAATCCTGCATTTAAAAAATGGTGGGAGGAAGGCGCATTAAAATTTATTTTTATATTTCCCGTACTTTTTCTTATCTTCTTCTATCAGATCTTTGCAATGACGTCTTTTGCCAGAAATAATTATTTATTAAAAATATAACAATTGAGAAAACTTGAAAAAGTTCAGTCAGATATGTATATGTAAACTGTGCTTGTTTTTATAATTTGTGAAGAATATTTTTAATAATATTTACATGCACATGAGTAGGTGCAGTGATTAAAAACTGGTTGTATGAATATACGTGTTAGTTGTAATTACAAAATAGTTCAGCATTTTGCGAACATAGAAAACAAAAATAAATTTCTATAGGTTTTAATTGAAAATATGCCGTGGTAAGTCCTTGATGGTGGAAGGGAATTCAATAATTGATGCCCATGATGAACAAGGTATGTGTGGCCGTGAAATTTCTATAAAACTAAAAAGTTTAGTTTAATTTTTCTTCTCTTTTTTAGAAAATTACATTAATTAACAGCTTATTTGTGTAAGACATTACGATGGAAATCTTGACGTTTCTGTAATAGATTAAAGGAAACCTGTACAATTTCCTTTAATCTATAAAAAAAACGTCAAGGATTCTAAAGTCAACGTCTTGCACAAATAGGCTGTAATATACATATTTCATTCAATAAGAATTGAAAATACTGAACTTAAGCCCGATTAAAAAATTATTCCTGATTAAAATTCATTGCAAAAATTAAAGCAAAAGTGTTCCCACTGCTAGTGTTTTTAGAAGGATAATATACATATACACATAATACGAATTAAATTACTGAAAAAAGTATGAATAATGATATAAAGATTGATTCTGCATTATTAACTAAAAATCGCAAATTACACTATGCAAGTCTAAGAAACACTTCTTTTACCCTAGTCTCTTTCCGTCAAACTAATCAGCTTAGCAATAAGACTTGCATAGTGTAAGCTAGGGCTTAACCCCATTGGCACCGCTTTTAAGTATCACTGGAGGTTATACACACTAATATGTCTGCATTAAATTTTTATTTAACTAAAATTAAATTATTTGCCAATTCCATGATGTCGAAAGAGGACGTTCGACTGAAAAAAGCGTTTACAAAACAAATTTTGTATGGAAATTTGTTTGTTGAACGTTTTGTAAACCTAAATTTTTTTTTAAATAAGGCATTTAATGCATATTTTTGTAGTCGGATTAATTTTAATTTTTTTTTATTATAAAGTTTTGGCAACACTTCTTCGATTTTCAAAATAAAGTACAGAGTCAAAATTATATAAATACATACATACAAGAAAGTTACTACAATTAAGAACTTATTATCAGTTAAAAAAAGGTATGTAAATAAAAAAGCAAAATAAGAACAAACACAAATGGGAAATAAAACACACACACATTGATAATTCTGTTGAATTGGATAGAAGCGAAAACAAACAAATGAAATAAATTCAACAACAAAATTAAGGTACATACATACATACATATATATTAATTTATTTGATCAAAATAAAAGTCAACAACAAAACACCGGCTTTAATATTAAAGCAATTCGGTACATAATCACACATACAAATGTTTAGCCAATGATAGGAGATCCCCGATGTATATTGGTGTTTGTGCGTGAGTGTATTGCAGGCACATGTAAATTTGTGTGTTCACATACATATCTCAGAGATGGAAGTGAGTACAAAATACTTTTCTGTGATCCAGAGCATGAAAATATAATTTAATTTTAATAAAAATTTTCTTACCAAATAGCTTAAAATTTTACTGGAATTGATTAATTTTAATTTATTAATTAGTTTTAATTAATTCTTAATTTAAATTAGGAATATACATACATATGTATATATATTTGTACCAAAATTTAGAAAATTTTCAAAACGACTTTGCCCTCAAATTTGACTACATTTTAGCTATTTATTTTTTATCTAAATAAACATCTAAATATAACTAAGTTTACAAAATATCAGCAACATTTATTGCACCCAAGTAAAATTTTAAACTATTATGAAGAAAAAATTTTAAAATTAAGTTATATACATATACATATGTATGTATGTATATTTTTGGAGTGAAAAAATAATTTTTGATATTTGAAAGCAATTTCAAAACTCGATCCAAAAATGAGGAGGAAATCTGTCGCATGCTCAGACGTTGGGAAAAAAATTCAATTAAAATAAATATAAAAGAGATTATGTATTAATAACAAAAATTAAAAATTTTAAAAACCCCCGACTTTTTTCAGAAAAGATGTTATATCTTCTAAACGGCTGGACCGATTTTCTTCAAACATAGCTAAGAACCCTCTCGATCAAGTCATCTTTCAAACAGAAAAAACTAAATTAAAATCGGTCCAGCCGTTTGGCCTGTACGTGAACACGGACAGACACACAGATACACAGACACACAGACACACACTACAAACTTATAACATCCCTTTTTTAGTCGGGGGTTAAAAAAGGGCTGATATGAAAATGAAGTTGATAAAAGCCTAATTAGAATAGAGGTGTCTTAGGACACCCGGTTAGAGCTATGCTGCTTAGTTATATAAAACAAACTTCATGTGTTAAATAACAATGAAATAAGATTATAGTATATAATGATGTTAAATTCCCCGCAAGTATTTCAAAACGTTTCCATTTAGTTCTCATTGTTTTCTTTTCTAGCTGCTTTCAAGGGTTGTCAGATTTGTTCCAACCTATTTCGCCAAACTGATTTTTAAAATAGCTAAAAGTCACCAAAATCAATTTTATGTATTTTTCTTAATATATTTAAATAATAAATTTTTTTTATGTATTCTTTAAAAAATATATAAAAAAGTTATATAAGAATTTAGCAGAAAATCGTTAAAAGTAGAAATAAAATCGCCAAAAATAATTTTTTGTAAATTTTTCTCATCCAAATTCAAAACGCATTAATTATTATAATTTAAAAAAATCATAATAATCAATTTTTTTTTTATTTCTTTCCGGCGAATTTTGGTAGGATTCATTTTTGAAACTACTTATTCAACAAATACATTTTCCTTAATTTCAAAAACTTTTAAGTTAAATTTTCTTAAAAAATTGCCATAAAAATCGCCATATCGCCAAATCTAAAATTAAGATGCCACACGAGTTGAAAAGTCGCCACGTTTGGCGAGAAATCGATTAAATTAATATATTGTTTGAGTTCAGGTGCAAAAACAATAACAAAATAAATTGAGCAATCGTTCTCATTGTTTTTGCCTCACTTAGTTCAAAGAATGAAACAAATCAAAATCAAACATTTTGTTTCGTTTATTTTCGTACTCAGGTTTTAATTACAAAAAAATCAAAACAAAAATTCATTTATAACCTGTAATAGTGTCGATTATTTTCGTTACGAAAATGACGTTCTAGCTCCTGTGTCTGGCATAAAGAGCAGAGCTCTAAAAATTTGTCCCCACATTAAAATTGTTAATAGAGGGGCACTGCTGGTTCCTAGAATTTAACTGTAGCTAATGCAGATCAATAGGGAAATTTTTTATTTTGATTTACTATTTCTAACGACAACCAGAGACTATGCAAAATTTTTGTGTGACAAATAAATATCAAGTGAAAGAAATTGTCCCATCCCTGGTATACATATTTTCTACAGTAAATTATGTCTTTAACGTGGATTAATCTCTTTTTTTCGTTCTCTAACTACAAACAACACATGCAATTGTTAAATGTCTCCATGCATACATACATTCATACATTGTATGCCTGTATTTATTGTATCGTTAAAAGTTAAACAAAGATAACCATTAACAATAAATAAAAGTCATAGACGTATACAATTTTATTAGTTTTTCATTAAAAAAAAATAATATAAATACAATACCTATAAAATAAATTCATATACAACATAAGAATTCCCAACATGCCAAATGCCTTTCGAAAAATATTATAATAAGCTTACTAACATAAGCCTTACGCTTGAAAAAGGATTGAAAATACATATACGGAACCCTCGTGACAATATTACAAATGCACGATTACTACAAGCTTATCCTAGCAATTGCAGAATAAGATTACGAAAATAATATTATATTGGGCCTTATTACGAGTGTCGTACTACGACTTCGACTCCGACGATTTTGTACTAGACTAAAGAAGATTGCAACATTTTTTCTTTAATCTAATACAAAATCGTCGTAGTCGTAGTCGAAATACGACACTTGTAATAAGGCCCATTAATTTTGTATAGAAGAGCTAATTTTTCTCACTATTTTTGATTAGTTTTTCAAGAGATATATTTTTAAATAATATATTTTTGACTGTGGAAAAATAAAAATTTGAATTATTTACACTCAGGTTTCGTTTTATCCGGTAGATGCGTTCCAAAAAAAATTGCATAAATTGAATTCGCATAAAACGACCCTCTAGCTTCATATAACAATTTTATCAGTGATGCAAACTTGGTTTAATTTAAAAACGGTAAAAGAGTTTAAAAAACATCTAAAATTTCAAAATCTGTTAAAATTCTAAAAAAAAAAAATCGTTAATTTAAAAATCGCATAAATTTGAATCCCCATGAAAAGAGACCTGACTGAGTGTACTTTAATTTCATTCAATTTTATTTATAACAATTTTATTTTTTGTTAGTTTTTTTAGCTTTGTCGAAGGTTAATGCGATTATTAATACACATAATTGCACACACACACACACACACACACACACACACACACACACCCACACACACACACACACACACACACTGAGAAATTAATAACAAATTGTATTGTTATTCAATTTATCGTGCCATAATCGCCAAAAAAAAAAGCTAAGGCGACATAATTTTCGAGTTTAATTTTTTGACGAAAATCGATTATTTACGACCGTACACAATCGATTTTCGTAAAAAAATATGTCGTTTAAGGTTTTTGTCGGTTATGGCTCGCTATGTCGTTTATAAGTTGTGTATAATAAGAGCTTCTCAAAAATTGTTAAAAACTGCTTGGGAATTCACATTTTTAAACATTTTTATAAACTAGGTATATTACGAAAAGCTTAAAATTCATTATTTTTATAAGCTTATTCTCAACTTGTATTGAAGTTTGATTATTGTGTGGCATATAAAATACATCATCATCATCATAAAATACATATTTAAAATAAATTTATATACATACATATGTATTTGTTTTAAACCGTTTTATTTATTTTAGACAAGAAATGTACACTTGTGTATGTTAAAGTTTTCATACATAACAGACAAATTTTAGATAGTATTTTACGCACAAGTAATATAATTCTTGTTATCTTCATTGCTTAGAATGGAAAAGACACGTTTACATTCCCAACATTTTGATATTCAAATATTTGTGTGTACATACATACATATGTATACATATGTATATGAAATTTTGCAAAACAAAAATTTGACATTACTAATACAAAAAATCTGTTTTGATCAAATTAATTCACAAGTAAAACAATTTGAAAAGCAAACTTTTCCTCATACACATACATAATAGAGACCTGCGTAAACAGTCTTGAAATGTAAATACGTCATGTTTTTTTAAATATATTCACGTCGCATGTATTATACTAAACCAATAATAAATGCTGTCGTACTATAAGTGAAGCACGATGGATGGATTGGTGTACGTGTATATCAGTGTTAACAAGCGATGTCGCCATGACTGCTTGTTTTTGCTTTTATTTTTTATATTGTACGTTTGAGTGTGTGAGTGTAATATGTCTGCTATTATGTGTTTAAGCGCGTACAACTAATGTCAATGCATGTGTGTGCGTTTGTATTTACGCAGAAAAATAGAAGATCATACACACATACATGCATGACGTTTGTACACGCGCTCACGCGTAGAAATAAGCAAGTATCACAAATTCTTACGTCACGAAGTATTTTCTTCTGTACTCTTATACCTACACTACTGAAACAAATTTCTTGCAAACAGTGTTGTTAACGTTTGTTTTAGAAGATTTGGCTGTAGTAAAACATTTGAAAAATCCTTCTGTCTTAAAAGTTCTTATAAGATATCTTGTGCAGGACACTAATACATATATGAAGAAAAATTGTCAACAAGCATCCATCCTTTTGTGGTAGCATGTTTGGAATAATTTGTTCTTAAATATGCAATATACATTGCTTCTAACAGCTTTTAGTGCTTCTAAGGTTCATATTCACAGTCTTTAGTTCACTAACTAACTAAGGTTTAACTAAGGATTTTTCTTATCAGTTACATTGGTTAAATTTACCTTCATTAGTTAACTAAAAACTGTGAATTTGGGCCAAATTGTGGCATACTTTTTGCTGGAACGTTCCGCAATCCATGTCATATGAATAATGTCTGAGATAATTAAAAACAGCCTAATTGTTAAATATATTTTTAACTTTTTGATATTAAATATATGTAATAGTAAATAAGATTTAGTAAGACACATATACCTAAATTAAGTTTCCACCTTCCACCATTAATTTTATTTATTAAATTACACTGTACTATTTTTTCCGAGTTTTCTACCATTCATTCATTTTAATATCAATTAAAGGAACATATTATGGATGAAAATGATTCCTAAACAAATTTTTGAAAGAAAAAAATTGCAAAAAAGAAATTAAAAAGTTGCCCCCAATTAAAAAAATTGCCATTTTTTACGAAAAAAATTCGAAAAAATTTTTATCCACGGTGGCTTCGGTGGGTGACGCGCACCCGGAATTTAAAATTTTGAAATGACTGGCACATAAATTAGGTTAAGTCTGACTGATGGCATGTTGTCAATATCATGCGATTTTTGTCGAAAAAAAGTTGGTAGTCGTCGACCTATACCGCACGCTTTTGACGTTGATGACCTAGCCAAAGTTGTTTTTAAGGAAATGTCAGACTCATGAAATACGTCAATTTCGACAAATTCATCCAGAAATGGGCCTCATCGCTGAAGATGAATTTTTGAAAAAAAAAATTGAGCGGTTTTGATAAAAAAAATATGTTGGATGCTACATATGTACATCCATCCCTGGTGCTTTGGCAGCACAGACTATTGCAGCACTATTTATAAAATTTGGCATAGCCGTATATAACACTATTTATTTTTTTATTTATTTAAACGTTTTAACCTTTAGATTTTTTTAATTTGTTATAATACCCAAGAAAGCAATAACTACGTAGGTCTTTTCGTAATGCATAAGTTTTTAACGAGCTTTTATTGTTCATCACGGTTATTAATTTCAAACTATCTACAAGTAAATCATTCCAAAATTTAAACCCTGAAATCTGAGATAATTTGCATGAGTTTTCATAAAATGAAATACAAATTAACGATTTCACAAATACAACGCTCCAACTCAAAAAAAACTAGTTTGCCAGGAAACACGTTTAAAGTTTTCAATTTACACACAGCTTAATGGAAAAAGAAAATTTTATTTTGATTTTAAGCGTTGACTAAACAAAATATTTGTATGAAATTTTTGCTCAATATGAAGAACCATAGGAAGGTTAATTACGCATCAGTAACTCAAAAATTCCATTTTTTAGTTATAACGTTCTTTGAATAAATGAGCGATATAAAAATATTGTTTATTAAATTAAGGATTATCTTTAAATTTCCGTTAAATATATTATCGGTATTTCTCCCAGCTAATAAAAAGTCTAGTTTAATTTTTCTTCTCTTCTTTAGAAACTCAAATTAATCAATAAGAATTGAAATTACTGAACTTAAGCCCGAATAAAAAATTATTTCTGATTAAAATATATTAATTTCATGCTAAATCTTCCTTGCTTGCGAAAGCTGAATGCTGCCGCAAGGAATCACGAATTTAACAATACATCTCTAAACACCAAAATCGTATCTTATCTGCATATTACATGCACACATATTACTATTTCATTGGCACGGACAAATTAGTTTAACTTACTCTCTTGAGTCATCGTGTATCTACTATTATTATTTTCAAGGAAACGATTTAGTTTTGCAAGTCACTTAGAATTTTATATTATGCTATAAACACAATCAAGTCCACCGACCATCGACTACAAGATGTCAAAAATAGAATACATGCGTGCTTATGAGAATAATTATTTTAGCCGCTACACGGCTACCGACTACACGGCTACTTTTGTAGCCCGTAGCCAACTTAGGCTAATTTCTATTTTTCTTGGCTACAAAAAACAGATTAGTGCTGCCAATATAATAAATGCATGAAATGATGGTTTTATACATTAAATATCGCTATTAAAAACGCGAAAAACTATTATAGTGGCACCATTGAAAAATAATAATCATCTGTTCATTTGTTTACATTTTTCATTTACTTTTTATTTGTCAAATTTTCCATTTAGTTCTTTTTTCATCAATTTCTAATTTGTTTCATTTATATTTATTTTTTGGTTTTTTTATTGAAATTGGTAAGTATATAATAGTCATTTTTACTGTTTATATGTATTTATTATATTGTTTAATGTAAATGTTTAGTTCAATTTACTGCAAATATGGACGTGGACGAGCAGCTAATAGAAGAAGTACGCGGCCGGCCAATACTGTACGATCTGGGCCAAGAAAACTATAAAAATATATATATGTTTATTTTTTGTAGTTAGTGGTCGGTAGTCGTTAAAAGAATTAAGTAGCTGGCGACTTGGCTATTTTTGTAGCCAGCTACTTTTGTGGTCGGTAGTCGATGGTCGGTAGCCTTTGATTGTGTTTATAGCATTAGAAGTATAATTTATGAAGATTTGACGTTTTAACCCTTTGTGAAGTAAAATCGGGAAAACAATTTTGTTCTACAATTTTTATAAGCTCGTAGCACAAGTAAAAAATTTTTTTCAAGTTTTTTTTTTTTTTTTGGGAATTTTATTTATTGGACTGAAAAAGGGTAAAGAATTGAAAGGAAAGGAAGACAGATATCTTGGCAATCCAAGTTCCAAATTAGAAATAACTTCACTGATAAGATTCTAAAAATAAAAATAATTGAAGCATGGAAGTTTTTTTTCCAATGAAAATACAAAAATATATTGAAATAGTTTTTTAAGTTGCCATAAGTCCTTGATTTTGAACTGTAACGTACTAAGATCTTTAAGGATGATGCAATTATACGTTGTCGCCCAGAAAACATTAAAAACGCGATTTCGAAAAAAAATTGAGTTATTCATCGATATGTAGAAAAGATTAAAATTTCCTTTTTTGAGTGCCATGTTTGTGAGGCTGTAGATCATACGGAAAAAGGTAAATTGACTTCAAAAATACGCTTTTCATATACTCAATATATGTATCTAGATTACAAAAAATTATGAAAAAAGTAATGCCCGTAACTTTTGGTTTAACTCTAATGCGAGCGCTCTTCTCCTTTTTAGCGACGAGTTTATTTGATGAGAAAACTTTAAGGACGTTTTGCTACGAAGCTCTAAAGGACTGAGGTCAAAAATTAAATATTAAACCGTGCAAATCGATGCCAAAACTATTTGCCAAAACTCTACAAAACTGACTAAAATTAGTATTTATATGAGCTACTAAGTTTTGGTCTAGAAAAATTGGAAATTATTTCTTTAGTAATTAAAAAACATTTTCAGAATGACACTTTATGGAGAAAAAAAATTTTTTTCGCATTTTGTAAAAATTGTAGTAAATTTTATATCGGGGCTATATGCACGAAACTTTGATTGACAACTAGTATCGAATAATAAGCATGCCATCTACAAATCAACCTAAACATATGTATATTAACGTTTTCTCAAACATTTTCCATTATTTTAATTCTTTGAAAATTGTTCATGTTGTGGATAAATTGATGCGTGGGCCGTCTTTGGATTTCCCACATCAATATCTTTCAATTTGGACACACGCTTATCAATTCAACACACTATTTCAATATGAATAGTTGAATAGATGCTTATTTCATGTTTATATCACGAAACAAAAATTCGCATTAAATTTACTCTAACCAATTCACTCGTAAAGTATGGATCCAAACGTACTCGTCCTATCACTTGAGAAAATGGGGAGTGTTATGTGGGAGTAGTGCAAAGTGAAAAAAGACATATCATTGTCGGATGTATCGTATTGATCTTTTGTCAATTTAATTGGCAATCGATCTAGTATTATAGTAAACGGCACTGAACTAGTTCGCTGTGGTTGAATCCAGAACCTATTAAATAGTATAAATATAATGTAAATTTTTCCCTCCAATGATACCGCCAAGCCACTCTGGAACCAGTCCAGTAACTATAGTTAGATATTAACCCAAGTTTAACTAGTATTTATATTTTTAAGATATTAGTGCCCCTGTGGTCGAGTGGATAGTGTGCAAACCTGTCACGACGTAGGTTGTCGCTTCGAATCCCAAGAAAATATCTGCTAAAAAAATTGCATTTGTAACAATAAAAAAAAATTATAAGTTTTCATTGTTATAGTTAAGTGTCGGAATGAAATTTTTAAATCATTTATATTATTCTACACCAATTAGGTCCCTATGAGATACTTCAGTGACAAGGAACAAGGTGCGTACGAAGTATTAATTAACCCCCTCCTAGGCCATCGTCATGTAAAAGTGACTGGCCCGCTTTTTAGGAAGTGTTAGAACTCGCACTAGTCCCTATCACTTGGGGACCGATCAAGTGATTATTTTTGTGTCAGTTCCATTTCCTGCAGGGTAAGGGTATTTTTTATATGCCATCAAATCTGAAAATCAAATTAAAATTCCCTAAATCAACTTAGAACAACTTTTTCCACGACATGAAGGAAACTTTAATTAAAATGTAATTGCAGCATAACACAATGCAACACTGTGTCAAAGTGAGATAAATTATCTTCAGTTTCCATATACATATGTACATACATATATACAACCATACATACATATATACTTACAAACATATGTACATACATATATACATGCTTACAAACATACATATAAACATACTTACAAACATAGATATACAAACACATACGTACATATGTACACCCAGAAAAAAGATTGGTTGGAAAACGTTTAGTCCAATAAAATATCATTTGCATTAACTATATTTCAGTTCACGCTATCAATTTTCTGTTAATCCAAAAAACAATCCATGCTCATTGCCATAAGGGCATAATTGTAACAAAAATATGATTGTGACAATACTTAAATTGATTGCATCAACCGAGCGTATGCTTTTGTCATGACTAATTAACTGATTGATTAACCCAACCGAATAAAATATTACGAATTAGATTTTACTACCAACTTTTGGTATTAGCAACTACAAAATTGTCGTCTATATTAAAATTAAAATAAAAACTTTCAATCAGTTGCTGCAACTAACTAGAGGTTGTGTTTACTATCATAGTTTATAGCAGCAAATTAAAAAATTAACTTTTGTGATTTTCAAAGATATTATGATTTGTGAATTCTCAAATGGTTTTTGAAAGTCTGTGCATAAGATAACAGGTTTGTGGCTTTTCAAAATGTGTGGTTGAAGAAATGTATATAGACATGCTTCACCATTAGGAAATAAATTTCAATTAAAATAAACTTATGACAATATGTCAAATAATAAATTTCTTAAATTGTGTATTTTTATTTGCATTTATTGTTTATTTTTATTTCAGCAAGGAAGGACAATTTTTCTTTTGCAAGTACCAATTATGATATTGTTTAAATTATATTAACCAAATTTTTGGTAGCAAGAATAACATTTATTTCAAATTCCATACTGTCAACCAATTTTTTCTGTTGCTGCAACTATTGTGTTGAGGGTTATAATTAAAATATAGTGGTACCACAAGAAAATTTCAGTCGCTATAGCAGAATTCTATGATAGTTGCTGCAACCGCCAAAATTCAATTGGCAACAAATTCGGTTGCCACAACTAATCTGTTTTCTCTGTGTACTTGTTCAGTATTACGAGTATATTCACTTATAAATATTTTTGCCGTCACAGTCTTGAAAAATACTGACAATGCATTTTTTTTTTTTTTTTTTTTTTTTTTGTTCATAATCATAACAAAAACAAAACTTTAATTCTACTGCATGTCCGAGTACAAAGGCTGACCATTGCCTTTAGATATATTATTAGTATTATTTTTATTTTGGATTAAAAGCATCTAACTAGTAAATAAAACCTATTAGTTTCGCATGTACATATTACATGATGAGAATTGTTTATACATATTTGAAACATTTAATCACAGCCTTAGTTAGCAGCAACAACAGTACAACTAGTAAAAAAATTGCTTGTTGCCAGATTAACAATCAATAGTTTGATCAACCATTCAACCACAAATAAACATCTATTGTAAAAACATGAGAAACGCCAACATACATACAGCTGTACACATGTACATACACACATTACAATTAAATTGCTTCCGTTTTATACGAACATTTTTTTTTTATATAAAAATATTCATTTAATGCAATTAAAACTACACGGACTAGCAGTAGAGGGTTTAATCTCTTTACTTTGACATGCTAATACAAGTTGTTGTACACCTGTTGCATTAAGTTTTTTATCTTAATATTAATATTTTTATTTCTATAAATATTTTTAACAATTAGTTTTCCAAGTTTGTAATAAAACATATAAGCACATACATATGTATGTACATATGTGAGCAACTATGTACTTTTATTTAAGGAATTGTAGTGAACATTTTTCCGTGAGAAGTTGAAATCCTTTCAGTCTCAATTAACCCCACTGATGGCAACTTAGCCCTTTTAGGGTTGGATTTAGCCCTTTTAGGGCTAGATTTACCCCGTTTTCAGTGAGTCAAAACGCGAAAAAAAATGGTTAGCCCGAAACTAAAACAGGCGCAAACCTAGCACTTTTTGCAATAATCTTTCAACCCTTTTAGCCCCTTTTTAGTTTTTGCTCGATATGGCTACATTTAAACTTTTGCGAACTTTTTCTTCCTTTAATCTAGCAAAATAAAGTCGATATTGCTTTACCAATTTAAAAAGGAAGAATAATATAAAGTAATCTTTTATTTCTTCCAAATTTTGTATGCCTTGAAAGTTAACAGCCTAAAACAGACAATGTATGTTTTTGGAAGAGCGAGAAATCGACATTTTATTTAATAACGACCAATTTTAAATGTATCTACTTATGTAAACATACATATGTATATATATATATATATTTCTTTTATACATATGTACATACCTTATTGAAATGTAATATGAAATGTAAATGAAATATGTACAATATTGAAGCTCTCAAGCTATATATGTGTTGATCTCATGATAACTAGTTATTTATATTCTAATAAATTACTTTACAAAAATTGATTTGATGTTTTTATTTTCAACAGAAACATTTTAATACTAGCCCCTTTTCGCGCTTTTTCGAAAAATTTTACTATTTTTTTTAATTTTTGTATATTTTTTCAATTTAGTCCTTTCTAGACCTTTTTTCAAAAATTTTTACGCGTTTTGAGTCTCAAAAGTTGGCATCATTGATTAAACCAATAACACTGTCTCTCAATACTTTGAGAAGTTGGTATTAAAGTTTGCAAGTATACAGTTAGTCCTCGATTATCCTACTGGAATTATTGAAATACTTCCTTAGCAAAAGTTTAATGATTTTTTGCGAACTTTAATTTTCTGATATTGGGTGCTAGGAACTGAGATCTAGTAGGTAAGTGCTACAACGGGATATTTAAGGTCAATAACTATTGAAGCATAACGTTGGTCTCTTCGAGACAAAAACATCGATTTATCATTATAGATATAATAATTATTAAATATTTTATAGATATAATAATTAAAAATGTATCTTGGCGACCCTATTTTCGGAAAAAATAAAAAAAAAATTCGAAACTGCCTTGCAACAATACTTTATATTTGGTGGTGTACGGCGAACTTATTTTCCCTGTCAGGCGAGACAGTCTAATGTACATATATGTATAAATGTGTTTTTGAAGGCTAACTTTGAGGGACGGACGCACCCCCTAAAGCACAACTTATCGTTATGAAATATCATTGTATATTTTTTACATAAAACTGAACCGATTGGGAGAATATAAAAAATCAAAAAAATAACGGGCACGCTAATGTATGTATATTAGAGACCTGCGTAAACAGTCTTTAAATGTAAATACGTCTTGTTTTTTAAATGTATTCTCGTGGCATGTATTATACCAAACCAATAATAAATGCTGTCATATAATAAGCGAAGCAAGATGGATGCATTGGTGTTCGTGTAACAAATGATGTCGCGAAGACTTATTGTTCATAACAAACAATCAAAAGAAGTAGTGTTGATGAGTGTATGCTTGTTATTTTGCATATTGTACGTTTGAGTGTGTGTGTTAGATGTAGATGGTAAGCTATTATGTGGATTTCGCTGTAGTAAAGCAATTGAAAAATCCCTCATGTCTTAAAACTTCTTATAAGTAGACTTGTGCAGGTCTGTAATGTATATACATACCGCACACTAAATCATAAACAGTCACAACTTAAAATTATCAAAATGGTTTTGATTTTCCGTAAACCAGTTTACTGATGAAATCTCTAATAAGCGCCAAAATTTCTTTTGCAACACTGTCTTCTTGAACAATATAAGATATCGCGTTACGCTTGTTTTTATGTTACATACTTGCGTTATTTGTACAGTATCAACAGTTTTTTCCACTCCGGAACATCTGGAATTTTTTGAGTTGTGACTGTTTATGATTTCGTGTGCTGTCGGTTCTAAACAAGCTAGAAGCGCATACATTTACATATGTGTATATTTGCGTTTAATTACCATTCCATTAAAAATCATGAAAAACTTGAATGACAAACTTATATACATAATTCTTTTTTCACTGCCTGATGATTCTTTCACACAAGTCATAAAAATTGCCCACCTCTGAAACATCTTACACTAAATGAAAATTCTAATACTCGTTATATGTAATATATGAAAAAATTTCATAAATCTTTATCACGTTTTTTACACCCTGGGAATTAGAGCTAAGTATGTAAGTCTTTGCAAGATATTTTTCTTTTTTTTTTCTATTTTATTTGATTGTAGATTTGTATTTGTTCACCACATCACTCATGTACCTACATACATAGGTTTGTGTTGAAATATACTTTTGACACCAAAGTGCTAAATACTCATACAGAGTAAGAAATGTACTCGTACATGCACACCATTTGTATGCATGTATTTATAATATAAAAAAAAAGAATTTTGAAAGATCTGTGTTTTTTAAAGCGTGTACATCGAGCTTACCATTCATGATGGCAGCGAGCGTTCCTTATTAATTTTTGTAGACGTGTTAAGATGTGTGACGTCGTTATGTACTCTACTTGCATTGAAAATTATGTTGGTAAACTAAAACAAGAAACGTCGGTCGGAGACCCCATTTTGTGGAGTACAATACAGTAGAATCTCGAAAAAGTTAAGCAAAAGGACCCAAGGGTAATGAACTTTTCTAGGCAGTTTTCAAAGTTGCAAAAATACAATAATAAACATGGAGTTTTCGGAAATATTTCACTAAATTCATTTAAACGATTCAGTTTTTATCATTATGAAAAAATCTTAGATTTAATTTGTACCGGCTGTTGTTAAATTTCTAATAACTCTTGACCATTTTCATATACAGAAACTTAATACAGCGAAATCTTCTAAAACAAACGCTAAACAACACTGTTTGTAAGAAATTTGTTTCAGTTATTGCAGGTATAGGAGTAAAGAAGAAAATACTTCGTGATGGGCGCGTTTACAAACGCACACGTTTTGTATATGATCTTTTATTTTTCTGTGTACACACAAACGCACACATGCATTGACATTAATTGTGTGCGCTTGCTTTAAAAAACCACCCTTGAACAGATAATAGCTTACTACTACTTTTAATTACTACTTCTTTTTAATTGTTTGTTACGAGCAAGAAGTCTTCGCGACATCACTTGTTAACACTCATATACACGAACTTCAATACATCCAAAGTGCTTCGCTTATTCAATACAGCATTTATTATTGGTTTCTTATGTATTATACTACGACAATACATTTAACCCTATTTAAATTTCAAGACTGTTAACGCAGCCTTCTAATACATACATACATACATATACCATGCTTCTTCGAAAGAAAAGGTGAATTTTGAATTTTCACAGGCTGTGTACATTCGATTAACGAATTTTTTTTTTTTTTTTTTTTTTGTTTTATTGGCATTATCAGCCAATTTGGATTAATAGTTTGTTGTTGACAACTGAAAAGGTTAGTCACATTTATGTGTGTTCTTTGATTTTTGTTCCAAAATTGCTAAATTTTGAGCAGAAGCAACGTCGCATTAGTATCGCTCATGAGTTGTTGCATGACATCACTGAAGATCCAGGCTTGCTCAAAAGGTTCATAAATGTTGACTAAACGTGGGTACATGGTTATGACGTCGAAATCAAGACCCAATAATCCAAAATAATAATGCAAAAAATCAAAAAACCCGACTGCGACCTACTTTAAACCGTTAAATATCGTAAATGGTCATTCGAAATGAAAAACCATAAGAGAAACCTAAAGATGATTTTAAAATACCTGTCGAATGATACTCATTTTGATATAGTTAGCCAAGTTATTTTTTTTTTGTATTTACAAAATGGAGTCTGTTGGCCGCCATATTTCTTTAGTGACACTTCCAGGATTAAGACAAAGACGTAAGAATCATCAAAATCGGTCCACGCATTCGGTTTATATAGTGCCGCAAAGGAACACACATACATACATACACACGTACATAATTACCTAGACTGATAAACACAATACCCTTCTTTGCGTTGCGCAGTCGGGTAAAAATGTGAAGGTTTTTCTCATTGTTTTCTTCGATTACCATTGCGTGGCGCATCGTGATTTCTTGTCAAACGGTCGTAGGGTTAATAAGGAATACTACAAGGAAGTTATGCAATGTTTGCGTAAAGCAATATGACTCAAAAGATCGGAATTGTGGAAAAAAAATTATGGATTCTGCACCACGATAATGCACCAGCTCACACATCAATGCTTGTTCGTGATTTTTGGCCAAAAACAACACCCTAATCATGCCTAGCTTCCTGTGACTTTTTGCTATTCCCAAAACTGATGAGACCAATTAAAGGAAAGCGTTTAGCCACAATTGATGAGATACAGTCAGAATCGAAGAACGAGCTGATGGGCATACCGAAAAACGCATTTCAAAAGTGCTTCGAGGATTGGAAGAAGCGCTGGCATAAGTGTATTATATCTGAAGGAGATTACTTTCAAGGGGACAAAATGGATATTGATGAACAAATAGATACTTTTCACCTTTTCTTTTGAACAAACCTCGTATATTCACCCTTATCGGTAATAAAATTTCACGTGTTCCCTTTCCCTAAAATTTGTTGTTGTGCCAGCATACTATTTTCTAATTTTGTTCACCATTTTTTATAAATAACATTTTCATTTTAAAAAGATATTGATGGTTTCAACAGCTTTCGAAAATCTTACTTATTATGGGACACTTCTAAATCATCGTTACCTTCCGTAGTTTAATCATTGTTCCAATTTTCAGTGTCGTCAATGCTGATGTCAACATTTGCACCCATGTTCGATATTATCAATTGAACTTCTCAACCTGTAATCTCGTAAGCAGTATGTATTTGATTTAATCAATTTAGATAACGGAATGTCGTCTTCACTATCGTACTGATCATCATCCCACTGTTTTTTTTTTTTTTTTTTTTTTTGTTATTCCACGCTTTTATAAAAACAGCTTGTGGCAGTAAAATATTCTTACCCTCAGGAAAGTTAACTTAAAGTTAACTTTTTAGAGCTGCAACTGGGTGTTGAAATTCGATTAACTTATGCGAGTTAGCTTTTTCGAGATTCTACTGTATATGCATATATACATATGTATGTATGTATGTCCGCGCATACTTTTGGAGTAGGGTTTGCCAAAAACCGTGAAAATTAGAAAACCGCGGTTTCCGGTTTTAAGCTACTAAAACCGGTCGGTTTCGGTTCGGTTTCGGTTTTAAAAATATGCATGTATATAAGTAGGTATGTATGCTGGAAAAATAAATGATGATTTAAAAATAATCATCTCTATCGTGAAAAACAAATGGAATTTTTCTTCATGTGAAATTTTCATTCCCCTCAAAGAGAAAAATGCTATCTTGAATATTCCGTGAATGTAAAAAAAGGGACGCATTTTTGTAAAGCTTAAAAATTAATTGAAAATCGGATAAATTTAAGTTGAATAAAAAAATCACACAAATTTTAGGTTATAAACGAAACTTATTTACTTTAAAGTTGTAGTCATGGAGGTGCTTCTGTTGATTTAGCTATTTTTTCATTAAGTATACCACCGTGGTGCACCACCATGAAATTTACTGTCTATGAACCAAAGAGATTCATACTCTATGAAAAAATGTGTTGTAGGGAATTATTGTCCTAAAAATAAATAATTATAGCTTTCAATATATAATTCGAAGAAAAATATCGAAATTATTCGATGTAATAATTCAGTTGGCCTGCAAAAATAAAGTAAACAAAACCAAGGGAAAAGTGAAAAAATTCACGTGAAAAATATTCTGCCTTATTCATGTTAACAGGAACAAAAAAAGCGAAAATATTTCTGGGAAAAAATTTTCGAGGGAAAAAATTGTTACTATAGGGGTGATAGAGTTTCTCTGGTTTGTATTCAATTCAGGTACTTATATTAGAAAAGGAACATTTATAGTATAAAAAGCTTAAGAATAAAAAATTTATATTTAATTATTCAAGTAATAAAATTTCAGAAACGTTCAAGCGCTCAATGCAGAGTCGTTTAAACGAAATCTTATTTTTGTGCAGAAGTTACCAGAAAACACTATTTCGCATTCAGTTGAAGAGGGGTTTATTGTGTTATTGGTTAGTTGGTTGTTTTGTACAAAGTACAAATTTTGTATAAAGTACAAATTCTTGTCGAAGAACGTTCAAATTATCGTCTTTTTGCTTTACATCTGCTAGAGCTTTTTTGATAACAAATTACAATTATTCCTGCAAAGAATTGTTATAATTTTTTTAAAATTTTACAATTTTCTTACCTTTCATTGTTACAGAATGCTTAGTAATGTATAAAAGTCTTCAATGTAAAGTATTTGCTGTATTTTTAAACAATATAATCATGTTAAAGTAAAACTTAAAAGCCGACGGTTTTTTTTGTCGGTTTCGGTTTCGGTTTTTATGGGCTAAGAACCGCGGTTTCGGTTTCGGTTAAAACCGAACGGCAATCCCAACTTTTGGAGCGAGTTAAGCAAATATGCATACGTTTGTATATTCAACGTGTTTCAATCTTTGCTTGTGTATATGTACAATTGTAGATTGCTTGATACATGCATATGTATGTATGTATGTATATACTTACATGTATCTTTTTTCCTGAGGATTTCTTAAGATATCCAAAATGTTGTATGTGTTACATTTATTTACATATAATATTGTATAACATTTTATTTAACAACGTTTGCGCTCGCATGGACGAGTGCAAATACAAATTGGAAAAATTGAAGTAAAAATGTATTTTCTTCTTCTATACATATTTATTTCAAATCATTTGTTCATTAGCATCTTTCTTTTTTTTATACGAATATGTTAATATTTATTTAGCTCTTTGTATATGGCTTTATCCGGGGTATTTTTTTTTTATTTTTGGATACTGTGCTAGTTTTTTATGTTAATAATTTTCTTTCTTAAAAAGTATTTTTGTTTCGCTTTTTATACATATGTATATATACATTCTTATGTATATTGTTTTGTTACTTAACTTTTTATTTATTTATGTTTTTCTTTTTATCTAATTTGGATTTCAAATGAATCATTGAACTGTAAGTAAAACTTACCTAAAGATATACATATGTACATATATAATCAAAATTGTTTAGTCGTAACAACATAAAGAATGTCCATTAAAATGAGTAATGAGTTCAAAATTGTTAGACCCACTTGCCCTAATGTTCTTTAAAAAATGGAATGTAATTTTCAAATGCACATAGAGTAGCATTAAAATGCTAATAATGCACAGAGAGTGGAAAAACTTCTATAATCAGAAAAATACTTCGTTTAGGGATTCGATAGCTAACATTTACTTTTGCGAATTCAAGTAAGCAAGATACAAAGAAACTTTTATTCACACAGCGAAATGTAAAATCAAAGGGAGCGCGTTACATAAATCAGGGGATCTGCTCTGTAATTCCAAACAAAAATAAAATGATTTCGAATTTGCATGTAATTCGAAAGTATTTTCTTTCGTTTCGAACTACAGAGTAGATTCCCAGAGAAGAGAAAATAAATTTTACTACTTTCTATAGCCGTAAACAGAGAATAATTACCCATGTAAAATCACCATGCAAAAATTTTGATATTAAATTTACAAGAAATAACATGTTGTTAAGTGTGTTGGTGTTTATTTCCTTTGTTTATAGCTGCAAAAAACTATTGTGCTTAGTTTTGTGACTTTTTTTCGTTTTGTTGTTATTTATTTTGATGTTCGTAAATAGCCGATAAACTTCGCATTACCAGCGAAAACTTCCTGCAGTTGCCTAGTAGACAGTGTATTAGTCTTGTAATCGGAGGGTCGTAGGATCGAATCCATAAGTTTCTTCTTTATAACTTTAATTTCAAATAAATTTTATGTTAAGTAATCAATTAAATAATGTTGAATTAAAATTTTATTTATGATGGTATATACATATTTTGTGTGTATCTTAAGAATATTTAAGGTTGTTGACTACATTAAATAAAATTCATGTTGTTGTTTCAACTTGAAATAACTTTGATTCAACATGGCTCTTCGTATTATATAAGTATCTAATTTACGTTGTTTCAACTTGACATAACTTTGAATGTTAAATACATGATTTTTCATTTTAATTTAACAGTACGTAAAGTAAAGTTATTTCAAAAGGAAACATTTTCTTTTAAGATTACTGTGTATCGTGTTAGATTATCATGGAACACAAATGAAAAAAATCATTGCCGAGAAAGGTTAAATTAACTTTGTTTAATGTCCGACATTATTTCACTAACGACCGGACAACACTTGCAAAACATTGAGTTTTATTATCAAAATGTGTTACTATCCATAAATTTTCTGCAGCGACGAATCTCATTTTTGGCTCAATGAGTAAGTCAACAAACAGAATTGCCAAATTTGGTGTTAAGGGCAGCCAGAGGCAGTTGAAGACCTGCCAATGCACCCTGAAAGATGATCTTTTTGCTGCGGTTTTTGGTCCAGTGGCATCAAGAATCAAGAACGATGAAAATCATAACGTTACAGTCAATGGACCCAAGTATCGTGCGGTGATTACCGACCTCCCCCTCCCCCGCCAAATGGAACAATCGGACTTAGTTGACGTGTGGTTTTAAGAAGACGGTGCCACATGCCACACACCACCCGACACCATAGACCTATTGAGAGGCGAGTTTGATGAGCAATTAATCTCAGGTTTTACAATATTCCACATGCCACCAAGATCATTCGATTTGATCACACTAGAGTATTGTGGGTATACGTAAAATCTCTCGTGTACAGGGTCAAGAAAGGAACAATTCCAGCTATGGAACAAAACATTATAATGAATACAAACATAGCTGTATACAGCTGTCATTGGCAAAATACCGTCCGAAATGCTGAAAAAATATATCAAAATTGAAGCTCGCGGATGGATTATCTACGGCGTTCCCACGGTCAACATTTACATGAAATAATCTTTAAAAAGTAAATGACAAGTATTTATCTATTGCTCCAAAAAAATATTTCCTTCACTTTTTTATGTTTAATTTTCAAAATCCCAACGGTTAAAAAATCACTTTTTACAATTCCGTGCTTTTTGTAGTCAAATTTTTATTCACGGCTCGCTCGTTTTCAAACTAAGAACAAAAAACTTAAATTTAGAACGATTTTTTTCTTTCAATGTAGGAACTGGTCACGTGACTGGTCCCAAGTGGAAGATATCTGTTCGGGTTACTAGAAACGTACCAATGACTCGTATAAGTCGGTAGCCTAGAAGGGGGTGAAATCGACTTCTTCGACTTCTGTGAAAGTTGGTTACCTGCCACTTTCTGCAATGTTTCATCCCAGGGTATTAATTTCTTTTAAAAACATTTATTTACATACTGTATTTATAAAGTGGTCAATTTTTTCTTAGCACCAATGGACTTTAATCTCAGGTGTATTAAGTGAACTTGCACGCAAAGAAAAAATATGATTCAGAAATTATCACTGCGTTTCAACGACAACAGTTTTACTACTTCTGTCGCTTTACTTCCATGACTAACTTTCTCCTCCTTGTGCAGTGTCAGTTATTAAAATATTTTGGTAAAATTCAAAACGATTTAAGTAACACTTCTGCTCTCTTTTCACCGATATCGCTACGTAACAGTACCAGTCAAAATTTATAAAAAAAAATTACTGAAGAATTCTTTTTATATACTTTAATTTTCTACAACCAACTTCACTTCTCAATGAACTGTCAAAATGGAATTCTAAAACATCACAGAGTTCTTGCCACACTATTTAAGTTTGACTTGTACAAACTGTTTAAAACGCTTATCACAGCTCTTTAGGTTTGTTTGTTACTGGTTTATCATATACAAATAGTAAGAAACGACCCACTAGGTGTCGCATTTGACAACTTCTGGTATGGTTAGGTTAGGTTAGGTAGGGGAGGCAGTCAGAAAGCCGGACTCACTTAGACCGTTTTGGTCCATTGCGATACCACGGAGACTCTGCTTATGCGGAGTCCCCACCGTCGAATCAACCAGAGCTCAGTATAAAGCTACTAATACGTTAAAGTTCAACACTAGCAACGTCAGAAAGTTCCCTGAATTGAAGAGCGCCCATTGTGGCCATTCACTTTCCTGCAAGTCCAGGACAGTGACAAAGAAAATGTTCTATGCTTTCCTTTTCATCGATGTCTTGGCAGCTACGGCAAAAGTCGTTGTGTTCAACCCTTAGCCTTTGTGCATGCCTACCTATGAGACAGTGTCCGGTTAACACGGACACTAGAATCGAGATTTGTTTCCTATTCTTCGAAATTAGGTAATCCGTACCTTCCCTATTTAGGTGAGTCCATAACTGCCTTGTGATCACGCAATCATTTTTTGTGACCCACCTTGTATTTGTTTCGTCCTCTGTCTTGCACCTAAGTCTGAGTTTGCAAGAGAGTAGGGGTAACTTCTGGTATACAGAAAAAATAAATGATTTCCTTGCAAAATCATTTGAATTTTAATGCATTTAACAAAGGAATACTCGATTACCAAAATCAATACATATATACCAAGCACGCCTCAAAACAGTACGCATCAGATCAATAAACGCAAAAAAATATGTTTTCTTATAGATGCTTTAAAAGCAACATACAACTTACACTAATCTTAAACACTCGCTCAGCAAAAGCATCACAAAAACATAAAAAATACACTTACTAATGAGATATGCTTGTACTATGACTTATTGAAGCATAGACCCCTAAAGTTTCAAACGAACCAAAATACAATCGTACCAATGGAGATTTTGCATAAACTATCCCAAATATGATCTGTCCCTTCACCTTTGCTCAGCATTGATTTTTGTTACTCTTATTATCTCAAATTGCATGTTACAGGTCATATTAGTGGATACAACCAGCTTTAACAAAATCCATGTACTTACACGTATGTATATGATACGAGTATGACAATGAAAATTATCAATTGGAACAAATCTCTTAAATCTACATGCATACATACACGATTAGTGAAACATGAACATTTATAATGAAGTGGAAGAATGCATTTAACACACTTAAAAAAAGAACTCTAATCGAAAATAAATATTGTATAATTGACCAATTTAACAGCGATGATTAGAATTTAGTCTAAAATTCATCAAATTTTATTACTATGCATTGAATGTTCCATACACACTTAAGCACAATTAAAATTTTACGTTTGCATGAGAGATGTGATCGTGAGCAAGTGCTTTCTCACATTTGTAAAATATGTAGAATAAAAAATTATTATCACACACGGCTGCTCACAAGTTGAGCAGCTTTTGAATTTATGGAAGAGGGAAGAGAAGATAATGAAGCAGGCAGCCATCATATATTTTCTCAGCCATGAACTAAAATTGCCATTTGTGATCTTGGACTAAGAACTATTGTCGTGGACACTTATGTACATACACTCAGAGACTAAAGTTTAAATACACACCACAAATCTGTAGTTTCAAGAAAACTAAAGCTTTTCTGAAAACTTTTCCAATGCAGTTTTATTAACCTTCATTACAAATACAGTAAAACACTATAAAGACATCCTTAATACGGGGAACATATTCCACCATCAGAAGCAGTAGCCCACTGGAACTGGGCGAATATTATACATCCAAGACTTTCCGTCAGCGATTTAGGTAGCAACTAGAGACCTGCGTAAACAGTCTTGAAATGTAAATACGTCATGTTTTTCAAATGTATTCACGTCGTATGTATTATACTAAACCAATAATAAATGCTGTCGTACTATAAGCGAAGCACGATGGATGTATTGGTGTACGTGTATATCAGTTATAACAAGCGATGTCGCCAAGAGAGCTTGTTTGTAACAAACACTCAAAAGAAGTAGTGTTGATTTGTGTATGCTTGTTATTTTGCATACTGTACGTTTGAGTGTGTTTGTAAGATGTAGATGATAAGCTATTATGTGATTAACCGCATACAACTAGTGTTAATGCATGTGTGTTCGTTTCCGTGTTAATGCATGTGTGTGCGTTTCCATGGGCGCAGAAAAATAAAAGATCATACACACATACATGCATGACGTTTGTACACGCGCTCATGCGTAGAAAGAAACAAGCATCACAAATTCTTCCGTCACGAAGTGTTTTCTTCTTTACTCCTGTACCTACAATACTGAAACAAATTTCTTGCAAACAGTGTTGTTAACGTTTGTTTTATAAGATTTCGCTGTAGTAAAGCATTTGAAAAATCCCTTATGTCTTAAAAGTTCTTATAAGATGTCTTGTGCAGGACACTAGTAGCAACCGCAACCACTACTACTACGTACGGGAAATCCCGAATCCTGAAATGCCGGAATTTCCAAAAATCAATCCCAGTTGACATCCCTAGTCGATACGTGTTCTACCAAAGAATACCCCAGCAATCACCTGACGCAGCAAAAAGTGGGGTATTGGTGTCAAGATCTCAATTCTTCGACCATTCAATATCAAAATCGGACGCTGCAGTTTTGTAGAGAATATGTGGTTATTGGTTTGCCAATAAGCTACCCGAAGATACTCGTATGTTACATACTTTAGGTATTCGAGGTCGGTGCCAAGAAGGTTGGTAACTAAACTCGTAACACTGCAATACTGTTTGGTAATACATATTATGTATGTATAATGATTTACTTAAGAAACTTTTTATTTGATTATAATTATAAATTTACTTAACACAAATCGAAATCTGGCAACAAGGTTAGTAAAAATTTAAGGGTAATTCCTTTGACTCAAATAGATCTACAATGTGTCAAGAAACAAAACCGAAGTTGGGCCAATATGTGCACACATCTATACAAAGTATACATACATACATACATACATACATATAGTTTTATTGATATTGAGTGAACTATATTAAACAAATGCAGAGCAGCAATAATGATGATTGGTGATCAGTAAAGCATAGAAAATACAAAATAAATTGAAAAATGTTAAACAAATACAAGTGTATGACAACTAACGATCAAATGATCTACTTATATTATTTAGGCCAATTTACAAATACAAATATGTAACTATAAAAAGATAAATACAACAGAAATATTTACTATACTCAAATGTGTTTCTACTAATAATAAAGATCAAAATGTTGAAAAACTGTTTAGTCTGCTCAAAAACGTGCAATAGTTTTAAATGTTTACATACACATACAAATACACAAAATTGTAAAACAGGAAATACGCCATGTTATTACATATTATTTATTATTTGCTCACGAACATATTTTCAAACTTCTGCATTGAAATGTGCTCTTGTAACAATTTATTAAAATTGTTACATGAAAAATAAAGTATTGATTATGATCTTCTAATTATTTAGGATCTAGAGATAGACGTGGCCAAATGAAATTGAAACACATTCATTGGCCGGATTTAAAACACACGATATACATACATACATACAAACATAATTATTTATATGTGTATGTCAGTATAATGCAGTCTTGCCAGAATTAAAGAAAAATTCCAACATTTATATATATTTTGCCAATCAAAAAATCGGAAAGATGTTTTAGTTTGAAAAAAAAAACATTTAGATATTATTTTTTCTAATTGCACTTGTTTTACAAAAGAAAATATATTTATTTAAAAAAAATTGTTGAGAAACGCTTAAAAATTCTCTTGGCGAAAACTTCACACTGAGCTAGTGAGTTTTTAAAAATTAAAAAATATAACACAGTGCAACACAAAAAAAATATAACCAGATACGGACACTACTACGTGATAAAAGACCAAAAAAAAAAGACTCGTGTCTCCCAGTTTTGCCCCAAGTCCTCCACTTTTTTGTTTATGGGCCCACAAAGATTTGGTGCCACGGTGTCATTTTTGCAGGCTCATATCTTGCAAACCGTTCGGAATTTTGATTTACTCTCTGAGGCAAAGTTGTAGTTCTTGTCATAAAGAACAAAAGTTGTGATCATATAAAACCACCAAACAAAGAATTTTAAAAAATAATTTTTTTTACCTTTTTTCCCCTGGTTAGGTCCATAGGTAGCAAACCGTTCAAAATTCCAGAAACAATCAACTACGAAAATGTATCTTAGACCTCAATAAACAACTTTTTAGAACATATGAACTTCCTAGGAATGATTATTAATACCATTTAGGTAGCGCTTACGTAGCCGCAAAAGTTAAAAATCTCCAAACAAATGAAATTAAAAAATTTGCGGGAAATTTTTAATTCTTGCGGGTACATATTTCAAAATAATACGATTACTATGTACAAATTTTGTTTACCTAAATCACCTGTTCTGAATAGACAGAAAAATTTATCCGGAAAATATTTCAGAATCAGAAGAAGCGATGATTATTTCATTATTTGGTTTTATATATTTTAAAAATATATAAATCAATCAAAACGGAGAAACTTAAATGTAATTCACACGTTGATTTTTCAATGATTTTTTGAAACAAGATTTTTAGAGTTTGTAGGCGAAGGGTATAGAAAAGCAAAACCGGTAGAAAAAAAATCACATTTTCCGTTCTACGATTTTTTTTCAAATTGTCTCTACACATATTTTAATTTTTTTTACGTTGCTTTATTTTATTTTTTGATTGAATGCGACAACAGCTTTTTTTTAATACAAAACAGTGTTACCTGTAGGTATTTTTGTCACTAATAAACGAGTATAGGGAATATCGGAAAAATATTTTACATATTTTGGACAAAATGTAGGAATTTTTGTTCTCATATTGCATTTTTTGTGCATAAATGTAAAAATAACTATATTAAAAATATATTTTTGCTCATAAACCGTTTAAAAATTTGTTTTTGCTCGAAATTACATAGACTTTTATTTAATTTTTTTGGTGTCACAGTGCCTGTCTTTGGTAGCATTGCTGAGAGAATATTTATTTATATGTTTCATCATTGAGGCCTTAAATATTTTTAATTTATCTTTCTTGCTAAAATTTTTAGATTTTCGTATGGGGTAAATTTTTTAACATGTAGGGAAAGAAAAAAACGGATTTTTTTAAAAAGGCTACTAAACCTTCATCATCAGCGTTCTTTTGTTTTGGTCCACTGTGTGTGGAGTCAATTGATGTAGATTTCTGCTTTATATACTCAGCCATTATTGCAAATGGAATATGTTAATTTTTGTTCCGTTCAAATAACTATGTGCTGTCAAAATATTTACAACTAACTTTGGTGTTATTTGTTCATTAATAATTATCACATGTAATTTGGCTTACAAAGCGATTCGAACTTTAGCCTGTTCAAATCATAAATATAAAAACTATATTATTGCTCAGATAGAGGATATAAATTTTCAAGTCGAGAGGCGCGGTATAGGATTTGATTTACACTCATCGTTTCTTCACAAAACTTTCTTAAAATTTCACGTAGATTTCCTTTTTAATGTACGATTTTTTGATATTTTTCATCCAAAAGAAAAATGTATATAAGGTAAGGATTTCATTTGTCTTACTAAAAATTAAATGAGTTGAGCCACATAAAATACTAAATTTGCATTTACTGTAAAATATAGAAAACATGTTTTTGTTCAATTCATTTCAATGACTAAAATTCCTAGCGATTTCCGTAGAGGAAAATAACGTGGAGGGAAGAAGGAATTTTTTAAGTGCATGTAAATATTTTTCAAAAATCTGCTGGCAACACTGGTATAATTTAATAAGAGAATTCGAGGAAATTTAAATGATTTAAATATTTTGGTTTAGTTCCCTTATTGTCCGTTTCTTTTCCCGAAAAAAAAACTACAACTTCATAACCATGCAAATATCGTGCCATAACCGCCAAAAAAAGCTTAAGCGACATAGTTTTCGAAGTTTTTGATGATCGTAGGTAATTAATTTTCGTTAAAAAAAGAACTTCAAAAAATATGTCCCTTAAGTTTTTTGGCGGTTATGGCACGATGTGTTCATTATTTTTTCTAAACTCTTTTGAGAAACGTACATCCATATTAAAGTTTTATGGTTCTTCAATAAAATTTAAAGGCATGCAAAACTTTGCTTGGGACTAGTTCTATAAATTAAAAAAAATTGTTTTTGCAAATTGTTCGATTAATTTTATTAAACAATACAATAAGGGAACTCTTTTTATTTAAAAAAAAAGCAAATAGTGTATAATTTTAAGCATGTTATAGTTGTATTAATTTTGTCATTACAACCAACATCGTTTTCAAAGTCGATATTTTTTCAAGCGTAAAATTTTAAACAAATTTTATTTTTGTTCTTTTTAAACATATTTACTTACAACACAAACTGACATACATATGTATGTACGTGTGTGCATATACACATACTTTTGTGCATTTTACAATGGGAAACTACATGGAAAATATTCATTTATAGCAAAAGATAACAATAATAATTGCAATTAAATTACAATAAAACAATCTTTAAACGACAAAATTGCTAAAAATATGACTGACATGCACATGAAAATTAAAAAAAAAAAAATATTACAAAATTTAAAAAAAAAACATTTTAAAAATATTACGTATATTTTCTATGAACATTGCAAAACTTGGTCAAACTTTGACAATTGAAAATAATGCCGCATTGGTCACAGTTTATACCAATTTAGCAGCTAAACTTGATAGGGTCTAAATAATTTTGAGAACAGCTTAAAATAAATGTTTTGTTTTTCCTAATAATTTATTAATTATTTAATAACACAAATTAACGTTCTTGCTACACATGCACGTGCATACATAGATGCACACGTACGTATATACACATGTGTGTACATACATATGTATGCATTAGTGATGCACGAATATTCGTATTCGTATTCGAATTGCCGAATATTCGGCCATTTTTAATGCGAATACGAAGCATTCGTATTCGTCAAATTCAGGCGAATACGAATACGAATATTTTTCAAAAAAAATTAAATAAACAAATGCATAAATCCTAAACTAAATTTAAATATATGGATAAAAATATTAGTTTGTACGAATCCATTAAATTTTTTATAGAAATTTGTGCTTTGCATAATTTTCAAATAATATTTAGTGACGATCATTAAAATTTTGGGTAGTTTTTATTAACTTTAAAGTACGCCAACAGGAGTATTAAGTCCTTTTTCATAACAATTGTTTAATATTTCATATTGCAGACGTAATAGAACCCCAATTTAATGTCTATAAATTTCATATATTATATTCGTATTCGCGAATATCGTTTCAAATATTCGTATTCGTATTCGCGAATATCAAAAATTGACATTCGTTACTATCACTAGTATGTATGTACATATATGATAAAAGCAACGACAAGGTCTCAATATGGCATGCTTAAAAATTAACATATTGACCTAAATTTAAACAATGTTTGTTAAGATCAATAATAATACATAATATAATGATCAGGCCTGTTATTTTCATGCACTATAAAATCTAAGTTATGCGCATAAAAAATGCGCAATAAATCCTAAAATATGCATTAAAAATATGCACTACAATTTAAAGTAAATCAAAAGAAATCCTAACTGTTTGTAGTTGTTTTAAACGCATTAGATAAGTGAATTCATAACTAATACAACTACAAGATATTATTCTATTCTATTCTCGCTCCATATTAAAGGAACGAAATTAATGTTGATATTATTTTCAGTGTTTGTATATAGTGTTTGGCGATTGAGCAGAAATCTGCTGGACTACACAGATAGTAGTGCAACCAACCATTTGCATTAGCAAGGTCCGCTTCGTGCTTTTTTATGCTTTCTGTTTTTAGTTTTAAACATGGTTGCCATATTGAGAAATTTATTTTTAGTTTAACTGATTGGAGGCTTTGCTAACTATTTGTCGCAAAGTGATTTTACTTAACTACACTGCAAAAAAAAGTTTAAAATAACAAATTAATTTAAAAAATCAAAAAACCCGACGCTAAAAACAACTGTAAAGATAAAAAAACAAACTCAGAAGTGCGAAACATAGTGACTTTTAAAGTCGGAAGCAGATTTGAAGATTCGATTTTTAATGCTTCCTGCCTGTAAAAGTCACTATGTTCCGCACTACTGGATTTATTTTTTTTTTCAGTTGTTTTTAACTAGTCGGGTTTTTAATTTTTTAAATTAATTTGTTATTTTAAACTTTTTAGTGTCCCGGCATTTCTTAATTTCATACCCCACTCGATAGGTTTCTTAAATTTTAATTTAATGTGAGGTCTCGGCCAGTTATCCAGAAATTTTAAATTTTTTATTCCTTATTAAATTTAAAGATAACTTATATACATTTTGGTAGTCCTCTTTTGATTTCCTTTATTTTGATACCCCACTCGATAGGTTTGGTTAAAAAAAATTTTATATGTTGCTATTTTGCGCGAAAAGTCCGCCATTTTTTGTTTGTTTTTAAACACCTGCCTAAGAACACTGGGGTGTTTTTAAAGAAATTTACAAACATACATATCGTCACCTAAAATCCAAAAGGCCGTAAGTACACTTTTTACTATTTTACAGGAGAAGCAAAAAACTTCATAAATTTAATACTATTTATATGTAAGGTGCCAAATTGAAAAATGAATAAAATCGGTGTTTTTGAACATATGTGAGTAAAATTTTAGGAAAATATGCACTTTGGTTAATAACATCATAATCAATTATTTTGAATTTTTTGGTTGGCCTTTTGGATTTTAGGTGACGATATATACAAGAAAGGCCCGAAAAATACAACCCTTCTTGACAGTCGGGTAATAAGTGAAATACAAATTAGGATAGTTTTCATTTATATTAAAAAATACAAAAAAAAAGTTTTATAAAAAAATATGCATCTTAAATATGTATGTATTATAAAATATGCAAAAATATGTAGTTATTAAAAAATATGCAAAAATATTCACTAACAAATCGATGCAATTTTTTTTGCAAATTCTTCAATTCGGAAAACTAAATTATCCAGATTAGTTTTGATTTGACTACTACAAATATGCATTTGCATGAAAGTATTAGCCCGGATTGATTATAATATGTAATTTAATAAAAAAAACGCTTAAGTAAAGGCATTCGTAATATATAAAATATGTTTAATTAAAAAGAAAGAAGAATTAGTTTGATTTAGTTACCCAGCAAAAAATTACACATTACCATCAGAACTACTTGCCACATACATATATAATAACTTACTTTTCTGATTACAAAATTTCATTACTCGCTTACAAATCACATAACATAGAATTTAAAAAAATTATGTAGAAGTTGATAAATGAGGAGAATGATTCTTTTAGCTTTAAAAGATTACATGAACATGTTGGCAAATAGAAAAAGTAATTACATCTCAAGAATCGATCATTTGAGTCTCACGCCTTGTTAAAATTATTAAGTTCGTAATCCATTAGGGAAGAGCTTCCACTAAAAATGCGTAATTCCAAACCCGATTACCTTTTTTGAAATTTTACCACAAAATACCAAATTCCCAACCCTGGATTTTGATTATGATTTTTCTGATTTTTTATACTAATTTCTTTTTTTCTTAAATATAGAATATATTTAATTAACAAAGAAAAAATTAGTTTTATTTAGTTACTTTTATATACCACACAAGTCTAAGTTTTCCAGCGTTGGAGCTGTTTTTATTTTTATAATACAAATTTGAGCTGAACTTTTCTTTCTAAAACATCAATTATATTTAATTACTGGTTACTTTTATTCACAAGAAAAATCTTAGTTTTTCAATCCTGGAATCATTTTTTTTCTGATTTCTGTTACTAAAATATTTCTCTCCAAATATAAAATATGTTTAATTTATAGAGAAAAGGAACAAAATTAGTTTAATGCTAAAAACAAAAAAAAAAGTTTAAATTTTTCAACCCTGGAATCGTCTCTTTGATTTAATACCAATTCAATTCTAATTGAAATATAAAATATGCTAAATTAACAAAAAAAAACTCAAAATTAGTTTTAGCTAGTTACTTTTATATGCCAAAAAAAGTTTAAACTTTCCAGCTCTGAAAACGTCTTATCGATTTTGCTGATTTTCAATACCAATCTATTTCGGACCATTTCTTATCCACCGTCTCTAGTTTTTCTGGAGGCTCCGGAAACCCTATTTCACGTACAGACAGACGGACGGACAAACTGGCATCGCTTGTACGTCGTCCTTGTTTATAAGGACCCCAGAATATACATATGTATGTACTCATATCTATGACAAATCTGTCACCATTTTTGTCATGACTGGGGAATACGTAAACTTTTATGCATTCTGGTAAGCAAAGTTTTTTTTGGTGGGCAGTGGTACGCAGTTTTAAATTTCTTTATCTCGAGAACAGAATTTCAAAATAAGTTTAGTTTATCTCAGCCATTTCAGTTTTTGTTTCTCATTTAAGTATTTTCATTCTGTTAAATTCTGGTAAATTTTATGCTATACAAAATTGTTTCACTAAAGCACGTTGACATAAATTTAAAATAAATAAAAAAAATACTATAAAGCACACACACGCAAACATTTATTTGTAGATATGTATGTATGTATGTATGTGTGTACATACAACATTTGCTTTAACACCAACCTTCATTTAATTACCAAACGTACAAAAGTACTTGCTTAAAGTATCTGACTGCGGTAATTAAAGAAAATATTCAAAACAGTTTTTTGTTTGTGCTTCTCATTTTCATTTTTCCCCATTTAATGCATAATATATTGTACAATTTGTTCATTAACATTTTGTTTGCAAGTTACTAACAAAGTATGTACACACATATGTATGTACTTTTTCGTAGCACTTTGTCAAATACTAATATGCAGGTATACATGAAGTAACTATTTAATGTGTCACAATATAACTTTGTAGTTAGATCTGAGAGTGTAAAGTACGTACGTGTTGATTTCAATACAAAATTTCTATACCTTTAAATTACTCGTCTACATGGTACTTACTTACATTTTTGTCAGCAAGAAAATTTTGTTATTTTTTTTTTTCTTTAATAATAAGTCTAAAATACATACATACATACGTGTGTTCATATGTATGTTTCATGTATTAGAAATGAAAAAAATAAAAGTTAAATACACTTGTATTTTATTATTTAGCTGAAAAACAAAAGTAACGAAATAAATGAAAAATAAACAGATATGGAAAAATATGGGTAAGGTAAATTATGAATAATGCTACAATTGTTAGAAGACACAATTTTTATAAAGTCCTAGTTTATAGTTTGGGAGTCTTATTGCTGAGCTGATTAGTTTGATGGTGAGAGAGACGAGGAGAAAAGAAACGTTTCTGTTCCCCTCGTCTCTCTCTCTCTCTCTCTCCTAACAACTTAATCAGCTTAGCAATAAGACTTGCTAAGTGTAAATTAGGACTAACAAAAACCGATCTATGGCCACAAAAACATTTTACTTCAAAATGTTTAATATAAAATTTATAAAACTTACAATTGTTTCAATTAATTTAATTAGTTTCATCACCAAATCAATTTTCGGGTGATAAAAAACCAAATTTAACACTTAAGAATTTGTACATATCGCCGTATAAAATCAAAAAAGGCATAAGTTACATTTAAAGAATTTTACAGAAACAAAAAACATACATAAATTAGGTTTCAGTTGTCCTTTCACTTTCGTTAAAAAATTCTATATTTTTGTGCATAACAGATAGAAATGTTGTGAGCAGATTCTGCTCAGTAATTACATCATATCAATCAACAACACGATTTATAATTTTTTGTGAGTTAAGAATTTTTTGATTTTATAGGACGATATATATTTTCGTAATTAGATATCCAATATTCGTTGTTAGTTGTACTTTAAAACAAAATCAATTTTTTTTGAAGTTCAACTTTAGCTTTTTCGATCAGGCTCACGATGCGCAGTGGGCGATTTTATTTAAAAAAATGGTAATGGTAATATAGTTTCTAAACGAGCCGTCCGATTGATAGGAAATTTCATACAGCATTTGAGGAGGTGTCACAGAGCTTAAGCGTGGAAGGGGACTGAACCACAAAGCCTCAAAAGGGTGGGGGTTGATAAAAAATTCAAACCGATGGCAAGCTGATAAAAAAGATGATAAAAAAGATTTTTTGCAAGTGTATTTTTATATTCAAGAACTAAAAAAAATCTGCTACATTTATGCAGTTTCGCTTACAGTTTAGAAAATATTCGAGAAAAAAAATTAAATTTTGGCTTTTTTACCAACCTTGGTTACTGTTCTGCTAGTGGAGAATTTAAATCTTGTTCGATTAAGGCCCATTATTACAACTTAAATATAAAGTTCCTGATAGTTAACCTTAACATTAGCTAACGTGAACGATAAAGTGACCATTAATTTTTTTCATTATTACAACTGTCTGTTGTATTGTGGCAACATTGGTGTAGATACCGGCTACTTTGACTGTTAAAATGCTTAAAGTTTACTTTGAAATTTACCATGAGGTTAAACCTGCTATTAGCTTATCAGTCACTTTTACATTAATGTTTACTTGTAATAATCAAAATATATTTACCTGTCAGATAACATCCTGAAATTAACTATTTTTAAGTTGTAATAATGGCCCTTAGAAAAAGAAACTTATGGATTAAGAACAAAATTGTTAACATTCAGAAAAAAATTTATATGCAATTTAAATTAAAATTTTCGGTTTTCGCCGTTTTTTGTAGAAAAAAGTGGGTTTATTATTTCGCATATTTTTAACTTATTGCAAAAGTAATACTATAAGATATATTAGTGGAATTCACTCTTCGTATTAAATTTAAAACCCTTTTAAATATACTACGATTTTAAGCGTCCAAGCGTGAGCGATTTTTTCTTCTGTATTGTAAAAAACGATTGTTGTTTAGTTCAAAGAAACTCTCTGAGAGAATTTGTATGTAGCTTGTTCTTCTTTTGTACAAACTCTGGTAAATAAATTCAGCTACAACATCTACTACAGTTTTTAGTATAGTATATAGATGGTGTAGGCATAGTTTATTAAAAGTGTATGCATTTTGTTGTTGCCGTGTTTTAAATTTACCACGATTTATCAAAGCTACAATATGTAAAAGATCTACAATAGCCAAGCGTGAAACCGCCAATAAAAAGAAATTTTTTGTTAACAATTTTTGTTATTGAAGGAGCCAGATCGTTTCGAAATAGACCTATTTTTGTTATAATTCTCAAATTTCAAAGCTGGAACTAAAAAATTTATCATGCCACTTTAATACTAATATGTTTTTAAACATTTACAAAAATAGTATCTGCGCCCGGCGAAAGATAAGAAAAAAACAAATAAAAAATACTAAAAAAAATCCCATTTTTGGGATTTCGCAAAATTTTTTTGCGAAATTCTATTTATTTTTGATTTCTGTGTATTAATTGCATCATTTTCCACAGAGAATTTTCAGCCGAAAATATTAACAAGAACAATAAAAAGAAAAAGAGCAAAAATACAAAAAAAAATCAAATTTAAGGGATTTCACGATTTTTTTGGGGAATTGCCAGGGAACTCAAAAGCAAATTGTATTTGTTTTAACTTTTTCTGTATTAATTGCATTATTTTACATCTTAGATAGAATCTTCAGGCGAAAATATTGATAAATGCAAATTATATAGCATTCCTTTGTGTAAGACCTCTGCCTTCTCGGAAAACTATTCATATTTTGTAAACTCAGAGTCTAAACACAATGTTTGCGGTGCGGTGCGATTTCTCATTATGGGAGAGAAAAATAACTATATACAATGGAAGACGGCGACGGCAATACTTGCCATTGTTTGTTTAAATTTTTATTAATGTTTTTGTACATTTTTATAAACATTAAAAATTTACTCTTTGTGTTAAATAAAGGGTGTTTTTTATTGGGGTATAGAACTTTAAGTTGGCATCACTTTTTTAACTGGCGGCCATTTTGTCAGCTGTCAAGTGATTAATATTTAGTTTGGTTTGCCATTTCATCATGAACAGGTTGACAAAAGAACAACGCTTGCAAATCGTGCAAATTTATTTCGAAAATAATGGTTCAGTTCGCGAAGTTTACCGCAAGCTCCGTCCATTTTATGGTCGACATAATCGTCCATCAGAGCAATTAATTCGGTTAACCATGGATCGTTTTCGCACTACGTTTACTCTATGTGATAATGCGCATCCGCAGAGACGTCGAACAGTGCGCACCGAAGAAACAATTGCCGCTGTAGAGCAAAGTGTTGAAGAGGACCCGAATGAATCGATTCGCCGCCGTGCACAGCAATTGGAGCCGACTAACCGACTATTTTGTTCCCGAATTGGATGGCATGAATGTGGATGAGTTGTGGTTCCAACAAGACGGCGCTACATGCCACACAGCGCACGTCACAATCGATTTATTGAAGGAAACATTCGATGAGCGCATAATTTCGCGGAATGGACCTGTCAATTGGCCACCAAGATCGTGTGATTTGACACCATTGGATTATTTTCTTTGGGGATATGTGAAGTCGCTCGTCTACGCCAACAAACCAGAAACGTTAGGGGACTTGGAAGCCAACATTCGTGGCGTTATTGCCAACATACGGCCCCATATGCTCGAAAAAGTGGTTGAAAATTGGACCTGTAGAATTGGCTTTATTCGAGCCAGCCGCGGCGGCCACATGCCCGAAATCATATTTAAACATTAATGGCATAAGATTATCCTTCCAATAAAGCCAAATTGATGGACATTAAAACGATTTTCTTGTGTTTTATTTCAATTCGAAGTTCTATACCCCTGAAAAAAACACCCTATATTTTGTAATGGCAGTAACTAAAAACAAAAAATAATTAACATTTTATACATCCGCAGATATATTTGATATATTTTTATATTTATAACAAAAATTGTTGAACTTCAAAGTCATGTTTTTTGTTTACAATAATGTTGTGAACACCGCCAATTATTCAAAAACTATGGCAACATCAGAAAGAGAAAGAGTGTCAGAAATTGAGAGAATAAGAAAGTCCGCAATGAAAATAAAATAGATTTTAATTTTATGCCGTTCAAATCGTATGAAAAACCGCACCGCAATAAATAATCGTTACATTGTGTTCAGACTCTCTGTCTAGTCTAGTTTTAACAGTCAAACATTGGGACGGAGATTTCGATTCCTCACATCACTAACTTGTTGCAACAACTCAAATTTTTTCCACCACTTTTGCATTTGCTTGCCGATAATTTATTTCACGACAACCCAAAAAACGCTGCGAACTGTAACCGTGACATTTTCACCATTTTTGTATTCAAAATTACTCGCCTTATTGAAACACCTTTTACTTGCATTCGTTGTCAAAAATTGGTAAATTGTGTAGCTAAAATACCTCTCGAATGATACCCATCTAATTTTTTCGTATTTACAAAATGGCGTCTGTTGGCCACCATATTGAGTTTTTGTTTTGTTTATATAGTGCCGCAAAGGAGCACACATACATACATATATATCGTCACCTAACATCAAGTTTTATAAGTTTACAGGAGAAGCAAAAAAAACTGTATAAAATGGAATCTATTAGAGATATTATGTCAAAATTTAAAAAAAATGGTTTAAATTAAACAATAAATTAATTTTGGATAAAAGTTATCCGTTTATCAAAGTAAGCTTAGTGTTATGTGTCATACGTTGTTTTGAATTGTGGTTTTCTGAAACAAAAATAACGTATGAGCAACTTTCTAAACTAAAATGAAAGTTTTTATTAATAATTGAACAAATTTTTGGAGTTTTTTTACTTTTGCATATTATATTGACGAAAAAGAATTTCTTTAACTTTTATAAGAACAACAAGAAAAAAGAGAGAATAAGTTGATAACAAAAACAAGTAAGAGTGCTATATTCGGCTGTGCCGAATCTTATATACCCTTTACCAAAGTGCGTTTATGTAGTATAGAGATACACACATAAGCACATAGTTACTTTTATGTACAAAGAAAAAAATAATGATTTTCAAACCCTAGAATCATATTTTTGATTTTTCTGATTAGTCATGTTTTAGACTTGGCAATTTTTCTTGAAGCAATTATCTTCAATTCTCTTTTAAAACTGCTCGTTTGTTTACACTCAGACGGTTTCTTGTTCAATTTTCCTATTGTTTTAACGCTGCGAATGAAATAACAAAAGAGAAGTGAAAAAAAGGAAATTCATAAAAAATGTTTTAATTAGTTACTTTAATGTCCAGAAAAAAATCATAGTTTCCATCTCTGGAGCTGTGGTTTTTATTTTTATAATTTTCTATACCAAACTTTTCTTTCCAAAACGTAAAATATATATAATTTATAAAGGAAAAGATAAAAATTAATTAGACTTAGTTACTTTTATATATCACAAAAAGTGTAAGTGTCCCAACCCTGAAATCATCTTTTTGATTTTTCTCAATTTCTTACACCAACCTCTTTCTTTTAAGAATTTAAGAAATGTTTAATTTATAGAAAAAAGGAAAAATTTGTTTTAGTAAGTTACTTTTGTACAAAAAAAAATTAAGTTTTCTAACCCTGGAATCGTCTTTCTAATTTTTTATTGTTTTTTTATTTGAAATGCCAATTTTATTCGTACTCAAGCATAAAATAAGTTTATTTAACAAAAAAAATAAAAATTAGTTTTCGGTAGTTAATTTTTTATATCACAAAGAGTGTAAGTTTCCCAACCCTGGAATCCTCCTTTTTGATTTCTTTGATTTCTTATACCAATCTTTTTTTTAAGAATATAAGATATGTTCAATTTATAGTAAAAAAGAAAAAATTTGTTTTAGTAAGCTACTTTTGTATAAAAAATAAGGTTTTCCAACCCTGGAAACGTCGGTTTAATTTTTTTTTTTATTTTGAAACATCAAATTCATTCGCACTGAAGTATAAAATTAGTTTATTTTATAAAAAAAAATAAAAATTAGTTTTCGATAGCTAATTTTTTATATCACAGAAAGTGTGGGTTTTCCAACCCTGAAATCAAACTTTTTGATTTTTCTGATTTCTTATACTAATCTCTTTCTTTTAAGAACATTAGATAATTAATTTATAAAGAAAAAGGGAAAATTTGATTTAATAAGTTACTTTTCTATAAAAAAGGAAAAGTTTTCCAACCCTGGAAACGTGTTTTAAACTTTTTTAAATTGAAATACCAATTTTATTCGTACTATAGTATAAAATAATTTTATTTATTTAAAAAAAAATTAAAATTATTTTTCGGTAGTTAATTTATTATATCACAAAAAGAGTAAGTTTCCCAACCCTGGTATCATCCTTTTTGATTTTTCTAATATCTTACACCAATCTCTTTCTTTAAAGAATATAAGATGTGTTTAATTTATAAAGAAAAAGAATAATTTGTTTTAGTAAGTTACTTTTGTATAAAAAAAGTTAAAGTTTTCCAACCCTGGAAACATATTTTTAATTTTTTGGAGTTTAATTTTTAATTTAAAATACCAATTTTATTCGTACTGAAGTATAAAATAAGTTTATTTAAAAAAATTTATATAAAATAAGCTTATTTAATAAAAAAAATATCACAAACAGTTTCAGCTTCCCAACCCTGGAATCATCCTTTTTGATTTTTCTTATTTCTAACATTTTTTTTAAGAACATTAGATATCTTTAATTTATAGAAGAAAAAAAAGGAAAAATTTGTTTTAGTAAGTTACTTATGTAAAAGAAAAAAAGTTAAAGTTTTCCAACCCTGGAAACATCTTATTAATTTTTTGAAGTTTAATTTTTTATTTGAAATACCAATTTTATTCGTGTTGAAGTATAAATAAGTTTATTTAATAAAAATAATTAAAAAATTAGTTTACGGTAGTTAATTGTATATATCACAAAAATCGTTGGTTTTCCAACCCTGGAATCATCCTTTTTGTTTTTCTGATTTCTTACATCAATCTCCTTCTTTTAAGAGCATTACATATGTTTAGTTTATAGAAAAAAAAGGAAAAATTTGTTTTAGTTAGTTACTTTTGCATAACAAAAAAAAGTTAAGGTTTTCCAACCCTGGAAACGTCTTTTTAATTTTTTTTTAATTTTTTTTTAGTTAGAAATACCAATTTGATTCATACTGAAGTATAAAATAAGTTTATTTAATAAAAATTATTAAAAACTAGTTTTCGGTAGTTATTTTGTATGGCAAAATGAAGTTTAAGTCTCCCAGCTCTGAAACCGTCTGCTCAATTTTGCTGATTTTCAATACCAATCTTATTTCGACCATTTCTGACTCACCAGTTCAAGAACGAAGTCTCTAGGTTTTCTGGGAGCTTCGGAAAACCGATTTCACGTACAGACAGACGGACAGGCGGACATCGCTTATTCGTCTTCCCTATGCATAAGGATCCAGAATATATATACTTTATCGCTCGTTTATTAATATTCTAGAAATTACAAACGGAATGACAAACCTATATATACCCTTTTACCATTTTTTGGTAAAGGGTATAATAAGATAATCAAGGTATACTATCTATAAAGAAATCACAGTCTGCTGGAAGCAAAGATTTTAGATCTTGCATATATTGGCATTTCTTCTTGGAAATGGAAAGCCTTTGCAAATGCAATCGCTTAAGGCGGTGTCAGATACAACTTCAACGCTTTGCGTGACGTTTCTAACTTTGGGGAAAAAAGCGTGGAGCAAAGTGTGTATGACACAATAAAAACTTTGACAACACTCACTGTTTGTTTCACTATTCGGTTTTATGTATAAAACACAGCACAATTCGATTACTCTGATGCCACTTTTTATGTAAATTTACCTACATTTTAATAAAAATTTCATATTTTCATGCGAGTTTGGTCAAACAAATCAAATAAAGTGCACCAACTGATTGTCAATGCACACAAAAAGTTGAGAGTTGCCTAACTTTTTGCTTCGCTTTGCGTTAAAAGTTCTTTATGTGACATGTTTCATATAAGCATGTACATTTCATCTTAGATGTCAAAGCGAATCTTCAACGCAACGCGAAGCAAAAGTTTTATCTGACATGGGCTTTAGGTTGCTGACTTCCAGAATTTTTGGTAGTCCTTTGTGGAAGAAGTTGTTAGCCATCCTTAACATTAGTTTTCTAACATATGACTCCTGCTCGATCGTCAAAGCGTACATATTTTATTGATTTCACAACATTTTTTTGCTTTTTTCCCCACTTAAAAAAAAAGTTCGGAATGACAAAAATTTGTACTAAAACTAAGATGAAATTAAATTGAATATAGATAGATACATAGCTAAAAAGTCAATGCTTACTATAATTGAAAACAGGAAAATAAATGTTCTGTAGTTTTTTAATTTCGTATGATTGATGGATGATACATTATATTGTTTAAGAAAATCGTACACTTGATGATACGTTATTTTGAATTTTGCTTATAACTTTGGTATTTTTTATAAAAGACCTGCAAAATTTTATACACATATGTAATATGACGTAGTGAATCGAAATCAATAAAAAATATATTTTTAATTTTTTGATGATATGTTATTTTGCATTTTAGGTGACGATATGTGCAGGCTGATAAATACAGTACCCTTTTTTGCGTCGCTGTAACACAGATTTCGAGTCTACAATAGGAAAATACATACAAACATATAACCTAGATTTTATGCCGTAGAAGCTAAACTGGCAACACCGGCCCTTATAGTTGTAGGGTGTACAGTAAATTTTATATTTGCAAGCATAAAAAAAATTGCAAGCACTGACACACACAATCTTTGCATTTCTATTAGATGTCCATTCAAACGTTAATTGCCTAACTAATAATCATTTAGTTACAAAGAAAATACGAGTGCATATTATATTTCACAAAAATGTTATTTGTTAAAACACATGCAAAAAACAAACAAATGAACTTACCTTATGATGATTTTTTTAATGAGTTTTTCTTATCTCTATTTTAACGATGTCTTACTTCCGCCAACACACAAGCTTGAGCAAATATTTAAATTCGAGTTTCGATAAACAAATTTTCCATTTAAATTCTTAACACGTTTGGAAATAATACAGTTTGGCACTTCCATTTGGGTCAAAATTAAATGTAAAACAGTAATTAATACAAAAAAAAACAGAATCAAACAATTTATGTAACACTTTATGCTGGTACAATACTCGTATGACAGAATAAAAAGAATACAAATGAATGTAATCTATCCAGTGATCCCACTTATATACCCAAGCTATTCAAAGTATAAAAAAAGAAATTTTGTAGTTGCATAAAGTTTTAATATGCCAAACCACCCATATATACATACATACATACATACATACATATATATATATATATATATATATACATATATATATTACCAGGTGATAGATAGATGTTATGGTAACACAATAGGGAGACTTAACGGATAGATAGCTGGAAAACGATAGATAAGATCAATCAATATTCACCGAGGGAGATAAAAATCCTGCAGTAACGGAGGACATGATTTGCATTTGTAAATAATGAAATTTTGTTATAATGGTAAAAAAAAGACAAATATAGCAAGAATAAAAAAGTGGTAAACAGAATATAGACGTTAATTAGGGTGGATTTTAGTGATAATGAAATGTGTTTTATCAACATTATTGGAGATAAAATAAATAAAAATAAATGAGAACGCGGCTGGTAAAAATGAACAGCTCAAATATGTACATATTCACATACACATCTAAGTAAGTGCATATTTATTTAAGTTCAAAATTTGGAAATCGATTATTCCAGCTTTTTATAATATTTTATATGTAAACTAGATAGGTCTAGCTTTTCCTAAAAGTTGAGGCTAAGGTTTTCTTTTTTAAGACCTAATATATTTTTGAACTTAATCCATATACTTAAAACAATTATTTAATTTTTTTATCAAAAGCAATCTTCCATTTAAAAAAAATGGAAGCCAATTTTAAGAAATGTCATTTTTATTTCTCCTTAAAATATCATTAAAATATGAACAAGTTCAGCCCAATTTTGAATTTTCCCGGGGAGTTTTTTCCCTTCCATATCATTTGTGCCCGTCGAAAGATCCTCCTATTTAAATACGAGACCGGGGAATAAGTAAATCCAGAGTAAAATCTGGATCAGCTGTTTAATGTTTACATATTTGTCTGCACTGACGCAAGAGTTCAGCAATAGAAATTTAATTGAAAATTTATATTTTCATTGCCAATAAGATTGTGTGTTATTATAAATATATGTTTTTGTTTAAATAAAAAAAAAATAAAATAAACAGTGCTGAGAAAGTTGAGCGAAAACTGATTAAATTTCCAAGGACTGTATGTACAAAGGAAATTATAAATTTTATAAAGTTTTTCTTATCGGTCTTGATAATATTAGAAGGAAATAAAATCTTTCATTTACATATTATGTGAACTTAATGGAGGCATGCAAAATCGAGTGTTTTAGTATTTTTTCTGAAGACAGAAGTAGTTCATGTTTTTGAAGTACATGTGCGCAGGACTTGGATAAAAATGCCTAAAAACGGAGGTGCTTATTTAAACTTTTCTAAATAAATGCTTATACCATTGTTTTGCAACATTTATTGAATTAGTTCCCTTCAAAATTTTTGAGGAGAAAACTTTCAACAAATTCTCCTCCTCCCTGATATTTAGAATACCTACTTTTTCACCGGGAAGTTTTTTCCCAGGGGAATTTTAATTCATAATAGGAGGAATGGGAGAAGGGAAAAAATTTCTGGGGAATTGTTATTCATAACTGGGCTGGTTATGAATGTCGTGCACACACACTCTGAATGCAGTGATGTATGAAAGAACTCTCATTTGTTTAATATAAAAATTGCTGATTTTTAGTTAGCGATTTTTATAATATTTAAAGCTAATATACATATATCAACTCAATAAACCTAAACTTTTTTTTTGAGATAACACTTCGACTAAAAATAAGCAGAAATAGTTTGAAAAAACTTTCTGCAATGACAAGCCCGTGTTAAAGTCATTGGAAACTGTCCGATCATAAAATCTAAATTGTAACGATTTAGGATGAAAATTGACCTTAGCAACATTCCGAGTACACAACATCGAATACGATGTGTAATAAAGGCTTCCATTCATTAAATCACCGGGTCCTGATGCTATAATTCCAGCAGATCTGCAAGAGAATATTGACATTCTGAGACCGTGGCTATTAAAAATTGTGAGAGCCTGCCTGCTTTAGTCTATGACATATTTCAGCTATATAGACATCAAGGACAAGGTTGTCTTCATCCCTAAAGGAGGAAAAACATCCCACACCGCCTTTCATGCTATCTACATAAAATTATGTAAGGAATCATTGATAACTCAGATCGGATATCCTACTCAAGGCTCAGTGCGCATACACGAAGGACAAACCTACCAAAACTGCATTAAATTGTGTAGTTATTCACATAGAAAAATACCTGAACTATAAGGAATATGCTATAGAAAGGCCTTCTTAAATAATGTCAAATCAGATGCAATTATTGACGCCACGTCCCACAGTCATCTCATTTGTCAGTAAGATTCTAAGCTACAGGCATATCGATTCGGCACTAGGCACCTTTAATGCATTCAGCGAATACCAATCCTAATACAACAACAGAGCGCCCTCCTTCATCTACATTATTAGTTATACGGCCATGTCACAAAGTTTAATTCCGTATGGAAACGGAATTTAATCTACCTCAAGATGTCAAGCCCTAGCCGGAGCATACCCCAGCATATCAGCGTGCCCAACAGTCTGGACACACCTGACAAATTTCTTTATTTTAGCTTCATTTTTTAAATTAGTAAAACTAACCCACGAAGACGAATCATTCTTCACCATGACAGTGCTAGCTTTCACACATCTCGTCAAACAAGTGCACTTTTGAGCAGTCAAAACATTGAATTTATGACTCATCCTCCGTACAGTCTTGACTTGGCACATAATGACTTTTTCTTGTTCCCGAAAGTAAACTGAGTGGTCAACGATTTACGAGCGCCCAAGAAGCAGTTGAAGCGTTCAAACAGCATGTTTTAAATGTGTCTTAAAATGTATGGAAAAGCTGCTATGATATATGGTTTGGTTTGAACTAATGCAAAAGTGTATTGATCATCAATATATTTCAAATACCAATAAAGCCATTTTCATTTAAAAATTTTTGTTATTATTTGCTATTCCCGAAACATAAATAGTAGTCCTCGTACAACTTTATTATCAAACCAATTTTATAATTGATCTGCAGTCGAGAAGAAAAATCACTAGCAGCAGTATGAGGGTATTAAAAGTAAGTTTGCGATCATAATGACAGGACTACTCAGAACCCCTTTAATAAAGGCACTACTTATGCAGTATATTGTGCAATATCCGAACCTATCTTTCATCCAGGGTTTGTGACGAGCATGTCTGATCGATCAGTATATGAAAATGGTCTATCCTTCCAGAAAATGCCATCCAAATATTTAGCGACGACTCTTAAATCATTACAAGGGTTCCTTGACATGGGAAAATTGATGGCAATAGTAGGATGGGTGCCCTTGCAATAAACCTTCCTAAATTCGAACTAAGAAACCTCAGAGCAGTAACTACCGACCACTAGCCATTTGGAGCTCACGCCCAAGGTGTAATCTTTAATACTCAAAAAATAATTTTTATTTACCAAGTGAAAATAAAACTCAAGAAATAATGATTAAAAAGTAGTATATACAAGTTTTATTTAAGCTTTAGGTCCTTTTTCAAATAATTTATAACAATTTTATAATTTTATCGATATTTATTTCCTGAAGAAGCTACACAACGTTGCAGCGAAATATCGGTAAAATAATAAAATTGTTATAAATTATTTACAAAAGGACCTAAAGCTTAAATAAAACTTGTATTTATTAAATTAAAAGGTCGAATAAATTATTATAATAATTAAAAAGTAGTTTTTAAAATAAAATTTATAACCGTTACGGTGCCTGATTTTAACAGAATTTCGCAAATAATTAAGAAGCTTAATTGAAAAATCCAGTGTTTTTCTACAAAAATATGAAACTTCATATTGTTACGTTTTTCTCTCTATAAAAACGCTTTTCCGTAGATCCGAAGATTTGCAAATGAATACAAGAGCCGAGTGTAGTAATTAGGGATAAGAATGATACAAGTTTTATTTACAAATACACTTAAACTAAATTAATCAAGAGCTTATATAAACTAATACAACTTCAACTACTGAATTACACACAAATATTCACAACTGGTTACCACTACGCCTTCCTCGCTGTAGTTTACATACGTCTCTTAGTTGGCTGCGCAAGTATTCACGTGACACCTCTTTGTCTGCTGCTCGTCACTTACGAGACTCACTCTGCCGTCACTCACAGTTGATACACCAATACCTCTTTTTCTTCTGCTTGTCACACACGGCACTCACTCTGCCGACACTCACAGTTGATACACCAATAAAGACTCACTGGCTTTACTTACACCCTTACACACGTCTATTCGCTGCGCTGTTCCCTTTACTCCAGTCGACACGATAGACTCCAAACTAATTTCAATTCCACGACAGACTTTGCTGTCACTATAGACTGTCCTATAGTTTCTCCTTTACTCCAACACACGTGTAAAGCACAGACTGCTCTTAACTGTCAACTCACCACTGTATCGCAGACTATTATTAATTCACAACTTAATTATCAACTGACTTGTTCACTCGCAACTGATTGACTTGTTCGCAACTGCAACTCGTTCACAACACAACTATAACTGACTTATTGGATGCTTTACCTCTTTTTATATTTCACACAAATACCACTAGAAGTTTCAAGCAATGTCTAGACGATCATTATCATCTTATATGCTGCGTAATTAAGTTCATGTGGTAACTATGTACATACATGTGTATATGCATACGTGTGTACATCATTAACTAAGCAATACACGGTGGTTGTTTATCTTTCGCTTTTCGTTTGAATTGGCATGTATGTATGTGTGTAAATATGTGAATCTTCTTAATAAGCAGACGCTTTTTGTTGTTGCTTTTGCTTGTTTACGTTTAATGCTGCGCGTGCTTATTTAGTTGTTTGCTACTATTCTAGATTATTCGTTACATTGACCCTGTAGGAATATTTTCGCGTAACACTTACATTAACTCTGTTGGAATATTTTTGTGTAATGTTGCTTAACATTGTCGACGGCCATTTCCGTAACAATATTTTTAATACTGAATTTATATCCAGAAATTGTTCATAAACTTTCATGATATTTTTTGCATCAATCCTTTCTCTGTTCAATATTATGTAGGAGGAGTAGCGATGAGAAACTGATGTGGTATGAATCTTAGGATTGGTTTTGTTAATTTTTTTCATCGAATTTGCTCTAACTTTCGATTGACAAATGAAATATGTTTTATATAAATACCTTAGAAATTTATTATTCGACATATTGTCAGAAGTTTATTTTAATTTGAAATTTATTTGCTGGCGGTTCAGCGTTGTCTATATGCATTTCATTGTTGCTGTAACAAATCATCAGTAGACTTCAACCACACATTTTGAATAGTGACAAACCTTTTATCTTATGCAAAGACTTTCAGGAACTATTTGAGAATTCCCAAATAATAATATTTTTGAATTCTCAAATGTGTGGTTGAAGTCTACTGATGATTTGTTAGAGCACATAGACAACGCTGAACCACCAGCAAATAAATTTCAAATTTATATAAATACTTATTTTCATAAGAATATCAGGCTGTGAATTCACTACAACTTAGTTATGAATCTGAAAACTAATGCAAGTTCGTAAAACTTTTGGAAAAATTTCAGAGTTACAAAAAAACTCCTATAACAAGTTTGATGAAAATTTATATGAATATTTATACACCACATAGCTCGTATGGAGGCAAAATTAGAGCTCAAACATTTTCCACATAATATATCATTGCCTTAATATAGAAAGGACATATTCATCATTTTTTTTAAATCGAGATTTTTGTATTTTTCGATACATTAGATGTTTTTCTATTGAAATATACAAAAAATTCGATTTCAAAAAAAAAAATATGAGTTTAGAGCCTTTCTATATTAAGATAGCGATATGTATTATAGCATATATTAGCTCAATTTTGCATTAAAACTTTTTTTGTAAACTACGTTTATTTACATACATATGTAAGTCGTTTACATAATACATACATATGTATTTTTGTATGTATGTATTTATACATATATTAACCTCCTAAGGACCATTATTATAACTTAAAGTTAGTTAAAAGTAGAATTTTATCGGAGGTATAAAAACTTTATCATTTGCAAAATTTTACTTTAACCTAAAGTGAGCGATAAATTGCAGGCAAGTTTGTCCTACCTGGTAAGTTAAATCCAATTTGTAATAAGCGCCCTAAAAATAATTAATTAAACTCATGTATGGATGTACATTGTTATCGTTTATGGATTTTATTAAACTAATTAACATTTCAAACTATGACACAAACACACTATGTACATGTATAAATACATATGTACATATTATAGGTATATAGTACGTTGCTGTACGTACAGTTGAACGCAAAATATATTTTCAAATCGATAAACTTTCGGTAAAGTTTAATTTAATCAAATGTGTGCTATTCTCTGAATTAAATAACGAATATACAATAAATATTTCATGACAGGTAAATGTGAGTTTGTAAAAAGAGATAAAAATATATTATTTTTTTTATCTTGTACAAGTGTGCAATAATATATAAAACAAAACAAACAATAAGAAGTTAAAATGATAAAACATATTTACATACATACATACATAGATACGAAACAAATATAAAGCCAAAAATGAAAAAAACTACAAGTAGCTACGAAAGTGAAGCTATTAGGCCAACATTTTAAGAACATAGTTATTCACTTGGCATTATTTTAAAGACAGAGGTGACAAAGAATTAATTGTTTAATTTATTTAAGTGTTATAGTATTTGGAGCTACAAATTAATAAGAAATTAGAAAAGAATAACCTTTTAACTAGAAATAAATTAATAAGTGAATAAACTTCTGGAATTCATTTTGTTAGCACAAAATTATTCATATATTGGGTATGTTCATTTACTAAAAATTTTTACGAATTTGTTCAGCGTCAGAAGAGAGAAAAAAATTGAGAGACAAAATAATTCTTACAAATTATTACGAGTTAAAATTTTTTTCCAAGAATTATCCAAAGATATGTATGTTTTGTTTTTAAATTAATTATTTGAAAAATATCTGAATAACAAAAATTAAACATTTTAAAAACCCCCAATATATCTCGGAAAGATATGATATCTTCTAAACGGCTGGACCGATTTTATTATTATTATTTCAAACAGAGAAAACTAAATCAAAATCCGTCTAGCCGTTTGGACTGTACGTGGACACGAACAGACACACAGATACACAGACACACACTACAAATTTATAACACCCTTTTTTTGGTCGGGAGTTAAAAAGGAAAACTCAAAAATTTCCATATGTATGTAAAAAGAAAGCATATTTCCCTAATTTATTGATTTTCTTTAATTAAGCCACATAAATACAATTTTATGGTCAAAGAATTTTGTTTATTTATCATATCTGATCAGAGATGGAAAGTGGCATTTTTATATTTGTTAATAGCATAGAATAAAAAAATAATGAAAAATGCATAAAAATAGTAAATAATACATGAAACTGTGTAAAGTTTTTCATATCAAATTTCGACTTTTAAAAATTTTTTAATTCAAAATATTATCAAACAATATTATCCAAAATAAATCAGAAAAAGAACAACTGTATCATGATTTCCATATATGGTTTTGATATGAATAAAATTTTCTTGCAAGTTTTTACAAGTAAAGCGTTCATTTAATTTTTCATATGTGGGAGAGTAATTTTGTAAATGTCTGCCTTACTCTCTCATTGCAATTTACTGCTAGGAAAGTAAATGAACAGATCTATATTTGAATATTTAAAAAAACAGTCTCCTGAAAAATTTACTGCCTGGCTCACGATGTCGACAAAAAATTTTCTTTCGCTTGATTATATTGAAAACAAAAACAAATTTTCTTATTTTGTTTTTGTTTTCAATATAAATAAGCGAAAAAAAATGTCTTGTCGACATCGTGAGCCAGGCAGTTAATTTTTGTCGCTTAAGCACCCCATACACGTTTCAATTCAATTGTAAATTGAGTCTTTCAATTGAATTGATTCTTGGCCACACACTTCATAAACTGAATTGAAAGATTTTCATTCAACCGTCAAATTGATATATTTTTCACAATTACAAATTTAAAAATTTAAAACTTCTATTGCATTCATTCATTAATTTTTATATTTTATATTTAGAATTCAACCAAATTAAATACAATTTTAAAAATACATAACTTTTTCTATACAAAATAAAGCTACAAACATAAATTTTGACAGCTAATCAAGAGACTCGAACACACACAGGACAATCGAATTGAAAGATTTACTAGTCAACATGAAAAATCAAAATCTTTTGATTTTTGTTCAACCAACTCGACAACTGCCAAACTAATCAATTGACAAAGCCATAGACGCTTTGATTTGGACAACAACCGACTCAATTGAAAATTGAATTGAATTGTGTATGGGCTGCTTTACGATCAAATCGAAAATAAGTCTCGATATAGTTTATTCAGTTTAAAAATTACCAGCCTAACTCCCGATGTCGATCTACAACTCGATCGACTGACGACAAGTCACTCATTATAGTTCGTTTTAGCGACCCACTAACTATCGACTTGTCGGTCGTCAGGCTTTATGTTGTTAACGTAAAGCACCCCATACACGATTCAATTCAATTTTTAATTGAGTCGGTTGTTGTCCAAATCAAAGCGTGTATGGCTCTGTCAATTGATTAGTTTGGCAGTTGTCGAGTTGGTTGAAGAAAAATCAAAAGATTTTTATTTTTCATGTTGACTAGTAAATCTTTCAATTCGATTGTGCTGTGTGTGTTCGAGTCTCTTGATTAGCTGTCAAAATTTATATTTGTAGCTTTATTTTGTACAGAAATAGTTAAGTATTTTTAAAATTGTATTTTATTTCATTGAATTTTAAATAAAAAATATAAAAATTAATGAATGAATGCAATAGAAGTTTTAAAGTTTTAAATTTGTAATTGTGAAAAATATATAAATTTGACAGTTGAATGAAAATCTTTCAATTCAGTTTATGAAGTGTGTGGCCAAGAATCAATTCAGTTGAAAGACTCAATTGGCAATTGAATTGAAACGTGTATGGGGTGCTTAATGCATTTACTCATTGTCAAATTAGCATATTGCCACATCAAAAATTTCACAAATAAAACGCTTCTTTACAAATAAAAAGCGCTGAAATGTGAAAAGTATTCCATAAAAAATACAACTCTATGCTACTTAAAGTTTCTACAAATAAATAATAAAAATAACAACAATAATAAACTTAAGACAATAAAAAAAAAATTAAAAAGTTATTTTCAAAATTTTGTGTGTGAAATATAAATAAATATATCAGTTGAAATGTGTAGATACTCCTAAAATAATGCAAGCGGATTGTAATGAAGAATGGACGGGAGTAGCACCAATGGGACAAGCAACCTATTGAAGTGGAAAGAGTAATGTGCCTAATTGAGTGTTTAGAATTGGTTAGATAAATTGCACGTATACACATTCATACATACATATATATGTATGTATGTATGTAATTCAAAAAGAATTATGTGACAATAATGCATGTTTGTGAGTTAAATAAATAAAATAAACGCAAAAAAATAACATTTTTATTTTTGATTTTCATATATGTAAATTTGTTTAAAAATTTGGTTTTTATGTGTACTTTTTTGTTTTGTCGACAAGCACAAACCAAGTGACTGATTTTGACATTTGTTGTTTGAATTTCCATAGTGGGTACCAAATTTGTATGAAAATGGTTACGTCATCGTTCGCATTCATTGTCGATCGACTTGTCGTGCTGAACAAGTTTAGTGGGTCCCAAATCAGCTGTTTGTCGTTAAAAATGATTGCGAACGACAACGTTCGATATCGTGGGTTTGGCTGTACATTTTTTTGAAAAGAAATTAAAATCGAAAAGTAACTGTTATTTCATGATGAATAAATTATAACTCTCAAAATAAATTTTATTTTGTGAATAATATATAAAAATCAAGAAACAACTTTTATTTTCTGAGAATTAAATTAAAATCAAAAAATAATCGGTAAAGTTGAGTTTTTTTAATAAAAATTAAACAAATAAAAATCGATCCATCAATAGGTCATTCGAATAAAAAAAATTCGAATATTCGAACAACTTTTTTCATTTCTGTTCGAACGAACAAAAATTTTCAATTTAGAATAAAAAATAGTTCGAATAATTTTTGTTGAATATTTGAATAATGGAAATTTTTTAATATTATTCGAATACATATTTTTATTGTTTGTTCGTTCCAATATTCGAACAAAAATTCAAAATTATTCGCTGTTCGAACAAGAAAAATATCATGAAATTTTATTCGAATAAATATAAAACGCATATAATTAACAACACTGATAGCCCATGTAACATAAAGTATCTTGGTTAAAGGCTCAGTTAGCCGACTGTAATGTATGTAAAGTAACTGCAACAGTAGGGAACAGCTGATCGATATTGTTATGTGAAAAGCAATGAAAATGGTTATAGAGATGTAATGTAACGTAACCTACTTTTCATATAAAAATCTCGATCAGCTGTTTTCTACGTTGCAGTTACTTTACATTACAGTCGGCTAAAGGCTCAGTTAGCCGACTGTAATGTAAAGTAACTGCAACAGTAAGAAACAGCTGATCGATATTGTTATGTGAAAAGTAATGAAAATGGTTATAGAGATGGAATGTAACGTAACATACTTTTCATATAAAAATATTGATCAGCTGTTTCCTACGTTGCAGTTACTTTACATTACAGTCGGCTAATTGAGCCTTAACTGAATCTTAATTCCTTGTACACGTAGCACTTCTCTATTAGTGAGATTTTTATTTTAAATTTGGAAAATAATCGTTATTTGCAATTCCTGATAAAATGTAAATAATTTGTCTCAATTATTTTTGTCAAACGTATTAAGTTATTTTTCATTTTTAAAAAATTGTATACTCTGTGCCGATATTAAAATTAGTTTTTTGTGTTAAACCAACAGGAAATAGAATACGACTAATTAAATACTCCTATGTATGTACTCCTATGTATGTACAAATTGTACGTACTTGCATAATGAGTTTTATTAAACAACTAAGAGATGGTTAACAAATAATATTTATGTTTTAAATTCAAACAAAGCAATCTTTAATTTTTTAAAAGCAATAATTACTTTTTAGTTCTTACAATAAATCAATAGTATACGAAATAATTGAAACTTTCAATTATGTTCGGCATACTACTCGTAGAATAACAATTGATATTTTTAACTTAACAAGATCTTTTAAGGTTGTAATACTTCAAACATATTTTGGTAATAACCGATCGGTATTTTATTTGACTAAAGTTTTACCATTTACAGGCCAATTTGTATTGCAGTGCATTCAGAATTTGCATTCCCTAAAAAAATATATTTCACTTAGAGCAACTGTACCTCAACATTAAACACAAATCCATACATACAATTTATGTATTTTACCAATTTATAATCTTATCTTTTGATAAGGCAAATGCATACGACTGCAAAGAAACAATCAAACTGCATTCGTTTAAATTTTGTGAAAGTTTTATTTCATGTACATGTACATTGCCAAGTAAGCAGACTATCTAGAAATTATATGACACCGTTACGATTATAAATTTATATAACGCATAGCATATTTCTGTGTTAGGTATTGTGCCAAACAAGAACTTGGTCAAAATTTATATCTCACTACTTTTAATTGCCGAAATTTTGGATAGGAACTTGGCCGTTTTTCACATTTTTGTTTTTGTGAGGATCTGATTACTTTTTGAAAAGATTTCTATAATAACACTTTTTAAACTTAAAATTTCTAGTGTGTTTTATTTGTATTCATGACCACTGTGTCACTTGAAAATGGCGTAGTTACATAAAATAATGGGCCTTGAGCGTGATGGATGTTGGATTGTACACCTTAAAAATGCACTATTGTGTCATTACAAAGGGTCGCTAGTGTGTACGCAAGTTGGTAAGAGTCGTCTGGAAAGAAACATGTAAAATGCAGCGAAAGTTTTAGTGGACGTGACCCTGTCTATTTTCTCAATATATTTACATACTAAAGTCTGCTTAGTCGAAGTATATAAATCAAAAGAATATGCCCAATGTGCATGCAAAGTTTCAATAGGGTAGCTGGTGCTTTAATTTTTGGATTTTCCGATTGAGCAAATAAATTACTATTTGTGTACAAAATGTCTCTCAGCCCCGCCGACTTTTATATCTGCTAGTGCTTATGGTTCACGCAAATTTTGGTATTAAAAAGTTAATGAGAAATATATGAGTAATAAATTAAAAACTGATAAGCCGAAGTACCTGAAAGAAAAAGCTAAGATTTATGGGTGAAGTCACGGCTACTTTTCAAAATAGGAAATTTTTATTTTGGATAAGTGCAATATGTGTATGAAAAGTTTTAATAAAATTTATCTCAATTTTGAATTTGAAGTGCTTGTTTCCGCTCCCTGATAGCAACTTCTGGGTTTTCAGATTTTTCTTAGTGATCTCTGATCTAGATTTATTTGTGTATCAAATTTAATCTCGCTAGTGCGAATTGGAATTTTAACGTCGTGGCCCCTCATACCGGATAAAACTTTTTGGTTTTAAGATTTTCCCATTGGCTTCCGCAGCGAATTATACTTTTAAATTTTATCAACATTACCTCTCCCACTATTTCTAACTCAAAATTTTGTTGTGAGCAGCGTTTATAATTCATGCTAATTTTCTTCTAAAACATGCTAGACCGAAGTAGATTAAACAAAAGGCTAACATTTTATGGAAGTGATCACGCCCACTTTTTAAGGTGATAGTTTAAAGTTCCGTATACGTGCAACGCGTATGCAAGATTTCACTGAATTGGCTTGAATTAAAAGCTGTATATTAAGTTTTTAGTTCAAAATAATATTAGCGTGGCCCCGCCCGTTCTGGTAAAATTTTTTGGGTTTTCAGATTTTTCTAGTTGGTTTCTCCCCTAGACCTACTTGGTTATCAAATTTCAGCTCATAACCGCAACTTTTAATTTTTAACTTTTAATTTCCATGTTTTCAGATTTTTCTAGTTGGTTTCTCACCTAGACCTACTTGTGTATCAAATTTCAGCTCCTTAGCGCAACTTTTAATTTTTAATTTTTATGGGAGTAACCCTGCCCACTTTTCCAAACTTAAGATTGTTTTCGGCCAGTGCTTATTATTCGTGTCAAGTTTCGTTGCAAACGGATAATAATAACTACATAAATAGTATATCTAAATATGCTGAGCCGCAGGGCGTTAAAATGAGGTTTAAATTGTATGGGCGTGTCAACGCCCACTTTTTAATGAAAACTTTATAGCCCTGCATTATCGCAGTATATATGCCAAATTTCAACAAAATAGCTTTCATTAGGCGCCTTAGATTTGCTTTTTTTAATTCTAACCTTTATGGGCGTAGCCCCGCCCTCCTGGCCAAATTTCTCGGGTTTTCAGATTTTTTTATTTCATTTCTTACATAGACCTAGCTCTGTGTCGAATTTCAGCTCAATAGGACAAATTGAAATTTTTATGGGCGTAGCCCCGCCCTCTTGGTTAAAATTTTCGGGTTTTCAGATTTTTCTGGTTCATTGCTCACCTAGATCTTGCCGTGTACCAATTTTTAGATCTCTAGCAATAGCGGAAGTGCTTCATCAATTTGATGAGTGTGTCAGTGCTTAGTGGTCAGTGGTCAGTGAGTATGTCTTAAAATATGCACTTTTTGCACCCCTATATCTCTGGAACCTTTCATTGTAAATTTCAAACTTCGCATATGAGGTTATATGAATTTATTCTAATTATGGTTTAAATTTTATAATTTTACGATTGCAGTGAACAAAGTTATGAGGGGGTAAAAACAGCTCGAATGGCTTCCTGTAAATATACACACTGCGTGCATTGGCCGGAACTTGGCCAATCGAACTATTTTTACCCATTAGCGCGAATCTTTTTCGAGTCCTTTTTTGATCGTGTAAGTGATTAATCAGTTTTTGATCACGAATAGTGATCTAAAAAGACTCAGCAAGGTGATTTTTCAGAAAACTGTCTTCCAAATGCTAGATCCCAGCTAGCATTTTGTATCATAATCGAATCTTTTCCGAATCAGCTTGACGGGAAAAATAACCGCATATGACCTCATATTTCGATCATAAATGATACTCCCGTTGTGAGAAAATGGTGTACCCTACAGATGAATCATCCCAAAGAATCATTTATGATGCGATTTGCTGATTAATTTTTGAGAAATTTTCTGGTAGTATTTAAATCATTGGTTTTCTTTTTGCGGTTTCTTTTTCATTTTGTTCCTCTATTTTCAAGAAATAATTATTTTATCATACAGATGACTCATAATGGCCATGATACACTATCATACAAAGTCGTGCGATCTACGAAAAAGTACAACGCTGGTATGATGGAGTTTATGAAAATTTTCAAAAGACAATAACAATTCATCACACCAGGGTTGTATATTTTCGTAGAGCGCACGACTTTGTATGATAGTGTATCACGGCCTTAAGTGAATCCTTTTTCAATCACCCAAGTGATAAATCAGTTTTTAATCATCAAAAATGATCTAAGGAGAATCATAAAGAGATTTTTGCAAAAAATTATCAGCCAAATGCTAGCTGGGATGGGTATGTATGTATATGCACATACATATGTATGTGTACATGAATGTAGTATATGCATGCATATTAGTGTTGTAGTTCGAATAATAATTATTCGAATATTAGAACAAAAAATTTAATTTTTATTCGAAGGATACCAACTCTATACCACTAAGCTTCTGAACTGAAGAATTACAATTTCTTTTCGAACTTTCTTTTATAAAAAAAAAATAAAATAAAATAAATGAATATAAAATAAATAACAAAAATTTTAAAAACCAGACTTTTTTCAGAAAAGATGTTATATCTTCTAAACAGCTGGACCGATTTTCTTCAAACATAGCTAAGAACCCTCTAGATCAAGTCATCTTTCAAACAGAAAAAACTAAATGAAAATCGGTCCAGCCGTTTGGCCTGTACGTGGACACGGACAGACACACAGATACACAGACACACACTACAAACTTATTTATAACACCCCTTTTTTTAGTCGGGGGTTAAAAAGTAGTTTCAAAAAATCTTTAGAATATTCGAAAAGAAATCGTTTCATTAAATTGTTATACTAAAATAACAAAAATTAAAAACTTTAAAAAACCCCCCGATTATTTCTAGAAAAGATGTGATATCTTCTAAGCGGCGGGACCGATTTTATTAAAACATAGCTAAGACCCTTTTCGATCAAGTCACCTTTCAAACAGAAACAACTAAATCAAAATCGGTCCAGCCGTTTGGTCTGTACGTGAACTCGTACAGACACACAGACACACACTACAAACTTATAACATGCATATTTTTGGTCGGGGGTTAATAAAAGATTGTATAAGAAAATGGGAATCGATTAACCTTGCAAGCTATCCCTAGAACTTCCCGCAAAGCTGTATATTATGACTAAATGCGCAGCATCCGATATAGTTTTTTAATCTATAAAAATCCGGAAAATCTTAAATCTATTTGTGGAATACTTTTGAAGTTATTCGAAAAAACGATATCTGTTGAACGAATGACCAGATTTTAGGCATTGTCATTTAGTTATTGGTTATCAGATAGTTATTGATTAGATTTTTAACTTAATCGGCACATTAGTTTAAAATTTTTTTAAGAAAAATGATTTTGTAAAAATTTTATTTTTGAAAAATTTAGAAATCTACTGAATGCAATTATTGTTGAAATACCAATTCTAAACATTAATTTCGGCCAACTGATTCATTGCTACTTTTTTTTTTTTTTTTGTTCTTTTTTTTTAAGTATCAATTTAAATTTTCTGTGTCATTTTGTTTTTGTTAGTTTAAAATTTATGTATGTACATTTAATTTTTTTCCCAAAATTCGCATAAGCATACTATTCACTAGATGATTCCTTTTTTAAAACTATTCTTTATACTAAGCTAACCAACCCTTTACGGAACAGGTATGTATAGGATTTTCTGAACAGCACGTTTTTAACGTATAAAAGGAGAGAGATTATCGGATTTTGTAGCACAGAGTCTACGATAATTTTAAATCTTTTAATTAGTTATTCGTTTTGACAGAGAATTGTTAGGAATAAAAAATGGTAGATCAAAAATTTACATTTTGATTTGCATAACATTCACTAAAAAGTGCATATTAACAAGGCTGCTCAAAAAAAAAATTAAGTCCGTCTCTCGATCTTAGTTTTCACATAATACAAATAATATTTTAATTGATTATGTGAAGTATTTTACATACTAACGAATATTATGATGGCATTGAAAAATATTTTCTATGTAACCACAATATTATATTTCAAATACAAAGAAAAATAAACTTACCGTCTTTGAAGTACGTCCACTATTAGCGCCACCACTGGCAATATTGCATCCTCCTCCTGAATCGCTAATTTGATTTTGCAAAGTTTCAATTTGTTTGCGAAGTGATAGAATCTGTAATCAAAATAAGAATTTGATATACATATACAAGATAATTTTTAATTAAAGTTTTTAATTCTTTGAGTAAATTTAGTCAGGTCTGTGATCCATTGATTGATACAAAAACTTTATATTTTTGTACATACATAATTTCGGCAGCTTTAAAGCATCCTTTTAGGCGTTCAGCACTAAAGAAGAAGACTTAACAACTGTAAATCGCTTTGGTCGAATAAATTTTTGGGCCAAAATATTTTGTTATTGCACGAAATTTGTAAAACATACAAACAAAAGATTTTGTTTTCATTATGGTTCTTAACTTTTTTGAGCTTCGAATATTTGCTTTAATTAGGCGATCTGCAATATATTAAGAGCTCTAACTTTGCATTTTTTTTTTTTTTTTGAGAAAAATAAGTATCAAGGAATTATTACATTGTAAAAATACGAATACCTAGTAATTAATGATGTAAAACTCTAATACACCAACATTATATTGTATTATGTAATATGTATGAACATACTTCCATTAGACGAAACCACAAACTTTAACAACTATTAAAACAAATACTAACCACAATGCAAAAACATACATATGTGCATACATACATGTATAATACGCTTTAAAGTTAAGCATACGTGAAATATTTTTGTGTCGTCTCTATACATATGTATATGCATTTAAGAGAATTTTTCCTGTAAAGTACATATATACGATTGCTTATGAATAAGGATGTTTTCTAATTGGCTTAAATTCAAGATCGTTTTTAATATAATCGATAAAGTGGAAAACAAGAGATATAGACGACCATCTTTCAACAGTAGGTGGTCTGGATCTACTTTAATAGGATATTAACAGTTTGTCATTTTACTGTGACATCTTATTGAATTTTACACAGGCCAATTCTTAAAAATCGAATTTTTCATATTCATACATATATATACTAGATGTCGTTGGGTGTATATTTTTGTTGCTGCATATGTTACATACTTACATACATATGTATCGCACCATCCCAAACTTACCTCAGTGTCCTTTTCTGAACATAACTTATCTAAATCTTCTTTGTCTTTTTGTGTATCGGCTAAAAGGTTTATTGCCGTTCTACTATCAACTGTTGGTGTTGCACTGCGGTATTCGGTATCACCTGGACCAGCAGTTTCTTCCAGAATCTCTTGGGCCAATGTCGTCAATTGACCCTTAATCGTATTCAGACTGTTGTTCAACCAAGACATTTCGAAAATCAATTTAAAATAATTTTGCACATTTAATTAAAGTTTTTGCAATTGTTTTTATATATAATTGTAGGAATTGTATTAACGAAAATATTAAAAAACTTTTCACTTCTTTTTTCGGGGATGATGACAACTTGGCAAAATAGAATTTTGTCTTGTATTTATTATTATGATTTTGTTGTTATTTGCTGCTATCTGTCAAAAGCAGCTGTTGAAAAACACGGCGGCTGATTTTCAACAAAATATCAGCCGCTATTAATACACGGTAAGAAAAAATGTCTTTTAACTTATGAGCCGTGTAATCTCAAAAATCATTTTGGTTGTGGAACACAAACGATAAGAATATTTTTGGAGTCAGGGCGCAGTTTCTTTTGTGGTGTAAAAATATTAATTATATATTATTATAAAATGAAATAGGTTTGTTTATCATTGAATAATATTAATAAGCCTTCTAATTAAAAATTTGCCAAGAAAACGTCATAAGATTTGTAAAAATGTAACGCGACTGTGGAAATGCATATACATATGATGCACGAATATTCGTATTCGTATTGCCGAATATTCGGCCATTTTTAAATATTCGTATTGGCATTCGTATTCATCAAATTCAGGCGAATACTATTTTTCCAAAAAATAAAATAATAATATAAATAATAAGAAAATAATAATAATAAAATAAATGCATAAATCCTACATGAAATTTAAATAAATGTTTATATATAAGGTACCGATATGTCGTCGGGTTGTTACTGGTTTGCCGCACAGAATATTAAGTTGTTCGAAAGTATTCAAATAAAATCCTAGTTTTTTTCAATAGGATTATCTATCTATTTCCCATGATCAATTAATCCGTCGGAAATTGATCATAAGGCATAGATACATATGGATGGTCTCAAGTAGAAAGGCTCTAACTCGTATTTTTTGCGAAATGAAGTTTTTCAGAGATTCAAATACATTTCACACAAATACACCTCGTCACAAAAATTTATTGTGTAAAAATCAATGCTTTTACAAGCAGTTGTACAAACCAGTTTGTACAAGCAGGAGTTCTACTCTGTATTTTGAAATGAAAGAAAAAGCATTAGAATTTTTATGTTATTAACATTACAGTTCGAAAGCATTTGCTTTCATTTCATTTCGAATTACAGAGTAGACCCCCAGTTGTACTTTTTCTATTAAGGTTTTACCTTCTCCTGTAAAGTTACAATTAATGGAGCTAGGACCATTCTACGTGTGACCAAGGATATATTTTTAATTTAACAAATTATTTTAACACTGTTTAGTTTCTTTTTTTTTAATTAATAAATTTTTCTCGTTAATTTGACATTCAGATTAACTGTTTATTTTATTACATTTTCAATGAAATTTATGTATAAACTATACAGATACATACACATTAACAAATTTCTGAATTTGTAAAAAATTATATTTAATGATTTTATACATCAGTATAAGTATACATATATATAAAAACATTATCTTTAAAAAGGTCTTGCTTGAGAACTAAAACCTAAGCCTACGCCCCTCATAGTATGGGTTACCTGACGAGCTACTTCATACTGGTGTTCCATAGTGGAAAACATAGCTTCGCGGGATTTAACATCTGGTTTATTTAAAGAAGTGGTGGATGATGGTGACTTCATTTCACTTTCCTTTGGTGAAGTATTAGAATCACTACCATTGCCACTTGCATTTTTAATACCCATAAGACGCATGAACTTAGACGCAACTTTACCATCTTGATCTTGAGAGAATTGGGCGTGACCCCATTTAGAAGCAGAGTCTTCCACTTTCTTGGCTCCCCATATAAGCTTTCGTTTTTGCATTTGTTCGACATACTTATTGGGATTAATAACATTGGGATTATAATAACTGGGTAGTTGCACCGCACCAACTGCTATGTTTGGGCCAGCTGCCACGCTGGTCACAGGTACTGTAGCGACATTAGGATGTTTAGGAGCATTTTCGCTAAGTGGCAGGGACAAAAGAGCTTCAAAATTACGAGCGGTAGGTAACTTTTTCTCAGAAATTTGTGGCTCTGCCTCTGGTCGTTTAATTTGGCTAAGGTGATCACCTGGTACCGTTCTATGGTTTAAAACTTTTGTTGATTCAAAATTAGGTGCAATTGAATGGTCACCTGAGTGCGAACGAGATCTAGATCTGGATCGCGAGTGGCGTTTGCGATCACGTCTGCTACTACCGTCTTCCTTACGTTCGCTATACTTATTATTGCTTTTGCTTTGATGGGATGATAAAGGAGAATTTGAACGCCTGGGGCGATATGCATTTGAACGATCGTCAGTATATGAACGTTGTGTTCTGCGATCATCACTGCGACGATCATTTTTACGGTCGTCGCCATTATCGTAATTACGCCTGTCAGTAAATTCCTTTCTACGGTCATCGATATAAAGGCCCCCAGCTCCACTACGCCTCTCTTCATTTGCTGACCGCCTTTCATCATTAAAACGATCATCATATTCTTTTCTATTTTCATAGCGTGATTTTGAAGTGTTGATACGATCTTTGCTATTTGTGGCGTTGCCCGCTTTTCTTTCATCATAGCGAGTGTATCTTTTATCATCTTTATAGTGCTCATTGTCATCGCGTCTGTACTCTCTCTTGCTTTCTCTATAACGTTTGTGATCGTCGAGCTTAAACGAAAGAACTTGGTTAGGTAAATATTAAATAAGACAACCACAATTTCAAAAACATTTTATGGCAACTTCTGTACGACCATTAACTCAAATCAGTGCTATTTTTTGCATTTCGTATTATTTTACCAATATTTAAATTACTTGTTAGAAAATTTGAGTACAAAATTAAAAAAAATACCTTTTTGTAATCATATTTTTGATTATAATCATAATCTCTATCATCATCTTTAACATCTCTATTCTTTCTCAAGTCTCTGCTGTCTTTCTTATCTCTTTGATCTCTTGAATTATCAGACCTTCTACTGCTTTTATATTTATCCTGAAAAAGAAATGTTAGTGCAAAAATATTGAAAATGTTAATAACTCTAATTTTAAAGCATTTATTTAGTTTGTATAATATAATAAAATATCTTGAATTAAACTCTTGCTTCTTTAATTTAATATACTATTAGTAAAGTACTTATAATCAAACAAAACAGAATATACAAATTTAGTTTTACTCCTTTACCTTTCTTTAAAATTTATAATTTTACATACTTAAATTAAATTTAAAAAAAGTGTTTTTTATATTAAAAAACGAGCTCCTGTAAGAGAATTTTATGAAGTGTTGTTAGTTATTAAAATTAATTATACTCACGTTTCAACGCTGCATTATTCAATTCAAAGAATCTCCTACATATAATTTTAGCGATTTTAATAGGGACGTAGGTAGAGGAGTTGCTCAGGCAACTTATATGTATATAATGCCTGTTTGTTACACTGCAGCTACTAATGGAATTTGTGATACTTTTTCAATCATATTCTAACTCTTTCTACACATAGAGCTGGGATGTTGTAACAACGTTCGGTAGTTTTTTGAAACTTTTTAGGTTGTTTTTTGGTTAAAAACTTTAGGTTTGTATTTTTTGGTTTATACAATATAATAACAAAAGTTGATATTTAATTAATTATGTTAAAAATGAGTAAAACTAAATAAAACAACAATAAAAATGAGTTCATTTTAAATAAATTACACATATACCTAGCCGACATATTTTTAGAGTAATAAATACTAAAAGACAATGGACATGTAAGTATATTGATGTATATAGATTAGAGGAGTGTCTGAACAACATTAATATTAAATTAGAAAACTATATTATCTCAGAACAACTTAACAAGAGAAATTTCAAAATATCCTTTTTAACTCTTCAATTCCCAGTGTCACCTGCAGGTGACGTACATTGGAGACATTTTTAAGCATTCATATTGATACCTTTCGAACATTTATTTTTTATGTGTACTATTGTAACACTCTTTTGTGTTTGTAATTTTATTTTGAAAATTCTGTCATTTTCTTATCTGAAAAATTGTTCTTATTCTTTTAACCAGTTTTTTGATTTCTTTGTACTGGAGTGCCTTGTGATAAATAAATTGTTGTAGAAATGTCAAAAGGTTAAGTAACGAAAAGATTTTCGCAAATTATTACTGTGAGATATTGAAACTAATAATTTGAAATTATATCGTTAAAAAATAAAATATGTGTTAGCGAAAATTGGAGAAAGTTTATGAAGTGTCACCTGTAGGTGACACTGGGTATTATTATACAGTATAAACAGATGTATGTAACAAAATTTGTGAATTACTAAATTTCACAATTGCTACTTGTATTGCTGTAGATTGAGTTTGAACGATATACTGGATATACTAGAGAGTGGAGAGCCCGCTGTTTACACTCCTTGAGGATGGAAAGGTTAATGATGAAGATAGTGGAGACGAAAATGAAGTCGATTTTGTTCACCTTCCTAGCCGAATGTTACGTTTTGAAGTGGAGGTTCATACAAGATCTATCGATAGAAGTGGTGAGGTGGATTAGAGTACATTACAAGTATCATAAAACAGTGAAGAAGGATTGATTGTACAGTAAAGAAATGTTCAAATAATGCTGCAAGTTTTACTCAGATTTCAGTATTTTTGACTGCCTCTAGTTATAATATAGTGAGAATATAGCAAATCTAATCGCGAATATGAGCAACTTGCACGCCCTAAAGAACAATTATACATTGAGTAAGACAGTTAACTAAGTCAGAGTTTATATTGCTATACTATTACTGTCTGGTTACATTACACAAAAATATTTGAGAATGTGTTGACACATACAATTAGGTATCTGGGAGCATAAAACGAAAGCGTTTTTTGAAAAACAACAATATCTTCACTTGTGTAAAATTGCCAAGACCCGAAAATATTTTGAGTTGCTTATTGGTACCTTCTGAACTACATTTACATACATAGTCGGTCGTTACAGCACAATGATATATTATAAACTTTGAAGTGTGCTAATCAGCAAGTAGTCCGAAATTGAAGTTGCGATCAGAATATGGCATAGGTGCCGAGCAGTCTCTAGACTATGTCAGAAGCTTGGCCCTAATGTGCTGTTTCTATTATGTCGAAGTTGCAGATAAAATTAGACTGGGTGGTTGCTCAAAATACACCACTTTAAGAAGGACTTCTCACAACGTCACTGTGATTTTTTCATGAACGGACAAGGAAAATGTGCTCTAAAGGCAATATTGGTACAAATCCCTCAAAAAATTTATAAATAAACTAAAAGTTTTAGTAAATAATAGAATAATTTATTGTTTGTTTTTTCATATACTGCCAATGATGTACTGTGCCCAACAAAGCTATCAATATTTTTTTATATCGAAATTTTTTTTGGTGTAAATCAAACATACTTATGCTATACACAAGAATAAATCAGTTTTATTTTCATAAATGAAGGTATGGGAATTAGAGAGTTAATTAGTTTTTTTTTTATTTTTTTTTTTTTGATATTATTCAGTTACTCCACTCGCCAAAATTCATTTGGAGGATTATTTGTTTGGCCAGTTCGATGAACTATTTCGCCATGACCAATTCACACGCCTTACGTGTTAAAGTTTTATTTCAATTTCTTTTAGAAAGTCTATTAGAGTTTTATAATTATCAGTTAAATTTGAATACTTGAGTAATAACGGATATCTGGTTAGGATATTATTATTAAAAATCACATTCAAATATTATATGAGAATTAGTTTCAGTTTCACTACAATGATCACATCCATCTGAATCAACGACTTTCATTTTGAACAGAGTTGTTTTTCCGAAAGAATGGCCACTTGACAATCTATTAATTTGTTTTATATCACTGGGCTCTAAGTTAGTTATACTACTAAAACGTGGTTTCAATCTCTTTACAAGAGGGAATATACCAAAGTAATAACGTCCTTTTTCTGTACTTAGTTATTTTTATTGAAGAAATTTTTGTTGAAAGATTCCATAATGTTTTTCCCAAGACTACGAGACAACCAGAGAAATTAAAAAAAAAGCACCACGCAAAATTAAAACGTTCCGCATTGTCGTTAAAAATAGTAATTTCCAATAAAAAGACAATTTCGAATCTTTTACTTTCACGTGAAATTCAGTAGATATTCTCAGATGTAATATAGATACATAAAACAACAAAAAATAAATCTTTTTCAATTAATATTCTCCTTTGAAATTAAAATTATTTCAGTTAGTGCCTTTCTACTTAAGACGAACGATATACTCTTTAGTACATATATCGTCGGTTGGTTATTGGTTTGCGGCACAGTATATCATTATGTCTGCAACAAACCAATAACTAACCGACGCACACAGGGACCAATGGAAAATTTAGTGCGACAAAATTATTTAATTCATATGGATTCAATAAATTTTCATAAAGCTAGGTACCTCAAGGTTTTTAGGGTGATTGATTACGAATATGATGTCAGTTTTAAAAACTTAAAATGCCTCTTCCACTGTCTCTAAATTTAATAATAAATTTTCATTTTTGAGTTAATGATGCAGATTAATTTTCGTATCATTCTTTTTTTAAAAACAAACACAAAATTTCCATTTTTCATTAAGTCGTGTGTAAATTGAAAACTTTAAATTTGTGTTCTGGCAAACTAGTTTTTTTTTTTGAGTTCGTTATTGGAGTAAATGAGCGACATGTTCTAAAAATATAATAAAAACAAGTAAAAACACAAAAAAAGTACAATTTTAAAAGCTAATTGGTACGAAATTTGTTTTCTCATTTATCATCCCTGCCTGATACTGAATTCGCCTTGAGGTATCCATTCTCTCTTTTCGTCGTCATATTAACTTTCTAACGTTTATGTCAATTATTTTTTACTCTCAAAAATAATGCTACCGTATTCAGTTGCAAAATCCGAGCTTTTCGGTTATTTTTTTACTTTGTTTTTTAGTTTAAAAATTAAGAAAAAATTCTGATAAAAAAATTAAACTGAGCTGCATATACATATCGCTCATTTACTTCAATAGTGTCACAACTCAGAAAAACCAGTTTTGCAGAAAACACGTTTTAAGTTTACAATTTGCACTGAAGAAGAAGAAATGAAGAAATTAAAAAATATTCTTCTCTCAGCAGGTGATAGAACAAGCTATTTACATGAAATTTTTACACAAGATAAAATACAATGCATTCTTCTGCATTATTAACTCAGAAAACTTATTTTTTGAGTTATGGCACTATTGAAGGAAATGAGCGATATGTACTCAATAGTTGCACTACCAAAAAGAACTCTATGTTCTCAGAAAAAATAAGAGAGCAACAAATTCAGTAATTAAGTGCGGAAGGTTCTATTTTATAAAGTTACTTAATATTCTTGAAAAATTATAATTAGATTTGAATTTCATAGATATCACAATTTTAGAGCTGAAAATATAATTGTGCTACATGCATAAGTCATTTATTTTAACGCCAGATCGTAAAAAATTATATATTTTGGATAATATTTATAAATCCACATTTATGTCGAAATTTTAGGTTTGCCATCCCAATTTATTTATATATTTTTTATTTATTTATAAAATTCATAGCAATAAATGTAGCTTCGTGGCCAATAAACATAAAGTAAACGTTCAACTACGTGTTGTTAGTCAGAATATTTACAACAGACTTTGTTGTTATTTGTTCATTAATAATTATCACATGTAATTTGGCTTAAAAAGCAATACGAACCTTAGCCCGTTCAAATCACAAATATAGAAACAAATGGAGTTCGAATAATAATTAAAATTAACTAAAATAAAGTAAAAGTATTTATTCGCTATGAGGTAATGAAAAACAATTTTTATAAGTAGATAAACAAGCAAAAATATTTCAATACAATCATCCAACCTTCCTAACGACTTCAACAAAAAAGATAAACACAATAAAGTGACGATTAGGAAAAAAAGAACCCCAAATAATCTTTGAATATAAACTTCGAAAAACAAATGTACGTATGTATGTTTATAATTGGAGTTTCCTCCTGAGAGAAAAGCAATGCAAAAGAACGTAATTTTCTTTGCAAGAATTTCGTGATACGATTTCATTTCAATCAATTCTTAAGATTTCTTAGTTTAAATGAAAGATTTGAGTTATATTAGAAAATATAACATCAACAAATCCAACCCAACAATCGCATTTGAGCAGATATTCTTTACCGGATCCTTTTCTCAGTGTCAAACTCCATATGAACAGTAAAAAATTATGTATTAATCTTTCATCTGCAGAAAAAAAATAAGTAGGGTAGTTATGTATTCACATTTTGAATGCGCCGTGGCCAAATGACAATTTGCATAACGGAATAATCTAAGCATATCGAAACATCTTACACGCATACGGATCTAACTTAATTATACATTTTAAAATCACCGTTATGATTGACTTCCAACATCTGTTTGATCTAATATTTATCTATTGCATTAACTATTTTCTTAATGTGCACATGTATACATATTTACACATATGGATGTGTCAGAAGCTAAAAGGCCTAACTCCACAAAATAAAAAGTTGAGTAAATTAGTAATGTTTGGCAAACAGATTTCCAAAATTTTTGAATATTATAAAAGGTACAAAATATTTTTATGCCATTTAACATAAAAAATGAGGGGAGAGGGGTTCCCTCCTAACAGATACTTTGGTTAGTTTTATAAAATTTCATAAAACATTGAAATTTAGCTTGATTAAACCAATGCGTTTAATTAAAGTGGAGTTAATTGGAGTAGCATTTGAAAAATTTCAAATAAGATTCAAAGCAGATTTTTCATGTTTTTAATGGAAAATTTCTGAAATAGAAGAACAACATGATTTCCATAGAGTTCACAACTAATTAGATAGTAATATGTATAAAAAAATTGAGAAATTTTCGAAAGTTGGAGTTAAGGCAGGGGCTCAATTAATCCGTCATACGTTAAATTTCGCCTTTTTCAACTGACAGTTAAGTTGACATACATAGTTTTTTATGAGGTCTGTTAAATTCAGTATGTGTCCGTCAACGCAAAGTACAAAAGTCTGTCAACTTTTAACTTTTTGGCGTACGTTGAGTAGTTTGACATTTATTGGTAGTTTTTTTTTTTGTATGTTCTGATTTATATAATAAATTTAAACAAAAGAAATAAACGAAATAAATAAAAAAGTTGAATTTAATAAGTAAAATGGAGAATCAACCTATTGGAGCTGTTCAAATACTTCTGTCAATAAAACACTCATTGTGCCAATCTTCTATATCGTTGCGTTAATGTCAGTTGAAAAAGGCGAAGTTTAACGTATGACGGATTCATTGTGCCCCGGCCTTCAGGCCTTTTAGCGTCTGACACATCCATATATACACACGCATATATATTTTCTGATATGAGCAAAAAATTGGCTAAGCGGAATCATTTAATAATTTCTAGTATAATTGGTATTTTCTCACAGGAAGCAATTTATCATATGTATGTATGTATATATGTAGGTATAAGTAATTTTATACTAAATATTTGTATTATTACCTCGGTGTAGTTAACATTTCCGCTTTTAAAACGTTCATTTCCAGAGCCCCGACTTTTTCGGTAAGAAGCATCATCATCGCAACTTCCAGTTTTCGAATGTTCATAAGAGCGTTTGAAAGAGCCACTCGTTTCATTAACAGTTCGTCCAGAGCTAGTAGCACTGCCGCTACCACGTTCTCGTACAGCCTAAAGGAATTTGGCAACTATTCAGAAACAGCAAATATGGTGTTATTGGAACGTACAAACTAAATTCATAACTAAATTTTAATTTTTTTTATAATTTTGAATAAGTTTTCTTTTACAAAAAATTTTATATTCGCAATTTTTTCTCTATACTAGGGATAGTTTCCCAGCTGTCAGCCATCTTTTTTCCTCCGTTTCAACTATATCTTTAGTACCTTAATTCAACCAGCTAGTTATTAATTGCATAATTACCACTTTCGTATAGGGATAATCATCCTGTTCATCCTCACTACTATAGTTTACGAGACTTTCCATTTTGAAATTTTTATTGAATAAAATATTTTTTGGGGAGCGACAAACTTATCTCGTATTTTGTTTTATATTGATTTTTTACATTATGAACGGTTGATCTATTTAGTAGTAATAATAATCACAAAAAATTTTTTATCAGTGCTGCCGTCTTCGTTAAGCAAAAGTCCTTACACAACATATGGTATAAGCGTTACCATATAGTTTTTTTAACCCTGAACTACATTCTACTTACCTTACTACTTAGGTGGAGTAATTTTCTACCCCAATCAAAAATTCTTTTCATTTTGCAGGGCCTGACATAAAAAAGAAAGTATAACGTAGCATGTGCAAAATGCTTACAGCCGTATTCATAAAAATTTTAAACCGCGTTTCAAATATTGTTTAAGCAAAATTCGATAAAATTGAATTCATAATAGAATTTTAGCTTAAAAAACGGTTTTTAAACCTTGCGTAAATCAGCAAATTTTAAAATTGACTGCCCCCATGTTTAAACCAATTTTAAGGTGACGTTGTTGTAATTTTGCTTCGTTTTTGTTTACATTTTGAACTTTACCTGTATGTACATATGTGTGTATGTATATATGTACTTATGTATGCATGTATGTATGCATATGCCAGTGTTATTTAGAAGAAAACAATGTAATTTTTTTTATAGAAACTATTGCCGAAATAACAAATATACTCCAAAGAATATTTAAAAGAAAAGGAGCGATCCAGTTTCCATTCCCAGTCATTGTTTTCTCATTTTATGTGTTAACAAAAATAGTATAATTGTAGAAAATTAACTAGTGATGTATAAACACTCAAAACAAACAAAATAAAGCTCGTTATTCTAGTGCTTCTTTATCTGCAATAAAATAAATAATATAAAAAGCACTTTTAACAAAGATTTGTTGTGAACTTTTTTTATTATTTTATTAAATACAAGTTGCAACATATCTTTTATTTTATAGAAACAATATTTCTCTGAAAACCGACAAATAAACAAAATAGCCACGAGTACTTTGTGAGTTAACAATCGTTGTTTTGCAGAACTAATATGCAAGTGACAAATAAAGAAGAACGATATTTTAAAAAAATTTAGTTAATTGATTTTTAGTTAAAAAACTGATTATGAATACCAATATTTAAAAAACGTTATTTAGCCTTAAAACGTTTTTTAACTAATATGAATTTTAAACCTCAATCAACTTTTTTTTATGAATACGGCTGTTATTATTATTGTAGACATAAATAACATTGAAACAATACGAATAAAATTCAACATTATCTGTACTCCGTTTCTGTAACTTGTGAGAAGTTTTCGCATCGAGATAAATTAAATAATTATATGAGGTAGTTTAGACGAGAACAATTTTTAAGCCGCACAATTTTTGTTCTTTTCCAAATTACACGAGACTAATTCATCTGGCACAAAATGTATTCGTATACACAGCTCTGTGTGTGTTAGTGTTTTTAGTATTCATTTAACATTTGCATTTGCTGTTTTTTAATTTGTGTGTGTATTGGTTTTATGCTATTAATGCGGGGTTGAAGCTGGTTGAAAAGTTATGCCAACCGCAAAACCACTCTCTTTGCCTCTCTCACCAACAAACTGGCATGTTATGCCAGCACAATTATGCCCGTGTAAATCAGCGCTATTAGTTGTCCTATTTTACACAGGGTTACTCACATAAAAACTTATACAAACTTACAAAAAATATCAATAAATACAGTTTTTTTCTTACTCACCCTGTGTTTCACAGGATGATAACAATTTTCTCGACTCGAAAACTTCTCACATTCCTTACAGAAACTAGGCACTGGTTCCCATAAAATTAAACTTTTTTATGTAATGGACAACTCTGCACTAACACTGGAATTACACATGCCACTAGTGGCATGCCAGTGTTGTGTACGTATTATCGACGAAAAATTGTTCGAAAAAGTCGAATCTCTTGCCATTTGCTTTGCTGTTTACACATGCCATTGCCACTCCATTTTAAAAATGTCGTCGAAGCGAGCTGGCTCAGTCTCGCTTCAATTTTTACTTTTCCTTTTGTTTATAGAATAGAGTTACCTAGTACGTCACAAAGGCACATTCTTGAGGAAACTATTAACACTTATTATTATTATTATTATTTTAATAATATTAGTTCCTTATAATTAACAAACTCCAGTTTTTCACACACAAATCAAGTTATAAATCATAATAACACATTTAACAAGCTAATGCCCATTTTTTCAGTTGGTAATCAAACCGTAATTATTTTTAAGTTCTAATTAAATACGAAATTGTGTTTTTGAGTGCTTATTTATATAATAATTAAATGCCCAACCTTGCGAAATTAAACACTACTTAAGTTTTATGATTGTACCATATGTTTTTATGCGTGTGTGTGTTTACTGAAAACATGCACATGAGCATCATGCGGTCGTATTAAAAAGAATTTCGTTTAAATTTCATAAATATATAACATATACAGTACAAAGTTTCATATCATGGAATAAAGTAATATAAGAAGGTATTATGATGTTCTTTTGGTCTCATAAAATGAGTTTTTATGCAATTTAATTTTCTACATGTTTATAACCTAACTTTTTTGCTTACGTTAAACAGCTGCTGTTTGAAAAGCCTTCAAGCCGTACTTTCAACGTAATTTAATAAGAACTTTAAATAATCACTGAATAAATGAAATCGTATTTAATTACAACTTAATTTTAAATAAAAATTAGCTAATTAGGTACTTAATTTTTAAGTTAAAAACTGGGGGTAAAATATTAATTTAATTTTCACAGTAATCCAATAAATTTGCATCAAATATGCAACTGCCAAATTTTCACTCGCATGCAAATTTGGCTGCCACTGGGGCTGCCATTGCGAAAAATTTGAGTATTTTAGTGAAAAATCATGTGTGTATTGAGTTTTTCGAAATGGCATGCAGGGTGACCGATGACATTTTTCAAAAAGTGGCACCAAATAGGGGATTTATCAAAAAAAGGGGCAAAATTAAAAAAAAAACGAGAAAACTGCACTAAACTTTTTATTTTTAATGTATTTTCATATCACCCACCCTGAGTAAAGGGGGTCAAAAAGTGGCAAGGCAGTCGAAAAAGGGGAAACGCAGTCGAAAAAGTGGCAAATTGCCACTTTAGTCGGTCAAACGGTCACGCTGATGGCATGCCACTATAGTGGCATGTGTAAATGGTATGTAAAGGGCAAACATGCAAGTTGCAAGACAGTCGGGCATTTGTGAGAAATTTTCGTTGATAATACGTACACAGAGCTTGCATGCAAAGGACTTGCATGTGTAAACGCAGGGTTAAAATTCCCAATTTAGAAGATATTGAAATTTCATTCAAAAATTGTTGGTTTATTGGCTACCCTACAAACAATTTGTTTACGAACAGCTGTGAAATGCTCCAAATATTTTCTGATTATTCCTCAACTTTAAAAAATACGTATTTTAGTGAAGTTGAATTTTAAACCTTATATCTTATATTTGTGTTTCAAATACTGCATTAACTTAAAAAAAAATAGTGTAAAAAAAACATGTCCCATAATGATGACTACTTATTTGCATTAGAAATGCAACGGCGCATTAACGCTGAACCTGGTGAAGGCGACAGTGATATTGAGGAAATCGATTTTAAAAAGCCTCCCACGAAACCTTTACAAATAAAACGTAGTAATCCTCATTCTAATTTAGATGAAGATTTCTTAAACCGTACTCAAAATCTAGTGCACCCGCAGTGGGAAACCCTGGATCCTACTCCAGATATATTTGCTCTTTTCCGACAATTTGATGCAAAATTTTTCCAAAGTCGCTTGAAGTGTGTTACATTAGAATGGAGCAAACGTATGTACAGCTGTGCCGGAATATGTTATTCGCGTCGAAATCGCTATGGTATGGACATAACAATACGTTTAAGTCAGCCACTACTTGTTTTAAGGCCCAGGAAAGATTTGGTAGAAACAATGTTGCATGAAATGATACATGCATATTGCTTTGTTTTGAACATACGTGAGGGTAATGGTGGTCACGGCCCAAATTTTAAAAAAATTATGGCTGGCATTAATAAAGTGGCCGGTACAAACATAACCGTCTATCATACCTTTCACGATGAAGTACAAATATATAAGCAGCACTGGTGGCGTTGTAATGGCATATGTCAGGATCGCTCACCCTTCTTTGGTTATGTAAAGCGCACTTCAAATCGAGCTCCAGGACCAAATGATCAATGGTGGGCTAACCATATGCAAAATTGTGGTGGTACATTTATGAAAATAAAGGAGCCTGAAAAGAAGAGAATTGGGAAAAACACGAAAGATAAGGAAAATGAAAATAAGAAAAAGAAAAAGACCTCTGTTCCAGCTGGCAGTGATCTACGTAAGTTTTTTACACCACAAATTAAGAGTAAAAACCCATCCACGACAGGTTCAAATATAAAAGGTTTCGATAATTTTAACATTGGCTTTAAAGGTTCGTGCATGCATATTGAAATTTTGAAACTTAACTCGCCACTTTAAGAAGACGCTTTTCACGACTTTCCTTTTAGGACCCGTAAAAACAAACGGTGGAGGTACTATGTTACTAAACCCAAAAACTAAATCAGCTACCAATGTTACTAACGCAACGAAATCACCCTCTACACAATCGATTGCCAAAGCCTTCCCACCATCCTCATATCCTGGCATGTCGACAGATCCCTTCAATGTTGGAACACCTAGCACGTTAATATTTAGAAATCACTCTATCAGTGGGGCCTCTGCAGCTATTGTTCCACCTGGTGGTAATTTGCACAATGTAAAGGGTCTTAAAGACTTGGGAAATTCAGGTTCTGGCAACAGTATTGTTAAGAAGAATGCTGCAACACCTAGTCGTAACGATTGGGGTTGCGGTAGTTCATTGACAAACTCATCAGGGGATGGTGGAACAAGTAACATGGCTCTATCGCCAGGTATTGACAAAAGTGTTGATCGACAACATTTAAGAGACTTGTGGTCTAAACGATTTTGTAACAATGGAGCTAACGGTCAGGTTGATAAAAGTATTGGGTTTGTCGGGAAGAGAAAAGATGATGATGAACAACAAGGTGAGTGGATAAAACTTATTGATTAGAACCTGTGCAATAAAGCCAAAGTTAAAATTATTTAAGCTCAACTAAAAATCTAAATAAAGTAATATATTTCTGGCAATAAGGAAAAAATTCTTAAGTTATATTTTACTGATGTAGGAGAACAATTTTAAAGTTTCAGAAATTTATTTCTTTTGCATTTAAATTTGGTGTTCACTTTTATTTTATTCATAAAAGCGTCATTCTATACGCTATAACTATTACATTCAATTTTAAACATACCAAAGGAAAAGGTACATAAATTAGTCTACTATTCCATTTGAGATTATAAGTCGAAAAAGGTAATCAGAAAGCCATTGCGCTATAACTTCCTTCCTGAAAATTCGCACAAAACAATTGAGATTTTGCGCAAATGAGATTTTAAATATGAAGATTACAGTGTCGCCATTAAATTAAAATTGCATGATTTCCATTTGTAAGACAAAAATATATACATGCATAAATAATGAAATGTATTTTTTATTAACTAAAAATGTATCGTGACCCAATTACGTCTTTATTGCGATTGAGATATTTGAATAACAAAGGGAAATGAGAATTTTATATTTATTCCTTTATTGTTGTATAAGAAGCTAGGACTTTAAGAATAGAACTCTTTTATAGTCCACGACTATTACCAAAAATCTAATTTTTTTTTTATTAATATGTATCTATTTAAATGCTTTTAAGGCGATTCCAAACGTAGACGTATATCAAATGATGCGATACCCTCTTCAACCATCGGCTATAAGGCCGATGAAAATGCATCGAATAACATAAAGGACTGGGTAATTTTAGACGATGATATAATGTTGCAAGAGCAACCGGATAAAGTCATTACGCTATCATCTGATGACGAAGATAGCGATAGTTCAGATTCGGAACAAATTACAAAGCCTACAATTAATCGAAATATGACTTTAGATCAGCGCCAATCTATGATCAAAAAAGAAATAATAGATGAGTCTATTGACTTATGCGACGATGATATAGAATTAATCGATGATGAGTACGATGATAATGAAGGAAGAAATTTAAATTTTGCTGTTGCCGCAGAACTGGCCGATACTAGTGTTATTGATGAATTCTTTGGAGAAGATATATTAATGGAAGAATTCAAAAGAGAAAACGATTGCCAGCCATCTTCATCTCGTTTCACATTTGATGATAACAATGATATAATAACATGTCCCATATGTCTGGAAAAAATGACCAGAGCTGTACTTTCGGAACATTTGAATGGCTGTACTGGGATTGCAGTTAAGATTTTACCGCGTACAAAAACTATGAAGAAATTATCAGCTATTTCCAAGGAGGCTAGGCCCAAAAAGCAGACTCGTCCTTCTCGTAAATCAGCTAAAGATATTTTAAGAAACGCTGGATATCCGGAGGATGTTTTGGAACAAGTTGCATCTGCTAGCAGTATGGAGGAAGATGAAGAAGAGTTGGAATTTTTACGCAGAGGAGGAATAAAACGATCACCTAATTCCAAAAAATCAACAACAACCACAGTAGACTTGAATTCCTCATCGGAGGGTGAAAATTCTCGCCTCTTTCGCCAACGCAGTATATATAAAACGACACGGCAATGTCCATGTTGTGCACACGAAGTGGAAGAAACAGAAATGAATGATCATTTGGATGAGTGTTTAAGTAAATAAGAACGTTAATTTTTAGCTTAAAATTGGCTTCTGGTCTTTAAAACAATTGTCCACTGATTGTTTTTGTTTCGAATCTATACAACAAACTAATTGCTTCTATTTACCTTATTTAATAAATAAAAAAATAAAAATTAATTTAATGTATAAAAAGGATATTATACGAATAATGGTGTAATTTTTCTATTAAAAAAATATGTAGGTGCATAAAAGTTATTCGAAAAATTCAGGGACCGAAAATAATTGTTATTTTTTTATTTGAAATGAAAAGGTTACTGAAAAATGTGTTTTATTTGGTTTGGGTTATTTTTAACCATTATCGTGAAAGATATTTTATTTTGGTTATAGTAACCAATTAAAGTGAGAAATATTTTTTTTTTGGTTACAAATAACAATTATAGCAACCAAAAAATTTTTTGGTTACCAATAACTATTATCTAAAGAATTTAAGTTTTTTGGTCATTGCTGCCTAAAATATGGTATTTTAAATGTAAAAGAAGCATTTGTAAGGGGTTATGCAGGACAAAAATGGGCAGTTTTATAAAAAAATATTTATCAATTTCATATAGTAATTAAGGTATTTAAACTAGTTATTTTGCTTTTACTTTTCTTTTCGACAAAATGTCCAATTATTATTATTACCAAACATTATTTATTGCAAAAAAAAAATAGTAATTCGCAAGGGATTAAAATAATAGAAAATATCCCCAAAAACTGATTATATAGACCGCAAAAAGGCAATAGCTCGAGAATAGCCTTACAACATATGTATATGTAAATCCAGAAAGCTTGCAAAAATGTGAATATCTGTAAAAAAATATCCGTAGATTTTAAGAATCAAAAATAACCTCATTTGCAAAAAATTGCGAAAATTCGCAAAAACTTGGTAACATCAAAAATATATCCAAGTCTGATAAAAATAGTAAAACTGCAATAAAACAAAGAATTGTGAACAATCACTTTTACTGCAAAAATTGTCAAATTCGCACTAAATTTCTAACATCAAATAGATAGATGGATTAAAAATCGGAAAAATGGCAAGATTTGGCTTAAAACCACTTTTATCGCGAAAATTGGCACAAAACTGCAAACAACCCCGAAATTGTTAAGTGAAATTATGAGGAATCCCAAAAAATTGGCAAAATTCGCGAAAATTTGCAATCAAATTAAAATTAAAAAATTAAAGTTATGCACAAGAGCAATAAGTTTTATTTAAAATTACCTGATTCGCAAAACTTACTAAAATTCGCAAATAAATCCTGAAGCCCTAAAATTTAAAAAGGGCTCGAAAAAATTTTGTTTTACATATCGGATGCAGGTAGAAGTCGTTCATTAATTTTCTAAAATACCGTATTTTAGGTAGCAATAACCAAAAAATTTAAATTCTTTAAATAATTGTTATTGGTAACCAAAAAATTTTTTTGGTTGCTATAATAGTTATTTGTAACCAAAAAAATATATTTCTCACTTTAATTGGTTACAATAACCAAAATGAAATATATCTTACGATAATCGTTGATTATAACCATTATTTGAATTAATCAATTTTAATGGTTAAATATAACCTTTTTGTCATTTCTCTTATAACTGTTATGTCCCTGGAAAAATTATGTTTAAAATACAAATAAGCAAAACCCCGACAGCTAAAAAGACAAGGTTTAGAGTAGAAAACAAAATCAAAATAAAAAAGTAAATTCTAGTTCGGTTTAATGCGTGTAATTTAAGTTATTCTTGCAGCTCCTAATATGGTATGTTAAACCGAACTAGAGTTTACTTTGTTTTGGCTTCGCCTTGCTTTGTTTACTCATAAAATGGTTTTCTAAACTGAAGTAGAGCTTACTTTGTTTACTGTTCATTTTATCAGATCAGAAATATTCGGATTAAATAAAAGGTTTACCTTTTACTAGCAGTATACACGAATGCCATTTTGGTTGTAGATCATTACGAAAACGTTTAATTTTTCTAATAGTTTTATAATAAAAACATTGTTGCAATAAAAAATTTCGTTTTACATATATATTAACAATTGTAAATATGCTAAATGCATACATAAGTAAAAAATATCATTTAGCTACGCCAAACGCATCACGATTTGATCATGTTTTGACTTCATATCTATAAGATATTGCCAAAATATTTTATTTTCTTACGGCCCAAGTATTCAATTCTCGTAAGAGGTTCCCATTGCACAATCATGGCATCCAAATAGGGTAACAGTATACGTCCTGACATCGATATTTCGTTAACACGACAAAAACTTTCCACATAAACGAGCTTTGTTTTAGATCTTCGTGCTAGTTTCGATAAAAAGCCAGCTATACAGAAGGGAACGCATGTTCCAGGTCCATTACACAATATCAAGCGGGGCTTTTCTTTAAACACCAACCAAAAACTCCAAACCAGAGCATAGAGAAATGTAAAAACTGTAGTAAACCAACTTTGCCCAACCTCGCGTGCTCGTGGTATGTAAATAAAATCGTCCTCGCTCACGTCCTGGTTCAATTCATTCATTGTTAATAATAGTTTATCCTTTGAAGTTTTATCTGTATTTGCCACAAGAAATTTCATAGGTTTATAGTTATTCAGGTCCACTGTCTTTTGCAACAATCCACGTAAAATAATACACATTTCAGCTGTATGTCCTCCAGATCCAAGAATGCACCAAACCGGGTTGATTTCCATGCCCACAAGATTTATGTTATTGAGTTTATCTCTGACGTTGCTTAACTTAAGTTAATGCAAATACATTACTTTTTGATTTAAAAAAATATTGTTTTTAATGCATTTTTAATGGGTTAAGCTAACAGCGGTAGATTTTACTATTTCTTATCAGATGTTTGAAAGTGTTGTCAATATCTGAGTAAGAACGTCGTTTCTATTTGTTTTGTAACACGACTTTTTATCCCGATTGTTTAAACTGACCCAAGGCCTATAAATAGATCTTTAATTGACTGTGAAAGTAGATATGGCTTTCTAAGTAAAAATCATTACCCTTTCAGTTATTAAAAATCAGATAGTTGGAACCACATAGCCGACAGGTAGGTAGATCTACTACATGACTTCAAATTGTGTGTATATTAATAAAAAAGTTAATACTACCTGAAAAGTTCTTATCTGTAAAATTCTATATGAAAAATATATTTGTTTTAAAAATTTCTACCGTGGTGTGCCTTGGGTGGTGTAAAAGCACCAGTGTGCACACTTACTGCAAGGCCCACGATATCGACAACGTTCGACTTGTCGCACACTTACATTCAAAACAAAAACAAATTTTAATATTTTGTTGTTGTTGCAAATGTAAGTGTGCGACAAGTCGAACGTTGTCGATATCGTGGGCCAGGCTGTTAATTTTTTTTTAATTCGGTAGAATCGACAAAAAAAAAATCGGTAGATTTGAATAAAATTCGGTAGAAAATTTTTTTTATTCAGAGAAACATAAAAATTAACAATTCAAAGAAACATAAAAAATAACAAAATATATGTATGAACTTATATATAAAGGGTAAGGGCAAGGAGTATCAAAATAAACAGGTTCCAAAAGCGCATTTAAAACTTCACATATGATTTGAAATTAAACTGCCATAAACAATGAAGCATTTTCAAGAAAAAAAAGTGTCATCCCCAGTTATTTGTCCTTACCCTTTACTCGCGGTCTCCACCTGACATAAAATGACTAACTTTAACATTAACTTCAAGTTAATGTTAAATGTAGACTGCTCAAGTTAATGCTTTTTTCAATATATAACGTTATTGTTAGTGCATTTGTTTTAACAACTCAGTTATAACTTCAAGTTACAGCAAAATATGATGTCAGGTGGAGACGTAGCGTTATATTGATATGCTATGAATATATAAAATAATATACATAAATAACAGGAATTCAGTTTTTGGACATAGGTTTTACTAAATTTTTACTAAAATAACTTTTATTTTACAAACATTTGTAACTACAAATATTATATGTAAGATCCATTTATAAATTTAAAATTTTGTGCAAAAATTATTAAATCATTGGTAGGAATAAATATTTCATCCCCAAGGCACAATTCTTTGGCAAATATTAGATTACTTATAGTTTCAGTTTTTATAAAGTTTATAAAGCTACTAAAATAACTTTTATTTTACAAACATTTGTAACTACAAATATTATATGTAAGATCCATTTATAAATTTAAAATTTTGTGCAAAAATTATTAAATCATTGGTAGGAATAAATATTTCATCCCCAAGGCACAATTCTTTGGCAAATATTAGATTACTTATAGTTTCAGTTTTTAACCGATTTCTTTGTTGTTTCAATGATTTTCATGACATGGCAAAATAGGCAATTTACACATACATACATATATCGGCTTATATTACTAAATAACAATATTCTTTAGATTTCAGGCCTTGTTCGGTAGAATTGGTAGATTGTTAAATTCACAAACATATTCGGTAGAATCTACCGAATATCGGTAGAAGTGTGCACACTGAACAGCACCCACCCCACCACTTGAACAACAAAGAATATGAACATACACACACACAGTGTAATACAATACAAACGTTCCAATTGATGAGTAACGTGGGGGTTGATAAAAAGAAAGGCCAGAAAAAATATTTACTTTTTCATGAAAAATTAAAATTTTAACAAATATGAGTAGCATTTTCTATAGTGAACCTGAGTTAGTCATCGGTCTCAATAAACAGATCATATTTGTAAATCCAAATGATCTGCAAATATTCAAAGTTATTACTTTGCCAGAGGATTTAATAAAATGTGGACTGAAAACAAAGAACGTAGTTCAGGATGGAGATCAAGAAGAGGGAAATAAACGGAAACAGCAGTCCTTAATGAAAGAGCCACCAACTCTGCAACATATGAAAATGTCACCCAATCATCGTTTACTTGCGGTAACAACTTCTGGGCAAAAGGGCTTGTTGTTGTATGAGCTAAGACCAGAACATGCTAAACTTATATCGGTCAGATCACTTGCAAGAGCTTCTTCCGCTTTGGCTTTTAGTAGTGATTCAAAACGCTTACTTGTTACTGACAAAGCTGGCGATTGTTATGAATATGATTGTGAGCAGTACGAGGCCATTCCTAAATTACTATTTGGTCACTTAAGTGTTGTCTATGATGTATTATGGTCAAGTGACGAAAAGTTTATCATCACTTGCGACAGAGACGACAAAATACGAGTTACAAATTACCCAGCAACATACGATGTGTACAGCTATTGTTTGGGTCATAAGGAGTTTGTATCCGGAATAGAACTTTTAAGTGATGACGTGCTTGTATCAATATCTGGCGACAAAACAATGAAACTGTGGAATTTTAAGGAAGGCAAAGAAATAAAGAGTGGGGTATTGCCGGCCCCAGGCATTAAATTTGATGTGAAGAGGTTAGATGGAGCGAAATTTGAAATATCAGTTTTACTTCACCAACCCAATGAATGTGTGGCTACATATATTTTGACGAACACCGAAGATCAGTGGAATATTGCAGCTCCGCAAATGCTAACCTTTAATGATATCATTTGCTGCAATTTATGCTACACTCAGGATAGATTATATGTTACAGGAGTTCAAAATGAACATTTCGTTATTAGAGTTAGTGAAAAGTGTTCTATGCCGCCAGTAAATTGGATAAAAATGGTTGAGGAGCAATTTAAGACGTATACGTGGACACCAGAGGAAGTCTCGACGTGGTTTAAAAAGAAGTATGACAACGTCAGTGAATATTTGGAGCGTAAAAAGCGCCGCATAGAAGAGAAATTAAAATAAATAAACGAGAAACATAATTTGAGAAAAAACATTTATTTGAATAGGTTTGTATTAGATTATTGTTTAAATAAAGTTGATCAACTATATAGGTTTGTAATCTAATTTGCTTTCCAATTTTTTGTTGTCAGAAACTTTTCGTACAGCTTTCATAAAGTCTTCTTGAATAACATATTCACGCTCGGCTCTAAAAATATAGTAAAGATAACAATTAAGTGCTTGAATGAATATTATTAATATATAAATTGATAAAAAAAATCAATGTAACTTTTGATGAATAAATTAACGGATTTTCAAATTAAAAGCGGCGATAGTAGCCCTGCCTTTTATGAATATGAATTGGATGAATAGTTCCACTTCATGGACTTTTCATTTCGTGTATATCGGAGGAATTATTATTTATCTCGGCCTCCACTAGTCATACGTAAATTTGCATATAAAAATGAGAAAATATTTTAACCCTTATCTTTTACCTTATTGCAAAAAGGCCAGCTTCTGTGCAAACGTTGCGTAAATCAGCTCCATTGAAGTTATCAGAAAGCTTGACACAGGCCTCATAATCGATTTCTCCATGTTTTGCTATTTTCGATGCATGAATTTTCAAGATTTCCATACTGAAATATATAAAAACAACAACGAGATAAGATATGCATATAAATATATATGTACATATTTTACGATAAGATGCTTGTGTAAATATGTAAATAAAGTACATACATATATAACGCACAACAAAATATGTATGTAAAAGGAAGTTAAAAAGAGTTGTGTCTTACCGCGCTTGTTCATTTGGCAATGGAATTTCAATTTTTCGATCGAGGCGTCCTGGACGCAATAGAGCAGGGTCCAGTGTATCGGGACGATTTGTGGCCATTATAATTTTTACTTGTCCCAAAGCATCAAAACCGTCCATTTGATTTAGCAATTCCATAAGCGTACGTTGGATTTCACGATCCGCTGATGTGCCTTCAGAAAAGCGTCTGCCACCAATGGCATCAATTTCATCCATAAATATTATACATGGTTGATGATCACGAGCATAGTTAAACATTTCACGAATTAATCGCGCCGATTCACCAATGTACTTATCAACAATAGCAGAAGAAACAACTTTCAAGAAGTTTGCATCCAATTGGGAGGCAACAGCACGAGCAAGTAGTGTTTTACCGGTACCAGGTGGACCATAGAGTAGGCAGCCTTTTGGAGGTGTTATTCCCACACGTAGAAATAGTTCTGGATTTAATAAAGGCAATTCAATGACTTCACGTAGTTCACGAATTTGTTCGGATAGACCACCAATAGCAGAATACTTAACGTCACCAGGATCTTCGTGAGACATATTGTAAACTAAGGGATCCACTTCACGTGGCAAATAACGCATAATTGTGAGTGTAGTCATATCCAAAGCTACGCGGGTGCCAGATTTCAATTTAGTTTTGTCCAATTGACGACGGCACCCCACAACATAACGCGGGCCATTTGTAGCTTTAACAATAACTATAAAAATTTGGTCGCGGCATTACATATGTATATTTTTCATGCATTTTATGTTCTACTTACATTTGTCTTCCGTTAATTGTTTCAAGACTTCACCAACTATTTGACCTACACTCTGCAACGCTTTTAAGTCGTTTTCCGATTTATCGTACTGTTTTGTGAGCTCCTTGATTTCTTCGCGTTCTTTAAAAAATATTAGAAATTACTATCTTTCCCTGGCTCTAATTTCTAATATATTTCACTTACTTTCTTTAAGTCTTGATTCAACTTCTTTATGTTCCAACAATTTCTTTCGATAATCGAAGAGAGCCTTCTCACGAACGCCTTCAGCAGGAGTAGTACCGGCAGTCATTATTTCTATTTAAAAATCTTGGTTTAAAAAATTCCAAAATTTAGTTTTCTTGTAAACTTCGTGAATTTGCAAAAATCGCCTTGTCAAATGTGCTTCTTCTTTAACATAAAAGCATCACATTCACTACCGGAAGCGTTCGGAGTACAAATAGGAAGTACTGCCAGATCAATTGCATCACAGCAAAATTATGAAATATGGAATAATCTTTATCATGTTAATGCTATGCTTTTGCATAGAAAGAAAAATATTAGTAAGAAATATTTAAACAATAAGTTATAAATAATTGAGTTTTAGGTTAAGTTAGGGATGCTGCTGTTGTAGCTCACCTCCCCTAGGAGAGCCAGTAACTGTTGTGTCCACTGTGACTCCCTTCTGTTAGTACTCGTTAATAAAAATTCAATACCCATTATACACAAAAAACACCTACCATTTAGCCACACTGAATTCTCATGATAAAGCCCCTGATATCCTCTTGTTTGCTAAAAATAAGTCGAGTTTCAAGAAAAATTCAATATGCATAAATCCTTATTATAAGCGCATATTTTCGGAGTTTCATTTATTGCATCATTAAAGTTATCATAATCGAAAACTTGCCTCATTCGTTACGGCTGTAGCAAGGTGAATCTACATAATTACTCCATGGGCTGTAGGGAAGAGTGGACTTTCGTACGCATATTTTGGGTAAAAAGCTCGATCTGGCATTCTTAATGCTTAATTTTGTGGGAATTTAAAAACAGTGTGGAATATGTGTGGTTTGTATCTCCAAATCCATATGTAATTATCATTTTTTTGTCATTTAGAAATTTGATTGTCTCTACGTCTGTTATCGCCCGCGATAGAAAGAAAATCTTCCACAATGGCTGCACTTTTGAAAGCTTCTAGTGTAATGGGTTCAATCGGTCAAACCCGTTTCTTTAGCTCAAAGTTTAATGATGTCGTAATAGTATCTGCTGCCCGTACTCCAATGGGAAGTTTTCAATCACAATTAGCTCCTCTTTCTGCAACGCAGTTGGGTGCAGTGGCTATTGAAGCAGCCGTAAAAAGAGCTGGCATAAGCAAAGAGGATGTGGAAGAAGTTTATATGGGAAATGTAGTGTCTGCCGGTTTAGGACAAGCACCTGCCAGACAAGCAGCTATTTTTGCCGGTTTGCCTAAGAACGTCTGTTGTACAACCATCAATAAGGTGTGTTCCTCAGGTATGAAATCTGTTATGATTGCCAGCCAGTCTTTAATGTTAGGTCAAGCTGATATTGCTGTTGCCGGTGGCATGGAATCCATGTCAAATGTTCCTTACTATCTGAAACGTGGCCAGACTCCCTATGGAGGTGTTAATTTAACTGATGGCATTGTTCTTGATGGTTTATGGGATGTCTACAATAAATTCCACATGGGCAACTGTGCTGAGAATACTGCAAAGAAAATGGGCATTACTCGACAAGATCAAGATGATTTCGCAATCAGTTCTTATAAGCGATCTGCACAGGCATGGTCTGCGAAGGTATTTGAAGCTGAAATTGCTCCCGTGACTATACAGCAAAAACGTAAATCAGACGTTATTGTTGCAGAAGATGAAGAATACAAACGTGTCAACTTCGATAAATTCGGTAAATTATCAACAGTTTTTCAAAAAGAAAATGGTACCGTAACCGCTGGAAATGCATCTACCCTAAATGATGGTGGTTCTGCTTTAGTTTTGATGACTGCTAATAAAGCAAATCAAATGAATTTGAAACCTCTGGCTCGTATTGTAGCATTCCAGGATGCTGAGACAGATCCCATTGATTTTCCTGTCGCTCCTGCATTAGCTGTACCCAGACTTTTAGAGAAGGCTGGTATCAAAAAGGAAGATGTATCCATGTGGGAAATAAATGAAGCATTCTCATTGGTTGTTGTTGCTAATATGCGTAAAATGGATGTTGATCCCAGCAAAGTAAATGTCCATGGTGGCGCTGTTTCACTAGGTCATCCAATCGGTATGTCCGGTGCTCGATTGATTACGCATTTGTCTCATACTCTAAAGAGTGGTCAATACGGTTGTGCTTCCATTTGCAATGGAGGCGGTGGTGCTTCGTCCATTTTGGTACAAAAGTTTTAAATATTAATATAAAATATGGTAATGACTTTAAAAGTGTGCCTTTCTGCCAGTCTTGCATTTAATATATTTTGCTGGAATTTTTAATTAAATACATACATATGAACATACATAAAAATTTATCTATTTAATAGATTCTATTATAAAATTCTTAAGAATGTTAATCACTGTTGTTTAAAAGTATTTTTATAAACATTTATTTCAATAAATTTAAGCATAATTTTGTTAAAGTTGCTTGTGTTATTCTAGATAAGAAGTTTGTATGTATACTATACATTGTATAGTAGAATGATTTTATAATTTTTTCTGCAGGTGATATACATATGTACATATCGGGTATGTGGTATTGGCGGCCCCGTGAAGCCTCTGAAGTTAATATTAGAACAAATATTTTAAAAAGAAAACTTACGCTCATTAAAATTCTTTATAGCTATTTTAATTAAAAAAAAACAAACAAAATTGTTTTGCAAAGGGAAATACTTTGCTTACTATTATTAAAGCCCAGTTAATTTTTAAAACGTTTCTGCAACATATTTTCTTATAATTTGAATATGCAATTTCATATGTGGTTCCTCACGCCTCTTAACTGACCAACGTTGTATCGCAAGTATGTACATATCTATGAAGGTCTGCTAGACAAACAAGTCTTTTTTTGATCAAACGTTGTATTATATTTGCATATATTACATATAAAAAATATCCCAGCAAACATACATAAGTGTATATCTTTCTGTTTCAATAAATAAATAAATTAATAAAATTTCACTTCCTAATAGTAATGAAATTGATATTTTTCTCTTTGAGAGCAGCGATGCCAATTTAGCGCGTTTCGCTTTTAGAGGGCAATCAAGTTTGCACTTATTTTTAGACTAAAAATCTAAAGAAACAATTTTGAAATTACATATTGTTATTTAGCAAATTGCAGAAAAACATTAAAACAAAACAGAAACTTAACTACCTGTTTTAAAATGCTTGACTTCGTGTTTGTTGTGACATGTACACATGCTACATACATATCTATGTATGTATGCATATTATACATACATAATAGTGACGCACGAATATTCGTATTCGAACTGCGGAATATTCGGTAATTTTTTTAGATATTCGTGGCCAAATTCAGGCGAATACGAATGTTTTTCCAAAAAAATTAAATAAATAAATCCTAAAAAAATTTAAATAAATGGCTAAAAATATTAGTTTATAATAAATAACTAAATGAAAATTATTTCAATTCAATTATTGTACCCAACTTAAAAACAAAACAAACTATTTGTACAATTAACATTAAAAAAGTTAAACTACTTTTCCAGATAATATTTGTCCGAAAATTACTTCTCCATATTAAAATATCATAAAGTATTATTTAATAATACCTATGGCAATAAGGAAAAATAGCTTACGTCTTATTTTAATGATTTCTAGCACTTGCGAGCTTTGTAATAAATTTTCAGAAACTCAGCCCCTGTGGCTGAGTGGTAGCGATGCTAGCCTCTCAGTCCTGAGATCGTGGGTTCGATTCCCACCATAGACCCTGTGTGTTTTCCTCGGACAAGCTTATCGCTTCGCGGGTTGTTTGTTAAAAAAACGGATGCAAGAACTAAACGATTGAATAAGGCCTATTTCCTCAAAATTTAAATTAAAAAAAAATTTACAATTAAATTGGGAAAGTTGACTTTAATTTTTCTTAAAGAAACATCGTTCTATACACTATGAACAATACATTCAATTAAAATATGTATAGCAAAGTATAAGCTAAATTAAGAGATTATAAGTCGAAAAAAGTAAGTATGTATAAGCATTGCACTATAAATTACTGAAAAATCGAAAAAATTATTGAGATTGAAGCTTCTAGGGATGCCATTGACTCACTTATGCACTTGTTCTTTTTGCCACACAAATACTCGTACATAAAAAACTTTCAAGTTTTAGAATTGGGATTGAAACGAAGTTCAACGCATTGGGCTCTCGTAACGACATAATCTTGAAGTTTAAAAAATGGGCGTAGCTACGCCCAATAAAACTTAATATTATGTTTCACATGCTTCTATTTCATAGATTTTTGCGAAATTTGGCACACACCCTGAGCTCAAAAAATGCACAATCTTGCATTAAAAAAAGTGGGCGGGGGCCTATTAAATTTTAATATAATTTCACGTGCTTGTGCTTAACAAATTTTTACGAAATTTGGCACACACCTTGAACTCTTAGGGCCAAATTCACAGTCTTTAGATAACTAACGCCCGTGGTTTAACTAACAATTTTTCTTATAAATTTCATTGGTTAAACCAACTTTATTAGTTAACTAAAGACTGTGAATTTGAGCCTTAAAAACACAAAATCATGCATTTAAAAACTGGGCGGAGGCACGCCCATTAAAATTTAATTTTATATCCCAGAATTTTTTTTCGAAAATGTTCCATTAGATCTTTGCATTGAAGTCGTTTTTTTGGCAGAATTATTTTATTTACTTTGTAGCTTAAATTCGATTCGTTTCGATCATGCGATTTATAGAAAACCTATTTGTCTATTATTAGTTTTGTGAAATCGCGCGATTTGATATGAATCGAATTCCATCACATACCAGTTTACATTTAATTTTTGAGACTATAACGTAAAGTTTTTACTTACTTTATTGTTTTTTTTTCCATTAAACATTTTTATACGAATTTATTTTATGGTTTATTTTTTTAGTTCATACAATACAATAAGTTTGAACAATTTCAATTATCTATATACATAAGTTCTAAGTGACTAAAGTGATTTATAAAGTGTATGATTTGTTTATGGATGTAATAATATGGTGCACATTTTTGGGTGGTAGTTTTAGAAGCTTACGATTACATACATACGTATATTGTGGACAATTGTTTCCTATTTTTAGGGTTTCGTACACCAAAGGAGAAAAGGAAATTTATTGTTTTCGGTACTATGTCCGTCTGTCCGATACAGTAGAGCTGCAAAACTATCGATGGTACTATCGATAGTATCGATAGTTTTATTTTAAGTGGACTATCGATATACTTTTTTCGATAGCGATACTATCGACAAAAACACTCTACTAAAAGAGAAAAAATCAAAGTCAATAAAAACGGAATGATGGCGACTGTGTAATAAAAAATTCAATATTCAAATTTCGCCACCTGGTTTGGTAATGGTTATCATTACATATATATGTAAATGTGAAAACAAATTAATTAGTTTTGATTTGTTTCAACATAAGATGTCAGTTTTTATCTACTAGATGCAAATTGCATAAAAATACAATTATTATGTACCAACGGCTTTGATACATGAACTTGACGGCGGTAAGACCACTACTGGACTGTCTCCGCTCTTTACTTTTAAATAAAAGGTGACGCTAAATAGTTTGCTTCTCCTTTTGTTAAACGAATACTTTTTAGCTAACTGCAATAGCTTAAGTAATGATGAAAGATTTTTTTATTTTATTCCTTTTTAATTTATTTTTTATTGATCCATCTATCTATCTGTTTGCTTTTTCGTTTATTTTTTTATAGAACTGTGTATATATGTTTGTTGAATATGTGTATTAAAAACATTGGAACTAAAAGTTTTTAAAAAATCAACTTTCTTTTTACTTTATGGAATGATTAAAAAATTCAAGATTTTATATTAGAAAAATACACAATTGGTAAGTTTTAGCCCTTATAGACACGGAAACTTTACTTTGCAAAGCCTTAATTCAGCAGGTAGAAAGACAGAAAGACATAGTATTTATCGCTCTGTCTTTCACACAGCTGAATTAAGACTTTGCAAAGTAAACTTTCCGCGTGTAAAAGGGGTGCTTCTAGGAATAAAAAACTATCGATAGTATCGATGGCATCAAAAAATACTATCGAAACTATCGAATGGAGCCACCATCGATAGTTTTGCAGCTCTACGTCACAGTCTATTTTCTCACAGTCGCCGTAAGAGCTACGGACCTGAAATTTTCACAAAATATGTAAAACCTTACCGAAAAAAATGTATGACATTTAAAAACTAAAGGGTGTTCTAAAGCGAGCAACGAAAAATGTTGAAATCCTAATGTAATATACAGACAATTATATGCACACATTTGCAATTTTCAATAGCAGTGTATTTTTATGCAGACTACAACAATTAGCACTGAAATTAGAAAAAAAAATCAAAATTAAAGGATAATTCTATTAGTTAATTTTATTTTGACTTTTTGACAACTTGTTGTTTTATCTTGGAAACCGTAATAGGCAAACTCTTGAAATTTTCAAAAATGCTAAACCTAAAAAATAAAAAAAATGCCAAAACGAAAAACTCGCTGAAATCCGAAAAAACAAGACGCCAGTACGAAAAAAAGCCTTTGAACTAAAAAGGTCTCTAAAACTATAAACTAAATCGCCAAAAAACGAAAAAATTAGATAAGAATGAAAAAAACGCCAAAACCGAAAAAATCTCATGCACATGCAGGTTTTTTCCTTTAACCCTGATAATGGCAAGAACGAAATATCTTTACAAAATAATGAATTTGTGTAAAAATGGCATCAAATTGTTAGTGCATATTTTTGAATTTTTTGGTCATTAATACATATTTTTGCATTTTTTGATCATAAATGCATATTTTTGCATAATTTGGTCATAAAAGCATATTTATGTCTCATATATTGGTTTTGTGTCATATTTTCTCAAAAATTTAAATTCCAAAAAATTTATTGTTGCAATCTTGTAGAATTTTAGAACGATTGTACAAGCACACACACCTACCAAATTTAATGGAAATTGTCGTTTTAATAATTTCAAGAGGAAATTGTCTGCTGCTAAAGCTGAAAGTAGTGAAACAGTTCTGCTGGAACTTACTATTGCTTTTAAAAATGATAACGAATTCAATAAACAAATCTAATAGCTGCTAGTATTCAATTCAATGTAACGGTTGTGTTAAATAAGTATGTATATAACATTATAGAAAAATAATCATTTAAATTTAAGCCGATTACATCCACAGACGTTACAAGGCCCTTTCTCAATGCACAAATGCTTTCTAAAAACAAATTGTTTGAACTTCACATTCAAATATATAAAAAATATACAATTTTCTTTTTCTATTTAAGTATCGCTCCTATACTGCAATATAAATATATCTCGAAAAATGCGTGTTTGGATTATATCATATTTAATCTTGTGTAAAAATTTAATTTACACACACCTCTTGAGAAAAGAATATATTTTATATATTTATTTAGTTGTTTGAAAGTTGAAAATCTTTCTTTTGAATAAAAAATGTTTAAGACATGCGCATATTTTATTGTTTTAAGTGCATATTTTGCGTTTTTGAGGTCATATTTTAGGCGCCTTTTTTAAATGCATGAAGTCCTCGTGCCCGCTCATAAACAAAAAAAAAAAAAAATAACGCCAAACATAAATAATCGCTAAAAACCGAAAAAATACTGGCTACTTAAAATAAAAAAAAATTTCTACATCGGGTAAGATATTCGATTATATAGGCTAAGGTTTGTATAGTATTACATAGTATGTAATATCCGTACGGAACCCTTCGTGTCCAAGTCAAAGTCGCACTTTACTGAGTTTATTTAATATTAAAATATATACGTGCATATGTTACTTCTTTGTGATAATAGCTCAACCAGAAATATCAAAAAAGATATGATATATAATATTGATACAATAAAAAAGAATCCAATGAGTTGGTTAAGATCAACCATCAGGGTAGTTTCGTAAGAAAGTGGTGGGCCCTTCTGTTTGGAGATCTGATAATCGAAATAAGTCCATTCCCTCCATTTGCTTTGGAGACCAGCTTGCTGGAATCTCAAAATGTAAGTGTTAAAACTATCCACCAAATAGGAATGTTTTGTCAAATAAAAGCCGATTTGTTGATCATTTACATTGATGGGTAATACCTGTAAAACATCATCCACCGGCAGTATTTCAATATCATAATAAAAAGCAAAATCTGATATAGATATGGCAGCATAATTGAAATCTCGATAGAGTTCTAGATAATACAATGGCTCCATTTCATTTGCAGTATATAAAGAAACGATGGGTAATGTTTTGTCTTGAATTTGTGGAACATTTCCAATAAAATGCACTGACATTTCAGTGCAGACAGCCACATAACCTTCGGCCACAAGACCTTCTATTGCAGTGGGCGGAAATTTGTACAAGTGTGTGCGAAAGAGATAAAATAACAACGACTGATAGACGGAACGTAAAAAGAATGAACTCAAAAGTACTGTCATAAAAAATATTCTTTTTGATGAAAATCGTGGCAAGTTTTTAACCGACATTCCTAAAAATATTTCAATTATCACGAAGTTACTATGCTGGCGCTTGTTAAGTATAATGATTAAACCGTAAAATAAAACGATTAAAATCCACGTAATAGTATCGAATGGGAATGTAAATATACTCAAGGACTTGTATTTATTTTGTTTACGCAGAATTACTGCTACCAAGGACAAATAGTAGGTGACATAACTGGGTGTAGCCACCGTATCCCTTACGGCTGTACGTCGAAAGTAGCCCACGGTTATGTTGGTTTCAAGATTTTTCAACTGAAAAGAATAAAAAAGAAGGAGTAAACTTATTTTTAGTAAATCTTGCGTACTTCGCAAAAACTACAGTAATTAAAAAAAGTTTTTTTTTTTAATAAAAAAAAAAATAATAAAAAATACCGACGCAAATTTCCCACTCTACATAACCTGTGTTTTGAATTGTATGATATATAGCTGGGCTGGGCATGTAAATTGGATATCTCAAAGATATGCCATCAAAAGAATTACACATATACATCTCTTTTTTTTATTCAACAATTTTTTGAATTAATAATACAGAATAGTGTAAAAATTCCATAACAATTGCTTGTACGTACGTAAGCTTCCCTCTGGAGAGAAGAAACTATTTTACTGCCAGTTTATAAAAGACAAGTAAAAATTCTCGTCTGACTATTTATATTAAAAACAAAAATAAAGCCCTCAAACTTGTTTTTCTTTTCAATATAAATAGACAGACGAGAATTTTTACTTGGCATGTTTTTCATTTAGTTTTAGCATAAAAGCATTGACATATTTAAACAAATTTTCTGAGGGGCGGGCTTAGGGAATGGTTCATTACTACTGGTGACTTTCATGAGTAATATTAAAATATATAGTTGCATGCAATTTGTATTAATCTTGGAGGGGGGGGGGGGGCAAAAGCAATTCTTTTGTAGGGGCGGCTCCTCCCCCTGTACATGCTTTTTACGCCTATGTATAAAAATTGGAAACTTTAAACTAAATTTCGGTAAATACGTGAATGATTGAAATTACCTAAAGGTAAACTAATAGAACTATAAAGTCTTTTTTATTTGGACTTCAAAAAAATGGCAACAGATGATAGCTACAACACCATCACAGTTCTCTAAAACAATCTTCCGAACTTGGAATATTTCACCTGCAAATAATTGAAAAAAACCAATTTTTCTAGCATATCTAAAACGAAATATTTACTGTACGAGGAAGAAATCGAAAAACGATTTGAAATAAAGATTGTGTATAGTAAAGGTCTTCATAATAAAAATGTATATTTTTTAAAAACTAAAATAGTTTAAGATAATGTCGAAGGTGATTGTTTTATTAATATTAGTGACGTGTTAGAGGACGTGAGCGTGAGTGATACAAAATTTTTCTGCGTCAGGTTAAGTGATAAAAATTTAAAAAATTATTTAAAAAATCATTTTAATCGGTCCTGCTGTAATTAACTATGGCCACAAAATTAGAAAAACTTCCTATAGTGGAATGATTGGAAAACGACTAGACCTTACCAGTCTTCTCATGGAGGCTGAAGGATAAAATATGGAAAGAAATTCACTTTAATTTTACTCTACTTATTTTAATTATAAAAATAACTGGCTTCAAACTTACTTTAAATATTTTTATTAATTCATGAATTTCCTTCATAAAGATGAGGAGGAAAATTAAAATAGACTTTTAGCTGTGCAAAATATTGGTACTTTTCTGCGCCGCTAGGCAATGCATCAGCACCCATGTTTATTTACTTGGGCAAAGATTGTTTGTTACCATCAGCTATTTAACATGCATTTTTAAGGAAATGGAATATGAGAAACTGTTATATTGTACGAGTATATAAAATTATTGATTTACCTTTGGTAAATGCATTTAGAATTATGTGTAACTTCTTATGTTCAGTTTTTCCATTTTTCCATTTTCTTTTCAGTGCACAGTGGCGCAGAAAAATTCCGATATTTCTTTCAACTAAAATTCTTGTTTAATTTTTTTTCTCTTCTTTTGAAAATCACATTAATTAATAAAAATATTTCACATCTATAATAACTGAAAATACTGAATTTAAGCTGGATTAAGAAATTGTTCCTGATTAAAATGTTTTATATTTAAACTAGCTCAACCCGGCAAACGTTGTGTTAGGCCGGGTTTCCATCTGTGTGCCATGTGCCATACAAGCGTAAAAAAGCGTAACCACTAATTACTAATGAAAAACAGTTTGATTCAGACACGTATTTATTAAGTTAAACAGTTTCATACATAACTAATAGACAATTTTATAGAATCTAATATGATTTGAAACATTTTAAATCAGTAATTACATGTCTGAATCAAACAGTTTTTGATTAGAAATTAGTGGTTACGTTTTTTTGGGCACATGGCACACAAGAAATGCCAAATGTAAACTCAGCCTTACTCTCTATTATTTTTTAACTTAAAATTACACCACTGTGTGGGTCACATGTTGGGCCAAAAACAGTACAAAAACCTACCGAATATTGACCCGAACCTGTGTTGAAAATTTCAACTCCACAGCTCTTATAGTTCCAGAGATCAAGCGTTACGAACAAACACACACTACGACTTTGTTTATGTAGATATTGCACTATGTAATAAATAACAAAAATTAAAAATTTTAAAAACTCCCGATTTTTTCAAAAAAGATGTTATATATTCTAAACGGCTGGACCGATTTTCTTTAAACATAGCTAAGAACACTCTCGATCAAGTCACCTTTCAAACATAAAAAATTAAAAATCGGTTCAGCCGTTTGGTCTGTACGAGTACTTGTATAGACACAGATACACAGACACAGATACACAGACACACACTACAAACTTATAACACCCCTTTTTTGGTCTCTAGCATATGTGATCATAATATATTCCATTGAAGTTTCAAGTTGACTTCAACTATTTTATTGATGTGTAAAATGCAAAATAAATAAACCAACAAACACAGTTATTGTTATTGCATTGTTGTACTTGTAGTTCTTGTTGAGTTCTAATCTACTGAAGAGTATCTTAAGCAGAACCGAAATGCATATAAGAGGCGCCTTAACCACCAAAACAAACATAAAATTCTTAAGCATTAAACACTGAATTTCAAATATACATCCATATACATATAGTTTTATATTTATAAAAAAATCTTCAACGTATTTAAATTAAAAATCACTTAAACGAACTATTTTGAGCGTAACGATATTAATTAGCCTTTATAAAATTGAAGAAACAAATTTTTCCAATTGAACATGCCCATCTCTATACCATTCAAACAAAAGTCCAAAGGATTATGTCTCGTAAAAGTATTAAAACTTGCTTACCATTTGCATCGGAACAGTTTCAGGAGTTTGATTTCGGTTATATGTATTGATTGAAATCACATCTGTATCGAGTGTAAAATTCATAGCGCGGCTTATGGCGCCCATAATGAATATTTCAAAACCAGACACTTGGCCATTTGGCAAAAAGTTATGCGTTCTATTCATTACAAACGGTGGCACTATCCACGTAGTTAATTTTAGAGTACATCCATGTAAATTTTTTAATTTATCTGGAAACATTATTTCATTTACAAAATGTTCACCTTCAAACTTATTAATTATTTCTGGCTGCGTTTGAAAACATTGTTGATCTTTGAAAGGAAAGTAAGTGTAAATTAATACTTCGCCTTTATTATTCTGTATCATAACATTGCAGTGTATCCAAAAGTTATCGAAACAATAATTGAAGATTTTTTTCATTTCGATGGGTACCAGATTATCAGTAGTTTGCAGGAAAATAAAATAATATTCCAAACTATCAGAATTTCGATTGTAATCTGCCACAGAAGTCTTCTTAAGATTCGCAAATGAATCTATCATTATGAGGTTGCAATAACGTTTTCCTGGCAAATCAATTGTTTTGCTTTTATTGTCTATGACTATCAACTGAATCACCATGAAACTGTAAGTGACGAATAATTTGCCCATTATATCGTGTAGCCAAAATTGAACAGGTCCTTTATCGGATGATATGGTGATAAAAAATGCATTGGTAATGTTGCAAAACACATGTTGCATAACATATGTTAAAGCGTTTGCAACTATCTGATTTACTTCCATTGGCTGCATTATAGTATCGACGCGTTGCAGATATGCGTTTTCAAATATCGATATGTTCATGTTGAAACTGTTAATAATATAATTTCTTTTCTTTCGCAGACTTAAATAGCAAAAATATCTATAAGCGTATGTAATTGATATGAATAATTATTTATTTACACGGTAATTAGCTGGGGATTGTTTCAATATTTCAAGCAGAGAACATAAACATATCGTTTATTTCAAATACTTAATCGTTTAATTTATTTATTTAGTAAAAAAATAAATTGTGACTAAAATTAATCAATTTAGTTCTGTACTCTTGAATACAGTTGGATAAAGTAAGTTTGTCATTCCTTTAAATATTTATTTGAATCCTTGAATAAAAAAAAACAAGATTGCGCACTCAGCCGTACAAAAATTTATACTGCTTACTCATGTGTTAGACTGGCAGTTTTTCTTGAAGCAAGCCTGAGTTTATGGGAGAGAGAGAGAAAAGAAGAAAGAAGAGGGGTACTGACTTGCTTGTACGGAAAAGTTACTTCAATTCTCATTCGCAATAGGAGAATTGAACAAGAAACCGTCTGAGTGTAAACAAACGAGCAGTTTTTTTTTAAAGATAACTGCTTCAAGAAAATCTGCCAGAAAATCAAGCAATCTTGTTTCCTTAATTCATGCGTATATACATTACGGATATAACTTTTTACAATTTTTTAAAATATCAAAATTGGCTTAGCACATTCCGAGAGAGCATAAGAAACTATAAGGGAACGTACATATATTTATTTTTTCGCTAAGGTCAAAAAAGTTCACCGCCATGGAGTTTTGAAAATTTTTAATTTTTAATCAGAAATAATTTTTAGTCAGGCTTAAGTTCAGTAGTTTCAATTCTTTTATTGAATGAAATATTTTTATTAATTAATGTGAGTTTCTAAAGAAGAGAAGAAAAATTAAATTAGACTTTTTAAGCTGGGGGAAATACCGATATTTTTCTGTGCAGCAACGCACTTCATCAGCACCCTAGTCTATCTACTTGGGTAGAGATTGTTATTAACATCAGCTATTTAACGTAAATTCTAATGAAACGGAATGTGAGAAATGATTGTTGTGTACAATTATTGATTTACCTTTGGTAAATACATATGTAAGTACCACTATTTATTTCCCCTGTTTTTCCATATTTTCATTTTTCTATTTAGGTTAGCACGAAGTTATATTACTCTACCCACGTATGTTTAACTATTCTTGCTTATCTTTTACGATCATCACATTAATTATTTTTTACTTATTCGATGTACCGTCGGTACATGCATGTAAGTATTATAGTAGTGGATATTATGTTACTTTGTTTTTGCTTTCTACAGTTGATTTTTGGTTAAGAAAAAGTAATAATATGTTTATTTAAAACAAACAAAAAAAAAAAAAAAAAAATAAAAATAAAAAAAAACACCGTATAAAATTAAGAATATTCGATATTGCATTAAGAAGGGTCGTAATAATTTTAGATTATGTAAAATAATATTTTTGTTAGTTCAAGCCCGTGACTAAAAGTAGTTGTAATTCAGAATATCAAAAAACAGTTAAGTTGTTTTAAAGTTAAGTTGTGTCAGTTTCCATTCAACTTAGTTGAGTTGTAAACCGTAATAGGGGCATACAATTTCAACCCTGAAATTTTTTTATGCAATTTTATAACCTTTTTTGATCTGGGATCGAATCGTCACATACGTGAACATACAACTCGTTACATAAAGACGTAAACGTGCTGAAATCCTATTCAACTTATACGATTGACGTATAATTTGTTTTCGCACGATCACGGATGTGACGATTTGTCTCCTATTGACATATAAAAAAATTTAATTCAACTAACATAACGAAAAATGGAACAATGCTGTGTTTTAACATGCTTAAATTTTTTGCTTTTTCTTGCTCTAAGTCTGAATGGGAGAGAGAAGAAAGCTGAAAGAAGGACTCACACGAAATTGCCCGTTATTTAAAAAGTAAACATTAGGGAAATGGATCAAACAGATTGAATTTTTTTTTGAAACGTTGTTCAAAGCCGGCGTCAAACAGGATCGCAAAATATGTATTTGCAATGTTCTCTGTACCGCCTTCGAATAGCACTGGAGATAATACTGATATATAAGTATTTTAAGCATTTTAGTGCTTATTTATTAATGCCCCAATTCTGTTCGACGATTGTATCGTCTTGTATATGGACGAAAAAAAGCAGCAGTTGTGATTCTTTAAAACAATTATTATTTATTGTCTATGCTAGAAGGTTCGTCTATTTGCTTTATGATTTTGTTCCAAACATTATGTCCAAAACATAATTTTTCATATATATTTCAAACTATTGTGTAATACATTATAGTGATTTACACTGTCTCGAAATCTAGTACTTACGAGATTTCGAGCTAAATCTTGCTTCTTTCTACTAGATTTCCCATACAAAACAAAGTCTATTTTGTTAGTAGGTTAGGTTAGGTTAGCAGGCTGCTGGTAAGAAAAAGTAGAAAGACAGAATCCAGCTCACTTGGGTCCAATATGCTGATCCCTTTGTGCTGCCTGTAAGTTGAAAGAAGAAAGAGAGAGAACAAGAGGAGGGTGAGAAGTAGAAAAATGAGAAATGTGAGTGGGTCAAGAAATTTGGCTGTTGGGGGGGGGGGGGGGGGTGGGGTCAGCGATTATACCAACCACTATTCCTAATATAGAGGCTTGTTTATTATTTTGTTAGTAGATTTGTAGAAAATCTAATCAGAATCTAATATATTTATTTATTTTTTACTACCCTGTATAACATATTTATAAAAAAGATGAGTGAATTAGCTACAGTCTGCTTAAAAAGGTGTGTGAATTGGCAAACATTGCAGGTGCTTGGTTATTGTTTTGGAAAATTTTCAGTTAAATAGTTTTGTTTTCGATAAAAAATCTTGATATATGTCAAAAAAACATAATGTAAATGGCATAGATTTTCATGAAGATTTTAATTAAAATCTGCTAGATTTTGTGCAGATGTAAATGCCCTATTAATTTAATTTTTATGTATTAAAAACATGGCATTAATATTTTTGTTTTTAATTATCAAAGACAATTACCATTTTAAAAGAAAATAGTGTAGAGAATTCAAACACAAAAACTCAAAAGTTTTTTCAAACAAAAACGTCCTAAATCTTCTTACTGAATTAGGGTATATATGTAGTTTCAATAAAATATTTATTTTATTTTATTTTATTTTATTTTATTTTATTTTATTTTATTTTATTTTATTTTATTTTATTTTATTCTAGTACTTTCATTTAAAATCGATTTAATGAATTTTATTCAGTTGCTGACAACAAAATCTTGCACCACTAACGACACTACCAAGATCATATACTGACCACGTTTCTTATTCTAAGCAGTTTTGGTGGAAAATTCATTTTTTGATTCAATGATAAAGAATTAATCCTCATATCGGTCTTCATATTGTCTAAAACTTTCATAAAAATATCTTGATTACTCAACTCTTGAGAGAAAAACAAAATTTTCTTTTTCCATTAAGTTGTGTGTAAATTGGAAACTTCAAACTTGTTTCCCGGTTCCCCTCTTCATGAATTATCAAAACCAAATTAGCTTTTCCTTGTTATTAAAACTTAATGACCTCAAGTCTGAATTTTAATATAAACATACATATGTACATACATAAGTTCTTAAATAAACAATAAAAAACTATAAAGAGATATGTATGTATGTATTTATATGATATGTCTATTTTTGGCGGTTATTAATTAAGTATATAAACCTCTGCAATGGAAAATTAATAACTCTCAATAGTTTGCATTTTTTAGAAGTTGACATTTTGTAAATAAAGCACTGACGTGTGTCAATTTGTCATAACTTGTTTGTATGTACATATGTATATATGTACAGTGAAGTTCGGTTATAATGAACGCCGGCCATAATGAATTATTGCGTATAACGAAAAACTTCTTTATTAATATTTCGTCTAAAAAATTTTTGCTAGAAAAGAACAGTAAGACCTACGGACCTGAACATTTAACAGAACATGTAAAAATTTGGCCGCTACAACAACAAATATATGACAGTTAAAAATTATATGTAATATGCCTACAATTATATATAGGCAATTGAAATTTTTTAAAGTTAGTGTATTTTTTGCATATCATACCAATTAACACTGAAATTTAAAAAATCAAATGTATAGGGTATTCTATAAGTTGATGTAATTTTGAGTATGCATTTTTGACAAGAGCAAAACTTTTGAAATTTTCAAAAACGCTAAAACTTAAAAATTGCTAAAATTAAAAATAGTCAAAACGAAAGAAATCGTCAAAAACCAAAAAAAAATCGGCAAACCAAAAAAAAGCTCCAAAGTCGCCAAAGAACTAAAAAAATTGTCAAAAACCTAAAAAAATCATTAAAAACAAAACAAAATCCTTAAAACGAAAAAGTATGAAAAACAAGAAAAAGCGGCATAACTAAAAAATCGCTAAAGTTCGTATAGTGTTACATATTGTCGCTGTTTTAACTAACTGACCTAACTAACATTTTAAAAATTTAACCGGAAAGCAGTTTTTATGGTTGTTTTATACATTCATTCTTATGGCTGCGTTAGAAATCTTTTTACTTATATAGGCACAAAAGTAATGCTTACAGTCGTGAAAATTGTAGACAATGTGTATTATGACTTATAAAGTCTAGCAGAAGACTTAACTCATTAAAAAAAAAAAAAAAAAAAAAAAATGTCAGTTAGGTCGGTTAGTTAAAACATCGACGATATGTAGTGTTCGGCAGGATTGTCACATTTTTTCTGACCTTATTCGCCAAATTGATTTTAAAAATCGCCAGAAGTTGCCAAACTCAAGTTGATGTACTTTATCTTAATATATATTTGATAATAAATTTGCCATATAGCCAAATCAAACATTTAAATTATGAACAAGTCGAAAAATTGCCACGTTTGCGAGAAATCCCATATCTGTCAACTCTGGTGTTAGTGTGCCAGTCAAAGTCGCAATTGACTGAATTTATTTAAGTCATGTGAATAAAATTTTTTGCTTTACAGGAGCATAAAAAATTTCGAATTTTTGCTTGGAGGTCATTTCCTTACCTCAGAAAACAAAAATTTATACATATGTATATTAAAAAAAAATATTAATTCGACTTCATATACATACAGATGTACATGTTACATACATATCGTTATCTTAAATGAAAATAGACGTAACTACAAAAGGGCAGTTCTACTATTTTCTATTAAAAATTAGATACACTTGCAGTTACTTACGTCCGATTGAATATATTTCATAAAGCCTCTATTTTTGATCGTAGGTGTATTGAATTTTGCGCGAACATGAAATTTGATAAAACAACTTATAATCAGTCGTTAAGCAGTTTTTCGACTCGCTCCCACTGTATACTCTTGCGGTTCTTTTATGAAATTTCGTCGCAAAAAAATTTTTACGAACACTGTTATTAACATCATAGACATATGGTCCAAGTCACACCGTTCATTTTTGTGCAACCATATTCTGCAAATTTACTTTGTGACAAATAAATAAATAAAATAATCAATAAAAAAATGATTTTGGATTTTTGTATATTACGACCTTTTGTATTTAAGGTGACGATAAAAACATATATATATATATATGCACTTCATGCCTTATAACAATTTTTATTTATTTACATTTATTTTTACGAATTTCCAAAATAACACAAATTAATAATGTAGTTTAATGTGTTTATGTTTTGTTACTTTTTTTTTACTTAATTGTAGATTTTTGATTTACTCTTTAAGAATCATAATTACGAGTATAACTTGACGACAGTTCAAGAACGTGTAAAAAGTTTTTTTAATATTACAATACAATTACTTTAACCTAAAGTGAGTTATAAGTTAAGACAAGTTTATTCCACCTGGTAGGTTAAATTAAATTTGTAATAATGAAGAACTTTTTATATGTATGTCCGACAAAATCCTATCTTTAACTAACGCCAAGCTTGTGATTGATGACTTTCCGTCATCCCAGGTCAAAGTTGGTTGATAAGTATGTCGAAACCTGTATTTGATGTGGGATGGCAAAATATCATTCCAAATTTTTGCCTGTCTTACATTTAAAAAAGTTTTTGTAATAATATAAACTTTTTTGACATTAATTCAAGTATGAATACTATAATCGATGTTAAAAATAAAAGAATAACCAAGAACAAAAATCCGACCAATTGATTTAAATTAACAATTAACTCGTTACCGTATTCAGTGGATCCCACAATTTTAACGACTTGGTAATCGTAAATAGTCCATTCTCTCCATTTATTAAGGAGTCCTCCTTGATGTAAACGCAGGATGTACTGACTCAGACGATCGCTGTAGAATGAATGTTTAGGTAAATAGAAACATATTTGCTGATCCTTGACATTCATGGGTAAGACCTGAAGTGCATCACCATCTGCCAGCTGCTCGCTTACATAGCGAATAGCGTATTCGACAATGGACATGGCTACCACGCTCTCATTCCGATATAATTCCATATAACGTAATGGACTCATTTCACTTGTATTATTTATTACTGTCAATGGCAGAGTGTTGTCCTTAATTTGTGGTACATAAAGAAGAAAACGTAAGGTCAGTTCAGTTGCTACAGCTCTATAACCGAGTTCTACGAGTGCATCAAAAGTCAGCGGCGGAGCTTGGTAAAAGTTTGTACGAAACATGTAGAAAAGTAGCGATTGATAAACGGAACGTAAAATAAAAGAACTCATAATTGCAGTCATAATATGTATTCTGGTCGATGACCATTTGGGCAATTTAGTAACTGGTATTCCAATAACAACCGTATATATTCCGAAAAAACTTCCTTTGCTTTCCATATTTTTTAAAACGTTTAACATGCCGATTAAAAAATAAGAGATGAATGTCATGATCCATGTGGCAGTATCAAATGGAAATGTCCATATACCCATAGATTCGTGATGGGCTTCCTTGCGCAATATTATGGCCACCAACGGTATATAGTAAGTTGTGTAAGTGGGTGTGGCAATTTTATCTCTGTCGGCAGTTCGTCGAAAATAGCCCATAGTAAAGTTGGTGTCATAATTTGTTAACTGTGTGAAAGCAAATGTTTAGGTTTTCTTTTTTTTTGTGTGCTAAATTTACATGCACTTACCCTGGTTAAGGGAACCGTTTCTGGAGATTTCTGTTGATCATAAGTTTCTACTGTTAGCCATTCAACATTTAGGGTGAAGTTCATTTTCTGACTAACCGCAATCATTGTAAATATTTCAAACCCCGCTACAGGCACAGTGGGCATTCTTTTATTTGTAGAATTTATAACAAATGGTGATGTTTCATTCCAAGTACTTAATTTTAGAGGACACCCTTGGAGGTTACTTAGTTTATCTGGAAACATTATGTTATTTTCAAATTGATTTTCCACATAACGATTAACCAGTTCCGGTTCAGTTTTAAAGCAATTATTCTCCTTAAAGGGAAAGTAAGTGTAAACTAATATTTCTCCTTTTGAATTCTGTGCCATAATATTGCAATCTATCCAATAGTTGTCATAACAATATTTAAAAATTTTGTCCGTTTCACTCTTAAACCGCCAGTCTTGTGTTTGCAGAAATATAAAATAGTATTCCACACTATCCAACTTTCTATTATATTCAGCTATATTTGTTCTTTTTAGACTTTCAAACGAGTCCACCATTATCATATTACAATAACGTTTGCCTGGCACGTCCACATAAGCATTTCTAGAGTCTAAAATTACCAGTTGCACAGCGATTAAACCCCAAGTTTTAAACACTTTTCCCATTAAATCGTGCAACCAAAATCCTGTAGCTCCACCAGAGGTTGACAATGTAAAGAAAAATGACTGGGAGAGATTGGCAAATACATTTTGTACAACAAACCTTAGCGCATTCGCTACTCGCAAATTAATATCTTCCGATTGCATGATTGTGTTCACGCGACTAAGGTATGCGTTTTCAAATACCGACACGTTCATTCTAATATGTGAATAGTTTCTGAAATAGTTCTTACAAAATTATTGCCATTTATATGATTATGTAGTTCAAAAGTTAAAATTACTAATCAAATCACAAGTTGCAAATGCTTATGCTTACTTACTTTCTTAGTTGCAGTGCTTAAATTATTATTTTCTAAATTTCTAATTTAGTCATTGTGGCTGAAAAATTAGCTGTGCCATAGGAAACGTACTAAATTTACCTTTAGGTACAAGTGTTAACTTTTATTTATTGATTAAAATATTTAATACTCGTCAAGTGTTAAGGTTATTTATTCCTTTAATTAAAAAAAAGGAAAATATGTCAGTTTAAATAAAGAAGTGGGAAAAATATAATGCATTCATTTGTGCTATGAGTCTTTAAAGTAAATTTACATAAGTTTGATAATGCGAGTTATCAAATATCAAAATGTCATGTCCATGTCGTAATTGTCTCGTTTGAAATTTCTACAATAATATTCTTGTGAGCCAATGTACGAGTAAGTACATGTACATATGTATGTACATTTAGCTTGTTCATGGATTTACGTATATGTATGTATGTAAATATTATAATACTTGATATATTGCGTTTATTAACTTACGCGAGAAAAGGTTAGTGACCATTGCACAGTGGTTGCCAAGTGTATATATCTTCTGAACTAGTGGTTCATATACAAAATGAGGTGTACAAATAAATAAATTTAATAAATTTGACAACATAAATATTAAATATCGTTTAATTTTGTAATTAAGTGCATTTTAAAGTTTTTATAAAATTTTACTCATATGTAAAAAATAAAATTAATTGTGGCACTAAGGGTTATTTTCTTTCTAATTAGTTAAACTTAGTTTAACCAAAGAATATAGATTGTATAGAATGTGCATCTGAGCTAAAAAATTAAACATTTTTTGTTTACGTTTTAGATGCGGGGGGAAAGTATAAAGCGCAAGCAAACACACACTGAGAGCATTATATTCTTTGCTCTTATCACCAGCGTTGCCGTTGTGCGACTTAAGTCGCATTTTGCTACTTTTTCAACAGCAAAACATGCGTCCAATTGCAAAAAAAAACTATGTAAAAATATCCGAGTTTTACCACAAAAAATACCGATTTTCGGAGGAAGGTTGCTGTTGCTGAAATGAAGCTTGTTTTAAGGATGATAAGTTTCCAAATTCTGCAGTTGCAAAGTCAGTGAATTACACCTTATTTCTTCATCTTTATAAAATATAATTTACAAAAAAACATAAAGTATAAACATAAATTAGAGTTACTAAGCAATTATCAAATAGACTTAAAGTAGAAACTTGTCAAAAACTAAATTTCAAGTGAATAACTTATTAAGAAATACAGGAAGTTCAGTTAAAAAAAATATGTATTTAAGAACTATGCATAATGCCTTGAAAGAATAGTATAACTATATTATCCTCTTCAGAATCGAATTTTAAAATTTTCTACAAAACTTTAAATGGTTTTTCCTCTAAGTGAATTTTTTTAGTCATGCTGGTTTTTAAGTAAATAAGTGAGATGAACCATGTCCAATATATGTATTTATGTTTTTACAGTCTCGAATTTTTTTTATAAATCTTATGTAATTGGGTAAATGACGGCACTCGATATGGATCGAAATATGCATTTAATTTTGATTGGAATTTCATTCGATATGAAATGCCGCAACTTGACCACTCTTTTTTTAGATTTCATGATTTTTTTTATATATAGTAGCTATCTATAATAGGTTTATACTCGTCTTATTTGCAATTAAAAACTGTATTTGTAAATACTCTACTAGTCGATATTATATAAATATGTTCGTAGTTAATTAATTAATTATTTGAATTATTTTTACTTTTTTCATTTATAAATGAAAACTATAATAATAACAAAAATTAAAAGTTTTAAAAACCCCCGAATATTTCTGGAAAAGACGTGATATCTTCTAAGCGGCTGTACCGGATTTATTAAAACATACACAGAGAAAACAATTCGTTGTGGCAACCGAATTTGTTGCCAATTGAGTTTTGGCGGTTGCAGGAACTATCATAGAATTCTGCTATAGCGACTGAAATTTTCTTGTGGTACCACTATATTTTAATTATAACCCTCAACCCAATAGTTGCAGCAACAGAAAAAATTGGTTGACAGTATGGAATTTGAAATAAATGTTATTCTTGCTACCGAAAATTTGGTTAATATAATTAAAACAATATCATAATTGGTACTTGTAAAAGAAAAATTGGCCTTCTTTGCTGAAATAAAAATAAACAATAAACGCAAATAAAAATACACAATATAAGAAATTTATTATTTGACATATTGTCATAACCTTATTTTAATTGAAATTTATTTCCTAATGGTGAAGCATGTCTATATACATTTCTTCAACCACACATTTTGAAAAGCCACAAACCTGTTATCTTATGCACAGACTTTCAAAAACTATTTGAGAATTCGCATATCATAATATCTTTGAAAGTCACAAAAGTTATTTTTTTAATTTGCTGCTATAAACTATGATAGTAAACTCAACCTCTAGTTAGTTGTACCAACTGATTGAAAGTTTTTATTTTAATTTTAATATAGAATGACAATTTTTTAGTTGCGAATACCAAAAGTTGGTAGTAAAATCCAATTTGTAATATTTTATTCGGTTGGGTTAACCAATCAGTTAATTAGTCATGACAAAAGCATACGCTCGGTTGATGCAATCAATTAAAGTATTGTCACAATCATATTTTTGTTACAATTATGCCCTTATGGCAGTGAACATGGATTGTTTTTTGGATTAACAGAAAATTGATAGCGTAAACTGAAATATAGTTAATGCAAATGATATTTTATTGGACTAAACGTTTTCCAACCAATCTTTTTTCTGGGTGTAGCCAAGAACCTTGTCGATCAAGTCACCTTTCAAACAGAAAAAACTAAATCAAAATCGGTCCAGCAGTTTGGTCTGTACGAGTACTTGTACAGACACACAGATACACAGACACACAATACAAACTTATAACACCCCTTTTTCAGTCGGAGGTTAAAAAGAAAATGAATTAACTTCAGTTTTTCCATCTATATTTTACTTTACTTTTCTGGATGCTGATCATTTATATACATACATGTATACTTTAAGGCCCCAATTTTGGCTTCCAAATTTACTTCATTTGAACCTATTTTAACTTATAAACATTTTATAAATACTAACTTATAAAAAGTTTTATTAAGATTAAAGATGAAATTGAGTTAAAATACATATTTTTTAATTGTGATACTCCGAGAAATAATTTGCATTTGGAATCAAGGATTTGGGTGTCAGATTTTTTGCAATATTTTTACCATTTATTGGCTTTTCTATCGACCAAAACAATAAAATGATCGACATCATCGGGCCGAATGTCGCCAACTAGACGAAAAGCTCTTTTTCTAATACCTCATATGCTAAACTGTGTATATGATTGCCCTACGGCATACATTCTGTTAAAATGATACAAAGGGATAAATTGAAAAAAGGTTCATAAAAAGTTTCATTGGCACGAAAAGGGGTCAAAAGTGATACTTTAATGTCACAACGGCAACGCTGCTCTCAGCAATGCGAGCGTAGCATACACTGCAGAAAGAAATGAGAGTGTGTACGCTGGACGGGTAGTACTGGAAATACCCGTCATAGAAAATTTTAGCTTGTATGAGATGCGCATTCTATATGATTTATATTCTTTGGTATAACATACGTTTGAGTTAACCAAGAAACAAATTTAAACGGGGTTTAACCGCCCATGCTGTTTTTCAGTGATGCATTAGCAGTTGTCAATTTGGCATTCATGAAAATATTTTATGTAAATAGGGTATCACTTAAAAAGCGATGTGACAACTCTTTAAATTTATTTTAAAAAAAACTTCAATAACTGCATTCTGAATTTTTAGAAAAAATAAATGAATAATGTGGACTTAAAAAATAGTGACGCTCTAAAAATAAAACCAAAAAAGATCATAAAATTTTAAATCCAACCAAATAGACTTTCTTTCTAATTAATTCTAAGATCATCATAGGGCACCACTTAAAAAGCGATGTGACAATTCTTTAAATTTATTAAAAAAAATTCAATAACTGCATTTTGAATTTTTAGAAAAAAAAAGAATGAATAATATGGACTTAAAAAATAGTGGCGCTCTAAAAATAAAACCAAAAGAGATCATAAAATTTTAAATCCAACCAAATAGACTTACTTTCCAACGAAATCATGGCAAGAGCTCCAATTCATTAAACACATAAAAATGATTTCATAACCACATAACAAACACTAATTTTATTTATGTATGAATATACATATTTATTTATTAAAATTTTTATTAAAACTGTTTTTTTAAATTGTATAATACTTATTTCATATATTCATAATTTGACAGCTCTATTTTAGGTTTAACTGAGCAATGTTGCTGAATTTTAAATTTAAACAATTTAGCAGTTTTTACTGAATTAGTAAAATAATAATTTTGGATTATTAGTGCATTAAAAAATTTAACATTATTGAAATTATAAAACTATTCGTATAGCCAAAAATACCGCCAAGGAGTTCAAATATTGCCAAGTAAATCGTCAATCGCCATTTCAAAATTTTCATCGCCAAAAACCAATTTTTGTCGCCTTGTTTGGTGAGATATCGCCATATATGACAACATATCCGATTGTGGCTTCCATGCAATAACAAAGAAGGGGAAAAAATTGTAAGATCAAGAGCAAATACTACCCAGCTGGAAAAGTAGGAATTAATTACATAAATAATGTATTATTTTCCAAAGCAATACAATGTATTCCCTTAATGTTAAGGCAGAATTAGTTTGTACGTGCTGTTCTGTTCTGAATCAGCTGTTTTGTTTCTGTTGAGTTGAAAATCTGTATGTGTGGTTAGTTTTTACTTTTTCGTTCTGTTCTGTTGCAGACGAATCTGTAGAAAATAGAATTCAACGTTAAGTGACAGCCAAAAGTGTGTATGTATTAGTGTGTTGTTATATTTTGTGTACAAGTGTAATCAATTATACAGGTTGCCAGCTGATTTTTTTCACAGACAAATTAATTGCAAAATATATATTTTATACAGAAAGGAACGGCACAGAACAGGAACATAAAGTAAAGACTAATGAAGCCTTTAGAAACGAGAGGGTAGTTTGATCAAATAAAATTATTACACATTTATTACCATGTGCATTAGCACATCTATAGAAGAATAATGTATAGTTTTTTTTTTTGACGAGTGTTGTGAATTATAGAATTCATTTCTCGGACGTATTAGAAGAATTCATTACTTTCCTAGGACATGTTCTGTGTTAACAGTAATGAATTCTGGAATGAAAAACTATACATGCTGTGCATTACCTTCATCTCTACTGTTCATTACCTTTTCCCACTGGGTACAAACACACACACACACACACACACATACACACACACACACACACACACACACACACACACACACACACACACACACACACACACACACACACACACAATTGCTTTGTTTCTTTTTTAATTGTAACCCTCTAGTCAACCTAGAACCATATGTCTCTATCTCAATACTCTTTCTCCAGCGACAATTGCACTAGTTAAAATGTCGACAACTTCCCTTTCATGCGTGAGTAGAGATACGCTGGAGACGACAGTTCTAGTGTATTTCTGGTGATATGGTCAATGAACGCGTCAATAGTTTTTTTTTCTTTTTTATTAATCCCCGACTAAAAAAAGGGGTGTTATAAGTTTGTAGTGTGTGTCTGTGTGTCTGTGTATCTGTGGATCTGTGTGTCTGTCCGTGTCCACGTACAGGCCAAACGGCTGGAGCGATTTTCATTTTCTGTTTGAAAGATGACTTGATCGAAAGGGTTCTTAGCTATGTTTGAAGAAAATTAGCCAGAAATACAGCCATTTAGAAGATATAAGATCTTTTCTGAAAAAAGTCGGGGGGTTTTAACATTTTTAATTTTTGTTATTATGTTGTGCAATAATATTAAATAAATATATGTAGACGAGGGTCACTAAAATCTACGAGTGAATCTTCGGTTCAAATATCTCCATATGGTGGTAAAATAACTACCTTCTCAATAGTGCTAAAGTCTACTGATAGATTTTGAATGATAACCCTATGTTATTTGTCAATAGGCATTTGCATTGCCTGGGGTACACTTAGTCAGTAGCACTATTGACAATGTCACTAGAAAATCACTATAAGTTTACTATTGACAACGAGAGAATGTATCGATATTGTAGACTAGAGCCCCTAAAATTTACTAGTGAATATTTGGTGCCAATGTCTCCATGCGGTCCCGAAAGAACTACTAAGTCAGTGGTGCTATAGTCTAGTGGTGGATTTTCAATGACAAGCTAATGTTAAATGTCAATAGATGATACCATTGGCTGGGGTATAAATGGCCAGTAGTGCTACTGACAACGCCACTAGTAAATCACCACAATTTCACTATTCGCACTTTCTGCAGGGAAGCTAATAAATGCGTGTGTACTATGTGTGCATGCATTAGTAGTAAGTTTAAACGCTTATAGCAACCCAAATACTGAACCGATGTCAATAAAATATAGATTTTGCACATCTGCATAGAAAAAGCTTTAAAATCATATAAATCTTTTCAGAATCCCTGCAGTAGTATCGGCATAATAGGAATTACAAAAACGTGTTTGCGTATTAATTATATAGATTATTCTACACCAAATAGATATTTCAGAGACAAGTCACAAGATGCATACAAACTATCAATTAATCCCATCCTAGGCTATCCCCATTTAAAAGTGACTGGTCCGCTTCACAGGAAGTGTTGGAACTCGGACTGGTCCCTGCCACTTGTGGAGCGATCACGTGACTTCCATGTGTAAGTTTCATTTCCGCATGGACTTTTTAATAAAAAATGCATTTTTTTTAATTTACAATAAAAACTATTAATAATAAATTTATTCATGATATTTTAGAAATTTTAATGGTGGGTAATACCCCCTTGTTTAAAATAAGTTCAAATATGTACAATGTACATATACGGTTCTTATTGAATCATAAAGTGATTTCAAAAAATCTTCTTTAATCTTATTACACAGCTCATTAGATTCCCAGAATTGCCTTATGGGCTTATATACATATATATGATTTAAAAAATTCTGAATGGATGTGATCCAGTCCTGGGGACTTCTTATTTTGGAGGTTGTTAGTAGCTTCTATTGCTTCGTCAGTGTCAGTTGAATTCGAAGGAATATCATTTCTGATATGATAAGAACATTCACATAGCCTTTGTTGTTGTTGATCAGTTGCAGAAGATAGCAGTGTCGAGCAGTGTTCCATTCATATCTCTCCAGCTGGTGATTTTTCGATGTGACTAATTCACTATTGTTGGTACGAAAAAGTTTATCACTTAAGAAATTTCCAGTTGTTAGCTGCTTTGTTATCCTATAGTTGCACACTCACAACAAAAATGGAAAAAATCAAACACAAGGACGTTGTTACTTAAAAATTTTCCAATGCAATTTGGCTTACAGAGAGATACGAGCTTTAGCCTACTCAAATAATTAATGTAGAGAAAAATTTATGCTAAATAAACGTTATTTAAATGTTATTATTACAACCAGTATTATTATTAAATTACCGTTTTAAACTCACAATAATCAGTTTATTCGATATACGAAAAATTTGAATTTAAAAAAAAACCAAACAAAACCGGTTGCATCCGGGTTTTTATAATAATACAATAAAAACCATTTGATCTCTCTAGTACTTTTATAGTATATTATCAATTACAACTCAATGTAAAGGGTCCGCCAGATAACTTTTTTTTTTGAAAATGCTATAAAAAAAAACTACTGAAGCTTCGGCCGTGTGGCCCGTAGCGCCGTTCTGTTGAAACCAAATATTGCCAATATCCTCCTCTTCAATTTTTGTGAACAAAAATTCGTTCAACATGGCCCGATAACGATCGCCATTGACTGTAACGGCCACTCCTTGCTCATTTTCGAAATTATGCCTCTGGACCAAAATCCGCACCAAACAGTGACTCGTTTTGGGTGCGTCGGCTTTTCAATGTATGCGTGCGTGTTTTCTGTGCCCCAAATGCGACAATTTTGCTTGTTTACATACCCGCCAAGATCAAAATGAGCTTCATCTGAAAAGATGATTTTTTTTTGGCAAAATCGGCATCTTCTGTAAGTCGATCGCAGGCCCACTTAGAGAAGCGAAAACGCATTGTATGGTCAGTTGGCTCGTTAAGCGGAAGGATAAAACTAATTATCTGTCAAAGCAGACATGAGCTAAGTGTTACCATTCACGAAATAAGCACTAGTTGACAAAAAAAAGTTAGATGGCGGACCCTTTATAAATAAATAAATATGTATAGTTATAAATATGTTTTAAGTTGCTTTCCACTATTCATGACAATTAATGATTGTTGTAAAAAGTTTCCAAAAATTAGTTTTTATCTATTTGAGTTAACATAATTACTAAAGTTTGGAGTAGAAAACAGCAATACATATATCTAAAAACTTTATATAAAACACCAAATTATAAAAGAAATAAATTCATTTACAAGCACAATTTGGATTTAAACGGTTCAAAAAAAGAAACGATGAATCTAACGGGCATATTAAACTTCGAGTCGGCTTTAATTAAAGGAGCACAAACGCAGTCTGAAGAAATTAATAGATTTGTTGCCACGTCCCTCAAAGTTTTCATTGAGGAGGCTTATAACCAAATGGCTCCATCATTTATAATAGTTTTATCTTGTCGCGGCAAAAGTCCTTTGAATTTTTTTCGAAATGTCTTGCAACTTGTATTTAACTTGGTCTATCATATGAATGTACAATTGGTTTATATTGATCGTAACAGCCCACAACGCATTGAAGGTCCCAGAATGCATAATTTAATTTTGGTTGATTCTTATGAAGCATTTCTGTAAGTAATTTATTATTATATATGTACAGACACATCGCTCATTTGCTTAAAGAACGTCATAACTCAAAAAATTTAAGTTTTAAGCTAAAGATGCAGAATTGTGCAAAAATTTCAAACAAATATCTTGTTTACTCAACTCTTGAAAGCAAAATAAAATTTTCTTTTGTCATTATTAAGTTGTGTATAAATTAAAAACTTTTAACTCGTTTTTTGAGTACATGAGCTATATATACATACCTATACATATAGAAAATTTTCTTTATTTGAAATAAATATTTTCCTTTAATTTTAGCGACATTGACATAATTTCTTACACGCGCAATTATGATACCAATGAATACTATCACATTTTCCTAATGCAGCAGGATAAATATGTCTTTGATGATATGAAGTCTATTTTTAGATACTGTTGGTCTAATCATATTGTCAATTGCAATATAGAATATCAAAATCATTTGAGAGAATTATATTTGTATACTTATTTCCCATTTAGACCCAATATGTGTGGCAGTATTGAACCACAGCTTATTAATCAATTCATTGATGACTCTTGGGTCAATAAAACATTTTTCCATCTAAAGGTAAAGAATTTGCATGGTTGCCCATTGGTGGCTGTAGTGCGTCATGCACCTCCATTTTCTTCTATAACGATGGCTAAAGACGGAAATGTTTCGTTTAGTGGCTTCGAGATGGATTTGATGAAGTTTTTAGCGAAAAAAATGAATTTCTTATTAGATATACGTACATCACCCATAGATGATCGTTCACTCCCATTATATAGAGGGCCTCTAAAGATGGTAAGTGAGTTATTATTAAAAATTATTTATGTTATAGCCCGTTCAGGCGTAAAATATATGTGGCTTCGTCGAAAGCTTTAATGGACAGCGCTTTTTTGTCTCAGCTATGAGAAGCGACTTTAAGCTTCCGTTTAGTTAGGAAATTTTTTTCATATTCAATATAGAATAAAAAAGATGAGTAAAAACCATTATACTGAATATGATTTTTCTCAAAACAGCTTCTATCTTAAAAAACGTTGATATAAACAGAGAAATGTGTGCCCGAACATTAATATTTGAATGATGTTTATCAAGTTTTATCTTTAGTAAGCTCAGAGGTCTAATCGTCGCTTTCGATAATGAGCTGATACGATCATAATTTTTCAGTTTGAGATTACGGCATTCGATATCAAACTATATTATTATATTGTTCGAAAGAGAATGCCATAATCTTAAACTAAAAACGCGATCGTATCAGCTCGTTAAAGAAAGCGTCGATTAGACCCCAGTTGTCTAAGGCTGATCAATATGGATTAAACAAAGTCAACTATTTGAGTTTATTATTGGCTTAAGTACTTTAAATATCGGTGCTTTATTTGCACCCTAGTCAGTCCCATATCTCAAAGCGAATTAAAATTGGAAAAATTATATTTAAATTTGCAAAATTTTTGCAAAATAGTGCTTTGTAATGTAATAATGAAATTGTTTTCACTAAAAAAAAAGTAATAAGTAACTATAAAATTTTCAATTTTTGAGGTATGATTTTGTTGCAGTAAACGAGACAAATATGCTGAACTTCTCTGGTGTTGAATAATGCCAACTAATTAGTAGCAAAGCTTGTATGAAAAATTAAGAAGATTAAAGATTGAATAAAAATTTTTATTGCAGAGTTTTTGTTGGCGTATTCTAGCTTATTAAGTTTTGTATTCTTAATAATTCTCAATTATTTTTTTTGGGTATTTTTTTACACTGTTTCCAACCGGGTCAAGCAACTTAAAAAGGAATTAATAAAAATTTTGAGAAACAAGTTTTCAACTTACACACAACTTAATGAAAAATAAAATAAATTATTATTGTAATTCCTAACTTTTATTTTACTGCGTAACAAAATAAATGCAAATTTAAAAAATGTTTATTTGTTATTGGTTAAGAACGTCAAGAGTCATTTCGTTGCTGTTTAAGCAACTTATCAGTAGACTTCAAGCGCAATTCAAAAAAAGTCTCACAAAACCCCGAACTCTCATTAATATTTGTTTATTGTTTTCTTTATTTTTTGGGAATAACATTTCTTATCGTACTAATAACTCCAAATAATTTATTTTACCTATTCACTAAAAGATTTTTTGTATAAATTGATTATTGAGGGGTTAGCTGAATTCTATGCACCGTTACCTTTCTGTATTAAGGTAACGGTATTTGAACAGAGCTCTCTTTCGACTTGAAAAAATTTAACAATGTACCCGAGATATCATAATAGAAGCAATAGTTGTTTGTTGTAAAAAATAAAATAAACAAGTAAAAACACACACTCCAATCCACTTTAAACCGTTCAAGATCCTGAATGGTCATTCGAAGTAAAAAATTATAAGATAATTTTCAAATAGCTGACGAATGATACCCATTTTTATAAAGTTCGCCTACTTTTAATTTTTTTCGTATTCACAAAATGGAGTCTCCTGTGCGTCGTTTCTGTAAGGAGTGTAAGAACTTTTCGAGTCGAGAAAATTGTTATCATCCTGTGAAACACAGGGTGAGTAAGAAAAAAACTGTATTTGTTGATATTTTTTGTAAGTTTGTATACGTTTTTATGTGAGTAACCCTGTGTAAAATAGGACAACCAATATAATTATTTAATTTCTCTCGATGCGAGAACTTCTCACAAGTTACAGAAATGGGGTACTGGCCGCCATATTGTATTTTGATTCCACTGTTATATCTTCAGTGACAGTAGGATTTCGACAAAATCGGTCCACGCGTTCGATTTATAGAGTGCTGCAAAGAAACACACACATACATGCACGCCTAGGCTGATATACACGATACCCTTCTGTGCGTCGCGCAATTAGTTAAAAGGATGGGCAGTGAGCAGGCACATTTTGACACATATATATAGGTTTGTCATTCCGTTTGTAATTTCCAGAATATTAATAAGCGAGCAACAAAGTATATATATTCTGGATCCTTATGCACAGGGAAGACGAATAAGCGATATCCGTCTGTCCATCTGTCTGTACGTGAAATCGATTTTCCGAAGCTCCCAGAAAAGCTAGTGACTTCGTTCTTGAACTGGTGGGTCAGAAATGACCGAAATAAGATTGGTATTGAAAATCAGCAAAATCGAGCAGACGGTTTCAGAGCTGGGAGACTTAAACTTTATTTTGCCATAGAAAATAACTACCGAAAACTAGTTTTTAATAATTTTTTATTAAATAAACTTATTTTATGCTTGATAACCAAAAACTAATTTTTATCTATTTTTATTAAATAAACTTATTTTATGCTTTATGCTCTATTTTTACGTTCTCTCCTTGAAAACTCGTTGAGTTAATGAACACTTTCCAGTAAAAATTTTTAATTAGTGAACAAACCTAATAAAACATACATACATATTGTATGACAAATTGAAAAAATTCAAAAGTTCAAAAAGCTTTTTACAATCAGAAAAAACAAATTTAAAAGAATTAAATGATCAAAAATAATAAAATAAATGCATGTGTGTGGACGAAAAGTTTTATGTTTTCATTAACTCTTTTTTATTTTGTATATTTTAAGGTGACTGAAGGTACAGCTGATATTGTATTTGGCTTTTATAACAGAAATCCCTTCAAAGATTCTAGATTCAGTAGCACATTTCCTCATTATGAAAATCACATTGTCGGAATCACCTACTTGCCTGCGCATGCATTAAGCACATACGAAATCCTGTCATTCCCTTTCGCAAGTGAAGTTTGGTATGCTCTATTTTTCACTCTGGTCATAATTATTATTGTAATACAAGTGATGCGGAAATATCGTCCACAATCGTTGTCAACATTTTCAGTAGTTGCATGTGCTTTGGGTAATTCGGTTACACAAAAAATCGTATTGCCACATTCCATTTTGCTATACATTACGTGGTTATGGTCAAGCTTTATAATACGAACCATTTACAGCGGACTTTTCTTTTATTTACTTCGCTATCAAATCTTGCCTTTAATGCCTTCTACCATAGAGGGAATAGTTGATAAAAATTATCGTGCCGTTATGACTCAGTTCACGTATAATGTTGTAAACAATATACAGATCTACGAAGAATCCAAGAATCGCACTTGTATTGTGTTTCCTGGTGGGAATGAGTCCCTCGGTCTTCTATATATAGAAAAAATGGCAAATAAAAACCTCTATGCAGTTACGACCCTGGAATTTTTGATATATTTTATGAAACAATATAACAAGGGTGGTTTATTCTTCATAATACATGAACACATAATGCATCAACAATTGTGTGTGGTTTTGGCAAAACATTCCTTTCTCATAGATCAATTTAACTGGGAAATAATGAGTATACGCTCTGTGGGCTTGGTGGAGTTTTGGGAAAAGGAAAATATTGATTCAAGATATTTTCTTTTGCAACAGCAGCTGTATGCAGATTCAATGTTTTTGCAAAATGATTTATGGGGAATTTATATAATTTGCGGTGCATGTTATTTAATGGCATTTATGATGTTATTAATTGAAATGTTGTCATTGAAAATAAAGTGTCTTAAAAGATTATTGAAATAAAATATAATATTATATGTATAATCAAAAATGTTAGTACATATGTATTTTTTTCGTTTTTGTATACTTTTATTCAAATTGAAGAAAAGGTAGCTATTTCTGCGCATTGTAGCTACTCCGCAGAAAATTTGGTGTTAAATGATTCAAGTGTACTATACCCGTGCAAAAGACTACTTGAAGAATTTTTCAAATGCTTTACGATAGCGAAATCTTCGAAAATAAATGCTAAACAACACTGTCGGTGAGACATTTGTTTCAGTTATTGCTGGTATAGGAGCAAAGAAGAAAATACTTCGTGACGGAAAAATTTGTGATCCTTGCTTCTTCATACGCATGGGCGCGTATACAAACGTCATGCATGTGTGTATATTACAGTGGCCGTTAATTGTATGGAGACTTTTTTTTTTAATTTATTCTACTCTCACCCCCCCCAAATCAGTTCAGTTTTATTTAAAAAAATACAAAAAAATTTCATACCTATAAGTTGCGTTTTAAGGGGTGCTTCCGGTCCTCAAAGTTGGCCTTTAAGCCCATTTTTCAATGTAATTTTTTGCATATGACTAACTTTAAAAAAAATCATTTTACAAGAATATGACATATGGCAAAATTTTAGCTCTTCAAGTCAACAACATTAGTCTTAAAGAAAGTTTTTTGCTAAAATTAATATTTTAGAAAATAATGAGGAAAATAACCAACAAAACACCATAAATTTTATGTAACAAAATTATGTTTATATGTAAATTTCTTTATTTTAAGCATGTCAAAATACAACTAAAAAAAAATTAGCGAACGCCGGACGCACCCCCTAAAACACATTTTATCGCTTTGAAATTTTTTTTGTATTTTTTTTTACATAAAACTGAACAGATTTTGGGGGTGAGAGTAGAAGAAATAAAAAAAATAACGGCCAGCCTAATGTACATATCGCTCATTTACTTCAATAGCGGCATAACTCAAAAACGAGTTTTTTGAGTTAATAATGCAGAAAGATGCAGCATTTTGTATTTTATCTTGAGTAAAAATTTCATATAAATAGCTTGTACCATCACCTCCTGAGAGAAGAATTGTTTTTCATTTCTCCATTGAGTTGTATGCAAATTGAAAATTTAAAACGCGTTTTCTGCAAAACTGTTTTTTTTGAGTTGTGCCACTATTGAAGTAAATGAGCGATATGCACTAGAGACCTGCGTAAACAGCCTTTAAATGTAAATACGTCATTTTTAAATGTATTCACTTCGCATGTATTATACTAAACCAATAACAAATGCTGTAGTACTATAAGCGAAGCACGATGGATGTATTGGTGTACGTGTATATCAGTGTTAACAGTGTTTGTAACAAACACTCAAAAGAAGTACTGTTGATTAGTGTATGCTTGTTATTTTTCATATTGTATGTTTGAGTGTGTGTGCAATATGTAGATGGTAAGCTATTATGTGATTAACCGCATACAACTAATGTTAATGTGTGTGCCTTTCCATGTGCGCAGAAAAATAAAAAATCATACACACATACATGCATGACGTTTGTACACGCGTAGAAAGAAGCAAGTATCACAAATTCTTCCGTCACGAAGTGTTTTCTTCTTTACTCTTATACCTACAATACTCAAACAAATTTCTTGCAAACAGTGTTGTTAACGTTTGTTTTATAAGATTTCGCTGTAGTAAAGCATTTGAAAAACCCCTCATGTCTTGAAAGTTCTTATAAGATGTCTTGTGCAGGACACTCATATGCACACACGTTGTGTGTATGATCTTTTATTTTTCTGCGCACATACAAACGCACACATGCATTGACATTAGTTGTGTGCACATATTTTAAAAAACCACCCTTAAACACATAATAGCTTACCATCTACATCTGACACACTCAAACGTACAATATGCAAAACAACAAACTTACAGGCATCAACACTACTTCTTTTGAGTATTTGTTACGGACAAAAATTCTTCGCGACATCGTCATATACACGAACATCAATACATCCATAGTGTTTCGCTTATTAAACGCCAGCATTTGTTATTGGTTTAGTATAACACATGCCACGAGAATACATTTAAAAAACAAGACGTATTTACATTTCAAGACTGTTTACGCAGGCCTCTAAAATGTACTCGTGCTATGCTATGATGAAAAAGTGGGAGTGTTATCAAAAGAGAGGATTAGTATGTGTGTGATGATAAAAGACATATCGCGTAAATGGTTATATATTCACCATATATAATTTGAGCCAAAAAGCTGGCCAAAAAAGCAAAACTGAATTTAAAGAAATCTTAAGAACCAAGTATATAATTCTGTAAATTTTGAAGATTGTAAGTTGTGATTTGTAGCTCTGCTGCGATACTGTTAAAATCAGGTAAGTGAAAAAATAAATCAGTTTTTAATGTTTTTGTTTTGCGGTTTTAGCAGGTTTATATGCTATTTTTTGTGGTTTAACGAATAAAGGTATTATGTTAATTTTTTTGATTTAAATATATCGTATGTATATCGTCACAACAAACTTTATTTCTTTGGTTTAAGTTTAAACCAAAAAATCTCACATAAAAATACCATAAACGATATAAAATACAGCCACATACAGATTTCCACAATACCCGATAACTGGGTTAAGGTAAGCGGAGTTTTGGCTTTTACCTCATTCCCTCTTTCTACAAAACGATTATCTAACAATCGGCTGGCCCAATAATCTATTAAGCCAAAACTTTGCAACTTTTTTAAAACGCTATCAAAAGACGTTACCAAATAAGAATGTTTGGTAAAATATATACACAATTGTTGTGTAAATATTGTTTCTTTTAAAACATGAAATATCCCATTTTTATCATGAGTTTTGACATAATAAGAAAGAAAATCTTTGGGAGTGCCGGTAACATAACGTTTACCAGGATTAGCTTCTAAAAAGGGGAATCCACCGTCATCGCTAATATTCATTATTAAAACTTTTAGTAAGTTATCACGTATAATTGGTAGCCCCGAAAAAGTATCGTTAGTGGCTACATTCACAATAAGTTTGTAGCCATGTTTAACTAAATCGTCAGCAGTATCGGGTAGAGCTAAGGTTTGTTGAGTCTTGAGTAAATCATATAAAGCTCCTTGATATATAGAACGCAAAATCATCGTAAGCAAAATCCACATCAAGAAAATGTAACGGGCAAAATTACGTTGTGGTAGGACGAGCACATTTTGGCTTAATATAATGGCTATTATGTTCATATTTATAAAATAAACTGAACTAAAGCCATAAATAAATTTTAAAATATTTGGACGATATGATTTTAGTATATGTGGTGAGACTAGAAGAACTAACACTAAAACCATTAGAACAATCCAAATATGGAACTGAAAGGGAAAAGCAATAATTTCCAAGCCGGACCATGGCTGATGCAAAGATAAAACTGTAAAAACTTGCATGGTTTGATGGACTGTCGCCGAGGGACTCAAAGCAGTAGAACGTTCGAGTGTACAACGAAATGAGCCCAAACTTAAGTCAGCTGAACGCTCAGTTAACTGTGAATTAAACAGAGAATTTATTAATAAAATTTATTTAAAATATTTGTTAATATGCACATTCCGTTTATTACCAATTTTATAGCTCCCGTCAATGTACCGTCAACTTTAACCAGACCTCTTTGCTCATTATTGGGGGGTACAATGTAGTCTATTTGAAAGTTTAAGACTCTACTCAAAACATTTAATAAATAACCCTCAATGCCAGCCAATCTCTTCGAATAGCTACCAGGTGTTGGTAATGTCAGATAAGGTGGTACATTCCACAGAGCTGCTGTTAGAGTGCAATTGTAAAAGTCTTTGAATTTATTTGGAAATATATCCGATGATTTTAATTCCAATAAAGAGCTATTTGTGCTGATTACTTTCATTTGAGCAGTTTTGCAGGATTTTTTTGTGAAAGGAAAATAATTGTAGAGAAGTATGGTTGTATTATTTTCAGTTTCAAGTAAAAGTGCAACATTTACAGTGTAGTATTTCCAAAAATAGTCAAATATTTCTTGTATTTCCTTCTCGGGCTCATTGTTCAGGCTATATAGTATTATAACGTAATATTCACTAAAGTCTTCTTTAACAGTTCTAGGACCAGGATTAACTTTTCTGAAAAAAAAACAAAAGAAAAAATCATAATAAATAAACTCGCATATAATAATTGGCTGAAAAAAAATTATATTTAATAAATAATCCTATTGAAATTATTAATTTGAATAATTCAGATTTTTTTTATCCAGTTAATAGGTAAAAAATAAAAATTAATATTATAGACATAATACACATATATATATTTACATTAGAGTCAAATTTCAAATATCGCAAAATTCACCCACTTACCAACAATTCATTGGAAAATCCGATATTTTTGACTTGACTCTGTTGAACATTAGCTCTTTTGAATATGTCAACTTTTATTCGAAAATTTTTTTTTGAAAAAATTAACCCTTTGCTGTCGTGTGGGTCAAGCATACTAAATTTAAAAAAACATATATCAAAATATTTGTTTTTTTATTTTAAACATATTTCGCAAAACCATTGTAAAAGTTCTTAACGAACGAATATATTAACACCTTCACGCATTATATTACAAATTACAATTTGAAAAATATTTTTGATTGTGTTCTTTTAGTCCCACAGTGAAAAGGGGTTAATGTTTTCGTTCATAAATTATTTTTAAAGTTTTACTTAATGGGAGTTTACCAAATTTCTAAAAAAATAACTGAAATATTTGTGAAAACAATGGGTGTAATTTTGACCCACATGACTCACAAGGGTTAATTTTCTAAAAAAGCTAAATATATAATTTGGAATATACATATATAATAACAGCACTCTTGTTGATTTTCAGAAGAATCTGATTAAAATTGACGAATTCTCTAGTTAACTGCTGGTAAATCGGTGACGTTTGGAATATTTGAACTTTGATCCAAGTGGGGCACGGGTGAGAGTAGTCCGAATTAGCTCAAGTTTTCACCATTAACGTTTCATACTAAGTGTTATAATAATTCGCCTGTGCTTTTATGAAAATCAAAAGTTGTATTTTGAATGCCACTCTAAATTTTTGACGTCACCACACAGTGGTTCCAAATAGAAAAAAGAATAATAAATCTATGAAATTTGCGATCCGATAACAAAATGTTGACCTAATAATATTGAAATTTGGACGACCCTGTTGAAACATACGGTAATCTACAGCATGTCAAGGTAGACTACCTCGGTCATGAAAAACTTTGTTGACCTCATAACCTTTTTATATATCATCTGATATCAATGAATTTAAGTATGTTGCAAAGCTTTTATATACAAATAAAATGCATTTCATAGAGATATCCTTAACAGTTTCAAAGATATTTGGGTTTGAATTTTCAAATTTTGGTTTTTAGCCTCGACTTGGTTCTTGATTTCGCAAATATCTCTGGTACTAGCATAGCTTACATTAAAAAAAATATATTTTATAATTTCCAATAAAATTCGTGATAACATGTGAAAGAAATTCTTAAGTTAACTCAGTTTATATAGCCGTGAAAAAATCAAAATAAAAAAATTGAAATGAGAGTGAAAAATCGCTAAAATTTTGGAAGAAATAGAGTTGAAAGTTTTTCTCACAAAATATTTGCAACAAATTTTTTTTTTTTAAATTTTTTAAATTTTTTAAACGCATTAATAATCCCAAATTAATATTTTACTTATTAAGAAAAATACAGTGGAATCTCCCTTAATGGACACTTCCACTTCACTTTATGAGCGGACAGTCCCCTTGTGTGGACACATTTCAGTGGTCCCTTCTGTGTCCGCTCAAGAGAGAGTCCATTGTATTTTTTTTATTAAAAATACATTAAAATTGATTGAATGAAATTTTTTCTTTCAATATCCCAACAAACAAGACTTCAAAAAGACTGCAGAAGCATTTTATATACCCGCATGAAAATTGTACTTAACTTAATTAATTAATAGAGATCAGAGAACAGCAATGAGTAGTGAAAAAGTGATTAGAGTTGAATCATGACTTATAATTTCTTGTACTTATGCGCACTCATACTTATTGAAATGTTTTCTATGAATCATATTCACTCGAAAGTTTGAAGTATGCATCGAACTCATACTTAGCAACATTTGTGACGTTGTTGATTTCGACTCCCCTTAACTCAATGCCTATGGGCTAGACTTGGGTCAAACTCGTTCACTAGTTCATTTTTGCCACAAACCAATGATCAAACCCATGTAATTTAAATGGGTTTGATCAGTGGTTTGTGGCAAAAATGAACTAGTGAACGAGTTCGACCCAAGTCTACTATGGGCGATGCAAAATATGTGTGATTCAAAATGCGAAATTCGCATACGAACATTAAGGTTCTTATTATGTGGTCTGTTTATTTTTTTCTTCCAAGAATTGAAAAACAATTAATACTATTGTATACTACCTGCAAACTGTTTAATGATTAAACTTTTAAATAAACATACAGGCATGAGTTGAGTGAGCTGAATCAATGTGAGTAGTGTAAGTATTTTCTAGTCCCTAAAGAAACTCCGCAGCCTCCAAAGCATTCCTATTCAATAAGAAATCTAACTGATGTAACTTATGAGTGTGAGTGTGGTATTACTATGATATCGACGTCGCATTCATATTTATTTCAACCTATGCTAGTCAATGTCATCGTGATTTCGCGTAAATCAGAGTAGTTGAGTTTAAATGATGTCTAGTCATTTATATTAAAAATTTCATGAGTCAGTATGAATAGCGAAAAAATGATTTATTGCCGATCACTGATAGAGATTAACTTGCACTGGCTTATTAGCCCTAAGCCTACTACGATTATTTTTATTCTAATTATGACTTTCAAAAGTATTATTATTTGTGAATTCTCAAAAAGTCTTTGAAGGTCTGTGCATAAGATAAGAGTTTTGTGACTATTCAAAATATATATGTGGTTGAAGTCTATTGATGATTTGGCAAATATATTCAATGCTAAACCACCAGCAAATAAATTTCAATTAAAATAAACTTATGACAATATGTCAAATAATAAATTTCTTAAATGTAAAATTAAGAGGGAGAGTTATTGAGTTTTTTTATTGATACTCTGTTGTCAATATAATAGATGTAATTTTCGAATATTTTTTTATTTTCCTTTCAATAATAACTTCTTCTTTTGAGGTAAGCTTTGGAGATGGGCAAGCACGATGGGAAATTGAGAAGCTTGAAAAGTCCTTAAATGTTTTCACATACAATCTTTTTTGTTCAAGGATGTCTAAACTGATTTCTAATTTTCTTCTGTTATTTTCTTCAGCTAATGGAGCGCTTTTCAAAACTGACCCTTTTAAAAACAATTTTTTCAAATAAATTTGGCACAAAATTTTTTATAACGACACTTTTCAGTACTATTCGACAAAAAATGTTGTCATATACAAGGAACATTTGTGTGCATATAAATTAATATATTTCGTATAATGTAACATACAAATTACTAAATTTTTTCTATATTTAAATAAGTAGTAAAATAACAAACAATTTACAGAATATCACATTCCGCTAGGTAGTTTGAAATATATTAACGTTCACAATTCAAGTGAGGTGCTGTATGAATATTTTTGTGCGGATCTGTACATACATACACATGTACATTAAACATTAATTTGAATACTTACCGAAAGCTGTCAAACGAATCGACAAATATTACATTAAAATAAGCAAAATCAGGTTTATAAGAACCATTTGGGTTTTTCAATTTTATCCTGATATCAGACAATTCTTTTAGATATTCATTTACCAACTCATTTAAGTAATATTTTGCTCTATTGTCACTAATACTTTTTGTTACTACCAACCGAGATGTTTTATTTCGAAAGACTTCTTTAGTGAAATGTTGCAATATTGAACTCATTTTTGTTGTACGAGTATTATTGGAATCAAAATTAAAATTTAATGTAACGACATTTTCGAAAACTAATAGTAGTATGAGAATAAGACTAAATAACTTGCTTATATGAATTAACATTTTTTAGCTGCCGCTTTTCACTTAGAGAACTTCATCTAATTTTAATGATTGTCGTGAAATGATTGTTATCGTACATTTTCGCCTTTTATATGAAAAAAAGCGGACTTCTTAAACGCATAATAAAAGTGGTTGTGAAAATTTTGGTGGTAGTTTTTTTTATGTATAGACAGAGCGTTAAATAAGTAAATTAAGCGTTAATTTATATACATGTGTATGTATGTATGTAGCAAAGTTAAAAATAACAGTTAAGAAAATTTTCTTTTACATATTTAGTTTTTTCATGAAAAACTTTTAAAATCATAGTTGTTAGAGGACTCTTTTTCCGAAAAGTTGTTTTTAATACCAAAAGGTTATGCCAGCAATAACCGGACGAAGGTTATTTTCCACATCGTCAATCGTCTGTGCTTTATTAAATATAAGTTCCCAAAAAAAAGAGTTTAGACGATATTATATTGCGTAATGTTTTAGGAAAAACTGTGAGTCCAACATCACTGCAATAATGGTAAGTAGGTCAGAAGTTATTCATTAAATACATTCACCACAACAGGCTACACGAACACACGATGCAACAAATGCCACTAGCTGCATTTGTCGCCTTGTAGCCAGCCAGATACTGACAAAAGTATCGTTTTAAGTACTTTTTGAGTATTGACCATCAAAAAGAAAAAAACAAAAACACACGTAGTAATTTTAAACCGAACACGTATAAGTATAAACTTCCAACAACTATGTTTATGCACATGTTTTAAATTACGTGGCACAAACGACAGCAAGTTAGATTTATAAACTGTGCCAGCTACAATCACACACACGAATATAAAAATATTCTGACTATTTAATCATACATACAGGGCTATATTATTTGCACGCACATAAAGCATATTTTGAAGCAGCCATACATGTACTCACATATTTAACATTTCATTTTATGTAAACAATTGATTGTATACGGTGGCGAATTATTAATAAATATCCCGAGTATTCCGGTAGTTTTATATTTTTTTTGGTTAATTAAATATTCATAGCCTAAGTATAAACATACACAAACTGAAAGTATAAGAGACACAGTCAATTAGTTTGATACGCATGTGCTTTTTATTGTTAGTTGTAACGTATTTTAGTTTTTTGAATAAACGAAGTAGAAATGCTCTTGTATGTTGAAATTGGCTTCAGTTATAGTTGCTTGAGAGAAAGTATGTAGGCGTAAAAATTGTTTGCGCTATAATTAGGATTATGTGTATTTGCTAAAACTAAAGCTTAAATCAGACCTACCATAACCATAACCATACAAAACAGCTGTTCGAAAAAAACTAATGGGCAATAATGTATTTGATTAAAGGTTACTCACCATAGTCATAACCATACAAGCCAATGGAATTATGGTTTTGGTTATGGTTATAACCATATAAGCCAATGGAATTTTGATTTTGGTTATGGCTATGCAAATATGGCATTACAATTCTAATTTAATCTTAAGACTTGTACTTATGTACATTTTTTGAGTACACATTGTCATTCTCTGTAGCCAGCTACTTAATTATTTTGGAGTCGGCAGCAGCATCGTCAGTACCTGATGTTCAAGTATAAACCAATATTTCAGTGTATCCACGTTAAAATATTTCGCACTTTTAAAAATAAAATTACTCTTTTAAAATTTTCTTTCTGTTAAATAATATGAAATAATTGTAATATATCATTCACAGAACTTTTTGTATTATACTGGCAGCACTTTATTTGCTAATTGAAGCCAACAATAATAAAATTAGTGATTTTTAATAAAATTAGTTTGATTGGTCTATAGCGATAAAATCAGCATGGACAACAACCTGCCGTCATGTTGCTATCATGTAAACGTGTGTATTTTATACCAGGCATTTTGAAGCCTGTGGTGGTTGGTGGCAGTGGTTAATGTGATTAATGCTTTATGCATTAAGCAGGCTACACGAGCACACGACTTCAAATGCCGCAAGCAGCATTTGTCGCCTCGCACCCGGCTACTTAATTATTTTGGAGACGGCAGCAGCACCATCTGCAGCTGATATTCAAGTGCAAATACATAGTTCAGTATTGCCACTTTTATATATTTTGCTTTTATAAAAATTAATTACTCTTTTAAAATGTACTTATTTCACGTAAAAGTACAAAAATTAATCAATTTATTCCTTACATCAATTTTTGGATAATCTTTCTGTTAAATAATATAAAATAATTGTATAAAATCATTCATTCAACATTTTGTATTATACTGGCAATACTGAATTTTCTCATTGTAGCCAACAAAATAGAAATTAGTTTAATTGGACTACAACGACAAAATCAGCATAGACAACAACCTGTCGCCATGTTGCCTTGCTGTCTTCAAAAGAATCATTCTCATATAAACATGTGTATTCTATCCTTAACATTTGGTAGCTTGCTGTGGTGAATGTGTTTAATGCACTATGGTGAACAGATTGCAGCTTTCCTATTTACTTTACAGCTGTCGGTTAAAAGGAATGCAAATAAATAATTTCCCAATGTTTCAAGACATATTAGCCCAATTCACAATCTTTTGCAAATGGTCATTCATCGTTGCACAAGAATGTGAATTGGACTATTATTATGATTACTGAATCTATGTTATATTTTTCCAATCAATATTAAATTAGAGCAATAAGATAACACATATTCCAGTGATTCCCATATTAGAACTATGAATGTGTTCCTTGAAGTTACTGCTTTTAGTATAACTAATAATTATTTTACAAACCTAAATGAATTTTATTATTGTATGTAGAAGGCGAAAGATCACTAATGGAAAGTTTAAGCTACAATTAACAAAGAAAAGAAAACAATTAGGAATAATTTATATATAATGTTAAGATATCAATTGATTGTTATAATTGTGTTATTCAAGGTTATTAAAATTTAATACGTTTTAGCTTTTGCATTATATCCTTTTACAAAATTTTATATTCAAATAACAATAAAAATATATTTTACTGTATCTCATAATAGAGAATATTAAAAAAAAAATTTGTTGCCTTAACATAACCAATTTTTAGTTTTAAATACTCTAAAATTCTTGGAATTCAGCTTAAACCTATAAAATCGGTAACTTTTTGCTCCAATTGCACAGTACAACAAAATAGAGGTTTTTTGTGTTGTTTAAATAAAAATAGCTGCAGCTGGATTCAGTAACTTTTAGCGAACCAAAATTCGTAATATAACGTAACGATAATGTGATTCGGTAATTTATTTTTAACGACAGTGTACCTCTGTGTTTTACTCGCAATTTAATTGTAAATTTTAGTATTGCACAAAAAAGAAGAATTAAAGAAAAACTTAACGAATTTGAGCTTGTGATTTTACTTCTTTTACTTCAACCGACAGCGAATATCGTTAAAATATGTTACTGCATAGCAAATAACGAAACATTTTTGTTATATTTCTTATGGCGATACGATTATCGTAATAAAAGTTACTGAATGCAGGTACTGATCCTTATGTGTTTTTATCTCATGACTACGATGGCATCATTAGTTTTTCCCTATCAGCTTTAGTGTTAAAGATATATTACTATATAATTTATAATATTTTTGTAATACTCTTTCTTATATAAATTTAAATTTGGGAAGTGCTTAATGAAAGACCTTATATATATGCTTACGTATATATGTATATATGCATGTATGCATATATGTATTCAACCTTATATTACAGAATCAGTAAATAGACCATTTAGTTTTTTTTCTGTGTTCTACATTATAGTCAGATGAGTTTTTATTTTTATTTTGACTTTACTTTCATTCCGCCCCAATGTGCATTGCATGGCATGTTTTGAGAATTAATTATTACACCTTTGTGTTTTTGTTTTGTGTTTAGAATACTTTAACATGAAACTTTTATGTTTTATTTCATTTGTTTACATGTTGAGTAAACAAATCAACTAACTAAATGTAATAATTTCAATACACATATAATTTGGAATTATTTAATGGTAACGAAACTAATTGCACCGCATGTTGTTGGACATGGTCACCTTAGTAAATAAACATGAATATGTAAATACTGCTAAAACAGTTTTCCAAACCGATGCAACAATTGTCCATTACGTTGAAGTTCAAGAATAAATTTATTTATTCTATTGCTGACGAATACTGTGCACGCCACGCCAATAGGTCCGTTTGTTTACCCCAAAATTTGTGCAATTTTGTGCAAATTTGTACTGGATTTTACTGAAATGCGTTCGTTTACACACAAAAATTGCAAAAGAGAGTGCCAATTGAGAGAGTAAATTGACAGTTGTTGACTGAATGTCTGCAAATTTTTACTGGACAAATTTTTGCCAGTAAAATCCAGTAGACGAGAAAAACATATGACTCAATAAAATAAACAATAGTAAGCAAATACAAAGTATAGTTTTTTTTAATAAAAACATTTAGGGCCATTATTACAACTTCAAGATAGTTAAAAGTAGGATTTTATCGGACGTATAAAAAGCTTTCCATTGTTGCAAATTGGATTTAACTTACCAGGTAGTATTAACGTGCCTGTAATTTATCGCTCACTTTAGGTTAAAATAAAATTTTGCAAATGATGAAGTTTTTATACGTCCAATAAAATCCTACTTTTAACTATCTTTAAGTTGTAATAATGGCCCTTAAAAGAAGAAAAGTTGAAGTAAAAGTTTAACAAAATAAATCTAAAAATTTTTATGTTCAAGATGAAACAAATTAAAGAATAATAATCGTTAAATATATCAGTTTTCAAATTTAATTTAATTGTGTTATTTACTTTAGTTTTTTTTAGAGATGTAAGGTTTCTGTATATGTGAATACTTATTTCCGCATACTATTCAGGGTACCGAGTATCAGAAATCAAATATTGATGTATTTTCCTACGCCATTTACCCAGAAAAAAATAAAACTAAGAACCAAATGCAAGCTTAAGCTTTCATATAACTTCTATTTGAGAAATATGTATGTATATATCGCTTCAAATTTATAATTATAAAAATGTATGCATCAATTACCAAAAATGTGTATTTGATGGGTTTCAAAAACAACAAAAACATACAACAATATTATCAGCTGTTTTGTTTAATCTGCAAATTTTTTCAATTTTTCCGTTCGCGTCCTTTTTTGTGCAAGAGACATTCTTGAGAGTAAAATTTTCAAATTACCCAAAATTTACTCAACTACTGGATTTTACTGGAAAAGTAAACAAACGGACCTAATGTGTACAATTACGTTGCGAGTAGTGGCCATGTTTACATCACATTCATTTGTATGCGTGATGTAAGAAATGTTTAGATATTTGTATAGTTAAGCTTTTGACGTTTTCTTGGTGTTTTTGTGTGTGACGACTTAATTGACGCGACAAAAAATTGTGAATGTGTTGGTAGATTTCTGACTATATGGCTGTTACTAACAGTATAAGCAGAAAACATTTTTTTTAATAATAATACTAGTAACGCAGGTCTGTGAACTGCTTCCGTAGTTTTCTTTTAAAAGGCCTCTTTTAATTTGTAACAATTGTTATTAAAAAAAGGGGTAATTTTTCTTTTCGAAAAAAAGTTTGGGGTGTATCTCTTGAAATTCATAATTTATATGCAATAATGTTTCCTTTCAAAAAAATATATACATATGTACATCAAAAAGATAATTTTTTAAAGCTTTATTCAAACTGAATTTCTTTTTTATAAGAGAAATACTTTGCATTTCTGTATTAAAATTAATACCAGTTTGCCGATCGTCGAGACTACCAAAAATCATATAAGTTTTTTGTATTCTCAGCATCTTTTTGAAATAGCATCCGTTACTGTTGAAGTGAGATTTATTGGTACTATTAAAATAGTCACGTAAGAAAACTTAATCTTTCTCACTACTTTTAGTTTGAATGAATTCGATCAATAGAAATTGAAACGTTGAACTTCTGCAAGTTCCACTGTTTACGTAGCATTACCACTGAATCTTACTGTGTACTTCTTGAAGAGTTATTTTTTGATACTTTTATATATTAAAAAAGTTCTAAAAGTGTGACAACTGAAAAAAAAAATTGTAGCTTGATATTTTACTTTGAAGGAAAATAACTCAGTAAAACTCCATCCAATGTAAAGAGCTTAAAGATTTTTTCAAAAACCAAAAAAAATTTAAATTTCCAAAAATGTATATTAGGGTTCAGCTTACACGTCTGTTTCCACAAACCAGACGGTCAACTTGAATAGAAAATTTATTTGAAAATAACTATTTTCTTTAGTGCATTCATAAACATTTTCTAGACCAGTCGAGTAGTGCATGTCCTGTAGAACCATGGGGTAAGGCAGAAAATATATTAACAACTATATTATTTATATTGATTAAAAACAGATTTCTTTCTGACAAAATTAATTCAAACTAAAAAAAACTTCATTAGCAACCTACAAGTAAAATTTTCAAATGCAAAAAACAACAAATGTTTATATAAATTATTTAAATTATTCAACTCCTTATATTTGTTTGTTTTGTTTTGTTTTTAATAACGCTTTATAAATGTAGTGTTCAAGCCGTAATAAGAAACGTAAAACCACCTGTACAACAATTACAGTAGTCAGAGTAGAAAATAAAAGAAAAATAAAATATTTCAAAAGCTTATAAATGAAAATATTTATATTGAAATTTGGTTCGATATCAAATGCTCTATATTGTTTCCAGGACCTCTTATTATTGTAGAAAGTTTTCCAATTCTTATGAAATTATCTGGAGTTCCAGAAAAGTTTTCAAAATGAAGTAACTCAAATGCAGTCCCATTGAAATATAGCTCAAAAGCTATGAAATAAACTCAGAAAAAGCTCGAGTGAAGAGTAAGGCTGCGGCCATAAAATAGCTTTAAGTACTTGCATTTAGCCGATTTTATTTAAAGGTTGCACACAACTCAGACTTTTTTTTTTGTGCAAATTTTTGGGTTTAAAAAGTGGAAGGGACTGTGCCCATACCATGCATTTCAAAGATTCCAGCGCAGCCAGTTGTTCTATTTAAACGCACATATGACTCATATTGTAAAATGTTGTATTAAATGAAATGAACAGACTGAGGAAACTTGTTTGCAGTGAAACCAACAAAATTAATAAAAACAAAAAAAGTCTTTACTTAAATGCTCTAAAGCAGCTACGCCCAATTCACACGTGTAATGTGTAAACTTTTACAAAAAAGCTTTTGAGCTTTCACAATGACGAGAGCACTACAGCCAAGCAATACCTAGATTCATTAACTTTTAATTATTATGATAATCGCATCGCTAGAATAATTATAACGAAAATTTATCGACTTTCCTATTCAGTAACATATTTCAACGATATTCGCTGTCGGTTGGAGAAAAAAATTAATTCACAAGATGAAATTCATTGAGTTTTTCTTTATTATTCTTTGTGCTTTTCGGTTTTTTCACGTTTTCTATACAGAGATACGAGTACTAAATAATATTGAATTAAATGGCGAGTAAGATAAAGATGGAGACTATCGTGAAAAGAAATTACGCATTCACATTATCGTTACAAAATAAATGTGTCGATAAATATTACGATTTTCGGTTCGCAAAAAGTTACACAATCCAGTAGTGCGATTCGGTAACTTTTAACGATCCGACAATCGTAATTTTTGTCTATACATTTTGTGGCTTGCAATAACGATTGTGTGATTCCGTAACTTCTTTTTAACGATAGTACGCAGCTGGTATTTTCGATGATAAAATTAACACCATATAAATTATTGTCGCTTAAATAACGAAACAGCTGACATTAGCCTACAGCGAATATCGTTAAAAGTTTTACTGAATAGCAAATTCGATAAATTTTCGTTATATTATTTTAACGATGCGATTATCGTTAAAAAGAGTTAGTGAATCGCACTACAGGTACAGATATCGGCGACAACAATGCTTGCAAAGAAACAAGAACAAATTTAAGAGCTTTCAAAGCTGCTTACCTCCAATGCAAATATAAGAACATATTTGTTTGGACAGGGTGCCCCTGTAGCTGAGTGCTGGCGATGCTATCCTCTCAGTCCTGAGGTCATAGGTTCGATTCCTGCCATAGACCCTGGGTGTTTTCTGCAGATAATCTAATCGCTTCGTAGGTTATATTTGTTTAAAAAAGAAACGTAGCTGCTCTAAAGAGAAAAAAAGTTTTTAAATTATAGGTTTTCTCTTATATAAATTATTATGCAATGTAATGCGAGTAAATTGTAATGTTTGATATTATAATTTAAAGGTTATTTTCTCCTTTTTAAAGCATTTAAATAGAAGCAAATAATAAAAAAAACTTCGAAAAGTCTTCTAAATATTATAGGAATTCAATGTGTTAAAGATTTTAAAACTTTTTGATGAACAAAACTTGTAGAAGAAGCTTTGAAAATTTTGAGTTTTTTATTGAAAAATAATTTTTCTATTTAAATAACCAAAAATTTTATGTGCACATTTCTAACTAACGAGTTTGTAATTCCCATATACTTTGCCAAAATAAAAGATAGTCAATTGTAGGACCTTAATAATTAAACTGAAATTCTTCTAAAGGCTCACTCACCTCTTCCTCCTCGACTGACAATTTAAAGTAAAAAATGGTAATAAATTTTCTTATCATATATTTGCTGCAATTCCCATTGTGCATTGTCGAGAGTCTTTATAATTCCTACAAATACTCTTGCAACTACTAACGCACGTTAATCATAAAAGCTTACCCCGTCTTCTAAAACATTTTCAGTTTATCACCGACTACTGAAACGTTAAGATGTTTCCAAGTTATCGTAATATATTATTAGTTTATATAATTTTATTTTTCTCAACAAAATATGTGACTGCTAGTAATGATTGGCAGCATAAACTTGCAATTACTCGAAACCTGTCGGAGGCCGTTGCAGAAGTTATTGATGGTCTGTTTGTTGTTAAATATGAGAGAAGGTCTTTTAACTTTCATGTTAAAGTGAGGAATGAAAATAAACAATATATGCCTGAATTTCAAAAAATAATCGATGAAACAATGCTTTCGCTGGATGGTAGTATTGCGATACATTTGAGAAACGGAATTCCCATACCTGCCGATAATGAAAGACACTTTTGTGTGCTGTTAGTGGATTCAGCCGAATCGTTGCAGTGAGCTTTTTTTCTCTTAAATACATTAACAACATAAATTATGTTTAAATTTTTCTAACAGGTATTTGTATTCAGATCTTCATAAATTTAAGCTTTCTGTGGGAGGACCTTTTTTGATTATTCTGCAAACGTATCCACAGGTCCATCATTACTACGACGAACTTTACGAAATTTTTCAATTGAGTTGGGAACATGGCATCAATCATGTTGACGTCCTTATATACGCTGTGACCAATGTTATTTTGATGTTTCACAGCAGGCCATTTACTCCATTTCATTGCAAGAGCGTTGCACCCATCATACACAACAAATTTATTAACGGTCAATGGTTGCATAAGAAGTTTTCAACACCAAAAACGGGAAATTTATATGGTTGTCCTTTGGTGTGTGCTACTTGGGAGGAAATGCCGTACATTCACTTAGAGCATACACAAACGAAAAATGAATATAAATTAAATGGCTTGGAGGGAAAATTACTGGAATATTTGGCAGATACAATGAATTTTACAGTTGAAATACGCTGGTTAGATGACATGGAAATTAATCAGACTGTTTATGATGAAAAGAAAATATTTAATAAGGCAAGTTAAAACAAAAATTCTTCAAAGATGAGTCTTAAAAAAAAATTCTCACTTCCGACAGCTGTTTGCAACGAACACAGATTTTGCCTTTGGTGCTTTTCACAGAAAACCTGCTGCTCTGAAGGATCCCTACACATCAACAACAACTTATTACCTGGCCGACTTCTATTTCATAATTTCTGCTGAGGCAGATCCATACGACCCATTTAAAATGCTTTCGCTGCCCTTTGAATTGGAAGTGTGGATTGTATTAATTTTCATTTTTGTTAATGTGAATGTGTATTTTTTCGTGTTCAAGTTACTAAATCGAAAAGTGTGGTCCATAGTACTGGGCAGAGATAATCATACACCCAGCTACAATATGCTTGTCGTGAGCTTGGGCGGCGCAGTGGCAAAGGATCCAAGAGTACCATTTTCAAGATTTCTCTTAATGTCTTGGGTTTTGGCCACTTTTGTTCTGCGCACGGTTTACCAAGGCTTTATGTTTCATTATATCAAATCGGATTTGCGTAAACCACTGCCGAGTTCAATAAGTAATTTGATGAGCGATGAATACCGAATTTTCATGAGGGATAACATTCATGCTGCTGTTAGGGATTTGCCTGTACTCTTTGAAAAAGCAGAAGTTTTTACTATCAGTGAGCTAGAGGCTTTTGAAATATTAGCGCACCCGCAAAACTACAGACCGCATAAAGTGGCAATTTTAACGGCCATGGAATATTTTCGTTATTATAAACGTACAAAACCAATTAGCAATGATTTATTTGTGGTGCCTGAAAGATTATTCACACAACAGTTGAGCATACATATGGAGAAGAATTCGGTGTTTTTGGATGAATTTAATACGGTTATTAATAAGTATTTAAGTGAAGGCTTAATAGATCACTGGCAGGGTCTTCTGCTCTTTACTGATGAAAGTCGTAGACCTAAAGATAATTTTAGCCCAAAGCGTATGAAAAATTTTCATTTGTTCGCTGCTTACCGCTTATTATTGATGGGTTTATTGGCAAGTTTATTGACATTTCTTTGTGAATTTTTTATTTCTAAACTAAGACTTGGCAAAAGCGCTAAGAAGTGAAATTTAAAAATAAAATATCATCATTTTCATAGGGAATTGAATAGAATTCCAAAAAAAAAACAAAAAAAATTAAAAAGAAAATTGGCTGATACCCATATTTCTCGAGTTATCTGTTTTTAAAGTTTCGATAAAAATGCAATTGAGCTCCTAAATAGTCCCAATATATTTTTCAAAAACATATTCATTTCTTCCCTTAAAAGTTTTTCATCATAAGACACACTGAATATCGCGAAAAGCATTGGTGATCATAGAGTATTTTTCGTACAACATTTTTTTCTTTCAGTACATGTATTATCGTTGCTGTCTCATTGACAGCTAAATAAAAGAGAATAAGAATGTGTGTGATTTTAGCTAGCACAATTGTGCTATGAAACTGACATCAATATTGTGGCGTTGGCAGAAGTACATAGTTAGCACGTTGACTAGAAAACCGAAGGTAATGGGTTCAATACATGTATGCCAACCATTAAATAACAACACCACGCATTTTTTTAAGCGCATTTCTGTCTCTTTGTGTCAGTTGTTGTAGGAAAGTTCAAGTGATGAAGGCATAGTCACTGGTCACTGAACTATACAGTCTTCAGCAGATACAAGTCCTAATGTAACATCAGAGCGCCCTTCTTCGGTGTGTAGCAGAATCATCGGTGACGTAAAATAACTGACAAAATGCCTACTTAAGCATAGCTTAAAAAGAATAATAGTTACGACTGATTTAACACCGGAGGTGCTGCAACACTGCATTATTAAAACAAAAAAAAAAGTGCAAAAAAGCTGAGTTGCAAAAATAATGAAGCTTTTCTCTGTCTCTTCCTTCGCCGCCTGTCTTCTCTATCACTATCTCTTTCCTAAAGAAGGTAACATGTAGTAATAGAAGTAGGCATTCACTGTCTGAGTGTTACTTCTCTTTAAAAAAAAAAAATTGTAAAAGCATTATAGCTGTTATTATTGTTTGGCGTCTGCATTGGCTAATGTGTTTGTGTGGTTGTATATTTCTTTATAAGCTGAGGCCATAACATTTATGTATTTATGGTCTTAGCTAACCATATCAGCATCAGTTTTAATGTAGATACAGTTTGCTATAAAAAAACATTTATGTTAAATCAGTTCACGGTATATTTACGTAACAATATGTATCCGATTCACAGACAAAACATAAACCCCGTTAAAATTATTATTTGACTAGAAGCAGGTCTAATATTGTGCATGTTCCCCGTACATTCCCGCTTGAATTATATTAAAAATCTTGTTAATTACACCTTAGATTTATTTTTATTTATAAATTACTTTGTCATGTAAGTATTTGCTTTCGTGCAAACAAAATAATATAGTATTTACTTCAAAGAATTTAAAAGGTAAGGTAGAATATTAAACACCATTCCATTAAATTAAAAAAAAAAGATTTTAATAATTTTTCAGCAGAACTATTATGTTTATTCTAATTTAATTGCTGTGAAGTACATATGCCTTGAGTGAAATATTTCCGATTTGAAAAAATAACATTTATTAGAATATTAAGAGAAATATAGCAAAGTTATTTTATGCTTATGATTAAAAGTTTTTCGTCTGTTGTAATAAAGTAATTATATTTTATATTTAAACTTAAAAATCTTAATTAATAAATTAGTTCCAAGTCCACTTTTAGCTTGTGTTACCAGTGCAGGCATAATTTTAATATATTTCTTTTTTCTTAACGCAAATTAAATAATATATTAAAACCATTAAATGGATTAAAAAATATTACAATTGCATACACACACATAGCTTAGCAAAGAAAATATTGCAGTTGAAACAAAAATTTTAAGCCTGTTGGGTCAATATTTTCAGCGGCTGATAGACGGCCGTTTTTGTTTGTTAAATATTTAAATTCCTACAAAAATTATTTAGCAAAACAAAAATCAAGTTGTAATGAATACATTAGCGGAAATTGTGCTGGACGCTACAGAGCCAACATATAATTTATCCTTAATATTGGCCACGCTATGGATCATTAATAATGATTTTGCCAAATACACAACTTCAGCACTGACCATTGGACAATATGCCATCAATCAAAGGAATCGATTATATCACAATGATTTAATTAATGACATTATTAAACGTGCCATGATATCACCGAGTATTAAGGTTTTTACGCAAGCGGAACTTAAGGAAAATGAAGAAATGTACAACGAGGAATTTATAAAAGATACGGAAACGAAAGAGTTCGTTAGAAAAAATTATAAGCGTGACAAGTGCATATGGTTTGTGGACAGTTTGACATCATACAGGTACAAAAATTAAAATTAAATTAAAAAACTATGAACTTAATATTTTTTATATTTGTGATTTTAACGGGCTAAAGTTCGTATCGCTTTTTAAGCCAAATTACATGTGATAATTATTAATGAACAAATAACACCAAAGTCTGTTGTAAATATTCTGACTAACAACACATAGTTGAACGGAACAGCCAGCCGTTTTCGAAGGCCACTAAACCTTCATCATCAGCGTTCTTTTGTGTTTGGTCCACTTTGTGTGGTGTCAGTTGATGTAGATTTCTGCTTTATATACTTAGCATTTTATTGCAAATGGAATATGTGAATTGTTTTGATTCATCGTATTTCAATTTGCTGAAAGCTTTTTTGTATTGTAAGCTCAATTTTACCATCACTATATTTACAACAGTCTTACCATTGACGTTTTGTTCTTTTTACTAATTATACACATGTTACTTAATTTGCTTATTTTTTGTTCTACTTAAGACAAACTTTTTTGGTTTGTTACTATTAAGTATATTTTTATTTTAATTTTTGCCACAGGCCCATGGCTATTAATTTTTAGTTAATTTTTAATTATTGTTCGAACTCCATTTGTTTCTATATTTGTGATTTGAACGGGCTAAAGTTCGTATCGCTTTTTAAGCCAAATTACATGTGATAATTATTAATGAACAAATTTATATTTGTATATTTATATAATATTTTTTACTTTCTTTTTTTTTTTGCCAGAAACTTTGAGCTCGATTTGCTAAATCCTGATTTTTATTATCATCGTAATGGTGTTTTTCTATTAATTTATACCGGAACTGAGCCAGAACGTTTGAATAATGTCAAGGAAATATTTCGTCGCCTCTTTATTTTGTACTGTACAAATGTTAATATTTTATTGCTTGTTGGCAAGACACCCTACGTTTACACGTACTTTCCTTTTGCGAACAACAAATGTCATTCTTCAATGCCCGAGTTTTATATGTCATTTCGTGATATTCAAAAAAACTTTTCAGGCTTCGAAGTGAAAAAACCTATATTCCCAAGTAAAGTTAAAAATATGCATGGCTGTGAGCTGGCGGTGGTAACGTGGCAATATCCTCCATATATTATGGTTGACAAAGATCCACAAAGTGGCGAGCTAATACGTCTGCATGGAGTAGAGGGCTTGCTGCTTAGTCTACTGGCTGAACAGATGAATTTTAGAATACGTCTGAAGGCTCCTCAGCCGCCCGACCGCGGTGATGTTTATCCCAATGGTACAGCAACGGGTGCCACAAAAATGGTAAGCATATTTCGTTAGTGTTAAAATTGTTTAGGGAGTTCATATTGTATCTATGCTTAGATAATTTATTTATATTTAAGTAATATCATTGTTTGGCTGTATGAAAAATTGCTCAAAACTAAAAAATTAAAATAAATTCATTAAATGCGATTATGACTTGTACACGAAGGATTCTACACGGACTTAAAATATGTAATACTAGGTCTGTTCAATTACTTTCCCAGCAGAAACTAGCAACGAGAGAGTAAAGCAGAAATTTACAAAATTACTCTCCTAAATATGAAAAAGTAAATGAACGCTTTAATGTAGAAACCGAATAAAGTCTGCAACTTCAGGAAAATCGCTGACAAATTAATCAAGCCCATAATAACATCGACGGCAGTAACTTCAAATGCTCTCTAATTTTTGTTTTATTTTCTTTTGTGCTTATTTTTTCGTTGTAGTTTTGTTTACAAAATGTATGAAATTTATTGAAAGTATGGTAGCATTTTTGTGAGAATAAGTATTTATATGTGAGAGCATAAGAAAAAACGCTCTCAAAATAAAATGGATTCTATCTCACGACTGGTTTCTGCGGCTGTTTTTTGTGTCAATTTGTATGGAAAATGTGTTGAAGTCGGTATTCTGTTTAATCATTTACTTGTAAAAACTTGCAAAAATTTTTTATTCATATCAGAACCATAGATGGAAATCATGATGCAGTTGTACTTTTTCTGATGCATTTTGTTTGATAATATTTTAAACTGCAATTTTTTTTTAGAAATTGACATTTAATATGAAATTCTTTACAGAGTTTCATGTAGTTTTACTATTTTTATGTATTTTTCATAATTTACTAATTTTATTCCATTTACAAATATAAAAATTCGACTTTCCATCTCTGATTATATATGAGAAACAAACAAAATTATTTGCCATTAATATTGAATTTATGTGGCTTACTTGGAGGCTACACGTTCAATTTTTGCTTAAATTTTTGTTTCAAAATTCAATACATTCACACCTTTTTACTACCAAACTCATACATTTGGGAATTGAATACCAGGTGGCCTTCAATTTTTCTTTCAACGCTTCATTAAATTTTTCTTTCAATTTAACAGCCGCTTTAAAATAATTTTTGTGTTTGTAAAAAATTTAAAACAGAAGTAATTTCCCTTGCTGAAATAAAATATGTAGGCGAAAATTTTTAATTGTTTGCTCAACGACGGCATTTTGAACATAAAATTGGTAATCAGATTGCTTGCAGCCTACGTCACAGCTTCAATTTTAGCAAATTTTGACAAACCATACGTGTGAAAAAATTGAAAGCAATTTATTGTAAGTATAGCAGCGATGGTAATGAAAGGAAAAAAATAAATCAAGAAAATATGCTTTTACATGTTTTTTTTAACAAAGAAATACACATTTTTCAGTTTTCCTTTTTCAGATATTTTTGAAATAATTAATTTGACAACAAAACACACAAGTGGTTGGATAATTCTTGCAAATAAAAATTTTACTAGCAATAATTTGTAGGATTTTTTTTGTCTCTCAATTTTTGACTCTCTTTTAACGATCTCTCCTTGCAAACTTTTTGAGTTAATGAACACTTTCCTGTAATAATTTTTAAAAATTCGTAACAATTTTTATAGAAAGATTTTGTAAAAAATTTCGTTTCCAAATGTTTCAAATATATATGTATGAAAAATAACGAAAATTCGTTTAAAAAAATATTTTTTCCATACAAATTTTGAAACGAGAAAAACGTTTCTATTTACAAAATCTGCCCTTTAGTAAATGAACAAACCTACTATACGAACTTTAGTCTACATAATAAAATATATTACCTGATGAATAAATTTAGAAAGAAAATTATGTACTTGTACAAAGTAATTTAATAAGTAAATTTTTTTTTGGTTTTTGGTGATTTTTTTAGTTTTAGCGTTTTTTTAGTGTTTGGCGATTATGCCTAATATATATAAATCTTATCTAGCTCTCTTTATTCTTTATTTTTCTAATACATATACTTGCTTCTTTTCAGATAATCAATGCTGAAGCTAACATAACAATGATATCTCTAATGTACAACAGGATACGTTCAGAGGTGATGCAAGCCAGTTTTGGTTACTTGTACATACCATATGTTTTGGCTCTTCCCAAGGGCTCCAAGATGTCATCGTTTGAACGGCTAATGAAACCATTTCGCTACATAATATGGTCATGCTTCAGTTCGAGTATAATTTTTGGAATTATCTTCATATATTACATACGTTTTTTGGGCAGAACCAAGTTAATGAATTTTGTTTATGGTCATGGAAATCGTATACCATTTACAAATTTAATCTCGATATTGTTTGGAGTTGCGGTACATGGAAATATACCAATCAGAAATTTTGCCCGCTACATATTATTAATCTTTCTGTTGTACACATTCGTATTGAGGTCTGCCTATTCCGGTGCATTATATATTCTACTGCAGGATGGTCGTGCTAGAAATACCTTTAAAAGCATTAACGAAGTGGTGGAAAATAATTACACTATTTATGCTTTTCCTGCTGTAATTGATATTTTAAAAGTTGCTATACCCGAAGTAAATACTGAAGTTATTGATGCTAAAAATCCTACGAATTTATTGTATAAGCGCATTTCATCTTCAAGCAATGAGAAGATAGCTTTATGTTTGTTGGAATATTCTATAAGATCGTATAATCAAATGAATCCAAGTCGTCGGGTGCAGGTTTTAGATCAGCCCTTACTCACCGCACCCATAGTTTTTTATATGCCACGCCACAGTTATATAAGACATCATTCAGATGACCTACTTATGCGCATTTTATCATCAGGCCTGATGAAACGCTATGAGTCCTATTATTTGTATTCCTCACGACAACCTTATCCTAAGCAAAGGGAACCTATGAAGTTATCATTTGAATTATTATTTGCTTTATTTTGTGTCTATGGAGTTTTGCTGGCGTTTTCATTGGGAATATTTTTATTAGAATTAGCTAGTATTAAATCAGACTGTTGTAGAATTATAATTGATTTCTTGAATATCTAGTGTAAATAGAAATAAGAATTGTAAAAAATTAGCAACAATAGCAATATCGAACAATAAAGTTTTAAATCTTTTAACTTATTTTACTTTATCAAATTTATAATATTATGATAAGTTTTTTTTTTTCAAATTAATGCCTTGTCTGATAGATATAAGGTGTGTTCATGGAAAGCGGTATTTTTGAATTTGTTAATAGAATGTTATAACAAATTAATGCAAAATTCATAAATATAGTAAATAATACATGAAACTGTGTAAAGTATTTCATATTAAAATTTTGTAACTTAAATATAATCAAACAAGATTGTTTAAAATATATTTTAGAAAAAGTAAAATTTTTTGCAAATTTTAACAAGTAAAGCGTTCGTTTACTTTTTCGTGTCTGGGAGATTAATTTTGTAAATTTCTGCCTTAATCTCTCGTTATAAGTTTCTGCTCGGAGAGTTAATGAACACAACTATTATCATTATGAGTTTTTCGTAAATGAACTACTTGGTTAAAATAATTTTATGTTGTAAAGCTTAACAAAAGCATTTTTTCATATATTTTGCTGATAAATATCTAAAAGTCGTAAAAGAAATGATTTTAATCAACCAAGCATACCACCCACCTCCCTGCCCCAAATATAAGGACATGAATAAAGTTCAATTCAATTTATCTGTGTGAAGTTCATTATCACAATATATAAATATAATTTCAGCTTTTTTTTATTTGAATTATAAATGATTCACCATTCATGCGATAATTTCATTCATCTGTTTATATTCTCATTTTTAATGCCAACTTCATTATTATTTCATTTTCCATTCATCCGGTATTAATATGAGTTTTTTGTTTTTCTTGTTCTACGCAAGTAAATATATCGCAAGCTCAATAAAAAATTGGTAAACAATTATTTTAGGCAGGTGTTGAGCTTTCAGAGCAAAAAGTAACAAATAAATAAACATAGTTGGAAAACATAATTAAAAAAAAAAACATTTACGCATACTTATAATGAGAGAAAGTTTCATTAAAAATATTAAGAAAAAAAAGAAGAAATTAATAAAGTTGCACTTTTTATTGAAGTCGCATATAAGACTAAAGGCAGAATTAGTTTGTACATGCTGTTATATTCTGAATCAGCTGTTTTATTTCTGTTCAGTTGAAAATCTGTATGTGTGCTTAGTTTTTCCTTTTTCGGTCTGTTCTGTTGCGGACAAATCTGTAGAAAATAGAAATCAACGTTAAGTGACAGCGAAAAATGTGTATGTATTACTGTATTGTAATATTTTGTGTACACGTGTAATCAATTCTATAGGTTGCCAGCTGATTTTTTTCACAGACAAAGTAAGTGCAAAATATTTTATATAGAAAAGAACGGCACAGACAAGCAACAGAAAGTAAAGATTAATGAAGCCTTAAAAATTTTTGTTGCAGCAACTTTTTATTTTTTTTTATTAAAAAAGAGAGAGAGAGAGGAAAAATACAAATTAATATGTTTCTGTTCTAACACTCTCCCACATATTCATCAATTGCTGGAAGTGTACGAACATTGCCATCGAAAGCATGAGCTTATAAAGCAAATATAAGAAGCGCCTCTGAGTTTTGGACAAGTGATGGAAAAGCTTGGCACGGCACCTTAAATATGGAGCATTTGCTTTGAGGATTTATTGGAGTTGAGCCTATTGGAGCTCAAAGGAAAACAAAATATATTGCTGTCTGAATATAACGAGCACATGGCAAGAGTTGATCTTTCTGAAGTGGTATAAAAGTGGCACACGATTGACTGGGTCTTGGGAACGGTGGTAACTGAGTCATGGCTTTTGTATCGCAAACACTCCAAAATTATCGAGCGGATCGCAAATCTTTTGCCATTAATACAATATTAGATGAAAATATCAAGTAAGTTGCTAAATGCTGCACCATCGTCCTCGAGTTCAAGACAAAGGAAAAGAAAAAGAAAAAGATTTAGTGGAAATGGTTTGGGACGGAATAAAATAAGTTTAGCAACGTCGTATCTATATTATTTTTCCCTCTACATTATATCAATGAAACTTTTCATTGATACAATGAACAATTACATTATACACATGAAATCTTTCAATCAATTATAATTCCACTTCCAAACACCGTAAAGTTAATCAGGCTTCTCTATAAACTTTATAAAGGTAATAAGGCTCCACCATATTAGAATATGGGGAGTAAAAGGTTGCTGTGGCTTCTACAAGATGGTAACAGCCCTATAATATTCTACTCACATATGTTATAATACCAGTAAAAGCATTTTTTTTATCATGTGATACGTAATTTATTTTATGTAGTATAAAAAAATTCTTGAAGAATAAATAAAAAATAATAAGACTTTGGTGTTATTTGTTCATTAATAATTATCACATGTAATTTGGCTTAAAAAGCAATACGAACCTTAGCCTGTTCAAATCACAAATATAGAAACAAATGGAGTTCGAATAATAATTAAAAATTAACTAAAAAAAAAAATAAAAAAGTTTGTTTTCATTGCTGAAATCTTTCCTCAACAGCATAAAGTTATGTATATATTGGTTTCTTTAGCTCCCTATAAAGAACATAGGTCCTCACACAGCACAAAGTTGCTTACAAGCCACTCTATAGTACTGAAATCTGAAAAACATGCTGGCAGTTGGTTCCAAAATCATAGAGAAAAAACAGCTTAAAATCAACAAAAACTATATTGAATTAATGAAAAACATTAACGAAAGTCTAGTCATGTTAAAATTTCTTATTTTAATATGGAAAAATATTAATTTACAGTATTAATTTATTGATTTTATTTATTTTTGAGTATCGCAATATACGTTTTCTATAATATTGAAAATTATTGAATTCATCCGACGCTTTCTTATTTCTAAGTTGTAATTTCTCCCTGAGTGAACCAAAAAATTGGTTTTAAGAACTGAATTTCAGGTCTTGTTCTTTTTACATTTAGTGTGCGATATGTATACAGTCTCATTTCTCCTATATCTTTACTGAACAATTTTTCTCAGTCTGTTCACTCTTTTTGTTGTTCTTGTTATTGTTGGCTGTATCGCCAAAGTTTTCTTTGGCTGTGAAAATACAAAATGAATTAAGAGAAAAAAAAAATTAAAAAATAATAAATAAGACGCAAATTCAACTCATATATACATTCTCATAAAAATGTTCATATTGTCAACGTTTAATTAGTATTCATTATTAGTCTTTTGGATGCTTTATAAAAAGAAGAAGAAATAATAAGTACACACATACAGACTTTTAAAAATTAGTACTATATTCATATACATACATATACGCGTTAAAAATCCTTTTCTTTTATCAATTTAAAACGGTTGTTGTTGTTACATACACACATATACACACATACATATTTATATTAATTTGTATACACATTATAGCATTGAACAGATGCATCTGTTTGCACGAGTTTTGCGTGTTTTTTGGTTCTTGTATGAAAAAATATGTTATTTATCGTTTTCTGTTACTAGTTATAAATGTTGATTTTTAAAGCAGTTATTGTATGGTTGTGCAATGACCAAATGAGAAAAACACGTTTGTATGTATTTGTTTTTCTATAACAAATAAGATACATAAAACTGGTTTTAACATAAGTACCACATGGTGTGTTGAAAAAAAAATCCATGGTTGATGAATGAATGAATGAAACTAAAATTTCACATACACATGTAAGTAAACGATACATGTACAGGGTGGGCCAAAAGAAACCAAGGGGTGTAAAAGTTTAATAACTTTTTTGTTTATTAATTTTTTTTTATTTTTTCTTTCAGATTATATAGACAACACTTGGAGAATTTATAATGGAGAGGTTCACAACTGAACAGAGAACCAGAACAATAGAATTTTATTATTTAAACCAGAGATCAATTATTTTAACGCAAAGAGCATATCGTCGACATTTTAACGTCAGAATTTCGCCCTCTGAAGCGATGATTCGTTGCTTAGTTAATCGTCATCACCAACATGGCAGCGTAAGAGATTTGCCTCGAACCGGTAGACCACGTTTAATTCGCACTGCGGAAAATATTGAACGAGTACAGCAAAGTGTTAACGAAGCACCAGAAACATCTGGCAGAAGGCGTTCTGCTCAGCTAGAAATGTCTCGTACGTCACTACGGCGCATTTTAAAAAAAGATTTACAGTTAAAGATTTACAGTCCAAGAATTAAAACCCGCAGATCATCGGCAACGTCTAAATTTTGCAGTTAAATTTCAAGAGTTGGCCAGAAATGAAATCAACTTTATTGAAAATTTGATTATGAGTGATGAAGCTCATTTTCATTTGAATAGCTTTGTTAATAAGCAGAACTGTAGGTTCTGGGGTTCTCAAAATCCAAGAGCCATTCATCAACGCCAATTACACCCCATCAGGTGTAGAGTATGGTGTGGGATCACATCTGAAAATGTCATTGGGCCCTACTTCTTCGAGAATGAAGATGGAAGTGCTGTAACCGTAAATGGAGAGCGGTATCGGTTTATGATAGAAAATTTTTTACATCCTGCTCTTGAAAACAGACCTGGTATGCGGTTTCAGCAGGACGGAGCCACTGTCCATACTGCCCGAGACACAATGGCACTTTTAAGTCAAATTTTTGGAGAGCGAATAATTTCTCGAAATTCGGAAATTATTTGGCCAGCGGATCGCCAGATTTGACAGCACCCGACTATTTTCTTTGGGGTTTTTTGAAGGAGCGAGTGTATGTGAACAAGCGAGAGACAATCCTTGAACTCAAGGCAAACATTGTTGCAGAGATTCGACCGCTACAGCCACAAGTTTTGAAAGATGTTATGGAAAATGCTCTAAAAAGAGCCCATCAGTGCGAAGCTGAAAACGGTGGTCATTTAAGAGACATAATTTTTCATACTTAGTGTAAAAAAACTTCCATTTTGTATATTATATAATCTGAAAGAAAAAATAAAAAAAGTTAATAAACAAAAAAGTTATTAAACTTTTACACCCCTTGGTTTCTTTTGGCCCACCCTGTACATGAAACACATGCATTTGTAATTACTCTCAGAGCAAAATTTTCTCTTTCTCTCTCTATACTTTGGCTGCGCCACAAAATAACATAACGAACGTCCGCACATACATCTGCATATCATGTATTTGTTTCAATAGTGGTTTTTTCATATATTTGTATTACAATATGTATTTTTGGGCAAAAACAGATCAAACAGTTGCTCAGCAGCACACACAATAACTCTTATACTAGTTCTGTCGCTCACACTACAATTATATGGTACATACCATGGTATATTTGTTTTGGCTATACAAACGAGTATACAAATGCAACCCTATAATACACATATTGTAATCGCATAGCATGTAGATGTTCGTATACGAAAAAGGTTTAGCAATAAGTAGCTCAACTTCCGACACCATACTGTCATGTTTATTATGACGATTGTCATTGTGATTGTTATTAAGATGGTTTCATTTTCACATCCGTTTTTATGACGCGCGAACACATTTTTGACATGATTGTTTGTGTATTGTTCAACTTACTCCCACATCAACATGTACCCAGCAAACAATTTGTGTCGAAGTGTAGTAAACTTTTTGTTGTTGTTAATACTGAATGAACGCTGGAGCAGATTAGAAAATAATGATGACAATAAATAATTACATAAATAAATAAATAAATGAATAAATAAATAAATAAATAAAAAATATATAAATAAATAAATAAAAAAATAAATAAATATATTAATAAATAAATATATAAACAAATAAATAAAAAAATAACTAAATAAATAAATGCATAAATTAATAAATAAATAAATAAATAAATTAATAATAAATAAGTTGTAATTAATTATATTTTTAATTGATTTCTAACATGACTTTTTTTATTCATAAAAAAAATATTTTGTTTTACATAAGTTTTAATAAACACATTTCCACGCAAAATTAGTTTTGCAAACCTTTTGAAAACCAAAATGATTTTTGTTTTTAATACGCCACTATAACCAGAAATAATTTTTAGTGAGGCTTAAGTTCAGTAATTTCAATTCTTTTTCACTGAATGAAATACTTTTATTAATTAATGTGAGATTCTAAAGAAGAGAAGAAAAATTAAATTAGACTTTTTAAGCTGGGGGAAATACCGATATTTTTCTGTGCAGCAACGCACTTCATCAGCACCCTAGTCTATCTACTTGGGTAGAGATTGTTATTAACATCAGCTATTTAACGTAAATTCTAATGAAACGGAATGTGAGAAATGATTGTTGTGTACAATTATTGATTTACCTTTGGTAAATACATATGTAGGTATCACTATTTATTTCCCTGTGTTTCCATATTTTCATTTTTCTCTTTAGGTTAGCACGAAGTTATATTACTCTACCTACGTATGTTTTACTATTCTTGTTTGTCTTTTACGATCATCACATTAATTATTTTTACTTATTCGATGTACCGTCGGTACATATGTACGTGTAAGTATTATAGTAGTGGATATTATGTTACTTTGTTTTTGCTTTCTACCGTTTATTTGGTATTCCAACATTTGTGATTGCCAAGTGAACAGTGATTGCCAAGTGAACATATTTTTGTCACGTGCCCATGATGAATTAAGTGAGTAATTTTTAGATTTTAATTGAACTATAGTGAATTTTTAATCAGAAATAACTTTTAGTCAGGCTTTAGTTCAGTAATTTCAATTCTATTTCATTGAATGAAATATTTTTATTAATTAATGTGAGTTTCTAAGAGAACAAAAATTAAATTAGACTTTTTAAGCTGGGGGAAATACCGATATTTTTCTCTGCAGCAACGCACTTCAATTAAAATCTAAAAATTACTCACTTACGCCACTATAACTTTTAATATTTCCCCATCCATATTCTAATTACTGAGTTGTTTAGTTCAATCATTACATTACTGGATTAATAGTTGTATTTGTTATTAATTACATATACAATAAATTCAACTAGGCCGTTGGATTAAAATGATAGATGTTTTGATTATGGAATTCTATTTGTGATTATTAAAATATTATTGTATGAATGAAAAATTATATTTTTAAGCTTTATATATTCCGATAATTTATATCATAATTTTGATAACATATGAACAGACAATGCCACTTATTTTATTAATTCACATCATTTCGCTGATTGAATTTATTTTGAATTATCTATGTATATCAAAAAATGTTTACTGGGCTTATAAAAACATACATACATAAATATCTGCGCAAAGGCAACGTCATTGTACTGTATCTGTGTGCAGCAGTTTGTGAACATGATGCGACCTCCTGTAAACAGAATTCAGTTGCTTTTGCTTTGCGAATTTACAACCAGAAGCAACCAATACACATACACACACACACACACACACACAAACCTATCAACGAATTCAACCTCCAGCCACTTTTAATTTCCTACACATTCATCTTCTATAAATACACTGGATGTTTCGCACATGCAGGAGCATAGTCGTCTCCTCATCAATGTGTATTGTTTTGTATTTGTCATTCACAGCCAGATATCAGATTTGGAGGCAGCAGGGACTTGATTCTTTTCAGGTTTTTGTTGGACGTATTTAAATATGTAAATTATTTTTGTGAGTCAGTAAATGGGCATGTTTTATTTTTGTCATACAAACTGCATGATATTTGTGGTCTCTTATTGTTAACTTTGCTTACGTCTGTTTGATGAGCTTTTTAAATTGTTGTTGTTATGATTACAGCGATAAAATTAATTTGCCGATTACATATATAGAATCGCTTTAATTTGGATGAGACTTCGTAAAATGAAAATTTGTTAGATATTTGCCAAGCTGACTCCACTTTTATTTATAAGGATTTTTATTCCAGAAGGTACACTTTGAAGAAACAGTACCTACTTTCAAAAAGTTTTTTTTTTTAAAGAAAAGGCATTTTTGAGAAAAGCTGCGACTTTAGGAAACATCGTAAAAGTAAATTCCTCTAAACAAATATTTTTTTTTTAACATCACAACAAATTTCATAAAAAATACCTTAAGTAAATTAGGCATAACTATTCTCCATAAAACTAATGAGTATCCATGTTTTACATATCAGAAGCAAAAGCATATTACTGTACGGTAAAACTAGAATTTCATACAAAAATTTGACGAATATAAAATGAAAAAATCTTTTAAAAATGTAAATATTCTGACAAACACTAGCAGAACACTGAAAAATTAGTATATAAAGATGAAATTTGCATCAACTGACACTACACACAGTGGAACAAACACTAGAACGCTGAAAAAATTAGAAAAAAATTTTTTCCTTAAATTTTCCAGAAAAAATTTTAACAAAAAAGCTACATTATAGCCATATATAGTTTATAGCTTTCACTAAGCCTAAATTAGCTGTTGGTTAAAAATTGATGACACAATTTTTTTGAAGGCGCAAGGAACTTGAAAGGAGGTCAATAAAAACATTTTGGTAACAAAAATTGCCAAACTGGTAGTAGAACCTATAATGTTGCACAGTATAATTAATGTATAAATAAATAGTTTAAATTTTCCCGCAATGGAACAGTCAAAATAAAACAAAAAATACTGAAGAAGTTCGATAAGTTTTAAAATAAATTACGAGTCAAAGACAAAACAGAGTTTGAATTTAGCTCAAAAATACCGAAATATTCGGTGATGCAGGCTTTTTGTAGCTCCATGATCGATATGAAATTATAATAATATTTTTTTAAAAATAAAAATTTTGGAATGAAGAAAAATTTTGGTAAAATTAAATCTTTTATTTAAACTTTAAGCATCAAATAGTGTATTAAATTTTGCAAAAGTATCAAACATACCTCCCACACAACCAACATTTAATTCTTACCACACATTAAGAACCAACTTATTCACACACTCAAAAATCACCTCAGCAATCCTCTAGCAAATACACAAACATTCACATTCAATTCTTAAAGAATTCACCTCACCAGATATGCAATGTATTAAACATTCCTCCCACACTGGCAATATCTTATTCTTACCATACACACACAAAAATCACCTCAGAAATTCTCTAGCAAATACACAAACATTCACATTAGATTCTCATATAATTACTTCACCTCACCAGATATGGAATGTACTAAACAAAAGTTCCATATTGGCAGCATCTAACTCTTATATACACTCAAAAAACACCTCAGACATCTTCAAAAAAATACAACAACCTTAAACCCTTCAAAATATGCAAGACAATGATTAAAGAAAATACACTTCCCGGCTCTGGATGAACCAAATTTTGTATGAAAAACGTGAGTTGTAAACCCCAATTTTTTTTGTATATTCATCTACGCATCTATTTCTTTTTAGTCCACAAATTACGCTTAGTAACCGTCAATAAGAGTCCATTTGGTATAGCGATTTGTCTATTATACGAGTATTATCCCTAACAGAAATGAAATTATTTTAACAAGCATTTACTCTAAATTCATACAAAGATTTAAATTTATTAGCTTTAAATGGATTTCAGTAGAAAGTTTGGTAGACATAATTGTTCTATATATTTATAAAATTAAATTAATAGTATGTTGACTTTTACATTCTGTATTTAAAATATTACATAATACTTGAAACTTAATTAAAACTTAATCTAAGTAAATTAATAGTATAGAAAAATCACAGTTTTTTTGTATCAATTGTACAATAACAAAATATTAGACTCTTTATGTTTGCCTACAACGATGTCAGTGAGCGTAGTAAAACCAGCCAAATTGCTGTCAGTAAGCTGAGATTGTAATGCTTTATGGAAGCAGTACTATTACCATTTTCATTGTTCAATGGTTCAGAAGTAGAACTAGTATTCATGTCCTGTTCAACTTTATCACTGGTATCGTTCTCATCAGGCATATAGTCATGGCATGTTGGGAAATTTTTTGGAATTGGCATCATTTCATCATTGTCACCCACTTTGAGAACTAGGGCCATGCCTATTTCAGCATGAAACTCTATGTGGCAATGGAATAGCCAAAAACCAGGATTGTAAGCTTCAAATCGTATAATAGTATAGCCACCATCGGGTATGGTGACGGTGTCCTTCACTGGAGGTCTGACTAGATTACGTTTGAGCAGATTATAACGATCAAGCTGTTTTATCTGAAATTAGTATATGATAAACTTTATTATAATGTAGAGATGTAAAAAAACAGTTCACACTTACCATTTCTACTGTCACATTGCTGCCCAATCTCTCCAGGCCTACTACGCGAAAGGCGTTGCCATGCAAATGGAATGGATGATTGGCATCGTAAGTAAAACCTTCATCGATGACAATTAATTCGACTATGGAGTTAAGAGGTACCTGCAGTACATGATGACATTTACAGAACTCTTTACGGCAATCGATACCCTGCTGCTCCAAGCTGGTTTCATTGCAAAACATGGCATCGGTTACCAAATCGCGAGCAGGCAGTAAGGCCATAGGAGGAAATTTGAGGGATATATGATTGAGTTGTGGTATAAATACTCTATTGCTATTGGAAATATTAGCATTTACGCCATAGTATTCACTGTAGTGAAATTCTGGATGATCTTTACGATAGAAGTCATAGTAAACAAAAAATTTGTAGTCGGCAACTGGTTTCAAAGCATCTCGATCAATACCCGGCACCTTGTCATAAGAGGGTAATGCGTTAATTTCAGCTATTGTTAGGGAGTCAACATGACCGGGTCCCTGATTCATGGCATTTAACTCAATGCCGTTCGGTTCATGTTGATAACCCAAATCTTGAGCAGGTTCCTCCTCTGGTGCACCTTCATAACGCAATATGGCAACTTGAAAGGCTGAAGTAAATCTTTGGTCACAGTCCATTAAACCTTTTAATCTTATCCAATAGTTTCCCACAGGCTGGTCAGCATTTACCACAAAATCAAAGCGTTCTCCGGCATAGGTTATGATGGAGCCCACGTCTACAGCTTCAAAGTCAAAACCATCCGAATTGAAGGCAGTTAAAGTATGATTGTCTATAGAAATCTTAATGGGACAATTAAGAAACTCGGCATTTATTGCCCGAAAGCGGTAGCGAAAGCCGTGCTTTACTTTGTAAGTTTGTAGTGGCATGAAGTGCAAGGGAACGTTGGGATCTACTGAACGTTTATTGCGATTCAAGTCTGTTACATTTGCTGCAACCGGCTTCAAATTAGTTTTAATTTGTTCTCTTTTGTCAATTGTTTTCGATGAACTTTCCTGATTAAATTGAAAAACTTTGCCTGGCAAAGAAATCTCATTTTGTTTTAGGCGCATTTTGCTAACGTTTGTGTCATCTAAGGAATGTAAAACGACTACATCACTTTCCTTTTCTGTAGTAGTAATAGTGAAATCTTCATTGCTTATAGAATCAGTAAAAGAATTTTCTAATCCCTTATCGGTTGTAGTCATGGAGATAGAAGGCTTCGAAGTCGTTGTTGTTGTAGTGGTGGCAAGAATAGCCGTTCTAGCTTGGAGTGTCTCTTGGTTTTTAATATTATCCCAAATCGCTTTGTAGTAGCGTCCTTTGCCATTAATTAGCAAATTTAAAGGCTTATTATCGCCTATTGAATGATGATGTGAGGCAAACATGCTAATACCGGGCACATGCACCCAGTCTTGCACTATCATTAAATGCTCCGTCAAGTCAAAGTCGTATAAATGTCCATGAGGCTCTTCTGATTTAGGCTTTTTAACAATGAGCGCTCCAAATACACCATCACCTCTTTGCATACCCGTGTGAGAATGCCAGAAATGTGTACCGGCATTTTCTGCCTTGAAGGTGTAACGAAAAGTGGAGTGTGGCGATATTGGACACTGGGTTATATGAGGTACTCCATCCATATAAGGCGTTTCTTTCATATGCATGCCGTGCCAATGTATAGTGGTACTCTCGCCCAGTAAATGGTTTTTAGCATCAACCACTATTAAGTCATTTTGACACACTTCTATGCTGGGACCTGGCATCATGCGATTTACCACTGTAATGGAACGGGCAATGCCATCGGCCGTAATACAATGAGGTCTCTTACAGTCCGTTGAATTATTAGGGCAGTTGTAGCAAGCTTTTGACAAGGTCTCATACCATTCCACCACGAATGTATAAAAACAACGCTTGGGCTTTTCATTTGCTTGACAATCTCGGTTGCAGGGATGTTGGCTGTAAAATTCTTTTGTCCAAATTTCTTCGCTTTCTGTATCAAATTCCTCATCGCGCAACGAACTTCTGGCTTTATTAGAAATATTACAATACTGACAACAATTATTTATATAAATAAGTTCCGTAGGGCAATTTTTGCTTAAAGGTGGACATGACTTTTTATAAGTATTTATCATGGGCTGGCCATTCGGCATCAATTGACATTCATTTAAAGTACAGTCTTTTGCATTATGCCAAGTCTGATTCACAATGTAAACTTGATCTTTGAAACGGCATTTTGTGCGCACACACTCGCCACAACACGAACCCTCTTTGGGACGTACTTCCGAGTCCTGGAAAAGATAAATTCCTTTAAATATTTACACTAATTGGTATTAGGTTAATACCAAAGCGATTTCATATCAGGTGGTCTCTATTTTTAAATCTGCATTAAATGAATGTATATTTGCTTGGTTTGAAAAATTAATTCCTGAATAAAGATCACCTGGTTTAAACTTGCCTTGGTTAATACTTACAATATCGCAATAGAAATCTCCGCAACTGTCTCTTCTTATCACTTCACTTGGCTCCCCATACTTGTTTAGTTCACATGAATGTAAAGCACAGGAATCTTTCGGTGATATCCATATTGATCCTATTTCCTTAAATACTGTTACGCCCTTGATTTCAACAGCACAGTAATCAGTAGAATTTTTCTCTACAAAAAAAATATAAAAAATAGAATATGTGTTATGTAATTAGTTTTTAGATACATATATAGGTACATAACTAAAAAAGAGATTTAACAATCTTTTTAAAATCCTATTACGATGTCTGTATATCTGTCTGTCTGTCACAGTTTTCTCAAGAACTGTAAGAGCTATGGACCTGAAATTTTCACAGAATATGTAAAGGTTTGACTACTACAACAAACAATATATGAGAGCAAAAAATTAAAGGGGCTCTAAAACGAGCAACGATAAGTATTGAAATCCAAATGTAATATACAAACAATTATATATAGACACTTGCAATTTTCAATATTAATATATTTTTATGCAGACTATACCAGTTAACACTGAAATTAAAAAAATAAAAATCAAAGCGTATTCTATCAGTTAATGTAATTTTGAGTATGTAATTTTGACAACTTGTTGCATCTTGTTGCCGAGACGATAAATCGGCAAAATGAAAAAAGCTCTTTGATGAAAAATATCACCAAAAATAAATTAAATCGCTAAAACGCCAAAAAATCACCAAGAAACTAAAAAAATCGCTAAAAACCAAAACAAGTCGCCAAAACAAAAAAAAAAAAATCGCCCAAACCCGAAAAAACGCCAAAACGAAAAAAGCTCCAAAACAAAACCGTCAATACTAAAAAATCGCCAAAACCGAAAAATCGTCAAAAAGAAAAACAAAAAAACGCCATACGGGACCCTTCGAACCTTCGTGTACGAGTAGAAGCCACACTTTAATGAATTAATTCAAGTTTTATATTATAAAAAAACAAACGACAATGACAAGACTGTTGTGTATTTAGAGATGGTAAAATTGAGCTTTCATTACATTGTGTGTAATTTTTGAAGTCATGGTAATATAATCATATACGACGCCACTACGTGATAGAAGAAAAAAAAGTCCCGTGTATCCCAGTTTTGCCCCAAGTCATGCATTTCCTTTTATGGGCCCCCATTTGGGGCCTCGGTGTCATTTTTTGCATTTTTGATTTACTTTATGAGGCAAAGTTGTAGCTCTCGAAATAAAGAATAAAAATTGTAAGCACATGAAATCAAAAAAATTTCAAAATTAAAAAAAATTTGATTATTTTTATCTTTTTTCCATTATTTAGGTTCATGGGTAGGAAACCGTTCAAAACCCTGGAAACAATCTGCTACAAAAATGTACCTAAGACATTAGTAAACAACTATTTGGAACATATGAACTTTCTACGAATGATTCTTAAGACCGTTTAGGTAGCGCTTAGGTAGCGGAAAAAGTGGGAAATGTCCAAACAAATAAAATGAGAAAAAGCTTTCAGCAAATTGTAATACGATGAATCAAAACAATTCACATATTCCACTAGCAACAAAGGCTGAGTATTTAAAGCAGAAATCTACAAGAACTGACACCACACACAGTGGACCAAACACAAAAAAAAACGCTAATGATGACGGTATGTTGGCCTTCAAAAACAGCTAGTTGTTCCGTTCTACTACGTGTTTGTCAGAATATTTACAATTAACTTTGGTGTTATTTGTTCATTAATAATTATCACATATAATTTGGCTTACAAAGATGCAATTTACACTGTGCAGGCAGGCTTTTTTAGTTTATTGGTGAGAGGGGGTGAGAAGCTTGCGGTGTAGAACAAAAGGTACGAAATGAAAATTCGAGCGGATTTATGACATTTCTCTTTCGTATTCTCAGAATTAAACGTGTATATAAATGCCAAAAAGGCATTTTTAAAAAAGGCTTAATGTAAATGTGTGTGACTTTTCGTAGGGGTTTCAAAAGAAAATTGTCAATACAAGGCAGGCTAAAAAGGCATAGTGTGAATAGCGACAAAGCGATACGAACTTTAGCCTAATCAATTAAATCATAAATACAAAAACAAAATATTTTCCTGAAGAAGCCCCACAGAGGGGTGGCGAAATATTTAAATTTAAGGAAAAATTGTTTACACAAAAAATAAGAGACTTCAAGCTTAATAAAATAAAAGAGGTTAAGAAAATACAAGAATTATTATAACAATATTATATACGAGGGGTGCTATTTATATTTCGGGATATGTCAATAGCTAAAATCACACATCTCTTCAAATAAGTGAATCTTTGAGCAGTCAAAACATCGAATAGATGACTCATCCTCCGTACAGTCCTGACTTGACACCCAATGACTTCTTTTTGTTCCCGAACATCAAAACTAAACTGCGTGGTCAATGATATACGAGGAGGTGTCTCAAGAGGAATGAAAAAAATGCTATGACAAATGGTTTGAACGAGTACAAAAGTATATAGATCATCAAGGGAAATGTTTCGAACAAGAATAAAAGTCATTTTCATTTAAACATGTTTTTTATTATTTGGTACTCCCGAAATATAAACAGTAGCTCTCGTATTATTTGTAATTTTGCAATATATCAGGGAGAAAATTGTTCGAAATTGTGTTCTTTCGACTCGAATTGCAGAGTAACCACCAGATAAATGGCCGTTTCCAAAAAAAAATTATTTGAGCTTGAAGTCTACGTTAAAATAAAAATTTCATACAAATTTTGACAAAAGAACACTTGAAGTTCCAAATAATTTTTTTTTGGATACGGCCCAAATAATATAAGCTGACGATATGTTTCTATAAGTACTCGTATTTATGTCTCTATTCGTTTGTAATAAATATATTTATATTTGCAAGTAATTACTGAATATCTAACTTTCATAAGATTAATTTTGATGAACCATCAATTGCTTAGATAAAACCGGATTGTTCTTATAAACGTTCTTATTTCTAATGTTAGCCGCTGTTACTTTTGAATCAATTATAATTTTATGAAAGTAAAAGTAAACGCCATGTTATGAAATTGCACCTGGTATTCAATAAATTTAATTATAAAGTACATACTAGTCATTTAATAGTAAGAGGATTTTAATTAACCATAGGGTTTTAATTTACAGAGTTTCGGAATTGTCTGGGGAAATAATTTTTTCCCCGTTAGCAGGAGTTTTCGTTGCCCCCTTTTGGAGGAAATATATTTACATATACATATATGTACATACCCAGTAAAAAATTTTCATGTTTTTTGAAGCAATATGCCAATAAAGAGCATCATCATTCGCTTTAAAATATGAGCTTATTAGTAAGCAGTGAACATATATAAAGGAAACTACAGGAAAAAAGTGATTTAATAGCGCTACAACCATGCAGGTTTTAAAGCCAGAAAGTTAGTTACCATATACATATGCATATGCATTATAAGGTTTTCAAATGTATTGTACACTACAATTTACTTTTTCCAAAGAAAAATTAATAAAAATTGACATTTAACTGCTATGTTTGCAAGTTTTATTAGATTCAAAAAAGCGCTTTTGTGAGCAAAAATGTAGTACTCCAAACGGAGAGCTCGTCATACAAAAATCAGCAGCGATATCAGCAGGTTTGTCAGCGCTACTTTTATTTTATAATAGTAAAAACCTGCTTTATTTGAAGCAAAATTTTTACTGGGTATGTACGAAGTAGTGTTGGACGAATATTCGTATTCGTATTCGAATTGCCGAATATTCGGCCAGTTTTAGATATTCGTATTCGCCAAATTCAGGCGAATACGAATACGAATATTTTTCCAAAAAAAAAAATTAAATAAATAAATGCATAAATTCTAAACGAAATTTAAATAAAAGGCTAAAAATAATTTTTTATTAAATTTCTTGTAGAAATTTGTGCTTTGTATTATTTTCAAATGCTATTTAATGACGACCATTAAAATTTTGTAACTGTAAAGTAAGCCAACAGAAGTATGAAGTTCTTTTTCATAACAATTTTTTTCATATTTCATTTTGCAGCCGTAAACATAACCCCAATTTTATGTCTACAAATTTCACATTCGTATTCGTATTCGTATTCGCGAACATCGTTTCAAATATTCGTATTCGTATTCGCGAATATCAAAATTTGACATTCGTTACATCACTAGTACGAATCTATGCTTAAATATGCTTATAATTTATTTTTTAATAGTTAATATTTGCACAGTGAGACCATTTGAAAAAAATATTGATAGTACATCTGTGTTCATTAAACTACTGATTGCAAAATAATGTAAATAAAAATCATGGAAGTGTACTTCCATCACTGAAGTGACTTATAGAGAAGATTTCATTTAAAATCTTTAACAAACAATAAGTTTTGATATTTTAAAATTCTTCAAGTGTGCTTTCGTTTGAGCAAAATCTTACGAGATTTTGGAAAAAATCTGGTAGATTTCTCATACAAACCAAAATATACTTCGTGACTAGATTTTGTCAAAATCAGTTATAATGCATTTACACTAACTGCTTTTACTTGATTTCCTATACAAATCAAAATCTAGTTTGTAAGTAGATTTGTAGGCAATCTTCTTAATAGATAATAACTTTATTTTATTTTTACTACCCTGTGCAACATATTTATATAAAAGATGATTGAATTAGTTACGGCCTGTTTAAAAAGGTGTGTGAATTGGCTATATTTCAGTCGTTTGGTTGTGGGTCTTGTTTTGGATAAAAAAATCTCGATAAATGGTCAAAAGCATGGTGTAAACGGTATAGATTTTTATAAACATTTTAATTAAAATATGCTAGATTTTGTGGAGGTGTAAATGCACTATTTATCAACAATTTAATTTTTATTTTTTGATTAGTAATAAAAAGTCAGCTTGTGTACGTAAAAAGGTGTGTGAGTTGGCTACATAGCAGTTGTTTGGTTGTAGTTTTATAAAATTTTAAATTAATGTATTTTATTTTGGATAAAAAAAATCGTGATAAATTAAAAAAATCTTGGTGTAAATGGTATAGATTTTCATAACGATTTTAATTAAAATCTGCTCGATTTTGAGCAGGTGGAAATACTCTATTGTAAATCACTTAATTTTTGAACGATTAAACGATTCTGACTTTATCATTGTATTCTTCTCTTTATAGTTCATTGTTCTTTGCATACTCTTGACAAACGTCAGAATCTATGTTAATATGTAATAAACATGAATTAAGTATGAAGGCTGACACATATGGCTCAACAAGATTAAGTATGATGATTTGAATCTGAAAAAATCAGAATCGTTCATAATAACAAAAAGAATACCAGTCTGATCTCTCATTCAATCACTCTGCTAAGTAAATAAAGAACGATGAATTATGAACGAAGTGAATGAATTAGTTCATTTCATTTGCACAACTCTATTGACGTCTGAACTTGAAATTTTGTGCTTTTTCGTAGAAGTAGTAAGTAAGTATTAATATTCCCAGGGGGATTCCGCAAGAATTTCAGAGGAAAGCCGGAATTAAAAGAGATTCCCTGCTTAACACAAAAATAAGATTTATTGAAATTTCCAGTTACATTAAGTGGTTATTGTTCACATTAAATCCGTTTGACAATTAATGATGCCATTAAAAAAACATTTTTTTTTATTGTGAAATTGAAACGTTCTCATATTCATACGAGTATGTATAACAACAATAATATACAGGTTAAATGAAAGCAAATAAAAAAAAAACGAATAGGAATTCCCTCATTGAACACGTAGTAGGTTGATACTTGCTATACAAATTTAAGACCCCCTCGCGCTTGGAGAATTGGAATTCACCTACAAATGACTCATGATCATATTAAATGCTAATTAAATTACTTGTATAAATTAAATGTTTAGCTCCGCTTAAATGTTGTGCTAAATATACTTGCGTGCTTATAAATAAAATATTAAATTTTTTTCTTCTCTTAAGCGTTTCAATTTAAAAAATTTCCTATTTAATTTATAGTGACATTAAATAGTTGTATATGTTTATCCGGTTTTCGATTTGAATTTAAAGAATTGAACTAATTTTTTTTATTGTTTTAAATGAATTAGCAATAAAACTTAAGAAATATATTTAATACATATAGTCTAGTATCGTATACGATTGCAAATTAGAAATACGTTTGAAAAATTCGTATTTATTTCTTAATTTACCACTGCTTTAATGCAACAGAGTCATATCCTTAAAAAGAGAAGTTAACAGAAAAAATGAGTTAAAAAATTGCAATGTACTTGAAGATATGGAATAAATTCTTTTTCCCTCAACAGGTGGGCGTGCAAGTCATTTGTGTGAAATCTTTATAAAGGATGATTAAATTTTAAGGGCCGATGTTGAATGTGAAACACACCTTAACGTCAAGTTTTTTTCTACATTTCATTTGATATTTCTCAGTTTTAGACTAATTCAATTTGAACCATGAAAAGATACTCAATCGAGTAACGCGTTAAAGTTATTCAGGCTTATTATGAAAATGGGCGTTCAAATCAAAATGCTTATCGTGCACTTCGTGATTTTTTCGGTCAGCACAATCGACCAAATGTGCGTATAATCGAAAAAATCGTGCAAAAATTTGAGTAACCCGGGTCTGTAGGAGATGTGAAAACACCAGTGCATGCTCGTTCAGCACGTACTGCAGAATATATTGCTGCTGTTCGCGATAGTGTGGCTGAAGAGCCGTCCACCTGAACTTGTCGACGTGCCCAACAATTGCACCTCTCACGCTCGTCGCATAAAGACTTGCATTTACACGCTTACAAGGTGCAATTGACTCAAGAGCTAAGGCCTGTTGACCATTCCAAACGTCGTCAATGGTCAGAATGGTGGCAAGAAATGGCAACAGTGGGTGATCAATTTTCGAAGAAAATCATCTTCAGTGATGAGTAAAAAGTTCACCTCAGTGGATTCGTCAATAAGCAGAATTGCCGCATTTGGGCGAATGATAATGCAAGAGTGATTGCTGAAAAACACATGCACCCACAAAGAGTGACTGTTTGATGCGGTTTATGGGCTGGAGGCATCATCGGGCCGAATTTTTTCCAAAATGAGGCCGGTCAGACAGTTACTGTGAATGGTGTTCGCTATCGTGAGATGATAACGAAATTTTTATGGCCCGAATTGTATATGGATGTGGACGATATGTGGTTTTAACAGGATGGTGTCACTTGCCACACAGCTAACGAAACAATTGCTCTTTTGCACGACAAATTCAATGGCCGTGTTATCTCACATGGTGACGATGTCAATTGGCCGCCAAGATCATGTGATTTGACTCCGTTGGACATCTTTCTTTGAGTTAATTTGAAAGAAAAGATGTACGTCGATAAGCCATCAACAATTCAAGAGCTAAAGGATGAGATAATTCGGCACATTAACGGCATAGAACCTCAATTATGCCTCAGCGTCATCGAAAATTTGGACCATCGGAAAGAGGTGTGCCGCCGAGGTTGCAGCGGCCATTTCGCCGACATTTTGTTCCATACATAATTGAACTATACCATATTATCATAATAAAAAGAAATTATAATAATTTCCTAAATAATTTTTGTTTTATTCAAAATTTACATCGGCCATTAAAATTAGACACGATTTACAAGATATGATACGATATGACGAATTATTCTGCATTATTTATTCCAAAAACGCATATTTTCAGCTATGACTATGCTGCAATAAGACAGAGCAACAAAAACATTACTTACATATAACACTTTTTATTCTAAAGGGGGTCAACTCAACTGAAAAAGACTTCGATAAAAAAAACAGTTGTATGTATGCCTCCTTGTAACACGATATTAACTTTTCTTGCTTCTACAGAGAATTTGTGAATAGAGGAACAAGTGCGATTGCGATATGTATGTATGTACGTATGTATGTATGTGACGCTACTTGTTAATGTTCATTATGATAATGAATCACGTCATTATTGTCTTAAGAAATTATCATTTAGTATGCAATACAGAAACTTGTGCAATTAACTTAAATGAGTGCTAAATATTTTTTTTTTGTTAAATTATATTTTTGCAGCAATAAGTATTTCGTTTGTTTTGTGTGAATTATTTAAAGAACTTTAGATGAATACATTTTTTTTTTTTTTTTAGATGATGATTAAACAATTTTTGTTGAACCTTGTAAATAACAATCCATGTGACGTTACAGAAAGTTTATTATATGTTAATTAACTTAAATATGTAAAAAAATATTTTATGGATAAGTATTTGAGGTTTTTATAAAAAAAGCTATTGCGCATTACAAAAAAAAAATAATAATAATGATCTAATTAATAAAATGGAACTTTGATTCATAATGCTTTAAATTCTTATAGGCTTATACAATGTTCTTTAATAAATAAATGAGAAGTATAAGTTAATGTTATGAGAAACAAATAATAAGAAAAAAGTGCTTGACAGCCTGTTTATGTAAGACGTTGACGGTGGAAATCACAGCGCTTTTAGACAAAAGTAAATTTATACAAATTTCCTTTAATCTATTGCAAAACGCCAATGTTTCCATCGTACTTCATATTTTATTGTTTTGTTGTTGAGCACTTTTAAATCTTTTAAGACGATTTTCAGATATGTATTTCTGTATAAATTTGGAAATTCTGTATGCACAATTTTATTTAATTTAAGAAAACATTCTTGTATATACTATAAATATCTTACACTAGTTAATTTTAATTATTATTCGAACTCCATTTGTTTCTATATTTATGATTTTAACAGGCTAAAGTTCGTATCGCTTTTTAAACCAAATTACATGTGATAATTACTAATGAACAAATAACACCAAAGTTAGTTGTAAATATTCTGACAACACATAGTTGAACGGAACAGCCAGCCGTTTTCGAAGGCCACTAAACCTTCATCATCAGCGTTCTTTTGTGTTTGGTCCACTGTGTGTGGTGTCAGTTGATGTAGATTTCTGCTTTATATACTTAGCATTATTGCAAATGGAATATGTGATTTGTTTGATTCATCGTATTTCAATTTGCTGAAAGCTTTTTTGAATTGTAAGCTCAATTTTACCATCACTATATTTACAACAGTCTTACCATTGTCGTTTTGTTCTTTTTACTAATTATACACATGTTAGTTAATTTGCTTATTTTTTGTTCTACTTAAGACAAACTTTTTTGGTTTGTTACTATTAAGTATATTTTTATTTAATTTTTGCCACAGGCCCATGACTATTAATTTTAGTTAATTTTAATTATTATTCGAACTCCATTTGTTTCTATATTTATGATTTTAACAGGCTAAAGTTCGTATCGCTTTTTAAGCCAAATTACATGTGATAATTATTAATGAACAAATAACACCAAAGTTAGTTGTAAATATTCTGACAACACATAGTTGAACGGAACAGCCAGCCGTTTTCGAAGGCCACTAAACCTTCATCATCAGCGTTTTTTTTTTAGTGGCCTTCGAAAACGGCTGGCTGTTCCGTTCAACTATGTGTTGTCAGAATATTTACAACTAACTTACACTAAATTTAAAGGATACCAAAGTATAAGCTAAATTGAGGTATTATTCTATATGAAAATTTAGTAAAGTACGACTTTGATTTGAGTACGACACGGATTCTACATATCGATGGTTTAATTGGTGGAACTCGCATTTTCGATATTTTAAAGTAGAAGTAAAAAACTGTATTTGCATGCAGAGATAATTTTTTAAGTGGCCATAAGTCCTTGATTTTGAACTATAACGTACTAAGATCTTCAAGGAGGATGCAGTTATACGTTGTCTCTCAGAAAACATTAAAAACGCGATTTCGAAAAAAATTGAGATACGCCCTTTTTATATTAACCCATCGACATGTAATACTGTACGAACTTTAGCCTACAATATAGTCGAAGATCTTCTCTTAAGCTTACCGTATAATGATCTTTGCTTTTATATTTTGCGATTTTTTAGTTTTAGCGCTTTTTTCAGTTTTTAGGATGTTTTTCGGTTTTTGGCGTTATTTTAGATTTAGCGTTTTTCAAGTTTTGGAATATTTTTAGTTTTGACGTTTTTTCGGCTTTGCCGGTTTACTTTAAATTTAGCAATTTTTTTTTTTAGTTTTGGAGTTTTCTTAGTTTTGGCAATTTTTTACGGTTTTTCCTTTTATAGTTTTTTTTTTTTGATTAGGCGATTTTTGGCGATTTTTGGCGATATTTTCTTACAGTAATATTTTTTAGCTTAACAATTTTACCGTTTTGGGTTTTTTTGTTTTGGCGATTTTTTTTTGGTTATTGTCGTTTTAATTGTTTTTTGATTTGGCGATTTTTGGCGATATTTCTTATAGTAAAAGTTTTTAGTTTAGTGATTTTACCGTTTTGACTCTTTTTATTTTTGTTTTGACGATTTTTTTGCTTTGATTCTTTTCTTTCGTTTTGGCGATTTTTTTTAGTGATTTTTTGTCACAGCACATATTTTTATTTTAGCAATATTTTAGTTTTGTCAATTTTTTTTGTTTTTGGCTATTTTGTTAATTACTGCTTTTGGCAATTTTTTTACAGTATATAATTTTAGTTTTAGCGATTTTATAGTTTTGGCGATTTTCTCCATTTTGACACTTTTTTCGTTTTGGCGATTTTTTTTCGATCTTTGGTGATTTTTTGTTACAGCACATATGGTGCTAAAATTAAAAACAATTTTGAATTTTAGCAATTTTTTAGTTTTGCAAACTTTTTTCGATTTTTCGCGATATTGTTACTTTTTTAATTTGTGGTGATTATTTTGGATTTTAGCGATTTATTTTATTTATGGTGATATTTTTCATTTAAGCGCTTTTTTTCATTTTGACGATTATTGTTTCGAATTTTTTTTTAATTTTGGAATTTTTTAGTCTAAGCGTTTTTGAAAAATTTATAAGTTTACATCTTACGATTTCCAAGGTACAGCAAGTTGTCAAAATTATAGAGTCAAAATAGCATTAACAGATAGAATACCCTTTAGTATTTCTTTTTTTTTTTATTTCAGTATTAATTGGTGTAGTTTGCATAAAAGTATACTAACTTTAAACATTTCAAGCGTCTATATATAATTGTCTTTATATATTTGCTTAAATTTCTTCGATCTTTTTGTTTTTAATGTGTTTTTATATTTATTAAGCTTGAGATCTTATTTTTTATTATTATTTTTTATAAAAGAATTAACAAATTTTATTTATATTCCAATATTTCGTTGCCACAATGGGTAACTTCTTCAGGGAAATATGTTTGTATAATAATTGACAATGAAAAAATATTTTTTATAAAAAGGCGGTAAATCAAAAAACTCAAAAAATTATAATATGAAGTTTGTTATACATTGAAAAAATAGTATTTTAACTCAAATAAACACATAACAAAAATTATTTCCAAATTCAGGATCTTGTTTTGGAAAAATTGGACATGTTTTGATATTGATTGTTGAGAACTTGGAATCCAATTTACCTCGAAAAGATTAAAAATATTTTTAGTAGAATTCCTAATAAATTTTGGAATTATACCTGCGTTTCGGCATCTTATTAAAAACGTTATAGATGCCTTCAGTTTCACAATCTTGCCCCTAATACTCTTGTATCTATTAACCCTCCTCCTGATTTCCTGATGTCTCTTGAAAATGTTGTAGTTTTCCATTAAAAAACTTTAATTCTTCTGATGTGCTCTCAGTCTTTAGATATTTGCTTAAATTTCTTCGATCTTTTTGTTTTTAAGGTGTTTTTATATTTATTAAGCTTGAGATCTTATTTTTTTATTATTATTTTTTATAAAAGAATTAACAAGAAGTTACCCATTGTGGCAACGAAATATTGGAATATAAATAAAATTTGTTAATTGTTTTATAAAAAATAATAATAAAAAAATAAGATCTCAAGCTTAATAAATATAAAAACACATTAATTGTCTTTATAATACATTAGAATTTCCACATAATTCGTTGCTTGCTTTAGAACACCCTTTTATTTTTAACTGCCATTTATAAGTTGCTGTAGTGGCCAAAGTTTTTCATAGTCTATAAAAATTTCAGATCCGTAGCTTATACGGTTCTCGAGAAAACAGCGTGTGAAAGACATACGGACATCGTAGCTCAAAACAATAGGTATCTTTTTCAACTTTGATGTACGGAACCCTAAAAAAAAGATAAGCAGCAGCAGAAAAATCTAGCATTGAGATTTTGCCCAGAGGTACTTATGAATATTTTGATTACAGATATTACATTAACTCAAAATTATCTTGTTACTGGCCCTTTTCATAATGTACAATTAGAAGCTAACAGGGACTTTAACGGCGAGTTTTGTGTGAAAAACTGTCAGTTAAAGTTCACGTTAACTCTTAATCATACATTGTGAAAAGGGACGTGTAAGACTTAAGCATTTTTTTCCTTTTTATCACAGCATTGTGGGCTGACTTCCAAAACGTATCAATACAAAGTTTCTATACATTTGCGATGCCGTATTTATATCATGTATATTAGGTGTCTGGTTCATTTATACTGAGGGAAAGAAGACGTTGCACTTTCAACAACGCTTGTGTTAAATATGACACTCAATGTTGTTACTTTTTTTAAGAACGTCATTTGTTAACTTGTGCTCGTGCGTATATGAACTGATAACGGTAAACTTTTGGTTATTGATAACGCTGATTGTCAACTCATACACAATCGTTGTCAATACTTCGTTAATAAATTGACAACGTTGTGTACAGTTTTAACACAAATGTTGTCGATAAACTTTGGATACATTCGTTGTTTGAGCAGGGAAAGTGTAATTTTTTCTCTGGCTGTAGGTGTTTTGTATGGTTATTTACGGTATTCTGTCTTATTTAATTAATGGTACTTTGGTTTCGCCATAATATTGATGACGAATGTTAGTTTTTCTATCAGTGTAAGAACTGTCTAGTCAATAGTTTTGAGGGCCACATGTTTAATCGCTAGAGCAAAGGATATTTTCTCAGGTACTGATCACAAGGTTATTGGTGAATGAGCACAGTTTCATTATTGTCTGCCTGATTATGAAATTATATTTTCTAGCAGAATATACATAATTATTTATTTTTATTTAAGTGCGTATACCTGTGTTATTGTATCATGACTTTAATATATATTTACAAATAGTTGACTAACTAACTGTTTTTAAAAAAACATCCCCTAAAATACAGTCTTAACATTTTTGTGGTTAAATATTTACAACCAGGAAAGTACATGTATTCGTTGACTAAACTGAATTTCATTTACCACAAAATATGTTTTGTGGAAATTACAAAATTGTGTGTTACTTAAACAGAATGTTTTTTAGCAAAACTTCTGTGAAGTACCAAAACTAAGACTGCAGGTTAAAACGTTTTAAAAAGACTTTTTAATTCTAACAAAAAAAGTTGTAACTTCAACGTGGCCATACAAACGCTGGCTATTGTATTAGCTTTATTTATAAATACCCTGCGTAATATGACTATAAGATAATGCGTCGTAAGTTTTAAATAAAGACAATATATCTCTTAAATTAATAGTTCTATTATAAAAAAAATCAAATTAAGCACCCTTTTAATTAGAAAAATTTGGAAATTTTTGATTGTGGCTTACCCATTAGTAATTTAGACACAAAATAATTTGAAATGAATAATACATTAATTATTGTATATTAAGGATGTCACTATTGTAATGTTATGCAGTTACTTAAATGTGTTTTTAAGATATCTGGCTAGTGTACTAAAACTGCTAGTTTTGGTTGAGTTATGCAATGACTGGCTAACAAAAAATATTTGATTCTATATATTATACTTTAATAAGTAAACAATAACAACAATATTGCGTAAAATTTGGACTATATGCGTACATGTATCGAACACGAATTTGTTGGTCTAGCACTTCTAGATGTATTTCATTGCTGCTAAATAATACATCAGTAGACTCTAACCACATTTCAAATAAATTAAGTAAAGTAAGGCCTTGACTCCCTTACGAAGGGTTTCGTACGGTGCTTGTTTCTTTTTGAAATTTTTTTTTCGTTTTGGCGATTTTTTCGCTTTTTGGCTGTTTTTTGCAGTTTCTTACTTTATATTCATTCAAACATTTTTTGGTGACTTTTCGTTTTGTAATTTTGTTAATTTTGGAATTTTTAAGTTTTAGCGTTTTTGAAAATTTCAAGAGTTTGCCTCCTACTGGTTCCAAGATACAGCATACTCTTTAATTTAAGTTGTTTATATTTCAGTATTAATTGGTGTAGTCTGCATAAAAATACACTAACTTTGAACATTTTAAATGTCTTTATATAACTAGGATTTGAAAATTTTTCGTTGATCGCTTAAGAGTAACCTTTTATTTTTAACTGTCATATATTTTTCGTTGTAGCGGCCGAAGTGTAACTCTAATGGTTCTCAATAAAACAGCCTGTTACACACAGACAGAGAGACGGGCGGAGGATATCTTAGCGAAAACCATATTATTTGTTTTAACCTTTTGGTGTACTGAACCCTAACTCTTAAAGGGTTTCCAATACAATTTTACATAAAAGGTTCGACTTAAAATTGCATTATGCGTCGGTTTTGAATGTAAAACTTTATGGAGGATCTCGTTAAAACCAACATAAATTCAGTGTTTAAAAAACTGAAGTGATTTTGAATGCATTTCATCTTGCTTCTGTTTACGCTTTTGAAAAATACAACAGTTTCAGTAAAAGTTAAATTTTTGGTTAGTATCGCAAGTAAAAGCAGAAGCAGTCTATATGATTATGGAAGTCACAAACAGCTACAGTCGAATAAGCAAAAAATCTTGCTTTTAGAAGTTTGAAGCAATCACAGTAAATTAGTTTTTGTTCTTGCTTCTTATTTGATGTGCAAAAACAACAACAGAAACATGAAAAACACCACCAAATAGTTGATTGAACCTGCAGAAAGCTTTTAAAAGTAAAAGCTTTTGCTTCTTCAACTGTGACTGTTTGGTATTTACAAAAGCACACATACTGCTTATGCATTCACTAGCGAAACTAACCAAAAGCAACAACAAATAAAATTCAAACTTTTAAAATCATCGGCTGTTGAAAGTACTGCGCAATTGTTCATAATCCGTTTTCTACTTATGCTTCTACTGCGACAGTTGGTTATTTGCATAAGCACAAGCAAAAGCATCGGTTAATTTTAAACAGTTGGAAAAAGTCAAAGCAGTGAAAAGTAAAACTTTTACGACTCTTGCTACTTCGACTTAAGTTTTTTAAACACTGTTTAAATTAACTGCATGTCAGTTTTTCATTATAAATAATGATGACAATATTTTGACCATAGCAGCTGAATTGTAGCCATAAAAGATACAGCTTGTGTACTTTATTTTGTCGGTAACAAGCTTCCTATGAACTTTAAACACTTAAGCATATTTTCACATGAACCAAATGAGAATTATAATGTACATTGTTATGTACAGTGAGTACAATGTTCGACATCGAATATCATTCTTATTTAGATATTTAAAAGTTGTTGTTATGAATTTTCATAAAAGTAGAAAATCTGCACTAAGAGCCTGTTTGTCTAAATGCGAACGAACTTTTATATCGAACAATATTGGAAACAATAACGTTTTTAATATAAATGTTCGATCGAAACTTCCGTTCACATTTAGTTAAACGGGCTCTAATTAATACATACCAAGTCGAATTTATCAAGATGAAATCATTTTGATTTCAAATGCTATACTGCAGAAAAAACATGCATGTTTGTTAGTGTAAAATTTTCTGGTGTCAAAAAATTTACGAAGACACCAAAGGAGCTTCAAGGAGACCATCAGATTATGAATTCGCCTTGACTGATGCTTTTATTTCTTTAAAATAACCTCCTCCATTTTATCAATTCGTGTGTATCATTGGTACACATTATGCATGCAATTTGGTGGAATTTTTAAGCTAATAATTTGACAATAAAGTATTTATATGTGTAATACCTGACGTTTTCATGTATGACAATAACACAAGTTCTACCTTTTCTTAAATAAGCTTCCAATCAAAGTTTTATTTTGCAACTATAGTTAAAAAGATAAATTTTGCAATGATCAAAATTAAGTTAAATTTTTTCGTAGGGTTACACAAAAATCGCTTAAAGCCAATTTTATGTGCAAATTAATATGTATATATGTACATATGTATGTAGTTCTTTCAGTTATTTGCGCAGTTGACCACGGCTTTCGTTAATGATATAGATTTCGGATATATGTACCTCGAACATTTATCGTGTAGAACTATCGAGAGTGACAATCAAAAATGAATCGAAAAATGTTCACCCGTCGCTCAGTTTTGTCCCAAAAAACCTTCGATCTCGTTAGCAATATCAAAAGTGAGAGATTATCGAATTAATTTCGACACCGCAAAAATGCAGCAGAAAAAGTAAAATGCAATTTTTTTTATTTATTCATTTTAACTTATTTTATTAATTTTATTTATTTGTTTAATTCCGTAACTTGCGCTGCAGGCGTTGAATATGGTACCTCGATTTTAACAGACTAACTAACACACATCCACTGGGCTATCGTGGCAAATTTTTTTTCATTAAATTATTGCACATATGTTCTTATCTTTTTTTTTAACTTACAGTGCTGTCATGCATTGAACTTGGTATCTTTAGACTAACAGGCTGACATACTTCCATGCAGCTACCGTCACACATTCGAAAAACCATCGAGAGAAGTGCGAAGTTCGGAGCTTTAGCGAACATTCGAATTTTTTTAGATTTGCGAATAAATATCGAAGAATTTGGTTTCGAAAATTCTTCGCTTTAGTGAACATTCTCTTTTTTATCGAATCTCAGGTCATCTGGGTGCACTCGCAATGTTTGATTTAAGTGACAACGACATGAACATACACAAGAACACTTTTGATTGATGGAAAAACAGACATACAGACCGACAGATGTCATTGTCTTATTCAATACAATCATTATGCATGGATAAACAATAATTAATTATTGTTTTTGTTTTTTGTTTGCGACTTTTTTCCTCCGCTTCTTTTGTTGTATTTTATTTCACAAATAATTTATTAACTAAATAAAATAAATGTGTTGAATATTTTTGTTCGTTTTTAAAGAACACATGCATGCAATTAAAACAATGCAAAAATATAAATGATTAAATACCACGTAATTATGGTTGAATCTTAAAGATAATTGCAATTTTTTTAAATAAATTAATTAGCTATAAAAACAAAAAATTTTCAGATTTTTTCCCCTTTAAATTCTAAAAACTTAAATTTATTAATGCATGTAAATTACTGGTAGTAAAATTGCAGCGAATTTTTTTTATATATGAATGAACATACATACATACATACATATACATACATATGTATTATTAATATCAATATAGACTTTTTTAAGTTTATTGTTCTAAATCAGGTGTTGTAGTTAAAAATGAAGTTCTTTAAATTAATTAGTTAAAAAACTGCCAAAATTTTAATTTGCTAGTACCAAATTCATTCAATAAATTAAATTGTACTTGTATCAGAATTAATTTTTTAAAATCTATTGTTTTACAGCACGTGTTCTAGTCAAAAGCAAACACTTGCTTTTCTTATGCAGCGGCAAATTAAGTTTGTTCAGTTTTAATCAAGAGAATTTTTCATGATTTAATTGTACCTGTCTGTCGTCGGTCGTACAACAAAATACTAGTGAAATAAATTCACATGGGTGTGGGAATTTGAAAAGTATTTAGTGCTGCCTGATGCTGCTTGTTATGCACAATTTTTATTTTTGATTTTATTTTTATTTATTCTGGTATGAAATTTTTAACTACAGTGATTATCGTTTTATTTATGTTAAGGCCAGTTAAGGCTAAAGTGGTCAAGTTTATGTGTACTAAGCAGAAAAAATTAAAAAAAATAATAACAATAATTATGGGCTAATTGTTGGCATGAGAATAGGTTTTTGTTGGTGAGAAAAACTCAAGAAAAATTTTACTTTTTTCAAAAGCTACTTTCCGTAAAGAGAACTTCGATTAAACATAAAATTGTACATAGATCTTCCAAACAATAAGTTTATATAAAGGGTCCGCCAGATAACTTTTTTTTTTGAAAATGCTATAAAAAAACTACTGAAGCTTCGGCTGTGTGGCATGTAGCGCCATCCTGTTGAAACCAAATGTTGCCAATATCCTCCTCTTTAATTTTTGTGAACAAAAATTCGTACAACATGGCCCGATAACGATCACCATTGACTGTAACGACCACTCCTTGCTCAATGGCCCAATTATGACTCTGGACCAAAATCCGCACCAAACAGTGACTCGTTTTGGGTGCGTCGGCTTTTCAATGTATGCGTGCGGGTTTTCTGTGCCCCAAATGCGATAATTTTGCTTGTTTACATACTCGCCAAGATCAAAATGAGCTTCATCTGAAAAGATGATTTTTTTTGGCAAAATCGGAATCTTCTGTAAGTCGATCGCGGGCCCACTTAGCGAAGCGAAAACATATTGGACGGTCAGTTGGCTTGTTCAGCGGAAGGATAAAACTAATTATCTGTCAAATCAGACATGAGCTAAGTGTTACCATTCATGAAATAAGCACTAGTTGAAAATCAAGTTAGATGGCGGACCCTTTATATATATATATATATATATATATATGTATTTCAAAATGTATCTTAGGAAAATAATATTTTTCTAACCTTCTGTTTCCACAACACGGACGATGGTCTTAAGTAGAAAATTTATATGAAAAGCACTAACTTTTTTGAGTAATTTTTATACTTGTCTGACTTGTTGAAACGGTGTGTATGTCTGCATAATTTTGTTTTCGAATTGCAAATTCTTTCAAAAACGGATAATTTTTTTCAAAGTTATTTTTGAAAATTATTTTTTTAATTTTTTAAAATTATTATTAAAGTACTTTTTTGAAAGATATTTTTATAAAAATGTACTTTTTTAAAATATACTTTTTTGTTAAGGTACTTTTTGAAAAGATAGTTTTTTGAATTCCTTAAAAAATGGGTAATTTTTTAAACTTATTTTTTAAATATATTTTTTCTTAAGTTTTCTTAAGTTATTCTTTAAAAAACTACTTTTTTGAAAGTGAATTTCTTGGAAAATTTTCTTTTGTGAAAAAATATAATATTGTATGAAGATGTATTTTTTAAGAAAGAACTTTCTTTTTAAAGTACTTTTTTGAAAAGATACTTTTTTAAAAAATCAATTCTTTAAAAATGCACTTTTACTAAAAGGTACTTTAGCTAAAAGATAACTTATAAAATAAAGATTTTTTTTGAAAAGGCAGTTCTTGGAAAATGTATATATACACTGAGTATTACTTTTTGATAAGAAATATTTTGAAAAAAGTACTTTTTTGAAAACATGTTCCTAGTTTTTTGTTTGAAATATTATTTTTTATAAAAAGTACTTTTGGTACTAATATAGAAACATGTTCCTGGACTTTTTTTGATATATTAATTTTCAAAAATAGTACTTTTCATAAAAAGTATTTTTGACACATGCTACTTTTTTCAAATGTGCTCTTTTAAGAAGTTCTATTTTCCTGAAAGTAGCTTTTTGACTATGACCTTTTTGGAAAAAGTAGTTTTTAAAAAATATTTTTTTAATAATTTATATAAAAAGCACTTATGTGAAACGGAAATAAAATACTTTTTCAAAAAAGTTTTTTATTGAAAGATATTTATGGAAAAGTATTTTGAAAACATACTTTTTTTTTGAAAACGTACTTTTTTGAAAAACGCACTCGTTTAAAAAATATTTTTTTTCAAAGGTATTTTTTTTAAATGTATTTTCTTTTAAATATATTTTTTTAGAATGTACTTTTATAAAAAGGTACTTTCTAAAAAAGGTAAATTTTTAAAAATGTATCTTTTAAAAAAAAGTACGTTATTAAAAAAGCATCTTTTTCATAAAAGTACTTACCACAATGGACCCGACTGAGTCTCGAAGTGCAGGTGCTATAGCACCACCCTTTCTAACTTAAAAACGTACTTTTTTAGAAAGGTACTTTTTTAAGAATTTACTTTTCATAAAAAGTACTTTGTGAATATGTACTTTTTTGAAAAATAATGTCTTGAAAAAAAGTACTGTTTGAAAAGAGATTTTTTTTTGATAAAGTACACTTCGCATTTTTTTTAAAAAGGTAGTTTTTAGAAAATTTACTGTTTTTCAAAGATTCTTTTTTAAAGCATTGTCTTGAATAGTATTTTCGAAGATGTATGGCCTGTTTCACAATAACGAAAGAAAACTTTCGACTTACAATTTATATTGAAAACAAAAACAAATTTTAATATTTTGTTGTTGTTTTCAATATACATTTCCAGTCGAACGTTTTCTGTGGTTATTGTGAAACAGGCCAGTAATCTTTTAAAAGGGCATTTAGGAGAAAAAAAAATTCGTGAGGAGATTTTTTTGAGGCACAAAAGAGTTCTTAAATTTTTATTTTCAGTGTCAGTGATATATTTACTCGATGCGAATAAAATAATTTATTTCATCTTTTTTTTCAAAGTTTTGTCGAGTTAATTAGTATTTTTAAAAATATGCGTCTTTAGAGGGTGTTTTAAAAAAAGTATAGTCTTAAAAATATTTTATAGTTTTTTTTAAGTACTTTTTTTAGTAAGCTAAATACATATTTACAAAATAGCGGGCAAGTAAAATATGTGATAGAATTACTTTAAGATCGATAATACCGGCTTCCTTATCAAATATTTTACTTGCTTATAGGCCCAATACCACTTGTAATAAACATTAGGTGTACATTTATGCAAATTCCAATAACGAATAACTAATAATGATAATAATATAAATTTATCATTATCGTTACCAAAAACGCAAAACGTTCTATCAAACATTTCAAACATTTTAAAGTTAAGTTAAGGTAAGCTGTTGAACAAATAACAGTTTCTTAGTAAATTTATCAATTATTTTTATTTTCTTTATCTTTATTTAGTTATCACATTTATATTTATTACTAATTAACTTTCTTTATGTGTTCTAGCAAGTTTGCTAAAATGCTCTGGATTTTACAAAAAACTTCTTCATTTTAGATTTTTGTGAGATAAGGCCTTTTGCGTTAATGGTAACGATATGTGTAAACATACGTGTGTATATATTTATGTAATATAGGTATGTACAAATAATATATATTTTTTTAAATAAAAATGTAGACTATTAAATAATAATAAATAAAACATACACATACAAGAATTAAAATCAATAAAATATCTCACCTGTTTTATTAAGTAACGATAATATACTTGACGTGGCGCTTTGACCGTCAGCCTGCTGCGGTTGCTGGGCCAACAGAAAACCTAATAACAGAAGAACATACATTAAGCTGTTCAACCGGTAGCGACAGCGAGTATCAGCGTATTTTTGTAATGTTGGCTCCAACATGAGATCAGCTTCTAATGGTGGAATATTTTGTTTGTTTAGATTTCCTTTCAACAAAAACATAATGGCATAATTATTCTAAACAGCACAAAAGAAACAAACTTGAATAGCAAGCGCCTAATGATTTCCAAAGTTTTCGTTTTTAATTTTGCTTTTTTCCCCTGCTGAGTTTTAAAGCTGCCAAGAAGAAGTATAATAAAAAAAACCAGAGATAAAGATTAATTTGTTTTATTTTTAAATTAATTTTTCTACAAAACTTCAAATTACTATAGTCAGTGTGTGTGTGTGTGTGTGTGCGTGTGTGTTTGTATTTTAATATTTTAATAAATAGCTTCTAAGCCGCTGCAATGTATCGAAATTTATTGTTTCCAATTTGTACTTTGTCACGTATGTTAGATTAAGATAAATAAACAAATACAAATGCATACATACATATGTATAAATGCATGTATGTATGTATGTGCGTCATAAGTTGTCAGATTTAATTGTTTATTTTAATAACCTGTAGATTAAAATTAATTTTGGTATGAATTTTTTAGAACAACGAAGAAAATGTGTGAGCATGCTTGTTGTAAGATGTTGTTTGTAACCTATATCCAAACGAAGATTTTAGGAAAAATAAATATTCCATATGGAAAATTTTTATCAGTTTAGTTGTAATTGCCAACGATTCAGAACATAGATTTTAGATTTCTATCATAACAACAAAGCTAAAAAAATTTAAATCTAAAAATATTTTCTCCGAACAAAATTATTTTCTACAAATAATTTGAGAATTTTTTTATATGTACGCACAGAAAAATATTTTTCCAGTCAACTCCTTAAATTATAAAAAAAACAATTAAAAACTAATTGTGGCAATGAAAATTTGAAATCAATTAAATTAAATTAAAAGTTTAATTGATTCAATTAAATTTTATTTTTGATATTTTTTAATTTTATTTAAGTTTTTATATGCACACTAAACATTTTTAAATGAGACATTTTCTTCTCTTCTTTAGAAACTCACATTAATTAATAAAAAAAAATATTTCATTCAATAAGAATTGAAATTACTGAACTTAAGCCCGAATAAGAAGTTATTTCTGATTAAACATTTTTTATGCATGAAATTGATGATTCGTTTTCCATTTTTCATAAAAAATTATATGTATACATCTTCCATTTTTCTTAAAAAATTAAATGGACTATACATCTTCCATTTTTATGCCCAAAATTTAATAGGCTATAATACATGTACATCGCACATTTTTCATTGAAAAAAAAAAATTAACTGTGCATCGTCCAGTTTTCATAAAAAAATTTAATGGACTATATATCGTTCATTTTTAATAAAAAATTAAATCGTGCATTTTTCATGCAAAAAATTAAATGGACTCTATTTACATCGTCCATATTTTATACAAAGAACTCAATAAACTATATGTCTTCCATTTTTCATATATAAATAATAGCGTGATATATAGTATATAGTCCATTTTTTTATGAAAGAAATGAAATGTGCAAGATAAGAGAACCAATATAATTATTTAATTTTATTCGATGCGAGAACTTCTTCCAAGTTACAAAAAGAAATGAGGCCCACATAAAAAATTGCATGCAAACAAATTTATGAACGAAATATATAAATTCCAGCCTCTTAGGCCGATTTTCCATCTGTGTGCAATGTGCCACACAAGCGTAAAAAAAGCGTAACCACTAATTACTAATGAAAAACAGTTTGATTCGGACACGTATTTATTAAGTTAAACAGTTTCATACATAACTAATAGACAATTTTATAGAATCTAACATGATTGGAAAATATTTAAATTAGTTGGTTACGCTTTTTTTGGCAAATGACACACAAGAAATGCCAACAAGCAACTGTCAGTTGACTCCTGTCTGAATTCGTGTTTGGCAGCCGTTGATAGCAGACCACCCCGCGTTTTGAGAAGAACATGGAAAAAGTAAATTTCGTGTGCTCATTAAACATAAGTTCTTGCGGAAAAAACCGTCACTCAAAGCAGGGCTTAGCTTGATAAATACATGGAAACTCTTCACAATCAATTTCAACTGTACGAGTAATGATACATCCTCGTATGTTAGGAAAGAAAATATACATATGTCCCCTTTTAAGGAAAAAGAGAATAAAACAAATGTGAAGTCTGCATGTGGACTTTAAGTAGAAATATGTACATATGTATGTTTGTTTTTAATTTTTCTGGAAGTAAATTGTTTATGAAAAAACTAGACATTTACCCCCTTACGCAAAAACGATTGTTAAAGTTAAATCATGTGTTAAAACCAGTTTCGCCTTACAAAATTCGTTTGTTAAACCAGCTTTAAGTTTAACAATCGTTTTTGTATAAGAGGGTTCGTCTTTAAGATCTAAAGATATTTTCCAATAATGTCAAAAACAGATCAATGCGATTCTTTGAGGATAGAGGGAAACATTTTTGCTTGTATTTAAAGTAGCTGGAAGAGTTCTTACATTTTGTTTATTCTACATACGAATCATGTGAATAACCAATTCCCTTTGTAATGTACCTATCAACCATGAACGAATAATATTTTAATGAATATCGTGTTGTAAAAATGTAAGGATTTCGGAAACGATTTCTATAACTTCGTGGGAATACATTCAAGTGCAGAAGCGAGCAAACAGTGAAAACAGTGTCAGAGAAAGTGATTTTTTTTCTTGGTGCATTTCGTTGCTGCCTAAGCAACAACGAAGAAACTGTTTTAAATTTGAACATATTTTTATAAAGGTTGGATTTACATAAATATATATTCATTTACCTAATCGAATGTATTTGATATTTTGTGTGATATTTGATTACATTGTCGATTTATGATTTTCATCCGGAGAATTTGATTGTTCGAAAAAGTACTTATCAGTTATTGTGTATTTCTATAGTACTTTTATGATTTTGTGACTGTTTTGTTAAAATAAAATTTTTGTGGTCATATATTCTTAATTCTTAAAAATATATAATACATTTTAATCTTTGCTTTTAATATAATAAAATGTCATATATCGGTGTTAAAGTACATGAGTAAGTTGCAAAGCACAATACTGCTTTTTATACGTGACTGACTAACAGTAATAAACTTGTATAGACAAGGCGATATATTTGTGTTAATACTCAATAATAAATTAACAACGGAGACATCTTAGATAATTGAGGAACCATTTGGTTGATTTTTTTCTTTTATTCGATCCTATATTATTATTGAGAGTGCGGTCTAGTAGACATCGTACTAGTCTAGTAGTAAGAGGGTCGCAGGTTCGATTCCTGCCGGAGACTCCGGGTTTTTCTGAAAAAACATTTATTATCAAATATCAGGTGTTATGTTAATATTAATCTTAGAAACTTAGAACAAAAATATATACCACATTTATTTCCTAAACATTTTCCTTTCTGACTGTAGTTGTAGGATTCAAGCAATCTATTTATTCAATTAAGTAGTTATTGCCAGTAAAGAGTGTACAAATATTCAAACTGCCGCATCTAATATACACCCTCTTTATTTTATTGACAAGATGTGAGTTTTATTGCTGAATACTTATTTTCTTTTTATCTACTCATTGTTTGTTTTATTAAATAATTTTTGAAACAATCGCTAAAGTAAATATAATTTACTACTAATCTCAGAGATTTAAGTGTATAGTATCTTTAAATCATTTTGCAGCCTCAAAAAAAAGCTAAATTAAAAAAGTTTTTAAGGTATAGAGTTGTCATAAAATTATCACGTGTGCTTGTCTTCGAATAAAATTTTCACAAAAAAGGGAAAACCTAAATTATGGTGTTTAAAATATTTCATAAATATTCGATACAGCAAAATGTCTGATATAAATTTTATTAAAAAACCAGACCCTCAAAGAGGTTTGAACATATATTAAACTTAAAAATTAATAAATAATTTAATTATATATTCATAAATTTAATTAGTATATGTGACCTTCTCCGAGAAAAGGAACCTAGTGTGTGAAAATGAAGTTTTGAGAAAAACGCGCTTAAAGTTTCACAACGCATTATCACTTTGAACACACCTTCAGTTGGGAGATGCGATTTGGTATGGTTAGTTATGATTGGGTGCCGACTTTGGTGACGTCATGCCTATGTTATGACGTATTTTTTTCACTTTTATTTTGACAATACCTTTGCTATTGTTGCTGCTCTGTACACATTGTAAAAATAACTATAAAAAAGGAAAATAATAAAGCTTCAGTCTTGTGCTAACTGTATAACAAGTGTTATCAATGTCTCAAAAGTTGTTTCCCAATTGTGGTTTTTTTGTAATTTTGTTACTAATCCGAGGTTAATTTGAAGTAATTTTTATAAAAATGGATATTTCTGACAGTTTTGATGATGATTTAAAAAGACTAGACTCGGTTTATGGCGATGATGAGATCGATATGACGTTATCTGAAAGTGTCGGTGCTAATATTTCGGGACTAACTGAAAATTAAAGTTTCTAAACTGACAAAAAAAAAAAAAAAAAAAAAAAAAACAATTTAAAACCAGAAAAAAAATTAAATTTTAATGTTTTTCTCATTTTTATCGATTTTCCCAAGTTCGTCTTGTACGTTTTTATGAGGTAAATAAATTTTTATCAGCAATCTAACTCATTCCATCTTATTCTATATCTTTTTAGCTACCAGAATCCACTCTTAAGCCCAAACCCGTTTTTTGACACACTAACTCCCTTTTCTCGGAGAAGGTCACATATAGCTAAATTAATATAATTATTAATTGAAATAATTTTAATTGGTGAATCCTCGCCTAAATAAAAAATATTACCCCCTAAGATCATAACAATATAAATAATTTTTCAGATGGAAAACATTTGACGATAAAACTTACGGCCTGGCCGACGATGTCGACAAGAAACGATCTATTGTTTACTTATATTGAAAACAAAAACAAATTTTCTTATTTTGTTTTTGTTTTCAATATAACTAAGCGACAGATAATTTCTTGTCGGCATCGTGGGCCAGGCCGTTAGTTTCATTCTCTAATTAACTTAACTGAAAATTAATTTAATCCAACATTACTTCAGTTTGGTGATCTTAAATTAAACTTCTTAATATTGAAATATTGAAAGTAAAGCCAAAGCGATAACTTTTTTTTTAGCTAGCACATCTACTACTACGTTTATACGCACGAATTACTTGCAAATAAAACTGTAAATTGTTGCCATAAAATTTTTTTTGAGACTTACTAACTCAGAAATCTATTCAGGATTAACGCACTATTTGCAAATAAATTGCTTAAGGTTGCCACACTTACAAATGTTTGTTAATAAAAAAAAAATAAATGGGTAAATATTGCACAAAAAATATTGAGAGAAGAAAATAATAACAATAAAAACAATTAATTATTTGTAACCTTATACATAGTTTTTTTTTTAACATAAATAACTTTTCTGTAGAAGTGCTACCAAGTTTTTTTTTCATTTGCTATGCCGTATAAACAGTGAGTTAATTTGTTTGCAAATATTTTTATTTGCAAATGGTGCTCGTATAAACGTAGTATATGTCATCATAAAATACAAATGAGTGCTTGTTGTAAAAACTGCATGTGAGAGAGAGGGAGAGATAGAGAGGGAGAGATAGAGAGCGAGAGATAGACAGGGAGAGCGCACTTTCAATACATAAATGTACTTTGTTTACAACACGTACATATGTACATGTTCTATGTCTACGTCACACAAGAAAACAAAATAACGGGTGAGTAAATGCGCAATCTTGTTTTTTTGATTCATGCTAAAGATGGGTATGTAAGTTAATTTAAATTAAATTTTTATTGTTTTCTTTAGAAAATTACATTAATTAATAAAAATATTTGAGACGTTAGCTGAAGTAGTTAGCACGTTGACTACAAAACCTCCTTCGTTCTATAGCAGAATCATCGGCGAAGTAAAATAACTAATAAAATGGATACTAAACACAGCTTCAAAATACCCCTTTTCCACACGCAAAGTTTACTTTGCAAAGTTTTAATTCAGCTGTGTGAAAGACAGAGGTAGTAGTAAAGTCTCTTTCTATCTTAATTTAATCTTTAATTTAAACTCTCATTTCGAATTCAAAAAGAGGCCCTTAACTGGTTCAAGCTGAGACTGTGAGAAAGTTAAAAATAATATAAAATTCCACCACTTGAAAAGAATTTAGCATGAAACAATTTGCCATTAAAAACCAAAAAAAGAACAACACTTAACATATGCGGTTATTTTTTTAAAGGGCCGCAGAACAATTTGTAAAGAATTAAACTTTAATACAATACATATACAATATGTATGAGTACAGTAATAACAGTTTATAACGAAAAGCCTGATTCCTGATGCTTGCTGGAAGCATTTTTCTAAGGGAAAGAACTAAACGCACTCACTTGCAATTGCGCTTTTATAATGCATGATTTTTTTTTTCGCAATGAGCCACTTAGACGAATTAGCAAAAAATCATTCACCAATTCGTATTTAAAATAAAAAAAAAACATTTATTGTGTGTATTTAAAATACAAAATACTTCATTTTCATGTATTTAAAATACAACTACAAAGCTTGAAATTATATTTTAAATACGCATTTCAAATACTACCCAGCCCTGGTTGCAATTGCATGTCTATACGTTTTGAAAGGCCTAAAAGTATATATAACTGAAGTATGTATATATATATATATATATATATATGTATATACAGTAGTTTCCATTTAAATAATCTCCGTTTAATTGATTTAGTCTCATAACTAATTCAAAAATTCTGCAACAGCGTTATTAAATCAATTAACAGATTATGAAATAAAAAATTTTCTTGGTTATTCAAAATTTCCAAAATAATAAAATTATTTTTACTAGACGCTTAGTGTTCGTTATAAAACAGTTTTACTGTAGATTTATAACGTACTAACGCATATTTATCAATTTTATTTATTATTATTGAATTTTTTGTTTGTTGGTTATTTTTATAATTTTTTTTCTTTAGATTTCATAATTGCTTGTTAAAAACATCTGCTTATAGGCTTTTAAAGACTTTTAGTGATTTTTAACAATAAAAAAAATACAATTAATTATATGGCTATAAATTAAATTTTATATTTACATATTTATACGCAACGCAAATACGTTCACATGCCTGTAAAATTGTAGATACAATTATTGGCATTTTTGTTTTTGTTTAAATCAACCAGGAACTTGTCATTAAGAGTTCAAATTAATTGGAATATATACAGGGTGGGCCAAAAGAAACCAAGGGGTGTATAAGTTTAATAACTTTTTTGTTTAATAATTTTTTCTTATTTTTTCTTTCAGATTATATAGACAACACTTGGAGAATTTATAATGGAGAGGTTCACAACTAAACAGAAAACCAGAACAATAGAATTTTATTATTTAAACCAGAGATCAATTATTTTAACGCAAAGAGCATATCGTCGACATTTTAACGTCAGAATTTCGCCCTCTGAAGCGATGGTTCTGGGGTTCTCAAAATCCAAGAGCCATTCATCAACGCCAATTGCACCCCATCAGGTGTACAGTATGGTGTGGGATCACATCTGAAAATGTCATTGGGCCCTACTTCTTCGAGAATGAAGATGGAAGTGCTGTAACCGTAAATGGAGAGCGGTATCGGTTTATGATAGAAAATTTTTTACGTCCTGCTCTTGAAAACAGACCTGGTATGTGGTTTCAGCAGGACGGAGCCACTGCCCATACTGCCCGAGACACAATGGCACTTTTAAGTCAAATTTTTGGAGAGCGAATAATTTCTCGAAATTCGGAAATTATTTGGCCAGCGCGATCGCCAGATTTGACAGCACCCGACTATTTTCTTTGGGGTTTTTCGAAGGAGCAAGTGTATGTGAACAGGCCAGAGATAATCCTTGAACTCAAGGCAAACATTGTTGCAGAAATTCGAACGCTACAGCCACATGTTTTGAAAGATGTTATGGAAAATGCTCTAAAAAGAGCCCATCAGTGCGGAGCTGAAAACGGTGGTCATTTAAGAGACATCATTTTTCATACTTAGTGTAAAAAAATTTCCATTTTATATAATCTGAAAGAAAAAATAAAAAAAAGAGAATAAACAAATAAGTTATTAAACTTTTACACCCCTTGGTTTCTTTTGGCCCACCCTGTATATAAATGATTATAATTTAATTTGACATTAATAAAGCTATAATGAATCCAATTTAAATTGTTTCGTTATACATAATTATTTTTAAAATTAAATATACATTTCTGTAATGCTAATTAAAATATCTGTTGTGAAATTGTATTTAGTCCTCTATTTTTATCTAGTTCTTTAACTTGTAACATATTAATATTTTAAAATAAGCTATACAATATTTGTATAATAATTAAATAAAAAATTGTCTCAAACATGATTTCATTATTTAAATATTATCACACTCTTAAAAAAATGAATTTTTTTTGGAAGTTTGCTTAAGTAAAAATTTGTTTCGAACTTTTACCCAAGCCCAGCTAATTTTTTTTATAATACGGCAGTCAATTTTTAAACTCTGGCTCTTTTCTGTAACGAAACAAACACTACTTGTTGATATTTTTTGTAATTTAATTTTTATTGTAATAACCCTTTGTAAAACAGGACAAGCAATATTTTTATACCCTTTACCAAAAAATGGTAAAAGGGTATATATAGGTTTGTCATTCCGTTTGTAATTTCCAGAATATTAATAAGCGAGACACAAAGTATATATATTCTGGATCCTTATGCATAGGGAAGACGAATAAGCGATGTCCGTCTGTCCGTCTGTCTGTACGTGAAATCGGTTTTCCGAAGCTCCCAGAAAAGCTAGAGACTTCATTCTTGAACTGGTGGGTTAGAAATGGCCGAAATAAGATTGTTATTGAAAATCAGCAAAATCGAGCAGACTGTTTCAGAGCTGGGAGACTTAAACTTCATTTTGCCATACAAAATAACTACCGAAAACTAGTTTTTAATAATTTTTTATTAAATAAATTTATTTTATACTTCAGTATGAGTAAAATTTTTATTTCTAACTAAAAAAAAAATTACAAAGAAATTAAAAAAATTAAAAAGACGTTTCCAGGGTTGGAAAACCTTAACTTTTTTTGTTATGCAAAAGTAACTTACTAAAACAAATTTTTCCTTTTTTTCTATAAACTAAACATATGTAATGTTCTTAAAAGAAGGAGATTGATGTAAGAAATCAGAAAAACCAAAAGGATGATTCCAGGGTTGGAAGACCTACGATTTTTGTTTTATACTTCACCACGAATGAAATTGGTATTTCAAATAAAAAAAAAAAATTTAAAAATTTAAAAAGACGTTTCCAGGGTTGGAAAACTTTAACTTTTTTTCTTATACAAAAGTAACTTACTAAAACAAATTTTTCCTTTTCTTTATAAATTAAACATATCTTATGTTCTTAAAAGAAAAAGATTAATGTAAGAAATCAGAAAAATCAAAAAGGATGATCCCAGGATTGGGAAACTGAAACTTTTTGTGATATAAAAAATTAGCTACCGAAAATTAATTTTTATTATTTTTATTAAATGAACTTATTTTATACTTTAGTACGAATAAAATTGGTATTTCAAATTAAAAATTAACCTTCAAAAAATTATAAAGACGTTTCCATGGTTGGTTAACTTTAACTTTTTTTATACAAAAGCAACTTACTAAAGCAAATTTTTCCTTTTTCTCTATAAATTAAAGATATCTTATATTCTTAAAAAAAATAGATTGGTGTAAGAAATCAGAAAAATTATAAAGGATGATTCCAGGGTTGGGAAACTTACTCTTTTTGTGATATAAAAAATTAACTACCGAAAACTAATTTAAATTTTTTTTAAAATAAATAAAATTATTTTATACTTCAGTACGAATAAAATTGGTATTTCAATTTAAAAAAGTTTAAAACATGTTTCCAGGGTTGGAAACCCTTACCTTTTTTTTATAGAAAAGTAACTTACTAAAGCAAATTTTCCCTTTTTCTCTATAAATTAAGGATATCTTATATTCTTAAAAGAAAGAGATTAGTATAAGAAATCAGAAAAATCAAACAGTTTGATTTCAGGGTTGGAAAACCCACACTTTTTGTGATATAAAAAATTTGCTACCGAAAACTAATTTTTATTTATTTTTTATAAAATAAACTTATTTTATACTTCAGTACGAATGAATTTGGTATTTCAAAATAAAAAAAATTAAAAAAATTTTAACGACGTTTCCAGGGTTGGAAAACCTTATTTTTTATACAAAAGTAACTTACTAAAACAAATTTTTTCTTTTTTACTATAAATTCAACATATTTTATATTCTTAAAAAAAAGATGGTGTAAGAAATAAAAAAAACAAAAAGGAGGATTCCAGGTTTGGGAAAATTACACTCTTTGTGATATAAAAAATTAACTACCGAAAACAAATTTTTATCTATTTTTATTAAATAAACTTATTTTATGCTTGATAACGAATAAAATTCTTATTTCAAATAAAAAAAAAAAAAAAATTAAAAAAATTAAAAAGATTATTCCAGGGTTGGAAAACTTTAACTTTTTTTGTACAAAATTAAGTTACTTAAACAAATTTTTCCTTTTTTTTATAAATTAAACATTTCTTAAATTCTTAAAAGAAAGATATTGGTGTAAGAAATCAGAAAATCAAAAAGGATGAGTTCATGTTCAAGGGACACTTACACTATTTTGATATATAAAAGTAATTAAGTCTAATTAATTTTTATCTTTTCCTTTATAAATTATATATATTTTACGTTTTGGAAAGAAAAGTTTGGTATAGAAAATTATAAAAATAAAACCACAGCTTCAGAGCTGGAAACTACGATTTTTTTCTGGACATTAAAGTAACTAAATAAAACATTTTTTTTTTTTGAATTTCCTTTTTTTCACCTAACACACGTTCTATATTTTTTAAGAACTACTAGATTGGTATAAGTAATCAGAAAAACCTAAAATTATGATTCTAGGGTTTGAAAATTATTATTTTTTTCTTTGTACATAAAAGTAACTATGTGCTTATGTATGTATCTCTATACTACATAACCGCACTTTGGTAAAGGGTATATAAGATTCGGCACCGGCGAATAAAGCACTCTTACTTGTTAATTTTTTAATTTTCCTCGATGCGAAAACTTTCGCCATTACTAAGATATTTTTCTTATATTGTTGCTGATATAACTGATAAAAAACAAAAAAGAAATAAAAAATAAAAAAATGGTGGTGGTTGGCTGTTCACATGATGAATGTTTTTGAATTATCATTTGCTTGAAATTGCTGGAAAAAAGAAATCGTAACATATATAATTTATGAACCACAATATCTTTTAATGAAATCATTGTTTTGCACTTTAAAATGTCTTAAAAAAAATATTTAAATTTCTGCTATTGTTATTAAGATAAAAATAAAACACACAAAATAATTATTGATAATTATTATTACAGCCTTAGCACAACTGTAATAAAAAAAAATTTGTATTACCTGCTAATGTGGCTTTTCTTTTCGCGAATCATTTGATTGAAGAGATAAGTACCAGCCAGTCAAGTGTTGTTAAATTTTGGTGAACTTTAAGAAACCATGTAATAATTTACTTTCTTGATAAAAGAGAATGCAGGAAAAATGCATACATACATATCGACCTTAATGTAGAAAGGTCCTAACTCATTATTTTTTTGAAATCGAGTTTTTTTGTACATTCCGATATAAAAACATTTTGTATAGAAAAATGCAAAAATCTCGATTTCAAAAAAAAAAAAAAAAAAAAAAATTAGTTAGGGCCTTTCTGTATTAAGGTAACGATATATCAATATTTACATACACATATGTATTTGTATCTAGACATTTTTAGTAGGAATTTCCCCAAAGTTTGGTATCTAAAAGACGATAAGCAAAATAATAATGAGCAAAAGATTGCACGACTAGTTTCCCAGCAAAAACTTTAGGAATTTTGCTAATGCGTAGCAGTAGTTTTTTAATGTAATGAGTGGTACATTTTGTTTAACACAACACAACCCGTGAAGCGATTAGCTTGTCTGCGGAAAACACTCAGGGTCTATGGCGGGAATTGAACCCACAACCTCTGGACCGAGAGGCTAGCATCGCTACCACTCAGCCAAATAATTAGGCCAGATATAAAACTACTTGTTGGTAATGTATATTTATTTATATTTATTTATATCAAAATATACTGAAAGTAGTCATTTTGCAGGTTTTTTTTTTGACGAAATATGTATGTGACGCCAAAAGTATTTATTTTATTCGCTCCACCGGCAGTTTCTGATAGACTGGCCATAAAAAATCACATGTGTGCAAAAATTGCACTGATAGTGTGCAAACAGGCAATGTGCATTGCACTTTTACCCAAAAATTAAACCTTCTACACTATAAACGCTTTTGACACCATAACTTTCAAATGCGGCATTTTTCGAAAAAAATTTACCCAACCATTTTTGTTTAGAACAAATAGCACAACATCTTTCCTATACATAATTTTGCTCTAACTATGGTCTATCATGGCCGTTTAATGAGATGAAACTAATTTTTTGGAAAGGCTTAGTCACTGAACTATACCGACTTCAGCAGATACTAATCGTAATGCAACATCAGAGCGCCCTCCTTCGTTGTGTAGCAGAATCATCGGTGAGGTAAAATAACCGATAAAATTGGTACTAACCACAGCTTCAAAAACATTTAATACGCCTCATTTAATACCAGAGGAGCTGCAACACTGCATTATTAAACAAAAACTTGCAAAAAGCAGAGTTGTAAAATAATGAAGCTTTTCTCTGTGTCTTCCTTCACTGTCTGTCTTCCTAAAGAATTCAACACCTAGTAATAATAGTAGGCATTAGTGTCGTGCATAAGACATCTTATAAGAACTTTCAAGATATGAGGGATTTTTCAAATGCTTTACTACAGCGAAATGTTATAAAACAAACGTTAACAACATGTTTGCAAGAAATTTGTTTGAGTATTGTAGGTATAAGAGTAAAGAAGAAAACACTTCGTGACGGAAGAATTTGTGATACTTGCTTCTTTCTACGCATGAGCGCGTTTACAAACACCATGCATGTATGTGTGTATGATTTTTATTTTTATGCGCCCATGTAAAGGCATACACATGCATTAACAGTAGTTCTATGCGGTTAACCACATAATAGCTTACAATCTCAAACGTACAATATGAAAAATAACAAGCATACACTAATCAACAGTACTTCTTCTGATTGTTTGTTACAAACAAGCTGTCTTGCGATATCGCTTGTTAACACTGATATACACGTACACCAATACATCCATCGTGCTTCGCTTATAGTACGACAGCATTTATTATTGGTTTAGTATAATAGATGCGACGTGAATAGATTTAAAAATCATGACGTATTTACATTTAAAGACCTTTTGCGCAGGTCTCTAGTAGGCATTCATTGCCTTCTCTTAAAAAAAAACTACAATTATAACTGAAAAAAGTCAGCCAATGGAGCAATAGTAAAGTAAGAAATTAAAAAAAACATGTTGATTATTGAGTTCTTGTTTCAACTTTGATATAAGTTGAACTTCTGATTTATTTAAATGAAAGTTAAATATAACATTTTTTTAAATTTTTTTTCGTAAGTGAATAAGTAATATAATAATTTGAGATTATTAGTACGTTAGCAAATATTTGTTTGCTTCATTCTCGTAATGGGACGAACGACGGACGAACTTCGCATAGTTTGACGAAATTGCTTTCAAAAATTTGTTCTAGTCAAAATCTCCATGGATACCAAGTTATGTAAATACTCACTGCGGCAAAAATTTGTTGCATATATCGAGCCCTATTTTCGATTTAATCGTAAGCGACATCTAGTAAAAAATTAACTTTTTTATTAAAATTAATATTTTAAAATTAAAATTTTGTGGACTTGGAATTATTAAAAGGCCAAAATTGTTGACAGTTTTGTAGATATCGGTTCTAAAATTTTAGTGTAAGCGAAAATTTATGTATACAAAAAAATTTTGAATTTTATAAAAGTACTTTAATTTTTGTCGCTTGCGATTTAATCGAAAATAGGGCTCGGTTATGTATTTAAAACATCTTTGAATATTATAAAAAACGCCCCCTGAAAACTGTAATTATTGTCGCTTACGATTAAATCGATATACTCACCCCAAAGAAGTTATGATTATTTACTTCCATTAAAAATAAATGCAAACACCGATACCAAGTCTTGAAATTTGTTAAAAATCACTTTAAGTCACACCTAACGCGAAAGTGTTAAAAATTTCTAATATTAGAAACAAGTCCTAAGCTTAAATTTTTTAAACTCGGTAACATTGTAAGGCAAGTCATTTACTTGGGAGAAAGCACAATACATTATAAAAATTCACAGATGCTTCCAAAAATTATACATATTAAATTTTAATTGAACTAGAATGATATAACTTCGTGCTAACCTGAATAGAAAATGAAAAACAACAGAAAACCCGAAAATGAATATTGATACTTACAAATGTTTTTACCAAAGATAAATCAATAATTGTATACACCATAATCATTTCTCATATTCCATTTCATTTCTCACATTCCATTCAATAAGAATTTTATTTTAAATTTTTCAACATTCTTAATATGAACTTTTCATTTAAGATGCAGAATAGTTGGAAAAACTCGCTTTCATCGGATCGGACACAATTCTTAAAATAGATAAGAAATACGCCAAAACTTTGTAAAATAACATAAACTCGGAAAAAACGCGTAAAAATTGCAATTTCGCAAGAAACTTCTAAATTACCTACTAACCAAAGAATAACAAAATTAAAAAAAAGACAAATCCCAAAAAAAAATTTGCTACGATCACTGATATTGGCAATGTCTAGTAAATAAAAAAGCTACTTTTTGAAAATAAATAAATTAGTTTGGTGTGTATGCGGCACAAAACAATATTTTTCACTTTCAATAAAGTAATATAAAATTCTAACTTCATTCATTAAACTTCACAAAAATGTATAATTTTCTTCAAAACATGTGTCGAAAGCAAAAAAAAAAAAAAAATCTATAGGGTATATTTTGAGAAAACTTTATGTGAACCTTCTCTGTCGTTTCTCTCCACTCCGGCTTTTTGGCATATACGCCAAACCAATAATAAGGTGACGACGTGCATTATGTGGCACATTAATATCTAATTAAAATATTTATCTCAATGAATAGATACTACGTAATTCAAGACAGCCAGTCAATCCCACTTTTATTATATGTATATTAAGTATTCCAAGCTCGTTTTTATAGATGCCACTAACTGATTTTAAATAATTATAAATAACAATAACAACAATATAAAATAAACATTTTATATATAAAAAAATTACAAAAATTTATGAATAAAATAGATGTGTATGTATGTATATACTAGAAAAAAAAAACTATGCCAACAAAATTATGCAATTATGATTAAAAAAATTCAACACGCAACAAAATATTTATATACATATGTACTCGTATATAAAATGTTTGTTCCATATTTTATATTTAGAAAATTAAATATAAGGTTTACACGTTTAAACCTGACATGTTTTATGAAAATTAACTAAAAAACCTTAAGAGATAATATATTAATACTTAAATGTGTTTAAAATTTGTGTGTCGTTTTTTAGGATTTAAAAATAATAATTTGTTTCTTTATATTTGGCTGTAAAACTATTATAATTTTTTGTGTGTGATCAAATAGTGTGATTTCAAACACGTCTTTTTGTTATCAATTGCTCACACACACAAACATACACATACTAGAATTTTATAAATTATATGGTCAGATAAAATCAAAAAAGGTGTAAGTTACATTTATAGTATTTTGCAGGAGGAGCAAAAAATAATTTTATTATTAGTAAATTTTGTTCTCAGTAGTCTTTTGGCATTCCTTAAAAATTATAAAATAAACATATAATGAGTGTGTGGATTTTCCGCAAAAACATTTGTATTTTTTTTAATTGCGCTATTTTTAATTTTATATGACGATATAATTAGTTCGTTATAAAAAATGTAATAAATACCAGACAAAAAGACCTGAAACAATTTTATCATACAATATCTTTTGTGTTTTAATTAAACAAACGTCATGGGGAATATCAGCAGCTGACTGGCTACCTTTGAATATTTGTAAATTTCATTGTCAATTAATATATTGATGATGTTCTTATTTTTTTTTTTTTTTGTTAAATGGGAATTTTGATTTTTGATCTTAGATCAAAATATATTTAAACTATTGTGCTAAATGATATGGGATATTAACACAAAATTAGTTGGAATTATAATTGCATTAGCTTCATTAAAAATAACCCAAATAAATTTTGCAACTAAGCGACAATAAAAGTATCATTATCATTATAATTGTACCTTAAATAGATTTATTCCTCTTTACTATTTAATTATTTGATTCGGTAAAGTATAAGGTAATAACCTTTAATTTTATGTGCCTTGATTTGTCTTTTATTGCCTGTTTTCTATTTTTCATATTCTTGCAATCACAGGTAATTTGATTTAAGCACAGTTCAAGCAAGCCGAGGGGTACAGCTCTTATTTGCACTCAAAAGTATTAAATTATAAAATGTCCCAAATTTTGTATTATTGATGTTCGTAAAAATTCAACTTATTTAAAAAAAGTTAATGAAATTCTTTGAAACTCATTTATTGTAACAGCGACATAACTCAAAAAGTTAGTTTTGTAGGAAACAACTTTTAAATTTTCAAATTTCCATACACTCATGTATACTCAATGAAGAAATAAAAACATTTGCGGGTTTTTTTTTGGGAATTATTACAATTAATTTTAAAATTTTTTTAATGCATTATTATATTGGAATTATCCCAAAATATTATTTTACTTATTAAGTAGATTTTTTTATTACAAATATATTGAAATTGATTATTGAGGGGTTAGTTGGATCCTGTGTGCATTTCACTGTTACCCAAAAACTTCTCATAACAACTAGAGTTGTTATGTTAAACTTCAATTTAAACAAATTAGAATTTCAACTAATAACAAAGTTGAAACATGAACTTAATAATCAACATATTTTTTATTTTCTTACTTTACTATTGCTATATTGGCTGATTTTTTTCAGCTTGAATTGTAGTTGTAACACCCCTTTCACACACGGAAAGTTTTCTTTAAAAAGTTTTAATTCAGTTTGGAGAAGGAAAAAAAAGAGAATAAATATTCTTTCCTCTGTTTTTCATCCAGCTGTATTAAGACTTTGCAAACTAAACTTTAAACTTTTTTCAGCTCGAATTGTAGTTGTAACACCCCTTTTACACACGGAAAGTTTACTTTAAAAAGTTTCAGTTCAGCTTGGAGAAGGGAAAAAAGAGAATATTCTTTCCTCTGTTTTTCATCCAGCTGTATTAAGACTTTGCAAAGTAAACTTTACGTGTCCAAAAGGACTAAGAAGTATGTAATTAAAATAAATTTAAAACACAACAACAACTGTTCAATACCATGAATCAAAAAGACAAGATTGCGCACTCAGCCGTACAAAAAAATTTTCTACTTCGCATCTAGCCAAGTTAATAATTGGTGTTCTTTTGGGAATTTTTCCAATTTAGTTTAATATTTGTTAATCTACAAATAATTCCAAATTATTTATTTTATTCATTCAGTAAAATATTTTCTTATTAAAAATACCTTGAAATTGTTTATTAAGAGGTTATCTGGATCCTCTGCGTATTTCACCGTTGCTAATGCCGATCATAAGCGAAAATTTTCCTAATGAGGGTCATAAGGGAACATTTACCTAATATTTTCTTTTCTCAAGAGTTGCATGTACAAGTATTTTATATGAAATTTCTACTCAAGATTAAGTATGATGTAATGAGTTTTTCTGCATTATGAATTCCAAAAACTCATTATTTTGAGATATGTCTATGTTGCAATCAAAGAGCGATATTATAATATAAATATATTATAATATCATAACTTAATTATCATAACTTAATATTTTATCTTGTATGTTCATTAATTTGATTTCAATTCTTTGCTTATGGCTTTTATATAAACTTCTTTAAAAGTGCAGTAAACTGTTTATTAACGCAACGCACAAGGTGAGAAGAAAAATACTATTATTTTGCAAGTAATTTAGTTACTAATGCTAACAAAATGATAAAGACATGATGTGTTAACAAGATATCTTTATTGCTCTATGTATTCATAATGAAATACCTAACCCTCTATTTACACAGTTAAAAAAAATTCTTAATTTATTTTAATCATTAATTTTTAACATAAAAATTAGCACTACGAGCTAAGTCTTCGGAGAAAGTTCTTTCATTATATAATAATAATTAATTAATTAGTAATAATAACAATTAATTAGTAATAATTTTTACATAGTGTTGTCATTGCAAAAATTTCTCATTTTTGTTTCATATTCAGTGGAACGGAAGTCATGTTTATGGTATTGAATAAATTTAATTTTCCGTATGTTCTTTTAAACCAATTTCAAACAAAGGAGGAAGTTATCAGTTCGCCTGACACGGCCACAAACTTTTTTATTTGATTTTTTTTTGTTCTATTTCTTTGAATGCTGCAAAGCCTAGCAAATACCCTTGGTTTTTGTAATTAAACAATTTTAAAGTTGAAAAAAAGGGCGGGCGTAGTACGTCCATTAAAATTTATTATAATATTTTAAGTGGTTCTACTTAACCGATTTTTACGAAACTTACCACACATCTTGAACTCTAAAATAGACACAACTTTCCCTTTAAAAAAATGGGCGGAGTTACGCCATTAAAATTTTATATTTTATTTTAAGTGGTTACTTATCCGATTTTTGCAAAACTTAACACACACCCTGAGCTCTGAAAAACACAAAATCTTGCATTTAAAAAATGGGCGGAGGCAAGCCCATTAAAATTTGATTTTATGTCCCATAAATTTTTTTCAAAAATGTTCTATCAGTTCTGTGCATTGAAGTCGGTTTTTTTTGGCAGAATTATTTTTATTGTTTACCTAAATTTCTTTTAATTTCTTTTAAATGTATTTTTTATAAATAAAAATTGAATACTTCAAACATTGATTTTATATTCCTAAAACATCAAAACAAATCGCAAGTAAGCGTAAGCTATAAATAATCTCCAATTTTGCATAAGTGAAATATATTTTTAATTTTTAATGGGGATATTGTTAATAATTTATTACTCAAAAGTCAAAAATACACACATTGATATTTTCTGGAAGTAGAGAAAAATTAGTTCCTGAATAATTACTTCCAAATTTTTGCACTTGGACACAAATTGAAAATTAAAATATTCTGAAGCGGTTGTGGTGTTACAATATTATCAGCCTCTTTGTATAGGACGTTAACCATGGTAATCTTGACATTTCTGTAATAGATTAAAGGAGACTTGTACAAGTTTCCTTTCCAAAAACGACAAGATTTCTAATGTCACTGTTTTCCAGAAACAGGCTGTAAGTCATATTTATAAATCATGGAATAAACAAAAAAATTTATTAGAATATTAAGAACTTTTAACTAATATAGAAAAACCTTTAAAAACTGCTAAGGCCTCACCATCAAGATCTATATATATTTTAATTGTTTTGGAGTAAAACAAATTTTGTTTCTATGCTTACAGTTTTTTTTTGGCTACAGCCAATGTCTAAATAATATATTATTTATGTATGGAAATTATAGTAAAATAACATAAATAACATTGAAACGATTTTCTTTTTAGTAAATCCATTGTCACGATATAAATTAATTCTAATACTAATTTTTTTTGTGCTTGTTTAATATCAAAAATCCCATATAAACATCCACAAATTTATACATTCATTATCAACATGTTTCTCAACATTAAAATGTTGCAAGGAATTCTATGTACCAAAGTTCTTGTTAAGGCTGTTTACCTTTCCTTTTCTACTTTTGCAAGAAAACATGTAACAATAATTTACAACCCAGTCATAGTTTCTTGAAAACCAGATTTTGTTGTTTTTTCAAGCAAGGACGTTTCTGAACAAAATTATAAGAGATTGTGGTTTTAACACACATATGTATGTGTGCATGTTTGAATGTACATACCTGTTAGTCAAGAATTTATTTTCCCATAAAATGTTTTTTTTTTTATAAATCAATTTTGTCCTTTTTCTAGTGTTGAGTTTTTTTTAAACAATTTAACACATTTTTAAATTAGTTTTATTATTTGCTTTTATACTGTGCGGAATAAATAAGGCAGCACGTTAAGGAATTTTAAATTGTTATATTTGTTTTAATGTCTTGTAATATGTATAAATAATAAAATTGTTATCTTAGATTTATAGTTTCACAAGTTCACAACTAAAAAAATATTTTGAAAAGATAAAACCGTCCGCTCACGTGGTATTTGAAATAATTTGCTTAGAAGTTGTTTAATTATTCAGCTTTTTTCTTGTCAATTTTAACTGATTTTTTATTCGGGCTATTTCCTTAATAAAAAAATCCTAAAAATCGTTTTCGTTTTAAACAATATAATATAAATACTACGTTTAACTTTCGGTTGCTTTGACTTCGTTACTGATTAACGTTTAGGACGCGACTAACTGCTCAACAAGTTGGCCAAACCATTTTACGTTGTTGTTAAGCAGGTACACTAGCCCAGTTAAACACAGAAAATAATAATAAGAAGAAGAAATAAATGATCGTGTTAACCAAATAGCAAAATAAAACAAAACAAAACAAAACAAAACCAAAAAAAAAAAAAAATAAATACTTAAAATAGCAAGCAGCAGCCTTTGTGCCAGCAGCAAGAGCAACGCATTATCAGACTTCCAGGTAAACAAAACTAGTAGCAACAACATCATCAGCGGCAGACACTGCTGCTGCTCATTTCACTTTTGCGCTCTAGCTGTACATGAAGTGATTTAAATAAATTTTAACCTTTTAAGTGGTGAGTGGCGTAGAAAAATGTTTACAAGTATGCAATTGAAAAATATGAAGTGTTCTATAAACCCCTGGTTAAACAAAATTCGTTTATTAAATATGGAGAATTATTCATTGCTTTTTATTTTAACAAATCAGAGATAAACCAGCTATAGACAAGTACTTAGATTAGATATTCTGAGATCATAAAAATGTTTGAAAGATTTTTAACACTTTTTTTTCTACATAGGCAAAATTATCTTCAGCTGATTCAATCATTTTTTTCAGTTCGAGATTATGGCATTCGATATCGATCCATATTATTACATTGTTCGATAGCGAATGCCATAATCTCAAACTGAAAAACGTGATCTAATCAGCTTGTTATCGAAATCGATGATTAGACCCCAGATTTTTTTTTAGTTGATATAGTATTCAAAAATCTTCATGGTGAGAAGTGAAAGTTGTTTCTTTGGGACGTTGAATTCAAATCTCTACTTCTACTTTTTTTATCATCTCTGGTTTTCGAGATATACCGTTATCTAAAAAAGTTAAAGCACTTTTAAAACTGAAAGTGATCAGTTTGATTGAGCACGTGTGGTGTAATTTTTTCGATATTGGTAAAGAAAAAAGAAAATTCAAAACTCAGCAATAAAATTAAATTTGCAAATATTATTTCATAAGCTAACCAGTAGTTTCGGAGAAATCGTACAAGTTGAGGCAAAAAAGTATATTCGATTAGATTAAAGTTTGCATCGCCATGTAAGCTAAACAACATGTAATAATTTTTATATTTTCTCTTTTTATTTTGAAAAAAAAAATCTTAAATATTTTTGATTTGGCAAGCAGCAAAGAAATGCATATAGACAATCCTTAACCATCAGCAAACAAATTGCAATTAAACATTTTAAATTTTTATATAAAATAGAAAGAAGAAGGAGGAGGTTATCAATTCGTCTGTACATATTTTGTTTTTTACCCGCCTCACTGTGGGCAAAATGGTCGATCTAGCGTCGTTTAATTCAATTTTCAAAGTGTTTAATTGCGCCAAAATTGTGTCTCAATCGATTACTAATATACCACTGAATTTATATATCGATTCTTTTTTGATTGCCATGATCTAGTTGCACAGCTGTGAGCTGTCAAACACAAAATATATATGTTTCAGCCGGTGCATCAATAAGCTTTAACACGTGTTTTCTTTGCATTGTCAAATTTTCTCTAAATTTACATCTGTCTCAATTAAGTGGAAGAAAAGTGGTTTTATTTATAGTTAGAGGTATGTATTAACAAAAAAAAATTTTTGTTTGTGACCTGTGCTCAAGTGTTGTAGAAAAAAATAGAGTTAAAGTTGACTATATCACTAACTGCTTGAAAAAAGCCAAAATAAGACTTCCGTGGACCAGAACTTCTGATATTAGTGGGTATTGGGGCTAGAATATTTTTTTTAATTACTATGTTGTTTTGTGATTGTAAAATATCCAAGTCATCTGCTACTTTATGTTACTTTACATGATATTGCATTTTTAGGGGCAATGTCGGTGCTCAGACGAGAAGTTTATTTACTATGGCGCAACGAACCTGTGGCTACTAAAAAATTTTCTGCCGTTGAGAGTCATATATTTCATAATATAATTAATATCAACATGTATAATTCTAATGAAATCCTTCTAATAAGCAAAAAAATTAGAAATTTTGTAGCACAATTGGTTCAGAAATGGAAATTCAACCATAGAATCAGCCACAAATTTGAAGAAAACAACACGGAGTGGTTAGACGGACAACTTTTATTAGTTGATCCATTAACTTATCGTGGGAGATCCGATAAGATGTTCGACGAATCCCAGCAAAAATTTCAAAAAAGGTAATCGAGTTTCGAATTAAGCATTTTTGGTGGAAGCACTTCCCTACTGGATTACCAACTTAATGATTTTAACAAGGCGTGAAACTAAAATAATCGATTCTTGAGAAGTACTTACATTTTTTTTTATTTGTCAACATTTCACGTAATCTATTTCGTCAAAAAAAAAAATCATTCTCTTCATTTAGCAACTTGCACGTCATTTTTTTAAATTTTAGGTAATGTGATTTGTAAGCGAGTAATGAAAATTGGCAATCAGAAAAGTAAGTCATTATATGGCAAGTAGTTCTAATGGTAATGTGTAATTTTTTGCTGGGATGTTCCAATAAAACGAAATTAAGTATAAAGTTTCCCAAATTGTTAAGGAAACACCTCACAGTGAGCTTGTACTAACTACAACGAGAACAAAATCGATATTGAATCTTTTAGGCAATATGCTTTACAGACCGCAGAACTTTTTATCACACAGTATCCTTGGTTTTATATGCCGTGTTCCATACAAAAAATCTTAATACATGAGCCTATATAATTAAAGTATCCACCACTTCCAATAGGAAAAATGTCGGAAGAAGCGTTAAAAGCCCGTAACAAAGATTACGGCGATTTCCGTGAGCACCATACTTGAAAGACATCCCGATTAAATACAATGGAGGACTTAATGCATGCGCTTTTGTGTTCATCGGATCCATTGATTTTAAATTTACTCAAACCACAAGGCAACTCAACTCGCCTGCGCGACACAAAGAAGGGTATTTTGTTTATCAGCCTATGTATGTGTGTATGTGCACATGTATGTATGTATGTATGTATGTGTGTTTGTTCCTTTGCCGCACTATATAAACCGAGTGTCACTAAAGATATCACAGTAGTCAAAGTTTAATATGGCGGCCAGCAGACAGACGCCATCATATACATAAATAAGAAAAAATAAAAAGTCGGCGAACTATATATATCAAAATGGATATCATTCAACAGGTATTTTAAAATCATATTGAGGTTTCTCTTATCATTTTTCATTTTTCATCATAATTTCCAATGACCATTTCGGATATTCAAATTTTAAAATTTGAATTTTTAATTACTACTACTTGTTGGTTATCTTAGTTCATAGCTACATAGGTACATTTCAGACTGAGAGAGTATAGCTTTAATTTGTTCTCATTTTAAAAAAGGGGGCGGATACACGCCCACAATTTTTATTTTTATTGAGTCTTATTATATTACATATGCTTATTCGATTGCTACGAAGCGTATCCAATACGCTGGGTTCTCATAAGGACACCATTTCAAAGTTGAAAAAAGTCAGAGCCACGGCTAATAAAACGTAATATTATATATCAAATGCTTCTATTTGACCGACTTTTACTAAACTTGGCACAGCCTGAAATAAAAAAGACACAATCTTGAATTTAAAAAAGTGGGCGGGGTCACGCCTATTAAAATTTAATGTCATATTTTACGTGCTTCTACTTTATCGATTTTTACGAAGTTTAGAACACACCTCGCACTTTTGGAAAAACACAATGTTGCACTAAAAGAAGTGGGCGGGCCACGCTTTTTAAATTTTTATATTATATATCAAGTGCCTCTACTTGATCGATTTTTGCGAAACGTAGCACATGCCTTGAACTCTTAAAAATACACAATCTTACATTGAAAATAGTGGGCGGGTTTACGCCTATTAAATTTCAATGTTATATTTCATGTGCTTATACTAAACAGGCTTTTAAGAAACTAAGCACACCTCTTGAACTCTGAAAATACTTAATTTTGCACTCAAAAAAGTCGGCGGGGCTACGCCCATTAAAGGTTGGTATCAAAATATATATACTTGCACTTATCCGATTCCTATGAAACTTTGCAAAGGATTTTGGTTTTGGGTTAAGGATAAATATTATATTTCACGTGCTTTTATCTGACCTGATTTTTACGAAACCTGACACGAGCACCTTGAGCTCTGAAAGTGACACGATGTTGTATTTGGAGAATTAGGTGGACACTTATATTTGCCGAATTGGACGTGACCAAGCCCCTAATATAAACAAAATAAGCTCTAAAAAAGTTTTGTACCATACCAGTTGTAAACTTTTATTTTCTTCCATATAAATTTTTATCAAGCTGATAATATTTTATTATTTTTTGTTATTACTTTAATGTTGCAAGCTTCAGTACATAACAACAATCATTTAAATTAAGAATTTGGTTTTGTTTTTTCTTCAATAGTAAAAAAAAATTAAATTCCCTAAAATACTTGCCAGCGTGGTTTATATAATTAAAATTATCTTCTCTATCAAAATAAATAAAATGCTCGTTATTCAATTGTTATTTTAAGCATAATCGCAAAGGTCATCTAAGTTAAACTTTTGATGTCATCATCTATTTCATTGCTTAAATAAACGTCCTTGAAAATTAAACGCTTAGTGATGTATATATGTATGTAAGTAGGTATGCTGTCTTTACTAAAACTTAACTTCAATGGTAAATAAAAATTTTTAATTAGCCACAAAATTTAAATCCATAATTAGTGACTAGTTTTTTTTTACCAATTCTATGACAATTCCAGCCATCATATTATTATGCGATTTCGAAAGCAAATGAATAATAAATTATTTTATTACATATATTTTATTAAACAAAAAATATTTAAACTTTTTTTATTTCAATAAAAAACAATTTGGCATACATTTACAATAAAAATATTTTTAGATTCTTATGCATCATTACGATTTAGACAAAGAAAAAAAAAATGCAATAAAAAGTATGACGTTGCCAGCCTCCAATTAAAAAGTTTATAAAAGCTTTACTACTCAATTTATTATTTACGAGTACATCGTTTGCAATCACTTAATTAGATGAAAAAAAAACTTTCAGTTAATGAGTACTTTGAGTCTTGTTTGAATTTATTTTTAGCACGATCAATAATTTTTTTTTAGAATATTAATTATATTTTTCTCTTAAACAACACTATCCAACAAATTTAAGGTTGCTGTAGATACTCTGAGATGCATAGAACTTTTCTTACCTAAATAAGAATTAAATGTTCACATACAGAAAAAGTTTTGATAGATTTTTGTTTTAACAAACATGTTTTTGAAACAAAATTTAAATATTTTCATTAAATTAATTTCATTATTTTCTTTATTTGATTTGATGAATATAGTGTAAATTATTAAACTTAATTAGTAATATCTAAAGGTCCTAACTAACAATAATATAATAAGGTCATGCATGCATTTAATATATATGCATGTATTTGGATGTTTTGTTTTCGAAAGGGTTAATGTTTCTTTGAAGTGAGAGATACTGAAAATACGAATATGGTTTTATTTCTTGACGGATACTTCATTTTAATAGGCAAAAAGCAGAAAAATATTGTAAAAAATCTGCATGCTTCCTACCACATTAAATATTAAACTATTATTATTTATTTTCTTTTTTTTAATTAAAGGTAGATGTTCAAATATATTACAAACATCAAGTTGTCGATAAAAATGTTGCAGAAAACAACAAAAAGATAACTAACAACTTGCAAATATGTGACAATTCATTAAATACGAGTATTCCGTGAATAAAGATTGCTGAACTTGGGTGAAAGAAGTATATAATTGAACAACGTACATACACATGACATTATATCATTCATAATTTTAAAGCATGTGGCAACAGCAATAAGTATTATAAACATAAAAAAAAATTACAGCATTAATATATGTATCAAAGATGAGGGCTTTTATAAAATAAGGAAATATATTTGAATTGTTCATTTTAAGCTAAATATGTAGCCTCGTTAAGCAAGTCATTGGCAAGTTGTTATAACAACTTATCATAATGATGTAAGATGCTTCTAATGTTTATTACAACAGTTTTTATGGGCTTATTAATCGCAGATTTATTAATCTATAAAATCTATATATATATATATATATATATATATATATATATATATATATATACAGTAACTGGGTATGTATGCATACACCTCTTATTTTTAGCTTATCAGCGCAGGTAAACGTATCAATAGCAAATGACTTTAATATACAATAAAAAAAAATTAATTGGTAGTAATTAAGTTGTTGACATAAGTAGTTAGCTGTTTCAAATTTCTAATAGAGACATTCTTTTATTTTATAATTTTGTGAAAAAGCCTACACAAGTGTAGTTGATCTCTTATCATATGTTATAACAAAAGTACTTAAAGCTGATATACAAGGTGTCATACTATAATAAAAGATATTCAAAGAAATGAATCGTCGGCGAAGTAAATAACTAATAATAATATGCCTTCAAAGGTTAAATTAATCTGCCTGCTTAACACCAGAGGCATTAAAAGTTAGCAGAACGCACAACAGCAGAGTTGTTAAAAAAATAAAGCTTAATTTCTTGCTACATCACCATTTGTATCCTTTTGCTATCTCTTTGCTAAAGAAGGTAACAAACCTTGTTAATAAGAAAAGTACTAAGAACCTCATCATATAAAACTCGTTATTGGGTTTTAAATGTGGGAATAAGCAGGGGGCATTCGATATCAATCGAAAATTGTTTAAATTGCTTTCAAAATTTTTTTAAATTTCATCACATTTATTCCCGTTTTAGGTGCATGTACACCAAAGGCGAAAAGGAACCCTGTTGTTTTCGCTACGATGTTCGTCTGTCTGCCTGTCACATGCTATTTTTTTGAAAAAGCCTAAGAGCTACGTACCTGAAATTTTCACAGTGAATGTGACAGTTAAATTAAAATTAAAGGCTCTTCTAAAGCGAGCACCGACATATGATGAAATATTAATGTAATTTACGGAAAATTATATATCGAGACTTGAAATTTTCCAAGTAAAAGTAATTTTTATGCAGACTACACCCATTACACTGAAATTGAAAGAAATTTAAATTAACGGGTAGTAATTTTGGCGATTTGCTGTATCTTGGAAACAGCAAGAGGAAAACTCTTGAAATTATCAAAAACGCTAACACAAAAACAATCGCAAAATTAAAAAAATCGCCATAATTTAAAAAGCATTAAAAAGAAAAAAGCACCGAAAGAAAAAACCGCTCAAACTGCAAAAATATCGTATTGACTAAAACCTTCTTGAATATTAAGGTATACATATTGTTACGCCAAAATATTCCAACTGGGGTATTGCAAGTGCTACGCGAAAATATTCCTACAGGGTGAATGCAAAGAACTATCTAAAAGTATTTAGCTAAAGAACTAAACGTACACATACATATAAAGGTACTTACTATAGGTCTGCACAGATATAACTGTTCGCACGCTGTTTTGCGTGTGTTGGTTCTGGCATGTACAGATACCATATGGTATTCAGCGTTTCTGTTACTTGTTATGTTTTAGACTCGGTTGTTTTTCTTGAATCAAGTATGAGTTTATGAAAGAAAGAGAAAAGAGGAAAGTATAGGGGTTCTGATTTGCTTGCACCGAAAAGTTATGACTAGTAACAGAAAAGCTGAATAACATACGTAACTGTACATTTCAGAACCAACATACGTTAAACTGGTGCAAACAGTTATATCTGTGCAGACCTACACTATGTACTACCAGCAATACACGGTTTTACCAACATAAAAGTCTTTACAAAACAACTCTGAAATTAAAAATAACGGCCGATCGAACTATCTACAAACACCTAGAAACAGATTACCTAGCTATCAATAGTAAACGACAATACATATGGTAACATAGCTATGGCATAGCTATGCAGTAATACAGTTTCTTCCATTTGGCTTTACTAAGAGCACACATTTTATTACGCCATCTATAAGCACATGGCGAACATTCTGGAAGCGCTTCCTGTAGTATATAAGGAGGTACCCTATGTGAGAGGCAGTCAGTGTTAATCAGATGAAAGTGGAGTCAACATCGTTGAAAGTGAAGACAATTTGCGGAAGTAATTAAGTAAAGACAGTGGTGTGAGACGTGTGCGGTGGACGTAGTGGTAACCCGTTTTAGTACATTTAAGTAGTGTATATATGTGTATTTAAGCTCTTGAGTTTGATTATTATTGGTTATTGGTAAATAAAGTGGCATTCTTAACCCTAATTAGTACAATGGGGTCTTTTATTCATTGGCAAATCTTCGCGTCCAAGGAAAAGCATTTTTAAAGAGTAAAAACGTAACAATATTAAATTTAATTGAACTACCCAGCTAAAAAAATATGTATGGAGCATAAAAGATATCCCATATATGGTTCGGATCCGAAAAATGAGGGTATATGGGCATATATGATTATATATATTCATACATTTTCATACATGTATGTGTAAATATTTCCTCTACAGTATGCAAAGTTCATATTCATACTCTCTAAATGCAATAAATTAAATTACTAAAATTACTTTTTTAGATTTTTAACAGGGCGGTTGTATTTAATGAAACGTTTCTTTGGACAAATAATTCAAAACGGTCTAAAAGTCACTTCATTCCTCATTTTAAATCAAAAGGTGAATAATTATTTAAAAAACACAAAAATCATATTCGTACATAAAATTTTATTTAAGAAATCAGATTAAAAACTAATGCAATTAATTATAAAAGAAAAAATAATCCGTCTAACAATAGTTTTCAATATAATTTTTTGCAGTAATATGAACTTTGTTTCTTATCTAGAGAATTCTGTCATTTCCGATAAAAGCCATGCACTTCATCAGCACCCATGTTTATCTACAGACTGTTATTTACATCAGTTTTTAAACGTAAATTTTTAGTGAAATGGAATATGAGAAGTGATTATATTGTGTATACTATTATGGGTTTACTCTCGGTAAATACATTTGTAAGCATCGCTATTAATTTTCTGAAAAAATAGTAACTATTTTATCAAGCTCAATAAAATAGTTACTATTTTTAAAACAAAAGGTCAAATAAATTTTCGGATATTATTAATTTTCTGTTTTTCCGTCTATTTACGAAGTTATATCACTCATGTTTAACTACTCTTGTTTATTTCTATATTTATGATTTGATTATGCTAAAGTTCGTATCGCTTTGTAAGCCAAACTAGATGTAATAATTATTAATGAACAAATGACACCAAAGTTAATTGTAAATATATTGACAAACACGTAGTAGAACGGAACAACTAGCTGTTTTCGAAGGTCACTACACTAATAGTTGTCATGAAATTCTACTATAGGTCTCACACACACACTTGCATCGAAAATTAAACTTTAATGCCAGGAATAAGCAAAAATAACAAATTTATTATATAATTATTCGAATTGTATTTTTTGTTTGGCTGCCAACACTTTAACTAAACCACCTGAAAAAGTTATTTTGGTACTAAATTTAAGCTGTTCAAAAATATTATATAAAATCACCTCATTTGGCAACACTAATTTTGTTGATTCGCATTCTGATAAAAAAATATATATTTAATCATTCTCTTAGTTATTTCATAGTTGTTAGACACGTATTTAAGTTCTCTTTAAAGTTTACCGTGGTAAATTCTATTTATATTTGTTCGTTAACATCTGAGTTTTTTAATTAACAGGAACATAATAAAGTTAAATTGTTTTTTTTTTGTATTGTATTGTATTTTAATTAAAAATCACAGATACACAGATCGGGTAATAGAGTAGATTTTGATATTTGTTAAAATTTTCAAAAGAGTCATATAAAAATCACAATAAAATCGTGTTTTGTGTATATAATTAAAATGGAAATACATGAAGTTGAAGAAATTGTAACAAAATAAAGTTATTTTGGAAAAAAAAATCGAATTGATTACTTTTTAATTTCTTAGATAAATAAAAGAAATTTGATTTAATTTCGTGGAATAACTAAAAAACCTGAATCATTTTATGGAAATTAAAGATCTTACTTCATGTATTTTCTGAAATACATAATGTGAGATTTTAAGTCATGATTGTCTATTACCCAGATGAGATAAATTTGCTTGTGAAATGGACTTCATAATAAACTTTCACGTGGGTTAAGTGACGACATTTTGAGCGATTGCTTGAACGTATTACAAGAGACTCGATCCTCTATCCGTAAAATTATTTGACGCAATAAGGATAAAGTGTTTAAGTCATATTTTACTGTTTTACAGGAGAGCACTTGTAAGCGTTCAAGTCAATTTTCAGAAATTTATTTCTTTTGAAGTTAAATTGGGAAATTCTCTAATAACCTTTATTTTTCTAAGCAAACATCGTTCTACACACTATAAGTAATACATTTAAGTTGAAATATACCAAAGTATAACCCAAATTAAGGTATTATTCCAAATGAGTTTAGAACTTTTAAAAAGATAAGTCGCAGGTCGTAGTGCTATAACTTCCTGAAAATCACCCAAATTAATTTAGATTTTGACCGGAAATACTTTCAAATCTGCAGATTACAGGAGTGCCTTTAGCTGAAAAACAGCTTATCTCGACTTAAGCACTTTTTCCTTTTCGCCACAGATATAATCGAATCTTACTTGAAACAATTTTCAGTACTCGGTAAACTTTTTTAGGTTTATGCCGATTTTTTTTTTTTTTTTGGTTTTGGATCGCTATGGCGATTTTTTAGGTTTTTGCCATTTTTTTTTATTTTTGGCAGTTTATTTTAGTTTCAGCGATTTTTTTTAGTTTTGGCGCTTTTTGTTTTTATTTGGAGGTTTTTAAAATTTTTTTATTTATTTTATTTTGGGTGTTTTTTCGTTTATGACGTTATTTTTTTTGGTTTATGGCTAAAATAAGCTTCACCTATTTTTTTCGTTTTGGCGATTTTTTTTTGGGTTTTTGTCGATTTTTCGCTTAGGCGATTTTTTGCCACAGATTTCATCTTGTTTATTTTACTAATGCTAAGTGTGCCTTAATGTTGTTGATGCTGTTGGCACAACAAATTCTTAAATTTTATCAGACTTATTTATAAAACTCATTAAGCCTTTAGAAGTTGTTTTTAAAACAAATTTTCATAAAAAATTTTTGTTAATAAAGCCTTAATAATTTTTATAAATAAAGCTGTATTGTATATCTTCTCCTAAAATCTCTCTAATCACCTAAATTTAGTTTAGTTTTGGTGCTTTTTGTTTTGCTCTCGAGATTTTTAAGATCTTTTTATTACAGATTTTTTTCGTTTATGGCGTTATTTTTTTGGTTTATGGCTAAAATAAGCTTCACCAATTTTTTTCGTTTTGGCGATTTTTTTTTCTTTTTTTTTGGTTTAGCGATTTTTTCGTTTTAGCGATTTATTAGTTTTTTTTTGGCGATTTATTTTAGCTTTAGTGATTTTTTTTCGCTTAGACGATTTTTTGTCACAGATTTTATCTTTTTTATTTTACTAATGCTAAATAAATGGTTTTGAAAAAAATTTCATACAAATTTTTTCTTAAAAAGCCTTAATAATTTTTATAAATAAGGTTGTATATCTTTATCTTTATATTTCATTTTAAATAAATCCCAAATCACCCTTAAATTAAAAGCCTAACATCCTTTCTTATTATCTCAGAAAAAGAAGCGTATATTTTTGTCCAATAAAATACTTTATCGATTTATCTTAAATATTATGTTTATGAATATTCTTTGTCCTCATTTTGACTTGTAAAGTTCTAATTTTACTAACATTATCAGTTTAATAGTAGAAGCAACACGAACAACAACAGCTTACCAAACACCACCAAAAATATTATTATCATTATTGCCAGTATCTTGCGATTTTAGTTAAGCGAAAATATTGTGCCATAAAAAAACTTTTCCCTTTAATAAAATGCATAGATTATTTTGAAGTAAAGAAAATGTGTTGCTGGTTCTTGGATTTTTTTTTTCTTCTTACATATTACATTTTTATCCTTTTCTGCAAAACTTAAACTCTTAAACAAATATCTTTTGAGATCCTGCAACATTTCTGGCTCTTTCACTTTCCATTGGAGATGCTGTTACTGTTGCTATTAGTCGTCGCAGTTTGGCTTATCGCATCGCCCATTACATGCTTAAGTGCGATGATAATAATAAAAGACAAAATATAGCAAGAGAGAAAAAAAATCTAATAAAAAACGAGGAAAAGTTCAAGGAAATCTTAACTTTACATAAACAAAAAATAAGTTCAATAGTTGAAGCTAAGAATAATTTAAAAATCTTAAATAGCTGCCTGAAAATGTATTGAATGGTTATTTAAATTTTTGAAGCATTTCTTATGGCAGTTATAAAAAATCAAGATGGGGTGAAAAAAATGTATTTCAGAAATGGAAACATGCTTAAAATTCTCGTGACGTCATAGTCACATACGCAATGTGACTTTTTGCATGTCGTATACTATAGTTTTAAGTTTCACAGGTCGGTAGTTTTAGTTTGTTTCTTTTTAATTAGGATTCATGTGCATAAGACGCCTATAAAATACCATTTAAAATAACTTTGAAGACTTGATGGATTTTTCAAATGCTTTACTGCAGCGCGGTCTGAACATCACTGTCTGCAAGACATTTGTACTAATTGACGAAAGAATTTGTGATGCTTGCTTCTGCCTACGCGTTGGCGAGTATACAAACGTCATGGATGTACATACACACATACATACGTTGTGTGTATGCTCTTTTATTTTTTTGTGCACATACAAACGCACACATGAATTGACATTAGTTTATGTGCACTTGCTTTTAAAATCACCCTTAAACACAAACATAATAATAACTTACCATCTACAATGTAGATTCTACATCTTACACAGAAAAAATATCATCGAAATGCAACCAACAAAAGAAATTTTTAACATTTAATTCAAAAATTAACAATCATCATTGTTGAAATTTGTTATTTAAATTTTTGTAGTCAATTACATGAATGCTTACGCAGCCCTCTAAAGTGCATTAAATCCGAGGATAGTGGTCACTTTATAAACGATTTTTAATTAGATTTCAGCAATATAAATTGTATGTCCCTAATACTTCTATAAAACTGTGAAACGCAATCAAATAACTATAATATGCCCACAATAATTATTTAGTAATTATTTCGTTTTTAAACTTAATGTTAAATTTTAATATTTATAATCGTACTAAATGTTTTCAGAACATTAATCACTTTGATGCATGCAGAAGCATCGGAAGCATACAGTCAGCGACAAAATTGCGCGCACTGTAATATTGATTGCATAAATATTACTTATTTATGCAAATTTTTATGAAACTTGCTTTTCATTAAGTCAAATAGTTCTGTTTGCATAAAAAATTACTGATTATTATTTTAAAGTTCGTGTACACAGAAAAATTTCAACTTAACCCAGCAAAAAATTACACATTACCATCAGAACTACTTGCCATATAATGACTTACTTTTCTGATTACCAAATTTCGTTACTCGCTTACAAATCACATTACCTAAAATTTAAAAAAATGATGTATAAGTTGCTAAATGTGGAAAATGATTCTTTTATATTAAATCGATTACATGAATAAGTTGCCAAATAAAATATGTAAGTACTTCTTAAGAATCGACTATTTTAGTCTCACGCCTTGTTAAAATCATTAAGTTGGTAATCCAGTAAGGAATACCTTCCACCAAAAATGCTTAATTCCAAACTCGATTACCTTTTTTGAAATTTTTTGCTGGGAAAATCTACGTTAACAAGGTTAATCTAATCTTTTTCGGTAATGATTTTGCTTCACATGTCGCACTTAATCAACAAGAGGGTATTTGCTCAAAATTTTTAAAATTTCACTTTTTGCAAGAAATCAATTAACAACATCAATATCTATCTACTACTTATTTTTATTAATTATTTAACTTACTTGTGGTTGACATACTTTGACTTGAAAAGTTTTAGTTAAAAAACAGCTGAAACTAAATAAGAGTATGTAAAAATATTTGTATTCAATAAAAATAATCCAGACATTATTATCTAAAGAGCATAATCACGCAAACATACAAAACAATATTGTAGTAATCATTAAAAGGACAATATCAACTATAATGTTATTTCTTCTGCTTAATACAAAAGATACAACCACACAAACACATGAAGGCAACACAGATGCCAGACGCGATTAACAAAAACTATAATGCTTCTACAATGGTGTTGTACTATCAAGGCACATTGAACTCAAACTGAGAATGCGAACTGTAGCATGAGCTAATGTGTAAAGAACAGCTAATCGTTAACTTAATACGAAAAGGCCCTAACTCATGTTTTCCATGGTTTACAGGAGAAGGAAAAAACTAAATAAAAAAAGATGCAATATTGATACAAAATTTTTTTAAACGCAATTTTTATTAAAAACACTTTACATAAGCACATAATATTGCGTTTAAAAAAATTCTGCATCAATATTGCATCTTTTTTTATTTAGTTTTTTCCTCCTCCTGTAAACTATGAAAAACATGAGTTAGGGCCTTTTCGTATTAAGTTAACGTAATGTAACATTCTGGTATTTTAGCAATGAATAATTGAACATTAAGTTTTAAAAACTGTTAATATCAGTGTAGAGTAAATAAAGTATTCTGATTTGATAAGAATTGTATATTGGGACTGTAAAAAAAATAATTATGCGTAATTTGCATAGAGCTACTTTTCACAGGAACAAAAGTCCGCTCTTCCGAATTTCAATGTATTGCAATCATTTTTAGGGTTCCGTACACCAAAGGTGAAAAGGAACTCTTTTGTTTTCGCTACGCTGTCCGTCTGTCCGTCTGTGCGTCACACGGTATTTTCTCAGAATCCGTAAGAGATACGGACCTGAAATTTTTACAGAGTATGTAGAACCTTGGCCGCTAGAACAACAAATACATGAGAATTAAAAATTAAAGGGTGTTCCAAAACGAGCAACGAAAAATGTTAAAATCCCATGTAATTGTATGAATATTGAAACTTGAAAATTGGACAATTAGTGTATTTTTATACAGACTACAACAACTAATACTAAAATTTAAAAAAATTTAAATTAAATTAAAGGGTGGTCCATCAGTTAATGCAATTTTGACTATGTAATTTTGACAACTTGCTATATCTTGGAAACCGTAAGAGGCAAACACTTGAAATTTTCAAAAACGGTAAAACTAAAACAATCGAAAATTATAAAATCGCCAAACCAAAAAAAAAAGTTGCAAAAATTAAAAAAAAAATCGCCAAAACGAAAAAAGTCGCCAAAATTTCAAAAATGTCTAACACTAAAATAAATCGCTAAATTAAAAAAAATCGCCAAAAACAAAAAAAAAATCGCCAAAATGAAAAAACGCCAAAAACCGAAAAAATCGCCAAACGAGAAAATAAAGTGTCAAAACTAAAAGATGAGCCAAAACTTAAAAAAGGAACCCTTCGTGCGCGAGTCAGAGTCGCACTTTACTGAATTTATTATTTTTGCTAACAACACTTACGAGTATCTATATTTATTTTCTTGAGTATGTGTAATTAAATACTGTTCGATATATAAAGGAAAGTTTTTGCAAAATCCAAGATATGAAAATATGAGTAATATTTACTCAATCGATTTTATCCGATGAATACTTTTATTCCTTACTGAAAACATCTGAACAAACGAGTTGTAAAAAATAAGAAAAAATAAAGCGGCTTGAAAAAATATGTACATATGTATGTATGTTTGTATATCGTGGGTCTCAAGTAGAAAGGCTCTGACTCAAATAATTGCAACTTAACAGGAGAAGGTAAAAACATAACAGAAACTGTAACTGAATATGAATGTGTGGCTTTTTGTACAACTGCCAGAATTATTTTTTACACTATTGCAATAAATTTTTGTGACGAGGTGTATTTGTGTGATATGTATTGGAATTAATGAAAAGCTCAAATTCGTAAAAAATACAGGTTAGGGACTTTCTACTTGAAACCATCGATGTGTACATATGTATTAATAAGCACTTAAGATGTTTTCTTTTTTGTTGTTGTTGTTCTATGTGTGTGTGTGTGTGTGTGTGTGTGCATTTGTATGAATCCCCGATAAGTATAACAAATTTAGTCCTAATTTACACTATGCAAGTCTTATTGCTGAGCTGATTAGTTTGTTACGAGAGAGAGACGAGGGGTAACGAAGCGTTTCTGTTCTCCTCGTCTCTCTCTCTCTCTCTCCTTCAAACTAAACAGCTTAGCAATAAGACTTGCATAGTGTAAACTAGGACTTACCTACAAAATTTAACTCATCAATGTAATTATTCAGCAATGTAAATTTTACACGCATTCTTTTTGTTTTACATGCAAACTGTGACGTTGTTGTGCAAATTGATAGCGAACAAAAATTAAAGCAAAAAAAAAAAGATGAAAATTGAATTAAAAACATTGGCGTGACTTTAGTTAGTGAATAAAGGGGTAGTAGGTGAAATTAATTATTCTCCTGAACTTAAAAAATAGTAAAATTTTTGTTTTAAAGTATTGTTCAATTCAGAAGCTCAGTTGTATCTATTGTTTATGGTTTAAATGTAAACCACATTTGCTTGTGATCTTGAGAATGGACAAATTGGTATATATAGGGGTATATATAGGGGCATATATAGGGGTATATAGAGGTTTGTCATTCCGTACGTAATTTCCACAATATTATTATGCAGCACATAAAGTATATATATTATGGGGCCTTATGAATAGGAAAGACGAATAAGCGATGTCCGACTGTCCGTTCATCCGGCTGTAAGTTAAATCGGTTTTCCGAAGCTCCAAAAAAAGTAAGAGACTTCAGTCTTAAACTAGTTTATCAGCAAAATCGGAAAGACGATTTCAGAGCTGGAAAGTTGAAACATTTTCTGTGCAAATGAAATTAGATAATAATTAAAACTTATATTGAGTTTTTTTTTGTTAATTTAACCTATTTTATATATCATTTAGAGTTAAATTTTTATAAAAATCAAAATAAACCAAAAATCAGCGGCGGAAAATTTAATTTCTTTTTTGGTAAATAACAGTAACCTACTAAAACAAATTTTTTATAATAAAAAATATTTTAGTAAAATAAATTAAAAACAACTAAAAGGATGATTCCAGGGTTGGATAATTATTTTCTTTTTTTTTTGTACATAAAAGTAAACAGGTCAAATATATTTTTTCTTTTCATTTATAAATTAAATGTTGTTGTTGATATTTTCCAAAAGAAAAGTTTAGTACACAAAATTAGAAAAATAAAAAACACAGCTTCAGAGATTTAAAGCTTAGACTTTAATTGGTTTCTAAAAATAACTAAATGAAAATAAGTTTTTTTTCTTTGTTAATGAAATTTATTCTATATAAATCAAAATCCAGGGCTAGAAAATTTAATTTTTTTAGTATATAAAAGTAGATAAATTAAGCTAGTTATTTTTGCCTTTTAACTAATCATATTTTATATATCGAGAGCCTATATTCAAAACACGTCAACTTAAATTTTTTCTAAATGAGTTACCGATGGCAAATAGCTCCTCTATGCAATTTTCATCTGTAGTAAAAACTTCGAATCAAAAAAAGATTTTTTCTTCATTTTATATCAATTTTTCTTATTCTGCTGTCTCAAAGTAATTATAATTGTTTTGGTGAAAATAAATGCTAACTCTCATGTAAATTTCCAAAATTTTTAAAAAATTAGTAATTAAGTATAAATCTACATCATATCTTATTGCATTTCGCATGTTAAGCACGAATCTGGTAAGGATTTTGATATCCTATGGCTGGTTTCTGAGATATGTTCACTTTTACTATATTAGTACAATGGGATTCCGATTAAAAAAAAAATTGGTAATGTGTGTATAACTTTTTAACTGTTAATCGAATAGAAACATTATGTATGGACCGATTATAGTCAATGACAAAAACTTTCTAAATTGATAATTTGGAGTGAGCCTGTTACATTAAGAGAGTGAATTAGAGAGTGCTAAAACTGACCACCTCGAGATGGAAGAGGCTTTCAGTCAGACTTAAGTTATTTTTTTATGGTATTTTAAGTTTTTTTTTGTAGTTTTTCAATTCTCTTATCTAGTATTGAGTAATACCTGATTTATATTGAGCGTGTTTTCATGAAATTTCATGAATTTTGTTGCATGCAACTTTTTCTATTTGCTAATTGTAGCTTTATAAAAGAGAATTTTATATAAAAAAGGGCGTATATTGAATCTATGATGCATTTTTGACAACTTTTTTGATATAAGTTGCTCCTCGAGGCCTCCTATTGACAAATAAAAAATTTTCATGCAACTAATTTTATGAAAAAAATTCTTAATGTAAATAAGGTATAAGAGATTTCACAAATTGATTCAAAAAAATCATATTTTTTTCCGACAAAATATGCTAACTCTAAAAAAATATTTGTTTTTTGATCGACAAAAATATGCTTTCTCATAAAAATACGCAAAGCAGTGCGAAATAAAATATTTTTTGCAGAAGTATATATTAGTAAGCATATTTAAACCATATTATGGAAGGCACATCATTTATTGTTACAATATTGAGCGAATTAACTAGTTTTTTCAATCTACTGAAAAGTTGGCTTTTTTGAGTTGACGTATTTTGAATATACGCTCTCGATATAATGAAGACCTTTGCTCACGAGTTTTTTTTATTTCTTAAATTTTTATATGAATATCGAATTTAACCATAAACATGGGAATTTATTAGTCTTACAAAGCTTTGTGATATTTTGCGTACTGTTCACAAATGCGAGTGTGTAATTGATTTAGGTTGTTTGCAGATGTTTTAAAATAGAAATTAATTTTAGTACCATTATGGTAGTTATTTAATTAATTTTTCGTTGTCGGGACCAATATGGTAAAGGATGGCAAATTTTTTAATAATAGATGAATGAATAAATTGTCATTAGAAAGTGCTGATCTCTATTAAAGTTATCTGTAATAAATTTCTTCTCATTCATTTTAAAAAGCGAAAATATTAATAATGTAAAAAATTCTCAAATACAAAGTGCATAACAAAATATTCAACTATCGAAAATAAAACAAAATCTAGCTTAATGCGTATAAGTTTTTCGCTATAAGCACTTCTGCTTAAAATTGTTTGGAAATTTAAATGAATTAAATATATATTAATCACTGAGATGAATTTCGGTTTGGGTACTAGTTTTCACATAGTTAAAAGCTTTTTATAAATTAATTTAACATATAGAATATTCTTAGACCTGGCCTCAATATAAATATTTGAAAAACATACTAAGTTTAATCTTATAACTTTAATACATTTTTGAATGAATATTATTAACTAAAAGATAACTACAATATTATACACCTAGACGATTAGATAACGCTTACGACATTAAGGAGAGCTTGTGAATTGATCATTTAAATTATAGAATGATTTTTTTTAATAGTTAAACAATTTAATAAACACTTATGTTAAATCTGCGCTCTTTCACTCGAATCTTCTTTTAAATTTAAATTTTGTACTCATAGTTGATGTTAAATGTTAAATTAATATATCAATGCGAACCACCTTAATAAATAAAAAGAAACGTATTCCAAATTCCTTGTCGTCATTGCAGGCCCCACATCTCTGCTTTTTGGCACACTTACAAATAATTTGCACACAAATGAAAAGGAAATCCACAATAGCGAGAGAGAGAGTAAGTTTTGTGTTTTAGTTCAATGTTGAACAACAAACTCAACGGAAGTCGTTTAGACTTTGCGAACTTTGAACATCCGCCATCCTCACAATGCGTTCAACAACATTCACCGTGACACTGTGTGTGTTGCTGCTAACTCGTTCTTGTGAACAACAACAACAACAGCAACAGGAGAAGGAACAACTAAAATATCATAATTTATCAATTATGCTAAATGCCATTGACTCGGATATGCCACTGTCTTTGCAAAATTCTATTGCCGCTTGCTGCAGTATAATTCGTGAATATTTTGTGCCGAATACAAATAGTTTTATGCTCAGCACAAATGTACGAGAATTGTATTTAAAAAAGCATATGAAGGATTTTTTGAATAATGTCTTGCTTAATTTGCCAATGATAAAAGTTGAAATTGAAAGTACGAGTTCAAAAGTACGTGGCCTATCATATAATCGTAAATACAATCTGATTGTAGTGGATAGCACCGAATCATTGAGGTAAATTAGAAAATTAGCAAGCAATTGCCAACGGAAAAAAATCAATATGTTCCTTTTTTTTGGCAGGCAATTAGATCCAGCAAATTTTACCAAAAAATATGATATTCAAGAATATTATTTGGTTTACTTAATGCATAGTGCAAGATTTTCCGATGAAATGAAAGAGCTTAATGCAATATTTGCATATTTTTGGCAAAATACTATTATTAATGTTTCGTTATTGAAGGCAAGTAAATCTTTAATTGCAGAGGTGTACACATACTATCCTTTCGACAGCTATTTAACTTGTAAAATGTCTGTGTTAAAACAAATTAATGTTTATGGCGGCAATTGGTCAAGCCCTGTTAACATGACCATATATCCCGCCAAACTAACCAATTTACAGGGATGTCCTCTGGGTGTGGCAGTATGGAATACTCCGCCATATTTCAGCTACTTGGAAAACAGTCAAGGATTTTATGAAATTGCTTACTTTGAAGCTGAACTATTAGATGTGTTGGCGAAGAAATTGAATTTTTCCTTAGACTTGATGGAACCACCAAACAATGAACAGCGCGGAAAAGTTTTCTCCAATGGAACTGTTACTGGTGCCCTAAAGATAGTAAGAAAATGTTATAATCTAAAAAATTTCTAAATCATTAATTCTATGGTAAAATAGTGTACATTGCATTGCGGTTGCATTTACATGGGTAGTTTTATCTATAAGGCATTAACACCTTTTATTGAAAAAGCATATAATCAATTAATTACGTATAATCAATTAATTGAGTCAATTAAAATTGTACTTAACAATTTAATCCAGTAAATGTTTAATCAAAAATTTAATTGGATCAGTTAAATTTTTGCGTAAAAATTTAATTGAATCAATTAAATTTTGTTTAAATATTTAATTTACCAAAAAGTTTAATTGATTCAATTAAATTTTTAATAAATTCAATTAAATTTTTAATTGATTCAACTCAATTTTAATAAATTCAATTAAATTTTTAATTGATTCAATTACGTTTTTCATTGATTTTTAATAATAATTTTTTCTATGTGAAATAGTAACAATATACGTTTTTCATCCATGTAAGGACTAGGCATAGTTTTGGCTCATAAGCGAGTCCTATTGTAATACTAGGTATTTGAAATACTAATTTGTGCTAAATATTTATGGAGTATATGTTTGTTAGATTATATAATTCTAAAAATTATTCACTTTTTTAATTAATTAAAAGTTTTATTTAAAACAAGTAAGAGTGCTATATTCGGCTGTGCCGAACCTTATATACCCTTCACGGATGTACGTTTATGGAATATATGTAAACATAAGTACGTACATGCGTACATATTTTTATAGTAAAAATAATGGACCTTATTACGAGTGTTGTATTACGACTTCGACTACGACGGTTTTATACTAGACCAAAGAACATTTCTACATTTTTTCTTTAATCTAGCACAAAATCATTGTAGTCTCAGTCGAAATACGACACTCGCAATAAGGCCCAATAAATTATTTATGTTTTGCTTTAGGGAAATTTATAGTAAGTTATATACTTCCACCAAAGAGTTTAATCGAATTTTTTTATTTTCAATATTATCAATAGTTGAGTTTTTTTTACCAACACTACGTATTTCCCAATTTCTTTACATTATTAATATGTTTCCTTTTGAATGATGAGAGATTAATTAAATAGGACTTTAACTGAGATCAGCACTTTTTGATCACAATTTATAAACCCACATCTAAAGTAACTCGAATAGGCATACATATATATGTTAAAACTTTTGCCAGTCTTTATCATATTGATACTGGTACAGAAAACTGAACAAATTAAAAAAAAACCTCCTGAGTAAAGATCATTCTAAAATATAAAATATGTTTAATTAAAAGAAAAAATAGTAATTATGTAGTTACTTTTTTTTACCAAAAGAAAAATTTAAATTATCCAACCCTTGAACCATATTTTAGATTTTTCGGATCTTTAATATTAATTTCTTTCTTTCTAATATAAAAGAATATGTATAGTTTACAAAGAAACAAAAAAAATTTAATTAGTTACTTTTATAAGGCAAAAAAGTTTACATTTTCGAGCTCTGGAAATGAATTTCTTATATTTTTAATTTTTAAAATACAAAATTTATTTAATTTATAATGCAAAGAAAAAAATGTCCTAGGTACATTTATATACCAAAACGTTTAAACTTTACAACCCCGGCATTATGGTTTTAGATTTTTCAATTTTGTAATACGAATTTATTTCTTTTAAAAATAAATAACTTTTTTCCTTTTAATTGAACATATATGTATATGTGCATCAGAGCTGGGAAATTTAAACTCTTTTTTGGTATATAAAAGTAACTAACTAAATCTAATTATTATTTTTTTTATTAAATAAAGCTGTTTTATTTATCAGTAAATTAAGAGGGTATCAAAATAAAATAAAAAAAAATATATATAGAGACGATTCCAGGGTTGGAAAATTCTAGTGCTTTTTTTCGTATAAAAGACAATAGCTAAAACAAATTGTTTCTTTTTCTTTTTTTGATTTTATAGAGAAAAAGAAACAATTTGTGTTTAGTTAATGACTTTTATACCAAAAAACATAAGAATTTTCCAACCCTGGAATCGTCTTTTTATTTATTTATTAATTTATTTATTTATTTTTTTGAATTTGAATACCCTCTTAATTTACTGATAAATAAAACAGCTTTATTTAATAAAAAAAATAAAAAGTAGATTTAGTAGTTTGAAATTTCCAACCCTGAGACCACAAATTTGATTTTTCTGCTTTTCAATTAATTGCTTCTTTTCTAAAATATAAAATATTTTTGATTATCAAAGAAAAAAAAAATGTTTTATTACAAGCTTTTATTTAGTTTCATCTGTCAAAAAAATCAAAAATTAAAAAATTAAATGTGATTCACTTCCCGGTTTCTGATTGAGCTGAAATTTTACATGCATGTATAAATCGGATGACAGTGCAATCTAATTATGACATAGAGCTGATCTTTATTATTTTTTTAGTTTATTTTATTAACAAATAATAAAAGCTTGCTTTAAAAAAGTTTTCTTCTCTGTAGTCTTTTTATTTGGTTACCACTACTTAATTATCCAAGTCTGGAATCATCCTCTTATTTATTTCTAATTTTCAATACTTATCTATTTTGACAATTTCTGATACACCAGTCCAAGACCGAAGTCTATGGCTTTTCTGAAAGCTTTCACGTACAGAGACGGACATCATTTAAACGTCTTCGATATTCATAAGAAGCCCGAATTTATATACCTTATGGGTAGCAATATTGTGGAGTTTACGCATGTATTATTTTTGGTGAAAGGTTTTAAAAACTTGTACCTTATTAGTTCAGCAAGAATTAAATTTTTGCAGTTCTGATGTACATATATCATAAATTGGGCAATAAGTGTAAAACTAACTGATTCTAGCAATTGGACAATTTAGGCAAGATTTTAATATATTCTGTATTCACGAATCATTAATTATAAAGTGTGAAAGTTAGCGCGTTAAAAATTTTAAAAATTCCAAAAGAAAAACATGACTACACCCGATCAAAAATACTTGTGTGGCAAGACTCTATTCTTGTAAAGTTGTTGTTGTTGTTGTTTTTAACATTTCTTTTCCTTACATACTTTTTACATCTCATTTTAAAGAAAGTTTTATGATTACAGAACTATAAATTTTTTATTTCTTCTTAGCTGCACGAGCACTCAGCCGATCTTAGCTTGGGCTCGTTTCGCTACACGTTAGAGCGTTCGGAGCTATTAACTGCTGCACTGCCCTACTATCAGACGTATCAGATTTATAGTGTTCTCACAACGGCCCAGCTTTATACATCACTCGAGGTAATAGTGTATCCTTTCGATGCCACGACATGGATTTTTTTATTTGTAAGCATACACTTTGGCTTAATTTTAGCATTTACCATACAACACTTTTATGATCAATCGATACTGGTACGTATGGCAATAGGATTTCCACGAATTAGAACGCCCATGACTAATATAATAAGCATATTTTTCGGTCAGCCTATCTTACAAATTCCTGATACTAATCTAGCCCGCTTTATGATAATTTGGTGGTATATTTATGGTCTGCTCATGCGTACTGTATACCAGTCTTTGTTATTTCAGTTGCTCAAGTTAAATCTATATCACAAGCCACCTCAAACACTGCGAGAGCTCATTGAGCGATATTGTACTTTGGTAATGACTGAGGGTACATACGATTCGGTTTATACTGTGCCAAGTATAGATCAGGGTCTTATTCAACTAATCAAACTAAAAAATACTTCCGAGCTAAGCACTTATTTCTATATTGAATCAAATAATCATTTGCCTTGTCTGGCCGCTGCTGGTCCAAAAGATTATCTAACATATCATGTGATCACAGAACATAAGAGAGGACTATTTTACGTATTACCCGAAAATATTTTTACCCAACATATAACCATGTATTTCTCAAAACATTCTTTTCTAATCAATCGTTTCAATGAATTATTCATGAGTTTGCGCAGCATGGGAGTTATAAACTTTTGGGCTCAACAAAGCTTAGACACAAGATTTTTGGATAATAAGCGTGAAAATAACTTTATGCCTATAAATGTCAGTAACTTAGAGGGAGTCTTATTGATTTACAGTGTTTTGATTTCAATAGCTGTGCTGGTGTTCATTGCCGAAATTATTTTCTATCAAATGCAAATTTTGATATTTGGGGTGCAGCCTGAATTTGTTGATTAGAAAAGAGATTATTTGTTGAAATTATGTAGGGTTTTGTTATTGCAAAAATAAATATGTGTATATAGATTTAAGCACCTTTAAGCACATGTTATTTAATATACTTTGTTTTAATTTAATTTATTCCATCAATTGTTGATATGAATTGCAAAATAACTTTGAAGAAAACATTTTAGCTTTAAAAATGCACATTAACTTGAAATACATCTTAATATTAATCCAGTTTGCTATTGTGGAATTTTTAATCAAAACGGATTTAGAGATGGGGAAAAAAAGTCGTGAGATGTCTATTGTCATACTCGTATTAGCATTTCGTGATTTCAATCGATTGACATCAATGGATTTTATTTATTTATGCACTTACTTGAGTACTCGTATATAGTTTAACAGGAAATAATTTCTTTCTGGTTGACTGTGGCATACAATTTAGTTTATGCTGATATGTACGAGGGTGGGTCATTAACTGCGTATTTTTTTGATTTTCCCGCGGCAGCACTGAAACGGCAGCATGCTCCTGTCATCAAAAAACTGCTAGTTGACTCCTGTCTAAATTTGAACAAGCTGCGGTGATAGCAGACCGCTCCGCGTTTTGAGAAACATATGGAAAAAAGTGAATTTCTTGTGCTCATTAAGCAGAATGTTTTGCAAAAAGACTCCAACGACGAATCATATCACAAGCAAATGAGATTTTTGATGACCTCGACAAATTATATTTTTTGGAAGGTATGAAAAAATTGGAGAAATATTGGACTAAGTGTATAGAACTCAAAAGGAGACTATGTTGAAAAATAAAATAATTTTTTATATAAAATCCTGTGTTTCTTCAAAACGCCAGTGAGTTAATGATCCACCCTCGTATATACATATTGCACTTGTTGCTCTATTGGAGGTCAACTCACAATTTAAAAATTACCAGTAGAGACAAAAAAGTGTTTTTATACCATTTGCCATTTTGTTTCTTCAAAAAGTCAGTGAGTTAATGACCCACCCTCGTATGTACATATTGCACTTGTTGCTCTATTGGAGGTCAACTCACAATTTCAAAATTACCAGTAGAGATAAAAAAATATTTTTAAGCCCGTCAACAAAAATGGTAAAGGGTATATCGTTGCCTTAATAAAGAAAGGCCTTAACTCATTAATTTTTTGAAATTAAGATTTTTGCATTTTTAGATACACTAGATGTTACTCTATCGAAATATACAAAAAACTCGTTGGTAAAAATAATGAGTTAGGAGGGCCTTCCTATATTAAGGTAACGATATATAGGTTTGCGATTTCTCATGAATATAGAAGACGAATAAGCGATTTCCGTCTGTCTGTCTGTCTGTCTGTCCATCCGTCCGTCCGTCTGTCTGTATGTGAAATCGGGTTTCCCAAGATAGAGACTTTGGTCCTGGACTCTTGTGTCAAAAATTACCCAAAATAGATTGGTACTGAAAATCAGCGAAATCAAAGAGACAGTTTCAGAGCTGGAAAATTTAAACTTTTTTAAGAGTAAAATTTTTTAAACGCTCTAATAATCCCAAATTAATATTTTACTTATTAAGTAAAATATTTTTATCTTAATTAAAAATACATTGAAATTGATTATTGAGGGGTTTAGCTGGATCCTATGCTCATTTCACTGTTGCTAATGCAGATCATCAGGGAACCTTTACCCAAAGTTTCTTAGAACAACTAGAGTTATTATGGCCGGGAGGGCGGGGCTACGCCCATAAAGGTTAGAATTAAAAAAGCAAATCTAAGGCGCCTAATTAAAGCAATTTTATTGAAATTTGGCATATAACTGCGATAATGCAGGGCTATAAATTTTTCATTAAAAAGTGGGCGTTGACACGCCCATACAATTTAAACCTCATTGTAACGCCCTGCGGCTCAGCATATTTAGATATACTATTTATGTAGTTATTATTATCCGTTTGCAACGAAACTTGACACGAATAATAAGCACTGGCCGAAAACAATATTAAGTTTGGAAAAGTGGACAGGGTTACGCCCATAAAAATTAAAAATTAAAAGTTACGCTAAGGAGCTGAAATTTGATACACAAGTAGGTCTAGGTGAGAAACCAACTAGAAAAATCTGAAAACATGGAAATTTTAGTTAGAGGGGCGGGGCTGCGCCCATAAAAGTTAAAAATTAAAAGTTGCGGCTATGAGCTCAAATTTGATACACAAGTAGGTCTAGGGGAGAAACCAACTAGAAAAATCTGAAAACCCAAAAAATTTTACCAGAATGGGCGGGGCCACGCTAATATTATTTTGAACTAAAAACTTAATATACAGCTTTTAATTCAAGCCAATTCAGTGAAATCTCGCATACGCGTTGCACGTATACGGAACTTTAAACTATCACCTTAAAAAGTGAGCGTGATCACTTCCATAAAATGTTAGCCTTTTGTTTAATCTACTTCGGTCTAGCATGTTTTAGAAGAAAATTAGTATGAATTATAAACGCTGCTCACAACAAAATTTTGAGTTAGAAATAGTAAGTAATAGTAAGCAGATCTAGAAATTATATGACACCCTTACGATTACAAATTTATATAACACATAGCATATTTCTGTGTTAGGTATTGTGCCAAACAAGAACTTGGTCAAAATTTATATCTCACTACTTTTAATGGCTGAACTTTTTTATAGGAACTTGGCCATTTTTCACATTTATGTTTTTGTGAGGATTTTAATACTAACTAAATAAAATATTTTTTTATATTTTATATTTAACGCTGCAGTCACACGTTCAATACATTGCTTTTAATTTCATAACACATACTGTGTGTCAAAGTTCCTTGACATTGATAGCTGTAACACAAATTTTATAGCTAATTTCATTTTATTAAGAAGAAGAAACAACTCAAATTTGTAGTTTAAATCAATGTGTGCTGTGACCAGCTGTTCAAATTGAAAATTAAATTGTCATGTAAATGGATAAGTGAATTTGAAAGAAATCTAGTTTTCAATTTCAAAAGTTCAATTTTAAAAGTAACTTAATTAATTTTTTTCTTTTTAATTAAACATGCATACATGTATGCACATGGTATATAATATTGTGGAGATCTTTACTCAAGAGTTTTTTCATATTTGTTCAATTTTGTTGTCACTAAATAGTAACATTTTTTTTTAGTTAGATTTTACATGCAGCAGTTTCTGTTATTGGCGCACTATGAGCCCGTTTTCTCTCCATATTTTGTTCTGCAAATTTTGTTTTGTAATTAGTTGAGGTTGCTTGCAGATGTTTTAAAACAGAAAATTGCTTTAGTACCATGATGTATAACTATTTAATTTATTTTTCGGTATCAATACGGTAAAGGCTGGAAAATTCCTTAGCTCACGCATGTGGGTGGGTGAATAAATTGCTATTAGAAGATGCTGATCTCTGTACAGCTTCTCTAATTAATATCTCCTCAAGAAGTTTAAAAATAATGTAAAAAATAAACTTTTTCTTCCTTAAACTTTTTACACAAAAATTTCTTTATACAAGTAAACAATGTTTGAACTGATTTTTAATCAGAAATAATTTCTTATTCTTATTAACTGATTTGCCTTGGATGAGGGTGGCGTTGGCTGAAGTTGTTAGGACATTGACTGCAACATCAAGGTTAATGGGTTCAAGCCAGGTCTCCGACAGTTATTGAGTAACACCAGCACACATTTTTCTGATGTACATTAGTGTCGTTTTGTATCAGTTTTTTCAAGTGATGAAGGCATAGGTACTGGCCACTTAACTATATCGCCTTCGACAGCTACTAATCCTAACGTAACATCAGAGCACCCTCCTTCATCGGTATTGTGTAGCAGAATCATCTGCGAAGCTAAATAACCAATAAAATGGCTACTAAGCGCAGCTTCAAAAATTTAATACGCCTCATTGACACCAGAGGCGCTGCAACACTGCATCATTATAAAACATGCAAAATATGCAAAAAAGTGGAGTTGCAAAAGAATGAAGCTTTCTTCTATCTCCTCCTTCATCACCTGTCTTTTTTATCACTATCCCTTTCCTATAGAATGTAACACCTAGTAGTAGTAGTGTGAGTGAGTGAGTGTTACTTCTCTGGCATGTGCATAATACTTTAAGCATGAAAATGTTTGTTGCACCCTGTAATCAGCATAGTTAGTTAAAAAAATATATTAGAACTGTATTTTTCGTAGCACACAAAACTTAATTTAATGATTCATGATCTGAAATAAATCAGCCTTCAACTCTAATTAATATATACTTACAATTATTCTTCTGAGATTTTTTAGATATTATTTAATGTGATTAAATAATTTTGTAAGTTAAATGTAAGCAAGTAAAGTTCTACAGCAGTATAATTTATAAGTAATTTAATTTAACATTTTGAACTTTCTAACTAAAATGAACCACAAAATTCCTTAAGGACATGACTCAACTCAATTAATGAATGTTGTACTCTTAATAAGGCAGATACTATAAGACTACATAACAATATTTAGTTTTTTTTTTGGTTTAATCAAAGTAATGAACACATTAAAACTAATAACTATAATCGTACTTAAAATTATAAGTATAATTGTGTTAAACAAAACTAAAACGAAGAACTTAATTTCTGAATAAAAGCAAATGTTAATAGAATATATTTATTTAGTCTCTTATTTAACTAAAAGCATGCAGACCAAAAACTATCATATCATTATACTTTTAAGTTGTTTGATATTAGAAAATGAAATAAATTTCAATCTGGCAGCTGAAGATAAGAAATTGTATGAAGCTTTGAGTTTGATTGTCCAAGAAGAATTCCTACCGAAAGCCAAACCATTGATATTTTTCGCAAATTTTGATAACAAATCGAAAAGCAGCTTTTATCTTGCCAACGATTTGATCAATGGAGTATTGCAAAATATTTCCAATGCTGCATATAAGGTCTTGTATAACTCACAAAAGGTTTTTCTTAATGTAAGAAATAATGAACTTATTTTGCTGGATAAAATCAAAACATTTCGGTGAGTTAAATTAAAGCGTGTGTTTTTTTCAATAAAAATAGTTTAAATATTCTTTCAAGACGTTTCTTTAAAAAATTAGCACTAACTGGCAATATGGACTTATCACGCTCCATACTATTCATTTCCTCACTGACAACATTGGATTACAATGCAATGTATTTAATATTTAAAGATTTGTATAATTTGGAAATGACAACTGTGGCACTTGTTGTACGATTGGCTAATGGTGACATTGTAATGCTTTCCTATTTTCCTTTTTCGGACAAATCTTGTCGGAACTTTAAAGCAGTTATTATAAATACTTATTTAGCTGATGAGCACCGTTGGGCCAATAAGAGTTATTTCCCTTTTAAAATGACAAATTTACATGGTTGTCCGGTATATTGCTGCATTTGGGAACACCAGCCATATTTCAGTGCAGAACCAAATCAGAAGAATTCAAATATTACAGATTATGTGGGATTAGATGCATCTGCTTTAAAACATTTGGCTACAGCATTAAATTTTTCAATTAAAATACGTTTGATTGATGCAGTGCGGAAGGACAACTATGATGGACAAACTTTAAAGTCAAAGGTAAACATTTAATTGAAGAAAATTTTCGATTAAAGTAATTTCGTTTCACACAAGACACCCACTTCAGAGGATAATAATGCTAATGTAACATTAAAGCACCTTCGCAAAATAATGTGCGAAGTAAAGTAAGCAATAAAATGGCTGCTAAGCACAACTTCAAAAATTTAATTCGCCTCATTGAAACCAGAGGCGCTGCAATACTGCCTTTAAAATAAGTGCAAAAAGCAGAGTTGTAAAAGAATGAAACTTTCCTCTATCTCTTTCTTCACCATCTGTCTTCCCTATTACTATCCGTTTCTTAATGAAGGTAATACGTTTTTCATTGCCTGAGTGTTACTTCTTCCTTTTTATAAAAAAATATCCTGCTTAAATGTGTAACCAAAATTATTTGTGGAACTGCTTTTGTTTTTAATGTTTATATTGAAAGTGCAAAAAAACTGGATTTTCTCAGTTTAAGTGGATACAAAGATATTGAATAAATAAGCGTAATTCTAGAAAAATGTATGCTGCTTCTAGTTATACCTCTCAAGTTATGTACGTATAAGAAATAGGCTCACTCGTGAAGTTTTCCAATAATAAGGTCTCAAATACTTCTTTTATTACAATTGTTTTTGTTATTGTTCTATGCGTTTTCATTAGAGATGTAAAAATTTAATGATTTTTTAAGCGTCACGCATTATTCACTCGTGAGTCTCACACAAGTCACGCGTGATCGCTGTACTAATATTTATATAATAATGATTTTAGAAAATAACGTGTGGGATATTAGCTCAAGATTTAGCGAAGTCATTCAATGGTAGGCAATTATCAGAAGCGTGCGTGACTAAAAAATAAGCTAAGCTAATTGGCTAAGCACCATTTGTATACATTTCATACATGCTTCAATATTTTTTTATATAAAAAATATATAATTTTTAATTTTTCAAAGCCTACTAAGCTTATTTTTTCTTCTTCAAAATTATTATTATTTTATGAGTTCTCATATAGTTTTTGAAAGTCTATGCATAAAGTAAGAGGTTTGTGACTGTTTAAAATTTGTGGTTAAAGTCTACTGATGATTTGGTTCAAGCGCCAATGAAATACGTATATAGATATGCTAAACTACCAGCAAATAAATTTCAATTATTTTATATAATTTTTAATAATTATTTCATAATTATTTTGCGATTATGGTAAGGTTCCCTTCTCCAGCCTCGTTTATCCACAAGATTTTGGTGGAACATGTAGTTTTCTTAAATTTATTGCGCCTCATTTTTGTAGTTCTGAAGATATAGGAAAAAATAATAATTATTATTTTGTATGGGAGTTACCTATCAGCCCCTCCTATGCCGCCAAGTTCTTGCTGGAACATGCAGTTTGTTCTAAAAACTAGTCATATGAAATTTAGCGACTCTCACTATTGTAGTTGGAGATATGAATTGATGTGCGATAAAAGATCCTTTAATCCCACTGTGAATCAGGAGCTTCCACAATTACTAAGTGTACACATATTTTTTCCAGAAATTGGACAATGACGGAGATTGAAATTTCACACGTATGTATGTCTTCATGTATGTCTTCATTATCTTTTCCTGTCTCTTCCATAATTTTTAAAGTTCTTCAGCTTACTCTGTAATTCGCTAAAGCTGAATTTGAATGCTAAAATGCTGAACAAATAAAAAATTAAAATTTTTTGACGATGACAAAAAACTCTTAAGTTTCAGTGAGTTACAGAAAAAGGGGCCAGCATAAACAATTTTTTCGCTTTGTAATAAAATTATCTGCTAAAAGATAAACGGAAACATTTAAATTAAAACCAATTCCATTTAAATTGATTTATTCGATAAGAGGACGCAAATTAATGGAATAAACTTTAAATACTACTTAAAAATTTTCTAGTTCATTTAATTATTTTTTCCAAATATATTCGTTCAATTAGGCTAACATTCGTATCGCTCTGTAAGTCAAACTATATGTGATACTTTTTCACTACTAAAACAATTGTAAATCAATATGACAAACACGAGCAAAACATAACAACATGCTTTTTTCGAAGGCCGCCACATATTTTTTAATGCAAATGGAATATGTGAAATAGTACTTAAAATTTTCTGTAAGCTTTTTATGTAATAAAAGCTAAAATTTTTATATCAGTAAGCTACAACAGTCTTGCTGTTGTGTTGTTTGTTATTTAGTTATTGTTCTATCCAATATAATTTGACTTAAACTTTAACGTTTAACGATCAAACAGAATTGCGGCATAAACACAATTTCCATACAAATTGACACAAAAAACTAGCAACAGAAAGCAGTCGAGAGATAGAATCTCTTTTATTTTGACAACTTTTTTTCTTATGTTCTCACATATAAATACTTATTATCTCAAAAATTTTACCATAGAGTATGGTTCATACTTTCAATAAATTTCATATACTTTGTGAACAAAATTACAAAGAAAAATAAGCACAAAAGAAAATAAAACAAAAATTAGAGAGCATTTGAAGTTACTGCCGTAGATTTTATTATGGGCTTTGTTAAATTGACAACGATTTTTCGTGAAGCTGCGGACTTATTTTGTTTGATCATTTAAGTGATCAACATTTTTTTTTTGTTTGTACAAAATTTGTGAATTATAAGCATAATATGGAGAACATATTAAATCTTGAATTCTGAAATGAAATGAAACACTAAAAATTAATCACTAATTGATGAAAAGTAGAAATGTCAAACATTTCGTGACCAAACAATTGTTTGAACATTAATTTTTGTTTCAGTTGACTGAAAAAAGTCTCCACTTATATTTATTACATCCCCTAAGATAGGCAATAAATTTCAAAAATTCCTTGACTTTTATTCTGAAACTCCGTACTAGCAAATGGAAATTCCTTTATGAAATTTACCAACATGAATTTCAGCAAGTTTTTTTAAAATTCCGTATGAACTCCGTTCCAAACTATATTCAGTCAGAAATTATTGTAACATAAACGAAATCACTTTAAACTTTAGTAAGTAAAAAATCAAAATGCTTTTCATTAACTCTTAATTTTTTGATTTTTTAATTTTTTAATTTTTCCCTTTTTTAAAAATTCCTGCAGGAGTGTGACTTGGCATTGGGTGGCTTCAACTACCGAAAAGAATTAGAGAGCACTGCGGGTTATTCACAAACCAGATACTTTTTATTCAGCCATATCTACATTGTCACCAACATTATCAATATTCATACAACATATCAAAAACTAGCATTTCCCTTCGATTATACCGTATGGTTTGCGCTTGGCTTAACTTTTGCCTTCAGCTCTTTACTCATTTGCACTTGTGGACGTCGACGGCAGTGGTCAGGTTATCGCAATTTTTTAATTGGTTCCGTTAATAGTACACCCCACTTTCACTTGTATGCGTTGGCGGTGGGCGCTACTATGACAGTGACCCAAATGCCAAAACGAAACTTTGCCCGTTTCCTACTCATTTGCTGGCTGCTGTTAACATTTGTCCTACGCATTGCCTATCAGTCGGGCATGTATCAAATGTTGCGTGACAATAGTCAATGGAATCCACCGCAAACGATTGCAAATGTATTGGAGCAAAACTATTTGATTAGCATGACACCGGAAAATCATAAATATTTGGAAGTTTTGCCGCCCACTAAGCGAGTGAAAATTTTCAATAAAACTGTATTAGAGGTATTTTCTTATATGCTGACTGCAAAAGAGCCAATAGCATTTATAGTGCCGTACGAGTATTATGGTTACTTTGGTGTGAAGAACAGCAGTTTGTGGCAGAATTTGCATTTGGTCAGAGAGCGTCTGCTAACTCAACAGCTAACAATATATGTGCGTCATAATTCCTACTTAATACCTTCACTAAATACAAAATTATCCTTGGCCCACTTCTCTGGTTTCTCGGCAAATTGGGCTCGCGAAAATGTTGTGCCAATGGAAAGAGCTTTGACACACACGACTAGAGATGAAAAGAATACAAATAGAAATTCTAATAAAAATCCTTTATTAATGGAGGATTTGGGTGCAATTTTTATGATTTTGGTTTGGCTAGACGCTTTTGCAGCAGTCGTCTTTCTAACTGAACTCATTTGGCATCGTTATGGAAATCTAATAAAAAATTGGATAACTCACAATAAATAGTTCTAAATTGCAATTTATTTCAAAAAAAAACTTGATCACACAGTAAAATCATATCTTTCAAGTACACCCTGTACAAGTCTATATAAAAGTCTATACACATTCCTTAACGTCGTCAGTGTAAATTTTGGGCCGGACTTTTTTATATTTTAGCTGTAGATCTAAAGTGATTTATTGATTTTCTTATTTAACTTGTAGAGGATTAGCAAAATAAGATTAAAAAATTATTGATATGTGAGCAAAAGCTTATCGCTCTCCTGAGGCGGAGAGGAATTTAGAATGTATTAAAAAAATTTATAAAAAAAGCAATGCACAAAAAATTTTAAACTATGTGCATATCGTTAGCTAAAATGCTAAAAGGTGAAAAAAATACTAAAAAAACTTGCAGTTAAGTTTTCTTGTTTTTTTGTTAATAAAAGCATCATTCTTGGTGGCAAAAGTATAAAACTTTGTCAATGCATGTAGTTTGATGGCATTCATGAAAATCAATCAAAAACCCGATTTTGAATTTTTTGATAGTTACGACTTTTTGCATTTTGGCTAACGACATGGAGATATTCAAATATGATCTAAGAACTTACTAAGAAATTATAAGTTAAAAAACAATTGATATTTATTATTAAAAAAAAAAATAGATGTCGATCAACTCTACCAATTTTTTCTTCTAAATTGCACAATATAGCACATACATATCGTCATTTTAAATTCAAACGGACGTAACTACACTTTTATATTTTTTACAGGAGAAATAAAAAACGTTTCAAAATCAGTAATAAAAAAGTGTTCTTGAAATTTTTTTCGAACTTTACTTGTAGTATGGTTACTTATATGTTTTTAGCCATATATTTCCTATTTATATATATATATATTTAAGCGTTTATGTTAGTTATGTTCCTTGCAATAAAAAATAGATGCATTCGCAATTATGTCCGTTTGAGTTTCTTTAAGTCGTCATTTTTGATCTTAGAGGTCTAAATATTGTGATAAAATGAACCATAATCAATCCAAAACTCGATTTCGAATTTTTGTGTAGTTACGTCCGTTTGCATTTAAGGTGACGATATGTATTATTCTATTAATAAAATAATATCAGAATAAACGATTTTCTTAAACACAAGCTCAAAGCTGTTTAATGGGAAACATACGCTACGTACAGTGGTATGATATAAAAAATAAAAGGGAAGCTTTTAAATTACTTGACCAATTTATGTGAAACAAACTGTTTGTAAAAGAAAAAGTTTGCATACATACAAACATACGTAATTTTTCGATGTTTGTAACTTTTGTAAAATATTTATAATATTTTAGAAGGATTATTTTACGTTGAAAGAAAAATATAAGATTTCCTTTCAGTGTTACAGATATCGCTTTGAATTTGAAATCATTTGACCGAGAGCATATTTCATCAATTTTATTTATACATCAATTTAGATTTAAAAGTAGTTTTTTATATACATATTTTATTCAATGAAAAACGACTTTTAAATATGAATTGATAATTAAATATAATTGGTGAATTATTCCCTTGCACCCTGTTCCTACAACCCAGACTGTCGAATTGAGTGCAAAATTTATATGGAAAACACATTTTTTTTAGGTAATTTTTATACAAATTTTCTGAACAAATCGTCTGCCAGACTTGTGGAAACTACACATTAATTTATTTCATATTTTTAGTCATATATTTACTAGCCCAATTCACAATCTTGTGCAAATGGTCTTGCATCGTTGCATGTGCAAAGTCGTATAGTATATTGATACTCACCACTAAGAATTGTTAAGTGGTGACTATCAATATACTATACCATTTTGCATAGGGAAAATATTAACGTGCAAATTTTTTTATTTAAAAAAAATAATTTTAAGAAATTTAGTGGAGAAATTTTTTAACTTGTTTATTATGATGATGATCAAGTTGAAATTGTTGCGTTCTTCCAATTTCTACGTGTCTTCTTCTGAAATTTTTCTTATTTTTCTTTCTGGTGGTTTACAAAATATACGCACTTTTATTCGTTAGAGAATAAATTTGAAAGAAAATATTAGGGGATAAGAAAAAAGCCACTGTGAAAATAAATTGGAATTCTTCCAAAACTGCTATCTGCAACGAGTTTAAAATATATACTAAATTAAGGACCTTTCAAGGCCAAGCCATTATAAAAAAGCTCTGTTAGGATAATATAAAATTTACCCGATGGCCTTAGTAGCTAGTGCTTCTACCTCTCTTATATTGTTATTGTATTTATCTATAATATCAATATTAATAAATAAATAAGTAAATAATAAATAAGTATAAAATACGAGTGTATTTAAATAGTTTTCTCTTTTTTATGACCATAGTATTAATTTTTTGTTGTGAATTTTTGCAATCTTATCCATCAGTTTTACGTAAAATAAAGCTCGCAACAACATATTGGCGGTATTCGATGTTTGGTCTTGTGTAAGTGTAAATGCAAAATATCGTGGCTTTTCTTTAAAATGCAACAACAAAATAGCGGAGTTCGATGTTTGGTTGCAAATTGTCTTGCGTAAGTGCAAATGCAAAATATCGTAGCTTTTGTTTTAAATCCAACAACAAAATACACACACAATCCAAAGAAAAGCTACGATATTTTGCATTTGCACTTACGCAAGACAATTTGCATCAAACATGGAACTCCGCTTATGTGAACAAAGAAAAGCTACGATATTTTGCATTAACACTTACCGAAACCTACTTGCATCGAACACCGAATACCGACAGTGATTTTATTTTTTTTTCAATATTTTTCTATTTAATTAATTTTTTATAGCATATTTTCAGGAGTTTATTTACTGGTTTGTCTTGTAATAACAGTAACAACATACATACACACATATCAACATTATCAGAATGTAAACATTTACACAGTAAGCGATGCAAGTGTAAACACGTACATAAATTCATGAGAACATTCATGCATATAAACATCGATTCCACTTTTTAGGGTTCCGTACACCAAAGGTGAAAAGGAACCCTATTGTTTTCGCTACACTGTTCGTCTGTCCGTCTGTTCGTCTGTCCGTCACACGGTATTTTCTCAGGAACCGTAAGAGCCACGGACCTGAAATTTGGCAGAGTATGTAGAACCTTGGCCGCTACAACAACAAATACATGAGAATTAAAAATTAAATGTTGTTCCAAAACGAGTAACGAAAAATGTTAAAATCCCATGTAATATGCATACAATTGTATGAACATATGTATATTGAAACTTGAAATTTGTAAAATTAGTGTATTTTTATACAGACTACAACAATTAACACTAAAATTTAAAAAAAATTAAAATTAAAGGGTGGTCCATCAGTTAATGCAATTTTGACTATGTGATTTTGACAATTTGCTATATCTTGGAAACAGTAAGAGGCAAACACTTGAAATTTTCAAAAACGGTAAAACTAAAAAAACCGAAAATTATAAAATCGCCAAACCAAGAAAAAATCGCCAAAAATTAAAAAAAATCGCCAAAACGAAAAAAATCGCCAGAGTTAAAAAAAATTTCTAACACTAAAATAAATCGCCAAATTCGAAAAAATCGACAAAATGAAAAAAATCGAAAAAAATTGCCAAAACGCGAAAATGTCGCCAAAACTAAAAAAAATTTATATAAAAAAAATCGCAAAAATTAAAAAAATCGCCAAAAAAAAACGCCAAAATGAAAAAGAAACGAGAAAATAAAGTGTCAAAACTAAAAAAATAGCCAAAACTTAAAAAAATCGTCAAAACCGAAAAAAGCGCAAAAAACGCCAAAACAAAAAAACCGAAAAGACCCCAAAAACGAAAAAAAATACCAAAACTATATATGTATTATATAGAATGAAGTTTGTATTAAATTACATATCTAGTGTTCGTACGGAACCCTTCGTGCGCGAGTCAGAGTCGCACTTTACTGAATTTATTATTTATATAAAGTGTTATGTAATCGAGAGGCAGTAGAATATTCATAAATTTTTACAGTTTAATCATACATATCGAGCCATAACCACCAAAAAAACTTAACCGACACATATTCTTTACGATCTTTAGATAAAATAGTAAGCCCAGACTTAGAGACCTAATTTTTATTGTGAGAGACTACACGTTAATCAACTTTAAGCGCTCAAATTTATGTGAGAAATAATGATTTCATTGACTGTTTTTTCAAAATGATGCAGCCTTTTAAAGGACATCTGTAAACTAATGCTCTTCTATTTAAAGCGTTAAAAAAGAAACTGTAATGCATTAAACACATTCACTACAGCAGGCTACCGACTATAAAATATCAAGGATATAATACACATGTTTATATGAGAGTTATTCTTTGGAAGACAACAATGCAACAGGCCGGCAGCTCGTTTTCTATGCTGATTTTGTCATTGTAGTCCAATTAAACTAATTTTTATTTCTTAGTTAATTTTAATTATTATTCGAACTCCACTTGTTTCTATATTTGTGATTTGAATGGGCTAAAGTTGGTGTCGCTTTTTAAGCCAAATTACATGTGATAATTATTAATGAATAAATAACACCAAAGTCTGTTGTAAATATTTTCTATTTCTTTGGCTACAATGAAAATATTCAGTGTTGCCAGTATAATATAAAATGTTGAATGAATGATATCGTACAATTATTTCATATTATTTAACAGGAACAATATCCAAAAATTGATGTAAAGCATAAAATATTTAACTTTTATACTCTTACGTCATATTAATACATTTCTAAAGGGTAATTTAATTTCTATAAATGCGAAATATTTGAAGGTGACAATGCTGAACTATGTATTTATACTTAAATATGAGGTGCCGATGGTGCTACTGCCGTCTTCAAAATAATAAAGTAGCTGGCTACGAGGCGACAAATGCTACTAGCGGCTTGAAGCTGTGTGTTCGTGTAGCCTGCTGTGGTGGATGTGCTTAATGCATCATGAGGTGGCTTTAGCGGCTTTTGCTCCTGCCTCATCTTAAATTCGATTGGATCCAATACCTTCCATTAAACCATATTTGCTGTTATATCTTTTATTAATTTAAAACTAACGTCCATGAGCTGCTTTTATTGTCTACAATTCTGTAAAAGTATCTGCTGAATGCCTAAGTTTTTTTTCGTTATACAAATAGTTCGTTTTTGTAAGTTTTGTTCACATCACCCTCTAACTTGGTATTGTTGCTGGTTAAATATTTTGTTGTAGTTTTGTTTTTTGTTTTGTTGCTCTTGCAATCAATTGTTGTTACTGTTGTTGAATGGTGGTGTAAATTTTGTTGTTCCTGTACCATTTAAAATGTTGTTAACGCAATTTTCCATTTCGATTTCCGTTGTTATTTCCGGCCTTTTTTTATTCCACAACAACACATCCACAGATATTTGCATTCCAATACATTTGTACATATTTTCACCAGCAGATAGACATTTATACATCACCATTATCTGAGAGTATTAAAAAAAAATCATATCACATACATACATATATCATGTATACATACATATGTATATATCGTTAACTTAATACGAAAAGGCCCTAACCCATGTTTTTCATAGTTTACAGGAGGAGGAAAAAACTAAATAAAAAAAGATGCAATATTGATACATAATTTTTTTAAACGCAATTTTTATTAAAAACACTTTACATAAGCACATAATATTGCGTTTAAAAAAATTTTGTATCAATATTGTATTTTTTTTTATTTAGTTTTTTCCTCCTCCTGTAAACTATGAAAAACATGAGTTAGGGCCTTTTCGTATTAAGTTAACGATATGAATGTGTGTCTGCATTTATATAGCATGTGAGAGTGACTTTGTGTGTGTGCAAGAAATGTAAAATTCGGCTAGTCGACTGAATTTAAATTGTATTTTTCCTCCGCAAACTTCCGTTGCGCCTTCAGCTTCTTTTCAATTTTTTTTATTGTATTTAGTTTTAGAAATTACATTGTTGCTGTACTTTTGCTGTTGTTGTGCACTTTTTTCCGATGTTTACTTTGGTTTTGTGTATTTTGGCTGTTGTTGCTTAATCCTTACAGCCATGAATGTCATGCAATCATTTTAATCCAACTAACAGCTACAAGTGCAGCAGAGTAGTAGAATTGAGTAGTGCAAAAAAAAAAAATTAAAAAAAAAATGTTTTATGTTTTGTTGGTATTTACATACAAATGAAAGTTTTAAATATTTAAATAGAGAATCAAGCAAATGTAGCAGTGCTCAATTTGTAGTATATACGAGTTAGTTTTTAGTTTGTAACGTGAAAATCTTTTGATTTGTTGGGTTGGTGGTAAAAAGTTAATTTTAGTTTAGTTAATAAACTACAATTTAATGGAAATATGCATTAAATTTTGTGGTGTTGGAGAAAGCCCAGGAAAGCCTGTTTAGGTGGTGTGGTGTGTTGTTTTTGTTGTCCAAGTAAGAGTCTAAACACAACGTTTGCGGTGCGGTGCGATTTCTCGTTGCGAAGAAGACGGCGACGACAATACTTGTCATTGTTTGTTTAAATTTTTATTAATTTTTTTGTTCTTACATTTTTATAAAAAATTTACTCCTTCTGTTAAATATTTTGTAATGGCAGTATCTAAAAACAAAAAATGATTAAAATTGTATACATTCGCAGATATATTTGATAAATTTTTTAAGCTTTTATATTTTATGACAAGCATTTTTGAACTTCAAAATCATGTTTTTTGTTGTGAACACTGCCAATTATTCAAAAACTCTGGCAACATCAGAAAGAGAAAGAGAGTCAAAAATTGAGAGAATAAGAAAGTCCACAATGAAAATAAAATAGATTTTAAATTTATGCCGTTCCGCACTTCAAAATCGTATGAAAAACCGCACCGCAATGAATTCTCGTTACATTGTGTTCAGACTCTAATTTTTTTTAAGGAACTGCATTATTTATATTGCCTTCAAAGAATCTGTGTTATATATCAAGAATATTTGTAATTTTTATTAATAAGAATAAGGGCCATTTTCACAACTTACCTTTAGCTAAAGGTAGGATTTTGTCTGCCCGATAAATATTTTTGCATTATTACAACTTAAACTTTTTATTGGTATTATTATCAATAATAATAATATTTAACGGATACAGAAATAATAAATGAAGTTATTAAAATGCTCGGCCATTTATCCGGCAGAAAAAATCCTGCCTTTAGCTAAAGCCAAGTTGTGAAAATGGCCCTAAGTTTTTCATATTTAAGAGAAGTTTAATACGTTTGAATTCACAGAAAATCTTTAAATTTTTTTCAATATAAAATTTCTTCTTCATCTAGTTCAGGCCTAAACAAAATCTTACAAACTTGTATTTCATGCTAATATTTCAGCCAAAACATGTGATAACCACCGCCATCGAACTTTTTTTATTCCCCGTCCATATAGTGAAACATTTGCTGCAATTCTTTCGTTTTTGTGAATAAACGGGGAAAGAGGAATGGAAAAGGGTATTTGTGTTTCATGTACATGCAGTTCTTGCTGAGTATGTCATTTTCGTCTCATTCTCATGAGAAATATATGAGAAAATGTATTGAGCTGCAAAACAAAAACTTCACAGTGTGGACACGAATGCAGTTTCCAAAAAAAGCCATGTGAGTCCGATCACAGAGGAGATGTGTAAACATCTAGTAATGAAATTTTTTTTTTTTAAATTGGAAGTACTTATGCTTTTAGTATATTTTTTTTAAATTAATTAATTAAAAGTATCAAAACTTTCAATATTGTAAATACATAGGAATTTGTTGGTTATTGTTTGTTTTATTAAACTTCTTTGGTTAGTAAATAAGCATACTGCAGTATATATGTAGTGCATTACAAATTGTAGTAAGCAGTAAATTAACTGATTACTAAAAATATTCAGTAAATTTTTACTGCTAATGAAATTTAATTTGCATTACCAGTAAAATCTTAGGTCCGTAATCATAATAAAATTGTAGCAAGTGGCAAAGTTTTTTCATTCAAATTTTGAAACTTTTGTATGAAAAAAATTTAGCCACTTGTTAAATTTTTTATTATTATTTTTACTAAAACTTTAGTGGTTTAGTGGTACTGCAGTGCTCATCTATGGTAAATGCCTTTACTTTACTTTTTAATTTTTAATTCCTGTTGTTCATCGTTTAGTTGTTGCTGTTCTTGTTGTTGTGTACGCATTGCAATTAAAATAAATTTAGTAAAGTGCGACTTTGACTCGCGCACATTCGGTTTTGGGATTTTTTTTTGATTTAGCTTTCTTCCTTTTTTAAGTTTTTTCAGTTTAAACGATTTTTTCAGTTTTATCGCTTTTTTCTCGTTTTGGCGTTTTTTCTCTTTTTGGGTTTTTTTAAATTTCGCAATTTTTTTCATTTTGGCGATATTTTTCTGTTTTTGGGGTTTTTTCATTTTGGCGATTTTTTTCATATTGGCGATTTTTTTCTGTTTTTGGGCTTTTTTTATTTAGGCGATTTTTTCATTTTGGATATTTTTTCACTCTGGCGATTTTTTCGTTTAAGGGTTTATTGCATTTTGCATTTATTTTCCTAGAATTTTTCCTAGAAATTTTTTTAATTTGGTGCTTTTTTTCGTTTTGGCGATTTTTTTTCGTTTTTGGCGATTTTTTTAGATTTGGTGATTTTATATTTTTTTGATTTTTTAGTTTGCTACTTTGACCGAACCGGCTCATGGTCATGGGTATGTGACCGGCGTAACCTTAATTGGGAAGATAGGTCAATTTAAACAATTGAATTTGTCTCACTTAATAGGTTAGCTTTTATAAAATTTTGAAATGTATTTGATATGTTTTTAAAAATGACAAATATAAAAATAAATATGTATAAAAAATAAATTAAAAAATAAATGAAATATTAAGCCAAGGATTGCCATCGAGATGTTTTTTTTTTTACTTTCAAAAAGAGTTAAAAATTCTTTGCTAAGAGATGATTTTATGGTGCAACAACAATGCAACAACCACAGATGTGTAAGGAGCAAAAGCATAGCAAAAACACAATGCTAGTTTTAACATAACCAAAACGTCCCGAAGATACAGAGCAACAAATATAACAAAGTCATTGTCAGCTAAAATGGTGATACCACCTAGTTAGACACGCCTTGCATGGTCCAGGCATATTGTTTCTCCAGGACTAGAAAAATTCAAAGTATGTGGTCTTAAGTGCTCAGGTCAGTGTTTTCGGAAAATACCGATGGAGTAAATAAAATAAATACTTTCGGCAATATGGGTGGTCTAGTGTATCATTACGAGTATTTTCTTAGGTAATTTTCAAAAATATGCGTAGCTGTATAGTAACATGCATGAATATTACACAAGTATATTCAATTAATGCACCTACCAGCAACAATAAATAATAACAAATATTGGATACTGAAATTTTTTCCAGTATCCAGTAAATTTTTACTGGATACTGAAATTTTTTTCAGTAATCAGTAAAAATTTATTTTTAATGGAATTATAATTTTACTGCAGAATGCCCGTTTATGATTTTAGAGCTCAAGGTGTGTGGTAAGTTTCGTAAAAATCGGTTCAGTAAAACAGCGTGAAATATAATTATAAATTTTAATAGGCGTAATCCCGCCCTTTTTTAACTTTCAATTTATGTAATTACAGGAACGAAAGGTGTTTTATAGGTTTCGCAGCAATCAAATAAGTAGAATATCATAAAATTAAATAAAAAAATATTGGTCGTGTTCCCGCCAAGGTTTTTTTTACAATGAGACCAATGGGAAGCTATACTCTCTCAGACATAAAAAGAATTTTTACAATCGGTCTAAAATGTACCGAATCATGAAGTAACACAAAAAAGAGACTAATTATTAACCTCTTCCTATTTTTGAAGTCTGTTAAAAATATCATATTTTGTAATTGTTATTCACTTACCTTGCTTAATATACTTTTCAGGATTTTTATTGTCCATAAAATGTGGCACTGTAAATTTGGAATATGGCTGCTTCTCCTCGTTCTCTTCTCTAACACATTTGTCTATTTTTAAAGCTTGACCTCTCGCTTTAACTGGAGTCAAAGGCGATCTGTAGGCTGTACTAGGTATCTGTAAATAATTTATTTCAACAATCTAGTCTTTATATGTTATAGTATATGTTAAGATCTACCATTCTTTCTTTAAGTTTTGCATCAAATTTTCCCTTTCCACTCTCCAGTATATTGCGACGTTCAAGCAAACGCTTCTCACATCTTAATAATTCCATACATGCCTCATGTTTTGCTATTCCAGCCGTTGCTGCAGCCATAAAACGTTTTCCAGTATTTGTTGCCATATTGGGTACAAAACCGCTGTAGCCTGGCACAACGGGATGTTGGTACACTGCATCGACAAAATTTGAACGTTTGAACGGCGTTACTATGAGTTCTGGTGCATGTTTGGTACATGGATCAATAAAAAGTTGATGCGATAATTTTCCATAAGTTTTGCCAGCACGAAAACGAAACTGTGGACAGTGGCCGGTGTACCTGGATAAATTGTGTTAAAAAATACTAGTAACATTAGCTGAAGACATTGTTACCCTGGTATTAAGTGAGGCTCTGGAGTTATAACCATATACATTTTAATTTTTAGTTTTTTTAATATTATACAATAAATTTTATGCAAATTTAATTTAGGATAAAAATATTTTTTTACGATTATTAATTTTTTTTTATGACATAATAATTAAAAGAAAAAGTTTTAAAATAAAATAATGAAAACGTTTAAAAAAATGAAACACCCTGTTGCGGGCATATTCATTCAAACTCAAATAAAGGCATATTCATATAATGTAGACTCGCCTCAATTCACTTTAAAAAATTGAAGGCAAATTCATATACATATGTATGTGTGTAGATGGTGTAATCAAGGTGTATATAACCAGGTGGCATTGATGCAGAAGAACGTCAAAGGTACAAAAATAATTGTACGAAAACCAAGACAAAAAGAAGTTTTTGACATTCGTTGGATACAAAGCATATAGAGCAAAAAATTATCAGCTGAAAAAGTGCTGCCACCTGTGTGTATACAAGAAATATTCATATAAGGCAAGACGGATCCATGCTAGGTGGTCGCAAGGGATCAGGTGACTATTTTCGCCGCTTGTAATTTGAATATACGTTGGATGTCAACAAACAATTTTCATTACATTTTTTTTGACATAACATACAGAAATGTTAATGGTGGATTCGGATGAGTAAAAAAGGGAAATTACAATTTCATAAAAAAAATTTCAGGCAATTCTGAAGAATACAATCACTCTTATTCCAGCTTGCTTCCAATTTTGCAACTTCTCGCGAATTTTCGAAAACTTCGCAATAAAAGCGACATTTTGCTTTCTTTCTGCCTCCAAAAATTTTGCCGATTTTTTAAAAACATATTAGACTTTGTTATCTCCTGCTGTTGATAAATTTTTGCAAATTTACCTAATTTTTGCGACTTTTGCCGAATTTTTTGCATTCCTTACAATTTTGGCGATTTTTAATCCATACCATGGCTGATTTAAGATTTTGCCAATTTTTGAATTTTTTTTTGCAAAGTTCACAATAAAAGCGGCTTTTTGCATGGTTTTATTAGCTTTCTAACAGTTTTGAAGAGTTTAAAAATTATTAGACTTTGCCATGCTGCTGTTGTAGCATTTTGCCAATTTCCGTCATTTCACAAATTTCTTTTTATGTGTTTACATATATAATTGCATTAATTTTTATTAATTTATGTAATAAAGAAAAATTAAGGTAAATGTAATTAAAAAATATTAGCACTTTTGTAAGCGTATGCATTCCTGATACCATTTTACGACATTCAATAAACATAGGGAAAAATGTTATAGAAGTCGCAGTAAATGTTTCTACGGAAATTATCAACAACATTTTTGCAACTATTGTTCAGCTTGACGACCTACCACACTTACAATAGGTTGTGAATTGAACAATTAAATTGAAATGAAAATTGCCAAATTAAAATATATTTAAATACTCGTATGTATATTGAAACAAACTGTATGTGATTTTTATTTATTACTCATACGTCACGTGCCCTTAATTCAAAATGCTTAGCGTTTCTTTTTAAAACACACATGTTTTTCTTTAATTTTCTTTTTTCTTTTTATAACTAGATTTTGTTCATGGAATAATAAAATATCATGTTTTATAATGTCTGGTATGTAAATAAATATGCTAAATAATATAATACTTTTCAGTTGCAAGTATAACTTGTATATACTTACCTGTCTTCATTCTCGGAATAGTAAGTTAAGGCTCATGTGTACCTTCACTAGACATAAAAGTGACAGCATGTGAGTAATTATTTAATTATTTATAAAAAGAAGCGAAAAAACTGATTTTCTTTGTTTTTATATGTGAAGCTTTCTTGTAATATACTTTAAAATAATTTTATAAAAGTATTATAGGGCATTTGCACCTGCACAAAATCTAAAAAATTTTAATTAAAATCTTTATGAAAATGTGTACCGTTTACACTAAGATTTTTTTTTGAGATTTATTAAGATTTTTTTTTTATCGATCGAAAACAAAGCCCATTAACAGAAAAGTTTCCGAAACTATAGCCAAACAACTGCAATGTAGCCAATTCACACACCTTTTTAAGTACACAGGGTGTATTTTTAGTACAAATTTAAAAAAAAAATCACAGTTGTATCACTAATAGACCACAGCAGTCTACATGGCTACACGACTACAAGTGCCGCAGGCAGCAACACTATAAATATATATTTCAGTGGTGCAGCTTTCAAATATTTCACATTTATAAAAATAAAATAGTTTATTCAAAAATATAAAAACAAATCAGTTTATTTCTTTATATTTTTTTTTGCAAATTTTATTATCGCTAACTTGCGATTTTTTTGTGCGTTTTTCGCGTTTTTTTCCAAACTTTTTATGTTTTAATGGCTTTCGCGATTTCTAATAAATTTTAGAGCTTGTTTCCGATTTTGCAAGTTTTCACGGTTTTTTGCAAAGTTCGCAATAAAAGCGACCTCTTGCATGTTTTTAGTTTCCTAAGAGTTTTGCCGATTTTAAAACATTATTAGACTTAGTTATCATCCCGCTGTTAATAAGTTTTTGCGAATTTTCGTAATTTTTTGCATTCCTTAAATTTTAATCGATTCTTAATCATTATTATGGCTTCTATTAAATTGTGCAATTTTTTCACTGTTTGCAAAAATATAATTACATTTGTATTTAATATTAAAATTTGGTAACTTTCTTTTTTATTATGCAATAAAAAATATTTCTTGGCAATAATTTGTTTTACATATTGTGATATTGTTAACACTGTTTTTGGTTTGTTGCCATAAAAAATTGAAATTAGTTTAAATTGACTACAACGACAAATGTAACACGAACAACAACCTGCAGCCTGTTGCCTTGTTGCCTTCAAAATAATAATTTTCATTTAAACATGTGCATTCTATCCTTGACATTTTGTAAGCCGTAGGTTGCTGTGCTGAATGTGTTTAATCCTTAAGTTCTACAAGATTTGAAATAGATTTTGACAAAATTCAATAACAAAGTATATGGAAATCTACTAGATTGTGCCTTAAATCTTATAAGTACTAAATTTTTCTTTAATTTAAATGCACTATTAATATATTTCAATTATATGTGAATTGGTTTAAGTCATGTATAAGGTCAGTCGTTATAAAAAATTTGTATCAGTAAAATATTCCAATCTCTCATATATATTATTGTTTTCAGACTTGTTCTACTACTTTTTTTTCAAAATTTTTTTTTAATAGGTCATTTACTTGTCTTGAAATATAGTACTTAAAAGATTTCGAGCTAAATCTAGTTACTTATTACTGGATTCCCCATACAAAACAAAGTCTAATTTGTCAGTAGATTTGATGGAAATCTACTCATAATCTAATGTGTTTATTTATTTTTTACTACCCTATGTAACATTTAAAAAAAAGTAAGTGAAAATTTTTCTATTTAAGGTGTGTGAATGAGTTGAGTTGGCACTAGGGTTTGCAAATACATAATCGCAGATTCCCATAATCGCGATTGCGTTTAAAAAATATGTAATTAATCGAGATTATCTGTTAAACGCGATTAATCAAGAAAATATACTATTATAATTGTTACTAAACCAAAATAAATTGCGTGATGAGTTTCAGTCGAACTGTATTAGTTTAGCCAAAGAAATTTAATTATTTTGTCTTGAGTTCGCGTTTTAATTTAATTTTTCAATTAAATTTTATTTCTATTTTGAGAAAATTGTAAAGCATGTAAAATGAAGTTAGTAAATCAGAGCTCATGAGTATCAAAAACAATACGAATTATAAGAAATCAATCTTCTGATGAGAAACCTCTACTGTATAGTTTTTGCTTATGAATTATAGACTTCATTCCTCGGACGTATTAAAATACTTCATTACTTTCCTAGGACATGTTCTGTGTTAAGAATAATGAATTATGGAAAAATTTATACATGCTGTGCATTACCTTCTCCTTTACTATTTGTTACCTTTTCCCAATGGGATGAAAAATATTTGTATCAACTGTAATGGAATTTTTGAGATATTACAACGTTTTTGAAATAAAATTGGGAAAATATAATAAAATAAAATAATAAATTTAATAAGTGCTTAATTTGAATTTTAATTATCGTTTTGTCTTATAATACTTTTATTGTACTAAGGTGTAAACAAATAAAACAGATGCACATCGATTATAAATCGTGTCTTGTATTTTGTATAAGTTTCTGAGCCTGCTTTGTTATTCTATTAGAATTTCCAAAAAGCTTATGTAAATTCTCAAATGATTTTTGAAAGTATGGTTGAAGTCTACTGATGATTTGTTAAAGCGCCAATAAAATGCAAATATATAGACATGTTTATTCTAAACGTATATATTTTTATTAAAAATTTTAATATATTTTTTTTTATGAGTTTAATTTACCCTCTATGCAAATCTGGCATAAAATCTTTGCTCAAAAAAGTGAATAATTTTTAATCGTAATCGAGCGATTAATGGGTTCGATTACGATTACGATTAAAAGGTGAGATTAATCGCGATTACGATTACGATTATAATCGCTGTGCTAACCCTAGTCGGCACAGTTTAAGATTACATTTTAGACAAAGGATTTTATCTTGGATACGAAATCTTGAAAAATGTTAAAAAGCTTAGTGTTAACGACCCAGATTAAAGATTTCAAATTAAATATACTAGATCTCGAGACAATGTTAATGCAGTGTAAGTATACATAAAATTCTAGTTTATATTTTTTTGAATATGGCCGTTGTATTTTATATATTTTAGATCATAGATATTTGAAGCAAAAAGTTCATTCTTTATCTTTATTTGAACTTCTATAAAATGTTCTTTATTGACTAACTTCAAAAAAAGCTCTTAATGTTAATGTTCTTATACTATTTAAAGGTTTAGGTGCAACGAAAACAAAAGCAAACAAACAAAAAACAAAACCTTGCTGAAATTGCAATATGCTAAATTTAGGTCATTTGAATTTGGCAAGTCAACAAATTGGTAAACCAGAAATAATAAAATATAAGAATATCCAATTTCGAGAGAAATAACCGAAAAGTCAAGGATAAGAAATAAATGAAAATATCTGGTTTCAATACATTGATTTATTTCTAGTATGGCTTAATTGTAATCGTTGTTTCCAGTGTACCAACAAAGCATGAATCACAAATTCATACTTTGTTAATAGTTAACACATGACACTTCTTTCGTTAATTAAAAGATTTTAATTAAAATATAACAGATTTTGTGCAGGGGCCTAATTCACGCATTCGATTGCGAGCGAGTTATTACTCGAATGTGCAAGTTTTTTAACTTTTGGGATTTTCGCATTCGGTTTCGAGTAACACATATTGAAATTTCTAATGGCAGCATTCGATAACGTGCATACATTCGAATGCAACCGTTCGTGTTTTTACTCGCAAGCAAAAAGGCATTCGAAATCATTTTTAACATAAAAAAACGAAGAAATAGAAAATGTATGTTCAATATTTTACTCATTTATTTAAAAATGAATGAATGCACAAATGTACGTATAAAAAATAGAAATTAAAAAATATCTAGTTGATTTTAAATATAACAAAACACACTGGCTTGGCAAATACATAATGTTTTGCCCAAGAGTTGTCGGGGAAAATAAAAAAAATCAACCAACTCTGGGAGCACCTAAATAACAAATTAAATGCTTCTGGTCAAGTAATAAAAGAATCGAACATGTGGCTAGTGCTCTATTCTCTAACTTTACACTAATTTATTATTATTAAGTTATTAATAAATACGTGTGTATGTACGTACATACACATGTTTTTGCATACATACATATATACAAACATATGCTTTTGCTTACAATTTATTCAGTGTTGTGAAATGAATTTATATATAAATATATTTGCCTTTTTCCAACACTAAAACCAAAACTCGATTCGCTTGGTAGCGAGTGACATCATCAGAAAATTTCTTGCCATCGAAATTAATTTCTATTCGAATGCAATTCCGATCACGAGTGCAGGAATTAGGCCCCAGGTGTAAGTTCCTTAATATTGTGGATATTTTTTTAATTTGATGTTAATTAAATTTCAGTGAATCTCCAAGACTTATATGTTTTTCACATTATGCATTTTTTACATGATATTGCATGAAATTAGTTGCATAAAACTATTTCTATTTGCTAGCTACATCGTTATAAAAGAGAGTGATATATAAAAAAATAACGTAGCATTCATTAATCTTTGAATAATTTTCTTTAAATTTCTTTGATCTCATAAATTATGTATAAGTTGTAAAACTTACTATCATACATACATAAAATAAATGCAGGTGCATTTCACATTAATAAGCCTTACAAATGAATTCCTTATTCAGAACAACAAAACATTTGTGAGTTTTTTTATATTTCTTGTAATAAAAATATTTTGAACAAATTAACTTTAAATTGATATACTTCCTGCTATTTGCATTCCTTAGGACAAATACATACAGAAACTTTAGACTTTAAATATTGCTCATTTACTACATAAACGTCATAACTAACAAAAAACTAATTTTACAGAAAACGAGATTAAAGCTTTTACTACCAATTTATAAAAGACATGCACAAATTCTCGTCTGCTTATTTACTTGTATATTGAAAACAAAAACAAAGCACTAAAATTTGTTTTTTTTTTCAATATAACTACAGCGATTAGAATTTTGCCCTGAGAAAATTTTATTTTCCTCTTCAAAACTGCCTTATTTATAAATCTTGCTAAGGCTTTATAAAGAGTTTTTGAAACAAATTTTCATAAAATTTTTTTCTTAAAAAACATTTTTAAAGCCTTAATAATTTTTATAAATAAAGCTCTTAACATACAAGATATTTATTTGTATGAAATTTGTTTACAATACTAATAAGAGAATAGGATTAATTGTGCGTTATTAACTCAAAAATCGTAATTTTTTAGTTATGATGTTGTTGTAATAAGCGAGCGAAATATACATGCATATATACATATTTATAGGTATATGAGCATATATTAGCATGCACGTAAATATAAAAGCATTTACTCCAGCATATTTGTATTATTATAAACACATTTTTGTATTTGCTTATGCAGGTATTTGTGCATGAAATTTTGAATATTTGAAGCATGCAGCAGTCGTATGTATTTCCTTTATGAATTAGTTAATCATAATTTATTGAGTTTATTATAATGTAATTTATAAAGAGTTTATATTATGAAGCTCCACATGAACCTTATATTTACAATTTAGCATGTACCCAGCAAAGCAAAGGGTGGTAAATTAAAAAAAAAAATATCAACTACATAAGATTTTGCAAGGAGTTATATTAACTTAAGGAAAGCAAATTTAATAATTGGACTATTTAATAATAGCATAACAAATTTTGAAATACCATTTGACTTATCAACTCACCGAGAGAGAAACAAGCCGTCTTAAAAATTCGGCGGCGGTGGCTGCCTAGGAAAACAAAGTTGGCGGCGGCTCATAAGTTAGCTTGAGGTGGCTGACATTGAAAGCCAATTTTTATAAGTTTTTTGAACACATTTCTATAAAAAAAATAAGATGTAGTACAAATTTGCAACTTCAAAAAGCAATAAGCCGGCTGCAAGTTTGAGCCAAGGGTAGCCGCATGCATCGGCGGCGGCTTGAAGTTGCATTGAAAAACGGCGGCGGCTCTTAAGCCGGCTGTGAGCCTATCGGCTTGTTTCTCTTGCTCACCGATTTCATTCTAATCATCTCCTGAATAAAGGTCAAAAGGTCTTGAGATATATTGAGAGGAATATATTTATTTATATATTCCAAATTTCAAACATTTTAGGTTTCTTCTATGGCTTTCACAAATATTTTACATGGCTTAAAAAGTCACTTAATAACACACAAGTTTAAAGTTCCTAAATGTATGCAACATATTTTTTGTATGTTTTTTTCTCTTCTGTTCCTCTAACTGCGAACAATAGATTCTATCTATTTTTTTTTAGAAACAAAAACAAAATTTTAGCTTTTTGTTTTTATATTTATTATAAATATTCCATCGAATCTATTGTTCGTCCTTAGAGGACTAGGCCTTTAGTATTTTTTTTCAATAACATAAAATCGAACGTACAAAATATCAAAAATATTTCTTAACATCATAAAAAGTACTTTTTATGTACAAAAGTATGTTAAAAAAAAAAAAAAAAAAAAAAAAAACAACATTTTTTTCTCTTTTCATTCAATATGATACAAAAGCTGTGAGTGCTAAGGCGTTTTTGTACCTTTTTTTGCTGGGTATGAATGTTCTTGTATAGCACGTACACACATAGCTACACGCGTATGTACTAATATGTGCATGTATGCAGCTGCAGCTGCAGATGCATGTACTTGTATTTCCTTAATAATATTTGAATTAGACATGTCAAGGCTTCTTGTTAACATTTTATAGACGAGTGTGAATTTATTTAATAAAGTCTTATGAAATTAAGTTAATTTTAATAATATTTAATGCTTATTAGCATCTCAAGACAGCTGCATTGGACAGTAATTATATGCTAAAGCCATTTCATTTATTTTCTACATTTGTATTATGTTCTGAGTTAAAAAAAGGGAGTAAAAATTATTTAAATGTTTAATTAACAGTTTATTGCACCATAATGTGCACTTTATAAAGGTTTTAGTAATTCAATGCGGATTTTATATCTCCAGTTCTGTTAAATAATAAATCTTACAGTATTTTTTCGATGACGTTGCTATTGCCGTTCACCGAATAATGGCCCTAACACAAAAAATGTTCCATACATTTTTTTTCCAGAAGCACACAAATAATCAAAATAGAAATTGAGGTAAACAATTATTTAGAGATATATAATCAAACAAAATAATCATAAAGGTATTGAGGTAAACATTCAAAAAGCAAAGCAACATTAATTATTTAGAAATATACAAAGACACAAACATATAAGCCAATGCAGATAACTGACACAAGCATCGTATACACAAGACAACAAATTTGAACTGGAATACATACTAATGACGTTATCGAAAGCTGACATGGAGAGGAAATATTTGCAAACAAAGATATCCTTAATCTTTCTACAGAATTAAGGCATAAGTGTTACTTAATCTTTTGTTTATAAAAAATACAGACTTGTTTGATGACCTAAAACGGCCTTCTATTGATCTACTACTAATAGAAACTTAACATGAGCCAGAACCCTTGAAGTATAATTATTAGAATATTATTATTTTTCGCTTGCGAAAGTTTGGTTTTTAAGACTTCACTTAAAGGGCTATAGACACGCATACTTGTCTGCAGACATGTACGATGGCATACCAAAACTTACTGTCTAATATAATGTATGTTGAGTACGTTAGATATGTATGTTGGTTTTCAAAACTTTTTGATTTTCTGATGTCTCTCGCATACCAACATACTCGTCTAATAGCGTGTCCCTCATACATTTATATGAAAATTAAGTTCGCTTGTTGACGCTGCTGAGTGCGTATCGGGAATTTGTGAAAAAAATGTCTTTTGCTAATGTTATTTTCTGGAAAGAGTTCATTGAGGAATATAAAAGTTTGCGAAAATTGTGGTAAATAAAAACTAAGATCTGTATCACAACAAAAAATTGAAAAATAATGGATATAATAAATTAAAAGAAAAATTTTTTCCGCTCCATTGCCATGCTTTTGCTTCAAAAATTTCTGTGTACTGAAAAATGCTGTCAGCGTTCGACAGTGTAATATCAAAACCCAAAGTATGCCATTGAACATGTCTGCAGACAAGTATGCCTGTCTAATAGCCCTTTTATGAAAAAGTTTTTGATTACTATTATTTTGTTTATTGCTTAGCATATGAATAGCAATAAAATATTTGACAGATCTAGTATGAAAAATAAGCCTGAAATCGGCCAATATGATTTACATTCCAGCCAATAATAAGGTTTTTTTCATTTAATTTCTCTGAAGTTAGGTCAGGTTAGGTTAGGTTAGCAGGCTGCTGGTAAAGAAGGGTGAAATTTAGAGTCTAGCTCACTTGGGTTCAATACAATGATCCCTTTGTGATACCTGTGAGTTGAAGATAAGATAGTCAGAGATGGTGATAGGGAGGGACAGTGATAGAGAAGACAGGTTGTGAAGGAAGAGATAGAGGAAAGTTTCATTCTTTTACAACGCTACTTTTTTTTGCACGTTTTTTAATAATGCATCGTTGCAGCGCTTTCTAGTGTGAAATGAGGCGTACTATTGGTTATTTTACTTCGCCAATGATTCTGATACAACTACAACGAAGAAGGGAGCTCTGATGTTACAATATGATTAGTATATGCTAAGGTCGGTATAGTTCATTGACTAGTGCCTTATGCCTGCATCACTAGAACTTTTCCCACAACAACTTATACAAAAGACACTAATGCACATCAGAAAAATGCATGGTGTTGTTATTTAATGACTGTCGGAGACCGGGCTCGAACCCAGGACCTTCGGTTTTGTATTCAACGTGCTAACTACTTCAGCCAACGCCACCCTCTTCTCTGAAGTTAATAAAACTAGAAGTAAGGACAAACGAGGTTACAAGTTTTTTTTACGAAAAACCTTGAACTTTACAGTAGCTTGCAAAACAAAAAATAATATTTTTAGCTCAACATAGTTTTTTGTCACTACCTAAAGAAATATACTCATATATTTCCAACAAATATTTGTCCAATTCACAAATTCTTCTGTTGCGTTTTGTTTATTGAAAATCGTATACTTTTATGATTGTCATAAAAATCTTGTTGATATTATTCATATAAAAATATTATATGCCAATAAAACTTTGTTAGCTATTTTTTAGTTTGCTATTTATTTTAAATATTATTTTCTTTTACTTTTAAGAATTATATACATAGTTACATCAAGCATAATTTTCGATTATATCGTAAGCGACATGTTATCGAAAATATACTTTTTTCTCATAGTTTAGAATTATTAAGATACGGGCTGTACAATTTTATCGTAATTATTTGAATATTTAAAAAAAACCTTCTCCTGAACAATTTAATTTTTGTCGCTTACTATAAAATCGAAAATAAGGCTCGATTTATTAATTATATATATTTTTCTGTCATTTAAAATTAACGTTTCTGATTATTTTTATATGACAATACAACAGGCCATTTACAAAAGTGCTATTTGGCCTTACATACTAATTTATTAATTATCACTTTTTAATTGACTTATAGGATAATTATGTTAAAAAAACGATTTTTGCTATTTGTGTTTGACCTTTTATTTTTAATTTCAAACACTATTTAATTAAGTTTGAGGTCTTTTGTTTTAACAATAAATATATTATTATTTGTTTTCGATATTTCGACACGCCTTTGTGTGTCTTCTTCAGGAAATTAAAAAATTAATCTTAGCCTTTTAATTTTAACTTTTTCGCATAGAAAAATATATTTGCATTTAAAATTTGAATTCATTTTGTGCTGTTGCAATATCTCTTATTTTTTTTAATCTATTTGTTTGTTTCTCAACAATAACATCTAATCTAGAAATAAACAGCAGTAAATTAATGATCCTGCTTTAAGTATCTGTTACATCGATTATGCTTGTTAAAGTCAGTTTACATTAAACTCAAGAGTACTGCCTCTTTAGCAACAAATCCATACCAAATGCCATCATCCCACTTCCTGCCTTCTTTTTTTATATATTTATATTTAGTTTAACTACAAGTACATTTATTTTAATCAATATGTATCTGTGTGCAATAAGTACATTTTGTTAAGTGCAGTGTAAATAAATTTAGCTTTTTCCGCTTAAACAGAAAATTGTGCAAAGAAAAAAAATGAAAGAGAGCTTAAAATAAAGGAGGAGCAACAAGAACGATGACATTTATTGTTTACCATGTTAATAGTTTAAGAGTTTTATGAGCAAAAGAAACTGTTGCTAAAGATAAAATTGTTTCTGTCTAGCAGAAAAAAAATCCATATGAAATTTGTAAATATTAGCGATTTAAAATTGGGGAAAATTTTATAAAAATTTCTGTTTCCAATGGGTTGATAAATAAAAGAAAATAACAATGGTAAAGTAAGAAAATAAAAAACATGTTGATTATTGAGTTCTTGTTTCAACTTTGTTATTTGTTATTGAGCTTCTCATTTATTTAAATGAAAGTTTATAATATAATAACTCTAGTTGTTTTAAGAAGCTTTGGTTAAAGGTTCCCTGATGATCTGCATTAGCAACAGTGAAATGCGCATAGGATCCAGCTAAACTCCTCAAAAATCAATTTCAATGTATTTTTAATAAAAAAAAAATATTTTACTTAATAAGTAAAATATTAATTTGGGATTATTAGTGCGTTTAAAAATTTTAAACTTAAATTGTAACAATTCCCATAAAAAACACTAACGAAAATAACGTTTAGTCTTATTAGATAAACAATTTTGTTATACAAATACAGTAAAAGCTTAAAAGTCGGGATAATAAATTGCAGATCCTAATCCGGATTATCAACCCTTTTGGGAGTGAATCTGACCCAATTTTATAGAAATAATTTGCTAATTGCAAGTTAAGGAAGAATTCTTGAGCTAGATGTATTATGATGGTGTGAGACTTGTGACAATTTTAGTTCTCTACAGATTCCTGGCATTTGACAAACCAATAAAATCCCATTGCTGAGTTATTTTATATATAAACTTATCTCTCATCAGTTTAAAATGGTAATAGTTTTTATATGGATTTATGCTGATTTATGTTTAAATTATATTTGTTTTTCTTAGAAATAAAAATGTGTTTGTTTTTTGCACAAATATTTTTAATACAAGACGACAATGATGATGATGTTGTAAGACTATGAGCAGCATAAAGACTTAAGTAGAGAGTCATTATTCTCTTTCATGCCATTAGTTTTCAATGGTTTTTCAATTCAATGCTTTATCAGAAGTATAATCTCCTACACACACATACGCACATACACCCACACATACATACATGCACACGCCTGCACACAATTATTCTCTCATAGACATGCATACATTGACAATACTGAGACATAAATGAAGATGAGGAAATTGTTGATGGTGTACACAGGACTACAGAAAATTACTTCAGAACCATAAGTACGATTTAAAGAAAAGTTTTGTACTAACTGAGGTTTGACAGGAGATTTAATGTCACAATTCCACCAAAGGTAGTGTGGGACAAAAATGGTCCCGATGTCTATTCGAGAAGTTTATGTTGGTATACGGATAGATCCAAAACAGAAAATACATTTGGTGCTGGAGTTTTTGGGTCCAACGTAAAAACTTCTTTGCCCATGGACAAATGGCCTACGGTATTTTAGGAAGAAATACAGAAACCGCCAAATGCGTTGACTTTAATATTAAAATGGGTATTAGAGGTGTGCATATAGCTATCTTTTCCAATAATAAGGCAGCTCTTAAGTATCTCTTTTCACGGGAATTCGATTCCATGCTAGCCATATGGAACAAGATTTCTATTTATTAGATACCTGGCCACAGCGGTCATCCAGAGAATGAGGAAGCGGATGAACTGGCCAAGAGGGCCTTTGCTGCTTCTTTTATGGGCCCAGAGCCGTTTTGTGGAGTGAGTCGGCCGACTGTAACATCTCTGATTAAAGAAGATGACAATTCGACCGCTAAGGAAATGTGGTTGTCTTCTTCTGGTTTAAGACAGTACAAAGCCTTGATGCAGTCGTTAATATATAATGGCATACTGATCCTCAACAGGAACAATTTACCGCTTGTTACTGGTTTTCTTTCTTTTTGAACTGAACTATCCTCTGTGAAAAAGTAACCAAGTTCGTTCAATCTTGTGTCGTTCATGCTTGGAGGATGATGAGACGACGGCACACATTCTTTGTGAGGGTATCGTATCTGAGTTTCTGTGTTCAGATGATATTAGGTGGGCTTCTCCAATATCTGTACTGACTTTCATAAGGAGAGTCATACAGAGATTGATTTAATTTTATTTACAGATCTGAGGTACAGAAGATCCATCAGGTTTCGCAGTACTGGTACTTGGACCAGCTCTTCCCCCTATTCTATCTAACGGGAGCCATATCAAGATTGGATATACTGAACGAAAAATCTATAATTTTCGAAGCATATGGAACTTATATGCCAATAAACCGGATTTTATTTTGCTGTAATCAAACTTTTGTAGAACCGTGTACCTTTTAAACGCAATAAAAGAAGTGAAGAGAAAGAAATTATTGTCATTATTTAAGTTGTGAGTTTTTCTCTTTTTTTCTTAAATTTGGTCCCTTTTTCCATTTTGTTGCCATCCTCCTAAGACATTCTTTATTATTGTCACTTATAATGCACAGCACAAGTGCATGCAGTTTGTTTGCTTATGCAAGCATGTGGCATGCATGCATGTGTTAGTACTTTAAGATGTACATTTATAGATGTTAATGTTTGCTTAATATATTTTCTGCTTCAGAAAAACTACTTCCTTTTTATATTAGATTGGTACGAGTATGATTGTTTTCGTTTGTACTAGTAGATTTCTGCACTTTCAGCAATGATCATCATTTTTTTTTATTTAAGGATAGCAAACACACAAAATATATATTTTTAATAGGGGAGTAATAAATGTTAATTTTAGGGCTTATGAAATTAAGCATATTATTAAAACGTTTGCAAATGAGAAAACGTATATACTACTAAAATGGTTACAGTTGGGTCAGGCACTAGCTGAGATGATGGATATTTAAATGACTATGCTAGAACTTTAAAAGATTTTCCTGTTACTGTTAGTTATAATATTGATTAATCTTCTTGTGGCAAGGAAATATTTGAAAATATGGCAAAAATTATCCTAGATATCAGAAAAGAATGAAAAAATCATCAAGAGCAAAATTTAATATCAAGGGTAGGCATATTTAAGAATAAAAACACAAACTAAGTTTAAGTGATACCAATGTAAAAAAGAAATATGGAAATTAGTAAGGGAATATGATGTTGCACAGATGTAAACCTCTATCCCGTGAAATGTTGTCTGCTCTTTTCACAAAATTGTAAACCACAGTTTCCAACATAGCTTTACTAATCTTGTCAATACAGCGTCAAATTTCATTTCTCAGAGCATTAGTTTTTTTCTGGTTTGTTTACGTAGGCCAGGTCTTTCAAATTAAAATTCACAAATTTCACAACTTAAGTTCATTTTTCGAGAGTGTAGTGTTCTATGGTTAAAATTTCCCAACCTTTCAACTCTTGACATTTCATAATTTGACAGCTAATTTACTTTCTAACCTCAAATTTCCCCATCCCTTATATCTAAGCCGTTATGACAGTTTTTTATTAGCCTGAAGTGGCAGTGCAAAACAAAAAAATAAATTGGCAAGATACAGTGTTTTTGCAGACTTAAAATCGTCATGAATATAAAGAGTTTTCCAATAAGAAATTTCATTTTAATACGTAAAAGCGTTTAAGTAAATATATTGGATGATTATTTAATTGTTAAGAGGAGGGTACGCATAATAAGTAATAAAAAATAAAAATACTAGCGAAATGGCCGCCAAACCTGAACCGATTTTAAAGATGTTTAGTTCTCTGTTAAGCAAATGGGCTATTTCACAGGATGTCAAGTACGTTTACCAATCAATTAAGCTTGTATTTCAGAGAAAATTAAAATTTTTCTTTATTTCTTTATGTACTTTTGAGGAGCGTAAGTAGCCCTACCTTTGGTAAAATATAAGGAAAAATCTAACCAAATTTATTTGAAATTCAAGTTTAATTGATTGGTCAACTTAAGGGGCCCATACACTACAATAGCATGCATGCGCAATCAAGTGTTTGTGCCAGCGGTTTGGTCGTGTATGGGCATTTTGTGCGATTGTGCGGCTTGCTGTAGCGATGTCAAGTTGAGTTTGATATTTTGCTGATGGTACCAGCTCGCTGGTTTGGTATATGGTGAAATTAGCTCAGTCGAGCAAAGTTGTCATGGAGCAAACATGCATTTAAGTAATATAATTTGTTGAAATATAATTTGTTTCAATGGTAAATATAATTTTAGAACTTTAGTTATACATAGCTGCTAATTTTAACAACATACCAATAATAATTGCAAGAAAAATATGTGTCACTATTCATAACCACCCTTCCCAAAATTTTGTAAGAAATGAATATTGTACCAGCTTGCTGGTATGTTGTGTGGTTCGAGCATGAATGCTCAATCGCTTGTTTGTGCGTGCATGCTGTTGTAGTGTATGGGCCGCTTTACGTGACATCGTATGTGACATTCTCTGGAATAGCTCAAATGAGACGGTAAGTATGAGTAATACTGATGAATAATAAAATATTACTCATACGTAGTAACATGCAAGAGGGTAAATGATGAATAAATTTGACAATTGACTGATTGATTTCCAACGTAGGCAGAGTCTAGTCTAGCCCAAGGAAAAAGTCTTAAAGATGTATAATCACAAGATCTCGGTGGCCAAGTCACATGATCATGACATGTAGTGTCATATTGTTGAAAATAAAAATCATCCATATCAATATCTTCTAGCAGCGGTAAAATTATCGCGATTAAGCACGAACAATATACTTTTATAATTTGTATTAAAATCAAAATAAATTTTGTCATGATTCATGAGTTTTAGTCGAACTGTATGGGGGTTTAGTTAAAGAAATTTTATTAATTTTTCTTCAGATCGCATTTTAATTTAAATTTTCAATCAAATTATATATTTATTTCGAGAAAATTGCTAAACTTTTAAAATAAAGTTCGTAAGCCAGAGCTTATGAGCATCAAAAAAATACAAGTTATCGAAAATCAATTCCTTGATAGGAAACTTTTTCTAGAATTAAATATATTTCTAGTTTCTTCTCTTATTTTTTAATTAATTCTGTTTATTTATCGAATCTATTACTGGATGTCCGCACCATGATATAAATCATGATATAAAGGGTGTTTTTTTAGAGGTATAAAACTTCGAATTAAAATAAAACACAAGAAAATCGTTTTAATGTCCATCAATTTGGCTTTATTGGAAGGATAATTTTATGCCATTAATGTTTAAATATGATTTCGGGCATGTGGCCGCCGCGGCTGGCTCGAATAAAGCCAATTCTACAGGTCCAATTTTCAACCACTTTTTCGAGCATATGGGGCCGTATGTTGGCGATAACGCCACGAATGTTGTCTTCCAAGTCCCCTAACGTTTCTGGTTTGTTGGCGTAGACGAGCGACTTCACATATCCCCAAAGAAAATAATCCAATGGTGTCAAATCACACGATCTTGGTGGCCAATTGACAGGTCCATTCCGCGAAATTATGCGCTCATCGTATGTTTCCTTCAATAAATCGATTGTGACGTGCGCTGTGTGGCATGTAGCGCCGTCTTGTTGGAACCACAACTCATCCACATTCATGCCATCCAATTCGGGAACAAAATAGTCGGTTATCATGGCTCTATACCGGTCTCCATTAACGGTAACTGACTCTCCAGCATTATTTCGGAAGAAGTATGGCCCAATTACTCCACCAGCCCATAGAGCACACCAAACAGTCAGTTTTTGTGGATGTAATGGCGTCCCAAGGGTCTCATGTGGATCCTCTTCACTCCAAATGCGGCAATTTTGCTTGTTGACGTAGCCATTCAACCAAAAATGAGCCTCATCACTGAACAAAATTTTGCGATGAAAATCAGCATCGAGATCAATCTCATTTTCGGTCCATACACCAAAATCACGACGCATTGCATGGTCTCGCGGCTTTAATTCTTGCACAAGCTGGATCTTGTAAGGTCGCAAGCCAAGATCTTTGCGCAAAATCTTCCATAAAGTTGATGGACAAAGCTCCAATTGCTGTGCACGGTGGCGAATCGATTCATTCGGGTCCTCTTCAACACTTTGCTCTACAGCGGCAATTGTTTCTTCGGTGCGCACTGTTCGACGTCTCTGCGGATGCGTATTATCATATAGAGTAAACGTAGTGCGAAAACGATCCATGGTTAACCGAATTAATTGCTCTGATGGACGATTATGTCGACCATAAAATGGACGGAGCTTGCGGTAAACTTCGCGAACTGAACCATTATTTTCGAAATAAATTTGCACGATGTGCAAGCGTTGTTCTTTTGTCAACCTGTTTATGATAAAATGGCAAACCAAACTAAATATTAATCACTTAACAACTGACAAAATGGCCGCCAGTTAAAAATATGATGCTAACTTAAAGTTTTATACCTCAATAAAAAACACCCATTACATGATGAATGAAATTTTTTTTACAAAAAGTAGTATTTTTTACAGAGTTTTTTTTTTAATATGGTATGATATGATGATATAAATTCATCATATAACTTCATATATCTTTGGAGGTCCTACGATAAGGAAAACTGCATCTATCTGCCAACCAATCAAATAATGATTGAGTCGAGCACCAATGAATTCATATACATATTTTGTATTAAAACTTTTAATTTAAAGTTTTTATGATTTGAACTTGCCCTGTAAGTAAATTTGATATAAATTCTTTGCTTGAGGAAAGGCGAAATCTTTAATCGTAATCGAGCGATTAATTGGTTCGATTACGATTACGATAAATCACGATTTATATTACGATTTTAATTGCTGTGCAAACCGTAGGCCATACAGAATGATTAATCATCACTCTATAGTGAAATCCATTTATTATAACAAACCCTTCTTTCGATTCATTCTAGTTTTATAGAGAAAGTCTTTTTAAGAATCTAATTTCCTGCAAAGTTTACAAGTTTGTTTAAAATTTATCTTAAAATTTAATTACTATATAGTCCTCTATATTCAGTTAATAATATTTACTAATAATATTTTGTGAATTGCTGACATATCAATTTTTTTTCGGTAATTTTTTAAACTTAAGATTTTAATTTATATATTTTGATATTTTATTTGAATTACGCTCTACAACAGCACAAAGTTCCGTAACAAGAGGTGGACCTTTCGTATATGCAAATAATCGTTATCTCCCTAATATGTACCAAAAATCTTTCAACCTTAGACATGATTGGAAAATTTTGTATGAGTATGAAACAGGATTGTCGTGCACAGGAAATTGTTACAGGTTTAGGTTAAAAAGAGTTGGTATTGTTTTTTAGAAGCTAAATTGTTAATTTGACTGTTAAAAATATTCTTAAAATAAACGCAAAACTATTTAAATCATATACAACTTATAAAAGTTTAGTAAAAGTTTTACTATGTATTCTTGACATTTTTATAGAGGCAACCCTTTCAAATGAATGTTGGCTAAAATGTGTGCTTCAGTGAGTACTTAACTCTCAACTCCACTCCTTATACTAGAAATACTCATTATTCATAATATTTTGCATAAAAAGTAAAAGAAGAAAAGTCTATGACTCTTATTCGATTTTATTGGAGGAGGCTGCATTGTAAAATAGAATTATCGCCTCATTTATCCAATTTTTTTTTGATGTCAGTAATACTCGAATTGTTCTTCAGAAATTTTGCTTACAAGTGCAATCGAAGTGCAAAATATTGCATGTTGCTTTACATGAGTGGTTGTTATATGTAAAAGCAATTTATTTTATTTACATTAGAGTTATGGGTAGAAAATAAGTAGACACTTTTTTTCAAACAGATGAAGTGGCCTTGCAGGCCTTTAATAATTTTTTTTTAATAAAATGTAAAAATACACCCTTATATCTACTTGGTATCCTTTGAAGAAGATGGCTTAGAGAAAGTCTTTTTAAACGTAATTTCAATGATTAATTTAGCAAAATAAAATACAAACGAAAATTTCATGTTCGAAATTTTTGCCTTCAATTTTTATAAATTGGATAAACCAGTTGATAAATTTTTTACCAATTAATTAATTAGAACAATTGCTTCTTGTCACTACCTCCATGCAAAACATCTTTACTTGTGTCTTTCATTTTTCTTAGAAATTAATATGAAAAGTCTTCCAAAGTTTTGAACAAGCATGCTATGTGATTGTTTACTGCAGCTGAGCTTAAAGATATATACCAGAGAATGATAAAAGTATCGTTTTAAGTAGTCATTAAGTTTTGGCCGTCAAACAACTCTGAATACGTATAGCTGAGAATACAAAACACTCTCATATACAAGCTCACATATTAGTTTTAACCCGAAGATATATAGCTATAAACATCCAACAGCACATATATACATTTTTCTAAATTACGCAGCACAAACGTAATGGCACGCGTGAGTATAAAAATACTCTGACTATTTAACGAATGCACATGCGTATATTACAGGGATATTTAATTTACACACATATTGAGAATGTTTTTAAACAGCAACATACAAGCGCGAACAATTTTCATTTCATTTTATGCACACAATTGATTGTATACGATGTCGAATGATGAATAAATATTCCAAGTATCAGCTTATTTTTTCCGATTAAATATCCATAGCCTGAGTGTAAACCTACTCAGACTGTAAGTATGAGAGAGAAAGAGAGAAAGAGATAGAGAGTCAATACGTCTGATACGCATGTGCCTTTTTATTCTTAGTTGTAGCGTAGTTTAATTTTCTGTATAAACGTAGTAGAGATGGTCTTGTATGTTGGATCGATTGTAGTAATTGATTGTGTGCTGTACAATTATGATTACTTATGTTTTTAGTTTTTGAGTAATCATTATCATTCTATGATATATATCTCGCATAACATCGAACACAGCGAGTATGCAAAAATTTATGAAAATATTTACTGAAATTTACTGCATTTTCTCTATCACTATGGGCCCAATTTGGTCTCCGAATGAAGGTGCGAGGGCGCCACTCTTCCTAAACTAGTGCATTTTACAATTTTTTTCACTAATTTTTCAGAGTTGTAAAACTGTTAAGTATCTGGTTACTTAGTATTGCATTTGTTTTTAAGTTAATCGGTAATACTAACAAACAATTATCTAATTTTTAATATATTTAACCAGAAACAAATTGGAGAAATCAAATAAAATACAAAAAGAAATTAATTGAAAATATTAAATTAAATAAATTATAAATTTATTATTAGAATATTCGTATTACAATAAATATTTTGTTAGTGTTTCAAATAGAAAAAGAGTTGAATATTTAACAGCGGATATGTATTTCAGTGCTTCAAACTATTTGCAGTAAGCTGTTTCCTTCACCTAAGTAATTTAAAAAATTTTTCCTCTTTAGTACTTTTTTCGGCAACAGCTCTTTTTGAGAGCAAATGTTAACATTTTCGGAGTTGTTACTCAAAATTAAACAAACATTCCTATTTTTATATAACCAAATTTCAGGATAAATAGCCGAACCATCTCTGTCAAGTGTTGTTTTCAAATTAAAAGTTAAAATGTTACTATGTGATAAAGTTCAATTCAAAGAGCAGATTAAATGTTAAGCTTAGATAATTAGAAAATATTATATAAAAGGATATTTTCATAGCAACATGGTTACAATAAAACATAAGAAAATTTTTCAGTATTCTTGCAAACAAATCAAAATGTACTTGCCACTCATTCTTGATGAAAACTCAGTCTTTATATAAAAATTAAAAGCAGAACTTTTTTGCAAAAGATGTATGATGACATTCCTATTCAGTGATGAGCAAAATGACAAAATAGCAAATGTGTATGTTAACTTCTAGTTTTGATGGCAATTTAATCACAATCACATGAGTACATTGAGGCTCTATGCTCCTCATAGGAACTAAAGGATCTAATATATATATATATATAGTTATATATACATGAGTACATGTATATCGTTACCTTCATATAGAAAGGCCTTAACTCATTATATTTTTGAAATTGAATTTTATGCCTATTTCGATAGAAGAACATCTAATGTATCAAAAAATTAAAATAAAATTTCGATTACAAAAAAAAAAAAAAAAAAAAATAATAATAATGAGTTAGAGCCTTTCTATATTAAGGTAACGATATGTATTTACGAAAACATGAATATAAAACGCGAAACAACAGCATAATTATTAAGTCAAAGAAAAAACAAAACTGCAACGGATATACTGATGTAAATACACACAAGCATAAGTATTCATACATATTAAAGTCCTGCACAAGACCACTTACAATAACTTTTAAGACATGAGGGATTTTTCAAATGGTTTACTACGCGAAATCTTCTAAATCAAACGTTAACAACACTGTTTGCAAGAAATTTTGTTTCAGTATTCTAGGTATAGGAGTAAAGAATAAAATACGTATACAAACGTAATGCGTGTATGTGTGTATAATCTTTTATTTTTCTGCGCACTCTTAAACGCACACACATGCATTGACATTAGTTGTATGCGCTTAAGCACATAATAAATTAGCATCTACATTTTACACACACACACTCAAATGTACAATATGCAAAATAAAAAGCATACACTCATCAACACTACCTCTTTTGATTGTTTTTATGAACAAAAAGTTTTCGCGACATCACTTGTTAACACTCATATACACGTACACCAATACATCCATAGTTCTTCGCTTATTAAACGATATCATTTATTATTGGTTTAGTATAATGCAAGCTACAACAATACATTTAAAAAACAAGACGTATTTACATTTAAAGATTGTTTACGCAGCTCTCTAATACATATCGATCATTTGCTTCAATAGAGTCATAACTCAAAAAAAAAACTTTTTTTTTGCAGAAAACGAGTTTAAAGTTCTGAATTCGCACATTATTTAATAGAACATGAAAATTTAATTCTTCTGTCTAGAGTTAAATATCCATGAAAACTATTTGTATGAAATAACTTTTTTTAAGTTATGATTATATTGCAGCAAATGCTCGATATGTATAAGTAAGACAAGAAGACTTCCTGGTGGGCGCGCCAAATACAAAAATAACAAAACTTTACAAAACAAATTAATCACGTGCTTGTAAGAAAAGAAAAACACAAATCTAATAGATATTTTGTAATTTCTAAGAGATGAGATACAAATGTTGCAACACATGAGCTTGAAGCACTATAACTAGGCATCCATTTTACAATATATGCTTTCAAAAGTTCTGATCAGAGTAACGTTTTAAAGTTCTATTATCTAGAAGAAAAATCAATACTTGTATCATAGCATTAACATTTGTTAATGCACTAACAATCCCAAATTATTATTTTACTTATTCAATAAAATATTTTTTAAGCAACTTATTATTCGAATTATTGTCTGAAGTTTATTTTAATTTAAAATTTATTTGCTGGTGAGTTCTGAAACAGTTTTTGAAAGTCTATGCATAAGATAAGAGGTTTGTAGCTCTTCGAAATGTGTGGTTGAAATCTACTGATGATTTGTTACAGCAACAATGAAATGCATGTAGACAACGTTGAACCACCAGCAAATAAATTTCAAATTAAGATAAATTACAGACAATCACTCGTATTGTGTACCTCAAGTCAAATATTCGTCTACGAGAATTTTGTCATATAATAAAGAAAACTTCTGCAAGCTTTGTTTAATCAAATACAAAATTCTCGTAGAGGAATATTCGACTCGACATGAGTAATAAGGGTGAAGGTGTCAAATAATAAATTTCTTAAAAAATATTTTACTGAATAAGTAAAACTATAATTTGGGATTATTAGTGCGTTAAGAAATATTAAACTTAACTAATTTTTCTCTCTTAACTTTTCCAAACAATTTATTTTTTATTTTTATAACAAGTTGGCTTTCGAATATTATTTCTGATTTCAGTGTGTTTTTTAAGGTTTTACAGAAAGTAACAAAAATGGTCATTACTCTTAAAAAAAGGTTATTCGAGTTGCATTATATTTTTTCTCTGGTGGTACACTCATATTAAATAACCCTAAAATAGGGAGCTTTGTCCATTTCGACCTTAAAAAAACTTGCAACTTTTAGTGCAACACTGGCACCTTGCAAACTAAAACTTATACTGTTGTTTACTTCAGTACATCTCCTGCCATATCAACACATATGTATGTATAAATTAAAATACTACGAGTACATATGAACAAAAACAACATGTTGGTTGATGAGATGACAAGTGATGTTGAGTCAGTGGTTGAAATGAAATTGCTTGACACTTTTCAGGCGCAACAATTACAATACGTCTCCACCATATGTGCTTGTGTGTGTATGTGTGAGTATGTCATTCGTGGTAGTTACGATTGAGAAAGGCAGAAATCTGCTCGAATAAATGTAGAAATGTCAGTGAGGAGTAAATTTTGAATAAAGACTTAATATATGCATTTTATGCATGTGACTGTCATGCGGCGCATCTACGAGTAACTTTTGCAGAACCCTAAATTTTTTAAAGAATCTTAAATTAGCACTTGGTAAATGCATTTAATTCAATTTATTTAAACTTCATACAAAGCAGTTAATAATTATTTTTTAAATGTGAGTGATATCAACTGAAAACAACTCCATTCAGTTATGGTCTAACACTTTGATGAGCAAGAATTTCGCTCACTATTATAGGGTATTTTTTGAAATATATAGACTGGCATGAATTTAAAAATATATTGCTCTATAAAGAGATTTCATTGTATGCATTTTTGTCACGGCATATGTATGTATGTGATATGTACACTTGTAGTTCTATGTCTCTCACAATTTGTTCGTTTAGAAGTTACTAAACAATGGCAGAAAGCACAACTTCCATTATTATTATTGTGCTTGCTGTTGACTTATGTACATATGTGTGTTGCTAGATTTGCTTTCTGAAAATTAGCTCTTATGGCCCGAAGCCTGACATTTGACATTGTGGTTGTGGATAGAAAGCACATTTGCCTACAAATTGAAAGAAGAAAGCAAAGCAAATGCATATTATTTTGTTTAGTGTATTCAGGTCGATAGGAAAGAGACTTTTCAGAATAAATTAAAAAATGGGTTTCAAAATTTTTTGGTAAAACTCACATATACATACATACATATCGTTACCTTAATATAGAAAGGCCCTAATTCATTATATTTTTTAAATCGAGCTTATTGTATATTTCGATAGCAAAAATTCGAAAAATGCAAAAATCTCGGTTTCAAAAAAATAATGAGTTAGGGTGTTTCTATATTAAGGTAACGATATGCTTGAATATGCCATAATAAAAATATTTTTCAATATGATTTTATATAAAACCTATAGCAGTTAGAGCCGTTTCCAAAAAAAAATTAATTTGAACTCCAAATATTCTTTACACTTCAAGTTTAAATATTTTTTTTTTGGATACGGTCATTATTTAATTTAATAACACTCCACAACAAAATCAAACTTTTTGTTTTATGCACCCGTTAGTGTTTAACAGTTTAATGTAAGATTTCTCTTACTTTTTTTCGGATGTATCTTTTTTTATTGCTTTAAAAAAAGGAACAAATCCGCAGCCTATTATTTTAATGCTAAAGCATCAATTTTTGCTGGGGATCTACTCAAACAAAAAAAACCTTATTTTGTATTTAATTACTAATTTAAAACAAATCAAATAATATTTTTACTAAAATTGAAACTACCACAGAATTCGTAAGCCTAAAAACCAAATTCATAAGGCTTTAGTGGAATAAAAAACACATTTATTCTTAATTAAAATTATTTTCTATAAATTCATCTAACAAAAATTAAAAATTTTAAAAACTCCCTATATATCTAGAAAATATGTGATATTTTCTACACGGCTGGACCGATATTTTCTTAAATCTAAAAACACTAACGATCAAGTCACCTTTCGAAAAAAAAAACCGAAACCAAAATAGATTTAGCCGTTTGGTCTGGATGTGGACTCGTATATCCTTACAGATATGCAGATACACAGACGCACACACTACAAACTAATAACAGTCCTTTTTTTATTGAATGTTAAAAATAATAACAATAATATTAGTTTATAATTTGTTCAGTGCACATTAATTGAATTAAACAATTTTTCAATTAAACCGCTCCTTTATTGTTTAAATTTCGCAAAAAAAGAACTTATAATGCAGAATATTTTAAATCATGCATATACATATATATATATATATATATATATATTTTAAAGCTGCATAAATTGCAAGTTATCAGTTTGCAGATAAACAGAACTAGAATAAAGCAGCTGAACAAAAAAAAAAAAAAAAAAAAAAAAACAAAATGAAACAAAAAAAAATTATTCACTTTGTGGCAAGCACTTTATTGCATGAACATGAAATTTCAATTAAGTTTTGTGACCAATTTTATTTGGTCAATTCTTACATACCAACAACCAACCTAGTGAAGTTTTTGGAACAAAAAATTTGAGCAGAATGAATTTCAAACCATTTAAACAATTTAAAAGTGTTTAATATATTATTGATCAGACACTTCAGCATGGTTTATTAAAAGTCAAAGACTTATAACCGGTATTGCAACTTTTTGCAAGTCAAACTAAACAATTTGGACTGTAAAAATTTCGCCAATCAGCAAAATTGTTTCGAATAACTAACTGTGAAGAAGTATTAAATTAAACATAAAAATATTAACTTTAATTAAATTTGAAATTAAATAGTAAGCAACTAAAATAAGCTATTTAACTTTGTTGTCAAAGCAAAAGTAAAAGTGTCTTATAAAAACAGTATTACTACATTTTAATAAAAGCTCTCTAAAAAAATTGGAAGATATCAACGAATCGTAGGATTTAAGAAATTAATCAATAATATTTTATTTATATTAAAAAATACGCAAATAACCTTGAGAACCCAAAAATAATAAAGAGTAAAGGAAAAATTAGAATTTTCAATATATAAAGAAGGAGAATTTATTAAAAAAATATTACAAATATCACAATTTTCATATGAATAGAGAAGTCGCATAAGCGTTGTTCGTCTGTCCTAATGTCTATACAAGAAATCGGTTCTACAAAGTCTCCATAAAAGCTATAAAGTTCGAGTTTGGTTGAGGTTTCAGAATAATATTATAAATTAGAATTGAAAACCAGAAAAAACAAAATCACAGTTCCGGGGCTGGAAAAGCTTTTTTTTTTTCTTATATCAAAAAATTATTTAAAAGTAATTTTTAGTTAAATTAAAGCAATCTTATATCTTAGGACATAAAAGTTCGTACAAAATAGAAATCAGGAAAAGGAAAAAATACGGTCCCCCGACTGAAAATTTTATGGTATATAAAAATGAAACTAAAGATCTTTGAAATTTTTATTACACTTTTTATTATTTTTATTATTTTTCAACAATATTTCGACACACTTTTACACGTATGTCCTTTGCAGGTGAACATTTTTTAAATCATTGTTAAAAAATAAATATTGTGCTCAATAGTTATTAAATAGATTGGTATTATAAAATAATAAAATCAAAAAGATGGTTCCAGGGTTCAAAAATTCCAACTCTTAACTTTTTTGGTTCTAAATTTAAAATTTTTTTTGATAATATTTTTACTTATAATCCGGAATAATTACTTAATCGGGATTAAGTTCAATATATATAATTCTTATTGAATGAAATATTTTTATTAATTAATGTGAGTTTCTAAAAAAGAGTAGAAAAAATTATACTTGGCTTTATTAGCTGGAGGAAATAACGAAATTTTTCTGTGCAGCCACGTACATCATCAGCACCTAAGTCTATCTACTTGGGTACATATTATTATTAACATCAGCTATTTAACGTAAATTTTTAATGCATTGGAATATGAGAAATGATTATATTGTGTTTAAAATTATTGATTTACTTTTTATAAATTCATTAATACATTAGTTGAATTAAATTTAATAATGTCTAATTTTTAATAATACCTAAGCTATAGTGACATTTTTTGCTCGAAAATTCTCATAAAACTGCTAAGGGAGAGAATGGTATACCAAAAAATTAAGTAGCATGGGTATCTGAAAAGTTTTTTTTTTGCAGCAACTTGGATCAAGTACTTTGGACTCCACACTTCCTATTGAAATTTAAGAAGAGTTGTATGCATTTAATTTCATGAAAAATTTCATAATGTAAAATTTAAAATAAAACATTAAAAAACTTCAACTGGAACTTTTTGTGCTGATTATGAAAAATTAACGGATCTTCTTGATTCCCTCCCTTGGCATTTTTATGAGCAATTAAAAAATTTTCGATTAAAAAAATTTCATGAAAAATTAAACTTTGTAAATTTAGAAATTATTTAAAAAAAAAAATATCAAAAATCTATGAATTAAAAATAATCTCAGTAAAGTCCGATTTTGACTCGCACTCAAAAGGTTCCGTACGGACACTGGATTTGTAATACTTTACGAACTTTAGCCTATATAATATGTAGTTTTGGCGTTTTCTCGGTTTTGATGATTTTTTTATTTTTTGCACTTTTTTTAGTTTTATCGCTTTTTTTAGAGAGGGCGATTTTTTTCGGTTTTTGGCGTTTTTTTCATTTGGCGTTTTTTTAATTTTAGCGATTTTCTTCATTTGGGCGATTTTTTATTTTGGCGATTTTTTCGGTTTTTGGCGTTTTTAGTTTTACCATTTTCGAAAATTTCACGAATTTGTGTTTTACTGTTTCCAAGATACAGGAAGTTTTCACAATTACACAGTGAAAATTACATTAACTGATAGAACACCCGTTAATTTTTTTTTAAATTTTAGTGTTTATTGTTGTAGCCTGTATAAAAATAAACTAACTTTACAAATTTCATGTGTCTATATACATATCATGCCATAACCGCCAAAATAGCTTAAACGACATAATTTTTAAACTTCGATTTTTTTACCAAAATCGATTATTTGCACCGTAAACGATCGATTTTCATCAAAAAAATGAAGTGCAAAAAATGTGCCGCTTGAGCTATTTTAGCGGTTATGGCTCGATATAATTGTATGTTTATTACATGGGTTTCTAACATTTTTCGTTGCTCGTATTGGAGCACCCTTTAATTTTTAACTCTGATGTATTCTTTATTGTAGCGGCCAAAGTTTTACATATCCTGTCCCGATTTCAGGTCCGTAGTTTTTACGGTTCTCGAGAAAATAGCTTGTGACGGACAGACAGACAGCCAGACAGACGGAACGACGGCCATCGTAGGGAAAACAACAGGGTTCCTTTTCACCTTTGCTATACGGAACTTTAAAAAGAACAGTTTATATTTTCCAACTCTGTAATCGTGTTTTTGATTTATTTTTTAAGTATTTTAACTCGAAGCTATTTTAGAATCTGCAATTATAGTAAAACATGCTTTTGAATTTTAAGCTTAAACATTTAAACTATTTAAAAACTTAACATTTTGCAATTTGTAATATACGTATTTGTACGTATGTATGTATGTGTTTTTTTTTTTGGCATTTATATAATATTTTCACAAAACATATACCAATATGTGTATTTGCAAGCACGTATGTATGTATGAGTAACTAAAAATAAAACACGTTCACAATCCACATCCGCATGATTTGCAAATAATAACTTCTTTATGAGCATTCGTGTACACAACCACACAAGCACCAACGCACACAAATCTATTTGAATATATACACACACATACTCCCACATATAAAACCACATCTAAATACAACATATTTTTAGTCTAGTGTTCATGGGCATAAGAAACCTCAGGAAAAAGAAATCATGTATTCATTGTATCTCACCCATATATTTGAATTGAGAGACATGTATGTGTGTGTATGCAAGTGTTTGTGTACTCGTGTATGCATGAAGAAAGTCCTCTTGCATATATTTGATTTCAATTCTGTACGAATGTTCTTTTGCATTCTTTTTCTCGTAGTCGTATAAGATTTTGTGTTGTCAATAATAATATTGTGAATTGAACTTTTTCCCATTTTTACTGTGCAAATTTAAAGAAATGCATTCACCCATTCATCAAAAGGTTCAAGCAAAAATATACACATTTATATAAACAGGCATGAACTGCATCTTAACTTGTAGTATAAGTTGAACAGAAAAATTTGTTTTATTTGCAAATAAATACCGACCAAGCCCAGTAAGTAAGGCAATAGCTGCTGATAACGATGAGAAATAATTTAGAATATGAGCAACAGTTCGTCTTAATATATGTTTATAGATTTTTTTTAAACAAAAATGTAAAAAGAAATTGACATAAGACTTAACAGTTTTTTTGTGTGTGTGGAAATCTTGTCCCTTTTATGTTTTATTCTTAAGATGAGCTTGCACTTCTGAAATCACCATGTCAATCGATGGCAAAGAACTAGCAAAGGTAAGTAAGCTGAAATTTGATAAGAGATCATGAAAATATTTCAATACCTGACTTCTTACATTTTCTCGTTTATTTGCACACACATGCATTCGTATCTGACTGGCAAAATGTGTATGTGGTTTATGCAAAGACGTGAGTGTATCTGAAAATTAAAATTTGTAGCATCCTTTCATTAAATTCTCTCTTACGTTGTGTTATTGTATTTCGGCTTGCACGGAGCAAATAAGGTACAGGTAAAAATTTCTGATATGTGTGATTGCATGACTCAAAGCAATACACAAATAGAGACACACTCGTAGAGACTTTTCTTCAATCCTGCCACACAACTGAGAGCTGATTATCCTGTGCTAAGGATATTATTTACATAGGCTTCTTATTGTAAGAAATATATTCACCTCTTATTTTTTTTATATTTAATTTATAACCATCTACAATAAAAAAAAAATAATAATAATAGAAATTTTAAATGAAATTGCAACTCATACACTAGATGAAATTGTTGAAATATTAGTCAGTGTTCAATTACAGAATACATATGTGAATAAAAAATTGAGAAATATGAAAAATAAAGCTAAAAGGAAAATATTTTATTAGAAATCAATCAAAACGTAATGAAAATGTGTAATGGAAATGCATGTAGGAAGGGAAATAATTAAAAAAAGTAGGCTACAGTGAATCCTTTACAGCACTTATCTAATTTTGAAATTAAAAAAAAAATAAATTGTGAGATGAAATTTTCTTAAAAAAGCTTAAATATGCTACACTAAAAAGAAAATTGTCTTACGTTAGGTTGTTTCAATGAAAAATAATTTATTGAGTTTCATGACGTTACCTTAATACATTACATTTACATCAAATTTCTTTTATCGAAATAAACAAAAATCTCGATTAAAAAAAAAAAAATTAAGAGTTAGATCCTTTTTATATTAAGGTTAAGATATATTTTATGGGTTTCAAGGCCAGATCGACAAGTCCGTGACTTTCCGACATTCCTTCATAGTTATATGAAATGCAACACTGTTCCCATCAAGTACCACCTGTTAATAGACTACTGTCAAATTTTCAGCAAGTGTCGTCATTGAGTTTGTGTTAAACAGCTGTTCAAAAGATACAATCTGGTGTATTTTTCTAAAAATGGAAAAACTGAATTTCAAGTGCTCATTAAACATTATTTTAAACGAAAAAAAAACCGCCAATAAAATCAAGAAAAAGCTCGATAAATACTATGGGGACTCTGCACCATTGATTTCAATGGTAAAAAAAGTGGTTTACTGATTTTTGTTGTGGTCGCACAAGTAAAAATGACGCTTAACGTTCTGGAAGACAGTACCGAAAGCTTAGAAGACAAAAGATCTTTTAGAAAAACAATTTTTTAAAAACTTAATATAGCATGGCTTTGGATAACATGCTAAACCATTTAAAATCCATGTATTTTCTCTACGTGTAGCAGAGTTGTAAAACGATTTATACTTAATCACTCAATACTTTACTATCTCCCCTCTTGGTGGGCACATAAATTTCCAGTTTATCTCTCACACTTAGCATGTTATCAAAGAACTTATCATATAGTAAAGGAAAAAAAAATTCATTTAGCTACTAAAGCGTCATTAATAATTCTTTATTGTATTATTCACATTTTTATTTATTTATTGAACCCTTTCTTTGTATGCCTGAAAGCTCGTAACCTTAATGTAAAAAGCACCTAACTCTTTTTTTTAAATCAAGTTTTTTATATATTTTGATAGAAGAACTTTAGTTTATCAAAAAATGCAAAAATCTACTTTATACAATTGTCGAAATTGTCTATAAGAGTTCATAAATACTATACTTAAGCCCTTTTAAAAATTATTCCTAATTAACTACATTGTAAACTAGGTTATGTTAGGTTAGGAAGGTCTGCACTCGGAGACCCTACTGGGTCCATTGTGATTCCCTTCTGTTGCCCAAAAAAAAAACAAAGTTCACCCTCCTATTTGCAGCCAGAAGTGACCCTGTTATCCGTCATTTAGCCACCGAATTTCCATTATGAAGCCCCTGATGTCTGCTAGTTTACACTTCCCGACATCAGTAATGCTTTCATGGAAACTTCTGCTCAGCCATCTAAGCCTATGACGGTGCAGTTTCGGGCAATGACAGATAATATGTTCAATGGTCTCTGGTTCCTCTTGATCCCCACACATCCTACAAAACTCTGGAGTGTCAGTCTCCCAAATGCTGGTTCTTGCTCTGACTGAGCAGTGACCTGTCAACACGCCTATCATGATTCGCATCGCCTTCCTATTGATGTCAAGTAGTAGTTTAGATATTCTAGTTTGGCCAAAAACCTCTCGAGACTTTATAATCCTCCCTACTTCGCCATGAATTGTTGGTCCTGCTTTCTACCCAATCACTGAGTTCTTTATAGTAATAACCTATCGGTAATTTCACTGATCTATCCGACATTCCCTCATCCAATGCCGACACTACTCTTGCCAGCTCATCGGCAATTTAATTTCTCTCAACACTGCTGTGGCCAGGAACCCAACATAGTCTGACACTATCCTTTCCGCAAGCAAGTTGAGGACTTTCCTACAGTCACTAACAAGTTTCGATTTGACATTGTATCCCTTCAAAGCTTTTAGCGCTGCCTGGTTGTCAACGTAGAAGGTTACCTTCTCACCTTTAACTACATTCCTGGCCACCAGCTTCATGACTCTAAGGATCGCTGAGATCTCAGCCTGGAAAACACTACATTCATTCGGCATTCTGAAAGAACTAACATTGTAAACTAAATTAAGACAAAGTTTAAAACTTACTATTTTTATGAACTTATTCATAAGTTGTTTACTTTTAAATTACTTCTAAATTATATATTCAGTTTATTACTACTTTGTATTTTAACAAATTTATTAATTTTATTTTGTCTAAACCGCGAAAATTTAAACCAAAAATAATTATCATACACTCAGCGCCAAACCAAGAAAATTATATTAAAAACTTATCTCAATAACCAATTGGATACAAAATTTAATAAATATAATTCGTATACATATTATAAAAGGTAAAATTCGTTGGCTTAAAAAAAAACTGTAAAATATCAAATTCATTCAGCAAAAAAAAAAAAAAAAATTAATTTTGTACACTTGCATTTTGTACACACGTGTATGTATGTATGTGTGTATGTGTAAGTTGTAAAGTGCAATGGTGCATGAATGTGTATCCAACACTGCTTTCGGTCGTATCCAATAAACCACACAGCCACCATTTGCTGTTCAAAGCTGGCAAACGTTCTATACATGTACATACGTTATAATACGATATTCGTATATCGTTGCCTAAAACGCAAAATAACCTATCTAATAAAAAAAAAATTTTAAATCGCCTTTTTTTATAAATTCTGTTTTATATTTCTTTAATACGAGGGCGAATCAATAACTCCGTGACTTTTTGAATGAAACACAGTTTTTTTTACAAAAAAAAAAAAAAATATTTTTCAACATAATCTCCTTTGAACTCAATACAATAAGGCCAACTTTTTTCCAGTTTTTGTGTCCCTTCCAAAAAATATGATTTTTCGAGGTCCTTTACATAGGCATTTGTTTGGTCGTTGGAGCTAAATTTCTTACCAGAGAGCCATTTCTTTAGGTTTGGAAACAGGAAGTAGTCAATAGCAACTAAATCCGTAGCATATGGCGGATGGGGTTCCAATTTGTTGCCCAATTCATATACTTTTGCCATTAAGACTGGATACGTGTGAAATCGTGCATTATCTTGATGAAATAGAACTTTTTTTTGGCCATATGTGGTCGTTTTCTTTTTAAATCCTCATTAAGTTGGTGTAATAAGTTAGCATAATGTTCGCCGTTTATTGTTTTTCCCTTTTGTCGGTAATCTATACCCCCAGGGGAGTTTATTTTAGACTACGGCTGTGGCAATCCCGGGGCCCCAGCTAGGGTAATGTAGTTTTTTCCACTGACGGACCTTTGGCTCATTACCCGTAAAACTTATGTGTTACTACCCGATCTCTGAGCACAAACAGAGCAAAGGATGTGCACATATTTATAAAAGGAAAACAAATATTGTACGCCCGTTGTTGTCAGTTAGGTGCAGCGTCACCTAGAACTGCCCATGAGTTCAAAAGACGATAGAGGTGAAGCCCTTTTGGTGAAACTTCGAGGTCTCACCAGAGGCTACTTCTGGTGCCACGGGTGCCGGTTGCCCGACAGCTGAGCTGCTTAGAGATAAATGCATTGCGGTTGTCAAGATTTTGTGCTGAAATGGTTGTGCGTCCTACCTCCTGGGTTCAAGGGGCGTTTATCAAACATGATCGATCGTAGTAGGCACAAGATCTATGCGGCGAGCTTGCGTTCTTCTCGCGTAAGTGGTTCTCGCTGCTCTGAAGTTTTGAGTGCATATAGCGGTCGTGAGTTTCCTTTGCTAAAATGCCGAGTTCGTCCTACCCCACCGGGTTAAAGGGATGATTTTGGTATGTGTGGAGTAGGCTCTGGTTATTTGGCGACACAGACATGCGTTCATTATGGATGAGTGGTTAGCTGTGCCGGCAATGGTTGAGGAATTTTCTTGGGGACCCCGCTAAGGTGTATACACAACACCATAGCGTGTAAGCCGTAGAATTATCGTGGTGGCTGTGGTTGCTACCAAAATCGCTGGGAGAATAATCTTGGCTTCCCAGTGTGAAATCAATGCTAGTTTTTGGTCTGACGCGGTCAGCCAGACACTATTCTAGGTGCTGTTGCCATTCAACAGAGCTGCTATGGGCACGGACATAGCAGCAGAGTTTAGATAGCTCAAAGTACCTCAGCAAGGTACTTGAATATAGAACAGGGATAACTATATTCAAAGACTGCAACCTATGTGCCTTATGGAGTGGGCCATAGGTTCATTCTAAAAGGGTGCACGGGGGCGTTGGTCTGGCGTCTAAACCATATCCAGTGCTTTGGCACACGTGAGATTAGGCCTTAATGGCAGGTACTCACGTAAAGCAATTACATATCTGTCGGTAATTGATGTGGATTATCCCGCGTGCATTCCAAAAAACTCTTGCCATCACCTTATTGGCCGACAAACTCATCTTAAACCTATTGCTTAGGCTGCTGCTTGTTCTCTGGACTACAGTAAGGGATCCATATTTCATCCACAGTTACAAAACGCTGCAAAAACTCATTCAGATTGCGGTTACACACCTTTACGTTTATGGTCAATCGAGAGCAAACGCGGCACCCATCTTGTAGACGACTTTCTTAAACGAAGCTGATCATTTAAAATCGAAACCACACTGCCATATAAAATGCCTATGGCATCAACGATCTTATGCAGCTTACTTTTTGATCGGCCAACACCATATCGTGAATTTTTTTGACATTTTCTGGTGTACTGACCTCAATTGGCCGTCCAAAACGTTCAGAGTCATTTGTACTTGTGCAACCACAACAAAAGTCAGTAAACCACATAGAGCTCCCATAGTATTTATCGAGCTTTTCCTTGGTTTGACTGACGGTTTTTTTTCGCAATAAATAATGTTTAATGAGCACTCGAAATTCACTTTTTTCCATTTTTAGAAAAATACATGAGCTTATATGTTTTGGACAGCTGTTAAACGCAAAGTAACAATAATTTGACAATACTCTATTAACAGGTGGTACTTGATGGGAACAGTGTTGTATTTCATAAAGCTACGAAGGAAGTTCGAAAAGTCACGGACTTATTGATCTGACCTTGTAAATTTAATAGCTACAAAGAAATATAAAATATGTTCAAATAAAAATATTGATTTTATTTACATATTTTATTACATTGAGTAAAATCACTTTAAAAACCGTAGTGTTTTCCATTGTTTTTTCCCATGCTTTTCCTCTTCCTGTAAAATTAAGAAAATGTTAGTTAGGGCATTTGGAGTTTCAGGTAATGAAATGTACTTTCTTAATTGCTTGGCGTATGCCTATATTAAATGAAAAACTAATTAAAATGTTTTCCAGAAAGGTGTTAATCATTGTAATATGATAAAAAGATATACGCATGCATTTGGACACACTTGTTTGAATTTATTTTTCTTTACCATGTTAATTTATTAATAAAATATTTTATTACATGTGTATTATATGCAAAGCCTCCGAAATGAGTAGAAAATAATAATAATTATAATTTATAGAATTATTGAAGCAAAATTTAAGTTAACGCAATTTCTTTAAGGGTATGTTAAAGAATTTTTCGTTTTTTAATTAACAAGAAATAATTTCCAAGCATTAAAAAACATGTCTCAGTATTTTCAATTTCAAAAATTTTCTTATTTGCTACAACCAGGGCTTAACAATTTTTATCAAACTTTGATACTGCAAAATTTTTTTTAAACAAGTGGCGCCGTAATGAAATTGATTGCGTACTATCAAAAATTGTTTGGTATTTTGCAAAAACAAATTGCTTATTTCTTTGTATTGAAGTATAAGTAATTGGTTGGCAGAAAAAGATTTTCGGTAGCTTCGAAACTTGAATTCCACTCAAATTATTAACTTGACCCATAGTGCACTGGTATTAGTTGAGCAAAAAATTTAATATTTTAGAATTTTTCACAAAACATATATAAATATTTATGAAATTTTTTTCACTCAACATATTTAGAATCATAGACGTAGAAGGGTCATTGCTGTTGCACCCCCCCCTTTAATTATTTAAAATTGCATGTAATTATTTATTTTAATATTACTCATGAAAATCATTAGTCATAGTACTCCCCTAGAAAATTTTTATAGCTACGCCAATGCTTAAAATATATAGATGGGCTTTAAAGTTGTTAATTAAGTTACATTTGCTAAAAACACATCAAATTTCTTGATTGCAAGTACAATTTGAAATTCTTCGGTCAAATTTCTTTATTGCAAATATTTAAAATTCTTCGGTTAAGGCATAAAGTACCATGAAAGTTGAGTGTTTTGTTTTTTCATTATTGTTCTTAAAAATGCTTCGTATTTTTAATATACTATTTAAATTTTTTCTCTTACAACTTCAACGTCTGCTTCTTAAATAAAATAGCTTTAAATAAATATCCGTTTCCTAGAAATCTTTACTTATACAATGTAGAACTGTGTGCTGTATTTTTTTCTATTTTTATTAAGTTTGCTAAAAAGAAAATTGTGCATGTAATGATTATATTTAAATTACGTGACCGAAAAAAACTCTTGAATTTTGCCAGAAGATCGCCAAAGTAACAGTAAAATAATAATGTTCTGCTGCGGTTGCAAGTGCAATTATATAATCAAGTGCAACTTTAACAAATTCTTATAATGCTTCATAAAACAACAAACATATTTTTTGAAATCTTAAACAACAGATGTATATATATTAAATGCCTTATTTTCCAATTTGTATTTTAGAAACAGATTTGTTGCAAATACTGGATCAACTTTATAAATGTATTTTGTTAGCAGGCTGCTGGTAAAGAAATGAAAAATCTAGGGGCCCAGCTCACTTGGGTCCAATAGGATGATCCCTTTGTGCTACCTTTAAGTTGAAAGTAGTAGAGTAAGGGGGTAAGGGAATAAAGATAGGATATAGATGGAAAGTTTCTTTAGAATAAGAGAGAATAAAAGAGAAGAGAAGTGGGTCCGGAGAGCATCCAATACATAAACATGCCACAGAGGAGGGTTAACCAGTGTTGTCAGCTTAGGGGATTAGTCCCCAAATTGAGGATTTTTTTTTCGAGATTGTTGATAACAATTTCGTGGTGGGGATCTGGGGATTTGTTTGGGACGATAACCAAAATCAAAAGGACTGTTTGGTATTTTTTTATAACTGATGGTAACAAGAATGATCTGTGAGCTAAGAAATATGTGTCTGGCAAGTCTAAAAATGTGTGTTTCTATTCATAGTGAATGAATTCTATAGTTAATAATAAAGAAGAAGTATCAAGGCAGATTTACCAATATAATGAACACTACCAGAACAAGAATACGTAACAAAATGAAATGTGACTTGTTCGAAGCACTTCTTAGAATAAACACACTTTAAAAATAATTCCATTTGTTGTGACAAATTAATCCTTCTGCTGAAATGCTAAAGCTTTTTAATACAAGTACTATGAAAAACAAAATTTCTGAGGCTGATGAATCGGAAGATTTCGATTCTGAAATATTTGAAATGGTAAACTTTGGCTAAAATTTTTTTTATACTTGTGTATATTAAACTATGTGTTATTTTTTCTTTGCAAGTCTTATGAGTATAAATTAAATTAATATGAATGTAAATAAGGCTATCGATATAAATGTTATTTTTGTCATAATTTTTTTAAATAAAATTAAAAAAAACTTATCTTTTTCACAGAACAAAAAATTTTAATAAAAAAACGACCATACCAGCCGCTGGTCCTAATGTATAGACTTAGGTTTCTGAGTTCTATTTCCGGTAAATCGGAGAGGCTATTGAAGGATATTTTGCCAAGGAAGCGCAGACGGAGATCCTTTAAAGCAGCGCAGAAGCAGAGAAGATGCGGAATGCTTTCCTCCTATTCTTCATTATTGCAACTGTAGCAGTACTCATTATACGGGAGACCCATACGTTTAGCGTGAGTTCCACAAGTGCAGTGGCCATTTAGTGTGGCCAAGAGATTCCTCAGGGTCATTGCGGCATATATATATAGCTGAATTGAGAAAGGCAGAATCGAAGCGTCTCTAGTAGGACGATAGAGGGAGCCCACAGACATTGTCGATATCGACTACTTCGAGCAGGGTTCCCCTCTTTGCAAGGTCATGCGAAACTAGATTGCCTGAATACGTCTGATTTCCACGCATCCAATATATTATGATGAATGAGTGCTGCGCAAGTTTATCCAGGACTGTGCAACATTCTAGACAAGGAATGATGTGGAGTACACACCTGCGAGGGAATTGACTCAATATTACTTTAATGATTTAGAGCATAAAATCTCCATTACTCAGTCTTAGAACCACATCTCTTTTTGCTCTAGTCAAATCCTATTCCTTACAAAATATGAAGGAATGTACTAAAATTAGTTAGCAGAAATTTATTGAAGTTATTTTCGTTAGATTACACACATTAGCACAATTTTGCTCTTACTTATTTTTTCAAAATGCTAGATTAATTTATAGGAGTATATATATACAAACGTTTATATGTACATATATGTATATTTCTTTCAAAAATAAAATCCTTATGCTCTTTTAACTAGTTGAAGTAAATTTTTCATTTGTGATATTTTCATTTGAAATATTTTTCTCTGGTGTTATTATTATTTTTTTGATAAAATGTGGTTTAACTGTTGCCAAATTGTAAAAAATAAGCATAAATTTTACATTTACTACAACATAAATAAACTATGACCAACAGAGTGTAGTTGTATGTGTGTGTGTGTGTGTGTTTTATTGTTGTTGCTGCACATATAGCAACAGCACCAGGCACAAGTCATGCATGTACTAGAGTCGTATTTGTTGCCATTTATTTTTACCATATTTAAGGCAGACAGAAATGGTACTTTATACATTTTTAATTCATGTTTTTTTTGTGGGTGGAGGGGATTACAAAAATTTCAAGGCGTTTATAACATGGAAAGAGGATTTTCTGTATATTGCTTGATTTTTTTTAGTTTTTTCTTTTGTGTGGCTCTGTAGAGGTCAGCAGGTAATAAACAAAAGTAAAATTGCCTTTTAAAAGTAGTTGTCGGCACTGTTATTTCGAAGGGTGTTAGTTGTTATAAATAAGTTAAATATTAATAAATAGTTTCAACAAGTTTCCATTTCTTCATATGAAAGTTGAGCTAAATATTTTTTGGTGTAGTGATTTCAAGCTCAAGTAATTTTGTGTGTGTTATTTTTGACTTGATGATAAAAATAAAACAAAATCAATGAAAATTTTTCATTGCTATAATTATTTGAAAAGTTTCTTGTACTAATGTTATGTGCCATGGACTTTTTTCCAATGCTTACAATTTTTCTAAAAGCTTTTTTAGCTTTGTATTAATTATATATTTTAATACAGAAGCTAAATCTAAACCTTCATGATAGAGTAAAAAATTCCTTATTCAATTCAAACATAAAATTCTCCAAATCAAACATTTATTTAACTGATGTCCTGAAAATATACTTTTAAATTTAATAACACAACCTTGCAAAGTACAAATTTTTTGTTTCCCCTTCAAAAATTCGTTAAATTTTTTCATATATTTAACTACCCAGCTAAAAAGATTATATATGGTCCATATATTTTTAATATATGAATGAATATAACTATATATGAGTATGTATGAATTCATGTATGGAAATGTATGGGATTATACATGGCAAAACTATTATATATGAACTAATATATGGACTAATATATGAAATGTATTATAATACATGAGCTCATATATGGAAATTTAATTATGAAGCTCTTCATATGTGGATCCATATATAGAAATAAGATTTAATATATGGAGCCATATAAGAATGTATGCATACATGATATCTCACATAAAATCGTTTTTGCAATCAAAAAAGCTTGGATTTTATCACTGGTGAATTGAAAATCCATTAGAAAATAGATGCGGTATGTAAAGTTTATATGCGTACCCTCAACGTTTAAAAAAGAAAAACTTTTGTTACAAAAAAAACCATTCTTGTGTGGCCCCATTTAATATATTAAATAACCAAAAGGATAATCCACTAATTTTATAGAAAATAACAGAATTCTCTAGATAAGAAGCAAAGTTCATATTACTGCAAAAAATTATATGGAAAACTATTGTTACGACGGATTATTTTTTTTTTATAATTAATTGCATTACTTTTGAATATGATTTCTTAAATCAAATTTTATGTACGAATATGAGTTTTGTGTTTTTTAAATAATTGATTCACCTTTTGACTTAAAATGATGAATGAAATGTTTTTTAGTTCGTTTTTTATTATTTGTCCAAACAAATGTTTCATTAAATACAACCTTCCTGTTCAAAATCTAAAAAAAAGTAATTTTAGTGATTTAATTTATTGCACAGCAGTGCGCTTTTGTGAATCAAGAGAGTATGAATATGAAATTTTCATTCTGTAGAGGGAAAATTTACACATACATGTATGAAAATGTATGAATATATATAATCATATATGGTCATATACCCTCATTTTTCGGATCCGAACGATATATGGGATATCATATATGCTCCATACATATTTTTTAGCTGGGTATATTTAAACACACTACATCATCGGTATTTTCCATCACGTCAGAATTTTTTTGCGAGCCTACCTAAAATTTTCACGAGGAATACCATTATACGATTAACTCATCACAACTCGAAGGTAGTATTTTCAATGTTTGCTAATAAAACACAGTTTTACAGAAAAAAAATTCTGCATTAAACACGTTTAATTGAAAAAAAAATCAATTAAAAATGTAATTGAGTCAATTAAGATTTGGTTTAAAAATTTTATTTAGTTAAAAGTTTAGTTGAGTCAATTAAATATTTAATTGATTTGTTTTTTTTTTAATTAAATGTGTTTATTGCAGGCAGATTTTTCTTGTGTAATTGTTATAGTCTGCATAAAATACACTAACTTTGAAAATTTCAAGTCTCGATATATAATTGTCTGTATATTTTATTAGGATTTCAACATTTTACGTTGCTTGCTTTCGGACACCCTTTAATTTTTAACTATCATTTATTTGTCATATATTTGCTGTTGTTAATTCTGTAAGAATTTCTTATAGTTCTCGGGAAAACAGCTTGAGATGGGCGGATGGACAAACGGACATCGTATCGAAAACAATAGGGTTCCTTTTCACCTAAAAAATGATGTAGAAGTTGATGGATGAGAAGAATGAACATGTTACCTAATAAGTAGACTTAGTTCATTTCAGTGACCGGTCATTTTAGTTCATTATTTATAAATGAACTAGTTCGTTCATTTAGTTCAACCGTTCTTTTTAGTTCAATGAACTACTTAGGTCTTTTTAGTTCATAGTACGTAGATATGTATGTGCGGTCTTTGACAGTATTAAAAACACAGATCTGTGATTAAAAAACTTTACGAAAATTAATTAATTAACACAGAAAAAAATAGTTTGTAAATACAATTATTTTTTTTTTATATTAATTAAACAATTAATTGATTTTGCACCTACAACGATTCTTGTAAATACAATTAACGAAATTTTAAGTTGAAGGAAAATCTTTAAAAATTTAAATTTGTTATATAAACAATGATGATTGTTAATTTTAAAATTAAATGTTAACAATTTGTTTTGTTGGTTGCATTTCAATGATATTTTTTTCTGTGTAATAAATAAGTTTGCTTTATAAAGGGTGCATAAAACAGCTTTAGTGTGAAAATCTTTTTTAAAAATCTCATAAATCCAAAATATTTTTTGTGAAAAGAGTAGTATGGATAAGTTTTTTTTGTAGTAACCAGCGATGAACAAAAACTAAATAAACATACATATATATGGAGGAAGCAAAGAACACAAACAGTAACAAAGTAAATCAAAATGTTGAAAACATTTAGTTCATAGCTTCTGTGTTAGTTCATTATGTGTCTTAGTTCTTATTTTAAAAATTGAACTAGTTTAAAAGTTAAACTAGTGATCGTAAAGCAACTGAATTAGTTCACCTAGTTCAAAGTACTGAATCGTTCATTTAAATTATTTCGTTCATGAACTACACAAAACTACTTATAAACAAAGCAAGTAAATCTCAAGATTCGACTATATTAGTCTCACGCTCTAAAAAAATCATTGAGCTGGTAAGTCAGTATGGAAAAGCTTCTATCAAAAATGCTTAATTTTAAACCCAATTTTTAAAATTTTTCGGTATATACTTAAATATTAGCTTCTGAAGATCATCAGCATAGTAAAATAACCAATGAAATGGTTGCTAAGCAAAGTTTTAAAAGTTAAATATTCCTCATTGATACTAGAGGCGTTGAAACACTGCATTATTAAAAACGTGCAAAAGGCAAAATTGTAAACGAATGAAGCTTTTCTCTTTCTTTTCCTTGACCAATTGTCTTCTATATCACTATCCCTTTCCTAAGGAAGGTAACACCTAGTAATAGTAGTAGGCATTCATTGCGTAAGTGCAGTTATGTAGCGGGTTGGGATCAATGTGTTTACAGTCCCTTTTAAGCCAATTTTCAACACACATGTGCACATATGTATTTATGTACATATATATTTACAATAAAAACACAACAGAGAAAGATAATACTATAAACTGTATATTGTAAAAACAGTTTAATATTTTATTATTTTATAAATTAATTGAAATTTAGTTGCAAATTTTTGTTTTATTATTTATGTAGATCGAAAATATGAAAACAAATATTACAACATTATAAATATTTTATTTCATTTTATTTTATTTTATTTAAGTTATATTGTAAAGGGTATCCAAACAAGAACGCAAGATTTAAATTTGACGTCATTCGAAGTGTCATTGTTTGACATTTGAACAATTGTTATTGTTTGCTGGTAGAAGGTACGAGGTTAGTAAAAATGAAGCGCTACACGAATGAACAACGCATTCTCATTGTGAAATTGTTTTACCAAAATGGTGAAAGTTTTGCGGCTACAGTTCACAAATTTGCGATCAATTTGGGGTCACAATAATGCTCCAAAAGAGTCAACTGTAAAGACATTAATGGATAAATTTGCCGAAACGGGGTCTGTTAGTGATCGACCAGGTCGATTGACCGAAAATGTCGCAGCTGTACGTGATGATGTCGCTCAAACGCAGGTCAAGCGCAAACAGTCAATGGGTCGTTATCGTGAAATCATAACCAGTTTTATCGTGCCTAGAATTGAAGAAATGAATGTGGAGGGCATGTGGTTTCAACAAAACGACGCCACATGTTATACAGCCAAAGAAACAATTCAATTGCTACATCAGTCATTTCCCTGTCGTGTTGTTTCGCGTTTTGGAGACCAGAATTGGCCGCCTAGATCGTACGATTTAACACCATTCGACTTTTTTCTTTGGGGTTTTTTGAAGTCGATGGCTTACGCGAATAGGCCAACGACGACTCAAGCCTTAAAAGAGGAAATTGGACGCTGCATTAATAAAATACTGCAGCATTTATGCAAAACGGCCATTGAAAATTTCATTAAAAGATCGCGTGTGTACCGCGGCGGCCATCTGCCCGATTTGTTGTTCCACACATAACCTCATTTTGTCTACTTTACGATATAATAAAGTTTCACGATTTTTTTTAAATACATATCTGTGTTTTATTTAAAATTTAAATCTTGCGTTCTTGTTGGGACACCCTTTATTAAGCTTAAAATCAATAGTGTGTAATTTATGTTTTCATTCGAAGTTTTTTTTAAACGCTTTAAAATAAAAACTTTATAAATGTTACTTTTAAGTATATTTATAGTTTTTATTTCTCTCGCATTTAAAATTTCTGATGGAAATCATAACCATCTGCATACATTTTAAATATCAACACATATATTATTACTATTGTTAATTTAATAATATTAAAGTTTAGTTTCCGCATAACAAATAGCAAGTTGAGCAGAAATTTTGTATAAAAATTATTAAAAAGGTTAAGTTTGTTGCATATAAATTTTCTGAACAATTCGATTGTTTGTTTATTTGTTTGTAGAGTTTAGAGATAAGAGAATTTTTTAATAATGTTGCCCCTTGTAAACGTTATTTCTTTTAAACTGTGACTATGATCAAAGCTTAGCAGTATTTTGTTTGTATCATTTCTGTTATTTTGAGAAAAACTAATAAGAAGAGTATCAGTGAAATTTAACATTGACCCTGATTTTAACACATTTCAGCTTTTAAAGTTTGTACTAGTATCAGTATTTTGAAAAACAATGAGCAAGCAACCCCATCCAAATATTGAGAATTATCCTATAACAGGCAGATAGATGATAATATTGCAAATACAAAAATTTGGGAGCTGTACGTAATTGCCAAAAAAGACGATTTGACTATTTTTTTTTCGACAAAATCTAAAGGTATAAAAAAATTTATTTGATAACTTGATTCACACAAGAAAAATTACACTTTGTGTTAGTCCCAAAGACCATTTGAAAGAAATTTCAAGACATGAGGTATTTTACTAATGTTTTATTGCAGTCAAATCTTCTAAAACAAACGCTAAACAACACTGTTGACAAGAAATTTTTTCCCAGTTATTGTAGGTAAAGAAGTAAAGAAGAAAATACTTCGTGATTTTCGTGAATTTGTAATACTGGCTCTTTCATACGCATGGGTGCTTATAAAACCGACATGCATGTAAACTAATTAGGTTGGCAATGAAAATCTGTTGTGTAATTTCATAAAAAGCTGTTCGTATTGTTATGGTACTTGGTCGAAACCTCACGTGGTGAAAATCTTAGCCAAATGAGGTAGCTCCCTGGCGTGCCACATTTGGGTCAAAATTCGAATTTGATAAAATTTACCAAAATTTTACTCAATTTACATAAAACAATATTTCAGTAAGCGGATCTCAAAATTTGGGCCAAATCAGACAACTGAAGGTTGACCCCAAGAGGTGAAATTTCAAATTTTAAAAATCTAATTAAATTAAGCTCGATTGACATAAAACAATACTTCAGTGAGCGTATGCGAAAAATTTGGACAAAATCGGACAACTGTAACGCTTGACCGCTACAGCTCAAAAAAGCTCAATTTGTACATATACGGGCCTGTTCTGAAAATTACGGTGATTTCAAAAGTAAACTATTAATGACTGACTTGTTAGTGGGATTTTGTTGTATTTAAAGTTTCTGTAATGTATTATACAATATTTTAATGCAACTTTCATCGCTATAAATTGTCAAATTTACAAAAGCAATGATTTAGGTTTTATCGATTTATTGACATCACCGTGATTTGACATGTCGTGATTTGCAGAACAGGCACGATAAAACAATATTTCAGTAAGTGTATGTCAAAATGTTTCTGAAATTGGGAGTCTTAGCATTAATAGTGATAAAATAAATAAAGCAGTAACCCTAGAATTATGTTAGTTTGTGCTCCTAAATATTTCTGGAATGTCAGTATTAAGTGATGAACAAAAACTAACTGGAAGAAAGCCTCTATCAATAAGCAGTTACCTTAGATTTTTTTATAATTTGTGAACTGTAAAAGTTAAAAGTGAAGGATAGTGCAGAACTTGTGATAAAGGAGTGTTCCATGTTTTGGGAAAAAGCTCGGATCCCCATCGTGATACTCCTCTTTAACCACGCCTGGTCATAACTTTATGTCATGATTATTTTTAAAATATTGGTTAAAAAGTAATTTGTGGAAATCATTCGTCTTTCCGAAATATTATTTTACAAAAATTTATTTTTTTTTGAAGCCTTGAAGGTCAAGCCTTACAATTGTCCGATACGAACCAAATTTTTGCATACGCTCACTGAAGTATTGTTTTATATAAGTTGAGCTTAATTTTGAACGATTTTTCAAATTTGAAATTTTACCTCTGATGTCAAGGTAAATATGTATTATAAAATTCAAAATTTTGCCTAAATGTGGCACGCTAGGGAGCTACCCGATTTGGCTAAAATTTTCACCACGTGAGATTTTAACCAAGTACTAGAATAATCCGAACAGCTTTTGTTTAAATAAAATAGAATAAAATTACATACATTTCATTGCCACTCTAATGTACATATACACACACACGTTGTCTATGTGATCTTTTATTTTTCTGCGCACATACAAACGCAAACATGCATTGACATTATTTTTGTGCGCTCGCTTTAAAAACCACGCTTAAATAAAAACATACCACCTAGATCTTTCACGCACACTCAAATGTAGAATATCCAAAATAAGAAGCATATACGCATCAATACTACTTCTCTTGAGTGTTTATTATGAAAAAGAAGTCATCGCGACATTGTTTGTAAACACTTATATAAACCTACATCAAGACATCCATCGTGCTTCGCTTAGTATATGACAGCATTTATTATTGGTTAAGTATAATACATGCCACGAAAATAGATTTAAAAAGACAAGATGTATTTACATTTCAAGACTGCTTACGAAGACCTCTAGTTTGTATGAAAGAACTATATTTCCAAAAGTTATTACTTCAGTCAAAGTTGAATTGTGAAAGGTGATTTTTTAATCGCTGTGGAAAAATAACAGACTTCAATATATCGCTCATCTCTAGTATATTTTATACAAAGAAAGCATTTTCATTTCATTTATTTCAGTATACAATTTTTTAGTCAATAATGCAGAGTAATTCTCAGTTTAGTATTTTATCTTGAGGAAAAATTTCATATAAGTAGCTTATACTATCACCTTCTGAGATCAGAATATTAAACCATTTGGTTTTAACTTAATTTTTTTTCATTATGAATTACGTTATATGCTTCCAAGATTTTGTATTTATTTGTATTCATGATACGAGTAATTAGTCTTAATTATAATTGTGCATAAAATTATAGAAACAGTGTACCAATTCTTGAGGGTTAAGTCCAATCATTAAACGAAATGGAAATTATATTATCCTATGAGGTATTCAAGTCAATAGTAAAAATGTATCATAATCTAATTAATAAAGAAAGTGAATTCTTTGGCTATATAATTGTTCATATATTACCCAGCCCTCTTGTGCTTGTTTAGTAATAAATTTTTTCAGAGCTTCAAAGTAAGAATTAAAAACAATTTTGTGTCATTGTTTATTTTTTATTTTAAATTCACAAAATGTGTAAAAGTAAACTAAATACATTATTTATGTTTCAATTGTCCTTTGGCATCGATTATCATTAGAAATTTCTGTGAGACCAACTAAATATTTGAGTATAAAGATATGTATGTATGTCAGACTGTACTGCAAAAAAAGTTAAAAAATTATGCTCCTATTATGTAAATAATTTTTTAGTAAAAGTTTTTCGAGTCTTATCTTTCTGACATCAGGATTTCACATGAAGGTGGTACTGAAAGGAAAAAATACCAATGTAAAATCACCATGCAAAAACTTTGATTTCAAATCATATTAAATTTGCAAGAAATAATATGTTGTTAAGGTCTTTATTTATTTTGTTGTTTTTGTATTGTTGTTATTTATTTTGATATTTTTAAATAGCCGACAAATTGCTTGGTATGCAATGAACTAGTCTTATAATTGGAAGATTATAGGTTTGAATCATGAGGGCAAGTCAAGGCAGTTTGAACTTTTCAAACAAATTTTATGTTAAATGATCAATTAATTAAACTCAGTAGTGTTATAGCCTAGTGGTGGATTTTCAATGACAAGCTAATATTAAATGTCAACAGATGATTACATTGGCTGGGGTACACGTGGTCAGTATTACTATTGAAAATGCCACTAGTAAATCACTACAACTTCACTATTCGCATTTTCTGCAGCGTGGTCTATATCACCTACATTGGATCACGTAGTCCAACATTGGGAATTCACCTAAAAAGTTTAGTTAACGCTCATGGTACCATCGACGAGCAATGCTTCATGGCCAAGTTTTATTAAAAATTTTTCTCATTATTTCTTATACGTCCGAAATTATAAGTCACTTATTTTAGTTGGTTACTTCAATACGAGCGATTTTAAATTTCATATATTTGCCTATACATGTATGTAAATTCTGTAACAATAGAAATTTATTCAATGGTAAAATTGATTGGTAAGTTTGCAATTTGTATGTTAAAGTGGAATGTGAGTGCGCCGCTTACACATACTCGTATGTTTCATGCATATGAGCTTGTGTAAAGCACCCTCGCTTAGATACAAAAAACAACAAATATAGCAACAATAATAACAACAAATTTCCAGTTGCATTAGCACTCGTTTACATAAAATCAAATTTATACAGGAGAGTATTCTGATAAATATGGTCTGATGTGGTTTTGAAACGTTTTACTAGTAATTAGTTATTTTAGCCACATTGGGCTTGTATAAAAGGTTTAAAATTTAATTACTATGCATTTGAGGTTTAAGCGAAAATCATTAACAAAAGATTATTTCCACAAAAAAATCCATATCCAAAAAATAAATATGAGAAAACAAGTGAAAATAAATTAACTACATGTATGTATTCTGAAGTATGCTGAATATAAAATTTATGGTATTTTAAAAAAATTTAGCTACAAACTTTAAATTTCAAAAATATTTGTTAAATTAGCTGCTGATAAGTGTTGTTCAATTTTCTAGTGCACACTTAACATAATGATTTTGCAATTTTTTTAAGCATAATTAAATTTCAATTAAATTATTTTTAAAATTAGTTTTATTCAAATAAAGCTAAATGAAATGATTATATATTTTTTCCTATAAGCTTGCTTATGGTTTAATAAATAGGCTAAAAATTAATAAAGCTTCTTGTTAGTTTTAAACATTTGTATGTACTAAGAAAATGAAAAAAATACGTTTTAGAAATAAAGAAGGATGTAGAACATTTTATAAAAACTTCAAATACGCATCTACATCTGGCCGTTTAGTTTTACTTTGTTTATTATAACATGGCTTTGAGTTTGAGGTTTTATTTATTTTAGCTAATCGTTTTAAATTTAAAAAAACATCGGAAATTGAAATTGCATTTTTAATTAGTAATAAACAAGTGGCAGTCTATATGCCATTTTATGAACTGTTTGCTATTAAAGGGGAGTTAAATTGTCTGGCTCATTAATTAGAATTGCGTTTTAGCGGAAATGAAAACAGTAAGTATTAAAGTAATCGCATATTTTTGCTGAAATGTATTTAATTACATCTAGATAAACGGTGATGGAGCAGGCCAAGTTCCAGCCTATGCACACTGTGTGTATGTTTACACAAAGCAATTCACTCTGTTTTAGCCAGCTCATAACTATTTTCATAAATAATGAAACTTTAAGCAAAAAAAGACCGTATCAAGATAATTTAGTATTCAAAGTTTGAAAGTTTCTCAATAAAAGCTCTTGAGTTTTGGAGCTTTCAAAGGTGCATACTTTAAGACTTACTTACTAACTGATTCACAAACTTACTCACTAAAAAGTATTGAAAAGCAAACAAGCTTATGATTTTCTATTTTAAAAACTGGGTGCATTAGGGTGTCATTTCATTTAAGGCTAATATTTTTACAGAAGATAAATATGGGGAACAATTCTACTTGACAGAATTGTTGCCTAGGAATGAGTTCTTACTCTAGTACAGACAAAATGAAATGCATAGCAGAGTGTTATGATAAGTATTGCAGCAAAACAGAAATTGCTTGAATTTTGTATCTCAATACTTCTAATTTGTTGAAAGAGGAACTTGGTCTTCTTTCACATGTATGTTTTTATTTAAAACCGTGCATATTATAGCAGCTATTTGCAAATGATTGTTTCAGCTCAATAAAAAAACTACAGCTCAGACACATTCAAAATCCTATCATAAAGAAGAAATCATAAACTAAGAAATTTTTTAAATATAATAAACAAAAAACAAATAATAATTTATACAATTCCAAATAAACGACTCGACTAAATTAAAAAGGTTCCATGTTGAAAATAGTTAAAAGATCTTAAAAATGTCTATGGGAATTAGAGTCATGAACTTTAGTGCTTTTCATAAAAAATTTTCAGACAAATTTACTTGTAATGTGGAAACTAGAGATGAGCGATATTTCGAAGCCTGTTACTTTTTCACAGCGATTGAAAAATCACATATCACAAGTGTTACTGAATTTAGCAAGCAACAGGTATTGGAAACATAGTTGTTTCATACAAAGTGTGATATTTCTTGTATGCTTATTTTAAAGTAAACAAAGCTACCACATTAAGAAGAAGAGAAAATATCTTCAAATCGTATCAAATCATTTTTTCTGGCAACTATGTACAGCTCTCACATTTTTTATGTATCTGCCCCTTTTACGACAATATTCAATATTTAGAAAGGAGTGATTGCTAATTGCTTATTTTTGTCGCTCTTCTTATTATTATTATTATTATTATTTATCAAAATACCAATAGTTATAATTACTTTTAAAGGAGAAGAGCTGAAATGTGTTAAGCCCTGCTCACAGTCACTGTTTGTTTAATTTCACTACTACTCTTCTTATTAGCTTTTCTCAAAATAACAGAAATGCTTCAAACAAAATACTGCTAAACTGCGATCACAGTCACAGTTTTCAAAAGATCAGTGATTTAGAAATCATGTTCACAAGGAGCAACATTAATAACATAACATATCGCCCATGACTAGCAGAAACATCATTAAACATTTATTGTCTACATTTTACAATTAAGCGTTTGCATATTTTTATTATACGAATTCGTCTTAAATTTTTATAAAAGAAGCTTTTGATCATCATTTATTACATTCAGTATTCTTTCCTATTAAACAAAGATCACTAAATTTTTTTCCAAAAAAAAAAAAAAAAAACATTTTTTGTTTGTTTTCAAATTCCTATTGGTAGACCCTTTTTAATAGGTGAATTACACTTGCATAAAATCTAGCAGATTTTAATTAAAATCTTAATAAAAATCTATACCGTTTTGGCACTCCAGATTTTTGTAAGATGTACGGGGACGAAGAAACCATTGAACATATTATTTTTTACTGCCCGAAGCTGCAACGTCATAGGCTTAGATGGCTGATCAGACGTTTCCATGAAAGCATAACTGATAACGGGAAGTGTAAAACTAGCAGACATCAGGGGCTTCATAATGGGAATTCGGTGGCTCAATGACGGATAATAGGGTCAATTCTGGCTTCAAATGCGGGGGAGGGGTAAATATTACTTCTCTGTGCAACAGAAAGAAATCACAATGGCCCCAAATGGAGCTTCGAGTGGAGGTGCGGTACAGCACCACGCTTCCTAACCTAACCTAACCTATACCGTTTACATTTATGCGGGTATTTTATCCAAAACAAATTCCATCAATTGAAAATTTTTCAAAAATATAACCAAACCACGGCAATGTATCCAATTTCCTCACTTTTTAATATATACAGGATGTTTATTTGGTACAATCGAAATAAATTCAGTAAATTTGCTGCCAAACAAAGGGTTCTGTATGGACGCTATATACATTTGTAATACTATACGAACTTTAGCTTATATAATCGAATATCCTACCTGATGTAGAAACTTAATTTTTTCTTTCAACGAACGTTAAGTTGTATTTTTTTTAATAAAAAGTAAAAAAATGTTACACTTTTTTCAGAAAAGAAAACGCCATTATTAAAATTTTCGTTTTTCGAATTTTTTTCAGTTTTTGGTGACTTGCTTTTAGCTTTAAAGATGACAATTTCTTTTGGTTTAACGATTTTATTTGATTGGTTTTTAGTTTAAACGATTTATTTAGTTTCGGAGCTTTTTTTCGTTTTGTTGATTTTTTTCGGATTTTGGCGCTTTTTTAGCTTTATTCGATCTTTTTACTTTTGATAGTTTTTTTTGCATTTTATGTTAACTGAAAGAATACCTTTAATTTAGATTTTTTTAAAATTCAGTTTTAAGGAGTAAAGTCTACATAAAAATATACTCACTTTGAAAATTTCATGTGTCTTTATATATTTGTGTGTATATTACATTAGGATTTCAACATGTTTTGTTGTGCTCACTTTAGAACACCCTTTAAGTTTTAGCTGTGACATATTTGTAGTTGTAGCGACTAAAATCGTTGCTCTAACGGTTGCTATACGGAATCCAAAAAACCATAATTGCATCACTTAGTTCTATTACATTTTGAAAAACTTTTGTGACAAAGTGAATTTTATAAGAAATCTATTAGATTTTGTTATCGCACAATGGAAGAGTTTTATCAAGACGAATCCATATTAAGTGGTCTGTCTCAGCAGCTCAAATGAGCTTTTGCTCCGCTTTTTATTCGAATATACGGTAGATGTCAAGATCTATTTTTCAGTAAATTTTATTTGATATCAAAAGTATAAATTGTTCAAATCAAATTTAGCTTAATATACCTTGTATGAATAGTATGCCGAAATGTGAAAAGCTTTTTAGAAGAGCTTTCTTAGAATACATTTCCAGAAGATTTCAAGAAGTAAGCTAACCCAAAATGAACATTTTATTCAGTCGATAAATTACGAATTGGGTTTTTTTTATTGAGATAAATTGATACTTCCAATACTTATATCATTGATGCTTAGGCAAGAACAAACAGAAATATTTCAATAATTCGTGAACATTTCCTGAAATCTATTTCATCATATTTTTAACCCCCGGCTAAAAAAGGGATGTTATAAGTTTGTAGTGTTTGTCTGTGTGTCTATACGAGTACACATACAGACCAAACGGCTGAACCGATTTTGATTTAGTTTTTCCTGTTTGAAAAGTTGCTTCATCGAGAGTGTTCTTAACTATGTTTGAAAAAAATTGGTCCAGCCACTTATAAGATATAGTATCTTTTCTAGATTTTTTTTTTCATATTTTTTTTTTTTTTTATATATTAAATCCCTTACATAACAAGACATAGTCTTATAATTATAATGCAGGGTTGTATTGTGTACAATAAATTCGCCAATATGTTCGGGGGTTTTTAAACTTTTTAGTTTTTGTTATTTATTTAAATATATATATATATATATATATATATATAAAATCGTAGTATGTGTTTGTTCCTAACGCATGATCTCCAGAACTATGAGAGCTGTGGGGTTGAAATTTTCAACACAGGTTCGGGTCAATACCAGGTAGGTTTTTGTTTTTGATCCAACAAATGACCACCGTGTGGAGTAATTTGTGGTTAAAAAAATATAACATAATAGAGGATAATACAACGTTTGCCGGGCTCAGCTAGTTTTTAATAAAAAAAAAACAATATTTTTGTTAAATTTTTATAATATTATTTTTTATTGTTGCATTTTCTTTATTTTCTGCTCTTTTATTATTCTATTTATAGTATGCTTAACATTTCTTGTGTCTCATATACAACATATAATTCGTTTATAGTACTTTCCGTTATCAATTTTATTTATATATATATTTTTTATTTGTATAATTTATTTCTGATTTTATAACTTATTATTAAGATTTTGTTTAACTCCTAAATAAATTGCATATATATACAAGGTGTCTAATTAGGTTAGATTTTTTTCTTTGTTTTTAAGCAATCTTCATATATTTTTTTAACATAATATTTTCACTACCTCTAACATATTTTTTTGTTTGTTTTATATTTAATTACAATTGCACAAATAACTAGTTTAACTAACAATTTCTAGGGGAGTTAATATTACTTTTTTCTTAGGATGGCGAATTTGTTTTTCTATAAAACTTTCTTTTTTAACAGCAGTATTTTTAATATTTTTTTCTTTTGATATATTAAAGCCAACTAAGTGGTTATAGTATAGGAATATGTTATTTGGATAGTAAGATGTTGTGATGGTTTTGTATGTTACTGTATTAAAAAGAACATTGGGCAGTTATCTGTTAATTAAAAATTGATATATTTGTTCGATTTTTTTCCCACAAGAGTGTAAATTTATACAACAAATTAGACACATTGTTGTGCAGTGTGCTTTAGTTTGTTTAGTTACATGCAAATAGACACTTATTTATAGATGTATGTAATGTTAAAAGTGAATGCTGATTAGATAAAAAATTGCTGAGTTATGGGGGTTCAAAGTTAAAATTTTTGTATTTTTTTTGTATTTTATTTTTGAACACTTGTAACTTTGTCATTTGAAACAAGTTAAAAATTAATTTAATTTAAACGGCCTGTAATGCTGGATGACGATTTAAATGGAAGTATACATCGAATAACAAATATATACGCTTATCTGGACAGTGGTCAGAAGGAAATTTTTTCTTTATATTTTTCTCGTACTGAGTACATTATAATTAGTCCGAAAAATATATTAGAAGATTTACATATTCCAAAGATATTAATTTGTAAACCAGTGTTATTTATTTTCAATGTGTGAACAAACCATTTTTCTTTCCTAAGTGCCATTTTACACTATGCCTTGTTTTGACAATTTTCTTTAAAGCCCCCTACGAAAAGTCACGCACATTTACATTAAGCTTTTTTCTTCATGCCTTTTTGGCATTTATATACAGGCTTAATGCTGAGGGTTCGAAAAAAGCAAAGAGAAATGTCAAATATCCCCTCGAATTTTCATTTCGTGCCTTTTGTTCAACCCCGCAAACTTCTCACCACCTCTCTCCGACAAATTAAAAAAGCCTATCTGCACTGGAAATCAGAATAGGCACAGTGTAAATTGCGTCTAATAGAAAATATAGCTGCGTATGATTAAATTTTAATTCAATTCACTTATATTAATCAAACGCATTTAGTTGCTTATTAGAAAGTAATAAGTAATAGTGATGTGCCGAATGTCAATTTTTGATATTCGCGAATACGAATACGAATATTATGTGTGAGACTTATAAGCATTCATAGCTTGTTTATCGAATATATATATATATATATATATATATATATATATATATATATATATATATATATATATATTCTTTTTTATTTTACTTTATTTTTTTAAAGCCGTTGTCATATTTTTAAAACTCTTAAATCGGTTATATAGTTCCGAAGATATTTACAAAAAACCTATATTTTGCCTTAAATATATGTGTTTGTTTTTTGATTGAGCCCATATCTACACCATATGTAAATTATTCTGTGAAAAAATTTATGATAGGTATGCCATCATCAGTGATAATACAACACTAATGTTTGCTTAGCACCAGCAACGCGGACCGGGTTAGCTGTTGCAAAATAATGTACGAAGCCATGTTTCCGTTTGTGTGAGATTGAAGCATTTTTATGTGAGTGACAACAAAAGAGTTTTCAGTTTTTTACACTCATGAAATTCTTTATGTACGATTAAGTGAAATTGTAAATTAAAATAAATTAAAATCTCTTAAAAGTTTAATGTTAAAATTTTAATTGACTTAAAACAATAACAATTTTTATTTTTTACTTTAACTTAAAAAAAAATATATAAACGGGTAATTCGGAATGACTTTTTCTATAATTGGATTTCAGATGAACTAGTCTCGACTTTTGTGATAATAAAATATGTTTCTCTTTTTCTGCTATTTTTGCTGTGAAATAATCATCACTAAATTGAATATAAACAAAAATTTTTTGCTTAATATATCATATTTTAACTGTTAAAAAAATCAGAAAAATTTTTGGCATTAAGTCAAAATAAGTTCAAGGCCGTACAAGAGAACCATTAGTGCTTATAAGCTAAAACAATGAAAATCTATATAAATGTGTGCTTATTTTTTTTAATGAATGCTAGAATCGATTAAAAATAAAACTGTTTACCCCTTTATTCATAAAATTTAAATTGAATTTGGAATACATATGATGTAATATATATCAGAATTTTTTTTTAATAGATTTCAAACACATTGTTTTTTATTCCGTCACTGTAATAATTATGTGAGGGTATATGTGTTGGGTTATATAAAAAAGCTCTTTTTATGTCAAAATGTAATAAACAAGCGTTTTAGAATGTGTTATATAAAAATATATTTTTAAACGTTATTGTTTATAAACGAAACATAAAAACGAAATGGCGTATGTTTTAGAAAAATCGGGTCTTATTTTTATCCCAACACAAATAATACATGCGTATGATTAATTTTGATTTCAAATTTTTTTTATATTAATCATACGCACTACGTTGCTTATTGGAAGCTAATAATAAATTTAATACAAATGTTCAATATTTCCAAATGTATATCAAATTATCATTTTAATTGTCTATTTGCCTGCAAGTAAACAAATATTTAATTATAATTTTAAAGCTAAAAAACCAGTATAAAAGTGTTAATTTTCACAATAATATTATAATAATAATAATATACACAATAAATTAACAATTATTCATTTACACATACATATGTATATAGAGTTATAAAAACGTGTATAGACACAAATAATGCAAGTTTAATAAAATTTTAAATTAATTTACAAAATTGTTTGGTGTATAAAAATATAAATACAAATTTATTAAATGCAATTGATTAGTTAAATTGAAAATCAAATAAATCATTAAAAAAATATTGGAATTAATGCATTCTTTTCATAATTATTTTTTAATCTTTTGATTTAGTATATGTGTTGCAGTTTTTTTTTTATATTTTATAATTGAATACTATCCCCAGTGTATAGAGTTTTTGTATATAAAATTTATGTTTAAAGTATATACATACATACACATGCATGTAAGTATGTAGTTGTATGTAGCTAGAAGTATATAGTTTTTATCTTAATTTATTTATATACGAGTATGTAAGTATGTATGTAAATCCTATATATTATATTGTTTTTCATCTGCTTCAATATTTTTTTTATGCTATGCTGAATTAATTTATAGCAATTTGTTTTAGTTGTATTTTAAGTTTTATTTTTCCTTTTTTTAAATTTAGTATTTATATAAATAATGTGTATGTCTATTTTTAAATAGTTAATTTTTAAAGTTATTGTCCACCCATCCAGTTTTATGTTTTGTTTGTATATATTTTATTTCCATGTATCTTTTATTTAAAGTAAAATATGTTAACAAAAAATTTTAAAATAATGACGAGGTTTCACATAATTAAATTTGACGATTTACAATTAAATAATTTTTTCATCATTTTGTAAATAACGTATAAGTATAATTTCCTTATTACAACTCTTTTAAATTTTTGTTATGAAATTTGCACGAATTTACATGAAATTGCAAGCAAAAGACAAATTAAGTGATCGATTTAATTCCTTATAAAATTGAAAGCGTCCACTCAACTCTAGTTTACGTTATTACTTCAAGCGGGCCTTAAGTTTTACTGGAATGTGTTAATTTAATAATAATCTATCTCTAATGTCTTCAGTATTCAAAAAAATTATTTGCAAAATAATTCAATATTGACCTCCAATAAAATAATTTAATTTAATTCTTCGAAACTATGCAATATTGAAACAAATTATAATACATAGTGTATGATAAATCCGCTTACGATTTAGTTTCAATAAATAAAAAACAAACTCATTCAAACATTAATAAATAATTCTTAAATTTTTTAATATTTACTATTCTTGTCTGCTCTTTAATACTTATATAAAAGACCTGAGTCTATGCTTGTATAATGATTATAATTGTTATGAAATTTAATACCATTATCAACATCATGTTCAATTTTTTCATACTTACGACCATCAACAGCATGAACATGAACTGCTCTATTATTATCATCACCTTCAGCCACATCGTCATTTGCATCGTCCTCGTCATCATTGTTATAAACATAATTATTTTTGTTGTTTTTTAACGGAATATAAAATGGTAAATCAATTTTAAATTTAACATCCGTTGTCGTCGTTGCCTTAATTGTTGTTGCTACTATTGCTGCTGCTGTTGTTAATGCATTTGCTGTCGCTGCATATGCAGCTGCTATCAAAAGACTACTGTTTCCTGAACCAAAATCTTCATTATCATTGTACTGTGGTGTAATTGTAGCCAATTTTAATTTCGTATTTTTAATATTGTTTAATGTTTTTGTTGCTGTTATTTTTATTGTTTCTGTCGCATCATCGTAGTCATAATTATTACCGCCCTTAACATATAGGCTTTTATCCATAATGGGTCAACGAATCAACAGCCCGGTATCAGGTGACCAACGATTCGCTCTATAATACATATCCTTGTACATGGAAGGACAAGCATTTTGATTCTGGATTTTAATAAAATAAAAAAACACAAACATTTAAAAGAGGTAAAAAGTATATGTAAATGCTTTTTTTCATTTATTTTGTAATAAGAGGTTAATAAGAGGGTTCACCTTTTTATTGTGTGTCATTAAAGGGGAAATATTTTTTTTTATTAATTTTCATTTCTTTTTTAATGTCAGCAAAACTGTTTAAAGTGTAAAAAGAACCCTTTTGTAAAGTGCAAAAATATTTTATAAAAGCATATTGATTTTTAGTTAAAGTTCTTAAATTTATTTACACTAAAAATTATTAAATTTAAGGCAATATCTTTTTAAAAGATGCTTAGAAAAATTTAAGGCCAATGTTGTACTATTTCGTAAACAAATTTTGGAGAAAATAACTGTATATTCTTTTGGACGTTTAAGCAAATTTTAAAGCTTTTAATTTTTATAAATAAATATTGCGCGTAAACATAAGTTTTGTGATTAAATACAATCTCCATCTAAAATTTAATATAATTCACACTTCAGCTGACTGACAATTTAAAGCATAATTGTCTAAATAATGTAACTTGCAAAAACTAACAACATATTGAGAATTTTGTTTTTGGTTTTCCTACAAATTACACTGTTCAGCGGTCAAAACTTCTCACGGTGCTGTATACAGTATAGCTTTAGGTAAAAGGTAGCAAAACCATATATTCAGTTTGGTGATTTGGGTGCCCAATTTTTTTATGGGCCTCCAAAACGTTCAAAAACCAGTGCAACTTCATTGTGCCATCAGTTTTTGGCCAACAGCTAATTCAGACTTGGTGATAGCGCTTAGCTATATATAGCAATAATATATATAGCTGTAATGTAATGTAAGTCTACCGAGCAAATCTTGCTCACATTTTAGGTAAAAAAAATATTTCTTCGTGCACTTATTTTGAGCAAAAATTAAGAAAAAAATTTTTTAAACTTAATGTGGCAAACTATTACTAAAGCAATCACCATTTGCTGACAGAAATTGTCTTTCAATTACAATTTTATTCTTTTAATAAATGGTCAATTTATTTGCTTACAAATTGCTCAATCGTGAAATTTGTTTCATCAAAAAGCACAAAATTTTTAATCTCGCTATCAAAATAAGGAATTTGGTCTAGCAAAATTTTGCATTTTGCACAGTTTCAATTAAAGTTGGCGTTTTAATCTGCAAGCAAAAACATATGCAGCATTTTATATATTGAATACTGGTCGATTTATTGCCCTCAATGCTGCTGTTGTTGTCTTGCTGTTCATGGATGTCATATCCATGAAAGAAATATATATGCCATCTTTAGGTGTTTGGTTCCATCTGCAGCGTAATATAAGCATAATTTGGAGCTCTTACCCTGTATTCAAAATAAGGCCCTAATTGGCTAAATCATGTCTCCAAAGCAGCTACGTCCAGGCCATATGCACAATGTGCAAATTTTTATAAAGAACTTTTTGAGCTTTCACACGGCGATGTTTGCTCTTACTTTGCAAAGAAACAATAATAAATTTAAGAGCTTTTAAAGATGTTTACCTCAAATCCAAATATCAGTGTGTATGTGTGTTTGGACGTAGCTGCTCCAAACTAATATCTGCTTGGAAACAAACACAAAATTTAACAGAAATTAAAAAATTTTGTTCTGGTTTTCCATACAAATTCTTCGTTCTTCAGTTGAAAAAGAGTGAAATATGAAATGAGTTTAAGAGTTTGTTAAATGCCGAAGTATGTTAAAGTTTTGATTATTTTTCATTTCCGGTGCAATATAAGAAAATAAAGATTTATTCAACTATAAACCAATTTTAATAAGATTGTAATGGGTGAATTCAATAGTTTGACTTTTTTTATCTCCTTTCATATAATATTTCTATTGATCATAAACTTTTTATTCTGAGACCTACTTTGGCATACTTAAAGCAATTTTTAATCACAGAAAGCCTTCTAATTACTAAGAAAGCTGTGTAAGTTTGATATATGTCATATGCTAAAAAAAATTCCGATACATTTAATGTATCGAAAAACAGTTTCATATTAGGAAGGCAAACGACAACAAATTGACGAACAAATTAAACTGACATAGCTCTACATGGTGTGAAATGTCCTTAGGTTCCGTATGAAGGTTATGAAGTCAGAAGTCAGGACATACAGATTTTGACCTACATATAAAAAAAAGAACTTTGTCGCGAAATTAAAAAAAATACAGGCTCCAAAACTCCCCAGTAAATTAGTCGGAACTAGTTTCCAAGGCTTGCCACTTTCATTGCATTCGAATCAATACAGGTACTGAATTTAATATTCTACGATTGTTATTTATATAAAAAAATTGTTTTAGATAACCTTTTAACCAAATACCAGTCAGTTATTTGGATGACTTCCGTCCTATGACAACTATGTGTTAAATTCATTGATGATGATTTACCAGAAATTGAAGTACTTGGAGCTGAGAGTCATCAATGCATCAGCTATTGATTTGTATTGTCATTTCTTTGTTGGGACGTTATATAAGTGATATATATTTATAAAAAATAAAATTTTTGAAAATTGTAAAGGGTTGTTTTGTACTCATAAAAATTCATCAAATGAAAAATAAATAAATTCAACTCTGATTTTTTGCCTTTCATAATTTTTAAAATTTGTATAAATAACAAAAATTAAAAATTTTAAAACCCCCCAATTTATTCAGAAAACAGCTCTACCGACGTTCTTTAAACATAGCTAAAAACACTCTCACTCAAGTCACCTTTCAAACAAAAAAACTAATTTAAAATCGGTTCAGCCGTTTGGTCTGTACGTGTACTTGTACAGACACATAGATACACAGATACACGGATATACAGACACACACTACAAACTCATAACAGCCCTTTTTTTGGTCAGGGGTTAAAAACAAAGCATAATTTGAAAAATGTTTTTGCTTCCACGCAAAAATCAATTTGGTGACGCGATATATGTAATTAGTTCCTCAGTATTAAATATTACATTAACAACTTTTTTTATTGGCAACTGAATATCATATAATTTTTTTATGATGTGCAAATAATGTGTATTAATAACTCTTAATAATATACATAACATAAAAAAATTGGATTTCAAATCATGAGAATGGAATTTTACTGCATAAGGTCATTCCAGGGGATATTATAAAATTATAGTCATATATTTTGAACTTACCTTATTTTTCTTAAAATCTATATTAGTTCTAACAGTTCTATGATGTAAATTTTGCACTGGTCGTGCATTATTGCCTAAAGGAGCTTTCGGTGTATTTTCTGAACCCTGCATCAGCCTTCTGAGTTGATACAGCTGTAAGTTATTGAAAAGAAATACTAGAAATATATAAAAACTATTGGTGGTAAAATGAGCAAGAAATCATAAAATATATATAAATAATATTCAATTCCGAAAAGGATTTGTTTAAAAAAATAATAGTTTTGACCAGCAAATAATTTTCCTACAATGTTTTGGTATTGGATCAATGCAATAACTTCAAGAAAATAAAATTTTTTATTATTATATTATTTGATATACTTGATAAATTCAGCGCTCTATATAAAAAAGAAAGACGGATATTGCAAAGATTGCCATTGACATAAACGCTTGTTCAGTTACTAGTTTTTTTCAAGTCTTAAGGCCATTATAGCCGAAGGTGACTACTCACTCATATAATACATTTTTGGACTAGCTTCTAGGCCATCGAATTGTAAAAGTGCTTCCTGTATCATTTAATAGCATATTTTATCATTTGAAAGCAATTAAAATCCATTCAAGTGGCAAATAATTAATTAAATTTGCAATAAATATCGATTTCAATTTCGTATGTTTATTAAAGCGATCATAAATCATTATGCTATTTTTTTTTTGTATTGTTTTGAAATATTTTTGCTGCAATTAAATTTAACAAATTATTCATACTTTACACGTAATTATGTTAATTTATGTTAAAAAACATAATCATTTCACACTCAAATAATAATTAAAGCAAATGTTGAAAAGCAAAAAATAAAACAACATGAATAATAAAAAAAATATATTATTAAAAACATTAATATTTTTTCTGACAGTCAACACGTACAAAAGTGCATATTTTTCGTTTGTAGAAATGCTATGGTTAACAAGGACTTTAACCACATTTGCATACAGCCATATAATTATTAACGTAATTTTATTTTTACTATTTTTTATTATTAAAAATATTTAAATACAATTATAATTAGTTAAAAATATTACATTTCACAAGAGTGCAGCTGCATATACGAAATAATTAAATATAAAAACATATGACGAAGAAGATATATGCTTAATAAGACAAAAGAATAATTTGGAATTGAAAACTACTACAAAAAAGTTGTTTTGTTTTTGAGTTTCAGTGATTTATAAAAAATGAGCCTTGTAAAGTCAAAACTTATAGCAAAATGATGACAAAAAACTTAACCAAAGAAGTTTGACACATCACTTAAGCCTATAGTATACGGCATGTAAAAACCACATGCGCATGTGATTCTGAAGTAATTTTGACGTCATCACAAAGCTACATTTGCTACATGCCGTGTATTAGCAAACATATGTACATGCAAATATTCACATGATTACAGATTTGCTGCCTCAAAAAATGTGTTCAAGTCGATTAAAAATGTCACATTTGTATTTTGGAAAAAAATTTTGTATCAAAATTTTACAGCATGTAGCCACTACTAGTAATTTAAACAAATGCAACCAACATGCTGAAAATGTCTGTGACGTCATCGCCACATATGCATGCGGCTTTTTACATGCCGTGTACTATAGGCTTTATAGATGTAGTGTAGCTTTCGATGCAATTCCGATTTACCTACCAAATCTACAATTATTTAAAATTAATTTTATGAAGTATTTATATATAAATGCTAAATATCCCAGTCAAAAAAGACACTCCAAAAAAGTCATAAATATGTAGAGTTTGCAGTCTGGAAGTAGTTCAAATTTCGATCCGATCTAATGATTTTTACATAGGGTTGTCATTGCAAGAAGTTCTCTTTTTCGATGCCTAGTCACCGAATTAGAAGCGATTTTAAGAAACATTTCCTTTTTTGTGTTCTATGGTAATATTTTCATCTAGGAAAAACTTTAAAAAATTACATATTTTAACAATTCGTTTCTTTTTATACGAATTTAAACGCGAAACAGTGTTTTCATGTAAATTTAAGCAAATAACTTCTAAATTTTAGGCCAAAATTAGTTCATACATTTCTTTCAAAAAATCGATTTTTTGAAAATTTTGGTGAGTATTTACTAAAACTATGGAAAAACTATAAGGTTTTGTGTTATTAAAAAAAACTTTTTTTTTTGGTTTTCTGCTAACTATCGGCAAATTAAAGATATCGATTTTTTGGAAGCAATGAAAATGTGGTTCCTTCAGAATGACTTCCATTTTTTTACTGGGATGTTTCAATATTGCAAAATATTGAGAGATTTCAAATTAAAATAGTTTTTTCTCTTCTGAAAACTTAGTAAAATACACATAGCTAACAAAATCAGCTCAGGATTAACGACAATATCCTCAAAAAGAAAAATTACTGATAAAAAAGTTGATTGTGTATATAAAAGAAATGAAAATCGTTTGACTTTAAAGAGCATTCCTAGCATTTGTGATCTAGAATTTTTGGAGCAATGTAATAAAAACGCATTTCACTGTTGCTAATGCAGATCATCAGGGAACCTTTACCCAAAGTTTCTTAGAACAATTAGAGAAGCTCAACAACAAGCAACAAAGTTGAAACAAGAACTCAATAATCAACCTGTTTTTTATTTTCTTACTTTACCATAGCTACATTGGATGACTTTTTTCAGCTTCAAATTGTAGTCGTAAGAGTATGTAAAAAGAAAATAAATGTAAATAACAACAACAGATTTTCAAGAATAGAGTGTTGCCACTCAAGTATTTTTTTGAAGGTGTGCAGTCAAGTTAATAACACTACGTGACAGTTTTTTGACCAAATGTATCTGATACCCCATCCTAATGTAAAATAGTTCGCTGAATCCGAATATGAAGTCAAAATCGTCGAAAGTAGAACAATTTTTGAATTGTAGCCAAATTACTGTTTTTTGTTTTTTAAAAAAGATGATGTGGCTTAAATGCAAATATCTTAAAAATTATTCGCCATTATATTCACCTTTTTTTAATTAAAAGATAGTAAAATTACTAAAATAAGCAGACATCGCATGTCGAGATTAGTCAAGAAATGACGGAGATACAATGCACTAAATTTCAAACTTCGTTACAAAATTTTATGATTTTTTGCAATTTTGCTGTTTTAAAGTTTTCTTTTTTTAACCAAACAATTAAAAATTTTAAGATTTTATTCCATAGGACATTAACTAATTTTAATACAAACATTATAATTAGTGTTTTTTATGTGAATTGTTACAATTTAAGTTTAAATTTTTTTGAACGCACTAATAATCCCAAACTAATATTTTTCTTAATAATTTTTATAAAAAAGGCAGTTAATTTTTGAAAACACATAGCTCCTGATCAATTGGATCGAATTAAAAAACTAGCTGATACACATACGTACTCTATATTTTTCTCTCACACACACATAAACTTGGCAAAACCTTAGCAGCCGATAAGAAGTGAACGTTATCTTAATCTAGGCAGAAGGATTGGAAGCTGTGCGAACATTATATATACTTTAAGGGGAATAAATAAATAAATTTACCCAACCTGATGAAATGCTAAAACCGATTCCGGGGTAGTGCTAGTGATGATTTCGTATGGCCACTAGATGATAGCATTTTCTCTTATACCCAAACACACGCACAGTTACACACACTCACTTCTTCTCTCTTGATCTCTCTCTAACAGATATACTCACATACACACACAGCCACATACCATTACACCAATATGCACACACACATATGCACAGACAAATTCGACTTCGAAAAACGATTTGCAAACAGTAATTTCCTATTTCCGGTTGAGGTAAGTTAACATATTTTTTTTTGCAATTTTATTATGTTTAATTGTCGAAAAGTTTGGAATAGCAAACAATTTATAAATTTTAACTGTACATAAACAATTTTAAAGTGACCCACTTTATGAATTACAAAAAATTTAAATTTTTAATGACTATTTTTGCAACACTTTGTTTGAAAAACAATTACTTTTTTAATTTATTTTGAAGTTGTAATTTCTTGCAACAATACAATTTTAACCGTAAAGCAGAACATTTTTTTAACGATTAAAATGGGTTCTGATTTAGTTTTTAACCATTAAAACGGGTTCTGATTTACTCTTAGAATTTTGGTTGCAGAAGAACTATAATATACAATTTATTTAAGTTATGTTACACAATAACCGATCCATTTTTTTTAAATTACAATTTCATCACCGAACATACATTAATGCTCGTATTTGATTTTTGCTTGTAAAGCCTGGTACGGAGCTCTTACATAAATTCATGTTCCCATATGAAATGTATGAAAAAAGAAATTCAGGTTGGTAAATTCCATAAAAAAATTTCCATATGCCAGTACGGAATTTTTGAAATTTATTGCCTATCTTAGGGATGTTTTAAATAAAAAAATTAAATTTGTTGTTCGGTTACGGAATTTTTGACATTTCTAATTTTAATAAATTTTTAGTAAATTTTTAGTCTTTTTGTATATTTTGCGTTCAAAAACTAATATAGCTTTCCATTAGAACTCAAAAAGTTTATTTAATAAAATTAAAATAAGAAAGTTTTAAGCAATTTTCAATATAAAAACATATTTTAAAAATTTAAAAATTAAAAAACATTCTGTTTAATAATTTTTACCATCAAACATAAACTTAAATGCAAATTGTATTAATAAACAACTATGCACTTTCGTTACGTTTATTATTTTTGTGTGGATATCCATTAGTTGTTTTAACTAATAAACAACAACATACTGCCAGTAAAACAAATGAAAATCTAAAAGAGAGAAATGAGTTTGAAATGATGAATGCATCTTTTAAATAGGATTTAAAAATCATAAAAATTTTATAAATTATTTACCATTTAGCCATGAATACCACATTTATTTATAATTTAGATAAACTTGCTAACATTTATGTTTATGGGAATATGCAAACATATTTTTAGCTGAATATATTTTTATTTTATTTACTAATTGATTATTTAACATTTAAATTAATGCGTCAGGATTTCTTTTCCTTAAATTGTGTCAGTTGGATTTTGTTTAAATTATTGGCTCACCTCTTGCTTTGTAATATATATTGGCTTATTGACTATAATCCATACTGTGCTTTCCCAGCAGCCGGGATGTGTGGTGGATCCTTCGTACGTTATATAATGATCTGTATTTGGCAGCAGTGCTCGTACAGATAAATGTCTGATTGGAGTGGAGAACGCTAAAATGAAAATAATAAAAAAAACTTATTGATATATGCTTATTATTACCTTTGTATTAATATTATGTAATTTTTTTTATATAAGTTTTCTTTATCGTCAAATGCAATAACATTTTTGAATGTTGAACTTACTGGCTTAAGAGGAGGATTTCTTCCTTTTTTATATTTCACTTAGTAATTTGTATTTCAAAAATCGAAAACATGGCGTGGAGCAACAGCAAGATTACTGCATAAAACAATTCAATTCATTCAGCAGCCATGAAATCTAGTTTTTTCTTTGTTTGCTTTTTGTTTATTTGGCAAAAAAAAAAGGCTTTAACTGAAAAGCTGAAGAGTTCAGTAATAATGAACTTGGTAATGTTCTGAATTGTTAAAGCATTCAATAGTAATTTCAAACGAATTTAAAATGTCGGTGTTAGCTCATACACTAGTTGTCTTTGATTTTAACTTAAAGATAGGAAAGGCTTAATGAAATACTCACTATTTTCCGAGTAGTTTTGGAAAGGGTTTTTTTTTGGGTAAGAAATCGTACTAAATATCAAAAAACCTTGGTGTAAACGATATAAATTTTCATTAAGATTTTAAATTAAATCTACTAGATTTTGTTCGTGTGCAAATGCCTTTTAACTGAAAATATTCTAAAACTACAACCAAACAACTGCAATGTAGCCAATTTACATACTCTTTTAGTCTTTAGTACAACTTTGAACCATTAGAATTTTTGAAGCGAAATCCAATTACATTACATTGCACAGTGGCGTGAATTAAAAAAAAAGTGGTAAAAAGTCCGCAACTTTTGAACTAGTCAACCGATTTTGATGCAACCAACTGTTTTGGAAAGTAGAAGTGTTGAAACTTTTAGAAAAAATATTTTGTGATACCCTGTTGTAAGACTAATTCTTTCGGAGCTTGTAACTTTTGTAAATATGGACCAATTTCTGCACATAGGTCGTATGACGCAACCCTGAGATAAATTTAATTAAATATTGTTTGCAACACTTTAATCACTAACCCACAGCAGACAACATCATAAGTATTAAAAACTTTTCAAATACTTCTGATTTGTGCGCTCACAGCCCCATTAACTTATAACCAGACGTAAAACAAATACAAATCAGACCTAGAAATTATACGTGCATGCTTAGCTTAAGCTTGCTTGCAATTTTTGTAATTCTCAAGCATCTGTCGTTTTTTGTATCTAAATATATATTGTAAGTTTTGTAAGATTTTTTAAGTTCTAATTGAAGTTTACTCAGCAGTATAACTCACAATAAGCAATATTTTTTTATTGAAAAAAACTCTTCCATATTTATCTCTTAGTATGTGATACATTGTAAGCTGCATAATATAAAGTCTAAAATAATTCTTTTAAAAATTACAAGTTTAACTTTCGTAATTAACTAAATATTTAATGCACTTTAGCATTAGCGAATCTAAAGTTCCACTAAATATGCCGTCGTGGCGTGAGTGAAAGTAAAGTCGATGCAGAAAAAAAGTAAAAACCAAACTTGTTTAATAGTATAATGGGGGAAACCCGACATTACGTGTTAGTTCTGTTGTACTACATATTATAAAATATTTTTATTGGCTTTAATGGGAGGAAAAAGAAAGTGTGCACAATTTTATGCCATTTGCTAGTTTCACTTGGTTTCTTTTCTGCTTCGTTTTGGTAATATTTTCAGTTTGGTGGATTTAATAGTTGGGTACGTTTTCCTTTTATTTTTTTTCTTCTCTTAAATGCAGTAAACGTGCATGAGTGCATGTTAATAGTGTTTTTGTAGTTGTTGCAGTTGTTGAAATTGTTGTTTAGCGTTATGAAAGAAGAAGAAAAAAAAAGGAAATTCACATAACTGTAACTGTTTTGTAGGCAAAGACGTCAACAACAACAGCATATTTATGATGATGATGACGGTGATGATAATGATGACGTTGTTGTTATAGTGGAATGATATAAAATTTGTAACATTATAAACTTTACCTAATTTAAGAAAATATGTATGAATGTTAAATTATTTCTTGTTATAATTTTCTTATATTTTATTTTTCTTGTTTAGTGGCCTAGAAAATAAGGTCATGCAATTTTAATATATATAAATGCAGTTGTGACTTATGCCCGTACGCAAATACTTGTTAATATACATACGTACTTATGCTTAATACAAAATGGCCGGAAATGAAAAGGCTTGTTAATGTCACAATATTTGACATCTGCTTATGCATGCCAATCATTTGTATGTCTCTGTAATTCCCTTCCCACTCATTCTCCCACCAGTTCTGTGCAGTCAACCAAATGTTATGGTTATGGGAAAAAAGAAATATGTATGTTAAATCAATGAGTTTTCACTCACCTCTAAATAGCACCTTGTTAAATGTACTTGTTATAATCCTTAATTCAGGGTTCGGTGTCTCACCAATTTGTACCATCAGCGAGAGGCCAACGATGCCCTGGGACTTGTGTTGAGCTTCGGACATATTGTGATACAATTCTTTATTAAAGCCATAAATTTGTATCTAAAATTAATAGTTTTTGCTGTACCAGGTAGTTAAGATTAAATGTTTAGTATCATTAAGGCTTTACTTACCTCTCCTGGAAAACTGTATCCCTGTATGAAATGCTCTGAGCCGCGAGTATTTTTTGTGCCATAGTGTATGTATATTTCCTCAAATTGATACTTGTATGCCAGAGGGCCACCAGATATGTTAACATGTTGCTTTGTATCCTTGTCAACGCGAAAGACAAGCGATTGACCTGTATTGTGTAGTGTACCGGAAACCTAATGATAACACGGCACAGTCACATTCAACCAATTGCACAGGCAACGAACGATACATAGACAGATAGACAAGTACATTGTGGTTGCATGGATGAAGAAAAGTATGAATATGAAAGGGAAAGCAAAATTTCAAAACTTTTGTGTTACTTGTTAATTTGTTTAGCATTTTTTTTCTGTTATCCTTATCAACTTTTTTGTGCCTTTGTATGCAAAAATATTAAATTTTCTTTTGTCATTTGCTTACCTTGTGTTTATCTATATGCAGTGGTCGTAAAAAGGGATCAAACAATAATTTATCTGGCACTACATCGATTGGTGACTGGCGTCTTCCTTTATTGCACATATTCCATTGTGGATTTATAAGGCCCCAAAAACTTGGTCCTGAAAAATGGAATAAAGAATAGAAGTAATAATAATTTTAAATGAAAAAAAAAAAAATAATAAATATTATTAATTGTTGCTTTTTAGATAATTGCTACATTTTAAGTTTAACACTTGTTAACGCACTAATTATGCAAAATTATTACTTTATTTATTCAGTATTTTTGCGTAAGCAATGTTGTTTTGCATTGATTTTAAATAACATACTGCCAACAATGCCAATTTGTGCTGAAATAAAGCCAGAATGTTCTAATTTAGCTTGGGTGGATGTTGACCGATGACCTGCTGTAGAAACAGTGAAATGCCCGTAAGAACTTGAAAATATTTCAATAATCAAAACCAATGTATTTTGAAGATTCTGATAAATGTCATGAAAAGAGTTGGGCTTAATGGCCTATAATATCTCTTTCATTAAAAGCTTTCTATTTCGAAATTTAAATAAAAAAAGTGTATGTGCTATATCACTGAAATTTTTTATTTACTTGAAAAAGATGTGCATGTCATAATGTATAAGACGTGCAATTGTTTGTCCTAAATTTGCTGTGTAGAGGGCATTAAAAAATCAAATTTTTCTTTGATTATGACACAAATAACGGGCTTAATTTGACTGATATTATGGATTATGTTGGTTTTGAGGGCCTCTGTTGCTTGTGGCCTATTCCCATAGAACGTCGCCAAAAATCTTTAGCGGTGTCAAATTCCATGATATCTATGAGCAATTTCCATTACCTCCATGTGAGATGAGCACATTGTTTCTATAGAAAATGTCTAAAATGATATAATCTGCGGGGCACATAGCGACATCCTGTTAAAAGCACATGTTGTTAATATCCCTGTCATCTTATTCTGGTCAAAAAAAAGTTTGTAATCACAACTGATCGCCATTGACCATGACTGCAATCGTCCATGAAATATGATACCGCCAGCTTAAAATTCATACCAATGTTGAAAGAGGACTGTTTCGCTGAAGATAACTTTTCGATGAAAATTATGGTTAATTTCTTCCAACTGCTTAAGTAGTCACACACCGGTGATCACATTCATGGCTGACTTGAATTTCGTCATGATGCAAAGTTTTGGTCTATGAATGGCGGAGTTTTTGTGGGGGATGCAAAATTTACTGCTTCGGATTGTCCAGTGCACAATTTACAGAATTGCAGAATTTGCATTTTATCGAGGAACAGGAGTCGGTTGATTACACTATGCAACAAAAAAAATGAATCTCTAAAATGAGATGTTTTCTTAGGTAGTTTAGGGTCGCTGAACATGAATATGATACTAATTTATTTTTCTTAAGAAGCGTTTTGAAGACATTCGCGAAAAACGTGTTTTTTTTTTAGCAGTTTACAAAAAATTCACTGAGTTACGGCCCCTGAGATTTAAAAAATTTCAAGTTTTTAGGTTTTTTTTTTTAAATTCAGTATTTTAATTAAGCAAAACAAAGAATTCCTAAAATTTTTTTAAAACCTGTATCTTAAATAAAATTTATTAGCTAACTTAGTAAGCATTAAATTTTTATTATCAGACAAGAACTTAAAAAGTTACAATGTATTTAGTGAAAATATCCGCATTTGTATTTTCGGATGTTTTCACTAAAAATTAAATTTTTTTTTTTAAATCTGAAAGGCCATAACTCAGTAAGTTTTTATCCGATCAATACAATATAAATATGGGGAAATAAAAGAAAAACATATCTTTTCAGCAGTGTAAAATTTGCTTAATTTTAATAAGCAGGTCCCAAGATTTTTGGATATATCTTTGTAAACTGCAAAATAAAATTTTTTTTCGCGAATATCTCGAAAACGCTTCTCAAGAAAAAAAATAAATGTAAGGCCATATTCGTTTTCTGCAGCCCCAATTTAGCTAAAAAAAAAATATAATTTTAGTGGTTAGTTTTTTTGTGGCATCCAGCAGTAGTCACCCATTATGGATATTTTCACTAAATATTTTTAATTTTTTGTCCGATGATAACAATTTATCGCTTTATAAGTTTGGCACAAAATTTTATTCAAGAATATCTCGAAAACTCTTCATAAGAGAAATAGGTGAATGCCTCAGCTGCTCAGCGGCCCTAAGTTAGCTAAGAAAATATTTAAGTTTTGAGGTTATGGCAAAAAGACAAAAATTTGTTGCATAGTGTTATTTAATGAGGCAGTGAACTAAAATTTTATCAACTCCTTTTGGATTGAGCGATTATGGTGATATTATATTATTATGCAAAGTAAATTTACATAAAATGGTTGCACAAATATGGACAGAGTAACTAGACCATATGCCCAAGATGTTATTAACAGTATTTTAAAAACTTTTGTTACTAACTATGCACGACCTATGCCATCACATGGGAACTACAAGATTATACGGTTATCCGTGGCAGACCAAACAACACACACAACCCTGACCGCACTTAAGATATAATTACAGCGCAGAGCTGCTTAACGAACAATAAATTTCCAAAAATTATAATTATTATATGAAACAATCTGACACCAAGGCCACATGAAGAATGGCAATGAAATGAGCTTCAAAACAGGGAGATTGAGTGACAGGAGCCGTATTTCTCATCAAGATTTCTCAACGATTAGAGATCGATCTTTTGAAATAGGGTATTTTTCCAACGACTTAGAATATCTCAAATTGGAAAATAATGACAAGAATGATGTTTATTTTCAACAAGATGAACTTACGTGCTACAGAAGTAAAGATAATATTTTTTTTTTGCATGATAAATTTTCAAACCGTTTGATGTCACGAAGAGAGAGTTACGACTGGCTACCGAAATCTAGTGATTCAGAAATGAGAAATTTTTAGATTTATTTGAACTATGATGATCGCAAAAGACAAGCAGGAATAGTTAAACATACTTAGGTAGAGTAATATAACTTTGTGCTAACCTAAATAGAAAAATCAAAAAATGGAAAAACAGAAAATGAATACTTAAAATACTTAAAAATATATTTACCAAAGGTAAATCAATAATTTTACACACAGCAATCATTTCTCATATTTCGTTTCATTAAAATTTACGTTAAATAGCTGATGTTAATATCAATCTCTATCCAAGTAGATAGACTAGGTTACTGATGAGGTGCGTGGCTATAGGGAAATATATCGGTATTTCCTCAAGCTAATAAAAAGCCTAGTTTAATTTTTCTTCTCCTACTTAGAAACTCACATTAATAAATAAAAATGTATCATTCGAAAAGAATTGAAATTACTGAACTTAAGCACGAATAAGAAATTATTTGTGATTCAGAAATTTTAGACATTTTTCTTTGCAGCTACTTGAAAAATTGTGTGTACGCTAATGACTCACAATCTATTCAAGAACTCAAAGAGATATTTTGCTGCAAATCTTCAATTCTTGATGGAAAATTTGGTCTTGAAAGCGTAGACAATTTTGATGATATCATTTTCCAATATTAAAGCATACCAGCTCGTTTAAAATTTAAAAAGCTTTGCGTGACTTTGCCTATATATACTCATATTTTAAATAGTAAATTAAACCTCTTATTGCGAGATCTTTTTGTTGCAGTTTCAACTATAAAACCAAAACTAGTTTAATAAACACTGATAATTTTTTTCTGTGCACATAACCTTGCGTCATAAATTTAAGAGTATATTTTTAGTATATTTTTTACACAATAATTTAAAGATATGCAAACTGTTTCCCTTCCTCCTTCTCCACCATTTCCACTTATCTTAATTCAGGTGGGAAAATATAACTCAATACTCGCAGCCATACTGCGAAATCATACTCATACAAATTAAATTTACTGCGTTTTAATTGATATTGTATGAAGAGTTGTTATTGCTTTTTTTTATTTATGCGAAAAAAAATATTCAGGAAATTGATTTTTACCTCTTTTTGTTTAAAAGTTTACAAATCAAAAAATACACAATATTCAACAAATAGATGTACAATGTAGATACTTACATACATATAATCGTTTTTTTTTTTTGTTCACTTGTTATATATGTTTATATAATAAAAAAAACTTGTGCAGTTGTGTGTGTGTGTGTCTGTGTGCAGCCATAACCAAAGGATATTAATACATGTTACCAATTTACAATGTGGTTTTCATGTTTTTCAAACAGTTTTTGCTTGCGTTTTATTTTCAATATTATTGTTACTTTTCAATTCATTCATTTCCATTTTCATTTTTGTTTTAAAGTTTTATATATTCATTACAACAACAACTAAATTTTTATTTCGTTAACATTTTATTTTTACTCAGCTTATGGTTAAGTTTTTGGTAGTGATGGTAGAATGAATTTGTTAAAATGTACAAATGATGTTTAAAAATATATTTTTGGTACTTATTTCTTTGACAGCCTAAAGGTACGGTCACCCTTGGCAGACATTTGTGCAAAAGAGCGGAACCACTAAAAACTAATGAAAAAGCTTTTGTTTCAGACACTTGTTTATTAAGTTGAACAGTTTCAAATATAAATCTCGTATCTCAATCAAAAATTTTTTCATTAGTAGAAGTGTGTTTTTGCCACAACAATATATATCAGCCACAAGTAACTTCTGACCCTGTTTAGACAAGCGACGCACATAGGGGCCAAAGGCGGTGATTTCGTGGATTAATTGAAAAAAAAAAATCAAGTACCGCGAAAACTGAAAATACACGCTTAAAGTGCACAAAATTCTACATCACTATGTGATGACGCATTAAGGTTAACAATTTTGAAAATTGAGAAAACTGATAAAATGAGCTAAAAAGCTAGAAACTTGGCGAATTAAATCTTATTTAATTCATGTAATTTTTAAAAAGTAGTACATTTAACCGTGCAACGATCAAGTACAGGCATTTCCTTAAATGTTTACATTAAATTTGTAACATTAATTATTTGTGGAAGTGCTTTTGTTTTCAATAGCCCATAGTCTTCTGCAAATGGTCTTGCATCATAGCATCTGCAAAATAGTATATTATAGCGGTGAGTATCAATATGCTATACAATTTTGCACATGCTATGATGCAAGACCATTTGCACAAGATTTTGAATTGTGCTCTTGTTGGATTTATTGAAAATTGTGCAATTTTACTTTTTCTGCAACAGTGCAATTTTGACGTGAATACCTTTAATGTTTATATTGGAAGTACAATAAAATAAATGGGTTTTCTAAGTTTAGGTGGACATAAAGTTATAAATTGCGCAAAATTAGGCAGAGGCAATAGAAAATAAGTACGAATTAGTAATAGCCTCAAGCGTAGAGGTTACCAACAATAAGCTCTTGGCAACTTCTGTATACACTTTTATTGTTGTTGTTCTCATTGTTTTATGTATTTTTATTAGAGATATCGTAATTTGCTATGAATGCGTCACACGTAAGTCAAGCGTGATCATGGGTTTATTTATATATAATAATGATAAAAAAATAACGTGTGTGACATTACCGAAATTTCGTAGGCTGGTTAAATAATCTTTTAAAGTTTAATTGGTATTCGAAGTCAGTCAATGGGTAAAGTGAATAAAAAAAAGCTTTTGCTTTTTACTCAAAAATTTGTTGTAAAACCTAAAATATGTAACTAATAACAAAAATTAAAAATTTTAAAAAACCCCCGACTTTTTTCAAAAAAGATGTTATATCTTCTAAACGGCTGCACCGATCTTCTTCAAACATAGCTAAGAACCCTCTCGATCAAGTCATCTTTCAAACAGAAAAAACTAAATGCAAATAGGTCCAGCCGTTTGGCCTGTACGTGGACACAGACAGACACACAGATACACAGATACACAGACACACAGACAGACACTACAAACTTATAACACCCCCTTTTTTAGTCGGGGGTTAAAAAGCAAATGCTTTTTTTATTCACTTAACCCAATGGCAGGCAATTCATCAGGAGCGTGCGTGAATAAAAAATCCTGAAGTGTTGCTTGTTTTGTTGGTAGAGCACCGTTTATATGTATTTCGTTGCTGCTCTGGTATTTTTTTTTATATAAAAAACAATCATTAACAATAATTAATTAATAATCACCCTGCAGAAAATTTGGTGACAATTGATCGAAATGTACTCGTCCTATGACTTGATAAAATGGGAGTGTTACCAAAAGTACCCGTAAATGGTTACAAATCATTACTTTAATATAGAAAGGCCCTAGCTCGTTATTTTTTGGAAATCATGTTTTTGTATATTTCGATAGAAGAACATCTAATATATCGAAAAATTCCAAAATATCGTTATCACGAAAATAATGAGCTAAGGCTTTTCTATATTAAGGTAACGAAAATCGCCCTTGTCGTGGTGTATCATCTTAATTTTTTAAAAATTTAATTGCAACTTGGTGTAATATTATAGTAAATGGCACTGAAGAAATTCGATGTGGTTGAATTCATGATTTATCAAATAGTATAAATATAATGATACCGCTAAGCCACTCCGAAACCAGTCCTGTAACTATACATAGATACAAACCCAAGCTTAAGTCATGTAAATAAACTTTTCATCTATATTTTCCCTTTTATTCCCTATTTCCATTATTATTCGGCTACTTTAAATTTACAGGTAGCAAAAATGGAATCATCGTATTGGATCCAAGTGAGCTGGACCGCTAGTTTTTTTTTTATTTCTTCACCAGAAGCCTGCTAACCTAACCTAACTAGTGTGATCAGGTGGGTAATGTGCAACTCTGTCATGCAGGAGGTTTTCGGTTCGAATCGCAAAAAATTTCTGATTAAAAATAAAATATCATTGCACATGTAACAATAAAAAAAATTAAAAATCTAAAATTGTCTCAATTCATCATGGGCACGTGACAAAAATATGTTCACTGTGGCAATCACTGTTCACTTGGCAATCACTAATGTTCGAAAACCAAATAAACGGGAGAATGCAATAACAAAAGTAACATAATATCCACTACTATAATACTTATATGCATGTACCGACGGTACATCGAATAAGTAAAAATAATTAATGTGATGATCGTAAAAGATAAGCAAGAATAGTTAAACATATGTGGGTAGAGTAATATAACTTCGTGCTAACCTAAATAGAAAAATGAAAATATGGAAAAACAGGGGAAATAAATAGTGATACTTACATATGTATTTACCAAAGGTAAATCAATAATTGTACACAACAATCATTTCTCACGTTCCGTTTCATTAGAATTTACGTTAAATAGCTGATGTTAATAACAATCTCTACCCAAGTAGATAGACTAGGGTGCTGATGAAGTGCGTTGCTGCACAGAAAAATATCGGTATTTCCCCCAGCTTAAAAGTCTAATTTAATTTTTCTTCTCTTCTTTAGAAACTCACATTAATTAATAAAAATATTTCATTCAATAAAAAGAATTGAAATTACTGAACTCAAGCCTGACTAAAAATTATTTCTGATTAAAAGCTTTATTGTTACATTTAAATGTAGGAATAACATTTTTAAATAATGAATATTATTCTACACCAATTAGGTCTCTATGAGATAGTTCAGTGATAAGTCACAGGGAAAATGACTGGTTCGCTTCATAGGAAGTGTTAGAACTCGGACTGTTCCTTATCACTTTTGGATTGATCACGTGACTAGTATTTTGTCCGTTTTATTTCCTGTAGAGCACTTTGTAAGGAAATTGCTCGACTCCCCTCTCCGATACCACTAATGTTTTGTTGGAAAGTGTAGTTCATTATAAAAATTATCCATATCAAATTTAGTGCGCAGATGATGGAAAAATAATAATTGTTTTATATGTTGGTTCCTCTTCCCCACCCCCCCCCCCCTTCTATACCGACAAGATTTTGTCGAAACATTTACTGTGCTCTAAAAGTTAAACATATACCCCCATATTTATAAAAAAATAAAATGAATTTGAAATTCATTTTAGGAAAATTTTGTATGGAAAATTTGAAATAAAATACATTTCAAATTCGGTTAAAATTTTTTGAATATGGGGGATAGAATTTATTGACCCTAACTATTATAGTTTTGGAGATATCAATTAATCTGCGAAAAAAGTGGTTTCGCCCCACTGTTCGATGAGGATTCCTACTAAGAAATCAATTAAAAGAATATGGAAATTGATTGACCTTGCCGGCCATCCTTGAAAATTCCTGCTAAGCTACAGATTTTTTTGAAAATTTGGTGCATCGAATACACCTTTAAAGTCTATTAAAATCAGCAAATACAATCTAAGATCTATTTAAATAAGACTTTTAGTTATTAGGGAAAACCGACTATTTAAAAATTTGTCGTCAACGACATCTCTGGAACGAACAACCCGATTCTAATTAAATTAGAAGTAATTGTTGTTTTTTTTAGGAAATTATATTTTTAAATTTGTTGGACTTGGAAGTTTAAAATTCGTTAAAAAAAAGAATCGATTAACTATCTTACGACATCTCAGTGAGCTATAAATTTGCTCCGTTCCATTTGCCCGTTTCTGAGTTATGATGCGTTTATATAGGGTCCGCCATCTAACGTTTTTTTCAACGAGTGCTTATTTCGTGAATGGTAACACTTAGCTCATATCTGATTTGACAGATAATTAGTTTTATCCTTCCACTGAACGAGCCAACTGACCATCCAATGCGTTTTCGCTTCCCGATTTTGCCAAAAAAAAATCATCTTTTCAGATGAAGCTCATTTTGATCTTGGCGAGTATGTAAACAAGCAAAATTGTTGCATTTAGGGTACAGAAAACCCGCACGCATGCATTGAAAAGCCAAAATGAGTCACTGTTTGGTGCGGATTTTGGTCCAGAGGCAAGGAGTGGCCGTTACAGTCAATGGCGATCGTTATCGGGCCATGTTGGACGAATTTTTGTTCACAAAAATTGAAGAAGAGGATATTGGCAACATTTGGTTTCAACAGGACGGTGCTACGTGCCACACAGCAGAAGCTTCAGCTGTTTTTTTTTATAGCATTTTCAAAAAAAAAAGTTATCTGGCGGACTCTTTATAAATTTACGTGCACACGCATAAACATCCGCAAGAATGGATATCAGGCGGAAATAGTCAGAATCGACTCCTTAGAATTGCAAAATTCGTAATGTGATGAAAAACCATTTCTAATGCTCTCTCAGTAACAAAAACAATAAACGGTCCTTTAAAAAGGTCATTTGTATCAGATTGTGCATCCCTAAATCCCATCTACATATAGATAGACATGCTGACCAACAACTTTTTTGTGTATTTGCAATTTTTTATCAACATTTGTTTCTTTTGCTGCTCTTCGTTTTCCTCTGCCGCTGTGATTAAGAATGATTTTCACATTAAAAATTTATCATTTTATTGTTAAGTTACCTTAACTTAACACTATATTTTCAGTTGCACATGAAAACAGAAAAATAATATTTTTTCTTTCATTTTCTTTTTGTGCCTGCATGAATACAATCCATGAATTTTTTATCATTAATATTTTGTTATTTAAAAACAGTTTTGTATGTGTTAAGTTGCAATGTTCGTGTCAAATTAAATGATGGCCCAGTGACATTATGGGCGTTAGTGGACGAGTTATAATTTTCATATTTTTTTATTTCATATTTTTACGTACATACAGACATATTTACAAACATATGTATGTCATCGTGGCTTCTTTGTGTTTTCATATAAAATGGCAGTAAATGTTTTGTTGATAAGACCATTATGGGTTTATATTGTCGGAGCAGTTGTGTGTGCACATGAATTATTTTGCTTCTGGAGCAAATTTCATATTCGAAATATTAAATTATTTGTTGAAATTTTGTGATAAATCATATTTTATTTCGCATGAACTTCAATACTTTAAATAATGAGTTAAATATGAGATTGATTTCAAACTAATTTCCATAGATATTCAGAGTATTTTATTATTTAAGAGATTATGTTTGAAAACAGATTTATAATTATTAGTCTATTATTTGTTGTTAATTATTAATTAGATATTTTTTTTAATTACAAAAACAAACAAAAAATTACTTAAACAGTTTCTAAAAATGGTGTATTCTATAACATTGTCTATTAGTTATGTCTGAAACAGTTTAACTCAATAAATACCAATATTCACACTAATATTGAATGCAATTTTAATATGGTATATAGAAGTTGAGGTTTAGATAGTCTTATTTGCCGAGAATGTGAAAAATTCCATTAGGTCATACCTGTGCTGCATGTGAAGCTTTTTCTACTAGACTCGGTGCTATTTCTGCGCTCATCATGACTTCATAGATCAGTGTCAAACTTCTCTTAATATTCTAAATTTATTTTTTATCTTTTATTTTTAGATGGTATAAATGCCTCAAATCTGACCCCCTTGTATTGTCAATGTTGCCAAGTTTTGTTTTCATTCATTCAAATAACTATTATTACTTACGTTATGTGCTAGCAAACAGGTAAATAAGCTGCGGTATGTTCAATGTAAACGCTAGGAACAGGGTGCAATATGGGACGCATCAAGAGGAGACAATTTCACCCCTTTTTAGAGTAAACACTATACCAAGCCTGCTATGGGATCTGACCAATAAAGGTTATGATTTGCTGATACTTCTAAGGAGCAAAGACCTTAACCAACTTTGCTCTGGAAAAGAACCTTCGATATTGCAATTAAAAGGGATTGGTCGAGAGAACTAAATAGCGTGGCGTTGGCTGAAGTCTTGCTGGCTGCAAAACCGAAGGTCCTGGACTCAAACCCGATCTCGAACAGTTATTAAACAGCAACACCACGCATTTTTTGATGTGCATTAGAGTCCCTTTGGCATAGTCACTGGTCACTGAACTATACCGACTTCAGCAGATACTAATCCCAATGTAACATCAGACCGCCCTCCTTCATTGCGTGGCAGAATTATCGGTGAAGTAAAATCACCAATAAAGTGGCTACTAAGCAATGCTTCAAAAAATTTAATGCGCCTCATTTAACACCAGAGGCGCTGCAATACTGCATTACTAAAAAATGTGAAACGTAAAAGAATGAAGCTTTTCTCTATCTCTTCCGCAGGCAGAACAGCGGAACAATATTGCTTATTGCTTTACTTATGTTAAGGCTATGGGAAATCGTAGCCACAATATGGAAAAAGTCAGCAGGGAAGGTGCAGAATAAAAATATAATTCACTTGTAAATATCTGGTTAATCGAACAATTTTTTATTTTTAAAAACTTATAATAATACAAATTATTTCACTACACACGTTTTTAAGAGACTATTTTCCTTTTTTAATATACATACATACATATGTATATTTTATAAATTTCAATAATATTATCGAAATGCCAAACGCAATACAGAAAAGTCGAACATAAATTAACACCGAGTTAATTCGCAATAATTGCAAGTACTGGCAATAAGCTCTCTCCATTGGCAATATCAATAATTTGACATTTGCTGCAATATATGTTAATGAATTTATTGCCAGTCTAGACGGAGGGTTAACCACATTTCTTCTCTTCTTTTACCACATTTCTTCCCTTTCTTTAAGAAAGTAACACCTAGTAATAGTAGTAGACATTCATTCACTAGGAAAACAAAGATCATGCGATATATTGATGCTAGTTTTCAGGGAAAAACCATCAGCTTATCCGATAGGATTAAATATATAAGAGTGATCTTATAGGAATTTGACACATATAACAGAAACAGACACATTTCTAGAGGTAACACACGTGCATGTATTGCTGTGTATAGTACATTGCATGTAACAAATGTCACTTAATAATGACGTCAAAATTACGTTAAATCCACATGCAATTTGCTTAAGTGATTTTCGTGGCATGTGTGCTATTCGGTTTCATTTTTTTTAATTTCAATACTAATTATTTCTGAAATTAAAAAAAAAAAATATTTTAGGCCTATTTTACACAATCGCACGATTTACAATCGCACGATCGGCCTTTAGCAGATATAATAAAAAAAATAAAAAAAAATGTTAAAGCAAACAATTTGTCTTTAAAATTTTATAGGCAAGTTATATATATATATATTATATTCGGCCAAAAGTAGCAAAGAAAACATAATAATAAGCTTCTTTGAAAAACAAAATGTAGTCCACTCATAAATAGATTTAATGAAAGCAATCGATTGGACATGTAAATGGTGATAAGCAAATCTCTAGTTGATTAAATTAAAAGCTTAATTTAATTATTACTCGTATCTTTTTTTCTTAATCTCATTAAAACTGATAATTCAATTTACTGTAGTTATATGAAATAAGCACTTTTATAAGATTGCCCTTGTTAAAATTTAAGAGAAAAAAACATTATAATTGCAATTTTCATTATTGCAAAAAACTTACCGGATATACCGTCATATGTCCACCATTCTTCCCAGCTGGCTTTTATACCTGTCAAAAAAAAAAAAAAATTTAAACAATTAAAATTATAATAACGAAAAATTGTTATAGCATCATGCTTTTTATTCAATTCATTTTTCGTTTTCGTATCTTTATGTGTTCGTATAAAACTCGTAGTTTTTCAGTACACATTGCCGGAATTTGTGCTACAAAATCAATACAATGGCACCGTGTAGTCTGTTTAACTTTGGTAAATAACGTCTGACTTCATGACGCCAGAAAAAAAGATGTGGTTTATTTAAGGGAAACAAGAAAACAAGCTTGTGACTGCTTTCCTTTGTATAAATTAGTACTTGTTCTTTTCAATGTATAGGTTTAGGAGTTAAATATTTTAATGAAAATATAGTAATGGTATAGTAATAATAAAAGAAATGATCCATAAAAGTCAATATAAATCAGTAATGGGCACCCGCAAGTAATGAAATTTTGAATAATTTCTAAGGATTTTTTTCAAAGGCTTATCCTTGTCTATTTTTCTTTAGTCTCTTTTCATAGGATTGTAAGTTATGCTAAAAATTTAGAAAAACAAACTGTAATCCAACTCATTCATTTGATATTTAGTTTATGTCTTAAATGAGCTAGTGAAATAGTTTAATAAAGTAATTGCACGAGTTTTTGTTAAAAACAATAATAACATATGATTTAATTTGTCTTCAATCTAAGTTCTCAATGGAAGTTTTTCTTTTGACATAAGGGTATAAGTATTAAATTACATGGTAGAATAATTTATTAGAAATTTATTTATTAACTCAGACCATCTTTAACAAAACCAATTATAAAGAAACAAAAGATTAAAAAACATATTTAATAACTTGCCAACATATATGTTCATGCATTATATCCATATATTTATTCAAATAACAAGATATCATATCAAAACAAACAACAACAAGATTCACACCTTTTATTAACAGTGACATGTGAATATTAGGAAAATAACAACACGCCTTATATCAACTAATGACAATTTAAAATCATCAGAACCCTTAACAACTAAGTGTGGTCAGACAAAGCAGAAGCCTTTTATTGATTAATTAGTGCAGTAAGCGTTAGAAAATATTTGATAAATATTACACGTAGATTTTATTTCAGTTCAAATTAGTTTTGTTTCATTCTTTATTGCAGAAAAATTTTGTAGATGTCTGTGAATACTCCACAATAAAAGGATTTTAAATTGGCATATGGGTATTTCCACAGTCACTTTACTTCATTTTCACTTTACGTCACTAAGCAAATAAGCTTGTAATTTGGAGCTAAAAAAGCATATAAAACATTAGTTTTTCTTTGGAAAAAACAAGCTATATCACTCAGTAACGTAACGTGCTAATAAGTGCACTTTTCTGTGGAAAAGTCACATAAATATATATATATATATATATATATATATATATATATATATATATATATATATTTAATACCATAATTTATATTTGAATTTGGTAAGAAACATACAATTTGGAATTCTTCTTCTCCCAAGTGTTCGAAAATAATAACGATATTTTTATTTAAGAAATAATCCAAAGTGACCTAAAATTACCTATTTATTTATGGCCCGAATATTATTTGCCTCATCTAATCTTGCATTAATAAGCATATAAACTTATAGTCATTTTGTTTTTGGTCTGTTTATTTAGGAAAAGACATACACGCACACATGTCACATAAGTTAAGAAATTATTGACTTTGTTTGTATAAACATCAGTTTGTATTATTGGGTGTAAATATGTTTTTAAGGATACATTTCCGTATTCATTTCAACAAACACACACACTCACAAATAAATGCATTCACATAATTTTACTCAATATTTAATACATTATATATTTATGTCTATAAGTACACATTAATTTTAACATGAAATCGAAACATTTCTATATGTTTTTTGTATATTAAATGTATAATTTTCATTCACATACAAAAACATATACATACTAACATATCGTTAATTTAATATGGAAAGTCCACAATTTATTATTTTGCAAATCAAGAAGCGTTTGCTACAATTCGATAGAAGAACATCAAATGTATAGAAGAATTCGAATATCTCGATTTCAAAAAAATAATGAGTTAGAGCTTGTCATTATTCAGGTAACGATATATTTGAGAAATTTGCTTCCCATTTCAACGCCAAAAACAAATTTATTGTCATCATTAGTATTATGTCATCGATTTTAATTAAAAATCTATATTAATTTGATAGAAGTATTTATAACCAACCATACCACAACAAATAACATATACATACATACATATGTATGTATATAGCATATGGATTACCAGTAAAAATGAATAAATATGTTTGCATATATGTATAAACGTATGTATGTATCTACATAAGCAAGTTGCGAATATAACCCTGCCCAGCGAACATTTTGTTTTTACCAAACTCGCTAGGAGCTCTGTCAGGGAAATTTGTAGGAAATCGCACCGAAAATGTCATAAGTGGTAAACAAAAATCGTAAATTGCCTACGATATCTTTTACAGATTGATGAATAAGTTTCCTGGAGATATTGAATTGAAACAAACTCATCCGTTTTTGATTACAAAGAAAAGTCTGACATTTTACCATGACTTTTTCTAAAAAAGTCGTGAGCTAACTTGATAAAATGTGCAGACTTTTCTGTTCAATGTCTTAAGAGTACATACTTAATAAGGATAATTAGGGATGAAACGATACGAGTAATTGCAAGTAAGTACTCGATACTTTTTCTTAGAAACCAATTACGTTTGGTATCGATAATTTACTATTGAGTACCAAGTAGGTATCGATAAAAAGTACTCGTATCGGTCAAAAATACTCGTTTCTTATATGCCACAACAATGTTCAATATAACGTAAGTTTAACAAATTTTCATTTGTTCGTATTAAAGAAAAAAGTGCTTAAGTCGAGATAATCTGTTTTAAAGTTAACGATACCCATGTAATCTCCGTATTAGAAAGAACCCCTGGGCCAAATTTAATTTATTTTGCGAGCTTTTTTAGGAAGTTATAGCACAATGACTTGCTTATCATTTTTCGTTTTATAATCTCATTTGCAATATTACTTTACTTTAACTAATGCTTTGGTATATTTAAAATCGAATGTATTACTTCCCAGCAAAAAATTTCAAAAAGGAAATCGAGTTTGGAATTAACATTTTTGGTGGAAGCACTTCCCTACTGGATTACCAACTTAATGATTTTAACAAGGCGTGAGACTAAAATAATCCAATCTTGAGAAGTACTTACATTTTTTTATTTGTCAACATTTCACGTAATCTATGTCGTCTAAAAAAATCATTCTCTTCACTTAGCAACTTGCACGTAGTTTTTTTAAATATTAGGTAATGTGATTTGTAAGCGAGTAATGAAAATTGGCAATCAGAAAAGTAAGTCATTATATGGCAAGTAGTTCTAATGGTAATGTGTAATTTTTTGCTGGGTTATAGTGTGTAGAGCAAAATTTTCTAAAAGGAATTTGAGTGAATACCGAATTTCTTAATTTAACTGTAAAAGAAATAGATTTCCAAAAATCAACTTGAAAGTTTAAAAGTACTCTTGTAGTAGAGCAGTAAAATATGACTTAAGCACTTTTTCCTTATCGCCACAGATATTAAATTAATTTAAAGAAAATGGGACTTTAAGTTAAGTGTGTAGTTATATTTTATAAAAAAAGATGATAAAATTGCAAGCCGAAAAAATTGTTGTAAAAGCGTGTGTTATTGCGGCAATACATCGATTTTGAACAAACGTTTAAAATGTCACCCCAACTGTATTGCTCCTGTCGACGAAAATATTGCAAAGTATGTACATATAGTGATTTTCACTAGTACTCAGATACAGAGTATTATTGATACTAACTGCAGATACGACAGACATATGAACATATGCATGTGTGTGTATTGTGTGTATTTACTTTTGTTTCACTACTTCAAATCATATGAATAACTTGACCGATAGAAGTAAGTATCGATGCTTTTTATTCGATACTGAGTAGGTATCGATACTTTCGAACCAATACCGTATTAGGTAGAAGTATCGATACCTTAGTGGTATCATTTCATCCCTAAAGATAATGAATGCCAGTACCAGAAAGATAATGAAGCCCACCCAGTAAAAACGATATAAAAATGTTATTTAGTATAATTTATTTAAAAATAAATAAATAATAATTCAAGAGATCTATTAAATAGTTATGTTCTATATGTACGATGTCGAAATATATTATGTACACACGTACTTACATACATTAGGGTGGCCGTTATTTTATTTTTTTGGATTTCTTCTACTCTCACCCCCAAAAACCGGTTCAGTTTTATGTAAACATAAATACGAAAACATTTCATACCGATAAGTTGTGTTTTAGGGGGTGCAATGTATTTTTTTTTAGGTTTAGTTTTATTTTGACTATATGTATATGTATGAAATAATTTAATATATGTATATAGGCTCTTACTGTACATGCTTAGAATAAAAAAATGTCCATATAATTATAATCTTGTTACATAAAATTGTTGGTATTTTGTTGGTTACTTTCCTCATTATTTTCTAAAATGTTAATTTTAGCAAAAAACTTTTTTTGAGACTAATGTTGTTGACTTAAAGAGCTAAAATATTGCCATATATCATATTCTTGTAAAATTATTTTTTAAAAAGATTGTCATATGCAAAAAATTACATTGAAAAATGGGCTTGAAGACCAACTTTGAGGGCTTGACGTCCCCCTAAAACGCAAATTATCGGTATAAAATTTTTTGGATTTTTTTTACATAAAACTAATATACATATGTAATTATATAATATTAGTTATTTATATGATAATAATGTGCATGATAATAATGTTCACATTAATAATATTCCTGATTAGGTGATAATGGTGTTTATATGATAATAATGTTCAGTTCTTTATGTTATAGGTCTGCACAGATATACCTGTTTGCACCAATTTTGCATGTGTTGGATCTGGTATGCATGCACACATACAATATATTATTCAGCGTTTCTGTTGCTAGTCATGTTTTAGACTCGATTTTTTTTTCTTGAATCAAATATAAGTTTATGGGAGAGAGAGGAAAGAAGAAAGAAGAGGTGTGCTGATTTGCTTGTACCAAACGAAGAGTACACCGTAAATGCTTAGTAACATTGTCTTTTTGTTCACGGTCATCAAATAAAGTTGCATACTCCGTTAAGCGTGTAAAAGAAATTTTCTTTCATAAAGCTAGTTGTCTGGTCAGTTCGTTGGTTTACTACGTGGCTGCCTTCTTCACGTAGGTATTGAAGTGGAATCCAAATGATTCCTTTTTGGAAGACCACTCCACTTGTCACTGTCAAGCTATGTAGAACCGTATCTAAGTATACGGAGACGGTGATAGGTACTAGATCCAACCCGTCGCGTTGAGATATCTGATCACTCAACCCAATCTCGGATAAATCTGAAATTAATGCCTAATACAATTAAAGATTTAATTAATGCCTAATACAATTACAGATTTTTTTTCTCATAACAGACATATTAGGAAAAATGTTCACTTGGCATATGCATGTTTATAAGTAGGCGAATTTTCTTACTTGAGTATGTGAATTCTCTTATTTTTTATTTCTTTTTCTTACTATGCACATGTGTGTGCATGCACGCATACCAAAATTTAATATCAAATAAAAACAAAAACTATTTAATGTCATTGTGCTTTTTCATCTTTAATCGCTGCTAACCATCTGTTATGCCTACATGGTGCTTTCACTGGAGTGGATGGTTTTCTTTACGCTTTAATGGTTTATCTTTATTTTGAGCGTATTTTTTTTGCCAACCCTTACGAAAACATTAAAGAAATGCGATATGCATATTTTATTGAAAATAAGAAGAAATTACGTCATTTATAATTTTCGTATAAGGGAAACTTGTAAGGGGATGACACATTAATTGACTTTGATGATATTGCATTTAAAGCAGATAATTTCAAATTTAAAGAAAATGGATAATATCTGCTGATATGTGCCAAAGAAGAATATTTGTGGTTTCTTGAAGTTTGGTTTTCGAGCAAAATTTATTGATTAGTAAATTCTGTAAATAATTTAATGTTTTATTTGTAAAAAAAAAATCTTTTTTCTTATGGCTTGCACGATGATATAAATCAACGGAAATTAGAGCGCACAGTTTTATTTTATATAAAAAAACATGAAAATTTTCGAAGGTATAAAGAAATTTTTCTTTCTGTGTGAAAAAGGAGAAAAATATAAAATACATTTAATCCTTTGTTATATATAGATTTTTTAATACTTTTGTCAGGAAATAATAATATTTAAAATATTTTATTATCATATGAAGAGCATTTATATATTTTATTTATTTGAAAATTTTGCTTGTTTCTTAGGTGGAGTCACTAGACTTCAGTAGACTTAGCTAAGAAACTTCATATGTTTATAGTAAGACTCTTAATATGTTATTGAGAATTACAATATATAAACATAATAAGTTTAAAAGTCTAAAATAAAAATCGTTACAAAAGAAGCATCTTTGGTTTTTTTCAGAGACAATGATTAACCGTAAAAGCAATAAAAAATTTTCAAATTAAATAAAGACTTTATGTTAAAAAAGTATATTTCGGTATTTCATATATAATTTTTTTTATCAATTAAAAAAAAGACTAAAAGTTGAAATAAAATGTATATATCGCACTTGTTCAACAATACTGTCTTAAGTCAAAATTTTTTTATATTATCTCTTTGGCAAAACAAAAAACAATATATAAAACATATGTTTACCTATGGTAAAAAATTCCCATAGTTCTGACTAATCTTTTTTCACAAAAGTAGTAATTGTGATCTTTCTTTTTGCTGCTAAAATGATTTGTTTCTGTGGATGAAGAAAAAAACGAATGATTGCTTTTTATGGAAAAACTCTTCAATTAGTCAGATAGTATTTTGGGTTTCAATTGTTTATTTGATTAAGGCTAAATAATTTTTTTTTCTCATATTTCGAAAACAGTTTTTTATTTCTGCTGAATACTCTCGGCCTGTCCCACCAATGCACCAGAAATCGTTCGATCGATTACTTAGATATATTTAAAAGAACAAAAAATTTTCTAATTTTATTGTTGTTTGCAATACAAGTTGTCGATCGAACGGTTTCTGATGTCATCGTGGAACATGACATTACTTTTTTTGTAGTAAATAAATATTATAATAAATAATTATTATTAATTGTTTTGTAATTTTTTATTTTTAGCTTTAAACCTAGAAAGTTTAAACGTTTTATTTTCCAAAATTGTTATCTGATTTTTGGTAAGTAATTTGAATTTAAAACAAGCAAAATCATTATTGGTTTTATTTTTTAAAATAATTCTAAGAAAATTTAAAATGTTTCTCTCCTACAAATATTCTCATAGTCTTTACAAATTGTTACTATTACATAAACCCACTTTTCTTGAACTAAAAACTCATGATAACATTAATTATGTGTAAAATAAGACAACGATAAATACAACCTTAGTGTAATTTTTTCTCTAGCCAAAAATATAAAAATATATCAATTGCAAACTTAAGCAACTTTAACACAAATAAAGCACAAATATCTAGAGGATGTTGCTGCCAGTTTGTCTGGCGCCATTTAAAAACTTTACAGTCTTTCAAAATGAACTGAGACAACAATCCTGCTAAGAGGAAAAGTAAAAATAAGAAAACATGAATTCCGCTGGCTTATGGGGAAAACAAATTTTAAGGAAACTCCAAAATTTATGCGTTATAAGAGTGACCGACAAAAGAAATAGAAGAATATTATTTTCAAGAAAAAAAAAAAACGGAAATAAGAAAACCAAAACCGACATGGCTAAACAGTGTTGATGCCAGCATTTCAAAAGAAAATGAGTTCAATTCATACCAAATGTTATTGTTGCCAAAAGAAGACACTCCATGTTTTCAATTCTTATTTTATTTCTTTATTGTAGCAATTGTTTTTTATTTTTGTCTGTTTAAAGTCAATGCAAAAAGTATATAGAAATGTACTATAGAGCGACTACTAACTTGGCGACTAACTGACTGCAAAGACAGCCAAATAAACGGAAATAAATATTATCTATCAGTATATAATATTCAGACTGTTGTTTTTAGTTTTCTCATTGTTTGGAGGTTGTTGATTGAAAAGAAGAATAAAAATGAAATGTTTTTGGTGCGTACAAACTGCAATCAAAATATCAGAGAAAAAAACCAAGAAGAACAAAGCAAAACATTATCTTAAAAGCTGACTTTAGTTTTATTTTTGTATCTACTGTCACAGTTCCTTTAGCGCATTTATGATGCCAAGTGTATGGAAAATTATTTATATTGTTGGAAGATATTGTATGGATAATTTTTTTGTATTTGTATTTTGCCAACAAGGATGAAAAGCTGATTCTTTATCCATTTATGCTCTCAAGCTGTGGATATGATTAGAAAAAGTCACAAGAAAGTTATTATGCTTAAATTTTTAAGATAACGACTATGATTTTTATTTGTTTATTTGTTTTTTTTTAAAGGACTAAGTATTTTTGAATCTCTCAAATAAACGGAGATTTAAACGTAAATTGGACTCAATATTTACTTCAAGATGAATCAAATATAAGGGTGATTTTTAGCTTGAGGGGATGTGCTTACTTTTAGAATTAAAGTTAGTAAATTTTTAAGAATGAAAATGTGAACGTAAAATACAAATTTAAGTTATCTTAATACTTTGTGTATCTTAAAATATAATCATATTATCGAATATGCTATCGGTGTAATTTTTGAATACAAATGATTTTGTATGAACAGTCTCGTTTGCTATTTTATTATTATACATTATATTATATTTATTATTTCGTCTATTCGTATCGTCCAGTGTGCATTTACTTTAATACTTCAAAATATCTTTAATCAATCAAATTAACTAAAACTTCTATTCTATATATAATTAAAATACTTTTTTCCAAAAGTAAATTCGACATATATAATGCCATAAAAAATTTAACACATTTAGCATTATTTATAAAAAAAACTTTTTCTAAAATTGTGAATTGAAAAGTGAATGTATAAAAGCAAAATCTACATATTTGTATTTCATTATAACTTTTGGCTACCAAAGTCCTGAATGTAAAATAAAAACAATTAATCTCTCCGCAATAGACTAAATGAATATTTAAATAAAATAACAAAAAGCGCTGTAGTTGCTTAATTTTTAAAACAAATATAAGTGTGTATAATTGCCCTGCATTTCTGATGGTTTGTTTCACCAAATTTTAGTTAAACTATTTTACTAATTTTTTTTTTCAATTTTGATGTATAAAGTTGGTAAATTAGGCAATGTAAATTAGTGAATGAGGGAGTCAAAGTGAAAATCTTTCATAAAACTACTGGAAAAACTGAATTAAAGTATAATCAATATAATTTTGTCATACTCAATTAGCTGGCTCTGAAATCTAGGTACATATATAAAAGCAAAATATATTTTTAAATGTTCTTACATAAAAATGAATAAAAATGATTTATGGATAACAGAATAATTTTAGAAACCACAAAGTTATAACAAAAGAGTTTCCCATCTAATATTGTTTAAATATTAGTTCTTAATAGAAATATAGTACATGTAAACTTATTCACTTAATACTGTGAATGACTGTATAAGTAAATTTCATGAACTATTAAAAAACAAACACAAGTATAAATGCAATTTAGTTTCATGTTTGTACACGTTTTTTTATTAACTCTTACATGTAACATTGCTAAGTATACTCATAATGGAGTTTGTCGGCTTTTATTTCTTTTAACCCTCTATGAAACAGTAGTATGAAATTAAATGAAGCATGTAGATATTACTTCATTAAAAGCTTTTGAAATGTAAACCATCTGGAATGTGATCTGAGCTTCGTTTAAAATCTGCTCCTAAATCTAATATTTAAGTGTCAAATTCTTAAAGTTATCTGTTGAAATCGGGTGGAAACTCATATTGTGTTATGTTAAATTTTTATTTACATATTTGATATTAAAAAAATTCTAAAAATCTTTAAAATTACCATTTAGTTGTCTGTAGCCATATTCCCACAGCATTCTACTACACTCAAAAAAAAAGACATATACTATTATTAAGGAAAAAATTTTTTTAAATTAAAGTAAAAAAAAATTCTAAGTTTAAGTAATTTTTTCTAAGTTTGAGTAAATTTTTACAAAAATCTAGTAAAAATTACTTAATATGAGTAAAAAATAAAAAGTTCATAATCTCAAAAGTAGTTCATAAAAATACACAAAAAAATTCTCACATTCAAGGTCAAGTTTACTGGTTTAAAGGAAATATTTACCAAAAATTGGAAAATGGTTTAAAAGTTTAGGGAAATTGTATCCTAAAAACTAGTCAATCTCGTTATAAATCAAAAAATAAATTTTAGGACATGACTTAATCCTAATTAGTTCATCAAATTTGACTAACTTGAAAGATATAAAAAGTTATTCTAAATTTTAGAAATATATTTACCAGTTTTAAGTATTTTTTCTTTAAATTATAGAATATATTTTTTATTTGCATTAAGCAAAAAAATTTAAGTACATTTTTCATATATCCGACGAATATTTGAACTTGAAATAAATTTTTTTGAAAATAAAATAAAATTTTAAAACACAAAAATTTCAATGCTTATTCAGGCTGCCTGTTAGGCAATTGGTTAGAGTGCTTGCCTATCAGTCAGAAGGTTGTTGGTTCAATACTTGCCCCCTCTCAAGGAATTAATACGTATGTATGGTGAATTAATTAAGAATATAATATGAAGATATAATAAAAAACATACCATGTGGTTTAGAATTTAATTAAAAACAAAAAAGTACCAAAATTAAAGACAAAAAAAAACTTTGAAAAATTTTTCTAAATTTGAAATAAAATATGAAATACCTTTTTTGCAATTCTCCGAATTTTATGGAGAAATTTTACTTAATTTTAGAAAAATTTTATTTAAATATAAAAATATAATTACTATAAACTAGTTCATTAATGAACTAAAAATTTAGTGAATATTTTACTGCTTTCGAGTAAAAAACAGCTTTGGCGCCATACGACAACTTTTTTTTACTCAAATTTAGAAAATTTTCCAAGGTTTTAGTTAGTTTTTTTTGAGTGTATTTTCAGTGGTATTGTCTTGCTCAAATCCCAATACTCCTCAAGTGAGGTTTTTGAAAAAGAAAAATACTTTCGACTCAGTGATAAGAGCCATTTCACACTATGCCTTTTTAGCCTGCCTTGTATTGACAATTTTCTTTTAAACCCCCTACGAAAAGTCACACACATTTACATTAAGCCTTTTTTATTCATGCCTTTTTGGCATTTATATACTCGTTTAATTCTGAGGGTACGAAAAAGGCAAAGAGAAATGTCATAAATCGCCTCGAATTTTCATTTTGTGCCTTTTGTTCTACCCCGCAAGCTTCTCACCACCTCTCACCAATAAACTAAAAAACCCTGCCTGCACAGGCAAGAAGAAAAGGCACAATGTAAATTGCGTCTAAGTTTATATATTTTTTACATATTGCTATAGTCGTATTAATGTGGGGAAGTACTTGGGACTATATAAATTTAACTTTAAGTAACAAAATTAACTGAAAATTGAAGATTTTGAAATTTCTCTTACGATATTGGGTTGTTAATATCTATATGTTGCAGAAAACTCGGTAATATAGCTTTAGGGTTTAAAAATACCCTTTAGGATTTTCTTTAACTTCATCTTGAGTGTTTTTCTATACTTATTCAGTATAGAAAAACACTCGCTTGTATTTTTTTTTGCATCTGCTGGTAACACTGTTGTTCTTATTTAAATATTAATCATACGAATTGGTTACAATAATTTTATTGAGGCTCCAAAAGATAGGCAATACTTTTTGATCATATCGTTATGTATGAGTGATATTTATGCACATTAAATTGATATTAATCATACGTCACTATTTCGTCTTAAATCAGTATGGTTTGCACGTTTTAGAAATTTTGTTCGTTATTAAGGAAAAAATAAATACATAAAAACAGTGAAACTAGTTAAATAATAAAAAACGTCGCTAAATAATAAAAAACACCAACAAAAACGGATAATATAGAGAGAAAAACAGAAAGAGTTACTAAATACTGAAATTAAAACCCTAAAACCAAAAATGTATATATCCCCAACACTTCGTAAGTTATTTAATCAAGGAGTTTACAATAAGAGGCAAAAGTTAAGAAACTTAATCGAGCTAATAATTTTTAAGTTTTCATTATTATAGTGGTCTATTCGCAAGAAAAAAGGTAAAAGTAAATAACAGTTTAATAAAAATAATTACTGAAATCAATTTTGTTCACAATTTCTAAAGCAATTGAGCCTGTTGAACTCAAAATACAGTTAATGTCTTATCACCATAAGTCTCTTGTGTTAGGGGTCATTCCCATGTTACGTAACGCTATTTTCGGAGTTTTTATACCAGCCCCTCCCTTTTAAAGCTTTTTACAAAATTTTCAATATACATTTTCTAAACCGTAACAAATCCTTAATACCCCCTACCCCCTCCTACACTGAGCCTAACGTAATATGTGAACAGCCCCTTAATATGTTGTACTTGACATATGTATGTAACTAATATACTGATGCTTTACATAAATTATTGCAAATATAAATTGTGTTTTGATAGAAACGCACAATAATGAGAAAATGTTAGGCAGAAGTAACACTTCGGTTCAAAAATGAGTTCGACATAACAATATTTCGTCACGACACTAAAGGGTTAAAAAAAATTGCATATGTAACACTTTATAGTAATTTAGCTATTAGTTACGATAAAATATAAATATTATAATATTTTTAAACTTGGTTATTTTTTTGATAATTTTTTAGTTTGCTGCTGCTTTTTCAAAAACAAAATAAAAATATACCCTCACGAAAAGCTACAAGAGAGTGTAAAAAAATATTATATATCTTTTTTGTGTTATTAAACTTTATCTTTTACTCTATTTTGCATTTTTTTTATTTTTGTTTATTTTATTTGTTTTTGCAATAATGTTTTTCAACACTACGATTGTAACTTAACTATGAAATATTTTTTTTGTTCTAAATGCAACTTTTATATGGAGTGGTTGGTTTTTTGTCCATTCTTATTTTTGAAATTTTTTCAAGTTAAATAGTTCCTGCTTGCGGACATGCATACATACATGTGTATGTATCAGTGTCGACGTATGTGTGTACATTACATTATAACCATTTTATGGCAAAACTTTTTGCAGTTGCGGCAGTAGTTGTGCGGCATGTTCATGTCTTGTCTGCATTTAAGCAATGGTCACTTAGCGGTCATTGGTTTTTACTATACATGTAACCATTTGATTCTCAAGTGTGCTGTGGCATAAAGAAAATTCAGCTAAAATTGTTCTTGATAAAACTTTTTTTTCAGTACTTGTGCTTCTCTTGTTTACATAATTGCTCTCTAAATGAAATTTGTTTTTAAAACTTCAGCAATACATTAAAAAAATTATGAAATTTTTAATGAAATTATTTTATATGAAAAATTTAATATTAAGAGTCAACATGCATTTATACTCGTTTTGTTTGACTTTTTTCTAAATGAGTTTTATGCAAAATTTTAATGTTATTCCATTAAATAGCGTTGGTTAGGAAGTAAACTTATTTTTTATATATACAGTGGAATCTCTATTGAGCGTATACCAAACGGACCATTGAAATATGTCCGTACAAAGGGTCTGTCCGGTCAAGAGAAAGCTCACACATTTAAATGAGTAAAATTTTCCTAAGATAGTTAGTTCTTTGTGATAGTTTTAATACGAGTAAAAATATCAATTGAATTAAATAAAAAGTTATTAATATGTAATTATGCACCACATGTAATAAAAGTTTAAAATGTTTTATAAATAGTATACTAATTCAAGAGATATTCCTCCATTCTAGCTTGACGTGTTTTGGTCTTGACAATAATATTTTGAAAATGTAAGTCAAGCAATGAATATATAATATGAGATTGTCAAATTTAATTGCAGTTAAAATTATGTTATGTGTAGACTTCAAATTAGTGTTTTCTTAATGTTATAAGAATTTTTATGAGATCGATGTTACAAAAAATTTTATAACAACAATCTTATGAGATGAACTGGAAAAAATAAACACGCACCTGAAAATATATTACTGTAGATGTGTGAGTATTTATTAAAATAAATAAAAAGTGATAGTTTTTAATAAATTTCTAAGATTTTATATCCTTAAGTATGTTTAATTGATTTATAAATTAAAATTTGTATGAAAGATTAAAAATAAAATAACTAATTATGCAAAGGCAATAGATGATAATTTGATGAACATTTATATAAAATTAAATCTTATAAGATTACGTACTCTCCTTGTATAAGACGAAGAAAAATATCGAAATTTAATAATTCTTATCCTACCGACGTTTTCTGTCATGTTATATCAAAGTTTGTCGCGCATGTAGACGGGAAGTTAGTTTGAAAGAATTATATGAGAGAGAAAATATTTACCATATCCGCATTTAAATATGTTGTCGAATGTAGTAAATATGACAAACCGAGCCTTTTTGTTAAGGCGAGCAAATTAAGAGTCTTGGCAAGCTTGTTTGTAAATTATGACATGAAAAAAAAATCGGAAAAGAAAAAAAACAAAATGCCCGTTGAAGAGATTTTTCGCAGTGAATGCCTTAATGATTTATACCAAACAGTTTGCCGCTCATGTTAATTAATATATAATTGCGGTATTCACAGGGGTGTCTTAAGGGTCATAATGTCTTAACATTTTAACATACTTAAAAAAATTGTTGTTGTGGCTCAAACAAAACGGTCATAAAGTAATAAGACTTTCTCAGCTATGTTTATTGTTTGTCATAACTACATGTAGAAATGCGTGAGAGTTTACCAAAGGAATTGAGAGAGAGTAAAAAATGTACAAGGTGTTAAAACCAAAATACAAATAAGTACAATATTTATAATTGTAAATTATAAGGGGTTGCTCACAGCAGTCATATATTTTCGTTTTATAACTTTAAAACGTGTTAATTTATGAGTACCATTTGAATACCCCAAATATCTTTTAGGGGAGCTGAGTGCTGCTCACTATAACATCACTGTTGTTCATTGTTTATGGTGACTTTGAATTAATTAAGTCGTATGAGTAATATTTAATATTAGTTGCAAAAATATCAACCATACGTAGCGATTTGGAGAAAAGTTCTTGCATACTTTTTGGAGTTTCAATAAGTTTAAACCTGCTCAATCCACTTTTTATAACATATGACATTTTAATGCCGTTCGATATCGCATCGATTGCCAAAAATATTTATTTTAATTTGAAACTCTACATGTCGAAAAAACTTGATGTATTAGGCTAATTTCTTAAGCTATGTATAGAAACAGTTAACAGTATTTTGTCTCTCTAGTAAAATTTGCTGGTAGTGAGTTAGCAACGCTGTTGGCAATAGGCACAGAGAAATGAAGTTTAGCAGAATTAAAAAAAAAAATGTTTAAGAAGTGAAAAAACGGGCTAAAAAGTTATCTATGCAAATTAAAGTTTAATTAACGAACTTGAGTTATGTTTATATGTGTACATTGTACATTGTACATATATATTTATATTTAAATTTATTTGTAAAGAGAGACTGTGCTCTTAAAAGTGAAAAACAATATACCAACAAATATGCAAATGTTGGTTTAAGCAAACAAAAATATATACAATTCTCTGACAACTCTGCTAAAAAAATAATAAAATAAAATAATAAAACTATAAATGCATAATGCATGTAATTGAAAATCAAAACAAATATTTATTTTCAGCATGAAATTTTGCAATTTATACGAAACAATTATTTATTAATTTGAAACATGTTTTTTTTATGAAGAAGAATTATATGTATGTCTCCTGTTTGTATGAATTTTTTATAAAGGGTGTTTTTTATTGAGGTATAGAACTTTAAGTTGGCATCACTTTTTTAACTGGCGGCCATTTTGTCAGCTGTCAAGTGATTAATATTTAGTTTGGTTTGCCATTTCATCATGAACAGGTTGACAAAAGAACAACGCTTGCAAATCGTGCAAATTTGTTTCGAAAATAATGGTTCAGTTCGCGAAGTTTACTGCAAGCTCCGTCCATTTTATGGTCGACATAATCGTCCATCAGAGCAATTAATTCGGTTAACCATGGATCGTTTTCGCACTACGTTTACTCTATGTGATAATACGCATCCGCAGAGACGTCGAACAGTGCGCACCGACGAAACAATTGCCGCTGTAGAGCAAACTGTTGAAGAGGACCCGAATGAATCGATTCGCCACCGTGCACAGCAATTGGAGCCGACTAACCGACTATTTTGTTCCCGAATTGGATGGCATGAATGTGGATGAGTTGTGGTTCCAACAAGACGGCGCTACATGCCACACAGCGCACGTCACAATCGATTTATTGAAGGAAACATTCGATGAGCGCATAATTTCGCGGAATGGACCTGTCAATTGGCCACCAAGATCGTGTGATTTGACACCATTGGATTATTTTCTTTGGGGATATGTGAAGTCGCTCGTCTACGCCAACAAACCAGAAACGTTAGGGGACTTGGAAGCCAACATTCGTGGCGTTATTGCCAACATACGGCCCCATATGCTCGAAAAAGTGGTTGAAAATTGGACCTGTAGAATTGGCTTTATTCGAGCCAGCCGCGGCGGCCACATGCCCGAAATCATATTTAAACATTAATGGCATAAAATTATCCTTCCAATAAAGCCAAATTGATGGACATTAAAACGATTTTCTTGTGTTTTATTTCAATTCGAAGTTCTATACCTCTGAAAAAAACACCCTATATATATTTTATTTTTCTTAAACCTGCTCTTGTTTCTTTCATTTGGTACTTTTGAACGTTTAACTAACCAAATTATTTAAAAAGAAAAACATGAACATGTACATGTTTTATACGAGTATTTATACATGGAAATTGAAAAGCACTTGCTTAAAATTTATTTTGAAGTAATTCTTCTTAAATATTCTGCAACAATTCTTTTCAAGAGTGTACAAGGCATTTTATATTTGTAAATATATTAGACGTCGATATGGATAAGACATGCTATCGATGCTATTTTGATATACTTTTTTCTTGTCATTTATCTTATACCTTAAATAATTTTGATTTTTCAAGTAAAAGACAATGTTTAATTAGACCATGAAGTTTATGACTTTTATTTTCATTAAAATGAATGAAACTTTGCAATTTACGTGGCTCTTAAAAGTAAACTGAATGGCATAGCTGCGTATAAATTCCACAATAGTTAATTAATAAGCAGCATTTAATAAGACCAGTGAAGTTACCAATGTTAACCAATGTCTGTGCTTGATTCAAATATTTTTCTTGTCAAAATTGCCAGTAAGTATTGAATTGTATATAAAAATAAGAAGTTTTTGAAAAACATGGCATATAATACATTAAGTACAACTAGTACTGAAAATAAAATTTTACTCAAACATTTTTTTGTTTGATTCTATAAATTTCTTTATTGACTGAAAAAAATATAAATTTTTAATGAATGTGCCTACAGTTCTGTTTATCAAATATGCAAACACTTTCACCACCATTTGCAAGACACTATCAAAGCTGCACTCACAGATCGCTTAAACAAACTCCACACCAACTAACGCAAGTTATGTTTGATACGGTTCCAAACTTTTTTCATTGCTTTCCTTGCATTAAGAAAAAGTTTTTATCCATTGCTAGTTGAACAATATCAAAATGCGATATTTTTGACACTACACCCTCAAAATTTATCTCCCGAATATCTCAATAAATTTTAAAATCCTTTAGCATGAAGATTTTTAATTTTAACATACGATACATACATAAATATTTCCAACATATACATATATACAGACAGTTATAAAAATAATGTTATACTCTTATCAATAAAAAATTATATATATATGAATTTTTATCATTATTTAATGTATTTTTTCCTTCACTCTCTCTCTCTCTCTTTTTCCAAAGAAAAGAATACGAGTATCACTGTATTATATTAAGATAGTACATATTTCGAGTTTATTGAATAACATTGAAATGCAATTCAGTTCAATGAAATGCAGTACTTAAAAATGTATAAAATTTAAAATGTAACAATATATTACACTTACATTTCATTTATAATCGCAGCATAAAATTCAAATAACCCCTGTTCAGGAGTAAAATACGAAAACATATACAAGGTACGAAATACAAATGTAGAAAGAAACGTTTTCACTTACCGGAAGTACAAAGTAAAACGATTGCTGAATAAGCGATTAATCCTGAAGGGCACGCTGACATTATGCTGCTTCTTTCCTTAATTTTTTTCAGCTTTAGTTATGCCGCTGCCGCCGTTTTTGCTTTATGTTCCACTCTATTGTGAGTCAACAACAACGGTGATACTGATGGTTAATTTTTCTTTCTGTTTTTTTAAGTTGGCACATACACACATTTTTGCAAATGAAAAAAAAAAATAAATTTAAAAAATAAAGCAACAAACTTCAGCAATTCGAATAAACTGGAGTAAATAAACTGAAATTGGAATTGAAAGTATGCAACACAACTTACAAGTGACAGTTGTGCGCCAGTTGCAACAGCATGGTTGGCATAAAAAATTCACCTCGCGAACAATAAGAAAACTTTAATGTCTCTGTTACTTTTATTGCACATTTGGAAAAAAAAGATCTATGCTTTTTGTCGATTTATTCCCTCCTTTTTCAGTTTTCTGCAATTGTAGTCCTAATGAAGTAGAAGGTGGGTTCAGTTGCTTTTTGTATAGTTGGTTTTTAATTTAATGTTGGCTTCATTTAGTTTTGTTTGCTTTAACATTTACTTTCTCCTTCTTTTTTGTTTTGTTTGTGGTTTTATTACGTTCGGCTTTTGAAAAACAGCCTCTAGGCTTTCTAAGGCAACAGTACTTGATTGTTTATGCTGTTCATACAACGCTCATTTCCAATTTGCGACATTCATGTTCGGTGCGAAGTCACAAATGAAACGAAAATCTTCATCAGAACCATTAGTTATAGTTATCTTGCTCTTTGTGCTCCCCTTAATACTCACTTGCTTTATAGTTTAACCGAATTGTAGAGAGTAGATGAATTTTTTTTCTAGTTAATTTGTGTACATTAGGTTGTTCCATGAATGAATGAATTTGAAAATTTTAAAATCTGCTCTAATTGAAAAACTTAATAGATACTCGTAGTATTTCAGAAGAAATAACTTAAAGTTTATAGCAATTGATATAATGAATTTAAGAAAGTAAGTATGTACCCTACCGCTACTACTACTTACTACTTTTTCTTTACTTACAAAATAGCAGTATGTGTGTATTTTTAATTTTTCAATAATGGATTGTTAACAACATCGAGATAACAAGTTAAGAAGCTATTTCACTAATGCAAAATTATAGATCAATTTTAGTTCTCGCAAATAGTTACGATATGTCTTGATTTTTTTAGGAAAATGAAATAAATGTCGTGAAATATTAGATTTTTATATATAAAAAAGTATATTGATTGAAAAGAAAAAAAGTACATAAGAAAAACCAGTTTTAATAAACATCATTAAAATGACTTCGTAATCACTGAATATGTATCAAAAAATAAAATATCTTGCAATGACAAATCTACCATTTGTATTATACAAACTTACACTACTTCTGGATAACAAGTTCAGGATCTTATTGGCTTCCTTTGAAATTCTTTGTTTACTGGGTAATTGTAGCGACTCTATATTTACTAAATTCTTATTCAATCTATATTTTGCTTTCTGTAAGTAATAAGTGTTTACGATTTTTTTGGGCACATGGCATACATATATAAACCCGGACTAAGACGTGTTCGAGGATATTATTTTTAATGATGCCAAACAACACTGGGGCTTCAAATATATTATATCATTAGAGGATCCATCGCTGGCTAGTACTTCCGCTAATTGCTGATGATTTTACCACGTACAGGGATCCAAATAAGAATAATTTCGTTCTCACGGCATAGTGTAGCTAGCACATGTTTTCTTATGAGCCACTCTTATGGGAAATATTTTATCCTAAAATATACTTGCACCATCGTGAAGATGGAACAATAATTTTACGCATTGATAGTGTTGTCAAACATAAATTTTAACAGTATATTTATTATTAAGGATTGGTAATAGCATAATATACCTGCCTAAATAATATAATTGCCTAAATTTAAGTACTGATGTCGCATGCGGCATGAGATCATTATTCTACTTAAAGTTTTAGCTCACACGTAACTATTTTTCAATATGATTTTCCTGAAGACACGGTTTCATTACTGCTGGGTTTTATTTGATTTCACGATATTTTGTCACATGATGGGTAATTTTTTATATTTACCTATTCCACATGAATTTTCTATACGTATTACATTATTTTCTGTAAAAAAATTTTATAAGTATATATTTATATACACTTAAATATACTTTGGCATTATGAAATTAGTGATGCAAAAAATTATAATGATTTGTAAGAGCTTAAAAGTAAAAATATAGAAAAAATATCAGAGGCATTGCATTTGCCGCATGACGTCATTCAAGAGTTTACTCATATAGAAAACAAAAACAAGCTTTCTTGCATTCAATACAAGTTTTCGATCTAACATTCTCTTTTGATATCGACGACCAAATCTGTTTCCTTTGATTAAGCTATAAATCAGAGTATGTCTAGTATAAAATGTTTATATTATTTGAAGCAATAATGCAGATCAAAATGAGCTTGTTTAAAAGCATTGAACAAACATAAAAAATACCAACGTTAAATCACCATGCAAAAATTTTTATTGGAAGTCATATAAAATCATGTTAAATTAAAGTTTAAATAATGATGGTATGAGTTCCGAGTTAAATTCTTGGCCGAGGAAGCCAATTATATAAATACAAAAAAGTTTGATGCCTCTTCTAATATAGACACGTAATTTAACTAGTTAATAAAATAAAATTACTACATTAAATTCAATTCATATTATTTCAATTCAAAATAGTTTTGATTACACTTTATTTCAGTATCAAATTTAAGTTGTTCCAACTTGAAATAACTTTGATTCAACAGATTATTCATTTTGATCTAACAGCAAGGCAATATTAAATTAACAGCAAAATATGTTAAATTAACATGAAACATATATGAAGCAAACTCATTGCCAAAAAAGGTGAAATTAAGCCTGTTTAGGTAGAATTTAAGTTATAAAAAAATATGACTTAATAGTGCCTTAATAATGCAGGCTCTAAGGACAGAAAGTTAGCACTTTTATACATTAATAAATATGTTTATGTTATTAATCATTTAAAGGGCACTTTAGATAACTGCTACCTTTGCATAATTTATTAGATTCAAGAATGGGATTTTGTGAGCAAAAATGTAGTACTACACACCGGAAATTTGTGAGACAAAAATCACCAACGATATCAGCAGGCTTGTCGGTGCTTCTTTTGCTCTTTACAAGTAGAAACTTGCTTTATTTGAAGAATTTTCTTTATTGGTTGTACTCGTATGAGTTTGTCATTGATATGAACAAGTATTTGTGGAAAAAAAATTAATTACTGATGGCTTGAAATATGTATTGGAATTAAAACGTTTAATAAAATGTTAAAATGCCAAAGAAGAAAAATGCAAAAAGTGATAATTTAAAGAAAATCTAATTTTTAACAAAAATAAAAGACTGCTCGACTGCTCAACCATTGAAAAAACTTAGAAAAAAATAATCTGGCACATATGGCAATGCTGGTTAAAGATCACAGGAGAAAATTGCAAAAACTGCAGATGATTCGAAATCAGTCAGTGTAGACATTAGTGTCGAAACCATTCACTATTTCGCCCTTTTTTCATGGGAGAAGGACTTTGAAAGTTCTATTAAAATTAGTTTTAAATACAACAAAAACAATAGCTTTCCTTAATTTTGGAAACAGCCGATTTAAGATTTTTGAATGAACTTGTCTTTCACAATTCAAACAAATTTGTGCCTTATAGGAGGTTTTTGATGTGTAAACATCTATACGCTAGGGGGTAAAAATCTTTTTCACTAAAATTTCTTTGCTGAGATTTCTTTGCTGAGATGCACACAGCGTTGACAAATCGGTGTGAGCTATGTATGAGTGTATTAGTGTTTGAAAGAAGTAATACAAACTTATTTAAAATATTGTAAATACATAGGAATTTGCTGGTTTTTGCTTGTTAGGGTCGTTAGGTTTTTTGCTTTATTAGGGTTCCATACACCAAAGGTGAAAATGAACCCTATTGTTTTCGCTACGCTGTCCGTTCCTCTGTTATAGGGTATTTCCTCGAGAACCGTAAGAGCTACGGACCTGAAATTCGGACACAGTGTGTAGACATTAAGCCGCTACAACAGCAAATATATGAGAGTTAAAAATGAAAGGTTGTTCCAAAACGAGCAACGAAAAATGTTAAAATCTCATGTAATATACATACACTTGAATTTTGTAAAGTTAGTATATTTTTATACAGACTACAACAATTAACAGTAAATTTAAAAAATTTAAATTAAAGGGTGTTCAGTTAATGCAATTTTGACTTTGTAACTTTGACAACTTGCTGTATCTTGGAAAACGTAAGAGCAAAACTCTTAAAATTTTCAGAAACGGTAAAACTAATAAATCAAAAAATTATAAAATGGCCAAATCTAAAAAAAAATCGCAAAAAAAAATGGCCAAAACCGAAAAAAGCACCAAATTAAAAAAAAAAATCTAGGACTAAAATAAATCGCGAAAAACCGGAAAAATCGTTAAAATGAAAAAAATCGCCAAAGTGAAAAAAATCCAAAAACAGAAAAATAATCGCCAAAATGAAAAAAAATCGCCAAAATAAAAAAATCACAAAAATTAAAAAAAACCATTAAACAAAAAAGTCGGCAAAATGAAAAAATCGCCTAAATAAAAAAACCCCAAAAACAAACAAAAAAACGCCAAAATGAAAAAAAGCCCAAAAACAGAAAAAAGTCGCCAAAATGGAAAAAATCGCCAAAATGAAAAAAATTTCGAAAATTAAAAGAACCCAAAAAGAGAAAAAAAACCGCCAAAAAGAGAAAAAAGCGACAAAGCTGAAAAAATCGTTTAACCTGGAAAAACTTAAAAAGGAAAAAGGCCATATCAAAAAAATGCTCAAAACCGAATGTACGGAACCCTTCGTGCGCGAGTCAAAGTCGCACTTTACTGAATTTGTTTTAATTGCAATGCGTACACAACAACAAGAACAGCAACAACTAAACGATGAACAACAGGAATTAAAAAGTAAAAAGTAAAAGTAAAGGCATTTACCATAGATGAGCACTGCAGTACCACTAAAATTTCAGTAAAAATAATAAAAAAAAGCTCCAAAAACCGAAAAAAAGCCAAAACTATTTGTTATATAGGCTAAAGTGTCTGCACGAAACCCTTCGTGCAAAGTCAAAGTCGCACTTTACTGAATTTATTACTAATTGTCGTACATTAAGTTATCATAGGCAAATAAAAACAAATAAATAAAATGAATACAAAAACATTTAATTTTAATAACTTTTAAAAAGATTTTTTGCACTTTTAATAAGAAATTTACTAAAACAAAGCAAAATAAGGAAAACAAAAACCTAAACTTGTCAAACTAAAAGTCTTCATCGTCTTTGAGATTGTCATTCATACGGACAACAAGAAGTACAGAGAAACTTAACAGCTTCATATAAACACCATCTTGTGTGCAATTGTAGCTACTAATTTTCACTAACATATAATTGTGCTGGCGCTGTATAGTTCGAAAACCATTGCTGTAAAATAACTACATGCATTACATTTCATTAAACAGCAGTGTGCCCATTTACTAACCAAATAAGTTAAATAAAACAAACAAAAACCAGCAAATTCCTATGTATTTACAATACTGAAAGTTTTGATACTTTTAATTGATTAATTAATAAATATTACTAAAATCATAGTACTTCAAACTTAAGAACATTTTTTTTTACTAGATGTTTACACATCTCCCCTGTGATCGGACTCACATTGCTTTTTTTTACAGACTACAATGCACAGTTGATAGTTCAATGGCCGGTACCTTCTGACTAAGAAATACTCCCGATTTTCTCTACAAGTAAAAGTGAAAGAACTTTCAGCTTTATTCTTGAAACATAAAAACGCTCCAATTTTAAGTTGCTCAGTCTAAAAACATCTTAGTGGCCAATAATAAACAACAAATGGCTATGACCATTTAAAATGAGATAATTAAGTAAGTAAGCTTTTATTAGGTTTCAAATAATTTCTTTCGAGTACACACAGAACAAAATCTACACAACTTAGATTCGATAAGTATGTGCCTTTGGCTACGGAAATGAATTTTGACATCTTTATCCTTTAATTCAATAATAATATTTATCAATACAGCGAGTTTTCACAATAGAACACAAAAAAAACTATTTGATAAATAAATTATCGAATATATTCATACATTAAGAAAATAAATACGGATTTGACAACAACATAAACAACAAACACATCAAAACTCATCAAATTCTACAAAAAAAAAAGCGATTTGAAAATTCCTTGCTTTTTGAAAAAAAAATTCTTTTTAATTCAATAACTTATTTTTTTAACTAACTGCCTTATTCATAAAAAATATTTCGGTTTATGAAAAAAATTTTCTGTGGAAATTTGATTAATAAACCTTTTATAAAATCAAAATATTTTTTTTATGAATTAGGCCCTAAATATCTAATAACTTATTCGTACTTGTACTTGTATATTATGGAAATATTTTCTTTTCAGGGAATTTAAAAAAAAGTTGTTGAATACCGGCATTTCTATTATTGAAACTAAAAAGTATTTTTTGGTGTGTAAACAAAAACAAATAAATTTATTTTAAGTCAAACTTTATAATTTTTCATATAAAATAAGTAAGAGTAGGTAAAATTACAAGGTTTGCTCGGGTGAACCAAATTTTTTGTAACTCACTGTATTCCATACAAAGAACTTTATTTTAAATATTTGTAGCAGATGATGAATGTCAAGGATTGTAAATCATTTCTTAATACACTATTTGTTTTTATCCTTTTAAAACCATACTCAGATTATTATTAAATTCTCTTCTTTTGGAACAACCTAACATACACAAGATGAAAATTTCAAAAGCAATACTTTCTACTCTATGTAGACATGTCGACTTTGAAAGTTTATGCATTCGAAAATAAAACAATAATTTGCAAATACTACGAACATATACCGACTTAGTAACGTTTTAAAATACACAATTCTTGCATGTAAACTTCTGCACAGATACACACACATGCACACTAAAACGCATACACACATGCTACGAACTGTGTGTAAACTTTAACATGAATTGACACAAAGTGCATTAAATGTGGTTTTGAATGCAACAGTAAAGTGGAAGTTGTACATGATAGTTGTAGTATAAATTGTACAAGCAGCAGTAATAATGGTGTTTGATGTATTTGCATTAGTAATACGAGTGGTAATGTAGCAGGGATGTAAATAGTAAAAGGATCTGTACCCTGCAATGCTCTAAGGATTTTAGTTTAACTTTAATAAATCATAAATGCCGACATAGATAGATTTTCTTTTAGTAAAATTTTCTCAAAACATGATTTTTATCTACATTATTTTTTCTTCAATTCATGTATGAATAACTGCAAAGGTTAGTTGTGGAATATAAAACATACTCGTAATTGACACTCAATGTTTTTTTTTTATATTTATTTAAGGAGTTTTTTTTCATACAAAACAGCACAAAATTAAAAAAATGCCATATATTTTGTAAATTTTCTATGGAAAACACATTATACATATTTGTATTTTTTATTTTAATGCAAAATAAAAAACAAACAAAACACTTTTTAAATTAAATAAACTTCTTTATTTATTATTTAACTAATAACATTTTTATTTATTTTATTTAGTTAAACACTCGCGCTGAGGGGATGTTTTAGTTTTTGTGTGCATTTTCCGTCTCGTCCATTTATCTCAAAATCCAACATTTAACTGAATTGTCATTGCCTTCGTTGCTTAAGGATACGCTGCTTCGGCACATTAACTTGCCTCAAAATGTATTGTGTGCCATTTGTTATTTGTTTGGCTTTGTTAAAACTTTTGTTCGTTTATGATTTCGTTTGTTACATCGTTTTTGTTGTGCCAACCGCATAATTATTGAGAAAGAGTACTAAAGCTACTTAAGTTCAGATAAAAGAGAGCAGGGATATATTAAATGCTCTTTTCGTACTTTTGTTTATTTTGCAGACAGAATTCTCAGTGCAAGCAGGGAATAAGGAAATAATAATTTTGCTGCACAAAAGCTGACATCTGTTTGTTTGTGTTAATGAAATCATCTATAAATGCATAATTTCAGCTTCATACTCAATTGTGTAATACTGAGAAATTGGAAGTTTTCAGTAGTTGTTGCACTCCTGCAAGAGGTTATTAAAATAATCAGCAAGGCCAAATTTGCAAAGATACTCGAAATAAAAATAAGTAGTTTTAAAATTTTTTCTCCCAATATTATAATTTTAAAATACTAAATGATTTTCTAGTCTAATATCTTTAAGTGAGCAATTTTTTAAAATTTATATTTATGTTTATATTTATGTGATACGGAAAAATAAAAGGGATCTATGTTCAGAAAATAGATTTTCGAGAAAAACGTCTTTGAAGTTAACAAGCTGATTTTGATGCGCTTGAACGCTTTTATTATTTAAAATTCGTTACTCGGTGATTTGTGGGGTTGCTAATTATAACTCTGGTATTAGATTTTAAAAACTCAAAATGGCGGATATAATATTGTGAATTACTTTTTGTAATATAATTGGATTTGCTGGAAACTCATCAGTCAGGGGTTTGTTTTCGATGTTGCTGATTATGAATTTAAAGTCTGGTTTTCAAAATTAAAAATATCGGAATTATTATTTAGAATTGAGATGAATGCTTAAACTTAATTACTTTGCTATTTCGTTATTTAAGTTACTATATTTTTACAATTTTAAAAAAATAGTTAAACTTCAAATCTACTATTCGTTTCTTTAAAAACATCGGACTTACAAACATCAATTAAATTTTCAAAAGCTATCTCAATAAATAAAAAAAATAGTCCGCCAAATCGGAAGAGCCTTTTTGAATTTTGAAAATCCGACCTTAAATTCATAAACAGCGACCGCAGAAATCTTTCAGTAACGATTTTAAAACAAATGTAATAAATTAAAAAACAAAATTTATCCGCCATATAGAATGCGTCATTTTGGATTTTTAAAATCTTATAACAGATTTGTAATCAGTAGGGCTAGTTAAAATGTGCGAAAAAAAATTCAAAATATGCGCCAGAAGTAGCACGAAAAAATTTCAAAATATGCACGGTTATATGCACAAATATGCAAAATATGCAAGAATAAAATCAACAATTTTGTTACCTTAAAGTATTTTTATTCAAAGAGATCTTTATTATAATGAACAATCATTTGTTTTTTTAAATTTTCAAAAAGAAATGATCTTCTAGTTATTGTCACATAAAACAGATGAATACATGGAAAATATGCGTTCAACATCAGTAGATGTAACAGGAGCGTATTTAAATGCGAGTATTTCAGATGGGGACAAATTTTCAATATATTCATCGGTTTCGGTTTTATTGAAATATATATAATTTTTAATTTTGATTAAGGTCTTCAGACCTGTGTTTTTGTTCAAAACTTTGTTGAATTTATCAATGAATACATTTTGGTTTGTATTTTCGATACTTTCTTTCACACGTTCTATAACAGCTAAACTTTCACTAATAGGAAGTTCTTTAGTTTCTAGTCGGGTGATGCTTGACCAGTGGCATTCAAAATTATGTTTTATATAAACTAAGTCAGATTTCATTGACGATTTTGGAAACAACAATTTTGCATTGCGTATAGACTCTGCCTCAACGTCATCAAATTCAACTAAAACGTCACAAATTTCTTTGAAATTTTCAGAATAATATGTCTGAGCAACGATGTTCGACATGAGATTCGCCGTCCGCAACCATTTACAATAGAAAGAAAAGAGGCATAACAAAATTGGTAAACATTCTATCTCTGTTGCGCTACCGCAAAATACTTTGATATGCCTGAACATGGACATCGCCCGTGTTCACCACAACAAAGAAGTTGATGAATTTTTCACAGTTGCTCTGCCGGCGTCATGTTCATGTCATGTCCAAGTTGGTGGCTCGTGAAGACGTAGGGTAACGAAAGGTATTTTTGAATCGAATATCTGCAAGCAAACAATCATAAGCCTCCGGTGGTAATAGTTTCGGTTCGACTTTGTGGTAGAAGTTATAGAAAAGTAAAGAAAAAATTAATAACATGCTGACATACATGTGCAAGAAGAGGAAAGAAATATATTTCATGTGAATTTCTTTTACAACAGCTTGAGTTATATGAGTCGTTATATATTAATCGCGTTGCCAGAGTGAAAAATAAGATTTTTTATGCAACGTGATCCAAAATAAGCATTTTTCTACAAACAAATTAAAATATGCAAAAAATGCTTTTCTGGCAAAAAGCCAGAAAAATGAGCCCTGATAATCAGCGACTCCGAAAGCCACTCAGCGACGATTCAGCTTCAATCAAATAAGATTATTTGCAGGAATATTTGTCATATCGGATTCTTTTTAAGTGTATTTTGAAGCTAATTTATGACAAAACTAATGCAGATGGAAAGCTTCGGTTTGATGCTCTTAAGGGTTCCGTACACCAAAGATGAAAAAGAACCCTGTTGTTTTTGCAACGCTGTCCGTCTGTCCATCTGGCCGTCTGTCCGTCTGGCCGTCTGTCCGCCTGTCCGTCACAGACTATTTTCTCAGGAGCCGTAAGAGCTACGGGCCTGAAATTTGAACAGAGTATGAAGAACCTTAGCCGCTAAAACAACAAATACATGAGAATTAAAAATCAAAGGGTGTTCCAAAACGACCAACGAAAAATTTTAAAAGCCCATGTAATATACATACAATTGTATGTACATATGTATATTGACACTTGAAATTTGTAAAATTAGTGTATTTTTATACAGACTACAACATTAAAACTAAAATTTAAAAAGATTTAAATTAAAGGGTGGTCCATCAGTTAATGCAATTTTGACTGTTAAATATTGACAACTTGATGTATCTTGGAAACCGTAAAAGGCAAACTCTTGAAATTTTCAAAGACGGTAAAACTAAAAAGTCCCAAAATTACAAAATTGCCTATCCGAAAAAAATCTGAAAAAATAGCAAAAAAAAAAAATAAAATCAAAAAAAAATTTTAACACAAAAATAAATCGCCAGATCTGAAAAAATCGCCAAAATGCAAAAAAAAAAAACAAATTGAACAAAAAAACGCCAAAAATCTAAAAAATAAATGAAACGCGAGAAAGGTACCAAAATTCAAAAAAACGCCTAAATGAAAAAAATCGCCAAAATGAAAAAACACCAAAAACTGAAAAGAATCGCAAAAATGAGAAAAAAGTGCCCAAAACTAAAAAAAGCATCAAAACTTAAAAACAATCGTCAAAACTGAAAAAAACCGCCAAAACTAAAAAAACACGCTCAAGACCGAAAAAAACTCAAGACCGAAAAAAATGCCAAAACTATATTTTAAATAGACTAAAGTTCATATTGAATTACATATCTAGTGTCCCTTCGTACCGGGTCAAAGTCGCACTTCACTGGATTAATTTTTATGTTGTCTACTACTTGGATCGACCCATAGGTAGCTTTAAACTCTCTCTCTGTCACATATGTCTTTACTTCCTTAAAAAAAGCTGTAACGATTTCGTTTAAGGGGTTTCAGAGACGAACAATGCATCTTAACTGTTATCGTTTTCCGAAAAATATATTTGCATTGAGTTTTCACCCATTTTACCTTTTTTGTTGCCTATTTGCTGAACAATTTTTTAGCATCTCGATGATATGGGTATAAAATGAAAGGTTTTTTTCAGATAAAATTTCTAAATAAATAGAATTGATTCTAAAAATAAAATAATGACCGTCATTAAACTGCAGACAGACTTACTGGGCCTATAATTATTTGTTATGCACACCCCATGAAACATCATGAAAGAAATTTTTGGGAAGAGAACTAAAAATAAATGCTATCAGTAAACATATCAAATGGTGGACAAATATTTCCTGTGCCCCCCTCTTCGCCATGAGATGTTAATGAAATAAAATAAAAACTATCTAATCTTCTATCATAAACGAGAACTTTTTTTATAGTTATGCTCATGAAAAAAGTAAAAACAAAATTAAGAAGTCCAAGTAAAGCTCGGTGAACTACAATCTAACATATATGTACGTATATTCGACAACAGGTCAAAATAAATATGACCGAAGTTTGTATTGTGTTTGCTAAAATTTTAGCTAATAAATAAAAAATAAATTATTTTATTGCAATTTTTAATATTTTATTTTAAAATAAAATTTGCAACAAAAATCACAAAATCAAACATTTTTAAAATCAAAAATTTTTTTATATTTTTAAGATACATATTTCAGTACTTAAAAAACTTGGCCGCATAACACATATTTCTTTAGTATTTACATAGAAAAAATGATTCTCTTATTAACACTTTGACTAGAAAAATGCATATAATCATTTTAAAACTTAATTGTGTCAAATAAACTTATCAATTTGTTAAATTTTAAGCAAAAATTTTATTTACTCAATTAAATTTTTTAGCAAAAGTTTAGTTGACCCAATAAAATTTTTAAGCAAATTTTTAACTAACTCAATGAAATTTTAAGTTGATTATTTATAATATTTTTAAATTAAAGGTGTAAATAGAATATAATATTTTTTATGTGTTATATAAATTATCGGTCTCAAAAGCTGGAGTAATGGGAAATCTATGAATTTTTTGACTGCATTATAGTCAAGCTTAGCCAGAGAATACTTCAGGGAATTAAAAATATAAATAACAAATGGGCTTGTTTGCTCACAAACTGCTGTTGAAAGTTTTATACATTAAACACATTCACCACAGCAGGCTACCGACTACAAAATATCAAGGGTAGAATACACATGTTTATATGAGAGTTAATCTTTGGAAGACAGCAATGCAACAGGGCAACAGATTTTTGGCTATGCTTATTTTGTCGATGTAGTCCAATTAAACTTATTTCTCTTTCTTTGGCTACAATGAGAAAATTCAATGTTGCAAGTATAATACAAAATGTTGAATGAATGATATCGTACAATTATTTAAAATTTTTTTAACAGAAACAATGTTCAAAAATTGATGTAAGGCCTAAATTGATTAATTTTTATACTTTTACGTTATATAAGTACATTTCGAAAGAGTAATTTAATTTTTATTAATGCGAAATATTTGAAGGTGGCAATGCTGAACTATGTATTTATACTTAAATATGAAGTGCAGATGGTGCTGCTGCCGTCTTCAAAATAATTAAGTAGCTGGCTACGAGGCGACAAATGCAGCTAGCGGTATTTGAAGTTCAATCGTTTTTAACCCCTAACCAAAAGAAGGGGTATTATTAGTCTTTTTTAGTGTGTCTATGTATTTCTTTGTCTGTTCGAGTCTACGTACAGACTAAACGGCTCAACCGATTTTGATTTAGTTGTTTTTTGTTTGTCTTATCAAGAGTATTCTTAGTTGTGTTTGAAGAAAATTCAAAAGATATCACATCTTTTCTAGATATATTGTGATTTTTTAAAATGTTTAATTTTTTTTATTCATGTTGCTGTTAAAAATTTTCAATGTGAAACTTGTTCCAAAAAATAAAATGTTTATGAACAATTTGTGTCTTGATGAATTTAATGACTTTAATATTGCAAAGAAAAATTTTTAACGGTAAAACAAAAGGTAATCAAAACCAAGTATGTTACATATAAAATCAGATCTGTAGAACTTACAAGCTTGGAAATGTTTTTATATCTCGAAATGGGCATCTTTAAAATACTGTACCTCAATTTGTACTAATTATAAAACTTTAGGCCTAATCTATCTTTATTTATGTATAATTTTTTAATCGAAACACTAATTAAAAGGATAGTAGACTTTTAAAAATGTTTCGTTTTAGTACACACTGTGCGACACTGATAATATGAACTTGAAAGTTTACTGTGCGACACCGATGTAAGTGTAAAAATGTAAGAAATTCACTGATAGCTCTTTAACTTAAACAATAAAAAGCATAGATGACCGGCTATAGTATCATCATAGTAATATCTAAGCCTGATAATGTTTCTTTTTCAAGCAATTTGTGACTTAAAGCAATTTAATATAATTTTGACTTATATTTATATACTTGTATATACATGCTCGGGATAAGACAAACTCCAATATATTCCAATTTTTTATTTTTTATTTTTGGACCAGTCTTAGTTTCAGCGGCTTTATTGAATATTCTAACGCAAAAAAAGTTCTTATATTTCCCCATATTTTTCCTCTTACAAAAATACTCTTCTATGTACATAGAAGTATAAAATATACTCTTCGAAAGGACTGATGAAACATGCGCATTAAATTGTTACATTATTAACGAATAATATTCCTTGATTTACACGTGCTTTTTGTATTGAACATATGAGGGCTGTCCTGTATATTTTATTGTAAATAATGCTGTTTATTGTCATTGTTGTTGCTGCTGTTGCGGTTGTTAGTATAATTGTTGTTGTTGTTGTAGTTGTGATCAATCAACTTACATTAGGATTTGATGGATTTGATTTACTTTAAAAACAGTAATTTTATTTTCCATTAGATAATAAGTAATTGATTACAATCAATACAATAAGAGAACGACATTCACATAAATATATTTAATTTTTTTCCATGACAAAAAAAAAGTAAATAAGTTGAACAACTTACGATGAAAGAAGGCCTTTGAGAGCGAACACGTGTATGTAAGCATATGTATGTATGTGTGTCAATATGTGCATGTATTATAATTGTTTTAACTACTTCAATAAAAAATATCTATTTAATTTCTCGTATGAAAAATACACTATGTTTGTATATTAGACCATTAAATTTTCCAATATGTATGAAAAATGTACGATGTATAACCCATTTAATTTTTGTATATAAAAAATATACCATGTTTAACCCATTTCAGTTTTATTTATGAAAAATATAACCTGTTTTATGTCCATTAAATTTTACTATTTTTCCCATTTTATTTGTCGATATAAAAATTATACCAAGAATAGCCCATTTAATTTTTCTATATGAAAAATATACTACGTCTTGCCCAGAAAATTTTTCTATACAAAAAACATTTAATGTTTAGCCAATGAAATATATCTAGGCACACGGCAGTGCGCCAGGCCAAATATCGGCCAATGCACACAATGTATATATTTACACGAAGCCATTCAAACTGTTTTTACCCCCCTCATAACTTTGTTCCCCGTAATCGTAAAATTATGAAATTTAAACCATAATTAGAATAATTCATGTTACCACATACGCGAAGTTTGAAAGTAGTAGAATCATGTAAGGTTCAGGAGATATCGAGGTGTAAAAAGTGCATATTTTAAGACATCTCAGTTCTCGTGGTACCTTCATAGCAAACAGTCGATTAGCGGAATTTTTCTTACTTACAAAAAATTAAACAAACAAAAAATATTCGTAGTACATATTATTCGTAATAGGTACATACTGTCTTTAATAAATAAGCTTTATGCTTTGCTGATATTTTTACATAGTAAAAATAACAAAAACAAAAAAAACCGTAAACAACAAAAATTAAACAAATTGATATTGAGGAATACTATATATATGTGTACCTCTAAACAAATAAACAATCATAAATAACAAAAACAAAAAAAGACCGCAATCATAAAAAAAACACAAACGAATATCCCTTGAGGAATTCTTTGTATGAGTGCCTCAAATACAAAAAAATTTGAAGTGAGTTCTAACGGCAGAAATGCTTATTTTACTGTGAGTTCTGAAACTCTTAATGAAAAAAATATAAATAATAAATCTGATGAAAGTCTTTTTTTAACGTCAAAGCCAAATTTTCGTCAGCGATCAACTTCGCTTTGTCCAATGCCAAATAGTAATGATGCATTAACATTACAGTTGCCTAGTACTTCTTCATATAAGCCAGTAATATCATCCCCTTCAGGCTCGTGTTCATCACTTAACATCACTACAGATAACAGCGGCTCGAAACTCAAGGTACAAGTCGGAATGGACAGATATATAACCGTGGTAAAGCGTGGGCGAAGCCCGAATTCTTCAAAAATTTCATCTGCTCCAAAAATGTCTAGGGATAACAGCGCAGCCTCAATTAATCGCCAAAACCGCTTCGAAATTTTGCAAGATGACAACGACAAACCCAAGGAATCCTCGAATAAAATATCCAAGCCGCCACCAATCTATTTGAGACAAAAAAATTCAAATGCCCTTATTAAAAAATTAATTTCGGTTAATGGTGAGAATAAATTTCACATTGTTCCAATAAAACGTGGCAACATCGATGAAACTAAAATCCAAATTTATGACGAAAAAGATTTCCGTAAAATGGTTGCTGAATTCGAAAAAAATAAAACAAGCTTCTACACATACCAGCTTAAGAGCGCTAAAGGCATGCAGATCGTATTGAAGGGCATAGATTCTTATGTTGTTCCCGAAGAAATAAAAGATGCACTCGTCCTCCAGGGGTTTAAGGTAAAAAATGTGTCCAATATAATAAACAGAGAGAAGATTCCCCAACCCCTATTTCGTGTTGAACTTGAGCCTAATGATATAAAATTGAAAAAAATGAGACGCATCCAATTTATAATTTGAAATACCTCTTGTACAGAAAAATCACAGTTGAAGAGCCACATAAGCGTTCAGGTCCTGTACAGTGCCATAATTGCCAAGAATATGGCCATACAAAAACATACTGCAATTTACCCTCTGTTTGTGTTGTGTGCGGCGAATTACACGGCACTGCTAGTTGCAATAAGCCAAAAGATCAAAGTGATAAAAAATGCAGTAATTGTGGAGGTAATCACACCGCTAACTACAGAGATTGTCCTGTGTACTCTTTCGTAAAGAAAACTATGGTGCAAAAACCTAAATTAGCTCCAGCTCAATCAGCAAACGCTTACTCTGCCACTTTTGCGCAAATGAGCCAACCAGTTACTTCCCGTGTATCGTATGCAGATGCTGCTAAGACAAATTCAATTCCCATACAAAATGTTTCCCCGCCAAATAATTCAAAAACTACTGACGCAAGCTTTAATTTTAATCGCCTTGAAGCTACTATTGAAAATCTGGTGCAAACTATAAACAATTTTACAACAAATATGACTAGCATGATGCAAGAAATGCTGCGAATGCAGAATACTCTGCTTCAAGCATTAATTAATAAGCCATGAACACGTTAACAATATGTTTCTGGAACGCAAACGGCATTCGCCGACATAAAAATGAACTTGAGCACTTCCTCATGGAAAAAAATATTGATGTAATGTTAGTATCTGAGACTCATTTGACTTCGAGAAGTCTTTTTAAAATTTATGGCTACACTATATATGATACAAAGGACCCTAGAGGAAAAGCTTGCGGTGGATCAGCAATTCTAATAAAGTCAAGACTCAAGCACTATGTTCTTGATAACATTTGTGAAGAACACCTACAATCAACAAATATTGGCATTGAAAGTTTTTGTACAAATTTTGTTATATCATCAATTTACTCCCCTCCCAGATTTTCAATCACTGAGAATCAATATGAGGATTTCTACAAATCTCTTGGACCTTGTTTTGTAGCAGCTGGCGACTACAATGCTAAGCATACGTTCTGGGGTTCGCGTCTTATTACCCCCAGAGGTCGAGCATTGTTCAACACTATTTCAAAAATAGGCTTACATGTCATTTCGAGTGGGGAGCCCACTTATTGGCCTACTGACATACAAAAAATTCCGGATGTTATAGATCTTGGCGTCATAAAAAATATCTCTAGGGATTTAATTCAAGTTCAAGCTTCTCTTGATCTTTCGTCCGATCACTCTCCGACGATCATTACAATTTGTAGTCCCTTAAGAAGTAACTTACCTGACCCATATGTGAAGATGATCAATCGTGTTAATTGGCTGGGGTTCAAAAAATATCTCAGTAGTCATTGTACGGAAAACATTACGCTTAGAACATCCGATGATATTGAATCTAACATTGCCAATCTCAGCGAGAATATTAAACAGGCTGCTGAACATGCCATTATCTCCCATCCGCAGACTGGGTTTAATAAAATTTATTCTACAGACATTGAACGTCTCGTACGTGAAAAAAGAAGAGCTAGAAGGGAATGGCAACAGCAGAGATCACCACAAAATAAAATCAGATTTAAAGAGTGCACTAAACGACTCCAAGAGTTGCTTGCGTCTGAAAAAACTGCATCTCTTAAAAATTATCTGGAAGGTCTTGATGTCACACCAGCGTCTAATTACTCTTTGTGGCGCGCTGCTAGAAAGCTTAAAACACCCATTGAGTATAAGCCACCTCTACGCACATCTACCGGAGGTTGGGCAAGAAGCGATACTGAAAAAGGTAAAATATTTGCTGAGCACTTAAAATCCGTTTTTACGCCAAACATATGTACTGTTGTTGCTGATTTGCCGAATATAGTCGCTTTACCCCCTCAACAAATAAAGTTTAAGACGCGTGATTTACAAAAATTAATTGCCGAACTCAACCCGAAGAAAGCTCCGGGTATTGATGGAATTAGTAACCAGATGCTTATGAACTTGCCTCGTATTGCAATGAGAATCCTATTATTCATATTTAATGTCATTTTACGACTGGAGTATTATCCACACAGCTGGAAGCTTGCCAAGGTTAAAATGATTCCAAAGCCGGGCAAAGATCTAACCAAGGCTGAGTCATATAGGCCAATAAGTCTACTATCAAATATGTCAAAGCTTTTCGAAAAACTGCTCAAAACAAAATTGTCCCAAATTCTAATTAGTAGTGGGTGCATACCAGACCATCAATTTGGTTTTAGAAGTCAGCATAGCACCATTGAACAAACTCACAGACTGGTTCAATTTATAAGAAGAACTTTTGAGGAAAAAAAGTATTGCTCTGCGCTCTTTATTGACGTTTCCCAGGCATTTGATAAAGTGTGGCATGAAGGCCTAATTTTAAAATTGAAGACTTACTTACCAATAAACATTTTAAATCTTTTGGAAAGTTACATTATTTCCCGTAAGTTCACTGTTGTGGAAGGAGACTTTACGAGTAGGCCTGAAACTATTTCATCCGGTGTGACACAGGGCAGCATACTGGGACCAGTTTTATATTTGATTTATACTTGTGATATGCCTGTGAGCAGTAGTATCCATACTTCCACATTTGCCGACGATACAGCCTGCCTTAGTATGCAAACTCCAGGAACACATTAGCCAGATGGAGCTTTGGTTAAACTTATGGAGAATTAAAGTCAATGAACAAAAGTGTGTCCATATAACGTTCACCCTAAGAAGAGATACTTGCTCCCCCATTCGGATTAACAATGAAGTTGTTCCTCAACATTCACATGTGAAATATCTTGGTATACACCTTGATCGACGACTTACATGGAAACACCACATTGACTCTAAGTTAACTCAAATGAAACTTAAATTAACTCAGGTACATTGGCTGATTGGTATAAATTCAACACTTAGCCTAGACTGCAAACTTTTAATATACAAGTCGCTTTTAAAGCCAATATGGTGTTACGGAATTCAACTATGGGGAACTGCTTCAGCTTCAAATGTAGAGAAAATTCAACGAAGGCAAAATAAAATTTTACGCATGATAACATCGGCTCCATGGTACATCAAAAATTCAAATATACATCGTGATGTGAATATGCCACTAGTGACTGAAGAAATTGCAAAATACGCAGGCAAATATCTAACAAAACTTGAGTCACATCCTACTCCGCTTGCTCGTAATATTTTGAACTTTACTGGGCACATCCGCTTAAAAAAGAGAGATACACGGGCTCTAATATTCAACACTCTAGATGATGAAGCTGCTTGAAAACACTTTTTTCTTTTTGTTGCTTATCACTACTTATGTATTATTAAACTATCAGTAAGCTTATGTCCGACATTGGTCGGGCCTAATAATTTTTTTAAAGATTTAAGATTTGAATACTTATTGTTAGTTCATATTTGAAGATACAATAAATAAAAAAACATGCATTAAAAAAAAAAAAAAATTTAAGACATACTCACTGACCACTGACACACTCATCAAATTGATGAAGCACTTCCGCTATAGCTAGAGAGCTAAAATTTGGTACACGAGTGGATCTAGGTGAGCAATGAACTAAAAAATCTGAAAACCCGAAAGTTTTAACCAAGGGGTCTAGGTGATAAAAAAAATCTGAAAACCCAAAAATTTTGGCCAGTAGGGCTGGGATACGCCCATAAAGGTCAGAATTAAAAAAGCTAATCTAAAGCGCTTATTGGAAGCTATTTTATTGAAATTTGGCATACATACTGCGATAATGCACGAATATACATTTTTTGTTAAAAAAGTGGACGTTGACACGCCCATACAATTTAAACCTCGTTTTCATGCACGTTACAAGACTTTAAACTATCACCCTAAAAAGTGGGCATGATCACTCCCATAAAATGTTAGCCTTGTGTTTATTTTGCTTCGGTCTAGCATTATAAGCGCTGATCACAACAAAATTGTGAGTTTAAAATAGTGGATGGGTAATGCTCATAATATTTTGAGAGCTGAAATTTTATAAACAAGTAAGTGTAGATGAGTAAGCCAATGGTAAAATCTTAAAACCAAGAAGTTTTACCTGGTATACGGGGTCACGCCGTTAAAACTCAAAATCACATAAGAGAGTTGAAATTTGATACACAAATAAATCTAGGTCAGAAATAGCTAAAAAAAATCTAAAAAACCAATAGTTGCAATCAGAGGGCGGGATCAAGGATTTTAAACTCAAAATTAAGATCAATTTTATTGATACTTTTCATATACATTGCACTTATCCAAAGTAAAGATTTCGTGTTTTGAAAAGTGGCCGTGACTACACCCATAAATTTTACCTTTTTTAATCTATTTCTCTTGTATTTCTCAATAGCTTTTTCCCACGAAACTTTACATGAACCATAAGCACTAGGAGATATAAGAGTCCCATAAAAATATTAAGTAATATTATACGGTAAAAAGCTGACATTTTGTAGACAAATATATCCTAATTGATTTACTCAATCGGAAAATCCAAAAATTAAAGCAAAAACTTTGCAAGCTTGGCAATATTTTGACCTTTATAAAAAGGAGAGAATAATGTATGTTTGTTCATTTCTTTATATCGGTTAGAAAATTATCTAGAAATTATATGACATCCTAACGATTACAAATTTATATCATACATAACATATTTCTGTGTTACGTATTATGGCAAACAAGAACTTGGTAAAAATTTATATCTCACTACTTTTAATGGCTGAAATTTTGGATAGGAACTTGGCCTTTTTTCACATTTATGTTTTTTTTAGGACACAATTTATAGTCTACTTAATTTTTTGCATGAAAGATAGACGATCAATTAAATTTTTTTCATAATTTTTTTTTTTGCATGAAAAAGAGACGAATAAAGTTCATTAAACTTTTTTCAAAAAAAAAAAAGATTTTTGCATGAAAAATGGACGATGTACTCGTATTATGGTGCATTAAATTTTGTTCATAAAAATTGTTTTGCATGAAAAATAGTCCATGTATATATAGTTCATTTAATTTTTTGCATAAGAAATGGAGGATGTAAAGCAATGGTCACCAAGAAGAGAAAACGCTCAAAAGCAGAACAGCACTAATACATGTTTAGTGCTGTTCCACTGAAAAAAATCGCTCTTGTAAATGTTTAATTGGGTTTATAAAAAATATTTTTATGAGCTAATTTTATATGAATGAACATTTGTATTTAGTGGTGCCTAGGACTGTATGTACTAGTGTTTTTTAAATTTGGGGATATAAAATAGACACTCAGCATCTACAAATGTATTTAATCCAAATAAAATCTTATTTTTCAACTCTATATTCCACATATTTTTTCTCTATTTAAAAATTTTTTATAATAAATTTTTTTGCATGAAAAATGGATGATTAATTTATTGAGCGAACAAAACGACGTATATAGTGCATTTAATTTTTTTTTACAAAATGGACGATGTATAGCCCAATAAATTTTGTATGTATAGCATATTTATTTTTTTGCTTGAAAAGTAGACAAAGTATGTTCTTTGAAATTTTTTGCATACGAATGGGACAATTTATAGTCCTTAAAATTTTTTCATAAGAAATTTAAAAATAGACGATGTATAGCCCATTAAAATTTTTCCATAAAAAAAATTTTTGCATGAAAAATGGATGACGTGTACTCTATTAATTTATTGAACGAAACCCAAAACGACGTATAAGGTCTATTTAATTTTGTTTACAAAATGGACGATGTATAGCCCAATAAATTTTGTATGTATAGCTTATTTATTTTTTTGCTTGAAAAGTAGACAAAGTACGTTCTTTGAAGTTTTTTGCATACGAATGGGACATTTTATAGTCCTTAAAATTTTTTCATAAGAAATTTAAAAATAGACGATGTATAGCCCATTAAATTTTTTTCATAAAAAATTTTTTCGTATGAAAAATGGATGAGGTATAGTGTATTATATTTCTTGTACGAAAAAAATTACGTATATAGTCCATTTAAATTATTTTACGAAATGGACGATTTATTGTGCATTAAATTTTTTCATAAAAAAATGAAAAATGGACGATGTATAGCCCATTAAATTTTGTATGTATAGTTTATTTATTTTTTTGCATTAAAAGTAGACAAAGTATGTTCTTTAAAATTTTTTGCATACGAAAGGGACAATTTATAGTCCATAAAATTTTTTCATAAAAAATTGGAAAATGGACAATGTATATATAGCCCATTAAAAATTTTTTATAATAAATTTTTATGCATGAAAAATGGATGAGGTATACTCCATTAATTTATTGAGCGAAAAAATCGACGCATATAGTGCATTTAATTTTTTTTACAAAATGGACGATGTATAGCCCATTAAATTTTGTATGTATAGCCTATTTATTTTTTTGCTTGAAAAGTAGACAAAGTATGTTCTTTGAAATTTTTTGCATACGAATTGGACAATTTATAGTCCTTAAAATTTTTTCATAAGAAATTTAAAAATAGACGATGTATAGCCCATTAAAATTTTTCCATAAAAAATTTTATTGCATGAAAAATGGGTGAGGTGTACTCTATTAATTTATTGAACGAAACCCAAAACGACGAATAAGGTCTATTTAATTTTGTTTACAAAATGGACGATGTATAGCCCATTAAATTTTGTATGTATAGCCTATTTATTTTTTTGCTTGAAAAGTAGACAAAGTATGTTCTTTGAAATTTTTTGCATACGAATTGGACAATTTATAGTCCTTAAAATTTTTTCATAAGAAATTTAAAAATAGACGATGTATAGCCCATTAAAATTTTTCCATAAAAAATTTTTGCGCATGAAAAATGGATGAAGCATACTCTATTAATTTATTGAACGAAAACAAAAACGACGTATATAGTCCATTTAATTTTGTTTACAAAATGGACGATAGCGTATATATTTTTTTGCAAAAAAAGTAGACAAAGTATGTTTTTATAAATTTTTTGCATACGAAAGGGACAATTTATAGTCCATAAAATTTCTCCATTAAATATTTAAAAATAGACGATGTGTAGCCCATTTAAAATTCTTTGCATGAAAAATTTTTTTGCATGAAAAATGGATGAGGTATACTCCATTAATTTATTGAGCGAAAAAAACGACGTATATAGTGCATTTAATTTTTTTTACAAAATGGACGATGTATAGCCCATTAAATTTTGTATGTATAGCCTATTTATTTTTTTGCTTGAAAAGTAGACAAAGTATGTTCTTTAAAATTTTTTGCATACGAAAGGGGCAATTTATAGTCCATAAAATTTTTTCATAAGAAATTTAAAAGTAGACGATGTATAGCCCATTAAAATTTTTCCATAAAAAATTTCTTTGCATTAAAAATGAATGAGGTATACACCATTATATCTCTTGTTCGAAGAAAACGACGTATATAGTCCATTTCGTTTTTTTCGAAATGGACGATTTATTGTCCATTAAATTTTTTCATAAAAAAATTAAAAATGGACGATGTATAGCCCATTAAATTTTGTATGTATGGCCTATTTATTTTTTTGCATGAAAAGTAGACAAAGTATGTTCTTTTAAATTTTTTGCATACGAAAGGGACAATTTAAAGTCCATTAAATTTTTTTATAAAAAATTGAAAAACAGACGATGTATAATAAATAGCCCATTAAAAATTTTTTATAAAAAATTTTTTTTGCATAAAAAAATGATGAGGTATAGTCCATTAATTTATTGAATGCAAAAAACGACGTATATAGTCCATTTAATTTTTTTACGAAATGGACGATGTATAGTCCATTAAATTTAGTATGTATAGCCTATTTATTTTTTTGCTTGAAAAGTAGACAAGGTATGTTCTTTTAAATTTTTTGCATACGAAAGGGACAAATTATAGTCCATAAAATTTTCTCATAAAAAATTTAAAAATGGACGATGTATAATAAATAGCCCATTAAAATTTTTTCATAAAAAATTTCTTTGCATGAAAAATGGATGAGGTATACTCCATTATATCTATTGTTCGAAAAAAATGACGTATATAGTCCATTTCTTTTTTTTATGAAATCGACGATTTATTGTCCATTAAACTTTTTTCATAAAAAAATGAAATATGGACGATGTATAGCCCATTAAATTTTGCATGTATAGCCTATTTATTTTTTTTGCTTTAAAAGTAGGCAAAGTATGTTCTTTTAAATTTTTTGCATACGAAAGGGACAAAATATAGTCCATAATATTTTTTCATAAAAAATTGAAAAACGGACAATAATGTATAGCCCATTAAAAATTTTTATAAAAAATTTTTTTGCATGAAAAATGGATGAGGTATACTCCATTAATTTATTGAGCGAAAGAAACGACGTATATAGTGCATTTAATTTTTTTTACAAAATGGACGATGTATAGCCCAATAAATTTTGTATGTATAGCCTATTTATTTTTTTGCTTGAAAAGTAGACAAAGTATGTTCTTTGAAGTTTTTTGCATACGAATGGGACATTTTATAGTCCTTAAAATTTTTTCATAAGAAATTTAAAAATAGACGATGTATAGCCCATTAAATTTTTTTCATAAAAAATTTTTTCGCATGAAAAATGGATGAGGTATACTCCATTAATTTATTGAACGCAAAAAAACGACGTCAATAGTCCACTTAATTTTTTTTTTTACGAAATGGACGATGTATAGCCCATTAAATTTTGTATGTATAGCCTATTTATTTTTTTGCTTGAAAAGTAGACAAAGTATGTTCTTTAAAATTTTTTGCATACGAAAGGGTCAATTTATAGTCCATAAAATTTTTTCATAAGAAATTTAAAAATAGACGATGTATAATAGCCCATTAAAATTTTTCCACAAAAAATTTTTTTGCATGAAAAATGGATGAGGTATAGTGTATTATATTTCTTGTACGAAAAAAATTACGTATATAGTCCATTTAAATTATTTTACGAAATGGACGATTTATTGTGCATTAAATTTTTTCATAAAAAAATGAAAAATGGACGATGTATAGCCCATTAAATTTTGTATGTATAGCTTATTTATTTTTTTGCATTAAAAGTAGACAAAGTATGTTCTTTAAAATTTTTTGCATACGAAAGGGGCAATTTATAGTCCATAAAATTTTTTCATAAAAGATTTGAAAATAGACGATGTATAGCCCATTAAAATTTTTCCATTAAAAATTTTTTTGCAAGAAAAATGGATGAGGTGTACTCTATTAATTTATTGAACGAAAACAAAAACGACGCATAAGGTCTATTTAATTTTGTTTACAAAATGGACGATGTATAGCCCATCAAATTTTGTATGTATAGCGTATTTATTTTTTTGCATAAAAAGTAGACAAAGTATGTTCTTTAAAATTTTTTGCATACGAAAGGGGCAATTTATAGTCCATAAAATTTTTTCATAAAAGATTTGAAAATAGACGATGTATAGCCCATTAAAATTTTTCCATTAAAAATTTTTTTGCATGAAAAATGGATCAGGTGTAGTGTATTATCTCTAGTTCGAAAAAACGACGTATATAGTCCATTTCATTTTTTTATGAAATGGACGATTTATTGTCCATTAAATTTTTTTTATAAAAAAATTTTTTTGCATAAAAGAATGATGAGGTATAGTCCATTAATTTATTGAACGCAAAAAACGACGTATATAGTCCATTTAATTTTTTTACGAAATCGACGATGTATAGTCCATTAAATTTTGTATGTATAGCCTATTTATTTTTTTGCTTGAAAAGTAGACAAAGTATGTTCTTTTAAATTTTTTGCATACGAAAGGGACAAATTATAGTCCATAAAATTTTCTCATAAAAAATTTAAAAATGGACGATGTATAATAGCCCATTAAAATTTTTTAATAAAAAATTTTTTTGCATGAAAAATGGGTGAGGTGTTGTGTATTATATCTCTTGTTCGAAAAAAACGACGTATATAGTCCATTTCATTTTTTTTACGAAATGGACGATTTATTGTCCATTAAATTTTTTCATAAAAAAATGAAAAATGGACGATGTATAGCCCATTAAATTTTGTATGTATAGCCTATTTATTGTTTTGCATGAAAAGTAGACAAAGTATGTTCTTTTAAATTTTTTGCATACGAAAGGGACAATTTATAGTCCATAAAATTTTTTCATAAAAAATTTAAAAATAGACGATTTATAGCCCATGAAAATTTTTTCATAAAAAATTTCTTTGCATGAAAAATGGATGAGGTATACTCCATTATATCTCTTGTTCCAAAAAAAGTGACGTATATAGTCCATTTCATTTTTTTTACGAAATGGACGATTTATTGTCCATTAAATTTTTTCATAAAAAAATGAAAAATGGACGATGTATAGCCCATTAAATTTTGTATGTATAGCCTATTTATTTTTTTTGCATGAAAAGTAGACAAAGTATGTTCTTTTAATTTTTTTGCATACGAACGGTACAATTTATAGTCCATAAAATTTTTTTATAAAAAATTTAAAAATAGACGATGTGTAGCCCATTAAAATTTTTTCATAAAAAATTTCTTTGCATGAAAAATGGATGAGGTATACTCCATTAATTTATTGAACGCAAAAAAACGACGTAAATAGTCCACTTAATTTTTTTTACGAAATGGACGATGTATAGCCCATTAAATTTTGTATGTATAGCCTATTTATTTTTTTTGCATGAAAAGTAGACAAAGTATGTTCTTTTAATTTTTTTGCATACGAACGGTACAATTTATAGTCCATAAAATTTTTTCATAAGAAATTTAAAAATAGACGATGTATAGCCCATTAAAATTTTGGCATAAAAAACTTTTTTGCATGAAAAATATAAAGCCCATTTAAATTATATTACGAAATGGACGATTTATTGTGCATTAAATTTTTTCATAAAAAAATGAAAAATGGACGATGTATAGCCCATTAAATTTTGTATGTATAGCTTATTTATTTTTTTTGCATTAAAAGTAGACAAAGTATGTTCTTTAAAATTTTTTGCATACGAAAGTGGCAATTTATAGTCCATAAAATTTTTTCATAAAAGATTTGAAAATAGACGATGTATATATAGCCCATTAAAATTTTTCCATAAAAATTTTTTTTGCATGAAAAATGGATGAGGTGTACTCTATTAATTTATTGAACGAAAACAAAAACGACGTATAAGGTCCATTTAATTTTTTTTACAAAATGGACGATGTCTAGCCCAATAAATTTTGTATGTATAGCGTATTTATTTTTTTGCATAAAAAGTAAACAAAGTATATTCTTTAAAAGTTTTGCATACGAAAGGGGCAATTTATAGTCCATAAAATTTTTTCATAAAAGATTTGGAAATAGACGATGTATAGCCCATTAAAATTTTTCCATTAAAAATTTTTTTGCATGAAAAATTGATGAGGTGTAGTGTATTATCTCTTGTTCGAAAAAACGACGTATATAGTCCATTTCATTTTTTTACGAAATGGATGATTTATTGTCCATTAAATTTTTTCATAAAAAACTGAAAAATGGACGATGTATATATAGCCCATTAAATTTTGTATGTATAGCCTATTTATTTTTTTGCATGAAAAGTAGACAAAGTGTGTTCTCTTAAATTTTTTGCATACGAAAGGGACAATTTATAGTCCATAAAATTTTTTCATAAAAAATTTAAAAATAGACGATGTATTATAGCCCATTAAAATTTTTTCATAAAAAATTTTTTTTGGATGAAAAATGGATGAGGCATAAAAAATTGAAAAATGGACGATGTATAGCCCATTAAATTTTGTATGTATAGTCTATTTATTTTTTTGCATGAAAAGTAGACAAAGTATGTTCTTTGAAATTTTTTGCATACGGAAGGGACAATTTATAGTCCATAAAATTGTTTCATTAAAAATTTAAAAATGGACGATTTAAAATTTGTTCATAAAAAGTTTTTTTGCATGAAAAATGGATGAGGTATAGTGTATTATATCTCTTGTTCGAAAAAACGACGTATATAGTCCATTTCTTTTTCTTAACGAAATGGACGATTTATTGTGCATTAAATTTTTTCATAAAAAGATGAAAAATGGACGATGTATAGCCCATTCAATTTTGTATGTATAGCCTATTTATTTTTTTGCATGAAAAGTAGACAAAGTATGTTCTTCTAAATTTTTTGCATACGAAAGGGAAAATTTATAGTCCATAAAATTTTTTCATAAAAAATTTAAAAATGGACGATGTATAGCCCGTTAAAGTTTTTTCATAAAAAATTTTTTCGCATGAAAAATGTATGAGGTATACTCCATTAATTTATTGAACGCAAAAAAACGACGCAAATAGTCCATTAATTTTTTTTTACGAAATGGACGATGTATAGCCCATTAAATTTTGTACGTATAGCGTATTTATTTTTTTGCATAAAAAGTAGACAAAGTATGTTCTTTAAAATTTTTTGCATACGGAAAGGGCAATTTATAGTCCATAAAATTGTTTCATAACAAATTTAAAAATAGACGATGTATATATAGCCCATTAAAATTTTTCCATAAAAAATTTTTTTGCATGAAAAATACATGAGGTATAGTGTATTATATTTCTTGTACGAAAAAAATGACGTATATAGTCCATTTAAATTATTTTACGAAATGGACGATTTATTGTGCATTAAATTTTTTCATAAAAAAATGAAAAATGGACGATGTATAGCCCATTAAATTTTGTATGTATAGTCTTTTTATTTTTTTAATGAAAAGTAGACAAAGTATGTTCTTTGAAATTTTTTGCATACGAAAGGGACAATTTATAGTCCATAAAATTTTTTCATTAAAAATTTAAAAATAGACGATTTAAAATTTGTTCATAAAATATTTTTTTGCATGAAAAATGGATGCGAATAGTGTATTATATCTCTTGTTCGAAAAAACGACGTATATAGTCCATTTCTTTTTTTTAACGAAATGGACGATTTATTGTGCATTAAATTTTTTCATAAAAAAATGAAAAATGGACGCTATATAGCCCATTAAATTTTGCATGTATAGCCTATTTATTTTTTTGCATGAAAAGTAGACAAAGTATGTTCTTTAAAATTTTTTGCATACGTAAGGGACAATTTATAGTCCATAAAATTTTTTCATAAAAAATTTAAAAATGGACGATGTATAATAGCCCATTAACATTTTTTCATAAAAAATTTCTTTGCATGAAAAATGGATGAGGTATACTCCATTATATCTCTTGTTCGAAAAAAAACGACGTAAATTGTCTATTTCTTTTTTTTACGAAATGGTCGATTTATTGTCCATTAAATTTTTTCATAAAAAAATGAAAAATGGACGATGTATGTATTTTTTTGCTTGAAAAGTAGACAAAGTATGTTCTTTGAAATATTTGCATACCAATGGGACAATTTATAGTCCTTAAAATTTTTTCATAAGTAATTTAAAAATAGACGATGTATAATAGCCCATTAAAATTTTTTCATAAAAAATTTTTTCGCATGAAAAATGGATGAGGTATACTCTATTAAATTATTGAACGAAAACAAAAACGACGTATATAGTCCATTTAATTTTGTTTACAAAATGGACGATGTGTAACCCATTAAATTTTGTATGTATAGCGTATTTATTTTTTTGCATAAAAAGTAGACAAATTATTTTTTTATAATTTTTTTGCATACGAAAGGGACATTTTATAGTCCATAAAATTTTTCTATTAAATATTTAAAAATAGGCGATGTGTAGCCCATTTAAAATTCTTTGCATGAGAAATGGATGAGGTATACTCGATTATATCTCTTGTTCGGAAAAACGACGTATATAGTCCATTTCTTTTTTTTTACGAAATGGACGATTTATTGTCCATTAAATTTTTTTCATAAAAAAATGAAAAATGGACGATGTATAGCCCATTAAATTTTGTATGTATAGCCTATTTATTTTTTTGCTTGAAAAGTAGACAAAGTATGTTCTTTTAATTCTTTTGTATACGAAAGGGACAATTTATAGTCCATAAAATTTTGTCATAAAATATTTAAAAATGGACGATGTATAATAAATAGCCCATTAAAATTTTTTCATAAAAAATTTTTTTGCATGAAAAATAAATGAGGTATAGTGTGTTGTATATCTCGTACGAAAAAATTACGTATATAGACCATTTAAATTATTTTACGAAATAGACTATTTACTGTGCATTAAATTTTTTCATAAAAAAATGAAAAATGGACGATGTATAGCGCATTAAATTTTGCATGAAAAGTAGAGAAATTATGTTGTTTTAAATTTTTTGCATACGAAAGGGACAATTTATAGTCCATAAATTTTTTTCATAAAAAAATGAAAAATGGACAATGTATATAGCCCATTAAATTTTGTATGTATAGCTTATTTATTATTTTGCATGAAAAGTAGAAAAAGTATGTTCTTTTAATTTTTTTGCATACGAAGTGGACAATTTATAGTCCATAACATTTTTTCATAAACAATTTTTATCCATGAAAAATGGATTAGGTATAGTGTATTATATCTCTTGTTCAAAAAAACGACGTATATAGTCCATTTCTTTTTTTAAGAAATGGACGATTTATTGTCTATTAAATTTTTTCATAAGAAAATGAAAAATGGACGATGTATAGCCCACTAAATTTTGTATGTATAGCCTATTTATTTTTTTGCATGAAAAGTAGACAAAATATAGTCTTTTAAATTTTTTGCATACGAAAGGGACAATTTATAGTCCATACAATTTTTTCATAAAAAATTATTAAATGGACGATGTATTGCCCACTAAAAATTCTTCATAAAAAATTTTTTCGCATGAAAAATGGATGAGGTATACTCCATTAATTTATTGAGCAAAAAAAAAAACGACGTATATAGTCCATTTAATTTTTGTTACGAAATGGACGATGTATAGCCCATTAAATTTTGTATGTATAGCCTATTTATTTTCTTGCATGAAAAGTAGACAAAGTATGTTCTTTAAAATTGTTTGCATACGAAACGGACAATTTATAGTCCATATAATTTTTTCATAACAAACTGAAAAATGGACGATGTATATATATCCCATTAAACTTTTTTCATAAAAAATTGTTTGCATGAAAAATGGATGATATATACTCTATTATATCTCTTGTTCGAAAAAAACGACGTTTTAGTCCATTTGTTTTTTTACGAAATGGACGACTTATTGTCCATACAATTTTTTCATAAAAAATTTTTTCATAAAAAATTTAAAAAATTACGATGTATATAGTCCATTAAAAATTTTTCATAAAAAATTTTTTTGTATGAAAGTGGACGATGTTTAGCACATTAAATTTTGTATGAATATCCTATTTATTTTTTTGCATGAAAAGTAGTTAAAGTATGTTCTTTTAAATTTTTTGCATATGAAAGGGAATTTATAGTCCATAAAATTTTTTCATACAAAACTGAAAGCTGGACGATGTACAGCCTATTTAAATTTTTTCATAAAAATTTTTTTGCATGAAAAATGGATGAGGTATGCTCCATTATATCTCTTGTTCGAACAAAGTTACGTATATAGTCTATTTAATATTTTTTTTTACGAAATGGATGATTTATAGTCCATTAAATTTTTTCATAAAAAATTGAAAAATGTATGTATAGCCTATTTATTTTTTTTTTTTGCAAATTGAAAAATGGACGATGTATAATTTTGTGTGTATAGCCTATTTATTTTTTGGCATGAAAAGTAGACAAAATATAGTCTTTTTAATTTTTTTGCGTATGAAATGGACAATTTATAGTCCATGAAATTTTTTCATAAAAAATTTAAAAATTGACAATGTATAGTGCAATAAAATTTTTTCATATATCTTGGTCAAAAAATGACGTATATAGTCCATTTCTTTTTTTTTTACGAAATAGACGATTTATTGTCCATAAAATTTTTTCATAAAAAATTTAAGAATTGACGATGTATAAAAATTTTTTCTTTTGAAATATATTTGCTGGTGGTTCAGCGTTGTCTATATGCATTTCATTGTTGCTGTAACAAATCATCAGTAGACTGCAACCACACATTTTGAATAGTCTCAAACCTCTTATCTTATGCACAGTCTTTCAAGAACTATTTGAGAATTCACAAATAATAATATTTTTGAAAATCACAAAAGAAAAATAAGCGTAGTAGGCTTAGAAACTAACACAAAAAACCCAGCAAATAATTTTTATTCGATTTGAATCTATTTTATTTTTCTACACATTTATACAATTAGAAATCCATTGGTGGATAACAATAAAAGTAATTATAGGGCAAAATGAAAAATAAAATCTAAATTTAACATTTAAGAAATTTATTATTCGACATGCATATATGCATATCGACAACGCTGAACCACCAGCAAATATATTTCAAATTAAAATAAAAAAAGTGGTTGAGGTATAGTCCATTAATTTATTGTACAAAAAAAAAACGACGTATATAGACCATATAATTTTTTCTGTGAAATGGCCGATTTATAGTCCATTAAATTTTTTCATAAAAAATGAAAAATGGGCGATGTATATTCCATTATATTTTGTATGTATAGTCTATTTGTTTTTTTGCATGAAAACTAGACAAAGTATGTTCTTTTAAATTTTTTGCACACGAAAGGGAAAATTTATAGTCCATAAATTTTTTTCATAAAAAATTGAAAAATGGTCGATGTATAGCTTATTAAAATTTTTTCATAAAAAATTTTTTTGCATGAAAAATGGATGAGGTATAAGATTTTTTTGGCATGAAAATTAGACGATGTATACTTAATTAAATTTTTTTCATGTGAATTTTCTTGCATGTTAATAGACTGTGTATTGTCTATTTAATGTTTTTCATTTAAAAATGTTTTGTAAGAAAAGTTGACGATATAGTCCATATAATCTTTTGTATTGGTTGGTTGGTTTGCGAGGCTGCCTTCTACACGTAGGCATTGTGAAGTCAATTAAATTTTTGTTCATAAGAATTTTTTTGGCATGAAAATTAGACGATGTATAATCCAGTAAATTTTTTTTATAAAAAATTTTTTGTATGAAAAATTGACAATGTATTACAGTCCATTTAATTTGTTGTATGATAAATAGACGATTTATATAGAGTTCATTAATTTTTTTTTCATAAGAAATTTGTTTGCATGAAAAATGGACGATGTATAGTCGATTTAATTTTTTGCATGAAAAATAGACAATGTATAGCGCAATCAATAATTTTGCATGAAATATAGATGATGTCCATTAAATTTTTTTCACAAAATTTTTTTGTATGAAAAATGGACAATGTATATTTAGTCCATTTAATTTTATTCATAAAAAATTTTTTTGCTTGAAAAATGGAAAATGTATAGTCCATTTAATTTTTTGCATGAAAAAGAGACGGTGTATAACCCTGTATAGCCCATTAAATATTTTCATAAAAAAATTTATTTAATTTTGTTCACTGGCCTTTAGACACCAACAAATTGATTTTGACTCGTGCTCAAAGCTTTATATATACGAAAGCAAATTAAGTTAGTCCATAAATATGTACATAGTTTTATTTGTCTTTTATATACTTTTTTTTTATTTATTCGAATGTTCATACGTGTGTAAACAAATACAATTCTTAGGGATTTTATTGAAAATAATATTAAAAATTTAATATTTTTCAAAAAATTTTCAGGCAATATGATAAGTTTTTTAAGTGCCAGTTAGGCTTAAGTGCCCAGTTTTAACACGTACGTAATCAAATTGAGATGACGGATTATTTTTTTAACGATATTACTTCTATATGTATGCAACATTTATGCAATTTTAATTGTATTTAGATTTTGTGTTAAGTGTGAACAAACTGTTTAAATTAAACGATTTAGTACATTGAACTGAATGAACTTCTTTAACTATTGTAAATCACTTAGAAGTCTTAAGTTTTTCAAAAACTCACAATTTAACTGTATATATGACTAGTATAAAAATGTGATAAAGAAGCGCAATTCACAAACAAATTGATTGAGAGGGGTACTTTGTATATTTATCAATTACAAACTGAAATTATCCATTATTATTACGAAATTTAAATTTAAGAACTATTGATTGTAGTAAATCAGAAAGTAGTTAGTTTTTGAAGTGTTTACTGAAACAATTATTTCCAATCAGATTCATTGTTATATCAGTTTATTAATCTTATTTCAATTTAAATTTTTTTTGAATTTATGGTAGTCTTTTTAAATTTTTTCTTATATTTTAAAAAATATTTTCAATGAAAAATGATAGGCAAATAAATAATAACTAAAACTTTCGTGTCAAAAAAAATTAATTTCAATGCTTTTTTCTAGAAGATATACATAGTATGTGCCTACATACATATTATGTACAAATTTTGTGAGATAAAATATCAAAACAGGCATCACCGTAATCACTTTCTCTTTTATGTCATTGTCAGCTGCCATAATAATCATTTATTTCTGTACTTGGAGACAACATCAAGATCTTTAGTAAAAAGTAGAAATGTGAACAGGTGTTAATGTCTAACAGCCTGAAAAATTATGACATAAACTTCACATCAAACTAACAAAATGGTAATAAAATAGTAATGAAGAAATGAGACCAACAAAATTTCACATCACGCACACTCAGGCTTCATAAACTTCAACGAGAACTAAAAGGCAACAAGTGCAAAAGTCACAAATGTGCTTGGTAAAAAAATAATAATAAAAGACACAAAAACTTAGTTTAAGGAGCTGAAAGTTTAAAAAAAATCATTAAAGGCAGGTTATATTATAGGTGGAAGTGAAATGGAGTCACACAAATTGCAACAGACACGAACAAAATTTTTGTTTACATTTCTGAAGACAGACAGACATTTTAAAATTATTATATTTTAAAATAATTGATATTAAAACTAATTTATGTTAATTAATAAATGTTTATAGGAGTTTTCAAGAGCTTCTTAAAAATTTTCATTTTATGTTTTCAGGTAAACTTTATTCACTGTAATATCAAAAAAATCGTTCATATGTTTATATTTATCAAATAAAAAAGATTTTTTGTTTGTATGCATGATTGTTTATTTATTTATTTTTTTATTTATTTATTTATTTCATTTATGTAATACAAGTGGCCTCTTGGCCATTTAAAACTATTACAAAGTAATATAATCGTATGAACTGTAAAGTATTTTAAAAAATTCAAAATCAAGTAAAACCTAAATACATTTATATTAATAAAATCTATATACATATATATAATTATAAAGAATATGTATATATTTTGTTATACGCACAATAAGCGTATGCGCACGAGATAAAAAAAAATAAACTTATATGATAGAATTTTGTACTATTTCATGATATATGAAAACAAATAATATTTAAATAAACAACTTGGATAGTTTACAGATAAACAAATTTACAATTAGACCATTAAGCAAATTAACGCTATAAACTCAATAAATAGCTCGACATTAGACATGTTAAAATGGATTATTAACCGACGCTGAAGTGATGACCTAGACAAAGCAAAGTGACGTAAGTCACCCATGTTAATGAAATTTGTTGTGCATGTAGATATAATAATATTTATTAATGGGCAATTATTATAGGCTACTTTGTTTTCCAAATTTCGAATCATCGCAGGCTGTCCCTGTGCCTGAGTGGTAGCGATGTTAGTCTGTCAGTCCACGGGTAGTGGGTTCGATTCGCGCCAGAGACCTTGGGTGTTTTCCTCAGATAAAAAAATCGCTTCGCGGGTAGTATTTGTTCAAAAATAAATCGCATGTCATTAATTAACAGCCTGTTCCACGATGTCACCAGCATAGACAACTTGTATTCGATCGACAACTTACATTGCGAACAACAATAACATTAGAAATTTTGTTGTTGTTTGCAATACAAGTTGTCGATCGAACGTTTGCTGGTAACATCGTGGGATGGGCCGTAAATAAAAATGAACGCACTAAAGTATGCTACAAGAATAATCACATTACTCATACGTTAGATGAGTAGCACGGCTGCCAGGCTTTCTTTCAATCGTCTTAAGGCAATTGAAATTTATAGCATGAAGTTGAACCCCGAGTAATTTTTATCGTAAGTAAACAACTTTATAGTTTTGTTAAAATTAAGAAATTTAAACAAATATATCGATGCCCTATTTTCGATTTAATTGTGAGCGACATGCACATAGCAAAAATAAAATTTTTTTTATTGAAATTAAAAAAATTTCATGGGCCATAGTTTAGATTACACATGCTGCAAAATTTTACTATAAGTGACAATTTACGTATGTATGTAAAACATATTTGAATATTATAGAAAACCTCCCCAGAATACTTTAGAACTATGCTCGTTATGCCTCACAGAGGAACTAGGACTTGATTTTCTTAACGAAAATAATAAACACTGTTACAGTTATAAATTTATTTTTGTTTTGATTTCTTTGTACTTAAAACCAGAGTACGAAAATAAACAAAAATAATATAAATAAGAAAAAATCAAAATTTTTGATGAGAACGATAGCTCAATTGTTTTTTATATTAGTTTTGCACATGAGCACAAACAATCCATTAATTTTATCGTACGCAACTAGAAAAGAAAACAATGGATATTTGCGGTAAATTTTACATCATCATGTAATATGATTTTATTGCATTGTGGTTAAATAAATGAAAGTTGTTTTATATATGTAGCTAAGCAGCATAGCTCTTCGTTTAACATATCGCTCATTTGCTTCAATAGTGTCATAATCGAAAAATTCGTTTTTTGAGCTAATGATGCAAAATAATTTCGTATGTTTTATTTTATCTTGTGTAAAAATTTCATATAAATAGCTTGTACTACCACGTCGTGAGATAAGAATATTTCTTCATTTCTTCATTGCGTTGTATGTAAATTAAAAACTTTAACCCTCTATAACTCAATAACTGCAAATTACACATTCTATTTAAATTCATATAGATACTAGTAAATAATCAAAGACGTATTTTAAAAAATTTTAAAATTTTTTATTAAAAAGAAACAATTTAAAAAAAAAAGTTTGTTGCTTATGGGCAACAACATGTAACAAAGAAAAAAAAACAATTCATAGAACAAAATAACATAAAATTTAATTTTAAGGAACTTATTTATCGCAGCATGTTATATAATTTAAAATAATTTAAGATGAGTGAAAGTTCTTGAAACAATTTTTTGTTTTCATGTAGCACAATGCTACACTGCATTTTTCGCACATTGTGTGGGTAAAGCCTGAACATTTGGGATATTTGCATCTAATTTTTTTGTTTGCCCATTGAGGCCAATGACCGACCTGATCTTGTCGAACTGCTTGTGGAGGCACACGTTGTGCAGGCCCCCTATGCTTCTTTGCTTCAATCTCATCTTGAAATAAGCGACGCGTTTTTAAGGTGGGTTTAATCCCTATTTTACATAAAGTTTCGCCAACTTCCAATCGAAAATTTGCCGATGAAATGAGGCCCTTGACCGGTAGATTTTTATGTTTACATACCCGCTTATAGAGTAACCAAGCGTTTGACATCGTTAGATCTAAATAGTGATAAAAAACTCGTACCTGCCAACGTTTGCTCCTTAATTTTATCTTGTAAGTGCCCATTATACTGTCAATAAGATCTACCCCGCCCATATGCCGGTTATACTCGCCGACAATATGTGGCCGATGGATTGTGATATATTCCGATCTTTTTCTGTCATACCTACGGACATCCCCTACAGGATTCTGTCCCGCAAAGGTGGAAGCTAACGTTACTATTTTGTTGTCCTTCCATACAACCGTCGAAACATCTACACCGCCGACATTAGCTACATACTCTTCGGAGTATCCCCGATCCTTTTTTAAAATTTCTTTTTCAGATGGGAACTTACAATCCGGAATCCTATTTCTTCTGATGGTACCTAGTCCATAAATACCTTCTTTAGCTAAATACTCCAGAAGATGTAGCGACGTGAAAAAGTTATCGAAATAGAGCTTGTAATTTTGTCGTCGAGGAATCATACGCGACAGTCTTACCACAATGTTAGAAGAAGCTCCCAAATCCGGCTCTTCAGCTCTCACTATATTTTCTTTACCGGTTTCTATCTCTGTATTATATGCGAACCCAGAAAGGCCACTCAAAACGTTTAACTTATAGCCCCACTTATGAGGTTTTTTGGGGTTATATCTCTTCAAGTTGTTTCGCGCTTTCGTGGAGCATATTTGCTCATCTACGCAAAGTCGTGGTTCGAGCGGAACTTTTGAATATGCTTCGTTTAAATAGTTAACTACGGGACGAATTTTGAAGATTCTATCAGACTCAGGATTGTTTCTTGGAAGACATTTGCTGTTGTCGTTGAAGTGTAGGTACTGCCTTATCTTTTCAAATTTATTAGCAGGCATCGTCTGTTGAATAAGCGGTGTACCAAGAACGGAGCTCCAGTGGTTGGTTACTCTGGGCAATTGGATCAATGACATTATATATACCATGCCAATAAATTGCTGGATTTCTAACTCAGATACATTAAAGTTGTTGTTGGGATCCTTCTGCGTCAAATATAGATTTGTCTCTTCAGAAATTTTTTTTATGAGTTCCTTTGGAAATAAGTACTGAAAAAACTGAATAGGAGTTTCGAGATCTAAAATATCAGGACTTAAAAACTCGTTGCCACTGAATGCAAGCTGCTCTGCATTGAGGTCAAGGTTCATCTTTTTCCACTGCAACGTTCTTTTTTCAGGCTTTTGTCGTTTTTCGGATCGATCTGTCGCATTGGAAAGATTTGCGCAAGAAGGTCTTGGTTCGTCATCATGATCAGAGACAAGGTCATCATTATTCAGCATCGATAGTTCGATTTCATCTTCTAAACACTCTTCAACAAGTTTATCGAGTTCCGGAGCAAAGTCTGGGTCAACCAAGCTGTCATCATCGAAATCAAGACCATCTTCACTTTCTTCTGCTTCTAGTAAGCAGGCGATATCGACTTCATTAAGTTTTGTACGGCGAGACATTCTAAAAAAACATAAATTTTGTAAAGAAGTACACAAAAAGATCCCTTTTCATATAATGTTGCCTACAAGACACAAACATTAAATTCCACGTGCTGCAATAATAACTATAGAATTTAAAAACCACTAGAGTAGTAGCTGATCTTTTGATACTTACCTAACGGATAATCATAAAAAAACTAAACAGATAATATAAAACAATGTTTTGTTGATTTATAACTTTCAACACATGTGCACTCTTTGAAATTCACCAACACACTAATAACATTGCAGAATTTTAAAGAAGGACAGCTACCTATGTTATGCTTTTTACATTTCATGCAAAGAACAGAATGTAAACTACTGTTTACATAGCTGGATGGTATACAGCAACTGTTACTGTGGCTGTTAATTTGAAATGACCAGTATGTTGCCTGTAGTATACTATATGTTATAGAGGGTTAAACGCGTTTTCTGCAAAACTAGTTTTTTTTTGAGTTGTGACACTATTGAAATAAATGAGCGATATATAGTTTTATATAGCTAAGCTCTAACCGGGTGTCCAAGGACACCTATTTTTATTTTTGGCGCTTACAATTAAATCGAAAATAAGGATCGATATAATTGTAATAAAAATTCACATTTTATTAATCTTATAAAATACTAGACTATTTATCGCACGTGGTCGACACAAAACGTTCAATAGATGCATTATATTGAAACCCGAAACAAATGTTTTTTCTAATGAAAGTTGTCGACCGAACATTTTTTCGAGACAGGCTGAAACTTATAAATTTGTAACATTCTGAGAAAGGTATTTGAGATTAATTCCCTTTTTTTTAATATAGTTTTTTTCTGCAGAGGTGAAATTATTAATATGGTACGATTGTAGCATGTCTTGTAGGCATGCAATATAAATATGCCTGTAGACTGTAATAAAGTAAAAACTGGAATGGCCATAATTCCTGCTGGAAGACTTTACCTGTAGTCCTAAGAGGAACATCAGATGATTAAATTTAAACCTGCTTAAAAGCATTGCTCTTCTGAGCCAAGGTTACAAAAATTAGTTTGACCACCAGTACATGAGTACTTCTTTGTAATGATAATGAAGCCGTAAAACATGCCAATGAACTGTTCAAAATTTGAAATGGTTCAAAAGAGAGAAATGAAAACGAATGGATTTTGTATATTTGTTTCTTCTGAAGAGGATCCAATATCGAGATATTAATATTAAAATTGGCAATCTGGAGTTGTTATGCGATAGAGATATACTCATTGATCCTCTTACCGTACATGGGTAAGATTCAACTTCTTATAAGGTACAGCTTCTTATAGTAATTTTGAGGTGAAGTTATAGAGAATAATTTTTATTGCTTATTCAAGTTAATCTTTTGTTCTTTTGGCTTGTAATGAAATCTATGTTTCAATTGTGTTTAATTTGTTCCTCCTATTGTCAGGTTATTATTTCTTAAGCTGGTTTACAGTAAGTCTGCCAACTTTTTTACTAGCGCAATGCAGTGCATTTATTAATTACTTGCAGAAACACATTTTGTCACATAAGGTTATGCCTTAGATATTTTTATATATGTATCCTTTAAACGACCAATGAAGTTGTTGTTACAATAGTTCTATTTTGATTTATTGAATTCTTAGCAACTAAAATGTCTTAATTGAGTGAATCATTGAACTTGATATAATAAATTTCATTATTTAAAAAAATCATTTATTTTCTATTTATATCGCAGACCTCGACAAACAGTTGAAAAAGTAACGTGCAAAATGAGTACTTAGAATAAAAATAAAATATTTTTAAACACTTTTTTGTCTTTTGTAACTTTATTTTCTTGAAAAAATTTTTTTCTTTGGGTTAAAACAATATTTTCTTAAACCACAAACATTCATTTCATTATTGAACAGAAATTCTATACAAAACTGTGTGTATATATATGGTTTGAGCCAAGAAAATCTAAATCTACAATGAAAAAAAGTGAATAAGAACTAAAATAAATAATAACAATCGAGAGGCAACAAAGTGGCAAAATGTTTTTAAGTACAACGAATTAAAAGTGCACTATTATGTAATAATCATTTCATTAATACAAAAATAAGAAAAAATTTGTTAATAAATGAATTAATATTGTTCACAGAGAAGACCAATAGAAAAAGTTTTATTTCCTAGAATATACTGAACTCATTCGCAAAAGTTTGATTGTTCAATAAATATTTCTTACAATGATAAATACATACGAATTGTAATCAGGAATAATATTTTAATCGGACTTCAGTATTTTCAGTTCTTTTTGAAAGACAATTTTTTATTAATTAATGTGATTTTTTAAAAAAGGAAACAAAATTAAATTCGACTTTTTAGCTGTCGATTTACTTGCATAGATTTATATTCTAATTAATTTTAAAAAATCCTTTTATATTTGCAAACTTTTTTACATGTACGCAAACTTTCACAAATTTGTGATAACAAGGAAAAATGTTTTTAAATTTGAATTTGTGGTTTCAAATAAGAATATAGTTAGAAAGTCTGCCTTATCGTGCTTGGCGTGTTTCAAATACGACTACGACTGTTTGGTAATAGATTAAAGAAGACTTCAACAGTTTTTCTTTAATCTATTACCAAACAGTCATAGTAGTATTTGAAATACGCCAACCACGATAAGGCAGAGTATTTTAAGTGTAAGAGAGAGAGAAAGCTTTTAAGCATAAGCTATATTTAAAGAGCTCCTTGAATATCAATTTGAAATATTTTGGATTAAAATGTCACTTGAGCTATTATAACAAACGACACAGCATTTTTTAATAAAGTAAGAATTTTCGGCTGTCAGTTTATTAAAAATAAGCCAAATAACTTAGAATAGAAATTTGTTTAACTTGAGTTTAGCTTATTTAACTCTTGTTATTCTATTTCCCCAGATATAATTTAAATTTGTAATGAATTTGAATTTCTTATGAACTATTGAATTTAAATATATCTGTAGGGTGCAGCACTAATAACAAATAGTAGCCAAGCGAATAAAATAATATGATATACATTCAGTTCAAATGAAAATAAAACGAAACACACAAACAAACAACAACTACATAAATATCGATTTATTTATCTAAGGCTTGATAGATATTTGAAAATTGGCATTTTTCCTTCTTCGATAAAAATCTTTAAATGATTGTGTGAGCGATGAAATCAATGTGCACAGAATAAAGCAACAATAGATATAAAAATAAAGGATCCAAAAAAGCAAACCTAAAGAAAACAATGATTGCGGTTTAATGAAAGGATTATCTTGATGTGCAAACGTGTGCAAGAATAAAATTAAGAACGATTTATAAAAGCAAAAAAAAAAATATCTAGAAATAAATTTTTAAAGACCCCAAATGCAATTTAGTGTTAAATTCACGAAAATACACTAAATGTCTCAATAATAAAAAATACTTTTGTTTCACAAATTTACATGGACAATAAAAACCTTTTATAAAATTACATATCTTATGCATATTTAAAAACATTCAATATTGAAAGTCAACATATTGTGTTTGTTACTCCATTTTCTATCATACTTTTATGTCAATATATGCAAATATGAAATTTGAAAGGTATAAGTTAGACCATAAGTTCCAGACAGTTGTTGTGTTTGTGAGAAACAATTTTTTATGATGATGACGCAAAAGTTATCATAACTTTGAAATGCTTTTTTTCATTGTAATATTTTTATATATATTTTTTATTATTTTGTATTGTTTAGTTTTTTTAACTCTTCCACAAACTTCTTAACTATATTTTTGTATTGTTTGTATTACTAAAGTTACAAATTGCACATTTAATAAAGATATTGAAACTTTATAAGTGAGAAGAATGTAATAAAAGAATTAAAGAAAAGCAAGTTAGAATAATATTTCAGTTTGATGATCAAAAAAAAAAAAGAAAAAAAAAAAAACAGGATCTATTACGTTAAGGCGAAAGTAATAATATAATATACAGCACAAATTCTTTATTGAGGTTTGGTTATTTTATCTTATTGGTTTTGCTATGTTTGTGCTGTTTTTTTTTTCAATAAGACGAATTTTGAACTACTCTAATGTTTTCACAGAACTTGATTAAGAAATACTCTTTAGTTGAAGTTTAATTAAAAATCATTATAACTATTTACATACAGATGTCACTCATAACTTACACATTTTTGTTTTTTTTTATTTTTTGTTAATTTGCATTTTTATTTATTATATATTTAAAGCAATCATCTTAAAAATTTTATAAAAACATTGCTTTCTTAGACAACTCCATAAACCACAATATCTTCTATATAATTTCCTGGACAAATCAAATTTATAACAAAATATAAACTATAACTTTAACGGACAAAATATCAAAACCTAGAGATATCTGATATCTACTTGTGTACGAGTGTATGTGTAAAAACGAATATTGACCACTAAAAGGAAAGCCATAGCAATTCAATCCCAATTTATTTCACTTCTTGCATTTCTTGTATTTGCGGACGGACTTTATTATTATTTTTCTTTGTCATATGGAACATCAAATTGAATAACTTCATCAATTGCATATAGCGTCATTGACTTCCGTTTTATGTTTAAATAAGGGTATTTGTACGATGACCAGTTTGAAGGTATGTACTCGTATGTGTGCATAAATGTATTTCGTTTTGTTTATTTTCATTTATTTACAATAAATATTGTTTGTTTTTTGCTTTAAAATGTATTTCGTGCAAATGCTTGAGAGCAAAAAAAAGTATTTGCTTTATTCTGCAGACATTTTTGTGACACTGCAACAGAGGTTGCTTATATATCTGTGTGTTTGTGTGTGTGTGTGGATAAGGACAAATAGAAACATGCAATTGTAGTTTGTTTTTATTTTCCATTGTTGCTCTTTTGTTATGTTGACTTGTGGTGATCCAATGTGCAGCACAGAGTCTTGTAACACATTAAAATATGTGTAAATAATTGCTTAGAAGAATGTCCGCAATTTTCTTAAGAAGCTTTCAATTTGATAATTGCATTTGTACTTAATAAAACTTTCTTATTGAAGTTAAAGGAATGTATAATAATACTCTTAAAATCATTCTTTTGTTTGATTTTTTTTTTTTGATTATAAAAGTATGTGTAAAATTAAAAATTAATACAAAAGTTAAATAATTAAAGGGAAAAACTTCAAAATTTTACCATAGAAATTCATATTAATTTTTCTACTAGCTGTGCTTTATGATTTTGCTTCAAAAAAATTATGTCAACACATATTTTCTCATATATTTTTCAAAACAATCCTATAATATATTAATGATTTGATCAGGCTAAAGTTCGTATAGCTTTGTAAGCCAAATTACATTTGATAATTATTAATGAACATATAACATCAAAGTTAATTGTAAATATTCTGATTAAGTCTTATTAGAACGGAACAACTAGCTGTTTTCGAAGGCACTACACCTTCATCATCAGCATTCTCTGTGTTTGGTCCACTGTGTGTGGTTTCAGTTGGTGTAGATTCTGCTTTATATACTTAGCTTTTATTGCAAATGAAATATGTGAAATGTTTTGATTCATCGTATTACAATTTGCTGTCAGCTTTTCAGCTCAATTTTAACATCTCTAAATTTACAACAGTCTTGACATTGTCGTTTGTTATAATACTTTACTTAAATTTTTGAGTTTTAAGAATATGGTAATAAAGGTTTTATTTTTCATTATCAAAGACAACAACCACTTGTGAAGAAAATAATTTAGAGAACTTAGAAACAAACAACCAAAAATATTTTCCAATAAAAAGGTGCTAAATCTCCTTACTGAATTATGGCATAAATCAAATCAAATTTTTTCTGTTAATATCCTAATTCAGTAGAAAAATTTAAGACCTTTTGTTTGAAAATATTTTTTGTATTCCCTAATACTGCATTAACATTGTTTCGAAATCTGGTATATATGATTTGAAATCTTTAACGAAATCTATATCGTTTACACTAAGCTTTTTTAACATTTTCCAAGATTTCGTTTCCAAAACAAAATCCTTTGTCTAAAGTTTTGTAATAGGGAATTTACATTGTCCCAAAATTTAGTACCTACGAGATTTCAAGCCAACTCATGCTGCGTTTTACTAGATTTCCCATACAAATTAAAATCTTTTTTGTCAGTCGATTTGTAGGAAATCTAATCAACATATATATTCGAATATGTATCTTTACTGTATTTTTAAATTTTTATGTCAACAGAATTTAACGTTTTTGATAATTTTTTATAACAACGGTGGCGTTTGGCCTTAAATCTATATAATTAATGGGCAAACATGTTGTTTGTAATCCCTTTTACGCTGGTACCACTGCACCGATTTTATTGAAATCGGTTTAGTATTTTGGGAGCTATAAGTGTTTAAGTTGCTACTACTACATGCAAACATATTAGACACGCATTAATTAGCTTACAAGTAAAAAAGAAACAAAACATGAGTGTGTGTGTGGGTTTGTAGTATTTCTCTTGATCTAATAATTTTTTTCTCTTATTTGTTTTTGAATGAAAGCCATAATACTTAAAGGAAGAGAGCTGAATAAATTGAATTAACTTGGTTAAAGGGATTTTATTTATGTTTTTTTTTTAATTTCATGTATTATATAATTATGCTTTCATATGTATGTAAGTTTGTGTGTGGCTGTGTTTTAATGAATTTTTTATGAAGTTAGATACATTTTCTTTGAATCTTAAATTATTTACATTTTGATTCTAGAATACGGACGACTGTGTCGTCCGTTTGATATATCTAGTAATAATTTATTACTTGTTACCTTAGAAGTATTTTTGAATTGTTTAATTATCTTTTTATAAGTTTTTAATTAAAAATATTTTATTTGTACTGTGTAAAAAATTAGAATAAGCCACATGTATTTCTTCTCCAGCAAATAAGAATAAATATCTCAAAAATAATAGTTTTATAAAAATGAATTATGTGGAAAAATGCTTGCATTAACAAAAAACACCTCAACTCAATTGAATTTAAATTGAATGAACAAGTGCCAGCCTTCAGCAGAAAGACTGCTAATAGAAATTTACTACAAAATATGCATTAAGCCCTTTAAATAGAGTCATGTTTGTGTGTGTGTGTGTGTATGTGTGTGTGTATAATTTTATCTATTTTCCAAAACAAATATGCATTGTCACACAAGCACACACACAGAGATTTCAAAAATTTGTGTGGGGTACCTGAATTGAATTTTAATTTTGTCGGTTACAATTTGAATATGCATGTAAGCATACGTGCGTATGTATATATATGTAAACATATGTGCACATATACACACATGTACATACACATAAGTGCCTGAATTTATAAACGAAAGTGTCACGTACGTGTTATTCAATGATTTCAATCTTCATAAAAACAATAAACACAATTTTTTGTTGTTGTTATCAAAAGGGCGAACACAAACGCTCTTCACACATACGAACAAATTTAAATTTAAGTAAAAATAATCAAAAAAAAAAAAAAAATCAACTGTCATTACCATGTCTACTGTAAGTATTATTAAGTGTTGTTGAATTTGATACAGAGTAAAAAAAATTGTACATCAATAATTTAAAAAAATTCAATAACGTGTTAAAAGTTTATAAATTAAAATTTTGAAAACAAGCTTAAGTGTGGTTATTGACTTAAACATATACAAAGTTTGTGTCTAGCTATGTGTAAAAGCATTGAAAGCTTTCAGCTAGAAAATAAAGGAAGAGTTTCTATTGATTTTAGTTTTGACAGCAATATATAACTTTATTATTAGTAGTTTTTCTTTATTAACAAAATTGTTAGCAAATTACTTTTGATGACTAATCATTACTAACTTTGCTGAAGTGTCATTAACTTTGTCTATGTGCCTTGCTTTTGTTTTATCTAACAAAAAACAGTAATGACAATAGAAGGATATAATCATAACTTCAAGTTAATGGTGTTTTGGGGTCACAAAGGTGTCTCTCTAAGTACTCGAGAATAAGAAAAAAACTTACAATAACTTTATTAAGTGTGACATGCATTTGTATTTATATGTGTATCAATGTGTGTGTGTGTACTTATAAGAATTTATATCTAATTTATCTAGTCATTGATTTTAATGACAATATTGCAGGAACTTTTACAATAAGTAGTAATGAAAAAGTAAATTTTTCCTACATTCACTGCTGTGCATTAACTTTGATTAGTGTGCTGTATAGAATGATATATTAAAAATATTGTAAATTTTTATTGTTACGTTATCTAAGAATGTATATGAGTATAAATATTCATTCTCTCAACAATGCTACCATAACTTCAATACATTTTTTAAACAAACTGCAAATAAATATAAGCACAAAGGTTACTGCCGAAGATTTTGCTATGGGCTTTATTAATTTGATAGCGATTTCGCTTAAAATTGCAGACTGTTTCATCGTTTACATGAAATTTTTACTCAAGATAAAGCAACATATTTAGCAAAGTAAGAAACAAACTTAATTCAGTTGATGCCTTTTTCAATATTAAATACATATATAATTATTTATTTTATTTGTAATCACATGGAAAGAAATTTAAACTGATATCACTGATTAAATTTACATATTGTTTCCGTATTGAAAAATAATGAAACTTACAAGATTTGCCTAATATTTTAGAAATAAGTGTAAACGAATATTTAAAAAAGATTTTAAATACTTACCCTAGTATAATTCTAATATTTCACGCTATTAGGGAGCAGAAATATAAACATTTATTTCGATTTCTGCTTCGTTGAGTTCTACCACGCCACCATTCCTTCGATTGTCTGTAAGTGCAACAAGCGCACACAAGAAAAAAAAAACACAGAGACTCATTTTAAAAACTTTTTTCTTTGTAAATCTTAAGCAAAGGTTCAAGTATATTCTAAAAGAAAATTATTAAAAAAAAACACCATAAAAAAACTTGTGAAACGCCGCGTTCTACGATTCATTTTCTTACACATATTCCACAAAAAAAGTTTTAAGTATTTGAACAAAGTTTTTCACCCGCTATTGCTCTAACTTTGATTGTATTATTTTCATTTTATTTGCATTATTTGTTTTTTTTTTTGGCTTGGATTTGTTTTCCTTTGGCAAACAATTGTTTAATAGAGAGGAAATTTTTAATGATATCGGAAGCAGTAACTGCAAAAAAGAAGAGGACAGACAGCAAATAAAATATAAACAAAATATAAATATAGTATTATCAACAAAATTCTTTTGTATATGTATAAAAACAATTGGAGTTCTTGTAAAAAATAATGTATATATGTATAAAACGTAAATTTTTTTCATACCATAATACAGAATACAGTAATTTACTTCGCTGCTGTTATTCGAATGTTTGATGACAGTTTTAGTTTTATTTTATTTCGTCAATACAATAACAAGCAATGTAGTGTTTTCAGTTTATTTATTTAAAAAGTTGAATGGCCTCTACGGAATATTACCAGCAGGATATATTTAAAATAATGTTTGTAGCGCTATGCAAAAAGTGGCAGAAATGAATATACTGTCGTTGATTGGAATTAAAATTTCTGCAAGAAAATTATATGTTTAAGGAAATGGACATTAATACAAACTGTTAGAAATGATAAAATTGAGCATTGATTACAAAAAAAGCATTCAGCAAATTGTATTACGATTAGTGTTTTTCATACGAGATTTTCCGGGAAAAATTTCCCGGGATACCTCACATTTTCCGGTAAAGAAATCTCGGGAAATTTGTGCGGGAATTCCCGGGATTTTTTTGATTTTATTATGGCAACTTTAGTTTGCATATATAAATTCATTGATTAGTGTCGTTATTAACTTTATGAATGCGATGGTGTAATAATAAGGTGATGGCAGTAGCACAATAGCTAAAACCTTACAACAATTCAGGCCGAGTTTACATCTGGCACACATGTGCTGTGAGACTTGGAGGCCTTTATTTACCAAAAGCGGAACGCGACGTTCAAAATTTAATTCTACAACAATTCATAAAAGTAAAAACAGAAATGCATAAGGCAATAAAAGAAAAATTACAAAATAATTACAAATTCTCTTTGGTAAAATGAACGATTCTATTAATGCTCTACTAAAGTCCTATTCCCAAGCAAATATTTCAGAATTTTTTTTTTAAACATAACTTGTTTCTTTTTGCGTTATATCAATGCATTCGGCCTTGGATTTACATATGATATTGAAATTTATGCACTACTATTATATAAAGAACTGAAATATTATTATTTTTTACTAAAGGCAGAATAAGTTTTTACTTTCTGTTCTGTTTCGAATCAGCTGAATCTTTTTTGTTTATGGAAATCTAATACAAGTCGTTACTTTTTCTGTTTCGTTCTGTTCTGTTTCGGTTTAACCTGTGAAAATCAAAAAAAAAAAATTTTAAGTAATTGTAAGTGGCAGCATAAATTAAATAAATATATGTATTTTGAAATTAATTTTGATTGTGATTTTAGAAATTAAAAAAATTTAATTTAATTTAAACATAAATTATATTTAAACTTAACAATGGACGATGCAAAACTCATCGCTTTAGTGGAAAACTGAGACCCTTTTGGTCAGAAACCGCTGATAAGTTACTACAGAAAAAGAAAGCAGTCAAATTGGAAGCAGAACGTCAGAGCACAGAACAGCAACAGAAAGTAAAGGCTAATGAAGCCTTAATTTGTTTATAAAACGTTGTTATTTAATCGATCTCATGAATTACAATTTGTTTTTTGTTAAAATAAATTAAATTAAAGAATATTTGGTGTTGTTTTGCACTGCGCGGGAATTCCCGGGAAACCGAAAAGTCGTTCCCGCTTTCCCGGGAAATGAAAAAGTCCGGGAAAAGAAAAACTCTAAATACGATGAATAGAAAAAATTCACAAGGCTAAGTATATAAAGCAGAAATCTACATTAACTGACACCACACACAGTAGATCAAACACAAAGAATGCTGATGATGAAGGTGTAAGTAGTGTCATTCGAAAACAGCTAGTTGTTCCGTTCTGTTAGTGTTTGTCAGAATATTTACAAGTAACTTTGCTGTTTTTTGTTCACTAATAATTATCACATGTAATTTGGCTTATAGAGCAATATGAATTTTAGTTTAATCGAATCATAAATATACAAACTGTAACTTCAACTCATGCAAATGAATATGTACAGAAAACACAAATAAAAATAATTGGCATACTGGGTGTAGCCTTGTCTATCGGATATATAGAAAATTTATTTAACCAAAATCGTTATTCAGAAAAGACTTGAATCAGATCATCGGCAGACTGGAAGTAGCTCTCTGTTAACAGGCTATATGATTTATATAGGTCAAAATTTTTAAAACTTATTTTAATAATAATAATAAATCAATAAGATTTTATAAAAATTTATTTGTTATTGCTTAAGATTTTTTTAAGTGTGATTGAAATGTACTGATGTATTGCTTGAGCAGCATCTAAAGGTATATAAATAAATTTTTTAAGTTTATAATATACAATCTGTAATTATTTTATAGTTAGGAACGTCAAAATTCATTTCGTTTCTATTAATAACAAAAATTATAAATTTAAAAAACCCCCGACTTTTTTCAGAAAAAATGTTATATCTTCTAAACGGCTGGACCGATTTTCTTCAAGCATAGTTTAGAACCCTCTCGATGAAGTCATCTTTCAAAATAAAAAAAAATAAATGAAAATCGGTCCAGCCATTTGGCCTGTACGTGGACACGGACAGACACACAGATACACATACACACAGACACACACTACAAACTTATAACACCCGTTTTTTAGTCGGGGGTTAAAAAGGTAACAGAGTACTTTTGATAATTTTAGCTTATTATGGCTATGAACGTAATTTTTTGATTGTTTTGTTTAAAGTCTACGAATAAGTTTCTTCAGCAGATGCATGTCAATTAATTTTTAACTTTTACTTAACAGTATTTTGAATGTTCTTAACTCAAGTATCAACAACCAGGCAGCGCTTAAAGGTTTGAAGGTATACAATGTCAGATTGAAACATGTAAGTGACTGTAGGAGAGCCCTCAACTTGCTTATGGACAAATATAGTGCCAGAATATATTGGTTTCCTGGTCATAGCAGTGTTGAGGGAAATGAAATTGTCCTCGAGGAATGTGTGACAGATGAGTTAAATTACCGATAGGTCATTAGTTCAAGGAAGTCAGTAATTGGTTAGGAAAGAGAACCAATCGCAAACTATGGAGAATTAAGGGGTCTCTAGGGCTATGTGGCCAAAACTTGACTCAGGAAGATCTAAATTGCTACGAAATATAAAAAAGAAGGAGTTGAAAGTCGTGAAAGGCGCGTTGATTGGTAACTGCTTGCTCAGAGCAAGTACCAGAATATGGCAAACTGCCACTCCAAATTTCTGTAAGATGTGCGGGGATGAAGAAGAACGAGAAAACATTGAACATATTATCTGTCATTGGCCGAAGCTGCAACGTCATAGGCTTAGATCGCTGAGCAGACATTTCCATGAGAGTATTAGTGATATCGGTAAATGTAAACTGGAGGATATCAGAGGTTCAATCATAGAAATGCGGTAACTCAGTGACGCATAATAGAGGGAATAAATAGTAAGTATTAAATATTAAATACTACTATTAGTGGGTCAATGAACCCAACAGGGTCACCGAGTAGACCTTATATGACGTATTTATTTTTTTGTCATTTTCCTATCTATCTTCTTTTTTGTGACAAATTAAATTTCGAGTTCTCCTTATCAAACTTAAGTTGCAGTAAGTTTACACTATGCAAGTTCTATTGCTAAGCTGACTTTTTGAGTGAGAGAGAGAGAGAGATAGAAAGATAGATAGGGACGAGGGGAACAGACACATTTCTTTTCCCCTCGTCTCTCTCTCCTATCAAACTATTTAGCTTAACAATAAAACTTGCATAGTGTAAACTAAGACTAAGCAAGTACATTGTGGACATCATCATTAGAGTCTGTTTAAAAAAGAAACGAGTTATTAAGAGAAAAGTTTTTAAGACTCTTATAATTAATAACTATACCATTTATTTTTATAAGAAAATATAATTTAATATAAAACTAATCTAATTAATTAATAATAAACAAACAATTTGACAATTAGTAAAATAAAGAAATATTATAGGCACAATAAATAAAGTCTTTAATATTTATTTAATAAAATTTTTCTCGTAACAAAACTCGGTATAATTCAAATTTTGATTTTGAAAAGAATACCACAACTTCGGCTTGACTCATACAAAACTTCATTTAGCTTATTTCTTCTTTGTTTTATTTGCTTATACATGTAAATACATTAAGCGATATGTGTGTGGGCTTATAACTTTGCTGACAGTTTGCTGGCATACAGTTTTTCAGATAAACCAAATAGCAATAGAAAAACGACAAGTAAATATCAAATAAAAAAAAATATAAAAAAATTTAAATTTATTAAAATGGGTTTTCTTGACTGGCACCACGATTCTAGATTTTTTGTTTTATTTCTGCAATACTCTTAAAATGAAAGTGTTAATTTACTCGTAATTTTTCATCAACTATTTTGGCTGGTGTAGACTACTTTAATAGCAAGTTCGTGGATGCGAAAAAATCTAATTTTCTTTCCGCTTGGATAAAGCACTTAGTCACTGCCACACTTTTATGTCTATACCCATATGCAAACTTTCAAAACGAATTCTTATTGTTATAAGCAAATATTTTTAGTTATCAAAAAAAAAAAAATAATGTGTTGAAACAGAAGTACTTACTTCACCATTCACGAATCGTAAATTTTTCCAAATTTATGGATTATTTTCTGCATTTGAACGAGGATTTTTTTATTCTAAGATACGTTTAGATGCTTTTGATTTAAATTTTGGAGGAAATGCATTCTGTATCGTGCGGGAAATATACACCTGTTTGTAATGCCTTTAAAAAAATAGTAACTTAAGGGCTTGCGACATTAAGTTGCTAAAATATTTTGGTTACTAGATGCTAGATAAATACGAAATATTGTTATTGCATTTTACTTGCTAAAAACTCAAAAATGTCTAAGATGGTTCCATTTTTGTTACAGGTACGAGCTTGAAAATATTTTCTTAGCCCGACATGAACAACTGTGCTTTTCAAAAAAGCTTTCATATACAAAGGACAAAAGCTTAGTGCATGTTATATATTTTTGTAAATTAGCGTTATCATTTTTCGTTTTCATTTTCATAAAAAAGCCCTAATTTTTAAAACCCCTTTTACCCTCAATACGTTAACACAAAACTATTACATCACTGGCATATTGTGTGATGTGCTTAGTTGGTAATAACGGTTTCTGTTTAGAATAACAAAAAGCCACTTGTGTTATAAAAGAGGAATTGTTTTGAAATATTTTTGTGAAAATACAGAAGCATAGAGAGCCGCACACAAACGCACTTAAATAAAACTATTTCAACATCACTTTGAGGCATCATCTATGGCTCAACGCTTTGACCACATGTATGCATTATATGATGGTCAGAGAGAAAAAAAATTTGTTTGTGTGTATATATTTCATCTTTTTTGCATTTAACTTAAATCTTTTTTAATAAAATATTTATAGCATGCTCAGACCGAAAGCAAAAAAAATTAGTTAAAGCAAATATAAACCAAAAATATTTGTGGGAAAAATAATGAAAATTTTAAACATTTTTCAGTAAAATATAACTTTTACTACTTAAATTTGCATTTTAGATGTAAAAATACAATATAACATACACATAGACAAGTTCACTGTAAGCATTGCTTAAGAGTGCAATTAACAAAAGTTTTTAACTTTTCTTAAATTTTTTTTTGGTTATTTGTTGTTTGAAGTGACTCTATAACGCACTGTATAAACTTGCGTGATGTCACGTTTTGCTTGTTAAACTAAACCAACAAATAGTACACAAACAACTCACACATACACAACTCATTCTTATCCCCCATGTGGTGCACTTGTTAGAAGCACTACTCAAACTATTTCTCGTTTTTTTAGCATAAGCACAATAATCAACAAAGCGAGTAGAAAGGAGAAAAGAAGTTATTTCAAGACATTAATATGGTATATTTTTAAGTATTAAAAAAAGCCGGTACGCAGTTCCAAAACATAAATTTTCGTTAAATGCGTAATCACAGTGGAATAATGAGTATTATATTTCCAAATCTGAAAAAGTCAACACAGCTAAAAAAGTGTTGGTTGTCACCTTTTGAGTAGTGAATTTTTTATAATTATTTTTAATTCAGTTATAACTTGTGGATCTCGGAGAATTCTAGTGCGACGAAAGCTTGAAACTATTTTCTAAACATTTATATTCAAGTTTGGAACGTGCTTAAGTCTCCATTTATGAGAATATTTTTTAAACAGCTTCAAAATCATTAGCAAACTGGAAATTTAATAGAAATCGATTTAAAGAAATCCTTAAAAATTATAATTTTTTCTAATAAAATTAAGTGAATTTTATGTTTTGAGTGCTCGAGAACTCATGTGTGTTTATTTTAATATAATTTGAAACAAATACGATCACGAGTGATTCATGCCTGACACGAATGAATCACGGCATTATCACATCTTAACTCCAAACTAAATACATACATTGTTATTTTTTTAAAACATTTGATCATTCATAGGTACATATTAGTGTCCTGCACAAGAGTATTTATAAGACTTTTCAAGACATGAGAGATTTTTTCCAATGCTTTACTACAGCGAAATATTCTAAAAGAATCGCTAAACAATACTATTGGCAAGACGAACCACCGAAAATAATTACTTGCCAACAGTGTTGCTTAGCGATTCTTTTAGAATATTTCGCTGTAGTAAAGCATTTGAAAAAATCTCTCGTCTTGAAAGGTCTTATAAATAGTCTTATGCAGGACACTAGTACATATACACACTATGGCGTATGAGTAATATATTTATTAAATAAGATATTAATCATACGCCACACTCTTCAAATCAATGAATAGTTAATTATATTTCATGCTACTAGAAAAAATATACATGCATACTAGTGATGCACGAATATTCGTATTCGTATTCGAATTGTCGAATATTCGGCCATTTTCAGGCGAATACGAATGTATTCGTATTCGCCAAATTCAAGCGAATTTCCAAAGAAATTAAATAAATAAATGCATAAATTCTAAACGAAATTTAAATGACTAAAAATTTTAGTTTGCACAAATACATTAGTTTTTTATAGAAATTTGTGCTTTCTATCATTTGGAAATATTATTTAATTACGATCATTAAAATTTTGGGTACTTTTTATTAACTTTAAGGTATACCAACAAGAGTGTAAAGTCCTTTTTCATAACAATTTTTTAATATTTCATATTACATATAATATTCGTATTCGTATTCGTATTCGCGAATATAGAAATTAGTTAATTATATACTAATCAATACCACTTTTGTTTAATAAAGATTTCGTCTCAACAAAATATCTAGAGTAGGTATAATTAAACAGAAATGCCAATACGGATAAGTAAAATATGCCGGTTGTGTCTTAAAAAGAGTGAGCACTACAAAATTTTTAACAGAGCTTGTTGGGAAGAAAATGCTTGAATTAACTTTTTTGGGATGGAGTTTTGTTTTAATTAAAATATTTGTGGTGAAAATTTTTCATATTCTTACAGCTATGGTAAACAAAATATGTTCTGCATACTCACAAATCCTGAAATTATCTTTTTATTCTGGAACATATAGTCCCAATAAGTATTTTTGTGTCACATAATATCCCAATAAACTTCTCATAAATGGTTTTGGTAGGCTATTCAAATTAAGAAAAGTATATAAAATATAAAAAGTCTAGTAGATTTTAATGAAAGTTCACTTTTGATTGTCTTATTTAATGTTAAATAACATTGGAAAAGAGTAATTAGGGCTTTAATTTGTGAAAAGTTATAAAACACTTGTGGCACTAAGCTTTTTTACAGCACCAATATATAATTAGAGTTCGCTTTTCTATACACAGTGAAGTACGATGGATACACCGGAAATGAATTTCTTGTTCTACTGGTAAGTGATCTCCAATAGTCAGGCTATCCAGCCATTTGATATACTCCTTAGAGTCTTTTTTTTTTGCTCTTTGCAATGATAACATAAATGAACTTCTTTTACATCCATCCATCGAGATGCCAAAATACTACGAGAGTTCGTTTGAAGTTTTGTTTAATTTAGTAATATCAAAAAGGACTTTGCAGTTTCGTTCATTCGGGCGTTTGAACTTGCGCTGGAAGTCCTGAGCGTAATATTTACCTAATGTACAAATGGCTGTGACTTTTCCTTTTAATTGTCGATATCACATGGCACCAATTGATTATCGCCGATTTCTGAGGCAAATTTGATCTCATCTGTCCTTCAAGTGAAATATTTACTTCCAAAGTAGTACAAATCACCATCAGTGTCTGACTGTTTGCAGACAATACGTTTACTATTCTCAAAAGTAATCTCAAGGTTTTTATATCTAAAATGCGAACTCGAACTTAAAAAACGTATTGTGATAATCATAGCTGTTCAATATGATTTTTTTTATTTGAATTTTTTCATAAAATTAAATTAATTTTAAATTTTATTTCTGTTTAAGAAATAGAATTTCATTGAAATCATTGACCTCATGAAATGAATTAAAGTTTTCTGTTATTTATTTGAAATAAAGTTTTTCAAATGTAAATTTATTTTTTTGTCAGAAAATTTAAAAAATCACGGCTTCAGAAAGGCCCAATTCATACGATGATTTAAAAATCTTGTTTTATTTTTGATTCTCTTTTAAAAGTTGCTTCCAAAAACATTTTACATTCATACGATGATTTTTTCCATGTTTCTAGTTTTTACTTTTTTTTCTTCGAAAAATTGCATCAGTGTTGCCAGTAGCTTTAAAAAATCCCGTTTTTTCCTTTCCCTACATGTTAAAAAATTTCCCCCATACGAAAATCTACCAATTTTAGTAATTTAATGTAAAGAAAGATAAATTAAAAACATTTAAGGCTTTAATGATCCAACAGAATTACGGCATAAGCACATTTTTCATACAAATTGACACAAAATAGTAGCGCCAGAAAGCAGTATAGAGATCTATTTTATTTTGACAGCTTTTTTTCTTATCCTCTCACATATACATAAATATTCTCTCAGCAATATTACCAAAGACATTCACTGCGACACCAAACTAATTGGATAAAAGTCTGTGCAATTTCGAGCAAAAACAAATTTTTAAACGGTTTATGAGCAAAAATATATTTTTGGTGTAGTTATTTTTACATTTATGCACAAAAAATGCAATATGAAAATAAAAAATACCTACATTTTGTTCAAAATAAAATATTTTTCCGATATTCCCTATAGTCATATATTAGTGAGAAAAGTACCTACAGGTAACACTGTTTTGTATTAAAAAAAGCTGTTGTCGCATTCAATCAAAAAATAAAATAAAGCAACATAAAAAAACTTAAAATATGTGCAAAGAAAATTTAAAAAAAGACTCGTAGAACGGAAAATGTGATTTTTTTCTTCCCCTTTTGCTTTTCTATACCGTTCGACTACAAACTCCAAAAATCGTGTTTCAAAAAATCATTGAAAAATCAACGTGTGAATAAATGAAAATGAAACAAATTAATGCTTTATTTGAATTTAGCGACTGAAATGTTTTTAAATTATATTTCTATAGTTTGAACGAAATTTTATTTTATTTCATTTGAGTTTTTGAAATTCAAATAATTTTTTGTTAATAAGTTAAATTTATATTATTCAACAAAAACTTTATTGATTATTTCAAATTCATAAAAAGTTGTTTCAAATAGTTTTAAATTGTAAAGACATATACAAATAAAAAAAAATTTCAGTTTAAAATTTTTAAACGCACTAATAATCCCAAATTAATATTTTGCTTATTAATTAAAATATTTTTTTATTAAAAATACATTGAAATTGATTATTGAGGGGTTTAGCTGGATCCTATGCGCATTTCACTGTTGCTACTGCAGATCATCAGGGAACCTTTACCCAAAGCTTCTTAGAACAACTAGAGTTATTATATTATAAACTTTCATTTAAACAAATGAGAAGCTCAATAACAAATAACAAAGTTCAAACAAGAACTCAATAATCAACATGTTTTTTTATTTTCTTACTTTACTATTGCTACATTGGCTGACTTTTTTCAGCTTCAAATTGTAGTCGTAAGAGTATGTAAAAAGAAAATAAATGTAAATAACAACAACAGCTATTTAAGAATAGAGTGTTGCCACACAAGTATTTTTTTGACCAGGTGCAGTCAAGTTAATAATTAGTGTTTTTTATGGGAATTGTTACAATTTAAGTTTAAATTTTTTAAACGCACTAATAATCCCAAATTAATATTTTACTTATTAAGTAAAATATTTTTTTATTAAAAATACATTGAAATTGATTATTGAGGGGTTTAACATGCTGATTATTGAGTTCTTGTTTCAACTTTGTTATTTGTTATTGAGCTTCTCATTTGTTTAAATGAAAGTTTATAATATAATAACTCTAGTTGTTCTAAGAAGCTTTAGCTAAAGGTTCCCTGATGATCTGCATTAGCAACAGTGAAATGCGAATAGGATCCAGCTAAACCCCTCAATAATCAATTTCAATGTATTTTTAATAAAAAAATATTTTACTTAATAAGTAAAATATTAATTTGGGATTATTAGGGCGTTTAAAAATTTTAAACTTAAATTGTAACAATTCCCATAAAAAACACTAATTAATAAAAAATTTTCTTTTATTATTGAAATAAGATGATTTCTAGTAATGATGGTTTTTCCTGCGACGACCCCCAGAGGAATCCACATATTGCCCAATTATCTATCACCTTGGATAATTGAGAAATACAGTTAGCGCCATATCCATATTTTGTCTACTTTTAACGTTATGTTCATATAACAAAATATTTAGGTCAATAAAAATAACAAGGTATTGGGTTTTTGCAAAACTTGTGCGAAATCATTATGTGCTAGCTCTGAATGAAATTCAAATTTTATTGTACACATAAGGAAATTTCATAGTGAAAAATATAATGAGTACCAGAGGCTCAGTAGTAAGAAAAGAGATAAGAAAAACGCGTTCGCACAAAAAGTGCTCTTTTTCATTGCTGATACCATGAGTCCATTTTAAAAAAAAAGTTCCATTATAGAACTCTCTAAACCTAAACATACCATAAATGGTTGTTATATATTTTTAAGTCTAATAAATATTTCTTTTTATTTTTCAGAAATAGTTTCTATTCAAGAAATAATAGCCTGATTTAATTAATTTATTGTTTTTTTTAAATTAAACTCTGAGAAAAACTATTTGTTTTATTCGTACTCAAATAATATTGAAATAACAAAAATTAAAAATTTTAAAAACCCGCGACTTTTTTCAGAAAAGATGTTATATCTTCTAAACGGCTCGACCGATTTTCTTCCAAAAAAGCTAAGAAGCCTCTCGAGCAAGTCATCTTTTAAACAGAAAAAACTAAATGAAAATCGGTCCAGCCGTTTGGCTTGTACGTGGACACGGATAGACACACAGATACACAGATACACAGACACACAGACACACAGATACACTACAAACTTATAACACCCCTTTTTTAGTCGGAGGTTAATAACAAAAATTAAAAATTTTAAAAACCCCCGACTTTTTTCAGAAAATATGTTATATCTTCTAAACTGCTAGACCGATTAATGAATTTTATTCAAATTTTAAATATTTAAATTCAATAAATTTTCTTTTGTTTAAAAAATACGAACAAAATTGTATTTCGAATATTGTAAATTGATTTAATACTCTAGAAAATGGATTTGAGCAATGTATAAATTTAAAAAATTTCAATCGTTTTAAAAAATAAATTGTATTGAATTTTCACATAACAAATAATTGTTTGAATTTTTATTATATCTAATTTAAAATAAAAACTATAACTGAAATAAAAATATTTTTATTTTTCTTTCCATTCACTTATTACAGCTATGGTGATAATATATCCCAATTTTATCAAATCTGCTATATCTTTTTCTTCTGATCAATTGAGTGTAATAAATTAAATACTTTTTATAAAAATTAACACAATTTTAGTAAATTACACTGCGTTTGCAATAAATTTCAGCAAATTATCGATCCCAATTGTTTAACTATCAACAATATTGTAATATTGAGTGAATATGCGAATCATTATGTTTTCACTTACATTTCATAAGTCACACTTAAACCCAATTTTGGGTCTACGACTATTAAACTGATAACTTGAATTGAAAATAAAGAAAATACAGAAGTTTGAAAATTGCTCGAACGTGCTATCCCAGTAGTCCCAAAACACTCAAAATAATTTGTATATGAACAAAATAAGTAGGTCCTCAAACTAAAACCACCACTTTTCTGCCACTGTATGAATCTTTAAAATCCATAGCTGAAGAGAAAGATATACTCGTATAAAATGATATGATTCGTTTGCTCCCGTTATATATGACCTACTTAACATTAAAAATTTACTTCGCTGACTGTAACGGCATAACAACTGTTTTATTAACTTAAAATCTATTTTAACAACTTACTTAAATGGTTTTAATAATCTCACATAGCCATGATACTCTCTCTCAGAGTTAGTATAACAACTAGATTTCTAGAAGAAATTCTTCCCAAAACTTTGTGTCAAAACTAAGCTGCCTTTCGTGCTTATTTTTTAATCAGATCACTGTTTTATATATATATATATAATATATATATATAATTATTTTTTTTTTGCCACAGTGCAACTTAAATTTACATTCTTAAACACCTTTTGCACAAGTCAATACAACACCTCATACACCACGCACATACAAATGGGGCGTATGTGAAACTTTTAATTGTTCATTAAAATAATATTGCTTATATTCATGTTTAACGAAGTGAAATTCCGCCAAAGAGCAAATAAAACAAGTAAGAGTGCTATATTCGGCTGTGCCGAATCTTATATACCCTTTACCAAAGTGCTTTTATGTAGTATAGAGATACATACATAAGCACATACATAAAGTATAAACAAAAAAAAAATAATAATTTGACCTAGTTGCTTTTATGTACAAAAAAATAAATTTACAAACCCTAGAATCATTATATTAAATTTTTCTGATTCCTTATATCAATCTAGTAGTTCTTAAAAAAATACAGAAAGTGTGTTAAGTAAAAAAAAGAAAAAAGGAAATAAAAAAAAATGTTTTGTTTAGTTACTTTAATATCCAGAAAAAAAGGTCAAAGTTTCCAGCTCTGGCGCTGTGGTTTTTATTTTTATAATTTTTTACACCAAACTTTTCTTTCCAAAACGTAAAATATATATAATCTATAAAGGAAAAGATAAAAATAAATTAGACTTAGTTACTTTTATATAACACAAAAAGTGTAAGTTTCCCAACCCTGAGATCATTCTTTTTGATTTTTCTGATTTCTTACACAATCTCTTTCTTTTAAGATTTTAAGATATGTTTAATTTATAGAAAAAAGGAAAAAATTGTTTTAGTAAGTTACTTTTGTACAAAAAAAGTTAAAGTTTTCCAACCCTGGAATCGTCTTTTTAATTTTTTAGCTTTTTTATTTTGAAATACCAAATTCATTCGTACTGAAGTATAAAATCAGTTTATTTTATAAAGTTTATTTTATAAAAAAATTAAAAATAAGTTTTCGGTAGTTAATTTTATATATCACAAAAAGTGTAAGTTTTCCAGCCCTGGAACCGTTCTTTTTGATTTTTCAGATTTCGTACACCAATATGTTTCTTTTAAGAATATAAGCTATGTTTAATATATAGAGAAAAAGAAAAAAATTGTTTTAGTAAATTACTTTTGTATAAGAAAAAAGTTAAAGTTTTCCAACCCTGGAAATGTCTTTTTCATGTATTAAACTTTTTTTTTATTTTTAATATCAATTTAATGTATACTGCAGTATAAAATAAGTTAATTTAATAAAAAATATAAAAAAATAGTAAGACCTAGTTACTTTTATATATTACAAAAAGTGTAAGTTTCCCAACCCTGGAATCATCCTTTTTGATTTTTCTGATTTGTTACACCAATTTCTTTCTTTTAACAGTCTAAGATATGTTTAATTTATAGAGAAAAAGAAAAAAAAATAGTTTTAGTAAGTTACTTTTGTATATGAAAAAAAATTAAAGTTTTCCAACCCTGGAAACGTCTTTTTAATTTTCTTAACTTTCTTTTTTAATTTTAAACACCAATTTAATTTGTACTGAAGTATAAAATAAGTTAATTTAATGAAAAAAATATAAAAATTAGTTAACGGTAATTAATTTTTTATATCACAAAAATTTTAAGTTTTCCCACCCTGGAATTATCCCTTTTGATTTTTCTGATTTTTTAACCCAATCTCTTTCTTCTTAAAATATAAGATATATTTAATTTAGAGAAAAAAGGAAAATTTTCTGTTAGTAAATTAATTTTGTATAATTTTGTATAAAAAAGTTAAAGTTTTCCAACCCTGGAAACGTCTATTTAATTTTTTTAATTTTTTTATATAAATTTTTTATTAAGAAATATTTATTTTATTCATACTGAAGTATAAAATAAGTTTATTTAATAAAAAAAAATAACTAGTTTTCGGTAGTTATTTTGTATGGCAAAATGAAGTTTAAGCTTCCCAGCTCTGAAACCGTCTGCTCGATTTTGCTGATTTTCAATACCAATCTTATTTCGACCATTTCTGACACACCACTTTAATAACGAAGTCACGATCTTTTCTGGGAGCTTCGGAAAACCGATTTCACGTACAGACAGACGGACAGACGGACATCGCTTATTCGTCTTCCCTATGCATAAGGATCCATAATATATATACTTTATGGCTAGCTTATTAATATTCTAGAAATTACAAACGGAATGACAAACCATTTTTTGGTAAAGGGTATAAAAATAACACATAAAAAAACGTAAATTGTTTTCTTCACTTAGTTTTTTTTTTTTTTTTTTTTTTTGCCAAAGCCAACATACATTCTGTTGCATTTATTATTACTGGAATTTTTGCTCTTGTTTCCCGAATTAAGTCAAGTATAAAATTGCAATTTTCGTATTTTTTAATCACATCTTTGCCACCAATTTGTGTTTCTATACAAAAAATAAAAAATAAAAAGTTACATAAATATTATTTTCTGTTATTACTTGAGTGTGTAATTTAATGGAAAAATCACTGTACGTAATTTTTCTTGTCGTAACTCTCTTGTTTCATGTCAGCACCAGCAAAATTTGCTGTAAATTAATGGCAAATGCATTATAATGCAATTCCTAATGGGAAAACATAAAGGCATGATAAAAATTGAAATTCTAAGACCAAAGCAAGAAGTTTGCTTACATATATACATATCCTTAGCTTAATATAGAAAGTTACTAACTAATTATTTTTTTATATCGAAATTCTTGCATTTTTCGATGATGTAATCTCTATTAAAATATGCAAAAAGCTTGATTTAAAAAAAATAATGAGTTAGGGTCTTTCCATATTAATGTAAAGATATGCATGTTTAAAAAAAACAACAACAAAAAAGGAGTATTTTTTTTTATTTTGTGCTAAAAAGTAAATGGTATATGTACATATAAGTATGTGCATGTACTTAATTAAAACTAATATGTATAAGTAATTCATATAAAGGTGCTGTTCCAAACGGTAGCAAAGTACTAGTGTAAGTTAATTTTTGACATTTCTGGCTAGTAGAAATTTTGACACAACAGGTAAATTTTTGACAAGCTGCAATAAAAAGCATGGTATCATGAAATCTAAATCCACCGCCGTCGCTTCGAGCCCTCACCCGATACAAAGATTTTTGCGTCTTTTATGTTTAATTAGGCTGTGAAAAAATCATTGTTGATTTTAGTTTGCAAAAAATGTTGCATCATATTTTTATACATTTTTTATTCAAACGAAAACATCCTCACTAACAAATATTATAAATTTTAAAATTAGTTTTTTTGCTTGGTTGCTACGCTTTCACTGCTAAACCGCTTAACCGATTTTGAAAGTTTTTTCTACAAATGGAAAACTATATTACCAGCGTCAGGTAAAGGATATTTTTTATCCAGTATGGAAGCTGTTTTTTAAATTTGGTACGGAGTTTTCTCGTACAAATTTTTGTGATAGTTAGAGTAATTTTTTTTCGTGTTAGATTGTTAAACAATTTTTAAATCGTTTTTTATGTAATTTTTAAACATATGAGCACGAGCGGAGCTGCAAGTAAAAGCTAATAATATTATATTCAAACTTAATAAATATGTCTGGTTACTATCTAAAAATAATATATTTAATGGGCCTGTTCTGGACATCACATGCTTTCAATTCACATGTGAACTCAAAAATTAAAAAAGTTGTGTATATACTAACATATGATTTTCTAATCACTCTCACAAAATGTGATTTATAATTAAAAATTTTTCTTATTTGTGTATTTTCATTAAAAAAATTAAATTTTTGTATATTTTTGAATCTTAAAAACTTCACATTTAATAAATTTGTTCTTAGATAGCTTTTATGGGTTGAAAAATGTCTTGCACAGTCTGCGGATATGTTTGGCTCAAATTTAAATCATTCTATTGATAAAAAATTTTGTATATACTCAGCTGAAAAATTAAAGGGAAGTGAAATTTAGCTACTTTTAAAAATGATATATTATGTCTGCCGAAATTTTTCACTATTTTCGGCCTTAATAGAACATATTTTCCTTTTAAAATCATTAAATTAAATTTGGTAGGCATGCGTGTTTATTTATACAACCATTTTACAATTGTGCAAAAAATTAAATTTGTGAAAACCATATACTTGCTTTGGATTAATAACACTATGGAACATATAAGACCCTATACTCAGTTTGGCGATTTTGGTGACCACTTTTTTTTTACATGGCCCCAACGATTTTGGCCAACAGTTAATTCAGACTTCGAGAAAGCACTAATTTAGCTTAAAATCTATCCACCAAATCTGGTTTACATCTTATGGCAAAATAATATTATTTTTTCCGGCAGGTTTTTTTTTTTTGCTACAATTAAGAAAAAAAATTCGCTTTCTTTCAGAATAACTTACAGGGATTTCTAACTTTTTGCCAACTTTATTTGTGATCATATCAAAATTTTTCGTTTTTTACTAGCTACACTGCACTTTCATTGCAATTTTTCTTCCTTTCAATGTTATTATTGCATTTTTTTGTACTGCAGATTTTACTATTAACTTTGTTTTATTTATTTTAAGGCACTGTTGTTGCTTTGCCAAATATCTTCAGTAAAAAATGATAAGTCCTTATAAGTTATACTGAAAAAAGTGAAAACAAAATATTCTTTCCTTTATTAAAAAAAAAGTCGGGAAAATTTTATCTTTTTGCGCAAAGTACAACTGAAACTGAACAGAGAGAGATTTTCAAAAAAAAAATTAGCGTAAAATTTGTGAAAAACGTAAATTGTTGGGGATAAAAAGGGTTTGTAAGAGCTATTAGGTTGTATTGATATGTTGACAACAGTTGTCCAGCATTTCCCCCACGCTAAAGCGAAATATTGATAGCAAAAAATTTTAAGTCCCTGTCAGTTATTCTGAAAAAAAAAATGAAAAAAATGTTTTTCTTTAATTTTGCAAAGAAAAAGTTCTTGAAGAAATAATTTTTTTGCACAAAAGATGTTAACAAGTTTTGTTTAGTAGACTCTTAGCTATATTATTGCGATATAAAGTTAAGAGCTATCACCAAGTCTGAGTTACCTGTTGGACAATAAGTGATGACAAAATTGTTTGAGGGAGCACTGATTTTTGAAGTGCTTGGAGCATCACAAGAATATTTGTCACTTATTGTTAATATCGAACCTTTATTATCCAGGGTGTGTGTCTTTCCTAAAGTGTTTATTTATTGCATAGTATAGCTTTTCAACAATGATGATTTTTTAATAAATATCACACAAAAAATGCATTTGTAGCAAATTTCAGACAAGCATATGCACTTATGATGATTTATGAATTTGTAAAAATATGAATTTTTATAAAAATATGCAAAAGTATATATTTACAAATCGATGCCATTTTTGCACAAATTCATTGTTTCAAAAAGATGTATCGTTTTTGCCATTATCAGCGTTAAGAGAAAAAACATCCATTTGAATGAAATCCCTGTAGAATAAGTAAGTGTAAGCAAATCAAATCTGTTAACAAATGTTTTATATTTTATTATTTATTTTCTTAATTAAGTAAACAATTTTGACGAGTATAGTAAGAAAGAACTTCATTCGTTGCATTGAACAGACTAGAGATTTTATGAGATTTTAACCCTCGTACCCTGTACTTAGCTTAAAGGCTGACCATACATTATCTTTTTATTAAAACTAACCCGGCTAAAAATATTTTCCAAATATTTTTAACTTAATATCGCATTTGTTAATTCATATGCTTCAGCTGCAAAACATTTGTAATCCTTTCAAAAACCTTAATTAACACATCATACATTTATTTACAAGTAAACTTGTATTTAAAGTAGAAACAAGAATATAAACTTCACGTTTTGGTATGAAAATAACTAAAACATTAGTTTTCTAAACAATGCCAAAACACTTTTAATCTCCTTTCGCCTCCAAATAAAACACAAAACAACAAGAGTGACAAAGTACTAGTTGTCGTTCAACAATAATTATTTTTCATGGGATTCCAAAAGCATACTTATGCATTAAAACAAAACTTTTTGTTGAAGAGCCAAAAAGCACAAAAGGGAAGTATGAAAATGAAATATAAAAAAAGGGTTGGCTGTCAAAAAGTTTGTCACATAATTACAACCTATTAACAACACCAAATAAATTGTAATTGTTTGTGTTGAGTAAATAATTTACTAAAAGTAAAGTTACCCACACGTACTCACATAAATACGCACATTCCTCACAGTACAGATGCAGAAGTACTTTTACAGTGAAACGACAACGAAAAAAAAATAACATTGAAAAATATATTTTCTGTTCATGATCTGTGAATATAAATTTTTCTACAATACAAGTAAAACGATAAATATTTAATTACCTTAGAAAGTAAAGGTAATACATTGAATGCTGAGTACACATCTGGCATTTGTTTATTTTTTTATTTTTTTTATTTTCAAATTGCTTGCTACGCCGTTCACATTATGTTTTTTATAAGAAAAACAATGCCACCCAACGAACTCGTCAAATCTAGACTTCTTTATGGACGAGAAATCTGAAATGTGGCTATCAAAGACATAAATACCATACAGCTAGTTATAAACAAATGCTTAAGAAGGATACTTCAAATCTTCTCGCCCAGTGTTATGTCAAATGGACATACACCAACCACACTTCGATTGGGCAACAAATATGGGGAAGAAAATTGAGATAGTTTAGACATATTATGAAACACCCACCCAACACAGTCATATACAATGCTATCGCATGGTACTTTCAAGACAGTAGAAGAAAAATTCGACCCGCTCATATCTGGAGAGGATGTTTGCACCATAGTCCTACAAAATTAAATATTTGCGATGAGGCATGCAAATCATGATCATGCACACAGCTTCTTTCACTGAAATTTTAAGAATTATATTCTTAATTTTTTTATGGCAAAATTAATAAATTAAATTAATAATAAATACTTAATAATAAAACATTCAAACGATGCATAAATTTAAATTTTTTTTTGGTTTTTTAATTTGTTCTTAGTTACAAGCAAATTTAGCTGAGCATAATATTATCTGCCTTATTTTTGAAAAATATCTTTCGTTCGTTGGTTGGTTTATGCAAAAAAAAAAGTTATAAACATATCGTTCACTTACTTCAACAATGCCATAACTCAATGAATAAATTTAGCATAAAACGAGTTTAAGGTTTTCGATGTACGAACAACATAATTTTATATTTTTTGTGTTATGACGATGTATATTTATATTTTTCTAAGAGATAATTTAAAAAAATTTTCACAAATGCTCAGATTCAAAATTAAAAGTAAAAAAAACGATATTTAATTTGGTATTTCATGAGGTAGAAACAAACTAATACCCAATGTTGCATTTTGCAATATGTCAAGTGAACTCACCCCTATTTTCTACCAATTTATATTAATATAATAAGCACGTGTTCTTTCTACTAACATAATACAAGTATACGTAAATACACATATATTTCAAGTGCTGAGTGTTTACCGGTACAAATCACTAAGTGTAGCTGCAATTATCACATCTTAAGTACACTGCGCACTATTATTTAATAAGAAATCTCTCCCACTGTACTTAGTTAATTTACAAAACACATAATTACACACATATTTACTTACTTATTTTTATAAGTACAAAAATACATTCAGACACAAGCAAGACATAAAATAATGAACGTGCCTCCAAGAGAAATTTAAATACTTAACATTTTGACTTGATTATCATGTCACCGAATATTTTTCCCCAAAATATTTTTCATGTTTCTCTCCTTCCAAAGAATTTTTCGTCACTATTCATTTTCAGTGTGGGTTTAAAAAAGTTTCTGCATCTGTGTGTGCTTTCTTACAAATAAAGTAAATTTGTGTACGAATTTGAAGAAAACATTTTCTTTTGTCTCATTGCTTGTGTTATAAGAATTATAAGAAAGTTTACCAAAAAAATAGCAACAAGTTTTTCTTTGCATACTATAGCAAAAATATTAATATTTGTGCTAATTAGAGCAGTATGTTATTTTAACATAATTTGTTTTTGTTGGTTTTTTATATTTGAAAAAAATTTTCTTTGCAAATCAGTAGAGTTTATCGTGACTGTCAAACGTGAAATTCAACAACATCACAATAACCCATTGAACAAATGCTAAATAGATAAATAAATCTTTTCTTATAAGTTTTATTTTTTAACAGCTTTATTTATAAAAAAATATTAACTGCCTTATTCATAAAAAATATTTCAGGTTTATTAAGCGCTTATTTGACATATTTCAATGGGAAATTTTTCAAATAAAGCTGTAATAAACCTAAAATATTTTTTATGAATTAGACCATAAGGCTTTATAAAGACTTAAAAAGAAAGATTATGTATAAAAAAATTTGTTTTGCAAACCCATCATAAAGCATTTAAAATTTTTATAAATAAAGCCTGGTATGGAGTTTTTGTGGAAATTCAGGTTCTCAAACAAACTGTGTGTAAAAAAAAACTTACAGAAATTCAGCTTGGTAAGTTTCATAAAGAAATATCCATTTGCTGCTACGGACTTTCAAAAGCAAAATACGTCGAATTTTTGAAATATATTGCCTATCTTAGGGATGTTGGAAATTTCTTTATGAAATTAATCAACCTGGGGTCGAATCGTCACATCTGTGAACGTACAACTCGTCACGTAAAAACACCATTTTCGGATTATGACATACTTGAATATACTGAAATCCTATTCAACTTATACGATTGACGTATTACTCAATTTGTTTTCGTACGATTTCCGATATGATCACGGATATGACGATTTGAGCCCTGAATTTCCGTATTTTTTTCACATGCAGTTTGTATGGGAACCTAAAATTCCGTATGAACTCCGTACCAGGCGTTTGGCTATAATATTATAAATAAGAAATTAGGAAAAAAAATAATTTAAATTATATTTTTAGCTATTTTATAAAACAAGAAAAAAATCATTTAAGCTGCATATTTGCAATATGAGGAGGGGATCTTCAATTCGTTGTAACTTGAAAATAACACACACTTATATTACATGCTTTGTGCAAGTTTTAAAGAATTTGTAGTTAAAATAACACTGGAGTGAGTTCGGACAGACGCTGGAAACTTTTTTCATTAAAATATTTTAATTTGTTTGTATTGTGTTGAGCCAAGGATTTGGAACAGATGAGCAAGCAGGCGCTGATGGCAACCACTAATACCATTATCATTATCAACATCCTTATTACCGAAACATCCCCATCCCTAAGAAAATCTCCCAATTACTACGTTAATCACGTTGGTGATGCCAAAGATGCAAAAGACGACAACCAAGATGGTTACATCGTTTATTACGATAATGTTGATGATGATGATGATGTTGATAATGAAGATGCTGATGACTCTGTGAATGTGAATATGAATGTGACAATGATTAGACGACGACGACAATAGCATATTTTTTCTTTATTCGTGCCTGAGGTGGGGGTGAAAAACAAAAGGAATTTTCTTATTGTTTTATGGCAAATGCTTGTCAAATGGTAAATGTAACGTTAAATTGTTTTTCCACTTTAACTTTGTCGTTTAACACTTCATTTATGTTCGCGATTTTAAATGGTTTTTCTACACAAAAGTATTATTTGGAAAATTATGGTTTCCCTCTGCTTCAAAAATTTTTTTTGTCTTTTTGTTTTGTGTGTGCCATAGTTTTAAAATAAATTTAATTTACGATTATTATCAAAAGCCGCAATAAGATGTTTAGAAAACATTTTAAAATTTGAATATAAATGAGAAAAGAAATTATTTTAAGAGAGTGTTGTGGGCGAAAATGATTTTAATTACAACTTAGGTTGCATTTTTTTTTAATTGGTTTGCGTTAAATATTAAAAATTGAATATAATATATATAAATATATTATCTTTCGAAGCTTACAAAATGTGATTTAAAATCCTCTCTTTCACAAGAAAAATTAAAAATCTAAAATGAAAATATTGAAACATAATAAAATAAAACAAAATTTTTAAGTATTTTAAATGGCCCTAGTACAGTTTTCAAAGTTTAACTGAAGTCTTCAAAATTAGGTTGTTAAATGAATTTTTATTATATTTTAAATTATATGCACTTTGATTGCATTTGCATTTTCACAATTTAATTTGCTACTTGGCAAAAGCTTCAGTGCTTTTACAAAACTCAAATTAAAATTTCTACACACTTTGCAAAACTATTGCGTTTGCGATTATTAAAAGTTTTTACATTACTTAGACATCAGCTTTCTTGCCAATTCTGAGCACCAGTTGCTATTGTAAAGTTTTTACTTTAATAAAGTCAAAAGTAAAATCAAAGTTTAAAATAAACAGCAGCGTCAAATTAAGCGTAAGATATGAAAATTTGGTACAAAGAAAATTTTTTTGAACTGCAAACATATAAAAAATTTCTTAGTGGTTCCTTAAATAAAAAACAGATTACATAAATAGTAAAAAATGGTAGAAAAAAGCTTTATACAGAAAGATTATTGTTGACAATACTTTCGTCATACAGCATAAGTTATTTTTATTTGAGAACACATTGCAAAAAATTTTATTTTTATTTCTTAAAAAATAAAAGAGGATGTGTGTATGTATGTATGTATGTGACATATGAACTCAAAAACGGCTGGGCCGATTTGGATGAAATTTTTAGGGAATCTTCAGAATATTTAGGCGGGTGACACTGTTAAGTATGATTTTTTATTTTCGGTCTGCGGACTGCGCAACACTTTCAAATCAATATAAATGAAATTGAAAAGACAATGGTGGTAGCGACGCACACCGGGTATAGCTAGTTTCTTGAAAAATAAATAAATCATTAATATTACCTAAGACTGTAAAGTAAAGCCAAAAAGGCTGTTATCTATTCATTATGTTTTGTTAAATAGGTGTTGAACAACAGGCCCAAATTATGATATTGTTATATATAAATGGGTATTTTGTTCAGACATCGTTCCGACACCAAGAGACTTAAACAGGCTGGTGATACAAAGGTTTTCTCAAGTCGCAGGTCTATTTGAATAACTTACAGTCATAAGCGGATTTCAAAGCCAGTATAACCCATGAACCAAAGAAACGAGATTGCACATTGCCCAGGTTCAAAGAACATTTCTGTATGGAAAGTGCTCTCTCTCTCATGCACACACTTTGTACAACAAATACTTATTTGTATTCTATGATTATGTAGATCCGCAATATAAATTTCTTTTGTACGGCTAAGTGCATAATCTTGTTATCGGTTAAATTTAGCCTGATTTGTGACCCAAGGTCATAGAAAGAAAATTTGATATTCTGCCACCCAGTAAAGCCGCTCCAGGCATTTATGATTTATGGTACTTCAGGGCAACAGACTTTTAAGTAGCTAAAAAATGCCAATTATGTCTTACCCAGTCTTTATTTAATTTAAATTTAAACCGTTTTCTAGCTTAATGAACTATTTTTAAAAATAAACCCTTCATACAAAGTGTTTGTCAGAATATAAACAATTGACTTTGGTGTTATTTGTTTCTTAAAAATTATCAGATGCAATTTGGCTTACAGAGCGATATGAACTTTTGCCTTATCAAGTCATAAACATAGAAACAGTTAAAATTCGAACAATAATAATTAAATTAACTAGAAACTAAAATATTATTCTAAGAAAATGTGATTTTTTCAGAGCGACTGAAAAAAGTTAAATTTGACAGGTTTGGGGAACGCAGCATTCAGAGCTTGACTACATTGCTTATTTCTCATTGACTAACTATCTTTACTTAAAATAAAACTTTAATATATTTTGTCCCTGTTGGCTGCACTAAAGTGACTTTATATAAGCAAGAAAAATATATTTTTAAATTGCCTAAGCCATTTCACCTTCTGCCCCATTAAATAAACATACTTATCTCTTAAATATTTTGTTTCTTCAACACTAAAGTTTCTTCTTACTATATTCTAAAAATTTCACTTTGCAACTTCAAATTCAATAATATTAAAAGCCAAAAAAAAAAACAACTCTTTTGAAAAAAAAGATGTTAGTTTTACCGGAAAATTGGCATAAAATTTATGTGTCTCTGGATAAATTTCCGTTCTGTTGGCAAAATTTTGTTAAATAAAGAAATAAGATAAAAACAAGAGAATACATTTAAGATTTTTTTTTTAAATATATGCTTTCCAAAATGTAAAATATGTTGGCCAAAAAAATGTTTGCAACTTACTGCAATTAAATAAATGTTAAAAATAAAATTTGCAAATATTAATGGAGAAAATTTTAAAAGATAAAAGAAAATAAAAATAAGCAAACTATAGAATAGTATAAATATTTTATAAAATAGTAAATCATTTTTGAAACAATAAAATATGTATTGAAACTATATTCAAGAGCTTTCAAGTGCATACACAGAGGCACAGACATACATTTATAAATCTTAAGATGAATTTGTAATCATAAATAATAAATAAAATTATGGTATTCTACTTAAAGCTGCCAACATCAGCATAAAATAGGTTTTCCTTAAATGTTTTACATATAAATTTTTTTTCTTCCCTTCCCTCGCTGAGTTGAACTTGTCGACATTTACATAAATTTATGCAGGTCCAACTAACAAAAAAAATTATGAATTGGCAAGCTAAGAAATATAATTTGCTTAAGGCTGACAGAAAAATGTAATTTGATTTGATTTGCTTCTTCTGTCTTTGTCTTTTTGATTTTTAACAAAAATTCGAATCAGATAGTAAAGAGTCTTATATTGTTATTGCTTATGCGTGCATAAATAAATAAAAACGTTATCAAATCAGGAACTAAATAATAAATTATATTTTTTTAAATCAAACAATTGACAACTTTGGGGGATTCTTGTTCTAAATAATTCTTTTTTAAGTGACTAATTTTCTAAAAATGCAATTTGACGGCACTATTTGTGGGAAAATAAATAACATAATATATATGTCATATAATTTCTAGATAGTCTGTTTACTTGACAACACTTTTTCCAATAGAAAGAATAAACAAATGCGCAAGGTAAAAATATTGCCAAGTAAACAGACTATCTAGAAATTATATGACACCCTTACGATTACAAATTTATATAACGCATAGCATATTTCTGTGTTAGGTATTGTGCCAAACAAGAACTTGGTCAAAATTTATATCTCACAACCTTTAATGGCCGAAATTTTGGATAGGAACTTGGCCGTTTTTCACATTTATGTTTTTGTGAGGATCTGATTACTTTTTGAAAAGATTTCTATAATAACACTTTTTAAACTTAAAATTTGTAGTGTATTTTATTTCTATTCATGATAACTGTACCAGTTGAAAATGGCAGAGGCACATAAAATAATGGGTAAGAGTGTGATTGGTGTTGAATTGTTGACCTTAAAAATGCACTATTGTGCCATTACAACTGGTCGCCAGTGTGTATGCAATTTAGTAAGAGTCGTCTGGAAAGAAACATGTAAAGTGGAGCGTAAATTTTAGTGGACGTGATCCCGTCTTTTATCTCAATAAATTTACATATTATAGTTTGATTAGCCAAAGTACATATATCAAAAGGATATGCCCAATGTGCATGCAAAGTTTCAGTAGGGTAGCTGGTGCTGGATTTTCTGATTGAGTAAATCTGTTACTATTTGTCTACAAAATGTCAGCTCTCTATAGTATAATACTACGTAAAATTTTTATGGGCCTGGCCTCGCTGACTCAGAAATACCTGAGTATTAAATTAAAAACTGCTAAGCCGAAGTATCTGAACTAAAAAGCTAAGATTTATGGGTGAAGTCACGGCTACTTTTCAAAATTGGGAATTTTTATTTTGGAGAAGTGCAATGTGTATGAAAGGATTCATTCAATAAAATTTATTTTAATTTTGAATTTAAAGTGCTTGTTACCGCCCTCTGGTTGAAACTTCAGGTTTTTTAGATTTATCTTAGTGATCTCTGATCTATATTTATTTGTGTATCTTATTTCAGCTCTCTAGTACGAATTGGAGTTTTAAAGGCGTGGCCACGCATACCGGACAAAACTTCATGGTTTTAAGATTTTCCTATTAGCTTACTCTACCCTTTCTTATGTATAAAATTTCAGCTCTCTAGCGAGAATTAGATTTTATGAGCACTATCCCTCCCACTATTTTCAACTCACAATTTTGTTGTGAGCAGCGCTTACAACTCATCCTAGTTTTATAGTAAAATATGCTAGACTGAAGTAGATTAAACACAAGGCTAACATTTTATAGGAGTGATCAAGCCCACTTTTTAAGGTGATAGTTTGAAGTACTATAAACGTGCAACGTGTATGCAAGGCTTCACTAAATCAGGTTGAGTTAAAAGCTGTATATTATGGTTTTAGTACCAAGCATTATTAGCGTGGCCCCGCCCATTCTGATAAACTTTTTTGGGTTTTCAGATTTTTCTAGTTGGTTGCTCACTTAGACCTATTTGTGTATCAAAATTCAGCTCCTTAGCTCAACTTTTAATTTTTAGTTTTTATGGGCGCAGCCCCGCCTCTTTAACTAAAATTTCCGTGTTTTCAGATTTTTCTAGTTGGTTTCTCACCTAGACCTACTTGTATATCAAATTTCAGCTCCTTAGCGCAACTTTTAATTTTTAATATTTATGGGCGTAACCCCGCCCACTTTTCCAAACTTAAGATTTTTTCGACCAGTGCTTATTATTCGTGTCAAGTTTGGTTGCAAACGGATAATAATACCCACATAAAGAGTATATCTAATATGCTGAACCGTAGTACACGAAAATGAGGTTTAAATTATATGGGCGTGTCACCGCCCACCTTTTTAAAAAAAATTTATAGCCCTGCATTATGGCAGTATACATGCAAAATTTCAATAAAACAGCTTCTTTTAAGCGCCTTATATTAGTTTTTTTAATTCGGACATTTATGGGCGTAGCCCTGCCCTCCTAGCCAAAATTTCCGGGTTCTTAGGTTTTTTTATTTTAGTGCTCACCTAGACCTAGCTATGTATCAAATTTCAGCTCACAAGCACAAATTTTAATTTTTATGGGCGTAGCCCCGCCCCCCTGATTAAAATTTCTGGTTTTACAAATTTTTTTTTTATTTCAGTGTTTACATACCTAGCTATGTATCAAATTTTAGCTCACTAGCACAAATTTTAATTTTTATGGGCGTAGCCCCGCCCCCCTGATTAAAATTTCCGTGTTTTCAGATTTTTCTGGTTCATTGCTCACCTAGATCTACTCATGTACCAAATTGTAGCTCTCTAGCGATAGCGGAATTTCTTCATCAGTTTGATGAGTGTGTCAGTGGTCAGTGGTCAGTGGTCAGTAAGTATGTCTTAAAATATGCACTTTTTGCACCTCTATATCTCCGGAACCTTTTGTTGTACAACTTTCAAACTTTGCATTTGAGGTTATACGAATTTATTCTAATTATATTAAAATTCTATAATTTTACGATTGCGGGGAATAAAGTTATGAAGGGTGTAAAAACAGCTCGAATGGGTTCGTGTAAATATACACACTTCGTGCATTAGCCAAAACTTGGCCTGGCGCACTGCCGTGCGCCTAGATAGGCATTTCCACAGAAAACTCTACATTTTGTCACGTTACGTTGATTGGTGACGTAGCTTGTTTTTCAAGGAAAAACTTATGTTTTAGATACTTTTTCGGATGTTGGTGTATGAATGAACGGATGAATTAAGCTAAAAGGGAAACACAGGACACTGCTATCGAAGTAGAGCTATTGTACCCTTTGAAAGGTTTTACAGCATCTCATTTAGACTTACTTACCTTCCTGAGGAATCTGAAGATTGCCAGCGGGTCCAGTGTTGGCAGTTCCCAATCTTCCAATAGGTGCTTGCCTAGTTGGCTAAATCTGCTATGGCAAAACGCCTTACAGTTCTTTAGAATATGCTCTGGAGTTTCAACGTCGTATTCACAGAATATATATATTTAATCCGTTTATTCCTAGGAGGAACATAGGGCCATATTCACAGAATATACATAGGCTGTTACTCTCAATACTAAATCTGTTTAGGTGTTATTTCAGTCTGCAAGGGCCTGTAAGGAAGCCTATGAGCATTCCTAGGTTGTTTTTGCACAGAGACATGAGAGCTATGAAACTACTTTGGTTTTTCATTCCAATCATTAGCTTTTAATGCCTCAACCCAGGGATATTGAGCCAGGCGTGTTCGCTAGCGGTCCTGATCTCCGTCGATATATCTTACCGGATTTTATTCAATCCAAGCCGCAAAACTGTTATGGACCCCTTTCTGGCTATTTTGTCTGCATTTTCGTTTCCTACTACCCCGGCGTGTCCAGAACCCATCAAACTGTGACCTTATTCATGCTTATAAGTTGGTTTAGCTTAATGTATGTTGGTGTAAAGCGAAGTAATATCTAAGATAAGAACATCTAAAATACAAGCTTAATAGCTTGGTTACGTAAAGTGACAAAAGGTGGACTTTTTTAGAAATGCCCATATACATATATATAATTATTTGCTATTGGTTTTCAACTAAGTGAAAGAAAAATTAATTATAATCGTAATATAGTAATGGAAAACGATCCTTTGCAATACGATTCCAAAACAATCGTTTTGAAAAGGGTAAAGATTCCGATATATTTTGATAATAGTTTTTAGACCAATCTCAAACTACTGACTTTTAAAATGAATACTAGAACATAAAATATTAACAATATAATGGAGCTAAGATATGAAATTGATGAAAAATTATTGCAACAACCCATTTAAAATAAATTTTAAAATTATTGTCAAAATAACTAAAGCAAACACATCACATCTATTAATCTTTTCAAATCGATTTTGTGTCCAAATCGTTTTTGGTAACATAGCTGAATATATAAAAATTTCAATGAACTCGATGCCAATAAAATCGAAACAGCTGCTTTTTTTTTGAGGTAATTATTCTAAGTGTTTTCGATGGCAGAGTGAGCCTCGCTTTACTCTAGGCAACTTTTTTAAACTTTTTTGTTATATACATTCCCAATAAGTTGTAATTCAACATTAAGAATTATATCGATTGAAATTTTTGCGATATATATCGATATAAAGTTTTTTCTTCTAATAAAAAATTTCAATACAAACTTCAATTTAGGTAAATTGTTATATTGAGCAAATGAAAAAGAGAATCCTTTTAAAGTGCATATATATGAAAAAAAAACTAAAATTTCCTCTTTTCCATAACATTATAGTCATTGTGTTATCTTAACAACTTTTGCCACATTTAAACTTTATAACACATTTGCTCTTAACTGCACAATTACGCACACTTATACAAACACATACAAATACCCACACTACTTAACACTACCAGCAAAATTGTCACAGCAATTTTCTCAATTTGTTAGTGAATGTCAAACAGTGTATGTGCACATTTAAGTGTCAATGTATATGTGTGTGAGTGTGTGTGTGAATACTTTGAAATAATGTGCAGTGCAATCAGTTGTAAAACTATTTCAAACCAAACAATCAACCAAACCAACCATCCAGCCGAGACCAATTCTCGCAGCATCAATGAATTCAAACCAAGATTTGCTGCCGAAGCCAACTAGTTTCGCTATATGACACAACGACAAAATGACCGAGTGACTGACTTAATGTTCGAGTAAATAAATAAGTGAGATTCTAAATAAATGAACGGTTATGAAGGAATGGCAGAGTTCTGTTTAAATGCAATTGTATTTAAGTAGTATCGTTTAGCCTGTTTAGATAAGAAAATTATACTGGTTTACCATCATGGCGGCTAACATCGTCATTCTCATCAGCAACAGCATCACTATCAATATTGAGTGAATGGAATGTTGGCTGTTGAGTTTGAGAAGAGTTTTTGTTTTTAAATATTGGTAGAAAAGTACTAATGTAAACTTAAACATAGGCGAGCGATAGGACGTGGGAATTACTGCATGCTCATGTACTTACTTACTTAAACTTCGGGGAAAAAATTAAATTTATGAAGCATGCTGTTGTTATTTAATGGCTTTGTCTGTGATCGCACCCAAGCCCAGGACCTTTCGGTCTCGTAGTATAAATATTTGCAAACTTGTATATATTAAAATACAATCATAATTTTATCAAAATACTTAAATAAATAATAATTTAATGAAAACCTTTTAAGAATGCATTTACAAGACTTAAAGATGCATTCCTTACCAATTAAATATATTTACAAATATTAAGTTTATTTTCATTAGAAAATTTACATAACAAATGTGTATCTATGTGATTCTGTAAATACTTACAACTTTATTATCTTAAAAGAAAATCTAACATTCTCGGCAAAGTAATATCTTCAAAAAGAATATAAGAAGTTGAAAATTTACAACTACAACAAAGATGAAGCAACAGCAATAGGAGGAAAGCCAATTGCTTTGGCGGTAAGCCTAAGTGCAATATGTTGCCAGAAAAGTTTCATTTTAACACCATTTAATAATAAGAAGAGATGCAAAATAAATTCATAAAGAACCATTTGTAAGGCAATTATAATATAATAGCATCAACACTTTCTGCTAAAGGAAACTGTTTCAAAACAAAATTTTATACACACAACTACACACATACACATCCACAAATACCATTTAAAGTATATTCACACATTCTGTAAAACTGATCAAGGAGAAAGTTTCAAAACTTTTGCATTAAGTTTAATACATCGAACTCATTGAAAACATTTAAATTGTTAAGAAAACACTTAAGAACGACTTTGACGCTTTCAAGCAAATGGTAAGTATTTTTTGTAAATCATAGCATAGAAAGTAATTCTTTGCGTAGTAAATAATTTTTTTTTAAGTAAACAATCAAATTTTAAACACAAAGATAAATGAAAGCATTAGAAGTTTAGAAATTTTTGGCATTTAATAATTTGCTGGATAAAAAAACTTTTAGAAATATAGATCTTGTAATTTATTTGAAACAAAAGTTCGAGCAAAAAAAAAACATAAAAACATTTGAATTGAACTTTATTCAATGGGACAAAGAAATAATTGCAATTAATTATCACCTGGTTTCAACTGTCTAATGACAAGATATATTAGATAATGACACTGTGTTCAAATATGTCTGTAGATTTTTAGAAATTATTTTAAATTATTTTCGAGCAGACGGAATAAATTTCAATGTTTTGTTATATTTTGTTATTTAGCAAATATTTGCAGGCATGCGACACCGGCAGCATGATGGTTGTGAATGGAGCAAATGTTTTGATTTCTCATTATCAAAGACAACAATTTTTTTTTCGAAGAACATAATTTAGTGAATTCAAAATCAAACAACAAAAAATATTTTGAAATAAAAACTTCCTAAACATTCTTACTGAATTAAGGCATTAGTTTCAGTAAACATTTTTTATTATTTTAGTAAAATGTTTGTTCCACAAAACAAACTGTATTGAGCAGAAGCTTCAATGTTTTTTGGCTTCTTGTCGGCTTTTACATCTATACAACACGAACAATCAGAATAAACAACAACAAAAGCACAACAGTGCGGTATGTCAATCAACAAGCAACATAAACACCAACACACTTAAATAACAAATCCTCACAAAAACATAAATGTGAAAAACGGCCAAGTTCCTATCCAAAATTTCGGCCATTAAAAGTAGTGAGATATAAATTTAGACCAAGTTCTTGTTTGGCACAATACGTAACACAGAAATATGCTATGCGTTATATAAATTTGTAGTCGTTACGGTGTCATATAATTTCTAGATAGTCTGCTTACTTGACAACATTTTTTCCAATAGAAAGAAATAAACAAATACGCATTAGAAAGGTAAAAATATTGCCAAGTAAGCAGACTATCTAGAAATTATATAACACCGTTACGATTACAAATTACTTTTCAAAATAGGAAATTTTTATTTTGGATAAGTGCAATATGTGTATGAAAAGTTTTAATAAAATTTATCTCAATTTTGAATTTGAAGTGCTTGTTTCCGCTCCCTGATAGCAACTTCTGGTTTTTCAGATTTTTCTTAGTGATCTCTGATCTAGATTTATTTGTGTATCAAATTTAATCTCGCTAGTGCGAATTGGAATTTTAACGTCGTGGCCCCTCATACCGGATAAAACTTTTTGGTTTTAAGATTTTCCCATTGGCTTCCGCAGCGAATTATACCTTTAAATGTTATCAACATTACCTCTCCCACTATTTCTAACTCAAAATTTTGTTGTGAGCAGCGTTTATAATTCATACTAATTTTCTTCTCAAACATGCTAGACCGAAGTAGATTAAACAAAAGGCTAACATTTTATGGAATTGATCACGCCCACTTTTTAAGGTGATAGTTTAAAGTTCCGTATACGTGCAACGCGTATGCAAGATTTCACAGAATTGGCTTGAATTAAAAGCTGTATATTAAGTTTTTAGTTCAAAATAATATTAGCGTGGCCCCGCCCATTCTGGTAAAATTTTTTGGGTTTTCAGATTTTTGTAGTTGGTTTCTCCCCTAGACCTACTTGTGTATCAAATTTCAGCTCATAACCGCAACTTTTAATTTTTAACTTTTATGGGCGCAGCCCCGACCCTCTACCTAAAATTTCCATGTTTTCAGATTTTTCTAGTTGGTTTCTCACCTAGACCTACTTGTGTATCAAATTTCAGCTCCTTAGCGCAACTTTTAATTTTTAATTTTTATGGGAGTAACCCTGCCCACTTTTCCAAACTTAAGATTGTTTTCGGCCAGTGCTTATTATTCGTGTCAAGTTTCGTTACAAACGGATAATAATAACTACATAAATAGTATATCTAAATTTGCTGAGCCGCAGGGCGTTAAAATGAGGTTTAAATTGTATGAGCGTGTCAACGCCCACTTTTTAATTAAAAATTTATAGCCATGCATTATCGCAGTATATATGCCAAATTTCAATAAAATAGCTTTCACTAGGCGCCTTAGATTTGCTTTTTTAATTCTAACCTTTGTGGGCGTAGCCCCGCCCTCCTGGCCAAATTTCTCGGGTTTTCAGATTTTTTTTATTTCATTTCTTACATAGACCTAGCTCTGTGTCGAATTTCAGCTCAATAGGACAAATTGAAATTTTTATGGGCGTAGCCCCGCCCTCTTGGTTAAAATTTTCGGGTTTTCAGATTTTTCTGGTTCATTGCTCACCTATATCTTGCCGTGTACCAATTTTTAGATCTCTGGAAATAGCGGAAGTGCTTCATCAATTTGATGAGTGTGTCAGTGGTCAGTGAGTATGTCTTAAAATATGCACTTTTTGCACCCCTATATCTCTGGAACCTTTCATTGTAAAAATTTCAAACTTCACATATGAGGTTATATGAATTTGTTCTAATTATGGTTTAAATTTTATAATTTTACGATTGCAGGGAAAGGGGGTAAAAACAGCTCGAATGGCTTCTTGTAAATATACACACTGCGTGCATTGGCCTGGCGCACTGCCGTGCGCCTAGATATATAAAAATGTGCGGTATTGATAAACATTGTACTAAATTAATGACAAATATTACTGAAATTAAAATTTTTTTCAATAACATTGTAAGTATTGTAAAATAAGTACTGTTCTGCTCTGTTTATTGATGTTTCTCAGGCATTTGATAAAGTGTGGCATGAAGGCCTAATTTTAAAATTGAAGACATACTTACCATTAAACATTCTAACTAAATCTTGTGAAAAGTTACATTCTTGCCGGAAATTTACAGTTATGGAAGGAGACTTTATGAGTATCCCTGAAACTATCTCATCCGGTGTGCCACAGAAGAGTATACTGGGACCAGTTTTGTATTTGATTTATACTTGTGATATGCCTATGAGCAGTAGTATCCATACTTCTACATTTGCCGACGATACAGACTGCCTTAGTATGTTAGTATGCATGAAAACCCTTACGAGGCATCTCGATATCTTCAGGAACACATTGCCTAGATGGAGCTACGGTTAAACACATGGAGAATTAAGATAAATGAACAAAATTGTGTTCAAGTAACATTTGCCTTACGAAGAGATATTTTTCCCCCATTCGAATTAACAATCAAGTTGTTCCTCAACATTCGCATGTAAAATATCTCGGTATACACCTTGATCGACGGCTTACATGGAAACGTCACATTGATTCTAAGTTAACTCAAATGAAACTAAAATTAACTGAGATATATTGGCTGATTGGCGAAAATTCAACACTCAGCCTGGACTTCAAACTTATAATATACAAGTCGCTTTTAAAGCCAATATGCTGCTACGGAATTCAGCTATGGAGCACTGCTTCAGCTTCAAATGTTGAGAAAATCCAACAAAGGCAAAGCAAAATTTTACATTTGATAACATCGACTCCATGGTTCATCAAAAATTCAAATATACATTGTGATTTAAATATGCCACTAGTGACTGAAGAAATCGCAAAATACGCAGGCAAATATCTAACAAAACTCGAGTCACATCCTAATCCGCTGGCTCGTAATATTTTGAACTTTAGTGGACACATCCACTTAAAAAAAGAGAGATACAAGGGCTCTAATATCTAAATATCACTTAGTTTATGTCCGACATTGGTCGGGCCTACTAATGATATTTTAGATTTAAGATTTGAAAACTTAGTGTTAGTTCATATATGAAGATACAATAAATAATAAAACATGCATTAAAAAAAAACATTGTTTTATTAAACAAAAATTTCATACATATCTAGTTTACTCAACTCTTGAGAGAATTTTCTTTTCCCATTAAGTTTTATGTAGATTTTAATCAGAAATAATTTCTTTTAATCGGGCTTAAGTTCAGTAATTTCAATTCTTACTGAATGAAATATTTTTATTAATTACTGTGATTTCCTAAAGAAGAGAAGAAAAATTGAACTAGACTTTGTTAACTGGGGGAAATACCGATATATGATGGTCGTAAAAGATAAGCAAGAATAGTTAAACAGACTTAGGTAGAGTGATATAACATCGTGCTAACCTAAATAGAAAATGAAAAATGAAAAAACAGAAAATGAATAGTGATACTTACAATTGTATTTACCAAAGGTAAATCAATAATTGTATGCACAATCATTTCAATTGAAAATTTACATTAAATAACTGATGTTAATAACAATCTCTACCCAAGTAGATAGACTAGGGTGCTGATGAAGTGCGTGGCTGCTTAGAAAAATATTGGTATTTCTTCCAGCTAATAATTTCTAGTTTGATTTCTCTTCACTTCTTTAGAAACTCACATTAATTGAAATTACTGAACTTAAGCCCGATTAAGAGAAATTGTTTGTTATTAAAATTCAATACAGTTCAATTAAATCTAAAAATTTATCAGTTGTATGTAGTTTGTAAACTTCAAACTAGTTTTCTGGCAAACTGGTTTCTTTCCAGTTATGAGGCTGTTTTAGTAAATGAGCGATATGTTGTTTTCGCGAGTAAAAGTCACATTTTACTGAATTTATTGGGACTAGTTTTAGATTGTGAAGCTTTTTTGCCCCAAGTAATTAAGATGTATAAATTTATAATGATAACGTTTCATCTACTTATTTAACCCACTGTGCACTTCAAACTTTACTATTAAATTATAGTATTAAAGTGTCAATGATTCTATGAAAGCAGTAAGATGCATGAGATTCTTCCTAGTATTTATCACACAGTTATTGTAAATTTTACTAGCTGTTGTAAATAATAATAGATTTCACATGAATTATATTGAATGCGTGCTATCAACATTTAGAGAATATCTTCATACAAACGTGCTCAATTGCTAGAAGTGCATGTGTGTATGTGTATGAGTTGACTACAGTATTGTGCAGCTGAGGGTTTAACACACACACACACACACATACACACACAAACAGGCGTAAATGCATTTGAAAATGACTTTTAAGTTATTTATGATTATAATTTTAGAAGAAAATTCTATTGAAATAATTATGTGTGTATGTATGTACGAATATATATGTGTATATTAATATTTCTTGACTCATTTCGTCGATTTTGGAGTGGTTTGCTTTTAATACATTTATGTTAAGTTAGTTTAGGTTGTAAAGAGGGATTGAATATTGACCCAATGCTAATAGCACATTTGCCTTAAAAAATAATTATGCTGCCGGTAATAATGATGACAATAATAGCCGAGTTGGATATTAATTTAAACATTGCCTGGCATTAATAGTAATTGAAATATTGACAATATTCATACACGTTCGTATGCTTTGGAAGTGTTTGCAAAATTTATTGTGTGCCTTGAAGTGCATGTCTGCCAAAATTTTGTATTGTTGGCAGTTGATGTTACGAATAATAGTTAATTATTCAATTATTTATTAATTGATTTATACTCGTACATTTATTTGCATTGTATTATATTTTGTCATAAATACTACATGATCTTTTGTTTTTTGTTTGATATCAGGATAAATATCATAACATAATGTATGGCATGTTATTGAATGCAAACATATCAATAAATGGGAATGTACGTCAATACCTAGTGGAGTATTTAGGAGATTTAAAATAAATAATGTACTAATTGATGTCTGCGGTCTTGGGACAATAAAGTCATGTAACTGATATTGTAAACAGTAAATAAATGTTAAAATTGAGATTGAATACATTCACTGTTGTATATTTAAAAGAATAGAATCGTTGTTTACTACATTAAGGATCAAGTAATTACTATTACAATGAACCAAAACCATTCACATTTTCCATTTGCATTGAGAAAAATGTATATATATATATATATATATATATATATATATATATATATATATATATATATATATATATATATATATATATATATATATATATATATATATATATATATATATATATATATATATATATATATAGGGTTAAAGCTTACAAAAATTGACACCACATAAACAAGACCAATACATGAACGATGCTTATGAAGGTGCGGAGGCCTTAGAAAACAGCATTTTGTTCAGCTATCCTTGTAACTTGGAACTGTCTTTGATGCAGTTTGTTGATAACTGAAAAATTCCTTATGACCATGAGAAAGTACTTGCTGACATTTTTAAATATATTTATCTTATTTCATACAAATAATCCATGACATTTATGTTAGTGCTTATATTATGTTATACTTATTTTAATGTTGAAATTATTGCCATTTTATTGCAATAGCCTTAGGTTAGGTTGAAAAGAGTTCCATTGCGCTCAGCTCCGGGGGCTTACACGTAATCCACTATAAGCCTGTTGTTTGCTGTCATGTGAATTAAAAACAAACCCCACCTTTATGAGAACTCAGCATCGTTCAAGTAGTCCTTCACACTTTTACCGTCATTATCTCTAAGATGAGTAATGTCCAGTAAGGTGTCATCCCCAAAATAACGGGATCTCAGTTGGGCAAAGGAAGTGCCCCATGGTCTTGATGTTCTCCATTCATGCTTTGCATTCACTGCCACCCGTGGCTCCAATCCGGTACAAAACGCCCTCGTAACTTATAATGCCCCGATAACATGCCAGTCAATAACTATTCCATCGTGCCCTGTGAGCCATCTTAGCCCAATTTTGTAAGGCAATCTTCTCTGCCTTGAAAGGCTTTGCATTAATTAGAGTTATTGTTCGTAATGTTCTGGCCTAACATTGTAGTGGGCTGGCTTTCCTAGAATTTACTTTATCGGTTACAATTGTCCTAATTGCCAACTCGCTATGAATAAATAAATTGCCATCTGTGGCCGTAATATTCACACTGATGAATCTCAAAATCTCCTTAATTGCACGAACTTTTGCCCTGAAGACTATTTTATGGTCAAGTAAGCGGAAATAAAGTTTGGTTTCTGGTTATTCTATGAAGAAAATTAGTCCCGTCCGTTCCACTACCTTCGATCTATTCATGTAGCATCAAACTCTCACAAATGTATGTGTCTTTCTAGTATAAATGTCTCGTATTCAGCTATAACTTTTGTCTCATGTAGTCGGTCAGACTTTTCCAAGGTCTGGTCGTGTCCATCCAGTGATATCCATGTCTTCTGATGGTGTGGTATATTGTCTTCTACGATCCATTCTCCCTTCACCTGTAAGAACTGCTTCGTATATAATACGAATGTCTATAGGTTGGACATAAAGAATGATCTTCAATGCCCTGGTGGATGCAGTTCTCATCGTGCCACTTATACTTAGGCAGCACAGTCGTTGAACCTTCTTCAAAATTTTAGTGTTGCACTTTCTATCGATTGACCTCCACCACACTACCGATGCGTAGGTTAGAATTAGTCTGATTGCAATAGTCTAATGTTAGACTAAATATTGGTAAGTATAATTAAAATTGATTTTGAACGATAAGATTAAATTTAATAATTCAGTAGGTAAGTTTCGTTCAAGATTTTGGTATAAACGTAGTTTACACAAAACAGATACGTCCAAATACACATACTTTAGCATTCGCTGTTGCGGTAAATAGTTTTGAAAGCTTTTACAATTTGTGCTTATTTCTTTGCAAAGAAAGCAAACATTGATGTCGTAAATATCTTATAGGCTATTGTGCTCTTATTGGTGTGAAAGCACAAAGTTCTTTTGTAGAAGCATGCACATTGTGCATATGGCTTGGACGTAGCTGGTCTAAAATCATTTAATTCTATAAGTCCAAAACAAAAATATTATATGCTTAAATACATAAAAAAGAATTTAATATACTATTTCATTTATAATTTTTTATTCTATGTGCAAAAAATTTCTATTAATAATTGTATAAAAATATTCCTTTTGTGTACATATTTCTATTTAGTTTTAGATGTTTTAATTTTAAAATCCAAATGACCTTTCTGTTTTGCCTTAAATATTTTCTAACCACATTAAATTCAAATTATTGAAATTCATTTGCTAGATAACAAAGGAAAAACCAAAACTAAAAGCCAAAAAGAATTAAATAAACAAAAAATATTTTAGAAAAAAAAAATTTAATAACAAATAAACAAATAAACACAATAAATATTGCATGCTGTGTGGTATTGTTGTCCTCATAATAAAGGCGTTACCGCATAAAATTAATATTTTATAATTGTAAATAATTCATGTGGTTTTGTTTAACAACTGTCAGGCTTATAAATCATACAAAACTGCAGAAATTTAAAAAAAATTATAATGTTGCAAAAGCAAAATGAAATAGAATAAATATTAGAAAATTATAAAACAATGGTTACAAACAAAGATCAATGGCATGCAATGAAATAATTTAAAGTAAATTCTTAAAAATATGTAACTCTTGCTAAGTAGTCATATAGTGAAATGATATCATAAATTTATTGAAATTCGTATGCTAAAGATCTTAGTTACAAGAAAAACTGTTTTTAAGTCCTCTAAAATAATTTTCAAAGAAACAAAGGTGCAGAGAATTGACTTTACTTTGACCTTAATGAAAGATAATGTGTAGTATGAATAAAAACAAACGTAAGGGGGTTTACCAATCTGCAACTACTTAAATTGGAGGAATAGTGGTTTTTTTCTGCACTAGACCATCTGAGAAGTTGGTTTAAAGCTACATTTGCCACACCTGCGAGGTTAAGAAAGCAACTGACCTGTAAGAGACTATATTGATAGTCTTAAAGTAATTAATTGCTGCACAGAAAGTATTTCATTATCTACTATTCTTTTTCATCCAAGCAGTCCCTACAGTAGTTCTAGTAAAATATGCCCATAAGCACCTATTAAACAGGTATCAGAAAAATCTTTGAGAATGTTTAAAAAAAAATTTTTTGATGGTTGAAAGTTCTTTTGTCCGAAAGGTCCTTATCAGAGAACTACAAAAGTATCATTTTTAGTACTCTTTAAATATTGGCCTTCAAACGACTATGAACGCATGCATCTGAAAAAAAAAATACGCAAATTGCAAAAACACACATTAATCTTAAACCGAATACGTATAACTTTAAACATTCAACAAAAAAGGTTTTTATAAACATTTTTTAAATTACGCAGTAAAAATACTGTAACTTAAATTTATAGACTGTTGTGACCTACAATCACACGCATGAGTATAAAAATACTCTGACTATTACTCGACTACAGGGCTATTTTATTAACACACATACATAAAGTGTATTTTTAAACAGCCACACACAAAGACCCGCACATTTTACATTCCATTTTATTTACACAAATTATTGTATATGGCGGCGTATGATGAATAAATATCACGAGTATTCCTGTATTTTTGTTCTTGACTGATTAAACATTCATAACCTATATATAACTATACTCAGTGTGAAAGTATGAAAGAGAACCAAATATTTTGACCAGCATGTGCCTTTTTATTTATAATTGTTAGAGAGATATTAGAGATTATCTTTTATTCATAGTTGCTTGAGAAAAAATACAAACTGCTTGCGCTACAACTAAGATTATGCGCAGTTGCTAAAATTAAGAATATTTACTTATGTTCATTTTTCTGAATACTCATTGCCATTCTCTGACTCCTACTTCATACGTTTCATAGAAAAATTTAAACTGAAACTGGTTTGCTGAATATATGTATATATGGCAAAACTGAAAAAGTGCTTAACTTGAGATAAGCAAATTTTGAACTAATGCATTCCTGCAATCTTCATATTCAAAAGAACCTGTAGGAAAAACCTCAACTAATTTGATTAATTAATTCTAAACTTTTTTCAGGAAGTTATAGTGCAATGAATTGGTGATTATCCTTCTTCGATTCATAATATAATATAGAATAATACCTTAATTAAATTTATATTTTGGTATATTTCAAATTGGATGTAGTTGTAGTTGCAATATTAAGAACAATAGCCCAATTCACAATCTTGTTCAAATGGTTGTGCATCGTAGCATGTGCAAAATGGTATAGTATATTGATACTCACCATTAAGAATTATTAAGTGGTGAGTAAAAATATACTAAGCATTTTGTTCATGCTACGATGCAAGCCCATTTGCACAAGACTGTGTGTTGGGCTAATGGTTTCCTAAATAGAATAAAAATTAAACATTCGAATTTTCTAAATTAATTGCCAAAGAAGTAAATGTGTGAAAATCGGCTAGAAAATTTAAAAGTGTTCTCGTGTAAATATGATTCTATAACTTTTTCCTTATTTCCACAGATATTACTCTTTTGTTAAGACATCATTCTTTTGTAGTCTCCACAAATATTTAAATATTTTAAGGTATTTAGTTTATTAAAATAATTCATCATTATGACTTAAATCAGTAGATTCACCATTTTTATTACATATGCCAAGAAACATTTTCAATCCATCTGATCCATCATCTAACTCGTACAAAAAATCATAACTTTTAAGGTCTTAACAATGTTAAAACAAAAATTAAAGGCTTTGTCTATTAAAATAACATTTCACATTATCAAAAACTTGACCCTTTTAGAAGAAGAAAGAAAAAAAATTTGTTTTAATGATTTTTCTTCTTTTAATTAAGTTTCTACCATTAAACAGAATACACAAGCAGCAAACAAACTTTCACTTATTATAACCCTTCACGAAAATAAATAAATAAATAAAATGCCAAACGAGTATCTGTAAGAACTTTTCTAATTATCCAAACAGACATGGTTTGTTTTTATTTTCATGTTTTACTATTGTCATTTGGTTTAATATTAGTAAAACTTATTTCTCTTGTTTTTTTTTGCAATCATTTTTTATTTGTGCAAAATGTTCTTTATCCAATGATTTTTTATGTTTATTTCATTGTACTTTTGCTATAAGCTTGTATTAGTTGTGTGTGCTTATTCGCTTTGGAATTCCTGATATTTGTGTGTGGCTGTGTGTTTATGTGTGTTGATGTAAGACCCCTGCTCTTTAATACTAAAAAACTAATTTGCAAATAAATAACTAAAGTTTTTGTGTTTATTTATTAACACTACAACAAGTCGACAAAATGTGATTTAAAAATAAAAATAATATGTATACATACTCGTGCGTATGTACATACGTATTTCTGTCTTTATGTAGATGTTTGTTTGGTTTAGTTTAAAAAAAAAAGATTTGTCCTTTTGCTTCGAACTTTGTTTGTCATTTGGCATTTTAGAAAGTAATGCAGAAAACAATTTTGTGTTGTAAATTTGCAATGTCATTATCATTAGTGTTAACAATTTGTTTATGCAAAGTTTTGTGCGTGTATGTGTAACTCTTAGTAACTGCTCCTATAGTTATGCTTAACCTGACCAGACATCCCGCTTTTCACAGGTCGATCCCGCCTCGAATTTATATCCCGCTTTATCCCGCTTTTCAGAGTTTTGAAATTTTCAATCTATTTTTTAATCTTTATTAAAATGTAACATAAAAATTCATTCGAAATATTTTTCTAAGTGTCGTTAATTCTTAAGTATCCAAAAACCTGTGTGTCTCGCTACACCCCATAAAAATAAGTTTTGAGATGAAAAGAAAAAAGTTGTATACTAGAAGTGCCACGCTTGCGATACAATCTTCACTATTTTGTAGAATACAATTCTCATTATTAACATAAATAATCATGAAGAGTTTCAAACTTCTTACTGCATTTGCTTCCAAGATATTTTTTTAAGTAAACATTTTCTCTATTTAAGAGGAGCCAAGCTACCCTGTGCAATCCCGATTATTTTTTATCATCAGCGGAAAATCAAGTTTGTGCTTTAAGCAGATACAAAGATACGAGTATTAATAAATTAATATCTAATTTACTTAGGAGGTGGCAAACTTTTTGCTTCATTATTGACTCCATTTTATAAAACTTTTCTGGTTATTGGCATTACTGCTTGCTAAAAAATTTCAAAATTTCGTTTTTTTTTTTTGGCTTAAAAGATATCTTGAAATAAATTATTCTTTTATGTGGAAGCACCATGCCAACCTTAGATATTAAAAAATTTAAAATAATTTGCTTCTTCTAGACCATCAGTAATAAAATGTGGGCAAATCAGCGATATCAGTTCATTGGTATTATTTTTGAAGACAAACACAAATTTGCAACTTTTGAGAGGCATCACGCCATTTCTGAAATTGTTCCCAGAGTCAATGCCAATTATCAATAGAGTTTGTTTTAAAGTTCTCCCTGTGTAAGTTTTCTAGATATCTCAAAGTAAATATTTTCTATGTGACACAACCCGATGTTCAACGCACATTAAAAAATCTTTACTTACACAAAATTTCACGTTTCTTGCTGCATTACATGTAAAGCTATTCCAAAATTAAAAAAAGTATATATTCGAGGTGCAACTTCCACTTTTATTTTGTTCAAAAGTTTTCTTCTTGAACAGCTTATAAGGCCAATGGAGCTGTCACGCCCACTTGTCCACTACTTAATACTATTTCTTAAATTACTACGAATATTAAAAAAATTTCACAATTCGGTCCAGCCGTTCCAATTTATTTTGCGTAAAAACTTAAGTTAGGTTATGCCAAATAGTAAAAAAAAATGGCGAAATCGGTGCAGCTTTTCTTAATTGATGCGAAAAATAAATAGTCTTGTTTATAAATGTTTTTGTTTGAGTTGAAAACTATGTTTTCTACATCCCGCTTTCTAAAAGATGTTTACTTTGAAATCCCGCTTTTTGGCGGTATTATCTTCAAAATCCCGCTTTTTAATCAATCATATCCCGCTGTTTGGTCACGTTAGTTATGCTACATTTATGTAAGTTTGTATGTATGCATGCATGTATGAGTGAATATATGTATGTGTGAGGAATACTTACTATTGCTTTTGTACTTTCCTTTTGCTTTCTATGTTCTTGAGAATTTTTTTTTTGTTACAATTGCACTGACTTTAATGTAAATTTAATGAGCATATAACTTAATATTTCAAAATCATTTTCATTATCATCATCATTATCATTATTATTATTCCGTTACACATTGTTGGCAGTGCATATTTTTAAATATTGCAAAATAGAGAAGTTATTATATGTGACGCGCAAAATAGAAAGGGACCTAAGGGTAAAAACCGGTTTTGTTCAGGAGAGCCATTTTAAAGATTTAAATACGTGTATCTTTGGTGTACCATCACATCATAAAACTCGCATATCTCTGGGAGGGAATACTTTTGGGGCATGGGATCGGTCTCATTCGATGCTCAGATGTTGTCCACATCAAAAAAATAAAAAAAAGTGAAAATTGATTTTTTTTACCCTTAGGTCCCTTTCTCTATGCGCTGTCACATACATATGTAGTTACAAAGAAAATTTATAGTATTTCTATAATGATTTATGCACTAAGGTGATAATGTTTGCATGAAAACTGTAAATTATATCATTCATTTAGTATATACATATTTAGTATTTGTAAACTTGTTATCAACTTTTTAACAAAGACCTAAAGCTGAAATAAAACTTACATATGTGATTCTGAAAGTTAAAAGGGACCTATGCTCAGTAAAAAAGTTTTGAAGATACACGACTTTGAAGTTTACAAATTGATTTTAATGCGCCAGAACGCTTTTATGGCTTAAAACTCGTTACTCGGGGGGTTTTCAATGTTGCTGAATACGAATTTGGTATTATATTTTGAAACTTAAAAATAGTGGATTCAATATGGTGGACTACTTTTGTAATATTATTGAATTAACTAGAAATTCGTCACTCAAGGATTTTTGGGGTCGCTAATTATGAATTTAAGGTCAGGGTTTCAAAATTCAAAATGTCTAAAGTTTTAATAACAATTAGGAGTCTTATTTACAAAACTTATTAAAGCTTTATGAAGAGCTTTTAAAACAAATTTTCATAAAAAATTTGTGATAAAAATCATTTACAAAGCCTTAATAATTTTCTTAAATAAGGCTGTAAGTTAAGTGCTCAAAGCTAATAATCTGGTGTTTCGAGGATACCGATTAGCAGTTTAGTGTTGTAATTTCTATTGACCAGTTCTATTTCGAAGCGTTATAACAGTGAAAAAAGATAATAGAAAAATTTTAAAAAGGAATTGTTTCTTTTTTTAATTTTGTATTAAAAGTGTATTAGCCTTAATTAATGAAAAAACAAGTGCAGTTAGAAAAATGTGGTTTGCTGCATTTAAAACAAGGTGTTGTTTATTATAAGAATCACCAAAGAAGTAAAAATATTTTTTTTTTAAGAAAAAGGTCGAAAAAATTATTATAATATTTAAAAAAAAACTAATCTAACGTTCTGGCTGTAAGCTTTCACTAAAAGATAATAAATAATAAAAACAATATATATGCTTTTAATTATTTAATACTAAAACCCCAGATGTAATATTTACGTGTCATTAATAATTATATTAGGTCAGGCTTGCTTTGTTCTGCAACATAATATTAATAAAAATCATTATTAAACAAAAGAAAGAAAAATTACAAATCTCACAGCAGATATAATTTTATGTAAGGTCTTTTGAAAGAATGTCATATGCTCGTAGGTTTAGTTTGTTCTATAATATTTTATCAAAAAATATATAAAAGTATTTAGCTTCTATTAATATTCAATTAAAACACATATAACTATAAGAAAATAGATTAAATAAATATTATTCAAATATTATTTATGTTCCTGTATAATTTAATCTATTTATTTACATTTCACGTAACATAAGTATCAGATTAAAAGTTAATTATTTTCTAAACGGTGTTTATATTTACAAATAATGACAAAAAAATAGTTTGAGGTAACAGTAATCAAAAAATCATTCTTTAATATACTGGCTTATAAAATCAATTTAAGAGCTAAAAAAAGTTATTTTTTCTCCAATAAGGTCTCCTATCAGCTTGATGTATTTTGTTTATAGGATTAAAGTTTATTATTCATTAGTATGTAAATAGTAGTATTATGTAGTAGTTCTTCAACTATTTAAAATCCATGGTATTAGTCTTGTATTACGATCCGAAATATAAATGAATTTGTCACCTGCCATTTTGTTAAACAATTTCGTTCCATCCATACGCAGTTGATTTCTGGATTATTTCTTGCCTTGATTGCTTCATGTCATTCCTGCACTTTCCAGAATCATGGTGATCAAGTCATTATGTGCTGTTATGATTAGGATTTATTTACATATTTCAGTAATAACATTACCCATTTATAAAATATTCATTATTTTAACCAAGTTTTATTGAAAGAAAATTTTTAACTGTCTTTATTCATGAGGTCCTCAACAGAGAATGACAAAGAGTACTAGAAAAAAAATAAATAAATAGTTTTAATTTTAGCAACTGCGCATAATCTTAATTGTAGCGCAAACACTTTGTACCCTCACAAATTTTTTGCTCATGCAACTATGACTAAAGCCAATTCCAAAATACAACAGCATCACTACTTCATTTACTAGAAAACTAAAATACGCTACAACTAAAAATAAATAGACATATATGTATCAATCGCATTAAATCTCTCTTATACTTTCAGTCAGAGTAAACTTATACTCAGGCAATGAATCATAGCTGTGAAGTAATGATTACTAATCGTAATGATTACTAATTTGATTACTTTTTTTTTAAGGTGAGGTAATGATTAAATTATGACTATATTCAGTTTCGTACTTAGTTATCGTGACTACGATTACTAATAATGGAAAAGTAATCTGAATTACTTGAACTTACTACAAAATAATCAAAAAGAATCAAAAGTATTAAAAAATAATCCAATTACTTCTAAGGATTACTTTTAATTCTTTTTGATTATTTATTAAGTTTATTGCATTTCACTTATATTAAAATTTAAAATATTTAATAATTTGACAAATGAGCAAAAATTTTGAGGAAAGCTTGAAAGATATCTGTTGATACATTTTTATAGTCTTTAAAAAATTGGCGTGTATATGTTTCTTTTTTCTTTTATGATTTTCAAAAATATTTTTTGTGAATTCTGAAATCATTTTTTAAAAGTCTGTGGATAAGATAAGAAGTTTGTGGCTGTTCAAATTGTGTGGTTTGAAGTCTACTGACATTTTGTCGAAGCGACTATGAAATGCATACAGACAATGCTTAACCACTGGCAAAAAATTTCACTTTATGTTTTTCTTTATATTTTTTTTTAATTGATATTATTAATGTTGTTATATAAACGAATATGTTAAGAATTTCTTAAACAAAAAAAATATCTAATTATATAAATTTCTTTAGAACTTTTTCAAAATAAAGTAATCTTAATTCAGAATGTTTAAAAATAATCAAAAAGAATCAAAAGTAATATTTGAAAGTAATCGGATTAATTTTTGATTAATTTTGATCATTTTAGATTATTTTGTAGTATTTCAAGTAATGCAGATTACTTTTCGATTTTAGTAATCGTAATCAATTATTTATCAGCAATTCTTTTGAAGACAATTATATAATCATTACAATTATTTTTAAAATGTAATCTAATTGATTGCTTATCGTTATCATAATTTAACAGCTCTTCTATGAATATTTAATCGCCCAAAATAATACGTTGATATTCGGGATATTTGTTCATAATTCGGCACCGTATGCAATCATATGTGTAAATAAAATGAAATTAAAATGTGTGGGTATGTGTGGGGCTGTTGTTTGAAAACATGCTTTATGTATATGTGTGTGTAAATAAAATAGCCCTGTGTACTCTCATGTGTAGTCGATTAGTAGTCAAAGTATTTTTATACTCATGCGTGTGAATTAGCTCACACAGTCTATAAATTTTAGTTACTGTCGTTTATGCTGCGTAATTTAAAAAAATTATTATAAACATAATTATTGGATATTTATAGTTATATAAATTCGGTTTAAAATTAATGCGTGTGTTTGCATTTTGCGTATTTTTTATTTTTAGCTACACGTGTTCGTAGTCGTTTGACAGCCAATACTCAAAGAGTACCTAAAACGATACCTTTGTCATTCTCTGGTCCTCTTTGCACAGTTTATATTAATGCACTTATGCCGGTACATTTTTTAATAGATTTAATGCAGATGATCTTATATCATCTTTGGACCTATAGAATATATCAAACCAATCAATCCTCAGCAAACTCTTTTAGACTCTTTTATTTTATCAGTTTTAAGCTATTTTCAGGAAAGTTTTTAGTCAATCAAAACTCCGAAATATATGACTTTTTTCATTACTATTTGCGATCTTATTTCTAGAGAAGCAGAAAGAGATGATTCTTCCACTTCCTCTATTTTTTTCATGCCAGCACCAAGTTCATATTATCTTGCCCAACTATTAGATGAATTGAGAGCTTTTACGCATAATATTATACGAAAAATTAGTACCAGATGTAATATGCTCTTGTATTTATTTGTATATTAGAAAGCTAGAAAATTTGAGAGGAAATCTATTACAAATATTATAAAAAAACTAAACATTTCCTCAATATATCGTCATTATATCATCAACATTTAAACGTATATTTCCTTAAGATGTAAAGGTTTTTATAAATTTTTAATCAAAAGTTTTAATTGCAAGCAATTACTTCTTTTTTGACACCAACTGTAACTATGTTTACATTTAATTGCACAAACATGTTCACAATAAAAAAAATTAAATCCAACAATAAAATTTCACAATACAATAGAGAATATATATTCTCAATAATAAATAGCAATTAAATTGTATTAAATAATTAACCCAATGAAATTCAACAACAACAGATTATAAATCTAAAATATTTTATTTTTTTTCAATTTAATGCATTGTGCAAAGTAAATACAGACAATTCCCTTTTAATTCACCCTAAGTATGTTTAAATTGAAGAAGTAAGCTAAAGCGACACATAAACAGCTGAACGAACACGCACATATATATATACATAATAAGTCGTAAATAAATGGGGCGAGTGAGATAGAGAGAGAGACAGAGAGAGAGAGAGAGACAATAAGATTTAGATGCTTAAGTATTTTGTGGATTTGGTTGGCATAAACAGCCCGCAGCAGTATTTACTTGTAATTTAAGAAAATTGAAAATCTCTTTCCGCAATCACTTTATTATACGTGTTAACTGATGGAATTGAATTTTACAGCTTAAGTATGACAAAGTACGGCCACAAGGGAATAAAGTACACACAAACACGCATAAACATACACGCACACACACATCGAAACTATGACTCTGACACATGTGTATAAAAATATAAATGGATGCATACAAATGTGTGCTAGACCAAGTGTATACATATATATATATATGTACCCTGCAGTCAGACTGGGCCCAAGTGTCTCTATGTCAACACTAAAACTCTAGTAGTAAATAGTTACATTGTCTACTTTTACATTTCTCTTTTATTCGTCAGTATAAAATAAAGAGAGAAAACAGATGTGGTGTATTTCTGGTGGATTTTGCAACAACTTGTCAATATACATAAATTAAGGTATAGAAATGTACCAGTAAATTTCTGATTGGTATATCTCCATGTTCCGATAAGAACTATGAATTCACTATCTAGTCAATTGTTTTAGTGTTACTAGTAGAATTTCAATGACAAGCACATGCTAAATGTCTATAGCACAATGTATTATATGGGGAATAATTGTAGAGTAGTACTGGTGACAAACTCAAAAGCGACTCAGTACATTTTCACCATCGACATTTCCTTCAGGGTACATACAAATGTGTTTTATTACGTACTTGTATGTATGTATGCATGTGCAATGTTCATTCTTAAATTAGTGAATTTTTCTTAATACTGCACACTGCGGCACTTAACTATATTCGTCTACCCGTAAAAAAACATGTCACACTGCACGCTCGCTACTCAGCTAAATCCTTGTGTATAGTTTATCTATGATACTAAATCAGCTAAATGCAACTCAATTTGACTTGACTTGCTGACATTTTTTAGAACACGTATGATGCGTTTTATTAGTGCTTATAAATGTGAAGTGCTTACTTAAAATTAAGAACTGAAATTATAAACTTCTCTACAGCGTACCATACAGTGGTACTCGTACTTTGTACGTTATAACTTATAAAAATACTTTTAATTACTAATAAGCAAGATTTCAGTATTTAGCCATCAACACCACTGTGATATCGTTTTATGTATCACGTTTAAAAAAAAGCTTCAGGCATTCGCTAATTTATAGCTCAAATGTTAGTGTTGCTTTGTTTATTTTATGTTCCTCGTTCATTTATATGTTTTTGAAGTGTTGAAATACCATTTAGTAAATTAAATTTTAAATATCATGATAATGCGATATAATACAAATATTTATACAAACACATGCGTACATATATACATACATACTTATGTACATATGTATATGTGTGTATATTGAGCCGTCATTATACAAAAACTAACTTTAAATGTATATTAAAAATATATATGATGTGGTGACATGCAAATTAATATTTATCTTTAGGCTATTTAATTTTTCTTTTTAAGATATATGCATATAAATCTTTTTTATTAAATCGTTGAATGGAAAGGGTAAGTTATTACTTAATAACCCATTGAAGAGTTAGCAGCAATATGTAGTCAGAATCAGGACTTTGGACTATGGCGATGAGATCAAATAATAACAAATAAATTTTTATACACAAAAAAAAATATTGTTAAATTTTTTTTTTCAGTTAAGTGATTGCTTAGAAAAATTATATTTTTTAATCAGAAATAATTTGTTATTCGGGCTTAAGTTCAGTAATTTCATTTCTTATTGAATCAAATATTTTATAAATTAATGTGAGTTTCTAAAGAAGAGAAGAAAAATTAAACTCGACTTTTTTAGCTGGGGGATATAGCGATATTTTTCTGTGCAGCCATGCACTTCATCAGCACCCTAGTCTATCGACTTGGCTAGAGATTATTATTATCATCAGCTATTTAACGTAAATTCTAATGAAACGGAATATGAGAAATGTTTTTTTTTGTACAATTATTGATTTACCTTTGGTAAATGCATATGTAAGTATCACTATTTATTTTCTATTTTTTCCATTTTTTTCATTTTTCAATTTAGGTTAGCACGAAGTTATATTACTCTACCTGAGTATGTTTAACTATTCTTGCTAATAAAGTGCGTGGCTGCACGGAAAAATATCGATATTTTCCCCAGCTAAAAAGTCTAGTTTAATTTTTTTTCTCTTCTTTAGAAAACTCACATTAATTAATAAAAATATTTCATTCAATAAGAAATGAAATTACTGAACTTAAGCCCGAATAAGAAATTATTTCTGATTAAAATTCACTGCAGTTTAACTAAACCTAAAAATGTCTCAATTATATTTCTTATTAATGTTTTAATTAAATTTACTGCTCCACCAAAAAAGTGTTACCAGAAAAGTTTAACTCAAAATACTATGAAATGGCAAATAATTTTTACATATTATTTGTATGTAAATAATTCTTGCTGCCAAAAAAAAATCGATTTCAATGTAAAGATCTGATAAAAGCAGTACGTGAAGTATAAAATTAAATTTTAATGGGTGTGCCTCCAACCATTTTTTAAATGCAAGATTGTGTATTTTTTGAGAGTTCTGGGTGCGTGTTAAGTCTTATAAAAATCGGTTAAGTAGCACCACTTAAAATAAAATATTAAATTTTAATGGGCGTGACTCCACCAATATTTTTAAATGAAGGAATGTGTCTATTTATGGCTCAAAGTGAGTGGTAAGTTTCATAAAAATCGGTTAAGTAGAAACACATTAAATACTATAAAAAAATTAAAAGGCGTAACCCCGTCCATTTTCTCAACTTTTAAATTGTATGATAATAAGAACCAAAAATGTGTTATAGGTTTCACAGCAGTCAAATAAGTAGAATATCATAAAATTGAATTAAAAAATTGTGAGCTTGTCCCACCCATTTTTTTAAAATGGGACCAATTGGAAGCTATGCCCTCTCAAACAAAAAAGTAATTTTTACAGTCGGCTCCAAACGTACCAAATTATGAAGTAAACCCCCCAAAAAATAGAGACGAATTGTTAAACTCCTGCTTGTTTTAAAATCGGTTAAAAATGTAACTTTTAAATTTGGAAATTGTGCAGTTTATTAACAGTATTTCACATTGTCTTAAATGATATTTTTTCCTAAAATACCTTATATATTTTATAGTTGATTTAGTTAATTAATAAAACTAGTAAATAAAGAAACAGTTCCATAAATCTTTTAATTAAGGCTAAATTTTGTAAAACGAAAACTGACAAATTTTAAATGGAAAAATATAAATTACAAAAATAATTACTTACAAAATTTGTCAACACTTAACACTTTCACTTTACAAAATTAGGACCGAAGTTTAGATATTTTGCATGCGAGCAAAAAAATATTGCTTTATCTTGTTCTCTTGCTTCTGAAACGTGGATGGACGAAGGCCGACAAGGCAGACATTCTGTACTCTACGAAGCCACTTTTCGATAAACTGAGAGAAGAAAGTTTTAGAATTTCAAAAATCTATTTTATTTTGTCCATATTTTCGACAAATAGTAAAAAGTACTCCTAAAGCTCATCAACAGAGAAAAATTAAAATAAAAATATTGATTTTTTTTAAGGTAATAATGTTCACCGTGTGTTATTTCAAGTATATTTTTTGCATAAAATCAATAAATTTTTAAGCTTTTGCTACCATTAGAGTTTCAAGAATAAGACAATAACCATAATTGATTTGAATTGACTTAACCTTGTTCGCATGAATGCACAGTCACGGAAATAAAAATATGTACTCTTTATTAAGATTTTTTTTTTTTTTTTTTGAAAATTTATACGATTTCAATTTAAATTTGGTTTTTAATTTTCCATAGCAATGACTGGTTTAACTAATAAAGCAAAGAAATTTTTTTATGAATTCACTTACAGCGTCATAACTCGAAAAATGCAACAATGATGCACAATAAATTCTCATATCGTTCTTCATATTAAGTAAAAATTACATACATATATCTTCTTTAATTAAATATTTAAAGCATTAAATAGTTAAATAAATCAGATAAGTTATGTGTAAATTGAAAATTTTAAACTCATTTTCCGGCCACCTAGTTTCCTTTTTGAGTAATGACGTTGTTTGAGTAAATGAGTGATATTTGCAACAAATGAAATTTTACGCACGATGCCAAAATATAATGTTTTTTCTATAGGCTTCCCAGAAGAAAAATAAGAGCCCAAAAATAAGATCCCAAGCTTGTGATACCGAAGTAGTGCAAACTTGGATCATTTCTAATGATTTTTATATAAGGTTGTAATTGCAAGAAGTTTTCTCTGATTTTTTTCATGTTGTTTTTAATAAGTGCAAGGAAAGTATTTTTCATTACTTATATAAAGTTAGAACAGCAAATGTAAAAATCATTACACAGTATATTTATTTTGTATTCTAGATTTTTTAACTTTAAAAATTTTTCACTGAATTACAGCATCTTTTCAAGGATAAGTACTATTATCTGCATGACTGTATATATTTTCCAACAGCTAATGATGCTTTCACGAAAATAGTTAAATTCATGCAGATGCAAAGTTTATGCAAACAATTTACATAAACCGTACTCAAAATGCATAACAAAAGTAACCTTAAAAATAATTGAAAGAACAAGTTGTTCAAAGTACAGTAGTTTTCCGATTTAACGAACATTCGATTTAGTGAACATCGCATTTAACGAACATCCAATTTTTTTCTACTGTTCGGTATAACGAACAAATGTAACATTGAATCAGAAACATAATTGCTAGCAGAAAGTTACTAAGAACGAATATAAATAAAAATGTACCATTAGTTAAAAATGTACAATCTTCTTTTGATGGTTTTGTTTGATATCATATGAGAGTAAGTTGTGTGAAGGAATTTTTGCTACGAACATCAGAATGGTTAAAAGAAATTGCTTGTTCTTAAGTATTAAAGTTAAAATTATCGAATATCATCGAAATGGTCTGCGGGTTACAGATTTATGTGAAAAATATGGGCTGCATAAATCCGCCATTGGTACAATCCTAAAATCAATGGAAAATTTTTTAAGGAATGTTGTAAGCAGTCATTTTTGGTATCGCAATAGAAGTGCTGTAAAGCAAGGTGAGGTCCCGAGAATGGAAAACAAACTTTTTCAATGGATCCTCATGCAATGCAATTGCCTTTTTGTAATACAAAGCCAAAGAAATTCACTACAAAATTTATGGAAGATAGTTTAATACAAGCCATAGTTGGCTGACAGATTTATAAAAAATTTATTTTAAATTTGAATAGATGGATAGGATATAGCCCTTTACCCGATGAACAAAAGGAAAGTGAAGAACAGCTGGATCGAACTGAAATTCAAGAGCCCAAAATAAAACACGAAGATATCATTAATACGTGATTCACACTGTGACTTTTTATTGTGCCTTTTCTAAAGTTTATTGGCAAACGGGGTACAAAGGCGATCAAAGTGGTAGCAACACAAAAGGGAATTCAAGAAAAATGCAGGGGAAAAAGTCATAGTGTAAATTCCGTATAAGCATTTCGAAATTTGTATTAAATGGGCTCAACAAAACAAAATTAGTAGCTCAAATTTAATGCTTTGGAGGAAGCTTCAAGAAAATTGCCATTAAGAGAAAGATATCAATTCCAAAAACTGACCAGTTTTCTTTAATAAATTATTTTTGTACTATATTGATATATTTATGAATTTTTCTTTTACTGATATTTTAATAAAATACGTAGATATGTTCTTCTAGTAAAATATTAAAAATACTACGAGTACATATGCTTTGAGTTTTGAATAAAACAGCAGGACGCTTTTCCTTTTTAACTTAGTACTGGATATAACGAACAATTCACTTTAACAAACAGGCCTGACAAGAATTAGGTTCGTTAAATCAGAAAACTACTGTATTACAAGGGGAAATAAATCTTTTACATTTATTTATTATAAATCAGTTATACTTATTGAGTTATTAAAAATAAAGCACGTTTAATAAGAAAAAACAAAAAAGAAATTTTGCTGCGGGAAAACTTTAACTTTTTTAGGTCATGAGCTTAAATTATTAAATTAAATTTTTTTCGAAACAAAAAAAAAAAAAGAGAAGTGATTCTCCAACTGCAAGCGTTTGTATTCTATAAACAAAATAAATTCTTTGCATGTAATTTTTTTTGTAATTCATATTTCATAATTTTTCTTTCATTCATTTTGCAATAATAAGCCAATAAAAAATTCATATTATTTTCAGTTTTTATTGTTTCTATTTCTTGCCATATATTCGAAGCTATAACGTAGATAGAAAAAAAACATATTGCCCTTGGTATCTTGCCATTGTTATTGATATTCTTCACTTAGCACCTTGTTAGTTTTTTTTCCTTTTGACTTTCTTCATAATTTCTTTTTTGTTGTTTAGGGTTGAAATAGAAATCACAGTAAAAGAAATATTATACCATCATGTTTTATGAATATTTCCTTAGTTCTTTTTTCTACATTTTGCGTTTATGCTGGTAGCAACTGACAGTTTTTGCCTGTATTCTATGCCTTCAAGTTGCCTCTTTTGTTCACTTTTGTCTGTTGGTTGCTTTTACAAATTTCTGCTTTTGGTTTAGAGTTGTTTTATTTTTATATTTGTTTTTTTTTTATTAAGGGGAGTGGTAGTTGTAGCTTTAGTTTAATATATCTGCACAATTTTTTGTTTTGTTGCAAAAAACATAAATCATTTTTATTTGCAAAACATTGGCATGTTGTTTTTACATTTTTGCTTGCTGTTGCTCGTATGCTTGTATGTTCTTTAGATGAAGTAGTTTCTTTAGAAGAGAAGGTAAGCCAATTAAAAGTACTAAATTGCATTTTAAATAGTATCTTATAATGTATAAATAAGCTCATAAAAATTATGTTTATGCAAAGTAATAAGTCGTTACAATAGTGGCGATGACCTTTGGATTAATTTGAAACCATCATTGAGTTTCAAAAACTATAAAGAAAGTCAAATATGATTGAAGAATAACTCTTAAAGTTCTTGTCTTTCTCACATCTACTCTTGTTGAGCATTCCCCTCAAAATATTCTTTGTTATGACTTTTTCCAATTTAACCTTAATAAAAAAAAACAACAATAAGAAGCATGTAGAACCCCTTAAAGCTGTGATCTTTATGGTCATAGTCTGTCGGCTACAAGTAGCACAAATACAAGTAATCATATACCTTAAGGGAGTTTTTAGCCAGTTTAGCTGAGTGTACAAAGGGAAAGTAGTCAAGTGTCATATTTCATGCAATACATTAGAGATGTTTAACAATTTTCCACACAGGCATAAATACTTACAAGTTACATACACACACACACGCACACACACACATACAAACACTTATATTTTCACATAGTTGTTGTTATTAAGAGGAAGATATGAAGTATTAAGTCAGTATTGCCGGTTTTTATCTAAAGCTTATCCCCAATTTTAGATTTGTCATCCGCGAAAATCCCCAAATTGAATTTGTTTAATTCAAATTTTTTCTTTAGTGAAAAATATAAATTTTTTTAAATTTTATTTAAAAATAATGACAAAAATAACATATTTAATCAATAAAATTTATTTATATCGTTAGCTTTATTTATATTCATATTAATATAATTTAGCAATTCAGCAGAAGGATTAAATTTGTCACAACAAATTGAGTTATTTTTAAAGTGTGTGTTTATTCTAAGAAGTGCTTCTAACAAGTCATATTGCATTTTGTTACGTATTTTTGTTTTGGTAGTGTTCATTATTAGTTATTCTCCCTGGATACTTTTTCTTTAGTAGAAACCATTCACTATCAATAGTAACACATATTTTTATACTTGCCAGAATCACATTTCTTAGCTCAAAAATATTTCTCGTTACCATCAGCTATAAAAAAATCCCAATAAATCCCCAGATCCCCGACACGAAATTTTCATCCCAAATCGTGAAAAAAATCCCCCGTTTAGGGACAAGTTGCCTAAGCTGGCAACACTGTATTAAGTTTACGTCTACCAGCGTTGCCAATTTTAATGTTACTATCCAAAAATGGGACAAAAAATTTTCTTTAACTATTTTGGGACTATAAAATTTTTTGTATAATTTTTATGTAATTTCGCCCCAATATTATAAAGAAGTAAATTATTTAATTAAGGAACTTCGTTTTATTTAAAAAGTATTTTATTGAGTAAATTTACTAATAAACATTTTTATAATATTTTAATGTTTTTGTTTGGTTATACATAATTGTCTTGGAGATAACATTTTACTTTTAAAATTTTCGACCAAATTAATATTAACAAAAACTTACATGAAGAAGAAGTTGTCAACTGGTACCATCGTGTCAATATTTTTTTGCATATGAAGGTATAGGACAATATTGAGTGGACCATTTTGAACCAACCAAAATTATATTGAAAATTAAATATTGAAATTAAAAATTGCAATATATCGCATACAGTAATACCTAATTTACATTAAGCAGTTTTTTACAAAATTAGTTGCATGAACATTTCTTCATTTGATAACAGGAGGCCAAAAAAAAAAACAAATCATTTTAAAAAAGTTGCTGAAAATGCTTCAGAGATTCATGTCATGTTATTTTTTATATCACTCTCTTATAAAGCGCTGTAATTAATGAAAATAAAAAGTTTCGTTGTTGACATATACTTAATTGACACTGTTTGCATACTTATTGGTGGATTAATGTTCAAAAAAGTGAGACTGGTGTGAAATTTAGTCACAACAGCTCGTAAAAGAATGAAGCTTTCTTCTACCTCTTCCTTCGCCTAGTGATAGAAAACATCACTATCCCTTTTCTAAAAAAGGTAACACCTAGTGATAGTAGTAGGCATTAATTGCCTGAATATTACTTCTCTTTGAAAAAAAAAAAAACACGAAATGGACATAATTTACGCAACACATTTCTTAAACAGCACGAATTTTGATACTAAAATTCAATGATTTTAATGTGTTGTTCGTTTGTTGTGTATTCATGATGAAATGGCAAACCCTACTGAGCATTTTTAGAATTGACACATATTACAAATCTTTTTCTTTGCACTGAAAAAATTCACACTGAGATAACAAATAGTGAAAAAAATCACTGGATATATATTATTAGGGCCTGTCCCACGATGTCAACAGCGTTCCACTTGTACCACACTTACATTCAAAACAAAGACAAATTTTAAGATTTTGTTGTTGTTTCCAATGTAAATGTGCGACAAGTCGAAAGTTGTTGATATCGTGGGAAAGGCTCTTATATTAAAAAAATTACTTATTATCAAACACAAAATTTGTTTTGTATAATTTATAACATTTTGGATAGGTTTTAAGGTTCGTCTGTGTAAAATTGAATTTCAGTTCTGGCAACACTGGCGTATACAAATGGCTTTGATTATATGAATATATGATAAGAAGGGTGAGAGATAAAGAGAGAGAGAGAGAGAGCATAAAGGCATAAATACGTGTAAATATTGTTTTAAGGAAAGCTTATCTTTTCGACATAATTTTTTTTTTTTTTTTTTTTTTTTTTTTTGATAAAAAGTAATTGCAAGAATTATGTTGTTAGAATTTTGTATGTTAATATCTGTTGTTATATATTTCCCCAACAATAATAATTATTTTGCATGTTGTTTGTGCTCGTAATTTCTTCTTGGTTATTGAAATTTTCTGCTCAGTATTGCAAATCGTCTGGCTAAAGTGTTTTAATGATTTATTGAAAGACTGAAAATGTATGCTACAAAGTGTTTGAGAGTGATTTCTTCATTATGTTAGTACTATCGAAATACAATATTTGCTCAATTCACAAGTTCAAATGTATTAAAGCAGTTCACAAAGTTTTCTAAATTGATAAGTAATAAATTAGTATTTAAGCTCAAATAGCAACATTTCCATGGTTACAACGTACCTCGCATAAACTTCCATAGCACGAAAAGTCTTATGAACTTTAATAGAAAGCACTTGAGGAACCTCGTGGCCACGTTGACCTGTCATTATGTCTTCAGAACCCTGCTAAGCGTATGGGTCTCCCATACAATGACTACTGCTACAGTTGCAATGACGAAAAAGATGAAGAAAGTATTCTGCATTTCCTGTGTCTTTGTCCCGCTCTGGAAGATCCTCGTCTGCAACATCTTGGCAGAATGTCCTTCGGCAGCTTATCCGAATTATCGGAAATCAAGCTCAAAAACTTGAGCCTTTATATTAGAAACAGTGGCTGGTATAGCCGCTATGTTATATATATATTTTTTTTCTTTTCTTGCAGTAGTTATAGATGGCACAAAAATTAATATTCTTACAGTATATGATGAGTTTCCCGCTAAGATAGAGGTCTTACATTTATCAGTATTTTCGGCTGAAAATTCTCCCTAAAGCCTGGTACTCTGTTCAACAACAAAGTACTTATAAAAAAAATTGACACGAATTGTTCATGAAAAAATGTTGCAAAAATAGTACTCTGTTTATTTTAGGAAAAACATGTGAAATGTATCTGCAACATTTTAAGTTTCCATGTGAAATAAGTAGAGTTGTGTCGTATGGAATTTACAACAAATGCATGGGGTGTTTCTACACACATAAGAAATTGTAGCATAGTTTCGGGAGCCAGTTAATATTGTTTACATGTCAAATTTTCCGTACGAATTAATCAATGTTGTTAAACACTTTTGAACACAGCTCTATGCTTTAGATGAAAAATGATGCAGTAAACACACAAGCAATAAAAACAAATAGAACTTTCTTTTGAGTTGCCAGCAATTCCTGAAAAAATTTCCCAAAATCACACAACTGGAATTTTTCAGTATTTTTCTTAATTTTCAACGGATGTAGATAATATTCTTTATATACTTACAAACGTATGAGCATTTCCACGAGAAAGCTAACTTTTTTGTCGCATGCGACAGCAAGCAATTAATCTTGTAATTCAGAACAATGTGACAAGATATTTCTTAAAATTTTACCTAATGTAGAGCTACTGATGGCCTACACAAATATAAAAAAAATTGTTTTCTTTGAAAAAACAAACAGATTTGTTTGGTGTCGCAAGCTAAAAAAAGTTGACATTCCTGTGGAAATTCCAATACTATTTCTTAAAATGACATGTTCAATTTATTTGTTTCAGATTTGGAAATTGAGAAAACGACTTTAAATTTGGTATTTATAACAAAAATAGGTCTATTACGAAACGATCTGGTTGTTTCAGTAACGAAAATTGTGCACAAAAAAGTTCTTTTTAATACTTTCTATAGTAGTTATTACCTATTCAACAAATATAAACATGTGGCTGGTGATTTTTGCAATTATTTTTTTTAATTGCTGATATCATTTTTTTTAGAAAAGGTTACTGTGGTACAGCACAGTTTCCTTACCAAATTATATTGGTTGTTCCAAACGTATAGAACCTTACCAAATGCACATTTTTGTAAGCAAAAAATTATATGTCTAAAACCTTTTACCAAACAATCCATAATATTTTTATACACGTCTGATAATTAAACAAACATTTTATCATAATTTCATTCTCCAAGGAGTGATTAATATTTTCTTAATGTCTTTTAACTAATGATCATCTTTTTGGGGAAGTCATAATCATAAAAGCATTAGCAGTGCCAAAAAGAAAACACTCAAGAAAAGCAAAATAAATATTCTATTCAAAATGTTAATGACTATGTTGTTTTATTATAATTTAAAGGCAAAGAAAATATGTATCTTCTTTTAATGGTTATTAAAGTTTTAAAATTAAATAAATCGGAAAATAAAATATCTAGGCAGGTAGAAGTATATTTGTTTGGGTTTAGTTTGTTACCTAGGTTATCCTTTTCAAGACTTCTTAAACTTTATAATTATCATAAAATTTAAAATTACATACGACTATGTGCTCTTAACACAAGGCGTTCATGTAAGACGTTTTGAAATTTATAGCAAGTGACTTTCATTTAAATATAATTTGAATTAGCGTATTATGAAAACAGAAATATTTTTAATATAAACAGTTTTCTTATAAAAAAATTGCATTAATTGTAAATGTTCTTTTAAATTTGTTAAGCAAATAATAAAAATTTAGGTCTAATAATTTAAATTACTTTACTATAGAATTCATAAGAACAACAGCACGTAAGAGGGCTGTTATTCTCAGGACTTGTTAAATTAAGTACCGCATGCAAAAATAAATTTTTTTTAAGGCTAGTGACACTAAGACAATGAATGCCTACAACTATTACTAAGTGTCACATTCCTTAGGAAGGGAATAGCGATAAGGAAGAATGGTGATGACAGAAGAGATAAAGGAAAGCTTCATTCTTTTATAATTCTATTTGTACACATTTCTAAAAATGTAGTGTTGCAGCATGCCAATGAGGCGTACTTAATTTTTTCAAATCGTCAACAATTCTACAAAGAAAAAAATTATTTTGATATTTAAATACGAAAATTGTTGATTCAATAAAAAAATCTTTCGAATTTCCTGTGATGATGATTTTTACATTAGTGATAAATAAAATTGTATGCACGTTTATTGAATATATTTTTTTTAGTCAATAAAGAAATTTAGTGAATCAAAGAAAAAAGTTGTTGACTGAAATTTTATTTTCAGTGATAATTGTTGTTGTGTGTGTGTGTGTGTGTGTGGATGAATGTCAAATTTTTCAACCCCTTTTTGTTTGCTTTTGCTGGCTGCTATTAAAACTAAATGTGTTTAGGATGAGTCGAACCGGCAATCTCTCGACTAAAAAACTAACGTACTTTACCACTCAGCAAAAGAGCAAATCATTATTGAATAAGCAAATAATGAATAGAAGCAAAACATGATTTCTTATGTGCGCATTGTCTTGATATTATCTAAAAATAACTTTGTTGAGTAAAAAAAATAAAACAAGCCACGACGTTTTTCGGCTTCTTGTCCGAATTTACACGTATACAACACGAGCAATAAAAAAAACAACAACATTAGCACATGACCAGGTTCAGTCAATCAACAAGCAAGGATAACACCAACACAAATAAATGACATTAAATGATATTTTAAAATGCGCCGAATTGATAAATACAATATTCAAGTTAATGACAAATATTATTTAAATTAAAAGTTTTATTCAATAACATGGTTTTATTGAAAATAATTCTTGTCAATTTTTTTCTGTGTATGTATTTTTAACCGACTTCAAAAAAGGAGCAGGAAGGTGATCAAATCGTCTGTATTTTTTGTTAACATTACTCTGTACATTTTCTTTTTGTATGGGAGGGTATAGCTTTTGATTGGTTGCATCGTAAAAAGAAGTTGGACACGGCCAAATTTTTTTATTATTTGATTTTACGATATTTTACTTATTTGATTGCTGCAAAACCTAGCAAACACCTTTGCTTGGTTTTTGTAATTACACAATTTTAAAGTTACAAAACTGGGCGGGGCTACGCCCATTAAAACTTATTTATAAACTTTAGGTAATTCTACTTAACCAATTTTAACGAAACTTGAGCTCTAAAATAGACTCAATCATTACAATTTAATATATTATTTTACGTGGTTCTACTCTAAAGATTTTAACAAAACTTAACACACTTTCTGAGCTCTAAAAATACAGTATTGCGTTTAAAAGTGGGTAAGAGGTACGCCCATTAAAATTCAATTATCTTTCGATGTCAAAATATGTTATGAAAAATGTGTGTTGGCATCTGAAAAATATGCAAATTACAAGCGGCGAAAATAGTCATCTGATCGGTTGCGACCGCCTAGTATAGATTCTCCCTAGATATCACTCAGTTTTAATTTTTTATTTTTACAGGCTTTTCTCTTCCACATTACCTCCTCTCCAAATAATCGTCGAAAATAAACAAAAGATAACATGACTTATAAAAAACAAAAATTGATACATCTACTATATAAATATTAACACAATGTTTACTAATGATATGTCATGTCAACTATATAAATACATTTATTTACACATACAAGTAAATAAATATAAAGAACATGCAGACATATTAAATTTATATAAAAACCACAAAAAACATACAAAGCATAAAATCATCAGTATTATTTAGCTTAACAAAAAAACCAAAAACAAATAAAAATCAAACTTATTATGAAAACATACCTCCCGCAGGCTAAACATAATCATTTATAGTCATAAACGAAGACTTCATCTATAAAATAAATAAATATGAGTAAGCACATACATTCACAACGACGAGTAAGCGGTAATTTCCTGCAGGAAAAGGAAAGGCATGAAGAAACATACACGCACACATACACACACGCACATACACACACATATAGTATTTAAATCATTTCATTTACATACGTGTCATTTTATTAAATCTAAACGATTTAATTTTGATATGCTAACTATTATAGATTAAGAGCTTTAAATTATTAAAATATTTAAAATAAAATAAATTCTGCAACGTTTTATCTACTGTCAGTACTTGCTTGCTTCTTCTCCTCTTCGTCATAGCTCATGATAGATTCATTAATCTTTTTTGCCAGAGTAGAAAAAAATTACATAACTTAATTTTAAGCAGATAGAAAAACTCTCATCAATTTCATTGTATAAACTTTTTTTTGTTGTTGTTCAAGTTGTTGAAAAGTTAATGTCTATGTTGGAAAAACAATCAATGATGCATCAGTACTTAAGAGACAGTAACAAAAAAGTGAATGTCATAAAAATAATGAAAAAAGAAAAATTTAATATTTCAACAAAAAACTTATATCATTTATTTAATCGCTAAACATTAACGAGATGAAAGTAGTTTAAATTGATTTATAAAGCTAGCATTTATATTACTTTAAAAAAAAGTAAAAAATATAAGTAAATTAATATTTTACTGATAATATGTCGTGAGATGTGAGTCTCAAGTTAATGCCTTTGTCTTTGACTGAGCTCGAAAGAGACGAAGCAAGGGAAGATGCATTCCATTAATTGTGGGACTCACTATTTTATACAATCCCACGGCCTACAAAATAAAACAACCCTGATCTGATGACTTGTAATTGTCTTTTGAAAATTTTCATAAACTCTATCACACCAGAGTTGTATTTTATCAAAAATCGCACGATTGTTTAGGATAGTGAATCACGATTTTTTCTTAAGAAAAAAGTACTACCTTATAGCAAATTCTTCTTTGCCAAAGCAAACTTTTTGTGTGTAACAACTCACTTTTATTATATCAAATTAAAGAGTTCTGTGACATACCTAAATTAAATAGTTGACTGTCATATAAAATAATTTTCTCTTAGAAAAAATTACTGTGGTATAGCACATCTTATTTACAAAATTATTTAGATTGTTCAAAACGTACAGCCTTTGAACTAATGATCATATTTTTGGGGAATGCCAAAAAAAAAACACTCCAGAAAAGCAAAGTAAATATTCTATTCGTTATTGTCTTTTGAAAATGTTCATAAACTCTATGACTCCAGGGTTTTTTTTCAAAAATCGCACGATTTTGTAGGATAGTGAATCACGTCCTTTAAAAATACCGCTGTTGTAGATTTCAGTAAAAATACTATCTAGACACACGATAATGTGTCCGCCAAGTTAAAGCAAACTTTAGAGGTGGCGTACTATACACACACGAACCAACTTCCACCTGTCTTGAGCTTGGTTCGAGCTACTAATATTCTACTTTTCAACACGGGCAACATCATAGAGTTCCCGGAACTCAAGAGCGTCCAAAGTAGGCGACACAAAAATTATTCTATACATTCCTTTTCATAGATGTTTTGGCAGCTACGGTAAAATGTAAAAAATGTTCATACAAACACAATTACAATTTTATGAACCATAATATTTCCCAATGATAAATGCCTTCAAAATGGCAGAAATTCTAATATGATTTGGGTTTGTCTATTTTTAATTTATGAAAGCTCTAAAAACATACACATACGTCTTCGGAAATGGTTGTAAAATTAGTCTTTATTAAAACTCAATTTTCGGATATCCATAAAAAACTATAATTTGCTTCCAACAGTTGTCTTCATTGCTGAATTATTTAGTAAAGTATTAAAATTAAACTTTAAAGTAAATATATATTTTTTATAAAATTAATTTTTGTCCAATGAAACCCTCTGGCAAACTTACATTTGTACGATGATAAATTAATTTAATAAAAACTTTTTACACTTTCCTAATGTATTTATCTTGTTAAAATTGTATTGCAATCAAAGTGTAAATGTCAATAGGACAATAATGCACTACAGATAAACAAGGTGGCACAAAAGTAATGACATAATATGAATTCGCTGCCATTTTTGCTGATGGCCCCAAATGCTACTGTGCTTTGATATTTATGATGTAGATATATAGAGAAGCCTGAAAGATTTGGAACTATACACACCGAAGTATGACAATGAGTTCTAAAAAAAATATATATACATAAGTAAATAGTCTTAATTTTAGTAACTGTATGTAAACATAATTGTAGCGCAAATAATTCGTATGCAAACATATCTTTCCTCAAGCAACTAGGAATATAGCCGGTTTGAATATACAAGGGCATGTCTATTTCGTTTATGTCATACGCTACACCTAAAAATAAAAAGTCAAGTTCGCCTCAAGCGCATTTACTCTCATACTTATATTCTGAGTATGTTCATACCCAGGCTATGGATATTTAATTGGACAAAAAATACGCATTATACTCGGGATATTTGTTAATCATTCGCTACAGTACACATACATTTAGGTATTTAAAATGGAATGGGTGTGTATGTGGCTTTTTTAAACATGATTTTTGTGTATGTATAAATAAAATACTCGTAGCTTTGTATCTACGCATGTGTAGTCGACTAATAGTTCGAGTATTTTAATACTCATACATGTAATTGTAGCTTACACAGCCTATAAATTTTAGTTATAGTTATTTGTGCTGCGTTATTTAAAAAATGTACACACATTTTTCATAGTTGTTGGATGCTTATACTTATACATTCATATTCGGTTTTAAATTAATGCGTTCCAATATTCAATAAGTATTTTTAACTAAATTTTTGCCATTCTCTAATATAGACCTCATGAACGTGAAGTTAATGCTTACATAACAAATATCCAGTTCCTTGTTTTGACGCAGTGTGAATTTTGCGGTAGTATTCTTCGCCATCGTGTTCCATAGCATGGTAAAATAATACAGGTAACCTCGAAGTGCCAGCTAATAGAGTTTTTTATTTGTTTTTTTTTCCTGATGTGATCTGCCAGATGTTGTTTATGTTTAACCAATACACAGGCTAGTGCCTATTAAAACTGTACTAATATAAGCAAAGCTTTGTAAAGGCAAGAAAAAACGCAAGTACATATATCGTGCCATAACCGCAAAAAACAGCTTAAGCGACATAATTTTCAAACTTCAATTTTTGACCAAAATCGATCATTTGCGATCGTAAATAGTCGATTTTCGTCAAAAAAACGAAGTCCAAAAAATATGTCGCTTAAGCTATTTTAGCGGTTATGGCTCGATATTATGCTATCTCTTGGTTTTTTGACAGTTGTCATGACAAAAGGACAATAAAAATCCCTATTGTTTTGTTTGTTGCACATTTGTCGTAGACTCGTGGGTACCTATATTATTCTCGAACAATTTAACGTTTAGATGAGCACCTCCTACATATTAGATTCACTTCAGATGTCGAAAAAAGTGGCCAGCCTAGCACCTATCATTTGACGGAGAGCATCGTTGCTATTGCCGATGATGTCTCAGAGAATACGTAACTATAAACGAGACAAGAATGCACACGTGGCCTTAAAAGATATAAAATATTCTCCTTGGGATAAGGATATATGGTACAAGATTTTGTATTAAAAATTATTTCCCCAAAAGTGGGTATATAACAAACAAAAGTTACATTTATTCGGAACAGAGAAAAGCCTTAATTTCTAAATGATTAAATTAAATCCATAAAAATATATTGCCCCCTATTTTTTTAATACGCCGATGGCAGTACCGTTACCGCAAATGGTAAGCGTTATAGGCAGATAAGAAACGATTTTTTTAGGAAGCTGTTACATTGTTGGCTTAATAGGAGGGATCAGACGCTCACACAGCTAGGGCAACGATGGAGATTTTGTGAACCAATTTCCAGATCGTGCAATCCCCCGTTTTCAAGATTTGCACTATTCGTACAGATTACGAGATCATCTGAAGTTACCACAACAAGGCACTAAATTTTTATACGTTGAAAGCTGGGACTGAACTAGAAATTTCCAATTTAAAACAAGATATTTTGCAACTTTTTGAAATGCCGTAAAAGGATTAAAAGGCAAGGTGACCATTTAAATGATATAATGTATTCTAATTAATGTTACACTTTCAAATAAAGTTTTTATGGAATTATATCTCTTTTTTTCATTTACAACAAAATGGCATTAGTTCAAATTATAACATTACTTTTGTTCCACCTTGTACTCAAACAAATACTATATATGTATGTGTGTGTGCGCAATGAACAGCTGCCTTGCATCCGTGCAACACATGCATCTGATAAGTAGATTATATAATTTTAAAGTTCAAATTTAATTGTTGTTGAAACTTGATGCTATTTTAATTTACATATCTACATATCATCACCTAAAATCCAAAAGGCCGTAAGTACACTCTTCACTTTTTACAGGAGAAGCAAAAAACCTTATAAACTTACGACTATTTATTTGTTAGGTGCGAATAAAATCTATATTTTTAAACATATCGTTCACGAACGTTATAACTCAAAAAATAGATTTTTTGCTTTAATGATGCAGAATTAGTTCTCATATCGTTATTCATATACCTAATTTATATTAAGCATTTTTTCATGAAATTTCATAAATTTGGTTGCACGGAACTTTTTCTATTTGCTAATTGGAGCGTTATAAAAGATAATGTTATATAAAAAAGGACGTATAATGAATCACTGATGCATTTTTGACAACTTTTTTGATACAACTTGCTTCTCCAGGCCTCCTATTGACAAATAAAAAATGTTCATGCAACTAATTTTATGAAAAAAATGCTTAATGTAAATCAGGTAATAGTGTGTAAAAATTTCATACAAATATCTTATTTACTCAGCTCTTGAGAGCAGAATAAAATTTTCTTTCTTCATTAAATTGTGTGTACGTTGAAAACTTTAAACTCGTTTTCGGGCGAACTAGTTTTTTTGGGTTATGACCTTGCTTGAGTAAATGCGCGATATGTGAGTAAAATTTTAAGGAAATATGTATTTTGTTTAATCACATCATAATCAATCAAAAAGTATATTTTGAATTTTTTTGGTTGTTTCGGCCTTTTGGATTTTAGATGACGATATGCAGATGTTTACATGCTCAAATGTTTGTGTATATGTAAACATAAGAACATACTAACATATTTGCCGTATGTGGCTTTTGAGGTTTTCAAAAAAAAACTTTTTAAATCGTTATTGAGGTTAAGACTTAACCATAAAATGTGGTGAAATAGTTAAAAAGTTTTCAAGTTATAGAAATAAATAAATTAGAATGAAATAAAAACAAAACACTTATTGCCAAATACACAATATTAAGATGTGTTTAAAGAATAAAATGAAAACAAAAAGAAATGTCTAAAAAACAATTTTTGTTTTTGTAACAAATTACATATTACTAACCGCACCACATGGCTTTGAAAATCAATGAGCCTTGCATACCATTCTATCTTAAATTTTCTGTTCATATACAGACGAGTTAAGCGAAATTTAACATAAAACCACATGCTGAGTACAAAATTTATTGATGAATCATCAAAACCTAGTTCACATACTCGCATGTAGTGGTTGGTTAATAGTTATGACAAGGATAAAGGACGGGCCACTTTATATCTTCAAGGAAAAGGCTTTAACAGTCCTCTTTCATGATAACGTGAGTAATGTTAAAGTGTTTGTGGTTTAAGCCTAAAGGAAAATAAGCTAAATATTTTCAACTTTTTATTGATGATGATTATGATGCTGATGATAAAGCCAATGTTAATGATGAGAAAGAAGATAAACGATTGAAAATATGGAGTAAAAAAATAAGCAATTATCGGTGTTTCAAAACCACAAAATCCAGACGTATTAAACACTTGCAAGAATGTAAAGTTGTAAAAATTTTTGTAATGTTTTAAAGCTTTTGGTTTTAAACAATAATTTTTGAATGTTGTTTTTCATTTGAATGAATTATGTGATCATATGTTTGATCAATTCTATTTTACATGAAAGCAATTTGTTAATATTTTTTAACTGTTTTCTGTATCATGTAACATGATTGACAGTTAAACATTGGAATGAAAAAATAAAATAACAACATCAGAAAACAAGAAATAAATACAAAAAGTAATCATAAAAATAATTGAGCAAGTGAAGAAATTATTTCCTGGAGTAAATAGTCAGTTATAGTTAGCTTGACATCAAAACAGGGTCCGTACTAATAAAAGAACTCAATTGCTAAGGAAATGTAAGATATCTTCATATATATATATACTCGCTGTTTATCTCTTTAGGTTTCCGTACAACAAAGGTGAAAAGGAATTCTATTGCTTTTACTACGATGTTCGTCTCTCTGTCTGTCACAGGCTGTTTTCTTGAGAACCGTAAGAGCTACGGACATGAAATTTTTACAGAATATGTAGAAATTTAGCCGCTACAACCTCAAATATATGACAAACAAAAATTAAAGGGTATTCTATTAGTTAATGCAATTTTTACTATTTAATTTTGACAACTTGCAGTGTCTTGGAAAACGTAATATGCAAACTCTTGAAATTTTCAGAAACGCTGATCCTAAAAAATCTAAAAATAGAAAAATCGCTTAGAAGAAAAAATCGCCAAAAAAAATTAAAAAAGTTCAAAACGAATAAGCCGCCTTAGCCAAAAAAAATCGCCAAAAACAAAGAAACACCAAAATTTGAAAAACAAACCCGAAAAACGCCAAAATTAAAAAATTCCAAAAACACCGAAAAAGTCGGAAAAACAAAAAAAAGCTCCAGAGCTAAAAAAAAAGCCAAAAAAAATAATAAAAATTTGCAGAGTTGTTAATTTTTTTCCACAAAAACACTTATCAACTTTTCACTTTGCACTTATCAAATTGCATTTTTTCGCAAAGTGATACGTGTTTCTGTTCCACATTATTCTTTGCAAATTTCACTTTGCACTAAGCAAAGACTTTGCTCTCTATGTAAATTCCTTGCACTCTTTGTAAAGTATTTGCGCTCTTTGCAAAGTCTTTGCGTTCTCCAGCCAAGTGAGTGTGCAAAGTGTTCCTGAAAACTTTTAACCATCTTTGCATTTCTGTCTTATAACTTTTCACTTTGCATTCCTAAATATAAATTGTTAAAATTAGACGCAAAATAAAAATGAAAAAAACTTGCAGTGTTTTATGTGATTAAAAAAAATATTTTATTTGCTAGTTTTCAGAACAATAAAGTAATTATTTTTTATAAAATTATTGTAAATATATGCATACATATCCAAAGAAAATAAGATTTATTTGAAATCTATTTTAAGAAAATTTTATGAAAAACTTAAAATAAAATACATTTCAAACTTATTTTAAATTTTTTGAATATAGAAGATAGAACATATTAAAGTTTTTATTTCATTCATTCATTTCATTCTGAATATTAATAAAATACATAGATAAAAAGGCTGCTTGTGAAAAATTTTTGAAAAATGCCAAGCAAATTTTTATCGTAACGTTTTCAATGTGTTATTCTAAAATTATTTTGCTATCTTTAATAGACTAAATAAGAACGCCTAAAACAAATTTATACAAATATAATTTAACATAATAATACAATTTAAAGCTCAAATATTTTTCCTTTTTTGCATATCTACGAACACAATGTAAACTTGTTGTGCTTATTATGTTTGAAAATAATCGAAGATTTATTCACAAATTAATTTCGTTAAGAGATCGTTTACCTTGCAAATTTTTTACAAAATTTTCAAACTTTGCATTGCAAAATTAGATTTTAGAGTTATTGTGGAACGAAAAAGCATAATTTTTGCAAACTCTTTGCAAATTACACTTTTCAATATTAACTTTGCACTTTGCAAGAGAGAACGTACGTACATACGTGGAACAGGAATCGCAAAGAAAGCATAAAAATTGCAAAGGCTTTACAAATTACACTTATCAATTTCAACTCATCACTTATCAAATTTTACAGTTCTAAGGAACGACAAATTTTGCAAATTGTCGAAAAATTTGATAAGTGTAAAGTGAAAAGTTGATAAGTTGTTTTGTGGAATAGGGCCCAGGTAAGATATTCGATTATATAGGCTAAAGTTCGTTTAGTTAGCAACAATCTGGGCACTGACTGCAAAAATTTAAGTTAAGTTAACGCATAATATTTCTTTTATTTTTGAATTTTTAGTTTTTTTTCAGAGGTATAGAACTTCGAATTGCAATAAAACGCAAGAAAATCGTTTTAATGTCCATCAATTTGGCTTTATTGGAAGGATAATTTTATGCCATTAATGTTTAAATATGATTTCGGGCATGTGGCCGCCGCGGCTGGCTCGAATAAAGCCAATTCTACAGGTCCAATTTTCAACCACTTTTTCGAGCATATCGGGCCGTATGTTGGCAATAACGCCACGAATGTTGGCTTCCAAGTCCCCTAACGTTTCTGGTTTGTTGGCGTAGACGAGCGACTTCACATATCCCCAAAGAAAATAATCCAATGGTGTCAAATCACACGATCTTGGTGGCCACTTGGCAGGTCCATTCCGCGAAATTATGCGCTCATCGAATGTTTCCTTCAATAAATCGATTGTGACGTGCGCTGTGTGGCATGTAGCGCCGTCTTGTTGGAACCACAACTCATCCACATTCATGCCATCCAATTCGGGAACAAAATAGTCGGTTATCATGGCTCTATACCGATCTCCATTAACGGTAACTGACTCTCCAGCATTATTTCGGAAGAAGTATGGCCCAATGACTCCACCAGCCCATAGAGCACACCAAACAGTCAGTTTTTGTGGATGTAATGGCGTCTCAAGGGTCTCATGTGGATTCTCTTCGATCCAAATGCGGCAATTTTGCTTGTTGACGTAGCCATTCAACCAAAAATGAGCCTCATCACTGAACAAAATTTTGCGATGAAAATCAGCATCGAGATCAATCTCATTTTCGGCCCATACACCAAAATCACAACGCATTGCATGGTCTCGCGGCCTTAATTCTTGCACAAGCTGGATCTTGTAAGGTCGCAAGCCAAGATCTTTGCGCAAAATCTTCCATAAAGTTGATGGACAAAGCTCCAATTGCTGTGCACGGTGGCGAATCGATTCATTCGGGTCCTCTTCAACACTTTGCTCTACAGCGGCAATTGTTTCTTCGGTGCACACTGTTCGACGTCTCTGCGGATGCGTATTATCACATAGAGTAAACGTAGTGCGAAAACGATCCATGGTTAACCGAATTAATTGCTCTGATGGACGATTATGTCGACCATAAAATGGACGGAGCTTGCGGTAAACTTCGCGAACTGAACCATTATTTTCGAAATAAATTTGCACGATTTGTAAGCGTTGTTCTTTTGTCAACCTATTTATGATAAAATGGCAAACGAAACTAAATATTAATCATTTGACAGCTGACAAAATGGCCGCCATTTAAAAAAGTGATGCCAACTTAAAGTTCTATACCTCAATAAAAAACACCCATTACATTAAGTCGGTTTAATTTTTTTAAGTTTTAATTTTTTACTTTTTAGTGCTTAATTAATAATTTATAATTTGAGTGGTAGGGTGCCTCTACCCTGCTCTTATAGCACCAATTTTTTTCTGGATTTCGGGCATTAACTATAAAGTAATTCACACCATTATCAATATGCAATAATTAGTGATTACTTTGTATGGAAGGGAGCCATTCACCTGCTCTTACATCACTATTTAAAGCTGGATTACGCGCATTAACTGCCTTAAATTAATTTTTACCAAGTTTGAAGCCTGTCAATGATATAATATTCCATATATTCCATAATTAATAATTACCTTGTAATTCGTAGAATGGGACCATCTGTTGAGTATACTTTATCATTTAAAAGAAGAATTTATATAATTTCTTCAGAAATTGCTGAGAATGTATAAAAAAACATACTTGATGGACATATTGACGGTCCCATTCTAAAAGATTATAAGTCGACATAACACGTTATGCTGGGAAAAGCATTTCTGAGTTCATTATTTATTAACTTAGATTCTGTAAAATTTTTATAATAATTGGACTATTCTATCAAAAGTTATGAGCAAAAATGTACTTAACATAGTTTGTCAAGTTTAAAAAGCTCCCTTTTTAAATGATTTAAATACGCTTAGCATGATTTAGTTTAAAAATTAGTATTTAAAATTTTCTTCAAACTAAAACATGCTATATGTACTTAGATGACCATTGTAGGTAAGAAGGGACTACCAGAAAGATGGCAAGTCTAAATTTTAAGTATTCTAAGGCACTTTTAACTATGATCTTCGATAAATTTATAAAGTTCAAATAAACTAAAAAAAATATATTGCAATTATTATATGACTACAAAGAGTATCAATTTTCTATCTGATAACATTCCCGAGATATCATCAATAAACCTTGAAGGCGTTTATCCCAAAACTGGGTTTTATGACTTAGTGTGTTTTAGAATGGAGCCGTCGATATAACCTCCACCTTTTTTGTAGTCGATTAAAAAGCCACAAAACTACAAAAATAGAAGTTTTCAAAATTATTCAGTTATGTTAAGTCAGGGTTCGAAGATCAAATAAAGGGTGAGAAAAACCCAAATATAGTTCGCAAAATTACGGATGTAATGGCTATGGTTTCATTTCGAATGTTGGTTTTTATTTGGAGTATATTTCTTGGTTTGTTAGCGTACACTCTTTCTTTCAAATATCCATAAAAAAAACTGTCAAAAGCTGTTAAATATGCTATTCGTGGCGCGAATAGTTAACAAGTTGAAATAGGAACAAGTCTAATGTACACAAAGTTATCTGCAGCGACCGCCGTGACAGACTAAGCTGTGTCGAACGCACACCTCCTTGTTGATGTTGTTATAAAGAATTCAAACCATATAGCTCATTGTGCGTCACCCTGTATATATTTAGACTCGCCTCAATTCGCTTTGAAAAACTCATACTTGGATTGTGCAAAAAATGTAGTTAAAAATGTGTATTAACATCTAAAGGATATTCAAATTGCAAGCGGTAAAATTTGTCACCTGGGCTGTTAAGACCACCTGATATGGATGCGTCCTGATGAAAAAGTAAGGAAAATGCTATTATTCTATTATAAATAATTCATAAAGAATTATTTATTTCAATGAATTTAAGATGAAACATTTTTGATCTGTTAAAAAACTTATCAAGGCAATGATGGGTAAAGCAAAATTCACAATATCAAATTTAGTTATGAAGAATACGAAAAGGTGATAACAGATACTACAATTACTAATTTACCATAGATGTCTGACCTATCTCCGGCCCCTCACAGTTTATTCAATAAAATTATAAATCATACTCTACAGGCAGGCATTAATAGTTTTACTAATCAAAACACACAAAATTTTATTTTATTTTTAGCTTTCAAGCCTTAGCAGGGTGTATTCGAATTTCATAAATTTTCAAAATGATGTAATCAAGAATACCTAGAATCTGAATCGGATTTCATAAAAAGGCTAATGTATACTTTTTTGTTATATCATGTTAAGTTAATAATGTTTTCCGATTTTATTTTCAGTTATTTTTTCTACTCACTAATAATTTCAATTATTTATGGCATTCGACCAACACTGTGTATTCTGGTTTGATGTCTTTTTTTAACATCCTGAATGTATTATCAAATTATTTTGTTAGCAGAGTATTTTATATCAATTTTATTTCGTCCATACATGTTTTAATGGACATCAAAAGAATACAATGATTTTTTTTATCTTAAAAAAAATTATACAAACCATTATTTAGTGAAATGCACAATTGATATCATACTAGGAACATTTTAACTAAAGTTTGTGAAGAAAATTTTAAAAACTGATTACACGTGTAAAATTACATACAAAGTTACTAAATTTATTCATAAAATCTCCTTTTCAAATTTCAATCCGTGAATATGAATTTAGTGGTAACCACTGTTCTAGACGCTGCTAGAAACTTTGATCTTTTTTTTGTTTTCTCCAACAGCATGTTGCATTGCATATAAATAGTGTCACATGTTTTTAAAATACAGCATGTATTTGATTTATACTACAATTAAGTATTTTGTATTAAGGCTCATAAACAAAAAAGAAAAATCCTTATTTTTATTTCATTTACTCCTACTTCAAAAATCAAAGGATAAAATAAAAAATGTCTGGACTTTTAGAGAAAACCTCACAATGCTTAAAAATTTTGCAATGCTCACAATAGTCGTTAAACATTTATGCTTAGTACTTGTTTGTATGAATATAGATAATTGTATGCATGTAGCATGTTTCCGACATGTAAATGTGATAAATGTTAAGGACATTTAGATATCTTGCTTAACACTTTGCATTTGCAAATTGATTTAATGTTATTGTCAGTATACAAGATAAAAGTCTAACATACACTAACACCTAAATATTTGCTCTTTAACACTCAAACACGTACTACATATTTATGTACTTGTAAATGGCCAAGAAACAACACAGTAAGGATTAAAATCTGTTATAGAGAGGAGTGCGTATGACATAAAATTTGAGCATAACCAGCAAAAAAATTAACATACAAATCATCTATTACAGCATTGATAAACTCAGCTTCAAGTCGTAATATTTCAATGAATTTAACACATGGTTGTCATAGAATGGAAGTTATCCAAATAACAGAATGGCATGAGCTTAAAACGTTGCCTAGAACAATTTTTGATATAAGCAACTGCCTTAGAATATTGAATTCAGTACGAGTAGTGCTTGGTATGCAATGAAACACAGAAAAAATTATTCCCAAAAAATTTTTAAACAAATATTTGTTTGAAATCAAATTTAGTTTCAGTAAATATTATGTACTGTTCCACTAAATTAATTTGTACCAAAAAAACTGTATAGAGAAGAAATAGGCCACGACGTTTGTCGGCTACTTTTCGGCATTTACATGTACACACTGAAATAACATTTTCTCTTAGCCGAACTATGATTAATTTAAATTTTTACAAAACTTTTATCAGAACTTACAAAATTATTTGTAGGCCCGCACTCAAATAAAATATTTACTGATTCAACGAATTTGGTTACTGAAAATGAAATTTAGTTTTTTTTGTGTACACGTCATTTGCCTACGTAAGGTATGGTCAGACGTGTAGTTGATAACCAATAAATCTTAAAACAATTCTTTTGTATAAAATTACATCGATTGTATGTATTTATATGCAGATGATTCTAGGTAAATTTAATTTCAAGAGTACAGTAAAAAGGTTCAAATAATCGAGAGTTTAAATTAACAAATTTTTTATTTAAAAAAAATGTAATAAAAAAAAACTGCATGCTTTGAATGAACTTCCGGTTATATCCAGAACTGAAAAGATATCATTACATGTTTCCGTTTTGAAGTCTAAAAGCCATGCATGGCAAACGGTCTAATTTTTTTATTATATCAAACACACGAATACACTCACATTATCAGTTTAAATTATAGAGAGTAAAACAGTTTAAAATATAGAATATCGACAAGCAAGATGCATTCATATGTACATAAACAACACAAATTGTTATTTTATTTAATTTATCTTTATAAAACACACCACAGTAACAGTTATTTTTTTTCGAAAACTTAAGCGTTTTCGTTTTTCAGGTTCCGTACAACAAATATCTGTCACTACAATGTCTGTCAAAGGCCGTTTTCTCGAGAACCGTAAGATCTTCTGATATGTAATTTTCACAGAATACATTAAACTTTAGCCTCTACAACAACACATATATCTGCGGCAATAAATAATAATGGCTTAAGTTGATATAAGTGCTTTTTAATTTTATTACATATTCTTATTCTCTTCTTCAAGATCTATCACTCAACTAAATTTCAATTCAAAAATGTCATTATTAATCAAACTATACGTATTTATATTTTAACTTAAGTCTTCTTGGAAAATAATACGTAAGCCATAACATCTTACCTCATCTTAATTTTTTTCGGTAGCTACATCAATATTAAAATATTTGAGTATAAAAACTTGGATACACTTAAGTTCAATAACTAACATTTCATCCAAATTATTCTTCATAAAAAAAAAACTTATATTTAATTATTATTTTTCAATTTAACCTAAAGCACTTATCTCGACTTACCATCAATAAAAATTATTTTGCCTTTCAATATAAAAGCTTAAGTCCACTTTGATTTTTATTTTTCTAACAATGGATTTTTTCGTAACATCTTAACTAAAAAACAGCGAATATTAACTAATAAAACGTTTTCCTTTTTATAAAATTAACAGTTTTGTTCTAAATAAATGTGCATCTTTTTCGGAGGCTAAACATTTTATATAATAACAAAAATTAAAAATTTTAAAACCCCCCGACTTTTTTCAGAAAAGATGTTATATCTTCTAAACGGCTAAACCAATTTTTTTCAAACATAGCTAAGAACCCTCTCGATCAAGTCATCTTTCAAACAGAAAAAACTAAATGAAAATCGGTCTAGCCGTTTGGCGTGTACGTGGACACAGACAGACACACAGATACACAGATACACAGACACACACTACAAACTTATAACATCCCTTTTTTTAGTCGGGGGTTAAAAACCAAACACAATTAATTTTAGACAAAACCCTTAATATCTCAAAACATAAAATTTCGACTTAAGCCATTATTATTTATTGGCACAGATATGATAGTTAAAAATTAAAGGCCTTTCTAAGGCAAGCAACGAAACATGTGTAAATCCTTATGTAATATACAGACAATTACGCATCATCTAAAATCCAAAAGGCCGTAACAACCGAAAATTTCGAAACAGACTTTTTGATTAATTATGATGTGATTAAACAAAATTCATCTCTACTCAAAATTTTACTCACACATATTCAAAAAAAAAACGATTTTATTCATTATTCAATTTGGCACCTAACAAATAAATAGTCTTAGAGTCTGAACACAATGTAACGAGAATTCATTGCGGTGCGGTTTTTCATACGATTTTGAAGTAAAAACCCGCAGTGCGGAACGGCATAAATTTAAAATCTATTTTATTTTCATTGCGGACTTTCTTATTCTCCCAGTTTTTGACTCTCTTTCCCTCTCTGATGTTGCCATGGTTTTTGAATAATTGGCGGTGTTCACAACAAAAAACATGATTTTGAAGTTCAAAAATGTTTGTCATAAAATATAAAAGCTTAAACAATTTATCAAATATATCTGCAAATGTATTAAATTTTAATCATTTTTTGTTTTAATTACTGCCATTACAAAATCTTTAACAGAAAGAGTAAATTTTTTATAAAAATGTTTGCACAAAAAAATTAATAAAAATTTAAACAAACAATGACAAGTATTGCAGTCGCCGTCTTCCGTTGTTTATGTTTATTTTTCTCTCCCGCAACGAGAAATCGCTCCGCACCACAAACATTGTGCTTAGACTCTTACATGTATAAGTTTTTTTGCTTCTACTGTAAAAAGTAAAAAGTGTCTTACAGCCTTTTGGATTTTAGGTAACTATGTAGACACTTGAAATTTCTAAAGTTACTGTACCTTTATGCTGACTACAACAATTTAAACTGAAATCTTAGAAAATTAAAATTAAAGGGTATTCTATCAGCTAATGTTATTTTGACTGTGCTATTTTGACCACTTGCTGTAGTTTGGATAACGTAAGACTTGAAATTTTCCAAAACGCTAAAACAAAAAAATGTGCCGAAACAAAAAATTGCCAAAAATAAAAAAACGCTAAAATGAAAACTATCACAAAAAATAAATTAAATCGCCAAAACTCCAAAAAATCACCAAAATTAAACGGTCGCCAAAAAACTTAAAAAATCGTCATAATCCCCAAAAATAAAGCATCAAAACAAAAAACATCGCCAAAACCAAAAAGTCGCTGGAACTAAAAATTTGTATTGTAAAAAAACGCCAAAACTAAAAAAAAACAAAAACCGGAAAAATGCGCCAAAAAGAATCAAGTGACGTACCGAACCCTTTGTGTGCGAGTCAAAGTCGCACTTTAATAAATATATTATGTTTCATGATTCAATGTTATAAGAATGTAAACATGATCTCGTTCCTTATTCTGAAGAACGTATACAATTTTCACCAAAAATTAATATGTTAAGGTTAGATAAGATTAATCACAATGGACGCAACTGGTTTTCCGATTGGAAGTGTGTTGCAACACCACTTTGCCTAATCTAAATAAGATTAGTTTAGCTTGGCTTGAATAATAGGGATAATCAATGCTTAATTAAATCCTTTACGGCATTACACTTATGTTCTTTAAGCACTATTGGTACTCGAGTGTTAAAAATATGTAGTCAGCTGAAACTAAAGAAATCCATCTAAATTCGTTGAATAAAGAACCTTTAAGTTTCTTAATATATTTCTTAAAGTTTTTTCAACTTAAATCCTTATGAACTAAATAATTATTTTATTACTCTAGTTGCATTTCACTTTCTTCAAAATAATATATTGAAAATATTTGTTCTGTTTATGCCTGTTAGTTGTAAGTGTAAGGTTTTTCTACATACATTTTATTTAACATGTCCAAATTCGTTGTTTATTCATTTGCTTTTCCCAGCCATTTAACATTTGACACTTTAATCAGGCATAAAATTAATTCGTATACGTTACACACAAATAATTACATTAATATTAATTACTTAGCACATACACAAGCATTAAAACATTAATTTGTGCACTCGTTACTACTAAATGAAATGAGAGTACTCCGGTTGCTGTCGTGCTTTTAATTGTAAATGAAATTTCAATAAGCAAAATGCGGTTGTAAGCGATATTATATTGGTTGCACGCACGAATAAAACTTCGGTAGAGAACAATATTGGATTGATTTGTTGGCCTGTTTGAAGGCCTTTTATTTAATAGAAAATTATGTTACGTACATGTTGCAAAACGAATATTAATTGCTCAAAAGTATTTCAATAAAAAGAAGTTTGGACAAACTTTAAAATAAATTAGCCGATGGCCTTAGTAGCTAGTGCTTCTACCACTCTTATATTGTTATTGTATTTATCTATAATATCAATATCAATAAATAGATAAATAAATAAAATTAAATGAAAATGAAATCTATGATTTACTTAAAAACTTAAATTTTGAAACCACAATATTATAAAAAAAAAACATAAAATAAAAATTAAATAATAATATCAAAATAATTATAAAAAAACTATTTTGCTGAAGAAGCCACTCAAAGGAGTTGCAAACTAAAAAGAAACAATTTTGTAATATAAAAACAAGTGAACTTTAACCTAAAATAAATATAGATTATCATAAATACAAAAAAAAAATACGTGTGGCACTCGGGAACTTCCGCGGAAAAGCTATTGCTTAGCATTTTTTTTTATCAACTTATGCAAATTTATTTTTTAAAATAAAAAACCTACGAATTCTCTGTTTGTTTGTGTTTATCATTTTTTGTCAACCACAATTGCTCTTAAGTACGCCACATTGTGTTTTCCTACATGTAAAAATCTGGGGTCAAATCATTACATCCGTGAACGTACAACTCGTCACGTAAAAACACAATTTTCAGATTATGACATAGGTGAACGTATTGAAATCCCATTCAGTTTATACGATTGACGTATCATTTAATTTATTTTCGTACGATTGTCGATACGATCACGTATGTAACGATTTGAAGCCTGTTCTAGCAATACTGTATGTTAATGAAATCAATAGCATACTTTAGGGGTTAACATACATTGGGCAAATCAAATAAAAATAGTCTTAGGTTTTTTTCGTTACGGAATTTCTTGATTCGGTCGACACCCTCAAAGCCTGCGATAAAAGCTATGCAATAGCTTAAAAACTAGAAGAATTAATATATATATATTGATATTTTTAATATTTATTTATACTTAAAAATTAGAACCTTGTCAAATTCAGTTTGGAATTTTCTCTACAAAATTCAGGATTTTAAATATCCAAGTCTAGTTAAGGATTTATTAATGAACAGTTAAAAAGATAAAAGAATAAAAAAGTAATTTAATAAATAATTTTATTTATTATGATTTATATTAATGAAAATGGTTCTCTAAGAATGGTAGTTTTTTATTAAATCCAGCTATATTTAATAAAAAAAAACTAAAGCTATAGTTTTGCAATTTTAATAAAAATTGAATTGACAATTCCTTTTAATCTTTGCTCGAGTTGTTGGTATTAGGCCCTTTATTTAGGACTCCCTTGTTGTTGACAGATGTAATACTACTTGATGTGGATGCTGATGTTGTTGCATCTGATATTGCGTTATTTATATATTGTTGTACTGAACATGATTTTTCAAAAAAAAAAAAAAAAAAAAAAAATATTCATTAGATGTATAATCCTTTACTTTTATTAAGTTATGAAGTCTATATTTATTTTTTTTATTATTATTTTTTTTTTTTAAGAAAAATTGTATGCCTATTGAACCGTATTGCCATATTTGTTTGAGGAAAAAATCTGTTTTTCAGAAAAAACAGCCCAAAATTTTTCTAACAATATTGTATTTCTGATTAGAACATAAAACCAGCGCTAAGTTAGGCTTTTTATGTACTCGTACAACCTCCGACATTAACTACTCGTAAGATATTCTACCTAATGCTTTTAGCTCACAGTTAAAAACATTTCAATATTGCTTTTTTGAGACACTGTTTCATTATTGTTTGCTTGTTGGGAATTTGAAATAAGTAAAACATTATTTTTTATAAATTAAGTATTTATTATTACGTATTTATTTATTTAATTTGAAAATTTTGCTTGTTTTTATGGTTATGAATTTTGTTCCTGCTTGTGTAACTCAACAGCAGACTTAAGGTTTTATTAGGTATTGCAAGTCCTTAAAATATTGTCTCTGAGAAATTAATTTCTTATAAGTTAACAAGGCCCCCTTAAGGCCTCTGGAAATTAATACTTTAGCAACCACAAACCTATTAAACTGCTGCTTAGCAACGTTTATAAATTTAGATATTTAGCAATTTCCGGATACATTTTGTTTGGTTAATTGAAATTATTTAAAATGAAGTTGAAAACTTACAACACACTTTCAATGAATTTAATAAACATTTAGTTTTCAATATTGACAAATATTATTAAGCAAAAAATTAAACATAGTAAAATTTTTGTCATTAATACGGGACACGATGACTTTTTCCCCTGCGTTTTTCTTGAATTCTCTTTTATGTTGCTACCCGTTTGATCACCTTTATACCCCTTTTTTCAATAAACTCTAGAAAAGTCACGGTAAAAAGTCATAGTGTAAGTCCCGTATAACAATTGAATTGAATATAAATTTAAAAATTTTCTTATCCAGCAAAAAAATTTTTATTGAATTTAAATTTTTTTAAATTATAAGTTGTTGGCTTAGCATGTCTAGATGCATTGTGTTCTAGCTAAGCAACACTTCAATAGCTGCAACGCAATGCGTCTAGAAATATGTATTTAAACAACAACAAAAACCTGTTGACAGAAATAGTGTTTTAATTGCAGTTATGAGGTGGAAAATTAAAAAATAATTGAATCAATTAAAATTTTGCTTACAAATTTTTAACGAAGAAATTTAAATGAGATGAAAAAAATTTATTTAAATTTTTCACTTTTATTTAATGCATGTCAAAATGATAAAAAAATTAAATTGTTTCATTAAAAATTATTTAAGCATAATTTTTATTGACCAATTTTTTTTTTCAATTTTCCGCCTCTTACCTGGAAGTAAAACAATGCTTCCGCCACAAGCTCCACCATTAATTTTTTTTATGTGCATTAGTGTCTCTTTGTATATCTTGTTCCAGGAATGTTCAAGTGATAAAGACATAGACATTAGTCACAGAACTAATCCTGCTTCAGTTTATACCAATCCTAATGTAGTATCAGAGCACCCTCCTTCTTTGGAATTGTATAGCAAAATGATCAGCAAAGTAAAATAACCAACAAAATAGATACTAAATACAGCTTTGAAAATTTAATGCGCCTCATTGACACCAGAGGCGCTTGAAAAAAAGCATTAAGCTTTCCTCTATGTCTTTCTGCACCACCTGTCTTTTCTATCACTATACCTTTCGTAAAAAAGATAACACCTAGTTATTACTAACTACTATTGTAGTAGCCATTCATTGACTGAGTGTTGCTTCTCTTTAAAAAAAGTTAAAAAAGATTTTATCACCATTTTTTGGGGGTGAACCGGTGCAATAGAAGAGCAATTCATTTGTATCAGCCAAGAAACCTGCAAAAGGGTAATACAAGCATTAGCAAATATTATGTCAACGCATAAGATTTGTTTTAAAAGTATTTAAAAAAAGTATCAATTAGGAAAAAATTTATTTCCACCAGGTTAATACCATGGTGTACATAAGCATTTTTCTTGGTGAAAACTTATGAATGTGGCTATAAGTTGCTCCCTCGTCTGATTTGTCGTCCAGATTCATCTTTAAAAGCTATTTTCTATTCTAAAGCTTGAATAAAAGGTTCGCCAAAAAAAAATTTGACTGCACCGATGAAATTATCTCATAAGCAAAAATCTTTTTTGATGACCTTAACAAATATTATTTTTTGGAAAGGAAAAACAGTTTAAGGAAAATTTTAACAAAGTGCATAGACTTCAAAAAATACTACTTTGAACAATAACACAATTCTCTTTCATTAAAATATGCCCGTAGCTTAAGTCACTTTTATATTTTTTGTTTTTAAATTCTATTTAAAAATTATTTTAACTACAAAATTAAATGCCTCTCATCTACATACGACCGTTGTTTTGCCAATTCATAATTTTATATTCCATTGGTTTTTTTGCAGAGAAAAAGGACTGGAGGTTAAAACGCAAAAACGCAGTAGCAGTAGTGGCAGCGGTAGCGGCAGAGCGGCCTTAAAAAAGCCATGAATTCATACATATTAATTTAATCGAATTAAGAGCTCTGGAAACAATTATGTGTAATTAATTTTTGCTACTTTATGGCTCAAATTTTGTTTTAATATTTTTTCATTTATTTTTGTTTCCTTTTGTTGAAATTATAAACATAAATTTTATTTGACTCTTGCAATCGCCAGTAAGCTGAGTGACTGACTGGCTGACTGAATATTAAACAATAGCTAGGATATTGTTAATGCATGTGTATATGTATGTTTATTCTAGTGATATTATGCATTTGTGGCTTTGCCTCTGCATACACAGACAAAACAACGTATTGTTGTTATTATTAAATTTTCATAATTGGATTTGTAATACTTTGCGTGTGAAAATTCCATAGTCAAACAAATGCACGCCAGACCCAAAAAAGGAATTCAAAAACGAAAAACAAACAATCAGTCACTCTCATTCCATCACCATTACTTGCTTCTCGAATCAAGTTTTGTGGAGTGGGCTAAAATCATTCCCCGTTTGTTCGTTTCAATTACAAAGTCATTCCACAAGCACAACCACAAAAGAATAAGATTACAAAGGAATAAAAAATATTCTGTGTAACTATTTGCTATTTGTTTGTTAAATTTATTTTCATATTTTCTCATAAAATTGGTTTTATTGTTGAAGTTTTACCACATATGCTTACATAGATGCTCCTATAACATGATATGGACTTACAGTATTTAATGGATATCAAAATTATTTTTCGCCAGAGAACGGCTTGAAAAATTTTAGCCAAAATTTCTGTAAAAAATTGTACTATTCGTAGAGACAATTAAGTTAAATTGAATTAAATCATCATAAAGCATTTTAAACTATTATACGTGATGATTTTTAAGGAATAGCTGGCCTCAAAGTAAAACTTAATGATTTTGAGAAGTCTTAAATGAAGCAACGTGTGGTTTTCACAAATAATGCATACAAAAAACAGATTTTTGGTTATTTATTTTTACTAAATTTTTTTCGAATAGTTTGAGCTATCCCAGAATTCGGTTCCAGGGTTTATTTTTTTAATTTACCGCAAACTTTGTTGGTTGTAATAACATACTTATTTTAAAATAAATATCAAAACGGAATTGTTTTAATATCATATACTAACCCCCTATTTGTGTTAAAAATCTAGGCGTTTTTATAATAGACTAAAGGAAACTTGTACAGCTTTTCTTTAATCTATTACAGAAACGCCAAGATTTCTAACTCAAACGTCTAACACAAACAGGGGGTTACATTTGGCATTAAATGCTATTATTTCAGTCCAATAGAACTTACGAAAAAACTTATAGTTTTGACATATATGATCATAGCGAACTACCAAAATATCATAAACAGATTGACACTTAAACAAGGATACCAAAACACACAAACTTTTCTTTGAAAATCAGTTATTCACTGATAGAAAATTTCGTGTTTTCAATGAAGCATATAATTGATCATCAGAGCAAGTCATCTGTCGAAGTGCAGATCGATTTCATACATATAATCTCTGAATGATGCAATAACACCACAAAGGCCTAAAAGGAAAGTGAGTGCTAAGGAGAATACCAACGCTTTAAATGAAAGTAAGGAGGAATACCCAAATAAATCATTGGTCGCTGAAATTAGGAGATAATATGGGAGTTTTAAGATAATATGAGAGCCACATTAACCACAAGATGTATACCCTTAGAATTGACGAAAAATATCAGTTGATTATGATACGGAATGAAGACACAGAAAAGGAAGACCAAAACTCTGTTGAAGCCCAAATTGGAGAAAGAGCGCAAAGGATTAGGGGCCATGAAATATATTATATAATCGACCAAAGTAACGAACAGCCTACAATCGCCATTTGAACAAATATGTTCATCCATCTTTTAATTTAACCATTTATTAAAACATAAATATTCAGTTTTTATTTAAGATGAGCACAGAAAATAATTAATAATAAATAAGTATTTATTTCGTAAATTTTTTAAGTTTCTTATAGCCATTGTCTACTGTACATGTCTGACAGCTTTAATTTTCTCATATTTGCCATTACTTTTGCAATGAAAACTTTCTTTGTAAATTGGACGAATGTGAAAAAACCAAAAGTGTAATTAATTTAATTTTATTGAAAATTGTATGTATTCCACTAGAATAAAGTTTCAAGTAAATTGAATGAATCTTATCTAAAATATATGAAAGCTGCCAAATGAATAGTTGTATTGTAGGGAACATACATAAAAAACATAATATTATTGTACCAAAAGCCAAGGAATAATTTTTTAAACAGGCTCTAGTTAAGCTAAATTTGGCCATTTCATATATTTTTTATAATATCGTATGACCAATTTTATTCCATTGCATAAATATCACTCATACGTAACAATTTCCATAAAAACCATTGCATACTTTTTGGTGTTTTCAAGTGACGATTTGACAGCAAATGCTAATACGTATGATTAATAATTATATATCATCAATTAACAGACACAATCACAATAGCACAAATGTACAAAATCAAAAATTCTTGTATTTTTATTTAACCATGAATTTACATATATGAATATGAACAAAAAATTTATTTCTTGAAGAAAATTTTTCCAAGAGATGCCCTCAGTAGGCATTCTGCGTTATTTTTTTTATATATATAGATTTTATCGTAATGCAATGTTTATAGAAAAACTTTTAAAACATATAAAAAATTCTTAAAAAAGTAAATATTTTTTATCATTTATGAATACCTATAGCTTTTAATTCCTTGAAACCACTTTTTATTTAGTTGTCAGTGATCATCTCTCACTATATTTTTATAACTTTAAATATTTTTTGCTGCTGGTTTTTTTGTGTATTCATAGAAACGTTTCATTTGATTAGAGGTTAACACAAGTAATCTCTGTTCTGTCTATCATGTGTCATTTGTTGCTTGTAGTTATATTTGACACATTCTTCTATTGCAGCTGTTGTTGATGGCGACAGCAAGACCAGCAAACGACTACAACAAAAAATAAGAGGAATAACGATAACAACTACAAATGACGATGATGATGACTCCGTATACGATGGCTTGGTTGATGGTGTAACATGTCTTCATCTACTCACTAGCAATTTCTTTTTTCGTTGTTGTAACTAAGTGTTCTGAAAATGACACACAGGCTGACGTTTGTGTCAAACTGTTCGGTTTTGATGATGACAATAATAAAGATGATGACAGTGGTGCTTAGTTTTTGTTGCATTTTTATTTTTCTCACTTTTTTTTTATATGAATCTTTTGCACTACATGCATTGAAAAGCATTTAGAAAACAAAGTGATAAGTGTTGTGATTAAATTTAAATTGAATTTATTCAAACACTTCTTTACTTAAAGCACTTAAGTATAAAGTTTAAGTTTATGTTTCAAAAATAGCCGACAATACAGTTTTATTTCTATTGGTTTTTTTTTCTTCTCTTTTTTTGTGTGGAAAAAATTTTATAGTTTAAAAACTTTTTCTCTACGCATTTTTAAAGCATTTAAATAGATAAATAAAGGGAGAAAAAATACTAGAAAAGTTTCTGTGTAACGCAAACTGAGAAGAGAAAAAAAAAATAAATAAATAAACGAAACCTTTTAGCTAAATTAAAACTATAAAAACTGAATTTAGTTATTGACCTTTAAGAGCAAACTTGGGAATAAATATTTCATTTTTTATTTTAAAAAAAGCTAGAGGAGGATTGGCAAGAAAATATTTATGTTTCAATGCTATATAAAATATAAGCGCAAATATGTTTGTAAAGAAAAATATTTTAATGTGTTGTTTTTTCCCTTTTTAAGTTAAACGGGGATAATTTTATTAGCGTAAAAAATTTAAGGTTAGTTTTGAATAAGAAATTCAAATAAAAAAATTAATTTAATGGAAAAATCATTATGTGTGGAAAACTTAACTTATCTTTAGTGACAATGACATATCGAGTCTTATTTTCGATTTAATCGTAAGCAGGAAATATTAAATTTTTCAGGTGTAGTTTTTTGTTAATAGTCAAATATATTTTTGTATGTAAATTGTCGTTTACGATAAAATTTTATATCCCATATCTTAAAAGTTATCAACAATTTCGGCATTTTGATAATTCTTAACTATGGATAGGTCCATAAAATTTTAATTTCAATAAAAAATGTCGCTTACGATAAAATCAAAAATAAGGCGCGATATCGTTGACTTGATTAATACATTCAGTGGACCTTGATAAGCAGATAAATATACTACCAGTAGTAATTGGCAGTAAAAATTTTTATTTCTTCTAAATGAGTTTTGCTAAAAGTGAAAGTGAAGTAGTTTTGAAATCGAGGGTAAAAAATTGGACGTTTTGTGACCATTATCCCACTAAGGCATTCATTTTAGTTTTTGACGTATTTCTGATACTTAAGCATAAAAATATAAAAATAACGTCCAAGCTAATATGTCATTGGTTTCTTTTTGAAGTTTAAACCGATAGTCATTATTAAAAGCCATATTCCTCTAAATTCCATTGAATCATATTTATAGGTTTTACTAAAATAAGGACATCTTTAAAATATCGACTTGTATACCTTTATGTATACACTTTATACAAAAAGAACTTTAACAGAATATTGAATTTCTACCCTGAATTTTTACTTCCTTTACATGAGTCTCCCTAAAATTATATTTGTAATTAAAAAAAAATACTTTCAATAAAACGTTGAATTTTTAACTTGAATTTTTGCCCATTTAACATGATTTTTCCATAAAGTTTTATTTAAAACTAAAAAATACATACATTCTCTTATATTAAATTTTATATTTCCCGTCTATGTGTTCCAAACATATTAAGACATTATGCCAATATAATAAAATAAAATTTCCGCTTTTAGCTATTTCACCGAAAATATATTTACGACAATAAATTGCTCTGACTCCAAAGACATAAGCTGTCATAAATCATAATCAAGCACATGAGTAGCCAACAAAAAGAAAAAAACAAACAAAAAATAACTCTAACTGCAACCGTCAAATCTAACCAACCATGCAATCAGCTTAAACATACATATATACAAATTCAAATACTATAGATACTATTTTATAAAAACAACTAGCAAACACTTTACAACAAACATTATAGCATTAGAAGCAAAAAGACAACACCTTTAAAAATATTTGCCATCATATTGAAAAAGAGTAAAGAAAACTTATAGAGACAAGTCAAAAAGTCAGGTCAGACCTGAAGGGAAAAAATAGCAACATCGTCTCACTAATAAAAAAAAGCTTACGGTTTATAAATCTAATGAAACAAAAAAACTTAAGTGTAAACAAAATTTCACTACAATCACTTGTTCCACTTCAACATCAAATTGCTAAAAATAAACTAAATAGAGAAATTGAAAACGTACAAGATATTTAGAAAAAAAAATAAGCACATTTAGCAATGATAACTTTTTTTAAGAAGATAATTTTGTGCAGTACAATAATGGAACAATATTTAAAATGTACTTTACTTAATATTCACACAAAAAGTACGAATTTTTTGGACCAAATTCTAACCAATATTTGAGATCAGTTTCCCCACTAACTAAATTTTCCAAGTTTTCTTCATTTCCTGATTTTAATATTATTTTGCTACATAATATTTCGATTGAGTTGCATTTTTTTTAAATTTATTGGCAATTTTTCTTGCCAATATTTGTGTCTAATTTCACTGATATATATTCAGTAGATCACGAGCTATAAGATAATTTTGATATACAAAGCAGCATATTATTACTTAGTATACGATGTTTTGATCCTTGTATTTGTAAATTACTGAGGATAATGTACATCCCAGGCTGGCAAGCACTCTATTCTTAGTCTAGTGGAAATACAAATGAAGGATTTTAAGCCATTAACAATATTCTGATTACACACTATTGCAAAGGATGAACAATAAAAATCTTCCATTCATTAAAATCTCCAGATACTAATGATGTAATTTCAGCAAATATGCAGGATATTGTTATTTTAATGCAAGGGCTCTTAACAATTTTCAAAACTTTGTTGATTTTAACGAATGCAACATCCATATGAATATCATACAAGTATGTCTTCATTATTATAGAAGGAAGAGCATGCTATATCAAGACAAAGAATTTCAGATTTTACAATTTTTCTTAATGCTCGAAAAAATCATTGATGTCTATGTCAGATCATGCTTTATATCGGATACCATATCCAAGCCTCAGCTCAGCTAAACCAAGAGAAAATGTAGTGAAACTACTTTTCATTGTACCTTTCAACTATAAATATTTATGGCCTAATCTTACCCCCTTTGCCCCCTCATTCTTTAACTCGCTAAAGCTAAAGCTAAGTGTGATTGCTAAAATGCTGAACAAATACAAAATTAGATAGATTTCTAAGACATTGCCTGATTCAACAATAAAATGAATCTGGCTGCACTGAAAGAATTTTCGGCAGATATTCTATGAATTTCGGCATTAATCTAATGAAAAATTCAATAAAATTCAACCAACGTCACGCTTCGTTGGATTAATGAAACCAGTTTCGTTAAAATTATTTTATTGAAAACTTCATCAAATTTATTTAACAGTGTAATTAATGCAGTGCTCTAACTTTATCGAAGCAATAAAATAATTTCATGAAAAGAATAAAATAACTTAAATATAGAGGGATTTCTTAATAATTAGAAAATGTTGTTGTCATAAATGCAGTAAAATATTCTTACGAAATCAGAGTACCAAGGAAGCAAGTCCAATGAAATTATTTCACAATATTCATGAAATTTTCATTGGATTTGTGAAATTATCATTAGATTTGTGAAAAAATTTTAATGAAATTGTTTCATTGGACTTATGAAGCAGAATTCTTTCAGTGTGTGTTTAACCAGCAACAAACACAATTTTTTTAATTCGTAATCACATTCCTTAAAAAGTAATACTAAAAATATTTATTTTACCTTAACATTACATTATCAAAATTTCCTTTACTAACATTCTTATTTAATTGGTACTTTTATCTTCTATCCAAATTAGTATTTATATCTAAAATAAATCCCTCTTTTAGCCACCCTAATGCGAAAATTGAAAGACTTTAAGCGATGAAACCTTTATGAGAGTTGAGATAAAAAACAAACAAGAGCAACTTAAGTTCTCGTTGGCATGTTAAGGCTATTGTTGAACTTTAAAAAGACCTTTTGAGTTTATGCGGTAAACGGAAGTTGGACGTAGTAAAAACAAGCAAGCACCTTTACAGAAAGACAAAATAGAAAACAACTAACACAATAGTATGAAACCAAGCAGCTAGAGCAAAAACACCGCAAAACCCATTCATACCATAAATATATGGAATACTAAGTAACAGACACATACACACATACACACACACACACTCACACATGTACATATCGAGTCAACGAGCAATTGAATAAAGCCAGGAATCACAACCAGCAGGAGCTTTGGCAGTAACTAGTAGCAGCACACCTTTAACAATTTGTTACTTATTTGTAAAGACTTCAGATTTTTTTTTTTTTTTTTGCTTTGCTCTTCAGTAAGTGTATTAATAACATAAGCAGAGACAATTTTATAGATAACTTTATAGATGATGATGGTCACTTTTAGTACTTAAAGGACGACTAAAGTATCTTTATGTATCAGTGTCTGCTTTTTTTTGTATAGAGTATTGTTTGCTTTATTTAAACAAAAACATAAAAGGAAATTTATTGCCAAAAGTTTTTTTTTTTTTAACAAAATGAGGATTATGTGTAAATATTTTAGATGAAAATTAGTTTAAAGGACTATGAAGCTTTGTTTTTTCTTGTGTATTTTATAAAGACAAGCATAGTTAGTACAAAGTGCAGATATTTCATAAATGTTGTAGGTGATCACCGAAATCAAATATGAAAATATTTTCAATAAAAATACTTACAAATATTTTTAAAGAAGAAAACTACAAAACGGAATCGTTTTTGAAGCAAACTTTCAAATAGTTCTATTTATAATTTTTGTTTCTCTAAAGTTTTAGTAATTTAATGCATTTTTGTGGTATGACTTAAATAGTTGTATGCAAGCAGAAAAACCGTAATTAAAATAACACTAGAGTTTACACTATTTTACAAAATTACAAGAATATAAACACTTTTTAGGGTTCCGTACACCAAAGGTGTACGTCTGTCTGTCACACGGTATTTTCTCAGGAATCGTAAGAGCTGCGGACCTGAAATTTGCGCACAGTATGTAGAACCTTGGCCGCTACAACAACAAACACATGAGAACTAAAAAATAAAGGGTGTTCCAAAACGAGCAACGAAAAATTTTAAAATCCCATGTAATATACATACAATTGTATGAACATATGTATATTGAAACTTGAATTTTGTAAAATTAGTGTATTTTTATACAGACTAAAACAAGTAACACTAAAATTTAAAAAAATTTAAATTAAAGGGTGGTCCATCAGTTAATGCAATTTTGACTATGTAATTTTGACAATTTGCTATATCTTGGAAACCGAAAGAGGCAAACACTTGAAATTTTCAAAAACGGTAAAACTAAATAAACCGAAAATTATAAAATCGCCAAACCAAAAAAAACCGCCAAAAATTAAAAAAACAATCGCCAAAACGAACAAAATCGCCAAAATTAAAAAAAAATTCTAACACTAAAATAAATCGCCAAACTCGAAAATATCGCCAAAATGAAAAAAATCGACAAAATGAAAAAAAACGCCAAAAATCGAAAAAAATCTCCAAAACCCGAAAATGTCTCCAAAACTAAAAAAAAAAATTTATAAAAAAAAAATCGCAAATATGAAAAAAATCGCCAAAAATAAAAAAAAATCGCCAAAATGAAAAAATGCCAAAAACCGAAAAAAATCGCCAAAACGAGAAAATAAAGTGTCAAAACTAAAAAAAATAGCCAAAACTTAAGAAAATCGTCAAAACCGAAAAAAACGCAAGAAACGCCAAAACAAAAAACCGAAAAGACCCCAAAAAAGGAAAAAATGCCAAAACTATATATTATATAGGATGAAGTTTGTATTAAATTACATATCTAGTGTTCGTACGGAACCCTTCGTGCGCGAGTCAGAGTCGCACTTTACTGAATTTATTTATTTAATCGACATAAGACGCGTATTTGTTTCCACGTTTTTTAATTAATTTTAATTTTTTTAATTTTTACATTAAATACAAAACGAACACCGTAGTCTTCTTATCAAATGAGAACACTCTATATACTCAACACTGATATTGTGAGCTTTAAAGCTGGGGTCACACGATTGGCACAATGTACCAATTTTCGTCGGCTCACTGAAATAAATTCATAAGTAACAGTGTAAATTTGCCTTATTTCTTAACTTATTGAAATATAATTACATAATTGCACCACACGGCATTAGTAATAAAGCCATATAGACTTATTCAAGAACTAATTAAGTAATAATGTCATTTTGGCTTAATACTTATGAGTCTATCGCAGTGAGCCGACAAAAATTGGTACATTGTGACAATCGTGTGACGCCAGCTTAAGACTTGCGATGTTAGATTATTTACTGCTGGAATACTACCACGTTAAATTTGCTGTTCTTTACAAAACACTGTCCCTTTAGTTGATGGATTTCCCTTATGAAACTTAATTTAAAGCTTCCAGAATAATGTTAGCAACCTTCAGAATGTTACAGCACATTCAGTAGCTTTCGATTGTTCAAGTGTTTATAGCTGGTTTTTCCAAAAAATTTATATATATATATATATATGTCATGTACAAAAACTTATGTTTAAAAATTGATTTTTATAAAATATTCTAAAACTTTCGTACACCAAAGGTGAAGATTAACCATATCCTCTTCGCTACGATATTCGTTTGTCTGTCAGTCTGTCACAGTTTGGATTCTCGAGAACCCTGTTACTGAAATTTAAAAAATTAAAAATTAAAAAAAAATACCAAAATTGAAAAGGTCGCCAAGGACTAAAAAAAAACCAAAAATCAATCAAAAAATTCACCAAAAACAGGAAAAAAAATCGCCAGACCAAAAAATACTTAAAAGCTAAATTCGCCAAAAAGCGAAAAAAAAATTGCCAAAAATTTAAAAACTCTAAAACTTAGAAAATATCATAAACCGAAAAACACAAACACTAAATAAGCCCTAAAATTAAAAAGAACAGAAACCGAAAAATTATAAGCAACACGAAAAAATGTAAAATTAAAAAAAAAACATTTTTAGATTTTTAATTGAACTATAGTGAATTTTTAATCACAAAATAATTTTTAGTCAGCCTTAAGTTCAGTAATTTCAATTCTTTTTATTGAATGAAATATTTTATTAATTAATGTGAGTTTCTAATCATGGGCACGTGACAAAAATATGTTCACTTGGCAATCACTGTTCACTTGGCAATCACTTATGTTCGAAAACCAAATAAACGGGAGAATGCAACAACAAAAGTAACATAATATCCACTACTATAATACTTACATGTATGTACCGACGGTATATCGAATAAGTAAAAATAATTAATGTGATGATCGTAAAAGATAAGCAAGGATAGTTAAACATACGTAGGTAGAGTAATATAACTTCGTGCTAACCTAAATAGAAAAATGAAAAAATGGAAAAACAGGGGAAATAAATAGAATTTATTAGAATTTACGTTAAATAGCTGATGTTAATAACAATCTCTACCCAAGTAGATAGACTAGGGTGCTGATGAAGTGCGTTGCTGCACAGAAAAATATCGGTATTTCCCCCACCTTAAAAGTCTAATTTAATTTTTCTTCTCTTCTTTAGAAACTCACATTAATTAATAAAAATATTTCATTCAATAAAAAGAATTGAAATTACTGAACTTAAGCCTGACTAAAAATTATTTTCTATTAAAAAAAAACATTAAAATATAACCGCCAAAAAGCGAAAAAAAATAGTTGCCAAACCAAAAAAACGCGAAACCTAAAAAATCGCCAAACGAAAAATAAGCCCAGTATTAAAAAATTCGCCAAAAACAGAATAAATTGTCAAAAGGAAAAAAGCGGAAAAACAAACAAAAAACATCGAAAAAATCTCCAGAAGCCGAAAAACATCGCCAAAACAAACAAAAAACAATACTAAAAAAAAAAACACCAAAAGCCGTAAAAGCCAAAAACGAAAAAATCACCAAAAACTAGAAAAACGCTAAAATTAAAAAAAAATCACTAAAACCGAAAATAAATCTGCAAAACGAAAACAAGCTCTGATCAAAAGTTCGAATAGTATTACATATCGTTACGTTAATATAGAAAGGCCCTATATCGTTATTTTTTTGAATTCGAGATTTTTGCATTTTTCGAAAAATTAGATGTTCTTCTATCGAAATATACAAAAAGCTCGTTATCGAAAAAAATAATGAGTAATGTCCTTTTTTTTATTAGGGTCACACTTTACTGGATTTTTATTGTTAATAAATGTTTTTTTTTAATTTGACATATTGTCATACGTTTATTTTAATTGAAATTTATTTCCTGGTAGACTTCAACCACACATTCTGAATAGTCACAAGCCTCTTATTTTATGTACAGACTTTCAAAAAACATATGAGAATTTACTTATAATAATATTTTTGAAAATCACAAAAGAAAAATAAGCGTAGTAGGCTTGGAAACTTATACAAAACCCAGCAAAATGTGTGCTTGAAGTTTATCGATGATTTGGCAAACCATTAACGAAATAAATAAAGATATGCTTGAACACCAGCAAATTAATTTCATATCAAATATTTTTCAATATTAATAATAGTTCAATCACCATTTGTATCATAAAGAAATTTTTACTGCAATGAGATAGCTTTTCATTTACTAAAACTAAATCTGAATTTGTTGTTTTTTAATTTTTTTTTAATTTGAACTTTTGATTGATTTGTTATTTATTATGTGTTGCTATATTTAAAAATTAAATTCAAACAAAAAATGTTGTTTCAAAAATTCCATCCATACAACCCGAAGAAATTTAAAAAATTCATATTGCGAAAGCTTTAAGGAATTAAAATTAATAACGCTGACTTTTAAGATTTTTAGTATTTGAATAAATTTTTCTAAAATGGCAAAATTATCCTCTCAAGCATATTAGCAGCCCTCGTGTGCTTTTTTTTTTGAAGTATTTAAAAATTGTCATTTTGTAGCAGCGTACGCATAATAATTTCAATAAACCGAGAAGGTTTTAAAAATTTTTCCCTACAGAACAATTTTTTTTATTTAATTTAGTTTTTGTAATTTTTTTCTTATTAAGCTTCAAGCAATAAATAAATTAACAAGTTTTTATTATTATTATTTGAGTAAATTTTTTGTATCCGCCGGAAACAGTCAATACTGTAAATAAACACTTGCTTGTTTATTTACAATTTAAATTTAACTGTCTCTGCATTTTATATAGCAGCAAGATTTATAAAACAAATATGCACGGTACTCGTATAAATAATTTTTTACACCATCGTCATTGTTGTCATCATCATCACCTTCATCTGGCTGCATCAGTTGCCATGCACACTTGTATAAGAATCGCACTGGGAATAAATGAATAACGCAAAAAGGATATTGAATTTATTCTGGCTCATTGCAGGTGAAAGTGTGCATTATATTAAGCTACAATTGGAATATTGAATTAGAGTTTTAGGTTTTTGAGCTTGTGCTGTCACTACTTCTATATAGTCCTTTTATAATGCGGCATTTACTAACACTTACAACATGGTGGTGTCCACTAAATTAAATACACACATACACACACACACACAGACAGCAGAGACTCCGTACTACAAAAGGTACTGAACATTTTCATATAACTAAAGAAAAATTGTGAACGGAAATGAAATCTATCGGTGAATAGTATATTGTCCAACCACAAAAAAACACGGCAATATAGATTAATATAAATTTGTCGCCTGTTTCTTGGCCTTTAGCCTGACGGTCGCCTACTCCAGCAAATATTTTATTTTATTTTGTTTTATTTTTTTTTTTCAACATAGCAAATATTTTGCTGGGGCAAATACATCAATAAATAAAAGCACATCGCACATTGAAACATGAAATTGTATTTTAGCAGTCAACTAGATTTGCCTATAAGCCAAATGAAATACGTTTATTTTATTATAGTAAATTATTGCCGTTGTTAAATTGTCTAATGGAAATCAATAGTGGTTATGAAAGAGAGGAATAGCGTTATAGGTAAAATTTTGCAAATAATTTAAGCATAAAATAGCTTGTTTGGAATTTTATTTAAAGGAAAGAATGTTCGATAAAAGTTAAATGTAATTGTCCATATTATCTTAAGATGAAAATTGCCAACAGTAAACTAAAATAGAATTGGCTTAGAAATACTTTTAAACCATTCTCAGCTGTTTATTTAGTTTAATTTATATAATGAAAACTAAATTTGACTTCAATTAATTTTTTTTTTTTAATTAATTGCACAGTGATATAAAACGAAAAAAAATCCCGAAAAGTTATAGTTGGCATTCAACTTTAAAAGTATACTTTGTGCATGTAAGGGCTACCAGATAGGGAATATCATGTGTATTTATATATTTCTTCACTAGTTTACTTTTACTTAACGCGTGTTTACAAAGTTTATTTGTTGACGGTAGAGAATATATATGTAGATCATTGATGTCAGTTTCATAGCACAAGTGTGCTGGTTAAAATCACACACATTCTTATTCCCTTGCATTTAGGCAGCGACGACAACACATTGGTATCGGATGTATTGAATTATTTAAAGTTACAGTTAGAGAAAAAAAGTGTTAATGGAAAATAGTTTTTGATCACCAATGCTTTTCGCGACATTCAATGTGATTTATGTCACAAAACTTTTAAGGACCTATAACTCAGGAAATATGAGTCGCAGCCAATTTTTTCTATTTATCTTTTTCTTCTTGTATTGCAAGTTTCTATCAGATAAGCTATCTAAAAATTTATAATTGGAGATTCTTCACAGTTATCTATATAAAGTTCCGAGTACCATAATTCGGAAAATATGGGTCGCCTCCAACGTTTATATTTAATTTTTTCTTCTTATTTTTAAATTTTCCATCATATGGCCTCTTTTTATTTTTTGGATATACTTTACTAAACTGCAGTTGTTCCAAATATTTATTTTTTCTATGTACTTCAGAGACGATTACGACAATTTTTCTCACACACAAAACTTTAATTTTATTTTGGACGTCACTAATTTAGATGCATTGCGTTGCAGCATCTAAGCTTGATAAACCACCAATAAATAGTTTTTTCATATTTATAAATTTTTTTTTATATATTTTGTATATATCCTATTTTACTGTTTCTCTGAAAGCATTAACAAATCTTTGCAAATCAAAATTTTCTTATAAACTACAGCCAACCTAAAATAATATTCTACGCAATAAGTCTCAATTAAAGAACTTTAAATAAAATGGATTCCAAAAACGCCAAACAAATTAAAAAAAAGTATATGAAAAATTTTTGAACTTGTAGGCAAGCCATCGACTCCAAATAATTTTAAAGTCTTATAACAAAAAAAAATTTCAACGATTTTCGAAATATACATATATTATTTTTCGAAAAATTTAATTAATTTAAATCAAAACAAAAATAAATGGAACTCCAAAAATTAGCGATTTTAGATTCAAATACAAATAATTTACAAAAGCTTAAATGTCGAAAGCTACTAGACATCAACGTTAAAATAGTAAAAATAAGTTCCCATGTCCTCAAAACGTTGAGATCGGAGTGCAATCATTAACCTTCTATTTGTTAAAATGAAAATTGCTTAATGATCTTAAAAGGACACTTTTGTCTTAAAATTTATATTGCGGACAGCAATAAAACAAGAAATGTTTAGTTTCTGAATTATATAATTATGCTGTTCGATGATTGTATCGTCTTACCTATGGACGAAAAAAAGCCACAGTTGTGATTCTCAAAAGACAATTATTATTTATTGTCTATACAAGAATGTTCGTGTATTTTTTTGATGTATTGTTTCAAACATCATATCCAACACATATTTTTTCATATATCTTTCAAACTATTGTACAATACTTGAATTTAATCTTTAGGTTTTAATAAAGAAAATTAAAAACTTTAAAAACCCCCAAATATATCTAGAGAAGATGCAATATCTTCTAATGGGATAGAGCGATTTTATTAAAACATACCTAAGAACCCTCTCGATCAAGTCACCTTTCAAACAAAAAAACTAAATTCAAATCGGTTTAGGCGTTTGGTCTGTACGTGGACTGGTACAAACACACAGATACACAAACAAACACTACAAACTTATAAATATCACCCCGTCTTTTTTTTCGGGGGGGGGGGGGGTTAAGCCACCGCAATATTTTTTCCCCCATAAAAACCCTTAATTATTCACCTGACTGCACCCGGTCAGGAAAATACTTGTGTGGCAACACTCTATTCTTAAAATCGTTGTTGTGTTATTTACATTTATTTTCTTTTTAAATACTCTTACAACTACAATTTTAAGCTGAAAAAAAGTCAGCCAATAAAGTAATGGTAAAGAAAATAAAAAACATGTTAATTATTGAGTTTTTGTTTTAACTTTGTTATTTATTGTTGAGCTTCTCATTTGTTTAAATGAAAGTTTATAACATAATAACTCTAGTTGTTCTAAGAAACTTTGGGTAAAGGTTCCCTGATGATCTGCATTAGCAACAGTGAAATGCACAAAGGATCCAGCTAAACCCCTCAATAATCAATTTCAATGTATTTTTAATAAATAAAAAAAATATATTTTACTTACGGTCCTTTTCACAATGTACAATTAAAAGCTAACACGGACTTTAACGGCAAGTTTTGTATGAAGAAATGTGAGTTAAGGTTCACGTTAGGTCTTAATCAGACATTGTGAAAAGGGACGTTAATAAGTAAAATATTAATTTGGCGTTATTAGTGCGTTTAAAAAGTTTTAAACTTAAATTTTAACAATTCGCATAAAAAACACTAAATTTTTTTTTCATTATCAAAGACAACAACCTTTCTTGAAGAAAATAATTTAGATAATTCAAACAAAATAACTCAAAAGTATTTTCAAACAAGAACGTCATAAATCTTCTTACTAACCTAGGGCATTATTTCTTCTAGCGAACAAAACTATAAAATAAAACAATTGTACACTCTAATACACAACGAGTTAAACTCAAGTCTAGTGAACCCAACACGTAAGCGCTGGTGATGAAGATGTAGCTGCTTTCGATCATATCATGTATTTCTTTCTGATAATGTTTGTCAGATTAAATCTAAATATAGTTATTGTTAGCGTAATTTTGTCTTAAAAAATTTTAACAAGTTTTCTTGTTTGGTAAACTTGAGATCGTTTTTATAAAATTTTAATTGATTTTTTTAACAGTTTTTTAACATCGTCAGGAATATAAAATAAAAAAATAATTAAAATATATATAAAAAAACAACTTTATAAAAACGACCATGAACTTAACAAACATAAAAAAATAAACTAAAAAGGTCAATAAAATATAGTTAAAATTATAACATGATACTTGAATTTAATTGAGAAACAAATAAAAAAATGTTTTGTCAATTAAAATTTTAAATTAACAAGACTTTTAAAATAACTAACCCCCTTATGCAAAAAAAATATTTTACTTTAGCTTTAAAGTTCATATTAGTTGCCAAGCACTTTAAGGCTAACATAGCTTTGTTAAGAAATCATATGCAAAAGACAACTTTAATTATTTTGTTATCTAATAATGAATACTGGTAACACCACCGTGTTCAACAACCACTTCATAGCTTATGATGTACCAAATCGAATACAATTTCATTCGGGTATTCAAATAAATTTTTATTTTATTAAATAAATTTTCATTATGTTGAAGTAAAGCAACCTAATTTAAAAAATATGAGCTTATGACATGGTAATAAAACAGATAAACACAACTATGAAGTAAAAGTAAAAAATGTGAAAAACTATCACAATTTGTTTTATTCGAATGAAACGAGTATTTGAATATCCAGCTTTTTTCGATTTGTTTTGATTGTATGTACATCGCTAACACATTTTTGTATAATTGTATTTATTTTAATATTTTTTTTATGGATTTGGCTATGTATTTCGAATCAGTTGGATAATTTGGTGATGTTTCCCATTACATGACAGAAATAATAAATTTAAGATAAGAGCAGGCACTTCTAGCTTCATTTTCAGATGTAACATGAATCAATATATGCTATGCGAGTATTAATAAAAATATTTGAGGTACAAAACACACATTTTGGAAATATCAACTTAAAGTAATCTTAACAAACGTGGGTGCCTACTTTAGAATTTGTATACAATAATTTTTTTAGAATACAACCTTACTTAACATTGCTTGGCAAAGCTTTATTAAGTTTTATGCATAAGACCCTAAATTTTTAAGCAAAATTTTTTTGTGAAGGAGTGAAATATTACTGTGTTTGGGGCAGTTATTTATACTTTATTTATATAAAAAAATATCATCCATGCAAAAACCAAATTTTATTTAAGTCTCTCTAGTATAAAAGTAAAATCATTAAGTGGTTAATCGCCACTAAGTACTAACAATGTTTATTATAAAAAAATAAAATTAAAAAAAAAACTAAAATATAACAATCACATACATTTAGCGAAACATTAAGAAAGGTTTTCTACAGTTGATGGTTGTGCCCTACAGTATGTAATATATGTTTAGTGAGGATCAAAATAGATAGAATTAGGAATAAAAATTAATTAGTTAATTATATTAATAAAACAAACAAAAAGATATAAAGTGGGCCTTAAGTTTGCACTATTTTTTTTTTTTTTTTTTTTTTTGGAATAAGAACAACATTATAGAAAACTTTATCCAAATTAAAAACATTCCAAAAACTAATGCCTTCGGAGCAAGCTAGGCATTTTGAAAGTTTAATTCTAGTAAGGTGCAGTTTATTCTTCTTTTTGAGATCGTTATGGTGTGTCAACAGAAGAAACCATGAATCCCTTTCTTTAAAGGACATGCGTAAAATATTTAAAGAAAAAATTTTCTAAAATTATATCTTATTACATATTTAATCAAGCTTAAGATATTTTAATGTTCCTTTTTTATATCTCGATAACCTATGGTAATATTTGTCAGAAAATAATAAATAATACAAAAAAAAATGTAGAATATTTTAACCCTCTGAGCCCATTTTACCTTAATCAGAGGAAGGTTAAACAAAATATGAGAGTACTTGGAACAATTCATATGAAAGTAAGGAACATTAGATTTACGTTTGTAGAATTACAGTGAAAAAAAATTATTTTTAATTAAGATAGGGACTTCAAAATTCTTTAAAAGCCTTTGTATAAGCTTCTTTCAAATACCATTTCCTTTAAAGCTTTCCCTTCACATTTTTGACAATATAAAAATCACTCTTACATGCACAATATGTTAAATGTCACTTAACAAGGATTTACTCACGTACACACATTATTGTCATTTAATGCCTGAGTGTGTATGTGCGGTGAATGTTTTACACCTACTTAGTTTTACAAATGGCAAAATGTACTTACATTTACATTTACATATTTATGAAGAGTAAGCGCTATGACGCAAAAGACATATACACAAGAAGGTATTAAAAAATATTATGCATAAAGAAATATTAAAAACAGTACATGTACATGCTAACTCAGCTAAACAAAAACTTGCAGTTGAGAGTAAAATAAAAGTACAAAGTATAATTTATTGAGGCGATAGTTCGTGTTTATTTAAGTTAAGAAAATCTGCTATTTTACTTTTAAGAAGAGGTATACTGCAATTCAAAAGAAAAAATATTTGGTTCTTGAAATTATATCTTGGTGTAACTTTTAGCAACAGGCGCTTAAAGGCGTGACATTTTAGCCATTTAATTTTCTAAATTTTCTTGAGTTTCATATTCATATTTAAGTTAAACCATGTCAAAAAGGATACTGATAATAGCTAAAGCTTAAGTTTAAAGATTTTTTTCTATACACAGCTTAACACTAAATTTTTGCTCTTTCCTTTTTTTAAGAAACCTGTCATAGAAATAAAATATGAAAGACATATGAAACTTCTACAAAAAAAGTTCATAACGAGTGCTTAACGTCATAATGCATAAAAGTCATTGTAAGTAAGCAAACAACAATAATTCTTAAAACCATGAAAGCAAAAAAAGGTGAATATTTTGCATATTTTTTGCTAATATAAAAACTCATACATTAATTTGTTTATTCTACTTATTCACATTTTTATAAAACTTTATCTAAAATATAAACATTTGCAGTAATTTTTTTTTAATATAAGGGATTAAATTTATTAAGCGTTTTCACTCTTCAACACCGCCTTAGCAGGTGTTTCTTTTTCAGAGTCACGTTAAGTTGTTTTCTTTTTTTGCCTCTTTGCCTTTTAAAGCTCTCTTTGTCAACTGCAATCGTGCATATCAATCTGAGACTCTAAATCCTTTTCACTTTCTTTTGTTGACCTTTTCTTCGATTGCTGTTGTGTCTGTTTGAATTCAACTCTTTTTTAATGAATTTTCTTTTTATGCAAAATAAATAATATTGAAAAATGTTTTCTGTGGTATTGGCACGAAAAAATCAATTTCCGATGGGCTGATGCAAATGATTAAATCCTGTAGTTTAGGAAAAATAAATATTATAAAAAGGGGCTGCTTTTATGCTCTGCTGTATTTAAGTTCTATGAAAATTATGATAGTCAAGGTAAATAATAAAAATAAAATTCAAAACCGACAGTAACTTTAAGTTTCATTTTTTAAATATTAAATAATTCATTTAAATATTTACGGAATTATATTTAATAAAATAAACTGGCAAGCACTTAGCATAAGTCAGATGCCAAATTGTATGGCATTTAGGTCAATATGGTCAAAATTGTAATTTCATGCTAGATTTTTCTGATTTCTGATACATAAGGCCGTTACTTAACATGTATAGAATCTTTAGAAGTTAACGGCTTAATTTATAAAAGTTATTAAAGCCTTATAAATGGTTCTTAACACAAATTTTCATACAAAATTTTTCTTAAAAAGCCTTTATAAAGCCATAATAAGTTTTATAAATAAGGCAGTAAATATTTAAATTTAAATATTTAAATAAATTAATGTAGGCTTCAAAAAAAATTTATTGTTTAGCTTGAGCTGAAAAAATTTTTATTCTTAGAATTAAGGGCCATTATTACAACTTAAAGATAGTTAAAAGTAGGATTTTATCGGACGTATAAAAACTTTATCATTTGCAAATTTTACTTTAACCTAAAGTCAGCGATAAATTAGGCAATAGGTAAGTTTATCCTACCTGCTAAGTTAAATCCAATTTGCAATAATGGAAAGCTCTTTATGCGTCCGACAAAATCCTACTTTTAACTACCTTTAAGTTGTAATAATGGCCCTAAGTGTATTTTTTTTTTTGTTATTTCAACAAACTAAGTAAAACAACTTAAATAACTTATTTTCTTAAGAACTTATAAATGTTCCCTTACAAAACCAAACACTTCATTTAATATACTAAAAGTATTTGAATTAATATGCACCCTCCTCATGTTAAATTCAACCAATAAATATCGCATAAATAAATACATAAATGTCAATATTATTCATTAGCCATTGAAGGTTCAATACATATAAAATAAATATATATATATATGTTCATATATATATAAATATATTCATGTTCTTTAACGTTTGCTTAAACTTAAACACGCATTCGCATATACTTTAAGCAATTAAAATATAATATTAACAAAATTTCAGGGGAAAAGTTCATACATCCATTTGCTTTTATGAAGAATCTACATTTAATTTTTCTAAAAGCTTGAGCAATTTTGCACTCAAAAAAATAACTAACTAAAACTTTGGAAAATTTTCTAAGTTTGAGTAAAAAAAAAGTTTTCGTATGGCGCCAAAGCTGTTTTTTACTTGAAACCAATAAAATGTTTACTAAATTTCTAGTTCATTAATGTACTAGTTTATATTAATTATATTTTTATATTTAGGAAAAAATTTTCTAAAATTAAGTAAAACTTTTCCATACAACTCGGAGCTTTGCAAAAAAAAAAATCCCATCTTTGATCTCAAATTCAGCAAATTTTCAAAGTTTTTTATGTTTTTAATTCTGGTACTTATTTTTATTTTTAATTAAATTCTATACCACATGGTATGTTTTTTATTATTCTTAAATAATTCGAAATACATACATATGAATTCCTTAAAGAGCGACAAGTATTGAACCAGCAACATTCTGACTGATAGGCAAGCACTCTAATACGGGATTTACACTATGACTTTTTACCGTGACTTTTCTAGAGTTTATTGACAAAAGGGGTACAAAGGTTATCAAAGGGGTAGCAACATAAAGAGAATTCAAGAAAAATGCAGGGGAAAAAGTCATCGTGTAAATCCCGTATAACCAATTGTCTAATAGGGCAGCCTGAATACACAGAGAAAATTATTCCCAAAAAATTTTCAAACAAACTTGTGTTTTGAAATATAATTTAGTTTCAGTAAATATTTTTTACTGTTCCAGTAAATTATTTGTTCCAATTTTATTTTATGTAAAAAAAAACTGTATAGAATGAGAATTATCTATATAAAGTAAAATTTGTAAAAAAAATTTAGATTTTATTAACCCCCGACTAAAAAAAGGGGTGTTATAAGTTTGTAGTGTGTCTGTGTATCTGTGTATCTGTGTGTCTGTCTGTGTCCACGTACAGGCCAAACGGCTGGACCGATTTTCATTTAGTTTTTTCTGTTTGAAAGATGACTTGATCTAGAGGGTTCTTAGCTATGTTTGAAAAAAATCGGTCCAGCCGTTTAGAAGATATAACATCTTTTCTGAAAAAAGTCGCGGGTTTTTAAAATTTTTAATTTTTGTTATTTTATATATTTAAATTTGTTATTTTCAGTTAAATTTATTTTTATATACTGTAAAAAAAATTGTCTGATTTTTTTTTTAATTTTTTCTACAAATTATTTTATAGATATAAAAAACATTTTATTTTTTTTTTAAGATTTTCGTTTGCGGTTTTCAAACTTATTATGTTTGTATATTGTGATTCTCAATATAGTATTAAGAGTGTTACTATAAACATACAAAGTTTATTAGCTAAATTCAAAAATTTTTGGGTTGAAGTCTACTGACGAGTTCCAAAAGCGGTAACGAAATGCATAACCATAAAAACAATTCAAATTTTGAAAGTAAACAAAAATAGTTGAACCTTTTATTTGATTCATTTATTTTTTCTTTTAAACAAAACTTTTACTTTTACCACTTTTTTTAAATTGGTAAGAATTGTTATTGATTCAGTTAATTTATATTCTGATAATACGAAAAATTTTAGTGAATGTGTTTGTAAATTATAAAAAAAAATTTGCTGAATAATACAAAAAACATCTGCAAAAATATTTTTGTGTTCCTATTAATACATTTGACTGAAAATATTTTGAGTTTCAGTTAACTTTTTTCTCTAATGCCATAATAAGTTAACTGAAAATAAAAATTTTTTATCGAGTTAAATTTTTACAAAATTGCTATCAGAATCTACACATTTCTTTGTAGGTCCACATTCATACAAAATATTTACTGATTCAATGAATTTGGTTACTGAAAACGAAATTTAGTTTTTTCTGTGTAAGCATTGAAATTTTTGAGTTTTTAAACCTTATTTTATTTTAAAAAAATTTATTTCAAGTTCAAATATTCCTCGGAAATATGAAACATTTACTTAAATTTTTTGCCTAATGAAAATAAAAATATATTCTATAATTTAAAGAAAAAATATTTAAAACTGGTAAATATTCTTCTCAAATTTAGAATACCTTTTTATATATTTCAAGTAAGTCAATTTTTATGAACTTATCAGGAGTAAGTAATTTCCTAAAATTTTTTTTTATTTAAAATGAGATTGACTAGTTTTTAGGATACAATTTTCCTAAACTTTTAAACCATTTTTAAATTTTTGGTAAATATTTCCTTTAAGCCAGTAAACTTGCACTTGAATGTGAAAATTTTTGTGTTTATTTTTATTAACTATTTTTAAGTATAGGAACTTTTTTTTAATTTTTACTAGGTTTTTGTAAAAATTTACTTAAGCTCAGAAAAAATTACTTACTGCCAGTTTATAGAAGCCATGTAAAACAAAAACAAATTTTGAGTGCTTTGTTTTTGTTTTCAGTATAAATAGGCAGGCGAGAATTTTTACATGGCTTCTATAAACTGCCAGTTAAACTTAAAAAATTTGTTTACTTAAATTTAGAAACTTTTTTTTCTTAATACATAATAGTAAATATCCTTTTTTTTTTGAGTGTATGGTAATAAATATTAAAAGATACAATATATTGAATATAAATTTAAAATATTTGACATCCTCATTTATGTAACTTGTGAGAACTTTTCGTTGAAGAAAATTAAATAATTTTATTAATTGTTTTATTTTTATCTATATATATAAAATTTAAATAAAATTACAAAAAAAGTATCAGCTGAAATACAAAATCACGTAACTAACAAATATTAAAAATTTTGTTTTTTTAAATAATATAAAGAAGCTGCACTTCCGTCCTTTAAATACTTTTGTTTAGTTCAATATTAATCCTTAAAAAAATGTACTATGTCTTTTAAGTCGATAGTAATATTTTCTACTCGAAAAGTTCTCTTATTTGCTACAGAGACAAAGCACAGTATAGTTAAGCAATATCATATAAAGGGTCCGCCATCTAACGTTTTTTTTTCAACTAGTGCTTATTTCGTGAATGGTAACACTTAGCTCATGTCAGGTCGTATGTGTATTTGATAGATAATTAGTTTTATCCTTCCGCTGAACGAGCCAACTGACCATCCAATGTGTTTTCGCTTCCCTAAGTGGGCCTGGGATCGACTTACAGAAGATGCCGATTTTGCCAAAAAAAATCATCTTTTCAGATGAAGCTCATTTTGATCTTGACGGGTATGCAAACAAGCAAAATTCTCACATTTGGGACACAAAAAACCCGCACGCATACATTGAAAAGTCGACGCACCCAAAACGAGTCGGTTTGGTGCGGATTTTGGTCCAGAGGCATAATTGGGCAAAATGAGCAATGAGTGGCCGTTACAGTCAATGGCGATCGTTTTCGGGCCATTTTGAACGAAATTTTGTTCAGAAAAATTGAAGACGAGGATATTGGCAACATTTGGTTTCAACAAGACGGCGCTACGTGGCACACAGCCGAAGCTTCAATAGTTTTTTTATAGCTTTAAAAAAAAAAGTTATCTGGCGGTCCCTTTATAATATTTTATAAATTTTAGGGAAACTTAAAAAGAGTTTTCTACTGAAGGCAAGCACAATTAACAAAGCATTTTGCAAGTAAAGTTGCAGAGTGACATGTTGTTAGGAAAAGTGGTAAACTGCTTAACCAACTTCGATGCGAGCAACTCTTTTGAATAAAAAAATGTTATTTTGCACACTAAAAAAAGACACATAATATTTAGTGTTTTTATGGGAATTATTACAACTTAAATTTAGAATTTTTTAGCGCACTAATAATATATAATTATTATTTTACTTATTAAGCAAAATATTTTTTTTTTATTAAAAATACATTGATACACTAATTATTAATTTGACTGCACCCAGTCATAAAAATACTTGTATGGCAACACTCTATTCCTGAATAGTTGTTGTTGTTGTTATTTACATTTATTTTCTTCTTACATACTTGCACTTACACGTACAATTTCAAGCTGAAAAAAAGTTAGCCAATGTAGCAATAGTAAAGTAAGAAAATAAAAAAAAACATGTTTATTATTGAGTTCTGGTTTCAACTTTGTTATTTATTGTTGAGCATCTCATTGGTTTAAGTGAAAATTTAACATAAAAACTCTATCAGGCCTACCGTATTTAATGTCAATAAAAATGCAGTTTATTGCATGTTGTCCCGACGTTTCGTTAATTTTTTGTTCACTTTTTCAAGGGATGTCGTCTATTTAATAAAAATAAGAAAACAACAATAATACTGTGGACATTTACATATATAAAAATATTTTTTATATAAAACAATATTTCGAACTGAAAAATCAGCTGCAAAATATAAAGTTAGATGAAAAAGATATTTTAATATCTCTGGACGTAGTTTCCCTCTTCACTAATATACCCATAAGCACTGCTATAAATAAAAATAAAAACAAACACCACGATTCCGCGTTCCAAATTTCTGGATATTTTAAAATTTTGTTTGTATGACAACAACTAGTCTATGTGCAAAGACATAATACATAATCAAATCTTCGGTATGCCGATGTATAACCTTCTCTCTCCAACAATGTCAGATATTGTGCTAGATAGCTTACTGGACGTAGCAATAGCTGAACTTAAAAACAAAAATATTCACATAAAATATATAGCAAAATATGTTGATGACTTTTTAGCTATCAGAAAAATCGACGACAAGGACGACATTCTAAAAACATTTAATGGATATCATCCAAAATTAAAATTCCCCATCGAAGTGGAAAGAAACAAAGAAATTGTATATCTCGATACTAAATTATACAGGAATGCAGAGAAAATAACGGTTGATTGGTATGCAAAGGATATATCATCGGGCAGAATAATAAATTTCAACGCAACACAGCCAAAAAAACCCAGATAACTAACACTGCCAAAAATTTTGTTCGTAGAGTACTAGACATCAGTGACAGTCAATTTCACACGCACAATATAGAAAAAAATTTTAACATTTTAAAAAACAACAGTTTTCCCACGAAATTAATACAATCGTTCATTTCATCCTACACGCCTTCACAAAATCGCGAAAATAGCAACCCTAGCACAGAACATCAAAGGTATTGCAATAAAAACATAAAAACAACAATAGATAACAATAATATGTGTTTGGCATATAAACCAAATAAAACATTATATAAAATTTTTACAAAAACAATAACACCTATAGAAAAATTGCAACAAAACAACGTTGTATATGAAATTCCTTGTAAAGGTAATGATAACGTCAGCTGTGATATTGTGCATATAGGAACTACAAAGAGCAGCTTAGAAACAAGAGTTAACGAACATAAAGCAGACATCAGCAAAAACAAAGAGAATACTGCATTGTCACAACATATAACAAACACTAAACACAAACCAGATTTTGACGGTATAAAAATACTAGACAAAGTAAACAACGACAGAAAGAGATACATAACAGAAAGTCTAAGAACTCAACAGAAAATAAACAAAACGATGAATATCAAAGAAACACGGACAATTTGAGCGCAAACTATAAATTAGCAATTGTCAAAAACCTGTGATACACCAAAAGGGGAAAAACATTTGATTATAATTTTTATTTTTCACAACACACTTGTTTCAACAAAGTTTAATTGCTATATTATTCATGTAATTTTAAAAAATAAAGTAATTTTTACATTGTTTTATATAAAAAATATTTTTATATATGTAAATGTCCATAATATTGTTGTGGTTTTCTTATTTTTATTAAATAGACGACATCCCTTGAAAAAGTGAACAAAAAATTCACGAAACGTCTGGACAACATGTAATAAATTGCATTTTTATTGACATTAAATACGGTAGGCCTGATAGCTTAAAGGAAAACTATAACTAACAAAAGATTTTAATGGGCCAAATATCTCAACAAAAACACATAATAACTCTAGTTGTTCTTAGAAATTTTCGGGTAAAGGTTCCCTAATGATCTGCATTAGCAACAGTGAAATGCGCCACTCCAACACCATCTCCATCTTTCGTCTTAGATCCTTCCGTATACCAAAGTAATAAAACACAAATAATTACTTATATTAATACTAACATAAAACAAGCGAGAATTTAATTATTAATCACTTTATTTATATAAAATACATAAATATGCTTCTTATTATATTTAAATATAACATTTAGACTTGGTTAATAAAACTTTCTGAAATTCGGGGTACAAAATAATATTTCCCAACATTTATTTATTTAAAAGATAAATGCTGTTTTTTTTCAGAATATTAAATAAAAAAACTTTCCAAAATTGTCAACTTTATATGTTGCATTTCCTTTTTAGCGCGTGAACATGACTTCATCAATGTGTGAACATATAAGTCTTTGAGTTCTTTTTTCTCACATAATTTAAAACCAACAATTGATTGAAAGGAATTGAATTTTTATTGAAGCATAAAAGAGTCTTCGCTATTATATTTTTTCGTTTCAACAATTTATTTCAGAATAATACACGCATACACATACATAGATAGGTATGTGATTGTGTGTATTTGCAACATATTTTATAATAAAATATTTTTTATGGTATATTTTTCATATTTTAAAAAAGAAGTGTGAGAAAAAAGAGCGGGAAATTGTATTAAATTTATTCAATTGTGTCACTATAATAACAACAATATTTGCTGCTGGTGTGTTACAAAAAAAAGAAAATTTAACTCGGAAAGATTGCAGGAAAAAGCAAAGTTTTGTTTAAGGGATGGTAACGAATCTTGGAAGTGCTATACAAGTACTAAAAATAAAATTTCTATAAATTGGGTAGGGCACTTTAAATTTTCGATTAGCATTGAAATTTTTCCATTAATTTTGTATTCAGAAAACTGATAAACTAAAATATTAATTTCGTAGTTTAAAAACGTTGTATGTAGCACAGGATAATCACAAGTTTATTAATTTGTTGCCTAGGATAGACCACAAGTTAATTGACAAACTTAAAGGAAGATTTCTTTTAGTAGGGAACTTTAAAAAGGAAGCAAAAAGGTGTGTTCAAGGCACGTACGAGACAACGCAATATAATTCAATGTAAGAGTGTTAGCTATGTCACATGCACACACGTGCATACACAAGCACAGACACACCTGAAAAGCTATATTAAGTCATAAGGCCTGTGATAGCAGCAACTATACACACATGTAAATAAGTATTAATATGTGTATGTAAGCATATTTGCATAATAACATGTACGTAAATACATATATTTTTGTATGTGTATTTGTCTCATACTGGAACAAGCAAATCTACATAAAAGTCTACAACAGAATTTTATGAACTCAATTTGCTTATGATTCTTTTAGGGCATTGAAAGTAAGCAAAAAAAAATCAAAAGACATATAAGCTGCCAGATATTTATATCATAAATAAATATTTATAAACGACATGTAAAAGTAATAAAATAAAATCTATTGTGAAAGCCAGATTATAGCTTGTTTGCTAAGAGAAGAATTTAAAAACAATTGCAATAAATTTTTTATTTATCTATTAAAGCTTATGTTAAAAAAAACTAAAATTGCAACTCTTTAACTAACAATAAATTTCTGGGCAGCAATAAAAAAAGGTACTCATAAGAAAGAACTATTTTTATGGCGAATAGCAAAGATAAATAAATATCTTATTATTTCAAGATCGCAGTAAATGTTTCGCAATATAATGTAGAGTACAAGAGAAAATAAAATGAATTTGAAATCCATTTTAGGAAAATTTTGTATGAAAAATTTTAAATAAAATACATTTAAAGTTTATTTTAAATTTTATGAATATGGGGGTAAGTATTTAGTTTTATAAGTAACAGATTAAAAAATTAATTATGTATAATAAAAATAAATTTTTCTAAACTAATATTTAACTTAAGTTCGTATTATTATTAAATGATTTGTAAATGAAAACCTTCTTTTATTCAGCAAAAAGTATATTATATAAGATCTACGAAATGCATGTAGACAATATTAACCACTAACAAATATTTTTTTTTTTTTTTTTGATTCGTAAAATAAATATTTATATTATTTTCAATATTTAATATAAATAATAGTACTATAGTGTTTTTCAGCATACAATTACATGCAGTAGACAACAACAAAAGATTCCTCTTATTAAATTTCCTAGAAGTTTTTTATATAATGACTTTCGTAGAACAGGTATTTTCTTTTTCTTTTTTTTGTAGATGTAGGGCGATTTTTGAGTTCAAGATTAGAGATTAAATTAACCTTAATCTTCATTTGTGATTTTTGGGTAGTCGATTATATAGTTTTACTTGCTAGCTTAAGCGGCCAATCGTGGTGGTTTAATTATGCATTAATATTGACAACATACACTTGTGAAATATATAACTTTTTGTAAAAATTATGTGATAAAATAATTTAAAAACACATAAATAAATATATATTTAATTATTTTATAATATTTATATATTTCCCTTAACACGCGCAATATTTTACTTGTAAATAATAAAACATGACAGTTTCTTCTTCTTCCCACAAAAAATTAAAGTGTGTTGATAAAATGTATGACTTTTACACAGAAAATGTTGCCACTATTTTGTTGCTCAATATGGTAATACTACACATAATAAGAAGTTTAAACTACCACTCAAAAATATCAAACTAAATTAATTTGAGATTAAGCTAATTTGCGGATTAGCTAATTAGAGAAATAAACTAATCTTAATCTCGAACCCAAAAATTCGCCTGTAAAGAAATTACAAAATTGCATTTGAAATTCGATTAAATTGCGTGTAATTAACATTGACTTACTTATATAGATATAAATCATACGCACCAGTCATCCAAATTCGTAAATAAAATTAATATGAAAAAATTTTGGCATACTTTTGGGAGCCTTTTTTAATAAGTATACGCACAAGTATTTTAATCATATGGACAGTATTACCAGCCTAGAATTTGCTAAGCTAAACTTAATTTTTTCCTTTTGGTTTTGTAATTTATATTTTATTTATATATGCACATGTATATACATATTATATATTATTATCAGGGACAGGGGTTTCATGCAAATGCATATTTTTTCCCTTAACCTTGATAATAGCAAGAATGAAATAACTTTACGAAACATTGAATTTGCGTAAAAATGGCATCGATTTGTAAGTGCATATATTTGTATATTTTGCTAAAAATGCATATTTTTGCATAATTTAACCATAAATGCATATTTTTGTCTCATAGTTTGGCATATTCACAAGGTTTTGTGTCATATTTTGTTTTATTGTTGACAAATTTTTAATGCAAGATTGGTTTTATATTTTTGCCAAATTTATTAGATTGCATTGTAGAATTTTAGAACGATTGTACAAGCAAATAAACCTACCTAATTTAGTGAAAATTTTCATTTTATATAAGTAGAATCATTTTAATATTAGCCAAATACATCTACAGACGTTACACGCCCTTTCTCAATGCTTTCTAAGAACAAATTGATAGAACTTCACATTCGAAAATATAAGAACTAGTACAATTTTTAAACGAAAATAAATAACAACACTTGTCCTTTTCTATTTACGTATCACCACCCCCTTGCCGCAGTGTAAAGATATCTCGAAAAATGCGTGTTTGAATTTAAAAATGCAAAAAAATAGTTATATCATATTTAATCTTGTGTAAAAATTTAAAATAAAAGGCTTGTACACGCACCTCTTGAGAAAATAAAATATTTATATATATATATATATATATATATATATATATATATATATATATATATATATATATATATATATATATATATATATATATATATATATATATATATATATATATATATATATATATATAAAAATATATAAGGAAATAATTATTGAATCACCATACAAAAGGATATAAGTAGGCACGTTTACACAATTTAAAAATTTATTTGAACCCATATCAAAGACCAACTATAACAACAGTACTCTAACTCATACTGACACAGCTGTAAGTTAGTAAATTCGTGAACATTATATAGAACTTTCAAATTGTCCTTTATATTCTGTGAGTGGCTTTCTAAGAAAATATGCGATAGTTTTCAGCTATTTTATAAAAAGGAGTCCTTAAAGCACGCAATAGAAAGGTGCCCGGAGCTCAATATTACTAAATTATATAAAATTGGCTTACCATAAAATTGTCAACAGAATAAATGACAAGCATTTTCTCCAAGCGAAATTTTAAAGGGTTCAGAGGTGTTTAGTGGTATAATTTTAAAGACTTAAATTAAAATACTTTCTCTTTTTATGGTTCCGTACACCAAAGGTGAAATTGGACCCTATTGCTTTCGCTAGGCTATCCGTCCGTCTGCTACAGGCTATTTGCTCGAGAATCGTGATTGGAATTTAGACTGAGTATGTAGAATTTTGGCCGCTACACCAACAAATACATGAGAGTTAAAACTTAAAGGGTGTTCCAAAACGAGCAACGAAAAATTTTAAAATCCCATGTTATATGCATAAAATTGTATGTATAGGGACACTTGCAATTTGTAAAGTTAGTATATTTTTATACAGACTACAACAATTACCAAACAAAATTTAAACAAATTAAAACTAAAGGGTGTTCTATAATTTAATCTAGTTTTGACTATGTAATTTTGAAAACTCGCTGTATCTTGGAAACCGTAAGAGACAAACTCTTGGAATTTCCAAAAACGGTAAAACAAAAAATCTCAAAATTATAAAATCGCCATACCGAAAAAATCGCCAAAAACCGAAAAAAAATCACCAAAACGAAAAAGAAACACTATATTGAAAAAATTACTGAAATAAAAAAAAAACACCAAAATGAAAGAAAAAACAGAAAATCGCTTAAATGAGAAAAAACTGCAAAACTAAAAAATCGTCATAACCGAAAAAACGCAACAAAAAAGTCAAAACCAAAAAAAAACTCATTTTTAAAAAACGCACAAAACCGAACAAATCCCAAGAACGAAATAAATACATTATCTTATATATCCTATATATTATATAGGCTAAACTTCGTATAGTATTACATATCTTGTGTCCGTAGTCAGATTCGCGCTTCACTGAATTTTTTTACATAAAAATTCCTTATCCAAGTGATGCAAAAAAAACCCTTAATTTACTATAGTTATATTTAAAAAATTCTGGAAATTACAAAAAAAATTACAATGCAATAAATATTTTGTAATATATATTCATTCTAAAGCCTGGTACGGAGTTCATACGGAATTTCAGGTTCTCATACAAACTGTATGTAAAAAAAATTACGGAAATTCAGGTTGGTAAATTTCATAAAGGAATTTGCATTTGCTAGTACGGAGTTTCAAAAGAAAAATCACGGAATTTTTGAAATTTATTGCCTATCTTAGGTATGTTATAAATATAAGTAGAGACTTTTTTCTGTCAACCGAAACAAAAATTAATGTGCAAACAATTTTTTGGTCACGGAATTTTTGACATTTATAATTTTCATCAATTTTTGATTCATTTTTGGTGTTTTTGTGTGTTTTAAATTGCAAAATAAGTGAATTTTTGTGTGTGCAAGCATAATTTTCCACAAAAACCTACACGGATATTTTCCGTGTAGAAATAAATGTAAATTTACAAACGTGAAATTCCGTAAGAACTCCGTACTGGGCTTAAAATTATTAAACTTAATTATTTATATAAGTGATTGTCAGTGTATATTTTTTATATTTAAATATTTTTTTTTAATATTTTTTTTTAATTTAATTTTTTTGAGAGTGAGTTTATCATATTATAGCAATTGTGGCAGTTCCATGAGATTATGCTTAAAAACTTTCTGATTGCACCATTGACTAAACAACTGTTTACATAACATATTTCGTGTACTGTTTAATTATAAAACCATTGGTTTTACTTGACTTTATATCTCTATTATTTACCAACAAACAAAAGAGTGCAATAAAAAAATAATTCTTTAAAATGCCCATAAAAATATACATATATAAGGATATGATGAACAAATGTTTAGTGCTTGACTCAGTCATTCATTCTTCGAACATGTGTTACTCTACTTATTTAAACACACACCTACACACACACACAATATATAAAACAGTATGGTCATTAAGAATATGCTCACTTATAAGCAACTTAATCTTCAAAACTAAAGTATGTGAGTGTATGTGTGTTTGTTTGAGTGTGTACTTTTGTTCACATAATCCTGAAAATGATGTAGTTATATTGTCCAGTTATAAGCTCATAACTATAAGCTTATAACATCATTCTAAACAATTTAAGTTTGGATAAGCTCAATATTCCCATACTCTGCTGCTGGTGCACATTACACTTTCCTTTTATTTTTTGTACAATATCATATAATTTTTTTTTTCAACTGTCATTCTTACCAACACGTTCTCTTTTATAGATGTCAACCTTTATACTTTGCTACATATCTGTAGGTATGTATTTATGTTTCTTTGTATGTACCAGATTTTATTGTGTGATAGATAAAATAATATTTTTTTTTTTGTACGTTCTCAGTATCCCTTGTTTACTAATACATGCAGCAAAATAAAATCATATATGTGGAAAGGTTTTACTTTTTCGAAATTTTTTATTTCCTTTTTTTTTTTGTTGCTGTGTGTGTGTGTGTGAAAGTGTCCAACGTCAATGCCACTTAAATTAATAGCTCTAATAAAATGTCTGTGACAGGCAACACTTCATAAAAATCTCGGTAAATTGTTTGTTAATGGTTGGGAAGGAATAATAAACTCACAAGCTCATATTATGGCTTATGTCATAGCAAATAAGTTTGTATATATGTATGTATATGTTTGAGCATTTCAGGATAAAATAGAAATATTTCCAAAGACAACATGTTGTTACAACATTCGAAAAAGACATGTCATAAAATAGAAAAAAAATTAAATAAGTTTCAAATGAAATCAATCGATTTAAAATCATTAAGCATCTTTTTTAATACATACTGCCTACATGTCCAATCAACTGACAGTCTAATAATTTTAAGAACAAAAAATGTTTGTAAGTGGATGTGGTTTCTTAATGAACAATAAGATAATTAGAAATCATCAAAAGAATTGGAAACTACACCTTTTATACAATAACGAAGTATAACTACAACTGTTTCTCTACTATTTTTTACTTGAACTCTCAACCCCACAAATTTCTTTAAAAATGTTCAGCAGTCGAATACTCTTAAGTCATTTTTAGGGTTCCATACATCAAAGGTGAAAAGGAAATTTAGAAGAAAAAAAGCATTTGATTCAGAAACCTTTTTTCGGTTTATTTCTTAGTTCTCATAGGTGAATAATGGGTGCACATCTCGGCCCAGATTTCAAGCATTCATGTTTACTTTGCTGAAGTTCTCTTGATTTTTGATAACATTTTATTTTTGTATGAGAAGTTTTAATGATGATCCGTGTCCAAACATAATCATTGCATTTTTCGAAGGCTGGGTGTACCACTTTTGAAGAACCTTTAGATAGGCAGATGATGTTACATCAAATTTTTTACTTGACTTCGCTACAAGCTTTTCCCAATCTTGAGGTACATAGATTTGGCAGAATTTTAGTTTTTCTATTTTTTGTAAGTTCTTTAATTCCAAAGTTTTGGTTTGTGAATTCCCAAAGAGTAAATACTTGTATTTCGAACAACATTCTGTCTGCCATAGTTTTTCCTAAGGCTGTAAGGTGGATGATATTCTGATTCAATGAATTACTAAATTTCAACAGCAAAAACTAATATCTTGGCAGCTACGTGATGCCTTATGATCCAAGCGTAACAGGTTTTTTAATGAGAAACGCTAGAATTGATTTCCATATCTCGCCACCGGATGGAAATTAAACTTTCCCCACCTATGCCCTGAATTTCTCTGAGCTTTACCTAAAAATTCCATGAATAAACTCAATGTGAAAAATAAAACTTTTGAAGCGGTAGTGTTCGTACGGAACCCTTTATGTGCGAGTGTTGACAGTAAATGAAACTGTGTACTTGTTTCTTTTCCCCTCATATCTCACTCATTCTCTCTCTCTCTCTATCTCTCTCTATCTCTCTTCTACAAACTAATCAGCTTAGCAATAAGGGCCAATTTCACCAACTCTATTTAAATATCAATTCATATTTAAATGTCGATTTTTAATCATTTTTATATGGAAAAATTACTTTTAAATATGAATTGATATATGAAAAAGTTGGTGAAATTGGCTCTAAAGCGCCCCACCCACTTGCAATATAATTGTAAAATTTTTCTTATTGTAGAACAATATTGCCAATGTGTATGTCATATTCGAAGGTGGCACAATATATTGGCAAATATCAAGACTATTGATTTTGGGCAATAATATGTAGAACAACATATGCAATAATATTGTATCATGGATGGGCCGCTTAGAGCGCAGTATTCACGGTCAAGATGCATAACACAAGCATCGTATAGTTTAGTTTATCTTGATATGTCTGTATTGTATACATGCATGTGGGTGCTTCAAGCATCGTCGGTGTGACTCATGCAAACAAAATTTAACTAATATTATCATAATGCAGGTCATGCATTTTGACCGTGAATAGTACGCTTAAGACTTCCGTTCAATTAAATTTCGTTTCAGTAACCTTTACTTGCTTAAATAAATATTAATCATACGTAGTAGTCACACACATTGTTGTTAATAATTTAAGGTGAAAAAATCTTAGCATATTTTTGGGAGCTAAAACAAAATATTTTATTACGAATAAGGCACTAAGAATAAAACTAATTGCTTGTAAATTTTAAATTTCCGAAACTCTAGCATAGTTACCAAAATATTTACGAACACTTCAGAAGAAAGGAGAGTGTTCAAAAAGTCTTATTTAATTACTATCCTTGATGAAACTCAGTCATCAAATGAAACAAACGTTGGTTTGAAATGCAATTAATTTTATATCATATTTTTTACTGTTGCAGAAAATTCATAATAGTAACATTTATAACAAGATTGTTAAGACAAGATTTCGATTCAGATATTGATATTGAGTACAGAACAGTAATTTCCATAATTTGTTTTTTGATATCAATAAAAAAAAATATTGAATGCAACATATATTAGTGTTTTTTTAGGAAATTGTCACAATATAAGTTCACAATTTGTTAACCCACTAATAGTCCAAAATTATTATTTTACCTTTTCAGCAAAATATTTTTTTAATAACAATACATTGAAATTGATTATTCAGGGCCTTATCTGGATCCTATGCGCATTTCATTGTTGCTAATGCAGATCATCTGACAACCTTTACTCAAAAATTTCTTAGAACAAGTAGAGTTATTATGTGAAACTTTCATTTAAATAAATTAGAAGTTCAACAAATATCAAAGTTGAAACAAGAACTTAATAATTAACATGTTTTTTTTAATTTCCTACTTTACTAACTATATTGTCTGACTTTTTTCAGCTCTAATTGTAGTTGTAAAAAGTATGCTAAGAAAATAAATGTAAATAACAACAACAGCTATTCAAGAATAGAGTATTGCTACACAAGTATTTTTGACCTGATACAGTCAAGTTAATAATTAATGTCTTTTGATAATTGTTACAATTTAAGTTTAACGTTTGTTAGCGAACTAATAAAAAAAAAAACTTACTGAATAAAGAAAAATTTTTATTGAAAAAATTAGAGTTTTTTTTAAGTAATTATTGCATTTGAATTTACATATTTCTTTGTAGTAGCTTAATTAAACAAATTAATATTTCGTTCAGAGGATTTAGTTTTTTAATTCGAAAATTAATTTTTTCTGTGTACCAGATAGATTTACAAAGAAACGCCAAAACCGAACTATTGATATATATATATATATATATATATATATTATATTATGCTATTCAATCAGCAGTCTTAAGGTTCTTTCCACATTATGCGCACATATAAAAATAATTTCTGATGACAAAGATTTTTACAATTTCTAAGTTATCTCCTTATTAACATTAGCTCAGTTCATAAGTCAAAGTTGTATTAGAAAAGAAAATTTCAGACGTACTTTCTCAAAACAACATTTTCAAAATAATTTGTAATTTAAAATACAACCTGGACAACCATTTGTCTAACAAAAATTTCTTTAAATTAGTGCTCTTTTCAGCTTATCGCCAAATAATTTTCTTAAAAACTTTTTCATCAGCATAAAACGAAATCAAGCATTTATCAAATACCTCATAAACTTTCTCTCCGAAATATAAAAATGAATTAGAATAAAAATTAATACCATTAGTAAGCAAAATTTCATCAAATCAAAATTAAATGTTTTCTTTATTTATTTTTTATTTTTAGCTGGAAGATTGTTTTTATTTTTATATATTTTTGTATGTATATAAGCTTTGCAACCAGCAGCATTATCAACCAGAAGAAACCACATCAGTTTAAGTACTTCCCCATTCCTTAAATGCTTTTGTGGAATTGAATTAACAGCTTAAGATGACAAAGTGATTGCCACAAGAGTAATACACTTGACTATCTCAAAATGTGTGATTATTTGAGTGTATGAAAAATGTGTGTGTGGGTGTGTGTATATATATGTATGTGTGTGGAAGCGTTTATTTTATTTTAAGGCTTCCTTTTTGTTAATAAACAAAAAACATATTTAGTGGTAGAACAATGTTGTCTTATGAGTACGAGTCTATTTGTGGCATAATGGGTTTTATTTTGCATCATCAAATAAATTTAAGACAATAAAACAAAACCAAGATTTCCTCAAATTGCTTTGATAAGAACAATGATGATTTTGTTTTAGAAACAAAAAAAAATGGGATTTATTTGTAATGCCTCGTGGTTAATTATAAGAGAATATAAAAATCGTACTGCGTAAGTAAGAAATAGAAAAATTTTTTATTTGAACAAATTTCTTTCTAGAAAATGTCTGTGGATGTGCTTGATACCCTAGAGCTGCGATATAAAAAATTCGAAATTTTTCTAATGCCATACTAATTGGTTAAGACTCCCACTCATGCAAGGTCCCCGAAATATATACAATGAGCCCTAATTTTTAGGGTTCCTTACCCCAAAGGTGAAAAGGAACCCTATTGTTTTAGCTAAGCTGTCCGTTTATCCGTCTGACCATTTGGCAGAATATGTAGAACTTTGACCGCTAAAACAAAAAATATATGGGACTTTAAATTAAAAGGTGTTCCAATACGAAAAAAGAAAAATTTTAAAATCACATATAATATTTAAACAATTATATATGTGACGCGCATCAAAAAAAGTAAAAATTGATTTTTTTACCCGTAGGTCTCTTTCTCTATGCGCTGTCACATATAGAGACTTTAAATTTGACAAGTTATTGTATTTTTATACAAAATTGTAGTTTGTTTTTTTTTTAACTAAAATTGAAAAAAATCAAAATCAAAGGGTATTCCATCAGTTAATACAATGTTTAGTATTTAGTTTTTAAAACTTGCTGTATCTTGGAAATCGTAAGAAGCAAATTCTTGAAATTTTCAAAAGCGCTAAACGTTAAAAAATCCCAAAATTTAGGAATTTGTCAAACCAAAAAAAATCCCACAAAAACCAAAAAAATTGCCAAAACAAAAATAACGCAAAATTAAAAAAATCGCCAAAAACATAAAAATCGTCAAAATGAAAAAAAAACGCCAAAACTAAAAAAATGCCAAAACTCAGAAATTGCCAAAAAAAAAATGCCATAAACCGAAAAAAATGTCAAAAGCCAAAAAAGCGCCAAAAATAACAAAAACTGCTAAAACTAGAAAAATCGCCAGAAACCAAAAAAAAAAGGTTTACCGGGTACTTAATTTTTGTCCATACAGAACCCTTCGTGTGCGAGTCACAGTCGTACTTTACTGAATTTATTAGTCCAGAAGTACAGCTCTCCCCTATTCTTTCGCTCGTTGTTACGGTGAAGTGGAAAAGCAAACAATAAAAACTTAACATATGAAAAATCTTGCTTCTAAAACTTTTGTGAAACACCTTTCTTACCTCTTTTATAAAGGGAAATAGAAAATTAATTTTAATTAAAAATATTCGTATGATGGCCCAGCAAAAAAATACATTAACATCAGAACTACTTGCCATATTATGACTTAATTTTCTGATTACCAAATTTCATTACTCGCTTACAAATAACATTACCTAAAATTTAAAAAAATTATGTAAATGAGGGGAATGATTCGTTTAGATTAAATCGTTTACGTGAACAAGTTGTATCTAAGTAGTAGTAGTATCGATTATTTTAGTCTCACGCCTTGTTAAAATCATTAATTTGGTAATCCAGTAGCGAATAGCTTCCACCAAAAATGAAGCCGATTAACTTTTTTGTATTTTTTTCGGGGGGTGAGAATATTCTCATGACATTTTAATTGTAATTTCATTTTAAACCTTGAACAAATACGTAACTATTGTATTAGAAAATTTGCTATGCTTTATTGTGCATTGGTGCACTTCAGAAGTTATGTTCGAATTATTAATAGACTCACGCATTGAGTTGGCCAATAATAAGCGCTTAACGTCTTCTGCTAACACTTGTAATGCTATTGTTTTTTGTCATTGTTTAATGTGCTTTCACTAGAGATTTAAAAATTGTATGACTTGTTGCACGTGAGTCACGCATTTGTCACGTGTGAGTCACGCGTGATCGTGGTTGTATTTATATATAATAGTTCTTAAGAAAATTACGTGCGTGACCTTAGTTAAATTTCTTAAGCTCGTTAAAAAATCTATTTTTTAATCAGAAATAATTTTTAGTCAGGCTTAAGTTCAGTAATTTCAATTCTTTTTATTGAATGAAATATTTATATTAATTAATGTGAGTTTCTAAATAAGAGAAGAAAAATTAAATTAGACTTTTAAGCTGGGGGAAATACCGAAATTTTTCTGTGCAGCAACGCACTTCATTAGCACCCTAGTCTATCTACTTGGGTAGAGATTGTTATTAACATCAGCTATTTAACGTAAATTCTAATGAAACGGAATGTGAGAAATGATTGTTGTGTACAATTATTGATTTACCTTTGGTAAATACATATGTAAGTATCACTATTTATTTCCCTGTGTTTCCATATTTTCATTTTTCTATTTAGGTTAGCACGAAGTTATATTACTCTACCCACGTATGTTTAACTATTCTTGCTTATCTTTTACGATCATCACATTAATTATTTTTACTTATTCGATGTACCGTCGGTACATACATGTAAGTATTATAGTAGTGGATATTATGTTACTTTGTTTTTGCTTTCTACAGTTGATTTGGCTTTCTAACATTTATGATTGCCAAGTGAACAGTAATTGCCAAGTGAACATATTTTTGTCACGTGTCCATGATGAATTTAGATTTTTATTGAACTATAGTGAATTTTTAATCAGAAATAATTTTTAGTCAGGATTAAGTTCCTAAATCCATTTTTTGATAGTTCGTACCTGAATTCATTCATTGGCACGCACTTCATCAGGAGCAAGCGTGAAAGAAAAAGTTCCGATTTTTTTTTTTGCTTTTTCTGTTGGTATGTATTTTGTTCCTGTTTCGGTATTTCTGAAATAAAACAAAATAATGCTTATTAATTAACTAATAGTTACTTTGTATCCGCATCAAAATTAGTAAGCCTCACTATTATAGTTCTGAAGATACAAGGAAAATAATAATTACTTTATATGAGGGGTACCCGTTTCTCCATCAATACCGCCAAAACTTTATTGGAACATGCAATTGCTTTTAAGTGTACCCATATAAAATGTAAAAATCCTCACTATTGCACTTGTAGAGATTTGAATTGGTCCGTGAAAAAGTGGTTTTTGGTCCCACTGTGCTTTCATAACCATATTTTTCTCCCCCAATCTATCCCATTCGGACATACTGAGCGATTAATTGTAATATTTTTCATTTCGCAAATGAACTGTTAAAAAATATCCAAATATGTATTAAAAAAAAAATAAAACTTTATATAATCGCTGCCAAGTAATTCAATTAAAATTAATTATTATTTGCTCCACAAGTGTTTTTGGCGCTCGCTTTCAAGACCTGGCACCACAAGTTTTAATTATGCTGCCCCCAGCAGGAGCAGAGGGAAAAGAAAAACTTCCAGGCAGCATCCTTTATACTCCTTCCCCCAAAAAAAAAATCTTACCAAGACTCCCATTAAACTTCGTTACCCATTTCACAACTAACAACAAATAATTTCTATTTTGCTTCAGGAATTGGTTAAAACGTATAAAAAAGCAAAGAACAAAAATGTTTTTTGAGTTTTTTTTTATTTGTGTTCATTTATTTTTTTTTTTCTAGTGATTTTCAATGAGTTTCACCAGTTAAATGAAGTAAGAGCAGCAACAAAACTGTTGCTAATAGAAGTTGCAAAGAAAAAGTTTAAATAGTGTTATTTTGCATTTTCAAGTGTTTCATGTTGCACTTAATTTGCCAGCAGCAGCAAGAAGAAAAAAACATAATTTATACTAATAGAATTTTTAAATACCAGCTTAAGGGAAAAGGTGTAATTTTGTAATTAAATAAATTATAGAGCTGATTTGTAAATGATCGATTTTATAATATTGTGTGATTTTGATTTGTAATACTGTAACTCCTGAAGAAATTTCATTAAAAAACACTTAATATTTTAGGCAAAAAAATCTTTTCATTCATTTTCCTACCATAATCTTTTCAAATAAAATTGTATGCAGCAGTTTGTATAGAGAAAATCTTTTCAAGTGCTAGTCCTTTCATAAGTTCTAAAAGTTAAGTTCATATACATTGCTGGTTTGAATTATTTGTTTGAAATATAATCCATAGAAGCTTTTACTTAAACAAAACTACTTGAAAAAATTCTGGTCAAACACCTTTGCAACACAATAAACAACATTCCCTTTGGCCAAAGTAGAAAACTTTTTGCAACAGACCACAACAAGGAGAAATATTTTGCATTTTCTCTCCCCCTCCATTTTATGAGTTTGAGGCTTATTGTAAGGAGGAAAAGGATTTTGTGATTGTTTTGACAAAATTAACAAACAAAAAAAAAATAAATAAGATGAAGAAAGAACTCTAAATAGATTAACTGAAATGGAAACTTTGAACAAATAATTTTTGTTAAAAAAGAGAAATTTCAGTGCAAAATATAAGATTAAAACTTTTTGACTTATGATTTTTGAAAGAAAGAAAAAACACTACGATTACATAAACAAAAGAAACATTTATATAAAGTCGAGAATGTATAGGTCTGTTCATTTACTTTCCCAGCAGAAACTAGCAACCAGAGAGTAAGGCAGAAAATTACAAAATTACTCTCGCAAATATGAAAAAGTAAATGAACGCTTTAGTTGTAAAAATTTGCAAGAACATTTTATTCATATCAGCACCATGAATGGAAATCATAATACAATTGTACTTCTTCTTATGTATTTTGTTTGATAATATTTTAAATTGCAATTTTTCTTTATAAATTGACATTTAATATGAAATTATTTAAACAGTTTCATGTCGCCTTACTATTTTAATGCATTTTTCCTAGTTTTTAATTTTATTCCATTAACAAATACAAAAATGCGACTTTCCATCTCTGATCAGATATAAGAAACAAACAAGGTTCTTTGACAATAAAATTTGAATTTATGTGGCTTAATGAAAGAAAAACAATAAATTAAGAAAATGTGCTTTCTTTTTAGGGTTCCGTACATCAAAGGTGAAAAAAAACCCTATTGTTCTCGCAACGCTCGCTGTCCGTCTGCCCGTCTTCCCGTCACACGCTATTTTCTCAGGAACCATAAGAGCTAAGACATTGAAATTTGGACAGAGTATGTAGAACCTTGGCCGCTACAACAACCAATACATGAGAGTTAATTTGTAAGGGTGTTCCAAAACGAGCAAGGAAATGTGCTAAAATCCAATGTAATATACATACAGTTGTATGTAATTATGTATATTGAAACTTAAAATTTGTAAAACTAGTGTATTTTTATATAGACTACAACAATTAACACTATAATTTAAAAAAAAATTAAATTAAAGGGTGTTCCATTTTGACTATGCAATTTTGATAACTTGCTATATCTTGGAAACCGTGGGAGGCAAACTCTTGCAATTTTGAAAGACGGTAAAACTAAAAAAATCTAAAAATTATAAAATCGCCAAACCAAAAAAAAAAAAATCTCCAAAAACCAAAAAAAGATCGCTAAAACAAAAACAAGCACTAAAAAAAAGTTTAACACAAAAATAAATCGGCAAAACCCAAAAAATCGACAGAATGAAAAAATCGCCAAAATGAAAAAAAACCGAAAAAATCGCCAAAGCGTGAAAAGACGCTGAAACTAAAAATATCGCCAAAATGAAAAAATCGCCAAAACAAAAAAAAAATCGCCAAAATAAAAAACGCCAAAAATCGAAAAAAAACGGAGAAAAAATTGCCAAAACTAAAAAAGCGCCAAAAACAAAAAAAAAACTAAAAAACGCCAAAACTAAAAAACGCTCAAAACCGAAAAAACCCAAAAAACGAAAAATAAACCAAAACTATTTATTATATAGGCTAAAGTTCGTATAGAATTACATATCTAGTGTCCATACGGAACCCTTCGTGTGCGAGTCACAGTTGCACTTTACTGAATTTATTATTTTCCTATGTATGTATATGTGTTTTGTTTTAACAAAGACTTTAACTTTTTCAGATATTTTTCAAATTATTAATTTGACAACAAAAGAAACAGCAGGTGGTTGAATAATTCTTGCAAGTAAAAATTTAACTAGTAATAATTTGTAAGAATTTTTTTGTTTCTCAATTTTTTCTCTCTTTTGACGCTCTCCCTTTTTAACTTTTTGAGTTAATGAACACTTTCCAGCAACAATTGTTACAAATTGTTAACAATTTTTAGTAAATGAACAAACCTTATATAACGAATTCTACAAGGAATGTCGAAGTACTATACAGAAAATATTTTCAAAAAAAAAAAAGATCTTGAGTATCACAAAACTAGAAAAAAAAATTCTAAAACCCTAATTACTACACTGGCGTCTTTTATTCATTTGCAAGTCTTCGAGTCCACGAAAAAGCGATTTAACATCTTTTAAGTGATACGAGTATTTTTTTTTTTTTTAATTTTACCTAAAGGAAACGAAACTTTTAGACGTAAAACAAAGTATTTCTTACCATAAAAAAGTGCTAAATCTTAAAAATTTTTATGAAATCATTCACGGCATAGGCTAACATATAATTATATAAAATAAAGTAAAATGTAACATGTTGCTCTACAAATAATTTTATCAAATATTGGCCTCAGCTGACCCTGACTTAAACTAACAAATTTATGCTGCTAGTAACACGATTTTATGAACTTTAAATAATTTACAATAATGTGTAAAAAAAAGTTAAATAAATTTATGTGTCTCTTTTTTTTTTTTTTTTTTTTTGTTCTGTAAAACTACAACTTTTTCATGTTTACTGGTTTTAAATTTAGTTAAACTTTACAAATTAAATTTTCACATGAAAATTATTTTTGAATTTTCAACACCAAAACAAAAACCAACAAATTCATTTTAAAACTGTGGCCACCAGTTAGTAGAAGGTGTGGGGTGAATAATTTTCCTTGCTCAGAAGCAAACAGAAACATGCAAAAACTTGCATAGAATAAATAGAATAAACTATTTGGTTAGAAATAACTTTTTTGGCCTTTTGGCGCTTAACTCGTTTTAGTTTTTCGTTCGTTTTCATTATATTTTTTTTTAATATCATTTTTGCCATAAAATTAATTTGTTTGTTAGGCGACCTTCTAACCACACAAATTGCTTTGTTTTTATTGCTGCTCTGGATGTTTCATTTTAGAAAATTATCACCCGACTACAAAAAATTTGTAGCTGCAATAGAACAAAAAAGTGTGCGAGAAAAAAAATTTGTAATGAAATTTAATTTAAAGTTTATGAACAACAAAAAATAAAGAAAATTATGCATTTGTTTGTTTGGAAAATTAAAAAAAAAAATTCTTCAAACAAAATTTAAATTTTATAAATGTAAAAAAAGTGTTAGACAATTATAGATAATTTTCTAAACAACGTTTGTAAATACAAATTGATGTTTGTAAACCAAGTATTTTTCAATTAATCAGCTGGACAGTTAGAAAAGATTTTTGAAATATGTGCATTTCTGATCGAAATTTAATCCATATGATATATTAATTTATGTTAAATAAAATGGAAAATGCAAAAAAATCGTAGCCTTCAATTTTTATTTATTTTTATATCCTTCACCAGAATTGACAAAGGTTTGTCATTCCGTGTGTAATTTCCACAATATTTATATACGTCCCAGAAAATATATAAATATATTCTGGGACGCATATATGGAAGAGAAAAAGGTATGTCCATACGTCTGTCTGTCCGTATGCATGTCCGTCTTCATGTCCGTCTGTATGTCCATCTGTCTGTACTTGAAATCGGTTTTTCGAAGCTGCCACAAAAGCTTAAAAACTCGGTCTAGGACTGCTATGTCAAAAATCGTGCGAAAAAGATTGGTATTGAAAATCAGCTAAATCGAAGAGATCTTTCCAGAGCTGGAAGATTAAATAGTTTTTTATTTATAAGTAATTAGCTAAGATTAATTTTTTGCTTATACAGGGTGGGCCAAAAAAAACCAAGGGGTGTAAAAGTTTAATAACTTTTTTGTTTATTAACTTTTTTTTATTTTTTCTTTCAGATTATATAATATACAAAATGGAAATTTTTTTACACTAAGTATGAAAAATGATGTCTCTTAAATGACCACTGTTTTCAGCTTCGCACTGATGGGCTCTTTTTAGAGCATTTTCCATAACATTTTTCAAAACTTGTGGCTGTAGCGTTCGAATTTCTGCAACAATGTTTGCCTTGAATTCAAGGATTGTCTCTGGCTTGCTCACATACACTCGCTCCTTCAAAAAACCCCAAAGAAAATAGTCGGGTGCTGTCAAATCTGGCGATCGCGCTGGCCAAATAATTTCCGAATTTCGAGAAATTATTCGCTCTCCAAAAATTTGACTTAAAAGTGCCATTGTGTCTCGGGCAGTATGGGCAGTGGCTCCGTCCTGCTGAAACCACATACCAGGTCTGTTTTCAAGAGCAGGACGTAAAAAATTTTCTATCATAAACCGATACCGCTCTCCATTTACGGTTACAGCACTTCCCTCTTCATTCTCGAAGAAGTAGGGCCCAATGACATTTTCAGATGTGATCCCACACCATACTGTACACCTGATGGGGTGCAATTGGCGTTGATGAATGGCTCTTGGATTTTGAGAACCCCAGAACCTACAGTTCTGCTTATTAACAAAGCCATTCAAATGAAAATGAGCTTCATCACTCATAATCAAATTTTCAATAAAGTTGATTTCATTTATTCATTTCTTATTTTCTGATTTTCATTTATTATTTTCATTCATTATAAATTCTCCAAGTGTTTTCTATATAATCTGAAAGAAAAAATAAAAAAAAAATAATAAACAAAAAAGTTATTAAACTTTTACACCCCTTGGTTTCTTTTGGCCCACCCTGTACAAACCTATTTTATATAAGCATGAATAAAATTAGTATTTAAAATCAAAAAAAAAATTTAAAACAAATCCAGGGTTGGAAAATTTTAACTTTTTTTTATTTATAAAAGTAACCAAATAAAACTAATTTGTTCCTTTCCTCTATAAATCAAACATATTTTATACTTTTGAAAGAAATAAATTGCTATAAGAAATTAGAAAAATTTGAAAGGATAATTCCAGGGTTGGATAGCTTACACTTTTTTGTTATATAAAAGTGAGTAGGTCCTATTAATTTTCTTTTATAAATTAAATATGTTTTATGTTTTGGAAAAAAAAATATTTTGGCATAAGAAATCAGAAATACTAAAAACTTAACTCCAGAGCTGGCAAGTATACACCTTTTTTGGTATATAAAAGTATCTACATAAAACGATGTTTTTTTTTAATTAAACATATTTTATATTTAAGAAAGAAATAAATTAGTATTAAAAATCAAAAATATGGTTCCAGGGTTTGAAAATTTTAATTTGTGTTTTTAAGTAATTAAATAAAAATATTTTTTAAGTGTGTTAATTTTTTTAAAACACTAATAGTCTCAAACTATTATTTTACTTTTAAAGTAAAATATTTTTTAATAAAAATGCAATGAAATTGATAATTGAAGGCTTGGCTGGATCCTATGTGAATTTCACTGTTGCTAATGCAGATCATGAGGGAACCTTTATACCGTAGACAGGCGGCAGCGTTAATTTGCATTTAAAAATTTATCCTGAAAGACGACAGCATATGCATTTAGTAAACAGCTAGCAGAATCTGTGCATCTCTTTCATACCACACATTTCGCTTATTTTCCTTGGAAGTCTTAAAGTGGAAAAATGTGTTTCGATTCTAATATATTTTTTTTCTTTTGCTAAAAACTATTCAAATAAATTAGCTCTTCTGACTTTGAATCCATTTTAATTTCACAATAGAAAACAATTTTGGATTGATTGTTGACGGTGTTGCCATATTGAAATAGCTAAATTCAGTATTAATTCACTCTCATTTAGTGCATTTACGACAAATCTAATAAACATTGGGATGGGGATAATTCACAAGTTCATCTGAATTAAGACAGCTAATACAGATTAGCGCTGTCGGCTGTGTACAGTATTACCCAAAAATTTCTTAGAACAACTAGAGTTATTATGATAAACATTCATTTAAACAAATGAGAAGCTCAATAACAAATAACAAAGTTGAATACTCAACATGTTTTTTTATTTTCTTACTTCACCATTGCTACATTGGCTGACTTTTTTTCAGCTTCAAGCTGTAGTTGTAAGAGTAAGTATGCAAAAAGAAAATAAATGTAAATAAATTCAGTAAAGTGCGACTCTGACTCGCGCACGAAAGGTTCCGTACGAACACTAGATATGTAATTTAATACAAACTTCATCCTATATACTATATAGTTTTGGCATTTTTTTTTTTTTTTTTTTTTTTTTTGTTTTTGGGGTCTTTTCGGTTTTTTTGTTTTGGTGGTTTTTGCGTTTTTTCGGTTTTGGCCATTTTTTTTAAGTTTTGGCTCTTTTTTTAGTTTTGACACTTTATTTTCTTGTTTTGGCGATTTTTTTTATTTTTGGCGATTTTCTTCATTTTTGCAATTTTTTTTTAGTTTTGGCGACATTTTCGCGTTTTGGCGATTTTTTTTTATTTTGGCGTTTTTTTTTTATTTTGGCGTTTTTTTTCATTTTGGCGATTTTTTCGAATTTGGCGATTTATTTTAGTGTTGGATTTTTTTTTAATTTTGGCGATTTTTTTCGTTGTGGCGATTTTTTTTTAATTTTTGGTAACTTTTTTTTTTGGTTTGGCGATTTTATTATTTTCGGTTTTTTAGGTTTACCGTTTTTGAAAATTTCAAGTGTTGGCCTCTTACGGTTTCCAAGATATAGCAAATTGTCAAAATTACATAGTCAAAATTACATTAACTGATGGACGACCCTTTAATTTTAATTTTTTTAAATTTTAGTGTTCATTGTTGTAGTCTGTATAAAAATACACTAATTTTACAAATTTCAAGTTTCAATACACATATGTTCATACAATTGTATGTATATTACATGGGATTTTAGCATTTTTCGTTGCTCGTTTTGGAACACCCTTTAATTTTTAATTCTCATGTACTTGTTGTTGTAGCGGCCAAGGTTCTACATACTCTGCCCAAATTTCAGGTCCGTAGCTCTTACGGTTCCTGAGAAAATACCGTGTGACGGACAGACGGACAGCGTAGCGAAAACAATAGGATTCCTTTTCACCTTTGGTGTACGGAACCCTAAAAACAACAACAGCTATTCAAGAGTATTTTTTTGATTGGGTACATTCAAGTTAATAATTAATGTTTTTTATGGGAATTATTATAATTTTAGTTTAACACTTTGTAAAGCACTAATAATCTTAAATTATTATTTTGCTTGTTTAGTAAAATATTTTTTTATTAAAAATATATTGAAATTGATTATTGAAGGTTTTAGCTGGATCCTATGACTGGTGATACAGTAAATAAATTTCAATTAAAATAATAATTTTAATTATATTTATAATTGTATAAATCGACAGCCAAACAACTTATTAAGATCTCATCAAATTAAAATATAATCAAAAAATTTAAATATTCATATTAATAATAATCTACATGTTCGTTGTATCTTATTTGTTATTATCGTATCATTAATATATTTAGCATTAATTAGCAGTTTTAGTTATGATGATTTGCTTGTGTGAGGGAGTGTGTTAAATTTGTGTCACTTAATAGAGTGTAACAAAATCTGGTTAAAATTCAATTTACACACACACGATTATGTTGGCGATTTTTGTGATTTTACAGCAAATTAAACTTGGCACTAACTATTTATTATATATGAAACTGTTTAACTTAATAAATAAAACGTTTTTCTTTATTATTTAGTGGTTACGATTTTTTTTCAAATGTATTCAAATTGCGAACGTACATCATGCTCTATTTGAGTATTGAGAGATTTAGGGCGATTTTGTTTGAAAATATTTTTGAGTGTTTGGTTTTGAATTCCCTAAGGGTCTAATTTTGTAAAACGCAACGAAAAGTGTTGACAAAATTTCCATAGAAAAAATTATAATTACAAAAGCAGAATACATACAAAATTTGTCAACGCTAAGTGTTGCGTTTTGCAAAATAAGGCCCTTGATCATTTTCTTTGTCTTTGATAACGACAAATAAAAATATTATTAACATATTTTTAAAACAAAAAAATTAAAATAAAATATTTAACGATAGTTTGAAAAATATATGAAAAAATATGTGTTGGATATAATATTTTAGAAGGAAAGCGGAAAACATATACACAAACCATTTAGTATAGACAATAAATAATAATTGTTTTAAAAAATCACAATTGCAACTTTTTTCCATCCATAGACAAAAAGAGAAGAGAATTTCGGCACTAATAAAAGAAAACAATTTTCAATATTCACTTAACTTTTTTTAAAAGAATGTATCTCTAATGTAAAAGGAAACAGCTTAAATTCAAAATTCTAATTGAATTATACATGTATAAACAAATAAATTATATTTTGACTAAAAAGTTAACAAGACGGAAAATTTGCAGTGAAAAAAAATTAAAATTTTAATACCTTTCAATTTTGCTTACCATCGTCTTCTACAATATTTACTTGTCGTCAACATTAAATGTCCTTCACATTAACGACAACAGTTGAGAGATCAAACCAGCTGTGACATTAACTCAGTCACTCACTCACTTGCTCACACCCTCTTACAATCACTTATGCTTAAATCAAACCAACACACACACTTACCCGCTCTCTCTTTCTCATGCCAACAGAAAGACGAAGAAGAAAAAAAACCAACGGAACAGACATTTGTACTTGTTGTTGTATGAATGACTTGAATGTTTTCAACATACACTTGACAGCTTTTAACGTTTTATATGCGAATAATAATCTTTGTCAAGAGACGGAAAACAACATCATGAACAGGGCTTAAGAAACATATAAACAAAACAATCACACAGCAACAAAAACCAACAAATGTGCAAATCATAAACACTTATGCACACACACACATTCTACGTAGAGATATAAGAAACAACAGCATTTCCTTATGACTACAAACTTGACTTGAGTACCGGGACGGCAGGCAAATAAGCAAAAGCAGTTGTATGCAGGCAGGGCGGCTGTCTTGAAGACTGGCAGTCAAATAGACGTTCATGCTTTTTTCTACTTCTTCACTATTTTATTTATATAAAGGGTCCGCCAGATAACTTTTTTTTTTTTGAAAATGCTATAAAAAAAAACTACTGAAGCTTCGGCTGTGTGGCACGTAGCGCCGTCCTGTTGAAACCAAATGTTGCCAATATCCTCCTCTTCAATTTTTGTGAATAAAGATTCGATAACGATCACCATAAACTGTAACTCCTTGCTCATTTTCGGAAAAAAAAATGGCCTAATTATGCCTCTGGACCAAAATCTGCACCAAACAGTGACTCGTTTTAAGTGCGTCGGCTTTTCAATGTATCCGTGCGGGTTTTCTGTGCCCCAAATGCGAAAATTTTGCTTGTTTACATACCCGCCAAGACCAAAATGAGCTTCATCTGAAAAGATGATTTTTTTTGGCAAAATCGGCATCTTCTGTAAGTCGATCGCAGGCCCACTTAGCGAAGCTAAAACGCATTGGATGGTCAGTTGGCTCGTTCAGCGGAAGGATAAAACTAATTACCTGTCAAATCAGACATGCGCTAAGTGTTACCATTCACGAAATAAGCACTAGTTGAAAAAAAACGTTAGATGGAGGACCCTTTATATATTTTTTTCGTCTTTGCTAAACAACTGTGACAATTTCAACACCTGCAAACGACGTTGAATAGTGTTTATGCGATTTATGTGTCGTGAGAATTGTTGGTTTGTGTATGCGAGAGTACGGGTATGAATGTGTGTGTGTGTGTGTGTGCGTGTATGTCTATATTTGTGTACGTATGTTAATGATATATTTTTGTATCTTTAGCTCTTATTACTTTAAAAAGGTTACCGCTAAAGAAGTGTTTCCTTTATTATTATAAAGTCTTGGTACTAGTTTCTGTGTGAATTTTTTAATCTCATAAGAATAATAAAGCAAACAATATGAGAAAATTTAGTTTTGTAAAAGTTGCAAATACCAATAATTTGTAACAGAATCTATTTCATAATTTAATTTAATTCGGATGAGCACATCATACCCACTATTTATGCCCTAATTATGTTTGACAATAGTGCGGTCATGTCTATGGATGAAAAAAATTAGCAATTGTGATTATTTAAGACAATTATTATTTATTATCTATACCAGAAGGTTTGTGTCTATGCTTTATAAGTTTGTTCCAAAACATTATATAAAACACATACTTAATTTAATTTTTATTTTTTTAAACATGGTGATATGTCTATTTTTCATTCTCAAGGACAGCAACCATTTTTGTAGGAAATGATCTAGTGAATTATAAGCCAAACACTCAAAATTATTTTCAAACAAAAATTGTTAAGTCTCCTTACTAAATTCGAGCATAATTAGTTATATTATATTCTCTTTAAAATAATTAAATAAAAGATAATATTAAAAAAAACTCAATCTTAAAACAAATTTTAAAATTTCTCCTTGTGAAAACTTTGAATTTAACTGCAGCTTTAAATTATATACAGTTCTTTTGTTATAAAAAATAACACTTTTTTCATGCATCCCTGTTCACACATTTATTTTATATTTTATGAATATGTATATTATGTACTGTGCTATTGTTTTAGAAGTCTATTAAAAATGTCTTAAGAGTCTTTTAAGATTCTTCTTTAACACTTTTTATAAAGTTAAGAACAAAGAAACCAGAAAATTATAAGACATTGTTTCATTATGAAGCACTAAGTAGCTGCTGCATTTTTTTCACATGGATTAACTAACTGTTTTATATGTCGGGAAATAAGCACCAGAAATTTTTAATGTTATTCTTTTCGTTTGTTTGTTCAATAAAAACTTAAAAAGCTCTTTAGTTTTTATTGCTTATAAATGATTTGTTTAAGTAAATATTTAATTTAAAAAAAAGAAATAAGAAAAGAAAATTTTCAATAAAATTAAAAGTATTTTGAATTAATTTAAAATTAAAGAAAATTTTAAGTGACTATAAAACTCTTTAAATAAGTAAATGATTATATTTTTTTTAATTTTTTTTTTGCAAACTTTTTTTAAGAAGTATAGCCATTGACCATATAGAGTCTAGCTACAAGTCATTTTATATAGGAATAAAGAAATAATCAGGAAATGAAAATAAACAATAGACTGAATAAATTCTATTGTGAAGAAAAACAAAAAGAGAAGTGAAACACAACAATGCAGCAACAATTTTTTTTTTTTTTGACGAAACTTTCTTCATCTGCGAATGGATTTTATAGAAGAATTTCACATGCTTTTATGTCGCAGTATAAGTTCATAGTAAGAAATTTTACAAATATCTTAAATACTATAGAGGCTGCATGCGTGCAGGACGTACGTTTATGTATCTATGTAGGAAAAGAGGTAAAAAAAATTAAATGCTTTAAAACAAGGTCTTATTGAAAAAGTAAGTAAGAGTGCTGCTATATTCCGAATCTTACATACCCTTAACCAAAGTGCATATACATATGTAGTACACAGATACATACATAAGTACATAAATACATATTTGTTTTCTGAAGAAATTTATAATTTTTTGTTATAGTACAATTTTTAGTAAGTGACCTCTAGGTAATTTTCGATAAAATATTTTTTTTTCGATATTAGCAATAAGTTGAATATATTATTCTACGCACTGAATTGAAGAAATATTTTACATTCACCCTTATTTCAGTTGTTAAAAACGACCCCACGTCATACAATACCAAAAAATCGGTGTTTGATCACTGGCACTCGAGATGTTCTAAAATCGTACTGCTATTTAATGACCCTATAAAATATTCTTAGTATTGTACCTCCATATTAACTTGTTTTATTTGATAATCTTTGATGTTACAAACTTGTTAAGGATCTAAATTTAAACATCCTATTGCAAAAGGTATATATCGCGGTATTATGTAAACATTTATTCCTAAAGAATTTTTTTCAAATTTGGTCAGCAGATGGAAACGGCTTCAGGGAAATGAAACGGAATATGTTCTTTAATTTTTTTTATTATTTATGATTTGAACATCGCTTTTTAAGCCAAATTAAATGTGATAGTTATTAATGAACAAATACACCAAAGTTAATTGTAAATATTATGACAAAGGCTTAGTTGAACGGAACAGCCAGCCGTTTCCGAAGGCCACTAAACCTTCATCATCAGCGTTCTTTTGTGTTTGGTCCACTGTGTGTGGTGTCAGTTGATGTAGATTTCTGCTTTATATACTTAGCATTTTATTGCAAATGGAATATGTGAATTGTTTTGATTCATCTTATTTCAATTTGCTGAAAGCTTTTTTGTAATGAAAGCCCAATTTTACCATCTCTTTATTTATAATAGTCTTACCATTGTTGTTTGTTCTTTACCAATCATATACATGATAGTTAATTTGCTTATTTTTGTTCTACTTAAGACAAACTTTTTTGGTTTGTTACTTTTAAATATCTTTATTTAACTTTTGCCCATGACTATTAATTTTTAGTTTATTAAATGTTTAATGTTCTTTAATTAATTTTGTAGCTAGTTCTTTAGCGATAAATTTTATGTTTATGTCTATTTATTAAAAATTAATAAGTACTGGTTACAATCTGTCAACGAACAACATTCGATTTGAACCACAACTGTGCTGAGAGCATAATAAGCAACATGGCACAAACCTGCATTTATTCTTTATTAAACAGATATAAAAAATCTAGAGTAAAGATCTTCCTAAAACATGAAATATGTTTAATTAGAAGAAAATTGTTCTTAGTTATATTTTTACCAAACATGTTTATTTTTCGTGAATTTCCAACCCTGGAACTATAATTTTGATTTTTTTAAATTTTAATACTCTTTTATTTCTTTCTAAAATATGCAATATAATTATTTACCAAAGAAATAATTAGTTTTATTTAATTAATTTTATATAGCAGAAAAAGTTTAAGTTTTCCAGATCTGGAGCTATGTTTTTTATTTTTGTAATTTTTATGCCAACCTATTTCTTCCTAAAGCGTAAAGTATAAATAATTTGTAAACAAAAAGAAAAAAATAATTTGCCTAATTACTTTTAAGTACAAAAAAACAAAAAAAAAATTTCCAACCCCGGAATCATCCTTTTAGATTTTTCTGATACATTATACCCATCTAAAAATTTTTAAAAATATATATAAGGTATGACAAGTGAACAAAGAAAAAAAAGGAAATTAAAAAAATTTAATTTATTTACTTACTTTAATATTCAGAAAAAAGTTGAAGTTTCCAGCTCTGCAGCTGGAATTTAATTTTTATAATTTTATACACCAAATTTTTCTTTCCAAAGTGTAAAATATATATAATTTGTAAGAGAAAGAAAAAAATCAATTAGACCTAGTTACTTTTATACATATATGTATCACAAAAGCTGTAGGTTTTCCCACCGTGGAATCATCATTTTTGATTTTTTTGATTTCTTACACCAATATCTTTCTTTTAAGAACACAATATATGTTTAATTTATAGAAACAAAAGGAAAAATTAGTTTTAGTAAGTTATTTTTATGTAACAAAAAACGTTAAACTTTTCCAACCCTGGGAACGTATTTTCAATTTTTTTATTTAAAATGCCAACTTCTTTCGTTCATTAACTAAGTTTATTTAATAAAAAAAAAATAAAAATTAGTTTTCGATAGTTACTTTTATATGTCAAAATAAAGTTAAAGTTTTCCAGCTCTGAAACCGTCCGGTCTATTTTGCTGATTTTCTATACCAATTTATTTCGGACCATATCTGACACACTAGTTGAATAACGAAGTCTCTAGCTTTTCTGGGAACTTCGGAAAACCTATTAGATGTACAGACAGACGGACAGACGGACATTGCTTAATCGTCTTTCCTATGCATAAGGATCCAGAATATATATACTTTATGGGTCGCTTATTAATATTTGAGGAAATTACACATGGAATGACAAACCTAAATATACCCTTTTACTATATTTTGTTAAACGGTATAAAAATATACAGCAGAAAGAACTAAAACTTTAAGATACGAATTTTTTCAATCTTAAGGTAAAAAAGCAGCGTAAAAGTTGGCGCTGTGTTGCAGTTTCAATATATCGAAACTAAGATATTACATTCTCTCTTTATTGTGGGAAAAAAAGAGATCACATTTTTTTCTAAGAGAAGTAACACTCAGGTAATTAATGCCTACTACTATTACTAGGTGTTACCTTCTTTCGGAAAGGGATAATGATAGAAGGCAGGTGGTGAAGGAAGAGATAAAAGAAAGCTTCATTCTTTTACAACTCTGCATTTTGCACGCTTTTTAAAAATGCAGTATTGCAGCGCCTTCTGATGTCAACTGAGGCGTATTAAATTTTTGAAGCTGTGTTTAGTAGCCATTTAATTGGTTATCTTACTTCGCCGATGATTCTGCTACACAACGAAGGAGCTCTGATGTTACATTACGATTAGCATCTGCTGAAGTCGGTATAATTCAGTGACCAGTAACTATGCCTTCATCACTTGAACTTTCCTACAACAACTGGGAAAAAGGAACACGAATGCACATCAGAAAAATACGTGGTGTTATTATTTAATGACTATCGGATACAGGGATTGAACCCAGAATCTTCGGTTTTGTAGTCAACGTGCTAACTGTTTCAGCCAATGGCACCACCCTAGTTTATTTACCTGAAATTTTGCATTTTTCCATACTTTTACTTTTTTATGTTAATTTAATTAAGCAACAGAAGGATTTAGTGATATGCCCTTTAATTTTGAAAATTCATGATAACTGCAAAAATTATCCTTAAGGAAGAATATTGAGGGTTAAAGTTATACTATAACAGCCGTATTCATAAAAAAAAGTTGATTGAGGTTTAAAATTCATATTAGTTAAAAAACGTTTTAAGGCTAAATAACTTTTTTTAAATATTGGTATTCATAATCAGTTTTTTAACTAAAAATCAATTAACTAAATTTTTTAAAATATCGTGGCAACACTGTATTCTTTATTTGTCACTTGCATATTAGTTCTGCAAAACAACGATTGTTAACTCACAAAGTACTCGTGTCTATTTTGTTTATTTGTCGGTTTTCAGAGAAATATTGTTTCTATAAAATAAAAGATATGTTCCAACTTATATTTAATAGAATAATAAACAAAGTTCACAACAAATCTTTGTTAAAAGTGCTTTTTATATTATTTATTTTATTGCAGATAAAGAAGCACTAGAATAACGAGCTTTATTTTGTTTGTTTTGAGTGTTTATGCATCACTAGTTAATTTTCTACAATTATAATATTTTTGTTAACACATAAAATGAGAAAACAATGACTGGGAATGGAAACTTGATCGCTCCTTTTCTTTTAAATATTCTTTGGAGTATATTTGTTATTTCGGCAATAGTTTCTATAAAAAAAATACATTGTTTTCTTCTAAATAACACTGGCATATGCATACATACATGCATACATAAGTACATACATACATACACACATATGTACATACAGGTAAAGTTCAAAATATAAACAAAAACGAAGCAAAATTACAACAACTTCACCTTAAAATTGGTTTAAACATGGGGGCAGTCAATTTTAAAATTTGCTGATTTACGCAAGGTTTAAAAACCGTTTTTTAAGCTAAAATTCTATTATGAATACAATTTTAGCGAATTTTTGCTTAAACAATATTTGAAACGCGGTTTACAATTTTTATGAATACGGCTGTAAGTGTACAAAATCTTAACTTAAAATGTCCTAAGTCTTGCATTGCATTTAAGGGTTAAGTTTTGATTCAAGCCTGCATTGTGAGAATAGAATGTGTTTGTCTGTTTTATTTAAAATTCTGCAAGGCTTAGTAAATAAATAAAGAAAAAGGATAAAAGACAAATGCCTATAGCAAACATAAAACTAAAAGTAGAGGGACAATATTTAATCTCGTAAATTGACTAGTCAAAAAAAAACAATAGCGACAAAATATTTATTTTATTTACTTATTGAATGTCTCCAATGGGGGTGTGCGTGAATGTGTTTTTCTAAATATTTTTTATATACATATAACTATTAGCAATTTATTGTTTTTGTCTACCATGTGAAGATGTTAAGCGAGATTTGCAGTTAAAATAAAGCAGTGGTTCATTCGCATTTAATAATATCACATCAGTGTAGTGAAAATACTAAATATTTCCGTACCAATGACATTAAGTATAAATATCCTGCAGCCAAAATGCCCCACAAAAAAGTCAATCCAGATACATATACTTCTACATAAAAATAAATGTACAAGGCAAATGTGATAACTAAACGGCTGCCATATATCTAGCTAAATAGTTTTTTTTTTTATTCTAGGTTGTTATTTATTATTATTTTTTTTTTATTTTCATCTAAAGCATTAAATTTAAGTTATTGATGCGCTTTTTTTTAGAAGTGTTCTCTGGTAGAATAATTTTTTTTTTTTGTATAGATTTATTTCATTTTTATATATATTTTGTCACTTAAATGCTATTCTATGAACGGCAGTGCGAATTAATATTTTTTGTCAGATTTTATTGAACAATTTATGTTCATTTATTTTATTTATGTTTGTTTGTTTGTTTTTGTGTTTTTTGTGCATTTAAAAATTTAAGTGTTACATTAATTTATTAATTTATTATTACTTTAGATGTAATGACATTATCATGCTATCGTGTTATTATAAAAATGTTATTGGTTTTGTTATTTGTTAACCTTATTACAAACATTTAATTTTTACTGTATTGAATGTTTCAATAAAATTTTCAATTTCAAGTATTTAATTGATTTTGGCATGTGCTGCAAAGAAAACGAAGATATAGAAAAATTATTAACATTGGACTTTGTTTTTTTCTATTCAACAATATATTTTAGTATCAATTACATACATAACATTTTCCTAGAAAAACACTTAAGATAAATGCTTTTACCCGACATAAAGATAATGTTTTGAAGGAATTGAGAAATCTAAGGTCTGTTGGAGATGATGGCAATAAACAACAGAAGATGGAGAGATGGAGGCAATAAACAACAGAACTTCCAAGTAAGTCAATAGGATCGTGAATTTGTGATCTAGAAGTAGCGCCAATTTGAATAATTTCTGCTGATTTTACATAGGGCTGACATGATCATGATAAATATTAAATTTAATTGGTTTATGTTACTTTTAAATCGTGCAAGGTAACTAATTTGTTATTTCTTTTATAGAGTAAGAAAAAGATGTTAGGATAAACATATAAGTTTTGCCATTGTTACTCATAATAATATTTACATTTATTTACATTTACATGAGTTTGTTAAACAGAAGCAAACTGCATCCAGACGTGCTTGACGAGCAGCGAAGAGAAATTATTTGTAATCTACTTTTATTTAAAAAAAATCGGCTTATTCATTTCTGAGCTAAGACAACTGTTGTCTTAAAAATATATATTCATATGATGTATATTTTTAATCATAAAATATACAATTATTTTGTATCAACTATTAGTTCAAACTATTGGGGTCGAAGAAGTTTTTCATTATACGTGATAGTTCGTTATAACGTCCGGTATAGCTGAACTCCACTTTACTGAACTTTACTTCACTGAAATGTTACTCAATTACAATAAATAGTTATATAAAATTACTTTATTGGAGCTCCAGAAAGTATGCAAGGGTTTTTGCATATATCGTTACGTATTAGTGATATTTATGCATAACAATCCACTAGCTGGATTCTGTAACTTTTTGCGAACCGAAAATATTTAGCAACATATTTATTGGTCTGTGGTAACGATAATGTGATTCCGTAATTTCTTTTTTACGATAGTTTCCAACATTATCTTAGTCGCCATTTAATTCAATATTATATGGTATCTCTGTATAGAAAATGTAAAAATAAGCGAAAAGCATAAAGAATGATAAAGAAAAACTCAATTAATTTGAAATTGTGACTTTATTTTATTTATTTTATTTTCCTCCAACCGACAGCGAATATCGTTAAAATATGTTACTGATTATTACGATAATCGTATCGTTATAATAAATATAACAAAAATTTATCGACTTTGCTATTCAGTAATATATTTTAACGATATTCGCTGTCGGTTGGAGAACAAAAAAATTAAGTCGCAAAATCAAATTTGTTGAGTTTTTCTTTATTATTCTCTGTGCTTTTCACTTATTTTCAAATTTTCTATACAGAGCTACCACATAATATTGAATTAAATGGTGAATAAGATAAAGCGGGAGACTATCGTAAAAAAGAAATTACAGAATCACATTATCGTTATCGCAAGCGAATAAATATGTCGATAAATATTACGATTTTAAGTTCGCAAAAAGTTACTGAATCCAGGTACAGGTGCAGATCATTGCCTGTATTCCGTCAGTAGCTTTTTATCAACCTGAGATGGTAATGTTTATCTACATATTTAACCGTTTGCTGTCATTCTGTAATCTGCTTAAAATGATAGTTTTATAGCTGTGTCTTACTCACAATTTAATTTTGTGACAAATTGTAAAAATAAGGGAAAAGCTGAAAGAAAATCTTGTAATTTAAATTTATTATCTGAATGAAAAAATATATATAATAGAAAATTATATTTCAATAAAAAAAACAGTTATTTACAAAAATTCTCGAAAACGTATATTTACGGAATTGCAATCGATCAAAAGTTTTTAGACCTTTTGGCATTTTCTTAGCAAATTCTTGATTGATTATAACAATATGGGTATCAAATAAAAGCTTACCAAAACACTGCATGATAAACATATTTGCAAAGAAAATTTTATTGTAATTCTTCTGTTTTTTTTTTTTTTTGTAATTTGTAAAGTATTTTTCCGTAGCATATGACAGTGGTTTATTGAGTCACTCTGATAAGTTTTAATTTCAGTTTTCATAATAAGTATTAAATAACGAAAAAAGTTAAGTGAATAATGTTTTCACAATTACTTAAAATTTTCTGCGTAGCCGGCCTTCCGCCGGGCGCAATTATTCTGCCCTTTATTGTATTTTCCAATGCAGCACCTGTGCTCTATGGCGCATCTATCTATGGTCATTCCAAAAACACGCCTACAACCAAGAATTCCCTGCGAAAACGTCTAAGAATAACATTGACTCTTAAAGGGCTAACAAATTTCAAACATTTTAGTTTTCAAAGTTCACTAATTCGGAAATAATAAGTTTCCCAAGATCTTTTATTATAACATTTTTTTATTTTTCATAAAATCAAATATTCTATTACATAAGATAATTTTTATGTTATTGGAGAAGTTTCCCTTAACTATATTTAACCCACAACCGTATCAAAATGATAAGAATTCCCTTAATTAAGGATAAATCTAAGGACCAATAATTGACTTTTCAATTAAGTGTCACTTATCCCTAGTTAAAAAAAAAATGGAAGTCATTCTGAAGGAACCACATTTTCATTGCTTCCAAAAAATCGATATTTTTAATATGCCGATAGTTAGCAGAAAACCAAGTAAAAGTTTATTTAATCAAACAAAACCTTGTAGTTTTTCGATAGTTTTAGTAAATACTCACCAAAATTTTAAAAAAATCGATTTTTTGAAAGAAATTTATGAACTAATTTTGGCCTAAAATTTAGAAGTTATTTGCTTAAATTTACATGAAAACACTGTTTCGCGTATAAATTCGTATAAAAAGAAACGAATTGTTAAAATATGTAACTTTTTAAAGTTTTTCCTAGATAAAAATATTACCATAGAACACAAAAAAGGAAATTTTTCTTAAAATCGCTTCTAATTCGGTGACTAGGCATCGTAAAAGAGAACTTCTGGCAATGACAACCCTATGTAAAAATCATTAGATCGGATCGAAATTTGAATTACTTCCTGACTGCAAACTCTACATTTTCATGACTTCCTTGGAGTGTCTTTTTTTACTGGGTCTTTAAGTGCCATTTAAATATCGAATTCATGTTTTCAATACAAAGTTGATAGCCATTTAAATGCCCAACCTGGTCTATTTAAATCATACTTTAGTCTTACGAGCATACCATATGTTATTGTGCTTGTGTGTGTTTATTGAAAACATGTACGTGAACATCATGTGGTTGTATTAGAAAGAATTTCGTTTAATTTTCATATATATATACAGTCGACTCTTGATAATTTGAAACTCGTTAATTTGAATCTCGCGGTAATTTGAACTGTTTTCCAAGTCCCTTGAAAAACACTCAATAAATTGAAAAATATCTATGTAATTTGGTCCCCTCAATAATTTGAAATTATTTGAATGGCATTATGATCGCCGACTCGCTATAATTTGAATTTTTTGGTTCTACGCCCTATAATTTGAATTATTTTAATTGATGTGTTTTATGCAAAATATAAAATAAATAAAACAATCATTTATTTTAGTTTTTTGCGATGTGCTACAAAAATGACATCATGCTCGCCAACGTTCTATAATTTGAAGTTCGGTTGTTCTACACTCTTTAATTTGAACTCCTAAAGTGATTTTGTTTCTGTTTTTGAAAGAAATTTAAATTGTTTGTATTAGTTTCTATGCCACGATTTTAGTATACAACACTACATCGACAGTTGCTAACATAAAAAATTAAATTTCTTTGCTTTACTTTTGCGGAATTTAGTGCCCAATAAAAAATTTGAAATTTTAAATAAAATCTTGTTAATTGGAATTTTTATATCTCTCTTTCGATATTTTGAAGTCTCGTCAAAATAAAAACTCGATTATTTGAACTTTTTCTCTGGTCCCTTCAGTTTCAAATTATCAAGAGTTGACTGTAATATATACACTACATAGTATCATATCATGGAATAAATAAATAGAAAAATGCGTTCTGATGCTCTTTTGGTATCATAAAATGTGTTTTATGCAATTTTAATTTTACAATTTTACATGTTTATAACCTAACTTTCTTATTTACATTAAACATCTGTTTTTTTTTCTTTTTGAACGATCAACATTTCACAGTGCTACCATAGTATTTAAGTGAGTATTTAATATTACGACTATTAGCTATTAGCTAAATGACACTTAATTGAGAAGTCAATTATTGGACCTAAGGAACACGATACAACTTTAAGGGCCATTATTACAACTTAAATTTAGTTAAAAGTAGGTTCTTATTGGACGTATAAAAAGCTTTCCATTATTCCAAATTGGATTTAACTTACCGGGTAGGATAAACTTGCTTGTCATTTATCGCTCCCTTTAGGTTAAAGTAAAATTTTACAAATGATAAAGTTTTTATACGTCCGATAAAATCCTACTTTAAACTAACTTTAAGTTGTAATAATAATGGCCCTAAGTCTTGTATATATTTTCTCATTTGTAAAAAACCTCCTAATAGTAATAACTTTAAATTGAAAAAAACAATCTAATTACATACTTTATGTAATACTTGCTTGAGCTTACTTAAAATTTTTATATTTTTTATTTCAATGATACTGCACACTAACTGTCGCCGAAAAGAAGCAACAAAAATTTTAAACAATAAATAAACTTCCAATCCCCATTTTTTCTTTTAGAAAGCAACGCAAAGTTATATCTACTTTTCTCATTCCTCAAAATTGTTAATAAATAAAGAAGCAAAAATGTTGATAAGCATAAGATTTCAATTAAGCAAAGAACACATTAATTGGTTTTTATGTCACTATTAATGGTTTTATTGTAAGAACGGCAACAGCAACAACAATTGTAGTAAAAGAAAAAATAAACAAAAAAATATCAACGCTAAGAGCAACCAAAAATGATACAAATACATGCACATCTAGGAGTGAACTCTTACACATTCATGCATTTAATACAGACACAATAAAGAATGGCGCATCGGTCGATAAGAGACAAATAAGACTCATATAAAAACGCAATTTATCTTTGGATTAGAATGTAAACCTGCTAACTCACTTAAAGCTAATTTTACAGGAGAGACAAAATACTGTTAACGGTTTGTATAGAAAGCTTAAGAAATTACTCTGATACATTGAGTTTCTTTGACATAAATAAATATTTTGGAAAGATGTGCAATTGCTTTACGTGAGTACCTGCCGTTACGGCCTTATCTCACGTGTGCCAAAGCACCGGGTGTGGGTTAGACGCCAGACCAACGCCCCCTTGCGCCCTTTTAGAATGAACCTATGGCTCACTCCATAAGGCACATAGGTTGCAATCTTTGAATAGAGTTATTCCTGTTCTAGATTCAAGTACCTTGCTGAGGTACTTTGAGCTATCTAAACTCTGCTGCTATGTCCGTACCCATAGCAGCTCTGTTGAATGGCAATAGCACCTAGAACAGTGTCTGGCTGACCGCTTCAGAACAACCACTAGCATTGATTTAACACTGGGAAGCCAAGACTATTCTCCCAGCGATTTTGGTAGCAATCACAACCACCACGATAATTCTCCGGCTTCCACGCTAAGGTGTTGTGTATACACCTTAGCGAGGTCCCCAAGAAAATTCCTCAACCATTGCTGGCACAGCTAACCACTCATCCATAATGAACGCATGCCTGTGTCACCAAATAACCAGTGCCTACTCCACACATACCAAAATCGTCCCTTTAACCCCGTGGGGTATGCCCCATTGGGGTAGGACGAACTCAGCATTTTAGCAAAGGAAACTGACGACTGCTACATACACTCAGAACTTCAGAGCAGCGAGGACCACTTACGCGAGAAGAATGCAAGCACGCCACCTAAGTTTCTGTGCCTACTACGGCAAGACACTAAAAAGTGAAAGAGTCCTGGTGTCGTATCCAGGACGAAAGCCATTTTGGACCAGAAATTTCCGACAACCGCAATGCATTTATCTCTAAGCAGCCCAGCTGTCGGGCAACCGGCACCCGTGGTACCAGAAGTAGCCTCTGGTTAGACCTCGAAGCTCCACCACAAGGTGAGTTCGTCTTTTGAACTCAGGGGCAGTTCTAGGTGACGCTGCACCTACCTGACAACAATGGGCGTACAATATTTGTTTTCCTTTTATAAATATGTGCACATCCGTTACTCTGTTTATATTCAGAGATTGGGTAGTAACACATAAGTTTTACGGGTAATGAGCCAAAGGTCTGTCAGCGGAAAAAGCTACATTACCCTAGCTGGGGCCCCGGGATTGCCACACCCGTAGTCAAAAATAGACTTCCTGGGGGTAAATATTTTGGAAAGTCGATGAGGCGTCTCTTTTTTTTCAAACGGCATAAAAACAACATAGGTTATAAAAATTGGATTTAGCAGGTTTACACTCTAAGCCGACGATATGTATATATTGATATATTTCTTCAAGCCAATTGAAAATTTGGTAGCAGTACTGAGAGCGTAGAATGATATTTTGTACCGAAACAAAATCATTTTATATAAAAGCTATTTTATCTTGAAGCCTTCTTTTAAATAAAACTTTCAATATTTATTTATCCGCAATATTTCGAATATTTGTTTTTTTTTTTTTTTTTGGTATCTGGATTCAGTAACTTTTATTACGATAATCGTATCGTTATAACAAATATGACGAAAATTTATCGACTTTGCTTTTCAGTAACATATTTTAACGATATTTGGTGTCGGTTGAAGAAAAAAAAATTAAGTCACAAGATCTAATTTGTTGAGTTTTTCTTAATTACACTGCACAACAAAATAGAGGTTTTTTTATGATGTTTAAATAAAAATGACTGATCCTTATGTATTTTTGTCTCTTGATTACGATGGCGTCATTAGTTTTTCTTTATCAGCTCTAGTTTTGCAGATATAGTGTCATTTAGGATTTGCATAATTTGCATCTCTTTTCGTATTATGCCGTTAATATATTACGAATGGTACTCCAAACTTAAAAATACTTTCTGGATTATTTATCTACACAAAAATCCATTTCATTTAAATAGATTCTCATTGATGAGTATATCAGGTTATCTGACTATTATTGCAAGGATGTTAAAAACCGTGTGTTCTTAGTTTAGTCCTCTTAAAATTTTTTTATTATAATTTTTTTTGACCAAATATAACCAATTCTTATGTATTTTTGTTTGCTGATTACAAAAATAGGTTTATTTATTTTCTAGCACCTCTAGTTTAAAAGATATTTTGTGTTACATAAAAAAAATTCTTGAAATTTTTCATTTCGAAATCCATCCAAAAAAAATTGTTTTTATATTACATTTGTCCATTTACAAGTTATTAGTGCAATTATTACGCAAAAAAAAATGTTGTAAGGACAAGTCCAGAAAATTTTTATGCTATTTGTTGTTAATATATCACATATATTTTTTCTTTATTTCATAAAAGCTGGAAGTTTAAAACATGTGATATATTAACAACAAATAGCATAAAAATTTTCTGGACTGGTCCTTACAACATTTTTTTTTGCGTAATAATTGCACTAATAAATTGTAAATGGACAAATGTAATATAAAAACAATTTTTTTTTTTTTGATGGATTTCGAAAAGAAAAATTTCAAGGATTTTTTTTTATGTAACACAAAATATCTTTTAAACTAGAGGTGCTAGAAAATAAATAAACCTATTTTTGTAATCAACAAACAAAAATACATAAAAATTAGTTATATTTGGTCAAAAAAAGTTATAATAAAAAAATTTTAAAAGGACTAAACTAAGAACACACGATTTTTAACATCCTTGCAATAATAGTCAGATACCCTGATATCATCAATGAGAATCTATTTAAATGAAACGGATTTTTGTGTAGATAAATAATCCAGAAAGTATTTTTAATTTTGGAGTACCATTTGTAATATATTAACGGTATAATACGAAAAGAGATGCAAATTATGCAAATCTTAAATGACACTATATCTTCAAAACTAGAGCTGATAAAGAAAAACTAATGACGCCATCGTAATCAAGAGACAAAAATACATAAGGATCAGTCATTTTTATTTAAACATCCAAATCACTGTTGTGCAGTGTTATTATTTGTGCCTTTCGCTTGTTTTCACATTTTCTATACAGAGCTACCACATAATATTGAATTAAATGGTAAATAAGATAAAGCGGGAGACTATCGTAAAAAAGAAATTACAGAATCACAGTATCGTTATCGCCAGCGAATAAATATGTCGATAAATATTACGAATTTCGGTTCGCAGAAAGTTATAGAATCCAAGTACAGGTGAAAACTATTGAAGGTTGTAAGTACTTCTTGCCTCCGATTACAACAACATTTTTGCTCAGTACTTTTTCTCTAAAATGTACAAAAAAGGTACCACCACAGGAAGGGCCTTCCTTCACAAACGCTGTAATATCAAGTGAAACAAACAGAAATTAAATCAGGCAGAACTGGGAGTGTATAAAAAAGTAAACTTAACTAGGTACATACATACAAAACATGTGTGGTGTGTCTTTAAAAATGCGTCATATTGCCAATAACTTTATAATAAAGAAAAATTGTTTGATTTCTGTTTTTTTTTTAGTTCATTCATTATTTTATATTGATTTTTATTTCCAGTTACTTTAAGCTGCTTCCTTGTTTTTTATTTTTATTTTTTTGTAAAACAAATATTGACGTGACCCTTAAAAATCCAGTCGTGTGTGTATATAAGTTTTTCCTGGTCATTGCGTTACTTTAAAGAAAGTATTTATTTTTCCTTTGAAATGGTCATGAGAGAGATTGTTCTTGCTAAAAGGCCATTAAATTGTTGATGGGTTTTTTTTAATGCGCGAAAATTGGTCGTCTAGCAAAAAGTTTCATTAGCTCAAATTGCTCATATACAGGGAAAACGCAAATATGCAATTGCATGTTTTTTCTTGTGTGACGTATTAATGCGGAGATAAGATATTTATCTGTTTCAGATCTTCTAATGAATTTTGGCATCGATTTTTTTTATGCTTATTTTTGCACATTTTACCCTTTAAAGCATGTTTTTGCATATTTCAGTCTAACACGTATATTTTTAGCATTTATCGAATTTTGAGAGCATATTTGAAGCTTTTAGGGCATATTTTGATACTGTATAGAATTTTTTTTATTTTAATATGCTACAAGCCATTTATCTGTTGATCAATTTATTTTTTTCACCAACTAAATCTCCTTTTCAATGATCTCTTCATATAAATTATACATTTTTATAATTTTTTGCGCTGTTATTACGGACGTTAATTTCAATAAAAATTTGGTTTTGCTACTTGTGCCGGACTCTGCCCCGATTACATCAATAGACGTTGAAGGAATATTGCCACTGTATAAAAGTTTATTAAGGTGTGACAAACAGCGTTTTTTAATTGAAAATATAGGTCAATATTTTATTATTTATTCCAATAAACATTATAAATAAAAGCCTTGTCTTATTTATCAAAAATATAGTTCCAAAGCTTTAATTCGAATATCGTAATCTCTTTTGAAGTTGAAGTTACATTTTTACGGTCATATACAATAAAAATTTATTTGTATTATTTGCTTTAGTCAAAATTTGTATGATTATTTTGTTTTAACGTTCACTTCAAACCCTAATTATTTCTTTGATATGGAAGTTATTCTTCGTTAATTTTTTTTGTTGCTTTTTTTGTTTATTTTATTTTTGTCTTATTTTACATGCAAATATTAATAAATTTTTGAATTAAAAATATATTTTCATTTACAAATAAGCCAATCCTTGTTATTTTTAAGTGCATATTTTCGAGTTTTTAGAGCTTATTTTCAGGTTTTTAGTGCATATTGAATGCGCATAAAACACTTTTTTAGAGCATATTTCTAGTTTCCCAGCTCATATAGTTTAAAAAAAAGAAAATAATAATAACACACAGTTCTTTGTACGCACTAAATAAAGGAATTAAAATTAAAAGAGATATGGTCAATAAAAAAATCAATGTTCGGGCATAATGATGGTACACTCAAAAAGATAAATTAACTGGTAAATATTTTTCTATAATTTAGAAAAGTCAAGTTTTATAAACTTATCAGGTGTAAGTCATTTCTTAAATATTTTTTTTATTTAAAATATAAATAACTAGTTTTTAGGATAAAATTTCTCTAAACTTACTTACTTAATTTTATTCATATGAAGTAATTTTTAATAGATTTTTGTAAAACTTTACTTGAACTCAGAATATATTTATATATTTCTATAATTTTAGATTAACGTATGTACATATGTATGTGAAAATCTAAAAGAAAGTGTTTAAGTTTATTGAAATTATTAAGAGAACAACGAAGCAAGAAGGTATATTTTTCTTTTAACATCGACTTAAATAGTTGCCCTTTAAGCACTTCACATTTTTTGCAATTATTTACATTCTTTAATCCACATGCATATATGAGTAACTCTCTTTTTAGAATTATTTAAGCTATTTTTTTTCTTTATATCTCTTTATCTGTGCATGTCTACTCTCATGTGGTCATGTTTTTGCAACCAAAATTCCAAAACTAGAACACAACTTTAAATAGTTTCATACGCCAACCAACGTACATAAAAAGGGTTTCAAACAAAAAATATCAAACAAACAAAAATATAGAGGAAAACATAAACGAAATAACCGCTAAGTGACCATTACTTAAATGAAAACTATACACCTCCCAGCGCTAGACGTCGTTAGACTAACTTCCGGTAGCAGCACTACAAGGAAAGGTATCTAGTGAAAAAGTCAAAAAAAATTATATCGCGAAAAAAATTATATACAAAACAAAAGCAATAACAAGCGAAAACCTCAATTTCATCAACCTTAAAAAAAAAGATTTTGTTTATTCAAAATCTCTCTTTAGCATTTGTTTTGCTTGTGTTGTAACTCTAGGAATTGGCAGCAAAAGCAAGAACAAAGAAAAACACTTAAGCTTGTCGCAAATTTGTATATTGCTGTCAAAGAAATAAAAAAAAAACATTTTAGATGAAAGGTGCCCATAACAACATCACAAAATCATGTATGAATGGAACAATTTTTTTTGTTTTTTCAAAAGCAAATGTGAACAGAAAGATCCAAGTTGATTACTTCAGATTCTAATGATTTAGTAAAGTTTTTTTTAAAAGATTTCTTTTTTTTTTTTTTTTTTTGCTCTAAGAACTGAACTTTTGTGAACAATTTTTTCTGGTAATATATTTTTGAATGCTTTATCAAAATAATTACTTAGCGTAAGCAGTGAAAGGATTGCTAACAATTTTATTTGATCTTAATTGAAGCTTTTCAATATTATTAGAGAAAATAAAAAAAAAACAGCAACACGAGTCTTAGATCTGACTTTTAACTTTAAACTTTTATTTTTCCATCCCCTTTTTACTAATAAAAATATTAAAATTTTGCATGACAATTTACTATTAACAGAACCGTAGAAATTTAATTCAATATACTCATACACAGCGAGTACAAATTACAAATTAATATTTTCCATGAAGAATATAATTATTTTAATTTAATTTTTAATTGCTTTAATGAAATCGATAATGAAATAATAATTATGGTAAGGAAAAAAACAAAAATTTAAAATTATACCACAACCAAATTCAAAAGTTAAAATATTAATATTAAGTGATTCTTATAGAAAAATCATTAAAATTCCATCACATCTTGGAGGTTTCGTTTCTGTTTAAAAACTTTAACAAAAATTGTAAGGATATACATACATATGTATGTATATATGTAAAGGGTGTCCCAACAAGAACGCAAGATTTAAATTTGGCACCATTCGAAGTGTCATTGTTTGACATTTGAACAATTGTTATTGTTTGCTAGTAGAAGGTACGAGGTTAGTAAAAATGGAGCGCTACACGAATGAACAACGCATTCTCATTGTGAAATTCTTTTACCAAAATGGTGAACGTTTTGCGGCTACAGTTCGCAAATTTGCGATCAGTTTAGGGTCACCATAGTGCTCCAAAAGAGTCAACTGTAAAGACATTAATGGATAAATTTTGCCGAAACTGGGTCTGTTAGTGATGTAAAGGCAACAACGCGCCTTCGACCAGGTCGATCGACCGAAAATGTCGCAGCTGTACGTAATGATGTCGCTCAAATGCAGGTCAAGCGCAAACATTCAATGGTGTTCGGTATCGTGAAATGATAACCAGTTGTTTCGTACCTAGAACTGGAGAAATGAATATGGAAGGCATGTGGTTTCAACAAGACGGCGCCATATGTCATACAGCCAGAGAAACAATTCAATTGCTGCATCAGTCATTTCCCGTTCGTATTATTTCACGTTTTGGAGACCAGAATTGTCCGCCTAGATCGTCCGATTTAACACCATTAGACTTTTTTCTTTGGGGTTTTTTGAAATCGATGGTTTACGCAAATAAGTCGACGACGACTCAAGCCTTAAAAGAGGAAATTGGACGCTGCATTAATGAAATACCGCAGCATTTATGCAAAACGGCCATTGAAAATATCATTAAAAGTTCGCGTGTATGCCAGCAAAGCCACGGCGGCTATCTGCCCGATTTGTTGTTCCACACATAACCCCATTTCGTTTACTTTACGATATAATAAAGTTTCACGATTTTTTTTTAAATATCTGTGTTTTATTTAAAATTTAAATCTTGCGTTCTTGTTGGGACACCCTTTATATAGGTTTGTGAATTTGTGTGTAATTCCCACAATATTCATAAAGTATTTATGGATATTCTGGGTTCTTATGAACTGGGAAGTCGAATAAGCCATGCCCGTCTGTGTATCTGTCTTTCAAATTGGTTGTCCTAAGTTCGAAACTTCAGGCTTGGACTAACGTCTCGAAATTGATCATTCATAGCTGGCTACTGAAAATCATAAAATAAGAAAAGAAAAAGGTTCGAGCGCTAGAAAATTTATTTTCTTTTTTTTATAAAAACAACTAAAACTATTTTTTTTCCTTTATTAATTACACCTATTTAATATTTTAGAAGAAAATTTGTAGGTACTGAAAATCAAAAATATTTTAAGAATTGTTCCAGGGCTGGAAAACTTAAAATTTGACATATAAAAATAAAAAAATAATAAAAATAATAACTGTGCATATCAATAAACATGTTTAATATCATAAAAGGAAAAATATTTGTCTTGAAATTCAGAAATATTTAAAAGCTGGTTCCATGGATGGAAAATTAAAACTTTTTTGGGAGTAAAAAAAAATAACAAATAAAAAGGGACTTTTGTTTCTTTATCGGTTAAACATTTTAAATATTTCTAAAGAAGAGAAGAGAACTTAAATTAGACTTTTTAAGCTGGGGGAAATACCGATATTTTTCTGTGCAGCAACGCACTTCATCAGCACCCTAGTCTATCTACTTGGGTAGAGATTGTTATTAACATCAGCTATTTAACGTAAATTCTAATGAAAGAGAAATGATTGTTGTGTGCAGTTAATTATTAAAATATTTATTTTAAATATTTATTTATTAAATATAATTTATTTCACAAAGAAAAATATTTATATTAATAAAAAAATTTAAAATTTTTAAAACCCTCGACTTTTTTCAGAAAAGATGTTATATCTTCTAAACGGCTAAACCAATTTTTTTCAAACATAGCTAAGAACCCTCTTCGAACAAGTCATCTTTCAAACAGAAAAAACTAAATTGGTCCAGCCGTTTGGCCTTTACGTGGACACGGACAGACACACGGACACACACTACAAATCCCTTTTTTTAGTCACGGGTTAAAAATCAGCAGAATCAAAAAGATGGCTATAGGGCTGGAAAATTAATGTTTTTCTTTGTAAAACAAACCTATCTCATTGCTTAAGAAAAAATAAATTGGTATATAAAATAAGAAAAATCAAAAATAATATTCCAGGGCTGGAATATTTAAATAATTTTTTTATATAAAAGTAACTAACTTAAACCAATTTATTTCTTTATTATTTAAGTTAAATATGTAAAATATTTAATATTTTTGAAAGAAAACTATTTGTATTGAATATCAAACATATTGGCTGCAGGGCTGGAATACTTTAAATTTTATTTTTTTTTTTGTGTATGAAAGTAACTAGCTAACACTAAGTTTTTTTAGTAAGAAATACATTAGTATTGAAAATCAGAAAAATTCAAAAAAAATGGTTCTAGGGCTGGAAAAAAAATAAATTTTTTAGTCTATAAAAGTAAGTTACTAAAACTAAGTTTTTACTCTATTAATTAAACCTATTTTATAACGTAAAAAAGAAATGCATTGATGTATAGAAACAGAAAAATTAAAAAGATGATTGCAGAGTTAGAAAATTTAAATGTTTTTAGAATATAAAATTAACATAATTATTTAACATTAGTATTGCAAATCAGAAAAATCCATATCCAAATACATATTTATTTTTTTATATAAACGTAACTGACAAACTATTTTTTCTCTTTATTAATTAAAACAATTTTTTTTTATTTTCAAGGAATAAGATTAGTAATAAAAATCAAAAAAAATTCAAAAAGATAATTCCTTGGCAAACATTTGCCCAAAAAAAAAACGAAACCACCTTTTACTACCCTTCTTATTGAGGCATATGTTTATAAAGTTAATCTGTTTCAGTGTCTGAATCAATATTTTCTTCATTGGTATGTTGTGGTTACGCTTTTTTGGGCAAATATTTGCCTAAGTGTGACCGTACCTTTAGTAAGATGAATGCTCAAGAGTATTTTTATTTGTTTGTTCAATTTGTATATAAATATCTGGGGCATTATATTGTACAACGCAGCGTTAAGCGTTGAAAATTTTATACGGAAAAAACGCAAATTACAAAAACAAAATATATTTAATATTATAATATAAGGCCCCTAGTTTAACTATACTCTTCTTACCTTTATTTTTGCGGCTATGTAAAACACCGCCACTTATTAGTTTTACGATAAATATTTCAGAGCACTACGATATCGGTCCTGTATTTCAACATGACGGTGCAATATACAAAAAACTTTATAGTCCTTTATTTTTAGGCGGCACAAAATATGTTTCTTTGTAAGCTTATAGTCGTCGTTGTTATAGCATTATTTTTTATGTGTGGGAATGATCTGGCTTATCATATATATCCATGCTTAATTTCTTTACCTCGAAGGCAAATCTATGAAGGTAAAGAAAATATTTTTTTTTAAATTAATCCTAATAATCTAAAGAATATTTAAGCAAACGTAAACAAATTTATTTTTATCTAAAATTTATTTATTTTTTCTTTTAAAAATTTTTATTATACATTGGTTATTGGTTGTATATCTTTATTTTTAAAATATTTTTTTTATTAAAGTTTTTTTTTGCAAATTTAATATATTCAATCTTCAATAAAACTACACATGTAAAATTAAAGTTCATGAGATGAAATATATTGCAGCAAAGTTTCGTCTTCATTATTTATTCTTTCCAACTCAGGAATAACTTTTCTTTATTTTAAAATTCATTCAATACGTATGCAAACGTGTCTAGATGTGTGTGTGTGTGTGTATGTTTGCATTTTCAAATGTTCGACTTTTCTTTTATTAATTGTTTTAATACTTTTAACAGACACTTTCTATAGGATTAAATTCATAGACATTGATCAATAAATTTAAAATAAAAATTTATTTTACTTCCCAATATTCTACTTATTTACTATCATTCTTTCTCATACCAAAATACTTTAGTATTACAAGTATACTGTAAAGAAAATGTTTAAAAAAATTCTTTTTTTTTGCCTTATGTATTAGAAAATTGCTAACGAAGAATACACTCCAGTGTTTTATATTTTTAAAATTTCGATTATTTTCATGTCGAGTATTTTTTTTTTCTCATACCCCGTAAGAAGCAAGTGTTTGTGAAAGGAAAAATTTAAAATTACTATGGCATATTTGAAATAGTTTTTCAACTACTGCTACCAGGCACAGCACTACTGATGAAAAGCAAAGAAAATATAACTTAAACTACTTGCATAATATTGCTCCTTGTTGCATTATATCAATGAATTTTATATAACGAAAGTACACACACAATACAATGCTCCTGCTAATGGCAAGGCACACATTTATGCATTTGGCAAAACAGACACAGACACGTTTACATAAGTTCATTAGAATGGCCCAAATTTTATTTGATTTTAACAGAAAGCTTTACACTAATCAAATTTGAAATACAAGGCACAAGTGCGTTTAAATTTATAAATAACTTTTATTTCTTTTTCTGTTATTTTTTATTCCCTAGATGTTATAAGGCGATTATTAGTTTTTGAGTTTAATCTATATTTATTCTTAAAAATTGGTAAAATTACGAAAGAGTTCTAAGAAATTTTGAAGAGTACGCATAGTTACCTCTCCCACTGTACTTTAGGGCTTACTTAAGCATGGTACCCTGTTCAAATTTGTGAAAAATATTTATCAACATTGATAAATTTGTACGAAAAATTTGACATGTAAACAATATTAATTGGCGCCCGAAACTATGCTACAATTTCTTATTTTCGTAAAAACATCTGATGTGTTTGTTGTAAATTCCACACGAAACAAGTGGCACTCTACTTATTTCGCATGAAAACTTAAAATGTTGAATATACATACATTTCAAATGTTTTTCGAAAGATAAACAGAGTACTATTCCTGCAACATTTTTTCATGAACAATTCCTGCCAATTTTTTTTATATTTTATATGTTATTTGGCAGCATTTCGCGTGAAATGTTGAACAGTATACCAGGCCTTAGACGGCATAAGCTTAACATCTGCTCGGAGAAAACCACAATTTAAAATAACAATTAAACCGATCAACCGATCTAGCAGAATTGAAAATAATAAACTTAAGCCCGATTAAGAAATTATTCTTTATTAAAATATCGAAAAATTTAGAAAATATTTTGAGCTATAAAATAACATGGACGAAATACAAAAAAGCTCCCACCCTAATATTTTTTTAAAAAGCAAAATTGAGTATCTACATGCGATTGGAGTTCTTTCTACTTGTTTTCTCCTTAAAATTTTATGTTTTCTATTTAGCATGTTAATATTTGTTTATTTGAGATCTTCCACTTCTTGTTTTATTTTTATTTATTTTTAATAAAATAATTCATTGCTTTTTATATGAAACAAAATTCTATAGCTCAATAAATGAAAACAAAACGTTTTCAGTTTAATACTTTTATGGGTTCCACTATTATTAAGGATACAGCAGGAAATAATCAACGAAAAAATTTCTTTTAATTGCCTTATTATTTCTATTATTATATTTGACTATAATTTCTTTATTATATCTAAGCTTTGCATAAAGTACAAAACATCTGTTTGTTCGTAATCCCTACTATAGCAACAACATTAAAAGGGATTTTTCCCAGGTGCAGCAGCATAAAGTAATTTTAAGCAAGTAAAGGGGAAATATTCGCCTAAGCTGGATCTTATATACTACGTTTATACGGACGACTTATTCGACAAATAAAAATATTGCAAATAAGGAACTTTGCCGCATAAACGGCGAATTAATTTTTTATTTGCAAAACAGCTAACTCACAAAAACAATTTTTGATTAACGCACTATTTGCAAATAAAATATTTGAGGTTGTCACGCTTACAAATGTTTGATAACACTGTGTGTAATTTTTTTTTTTTTTTTTTGAAAATTTTTTTAACTTTATTTGTTTGGAAATTTTTCACTTTTGCGGCTACCTAAGCGCTATCTAAACGGTGTTAAGTATCATTCCTAGGAAGTTCATATATTGTAAAAAGTTATTTATTGAGATCTTAGGTACATTTTTGTGGTTGATTGTTTCCTTGAATTTTGAACGTTTTGCTACCTATGGACCTGAACAGGGGGAAAAAGGCAAAAAAATCGATTTTCTTAAATTTCTTGCGATTTTGATCTTGAAGATGAAGTTTTTTGATTTCAAATACGGACAATTTTTGTTTTTTATGACAAGAGCTAAATTTTTGCCTCAGAGAGTAAATCAAAATACCCAACGGTTTGCCCCTGTGGCTGAGTGGTAGCGGTGCTAGCCTCTCAGTCCAGAGGTCGTGGGTTCGACTCCCACCATAGACCCTGGGTGCTTTTCGCAGACAAGCTAATCGTTTTGCGAATTGTGTTTTTGTTTAAAAAAAAATATCAGCCTGAAAAAATGCAAAAATTAAACCGAGGCCCCAAGTCTTTGGGGGCCCATAAAAAAAGTGCATGACTTGGGGAAAACTGGGAGACACATTTCTTTTCTTTTTTTGACTTTCATCACATAATGGTATCCGTATATGGTTATATTTTTTCGTGTTGCTCTGTGTAACAAAATACAATATATAAATATTGCACCGAAGACATTGATAGAAGCAAATAATGTCAATTAAAAAATAAATTGTTTGATATTTTGTACATTTACACTATTTTTTTGGCAGCACACAAGTAAGATTTCTGTAGAAGTGCTACCAAGTTTTGCTACTTTTGCTATATACCGTGTAAACAGTGCATTAATTTACTTGCAAATAGTGCGCGTATAAACGTAGTAACCCAGCAAAAAATTAGACATTACCATCTGAACTACTTGCCATATAATGACTTCCTTTTTAGATTGCCAAATTTAAGTACTCGCTTACAAAACACATTACGCAAATTTTTGAAAATAGGAAGCAGAAGTTGAACGTATTCTTTAGGTTTTAAAAGAAGATATGAAAATATTGCCAAAATATGTAGTTATTTTAAATAAATTATATATATTTCTAAATTGCCTACTTATTTATTTTAAACTAAAAAATAAGTACTTAAATTTCGGAAAATAATTATTTAAATACAGGGTGGCCCAAAATGGGCGAAGGGGTTTGAATTCCTTATAACTTTTTTATTACATTTTTTTATTTTTCTTTTCAGTATTTGGTAAAGAAGGCTTGGGGTATTTGTCCAACAATTGAAACCTACAGATTACAAGTAACGACTTCATTATGCTATTTATTTTCGTTAAAAAGCCGAAGAAAATCGTGCTTTTTTCATAATTTAATTATGAGCGTCGAAGCCCATTTCCAATTAAATGGGATCATTAATAGGCAAAACTGTAGGATATAGACTAAGAAAAATCCCAGAGTAGTGAAAGAGCCAGAATTACACCATCATAAGAGTACCGTTTGCTGCGAGTTTTCATCGTAAAGGATAATTGGCCCATATTTTTTTGAAAATGAGCACAGTGTGGCCATCTCCATCACTGGTGCTACATATCGTTGTCTAATCGTATACTGTTCCATTTTAAATTCCCCAAGTCTTCTTTACAAAATACTGAAAAGAAAAATAAAAGAAAATTATAATAAAAAAGTTATAAGGAATTCAAATCCCTTCGCCCATTTTCGGCCACCCTGTATAAGTAGTTCTAAATAATTTTTTTTTTCATTTACGGTTTTAATAAAAGTTCATCAATGAAAGCAATTGAAATTTTTCTAAATATAGTATTTATAAGTAACAATAGAGACACTGATACGAATAAAATGTAACCCACTTCAATTGAGTTTATAAAAGAAATTTTACAAAATGGTGTATTTCGTAGTAAAACAGTAGTTTTTTTTTTAATTTATTTAAATTTTTCTTAAAAGTTATTATATGTATATTTAATCAAACTGAGTTTTTAACCAAGACCTTCCATTTACTCAAACAATAGCATATTTAAAAAAAATAGTTCAATCAAGAAAAAAATAACTATTTCCCAAAACGGAAAATATAATTAATTCCTACAATAAACAACATAACTACTTCTCAAGAATCGATTATTTTAGTCTCACGCCTTGTTAAAATCATTAAGTTGGTAATCCAGTAAGGAACAGCTTCCACCAAAAATACTTAATTCCAAACTCGATTACCTTTTTTGAATTTTTTTGCTGGGAATATATCCTTCTTCGATATACATGAGAAAATACAGACATGTGCACATATTAACACACATATTTACATATTTTTTGAGAAAAAAAAATATTATTTATTAAACATAAGGCTCGTATATTTTTAAGACTAGGGCCAAGATGGAGGAAGGAGAAGGAGGAGGATTTTTCAATCTTCAAAACTATTCGACCGACGCACGATTTTGGATTTTTACGGTACACGGGATTTTCAGTTTTCAGATTTTGCATTTTGGACTATTTTTTTTAATTTCACGGGCTTTGCCATAAATGATGATTTTGCAGCTTGAAAGAACAATTGAACTTTGGAAAATTGGGCAGTGGTAAAGAATGCTACCTGGCAAATACTACTATTATGCTGAATGTACATAATGCCATTTTGTGACATTGCAATAGTTTGTACTAGTGGCAACGTTTCTCATTTTCGATAATTCTCCTTGCGTTACCTACAAAAAATATAATGTGAACGGCATTGCACACATTTTGAAAATTACAGCAAAAGAAATGCCATAGTAGAATTCAGCATAACTCTACTTTTACTTTTACTCTTATATAAATTTGTTAAAAAACTAATTCCTAGCGGGCAACGCCGCACAGTGGGACGAATCTCGAATAAAGCAGAACAAAATTAGTTGATGATTAGTCTGTATGGCTATTAAGCTAATAAATTCAAAAAAAATATTTTAAAAATCCTAACTAAATTATTTTAGGAAATACTATAGAGTTTGGCTATTACGAATTTCGGTAGTATTAATTTTTGTATACAATATTAACAACCTCGCTTAAGCTTTTAATATTTAAGTGATTTTTGAATCTGGAAAATTATTTTGAAATGTCTTTTTCCTTTAAAAAACAGTGAAGCTCGGCTATTGCGAACCGTATATTGCGACTTTTTTTTTGTAAATAACTAATCAATTTTACTTTTTGTTTTCTTTGTATGTCTAAATAACGGAAATATTTTAAAGTATTAGATAGTTGCGATTTACAGGTTAATTAAGCTTTAACGAATAAAAAATCAAAAAAAAAATTATTTTGTGTCAAAAAACTTGACCCCGCGCCACCTTCAAAGCCAGTGTTCAATAATTTATGTTTGATTTTAAGTTTTAATTTCAAAAGTATGCAAAAAATACTCCGTCAATTTTTGCATATCTATAGGAGACAAATAATACATTATTGTATTTTATAAATGCACCTTTTTTGAAGGCTAGAGAGTTTATAAAAAATTTTCGTTTTAGTAAGCAAACTTTTTACTAGTACTAGCAAACGAACTTTGTTTGAAGTTAATTTTAAAATTTTTTATATAACTTGTTTGATTCAGTAAGGGCTTCATTTTAAGCTTATTTGCCGGAAAAAGAGAAGTAAAGATCAAGCTTTTTAAGCATTTTTCAAAAGGAAGAAGATTATCAATTTGTTGATATTTTTATATATGTTTATTACTTTATAGCTCCGAAACTTTGAAACTGATTTTAAAAATTCATATTTTGTCTGAGAAGGTGTAACTTCAATTTGGTCATATATATTTGGTCCACTTAATTTTTTTCCTTGCTCTTATAATCACGCTTTGGTCTCTCCTAACGACACAAAATTGGCGAGGTCACGCGCATTACAATTTGGTATTATATTTTACGTACCTCTGCTTAGTTGATCTTTAAGAAACTTGGTACGCACCTTGACCTCTAATCTTGTATTTAAATAAAAGTATATTATTAATCCGACTCCCACGAAACTTGGCAAACAAGTTTGGCTTTCAGATTAATATTATATTTTACGTGCTTTTACTTGACGAATTTTTAAGAAACTCGGCACAACTTTATTTTTTGATATGCTTTGTAAGTTTATTTAAGTTTTTATATGAATAATTTTATGTAAAATAAGGCAACCAATATAGTTTTTAATTCTTTCCCGATGCGAAAAGTTCATCGTTACAAAATGCAACAACAAATCTTCATGACTTTTTTAGTAAAAAAAAAGTTTTAAATTATCGTATTTATAATAATGCAGCTTAACTTTTCTTAGTGAAAATAACATCTAATTTTATTTAACAAAACAATGCACCTGCTTGGATTCCAGCTTTTAAGGCACTGCAAAATAAACACTAAAACTTACAATCTAACATTTAAACTACAAACTGAAGTTATTACAAATAATAGAAACATCAAAATATATATCCATATACTCGTACATACGAACAAAAAATAAAATCATGCATAAAAAGTAACTTCAAACAAAAATGCATATTTATGTTTGTATGCATAAAAGTATATTCATGTAAATATGGAATGTCTGCAATATTTTGTATACACAGAAAAAAAATATTCCTGCAATAAATAATTTTAATTGAAAATAAAACAAAAAATCATTTAAAAATGTAATTGAGTCAATGAAACTTTGTAATTAATTAAACTTTTAAGCAAAATTTATATTGACTTAAATAGATTTTTAATTAATTTTTGGTTTTATTTTCAATTAAAGGTATTTACTGCAGGAATATTTTATTCTGTGTATACAAAATACATAAATGTGCAAAAATGTAGAATGCAAAATTTTTTAAATTTATTAAATTTTATAGTTGACTTAAGGCTTACACAAAAATTGCAAATATGTATTCATATTGTTGTATGCATTTTAGGGAGCACACGTACTCTTTGCATGTTAAGGTTATGGACATGTACAGATATTTCTATGACTAAAGTTTATATATATGTATGTATGTATGTATGTGTATGCAAATTTCTACTCGAAATTTAAAATAACGAAAAATATAGCAACATGTTTGAAACTATAAGTGGGTAGGCAAACTATATAAAAATTTTAATAGAAATGTTTTTGTAGAAATCAAAATAAATACATATTTATTCAATAAAAATAATAAAATTTCTATATATACTTTTTTTAAATTAAGATAAACAACACATAATTTCGTTCACAAATAAATTCATATTGAACACACATTCACAAAAAATATATGTACGCACTTTTTTATCACAAAATTATTTCCGTAATCCTTAAAACTTCACTTACCTGCAAAAACGTTTGGCTTAAAACTGAATTGTTTTATTTTTAATTGCCTTGCAGCGTAAAACTCTTAAAAACAAATATTCTCTAAAAATCCACAAACTTGAAAAAATAACAAATTATCGCATCAGCTGTTTGCGGATGCTTTTTTTTTTTGAAAGAACACCAAAATCAGGTCTTGAGCGGCACAGAAATTATTCGGACCATATTCCTTAGCTGCAATTGTTAAAGTTAAGCTCTTAAATTTATATTTCCCTTAGCAGACAAATAATCTGTTATAACCATTAATAATACTTTTATGAACTCTCCAAAAATTCCCTGTATTTGTTTCTGTCACTCATACGTTCTCTTACAACAAAACCTAAATGAAATAAAATTCTCTCTTATATTTATTAGAAAAAAAAGCGTTGTAAATATTTGTCATTTTAACGAATTACATTTTGTTTTGTACACGTGCTTTTTGTATTAAGTGAGGGATGTGTCTTAACACATGCTAAGCTCACCTAATGCCTTCACGTTAAGTAATTTATAAAGTTTTGAGAATTTTCAAAGGCGAAACGAAGATGAAAATTCTAAGGTTTTAGCAGTTTTGAAGAGTTTCTTCAATGAAACTTATAATGTCTTATGAAATAATTTTACTAGAAGAGGACAATGCGTGAAAATGTTTACGTAAGTATGTTAAAATAATTTAAAAAAAAACTTTTATTAAGCTGGCGTTGTTCTCTTTTTAATATTTGAAGATTTTTATTTATAAAAAGATACAAAGTAGGTTTTTCGATAATGCATGATTTCCACCGCAAAGCATCGAGAAAATAGTTATTGCCTTTTTATTGAAACAGCGACATGAAATAAGTATAAAGGAAGATATAGTGTTAAGCTTCATTCTTCTTGAAACCCCGTTTTTCATCATATTTTTGTTGTAAGAACAATGTTGCAGTGCCTGTGATAATAATGAAGAAAATTTCAAAACACGCTTTGAAGTATATAAATGTGCCGTCAGAAAACGAGTTTGAAGTTTTCAATTTACACACCACTTAATGTAAAAAGAACCTTTTATTTTTATCTCAAGAGTTAAAGAAACAAGATTTTTGTATGAAATTTTTACGCAATATGAGAGTGAACTGACCTAACTGACATTTTTTTGAAAAATGAGTTAAGTCTTCTACTAGACTTTATAAGTCATAATACACATTGTCTACAATTTTCACGACTATAAGCATTATTTTTGTGCCTATATAAGTAAAAAGATTTCTGACGCAGCCATAAGAATGGGATGTATAAAACAACCATAAAAATTGCTCTCCTGTTAAATTTTTAAAATGTTAGGTCAGTTAGTTAAAACTGTCACGATATGAGAGTTAATTTTCCATCACTAACTCAAAACTTTAATGTTTTTAATTATAAGGTTGTTTGAGTAAATGAGCGATGTATATTCTGGGTCCTTATAAATCGATTTTCCTCAGATCTCAGAAAAGCTAGATACTTCGAGCTTGGTCTGATATGTTCAAATTGGGCCTAACATAATTAATATTAAAAATCAGACAGATCAAAAAGACGGTTCCAGGGCTGGAAAATTTTAGCTTCTTAAAAAGGAGATGAAAATAACTAACCAAACTAAGTTGTATACCCTTCACCAAATATGGTAAGGGTATTTCTACGTTTGTCATTTCGTATGTAATTTCCAGAAAGTTAATATGTGACTTCATTATACATCTATATATATATATATATATATATATATATATATATATATATATATATATATATATATATATATCTTCTGGATTCTTATGAATAAGGCAGTCGGATAAGCAATGGCCTTTTGTCTGTCTTTCTGTCTTAACGTAAAATTTATTTTCCAAAGTCCCCAAAAAAGCTAGTCTTCGACTATTGTATCAGAAATGGTTCTAAATAAATTGATAAAGAATAACAGCAAAATTGAAAAAAAAGGTTCCAGGGCTGGAAAACTTAAACTAGCTAAAACCAATTTTTGTTCTTTTTTTAATTTAACCTATTTTATATATCATAAAAAATTAAATTGATATTAAAATTAAAAAAAAATAAGAAAAACATGTCTTGATACATAAAAGTAACCTTCTAAAATTAATTTTTTTTTCTTTATACATTAAAAATATTTTACATTGTAGAAGAACTAGATTGTCATAAGAAATCAGGAAACTAAACAAAGCTGACTCCAGGGTTGGACACTCAATATATATAACAGTAAATTCTAAATACTTTATATATTAGAAAGTAAAAGATTTTTATAAGAAATCAGATAAATAAATAAGGGCTATTCCAGTGATGGGCAATCGAATTTTTTTTTTTTTGCTATATAAAAGCGCTCAAGCTATAGTTTTCTTTTTCTTTATAAATTAAAAATGTGCTTAATATATTATAAAGTAAAAAATTTGTATAAGAAATCAGAAAAATAAATAAGGATGATTCCAGAGTTAGGCAATTGAAACTTTTTTACTTTATAAAACTACCCAACACAAACAATTTTTTTTCTTTTTCCTTAAAAATTAAACATACTGCAAAAAATCACAAAGATAACAAAAGACAGATTCCAGAGTTAGGCAATTGAAACTTTTGTACTTTATAAAACAACCCAACACAAACAATTTTTTTTGCTTTTTCTTTAAAAATTAAACATGCTTCAAAAAATCACAGAGATAACAAAAGGCAGTTTCAAAGCTGTGAAATCTAAATTTTTTATTTTTGGTACACAAAAGTAGGTAAATGCAATAATAAAAGTTTAATATTTGTTAATGCACTAATAATCCCAAATTATCATTTTAATTAATCAGTAAAAAAAATGTATATAATGTAGGAAGAAAAAGTTTTGTGCAAGAAATCATTAAAATAAATAAGGCTGATTCCAGGGTTGGACAATCGTATTTTTTTATTTTTTTTTTTTTTTTTTTTTTTTGCTATATAAAAGTACGCAAATTATTTATTTTTAATTCTTTATAAAAAAAAATACTAGAAAGTATGAGATTTGTATAAGAATTCAGAAAAATAAATGAGGATGACTTCAGGTCTGGACAATTAAAACCTTTTTGCGTTATAAAAGTAAGAAACTAAAACTATTTTTTTAATAAGTAAACATATTCCATATGTTTAAGAAAGAGATAGATTTGCAGTGAAAATCAGAAAGATAAAAAAAGAAGTTTCAGAGCTGGAAAATAAAAAAAATTTGGACATAAAAGTAAATAATTTCTATTATAAAAGTTTAATATATGTTAATGCACTAATAATCCCAAATTATTATATTACTTTTTCTGCTATCCGCTTAACTCCTATCGGAGTAAAGCGCCATTACAAAGTTTCTCCAATTTATTCTGTCGGATTACTTCGTTTTAATCTCTTTTTGCAAACAGTTCTTCCAGGTGTTTTTTGATCTACTTCTTCTTCTATTGTCTTGTGAATTCCGTTCAAGAGCTTGTCAATATATGCATTTCCTTTCTTTTACGTAATCAGTAAATAAAAATTATTTAAAAATGCATTGAAATTGATTATTGAAATTTTATTTATTTTTTATTTTAATTTAATTTTATTAAATTGTTTATCTAATTATTCGACCTTTTTTATATGTTCAATGAAACTATTTTGTAAGCTTTAGGTCAGTAAATTTTATATAGATATTTCGTTAACCTTTGGTTAACTTCTTCAGGATTATATATATTTTATTTTTTGGTAATTAGTTTTTGTCTTTTTTCCTTTTAATCAGAAAAAAATTTTTGTTGATAGTTATAAATAACAATGTTGATAGTTATAAATAACAATAATAAATAAAGCGTAAAAAATAGTTTCATTTAATTTAATTTTTTTTAATTTATAAAAGAAAAATATTTTATATTTTATAAAGAAATCAAATAGTACTGCAAGTCAAAAATTTTTTCCAGGATAGGAAAATTGAAAAAAAAATTTTTTTAACTAGTTGTTTCTTTATGGGAATTGTTAAAACTTAAGTTTAAAATTTTTAAACGCACTAATAATCCCAAATTAATATTTTACTTATTAAGTAAAATATTTTTATTATTAAAAATACATTGAAACTGCTTATTGAGGGGTTTAGCTGTATCCTATGCGCATTTCACTATTGCTAATACAGATCATCAGGGAACCTTTACTCAAAGTTTCTTAGAACAACTAGAGTTATTATGTTATAAACTTTCATTTAAACAAATGAGAAGCTCAACAGCAAATAAGAAAGTTGAAACAAGAACTCAATAATCAACATGTTTTTTATTTTCTTACTTTGCCATTGCTACATTGGCTGACTTTTTTTCAGCTTCAAATTGTAGTCGTAAGAGTATGTAAAAGAAAATAAATGTAATTAACAACAACAGCTATTAGTAATATTACTAATAAGTAAAATATTAATTTGGGATTATTAGTGCGTTTAAAAATTTTAAACTAAAAAAAAAAAAAATTTGTTAATGTGTTTAAAAGAAATTGAATAAAACTATTTATTTTTCTTTGTTAATTTTATATAAAGGGTCCGCCATCTAACGTTTTTTTTTCAACTAGTGCTTATTTCGTGAATGGTAACACTTAGCTCATGTCTGATTTGACAAATAATTAGTATTATCATTCCGCTGAACGAATATGGTTGTGTATTCGCTTCGCTAAGTGGGCCTGCGATCGACTTACAGAAGATGCCGATTTTGCAAAAAAAAAATCATCTTTTCGAATGAAGCTCATTTTGATCTTGACGGGTATGTAAACAAGCAAAATTGTCACATTTGGGGCACAGAAAACCCTCACGCATACATTGAAAAGCCGACGAACCCAAAACGAGTCACTGTTTGGTGCGGATTTTGGTCCAGAGGCATAATTGGGCCATTTTTTTTCGAAAATGAGCAAGGAGTGGCCGTTACAATTGGCGATCGTTATCGGGCCATGTTGAAGGAATTTTTGTTCACAAAAATTGAAGAGGAGGATATTGGCAACATTTGGTTTCAACAGGATGGTGCTACGTGCCACACAGCCGAAGCTTCAGTAGTTTTTTTTATAGCATTTTCAAAAAAAAAAAGTTATCTGGCGGACCCTTTATTAAAAAGAATTTTTTACACTTTTGGAATTTGGATATGAAATTCTGCTTTAAGCGCACACTCGTAATTTTTGCTGCTGTTATTAAAACATGGACACTCATTAGTCTTAAGAGTCTTTGTGAGCTTTTTTGAATTGTGATTGAAGTCTATTTAACTATTGCTTAGTTAGCAATGAAATTCATATAAACGTGCTAGGCCAGCAATAAACAGATTTGTTAAAGTTATTTCTTAAACATATTTAAAACATTTTCTCAAAATTTTAGATAAAATGTTTATAATTATTTTTAAATTTGTATTAATGTTTGTAAACATAAGGTAAATTACATTTTGAACGTAATTTAATAAAGAAATTTTGTTTTAAAATGAGCAGTATGCTGATTTTTTGACTATGGGTCTTATGCAAAAAAAAATAATATAGCTTTGCCAAGCAATATTAAGTAAAGTTGTATTCTAAAAAAATTATTGTATAAAAATTCTAAAGTAGGCACCCACGTTTGTTAAGACTACTTTAAGATGATATTTCCAAAACGTGTATTTTGTACCTCATATATTTTTACTAATATAGCACATACTGATTCATGTTACATCTGAAAATGAAGCTAGAAGTGCCTGCTCTTATCTTAAATTTATTATTTCTGTCATGTAATGGGAAATATCACCAAATTATCCAACTGATTCGAAATACATAGCAAAATCCATAAAAAAATATTAAAATAAATACAATTATACAAAAATGTTTTAGTGATGTACATACAATCAAAACAAATCGAAAAAAGCTGGATATTCAAATACTCGTTTCATTCGAATAAAACAAATTGTGATAGTTTTTCACATTTTTTACTTTTACTTCATAGTTGTGTTTATCTGTTTTATTACCATGTCATAAGCTCATATTTTTTAAATTAGGTTGCTTTACTTCAAGATAATGAAAATTTATTTAATAAAATAAAAATTTATTTGAATACCCGAATGAAATTGTATACGATTTTGTACATCATAAGCTATGAAATGGTTGTTGAACACGGTGGTGTTACCAGTATTCATTATTAGATAACAAAATAATTAAAGTTGTCTTTTGCATATGATTTCTTAACAAAGCTATGTTAGCCTTAAAGTGCTTGGCAACTAATATGAGCTTTAAAGCTAAATTAAAATATTTTTTTGCATAAGGGGGTATGTCTTTAGCATTCGTACGACTAACATCATAAAATTTACTTATATACTTAAAGAAAAATTACACACATACATATACTAATCTTAAACCAGTTTTCGTTCAAGTTACTTGTACCTTTTTTGCCAAAAGCAAGGAAAAGAAGTATAAAATATAAATTATTCCAACACAGTCATTGACTGCATGCATCTAATTAAAATGCATCTTAACTTATGCATTAATAAATCAGTTATGCAGCAGCTTATTTCAGCTTTCTGTAAATTTTTTCCTTTAACTTCTTGCTGCTGCTACTGTTGCATAATTTTCTCTTGTTTTTTTTTTTGCAAAAAAAAAAAGGAATACTTTGAAGTAGTAAACACAAGGTTGGTTGTATGTTTTTAATTCTGTTATGGACTGATGATGAATGAACAAAATTTGGTCTTGTAAAGTATGCAACAAACGAATGTAAATGAATGAATGCAAATTAGCGAATGTAATATTTGCAAAAATTTTAGTCAGCAGCAGATTTAGATTAAAGAGAAAAAATGTAGAATTAGAAACAATATTTTTTTGTACTAAAACAACTCCAAAAATAAAATATTTTTACAACAAAAAAAATTTTTGCAAGTCAAAATAAGAACAAAGCTTGTTTTATTATGTACGTGTAGGTACAAAAATTTTTTTTCAACATGTGCATTTGATAAATAAGTTATCAGTCAATGTCAGATGAATGCAGTGTGGAGAATATTTCGATAACTTGGGTATTGAACACACACTACTTGGCCCTATTTTTAGACTGCTTTTATCTTGAATTTTGTATCCGCAATCTTATTTAATTAAGTATTTAAGTTATGCATGCACATACCTGAAAAAATTTTCTAATACAAAATAATTACGAATATCTTAGGATCGTATACTTGAAAGAATATTGAATATTTAAACAGCACTAAAACTTTTTTTTAATATTCGTTCTATTTTTTTATGACAGATTTACTCCTTAACTTCTCTTAACTCTTTTTTATGCTACAATTTGCAATTCACACGTATTTTCGTCTTCCTTCATCGACGTTTACATCGTCGATTACAAATCAAGAATTAAATTGTTTTATATATTCAATAAATTATAACCAATTTGTCCGTTTCATGTTGGAATGGTCTTCTCGTCTGCCATAATTGATTTAATGCAGTGTAATGTGGGTGAGTTGTAGGATGGTCAAGTCACGTCTCAAATTTTTTAGCAGCTATGACCACGTTCATGATACGTACACATGTATGTTCATATATGTATATCTATGTACGTATATACAAGTATACAAATGTTCTCTGCGTCAAGTTAAATTGCTTCACTTTTAGGTGAAAATTTATTGTTGAAAATTTGAAAATTGCAATGCAGTATGGCGAACTAGAGAGTAAAGTGTAATAGAGATAAGATAGGAAAAGAGTCTTAAATAAATGTATACAATTCTTTTAAGTTAGCAGTCAGATATATACGTTTTTTATGCACAAACATACATCAATGTTAAAAAAAATTGCTTCTAGATAAGTAATGTCTGTCATAGTCATGTATTTTTGAAAAATTGCCAGTCAATTAGCTTCTCGCAGATCTTTTGAAATATTAAAAAAAGTAAAGCCCTTAATAATACCTAGGCCATACATAGATAATTTTCCTCTTATAATGAGTTCACTAATAGTAACCGGTTAAATTTTCAATATAAAAATATCAAATCGGCGGGAAACCTGTACAGAAATATAAAGATATATATAAAATGTAGGTGAAACTAGAGGTTGAGGTCTCTGTCATTTGTTATTTTTATGTCTTAAGACTTAAGCCACATCTTAATAGTTCAAGCACATATTTATGTCATGACATAACTATATTTTATTATAAAACTATGCCATTATATAATTATATGTCAAGTTACACATGTGTCATGATAAAAAATTATTATAGCTATGTAATGACAAATTATGGTGTGACCTTGTTATTTCAATAAAAGATTTATGTCATAACATAATTATAACATGGAATGCTTATCTTATGCTATATTTATTTTATAAAATACTTATCTCATAATATAAACATGTTACAGCATTATCATGCCATGACATTCTTTCACCGTGACAATTCGATCTTCTGACACAGTTATGCTTTAACATAAATATGTCATGAAATCTTGAAAAACAAAAAATTTGAGATAACAATCAAAAAATTAAATATTATTTATTTCATTACTGTACATTTCTAATACGGGATTTACCCTATGACTTTTTACCATGACTTTTCTAGAGTTTATTGACAAAAGCGGTACAAAGGTGATCAAAAGGGTAGCAACATAAAAAAGAATTCAAGAAAAATGCAGGGGGAAAAGTCATCGTGTAAATCCCGTATAAGTAGTTAATTTTTTAATTTTAGACTTTCTAAATTCCCTTTTTTCAATTACAAAAGATCTAGAAAATATTTTTTGTGGTGCATGCAATAAAAAGGTATATTTTCATATTTATATATTACTATGTTTACTTTTTTGCATAATGTGCAATATTTATTACCTCCAGCTACGCTTCTCTTAATGACTCATTCACTTTTTCTCATTCCCTTAATTATATATTATTCACTGTCCTTTTCCCCACATTTTAATACTTTCTTCTGTGTCTTTTTTTTTTTGTAAATTTCTCATTTTAACATTTCATTTCTGCCATTTTAAGCATGACCTTCAACTTAATGCATAAATTGTGTGGAGAGTCCTTAAAAAAGGAACCACTTGTTTTTTAGAAACACTCATTAAAAATGTAGCAATGTAAATTATTTTAATATTCTTTTAATATTATCCTTCTTTTTTTCTGTCTCAGAATTAAAACCAAAAAGTTATAAAAATAACAAATTCTTATTTTTAATATTTTTTGCAGTTTTTTCTCTTTGTTTTTGTTTTATAACTTCTGTCATTTTAACTTCCTTGATGTTTTTTTGATTTATGATTTTCAGTCAGTATGACAAACTCTCTCCTTTCTTTTTGCTTTTGCTAGATTGTTTTTGTCTTCATTATTTACTCACTAAATATGTTGTCATTTCTATATGTAGCTTATGCTGGTGAACAATGCCTGAATGGTTGAGTGACAAAAACATGAACACATAAAATTCTATGTGGCAGGAATGGATAACGCAATTGTTGAGTATAAGAATACTCTGGCTATTAATTGACTATACATGCGTATAGACGGGGCTATTTTATTAACACACACATAGGCCCAATTCATACGATGATTTAAAAATCTTGTTTTATTTTTGATTCTCTTTAAAAGTTGCTTCCAAAAACATTCTACATTCATACGATGATTTTTTCCATGTTTCTAATTTTTATTTTTTTTTTTTTTCTTCCAAAAAATGTGTGAGTGTTACCAATAGATTTTTAAAAAATCCGTTTTTTCTTTTCCCTACATGTTAACCCCCATATTTATAAAAAAAAATAAAACGAATTTGAAATTCATTTTAGGAAAATCTTGTATAGAAAATTTGAAATAAAATACATTTCAAATTCGTTTCAAATTTTATGAATATGGGGGTAAAAATGTAACCCATACGAAAATCTAAAAATTTTAGTAATTCAATTTGATGAAAGATAAATTAAAAACATTTAAGGTATTAATGATCAAACAGAATTGTGGCACAAACACATTTTCCATACAAATTGACACAAAAAAGTAGTGCCAGAAAGCAGTCGAGAGATAGAATCTATTTGATTTTGACAGCGTTTTTTCTTATCCTCTCACATATAAATAAATATTCTTTGAAATTTGCACAAAAAATGCAATATGAAAATAAAAAATACCTACATTTTGTAAAAAATAAAATATCTTTCCGAGAAAAATACCTACAGGTAACACTGTTTTGTATTTAAAAAAGCTGTTGTCGCATTCAATAAAAAATAAATTAAAGCAACATAAAAAAATTAAAATATTACACATATTACACATATAAGAAAATTTGAAAAAGAAATCGTAGAACGCAAAATGTAATTTTTTTCTACCCCTTTTGTTTTTCTATACCCTTCGCCAACAAACTTTAAAAATCTTGTTTCAAAAAATCATTGAAAAATCAACGTGTAAATTACGTGATACATAAAGCATATTTTCAAACAGCCACATACACACCCTTACATTTTTTATTATATAATATATATACAAATGTATTTTTGATTCGGGTAAGATCTATTAAATTAAAATTATTTTAATTAATAATTATATTAATTTAATTATACATTAATTAAGTTTATCCATTTATAAATTAAATTGTTTTTAATTTTTAAAATTTAATATAAAATTATTATTGTTATTATTAATAATATTTTATTTAATATTTTTATTTTATTAATTATTATTTAATATTTTTGATTAAGTGAGAGTTCATAATATATACACAAATGTATGTATACGGTGGCGAATGATGAATAAATATCCCAAGTATCATGTGTTTATTTCTTTGTGCGATTAAATATCCATTGCTTGAGTATAAGCATACTCAGACTATAAGTATGAGAGAGAGTCAATGCGCTTGATACCCATGTGTTTTTTTTATTCTTAGTTGTAGCGTATTTTAGTTTTTCGCATACACGAAGTAGAGATGTTCTAGTGAGAGAAAGTATGTGACCATACGAATTGTTTGCGCTAAAATTATGATTATACGCAATTAATAAAATCAAAACTATCTACTTACATATGTTATACTCATTGCCATTCTCTGGTTCCAATTAGTTTTTCTTTTGATTTTATATGTCAATACATATATATAAATTTAAATATACATACTTGTATATATACATAAGTAAATCACTTTTCCAACATTCCATTTTACATCCCTGACACAAAAACACTATTCATTACCAAAGGAGGGAATCTCTCATATGTAAGTAAACTGTTAAATGGGCTTGGATGTGTGTTTGCATGTTTATTATACAAATACAGTTACACACATCTGCACACACACACACACACACACATTGCAAGACAGCATACTTTTCTTCATGTCATATTTATAACGACATACAACCAAATATCTTGTTGTAATATGACATAATTATGCATAACAAACAATAGACAAATTCTTATATTATATGTACAACAACAATAACAACAAAAGCCACAACATTAACAATTCTAATAAAAATAATAAAAAGTATGTAAATAAAAGAACATTATTTATGTAAATACATGAAAATTGTATGTGAATGAATTTATTGTATACATTTTATACTGATCTAAAAGGAAGACTAGAAAAATCAGAACAATTTCCTACAAAGTATAATAGGAAAAGAACTGTGTACAGGATGTGTGATATTTTAATAGAAAATTGTTTGCATTGTAAGGAAATGAATTGTTAGTTAGGTAGTTAACATTTTTTTTACAATCCTCCACATCGTTTGTTATCGTGTTAAGAAAAAAAGCATTTAAATAATAAAGGACTTATTCATAAGAAATATTTTTCATTTATAAAAGGTTTACAAAATATATTTACATACAAAATTTGTTTGTATAAGGCCTCTAATAAAAAAAATTACTTTTTATGAATAGTTCAGTAAGTCTTGGGTTTATTATAAATACCATTACAGCAGGAATTAAAGCATTAGGTAATTATTGTTTATTTTTTATGCGCTTTAATTCTATTAATTACAAATGCTTACAATTACTATAGATATGAAGATATCCTCTGAGCCTTAAATTCTTAAAATTAAGGCCTAAACTGAAATATTTTCCTATGAATTTAAAGTTTTACAAGCTATAAGCCTATGACCTATGAGGCTTATTTTGTTTCTCTTTTTTTTTCCTATTGTAGGAGAGAAGGGAAGAGAGCTCCCATTCTCATTCCGTAAGCTAAATAAAAAAAGTGTTTAACCTTTTTTTCGGAGTTGACTAAGATTTTTTTAATAAGCCGAATTATAGTTGACTTGATTCAAAACAACATTATATGCAAAACTAACAGAAAAGTCAGTAAACATTGTTTTTTTCTTCATAAAAACTCCCATACTTGTTTCAACAAAAAGTTTATTGAATTCAACAAAAAAAACGTCACCTGCTTGTGGGATTTTTTCCCTCAATATATAGAAAAACAAACTCTGTTCAACCATAGCTTTTTTTATAAAGGAAAAAAGAAACAACAAACAAGTTTTGCTGATATTTAGTTTTTGTAAGATATTTTCCAATATTATTGGCAGAAAAATAACTTGTAGGCAATATCAAGGGACTGGTCGACTTCAAAATGAAGTAAAAAAATATATGAAAAAAACGCCAATTAAAAAAGAACACCAAAACTAAAAGTTACAAAAAAAAAGTTTCCGGATACTTGAAATTTAAAAAAAAAATTACATACGGAACCTTTTGTGTGCGAGTCAAAGTCACACTTTGCTGCATTAATTTATCATTCTACTCTGTGTTCCAAAAATATCCCAAAAATGGCAAAAGCTCGCAGCCAGAAAGCCTGCACGATCTGCAAGCGACCTATTCATGGTCTGCTTTACCAATTCACCAAAACTATGTGTTAAAAGTCAAAAACTTTAACGTCCGTCACCTTTAAAATAGACTTCAGCGTAAACTTACAAAATGACGACATTTATTGACAAATATCGAGTTGTTAGAAACCTGATGTTTTGTTAACCGTGCCCCCTCTTACCCTCAACTCAAGTAATAAATTTAAAAAAATTCAGTTCGGTTTCTATAGGAAAAAAAAACAAAGAAATAACAGTGATACAAACACATTAACTTGAAAAATATTTATTTATATACATACATCTGCATATAAAGTATATACATTTCTAAATTGTTACCAACATATTCCAAGTCAAATTTGCCAGATTTTTCTTTTAAGTTTATAAAACCTTTTTGCCACAAATCTTTCAGGTGTGCACAAATTGTGAACAAATACATAAATCATTGATCTTCCACTAGAAGAGTTTTTCGCTGATGCAGTAATTTTTTTGTGGTTGAAATTGTAACAATTAAAAAAATAAAATGAATTTGTTCACAATACGTATGAGTAATATTTTAAATTTAATAATGCTCATACGTTACCTGGGCCACATGCACAGCAGTAACTATTTTAAACACTCTCTTAACAATTTCATCTTACATGCGAGTTAAGTTAACTTTTATGAAACTAATTTAAGAAACTTTTATTTAAAAACATGTATATGTCCTTAAATTAATTTTAACAATTTTTCATGCCTTTTTAGTAAATTTTTTCAATGTGTTTGTAAAGTCGACAATGTGTTATGGATTCGTAAAATAACTTTTATATATTGTAGTAAGAAATTATAATGTATTATTTTTAGCTATACAACCACAATATTGTTTAAAAAAACATTTTCTTAAACTGCAATCTTTTTATCCTTAGTTTAGGCTTTATATTGTCTTGTGCTAGCTCTTTTATTTTTATTTCTTCTCATTATATTAAAGTGTATAAAAAAAACTTCTCCCTTTTTTATCTAAAAGCACAAAATTTTTTTTAGCTGAAGGGCGATCAAAAAGTAATAGTTGTAATAAATAAATAAATACATTCCTTTTATATTACACAACATTTGATGCCATCAACTTGCTGTAACCCTTGTGCTAAATGGGCATTTATTTTTGTTTTTTTTTCCTGTGATATTTCTTTTAGAAGAAAAGAAAAACTAAAGGAAAGTTAAAGCTTAGTAAGAGTAACAAGAAAAAAAATTTAATTCCTATTTAGAGTATTAAATATATTTATAGATCCTTAAAGTATAATGAGTTGCAAGAAAAAAAGAATAAGTTAAAGGTCAAGAAACTGCATCAGACAAAAATGGAGAAATATCAAAACCAATTCACATTTCAATTAAAATGAGCTAAAGAAGCCTGTAGTAGAAATAATTTATCTATTGAAATTTTTGATATCCTTTATTCTATTTGCATTAACATCTGTTTGCATAAGGGAAAAATGCTAAAGTCTTATTTTACTGCTTTGTAGGATAGCATTTTTAGGGTTCCGAACACCAAAGATTGTTTCGATACGATGTCTGTTGTCTGTCTTTCTGTCACAGTCTGTTTTCTCGAGAACCGTTAGAGCTATGAAGCTGAAATATATATAATTCTGGCCGCTGCAGCAAAAAATATATGCAAATTAGAAATTAAAACGAGCAACAAGCTATAATTAAATCCAAATGTAATTACATACAATTATAATGGCTGGGCCATCTATCGATTTAAATTTGAACCACCAGTTATTTCGAATCTGGCAATACCTACAATGTATTCTGTCACAAAATTCAGTATATTATTTTTAAATAACGAAATGAATCGATTTAAGCCGGAATCAAGGCAGAATTAGTTTTTACTTTCTGTTCTGTTACGAATCAGCTGACTCGTTTTTGTTCATAGAAATCTAGTACAAGTCGTTAGTTTTTCTGTTTCGTTCTGTTCTGTTACGGTTCAACATGTGAAAATCAAAAAATGTTTAACTAATTGTAAGTGACAGCATAAATTAAGTAAAAATATTTAAAAAATTTAAAAAATTTTATTTTTAAAAGAAAAACATAAAATTATTCGCATATTGAAACTTAACAATGTACAATGCAAAACTCATCGCTTTACTGGAAAACTACGACATTGCTGGTCAGAAACAGCTATTAAGTTACTACTACCAGCAGTGCCCAGTATACCCAAGTTTTTTGCTAAAGTTCATGAAACTGGTTTCATTGTTGATGCGCCAAGACCATGCAAACATTACGAGTGAGTATTTGATGAGGGTTGTGAAGCGGAGGACTCATTGACCCATATTTCTTTGAAAATGAGGACGGCGCAATGAAGACAACTATTGTACTATGATAACCGATTTTTTTGTGCCCGCTTTTCATGGTATTGATGTCAAGGATGTTTGGTTTCAAAATAATGGTACAACTTGCCACAAATCTAATGCCACTTCCGATTTATTGCATCAAACGTTTGATGGCCATTTAATTAGCCAAAATAGTGATATCAATTGTTCGCCAAGAAGCTGCGATTTGACACTGTGAGGCACCAGAGACAATTGAGCATTTGAAGGCCAACATTTCCGATGCCATTGCCGAAATACGACCACATACACTCGAAAAAGTGCTCGAAAATTGGTCTGGTCGCATGGGATAGTGTAAGGTCAGCTGCGGCAGCCATTTGAATAAAATAATATTCCATCTCTAACCGGAATAATTGTACTTCATAACAAAAACATAAATTTGGCAAAATTTTAAACCGTTCTTGTTTTATTGAATTTTTAATTTTAAATTTTTAAATGTCACACCCTTTATATAAACACTTGAAATTTTTTTACACTGAAATTAAATAAATAATTTAAGGAGTTTCTATAAGTTAAGGTAATTTTGTCTATGTAATTTTTACAACTTGCTATATCTTTGAAACCGTAGAGGCAAACTAAAAAATTCCAAAACAAAAAATCGGCAAAATAAGAAAGCGCTTGAATTGAAAATGTAACCAAAATTAAATTAACCGTAAAATGCAAAAAAAAATCGCCAAGACGAAAAAAGACGCCAAAACTAAAATATCGCTAAGACTAAAAATATGTATTGTAAAGGCAACAAAAATCGCCAAAACTAAAAAAGCGGAAAAACTAAAAATCAACCAATATAACCACCAAAAACCGAAAAAAATCGCCAAACCAAAAAAAAAACACGAAAGCTTAAAAAATAGCCAAAAAACAAAAGTAATAAGGTCGCCAAAAAATTTGAAAAATCGCCACAAACAGAAAAAAATCGTCAAAGCGAAAAAAGCGCTAAAAATCGAAAAAATGGCAAAACAAAGAAACAACCGAAAAATCGCCAAAACGAAAAAAGCACCAAAACTAAAAATAGAATTGCTTAAACTAAAACATCCGGCAAAAACAGAAAAAATCGATGAAATAAAGCAAGGCGCTAAAACTAGAAAACCACGAAAAAACAACCTTTAAAAATGTCTACATTGGGTGCTATTTTCTACTATGTAGGCTAACGTTTGTACAGAACTACATATCGTTACCTTAATATGTGAGAGAAAGGGACCTAAGGGTAAAAAAAATCAATTTTCACTTTTTTTTGTTATGTGGACAACATCTGAGCATCGAATGAGACTGATCTCATACCCCAAAAGTGTTCCCTCCTAGAGATATGCGCGTTTTATAAAGTGATGGTACACCAAAGATACACGTATTTAAATCTTTAAAATGGCTCTCCTGAACAAAACCGGTTTTTAACCTTAGGTCCCTTTCTATTTTGCGCCTCACATATAGAAAGGCTCTAAATAATTATATTTTGAAATCGAGTTTTTTGTATATTTCGTTAGAAAAACATCTAATGTACAGAAAAATGCAAAAATTTCGATTTAAAAAAATAACGAGTTAGGACCGTTCTATATTAAGATTACGATATGTAGGGCCTAATTTTGTAAAACGCGACGCCAAGCGTTGACAAACTTTATATGGAAATTTAAATTACAAAAAACAAAATACATACAAAATTCGTCAACGCTAAGCGTTGCGTTTTACAAAATTCGTCCCGTAGTTTCCGTACGGAACCCTTAGTGTGCGAATCAAAGTCTCACTGTATTGAATTTATGAAAATTTCAAGTCGATTTTCACAAATTTATTTCTTTTATAGTAAAATTTCGGGTTTCAATTTATATATTTCAAAAAAAACTTCCTGAAAATAATTGAAATTTATCATAGCTAGACTTCCAATAATAACTTCACATAACACACTCTACCAAAGGCTCTGTAGATATCTTAACCCACCATCTTACTTCCGCTAAAATGGTAGACTAAAGCAAAGCATTTCTCCGAGAGTTAGACATGCAAGCCAGGCGTTGAAGGGCCCCCAGGGAAGCATTCCATTCGGTTGTTTGACTCTAGATACCTTACAATATTTAAGGTTTTACCATGCTTCCCATTACCTTGGAAAGGGTGAAATATATTACGATTTGTCGATAATTTTATAAAATATTAGTCGCATATCTCAAAGTATGAATATCCCCAAAGTTATTTTAGTATCTTCAAATTTTTTAAATATACTTAGAAAATTACAAAATATTTCAAATTAAATCAACTATTGTATTCATAGGTATAGAAAAGCCACTTTGAGAGGGGGCGGCGGGGTAAAATGCCCCCAAATAATCTATTTTGTCTTCCTAGGTTTAAAAAAAAATTGCCAGCAATTATCTATTCTAATATATTTTAACTCCGTCAATGATTAAAATACTTTTTTGAAACTTTAAAAATATATTTTTAGACTAGGCTTTTACTCCAAACTGACCTAAGACTTTGAGTTAATGCATGCATAAGCTGCGTCATAAAAAAAATCTAATGTTCTAAGCAAAAAAAAAATCTATGAAATATTTGCTAAATGCTTAAATAAGAGTAATAATTATGCTTCAAACACACATACCAAGTAATAAATTCGCCAAATTATAAAACTAAAATACAGACAACATGCATACATAAATGAACCATTGACCAACTAAACAAAAGACTTATTTTCTGTGCCTTGGTTTCTTTGGCTTGCTTTCAATTTAATTTCTAAAAAAAAAGTTAAATAAAATAAATGATTGTTGTGGAATTACACTATTAAGTACGCACGACACAGACATCGTTTGTCATGTGGACAAAGGGATAATAGAACATGACAGCAACATTTATTTAAGTGTAAGAATAATTAAAACTGAAAATGAACTGCAAAAATTAAATACCCGCTCACACACATATATAATACATACTAGTAGTAATAAGCATTATAAATGGCTCAACGCTAAAGTCTAAGGAGGTTGATTAAGTGAACGGCACAAATTAAAAAAAAAAAGAAAGAATATAAATACATTTATAATAAACAAAACTGTCCTCCTCGGACATTTTAAGTGAAAAGTTGAAAACTACAAAAAAGAAAGAAGAAAAAAGAAGTCTAACAACCAACAGCAACCAAAATGAACATCCAGCCAAATGAAGCAGATTGTGGAAAAATAGCACAAAGCATATTATGAAACAATTGTGTGAGTTGTTGTCATAAATGTTGCTCATTACGTTTCGAAATGAATTTTTGTTTTTCGCTTTTATGTTGGAATGCGATAAAATTAACCCTTAAACTTTAAAACTCTTAGGAATTCCTTAAATTTATTTAACCCACACAAGTTAAGAAAGAAATATACACAATTTTTAAACGAAATTGTTCTATATTCCAGCAGCAGTTGTTGCTGATGCTGTTATTATGCATTTGATATCGATATCATTTATTCTTATTTTCTTTTATATATTTAAGTATGTATGTATATGGAAAGATAATACATCGTGGCCTTGTTGCACGTGATATTTTTGATATTTATAAGTAAAGCTGAATTCAACGATTTGTTTCGATTAAATATGTAATATGTGAATAGCCCCCTTAAGAACGGCTGCATGGATTTTGCTAAATTTTTTTATTTTTATCAAAACCGAACTTAGCCTTTTATGGAAAGAAAATTTTTGCCACGCCCACCTGTTTTATTAATCTAAAATTGGAGAACAGCTGGACTAATTTTTCTGATGTATTTTACGGAAAAAAATAACCGCTACCACTTTTACTCCCACTTTTATAATTTATTTAAAATCGGAAAACGGCTGCACCGTTTCCGACCTTTCATATTTGTTCAATGAAAAATACATTTTTAAGTTTAAGGTCAATTTTATATATTTTAGTCTTATATATCGATATTTCGTTAACATTTGGTTAACTTTTGGTTAACGAAATATCGATATATAAGACCAAAATATATAAAATTTACCTTAAGCTTTAAAAAAATTTTTTTCATTGTAGTTATTTTAAGAAATAGTATTAAGGAGTGTAAAAGTGGATGTGGCACCTCCAATATATAGCAAATATTTATTTTGAAATATCCTTATAACTAATACAGTAAACTACGGTGTTATTATATTAACCTTATAAAATATTAAAAAAGAAAAAGTCGAAATAAATTAAGTGGGCGTGGCATCTTTCATATACAAATTTTGGAATATATTTGCAGCAAATATAAGTTTTTATAATAAGCGTTGTCTTACAAAAAATGTTCGAATTGAATATTTGGATGTAGATGGAGAAAATATATTTACTTTGGTATAACTAATATGGGTGCAACGTTCAAATTTTTTTGGGATAACTCTCTTGATATTGTGCATTGTGTCTAGACACAGTTTCAGAATGAAACAAGTAAGAGTGATGCCTTTCATATTGTGCAATTTTTTTTTCTTTTGTTCTCAAAAATAACATGAGCGTGCCGATCTTGTTCATTTGCTTACAGCGTATTACTGATGGTCTAGAAGGAACAACATGACATTACTTGTTAATGCCTTAAGTTGAAGTGGTACTTTCCACATAAAGGCAACACATACACAGAAAATAAGGATGTGTCAATACAATTAATTTATTTTGTTACATTAACTAAATAATCAATTGATTTTGAACCTACAACGATTTTTTGTAAATAAAATTACAAAATTGTAATTTAAAGGAAAATCAGACAAATATTTTCAATTAAATATATCAACAAATAGTTTGTTAAAATTTATTTATTTTTTCCAGATTTATTTTTAACCCCCGACTAAACAAAGGGGTGTTATAAGTTTGTAGTATGTGTCTGTGTGTATCTGTGTGTCTGTCCGTGTCCACGTACAGGCCAAACGGCTGAACCGATTTTCATTTAGTTTTTTCTGTTTGAAAGATGACTTGATCGAAAAGGTTCTTAGCTATGTTTGAAGAAAATCGGTCTAGCCGTTTAGAAGATATAACATCTTTTTTGAAAAAAGTCGGGGGTTTTTTAAATTTTTAATTTTTGTTATTTTAGATTTCAAAGCTATTTCAATTAAAGTTATTGTTATATTAATAATGCGAATTGCTCAGTTTCCTTACGAATTAATTATTATATTAACAATATTTTTTTTTTTATACACAATCACAACTCTCGAAACAATTTTTTCTTGTCTGCGAAAAACACTAACTGTCTTTGAGCGGAGCTGAACCAGCAACCTCTGGACTAATAGAACAACCTCTCAGCTAAATTATTAAATTTGCGTATTTGATGAATACATACAAAACATGTTCCTTCTACATTTGCGCATTCCGTTGCGATATAATTTAATAAATAATTTTGTTGAGTAATTTAATTGACTATAATACTTTTGGCCTAATTTTGCAAAACGCAACGCTTAGAAATGGCAAATTTTGTATGCATGTATTTTGGTTTTGTAATTGAAATTTTTTCCATATAAAATTTGTCAATTTGTTTTACAAAATTAGGTCCTTTAAGTTTGCTCTATCAACAATGACCATTGTTAATTTTTAAATTAAATATCAGTATTAACAATGTGATTTGTTTATTGAATTTTGATGGTACTCTCTTCTGTGTACTTCAAGATATCTTGGAAGCTAAAATAATCAAAATATTAAAAAACTTTTGTAAGCAGCAACGCCAATAACGAGAATACGAGATTGGGAAAAAAGGTTTTTCTCAACCCAGAAAATAATCGTTATTTAGCAAGCGAGCATGAGTGGGTACTCTCAAGTAGAGAAAATTTGTACTTTAAAAATATCTTAGAAACTAATGCAGTGAAAATTTTGAAACTCTTCATGGCTACAAAATAAAGAAAGCAAAAAAAAAATAAAAAATAAATTATTTTCATTACAAATCATGTATGGGATGTAGATAGGGAACCATACAGGGTATCAGCTAAAATAATATATAATTATTTATTTATCGTTGGTTAATGCATTTAGATGTATAACTTTTCATTTCAATTTTTCTTTTTTATCTTTTTTTGCAGGTGCTAATCTCATTTTGTAATAAAATTCTCAATTTGGCAATTCTATAAAGACACTTGTCAATCAAGGTATTGGTGAGCTTATTTGCCAATATCAGCTCTAGCAAAACCACTACAAACAACATCAACAACTCCCAGCGCCTGCAGTATCAACATCAAAATTCAAACACATTTCTTTTACTTGTTTATGTGCTTGTACAGGATGTAGGGCAGAGTCCTGCGCCGACGGGTTTTCATCGGCGGCGGCGGCTGGCACAAAAATCGTCGGCCAACATTTTTTACGACATTTGATTTTGATTTATCTTCCATATAAAAGCTTATTTAAAGTACATTGAGCATAAAAAATAGTTCAAATAAAAAAATCGGCGGCTACTTTTAAGCCGATTTTAAGCCGAGAAATTAGCGGCGGCGGTGGCTGCCACAAATCGTCGGCGGCTCGCTTTGAGCCGGCTAAGCCGTCTCGGCGCAGGTCACTGATGTAGGGATAACAATACATACATACATATAAGTAAGTTTGTTTGTATTGAACAACAACTACAAGTATATGAATACTACTTACATACGGCAATAATAACAATAATAACAACAACAACAAATATGAAAATAAACACCAAGAGCAATGTAGATGCTAAAATACTCGCACACACATACACACACACACACACACATTGGCATTGCCAGATAAAGTTAATTTAAGTTCCCAGAAGTAAAAGACGCTGCTTGCAAATGCAACATCGCAACAATAATAAAAAATAACTACTATGGCAACAATAACAACAACAAAAGCAATAACAACAGTAACAACAACAATATCAGCAATTGTACGGCATCAATGATTGCACTTGTTAAAACGTATAAGTTGAAATTGCATACTTTATTCTACCACTGAATGAGTGGGATCAATTTCATGGATTGTTGGCTGGATTAGAAATTTCAAAAGTATGTGTATATGAGTGGTGTCGTTTTTCTTGCTATTTTTTTCTTATGTGGAGTTTCAAAAATAAACACACTTTGCTAAAGAAAGACTTGCATATGTGGGGTTATGCACATGCACATATGGATGACATGGTTACATTTATTAGACGAGACCCGGAGTCCTTAGGAGGGCCTAATTACTAGTAGCAGACATATTTTCTTGTTCTTTTATGGAGATTATAATTAGTATAGTTAGTGTTTATAAACTAACAATCTTGAGAGCAAAATGTATATATCAAAAGTAGATTTTCTTTAGAAAATATATAAAGTCTTACTAGGCATCATATTACGAACAACGAACAAGCAGGCTGTTTTCTACTTAAGAGTTTGTGGTCTTTGTTTTGGATACGAAAGCTTGATAACTGTCAAGCAACTTGTTGTAAAAATAAAGATAAAGATTTCAATTGAAATCTACACGGTTTTTTACAGGTCTTATTAGTTGATCTTTTTTTCAAACATACCTTTAGGATATAAACAACAAGACTTGTAAATTGAGCAATTGTACTTCAAAAAAAATAACATAATATTCTTTATATGAATTTTGATTTAATAAAGAGAGTAAAGAGGCCTCATAGAAGGCCTATTAAGATAATACTTTGTTTCTTTAGCCACTGCAGCTAAACTTTTAAAGCCATAAGCATTGGATGTTAAAGTTAAACTGTTATGTTGCTTCCAGTTAAAGTTGTTAAGTTGATTTTTTTTATAATATTGTCAATAATCTAAAACAGGTAATGTATGATTCTTCTTCAAGCTCTTTAAGAGTGGAGATAACTAAAACAAAATATATATTTAAGAAGCTTTAATAATTTAAATTTATATTCAAATTTTTTATATGCATCCAAAAACATTGAGTGCGAATACTGCCGTATTCGGAAAAAAGTTTTAGTTTACAAAAGGTTTACTTAGAAAAAAAGTAATTTTGTTTTACAAAATGTTTCACAAACAAATTTTGTACGAAAGATTTGTAAAACAGCATAATTTTTTTTAAGTAAGGCCTTAAAAAAATAAATATACTAATTTGAAATTTATTTGCTGGGGGTTCAGCATTTTCTATATGCATTTCATTGTTGCTGTAACAAATTATCAATAGACCTCAACCACACATTTTGAACAGTCACAAACCTCTTATCTTATGCAAAGACTTTCAAAAACTATTTGAGAACTCACAAATAATAATATTTTTGAAAATCACAAAAGAAAAATAAGTCTACAGTCGAATCCGCTTTAGCGCAACACCCTTTACTAAAAAAATCGGATAACTGAAAGCGATACAAATCGCTGCACTGATTTTAAACGCAGTTAGTCTTATTCACTTCGCTTTAGCGAAACATCGTTTTACTGAAAATATCGTATTACTGAAAATCAAAAGCATGCCCACAACTACGTTTTGTATGAAACTTACTTCGCTTTAGTGAAAAACTAAAGAATGAAAAATTTATTTATTAGAAATCGATTGCATAACTGAGGGCTGAAAAAATTGTGCATGTTTTGTCCGTTAAAAATTAAATGACAAAATGTATTTGTCCTTTTCGCTCTTACGTACTTTATTGTTATTTTCTATTATATTGTCAATGCGAGTGGCTAGACATTTACTGATTCTGGTCACTACGCTTAACTGTAACAAATTTCAATAATCCGAACTACGTTTTAGAGAAAAAATCGGATAACTGAAAAAATTGGGTTTTGGTTATTGTCAGTAAAGCGGAGTCGACTGTACTAGGCTTATAAACTTATACAAAACCCAGCAAATAATTTATACATATGCGATATGAAGTATACTGATGGTTTGTTACAGCAACAATGAAATGCATATAGACAATGCTGAACCAGCAGCAAATAAATTTCAAATTAGTATAAACTTCTGACAATATGTCGAATAATAAATTTCTTAAATGTCAAAATAAATATAACTATAGCTTTCTTAAATATTTGCTCAATCGTACGCCTTTTTCATATAAAAGATACACTTAATTATTATAATCAGGGCTGGGACTTTCATGCAACTGAAAAGTAATTTTAATATGCATTTAGATACGAAAAAAGCACCAAAAAGTAATTCATAGTATAGAAAAAAAATTAAATTTTTTATTAATATATAAAACAAAAACAAAAATGCAGTGGAAAATATTATGCTAACTTATTTTTTACCTTTATAAAAGATTTAAAAAAGAACAACGCAAGGATGCACATACATATGTGCAGTTTTTATGGTAAAAATGCATAAATAGGGCTGCCCCTAGTAACTATTTTATGTTCCTTACGATAACAAACTCGATGATAATTCTTTTTTTTTTGCAAGGGATAAAAGAAATTTAAAAAATGTTCTAAATTGTTTTAAATACGAGTAAGACCTTCATTATAATATGCCTCGTACAATTTACAAAAAACTTTATACATAAGTTGCTTGGATTTTCTTTCAAAAAAATATTCCTTATCATAACTTTAAGTTAAGCATAATAGTTCATTGTAACAAACCTCTTAATTCATTCAATATGATTCAACTAATTTGGTCAATCAAACAATAATATAATATAAAATTAATTTAATTTGCAACTCAGTCCAAATTTTAAGAAAATGTAAATCTTTAATTTCAATACAAACTAACAAAACAAATATTAAAGCTTCTTTAGGAATATTTATGAAATACTTTGAGGAGACCCAAAGTGAATTTAAAGTTTTTAATATCTCAAAAGCACACACTCACAAATACACACATACAGACACAATTACACACAGTTCATTTCATTACCAACATCTGTAACAAGCAGGACTGAAATATTCAAACCAAAATAATAATAAAAGAAAAAAATGCCGAAACAATGAAAATGCCTGGCAGCCCTCAGGCCAACACACACACACACATCCTGTGAACTGTATACATACATATATGTAATCTATGTGCATCAGTGTGTTTGTATGTGTAAGCCTACAAAGGAAACAAAGAATATTGGCCAGAAAATTTATACATTTTATGTCTTTTCAGGTTTATTTTAGTTAAAGTCGTTTTTTTTTAATTTCATATATTTTATATTGTTTTTATCGCAGTTGCTTTTGTTGCTGTTGACTTAAAAATGTGTTAAATTATGTGTTCATACATTTAACATTCTTTTTATTTATTTTATTATTGTTTTATTTTTGTATTTTTTTTTTTTTGTCTTCGTTTGCCACTTTTGTTTCAAGTGTGAAACTTAATGCCAAGAAAAAATGCTCGTTTAACAGCCAGAAGAACAGAAGACCAACATTAGAAATACTCGTAGCAGCAGCACAAAAATATATTTATGACTCTGGGCCAAGAGAGGGCAGTCGGCACAAATGTTTAACACATAAAAAGATACAAGGCAAATGATATTTAAGTTATGAATTCTTTTATGTTGATATATATTTTTTTTATTTTCATTTCTTTATATTTGGCTTTCCAGCAAGCCAAAGTAAGCGAATGAACGAAACTACTGCAACAATTTCGTTTGAAGTACATAAGGAACGTGGTTTTAAAATTTATGAAATTTTCTAAAGAAACATTTTGGGCAAGTTTACAAGAGAAAAAAAATTAAATAAAAAATTAGAGGAAAACGTCAGAAAATCAAATTTTTTCTTAAACACCTGAACCCAAGTTTTTTGTTTTACTAACAAAATATAAAAACTATGTTTTGTTAATTTATGAATATAATATTTGTTTAAAGAAAAGTTTAATGGACGAGTGTTTTTTGAAGTATTTAATGTGCCTCAAACATAATGAAAATGTTTTATTTACTACTGTGACATTTATTATTATTATTATAGTTATAGGCATGCAGTTGTTTAATAAAGGAAATTATTCAAGTAATTTTAAGTTATCAGGTTTCATACAAAAAGGAAAAATCTTTACAAAACAATGAAGTTGCACATTGTGATGAATATACATACATACATATACACATATTTTTGAGTTATTTGGTGATGAATCTTTATTTTTGTCATACTTTGCTATAAATGCATGTCTTTGTGTCATATTTTGAAAAAAAAACATTGGCTTTCATTAACAGATTTTTGTTGAGAAATTATTAATCCAAAACTATTTGATAGTTTTTCGCTAGCTTATTTGCTTGAATTGTTGAAGAAAAGAAACCAACACCCACAGTCCAGCTTGCAATACCATATACGTATGGTATTCCATACCATAATAAGTGATATTATACATATCGCTCATTTAATAGAACTACGTCATAACTAAAAAAAATAGTTTTCCAGAAAACGAGTTTGAAGCTTTCAATCTACACACATCTTATTGGAAAAAATTCAATTTTTCTCTCAAGAGGTGACCAAACAAGATACGAGTATTTCTCTTTTTGTTGAGTCGACTATTCCTCACTATTCTGAATATGCACAGTTGTGTCGACTGGTTTTTTTCACAGCGTCTTTGGCTAACTGTTCTCATAACTGTTTTGACTGACTGTTCCCATAGCAGTTTCGATTTACTGTTCTCACAGCCATTTCGGTTGACTGTTCTTTCATATCTAGTTCACTATTCTCACAGTGGTTTCAATTGATTGTTCTCACTGCTGGTTGAGCTGGCTGCTGTCACAGATACTTGAGCTGGCTGTTCTCACGGCAACTGCCACTGAGTGTTTTCATGGTGACTTCATTTGACTCACAGCGACTTTAGCGGTTTATACTCACTGTTGCAGACTCTTCTCACAGTGGAATTGACTGACTGTTCCCATAATTATTGTATGTGCTATATAGTAGAAATTATATATTTTACTAACCCGATATCGAAAACTTTGGCCATAGCGAACCTGGTATCCGAATCCGCAAGGCTACGTAAAGCAAATATCTACCCAACGGACTTGGCTAGGCCACATCATAGAGCCAATGCAGCACTCAACAAGCTCTTTTTAAGCCAAACAATATCCGCAGTGATAATCAATGACTATGTTTAAGCTTAACCATTGATTCAAACTGGCAATCAACAGTTCTGTTTAAGCAAAACGACAGCCATCGAGCGTGAACAAATTGCACTACTAACGGGCGCCAGCGTGAGCCAAAATTAATCTGGCTGTGAATCACCGAAATGAAACTAACATCAGAATCGACTTTTTGTACATTTAATAAAGTTAAACTTAAACTACATAAACACATAGTTAAAAGTATTCTTATTATTACTTAAGGTTCATAAATCCCCATCCGCTGACACAGCTACGCTACAATATGCATACATAAACACATATGTACGAGTACATATGTATACAACATATTTTAATTTGTTTTTTAAGACAAATTATAGAGCATTCACACCTGCACAAAATCTATTTTATTTTATTTCAAATCTTTATGAAAATCGATACCGTTTACATCAATTTTTTTTTACATTTATCAAGATTTTTTTTATCCTAAGCAAGACCCATTGACTGAAATTTTCCCAAAACCACAACCCAACGACTGCAGTGTAGTCAATTCACACACTTTTTTAAGTACAATTTCTGACCTTTTAGTACAACTTTGAGCAAAAAAACCATAGTTGTAAAACTAATTTTTACTACATTTTAAGCAGATTTTAACGAAATCTAGTGACTAAGTAGATTTTTTTTTGTATCGGAAACCTATTATATTTTGCCCAAAATCTCGTAAGTACTAGATGTTACTCAAATGTTTTAAGTTCAGGTAAAACAAAACAAGTAACTAAGCCTCATTTAGTTTTCACAACTCAGCCAATTTAAGTGTTTGCTGGTTTTGATGGAATCGTTATAGTGCCTCTGGTGTTAAGTAGACGCATTAATTCTTTAGGCTATGCAGCTATTTTATTAGTTATTTTACTTTGCCAACTATTCATTGCTTCAAATATAGACGAAGGAGGGCACTTTGAGAAAAAAAAAATATATTAATAAGTGCGTTCGAGAACTCAAAAATTTGTACAAATTTTTACTATTTTTTACTGGATTGCGTTCGAGTACACAAAATCCAGTAAATGAGAGGGCGAACTGAGAGCGAAAAATGACAGTAAATTTACTGAGTAAATGCAAATTTTTACTGGACAAATTTTTGCCAGTAAAATGACCCCATATGTTTTTTAAATATAAACAAACAGTAGCGCAAAGGGAAACAAAAGTTTTTGGCTTTTGATGAAATTTTAAAAATAACAAAAAACAAATGTATTAAGTTATGAACAATATTTCATTTATTTAAGTTTGATGCCAGAAAAATATAAGGGTGTTTTATGTATTCCACGGGAAATTAAAACGTGTGGAATTTTCATAGAATTGTTGGAAATATATATTTATAACAACAATTTCCCAACGATGTAATTTCACGTGAAATGCAGCACATAACCGATTGTTCTTAAACATGAATAAAGTTAATAGATTTTTATAGTTAAATTTATACATATAGTCGGACGGTTACTGTTTCCCCGCATGGAATATTCAAAAAATTTAGTTATTGATCGGTTAAATATGATTAATGTGTACATTTTTTAAATTTGTTTTCAGTTTTTCGATATCTTGAATATATTAGGTAGGATATATAAAGTTATATTCCCATTGTATACTTCTCTTAATAAATGCACTCATTGGAACTACTTGAAAGGAAGTGAACAATATTGTTGTGATGATTGGTATAAGCGGCAACAAACATTTTTGTCTTTTTCTGTACATCCTAATTATTCACGTCGAGCGTAAAAAGTTTAGAAACTTTAACGGCCTGACGCGTGATGTCGGCAAGTAAGCTATAGAAAGTTTCTTGTCGACATCGTGGGCCAGGCCCGTAAGTTCAAATAAAAACATATGTATCTATTACTTTTATTATTTAAGAATATATACTATGGTGTATTTTTATAAAACAAATGAAAAAAACATTCTTCATCGGTTTTCTCAAAACCATATAATTTTTCCATGCGGCTAGCCAGTAACTACCCAGCAAAAAAATTTGATTTGGAAGCACTAACAACTGAGGGTAGCAATGTAAGGTTTAGTTGATCACAAAAGCTTCGAAAACTGCTTCTGAAAAGCACTAACATAAGGCAGGCTCTCTAACAAAATAGAGGAAAAAGTAAAAAAAAAAATTTGCAAGCTAGTAACTGAGTACATAAAAACTATAGCCCAATTCACAATCTTGTGCAAATGGTCTTGCATCGTTGCATGTGCAAAATGGTATAGTATATTGATACTCACCACTTAACAATTCTCAGAAGTTAATGTTAAAGTTAGCTATTTTATGTCAGATGGAGACCGCGAGTAAGGGAGATAATGTTAGGGAATCACTTGGTGTTGCGCATGAATAAGGAGATTTTTTTGTGCGAGATGAGCCATCTAGAAGCAATTCCAAAGTGTTTCACAGAGGCAATAATATATAGGGTGTTTTTTTGGGGGGTATAGAACTTCGAATTGAAATAAAACACAAAAAAATCGTTTTAATGTCCATCAATTTGGCTTTATTGGAAGGATAATTTTATGCCATTAATGTTTAAATATGATTTCGGGCATGTGGCCGCCGCGGCTGGCTCGAATAAAGCTAATTCTACAGGTCCAATTTTCAACCACTTTTTCGAGCATATGGGGCCGTATGTTGGCAATAACGCCACGAATGTTGGCTTCCAAGTCCCCTAACGTTTTTGGTTTGTTGGCGTAGACGAGCGACTTCACATATCCCCAAAGAAAATAATCCAATGGTGTCAAATCACACGATCTTGGTGGCCAATTGACAGGTCCATTCCGCGAAATTATGCGCTCATCGAATGTTTCCTTCAATAAATCGATTGTGACGTGCGCTGTGTGGCATGTAGCGCCGTCTTGTTGGAACCACAACTCATCCACATTCATGCCATCCAATTCGGGAACAAAATAGTCGGTTAGTCGGCTCCAATTGCTGTGCACGGTGGCGAATCGATTCGTTCGGGTCCTCTTCAACACTTTGCTCTACAGCGGCAATTGTTTCTTCGGTGCGCACTGTTCTGCGGATGCGTATATCACATAGAGTAAACGTAGTGCGAAAACGATCCATGGTTAACCGAATTAATTGCTCTGATGGACGATTATGTCGACCATAAAATGGACGGAGCTTGCGGTAAACTTCGCGAACTGAACCATTATTTTCGAAATAAATTTGCACGATTTGCAAGCGTTGTTCTTTTGTCAACCTGTTCATGATAAAATGGCAAACCAAACTAAATATTAATCACTTGACAGCTGACAAAATGGCCGCCAGTTAAAAAAGTGATGCCAACTTAAAGTTCTATACCTCAATAAAAAACACCCTTTATATGTATGTATAGTTTTGTATATTGTCTGCAGATAATGCGACTATTCCATACATGTATGTAAATACTCCAAAGAGGAGTAGGAATACACCAAAACTACTCCAAATATGTGAAAAAGGAGGTTTATGTCCTAGGGTTGGACTAAATGGTCCAAATTTGCATTACATCGGCCTAACCCCAAAACTACTCCATATTGCATTGAATGCTTGTGTGAAAACTACATGATACATGACCGCATTACATGGACCATGATGTAACTAGTCTGTTTCATCTCGATTGGACCACGTAGTACAATATTATATTCAGGTTTTTTTTGCATATACATATGTACATACTTATATATAATTTTTTTAGCGCCAAATTGTCTATCAGCTGTTGTGTATATTTTACTGGATTTTACAATTTTTCCGTTCGCGTACTTCTAGCTGCAAACTTTTTTATTGAGAGTAATTTCTTTAAATTACTCAGTATTTACTCAGTTACTGGATTTTACTGGAAAAGTACTCAAACGCACCTAATATGATGGGTTCTGGTAAAGGATCTTACTCAGGCTCTCAACGGCCATCATTTGTCTTCAAATCAATGCAGTTACTACTTCAGTCATCAGTTAATGTTTTTCCCTTTTTGTTTAAAGAACCTTTTATTCCATTTAGGTATAAATCATAAATATTATGCGTATTTTGATATTTCTAAATGAATCTTTAGGAAAACTTTCTTATGCCTTGACATATCTACCTCTATCTTGGTGAAAAGAAAAAAAACTTTAGGGTAATGTGGTTTTTCTTTACCTTTTATCAGTTGGTGTTTTTATTAAAAAGTACTGTAGTATGTATAATAATACAAACGAGTATTTGAATAGCAGTCAGGCAGGTGTTTTTGTGCAAGTTAACGATAATTTATGCACAACAAAACCTATGTTCCTGTCATGTTTCTTTAGTTAGTTGGAAATAATTTATAGTGTTTTGATTTGTTGAGTGTTTTATATGCAAATATATACATATACATATATATGCACATTTCCTACATAATAAATCATTTACGCAAAGTATTTTTAAATAAACAAATATTTGAGGGAAATACACAAAGTTATAGAATTTTTTATAAATGGTTTGAAGAGTAACTACCCAGCAAAAAATTACACATTACCATTAGAACTACTTGCCATATAATGACTTACTTTTCTGATTGCCAATTACAAAAAATGACGTGCAAGTTGCTAAATGAAGAGAATGATTTTTTTAGACGAAATAGATTACGTGAAATGTTGACAAATAAAAAAATGTAAGTACTTCTCAAGAATCGATTATTTTAGTCTCACGCCTTGTTAAAATCATTAAGTTGGTAATCCCGTAGGGAAGTGCTTCCACCAAAAATGCTTAATTCCAAACTCTATTACCTTTTTTGAAATTTTTTACTGGGTAATAAATTATTGTTAAGAAATCTGTTTGATACAGTTTTTTTGTTTTTTTGAATTAAACCTAAAGAAAATAACAAAGCTTTACAAAAGCTTGTTTAACGATGATACAAAACTTTTTGCAAATAGTAAAATTTGTTGCCCCACTAAATGAAACCCTAAAATTTACTTCTCATTGTTTTCGATACATGACCTCGACTTTTTGTTTAATATAATACAAGACTAACAAAAAATAAAAGGCATTTAACAATTTACCTTTATAAATATTTTAATTAAACCCTAATGCGCAAGTAAATAATCCATAAAAAGCATGACACTTAATTAACACTTACATACCGCACTTGTAGCAGCCTCACACACATGGCACGAGTAGATACTTGTACCTACAGCGTAACTGAATATGTTTACGTATCATGTACATTGTATAATGTATACGATTACATGTGCATACAAAACTGAAGTGTTCTTTCACTACCCTGCAGGAAATGTCACTAATGAATCAGTACTGATTCGCTATTGACTTTGTCGCCAGTACTACTGACTAATTATACCCCACTCAATGCTTTTTGCCATAGACATTCAACATGTGCGTGTCATTGAAAAGCAACTACTGACTTTGGAACTACTGATTAGATAGTTCTTTAGGGACCATATGAAGACATTGGAAGCAGATAGTTACTAGCATATTTTAGTTATTCTAGTGTACTCCTTTGATAATGAAATTGCTTATTTTGTTCACATTTTGGTATTTTATTAAACAAATATATAAAAAATGGAACTTATAATTAAAAAACATACAATAACCGGAATTATTTAAATCATTCGTTCAGCATAACACCAGCAAGTTGGGATTTTGTTTGTCTTTACAAATACATATATTTATGTTAATCAAAAATTTTATGTTTCGCTGAATTAGTAACGTCAAACTCTTACGAATGAATCTGCAAGTGTAACAAATCTTTAACTGATGGCACAAAATCTTCCACAGGGTAAAAAAATTTAAAAATTGGCACTTTCACTTACAATTTTTAATTTTCACGTTTTCTATTTTATACAATATGGATTGTAATTTTATATCTTGTTTGCGAGTTCTTTTTGTGTATTTTTTTTAATTATTTAAATTTACCTTTTAATATGATTTCTTAAACTAATTTTTATAAACACTTAAATTTTGCTTCACATCACTTTTGTTTTCAACAATCGAATAAAACAAGAAGCATAGTAGTGTGTATCTAAAAAAATGTTTTATACGCATTAAGAACAATACTAATAGACGCTGTGTTGAGAATGTCACAAAAATTGTCGACAAATGTGGTAACTTGGGGACACTTAACCCCACGTTTCCTTCAGGGTACATTCTCGTAAACATAGAATTTCATTGTCACTAACAACTAAGAGAGTATGTGTTAATGTTACTTATGTACATTAAGGAATTGTTATTTAATTTTTATATTTTTTGTCTATTTTTTCCTTTTTTTTGTGTTTTCTAAAGCATGCTGATTTACTGCAGCACACACTCGTATACAATTTCAAACAGTGTAAAGTGTCATGTATGCTACAGTAATCACATCCGCTTAAAAGTACACACACACACACTTATACACCCATACAAAAAAACTTACATGAGAGAGAGCTAGAGACAATTGTTACTGGGTGGTAACCTTGCCTTGGTTTTTAATTTACAACACTTAACAGTTTCACATGACCTTCCTACAATAAAGTAAAAGTAGTTTATGAGTTTTATTTTATTGTACTGTTTTTCATTCTAGTTATTTTATAAGAGACATTTTATGTGTTTTTGGGGAACGAAATTAATTATTAAATCCAACTAAATAATTGCTAAAGGACATACTTACTGGCTGCATGTACTTACATACACACAAAGAAAAAATATGGTTGATACAATCATAATATCGGACCTTAATTGCCAAAAAAAAGCTAAAGCGCCATAATTTTCAAACTTCACTTTTTGATCAAAATCGATTGTTTACGATGATATATGATTGATTTTCGTCAAAAGAAAATGTTAAAAAATATGTCGCTTAAGGTTTCTTGGCTGTTATGGCTCACTATAAGAGCAATAATATCGTGCCATAAGCGCCGTAAAAAAGCTAAAGCGACATCATTTTCGAAATAGATTTTTTTACCAAAATCTATTACATATTTGCAATCAATTTTCCTCCAAAAAATCCAGGACTGAATTATCTATCGGTTAAGCTGCTAATATAGAATATGAATTGAATTAGATATGTAGTCGAAAATTATCCATACGCCACTATAGATTGCAATAGAGCAAAAAATAAGTCACCATTTTTCTGTCACGTGTATACCAGAGCCCTGCAAAAGGCCATTTAAAAGAACTTTCAAGACATGAGGGATTTTTCAAATGCTTTACTGCAGCAAAGTATTCAAAAACAAACGCTAAACAACACTATTTGCAAGACATTTGTTTCAGTTATTGCAGGTATAGAAGTAAAGAAGAAAATACTTCGTGACGAAAGAATTTGTAAATTTTATTTCTTTCTACGTATGGGCGCGTATGAAAACGTCATGCATGTACATTGTACATACACACACACACTTTGTGTATATGCTTTTTTATTTTTCTGCGCACATACAAACGCACACATGCATTGACATTAGTTATGTGCGATTGCTTTAAAAAACTTCCCTTAACACAAACATAATAGACCAATTCACAATCTTGAGCAAATGGTCTTTCATCGTCGCATGTACAAAATGGTATAGTATTGATACTCACCACTAAGAATTGTTAAGTGGTGAGTATCAATATACTATAACATTTTTCACATTCAAATATGCTAGACCATTTGCACGAGATTGTGAATTGGGCTAATATCTTACCAGCTACATCCTCCACATACACTCAAACGTACAATATGCAAAATAGCAAGCATATACGCTTCAAAGGTGAAGACACTACTTCTTTTTATTGTATTTTTAGTATTTGTTACATATTCCCAATTCACAATCTTGTGCAAATGGTCTAGCATGTGCAAATTGGTATAGTATACTGATACTCACTACTTAACAATTCTTAGTGGTGAGTATCAATATACTATACCATTTTGCGTACGCTACGATACAAGACCATTTGCACAAGATTGTCAATTGAGCTATAGTACCCAGACCTGATGAATGAATTCATGATGAATGTCAAATTGATATCTCGATGAAAGTTCATCACGTATAGACTCAATTTATTAATATTATGATATCTTTATGATATAATAATCAGAGCTTACGGCCTGATGAATTCATCTTGATATCAAATGTCATTTTAGGTGTCACTGTGCATTTAACGTTTATTTTTTGAACAATTTTCGTTTAGAAAAGGCATCATAACAATTATTTGTGATCAAAAAATTAAACAACACGCAAATTAGATATTTTTGACAAGCATTTTGCAAATATTTGTTTGATTCATAATAATATTGTTAAAATAAAATTAAAAATAAAATAAAAAATAAAAAAATTTATATGAATTAAAAAATTACAGTTTCTCTGCCGGCGTTATGTTACGAGTTATGATATAAAACCATCAGGTGTGGACAATATGTTACGAACAAGAAGTCTTCGCGACATCGCTTGTAAACACTCATATACACGAACATCAATACATCCATCGTGCCTCGCTTATTATGCGACAACATTTATTATTAGTTTATTATAATACGTGTTACGACAATAAATTTAAAAACCAAAACGTATTTACATTTCAAGAATGCTTACGCAGGCCTCTAGTATATACTCCGAAAATAGCATTCCTACTTGTTTTTAGCTAATACAATATTAAAGGATTAAGTCAGCAGAAGTGTATGTATTAAAAATAATACAAAATAAAATCATCAATTATTTACAATTTAATAGCGCTTATGGTTAGTTTTAAAATTTGCGATTTTATTTACTTGATTATTATTTTATTTTATTTTGTAGCGGTTAAAAATAAAACAAAAACTTTAAATATTCCCCAAATATATTTTTTTAATACGATTATTGAGTTGTTAACAACATGCCCTATAATTTTCTATTTAACTCTTTGTTAGTTTGTGAATTGAAAAAAATGTAGATGGAAATTTATTTTATATTCTATTTCGTTTCTTTTTTTTTTTTGGCAAACACGCCTTGAAAATAAACGAAAATAATGCATTTAAAAAAGTCATTGTTTTAGTTGTTTGTTAGCGCAATTGTTTCGGCTGATATAACTATTATACAAGCAAAGTGAATATAATTTACATTCTAGTATCACTGAACCATCAACTACTGAAACATTTTTTGGGGGAGGAATTTCTTTTCGCGATTCGAGCGTACATGATGTTGGTTTAATAAGTGGTTACAAGCTCAAATATATGTGTGCAAAGATAATGATTATCATGTTAAATTAACTATTTCAAATAAATAAAGAATTAAAAATTTAAAGCGTAGAATTAGTTGTATTCACAAAGTAGAAGGAATATCTAAAAATTTTAGTAACATAATAGTGAGAATATTTTGTTAAGTATTATAGTAAATTTTAGGGTTCCGTACAAAAAGGTGAAAAGCAACCCTACCGTTTTCGATACGATGTCCGTTTGTCTGTCACAGGCTGTTTTCTCGAGAACCGTAAAAACTAAGGATCTGAAATTTTCACAGAATATGTACAACTTTGACCGCGACAACAGCAAATATGTATATGACAGTTGAAAATTAAAGGGTGTTCTAAAGCTAGCAATGAACCATGTTGAAATTATAATATTATATGGATGTATCAGAAGATAAAAGGCCTAACTCCACAGAAATAAAACTTGAGTAAATTAGTAATATATTATATATAAATAATTTATGAAAAAATGAGGGGAGGGGGATTCCCCTAACATAATAAATACATAACAAATACATTCGCTAGTTTTATAAAATTTCATAAAACATGGAAATTTTGCTTGATTAAACCAATGCGTTTAAATAAAGTGGAGTTAATTGAAGCAGCTTTTGAAAAAATTCAAATAAGATTCAAAGCCGATTTTTCATATTTTTAATGGAAATTATCTAAATAATAGAAAAACAAAATTATTTCCATAGAGTTCACAACTAAATAGATAGTAATATAACAAAACTGAGAAATTTTTGAAAAGTGGAGTTAGGCCTTTTAGCGTCTGACACATCCATATATAGACACTTGAAATTTTCAAAGTTAGTATATTTTTATGCAGACTGTACTAATTAACACTGAAATTTAAAATATCAAAATTAAAAGGTATTCTATCAGTTAATGTTATTTTGACTACGTAACTCATGAAATTGTCAAAAACGCTACAATTAAAAAATCACAAAATTAAACAAATGCCGAACGAAATGGGTAAAAACACTCAAATAAAAAATTTCACCAGAAATAAAATAAATTAGAAAAGTTCAAAAAATTAACAGAACTAAAAAGATCGCCAAAAAACTAAAAGAATCACAAAAAACCAAGTAAACAATCACCAAAACGGAAAAAGCGCCAAAGCTAAAAAGCGCTAAAACAAAACTTAATTGTATTGTAAAAAAGCGCGAAAAGCGAAAAAAAATCCAAAAATCGTTGAATGGAAAAAACCGCTCAAATAAAAAATAGCAACAAAAATAAAATAAATCGCAAATGGTAAAAAATTGCCATAATTAAAAATAGTAAAAAAGTAAAAAAATCGCCAAGACCAAAAAAAATCCTTAAAACGAAAAACGCAATAAAAATAACAAAAAACCGCTAAGACTAAAAATATAGCACCTTATTATAAGTTCAGTTAGATTTTCGATCTTCGCTGGCTATCGAACATCGAAAATCGAATGTTCAATTCATATTATGATCATCGAAAATTTCGTTGAGCTACGAATTTTCTATCCAAGAGAATTTAGCTTTCGATGAAATATTTTAATATGCAAACTTATTAAAAATTATTAGTTTGTATTTTTAGGCAAAGTTGTTGGAAATTTTAAAAATCACTCTGAGTGATATTCACAATAACGACATTTTTTGTCAAATGATCGTCATAACACCAAATGAAAATTCGTTCGATCAGTACTTTCGACTACAGTCGAAGATCGAAAGTTGCTCATAATAAGGGCCATATATCGATAGGCATAAGTTGAATTTTCTATATTTTATAGAAAAAGGAGAAAACTTAATAAAACTTAAAGCATTTACATTTACACGCAGAAATATTTTTTTAAATGGCCATAAGTACTTTCTTTTAAACTATAACATAATTATTTCTTCAATGCCAATGCAAGTATATGTTTGCTATCTGAAAACGTTTTTATATTAAGCCATTGATATGTATATACGTTCTCATCGTTCCTACAAGGGCCATGGGGCCTCATTCAGATTGATTCTGATGATGGGGCTGCCATCTAAGCCAACAGACTGGCTGAGTAAGTACCACATTTATATAGGGAACCGCTTATTATAAGAACAGACGTCCACTTGCAGCCGCTTCAACTGGCAGAACAGACGCTGCAATCGCCTCTCACGACTTGCCGGATCTTGATGAATGCCAAGAACATCGCCCAGGGGCCACCACGAGGAAGTTCGTGAGTTGACTTGCAGTACAATTAATAAGTATCACCCTGGGTACACCAAATTGAAGTTTTGCCTTATCATTGTACCCCCTGACTCCTACTAAAAATATGGTATTAAAAAACCGAAAAAATCACCAAATCCAAAAAAACGCTAAAACTAAAAAAGCGTCAATACTAAAATAATCACCTAAGACCAGAAAAAAATCGCCAAAAGCCGTACGTAACTCTTCGTGTGCAAGTCTAGGTAGCACTTTACTGAACTTTTTAATTTCAGGGTACATCCACACATATTTTTAACCTTTCTGGTTTTAGAATTTTAGGAACATTAAAAAGTATAACAAGTGACTGACTTCAATGACGTCAATTACTTTGCAATTCCAATAGCTTTTCAAAACCCAAACTGCGAAGGTGTTCATGCATATTAGCATTAGTGAAGTGAAAATGATACCCAGTAAACAAAAGATCAAACATTTGGTATATCATGCAGGATTATATATCTTTAGGTGATATTTTACTCTATTTTTGTTATACATAGTTTTAAATTCCCTTAATACCTTGTTTGACAGGAGAAAAGGTATGCTGCTGTTTTCCGAAACAGAAAATATAAGAAAAAGACCAACAATGAATTCAACACTAACAGCTTTATTCAATAAAAATATTTTTAGTTAATTTTAATTATTATTCGAACTCCATTTATTTCTATATTTGTGATTTGAACGGTCTAAAGTTCGTATCGCTTTTTAAGCCAAATTACATGTGATAATTATTAATGAACAAATAACACCCAAGTCTGTTGTAAATATTCTGACTAACAACACATAGTTGAACGGAACAGCCAGCCGTTTTCGAAGGCCACTAAACCTTCATCATCAGCGTTATTTTTTGTGTGTTTGGTCCACTGTGTGTGGTGTCAGTTGATGTAGATTTCTGCTTTATATACTTAGCATTATTGCAAATGGAATGTGTGAATTGTTTTGATTCATCTTATTTCAATTTGCTGAAAGCTTTTTTGTAATGAAAGCTCAATTTTACCATCTCTATATTTACAACAGTCTTACCATTGTCGTTTGTTCTTTACTAATTATGCACATGCTAGTTAATTTGCTTATTTTTGTTCTACTTAAGACAAACTTTTTTGGTTTGTTACCATTAAGTATATTTTTTATTTTTAATTTTTGCCACAGGCCCATGACTATTAATTTTAGGTAATTTTAATTATTATTCAAACTCCATTTATTTCTATATTTGTGATTTGAACGGGCTAAGGTTCGTATTGCTTTTTAAGCCAAATTATTTTTGTTTTATTTCAGATTTTAAAAACAAATTTTCTATGTTAATTGGTTTAATAAACATTTAAAAAAAACTAAACTAAAACATAAATTACCTTTTAGCTATAAAAAAGACTTATAAGCTTAAATTTTCACTTTAAATTTTCTTTCTTTTCTATATCTAACATTTAAATGTTTTTTCTCTTTAAACCAAAAAAAAAAATATTTGACTATACGTAACCTAATATTTCTTTCTTCTTTTCATAAAAGCACAACTAAAACTCTTTTAAAAGGTCAATAACTAAAAGTTTATGTTTTTAATTTTGCTAAAAGCTTTTGGTGTCGGCTTATATTACATTTTTGTTTATGGTTTTTTAATTTAATTCTGTCTTAATGCATCACATAAAGCAAATATTATCGACAATTATTTCTAGTACTCGCATTTTTAGAAAATTTAGAAAAGATACATGTTATTGAAAAGTAAGTATGTAGTAAAAAGGCGATTAATTTTTTATAAAATTATTAAGGGTTTTCATGAGAATGTTCAAAAGTCTCGCAAACTGTGCAATTGTGCATTTTTACACTCTCGTAAATAAAATGTCAAAAATTTTATGGAAATTTATTTACACAACCCAGGGGGCAAATTACGGCATTCAAAACGGTTCGAAATTTTAAAATGTTTCCATATAAACTCTGATTACTTTGCCCAACAATTTTCACTCGTAAACTTAAGCTGTGCAATTGTGCATTTATTAAACTAAAACTTTTTGGTTTTTTTGCTACCTTGAGGCATTTTAGATACACACACACACCTTTTATTTTTATAGAAATATATAAATATGTATTTAATTTAAAAACTGCTTGAAATTTAATTTTTTATATTTATTATATTAATTTTTTCATTCAAATTAACTTAAATGTTTGCGCAAAAGTTGAAAAGGGGCTTCATGAAACAAGTCTCGCAAATTTGCCCAATTGCACAAATGGGAATTTTAAGAGTTCTCATGAAAACCCTTATTATTTTATATTTAATATAATAATACAAAAGAATTTCTTATTAAATGTTGGAATAAAGAAATTAACTAAATTTACTTTAAAGCAGCTACGTCCAAGCAAACATGGTGGCTCTGATATTTGCATTTGAGGTAAACAGCTTTGAAAGCTCTTAAACGTGTTTTTATTTTTCGCAAAGTAAGAGTAATCATTGTTGTCGCCGAGATCTGATTGGCTGTAGATGTGAAAGCACAAAAAGCTCTTTATAAAAGTTTGCACATTGTGCATATGGCTTGGACGTAGCTGCCTTAGATTGAAAGTCTTGTTCTTCTGCAAAGAAGATGCAATTGATGTTACATCACACTTTATTAAACCACACGCACATAAACAGCTGCGAAAGCTCTTAAATTTGTTATTGTTTCTTTACAAAGCAAGAACAAGCATTTATGTCGCCGAGATTTGATTAGCTATTGTGCTCTCGTTGGTATAAAAGCAAAAAAGTTCTTTTGTAAAAGCTTGCACATTGTGCATATGACTTGGACGCAGCTGCATTAAAGTAAAGGTATGCTTTCTAAAATATTTCCCATCTCATTTATAGAGCAAAAATCCTACCCATTTATACTAAACTTGAAATAAAAACGTTTTTCCAATGCTTTTTTAATTAAATTATATATGTATGTATGTATGTATGTATATGCAGCAGAAGATTCAAATTTCTATGTAGTTTAAAAACAATTTAATTTTAAGTCAATCTGAAATCATTTTACCCTAAAATAAATCATTGTATGTAATTTAATTGCATAACTTTTCTATTTAAGCACACACACACACACACAAGCACACTCACACACACAAGCACACTCACACACACACAGCCACTTCCAAGTAATAAGTCAACCAAACCGAGCACTGGTTGGTTTGTGTTGACAAATATTGTCCGGCTAATAGTTTGTTTTGTTTTTTTATTATCTCCAAAGTGAAATCTTTCCTTCGTTATAAGTTTGTCTTTCATTTTAGATATTTTTTTTTAATTTTTTTTTAATAAACTTTTTAACTGTCTGTTGGAAGTAGGGTTTGCCAAAAACCGTGGAAATTAGAAAACCGCGGTTTCCGGTTTTAAGCTGCTAAAACCGGTTGGTTTCGGTTCGGTTTCGGTTTTAAAAATATACATGTATATAAACAGGTATGTGTGCTTGGAAAGATAAATGATGATTTAAAAATAATCACCCCTATCGTGAAAACAAATGGAATTTTTCTTCATGTGAAATTTTCATTCCCCTCGAAGAAAAAAATGCTATCTTGAATATCCTGTGATATTTTTTAATTTTAGTTGAATAAAAAAATCACACACATTTTAGGTTATAAATGAAACTTATTTAACTTTAAAGTTGTACTCATGGAAGTGCTTCTGTTGATTTAGCTATTTTTTCATTAAGTATCCACTGTGGTGCACCACCACAAAATTTACTATCTGTGAACCAAAGAGAGGAATTATTCTCCTAAAAATAAATAATTGTAACTTTTAATATATAATTCGAAGAAAAATATCGAAATTATTTGATGTAATAATTCAGTTCGCCTGCAAAAATAAAGTGAACAAAATCAAGGGAAAAGTGATCAAATTCATGTGAAAAATATGCTGCCTTATCGTAGTTGGCATATTTTAAATACTACTACGACTGTTTGGTAATAGATTAAAGAAGACTTCAACAGTTTTTCTTTTATCTCTTACCAAACAGTCGTAGTCGCATTTGAAATACGCCAAGCATGAAAAGGCAGATTATTCATGATAAGGGAAAATATTTCTTGAAAAACTTTTTCGAGGGAAAAAAATATTATTATAGGGGAGATTAAGTTTCTCTGGTTTGTATTCAATTCAGGTACTTATATTAGAAGAGGAACATTTAGTAGTGAGTATGTGTATAAAAAGCTTAAGAATAAAAAATTTACATTTAATTATCCAATTGATAAAATTTCAGAAACGTTAAAGCGTTCAATGTAGAGTCGTTTAAACGATATCTTATTTTTGTGCAGAAGTTACCAGCGACAGAAAATACTCTTTCGCTTTCAGTTGAAGAGGGCTTTATTGTGTTATTGCCTTGTGAAGCAATAATATGTTGGTTGTTTTGTTGTTCGTTTTTTTATAAAGTACAAATTCTTGTCGAAGAACGTTAAAATGATCGTCTTTTTGCTTCACATCTGCTAGAGCTTTTTTGATAACAAATTACAATTCTTCCTGCAAAGAATTATTATAATTTTCTAAAAATTTTAAAATTTTCTTACCTTTCATTGTTACAGAATGCTTAGTAATGGATAAAAGTCTTCAATGTAAAGTACATTTGCTGTATTTTTATGGGTTAAAAACCGCGGTTTTGGTTTCGGTTAAAACCGAACGGCCATCCCTAGTTGGAAGTGATGTGTTGCTTAATAGTTGCACCACAACTGGTAACAGCAGCAAAAAATGGAAGCATTTGTTGATTTGAGCATTGCATTGCTAATTAACAACTAACTAACTTTTGCCAACAGAATCACATGCATTTCAACATTTCGATGACAAACAATTTGACAGTAAAACTATCAAAAGTAGGGAAAATAACTATACATATATATGTATAAAAAAGTACCAAAGAACACACACCAACAATGACAACCAACCATAAAACAAACAAGTGAATTTTTAGAAATAAGCTTTTGTTTTTATGCAAATCTCTAAAAAGAAATAAAAAAGTGAAATTACAAATAGTAAAAATAATTAATATGCAAAAAAAAACTTGAATTCAAATTGAAATCAAAATATTTGTGTATAGCGTTTCCATGTTTGTTGTAAAGTATGCTTTCAAAATAATTTTGAAAAACATTTTTTTAAGTAAAACAACATCTGCCGCCGCGAGCTGTTATTTAAAAAGAACTAAGAATATTTTTTAAAAACATAATCTATTTAGCATAGAAATTAGTTTCTTGTAGGAATCAGTGTTTAGTTTTTCTAAGAAAAAACCATACAAGTGCAAAAATAATCAGAATTATTTTTAAAATAGTTGAAGATAAAGTTTTATATCTATTGAATGGTTTGAAACAAAAGGATTGTTAAAATACTTATGCAAACAGTTTTACAACTATCAGTGAAAATATACATGCTTATAAGCATGCAGACCCTTAAAAGTGTGTTAACATACTCGTATACAAACAAACTTCCAATAACAACTTCCGAACTTTGACAGTTGATAGCGGCCATTTTTGTTAATTACGACAATCTAATTTAAAAAAAATTGATAATAAATAGAATTTCTTACTTTCCTGATAGGCAGGACTCCTTTTCAATTCCCCGAGATTCTGGAAAGGTTCAATGCAAATTTGTACCATTTCAACAATAATTCTATAAAAGTTTATTTTATTAAACATAATTAATGATAAATATAGTTAAAAGATTACCTTAGGTTAAAAGTCAAAAACACCTCACTTTGGTCTTAGTTGGTGCCATTTTGTTAACTAGAATGGAAACGTTAAGAAATTTTATTTTTTCTACGTTTCCTATTCGATTCAATGCTGAACCAATTTGACGACATAATAAACAAGTTTAACCATCTAATGTTTCAGCTTGACAAGGATGCCAAGTTTTGCAGCAGTTATTGTCTAGTAAAATCGCTCTTTCCTCAGAGAGGGTGAAAGTTATAACATTTCAATAATAATTTTACTAACAAACGAAAATAAAATACAGCAAGTATTTGCTCGCGAGTAGTACCTTTCAGGATTGCATATCTACTGCAATCGTATTGAGGTAATTTTTGCCTCTTTATCGAGCAGGTTACCTCGCCCGACCATCTGGTCAGTGCGGTGTCAACTAAATCTTGCTGCATCCTTGGTCTTACAGCATTTTGACGGAACCTCAATATATAAATTTGAGGTACACATCAGATTAATTCATCCGCAACGATATTTTTGGACTTTGACCCGGAACAGGAGATAATTTTATGAACAATAAAATAAATAAAAAATTAAAAAAAAAAACAATGTCTAAGGCACTCACTTTACTTTTGTTTGGTAGACTGCAGCAAATGAATATTAATTTTATAATCTCTAAATATAACTAATTTTACAAAAGTAATTTCACGTGAATGATAAATAATAAGATAGTGGGACACTTTTTCAAATGAAAGTGAGTGACGGCATTTTGTTTGCTTTAGTTTTCTGGGGATATCATGAGATAAGCTGTTGTTTTATTATATTTTTGCCACATAAAAATATAATTCACGAAGAATCCCTCATTCGTATCCCGTCAAAAATTTCCCCTAACTCTGAAATTTTTGGTACAAAAAAATCCCAATAAAGATCTCAGTCTCTGGAATTTCAAAGACTAAATTCTCAGCAAAATCGTTCTGTGTGTAAAGGAAGTAATTATTCCAAAATTCCAATAAGTGTGTATTTTTGACTTTTCAGGAATTGATTTTTAAGAACATCCGGGTAATTAATTAAGAAGCCTTTTCACTTATGTAAATTGAGTATCATTTGTAGTTTTTGCAAATACTTACGATATATCTTGATGAAATCAATGTCATGAAGTACTAGATTTTTATCTATAAGAAATATATTGATTTAAAAGAAATACAGGAAAAGAAAAAAAGAACATGCGAAAAATCAGATTTACTCAACATCATGAACATGAGAGTTCGGATTCACTGAATTGCATTCAAAAGGAGAATTTATTGCAATGACAACCGCATGTAAAAATCAATACAAATTCTCCAAATTTCCACTACTTCCGAATTACAAATTCAAGATCTTATTGTTTCCCTTGAAAGCTCTTTTTTATAAACTGTATAAATATCCGACTCTAGCACTCAGAAACCTCTTATCATCTATGGGATGATACAATAATACATTAGATTTAAAACAACACAGATCTTAAGCTGAAATATAAAAAGAATCATATTGAAAGATCATATAAATGCAGATTTTCAAGATATTATTATTCCAAGTGCTCCATATTTGTGCCACTATCGGAACACGATGCTTGTGACTTCTTCGAAAGTCCACTTTTTGCTGAGAGCATGTTTGCAATAAAATTAATACAACTATATATATATATATATATATATATATATATATATATATATATATATATATATATATATATATATCACTTTTTCCACCGTCCCCACTCACGTTTCCTGGCTAGTTGTAAAACTTTCACTTTCATTAAAAAGTTTTCATTACTCATAGTTTTCTAAGAAATCAAATCAATCAAACTTACACTTGATTAAAAATTATTCATTGAAGTATAAAGAAAATATTTCGCTTTTAATAACAAAAGATTTGATTAAGGATGATAAGTTATGTCCTTTTTTAGCTTTGCCTAAATTTTTTGAAATGCAACAATTTTCTTACAGTCTGACTACTTTGGCCAACAAGTCACTTTGAATTTGTCAACACAGCCCTGCATCAAGAATGCTAATAAATATGAGTTTTGGTACAAAAAATAAGAAAAGTAAAAGACAATGCTATAGTCGGTGGTATTGAATTCTATCTTCTTATAATTTTACTATTTCTTTCAAACAACTATGACTATAGCCGATTCCAACATATAAAAACATCTCTTTCTCTCTCTCTCTCATACTTATAATCTGAGTACGCTTATACTCAGGCTATGGATGTTTAATACGACAAAAAAATATATGCATTTATATATTTATTCATCATTCGCCACCATACATACACATACATTTATTTATTAAAATGGAATGGAAAATATGTGGGTGTGTGTGACTGCTTGAAAATATGCTTTATGTGGGAGTGTGTGTAAATAAAATAGCTGTGCATATACTCATGTGTAGCTGATTAATAGTCGGTTTAAAAATAATGCGTGTGTTTGCATTTTACGTGTTTTTTTATTTTTAGCTGCACGCATTCGTAGTCGGCATAGTCAGGCATAATCAGTTGTCAAATCTACATCGTAGGGTATTCCAGAGGTCACACATACTTTGCAGTTCTCTGCCATTAAAAAAAATTGTTATAAAAAATTATACGAATATTTCCCAAACAAAAAAATTAAAATATGTTTGCAAAAATATGAAAAAAAAAGTTTTGTTAAGTTACTTAAGTAAAAGTAAGTTTTCTTTTGAGTTCGTTATCTTTGTATTTGGAACGTCAGGTGTAAATACCGTGATACTAAGCTAATTTGTAACTTTATCCTTTACTCCAGAAATGAACAGAAACCCACAAGCAAGTTTAAGCACAAGCAAACAAACTCAAGCCCTTAATAGTGATACTCGTACATACATGCTCACACAAACTATAAGTCGTCCTTCTATTTGGTTACAGTTGAATAAGTTTAAGGGATATACCTATTTATATACACACACACACACACACACACACTCTAAAATATATTAAAAAGAAACCCTAAAAGTATGGTCACACTAGGACAAACATGTGCCCAAATAAGCGTATTGGAAAACCTTTTGTGTCAGACACGTGTTTTTTTAACTAAAAAAACAATTTCGAATTATATTGAATTCTATGACCTTATTTGAGGAGTTGGCGAACAAAATTAGAGATGTCCTCAGTTAATGATTATTTTTTTAATTTTTTTCGGACTGTCCAAGTATGAAGTCACGAAATATTTTCATGTTGGTTTTGTTCGCCAGCTCCTCATTTATTAGTTATGCATGAAACAGTTTAACTTAAAAAAAAAACTTTTTCCTTAGTATTTAATGGCTACGCCTATACGAGAAAATATTTGCCCAGTGTGACTGTACTTTAAGATTGGTAGATATTTCCTCACATACATACAATTTTTCATATTTGTATGTATGTTAACTCTGAACTTGGTTAAAAAGTTTTCATGTGGATGATGAGTCTTATCAAGGAGATTTTCACTTTAAGGTTTTCTTTAACTATTTACTTCTATTTTCAAGTTGTGTATTGTGGTTGTTGCTTTTTTCTGGTATCTGTTTGGCTTATATGGTTAGATTATTATTCGTTTTGCAAAAGTTTTAAGTTTTCAAAATGTTTTTTATCAATTTCTTGTTATGAAATAAAACTTTTGATATTTTAACATATTATTTTTAATCATATTAATTTAATAATTTAAAATGGAAACAAAAATGTGAGTGATACTTTTTTTTATAAGTTTATATAATCTTCTAAACCTTTTTTATTTATAACAAAAGAGCGGAGAATTTTCCATCTTAAGCATTAGAAGAAGAGCAGTAAATAAATAAAAAAAAACACTAAGAAAAAGAAATTTGTAATTGCAAGCAGTTGTTTTCAAAACTAGTTCGACGTAACATTGAGTGTGTAATTTCCATAACATCCATATTTGACCCATAAAGTATGCTCGTACATATATGTATATATATTCTGGGTCCTTATGAATAGGAAAGTCAAATAAGCGATGTCCGTCTGTTCTTCAGTCCGCATCTCTATATGTGAAATAGGTTTTTCGAAATTCCCAGAAAAGCTGAAGATTTCGGTCTTAGACTTGTTTATTAAAAATAGTCCAAAATGGATTGGTATCAAAAATCAGCAAAATCAAAAGGACTGTTTCAGAGCTGGTAAATTTAAACTTTATTTGTATATAAAAGTAACTAACTAGAACATATTTTTGTTTTTATTTAACAAACCTGTTTTGTATTTTAGTAAAAATTAAATCAGTATTCAAAATAAAAAACAAAAGTGAAAAGACGATTCCAGGGTTGGAAAATCTGAATATTTTGATTTTATAAAAAAGTTTAATTTTTGGTATATAAAAGTATTACCTTATAAATTAAACATATTTTTATTGCTAAAAGAAATAGATCAGAAAATTTTAAATGGATGATTCCAGGGTTGGAAAATTTAAACTTTTTTTGATATATAAAACTAAGTTCATAGGTCAAATTAATTTTTTTTTTATTTTTCTTAATAAATTAAATTCATTTTGTATTTTAGAAAGAAACACTTTGGTATACAAAATTAGAAAAATAAAAACACAAAAAAAATTTAATTTTTTTTGGTAAAAATAATCTTATTTTGTTTTTCTTTGCTAATTGAACATATTTTATATTTCAAAAAAAAAGATAAAATTAGTATTATTAATCAAATAAGTTTTTCCATACAGAGTTGGAAAATTAAAACTTTATTTGGTAAATAAAAATTTGTTGATTTATAAATTAGAAAGATCTTTACATAAGAGTTTTTTGCTGTTCAAAATCAAATAAAAAATTAAAAATACGATTCCATGGTTAGAAAATTTTACCTTTTTTATATATAAAAATATCCTAATAAAACTATTTTTTTACTTTTCTTTATAAATTAAACATACTTTATATTTAAAAAAAAAGGATTGATATAAGAAGACAGAAAAATCTAGAAGAATGATTCCAGGGTTGGAAAATCTGTACTTTTTTGGTATATAAAAGTAGCAAATTCAAATTAATTATTTCCTTTTTCTTTATAAATTAAATATATACAGCCGTATTCATAAAAATTTTAAACCGCGTTTTAAATATTGTTTAAGCAAAATTCGCTAAAATTGTATTCATAATAGAATTTTAGCTTAAAAACGGTTTTTAAACCTTGCGTAAATCAGCAAATTTTAAAATTGACTGCCCCCATGTTTAAACCAATTTTAAGGTGACGTTGTTGTAATTTTGCTTCGTTTTTGTTTACATTTTGAACTTTACCTGTATGTACATATGTGTGTATGTATGTATGTACTTATGTATGCATGTATGTATGCATATGCCAGTGTTATTTAGAAGAAAACAATGAAATTTTTTTTTATAGGAACTGTTGCCGAAATAACAAATATACTCCAAAGAATATTTAAAAGAAAAGGAGCGATCCAGTTTCCATTCCCAGTCATTGTTTTCTCATTTTATGTGTTAACAAAAATAGTATAATTGTAGAAAATTAACTAGTGATGTATAAACACTCAAAACAAACAAAATAAAGCTCGTTATTCTAGTGCTTCTTTATCTGCAATAAAATAAATAATACAAAAAGCACTTTTAACAAAGATTTGTTGTGAACTTTTTTTATTATTTTATTAAATACAAGTTGGAACATATCTTTTATTTTATAGAAACAATATTTCTCTGAAAACCGACAAATAAACAAAATAGACACGAGTACTTTGTGAGTTAACAATCGTTGTTTTGCAGAACTAATATGCAAGTGACAAATAAAGAATACAGTGCTGCCACGATATTTTAAAAAAATCTAGTTAATTGATTTTTAGTTAAAAAACTGATTATGAATACCAATATTTAAAAAACGTTATTTAGCCTTAAAACGTTTTTTAACTAATATGAATTTTAAACCTCAATCAACTTTTTTTATGAATACGGCTGATATTATATATTTTAGAAGGAAATAGTTAGTATAAAAATTAGAAAAATAAAAACACCGCTCCAGAGCGGGAAATTGTAAACCTTTTTGGTAACCAAATAAAGGTATTTTTTCTGTACTAAATTAAACATATTTAATGTTTTAGAAAGAAATAATTTAGTATTAAAAATCCGAAAAATGCAAACTATGGTTCCAGGGTTGGAAAATCTAAACTTTTTTTGTAAAACAGGAAATAATTAAATAAAAAGTATTTTATTTATATATATGAAATCTTTACTCAAGAATGTTTTTGAAATTCAATATAAAAAAAAATAATATGATTCCAGGGTTGGAAAATTTTAAAATTTTTTGTTTATAAAAGTACTTAGGAAGTACTAAAAACATTTTTTTATTTTTCTTTATAAATTATATATTTCAACACATAAATAAATTGACATAAGAAATCAGAAAATTATAAAAGAATGATTCCAGGGTTGGAAAATGTACAATTTTCTTGTTTGTAAAAGTAACTAGATCAAACTATTTTTTTTTATAAATTAAATATATTTTACGTTTTAAAAAGAAATAGTTTGGTATAAAAAATTTGAAGAATAAAAAACACAGCTCCAGAGCTGGACAATTTGAGTTTTTTGTTTTTTTGTTATATAAAAGCAACCAAATATAACAAATTTTTTATCTTTGCTAATTAAACATTTTATATTTTAGAAAGAAATAAATTAGTATTGAAAATCAAAAAAATTAAAAAAAAAATGATTCCAGGGTTGGGAAATTGAAACTTTATATTTTATATGTATATTATATCTTATTTTATATTTTTATATAAAAAATTTAAAAAATAAAAAACTTAGGTCCAGACCTGATATATAAAAATAACCAAATATATATATATATATCTTAGAAAGAATGAAATTAGTATTAAAAATCAAACATATCAAAAATTTGATTCCAGAGTTGGAAAATTTAAACTTTTTTTTTTTGTTCAAAAAAAGTAACTAAATAAAAATTATTTAATTTATATTTTAGGAAGATCTTTTTTTGTATTTGTTAAATTTTGATATGATAATTGAATTTAAATATACGAAGCTTTGTGATATGTCGGTTGTTATGCTTTCATCACAATTATGTTCTAATCGATGTTCATATGTTGACAGCTTGCAACGGGTTCTTATTAATTTTTAGTTAATGGAAATAACACAAAATAAATCGCAGCCACAACTAAAAAATAAATTAAAGGACATGCTTCATTTCATTGGCCTTAAACTATTCCTTTCTGTTGAACAAAATCGAAATAAATAGTTTACACAATACATGAAAAAAAGTAATATTCTTAAGAATTAGAATCTGGAGACTTCTAATTAATTATATTTCTGAATAATAAGAGACCGAAAAAAATAAGTATAACAAAAAAAGTAAAACCATTTTAACTAGCGACTTTTTGCTTTTTTGGCTTAAAGTTTTGAGCACATAATTGTAATTTTAATCATAAATATAGTGTTTTCACACTACAAGGAAAAATTTGTTTATCGCAAGCTTGCAGCTATTTTTTTTTTTTGTTTTTAAGATTTATTTAAGTGCTAAAAAGGTGGCACAAAATGCTCATTAAAATTACATTATTCTTTGTTGCATAACAGCAAACACTGTAGAATAAAAATATTTCCTTAAATTTTCATTATTATATGTACTATTTTCTTTAAAGTGCTAGAGAGATTCGTGGAAATGTTTGTTTTACAATTTGAAGTGAAATGTAGCGAAAAGACAATAAAGCACATAGAAATCTGTAATTATGCGCATAAAGCAATAATTAAAACAAACCAGGTTAAGCAAATTTTAATGACTTTATACGTGACATGACACTGCAAACACTTACACTCATACAGGAATTTTTTCAAAATATTGCAAAGTTCAAGAAATAATGTTGAAGGAAATTTTAAAAATGAAGAGTTCCAATGGAAATTAACTATTCCAGCATCATTCTGGGCAATTTCCCATACGTTTACATGAAGACACATTTATACTATACACATATGACTAAATTATAAGCATAAAAAGCCTTGTAACCCTAGATAATTTATTAAGGAAAATTTTGAATTAAAAAAGATTTATCCCTGTGATATGTTATAGAAATTAATTATACTATTAAAATAGTTAATTATAATTAGTTTTCTCTAACGTTGAAGAACGATACAAACATAATGATACGAGTACAAAATCACAGTTTATTTTTATGGCAATATTATCAGCAACGAGATTTGTGAATGTGTTTTGTATATAACATTGTAATAAAAATAAAAATACGGATAAATATATAACGAGCAATCACATGTGTATATGTATGTAATATATTTTTTTATTTAACTAAAATAAAGAGGAAATAAATATTTATAGGGTCTTAATGTTAAGTCATACAATACGCTTGGCCGTTGGCGTCAAGAAAACCATTTAGATTAAACTAAATGAGAAAAAGTCAGTAATATCTTTATTTTTATAAGTATTCCTAAGATATAGTGGAATTTTCTTCGTTCTTGTTCACACATTTCAATTAAACAAGAATGGCAGAAGATTGAAAAAAAATAGTTTTTCTTTATTTATGCTAAAAAAAACTAATCTCTTAAAAATGATTTCCAATTCAAAGAATTGTTTTCAATGAATACAACTTCTTGCTACAAAAATTATTTAAAGAAAATTGTCAAATTTACTTTAACTTTTTCTGAATCAGTCTATGTATTTTAGAAGCCTGCGTAAACAGTCTTGAAATGTAAATACTTCTCTTGTTTTTTAAATGTATTGTCGTGGCATGCGTTATAATAAACCAATAATACTGTGGCAATAAGGAAAAAGTGCTTAAGTCACATTTCACTGTTTTGCAGGAGAGCACTTTTAAGGGTTCAAGTCGATTTTCAGAAATTTTTTTCTTTTACAGTTAAATTGGGAAATTCTCAGTTTAACTTAATATTTTTAAGCAATCATCGTTTTACACACTACAAGTAATACATTTAAGTTGAAATATACCAAATTATAACCTCAATTAACTTATTGTTCAAATGAGATTAGAAGTTTAAAAAAGATAAGTCGCAAGTCATAATGGTATAACTTACTGAAAAATCACACAAATTACTTGAGATTTTTACCAGGGGTACTTTCATATATGCAGATTACGGAGCCACCATTAACTCAAAATCAGCTTATCTCAACTTAAGCACTTTTCCCGTTTTTCCGCAGAATAAATGCTGTCGTTTAATAAGCGAAGCACGATGGATGTACTGATGTTCGTGTATATGAGTGTTTACAAGAGATGTCGGGAAGACTTCTTGTTCGTAACAAACAATCAAAAGAAGTAGTGTTGATGCGTGTATGCTCGTTACGAGTATTTTGCATATTGTACGCTTGAGTGTGTGTGTCTAGATGGTAAGCTATTATGTGTTTAAGGGTGGTTTTTTAAAGCAAGCGCACACAACTAATGTCAAGGCATGTGTGCGTTTGTATGTGCGCAGAAAAATAAAAGATCATACACACAACGTGTGTGCGTATGTGCATTCATGACATTTGTATACGCGCCCATGCGTATGAAGAAGCAAGCGTCACAAATTTTTCAGTCACGAAGTATTCTCTTCTTCTTTTTTTTTAAGAGAAATAACACTAAGGCAATGAATGCCTACTACTAATAATAGAGAAGAGACAGAGAAAAGTTTCATTCTTTTTACAACTCTGCTTTTTTTAAGTTTTTTTTAATAATGCAGTGTTGCAGCGCCTCTGGTGTTAAGTGAGACGTATTATTTTTATTTTTTTACAGCTGTGGTTGGTAGCCATTTTATAAATTAGTTTTAGCTCGCCGGTGGTTCTGCTATACAACGAAGGAGCGCGCTCTAACCAGTGACCAGTGACTATGCCTTCATCACTTGAATTTTCCTACAATAACTGGCACAAAGGAAAAATACGTGGAGTTGTTATTTAATGAGAGTTGGATATAGGGATTAAATCCAGTACTTTCAGTTTTGCAATCAACGTGCTAACTACTTCATCCAACGCCACCCAATACCTGCATCTCATGTGTTAAAAGTTCTTGTAAGTGGTCTTTTGCAGCAGTATAATGTGTATATGTATGTATGTATGTGTGTTCCTCTGCGGCACTGTATAAACTGAATGTGTGGACCGAGTCTTACTCCAATCGATTTGTCTTAATCCTGGGAGTGTCACCGAAGATATTTTAGTTCTCAAAATTCAATATGGCGGCCAACAGACGCCATTTTGTAAATACGAAAAAAATAAAAAGTCGGTGAACTACAGGGTGGCGCAGAATGAGCTTTATGGTGTAAATGGTTTATAACTTTTTTATTTATGCAATTATTATATTTTTTTGAAATATTAAGGAATTTTTTGCAATTAGCTTTAAAAATGATATCCTGTAAGTGATGACCATTTTCTGCTTCGCACATACGTGTTTTTTTTTTAGCAAGAGAGAGTATGCATTTCATATTTTCCAAAACTTTTCACAAAATTTCTGGTGTAATGGCCATGATTTCATTTCGAATGTTGGTTTTTAGTTGGAGTATGGTTCTTGGTTTGTTAACTTAAACTCTTTCTTTCAAATATCCCCAAAGAAAACTGTGGGTGCAATGCGCACAGTAAAAGGACGACGTAATGCACGCTGTGTCAGCACTATAGACTGTTGGTTTGAACAATAAAATTCAATAATTTTTGTTCGTTGTTCAGTCGTGTAATGATTCATTATTAATTCCCCAAGTCTTCTTCACAAAATGCTGAAAAAAATGAACAAAGAAAGAACAATAAATAAAAAAGATATAATGAATTCAAACCATATATGTAGCTCATTCTGCGCCACCCTCTATATATAAAAGGTTATCATTCGACAGGTATTTTAAAATCATCTTTAGGTTTCTCTTACGATATTTCATTTGAATGACCAGGATATTTAACGGTTCAAAGTTGGTCTCAGTCGCATGTTTTTATTTTGTTTGTATGAATATGTACTTGTTTTTCAAAAAGATCACATTAACTCCATTATGCTTAAATTTTCCTAAGAGACATATTCTTTTTGGACAACTTCATAAAGACTTACTTCAATCATCAACTGTATTTTCAAACTCCCAATTGGCTTCTTTACTTAACTCTAACAAAAGCATTTACTCTACACTAATCTCCATTCAACTGAAACACTCGCTCAATCTTAAGCAAGTAAAAGTGTGTGTGTGTCTGTATGTTTGCAATGTATGATGGTGTTGTATTCTTTAGTCATTTGACATGTTAATCTGGCATAAAATTAATTTGTGCCGCATGGCCATATTAAACATTAATTATATGCTCTTTTGGTATTTAACTACATGCCAACATGCCCACCACAAACGCACACTCTAGATTCATTCATGTTAAACTTAGCACGTGTGTGGATGTGTGTGTGTTTGGCAGCAAGTTTTTCTGTTGTTTCCGTCTGTAACAAGCTTTTGGACTAATTCTCATGAGTATATGTGTGTGTGTGTCTGCGTGTTTATGTGTGTTTATGTGTGTGTAGGCGAACTCCTTGTAGATTTAGTGTTAAGTTTATTATAAAATCCACTTGTTATTCCTACTTTTGTGTAATTGGATCTAAAGGTCAAAATAATGTATTGTAATGAAAGTTATTTAATTTGAGATCAAATTTCGCAGAACACACATGCACACACACACACACACACAAACAACAAAGTCTTAAACTACTTATTAAGTTATGGTTTTGTTTAAATTGTAGAGGAATATACTATTGTATGCGAATTAAGTTTGTGGCTAAGATTTAATTACAATTTTCTAAATGAATACAAACAGAAAATTGTTTAAATATCTTTGGGGTAAATTATTTAAGTGAATAATGTCTTTGCAATATTTAAATCAAATTTATATTTGTGGCTACAACTTTCTTTCCTAAGATTAGTTACATATAAAAATAAGAGCAGGAATATGGACTGGCAAATCAACTTTGAAGTAGTTTTAAGCATTTAAGTTGCTTCTCAGTAACTTCATACTTAACCCAGAGAATAACTTTCAATTGAATGTTTCTGGTTTCCTGGTTGAATTTATCTTTAGGAACTTTGAGGGTTTTAAGTTATAGAAGATGACCCCAAAAACTCCGTGTAAAGCGAATTCGATAAAATTTTCAAAAATCGTCCGCCATATTAAATCCACCATTTTAAATTTTTAAAAACTGACATCACGTTCGTAATCAATGACCCTAAAAACCTTGAGGTACCTAGTTTTATTAAAATTTATTGAGTCCACATAAATTTAATAATTTTGTCGCACTAAATTTTCGACGTCGTGGTGAAACGAAATTTTAATAGATAAGATTTTGTTCGAAATCTGTTACCTATAAGATTTCAAGGAAAATTTAGTGTATTTCGAGTATATTTCCTAAATAAAATAAAATCTACTTCGCCACCAGATTTTGTCGAAATCTACTTAAAATATGGTAGTAATAAGTGAAGCTGTTAGTTTTTCCCAAAATTGTCCTAATAGGGCACTTACACATGCCCGAATTCTACCAGATCTCAATTAAAATCTTTGTGAAAATCTATAGTATCTACAACAAATTTGTTTGCCATTTATCACGATTTCTTATCCAAAACAAAACACATTAACTAACAATGTTCATGAAATACAACCAACCAACTGCAATATAGTCAATTCACACACCTTTTCATGTCTTTGTAGTACAAATTTGGAGGAAAAACCCATTGTTGCATCCCTTAATACTACTAGATTTTAACTAAATTTTGACGAAATCTAGTGCCACTAGATTTTGTTTTGTATGGGAAATCTACTAAATTTATTTCAAAATCTCGTAAGTACTAGACTTTGCTCATATGTAAACGCACCTTACAATATAAATCGCTGTACTTAAAAAGTTGTGAGAATTAGCTATATTACAGTTGTTTGGTCAAGAAATAATTGCAGTCTTTGTCTTTGTTTGGATATAAAATCTTGACAAACACCAAAAATCATTGGGTGTAAGCATTATATCTTGTGATAAAGATTTCAATTGAAATCTAGTAGATTTTATAAACATGTAAAAATCCTAATACAAACATACTTACATATGTATTTAAAAATATTTGTAACAAAAGAAACAACTTAAAATGCATCAAATAAGATTCATTATCATTATCAGCAACACAAATTGCAACACGTTTATTTCCCCAATACTCGTGATTAACAAAACGAAAGATAAAATCGTACAAACAACAAAAGTTTTAATAAAAAGTTAAGCTTTTAGTTTGACTAACTAACAACGACGACGGCAAAAAAATAATGGCTAATGAAAAGAACAAACAACTAAAATTCCATTTCAAAACTAACAAAAACACATTAAGAGGGAATTAAACAAAACTACAACAATAACAAAAATATTTGTTTTAGCAAAAAAAAAAGCGTTAAAGCAACAATTTGAGAAATTTGTTTCCAAAATAAACTTTTTTATGCTAAGTATTTCAGTAGAGTGAGTGAGTCCTTTAATTTAAAATACTCTTACACTCAGCCATGTCATAAAATAAGGTCCTTGCGTATGAATTGGAGTTTAAAAAAATTAGGCTACATATTGTGAGACATAATTTTCGAACTCAATTTTTTAACGAAAATCGATTACTGGCGATCGTAAATAGTCGATTATCTCAAAAAAAAAATATGTTCGAAAATAATGTAGCTTAAGCTTTTTTGGCGTTTATGGAGGTTATATTGTAAAACATAATTAGTTATTTAATAACACGGTGTTACAGTGAAAAAAAAAACTTGGAAAACGACCTAGCGTGAGTTGTAGATCTTGTTGAGTACATTACAAATTGTGTCCAAAAATTTCAGAAACACCCTCAAATTCAGAAGTTATTCTGAAAATACCGTTTTCGGTGATGTTCGTCAAATTATCTAACTGTAACTAAGTCAGTTTTTGTTAGATCTGAAATTTTTTGATTTATATTTTTAGAAAGGGAACTGATTACGCCTTACAACGATGTATATATCTTGATATATTTATAAATTTTGAGTATTGTTTTTGTTAAGAATATCCAAAAAAAATAATAAAATTTATCAAATTTTTGATTTGCGTAGGTAATCATTGCTTATTTTGATATGAAAACTTATAAAAGTTTGTATGGATAAAAATTGTGAAAGTTATTAAACTTTTCATTAACACCCCTTTTTTAACATTTTCTCCCCCAGTGCGAAAAATTTGAATAAAAACACAGTTATCGAAAGAAACAAATTCATCAAGTTAATAATTCAAATTTTTTTGTTTTTTTTTTTTTTGTAATCTTATAGTTATTTTTTTTGTATATAACTACTTAAGCCTTATACATAACAAAACTCTTCATGCCAGTTAGCATAAATAGCAAAATTGACTATATGTCTTAACGAGTTTCAAACTATTTGACATTAGAAATCGGAGCATGATGTAGTTTTAACCCACTATTAAATCCTAGTCTGAATTGTAATGTAAAATTGTCTGGCAAAACTTGTTGGGACCATGTTCAGTTTCGTCCCTTTTTCCAGTTTCTCGTTATGTGTAAGGCTGTTGATAAGTAAAGTTATTATATTCAGTAATGCAGAAATAAATACACTCTTTTTTATTGACAATTTGTTTTAATTTGGAAAAAATTAAACTGGAAGATAGTACAGATGAATGGGGGTTATTTTTTCCTATTTTTTTAATTATTAAAAAAGTTTAGAATGTTTTTATAAGTTATTTTCTGCTATATATATTTGGATAAACACATAAAATAAACGAATTTAATACGAGTGCCAACACAATGCCAAAGTGTGGTGAAGGTTATTGTTTTTAGAAAAGAGTAAAAAATTGTAACTGATTAATATTTATTTTAATTAAAATAAGTAATTTTGTAGATAAACATAATAATTTGCTTTTTGCGGTTTGAATTTTACTGGAATACCTGCGCAAAGCGAACAGCCACGCAAAAGATGCCTTCAAAACAGATTTTGACTGCTCATATAGTTCTAGCAGATGGTATGAACCCGAAAGTACTTGTACAAGCTGTTCCAGTGTACTTAAGAAAATTAAGTCTGAAGAGTTTATAAGCCCCTCATTACCATTATATTTCTCAATGATTTGGCATCATCAAATATTCCATAAAGCAGAGAAGTGTAATTTGTGTGAAGTGGCTTACCAAAAAAAGCCTGCAATCGCAATATTTGTACTTTAGAAAAAGTTTAATAACTTTTACAAATGATATCTCATTCTTTTCTATATAAAATTTCCTTTAAAATTCTGTGCAAAAAAGATAGGTCTTTATGGAAAAAAGTTAAAGCAACAATTGTTTATTTTCAAAAATTACGCAAAAAAATCAAAACAAAATCGAAATGTTTGATAAAAACTTACCCAATTTCTTGAAACATACTATTAATGCATACACTTTTCAAACCCCTAATTCTTTACCTTTCCAAAACTGTTTAAAATTTTAAAATTGGTCAAAACATGAGTGAGCTAGAGGTACTAAAGTACTACGACCCACCCTAAAACAGTTTGTTTGAAAATAACTCGAATTTTTGAGGGTGTTTCAAAATCTTATCTTTGAAAACGGTTTTTGTATGTGCTCACCTAGGCCTACAAGTCTAACTAGGTCGCTTTTCAAGTTCTGACAAAAAGTGTTTTTTTGTAACACCGTGTAATATATCCCGTTTTATGGAAAATGAACGGTAAAGAGTGAGAGAAAGAGAGAGAGAGAGAGAGTAGTTAAAACAGATGTCCTGGAAACAGCTTTGGAAATAAAATCATCATTAGCTGAAAAAAATATATTATTTTGACCAAAAAAAGTATCAAATTTCCAATTTTATTTTAAAAATAAAAAAAGTAACAATTGACATAAAAATCAAATTTGTGTTGCTTAAGTGGATAAGTAAGATAAGTTTTCAATAAATTTTAATCAGGAATAATTTATTAATTGGGCTCAATCAAGTCCAGTATTTTCAATTCTTTTTATCGAATGAAATATTTTTATTATTTAAGATTAAGACTTTCTAGAGACAAGATATATAAAAATTTTTGCAGGATCCGAAAAGCTGCGGCATTATCTGCACGAATTGTTTTTGACACTTTTGACCAAAATTCTGCGCAGCTAAGATTACAAATACTTGCGAAAAGTAGGCCGACGAGTTATAAGTTTTGAATATCCTTTTCATCAATTAAGTCAAGTTTTTATTTAACCCGTCAAAGAAGTAAATTTTCTGTTTTTAATTTTCTTGACTATAGTCAAGACATGAAATCTCTTTAAAAAAAAAAAAATATTAATAAAATTAAATCGGTTTAGTATTCTAGAATACAACAAATCCCTAAACTTAACGCAAAAGACATTATTTTCTAACTGCCATATATACTTGAATGCCACGATAACAAACTAATTAAATTCAACTTTAAACACTATCTTTTAATTTTCTGCAACTAAAACTATTTTATACATACTCGTACATATATGTATCAATTGTTTGAACTTAAATCAAATTTATATTCCAGCACACAGCATTTACTAAAATAAACTCAAATCACAAAACTATTGCAATTAGTTGTTAGTTTTAGTATGAGTTGCAAAAAAAAAAGATTGACAATAAAAATAAACCAAACTAAAATAAACTAAACAAAAATAAGTTTTATATAAAATTCCCTTTCTATTTGTAGGACTAGTAATTTATACTCGTACCTGTTAAAAGTTTTACTACTACCAAATCATTTAATACAAAATACAAAATGCAAAAAAAAAACGAAATAGTGGAAGAGTTCATTTGAGAGCCGGTGATTTGTTGCTGTAATTAATACAAAAAACTTTTATATCTACTAATTAACAAAGTTTTTTGTTGTTCCTTTTAACCATAGAGAAATTGATTTTTATCTTTTGAAATATTTAGGGAAGAAAATTAAACTGCAATTTAATGTTTTAGTCTGCAAGTGTATACAGGTGAATGTGTGTTAATTTGTTTGCCTATTTATTTACTTGAAAGCAAAATTAGATTGAATGATCGTCAAAATTTTCATATTGGATCAAATAATATATAATAATATGAGAACATAACAGACCAAGCACCATTTTAGTATTATATCTGTAACAAAAAGAAAAAAGTGCTTAAGCCGAGATAAGCTAATTTTGATACTCTAAAGTACCCCTGAATAAAATCTAAGTTTATTTTATTTGGTAGTTTTCATTTTATTAGAACTTGTTATTTACGTTTATTCACAATAGCCCAATTCACAATCTTTTCCAAATGGTCTTGCATCGTAGCATGTGCAAAATGGTATAGTATGTTGATACTCAGCATTATCAATTGTTAAGTGGTGAGTATCGCTGTTAAAATACTGGGACCAGGGTTACCGTTCATCCGACTAAAGTCTCAATTTGACCCATTTTTAGCGGTGTGCGAATTTTTGTGAGACTTTTTTTTATCACCGACTTTTGCGACTTTTTTAATTTTGTTGGGACTTTTTAGTCTTTTTTGTAAAGATTCTCACAAAAAACATTTAAATAGCAGTAAATTAAAAATGTCATTATTATTTTTATATGTTAGATTAAACTATTTTCTTGAGCTTTAGGTCAGTTAATATATTTAATTTATTGGTTCAATATTTCGTTAACCTTCGGTTAACTTTTTCAAGATATATATCCTATATAAATAAATTAAAAATATTAACTGACCTAAAGCTCAAGAAAATAGTTTAATTTAACATATAAAAAAGGTGGAAAAATTAGATAAAAATATTATTATTTTTATCAAAAAAAATCGTCAAAATTTAAAAGCAATTCACAGATTATTGTTCATTTGGAAGCACTTTTATTAATTCCAACCTTATCACGTGTACAATGTATTTAATAAATCTTCGCAAAATTTCTGCAGAAGTTACGAAGAATAGTTTTAGCAAAATAAAATTTTTAAATAAACAAAAATTGTGGTTTTGGAGTGCTTATTTTACAAAATTATTTTTACCCACCGAATCAATTAAAGTTGTCATAAAATATATACCATGTGAACATTTTAAATTTAGCATTGCTTAATAATAAATTAACTAATAAATTAAAAGTAAAAACATGCAACTCAATGCTGTCAGATTTAAATTTATTAGACAAAGATATAGAAAACTAATGGCCTATTTCCCACCTGCGAAAGAAAACGTTCGACTTACAATTTGTATTGAAAACAACAATAAAATACGAAAAATTTTCTTTGTTTTCAATATAAATTGTGAGTCGAACGTTTTCTTTCGCAGGTGGGAAATAGGCCTTAAATTTCTTCTGATGAACTTATTTTTGATTACAGAAATTAAAATGCATAATAGTAATATTTATGTTAAGAAAATATTGTTGAAGTACACATACATTCACCCAAAATATATGGCGTCAAGATCAAACGGGTTTACTTTGAAAATGTTTGTCAACAATATCTTAAGTTTGACTTTTTTAGCTTGATTTTTTTAATGAATCCTAATCCTTTGACTTCGGCAGCATACGACAGCCAAATTTATTAAACTTAAGTTTATTTGTTCATTATACATACATCTATAGAAGCACATATAATGGAATATGCATTGCTTCAAATTATTTTTTTATTGTGTTATGCTTCTTATTAATAAAAAAAAATGTGAAAAAAGATGTGCAACTTTTATTTTCTCAAACGAATTTTTTGTGCGACTTTATTTTTATAAAACGACCTTTTGTGCGACTTTTCAAAAATTCCTAACGGTAACCCTGACTGGGACATCTACCGCACTATTATCAATGCAAGATTGAATTACTTAAATGATGCCATCCTCTTTTTTATACACAACACGGGCTAATGGCAATAGTATTCAACAATCCATTAAAACTTCTTATTCTTTGTGCATATATCGTGCTATAACTGCCTAAAAAGCTTAAGCGACATAATATTCAATCTTTATTTTTTTACGAAGAACGCTTATTTAAGATCGTAAATAATCGGTTTCCGTCAAAAAATATTTCGCTTTAGCTTTTTTGGTGTTATGGATCGATGTAGTAAAGTAATTCTCCGCTGTCTAATACTCAACCTTTATTCACCACAAAGAAGGTTCTGGGATGAACTATGCGGTGAATACTATTGTACGAGTAATAATGGTTATCAAAAGAATTCTTTCGTTATGTTCTGCTAAATCTTATCCAGCGATGGTACTGTTCATCGAACAATCTAGTAAGATATTTTGTAGTAATACCTTTTGTAGTAGTATTAGTGAAAACTGATTATGGCCATGAGGCTAGGTTTTCGTGTTATGAATGAATAAATTAAATTAAATTAAGATATTTCTTATATTTCCGTTATTTTCCATATCACAGCAATTGTTTTATGCTGGCAAGTCTGTAATGTAGAAACGTTTTTTAAATTCCGCAGTGTTGTATATCATTTTAGTCGTTATATTTAAATCTACATTTTATATTCATAACAATCTACTCGTATGTAAATAGCAACTACGATTTTTATTAAGTTTCCTTCCAGTTCGACTTTCTGGCTTAATAAACAAACAAATAATGACTCTAAAATAATGAATACGTGAGTCAATAACAAACTCAAATAAATTATTATTAAATGTACTCGTACTAGTATCCGTACTTATAAATAGAAATATCTCTGCTACCTTCTTAATAAAGCTTTGACTCACATACTTCAAAAGAAAAATAAGAAAATAAATATAAACGTAATATTTTAATGCTTCAACATGCATGTGTTTGGCAAATAAAGTTCTACAGCAATAGAAGAAAGATCAAACAAACAAAAAGAAAATAGACTCACAAGACAACAAATATTGATTCAATGCATTCCAAAATTATACAGCCATACACACACACACGCACACATTTTTAAAACAAATATCTTTCTTAAGATTATAAAACACTTTTGTACATGAACAACTATTTTTGAGTAAATAAACAGGAAATAAAAAATTTGAAAGACTCTTACTATTAAGTTGACTTAAAAACCCTTAAGTCAAAATTTATATTAAAACGAGCGGCTAAAGTTTGTAAAGACTAGACAGTTTTCTATTTTAAACAAGAAATGCTAAAGCATTTGAAATAGAAGTACTGTGAATACATAAGCCTAGGACTTAACAGTTTTAGGAATGATTTTTGCCAACATTTAGAAAATGGAAAATTGATTTTAGGCAATCATTGATATTTTTCCTTTAAGACATTTGTCGTTTTCTTATTATTACTAATTTTTATATACGAATATGGAAAAGTTTATTTTTTTATATGCTTGTCTACATATGTTTGTTTGCATCTGTATGTTGCGTACCTGATTTAAAGCAATAAGGATGTTTGTATTTTTTTCTATAATAACATAATGTTGTTAACGAAAGCCTTTAAAAGATGAAATTGTGTACTACATGTGAAATGTTCTATGATGCTTTTTTGCAGAGCTTTAAAGGAATGGGAAATTCATTCAAAATTAAGTTAATTTCTAATCTGGAATAATTTCTTAATCTGGCTTAAGTTCAGTATTTTTTTAATTCTTATAGAATAATATATTTTTATTAATTAAAAAGATTTTCTAAAGAAGAGAAGAAAAATCATACTAGACTCTCTTAGAAAGTTCATGATTAAAATTCATTCTAGTTCAATTAAATTTAATATTAATATATTGCATTATATCTAGTTCAATTAAAAATATTAAATATACATAAAATAATTGAAATTTATTTGCTGGTAGTTTAGCATGTCTATATACGTATTTCATTGGCGCTTGAACCAAATCATCAGTAGACTTTAACCACAAATTTTAAACAGTCACAAACCTCTTACTTTATGCATAGACCTTCAAAAACTATATGAGAATTCATAAAATAATAATACTTTTAAAAATCACAAAAGAAAAAATAAGCTTAGTAGGCTTTGAAACTGATACAAAACCCAGCAAATAATTTATATCCAGGTGAACTCATTTTATTTTTCTACATCTATGTATATTAAATATACATAAAAAAAAGCATCGCTAAAAATATCCCCTGAATTGCAATATGAAAGCATTGTTTCATGGCTCTGGCAAAAAAACTAATCTAAAATAAAAGAGTTCTTAGCAAATACACAAACAGCAGCGTACGAACGTAACAACAAAAACAATTGCGAAATGAAGACAAGTTAGTATCTGCTTGGATGCATAATTACATGTTGACATGTTTGTTTGTTTGAAGATAAATCCAAAAAGGAAGTGCCAAAGGAAGACTTTACATACACACAAACTTTGAACTTATTTTCTCATTTCTAATGCTTTGGAATTTCTCTCTATTGCAAATGAAATGAGTGATGTGATGACTGTGATGGTATGAACCTTTAAGTAGTCTTATGTTAATGTTTGCTATTGCCGATCCTGCAGCTACTTGAGGGTACAACCAACTAGCTTGTAAGAAAATTTTCTTACATACTGATAAATTTTACCCGTACATACGTATGATGTTAATCCCGCTGGCATGTTAACACAATTTTACGTGCCAGTACCATGTCTACTGTGCCATCTATACCTACATACATTTTATGTCTTCTTCTTATTTTTGCATGTTCTTCTTTGCACTTATTTCTCACAAAATTTTCTTCATTTTCGTTATTTTTAATTTTTAAGAATTTGATGTCAGGTGTACGTATGTATGTATGTAGTGTTCTTGTTTGAAGGAAGGATGTTCAGATAACAGCAGCGGCAGTGCGAGAAAATATTATAGGAAAAAAGTTTTTCTTTTTTCCTAAAAAAAAAAAAAAAAATCAAGAGGTAGGAAACGTGATTTGACTTAGGAGTTGGAGAATCATCATCAACATTGCACAGTGGCTTAGAAATTTAAAGAATGTTTATTATTTTCTTCCCACCAAAGCAGAAAATTTTTTAATAATTCTGTGGCAATAAGGAAAAAGTGCTTAAATCATATTTTACTGTTTTGTGGGAAAGCTCTTTTATACGTTAAAGACGATTTTCAAAAATGTATTTCTTTTGCAGTTAAATTAAGAAATTCGGTTTTTACTTTCAGTTTATATAAGAAAACAACGTTCTACTTTACCAAGAGGCACTTTTAAATATGAAAATCCCAGGGGTGCCATTAACTTAAAATCAGCTTATCTCGATTTAACTACTTTATCCCTTTTCTCACAGCACAAATAAGAAGAAGACTTGAATGGTGAATTAATTTTAACAATCTGACTTGTTTCAGAAAATTCTCCGTTGAAAGCACTTTTGTGCTTAGTTTACTTTAGGTATAAATTTTTTATACAATTTGTACTGAAAAGTATTTTTAGAAATACTTAACTCTAAAAAGATCCTAAAAATTATAAAAAGCTGCAAAAAAAACAAATAAAAATTTGACATATATAGTTCGCCACCTCAAATTAAGGGTTCACCTGAGAGATGCACCCTGGACGTCTGCTTTTGAATTAACGCTCCTTGAGGAGGCGAAGGAGGGGAGGCTATGAATGGTTCCTTATGCAAAACAAGGTGTATACATTTTTATATAAATATATTATTCTACTGTATGTGTGTATATCACTGAACTTCTCCTAAACGGTATGAATTTTTTTTATATGCAATGTTTTACAAAAGAGCTTTTGTGCTTTCACAACGACGAGAGTACAACAACTACAATGACTGCTATTACTTTGCAAAAAAAAAATAACAAATTTAAGAGCTCTCAAAGGTGTTTACCTCAAACCAGCTACATCCAAGCACACATACACTGATATTTGCATTTGAGGTAAACAGCTTTGAAAGCTCTTAAATTTGTTCTTGTTTCTTTGCAAAGTAAGAGCAATCATTGCTGCCTTTTGTGTTGTTGTTGTGGATGTTGTTGTTGGCTTGGACGTAGCTGGTTTAGAATCACAAATCAGCCGGGCAGTTGGCGCTGCAGTCGGTATCTAGGTTATTTATCTATACTGCAACTAAACGGCAGGATCGACTTGAATGAAAATTTAATGTATGCATTCAAGTGGGTGCGTAAGACAACGTTTGTCGCACTTTTTTCAAAAGTTCAACATTTTTCTGCTGACACTCTTTTATTTTACACCACTGTACATCGTAACGACATGATAAGGCAACACATTAGTTGTTTGCTCAAAATATTTGCAAATATGTAGTGACTGAATAACATGAATTATGCTGCCAACAATACGTAAAGTCACGTAAAATACATATTAGTGAACAACACGCCAGTAAAACAGACTTCAATGTGAAGATAAATACGTTCCTGTTTACAAATACACAAATTTAAGTTTGAAACAAAAAAATTTTTTTAAATCAAATTAAAAATGATGAAAATTGCTCAAAAAATATTAAATATCGACAATAATATTTCACCTTAAAAATTTAATTTATTTCAGCTCTTGGTTTTAGCTGATAAGCAGATATTAACACTTCTTGTCTTATTAGCTTTCTTGCACAAAAAAAATTTATAATCTGGGGCTTTTTAAGAGTTCCGTATACCAAAGTTGAAATTGAAAAAAATCAACATTTAAGGGTATTCTATCAGTAAATGTTATTTTGACTATGTTATTTTGACAACATGCCTATACATTCTAAACCGTAAGAGAAAAACACTGGAAATTTTCGGAAACGCTAAAACTAAAAAACACTAGAGTAAAACATACCCAAAAATTTAAGAAATTCCATGACTAAAAAAGCACCAAAATTAAAAAATGTCTAAGCTAAAAAAAAAAAAAGAATAAAAATCACGAAAACGAAAAAATCGCAAAAAACAGAAAAAATCGCCAAAAAGGAAAAAGAACCTCTAAAACTGAAAAACTTGCTAAAACTAAAATAAATCGTCAAAAACAAAAAAAAAAGCCAAAAACTTAAAAAATATCTCGAGACGAAAAAAAGTACTACGGGCAAATGTCTACCTCTAGTACATCAATAGACGTTAGCTCTTTTCCCAATATTTTGAACCACATTTTGCAACAAAGCCTCGCTTATCTCGACAATACAGCGCCAAATTTCTTCCTTCAGACTATTAGTTTCTGCTTTGTTCGCGTAAACCCGATCTTTCAAATTAAAATTCAAAAAATTTCACAATTAAAATTCCTTGTTCAACAGTGTAGCGCTCCATGGTTAAAATTTCCCGACTTTTTATAAAATACATGTCAAAGGATGCCAGCTCAATTCTCGACATTTTATCATTTGAGAAGGAATTTATTTATTATTATTTTATGCGTTCAATTAAAAAAAATATGTACATATCTCTGTGAATATTGATATCCTCAAGACCACATAAAGGTGGAAAAGGACAAGTTACTATCAACAAATACTACAACAACTTTCCCCCCCCCCCCCCCCCTTTTTGATTATCACTACTAATGTATTATTTATAACTACCACTAAGTTTATGTCCGACACTGGTCGGGCCTAATAATTTTTTTTTTATAGATTTAAGATTTGAATACTTATTGTTAGTTCACATATGAAGATACAATAAATAAATACATGCATTAAAAAAAAAACTATCAAAAATTTCGGCAATCAAAGGTACTGAGAACAACACTTTGTCAGCGTCAGCATGTCATCTCATTTCTCGGCAACCTGCTAGCTTGGCAGTATTTTTCATAATTTCGCAACTAAGGGGAACAAAGTTATAAGGGGGTAAAAATTTTCAAACAGATGTGTGTTTTGAAATATAATTTAGTTTCAGTAAATATTTTTTACTGTTTCAGTAAATTATTTGTTCCAATTTTATTTTATGTAAAAAAAAACCGTATAGAATGAAAATTATCTACATATAAAGTAAAATTTGTAAAAAAAATTTTTAGATTTATTTTTTTTTATATTTAAATTTATTATTTTCATTTAAATTTATTTTTGTATACTGTAAAAAATTTGTCTGATTTTTTTTAATTTTTTCTACAAATTATTTTATAGGTATAAAAACATTTTATTTTTTTTAAGATTTTTGTTTGCGGTTTTCAAACTTATTATGTTTGTATATTGTGATTCTCAATATAGTTTTAAGAGTCTTACTATAAACATACGTAGTTTGTTAGCTAAATTCAAAAATTTTTTGGGTTGAAGTCTACTGACGAGTTCCAAAAGCGGGAAGAAATGCTTAACCATAAAAACAACCCAATTTTTTAAAGTAAAAAAAATAGTTTAACCCCTTATTTGATTCAGTTATTTTTTTTTTTTTCAAATAAAAATTGGTATGAATTGTTATTGATTCAGTTAATTTATTTTCTGATAATACGAAAAATTTTAGTGAATGTGTTTGTAAATTATAAAAAAAATTTGCTGAATAATGCAAAAAAATCTGCAAAACTATTTTTCTGTTCCTATTAATACATTTGACTGGAAATATTTTGAGTTGCAGTTAACTTTTTTGTCTAATTCCATAATAAGTTAACTAAAAATAAAATTTTTTTTCCAGTTAAATTTTTACAAAATTGTTATCATTATCTACAAATTTCTTTGTAGGTCCGCATTCATACAAAATATTCACTGATTCAATGAATTTGCTTACTGAAAACGAAATTTAGTTTTTTCTGTGTACACTATGTGCATAAGCCAAAAGTTTCCCTAGTGCGTTCAGAAAAAATTCGTGTTTGAAGTTCAAAGCCAATCGATATAAAAATTTTTGGATACTCCCGCACATATCGAACATTTTTTATGCTAGTGCGTGTTGATATCTATTCATTATCATACTTGCGTATACTCCTGCGCACTTTATTTCATACTTGTATGTATCGATGCGCATTGTTCGTTACATCCCGCATATCTGCGCATATCTATCGACATACCCATGGCTTGCAACACATTCGATTTTTTAAATATTTTTTGATAAGTGTTGCCAGAAATACTAGTTTGTAGTTGTTGAATTACTAATTATTTTAACACAAAATTCAATGAGTCTATTTTGCCCACACATACATTCTTCGCAGTGCTTATTAGATTTAACCCATATTAAACTTTGAATTTAAAGCCAAATTAGTGAAAGAATGAGTTATCCATGGCATTCCTTACAATTTTAACAATTTTTAAAATTTTGTTGCACTTGTTAGAAATTTTTAGCCAAATCTTGGCTTTTTACCATTTTACCGAATTTCAGTCCATTTATCTAAGTGATGTTAGCGAATTTGAGCGAATTTGAGCGAATTTGAGTCATTTTGACATTCTTTAGATCTTTAGGTATTTGTAAGTTATTTTAGGACTTGATTGCAATTTGGCAATTTATCGCGAATTTTCTCTATTATGATTGTTCCCAATTGTTTGTTTTTTTTTTTTGTGACAGTTTTAAAGATTTTTAATCAGTATCAGACCTTGATATCTTTTTTTTTGCGAACTTTGAAAATCTTCTCAAATTTTTCCAAGTTTTTGACATTCAAAAAAGACTTCTTTTCGCAACTTTTTGTACATAAGATTATTTTTGATATATGTATATTCGCATTTTTGCAAGTTTTCGCGATTTATATGTTAGTTAGATTATATCTTAGTGCTTTTTTGCGGTTTATATAATCAGCTTTATGGGAATTTGTTTCTATTATTTTAATCATCGCGAGTTTATGTAATTTTTGCAATATATAACTTTTTTAAAAGAAAGTTTGCTAAAAAAAAAACCGCCACGAATTTACGCACTTATTCATGAAATTGGTTGTATGAAAATTTTTTCATTTGTCAATAGGTGGCATGAAAAATGAAATTAGATTAAAAAAAGTAAAAAGTGAGATTCACGCTAGGTAATTTTTTATAAATTAGTATCTTCTCTAGCGCTGCAATTAGCAAATAGAAAACATGTCTTCAAATAGATTTCATGCAAAAAATGCATAATATGAATTAGGTATTTGTTAAATTTATAAACAACGATTTTTTATTACTTACATATTTGGTAACATTGTTCATATAGTCATACTCGTCATTACATGCTTGTGCGCACACGTATTGATACGAATATCTATAGCACTTATTTGTGTTGATAGCTATAGATATGTATGCCTTTATGTAAGCATGCTTGTTGATGCGGATGTGCTATCATACTCATTGTCGTTGGAGTATCGATATGTATTGAGCAGTCAAAAAGTAACTTTTTGGCTTTACCTGGTATGAACATGAATTCTTGTGGTTTTGTTTCCTAATAAATAGATATATAAAATAAAATTATAATTACCCAGCGAAAAAAATTATATATGGTCCATATATTTTTAATATATGAATGTATATAACTATATATGCATATGTATGAATTCATGTATGGAAATGTATGGGATTATACATGGCAAAAATATTATATATGGATTGATATATGGACTAATATATGAATGAAACGTATTATAATACATGAGCCATATATGGAAATTTAATTATGAGTCTCTTCGTATGTTGATCCATACATAGAAATAAGATGTAATCTACGGAGCCATATAAAAATGTATGCATATATGATATCTCACATAAAATCATTTTTGCAATCAAAAAGCTTGCATTTATTAATTCGATCTTTTTCTATCTTTTTAATCACTTGTGTATTGGATGTTTGTTAGAAAATACACACGGTATGTTAATTTTATATGCGTAGACCCTCAAGATTTAAAAAATAAAAACTCGTGCAACAAAAAAAAAATCATTCTTGTAGGATTTTATATATTGTGGGTCTATTTAATAAATCAAATAATCAAAAAGATAATTCAGTCATTAATTTTATAAAAATTAACTGAATTCTCAGATATATTTAAGAAACAAAATTCATATAACTGCCAAAAAATAATATTAAAAACTAGTGTTAGTATCAATATGGATTAATTTTTCTTTTATTCTTAAATTATATGTCGTGTACAAATGTGTGTTTTGTGTTTTTTAATAATCGATTCACATTTTCTCTTAAAATGTCGAATGAAATGTCTTTTAGTTCGTTTTGAATTATTTTGTTCGAACAAATGTTTCATTAAACACAACCTTTCTGTACCAAATCTAACAAAAAAATTATTTTAATAATTTAATTTATTGCACAGCAGTGCGCTTTTTGAATCAATATGAACTTTGCATAATATATAGGGAATACACATTCATGTATGAAAATGTATGAATATATATTATCATATATGTCCATATACCCTCATTTTGGGATATCATATATGCTCCATACATATTTTTTTAGCTGGGTATTATTATTTTTCGAGTATCTCAAATGACAATTATTTTATATTTTATCGGGATTTCGGTGATTTTTGGATCATTTTATTTGGTAGTCCTAGTTCTGACTCTTTCTGGATGTTAATAACATTATCCTGGAAATTTTATGTTAAACTTAAAAAGGGCGATGCTAAACAAATAGTTTTGTGTAAAAAAACAATGAAGTTAACAGTAAAGACTTTAACAGTGTGTATTTAAAAGGTATTAAAATAAGAATTAAATAAATAAAGTGTCTGATTTGATAATAATTGTACAACTGGAACCTTTTATTCAATCGAAAATGTTAAAGCCTAATAAAACAACAACAAGAACGTAACAATGCGTATTAGATACATTTGTTTATATTGATATCCTAAAGCAGTTGCAGTGGCAGCCGCATAAATGTAACCAAAAAAAGAATAATATTGTGAATAAACTAACGTCCGCATTTAGAAAAAAAATCAAATAATAACAATAAAGTGTAACTGCTTTCTCTACCCATTCTTTTACCTCGCCACTTACTTTTCTCTAAAACCGCAGATGTTTGTTTAATACCTTGGGGTAATTTTAGCTAAATATTTTTTTTTTAACTGTTATTTAACATCTGTTCAATGTTATAAGATTTTCACAAAAAAAGAAAAATTAACATAAATTTACAACAACAAAAACGCAGTTATATATCTCACACAACATTCGACCTTTAGGCTACAAGCTTCTGAGTAAAAAAAACAAAACAACATTCTTGCAAAAACAAACTTTTTTTATTCATCATGACATTAGAAACACCTTCTAATATTTATTACTTATTTTTATATATATATATAATTTGATATAATTTATTGAAAAAGTTTTGTTGCAAGCCGAAACAAAAAACCTCACGTATGGGACTTTAAAAAAACAATCTTATTTGTGGTTTCCCCTCACATACTTTTTGTAAGCTTTTTTTTTTTTTTTTGTTCTATCAAAAGTAACTGAGACTTTTTTTGAGGGGTTTATATGTAATTTATTGACATCAAAATAAATGCAAATTGATATTTTCATGAATAATTTGTCATTTTGCCTAAAAAACACAAACAAAAAGAATACAGAAGGGCCTTCTTTCACAAGTTTTGAATTTAAATGAGTTTACATTAAAATAGAAAAATATTCATACGCCTCAAAAAAAAAGGACTACATACAAACTAATGGGGAGATTAAACAATTTTAAATGAAGTGAGTTGTAATAAATAAATGTATGTGCACATAAGCATATACAAATTGTTTTAACCACTAAATAATTTGGTATAAAAAGACACTCATGTGCATTGTTTATATAGGGTGCTTTTTAAAAGTATATACATATCGCTTATTTACTAAAACAACATCATAACTCCAAAAATTTAATTTTTGAGCTAATGATGCAGAATTAATACTCATTTCTAATCCACTTAAAACAAGGAGGAGGTTAACAATTTATCTGTATTTTTTTTTTGTGTTACTTCATAACTCGGTACTTTTTAGACCGTTTATAAATTTTTTTTTGTCTGAGAGGGTATAGCTTCCCATTGGTCCTATTGTAAAAAAGTGGGCGAGAGCACGCCCACAATTTTTTTGTTCAATTTTATGATAAACTACTTATTTGATTGCTATGCCTATAAAACACCTTTGGTTCTTGTAGATACATTATTTTGGAGTGGTTACGCCCATTATAATTACAATACTTCACACGGTTCTACTTAAACGATTTCTGCAAAACTTGCCTCACATCTTGAGTTCTAAGAAAGACGCAGTCCTCCATTTAAACAAATGGGCGGAGTCACACCCATTCTACTTTATCAATTTTTACAAGACTTGACACGCATCCTGAGTTCTGAAAAACACACAATCTTGCATTTAAAAATGGGCGGTGGCACGCCCATTAAAATTTAATTTTATATTTCACGAAGGCAAAATAAAATTTTACGCATGATAACATCTGCTCCATGGCACATCAAAAATTCAAATATACATCGCGATTTGAATATGCCACTAGTGACTGAAGAAATTGTAAAATACGCAGGCAAATATCTAACAAAACTCGAGTCACATCCGCTTAAAAAAGAGAGATACACGGGCTCTAATATTCAACACTCTAGATGATGAAGCTGCTTGAAAACACTTTTTTCTTTTTGTTGCTTATCACTACTTATGTATTATTAATTATTATTATTGGTCGGGCCTAATAATTTTTTTATAGATTTAAGATTTTAATACTTATTGTTAGTTCATATTTGAAGATACAATAAATAAAAAACATGCATTAAAAAACATGCATTAAAAAAAATTCACGTACTTCTTCTTATCTTCTTCTATCAGATCTTTGCATTGAAGTCGGTTTTTTGGCAGAAAGAATTTTTTTTAATATTAAATACTCGTATATGCGCTGTTTCAAATATGAGGTTTGGTATCACAAATGCAGTCTTAATTTTTTAAACAAATTAAAATAATTCTGCAGTTTCTTAGCCGGCAGTCCGATTGTTCTGAAATTTCATACAGCATTTGAGGATGTATATATGTATATAAAGGGGCCACAAAGTGGGCAATCTTGGGTTAATGAAAAATTAAAACCGATGACAAGCTGATGTGTTTGATGTGATAAAAAAGATTTTTTGCAAGTGGATTTTTTTTTCTATCCAAGAGCTTTAAAAAAAGTCTAGTACATTTATGGGTTTACACCAACATTTGAAGAAATGTCCGAAAAAAAATTAAAATTTTGGCTATTTTATCAGTCTTGGTCCAAACCTAATTCGATTTAGAAAAGGCAACTTATTATGACTTAAGAACAAAATTTTTAACAAAACAATTTGTATAAAAAGCACAATTAATAATAAAGTCAAAATTCATACGCAATTTAAATAAAAATTTTGAAAGAAGTCGATTTTTGCCATTTTTTTTTAGAAAAAAGTTGGTTAATTATTTCGCTACTATAAAAAATTTTTGCAAAAATACTAACCCCATATTTTTGCTTATTCAAAAGGTTATACTATAAGAAATATTACAAAAAGTTATTGATGCAAAATTTTTATTATTGAAGGAACCAGATCGTTTCGAAATACACCTATTTTTGTTATAAATATCAAATTAAAGGCCTTTTTTCTCAAATTCCAAACTTAAAACCAAAAAATTTATTATGCCACATTAAGACAAGATATGTTTTTAAATATTTCCAAAAATATTACCTAAGCCTGGCGAAAATACTGGAAAATCTCACTTTAGGGATTTTGTAAATTATTTTTGGGAATTGTCGGGCAAAAGCAAATTCTGTTTTTTCTTATTTTTCACCTAAGAGAGACTTTTCAGCCGAAAATAATAATAGTTCAGCAAAAAAATTTTTATCATATATAATCTTGTACAATATTTGCATATAATAGGCTTGAACATGCACATCTTGAAAAAAGAAAATATTTGTATACATATCTCAATCCTTCACACAATTTTTATTGAATATACATATGAATAAATTGTATAGTTATATTAGTGTTTTCAATATATACAAGCTTTCGCTCAGAAAATATTCTACATTTTAGAGAATCAGGCAATTAGTTTTTTGCTGAGTTTTATAGCTTAGAGTAATTCTTTCAAAAGAGGTTTAATTGCGTGATTTTTTTTTTCAACGCAAACTTTTGAATACTATTTTTTCCAGACTACATTTTCAAATGCTTTAATACAAAATGTTTTGTAATAAGATACACACTTAGTCCCTTATGAATCTTTGGCAACTATTTAAAATGAATGTATGTATGTATTCGTTTGAAAAGCAGAAAGATAATCCCTTGTTTTAAGTCATCCATTTATTTCATTCATTTAATGGATAACACATCTTAGACAATCGCTAAAAATAGACAAAAAAAACCAAATACAACCCATCTAAAAACAAACAAGTTGAGATAAAAATGAAACAAAACTGCACCGCACTTGAAACTATAAAAATTTCATCAGAAGTTGCCGTTTTTCTTTTTTGTTACTGTTGTTGTTGTTGTTATAATGTTAAAGAAAATTTGCCATGTCCGCAAAATGTAATTGAAAAAATCCCCTTGTAATCCTCTATATGTTCTACATTTTTGTTATGTTGCAATTTCTTTCAGTTATTTCGGTTTCTTGTTTAAAAAAAATAATATTACATATATTTTTTTAAGTTTTTTTCGTAGTTTGTGCACATCATACACACTAAACATTGTATTCATACGAGTAGAAGTTTTACAGATAACATGATGTTGAATGGGTTTTCTTATTTTTTTATATGTTTATATGCCACGATTTCACAAAAAAAAGAGAAAAAACAAACAAAAAGTAAAACATTGCAAAAGGAACGAAGATATGAAATTTAAAAATGAAAACCCTATCAAAATGTAGCAAGATTGTAATAAGATTTTTAAGCCCCTTTTATGTTTTAAATATTTCTTTTTATGTTTTATTTTTATAACCTTTACCAAAAAATGGTAAAAGGGTATATATAGGTTTGTCATTCCGTTTGTAATTTCCAGAATATTAATAAGCGAGACATAAAGTATATATATTCTGGATCCTTATGCATAGGGAAGACGAATAAGCGATGTCCGTCTGTCCGTCTGTCTGTACGTGAAATCGGTTTTCCGAAGCTCCCAGAAATGGTCGAAGTAAGATTGGTATTAAAAATCAGCAAAATCGGTTTCAGAGCTGGGAAACTTAAACTTCATTTTGCCATACAAAATAACTACTGAAAAGTAGTTTTTATTATTTTTTTATTACATAAACTTATTTTATACTTCAAAATTAATAAAATTGGTATTTCACTTTAAAAAAATTTAAAAAAAAAATCAAAAAAATTAAAAGGACGTTTCCACGGTTGGAAAACTTGAATTTTTTTTCTTATACAAAAGTAACTTACTAAAACAAATTTTTCCTTTTTTCTACAAATTATACATATATTATGTTCTTAAAGTACACAGATTGATGTAAGAAATCAGAAAAACAAGAAGGATGATTCCAGGGTTGGAAAACCTACAATTTTTATGATATATAAAATTCACTACCGTAAACTATTTTTTTATTTATTTGTATTAAATAAACTTATTTTATACTTCACCATGAATAAAATTGGTATTTCAAATAAAAAAAAAATTTAAATTTAAAAAGACGTTTCCAGGGTTGGAAAACTTTATTTTTTTTATACAAAAGTAACTTATTAAAACAATTTTTTCCTTTTCTTTATAAATTAAACATATCTTACATTCTTAAAAGAAAAACATTGGTGTAAGAAATCAGAAAAATCAAAAAGGATGAAATTTTTTGTGATATAAAAAATTAACTACCAAAAATTAATTTTAATTTTTTTTAAATAAATAAAATTATTTTATACTTCAATTCGAATAAAATTGGTATTTCAATTTAAAAAAGTTTAAAACACGTTTCCAGGTTTGGAAAACTTTACCTTTGTTTATACAAAAGCAAGTTACTAAAGCAAATTTTTCGTTTTCTCTATAACTTAAAGATATCTTATATTCTTAAAAGAAAGAGATTGGTATAAGAAATCAGAAAAATCAAAAACCATGATTTCAGGGTTGGTAAACCCACACTTTTAGTGATATAAAAAATTAGCTACCGAAAACTAATTTTTATTTTTTTTTTTATAAAATAAATTTATTTTATAGTTCAGTACGAATGAATTTGGTATTTCAAAATAAAAAAAAGTTGAAAAAATTAAAACGACGTTTTCAGGGTTGGAAAACCTTTTTTTTATACAAAAGTAACATACTTAAACAAATTTTTCCTTTTTTACTGTAAATTAACATATCTTATATTCTTAAAAAAAATATTGGTATCAGAAATCAAAAAAATCAAAAAGGAGAATTCCAGGGTTGGGAAACCTACACTCTTTGTGATATAAATAATTAACTACCGAAAATTAATTTTTGTTTATTTTTATTAAATAAACTTATTTTATGCTTGAGTACGAATAAAATTAATATTTCAAATAAAAAAAAAGTTTAAAAAAAATAAAAAGACGTTTCCAGGGTTGGAAAGCCTTAACTTTTTTTCTTATACAAAAGTAACTTACTAGAAGAAATTTTTCCTTTTATTTACAAATTAAACATATCTTATGTTCTTAAAAGAAAGAGATTGGTGTAAGAAATCAGAAAAATAAAAAAGGATGAATGATTTCAGGGTTGGGAAACTTACACTTTTTGTGATATATTAAAGTAACTAAGTCTAATTAATTTTTATCTTTTCCTTTATAAATTATACATATTTTACGTTTTGGAATGAAAAGTTTGGTTTGAAAAATTATAAAAATAAAAACTTTTTTTTAATTTTTTTTCTAGATATTAAAGTAACTAAATAAAACATTTTTTTGGAATTCCCTTTTTTCTTTTATCATTTAACACACTTTCTATATTTTTTTAAGAACTACTATATTGATAAAAGGAATGAGAAAAATCTAACTTGATGATTCTAGGGTTTGAAAATTAATTTTTTTTTGTATATAAAAGTAACTAGGTCAAATTACTTTATGTATGTGCTTATGTATGTATCTCTATACTACATAAACGCATTTTGGTAAAGGGTATATAAGATTCGGCACAGCCGAATGTATCACTCTCACTTGTTTTGCCTTAAATTTATGTAATTTTCTTAAGTTATCAGTAAAGTTTGTAAGAAGCTGCGAACAAAAACGTTTGAGTTATTTTCTAACACAAATATAATTGAATGGTAAAAAGTTTTTCAGCGCACTGGCGCCACTTCATTTTAGAGGAATATAAGAATGTTCTTATTTTTTTCAGTAGATGTGTTGTATAAATAAATTTGATAACAGTATAACTATTTACTATTCAATTTAATTTGAGCTAATGACCGCCATTGCAGCAATTGTAAATGATTATGAAATTAACCCTTGGGCACACACAATATTAACCCTTAAATGCATTTCCGAGCTCTGTTAAATTCATAGCTTCATTGTAGAGTTTCAAAAATTGTATCCCTTTATATTTCCATCAAAGTGAATTATTTTGCCACCTTTTATAAAAGCTACAACAAACGCCCACTCCGAGAAGAATGGGTAAAGAAATTTACAGTTTTCTATATTGATTCAATGAGGAGATAGATTCCGAATTTCAACCTTCTCTTTATAATATATTCCGGCGCAAAGTTCGTAATCGCAATACCTATAATTCTTTAATTCATTTTACCGTCTTCATACTCCGCATGTGATTTAGTTTTATTTTGTTGCACATTTTCAGAAGTTTCTAATCCGAAACTTGAATTTGTGCAGCATTTTTAACTTCCTGCTATAGGAAGTTTCTAATTTTACCCCATATTTTTATTGCACAACAAATTTTCAATGTTTTCTTTAAATTTGGTTTATTTTCAATCAACTTTTTGAGTGATTTCTAAATAATATTCAGTTAAAGCATTTAAATCCCAATATACCGTGAACAGACCTTATACAAATGTTTTTTATAAAAAAAAATTAATAAAAACATTTGTCAATAACGAGAATGAATGATCGAGATATTATTAGTTAAAAACATAATACACACGCACACAAACATGCAAAACCATGTTCGAGTAAACATTAAAGACATAATAACAAATATCGTGTTATAACTTCAGTTTATTAAAAAATATACAACCACACAAACACATAAGCCAATGCGAATCAGTGATGGGAAATGTGGCACAATTGTGCCATTTTGGGCACTATTGGATGTTGGCTAGCACTGTGGCACTCTCTCTTCTTTTTTGGCACTTTTTGTTCATCAAAATTAAAACTGTTCTAATTGCAATAGTAAGTAGTATTTATGTACTTTTAACGTTTTTTAGAATTGAAAACTTAGTAGGGTTTGTGACTGACATCCCTTTGGTTCTGATGAGGTAAAGTAACGGTTTGCCCAGAGACATTGACGATCTGTTAAATGGAATAAGTAAATTTGTTTGCAACAGAAATGTTTCAACTCTTCAGTTCATGAAATTCTTAAGTATTCTCGAAACCGTTGGTTGGCCTTGTCGAGCTGTTGTAAGTAGAGTCCTTGAACAGTGTCAACCCTCGAAATATTTCTTTACATTACTAAATTTTCAGTCCTAATGCAGTGATAAAACATAATTTATATTAAATAGTTTCACGGGTAATATAAGCAGAATTTGTTTTTATTTTTATCGTATGTCCTCAAAATAATAATTGATATTAATGCTAAAATGTAATGTGAAGATGTGAGAGTACATTTAATTTTAAGGAGGATTTCTTTTTTTATTTCGTCTTTCGACATTTTTTGAAAATTTTTAGTTGACAATATAGATCGAAATTTTCACCATCTTCAAACGGAAGAAATTTATTGTGGCGCCAAAATTGAACTATTAATTCCCAGCATAAAGTTGTAGAATTCAAATTTTCAATGGAAAAAATTTAAATTACAAGAACAAAATACACACAAAATTTATCAACGCCAAGCGTTGCGTTTTACAAAATTAGGCCCAAAGACTTTTTAAATTTCTTTTGAGTCGTATTTGACAACTAGGTATAACATCAAGGATTATTATTTGAATTGGTTGGCAAAGTTTGCACCAGAAAATGTTCCTAAGTGGAATCAGAAATAATATTGTTCCTTTTGCTACACAAATGTTTCCAAACGAAACAAAATACGCTAAAAAAAATTAAAACTGAATACAGATCCATACCAGACTTTGAGGATTTAAGAAAGTTCACGACCTTATTTGTGAGTGAGTTTTAGAAGGATATCGTAGACGAAAAAGTAGTTCAAATGAACAATTTTTAATTAATCGCCCTTATTCCAGCTGTCGATATCGACGTCACTTTAACACAACACCAAAAAAACTGGAGCTTTTTTACCCGCTGTCGAAAGCAACTGGCTCCTGTTGGCAGTTTTATGCTATTTTCTAGACCTCAGGAAACGAAAGTAGATTGTCAGTAGTACAAAATTTTTCTTGAGAGCGAGTAAACAAGCCTCAATTTTTGGTATTATGTTAAAGTGACGTCGATGTCGGCAACTGGAATAAGAGTGAATATTTATCGAATCATTCAAGGCATTCTTTCTCTACTCTTCATTCATTGTATAAAATAAGAAATCACGCTTATTCCATTTGCCAACATCAACGTCACGTCAATAAAATACTAAGAACTGTCAATAGCAAATAATTGTTCTCGAGAGCGAGATTTTTTTTTTTTTTTTTTTTTGTTTGTATTGACATGACGTCGATCGATGTTGACAACAGTTTCAAATTGTAAATGTTGTGAAATGTAAATACAAATTTTGCATCTTTGATACATGATAAAGACTTTTTGAAGTCTAACAATATGTCTTGCTAGTAATACATATAAAATGTTTAACTAAAAAGCCTTACAAATTCTGCTATATTGACATAATCATTGTTGGTTTTTTTGATAATCATGGAATTCTCTGGCTATTAACACAATAAAATATCATTCAAAAATCATAGTATATTTCGTTACCTTAATATAGACAGGGCCTAACTAATTATTTTTTTCAAATGGAGTTTTTTTTTATTTTTCGATAGAAGATCATCTAATGTATCAAAGAATGCAAAAATTTAAATTAAAAAAAATAATGAGTTAGGGCCTTGCTATTTTAAGGTAATAATATGTGTGTTATGTTTATAAAAAGTAGTTTGGCACTATTCAAGTGATTTTGGCATTATTTAAAAACGGATTTGGCACGAAATCAAGATTTTCAATTCCCATCACTGATGCGAATGCCAAACACAACAACTATAACAATATCACGTACATATTTAACTGTAAACGTATGATGTGATTAAAAGCTAGTGTTAAAAGACTGTTAAATGTATTGTGACTTTTTTGATGTTGCTAACATTCTTCTGGAAGTTTTATGTTACGTGCTTAAGTTAATCTGATGTAAGGAACAGCGAAATTAACATCGTGGTATGGCAGCAGTGAATAACATAACATTGTGTGTCTTAAAAGCTATTAATATTAATGTTGAGTAAATAAACTTTTTATTTAATCATAAAAATTGGAACCTTCATGTTATTATTTCTATTAAAGGTGTTTACTTTGTTATGCTTAGATATCTAGAAATTTTCAATTATATATTCGAAATTTTTATTAAAGTTATTATCAAAACATTTAGCCTAAACCAAACAACCTACTTAATGTATACAACTTAGTTCGTAGTTTATTTTGGTCAACAATTAAATTATTGAGTTTTTTAAGTTAACCAATAGAATGATTAATTTTGAAAATATTTTCAATTAATTCTTTGATTAGTTCAGTTAAAAAATTTAATTGAAATTTCACATAATTTTAATAGTTTTGTTTGTTTTAATATATAAATTTCATAACTAGGAAAAATTTTATCTCTTCTAAATTTTTGCAATTCTGTTTGCTATTGGTATTGACTTGTATAAAAGGCTCTTTCATCTTTATTTATTCCCTAACCGGTACTTGGATTCAGTAACTTTTTGCTAACCGAAAATCGTAATATTTATCGACATATTTATTCGCTTCCGATAACGATAATGTGATACTGTAATTTTTTTTACGATAGTCTCCCGCTTTATCTTATTCACCATTTGATTCAATATTGTGTGGTAGAAAATGTTAAATTAAACTATTTTTTTGAGCTTTAGGTCAGTTAATATTTTTAATTTATTGGTTCAACATTTCGTTAACCTTCGGTTAACTTCTTCAGAATATATATTTTTGGTTTTTTTGATATCTAATTATTTCTTTTTTCTCTTTTTTCCTTTCAAAAAAGAAATAATTAGATATCAAACAAACGAAAAAGTATATATCCTGAAGAAGTTAATCGAAGGTTAACGAAATATTAAACCAATAAATTAATAATATTAACTAAACTAAAGCTCAAAAAAATAGTTTAATTTAACATACATATAAAAAAAGGTCGAAAAATTAGATAAAAATGTGTGGTAGAAAATGTGAAAATAAGCGAAAAGTACAAAGAATAATAAAGAAAAACTCAACAAATTTGATTTTGTGACTTAATTTTTTTTCTCAAACCGACAGCGAATATCGTTAAAATATGTAACTGAATAGCAAAGTCGATAAATTTTCGTTATATTTATTATAAAGATATTATTATCGTAATTAAAGTTACTGAATCCAGGTACAGGAAATGATAATGGCAAATATAAAAAAATATTTTTTTTTGCTTACTTTTAAGATTTACAATAAATTTATTTTATAGTAATTTTTTAACTGCCAGTTCATAGAAGCCATGTGAAAATTCTCGTCTGGCTATTTATATTGAAAACAAAAACAAAGCACTCAAAATTTGCTTTTGTTTTCATTATAAATAGACAGCCGAGAATTTTTACATGGCTTCTATAAACTGTCAGTAAGCTCTCAAAAAACTACCAGCAATTTAATCTAATAAAAAAATTGCTTTTTGAACTACTAAAAGCAACTAAAATAAATTAAGTTCTTGTTAAGAATTGCGTATGCCATAATTTATAACTGAAAAATTAGTTCAACTTTTATTAATGCAAAATATATATTTATGTCTTCTTTTCTTTACAGTTGCAGAATTAATTCAATTACTTAAGCCACATTCAAAAGAAAATTATTTTATCTGTTAGTGACAAATAAACCACTTTAGCAGTGAAATGTACAATTATGGTTGCTAAGTGCTTAAAATAATGTTACCAGCGGCAATAGAATAAAGCAATTTGTGGTAAGTAGATAGAGGAAAAAGTCGTTTAAGCCTTTTAGAAATTGCACTGGGCAAAAACAAATGCTATTCCAAATTGTTTAAGAAATATAGTGTTATTAAGCGGCAATTTATTTCAAGTGTATAAATGGAACGACGACAAGAAATAATGCATGACATCAGCAGAAAGACTAATATACTACTCTATGTAAAAACTAAATATACATAATTATATTTGAATACTATATTTCCTTTTTTGATTTATACAAAATTTTCAAGAAAATTAACCAAAAAAAAAAAGCAAACATACATACATACACATAAATATGCACATGTTGTGAAGAGTAGAAAAAATCAATAAAAAAAAATTTTACATTGCATACGTCAACAACATTCTTATCTTGTTCAACAAACACACTTATACACACACTTTCATTTAAGCACACAGTCTTACATACATATTTACTACGGCACGCATATCCAAACTCAGCTTTGGACTTCCTGTTTTAACTAGACTGAGTAAATCCCAGCAGAAAATTCGCTTATTGGTACATAAAAAAATGTACTAGCACTTAAGTCGTAACTTTATACAATTTGACCCGTAAATTACTTATTATTGTTTTACTTCAGAAAATAAATGTAACTCCTTCTACTTACTACTTACTACTTGCTACTTAATACTTACTACTTACTACTTACTACTTACTACTTACTACTTACTACTTACTACTTACTACTTACTTCTTACTACTTACTACTTACTACTTACTACTTACTACTTACTACTTACTACTTACTACTTACTACTTACTACTTACTACTTACTACTTACTACTTACTACTTACTACTTACTACTTACTACTTACTACTTACTACTTACTACTTACTACTTACTAATTACTACTTACTACTTACTACTTACTACTTACTACTTACTACTTACTACTTACTACTTACTACTTACTACTTACTACTTACTACTTACTACTTACTACTTACTACTTACTACTTACTACTTACTACTTACTACTTACTACTTACTACTTACTACTTACTACTTACTACTTATTACCTACTACTTACTACTTACTACTTACTACTTACTACTTACTACTTACTACTTACTACTTACTACTTACTACTTACTAATTACTACTTACTACTTACTACTTACTACTTTCATATTAACACCCATTTTATAATGCAGAGTACATTAACACATTTTATAATGACGGGTACACACTATGGCATTTTGAGACATCGCAGTAGTGTGTACTAAATGACAACCCGAGAAATGCCAGATGTGTCCCCAGTATAAGTCACAGGAAGCTGATCAAATAGCTACTTTCAGCTACTGATACAAATAAATACTTATTTAATTTATTAAAACCAATTTGTTTTTATGCCCCAAATAATAATGATATAAATAAATGCATTCTAACCTATTAAAAAATTAATTACTCTCATTTACAAAAGATTGCTTGTGTTTTTGCTGGGATAAGCGTTTCTTTTTTGTGATTCTATGCACATACGGTTCGTCGTTACACAACTTTCAAGCATTCATGTCTCTTTTTTATCTATTTAGAATATTTTGTTTTTATATACTTAAATGTTAAGAATTTGTGGCATGTGCAACTTGTTTGAGTTGCAAGTGTTATATTCATAAGTTTCTTATTTATTTATTTGTTTCGGTACCAGAAGGATTGGACAACTAAATTTAATCTTCGTTTCGCTTCAGTTCTACTAAACAATTCGGGAAAACGTGAATTCGACAACAATTCAGAAAGGCTTAATAATTTCTAGATTACTTTAGGTTGAATTAACAGCCCACTGGGATCCATAAGTAGGTCCCATGGGTTCATAATATAGGTTCATGTTCCATAATTTGTACAAATGGAATAAAAATCAGATCAGATCCAAAATGGCTGACATAATATATATATATATATTTAGTGATAACCACAAAAAAAGACCTTAAACGACATAATTTTCGAAGACAAAGCAATAGAGGTTTTGGAAGTCAGCCAAACACTTGAAGGATTTTTTTTTCTTTTCTTATGTTGAAAAAAACCAACTGTGTATATTCAGATGTATTATAGGGTATTTTTATCTTCGTTCTAATCAACTTACATTTTGCTTTTCCCTATTATAACAACACCAACAACGTCATCTTTCATTGTCAGTGAATTAAGTTGATTATTTTTCTACAGAATTTATGTATTTATATTTGTTTTCTATTTTTTTTCTACGAGAATAGAAAAATTTCTTAATATAGTTTCTATTCTCATACAACTGTTGTACACATAAGCAGAAGTGCATGCTAAACTTATACGAGTATTCATATGTTTTTGTCTGTCAAGAATTTTGACGCATTTATTTTAACCATTGAGCACAGAAGTATCGTAAATGACATTTTATTGCTATTAAAACTTTAATGCTATGGACCTTTTGATTGTCTAAAGTGCCCAGGAGACGATCAAATAAAATAATCAATCATATGATTGTTTGCTTGCAGTCGTGTTTTTCTGCTTCACGTACGTTGTCACATTGATGACAATCGAGAAATTCAATTGATATTATCACTATGGTGTTATGAGATGTTGGCCATACATTTGATTCAAACAGCTGTTTTAAGGTCATGTCTCATGTTATGGCATATTTAATTGAACATATTTTTAACAATTGAAGTTTATAATACAATTTATCATAAAAAAATTTTTGCATATACCTTTCATAAGCCAAAAATATTTTTATAAGCAAAGCACTATCAAGTTATATTAAATTATTAAAGAAAAACTACTCTTAAAAAATTTTTGTCTTTTGTGACGTATAAGATATTTTGGTGGCAAAAGGTCAATTTCTTTAATATTTTTCAGCCAAGTTTTGCAACATCAGCACCATTATAATGTTGTAAATAAATTTATATCTAAAATTTATAACTTAATATTTTACTCAAATCAAATAAGATTGATTACATAAATCTTTTTAAACATTTTTATAATAAAATAACAACTTCTTATGGTTTTTTTTTTTTTTTTTTTTTTTTTTTTTTTTTTTTTTGTTCTATAGAAGTTACATTATAAGCAAAAACTTTTACCATTTATATTTACAATTTGTAATCAGGATAATTTAATAGATTTCATATGATTACTTAAACACTTAAGCAGTGATTTTGATTTCGATTGTTTTTGTTAAAATAAAATGCACATGTCATGATTTTTAAGTGACAATTAAAAATAAAAAACCAATATATAAAACTAAACATGTTCTGCAATTAAAAATCATGTGTCGAGCACAAAGAAATTATTCGACATATTTTTTGAAGAAAAATTAAATGACAAGGGACATTACAAGAGAGTATGTTATATAAATTAAATTCTTTAACAGATTTAATCTAAATTGAAAAGTATGAAAGTTAATGTTTAGGTTTGAAGAAGGTCATTTGGTCAGTTTATTAGAACGTTAAGCACGTAAGAAATGTAGAAAGAAGGGAAAAATGTTGCCAGTATGTGACTTTATATAAAGAGGGTTTTTTAATAATACTAAAAGTGTTAACTTTCAGTTGGAAATGTTATAGCAATGCTAAAAAAAAAACTTAATAAACACCAAGTAAACTTAAAAAATGACACTAAAGACTTGAGTCAAAAAGTTATATACGAGAATTGTTATTCAAACATAATTTATTTGAGTATTTAAGATTTATTTTTACTGAATTTTTAAGTGCACCAGCACCTCACAAGCTTCTGATTTACTAACATTTTTATTACTTAAGAGCCCCTGTGTACCAGCAGTTCTCTTATATATCTGTTCCTTTAACTCCCACTGGAGCATAGGGCGCCAAAACAGTTCTCTTAGCGGAAATATTGGAACAACGAATTATTCACATTGATTTAAAATTCATGTTAATATAACAGCTGACGTTAAGAACCACTCTCTGCGCAAGTAGCATGGTGGCATAGAAAAATGCGTCATTTCGCTCGCTGTCAAGTGTAGTTTAACGTTTCCATTGATTCATAATAAAATATTTTATTTTATTATTTTGATCAATAATAAAATATTTCTTTCTATAATAATATTTCAAAAATAATGAAGTTGAGCCCGGTTGAGAAATTATTGCTTGTTTTAAAATTCATTATATAGTTCAATTAAAATAACAAATAATAAGTTACATATGTACGTATTACTTGAGATTTTAAGACTTGTTGCAATTATTTTTTTGGACTAAGAATTTCGTTCACGTTCGAAACAGAAGGTCCTTTCAAACTTGGTGCCTGTTTTGCGATATCGAAATAAAACTTTCGATTTACTGTTTATATTGAAAACAAAAACAAATTTTCATGCTCAATTATTTTTTTCAATAAAAAATTTTTAGTCGAAAGTTTTCTTTAAGTTTTGAAAGTTGAAACATTTAAACCATAACTAAAAAATTTATTTTTTCCACTTACGCACAAATTCTGTGAAGGACCTGATTATATTTAAGAATAAAATTTTAAATTTTTTGTACATCTTCAAATGGCTCTTACTGCTTCAGTAATTTGCAATAGAAAAATCTTCACAGTTTTCTAAAAATAGAAAAATGTCATTTAAGTATTTGCTTAATTGAAAATGTATGTTGAACATATCGAAAAAAAAACATTTGCAGAGTTAAAGCCGACACATACATAGTACATACGAACACCACAAATAAATACATGCATTCATTACAAACCTAATATATGTATGTATGTATGTATGTACATGTTTGTATGTCTCAATATAACATAAACCAAAAATTACATCTGCTATAAGTTAAATGTTCCATGTACATGTGAATGTAGTAATAGATGTAACACTACCCAGCTAGCCTTTTCAATCGCAGAATAGTCTGCTGTGAATCCTATGCAGAGGATTTTCAATCGCAGACGAGCTCATATTTTAATCGTGGAAGATGCGTTGCACGGGAGAAACTGTTACCGAAGATGATTCGTGTACAATAAGGCGTAGATGTAATCATTTGAAATTTATCTAAAGATTATATTAAGCTATGTACAGACGATTGTCAGATCTTACAATATTGTCAGATCTGGCAATGTGCTGACAATGTACTGGCAATCGAAAATTTCCAGCACAATATTTCTTGTCAGTTCACACGGATGTCAGAAAATCTTACAATTTATTGCTAGACGGTTGTATGACAATAAATTCATCTGACAAAATCGTCAGTAGAAAAATTGTCAGTTTACACGGTTGTCATATGCACAAATTGTTCGATTTGTTGTTATGCGTTGCCAGACTTAAACCATTTGTTGGAAATTGTTAAATATTTATCGATTTTGTTTGTGTTAAATGTAAAAAGTGAAAGTATAAATTATTATGTACCATAAAGAAGCAATTGCAATGATTTTGTCTGCATATATTTTATTATAAACTTTTTCTTTAAAATCAAGCGTGTGCAGTGTTGCCCATAGAAAGAATTATCTTACAATGACGCCATTGTCAGATGCATGAACTTCGTACATCTGACAATATTAAAATGTCTGACAAATATCTGGCAATAATTTTACAATGTGTTCACACGGTTGTAAGATGACTGACAATTTGTTGTCAGTTGCTAGTCTTGCAATGGACTGACAATGCTTTTTCTAGCAACGGCGTCTGGCAAGAATTGCCAGTTCACACGGTTGTAAGAAATTTTTAGCACATTTTACTGGCAATATTGTAAGATCTGACAACCGTCTGTACATAGCTTTACACATCTTTTTTGAAGAACATTGAGAATGGTATGAAGCTTTTCAACGCTTAATCTTATATGAGCCGGTGGGAGAGTTGTAAAACAATCATCAGATAATGATTTGGGGAATTAAATATAAAAAAACCAATTAAATTTTTGAGTACTTATTAATAAAAAACTTTTCTTCATTAATTGATTAAAGACTATTTTATGTACATATGTATGTATGTATGTAGATGCAACCAGTCTCTATACATAGAAAATTTATAATTACTATGTTGAATTTTGCTTTTTTTAATTGTCTATCGCTTCTATCTTTGGCGTGTACAAAATAGTGCTGCAACAACTTTGAATGGCAAAGATATATGAAAAATTAAATTAATTAAAAGAATTCGATTATTTTAAAAGCTTTTCACGTACCTCCAATAATTTAATAAATATTTGATGTAAAATACCAAACCCATTAAATTAATATGTACTTCACTTTAATATACATACATAGCTTTAATTATTATACAAATTAAAAACACACTTGAAACAACCGACAAGATTCTTATTCAAAACTCAAATGAAAGCATCAGCGAAGAAATGAAGAAAAAAATAAAAATCTATAACAGTAAATATGAAAATAAAAAACCATAAACATATTTTAGATAAATGTATCGTTGATTAAACATTGCAAGATTTTTAAGAGAGAGTTAAACAGAAATGCCACAATATCACTCTCCAAATAATCAGCAGAAGATTCGTTTGGGAGTTGTATATTAAACGCCATCACCTTTTAAATAGTTCTTGGCTAGCTGGGTATGTATGTATCTCTGTGTGTGAACACATGAACGCACACCCATTCTTCGTAAAAGTATTTGTGTTGTTAATGTTTGTATGTAAGTAATTTGTAAATCAATGATCAAGCAATTAGTTGCACCATTACCCAAAACAACAAGAGCAATATGTGTTTGAGTGTGTTTGTGTGTGTAAATACATCTTAGAATATACTTACATCTGGTAAATTATCACACAAATAGAAAGGCCCTAACTCAAATAACTTTAACTTTTAAGGAGAAGGTAAGAACATAATAATAAACAGTACAACTGCTTGTGCAACTGCTTTGTAAAACTCCTTGTAAAGGTGTTATTTTTTACACTATTGCAATACATTTGTGTGACGAGGTATATTTGTGTGAAATGTATTGGAATCATTGAAAAACTCAATTTCGTGATAATACGAGTTAGGGCTTTTCTACATGTGACCATTGATATGCACTTATGTATATACTAAAGCTCTGCATGAAAGCTTTCACTTGCTTGTGTAAGAAAATTTTACAACTAAGGGTCATTATTACAAACTTGGCATTAGTTAAAGGTAGGATTTAATTTTATAACTTTAATTGAACTTGCCTTTAAGTTACCGCTCAGGTTAGGCTAAAGTAAACCTGTAATAATTATAAACATTTTATCATGCCTATTCACAGAAAAAGTCTCAAGTCAGTCACAACTTTTGTTATGACAGAGTTCTATATTTACTCTTGTGACTCGGTCTTAATTTTGTATTCTCGTAACATAGTCACAAAAATCCAAATTTTATAGTTAACATTCTATGTTAATGAAAATTATGACTTTAAAAATTATGGCATTTGAATATTGAATGAAGTTAAATAAAAAATAAAAAAACATACATACATACATACATATGTGTGTATATAAAAACCCTCCAAATAATATTGGAGTACGTGGTCCAATATGGATGAAATAGATTAGTTACATCATGGTCCCATGTAATGCAGTCCAGGACAATGGCGTTTTCATACAAGCATTCAATGCTGCACGATAAGTGTTCGTTTAGTCTATAGCTATTCCATATGCGGTAGTTTTGGGGTTAGTCCGATGAAATGCAAAGTTTGACCATATGGTCCAACCCTAGGACATCGCAATGTTAATCGATCATATATTTGGAGAAGTTCTGGAGTGCTCCTACTCCTCTTTGGACTAGTCCTTACATGCATGTATGGACTAGTCGCATTATCTGCAGAGAATTAATCCCTATTTCCCTTAGCCACGGCAGCACGCGTGAACGCCTGGATCACCTATTCCTTTTTTGTTTTGCTTGTTATTGTCTGGAGAAGAATGATGTGAAAGAAATAATTGAGAAAGTAGTGCGGAACAGAATAAATCGCAAAAATTTTCACTGTTGGTATTTTGTCTGTTTCAGATAAGATTGGCCTCAACACTGTTTAAAACCCACTCAGTTTCTTTCTAAGTGCGAACAAAGTCCCGGGAAAATGCTACTATAAATGTATATATAAGGGTAAAATCTGGGAGCACAACTTGCTCTTCGATTGTTTGTGGAAATTGTACATCACTCCCAAAATGGGCTATTAACAAAAATGTACATATTATGTACATCCCTTCTGCCATTTCTAAATTTGTTTCTCTTTTTTAAATATTTTATATTAATTATTTTAGTTTAAAATGCCTGTCACAATTCCTATGATTGTCTACATTCCTACGGTCTTATTCATAAAAATTCCTTATTTCAGCTTTAATATGTACATTACTTATGAAACAGATTTTGCTTTATTAAGCTCTAATAAACATTTGTATTCATAACTGATTAATATCAAACGATTAAACGATTTTGCTTTTTTTGTAATTTTATGTTGGCAGCATCATGCTACTTCGCTCTCATTTTATGTTTAGTGATGCATACAACGAAGAATCGATTATCTAGGTAGTCTGTTTGAGTCGAAAAAAAGTAAATCATTACGCATAATGTTATTAAAAATAACTTTAAAAGTAGGCGTTTCACGTTTTATTAATAAATAAACCAAAAAAAATGTATATGTTACAAAAAATTGTATTTAAACACATTTATATTCGGCTGAGTACAGATGTAGGCAATTACCCATTTTATTGCGGTCGATTATGCATCACTATTTTGTTTTAATTTTAAAATGTTATTGTACATACATACATACATATGTAAGCATGTAGTACCATAAAAACATAGTATGCTTGTACTTGCTAGTCCCAAATCACACTATGTCCCAAATCACACTGTGCAAGTCTTATTGCTAAGCTGATTCGTTTCATGGAGAGAGAGACGAGGGGAACAGCAACGTTTCTTTTCCATCCGTCTCTCTACCCTAACAAACTAATCAGCTTAGCAATAAGACTTGCATAGTGTAAATTGGGACATATGCCGTTATGTTTATAATTCTATTTTTATTTTTGCCAATGAATGTGATTTCTTTAATTTTCAACGATGTTTATTTTATATGTATGTATGTATTTTTCTTTTTGTACACCCTGAAGGAAATGTCGATGGTGAAAATGTACTGAGTCGCTTTTGACTTTGTCACCAGTACTACTCTACAATTATTCCCCATACAATACTTTATGCTACAGACATTTAGCATGTGCTTGTCATTGAAAATCTACTAGTAACACTAAAACAATTGACTAGATAGTGAATTCATAGTTCTTATGGGAACATGGAGACATACCAACCAGAAATTTACTGGTACATTTCTATACCTTAATTTATGTATATTGACAAGTTGTTTCAAAATCCACCAGAAATACACCACATCTGTTTTCTCTCTTTATTTTATACTGACGAATAAAAGAGAAATTGTAGACAATGTAACTACTACTAGAGTTTTAGTGTTGACATAGAGACACTTGGCCCCAGTCTTACTGCAGGGCAATTATGCATACATACATACATGTACCGACTTACATAAATTAATACATTTGTCCAAGAACATTATTCAGAAGACATGCATAAGAATAAACAAGAAACATAAAAGTGAGAAACTACAGAAAATCTCACATAAGGGATAAAAAAAAATCAAGAAAATATTTTTTATAATTTTTTATCAAACGCTTAAAGTAGCATGGAGGCTACATTAAAAATCTCTGAGTTATGAAACGTTTATTAAACGTCTAATAGGCTACTAAGCATTTATGAAGTCTTTTTTCGATTTTTGCTTATTAAGCTGTTATGAAGCGTTTATGAATAAGACGGCTAGTCTTTATTTTAAAAATTTATGTTGATAGAATTTTGTTTTGAGAATCGGAAATTTTAGTCTTTAGTCACAATGTTAGTTATGACTATTTTTGAGTCACAATACTTTCTGTAAATAGGCATGTATACGTCCTAGAAAATTCCATCCTTAACTAAAGGCTCAGTTAGCCGACTGTAATGTAATGTAACTGTAACGTAAAAAACAGCTGATTGGTATTTTTATATGAAAAGTAGGTTACGTTACATTACATTTCTATAACCATTTTCATTACTTTTCACATAACAAAATCGAGCAGCTGTTTCTTACTGTTGCAGTTACATTACATTACAGTCGGCTAACTGACCCTTAACTCAAGTTGTAGTAATGGCTTTAAAAGAGTGAACATTGATTGCGCTTACTTGTTTGCTTTGAATGTGTACGAAATCAAATAGAATGAGCTAAACATTCAAATATTTTTTTATTAGGACCAGTGTGACCAGATTTTAAGAATATTAGAAGTTAAATTACGTTTGAAATACAGCAAATTTTTTTAATATATAGGAAACGAAAAAGAAGTTTGCTTTGTCTCTCTTTGACAGCAGTGTTGCCAACTTCAATTCAACCAAAAAAAAAATTTAATTAATGCCCTAATTCTGTTGGACTACTGTGTTCTTTAAGACAATTACATATAACAAAATTAAAATAGTATAGTTTTTGTACAAAAAGTGGCAACGCTGGTGTACAGTGGACACTACGATATAGTTGAATTGCCTAAAAATGTGCTTTCAATATAATCATTGCAAAGGTTTGTTATGTACGCAAGAATCAAATACAAAACTACATAGACCGGCTTTTAAAGTTTAGTAACACACAAATTACACACAATCATCGCAATTCTAAATTTTGAGCATCATCAAAGATATGCAAGAGTATACAATAAAGTGCTGTCAAAACAAACATGCCAGGAAGATACTCGTAACTTATATTAGTGGCATAAATTAGAGAATAAGTGTAAGAAGCGTTCGTTGTAGGCTTTTTAGTTATGTAATTCCTGTTGAAACTTATTTTTGTTTTTTTGTTTGGTGTTATTCAAGCTAAGGCTCGTGCTTTAAGGAAGCCAAAGTACATGTTATAATCAGGTCTTGGATTTGGATGGAAAGTTTTTTTTTAAATTGCTTTACATACATTAATGCAGTATACACGATTTTCTTTACAGAAATGAAAAGTTTTTCTTTTGCCTTTTTATCATTTTTGGGACATTTTGGTTTCAGGTAATTTTTTTATTGTTTGAAGTAATTTTTTTTAATTTTCCAGGTTTTCGAGAATTGCACAGAATATATACAGTGATTTCTAGACGTTAAAAGCTGCGATTGCAAACTTAACTACTAACGATCTGTTGTGGTATACACTTTGTGTAGTATGCTTTTGTTTTGACACACACAAAAAAAGTTTAATGCTTTATATCATTGAAGTCACAAAAAAGTCAGTTAGTTGCTCTCAAATAAAAATATTTATCGTACCGAATGTAAACTCTTTCCTTATCTCTTACAAAGTAAACTTCGCATGTGCAAAATCCGTCTCAAGCATAAATTAGACGTGCCATACCATATAGCCATAAACATAACCACAACCAAAATTCAATTGGTTTATATAGTTATGGCAGTGGCGTTATGTCGAGTCACCTATAATCAAATACAGTATTTGCCATTAGTTTGGTTCGAACATCTGTTTTGTATGATTATGATTATAACCCGTCTAACTTAAGCTTTAGTTAAATCTTATTTGGTGTGCTTTGATTTTTGGTCAGTGTGATCTATCTTTGTTCTCATTAATACTAAGACTATTTGTTAAAAAAAATTTTGTGCTGAACCCCCTTTGAAGAACAATATCAGCTGTTTTTGATAATGATGACAAGTGCGAAGTCACGGGTACTGTACATTAAGCAGTGAGGAGTAAAAGTTTCCAGTAATATTTAGTTGTTTGTGTTTGAAGATTTCGGACGTTTTTCATTTCCGATATTTTTCGTTGTGTGGCATTGCTTTCCATATTAAAAAAAAAAAATAGTGGGAACGGTGTTGCACACATTTTGAAAATGACACCACAAGAAATGCCCAGATGTGTACTCGGCATAAATTAAAAAATAAAATAAAACTAAAAAAATAATGAAAATTAAAACTTATATTATTTTTAAAACTTTATTTTATCTTGGATTATTGATACGGACCCCCACGTGTAGTGGACACCCATTTGGAAAACGTTGGCGTAGAATGTGCTATACTCACTCTCTTTTTATCTATTTACATTTAATTTACTACAGAAAATAAAAATACTTAACTTTAAAGCTATAAAAGCTTAAAGTCTCAGTTCCGAAACACTGAGCTACTCATTAACACACACTCAAAGGAATACAGAAACTTGTGCACTCAGATGGAAGTGTGCACGACTTTAGTTAGTACGTACATGGAATAGATGGGATAGTGTTGGAATGAATGTGCATAAATTGGTCAAATATTTTTCTCATTCTCTTCTCAAAGTTTTTAAGGATTTTATTAGACGACTACAGATACATATTGTAAAATCAGCAATAACATTATCAAACACTTTAGTCTTCTTATATATGTGTACAATTAAAAATTGTAGCACAAAGCATGGTAGTGAATTTAAGATTCCGAAGAGCTTGTAAAACTCGACATTAAATAACCCTATCAAAAAACTTTAGCCACTTATATATATTTTTAATGGCCTGTTTCACAATAACGAAAGAAAACTGAAACGAAACTTTCGACTGAAAATTTATACTGAAAACAACAATAAAATATTAAAATTTGTTTTTGTTTAGTTTACATATTATTTTTCGAACTTCATTTGTTTCTATATTTATGATTTGAATAAGCTAAAGTTCGTATCGCTTTTTAAGCCAAATTACATATGATAATTATTAATGAACAAATAACACCAAAGTTAGTTGTAAATATTCTGACAACACATAGTTGAACGGAACAGCTAGCCGTTTTCGAGGGCCACTAAAACTTCATCATCAGCGTTCTTCTGTGTTTGGTCCACTGTGTGTGGTGTCAGTTGTTTTTGTTTTCAATATAAATTGTAAGTCGAAAGTTTCGTTTCGTTTCGTTACTGTGAAACAGGCCATAAGTTTTTCATTAATTTGAATACTTTGAAACACAATTGATTGTAACTCACCACGTTGCCAAGTTAGAAGAAAGCAAGTTTGTATCTCAAAAATTAAGCCTAGAAAAGGAAAAAAATCTTAATAAAGAAAAATAAATATTTCTATTACTAATATGTAATTTTTACAAAACTTCTCTAAAGCATTATCCGATTTCTCTATATATTTATGTGGTTCTTCATATTCGTTGCATAGTTAACTTATTTCTGAATTTAAATGTTACATATATGTATTGTTTTTTTTTTATTTTTAGCAAAACTATTTCCGTTTCCTTTATCTTAAAGTCTTAGTTAAATTGTTACGGAAACAGGTTACATTCTTATGGAAATAATCATCTATCCGTCCTTATGTGTTTTAGCATAACTTTCCATTGCATTTACGTATGTAGGTCGGTCGGCAAGTACTTTCGCACAAATATTCAAACATGAAGTACATATATGTACATGTTTGTAACTTCACTTCAATAGCAACAGATTTTTATGAATAAGGCTTTGCGAAGACTCCTGTACAAAACGTTTATGTGGCTTTTCCAACAATTTATGCAAAATAGCTTAAACTTTTAAACTTAAACAAAAAAGAAAAAATTAAAAGCATATGAACTCGTACAAACAATTATAAAGATGAATACATGCAAGTATATAGTTTTAAAACAACAGAAGGCATCCGGAGCAAATGAAAAAAAAATGTGCCACTCTGAACAGAAGTATAAAATGAAAATACATAAATAAAATTATTCTTTAAAAAATTGGCATGCATAAAATATTTAAAACATAAATACATATAGGCAAAAAAAATTCAAATACAATACACACAAATGTTTTATAAGTAAACGTTGCTAATGTCCTTTATATGTATGTATGTATGTATGTATGTATGTGCGTATGTATGTACGTATGTTTGTATGTATGCACTCCTCTTTTTGCCAACAACAATTGCTTTGCGTATTTCTGTGCTAGGACTTATTTTTATTAATTAAATAGAATTCAAAGTATGTATCTCTTCTATTTGTACTTATTTTCTCTACAAAATAAGATATAACTAAATGAAGTAATTAACATGTAAAGTAGCGAAAGTTAAGGATTATGCTTGAGAAAAGTAATTACCAACTAGCAGTGCTTTTTAAATGAAAATCGCGCGAAGAAGGCATCTCATTAAATTAAAAACACCACAACGCCAACAAGCCACTATGAAGATCTCAGCAGCCCATAAGGCAAAATCACTTAAAACTAATTTTGCCAGAAACATGTTGGACTCCTTCAAAGAACTCTTCAAGAAAAGTAATTCGTAGCAGAAAACTTTGCAGTTTAAACAAATCATTTTATGTAGAAATTATGTTAATAGGTAATTGTTGAATCTTTTTTTTTTTTTTTTTTGAATTATCTGTGGTCAGTTGTACTTTACTTTTATTCAAGAAAATGTAATTAAATAAAATAAAAATAATCAGGCTTCTGATTTTTTTTTATAAGATAGCAACAATTCGGTGTGAGATAAAAGAATAAAGGTTTTTTCAAATATTTTAATAAAAGAATGAACACTTAACTTGATCTCTTTTTTAAAAAGTTTTGTATAGAATTTATGAAATTTAAAAAAATTTATTAACTAGTGCAATGAATACAAACAAATTTATTAATTTTTTTTATATTTGTTGTTTTATTTTTTTTAACCCTGAACTGTAAAAGCCGTTTTTGATTGTTATATTTTTTATATAAAAATATTATACTTTTTATGCAAACAAAATTAATTCATTAAACGTTAAAAAAAAAAGAAGCGTTTTGAAATTTCAAAGTTGACAACGCTGCCCTTTAAATTACACTTAGACAAATTTGAGCTGGCAACCCCTATGTGGCTGATATATTGCAACAGATGAAAAATGGATTCTGTCCCAACTTATTCTTCAATCACAATAGAAAAAATGTCTGTTGATTGTCTAAACTAAAGTCAGTTTATACAATTTTAGTAATTTCCATTACATGTTCATTACGGCATACCCTAAATTTACATTTGAAAGTAATTTTTTGACAATTACATACCTATGTACATACACATTTATAGCATTGCACAGATACATCTGTTTGCACTAGTTTTGCGTTTTTTGGTTCTGGTATGAACAAATATGTTATATTTATATCGTTTTCTGTTACTAGTTGTAAATGTTGATTTACATTAAGCAATTATTGCATGGTTGGGCAATGAGCAAATGAAAACAACACAATTATTTTTTTTCTGTTTTTCTAAGGCAAATAAGATACATAAAACTGCTTTTACCATAAGTGCCTTATGATGTGTTGAGAAAAAATGTAATTGGCTGATGAATGAATGAATGAAAGCAAAATTGCACATACATACATACATATGTAAGTAAATGATACATGTACATGAAACACATGCATTTCTAATTACTCTCAGAGCAAAATTGTCTCTTTCTCTCTCTATACATACTTTGGCTGCGCCACAAAATAACATAACGAACGTCCGCACATACATCTGCACATCATATATTTGTTTCAATAGTGTTTTTTTTCATATATTTGTATTACAATATGTATTTTTTGAGCAAAAACAGATCCAACAGTTGCTCAGCAGCAATACAATAATCAATTGTTATTTGTTTTCACTTGTTTTTTAAATTTGGAAAAGCACGCACACACAATAACTCTTATACTAGTTCTGTCACTCACACTACAATTATATGGTACATACCATGGTATATTTGTTTTGGCTATACAAACGAGTATACAAATGCAACCCTTTAGTACACATCTATGTATCACTTAAGCTAATAATAAATAATAATAATTTATATTCGATATGAATCTGTTTTATTTGCTGGATTTTGTATAAGTTGCTAAGCCTACTATGCTTATTTTTCTTTTGTGATTTTTAAAAATATTATCATTTTTGAATTCTCAAATAGTTTTTGAAAGTCTTTGCATAAGATAAGAGGTTTATGACTCTTCAAAATGTGTGGTTGAAGTCCACTGATGATTTGTTACAGCAACAATGAAATGCATATAGACAACGCTAAACCACCAGCAAATAGGTTTCGGATTGGGGTGATCTTCTGACAATATGTATGCAAATTAAATTAAATTCACAGATGTAAATTTTTAATTTAATTAGAAGACTTCAATTTAATTAAAAACTTGGACGTGCCAAGCCATAAGCACAATGTGCGAGCTTTTACAAGATTTTTGTGCTTTCACACCGATGAGAGCACAACAGCCAATCAGATCTCGGCGAAAACAATGATTTCTTTTTATTTTGCAACGAAACAAAAACAACTTATAGGAGCTTTAACTTGTGCCCTATACACAGATATTTAATTTACTGTTATTAATTTACTGGCTTCAAACACTTAATTAACTTTTGAGATGACATTATTAACTTTTTTTATACTGAAAATGGAACTTATCGAGGGTGACATCGAAAAATTGTTACAGAATAAGAGAAATTGAATAAATTTTTATTAGTCAAGACATATTCTGAAAACCACATTCTACCAAAGTGATTTGAAACCAAAGAAATTGTGTTTTATGTACATACATATGTATATAATTTTGTGATTTCAAAACGTTCAGCTAAGTTTCTAACGGTTTCAGATAAATTTTTTATTTGCGGCTGATATATTGCGAACGTTATAATAATTACTTAAATAAATTACTCAATGTGTACTATATTATTATTTGCTTGAACAGTTGGTTTTCTTATATTCTTGAGAAGTCAAAATCAGAAGAGCACCACACTTGTGATTTTAAAATGGCAGCTGATTTGAAGTCATGTGATTTTCAGAACATGTGACGGTCACTAGTGGGAACCTTGTTAACATAAGTATGTTACGACAGAAGTGCTACCAAGTACTTGTACTGTCGTTATGTCGTATAAACAGGGAGGTAATTCATACGCAAAGATCCTATTTAGCAATAATACAAGACTGAAGGCAAATTCGTTGTAAGCACGGCCAGCACGGCGAAAGTGGTCGTGTTCATCTTGACGTCACCCTGTTAATTTTAACTTGGTCATCGATTTAAAAAGTGGTATAGAAATCTATATAAGGGAAAAAGGGATAGCCCTATGTCAAGGATTAAACTTGACAAGGTGACCCAGGTGACATTGAAAGTGTGAAGACAGGGAGATAGGAAAAAAAGATGGAGTTTTGAATAAAAGAAAACGCGGCAGACTTGAAGAATTTTCGAGAATTCTTTTTTGAAAAAAGAATGATAGAGTGAGAAGTTGGACAGGAGTGAACGAGAACGTTTGAAATAAAAAGCATCAAGACTAAATAAAAGAGTTTTTCTAAAATAAGATAGTGAAGAATAGTGTGTTAAAGTAAAACAAAAGTAGCATTGAGTTTAAAAAAACCATAAGTCTGTCGAGAAGAAAAAATTTTTTATTAATAAAAATCAGTGTATAAAGAAAACTTGAAAATATCGACGTATTAGATTGGTTTACTTAAAGATGTTGAGTGAAAGATTTAAACTAAAGTAAACCAATAAATAATTAAAAACACTGTCTGAAAATAAGTATTGGCGTCATCAGTTAAAGAACCGAATAACTAAAGTCGGTGGAATCAATAAAAAAAAAACAATTTGTTAAATTCATCATATTGTTGATATAACAACAGAATAAAGTTTCAATCGTATGCAATCGAAACTATAAAAATTATAAAAGTCAGTTTAAAAGCCTTTTGTATTCATGTAATGAACTAAACTCTCAACAATAAGGCAAAGAAGAAAAGAGTAGACTTTATTTGTAAAAAAAAGGGAAAAACTAAAATTAACATCGAAATTAAGAAAAGAAAAAAGATAAAACGTTTTAATTGAGGGAAGAATATTTAGCAGGCGTGAGCCAACCTTCAAAGAAATTACCTACCTGTAAACCTAGAGAGGGGAACAAGGAAAAATAAACATCACTCGCGAGGAGCCCAGTACCTGTTGCTCGAAACTCCTTTCCAACCGTAACCCCGAAGAGAAACCGCCTCCCAATAAGATAAGTACAACTGCTCATGTGTTTTATTTGTCAGCCTAACTACACATCCCGTACACAGTGACGAACTGTACCTCTACATATACATACTTAGTTTTTTTTATACATACCTATATATACTTATTTATGTACTTATATATATATGTTTTATAGTTGTCCACAAAGTTAAACAAAATACATATAAAGAAAATTAGAACCAAAAAGAATATTAATGAAATCTAAATCGTTATTTTGTTCGGCTATGTGGATGCAACAACTTTACCCATGTAATAATGTAACCCCTGTAACGTACTAATAAAACCACAGTGAAGCTCAAAACAAGTCGCGCATATGATAAATATAAGACTATGTACCTCACTTAATCATATTAAAATTATATATTTCTTTTAATGCTTAAGCAACATACCACTTAATTGTTACTCACTGTGGATAAATATATTAAATATTTAGATATGTACATATAAAAAAATAAATGTGTCATCAATATGTGTAACTTAGACATAAGATTATGAATAAAATTTAATTTGTACAATATGTGAATAAAAAAAAAGAAAATTTTACTAAAATGTGCTGAATTAATCTGAAGGTTGATGGGTAGCTGAGCAATAAGGTTGGTCATTCAAATAAAGAAAAAAAAAATTAGGGACATTACCGCTTATTTCGTTTCAGGTACCGGTAATGTCATGGACGACGTGGCAACGTCGAAAGGGGTGGGCAGCCTGACTAGGGAAATAACATCATACCCTAGTCTGGAATCCAGCTCTACAGTCACAGTCCCAAATCCGTCCGCAGTCATAAGGCCACACACAGCCTTCCCTCGTGTGTCCAAATATTTGTCCGTTGAGCCATTATCATTAATTTTTATTCCACCTTCCAAGGCACGATATTTTTTTTAAATGTGCAAACTAAGCGGAGGAAAGAACCCCCCATTCCGGCGAGCTATAGCCCAACACCTTCGTGCCATCTCCGCGGCTCAAACAATAGAAAAATAAAAGGTTTGTCACATTTTGGCGCCCAACGTGGGGCATGAAAAATGTTTCCAAATCAGAAGCTGAGGATAGCTTATGATGTTGTATGTCCTGGAAGGGTCAGCCAGACCCATGCCTGAGTTGCGACAACATCGGGGTTTGAATCAGCTCCTGTCGTGTCGCTAAGAGTCAAGTTCCGCCATAGACGAATTTGGAGTCATGGTTCGTAATACTATAAAGTCAAACATCCATCAGCACAAATTTGTTCTTTGGCAGAATTGACTCCGTGCGACACAATTAAAAGTTTTCCGTCCATATCCGTTTCCGGTCCGTCAACATTTTAAACTTAGTTCCGAAAAGTTTAAATTAATTTGGTAGAATACAGAAATAGATTGTTTTATTCGAAACAATTCTTATTTATATTTTTTTTTGTGTAATCTTTTATATCGCCATTCTCTACTCTAAAAATATTTTTTTTAGACAAGTTGATAAACGATATAAAATAGAAGATTAATGTGACTGTGGAGATAAATGGTTCAATTTTTTTTTGTTTTGATGGCCAACTGTAAGCAAGCTACATAAATCAACCAAATACCTATTTCATATTTATCTTAAACATTTTGTAAAATTTTTTTGGTTTGTTCAAAGAATCAAAAAAACGAATGAACATTTAATTATAATACTAACATATTCTAACAACAACTATTTTCACCAAATTTCGTCTTATACCTTAACAAACTGAGTATGTACTCATTTCTGTATGTAAACAATTTTTTTTAACAATATACAGGTAAAAGTATGTGTATGGTTAGTACATGACCAATACGGACACAAATAGTAAATTTATTTGATTAAAATATTGCCAAAATTATCGTAAAATACATACTTATCTTACTCGTTCAATTCAAGTTGAAACGAGTTTTCATATTCTCTCTTCTGCCTTTACGTAAATGCATATGTTTATTTTTCCTCATCTTGTAGACCCATTTCCAAATTACAAGTATCATATCAGTATACAAATACATTTTCCATATATTTACTTACCAAATTTTCACTACATTTCAATAGAGATATCACTGTCTGAAAAAAATAGGAAATCGTTTTTAGTGTAACTGAAATTCAATTTTAGAACAAATTCAGTCAGGTTCTAGTAGTTATGCCAATGATACTACGATCGGATAGTAGAGCCGGTGCTAGTGGAAATACTGAGTCGGCTCCTGCCGCAAACGTCTCGCCCAGTGTCCCAGGGCCTAGTAATACAAACCGAGTAACTCCTCTATTAGATATCAGATTCCCACCTAATCTTGGACCCCAGACCACGTCGTCACCTGAAATTCACACGCCAACATATAGTAATCTAACTGAAAGGAATACAAGTGGACAGAACCACGATCAAAATAGTTCAGGAAATAATAGAAGTAACTTATTACGTTTGGACGAAGAAGTTAACCCAAGTAGGGCGATGAATAATAGTAACCAAACCTTAAGGGAACACGTTAGAGCATCCGTAGAAGCTGCGCAGGCCGGCATAATGAGAGATATACAGCAAAATATAAGTGAATTGATACCTAGGGTAGTAAGAGAATCATTAAGATCGGAAAGAAACTCGCCACCTAATCATCCTGGCTATAACCCCAACAATAATCCGCCTTTAAATCAACAAAATGTTCATCAACAATACGCCAATCAGTACAATCAACCGGTCAATTACAATTTTCCCCCGCAACACAGAATTAGCCAACCGCAAAATATTAATAACCCTGGTCAAAATAGTTTTCAGCAACCCCCACAATATCCTTGCCACCAATATAATGAACACTATCCTTTCAACCCTCAAAATCAGTTCCTCACACAAAATATGGCATTTGGAGGTAGGCCTAGCACACCACTACAATTGGAAAAGTGGGGCATTAAATACGATGGCACTTGCAAGGGACTTACAATTGAAGATTTTATATTTCGAGTAGAAGCCTTGAGAGAAGATTACGGCTGTCCGTGGAGTGTTGTGATGAAAGGTTTTCACCACCTGTTGACCGGAGATGCTTATGAATGGTTTTGGAACTTTCGAAAACAGAATCCGGTATGTGAATGGGGCACTTTGAAAGACAATATCATAAGAAAATTCCGACGGTTTCAAAGCGATTTTGAAGTCCATAGGCGAATAATGGAACGAAGACAACAACCGATGGAATCGGCGGATTCCTACATCGCTGAAATAGTTAGGCTAAAAAACCAATTGAGAAATTTTTATCCCGAAAACGAGCTTGTCCAAATTATTAAAGATAATTTAAAAGATGGATTATCTCAACTAGTATTTCCAATTAAAATTAATTCAATTGAGCAACTATTGGAAGAATGCCGCAGAGCTGAAAGGAACCTGGGTAAAAGAACACAATGTAGACATGTCCCTCCTTACAAACGTATTAACGAATTAGACTTTTATGAAGACCAAGCTCAAGAAGCTCCAATATTAGTTGAGGCAATTAAACACGAAAAGCCTACTACACCCCAATTGATATGTTGGAATTGCAAGCAACCCGGACACTCTTTTGTCGATTGCAATGTATATCAGCGTAATTTATTTTGTTATAGGTGTGGGTTCGATAACGTCATAACCCCTAAGTGCCCGAGATGTTTGGGAAACAGCAAGATGAACATGCTGAGAACTGGGCCACCATGTTCAGGTCAGAATGTAGCCCAGTAAACGACAATCCTTTGCACCATTTTACAAGTCCCTCTAGGAATGAAATAGGCTTAGACTGTTATGGACAAAGTACCTATAATACGCAAACAATTCTTGCTAGACCTCACGCACAAATAAATGATAAGGAAAAGTACGAAGTATATACTAATGGAAAAATTAAAATGTCTTTTGAGGAACGGTTGGAAAATTATAATAGGTGTAGAGATAAGATTTTTAACAGCCCGGAGAAAGAATTAGGGAAAAGAATCAAAAAGTTAAGAGGGAGGTATGATTTTAGGAAACAGGAAAGACGAGAAATCGCATCTGCATTTTTAACTTGTGAGAATGACATAAGACCTTACATGGATGTCGAAATTAATGGCTTGAGACTTAGAGGCCTCATGGACAGTGGAGCGTCAATAAGTTGTCTGGGCAGCGACTGTTTAGATAAAGCTTGCCAAATAGGAGCTAAAATATTTGATTTTAAGTCAATGATAAAAACGGCCGATGGTAAAAACCACGATATAATCGGAAAAATAAAGGCAGACATTAAGTTTGGTACTAAAAGCGTAGAAACAATGTTGTATTTGGTACCAAATTTGAAACAAGACCTCATATTAGGGTATGATTTCTGGAGAAAGATAGGGATTAAAATGTGCATTGAGAGCATAGACCAAATAAAAATGGACGAGGCTACGGCCAATCCAAAAGTTCATCAGCTTTCACCGATACAGCAGCATATCTTAGAAAATGTTAAAACTAGTTTTAGGTGTTTTAGTAAGTATGGGCTCGGGAGAACCAACCTGGAAACGCACTACATAGATACTGGTAATGCTCCAGCAAAAAAAAATGAGGCACTATCCCGTAAGTCCGGCTGTCCAAAAGTTAATGTACAACGAACTAGATAGGATGTTACAGCTCGATGTCATCGAAATTGCAAAAACGTCTGAATGGAACAATCCAGTAACGCTAGTGGTCAAGCCACATAAAAACCGCTTATGCCTCGATGCTAGGGAGTTAAATAAAGTTACCCGGAAGGATGCATATCCCCTCCCTAACATCGATGGTCTTTTAGCTCGCCTCGGCGATACGCACTTCATATCATCTATTGATTTAAAAGACGCGTTTTGGCAAGTTCCATTAGAAGAATCGAGCAGGGCAAAAACGGCATTCACGGTCCCAGGGCGTCCACAATATCAGTTCAAGGTTATGCCCTTCGGCCTTTGCAATGCCGCGCAACGTCTTTGCCGGCTTATGGACAAGATAATTCCCTCTGACCTAAAAGATAGAGTTTTTGTATATTTGGATGATCTCCTGGTAGTATCTGGAAACTTTGACGAGCATATGAGAATGTTGGAAATAGTAGGTATGAAGCTAATAGCAGCAGGGCTGACTATCAATATGCAAAAATCGAAATTTTGTTACAGAGAGTTGAAGTACCTTGGGTATATAGTCGGTGGTGGTAAAATTAAACCAGATGATAGCAAAGTTAGCGCGATTCTAGACATCCAGCCTCCAAAGACACCCCGAGAAGTGAGAAAATTTTTAGGCACGGTAGGGTGGTATCGCAGGTTTATCGAAAACTTTTCGACGCTAACAGCCCCACTTACTGATACCCTCAAGAAATCCTCTAAATTCGTCTTCACCCCTGAAGCATTAATGTCATTTGAAAAACTGAAACAATGCCTAGTGTCCAGCCCTCTTCTTGTTAGTCCTGATTTCGAAAAGCCATTTTTTGTCCAGTGTGATGCCTCGAACGTCGGTGTGGGAGCTGTCTTGTTTCAAAAAGACGATAATGACGATGAGCACCCAATCGAATACTTTTCGAAAAAGCTCAACAGCGCCCAAAAAAATTACTCCACAACCGAAAAAGAATGTCTCGCAGTAGTACTGGCCATTGGGAAATTTAGACAATATATAGAATTAATGAATTTCACAGTCATAACCGATCATTCTAGCCTTAAATGGTTAATGGGTCAAAAAGACTTAAATGGACGTCTAGCACGTTGGAGTCTTAAGCTACAAGCTTTCACATTCAACATAGAACACCGAAAGGGGACTAAAAATATAGTGCCCGACATGTTGTCTAGATTGAACATGGAAGAGATTACCTTAGAAGCAACAAAAATTGTAGATTTCGACTCTGAAGGGTTTAAAAGTGCACAGTACCTTACAATTATCGACACGATAGAACAGAACAGAGACAGACTACCCGATTTAAGAGTAGAGGAGGGTATAATTTATAAGAAAGTCAAGTTCGACCGTGAGAATAAGGAAAAAGACTGTTGGAAAATCTGGCTCCCTGCTGAATTGACTAGCGACAAAATTCGAAAGTCACACTTTGAAAACACATCCCATGGAGGTGTATCGAAAACACTTCACAATATTAGAGAATTTTTCTATTGGCCAGGCATGGTAAAAGATGTTAAGTCTTTCGTCAGCCAATGTGAAGTGTGCAAAGAAGTAAAGCATCCAAAACAAACTCTTCGGCCACTGATGGGTAGTAAAGTGTGTATAGATCGACCATTTCAGAAGATCTATGTAGACTTCCTTGGCCCATATCCCAGGACAAAATCAGGCAACGCTTATATATTTATCGTGTTAGACCACCTAACGAAGTTTGTATTGCTAAGAGCTCTGCCTAAAGCGACCACTAAAGCAATCATAAAATTTTTGAGAGACGAAATACTTTATAAATTCGGTGTGCCTGAGCGGTTGCATTCAGACAACGGGAAACAGTTTATTTCCACTGATTTTCAAAACTTTCTCCGGCTGTTTGGTATTAAACACTTGAAAACTGCCCTTCATGCACCGCAATCTAACGCCAGCGAAAGGGTTAACCAAACTATATTAGCTTCCATCCGTACTTATTTGCAGCAAGATCAGTCTAACTGGGATCAAAATTTATCAAAGATAGAATGCTCCATCAGGTCTTCGGTCCACTCGTCGACAGGTGTAAGTCCCTATTTTGCCTTAACAGGTTACAATATGATAACTCACGCACAGGCCTATGACATACTGCGGAAGATAGGATCAATTGAAGACGGGGAGAATTTGGTACTGCCGAAATCTTCACAAATGCAACTCATACACCAAGAGATGAAAAAATAAATTGCAGGACGCTTACGCGAGGAATACGAAATCCTATAATAAAAGGAGCAGGACTATCACTTTTAAGCCTGGACAGGAAGTTTATAGAAAAAATTTCGTACAGAGCGATTTCTCAAAGGGAATAAACGCTAAATTGTGTAATCCTTGGTTGAAATGCCGAGTAAGAAAGGCCGTTGGAAATTGCCAGTACGAAATCGAAAATTTAAAAGGGCAACTTATTGGAATTATACACGCCCAACACCTGAAACAATAACGACGTTTCATATTAGCTAATTTTCTTTACTACTCTCTCAGCAGACAAAAATAAGACATAAAACAAAAAAAAATTATTCTGAAACCATATTCATAAGCACCATAAAGGCTTTATAATTTGATACTAGTCACATTACTTAATTCAGATGTCCCGAATGTCAATACAGTACTGACGCTTCTTGTTAGTTTATACGTTTCAATGATTATTTCTGCTAATTTTTTTTACGAACCTTTTTTTTTATCCTGGGTGAGATAGTGACATGCCCATGAAATAAAAATAAAAATAAAAAAAAAAACCTACTTAAACACTTATAGCCTAAACTTCAAGTAATTTACAAAAAAAAAAATTTTGCAAGCGAAGAGCGACTACTGATGTACCGATGTTCCCGTTTAAGATTCCCCAATCCTTTGAAGCTCACAAATGTCAGCTCCAAATAATTGGCTTTGTGACGGTCACTAGTGGGAACCTTGTTAACATAAGTATGTTACGACAGAAGTGCTACCAAGTACTTGTACTGTCGTTATGTCATATAAACAGGGAGGTAATTCATACGCAAAGATCCTATTTAGCAATAATACAAGACTGAAGGCAAATTCGTTGTAAGCACGGCCAGCACGGCGAAAGTGGTCGTGTTCATCTTGACGTCACCCTGTTAATTTTAACTTGGTCATCGATTTAAAAAGTGGTATAGAAATCTATATAAGGGAAAAAGGGATAGCCCTATGTCAAGGATTAAACTTGACAAGGTGACCCAGGTGACATTGAAAGTGTGAAGACAGGGAGATAGGAAAAAAAGATGGAGTTTTGAATAAAAGAAAACGCGGCAGACTTGAAGAATTTTCGAGAATTCTTTTTTGAAAAAAGAATGATAGAGTGAGAAGTTGGACAGGAGTGAACGAGAACGTTTGAAATAAAAAGCATCAAGACTAAATAAAAGAGTTTTTCTAAAATAAGATAGTGAAGAATAGTGTGTTAAAGTAAAACAAAAGTAGCATTGAGTTTAAAAAAACCATAAGTCTGTCGAGAAGAAAAAATTTTTTATTAATAAAAATCAGTGTATAAAGAAAACTTGAAAATATCGACGTATTAGATTGGTTTACTTAAAGATGTTGAGTGAAAGATTTAAACTAAAGTAAACCAATAAATAATTAAAAACACTGTCTGAAAATAAGTATTGGCGTCATCAGTTAAAGAACCGAATAACTAAAGTCGGTGGAATCAATAAAAAAAAAACAATTTGTTAAATTCATCATATTGTTGATATAACAACAGAATAAAGTTTCAATCGTATGCAATCGAAACTATAAAAATTATAAAAGTCAGTTTAAAAGCCTTTTGTATTCATGTAATGAACTAAACTCTCAACAATAAGGCAAAGAAGAAAAGAGTAGACTTTATTTGTAAAAAAAAGGGAAAAACTAAAATTAACATCGAAATTAAGAAAAGAAAAAAGATAAAACGTTTTAATTGAGGGAAGAATATTTAGCAGGCGTGAGCCAACCTTCAAAGAAATTACCTACCTGTAAACCTAGAGAGGGGAACAAGGAAAAATAAACATCACTCGCGAGGAGCCCAGTACCTGTTGCTCGAAACTCCTTTCCAACCGTAACCCCGAAGAGAAACCGCCTCCCAATAAGATAAGTACAACTGCTCATGTGTTTTATTTGTCAGCCTAACTACACATCCCGTACACAGTGACGAACTGTACCTCTACATATACATACTTAGTTTTTTTTATACATACCTATATATACTTATTTATGTACTTATATATATATGTTTTATAGTTGTCCACAAAGTTAAACAAAATACATATAAAGAAAATTAGAACCAAAAAGAATATTAATGAAATCTAAATCGTTATTTTGTTCGGCTATGTGGATGCAACAACTTTACCCATGTAATAATGTAACCCCTGTAACGTACTAATAAAACCACAGTGAAGCTCAAAACAAGTCGCGCATATGATAAATATAAGACTATGTACCTCACTTAATCATATTAAAATTATATATTTCTTTTAATGCTTAAGCAACATACCACTTAATTGTTACTCACTGTGGATAAATATATTAAATATTTAGATATGTACATATAAAAAAATAAATGTGTCATCAATATGTGTAACTTAGACATAAGATTATGAATAAAATTTAATTTGTACAATATGTGAATAAAAAAAAAGAAAATTTTACTAAAATGTGCTGAATTAATCTGAAGGTTGATGGGTAGCTGAGCAATAAGGTTGGTCATTCAAATAAAGAAAAAAAAAATTAGGGACATTACCGCTTATTTCGTTTCAGGTACCGGTAATGTCATGGACGACGTGGCAACGTCGAAAGGGGTGGGCAGCCTGACTAGGGAAATAACATCATACCCTAGTCTGGAATCCAGCTCTACAGTCACAGTCCCAAATCCGTCCGCAGTCATAAGGCCACACACAGCCTTCCCTCGTGTGTCCAAATATTTGTCCGTTGAGCCATTATCATTAATTTTTATTCCACCTTCCAAGGCACGATATTTTTTTTAAATGTGCAAACTAAGCGGAGGAAAGAACCCCCCATTCCGGCGAGCTATAGCCCAACACCTTCGTGCCATCTCCGCGGCTCAAACAATAGAAAAATAAAAGGTTTGTCACAAACAGGCATGGGGGTATAATCTGTATTTCGGTATTAGTATTTTAATAGAACGCAAACTCTAAAGCATTTTATTTCGCTTCGAATTGCAGAGTGGACCCCTGTATAAAAAAAATTTTTGCTTTAAATTTATTAAAATTATTTAATCAGTTTGAGTTTTCATAATTACAGGCACAAATGTTTGACGCTTATCAATTTTAAAATTAATTCTATTTTATCACGCTTTTATTAGTAAGTCGCTTGGGTTTTTCTCTACTTGGTGCAATTTTGCAATCAATTCGACTTTACATTCCTAATATGTATTTCTAACATACATTCGATATTTTAATCGAAGCCACGATGAGCGGGCAATAACCAGCATCATTTTCATTCCTGCAAACACTCGATGTTGAATTTCGCCGCTACAAAACCATTGCAGCTGGCAACTCCACTAAATTCAACAGTTTTTAACACCAAAGTCGACAGTGTTGCCACACTCTATATATTTTTGTGTGAAGTACTTTAGTGCAGTTATTACCAAAAACTTGTTTGCGCTACATCATTAAAAATATAAAAGAACAAGTTTTGGTCAACAAAACATTTTTATTAAGTGTCAATTTTAAATTAACTCTTTGTTTTAACATTTCTATTTTAATGTTTATGCTCTTTCCTTAACATTTTTTGAAATTACGTAAATAACTAACAAATTTAAAATAAAAAATCTGTGGAATCGGCTTGAAAATATTTCTTTTTGTCATAGGTATTAGTTTGCATAAGAGGATCATTAATAATCCTTAAATTTTATGAATTTATTAGTATGTAGTTTAAAAAATGCTTAAAACATTAATTGGGGAAAAAGAAAACACTATAAAAATCAGCAATCAGTAGTAGTAGGGAACTACTTTTGGTTGGAACACATTCTTTAACTATAATTTTCAATATGTAGTTTTATTAAGAAAACATTACAAAATTAAAGCAAAGCGATGTTTGTTTGAATATGTTCTTTTTTCCATATTTAGATGCGTAAGTATGGAGCTAATTCATTAAGAAATATGTGGAAACCCCAAAGACTTGTTACATTAAACAAGCTAAGATTTTTTTGTTCGAAATGGTATTAGATATACATACATACACAAGTAAGTTTACATTAAACCTAAACAAATGCAATTTCACAATAAAAAAAATATTGTACATAAGAAAAATGATTAAATAATTTAAACTGGCGGTGTTGATGGCTTTTTAAGCAGGATATTACGGACTTTATAGTGTTAACTGAAAAAAAAGCCCTAAATGTTAAAAATTAAGAATTTACGTTTATATCGCTGAATTTTATATCCTTCGAAGCAAATTAATTGCAGTAAGTTGCTTTAAATGATTCCTTTTTTAAAACAAAAGGTAAGAATTGTTTACAGGAAATATACAGTGTTTTTCAAAAGCAAGTGGCATGGTGGTTAAGATTTGTGTTTACTTTTTTTGAAATTAGTTTCCATAACTTTAATTTTACTGTTCTTTGTGTCTATACGTTTTAAGACTGCGGGGTTTTTTATTATTATTATTTTTAGCCAATTGTCCCTTATATTGAGTTAAATTAAAAGTTAAGTTTATGCTTGTTTTCAGTACTAAAGGTTAACCAATAATAAGACCACATCCTAATCTAAATTGATTTTTGGTATGATTTAAGCGTCCACTTAAAGCAAATGAAAATGGCAAAGGTTGCAAACGTTTCTCTAATACACCGCATACATTCCAGTTAGAGTCAAAAGAGCCTGCAATCAAATTAAGAAGAAAATATTAGAAAAAAAAATGCAAATACATACATATAATCAATTGTCCAAAAATAGTCCTCAAAATAAACTTCTTTTTACTATAGTCCTTTTAAACATATTATAAAAATGTTAAGTAAAAATGTGTCTGATTTAACGCGAGTCCATTTCAGGTGGTCTCAACAGCACAGGTGTCTAATAACACACATTTTCAATACATTTTTACATGGCTATTTTTTACATGACTATCAGGTATGTTCTGAAAATCACAGTTTTAAAATCACGTGATTTTAAAAGTAATATTGGTCCTGCAAACGTTTTTAAAATCATATATGTACGATAAATTTCTTTCAGAAATGATATTTGATACTTCTATATAATAGAAAAATTAAAAAAAAGTGTGAAAAAATATCTGCATGACCATTATTACTTTTGAAATCACATGTAATTTGAAAAATTTGATTTTCAAAACATGCAATTTATTCAAAGGCCTTTTATTCTAGTCACCAGATATAAATATATACTCAATTATTCGCTTGTAATCGTATCTGACTTCAACGATTTTGTAATAGACTAAAGAACTTTGCAACTTTTTTGCTTTAATCTAGTACAAAGTCTCATAGTCGAAGTCGAAATAAGGCTATCGTAATTAGGCCCAATAAAACATCATATTTCTAAGCAAACCTGGATAAAAAATGATCCTTTGGATATAAAAAAAACTCTAGGTGTCTATCAAATTTCATGAATTCACTTTTTTCATTTGCATGTAAAAAAAACATAATTTTCTTATGAAACCTTTACACAACCCAAATATAAACTCAACCTAAGGGTACCTATTTACTTTACATTTAAGCTATAAATATAGGGCTATACAAATATTACATAATGCTATCTTCCAAGTTTTCATACCCCACCCCCTCAGGTAACGCTGTTTACAAAATTTTCAGTATAAATTTTCTAAGCCCCCCTCATTTGAACGTTACGTTATCACCCTTATCGGGAATACAGGTTCATGTGAAGTGTTCCCTTTCCCTAAATTTGTGATCGCCAATTTTTGTGTTGTTGTTGTGTCAGTATGCTATTTTTAATTTTGTTCATCATTTTTTTGTTCACGGGAAATATTTCACGTGAACAAAATGTTCGCCTTTTATTACCGATAAGACTGAATATGTGAATATGACCTATACGTTGAATGTACTGAAAAGACGTAGGGCCTGCCCCACAAACAAAATAAATTTGTTTTTGTTTTGAATGTAAGTTTGGGTCAAGTCGAACGTTTTCGACATGGGACAGGCCCGCGATTTGCTGCTAACGCAACGCTTAATAATAATTATTTTAATACTTTGGTTCTTAGGTTGAATCGCACACAACCAAACTGAGTTACTTGAGAACAGCAAAATTTAAAACCCTAAATTTTTTGCAGCACATTAAAAAATTTGTCTTCCTACAAATTCATCGACGAATGAACTTACCTCTAAACACAACATCAGCTTTCGGCAAGTCTACTTGATAGCCAAGAGTTGCAACGGATTCCTGCATTCTTAAACTAGTTTCAACTTCTACACCAATTTGTAATTGTTCACTGGCCTTTTGGTAGTAGCAAATATGTACCCCGCCAGGTCCTAGAGTTCCCGACCATGTTGAATCTCCATTGGTATAGCGGCCCACTGCAGAAAGAACCGCTATTTGTCCACCTGGAACATTAGGGCCATATTGATAGGCGAGCTCAGCTCCTAAAGCTACCTTCTGGGTAACTGATTGTAAATAGTGACCAACAAAAACTCCGGAATTATTGAAAATATTGGGATTACCAACAGTCAGTGATGCGGTAAAATCATTACCACGGTAATCTGTGGTCAATTGGGCGGCGGTGATTTTGGAATCTTGAATCTAAAAATATATTATTTTTACATATTATTTAAATGAAACAAAACAGCGTTACATTGAAAAGCACAAACCTGAGAGGCAAATTTACAACGAACACGTTGTGAAAATTGATGAATAACATTAGCATTCAAATTACCCGAAGGGTCAATATCACCCAAAAGAACGGGATATGCTTCCGAGGGACTGAATTGTTTAGTACCTACATAGGTGGCTCCAAAACGATAACCACTAGGTTGTGTACTGCACAGGTTAAGAGTATGCGATACTTGGAAGTGATTACTGAGCCCTTTGTTCAACATAACTTTAGCACCTTCAAAAGTCATGGCCTGAATGTCTACAATAATTATTCAATTCTTAATTCAGTTTAATACGTACTTATATAAAAATTCATATATTTAATTTTTTTCCTTAATTTTCATTTACGTTTGGAGGTTATGTCATCAGCAGCGAAAACCATAACCCCTCCTGTTTTATGTTTTTGTTTTCATTTTATCAATGAATTTACATACATACATGTGCATACGTACGCTTGCATACCTTTACATTTTTTATGTAATTCCTCAACTGTTCCAGGGTTTTCTAATTTAGTATCCACAGCACTCACCACTGATTCATTACCGCTGGGAGCAGCTGGCTCTGGTATTCCCAATTTAGCCGCTTTGTCCAAGGAACCGGCTGCGCTGCTCGGCGTCGACGAAGCTGCCATAACATTACCCATTTTTATGTTTAACTTTTCCTGTGTTAAAGTTTTTGAGAACTTATTTACACCCACACACGCCGCGCTTAATTTTCAATAAAATCCTTTTCCACTTTTATTTTTTACAATATTTGCACGTTTTGTATGTTAAAACTATTTCAGTCACACCAATAAAAATGTGAAGTAATTTTTTCAACATTGATATAAGAAAAAATTGAAAGAGCAAATATTTTATATGACAATTCTGAGGTGAATATGAATGAGTTTAGTCATGACACTTGCATGGTGAAGTTGAAGTATTCATATAGAAAAATCTAACCGCTGCTATGTCCTCGTCCAAACTTGCATTGTTTTTCCTGCAATTTCTTAAAATTCTGCTTTGAAATTGCATGTGTCCACATTATGAAATTCTTATCTTGCAATTATGAATTTAAAAATTCTATTACACAACAAATTTCTATGAAAAATCAATAATTCTATTTACTTTTTAATATTTATTTATTACATATTCTACAAAGTAAATTTAGTAGAATATGGTTGCACAAGTATGGACGGAGTAACTAGACTATATGCCCAAGATGTTATTTACAGAATTTTAAGAAGTTTTTGTGACTGACTATATACGAACTATGCCTTCACATAGGAAGAAACTTTCTGAAGTTTTTAATATCTATTTATTTATTTATTTATAACATATTCTAATTTTTTGTTTTTCATACAACTGAAGAAATAAAATTATAAAAAACGTCATATATAACTAACAACTTGTAATTAACAATTACGAATTTCAAGTCAAAAGAGAATTGCAGAGCACATGAAACTGTGTACGCCTCCCCAATCTTCTTACTCCTCTCACCAATAAACTCAAGAATTGCTGCAACAAAAATTGCAAGTCTGGACAGACACTATAATGCATAGTCCCTGTAAATTTAATTAATTTCTTGTCTATTACAGGGACCTTATAACTATAAGTGGAGACTTTTTGCCAGCAACTGAAACCAAAACTAGTTTTCATACAATTGTTTGGTTACAGAATTTGTAAAATTTCTTATTTTTCAAAATAATTTCAATCAGTTTTTGGTAGTTCTGTGTGTTAGAAACGAAAAAATATATGAATTTTTGTATATACAAAGATAATTCTACACAAAAGGTTACACGACTTTTTTTCCTTGTAGAAATAAACGTAAACTTATAAACGCAATATTTAACATCACTTATTGGGCTTAATGTGATGTCCTGAAAAACTGTTGAATTATAATGAAGAAAGGGTCTTGAATGCAGTTTAGTGAAGCATGCCCAGAAAAAAGTAGGATATATGACAGAAAATATATATCTAAGAAAGAGGTATATCCAAATTTGATTTAAAAATTGGTTGCGACTAATATTTCCCGAGTTATGGGTTTTTAAAGTTTTGATATATAATTACCCGTTGCGCTTCTGAATGTAACGTATCAATATTAATATCAATTAAGAACTATGCAGAGTACCTTTAACAAGCAGCTTCATTTCAGGAAATATCATCGTGAAGGAAATCCTTAAAACGGGCGGAAGGGACAAAAGGTGGTGGAAAGGTGGAAAAACTTCTGAAAATTTTCTTTTTAATTTTCTATCACATGAAATATTCTTTTTTGGCAGATGCTTCACAATTTTCCTTAAAACTGTTATATTTTTTAAGATTTTCAAGTTTGTTATAAAAGGCTGTAGTTGTTTTTTAATTTTATGGAGCTGCTTCACAATACTGCATTTTCTATCAGATTTTTAAATTCCAATAATTAGGAAAATATATTTTGCAGCAAATTATTTTATTTGATTCAGGCCTTTCAAAATATAATTGTTTTTTATAAATTAAGCTTCTATCACATATGCTTCCTTTTATTTTTTGGAGCTGCTTGACTTGTATTTATTGTATTTGTTCCAAGAAATGTCGAAGAATTTGTTCAATCTGTTTTCTTCAATGACTATTTTTTTAAGTGTATGCTATACTCAACTTTTTCAAGTACATCATGGAATGGTAGGAACTTCACCTTTGTTTTTCAACACTGTTATTCTCTCATATGCAATCAAACGCTGGCCTTAAGAAACTTACCATAACACAGAAAAACAAGTTAAAGGCGCAATAAATTGTTTGGTGCGAAGAATTTAATTTTAATTCGATTTATCTTAAAACGTAGTGTGTCTTAATATAAGGCTAATAAATGCCACCAAAACGTAAAGGAATATCATCGAAGGTATGGACAAAATATTTTTTTATAATTTGAATTTCTAATTTATTTCAAAAAATTTTATTTAAGACTTCTGCTTCAAAAAGAAGCAAGACCCAAGAGCCATCTGAATTAAATGAAGACCAGCCTGTGTTATATGTCGAATGCTGTCGCTCCTGATCAGTGTTCAAAAGGCGGGCAGAAGCATTGCACCGCGACGTAATCAATTTGTTGAGTGTATCTGATTTAGAATTACAGTTGGCCATTAACGCCGATGGGGCTCCGCGTCGTGGGTCATTTGAAGTTTTAATAGCTAAATCACCATCAAGTGATGTTAAGGATCGCACATTAATTTGGTCTGGCTTGAAGAATACACCAAGAGCCGCAAAATTTCCAGCAGCAGAAAATATCGCTGAAGATCTTAAACGTCATTTGAAAATGGTCGTGAAATCTGCTAATAAGGTATCAAATGAAGTGCTAGATAAAACTGCTGACAATGTGGAAGAAGCATCCTCTTCCAAAAGCAATAAACGCGGAAAACCTACAAAAAAATAGGTGCTCAAATATGTTTTCACATTTCTTATTCTTAACTTTTTAACTCTTATGAATTTGGTGGTGGTAAAACCTTTAAAAAGGAGCCCCACTGAACGACACTATTTAGTTATGTTAGGAAAAATTAACGTTGAAAACTTTTTGGGTTTTGTTACCGAAATAAAAATGTACTTATGTATCTGGAATACAATAAAATAAATTCAGTAAAGTGCGACTCTGACTCGCGCACGAAGGGTTCCGTACGAACACTAGATATGTAATTTAATACAAACTTCATCCTATATAATATATATATAGTTTTTGTCATTTTTTTCGTTTTTGGGGTCTTTTCTTTTTTTTGTTTTGGCGGTTTTTGCGATTTTTTCGGTTTTGGCGATTTTTTGAGTTTTGGCTCTTTTTAGTTTTGACACTTTATTTTCTTGTTTTGGCGATTTTTTTCGGTTTTTGGCGTTTTTTTTTTCGTTTTGGCGTTTTTTTATTTTTGGCGATTCTTTCGAATTTGGCGATTCTTTCGAATTTGGCGATTTATTTTAGTGTTAGAAATTTTTTTTTAATTTTGGCGATTTTTTTCGTTTTGTCATTTTTTATTTTTTGGTTTGGCGATTTTATCAATTTCGGTTTTTTTAGTTTTACCGTTTTTGAAAATTTCAAGTCTTTGCCTCTTACGGTTTCCAAGATATAGCAAATTGTCAAAATTACATAGTCAAAATTGCATTAACTGATGGACCACCCTTTAATTTTAATTTTTTTTAAATTTTAGTGTTAATTGTTGTAGTCTGTATAAAAATACACTAATTTTACAAATTTCAAGTTTCAATATAGATATGTTCGTACAATTGTATGTATGTATATTACATGGGATTTGAACATTTTTGTTGCTCGTTTTGGAACACCCTTTAATTTTTAATTCTCATGTATTTGTTGTTGTAGCGGCCTAGGTTCTACATACTGTGTCCAAATTTCAGGTCCGTAGCTCTTACGGTTCCTGAGAAAATACCGTGTGACGGACAGACGGACAGCGTAGCGAAAACAATAGGGTTCCTTTTCACCTTTGGTGTACGGAACCCTAAAAAATGGCAACTGATATAAGCAATGTTTGTTTCATAATTGCGTCTTATTTATCTTAAAGTTAAGTGTCATATTAGGTACATATAACGTAAGGATTAAACTCTATACACCCATTATTCCAAGCGATTTTGGGAATCGGGAAAAAGTTTAAAAAGCAAATTTATGCCAACATAAATATTTTTGTAACAAAAATAGAAAGTCATTGGAGATCATACAGGCATAAAATACCTACATAGAATAATCTGCCTATTTCAAATACGACCACGACTCTTTGGTAATAGATTAAAGAAGTCTTCAACAGTTTTTCTTTAATCTATTACCAAGCAGTCGTAGTCATATTTGAAATACGCCAACCACGATAAGGTAGAATACGAACAAATATACTTGGGGTAAGGATCCTGCTTGAAAATTCTATTATTTGCGGTACCAATCCGTCGAGAAATGGCATCCGAGTAAGATCCTAAATGACGCCATAGGCCTTTAAACCTTAACTACATAAATGAAAAATTAAGTAATTATGCATGAAGTAAAATTAATTCAATAGCGTCATTTGTAGTAAATGTTTTACATTCTTTCGGAGTTAATCACCCTTATTCCGATTGTCGACATCGACGTCACTTTAACACAATACAAAAAAATTAGGGCTATCTACCCTTTGTCGAAAACAACTGAATCCTGTTGACAGGTTTATGCTATTTTCTAGACCTTAGGGAACGGAAATAGTTTGTCAATAGCACAAAATTTTTCTCGAGGGCGAGTAAACAAGCCCCAATTTTTTGGTATTGTGTTAAAGTGACGTCGATATCGAAAACTGGAGTAAGGCGGAATATAATGTTATTTTAAGAACATATTCAGATGCCATTTGTTGACGGATAGGTACCAGAAATGTCTGAATTTTCAAAATTGACGAAAAGCTCTTAGACCTATTATTTTATGCCTATATGAAGACTTTTCCAATGCCTTTTAAATATATGTATGGATGTATTTGTGACTATTGTTATTATAATTATGAAATATTTTTTATCCTTTGTATAAACATATTTCTCAACACCCTAAATATTGGAATACTTTTTAAAAATTTTCCCCAATACCCAAAAAGTATGGGTGTATGTATGGAGAGTTCTCCTTTGAATTGAAGAGTAAAACATAAATATTTGCTTTCATGCCGTTTGCAAATTGCTACATCCACAAACATTGATATAGGTATAAAGTATTTTAGTCAATACATTTCTTTTTAATTAAATTACCCAATGTAGGAGGTATGAATATAATCAAATATGTAGTCTCAAATAAATACAAGATAAAATTGTCGTATTTTTATTCAATAACTTAAACACATTCATTGGAATTAGAATTTATTCCGACTTCTATATCTTCTATTTTTCCTTCTTTTCAACTGACAAAGAATTATACAAGCGGTTCACTTCATTAGCCACCAATTTATCCACAATGATACCATTGTCATCAACAAAATTGGCACACGATTTAATACTAGTAGCTTCTCTTAAAGACTTCGAGTCCTTTACCGAAAGCACAAGTGTGTATTTATCATCATATTTTTTCATGTCTGAACTGGCTTCCCAAATTTTTTGACTGCCATTCGAAGACTTTTCCACGGCCACAGCAAACGTGCCCTTCTCACGGAATGTTGTGTGTAGAGTTAAAATACCCATCAAAACGAAGTAAGCGACAACACAGAACATAAGAACTGGCTTCGACTCAGGGAATGGGTGTGTATAGTCCCAGCCGTGGGCCAAAACTGCAACTCCTACAGCCAGAGTGCAAATCACAAGGCGGGTATTGATTAAACCGAATTGTTCTTTTAACTGTGGTCTGGTGGCAAATAAGGCATTCTTAACGGCATCGTCCAAAGCGTGTTTAACAGCATTAGCATCCCATTTGTTTACTTTTACTTCCTAGAAAGATATACATAAAAATCTATTATATTTTTTTTGCAACACCAATCCAATCACATACACATGACGTGGTCTTTAACACCAATTGTTTCACGTGCTTATTCGTTTAATCGCAACTTATATTTACTAACTCCACTTACGATTTCTTCCATTTGTTGCTTTTCAATACTTTTAGCCATTTTTATATATAAAATACGATAAAATTATTATTAAAATGCAGCAAAATTTTTGTTTGTGCTGTATAAAAGTGACAACGCGACACACGGTTGATAATTTTAGGCTAAGCCGCATAAGCATATATTTTTGTAGTTGCCAGCTTATTAAAGAGTAAATATTTTACGTGTATAAGAATATCTGCATATGCATTCGGAACGAAAGAAAATACTTTCGAATATGTATGTTATTTTTTTCAATACTTTATATGTTTATTTATTTACTTCATACTGCACTACAAAAGCCATTTGGCCAAAAACAAGTATTGCATAGCAAAAAATTTATAAGCAACACCTGCATAAATATAAACTTAATCACCCCTACTCTGCGTTTCGATTACGTTCCCGCATTCAGTTACGCACGGATCGAAAAGAGGTATTCTGCCAAAAAAACTGAATCGAAAGAAAAAGAAGAAGAGAAGAGTATGTTTAAACCTGCTACTTTGCTTTGAAACGGGTGAAATAGGAACAGAAAAATTAGCAATTTTGCAAAATTTTTAGCAAAAAGTTAAATTTAGTGCAAAAAAACAGTGATTTACCATTAAAACAATTAATAATTAAATATTGTAAAAATTTTTATTAATAGATTCTTGCAAATTTAAGTACAGAGATTAAAAAAAACCAGATAAGCAATAGGTATTTGTGGCCAAACTTATCCAGTGTGAAGAATTCTGTTGCGCCGGAGGTGATATTTTAATTTTTTACACATAATTGTAACACAAAAATAAAGTTTATTTCTTTAAATTTAATTAAATACGTAGGTAGTATCGTTTTTTGTTGCCATAAAATAGGTATGTCAACTTTTTATACTGTAATAAATTAAATAAAAATCGCATTTAAGTACAGAAAAACAAAAAAAACTGTGTATTATTAATTAAACCTTCTTTTGCATTTAATACTTGCATTATTTTTTTAATTAATCACTTTTTGAAGCTAAACAAACAAAAACTGAAAACGCTCCGCCACTAAAATAACAACTTACAAAAACGTAGTTACGATCGAAATGCAGAATACATAGAATCGAAAGAGAAATCGAAGAACGGAATGCAGAATACCAAAGTTGCCAAACGGAGAAACTTTCGATTCGAATCGAAACGCAGAATAGGGGTGAATAACAATTTCAACAATAATTTATTATAGTTATTAAATATCCATTTTTTTCCATTTGGCTCCCCAGCCGATTTTATACTTAAGTAGTAGTTTTGTAGGCAAAACAAAAAAACAAGAATAATCCGGTAATAGTTACTAGCAGAGCCATTAGTATTAGGAAAGTAAAGTTTATGAGGTATTCACATTCAGGAAATATTTGGCTAGTTTGAGACGAAATACATTATTAGAATGAAAAAAAACTCTGAGTTCAAGTGGTAACACATTCCACCAGCGCGCAGTTCTAACAAGAAATGACATACCAAACAACGAACAGGTAACTCTAAGGATCAATATCTGTCTACTTCTGGTAGAGCGAGTAAAACAAAACCTACTACATAACTGTGTAACGGCACCATTCTTATAAGACCTATAAAAGAAAAAAATATTTCGACTTTTAACAAAATCTATAAATGAACAACTCAAGAATTTGGCGACGAATTCAGATATATGATTACGCCTACGTACATTATAAACATATCTCACAATATGTACATATATTAATTTTATTAGCAAAGGGTTCTTTAAAGGGCGCAATAAAGAGTGCTTGGAGCTCAATATCACTAGAATGTATAACCCTGCGTTTACACATGCAAGCACCTTGCATGAAAGCTCTGTGTACGTATTATCAACGAAAATTTCGCACAAATGCCCGACTGTCTTGCAACTTGCATGTTTGCCTTTTAGTGCAGAGTTGTCCATAACATAAAAAATTTTAATTTTAAGGGAACCAGATAGTGTTGAACTTTATTCGTATTGTTTCAATGTTATTTATGTCTAAAAAATTAATAAACTGCTTGATTTATGAATATTTAAGAATAAAATTATCAAATTAGCTCTTAAATGTATTTAAAATGACTAAAAACTCATATAACATTACACTGAAATCCAGTTAATTTGTGGTAAACTATTAATAGGGCAACACTGTTAGCTAACTTTCCATTTACTTGCTACAAGTTCAACAAGTCACTGTCTTGTAAAATTCCTTGGCAGTTGAGTTGGAAGTAGACTGCAAGTGCCGAAAGTATAGATGTGTTAGTAAAAGAGTTTGAGTGTATTGAGTTTTTCGAACTTGCACTTCCACGTTTAAACCCTAGGTAAGATTGCTTTACCTCTTAAATCGAATTTTTAAAGTGTTTTTGCCTTACATTTCCTTTAAATAAAAACTAAACTGCTTATATATAGGACATATGTGACAGCGCATAGAGAAAGGGACCTAAGGGTAAAAAATCAATTTTCACTTTTTTTTTATGTGGACATCATATGAGCATCGAATGAGACCGATCCCATGCCCCAATAGTGTTCCCTCCCAGAGATATGCGCGTTTTATGATGTGATGGTACACCAAAAGACACGCATTTAAATCTTTAAAATGGCTCTCCTGAACAGAACCGGTTTTTACCCTTAGGTCCCTTTCTATTTTGCGCGTCACATGTATAACATTCGTCGATAAGATGCCATACATGGCTCTACTTTTTTTTTTGATGTAAGAATTCTTTATTCAACTAAAGCATCAAAAAATTAAATTAATAAAACTAATTTTTTTGTTCTCCAGATATCTGATTTAGAAACAGTTTAACTATGAATAACAATTCTACGGGAGTCTTGTCTCTTGTCCTATTCTTTCTATTATAAATTAAAATTTCCTCAGGAAAAAACTTCCTATGAAAAATAAGGTATTTTAAATATTAGGTAGAGGAAGCATTTTTTTAGAGTTTTCTCTCCAAACATTGTAAAGGGAACCAATAAAAAAATTTAAAATTCAGACTAATAACTGTTGTAAAACAATGGTATAAGCATTTATTTAGAATATAAAGTGTAAATAAGCACCAGAATGTTATATTTCCCTATTCTTTCAGACATTGTTATCCAAGACCTGTGTATATGCACTTCAAAAACATGAACTAGTTCTCTCTATTTAATAAATGCTAAAACTTTAAATTTTGCATACCTCCTTTATGTTCACATAATAGTTAAATGAAAGATTTGTTTCACTCTAGTATCAAGACCCATAAGAAGAACTTTATAAAATTTACAAATTTAATCCATTCGAATCTGCACCTAGCTCAGTTTTGGCCCCAATTTCTCTTATTGTATTTTTTTATTTAGCAAAACAAATATTATTATAAATATGCAATCTTATTGATGAGGAAAACATTAAATTTTTATTATCAAAGTTTTGAGTTAGTACAGAGTAAAATGTAAGCTTTATTGGGTTATTACCCGGCTATATACAAAAGTAGGATTTCCCCGGGAAGAAATGATAGGGAAGAGAAAAAACTCCCCGGGAATATTCACAATGGGGTTGAACATTATATTCTTTCAAAGTTGGTAAAATTAAATTTCTGATATAAGAATGCGAAATAAATTTTTTCAATGTAATTGAAATTGTTTCTATTACTACGTTTATACACGCACTATTTCCAAATAAAAATATTCGCAATAACTCACTGTTTATATGGAATAGCAAAAGTACACAAACTTGGTAGCACTTCTATAGAAAATTTACTTTTTTTGACAAAAAAATAGTGTAAATGTGCAAAATATCAAATAATTATTTGTTTTAATTGTAATTATTTGCTTCTGTTAATGTTTTTTGTGCAATATTAATCTATTTATTGTTTTTTGTTATCAAACATTTGTAAGCGTGGCAACCTCAAGCATTTTATTTGCAAATAGTGCGTTAAACGTGAATAGTTTTCTGAATTAGTAAGTCGCAATAAAAAAAATAATATGGCTACAATTTACAGTTTTATTTGCAAATAAGCCCTGCGTATAAACGTAGTAATAAATAAGTATAAGTACATTTTAAAAATGTCATGACAAATTTTATAGTTTAAATGATAAATAAGAGGAAGAAAATCGGTATTTCTGGTTATAAAAGTGGTTGATCTGGCAATTATGGCTATACGCCCTCCCTTTGCAGATTTTGCAACGCTGTGCTAAGTGTCAAATTTTCTTATTAGTGAGAAATTGTTATCGCGTCCGTTTCTTTTTTAGCGCGGAAATTTGTCTTCTAATTCATAATTTAAGTGTTAAAACTACATTTTCAAATGTAAAAAGTGTCGAAATAAATAAACTAAAGTGCGCTTTATGATATTTTAATATTGTTTGCTTGAAGTGAATTAATTTTCGGGATTAAATCTGATTGAAAATTTTTGGTAATCTGCCATTGAAGGTGTGAATGAGTGTGTGTTCTTATGAAAGCGTAGTTGGACGAAAAGGTACTAAGTTTTGAACTTGGTATGAAAAAATTTGTTTCAATTGGCCTATGCATTTGCTAAGGCCACAAAGAATTTCTGCAGGTTCCAAAACTTACTAATGTTGTCTATACTTAAGTATAAATTGTTTCAAGGCCAGATTAATTTTCAATATAAATTTCTGCCATTTTAAGTGTTGCCACATTAGGTGATTATTGCCGATATTGGGTTGTTTTTGGAAAATTGTGACGCGGCGCTATATAAAATAATAAAAATTGAGATTTTCTATAAGATGTACAATTTAATTAGTGAAAAGTGTTGCGCAAAGTTGAGTGAAAAACAAAATTTTTAAACGGCCTTTTTTAAATATCACAGTGATTTCAAAAAAATATTAATAGCTGACTTGTTAGCGGGTTTTTTATTCTATTGTCATTTATAATAGTTTAATATTTAATATTTTATTCCAAATTCCAAGGCCATAAATTTACAAAAGCAATTAGTTAGCTTCTATTAACTTTTTGAAGTCACCGTGATTGAAGATGTTGTGATATGCAGAACATGGACGAATGTTAAACAAATTTTATATCATATACAATTATTCTGTAATTGATGTATAAAAACTTAAAGAAAAGTTCATACACGTAATGGAGACATCACAATTAAACAAAATTAATGCTATTGCCGTTTAGAAATATGTATGTATATCAAAATTTCCAGGTGAGTGATTATTTAAAACGACGAGATTCTAAAAAGTAAATTTATTATAATAATATATACTTTAATCATTATGCAACGCATCACCATAGCAAAAAAAATTTGTCGAATAGTACCTGATTTACATTAAGCATTTTTTCATGAAATTTCATGAATTTTGTTGCACGCAACTTTTTCTATTTGCTTATTGCAGCGCTATAAAAGAGAATTTTATATAAAAAAGGGCGTAGAATGAACCTCTGATACATTTTTGATTACTTTTTTGATATAAGTTGTTCCTCCAGGTCTCCTATTAACAAATAAAAAATTTTCATGCAACTAATTTCATGAAAAAAATGCGTAATGTAAATTAGGTATAGCTCAAATATTAACAACACACAGCTATTTTTTTTATTTATTTACTTCCTTTTATTATTGACTAGCAAATACATACAGGCTATCTTTACTCAATTCATTATTATTTCTTGTCCTTATAATCGACTACAAGTTATCTTCACCATCAACTATGTTTACTTCAATCTTAGCTGATTCCCACTGACTTCTTCTCAGTACTGCTTCTTATACCAATAAGTGCCATTTCAAACTATGCCTTTCTATCCTGCCTTGATTGAACAAATTTCTTTTGAACCCCCTATGAAAAATCAGGCACATTTATAATAAGACTTTTTCTTCGTCTTTTTGACGTTTATATACACGATTAAAGGCTCAGTTAGCCGACTGTAATGTAATGTAACTGTAACGTAGAAAACAGCTGATTGATATTTTTATATGAAAAGTAGGTTACGTTGCATTACATCCCTATAACCATTTTAATTACTTTTCACATAACAAAATTGATCAGCTGTTTCTTACTGTTGCAGTTACTTTACATTACAGTCGGCTAACTGAGCAAAGGCAGAATTAGTTTGTACGTGCTGCAGTGACCTGCGCCGAGCAATTTCATCGGCGGCGGCGGCTCATGAAAAATTGTTCGGCGGCGGCTGAAAATCGGCTGAAATTCGTCTGAGTCGGCTTCACAATTTTTGTCAAAGTAAATTCACAAAATTTTTAAAAATTATATATTTTTACCAGCTAAATTTCAGGGAAAAACTGATTTAATCAGCGTTGCCACGTTCTTCTTATTTTGTACCACAAACAAAGCGGAAGAAATTATTAGAAAATTGTATTGTATTGTATATCAAAAAAAGAATCACTTCTTATTACACATTAAATCATTGTAAAATTGAATTTGTTTTTGTTATATAATAATTTTTTAGCGATCTTTTTCGCTTTGTTTGTGGTACAAAATCAGAATGTGGCAACGCAGGTTTTCTCTGAATTTTAGTCGTTAAGTCCCGGTTCAGACTTACATTTTTGTATATTATATACGGTAACGTTTTCCACTTTTATTTGCAAATAAGAAGAGCTTATAAACGGGATATACATATCGTCGGGTGGTTGTCGGTTTGCGGCACAGTATATTCAAAATTCACTGTCTGCAGCAAACCAATAACCAACCGACGGTATGTCAATTGGAAAGAACATTTGATAACTAATTTGTATAAAAATTTAAAAGTGTGAATGGATTAGTGAAAAAACCTAATAACCTCAAGTAAAATATAAAAAAAATCATCAATCGGCGGCTAATCTTAGCCGATTTTGAGCCGAGAACAATTCGGTGGCGGCGGCTGACATAAAGCCTTCGGCGGCTCGGCTCAGCCGGCTGTCAGCCGGACGGCGCAGGTCTCTGACGTGCTGTCTGTTCTGAATCAGCTGTTTTGTTTCTGTAGAGTTGAAAATCTGTATGTGTCGTTAGTTTTTACTTTTTCGTTCTGTTCTGTTGCGGACAAATCTGTAGAAAATAGAATTCAACGTTAAATGACAGCCAATAGAGTGTATGTATTAGTGTGTTGTGATATATTGTGTGTACAAGTGTAATCAAATCTATAGGTTGTCAGCTGATTTTTTTCACAGACAAAGTAATTGCGAAATATTTTATACAGAAAGGAACGGCACGGAACAGCAACAGAAAGTAAAGAATCATGAAGCCTTAATGTTGAGAGTACGTAAAAGGCAAAGAGAAAAGTAAGAAATCCTGTCAAATTTTCATTTCGTACCTTCTGCTTTGGCCAGGAAGTTTATCAATACCGCGCATCGACAAACTAAAAAAAATTGCCTGCAAGGCAAGCATAAAAGCCACAGTGCAAGTTGCGTCTCAAAATTCAAGGCACATCAATCCGGTACCCGTATTTCAAGGCGCATTTATTAGGTGCCAGCACTACATCAGGTGACTAATGTCATTATCATTATATTATTAGTGTCCTGCACAAGACATCTTATAAGAACTTACAAGACAGGGATTTTTCAAATGCTTTACTACAGCGAAATCTTATAAAACAAACGTTAACAACACTGTTTGCAAGAAATTTGTTTCAGTATTGTAGGTATAAGAGTAAAGAAGAAAACACTTCGTGACGGAAGAATTTGTGATACTTGCTTCTTTCTACGCATGAGCGCGTGTACAAATGTAATGCATGTATGTGTGTATGATCTTTTATTTTTCTGCGCACATGCAAAGGCACACACATGCATTAACATTAGTAGTATGCGGTTAATCACATAATAGCTTACCATCTACATATTACACACACACACACACACACACACACACACACACACACACACACACACACACACACACACACACACACACACACAAACGTACAATATGAAAAATAACAAGCATACACTAATCAACAGTACTTCTTTTGAGTGTTTGTTACAAACAAGCTGTCTTGGCGACATCGCTTGTTAACACTGATATACACGTACACCAATACATCCATCGTGCTTCGCTTATAGTACGACTGCATTTATTATTGGTTTAGTATAATATATGCGACGTATTTACATTTAAAGACTGTTTACGCAGGTCTCTAGTAGGTATAAGCTTAAAAGCATGCATTTATTTTGGTATATATTTTGTAGCTGGTTGAAAAATTATGCCAACCACAAAACCACTCTCTTTGCCTCTCTCACCTACAAACTGGCATGTTATGCCAGCACAATTATGCCCGTGTAAATCACCGCATTTCCTATAAAAAACATGCAATCTGACGATGCTACCCTGTTTTGAAAAGTAAGAAGGTAATTTATACCAACAAAGTACATGTGGTTGTCGCTGTTGTAATATTTGTTATAGAATCGCGGGTACCTGATTGATGTGCCTTGCGTATTTCTACAACAAATATTACAACAGCAATAACCACATCTACTTTGTTGGTATAAATTACCTTCTTACTTTTCAAAAGAGGGTAGCATCGTCAGATTGCATGTTTCTTATAGGAAATGTTAAACCCCATACAAAACTGAATATTTGAAAGGTGTTTATGGATACCCAAATAAAAGCATGCTTTTAGGCTTATACCTACACAATCCAAATTTAACATTTAGATTGGTATAATGACATTAGTCACCTGGTGTAGTGCTTCCACCTAATAAATGCGCCTTGTAAGAATTCTTGTAAAATAATCGTCACTGACTTATAAATGACGTAGTCTAATTTGCAACAAAAGTCGCAAAGCCATATAAAAACCTGCATAATTCCAGAAGTTTGTCGAACTGGTAAGACTGTATTCAGAGTTGATTTGACCATGTCGTACTTGTGTTCATTATCTTTGAATCCATATTTTAATTTTGTAATAATATGTAATAGAGGGCTGCCTAAACAGTCTTGAAATGTAAATACGTCTTGTTTTTTAAATGTATTGTCGTAGCATGTATTATACTAAACCAACAATAAATGATGTCGTTTAATAAGCGAAGCACGATGGATGTATTCATGTACGTGTATATGAGTGTTTACAAGCGATGTTGCGAAGACTTCTTGTTCGTAACAAACAATCAAAAGAAGTAGTGTTGATGCGTGTATGCTTGTTAGTTTGCATATTGTATGTTTGAGTGTGTTTGTAAAATCTAGATGGTTTAAGGGTGGTTGTTTAAAGCAAGCGCACACAACTAATGTCAATGCATGTGTGCGTTTGTATGTGCGCAGCAAAATAAGAGATCATACACACAACGTGTGTTCGTATATACATGCATGACGTTTGTAAACGCACCCATCCCTGTGAAGAAGCAAGCATTACAAATTCTTTCGTCACGAAGTATTATCTTCTTTTCTCCTATACCTGCAATAACTGAAACAAATTTCTTGAAAAAAGTGTCATGTGTTAGGCTGAGTTTACATCTGGCATTTCATGTGTGCCATGTGCCCAAAAAAGCGTAACATCTAATTACTAATGAAAAACTGTTTGATTCAGAAACATATTTATTAAGTTGAACAGTTTCATACATAACTAATAGAAAATTTTATAGAATCCAACATGATTGGAAACTGTTTAAATCGATCAATACATGTCAGAATCAAACACTTTCTCACAAGTAATTAATGGTTACTAGGGTGATCGATTATTCGACTTTTTGCAGAAACCGGTTTTCGAATAGTTCGATTACTTGAAATTGTGAAAAACCCGGTTTCGCTTGTTACAATTCAGGAAAAACCGGTCAACCGGTTTTTAAGTAAGAAAATTTTTATAAAAAATTTTTGATTTTAAATTGCTTCATTAAAAAGAAGAGTTAACAGTTCATGTAAATATAATAAAACAATACAAAAATTAAAGGTAAAACATAAAAAATAACATCATATACTTATGTATAATACATAAATATGTATATATAATATACAGTCAAGGAATAAACTCTACATACAACCATCATTTTTAGGGTTTGTGAAAATTTGGGAAGAAACTCAAAAAATTAATTGTGCCAATATTTACAAATTTTATACAAAAAAAAAAAAAAAAAAATGAAAAAATAAGCAAGTAACAAAAATATTCCAAATACATAGGAAAAAAGTCTACATACAGGCATAAAATACATGAAAAAATACGTGCAAAATGTTTGATGTCGTCAACTTGTTTGAAAATGCTGTGATTTCCGGTACCAAGCCGTCAACAAATGGCATCCAAATATAGTCTAATATGTTGTTCTTATTGTAACTATTTTTTAATTTTTATTTTTTGTATAAACATATTTATTAGCACCCTAAAGATTGGCATAATTAGTTTTTTGAATTTCTTTCCAAGTTTCCTCAAACCCCAAAAATGATGGTTGTATGTAGAGTTTATTCCTTAATGGTATATACATATGAATAAATGGACAATATTGATGTCTACCTTTTTATAAAATATGAAGAAAAATGTCAACAAAACTAAAAAACACTTTTTGCAACTGTATTTTGACATCCATTGCACACCATAGGGCCAATTAAATTCGCCTCTGCTATCACCTCATAAAATAATTTCGGTTTAATTCCATATTTCAGTAAGTGTCGCCATGCTCAAAAAATGATTAGAACTTTTACACTGAAAAAAAATACATAGGAAAATCAACAGAACATTTTGGTCTAAGTTTTAACACAGTAAAAACTAATTTTATTGCAAAATGTACAAATCGAAAAGTATTCGACTCAGCCGGTTTTTAAATTGTAAAAAACCGGACTATTCGATATTCGAAAAATCAACATTTTGAAAAAACCGACAGCCGCACTTTAAAAAAAACCTGGTCTTAAAACCGGTTGAAAAACCGAGTCGATCACCCTAATGGTTACGCTTTCTTTGGCAAATGGCACACAGATGTAAACCAGGCCTTATAATGTTTGAAAATTTTTCTTTGAAAGAAAAAACAAAACCAACCGTTTATTGAAAAAAAAAACAAATAAACAATTTAGATAATTGGGTCAATTCAACTTTTTAATTAACTTTAACAAAAACATTTTAAGCAAAAGTTCCTATTGATACAATTTAATTTTTAATAAAACTTTTAATCAATTACATTTTTGACGCATTATTTTTCTATTTCTTTTTCAACTAAATGTGTTAATAGTAGAACATTTTTTCTGTGGAGCTTTTTCCATAAATTGCTAAGCATTTTCTATATCTAAAATGCAAAACTTACATGGATCCTGATGCCGCCTCAACACAAGAATCTGCAAAAGGTTTAACTTCGTTTAGTCTTGTTACTTTGGATAAAAATTTTATTGTACAGTGACAGCAAATAAGAATGTGCCATGAAGCTTGTTGCAGAAATATTTATAGATTTATGAAAGTGGAGAAAAAATATGGTTGAGGCAACCATAATCAAACAGCAACATACTATGATTGAATTATGTGGTTGCAGTCAAATCATATTATTGTTAATAGAAAAGCAAACTTTAATTATATTATTATCTGAGTTAATAATAATATTATCTACAAGAACAATTGTCTTTGTTGTAACTAATCTTATTATTGTTAATATGACAACACTATTGTAAGATGTGACCAAAATATAATTGAGACTCACCATACCATGATCTAATATTATATTAATATTGTTAAATACGACCACAGTATTATTTAATGTAATAATACTATTTTGTTTTTTAATCATATATTTATTGTAGAAACAGCTGTGCGTTAAATTCGAAATAAAAATAAATTAATATTATTGAAATAAAATGTATATATAGAAATGTGTACTTACACGACATACAAACATGTCTGTATAAAGAGATACACAAAGGTTTATATATTTTTATTGGTCTACCCTTTTGTTCATACTTTATTTTTTTTACTAGTGATAGCTTACAAACGAAATACCGAACTGACAGATGTTTCTGAAACAGATTTTTTTTTTAAACTTAAAATGGCATGGTTTTGGAGAACATTATATTGTTATTTACATCATATTATTTTTAAATAATAATACAAATTATGTTGTAGTCATAAATTTTTAACAAAACTGTATTGTTAAACTCTAACCATATCACACTTTTTTATGGATGTGATAATGTAATTATTAAATTCAAACATTACTCTGTTTATCGTAACGAAATAAATGTTTAAAATAACAATAACTAGTTTTCAACGACCACACATTTGTTTCAGAGAACATAATATTGTTTTCTCAACCATTCTTCAACCATATCTTTTCTTTGCGGGAGCTTAGAACTTGTTAGATGAAAAAAAGAAACTAGTGACTTGCGTGGAATCTTAGCAATAACTAAGTGGGGTTTCTCTCTTAAAGTAAATAAATATATTTTTGCTTTCCTTGACACTCTTGTAATGCTCCATCCAATTCACAGTTGCTACCCTGAAGGAAATGTCGATGGTGAAAATGTACTGAGTCGCTTCTGACTTTATCACCAGTACTACACTACAATTATTCCCCATACAATACTTTGTGCTATAGTCATTTAGCATGTGCTTGTCATTGAAAATCTACTAGTAACACTAAAACAATTGACTAGGTAGTGAATTCATAGTTCTTATGGGAACATGGAGACATACCAACCAGACATTTACTGGTACATTTCTAAACCTTACGTACATAAAAATTTATGTATATTGACAAGTTGTTGCAAAATCCACCAGAAATACAACACATCTGTTTTTTCTCTCTCTCTCTCTCTCTCTCTCTCTCTCTTTTATACTGACGAATAGAAGAGAAATTGTAGACAATGTAACTACTACTATAATCAGCCTTGTCAACTTGGAAATTTCAAAACGCACCAAAATGGAGAAAAAACGCGCTATTTACAAAAAAACGCACCAATCTTAGAATTTATTTTTTTAGTTCAAAATGTTTATTGAATTCATTTTGCATAAAAGTACATTATTTTTTTGTATTAAAAATTTAACACTAAAACAGGATTTTACAGTTCAGGGTTAAAAGAATAAATAAAACCTAAAAAAACTTAGCAAATTTGTTCATATTCATTTATATTACATAGATATTTTTTTTTTTTAATTTTATAAATTCTGTACAAAACTTTTTAAAGAGATCAACGATTAATAGAAAGGATTCAAAACTAATAAAAGTTCTTATCAGAAGTTTAATATATCCATATTAAAAATATAACAATAAAAATAAACAGCCATTTATTTACAATATATGTACATAATTAAAAACCAACAAAAAAAAAACTAAACGAATTCGTACATACATAGTGTACATATGAAAGTGGTCTAGGTCATACTATTTTTGATTCGATATAGTACATTTTGATCAGACTAGAACAACTCTAACTTAAATGTAATAAAATATAATCTACTAAATATCTCTACCAAGGAAATATGAGACTTATACAACTTTCATAATTAAGGGCATTCATTTGTACAATATGATACATTTTTGTATATTAATTTTATATATTCGGCTTAAAACTTTTTAAGAAGAGACCAAAAATTAATTATTCCAAATAAATAAAGCTAATATTTTCATCACTATTGTTATCATTGGGCCATAAAACAGATTTCATTTCAAATTGTAATATTTTGTAAACATCATTAGTATGTATTAATATGGTAATTAACACTATCAGGAAGTTGGTAAGTTTCAAAACAAGAATTTTTCGGTTTTTAACCCATTGTTGTGATAAATTTGCGTTGGTGCCACCAAAAATAAAAAAACGCACCGAAATTTAAAAAAAGCGCACTACGCACCAACTAAGGAATTTTCCGCATAAAAAATTTCAAAAAGCACCCAAAATGGTGCGAAACCAACGCACCAAGTTGACAACGCTGACTATAATTTTAGTGTTGACATAGAGCCGTGGTCGGCAACCCATACCATTACATTTTACAATTGTGTGAGTTATACTCTTACCACGAGTCGGTGTTGCCACTTAAATTTTCGTCTCATTTCCCTAACTTGAACTTGAAGATTTAAATCTCCAAAACAAAACTTGATTTTATTATGGCCAGAAGAAACACTCAAGTTTTGTTTATGAAGAAATACATTTTCTCTTGTTGCTACGCCAATGTAAATATGCGTAAAGATATAATTTTGTACAAAATTTTCTTAAAATAATTTAAATATATACTTGAAAATGCCTTTACATGTCACGTTTTTTCATGAATGACAACGTACGTTGACAAACCAAATTTTCTGGTTTGCCATAATAATTTTCTGAAAATAAAAAATTTAATAAATTCTAATCACACATATTTTCTTATTGTTGGGAAACAAATTGTTCTCTGGCAACGCTGATTCTTAAGAGTATGCGATACACACAAGTTGTTCTCAGTAATGCGTGTGTACACATACGTAATAGAAGAGTATAAGAAAAGGCGCGGCGCCCTTAATTTGCCGACCACAGACATAGAGACACTTGGCCCCAGCCTGACTGCAGGGTATTTATTATTTAATTCATATTCTTAGTTTGGTGGTCGTAAATATGTTCATGTTTCGTGTTTTATGTATTTTTTTTTACATTTCATCTTGAATTGTAGTAACTTTTGTTAAAAATTCTTTTATATATTAAAATACTTTTTAATTCGATGAAAACTCAAAGAGAGTGCTTCATAAATGCAACAAGAGTACACGAAAAATTTTCAAGTGTTGTTGGTTTTATTGTGCGGTCGGTTTTTTGTTGCTGTCATTTTCAGCGTACTCTAGATTGAAGTTTGATTCTTTAATTTGTAATATTATTATTTATTTATTTATTTTTTAAGGACATGAAAAGAATAGTGTCAAGAATACTGTAAGTTATAAGTTGAAAGGCTGAAAATTACAAATAATTTCAAGTGCTTACAATGTTGCATCAGCTACTTTAATTACAACTGCTGGTGTTATTTCTGTTACTGATGTTGCCTGGTCTTACTTGAGATGTCATTTCTTCTTAATTAGTGCAGCAGCATCTCATTAAGAAAATAATTTTATTTTCTTATGTATTTTTAATGGAATATAATAAAATTTTCTTAATGACAACGAATGACATTTAAGCATACTCGTTCACACCGGGGGAAAATTACTCCTACGACATTCAATAGAGTTTATATAACAATATTTTAAAATTGCGATCGGTATCGAATGCCGTAATTTGTCCCTAGAAATTAGATTATTTTAGTGAAAGTTTAATAGTGATGCCAGACTTTTATCGTACCTAAATAATAACTTGGATTTATGATCGAAAATCGAACTGTAAATGCGATTGATTAAATAAAAATGAAATGAAATGAAAAATGAGGAGCTGGCGAACAAAACTAGACATGTCCTCAGCACATCATTTTTTAAATATTTTTCGGTTTCTCCAAGTAGACATCTATGATGTCACGAAATATTTTCATTCAAAACCAGTTTCATCCTACCTTAAAAAAATAAAGAAAACTGACTTTTCCTTGCTAGTCTCTATCTAAGTAGTTCAGTTATTTGCCTCTCCTGTAAAAAACAGTTAACGGGACTAGTCTGGTTTTGTTCGTCAGCTCCTCAAATATAACATAAATTTAAATGTAAATCAACTGAATGAGTATTTGAATACGAAGTTAAAAATTAGACCCATTTGAGCAATGGCAATTTAAATTTTAAATATTTTTTAGTCATTCGTATAATAACTTTAATTTCAGTAAAAGATATACATATAATTAAATCAAACAAAAAATATAGATTTCAATATTTTATTTTTATTTAACGCGTGTTAAAATAACTAGAAATTAAAAAAAAACTATTTGTTGTTGATTTAACTCGTCTCGCTCGCTTCCAAAACGTATCAGTACAAAGTTTGTATACTCTTCGGATGCGGTATTTATATCGTGCATACATATATAATAAAGTGTGGAACATTGTGACAAAGAGTATGTTTGCGACGCTTTTAATAGTTGTCGACGACGCACAGTGTCAAGTTTTACGAATTTAGGAGGAGTTTTTTTTTATATTTTTTTTTGCTCAAGTTTGAATTCAGTATGAGACACAATTATCTAAATAATAAATAGTAAATGCATATCAAAGTTGAGAAATGTGAATAAAAACAAAGTAACGTTACTCCGAATGTCGTGATTATTACCGAAAAAAATCTAATTTCTACTTTTTGTGTGTTTGCTTTTACCAAGCTAAGTGAGCAAAACAACTGTTCGTTTCAATTTATAGCATGTTTGTTCCACTAACATGTTCCAAGTCAAAAATTTCTCTTGACGAGAGTTACAGAACGTGGGTACAGGTGTAGTAACGTCCGAGTAACTTTACATTATTATTTTTGACTAAGGAATCCCCTGGCGACCACTTTGCGTCTTTATGTGGGAAACCCTATGTATATTTATTTTTACTGTTGTATTGGGAGTGGACATAGAAGTTCTCCGACTTCGCCCAATTTTTGAAAAAAAAAGATGCGTAATTTTATGATAATACTTAGTAGCTTTACATTTGATAGTTTTCAAAATACAGACTTAAGTTTCCCTAAAATAGCAAAATCTGACACTGTGCGACGTTTTGAAAATATGTAAATGTTTTGCACTGCGACTTAATGAAACACTAGCCCAATTCACAATATTGTGCAAATGGTCTTGTATCGTTGCATGTGCAAAATGGTATAGTATATTGAAACTCACCACTTAACAATTCTTAGTGGTGAGTTTAAATACGATGCAAGACCATTTGCAAAAGATTGTGAATTAGGCTACTATAATTTGTTTGAAGACAAAGCAATTGACGTTTTGGAAGTACTTACATTGCGCGACAAAATTTAACTTTTCCAAAACACTAAAGTTCTAATGACTGCTTCCGCTAGGGGAGATGAAAAATACATATATCGTTAGCTGAAATGGTAAATAGCTTAACTACACTTTTTTTAATTTTATAGGAGAAGGAAAAAACTAAACAAAATCATTAAAGTAACTGAGATAAAGTTTCTTTATTTTAATTTTTAATTCGGCTGTTTGTTATGATACAGACTTTGCAAATTTTTTTCAGCTGATGATACAAACACCAATTGTTCTTAAGGTTTATGCTCCGAATCTTATTTCCATACATATATGTATGCAAATATTTTATGGTGAATTATGAAACCATGTAAATCTTAAATTGTAGGTATGAGATGTGCTCAGCACTTCTATGTAAAATCCTATGGGAAACATCTCAATAGAAAATTTTGATCCTTTTTCTCTTCTCCAAATGGGGTTTTATACCTTTCCTAAATACGACGCAAAGTATCATTAAAAGAAGTGTCTCCTTTTAGACTCAGTTCACAAACAGCAAATTTTTGTTGAACATCTTTTGAGTTTATGGGAGAGAGCGGAGAAGATAATGAAGAAGTTACCGTGATATTTTTCTCTCTCACCCAAATTTACTTCTGATAGCGTCTAGCTTTCGCATCGAAATTGCTTTCGCATCGTAAGAGAATATACTAGAAACTTTTAAACAGAATATTTCCTTTTTCTTTTTTGTTTGCATGTAAAGGCGAGCGTGTGTGTAAATTTATAGCCACATCCCTGTTTATTTATCTATATTTTCTTTTTGTTCTTTTTTAATAAAATAACATTAACAACAAGTTACATATTCATTTGCTACACGAAACTGCTTTATGCAAACATACACACATACATATCGTTATCCTAATATAGAAATGCCCGAACTCGTTATTTTTTTTTTTTTGAAATCGAGATATTTTTCATTTTTCGATACATGCAATATATGGAAATATACAAGAAAAAAAACTCGATTTCAAAAAAATAATGAGTTAGGGCCTTTCCATTTTAAGGTAACGATCTGTATGTGTGTCCATGCATAAGAGTAGAGATACAAATATTTTCACTCTGCTATATATATATATATTTTATTGCAATAATATTGCATGCAACTTGACTTAGCGTTAGACAAGAAAACTTAACGCTCATGAACATGCCAAATACCCGTCCTTTTCCGAAAACATTTTGGAATACCTACAAGTAGAAACATTAAAACAATATACCATAGAAGAATTCCAGGAATTATATTTTAAATGCAGAACACCTTAAGAGACATACATGTACATATAATACGAGTACGAGTGTGTTTGTAAGTCTTATCTTGTGAAGGATATTTACAGCTTTAACTTTAGAATTTTCATGCACGAAAACAACAACAAATCAACGAAAAATATAACCGAATAAAGTTGGAAAGTCAAGTTGCTTTTGTGTCAAGGTCAAACGTTTGATAAAAAAATGTTATTCTCACTTCCTTTTAATCACTGTCTGAGTTTGAGTTTGAAATTTGAATTGACATAGATGTTTATTTTTAGGAATAGTTTTATTCTTAAATTAAACAGAAATCTTAAATTTAAATCCTATTTTAACGGTCCTTTTCACAATATACAATTAAAAGCTAACAGGAACTTTAACGGCAAGTTTTGTATGAAGAACTTGCAGTTGAAGTTCAGGTTAACTCTTAACCATATGTTGCGAAAAGCACAGTAAGTGTTTTTAATATTTTTTTAATCTCTAATAAAAAAGTGTGCCACATACGAATCAGTACGTACGTATGTATTACAGGGCTGCATAAACAGTCTTGAAATGTAAATACGTCTTGTTTTTTAAATTTATTGTCGTAGCTCGTATTATACTAAACGAATAATAAATGATGTCGTTTAATAAGCGAAGCACGATGGATGTATTCATGTATGTGTATATGAGTGTTTACAAGCGAAGGCTTCTTGTTCGTAACAAATAATGCTTGTTATTTTGCATATTGTAATCGCTTCGCGGGTTGTGTTTGTTAAAAAAAAAAATGTCAATTCATGTGTGCGTTTTTATGTGCGCAGAAAAATAAAAGATCATGCACACAACGCATGTGCGTATGCACATGCATGACGTTTGTATACGCGTCCATGCGTATGAAGAAACAAGCATCACAAATTTTTCCGTCAAGAAGCATTTTCTTTTTACTCCTATATCTGCAATAACTAAAATAAATATCTTGCCAACAGTGTTGTTTAGCGTTTTTTTTAGAAGATTTCGCTGTAGCAAAGCTTTTGAAAAAATCCCTTGTCTTAAAAGTTCATGTAAGTGGTGTTGTGCAGGAGTCTAGTATGTACGGAATACATACATAAGTAAATACTCCATTCTATTGTCTGTTCCATATTCACATCCCTCTCATAAATATTTCTTGCACAGCAAATATGATGTTGAACCAGGGTTTAAAAAAGCTAATATATTTACTAAAAATTGTCAACATATTAACTAATTTCTTATGAAAACTAAAAAATTATTTTTCTGTTACGAAATAATTTTATTGCGCTAACTAAATATTTTATACCTTCACACTAATTAATATTTTCCATAGCAAACAGAACTGAAATATTTTTGTAGTAATATTTTTATATGCACACAAAATGAAAATATATCCACAATAATATTTTACGAAGTAAGCAGATTTAAATTTTTGCATATTAGCTTGTGTTATATTTTTGTGACTGCAAAATATTGTATATTATTTTATATTTATTTGCGCATATATGTAATACGCAAATGCACTTAAATATTTTTATTATGCACTTTGTCAATAAATCAAACAATTCATATTTTCATAATAGTCATATTTAAACTAAAAATTTTTAAAAACTAATTTTTGAACCCTGTGTTGAACACTTGATAATAAAAATTGATGCTTTTGATTTGCTTCCAAGGTTTCTTTATAGAGTTGAGCACCTATTCGGTTGCCATAAAATTGTTATAGAAAATTCTTTTCAATTTCAACAATTGCAACGCATTCACTCCCTGATTGATGGGTTGATTTTCCGTTTGTTTAATTAGCTTTTGTAAGCATTCCAACACATTGGCACTTTGCAGCAGTTTATTCGACATAAACTTGTGACGATATTTCGTTTTGGCTTTTCTAATATTGTTATTGATGCGATAACGTCGACAGGAATCTGAACGAGGTTGATTTTGTTTTTGCAATTGCGTTTCTTCAAGAACATCTTGCTTATTATTTTAGCAATAATCAGGGCCAAGAATACGATTTGCTTCAGCTGGTCCTTTGGCTTTTAATGTTGGTGGCGTAGAGGGTGTTTTATGTCTTTCAACAATTATGGGATTTTCTAAAAGCATTTGTTCGACATAATTTGCTTCTTCTCAACTGCAATTGGTCTTTAAACGTTTCATTTCAATTTCCACAACTTGATCAATGTATGGAGAGCTTAAGTGTTGAAAGGAATTGATAGATTGCATTTGGAAATTTTGTGTTAAGGATGTGCAAACATCCTGTAAAATAAGGTTTGATATTATATCTTTATGTGGTAGTTGTTGTTATTGTTGCTGCTACTCTAATAGACTAATTTCAGTTTAATGTTTGTTCAAATTCTAATATGTGTGTATGTATATGTGTGTATGTTTGCCGTGCCATTTCTTGCTTTGCTTTCTTAGCCTGTGCCAATGACAATGGGTTTTCGAATTGATTGTAATTACTAACATGTAAATTTAGATGCGTAAATGCATTTTATGTGACTTCGTTTCTTATCTAAATTAAACAGCTAGTGCGTAGTATGTATGCACTTAAGCCTATAGTACACGGCATGTGAAAAACCACATGCACATGTGGTTCTTACGTAATTTTGACGTCATCACAAAGCTACATTTGCTACATGCTGTGTACTAGTAACATATGTACATGCAAATATTCACATGCTTACAGATTTGCTGCTTTAGAAAATGTGTTCGGCTAAATATGTATGTCACTTCTGTATTTTCGAACAAAATTTTGTATCAAAATTTTACGGCATGTAGCCACTAGTAGTAATTTTAAAGAATGCAACCAACATGCTGAAAATGTCCGTGACGTCACCGCCACATATGCATGTGGTATTTTACATGCCGTGTACTATAAGCTTTAGGTATGTAAGTATGTCTGCATGCGCATATGCTGAGTGCATTAGTCAGCGTTGCCAGCTGGTATTTTTTGAGGACACACTATCGCACACTAAATCATACACAGTAGGGTTTATAAATTCCCGGACTTTTCCGATTCCCGGGAATCGAGAAAAAAATACGCTATTCCCGGGAATTCTCGGGAATTTTGAAAACATATGAATTCAATTAAATGGCCTCAATAAAAAATATAACTTTGAAATGATGCAAAAAAAAATACATACAACATTTAACATATGTGACAGCGCATAGAGAAAGGGACCTAAGGGTAAAAAAAATCAATTTTCACTTTTTTTTTTTTGATGTGGACAACATCTGAGCATCGAATGAGACCGATCCCATGCCCCAAAAGTGTTCCCTCCCAGAGATATGCGCGTTTTATTCAGTGATGGTACACCAAAGATACACGTATTTAAATCTCCTGAACAAAACAGGTTTTTACCCTTAGGTCCCTGTCACATATATGAAATTTATTATTTGACATATTGTCATAAGTTTATTTTAATTGAAATTTATTTGCTAGTGGTCAAGCATTGCCTTGGATATTCAAAAGTATTATTATATGTGAATTCTCAAATTGTTCTTAAAATTCTTTGCATAACGTAAGAGGTTTGTGACTGTTCCATATATGTGGTTGAAGTCTACTGATGCTTTGGCAAAGCACCAATGAAATATATAGACAATGCTTAACCACCAGCAAATAATTTTTAATTAAAATACAACATTTAAATTAAAAACTAAACAACTTAATTCGTTCATTTCAAGAACAACAATATTTCAAAAACAAAACAAATAAATTCATATGCTGTGAGTTATAGCATAGATGGAAACTCCATCTACATCTGCCAACCTAGCTACTATTTCCCATAAAGAGTTTTTAGGTTGAAAATATTTCGTAACTCTTGAAGTTGTTGGAGTCACCTCGGAAACTTCTATTACATCTGTTTCCATGCTTTTACGAGTATTAGGCATCGTTACAGAATTGTATTTTTAAGTAATAAAACAACGAACAGCAATTCCAAAAACGTAAATATTAAATTCCCGTTGAAAATTTCCCGAAATGTGTAAAAAAATAATTCCCGCGAATTCCCGGGAATTTGTTCCCGCGTAGAAACTCTAATACACAGTCACAACTAAAAAAAATCCCAGATGTTCAGGAGTGGTAAAAAACTATTGATGCTGTACAAATGACACAAGGATGTAACGTAAAAACAGGCATAACGGTATTTTATATTGTTCAAGAAGACTGTATCTATCGTTAGAGATTTGTTTAGTGTAATGGTTATAAAAAAATTCAGTAAAGTAGGACTTTGTCCAGCACACGAAGGATTTCGTACGGATAATACATACATATGTAATTCTATACGAACTTTAGCTTATAAAATCGAATATCTTACATGATGTAGAATTATTATTTAATTTTAAGTACACGGCGCTCAAATTTACATCGTGGTTTAAATATGCCAGAAGAGAAATTCCAAAATACGCAGGCAAATATTTAACAAAACTCGGGTCACATCCTAATAATCTTGCTCGTAATATTTTGAACTTTACTGGACACATCCGCTAAAAACAAGAGGGACACAAGGGCTCTAATACCCAACACTCCAGATGAAACTGCTTGAAAAAAAAATTTTTTTTTGCTTAGCACGACTCTTATGTAGTAGTATTATTAATTACCATCACAAGTTTATGTCCGACACTGGTCGGGCCTAATAGTTATATTTAGATTTAAGATTTGAATACTTATTGTTAGTTCATTTTTGAAGACGCAATAGATATATATATAAAGCTACGGTCACACTTGTCAAACATTTGCCCAAAAAAGCGTAACCACTAAATGTTAATGAAAAATTTTTCAATTCAGACAAAAGTTTGTCAAGTTAAATAGTAGCCAATATTGTTGGATTCTATGACATTGTCCATTAGTTGTGTTCAAAACTGTTTAACATGATAAACCTTTAGCATTACAAAAAATAAAATTTATGTGATCAGAGAGTTTTTAACATAGAAATTTTCACGGGAATATTTTTATTTTTGATTTTGTTTGCTAAGCAGATCCATCAATAAACTAGGTTTTAGTTTTTTTTTTTAAATCCAGTTACCGGCAACACTGGCATAAATACTTGTATGTAGCTTATCATCAACACATTATTAATGCCATTGGCAGCCACAAAGGCACAGTATGAGTCCATAATTAAGTTGATAAAATTAAAATTTTTGTAACTAACAGCAGTATATGTAAGTATGTATGTACGCAAATATTTATTTTACATGAATAAATACTGAATAACTTACTTGTTTTTTTTATTAGTTTTGTACCCTTAATCTGTTGAAGAATCTGTTTTTGTTTGTTGACAGTGTCTCACAGTGGGCGAGAATATTATTTATAGATGAGTTTTTAAGAATTAATTGTTTTGTCTTAAAAAAAAATTCTTCTGATAATTGTTTTGGCACTTAATACTTAACCATTCGAAAAAACTGTTAAACACTTTATTTTTCACTTAATGATCAATCTCACTGATAAAAATTGTTTTGTTGTACGAAATCCGTATACACACAAGTCGCCTGCTTGTCTACCTGTTTGTTTTTACACTCGTTGGGCAGTGTATGATTTTGTTTTTTTTTCTTCCTTGGTTGTTTATGTATTTCTCATTTCCTGTATAAGCATACGGTGCTTTTTAATGCATGCGTATGTGTGTGTATCTGTTACTTTATGTATCTGTTTATTTTCATAGGGTTGGATAGGGAATATGGTTTTTCTAAAGACATGCTAAAGCATGTCACTAATATTTTTTTTTGTGTAGAGAAGTGTGCACATACATAGTTACATACATATATGTGTATGTGTATGTACATAAGCTAGTGCGAAATATCTTTGCAATTTTGTTATATTTTACACTAGTTGCTAATCGATTCTAAGAAATGATTTCAACATTCAACATTCAACATGCTTACCTACTATGTATGTGTGTATGTGTGTGTGTATGTATGTATGTATGTATGTATGTATGTATGTGCACAGGCACGCATGTATGGATCTACAAACATACTTATGTATGTACAATTTTACACAAAGTAGCAGCGCTGGATCATACCCTCTTTAATACATTTAGTTCGTTGTTTAACTCATAATAAATATTATTCGAACATTTGGGGTATTCAAACTAGTGTCTTAAAAGTCTTAATATTTTAACATTGTAATTTAAAAAATTGTTGTTGTACCTCAAACAAAAAAGTCATACAATATTAAGACTTTCTCAGCTATGTTTATTATTATTATATTAAACTTGTTTTTTCTGCTCTTTTTAACCCCAAAACAGAGTTGCAATGGAAGGAACAAAAATAACATCTTATTTTCACATTTTCACATAACCATTGTACAAAAATTTATATAAAATAGTTACACACCTATAAATAAAAGAAATCAAAGTTTATTTATATCAATCACCAGCAGCCCTACATTAATAGTAAACAATTAAAAATTTTTGTGTAAAATAATTTTTAGTTGTCAATACAACGGAACAAATATGAAGAAAAATTAGTGGAAAATAGAACTATGAAAAATTTGGTAATAAACACATAAAGAAATTCACTCAGCTGATAGCTTTCATAGACATTGAAAAGGAATAAAAATGAATTAAACACTTTAAGTTCAATTAAATTGAATACACATTATAATGTGTTGGCTTATCAACTTGTTTATCTTAATCTCTTGAACAATATAAAAATAGCATGTACATATCGTTAGCTTAATAGTTAGAAAGGTCCTAACTCATTATTTTTTTGATGTCGCTTTTTTTCATTTTTTGGTACATTAAATGTTTTTTTATCGAAATACACAAAACCTCGACTTCAAAAAAATAATGAGTTAGGGCCTTCGATATGTACATATGTTTATGTGTCAATTTTTTTTTATATAAAAAATATTCTCCTATTCGGCAAGAATTAAAAGGAATATTTATTTATTTAGTTTATCAAAAAGACAGTTTATCGTTTAATATACATAATATATCGCACATTCAGTTCAATTCAACTCAAAAAATTCTTGTTTTTTAGTTAATAATGCATTTCATATTTTATCTTGCGTAAAAATTTCATATAAATAACTTGTACTATCACCTCCTGAGATAAAAATGTTTGTTCATGCCTTTGAATTGTATGTATGTAAGTGATAATCAAACCACGCTACAATATGCATTGATTTTACTGAATTCAAATTTAAGAAAAATTTATTTTGTTTCAAATGAACTAAGAAACGCAAAGGTAAATAACACAAAATATTTACTGAATAGAACATGTATAAGATAAATATATGTTTGCACATAATTCATACTTTTGATGAAGGAAAGAAGAAAATATGTCAGTACTTTAATCAAAAAGACCTTAAATAATATACTAAAAGTACCAAATATTTATTATATTCTTTAAAAATCTTATTTTTAACAAAGAAATCTCTTAGTCTTGTTAACATTTCGAAAAACTTCGAAAATAAGATAAATCTTCACATATGGTAACGCTGGCGAGAACCCTCTGGCCTCGCCTAAACTCCCATAGAACGAAAACTTTCACGAACTTCAATAGGAAGCAGTTGATGAACATAGTGGCCACGTTGAACGGTCACTGTGCCTACGGAACCCATGCTAAACGTATGGTTCCCCCGTATAATGACTACTGCTACAGTTTTAATGATGATGAAGAGGAAGAAAGTTTCCCGCATCTCCTCTGGTTTTGTACCGCTCTAGAAGATCTCCGTCTGCACCTCCTTGGCAGAATATGCTTCGGCAGCCTATCCGAGCTATCGGAAATCGAGCTCAAAAACTTGAGCCTTTTTTTAGGAACAGTAGCTGGTATAGCCGCTGACTCCCCCTCTGCCTAATTTTTTTAGCCCACTCTCACTCACCTCCTCTAAAACAAGTATCTCCTTTCTGCTTATACCCTTCTCACCCTCTTCCATCTTTCCTCTCTCTCTCTCTCTTTCCTATAGGGAACGCAATGGGGTCACTGTAATGGGCCCAAGTGAGCTGGACTCTAATTTTGCGCTTTTCCTTGCCAGCAGCCTGCTAACGTAACCTAACCTAACCATAGTACATATGTAAATACATGAATTCATATGCATGCATCGACTTGCACTAGAAAACAAAAATAATGCCACATATGGTATTAAATACAATAAAGAAATTTTAGGTTACATACTACATATACACATAAGCATGAATCTTAAGGAAAGAAAAAGAAAGATATAACTAAAATAATAAACAAGGGTTATTATTTGTTGCAGCGAAAATAGTCGCGTTAATATGAGTTGCGGCTGCCTGCGTTAATCGACAGAGTCATAAAATGGTGTATGAAAAAACAAAACCTTAAAATGGTTACGAGGTTTTACCTAAGTACGAGTATGCCTTTACATATATATAAATGTGTGTGTGCATTTATGCATCTTTGACAAACCTAAAGTACCCTGTCGGAGAATGTGTGGTTGACTACAAAAATAGTTAACTTATAGTTAACTTTTTTTAGACTGACTAAAAGCTAGCTGCAAAGTCATCCAGAACAAACCCAAAATTAATTCTTAAGTTGAGTACGTAATCGAATTTGGTGAGAGCCAACAAATTTATTCTCAGCTACTTTAAAATTCATTTCAGTTTTATATTAACATTTTGCTGTTGTTATTTTAGATGGTAGCTTAGCCGAGTGGTACACGTTGAGTACACAACGTGTGATGTTACATGTTCGAGCCCCAGAAATTTTTTTTTAATTTACTGACTACTATGTGATTTAAAAAAGTCAACTTTAAGTTAGCTTAAAGTAGTGCAGACTGAGACAATTGACTACCGCCTAGGACATCGTAATGTTAAAATAGTCAGTTGATTACATTACAAAGTAATCCAAGTGTCAGTCAGTACTAGTTGCGAAATAGTTAGCTTAAAATTAGTTTAAAGTTAGCCAAATTTCCGATAGGGTAGCGATTGAGGGATAGTATGTGTGAGTGTGTTAGTGCGAGTGTGTGTGTGTATTTGCATAGTTAGACCATAAACGCAAGTGGATGTATGCAGTTAGTGGTTGTAATTAAATTTGTATAAAAATAAATAGCAACGCGACAAAGTCATACATTTCTCAAGAAACAGCTCAAGTGTAGAGAACATTAAATCGAATTTTTTTTACCGAAATTGAATAAAATTTTGTAATTTGCACCATGAATTCCCCAAACGAAATTGAATACTATGTACCAGGAGTCCATCCATCAACACCTCAGAATAACATCGAAGTGCCAAGATTTGATTTAGATGCTTTGGCTCATGCGGCATTTGTAAATCCGGAAAATATTGATGGTTTGGTTGAGATGGAAATGGCACGCATCAAGGAGAATTGGTCACGTAGCGAGGAGGACTATGTCGAACAAATGCTATTGGAAAATCCGGTAACTATCGAAAGACGTCCCCCCAATAACATTTGCCGGCAACAGTTCAGTGGCGATGATGAAGTCATCGATGTTGTCAATGTAACTCCCAGTACCAGCACATATTTTCAACAACAACAACGTGCGGAGGCATGTCGTCGTTCCCGTTACAATAACAAAATAAAGAAAACCAAGGCGAAATATCGCCACAAATACATGACAGAAAAATTACTTCAAAGCATTCGCATGTTTGATAGCATTCAAGATGTCATCATTCAAACTGAAAAGAAATTACTCAATAATGGTTACAGCATAGGTAAACTTGCAGATTTGCGTCGTTGCTTTGGCTTGGACAGATCAATCGATAAAATAGAAGCATTGGGACGTGCAATGAGAATGGAAAATTGAAAAAAATTACAATCTTCCATCAATTAGATTATAAGTGCTTGTAAATAATATTTAATGTGTAAAATCTGTGTTAATATTGTAGAATTAATTAACTGTAGTGTATTTTATTGTAAGTGCTAATATTTTTAAAATAAGTTTTATTCAATAAAAATTAATCCTTTTCTTTTATATTACAGAAATTGGTTTTTTATTTTATTTGATCATTTGTTTAGCAGAACTGCAAAAGAGCTTTCATGTGCAGAAACATTTTTAGATAGGAACGCCAGAATAAAGTGTTTGATTTATATAAAGATTAATTGCTGTAAAATTGTGGCGACAAGCGTATTCCCACTTTTTTTTATTAACATATTATTATTACTCTCAATTATGTTATATTTTTTTTAACTACAAATTACTCCACATAGTTGTCACTTGTTGGGTCAGAAACAAAACAAAAACCTACCGCGTATTGACACGAACCTGTGCTAAAAATTTCGGCCCACAGCTCTGATAGTTCCAACATAATTATTTGTTAAATTATATCATAACGGAATGAGCACATGTAGAAAAAAATAAGAAATCATGTTTTGTTTGTATTCATTATTTGCGTATCTAATAAAGTTTTGCTCTTTAGCTTCCGCCCAAAGACATTTAGTTTAGTGTTTGTCGCAGACAAGAAATATATCGTTTCGAGGATTGTGATTATGTATAAAAAACATTGTTAATATAACAATTATGATAATCAAAATTTGTACGGAAATGCAATAATTAGTATTGTTAGTATAACAATAACTTTAATTGAAATAAGTTTGAAATCTAACAAAAATAAATTTTGAAAAAAAGTTCAACAAATTATTTGTTGATATATTTAATTCAAAATATTTTTCAGATTTTAATTTAACTTACAATTTCGTTAATTGTATTTACAAAGTCGTTGATATAACAAAATAATTAATTCTATTTACAAATTTTTTTATTTTGTGTTAAGTTAATATACAGGGTGGCGCAGAATGAGCTATATGGTTTAAACAATTTATAACTTTTTATTTATGCGATTATTAGATTTTTTTTTAAATACAGTATATTGGGGAGTTTTTTGCAATTGCCTTTGAAAAATCATATCCTGCAAGCGATGACTGCTTCCTTTTAGCGAGAGAGAGAGAGTATGCATCTCATATATTCCATAGCCATGATTTCATTTCGAATGTTGGTTTTTAGTTGGAGTATAGTTCTTGGTCTGTTAACGTACAGTCTTTCTTTTAAATATCCCTAAATAAACTGTCAGGAGCTGTTGGTGCAACGCGCACATTAAAATGACGACGATATGCACTCTGTATCAACACAATAGACTGTTGGTTTGAAAAATAAAATTCAATTATTTTTGTACGTTGTTCGATCGTATAATGATATGATAATAAATTCTTCTTCACAAAATGCTGAAAAAAAAGAAAGAATAATAATTAAAAAAGTTATAAACAATTCAAACCATATAGCTTATTCTGCGCCACCATGTAGAAAGGCCATAACTCATTATTTTTTGCAATCGAGATTTCTGCATTTTTCCATACATTAAACGTCGTATAGAAAGACCCTAACTCATTATTTTTTTTGAAACGAGATTTTTGCATTTTTCGATACAATAGATATTCTTCTATTGAAATATACCAAAAAATCTTTTTCAAAAAAATAATGAGTTAGGGCCTTTGTATATTACGGTAGCCATATGTACGTATGTATGTATACCCTTCAAATATTTGGCGAGAGGTATAAAAAACAGTAACAAAACAAAACATAATTTTGTTATTAATAATTTCTTTTTTTAATATTTTCAGTCTTCAAAGTCATTCCTGACATGTTCTACGTATTATGATATAGTTTTGATGTCACAATTTTATAAAATTATTATCTTTATGTTCTGGTGTTGATTTAAATAAATTATATATGTTCATATGTATATATATTTTACTATTTTCACTACACATATTTACTCTCTTAAATACACATCGCTCGCTTACTCAAACAACGTCATAACTAAAAAGAAATGGAATTTTTGAGTTAGTTATATATATTTGGGGTATTTAAACGGTAGTCTTAAGTGTCTTAAGTGTCATGATGTCTTAATATTTTAAGATAGTTTAAAAAATTTTTGTTATTTTGGCTTTTTCTCGTAAGCGACAAAAATTTAATTTTTCAGGAGAAGTTTTTTGTTTAAATATTCAAATATGTTTTTGTATGTAAATTGTCGCTTACAATAAAATTGTACAGCTTTTATCTGGGTTTTTTTTTGTATTAGATCGCTTACGATAAAATCGAAAATAAAGGCTCGAAATATAATTGTAAATTATGAGAGCGACCACAGCAGTCTTATTTTTTCGTGTTATTATTTTAAAATATATGAGTATGACTATATGAGTACCATTTGAATACCCCAATTGTGTAAAAATCTCTTGTTTACTTAAATCTTGCGAGTTAACATGACCTTTACTTGACAGTTCTTCATACAAAAGTTGCCGTTAAAGTCCCTGTTAGCTTTTAATTGTACATTGTGAAAAAGGTCGTAAGCTGTGTGAAAATTATCTCGTTTTCTGACAAAAAAGTTTTTTTTAGAGTTATGATGTTGTTTGAATAAATGAGCGATATCTACATACATATGGATAGTGTATGGAGCATGTTAATAAAGTTTTCAAAATGGTGTAGTATAAAGATATAGAAAATTTTCATTAGAAATAATTATGCTAATTTTGTATGCGTACGTGTACATTATGTCATAACGCAAGGAAATGAATATGCGAGACAAAGTTTTGTTTTGGTGTGTTTGAAATCAGGATATGTATATGAATTTACATACATATGTGTGTATGTACTGTAAGTGCTTAAACGGTATTTAAGTCTATTATATACTTGCTCATGTTCATGATCATTCTCATGCATTGTTATTTCCCATAATTATAATGCATACTTTGCATGTTAAAGATAAGAACGAGGCATTTAATAACCGGTTGCTAAAGAAGTATCTATTAATGGTTTAATATTATTAAAAGCGTAAATCTAAATGAGCAAAAATAATATGCATACATATACATTACACAATACCTAAACTAAAGGATCCTATCCTAGCATTGGACGACAAGATCTCAGTTCCTACCACTTTTTTTTTTTTTAAGGAAGTAACACTTAGGCAATGAATCCCTAGTACTCTTACCAGGTGTTACCTTCTTTAAAAAAGGATAATGATAAAGAAAGCAGGTGGTGAAGGAAGAAGTAGAGGAAAGCGTCATTCCTATTTTACAACTCTGCTCTTTTATACTTTTCTAATAATTCAGTGTTGCAGCACCTCTGGTGTCAATGAGGCGTATTAAATTTTTAAAACTGTGCTTAGTAGCCATTTTATTGGTTATTTTACTTCACTAATGATTAAGCTACACAATACCGACGGAGGAGAACGTGAGGATTAGTATCTGCTGAAGTCGGTACAGTTCAGTGACCAGTGTATATGCCTTCATCTTTTTTTTATTTAGTTTTTTCCTCCTCCTGTAAAATATTAAAAAATGAGTTAGGGCCTTTTCGTATTAAGTTAACGATATATAGTGATTGTTTTGGCTTAAAAATAATTGCATCAATGTACCAAAATTAACAAAAAAAATTTCTTTAATCCCATGAATGTAATAACTGAGAAATCCTTCAATTAAATTAAAATATCTTTTAGTTAATTTTAATTATTATTCGAAATCCATTTGTTTCTATATTTATGATTTTAACCAAAAAAGTTTGTCTTAAGTAGAACAAAAAATAAGCAAATTAACTAACATGTGTACAATTAGTAAAAGAACAAAACGACAATGGTAAGACTGTTGTAAATATAGAGATGGTAAAATTGAGCTTACAATACAAAAAAAACTTTCAGCAAATTGAAATACGATGAATCAAAACAATTCACATATTCCATTTGCAATAATGCTAAGTATATAAAGCAGAAATCTACATCAACTGACACCACACACAGTGGACCAAACACAAAAGAACGCTGATGATGAAGGTTTAGTGGCCTTCGAAAACGGTTGGCTGTTCCGTTCAACTATGTGTTGTCAGAATATTTACAACTAACTTTAGTGTTATTTGTTCATTAATAATTATCACATGTAATTTGGCTTAAAAAGCGATACGAACTTTAGCCTGTTAAAATCATAAATATAGAAAATATCTTTTATTTCGCTCTGCTCCGGTGTAAGATGTTTAAATTTTATAAACAGCTTTATGCAATTCCTGAATACTTTTTAAACTCAATTTTGTTATTTGATTTATTCTTTATGTATGCATGCATGCATGTGCATGCAAATTTTATTAGTGAACATGAATTTTTAAGCTACTGTCAGAGGAATTTTTAAAAACTAACACAGTTTTTGCAAACAATACGAATCATGTTAAACTAAACCCTAAACCTGCATACTGCTTACAACATCATTTTTGCATTAATCTCTATGAAAAGAAACATCACGATTATATAAAACATACTTTTACAAATTCTCTATTTTGCATGCAAGTCTATGTAAGTTTTGTCTGAACACCAGTCGTTACGTTTCCTCTTCAAATAATATACGATGCGAATTGTTACGTTTCTGCGCATTAAGCCCAGCAAATTTATTTGATTTTGAATGAAAATTTTTGCATAACCAAATAAATTATATTTCATTAAGATATTTTCGTTAATTCGCTATTTTCGTTATTTTAGATTAATACAGTAATTTCCGCTTAATTGATTAAAAAAAATCAATGCCTGTGCGATTCTTTGTCAACTTATTTATTTACAAAATTTCAAACTTTTTAAGCTTATAATTCAATTTGTCAGAGAACAATTCAGCAGGTACTACTCTTATGTTAAAAAATACTTCCAGGTTCCAAAAAAGCATTTTAAAGACAAAATAATTAAATAAATGGCAAAAAGGTGAATGCCATAAAAAACACGTCATGGGAGCAAATCACGTCAAATGGACATTGTATGGAAATATTTTAAAATTACGATGTATATCGAATACCTTAATTTGGACCCCGGCAATAATATTATATTTGATATTCTGTTGAAGCTCTTTAAAGAAAAGCAGTATGATTGAAAACAAAGTAAAAGTGCTATATTGGGGTCTTCCGAATTTTAAATAACTTTCACGGGTTATGATTTATATCCTGTTTCACAATGACGAAAGAAAATTTGCGACTTACAATTTATATTGAAAACAAAAACAAATTTTCATATTTTATTGTTGTTTTAAATATAAATTTTCAGTCGAAAGTATTCTTTCGTTAATGTGGCCTTTATATAGCAACTACAAAACTTTATGTTAAATTTATATGTAAAATAGGAAATATGTATGAAAAAATATTTTTTGAAAAAAATTTTCGTTCATACAAATTTGAAACGTTTAAAAACGAAATTTTTTACAAAATCCAAAAACCATTAGTATTTCTGGAGTTATCGATGTACTGCCTATTCATAAAAACTATTTATGTTTAATAACAAGTTTATGAAACAAATTTTGTATGGAAATTTATAAAATCAAAATATCTTTTATGAATTAGGCCTGTAGTCTTTGAATAAATTTTATACAAAAGACTTAAGAAAAAGTAATACAAAAAAGTATTTAAAAAAATTTTATCTAAAAAATTATAAAAAAATTTAAAAAATTTTTTTATAAAAATATGATAAAAAATTTTACATATATATTTTTTTAATTTTATATGAAAATTTGTTTAGAAATTTTATAACATTTTTTTTTAATTTAAAATATTTTTTTAGTTTTATATAAAATTTTCTATAAAAAACATTTAAAAAAATATATAAAAGGAAAATTTAAAAAACTTTGCATAATTTTTTTTAATTTATACAGGTTTGGAAGGGTGGAGCCACACCACACCACTCGGAGACCCAATTGGGTCCATTGTGATTAAAAAAAAAATTAAATACAAAAATAAAAAAATTTTAAATACAAAAATTATTAAAACAAATTTTATATACATTTTTTTTTAAAATTTTGTCAGAAAAATTAAAAAAAAAATAAATAAAAAAAAATTTTGTATGAATTTTTTTTTTTGAAATTTTATATAAAAATTTTTTTATAAAAAATTGTGCATAAAAATTTCTTTAACTTTCAAGCCCTGGTTAATAACAAACCAATGTGTAAGCTCGGACAAATCATTAACAATCAGTCCAGCACTGAGATTTCTAGCCTTTCTGGGGCAACGGAAATCGTTTTGACGTACATATAGACAGACAGACGGACAGAAAAATATCGCTTATATGACTATTCTATCCATAAAGCTCCAGAATATATATATGGATATTTTAAGGAGTCGAATATAAATATTAATAAATATAATAAATATAAATCTGTAAACATCCTTACCACAATTTTTAAAGGGTATATATAACTGAAAAAATTGTTTGATAACGTGTGTAAAAACTGCTTAACACAATTATATTTCAAGGGTTTCATTTAATATTAGGACTTATTATGTAAGCACTCCTATTCAATTACATTTATAACACTTTGCCTAACTGTTGCCCTCATACAATAGCTTAATCGTTTCGAAAGCAATATGTTTGCTGGGTTACGAGTATTACACAAGTACTCCATTGCATGCCACTTTTATAAGAATTGAAAAGTATGAAAAAATTTATGAGACATCTGTCGAAATCTGTTCTGTTCTTATAAATTCACTGGAAAACGTTTGCACATGACGCACGTATTTTGTTGCATGTACAATGTTGCGGTATTCAACTTTTTTTATGCTAAATTTTGAGTACAGTGACATTAAATATTTTTGAATAAAGCTGGATACAAAAAAGGAAGTAATGATTAAGATATATTTAAAAAAAATACTAATTCCATAAAATTTAAATACGTTTAAAGAATGTTCTAAATCCTAAATGCATTTGATGCAAAGCATATCACACAAAATTGGTTGCTAAGTACTGGGTGGGCATCATAGAACTCAACTGTCTAAGGTTCACAGCATAAATGCCTAAAAGCAGAATTAGCCAAACGTATACGATCCTCTGACAAAACAGCTGATTGTTTTTTTTTACTTAAAAAAAAAATGCAAATTTTACCGTTACGTAAACGGCAGGTCTCAATCTGTATAAAACAGAATTTTATAACTTTGTGAAGTGAAATTTATGAACCAGTGATGGAACGTACTATTTATGTTGAGTGGCACTGTGGCTCAACTGCTCTTTTTTTTGGAGTATTTTACATTATAATATATAATATAATATTTATAATATGCAATGATGTCCTGATTGAGAACTTTGGTCTTAGGGAGTCTAATTAGATTTTTAAAAGATGCCAAAATAATCTACTCGAGAAACCCTGCAAATTACACTAGGTCTGTCAAAAAGTATCTTACATTTTTCCATGTTGTCACATAGTGCAATAGAAAATAAACTCCATTCAAAGTATACAAAAGTTTATGTGATATATGTATTAAAGGGTTGCATTTGTATACTGGTTTGTATAGCCAAAACAAATATACCATGGTATGTACCATATAATTGTAGTGTGAGCGACAGAACTAGTATAAGAGTTATTGTGTGTGCGTGCTTTTCCAAATTAAAATACAATTGAAAACAAATAACAATTGCTTATTGTATTGCTGCTGAGCAACTATTTGATCTGTTTTTGCTCAACAAATACATATTGTAATACAAATATATGAAAAAACCACTATTGAAACAAATACATGATGTGCAGATGTATGTGAGGACGTTCGTTATGTTATTTTGTGGCGCAGCCAAAGTATAGAGAGAAAGAGACAATTTTGCTCTGAGAGTAATTACAAATGCATGTGTTTCATGTACATGTATCATTTACTTACCCATGTATGTATGTGCAATTCTGCTTTCATTCATTCATTCATCAGCCAATTACATTTTTTCTGAACACATCATAAGGCACTTATGGTAAAAGCAGTTTTATGTATCTTATTTGCCTTAGAAAAACAAAAAAAAAAAAATAAATGTGTTTTTTTCATTTGCTCATTGTCCAACCATACAATAATTGCTTAAAAAATCAACATTTACAACTAGTAACAGAAAACGATAAATAACATATTTGTTCATTCCAGAACCAAAAAACACGCCAAACTAGTGCAAACAGATGTATCTGTGCAATGCTATAATATGTATATTGGCCTTTAACACATACCGCATTCCATCCCTGATGTTAAGCATTTTATAACAAATTTAAGTTTTTTTTTTATTATGAGCAAAACAAACGAAGTTCTTAGCTGGAGTTGGTTTGCTATGATTTTTTTTTGTGACAATTTGAGTGACAAATTCTATGAACGTGTTAAATAAGCGAACAGTACGATTAATAAATTAAAAATTGTGCCAGAGAAAATGGGTTTAAAACAGTTTGGCGCCGAAAAGCTACGTGATTGACATAATGGGCGTGGCATTTTTTCACTCTATTATTTTATGTAAGTAAGTAACTATGTATATTAGCTAAGGTTTCTTCAAACTTAATTTGGAGTCGTGCGGTAAAGCTAAAAGCAGGCAGGATATTGGCAGTTGTGAAACACCCTCACACAAATTATTTATTAAACATACATAGATACATACAAATAACACATACATACATATATATGTGTATATCTTATCACGTTCTCATAATTCATTGCGTAAGTATTTGTACTATTATTAGAATAATTAGTATCCACAGAAATTGAGTGTGTAAGTAACTAGGTTTACAAACAAATATCTATTATGTGTCTATATTTTCCATTAAGAAAGTGAAACTCATGTCTAATTCAAGGAATAAGTTTTCTTATTTAGGCTTCTAAGTTCAATATTTCCTATTAATTTTTTTCATTAGAAATGAAAATGTTTTTTAATAATTAATATAATTTTCTTTACGAAGACAAGAAAAGTAAATTTTGACTGGCTGGGAAAACGCTGCATTTAATGTGGCGCCAAGCAATTCATCTGCAATAATTCCTATCTATTCGGGTGGAGATTAGTTATTAACAGCAGCTATTTAACATGAACTTGTTTTTTTTTTGTTATTGTGCCCCTTATTATGAAAGTGGTCTAAGGGCCATTATTACAACTTAAAGATAGTTAAAAGTAGGATTTTATGTAATAATGGACCTTAGGGCCATTATTACAACTTAAAGATAGTTAAAAGTAAGATTTTATCGGACGTATAAAAAGTTATTCACTATTGTAAATTAAATTTAACTTACCAAGTAAGGTAAATTTGAATTGAACTAATCCCTTACATTAGGTCGAAGTTAAATGGTATTAGTGGACAACTTTTTATAGTACCGATAAAATCCTACTTTTAACTAACTTTGAGTTGTAATAATGGCCCTAAGTCATATGCATTTTTGCTTCGAAATATTAAATAAATCTTGAAAAAACTTCGATTTGTTCAAAGAACGTCATAACTCATAAAATGGAATTTCCGAGTTAGTAATTAATCATCATATCGTTCTGCACGCCAAGAAAAGATATGGTTGTATAATGGTTGAGAAAACAATATTATGTTCTCTGAAACAAATGTGTGGTCGTTGAAAACTAGTTATTGTTATTTTAACCATTTATTTCGTTACGATAAACAGAGTAATGTTTGAATTTAATAATTACATTATCACATACATAAAAAAGTGTGATATGGTTAGAGTTTAACAATACAGTTTTGTTAAAAATTTATGACTTCAACATAATTTGTATTATTATTTAAAAATAATATGATGTAAATAACAATATAATGTTATCCAAAACCATACTATGTTAAGTTTTAAAAAAAATCTTTTTCAGAAACATCTGTCAGTTCAGTATTTCGTTTGTAAGCTATCGGTAGTGCACGGGTGGTGTTAAATAAATTAATAAATAAATAAAGTATAAACAAAAGGGTAGACCTGCATGTCATGTAAGTATACATTTCTATATATACATTTTATTTCATTAATATTAATTTATTTTTATTTCGAATTTAACGCACAGCTGTTTCTACAATAAATATATGATTAAAAAACAAAATAGTATTATTATACTAAATAATACTGTGGTCGTATTTAACAATATTAATATTTTGTAGTCACATCTAAAAATACTATTGTCATATTTACAATACTAAGATTAGGTGAAACGAAGTTCATTGTTTTTGTAGATAATATTGTTATTAACTCAGATAATAATATTATTAAAGTTTGCTTTTCTATTAACAATAATATGATTTGACTGCAACCATATAATTCAATCATAGTATGTTTCTGTTTGATTATGGTAACCTCAACCACATTTTTTCGTATTGTCTACGACTGTTGTAAATTTAGAGATGGTAGAGTGAGTTTCCATTACAAAAAATCTTTCAGCAAATTAAAATACGATGAATCAAAACAATTCACATATTCCATTTGCAAAAAAGTTTCGTATATAAAGCAGAAATCTACATCAACTGACAGCACACACAGTGGACCAAACACAAAAGAACGCTGATGATGAAGGTTTAGTGGCATTTGAAAACGGCTAGCTGTTCCGTTCAACTATGTGTTGTCAGAATATTTACAACTAACTTTGGTGGTATTTGTTCATTAATAATTATCACATGTAATTTGGCTTAAGAAGCGATACGAACTTTAGCCTGTTCAAATCATAAATATAGAAACAAATGAAGTTCGAAAAATAATAATTAAATTAACAAAAGTATTTTTTTTTCAAAATTCAGCTGCTGTGTATACACCGGATCGGCTCGTAGTTTTGAGACCGCTCTCATATACACTCGTGCAAACTCTATTTTAAGAGTATTTAGTCCAAATTTAGAATTTAATCTGCTTTGGAGCAGGCAAGTCCATAACATTTGAAAGTCTCTTAAGAGTGGTACTCACTATCGTACATACACAAAATAGACAAGACTTGTTTTCAACAAAACCATGTTATTGAATAAAATTTTGAATTTCAATAATATTTGTCATTAAATTAAATATTGTATTTATCAATACAGCGCATTTCAACATATCATTTAATTCACAGCTGCCCACAGAAAGGAAACCGAGAGAAATGTATAAGCGTATATTTATTCATTTGCATAAAAAGCCGATTGATGTTCGGCACTATAGTGTGAGTTTGAACAGCCTTGATTTAATTTTATTTGTTTGTGTTGGTGTCTATCTTACTTCTTGATGGATAGAACGCGCTCATGTGCTATTGTTGTTGTTTATTTTTATTGCTCGTGTTGTATACGTGTGAATTCCAACAAGAGCCGAAAAAGTCGTGGCTTGTTTTTTTTTCTCAACAAATTTATTTTAAGATTATATCAACACAATGCGCACATGTAGAAGAAACCTAAGAAATCATGTTTTGAGTGTATTCATTGTTTGCGTATACAAAAACGATTTGCTCTTTAGCTGACCGGTACGTACTTTAGTCTATTAGTCAAGAGGTTGCCGGTTCGACTCATCCCAAACACATTTAGTTTTAATCGCAGCCAAGCACAAACAAACAAAAATGGGTTGAAAAGTGTGACATTCATCCACACAATCATCAAAACGAGCCATAACCACTAAAAAATCTTAAGCGACACATATTTTGGACTTGGTTTTTTTTTTAAATCGACTATTTACGATCTCAGATAATCGACTTTGGTCAAAAAATTAAGTTCGAAAATTATGTCGACTAAGCTTTTTTGACGGTTATGGCACGAAAAGATTTTTTTATTGAATCAACGATTTTCGCATTCAAATATCAAAATCATTTCTTTTTGTGTAGTCAAACGACTTTGGAGAAAATGCCACCCTGATGTTATGGAGTTTATGCAAATTTTCAAAATACAATAACAACTCATCGGATCAAGGTTGCATTTTCTCTAAAGTCGAACGATTATATACCAACCAGTCTTTACTAGTTTTAATTTGTTCATGCTACTCGTATAAGACCAATTCCCGTGTGCGGATTTTTGTAGATGCAGCGCTATGAAATCGGACAGCACGCTTAAGCGAGTAACATACACATCAATATTAAGCTTCAATATTATGTGGTTGTTTGCGTTTGTTTACCAAAAATAGTCACACATATACTATTGGTGTGAATATTTTTTATAAAAAACGCGCACTACCACACATATTGAAGCTGAATATTGATGTGCCTAGCACCCGCTTTATAAATTGCAAATTTATATGTATTTGTTTGTTTGTATCCCACTGTGACACGTACTTGTAAATATTTATCTGTGTATGTATATTGATTTTTTAATTAACATACAACGCACTAGAAATGTACCGAACAATAGCCTGCACATTAACGTTTATTTTAGCAGATGAAAAAAGTCCACTACTAAACGTTATTTAGTTTTTGTACTACAGTTAATTCGAGAGTGAATAAAAGTGAAAAACATTGTTCATTTGAATAAAGTTTCTAGCAAAAATTAAAGTGAGTTAAACAAAAGATCATTTATCTCACATACTTAAACATACATACTAGTGTCCTGCACAAGACTATTTATAAGACCTTTCAAGACATGAGAGATTTTTTCAAATGCTTTACTACAGCGAAATATTCTAAAAGAATCGCTAAGCAACACTGTTGGCAAGTAATTTTTTTCGGTTGTTTGTCTTGCCAACAGTGTTGTTTAGCGATTCTTTTAGAATATTTCGTTGTAGTAAAGCATTTGAAAACATCTCTCATGTCTTGAAAGATCTTATAAATAGTCTTGTGCAGGACACTAATTCATACATAGATGCTAGTTGTTGTTGCAACAGTTGGTGAGAGTTGCTTAAAAACAAAAGTTCATTCAATGTTGTTAACAGCCCAACTGTACTTTGTATTAGATAATTTACAAAAAAAAGAAAGCAAATTACGCTGTTTTTTTTCAACTGTGTACCACAAGCGCCGCAAACATTGTATTGAATTCGTTTTTCTCTGCATACACCTGATTCTTTTGGCAAACTTGGAATACACACGCAGGTGATGATGTACTTTATGGGAAGGGGAATATACTTTTGAAAGAAAAAGAAAGGAAATGTGTTTTTAAGATAACACAACATAGCAGAAATAGGATTATATTACATTTATTAATCTTTGTGTGGGTGCGTGTTTGGGGGGGGGGAGTAAAAACCCCTTTTCATTTTCTCCTGAAGCCGACCCTGTACATGCATGTGCCTAACATTGTGGCAAATTTCATTATTGTTTATGAAAAATGTTTGCTATTGCACATGTTGTATTATGTGTGCTTATAAATATATCTTTTATAAATATTAATATTCATATTTAATATTTGTTTCATATATTCGATAATATTTATTTTATAATTATTAATGTGCAAATAAGTGTGCTGTCCTATTTACACGTTTATGTGCATATATTTTCTATTATATTGAATATAATTGCTAAATATAATAAATATTTATTAATGTGTTTACATGATGTGTATTTGCAATTTCGAATGTTGCAGTTGCATACAAAAGAGTTGTGCTTGTCCCACCAAAATATTTGGGATATATATCAATAGTTTTAAGACGCCTGATGTGCTCCTCTGTAATTCGAAACGAAAGAAAATTCTTTCGATTTTTATGTTACAAGAATAGGCAAATTCGAAAGCATTTTCCTTCAGTGCGAATTACTGAGTAGACCCGTCGTAAGGACTAATGTTAACAGGTTGCTGGAGAAAGTAAATTTTCAGCTCACTTCGGTCCAACTAAGAGGTCCCTTTTGTATTACCTAAGATTAGAAAGGAATATTGCCAATACAGATGTATAGAGAGAAAAAAGAGCAGTTTTGTTAGTTTTTCCTTTTTAAGAACTCTGCTGTTGTGCGTTTTGTCAAATTTTATAGCATCGCTAAAACGCCTCTGGTGTTCATTTGCGAAGTAAAATAACCAATAAAATGGCTACTAAACATAGATTAACAAATTTAATACGCCTCATTTGACACCAGAGGTGTTGCAACAGTACATTATTAAAAAAGCGTGCAAAGAAACTGAGTTGTAAAATAATGAAGCTCTCTCTCTTCCTTTACCACCTGTGTTCTCTATCACTATCCCTTTCCTATCATTCTCTCTCACTATCTTCTCTTCAACTCACAGGTAGCGCAAAGGGATCATTGCATTGTACCCAAGTGAGCTGGACTCTAAATTTCACACTTCCTAACAAGCAGCTTGTTAACCTAACTTAAAGTAGGCATATCAGCCATAACCGCTTAAAAAAGCTTCAACGACATATATGTTGGACGTCGTTTTTTCTTTGACGAAAATCGATTATTTACGGTCACAAATAATAGATTTTGGTGAATAAATTAAGTTCCAAAGTTATGTCGCTTAAGTTTTTTTTGGCGGTTATGACTCGATATTAATCAAAGCTATTCAGCATTTTTACTAAAATGCAACTAAATTAGACATCGCCATAAAAATTAATATTCTCTGTAACAATAACACGTAGTGTAAGGTCCACAATAAAAATTTTATATAAACATAAAAACTGATTTAATTTAAATTAAACACAAACATAATTTCATAAACTATTCAAAATAAGGTCATGTGTAGATAATTATCGCAAACAACAAAATTGACAACAGGAAAATATATAATAATAATGTTGTCGACAAAGTGTATACAAGTGACAATTTTTACTGTCATCTTGATGTGACGTCGATCAATGGCGTCATAATAATGAGGGGGGATATGTAATAATTATTTACCATTTCATAGTATTCAGAATTAAGCTCTGTTGATAACACTTTTTTGCTAGAGCAGTAAATTCAATTAAAATAAAAATATATTCAATTAAAATATTAATCAAAAATATTATTTTTTGTTAGCAATCACTTAAATGAAAAGAAAATTAACAATAATTTTTTCTGTGTAGAAATAGCAAATGAGAAATTAGATCTCCTGAACAATAACAAAAAAACTTATATTTCATATGAACATATCACTACCTTAATATAGAAAGATCTTAACTCGTTATTTTTTTGAAATAGAGATTTTTGTATCATTCGATACAAGAACATCTAATGTTTCGCAAAATGCAAAAATCTGGTTACGAAAAAAATAATGGGTTAGCACCTGGCTATATTAAGGTAACGATATGTATGTATGCATATGTGTGTGCATTGTCCACAACCCAGTTGTCCAAATCGTCCTAGACGACATTGTAGATTAAGTTTTCTAATCGACAATTTAAAAGAAATCGGCGTTCATGACTATCTGAACGACAATGTCACACGTTTTCTCTTCAATAAAACTTTGTTGGGAACCATCTGAGCGACAATGTCACACGTTTTGTCTTCAATAAAGCCTTGTCGAGGACAATCTGAGCGACAATGTCCCTCGTTGTGTCTTCAATAAAGCATTGTTGACGACAATATGAGCGACAATGTAACTCGTTATGTCTTCAATAAAGCCTTGTTGATGACAATCTGAGCGACAATGTCGCTCATCTGGTCTTATGTGACCTCGCCGCCATTTGTATGAAAATTTCGTCAACGATTTGTATGGAGTTGTCTTTAATATGTCTTCTACGACTTACCATTGTCTTGTACCCGTCGTCAAAGATGTCTTAAAGACGTGGCCAACTAGGAAATTATTAAAAGCAAACAGGTAGATTGTCAGCCAAGCAGCGACTTGTGTATTGTACTTGTGAAAAATTAATTATGTATTTAACGGGGGTTTAAAGTGATTAAGTACCACTCAGAGCAAAAAATGCCATCGAAGGGAAATTTTTTTAAGAATAACAATAAAAACTCAACTATAAATAAAATTTTTACCTACTGTCAGATATCGTCAACAAAAAACAAATTTTTATGCAGATGAAGCAAGTACATGTACTTATGATGTACACTAAAAAAAAAGACATATACTATTATTAAGTAAAAAAAATTCTAAATTTAAGTAATTTTTTCTAAGTTTATGTACATTTTTACAAAAATCTAGTAAAAATTACTAAATATTAGTAAAAATAAAAAGTTGATATCCTTAAAAATAGTTCATAAAAATACACACAAAAATTTTCACATTCAATGACAAGTTTACTGGCTTAAAGCATATATTTACCAAAAATTGGAAAATGGTTTAAAAGTTTAAGGAATTTGTATCCTAAGAACAAGTCAATCTCGTTTTAAATTAAAAAAATAAATTTTAGGAAATGACTTAAGGTAGAATTAGTAAAATCGTACCATTCTACTTTACAGCTTGCCGTATCGTTCAACTTTGTGCACAAGTTATAGAAAATGTAACAGTTTGCACAGCACATTTTTTTTGTCTGGCATTAAATACGGCGTTTTTGACATTCGCTACAGAAGAATCTGTTTTCTGCAGATTCCTACGTCAGCAGTGCTACCACCACATATTTTATAACTAGTAACATGCATTGTATATCGTATGGTTTTTGTCAGCTGATACGAACATCACGATACGATTTTAATAATTCTACCTTAACTCCTGATTAGTTCATCAAATTTGACTTACTGGAAAGATATAAAAAGGTATTTTAAATTTTAGAAAAATATTTACCAACTTTAAGTATTTTATCTTTAAATTATAGAATACATCTTCTATTTGCATTAAGCAAAAATTCTAAGTAAATTTTTAATTTTTCCGAGGAATATTTGAACTTGAAATATATTTTTTTTTGAAAATAAAATAAAATTTTAAAACTCAAAAATTTCAATGCTTATTCAGGCTGCCCTGTTAGTTAGGCAACTGGTTAGAATGTTTATTTATCAGCCAGAAGGTTGAAATTTTTTTCAGTTATTGCAGGTATAGAAGTAAGGGTGCGAACAGAGTGAGCGCTGATGCCGAGCGGAGCCGAGCCGAGCTTATTGACGCTTATTTTCATGCGAAAAGAAAATTTGTATATAACACAGTGAATGCGAGAATCAGCGCTGAAATTCTGTTTATTCCATGTGTTTTGCTTTTATGTCATTTAGTCTTGTTGTTCAAATGTGTTTATAAAATTGCTTTACACGGCAAGTCCCAATTTACACTACGCAAGTCTTATTGCTAAGCTGATTAGTTTGTTAGGAGAGAGAGACGGGGGGAAAAGAAACGTTTCTGTTCCCCTCGTCTCTCTCTCCTTAAAACTAATCAGCTTAGCAATAAGACTTGCATAGTGTGATTTGGGACTAATGGATTCATCTGATGAAGCGTATTCTGCTTCTCCTAGTGTGATTAATGCAATTATTAACACAAAAGAATTTGCAAAAAAATCCAATTACACTAAAAAGGAATGAATTTGGTGAATTTCATAATTTTTCATCGATATCCATTTTTTATTATTTTTAAACCATTAAAAAACACGACTGCACGCTAAAAAGTAAACATAAACAATGTTTTCGGCGCTGAAAAACGCTTTGAAACTGTTTTCTCGCACTCATCGGCTTTGCTCTCTGCTCTTGTCGGCGTTCACTGTGTTATACACAAGCTTATTTGTATTGACTTGTATGTGATCAGTTTTATCGCGCTGACAATCTTTATCGCACTCACAATCACGGTTGCCAGAAATGCAGATTTATCTGGATTTTGCAGATTTTTGCCCTCCAAAAAGACAAAATGCAGATTTGAAGATTTTTGGCCTAAAAATGCAGATTTTTCAACTCCAATTTTAGTGCATTTTTTACATTTTTCTTAATACTGCTACTACATCTTGTTTCTTTTATGTGTGAAGGACTCATACTTTAGACAGTTACAACTTTTGAACTTAGAAGACTTCATTAAAGAAAAAGAAGAATTAACTTTGGCAAGCTTCTGGAAATGAATATCTGATATAAAACGAGCTCATTCTGATTACGATTTTGTGGCCCTAAGTTTATTCCAAATCTAATGTTTTTATCACATTCATTTGAAAATGTCGTAAGATTTGTCAATCAAGTAAACTTGAATAAAACAAAACTTCGAAGTCCTTTGAATATTTAGCAACAAATTAAATTACTTTTTTTATATATCTGATTTATTTTGTCATTCATTTTATATTATTTGAACATAATTATGAAGAATTTTTATTTGTGTCTTTGCATTTTGTTGCTCCTAAGGAAAAAAGGTTTTCCACACGAAAAGTTTACTTTGCAAAGTCTTGAGTTTGTAGGAGAGAAGAGAAAACAGATCTTATTCTGTATTATTTTTTCTTCAACAAACTCAAGATTTTGCAAAGTAAACTTCGCGTGTGGAAAAGCCACTAAACTTATCAGTAGACTTCAACCAACGTGGCAGCTAATTGTAAAAAGGTAATGAAAAAATAATTATGGATGCAAAATCGATAAAGATTTTTGCTTGAAGCTTTTAAGTTTATTCTGCTGTACTTATAAAAAATAGTTTTGGCTTACAAAAGGTTTAAAAATCAAACTTTGCATGGAAATTTGTTTGTTAAACGTTTTGTAACCCAAAATAATTTTTATGAATATAACCTATTATGTTTGTGTATGTAATTCTTAATAACATATTGATATTCGTTCTATAAACAAATGAAGTTTTTATCTTATTTCAGACTTTTTTGATTGAAGTCTACTGATAAGATTATTAAGCAGAAACGTAATTTTTCATACATTAAAGCGGTTTATTCATAAAAAAATTAAATGACCTTGAAACTTACTTCAAGAATTTTTTTTTTAAATTAAGTAAAATGCACTTTAAACCGAGTTTAAATTTTATGAATATGGGTTAACGAAAACATATTTATGTTGCACATTTAAATCAATATTTATATAAATTTTTAGAATAAAATATAAAAAAAATTTGTTTTAAAAATTGTTTTGAAGATTTTTTGAAGATATTAAAAATGAAATGCAGATTTTGAAGATTATTTCGTGAAAAATGGTTACATTTTGGCAATTCTGGCAACACTGCTCACAATTTCGGCTCAGCTTTCAGCGTGCACTCTGTTCGCACCCTAAAGAAAAAAATACTTCGTGACAGAAGAATTTCTGATGCTTGCTTCTTCATACACATGGGCGTGTATGTATGCAGACATCATGAATGTACATACTCACACACGTTCTGTGTATGATCCAATTTCACTTGCAGATAGACGGACAGACAAACAGTGCTTATTCGACTACACATGACCCATATTGTAGAAATTACACACGGAATGACAAATCTCTTAGCATTTTTGGTGCAGGCTTATTATTGGCTTTTTTTAAATAAACATTTCTAAATATTAATACGTAGTATTTTAAAGTCAAGCTGCCGTATTCAGAAAAAAATAATTTAGGCTTACAAAACAAATTTTGTATGGAAATTTGTTTGTTAAACGTTAAGTAAACCTAAATTATTTTTTTCTGAATGCGGCCTAAAGTCTTTATGTTTTATTGAATTTTTCAATAGTTCTACCTTTGCATCAATATACCCCATAAGTGTTGTATTTTTCAGTGTAATCATATTTTTCAATCTATTGAAATATTTTTAGAAACATTTCTTTCTTTCTTTAGCATTAATATTATTATAGCGAACTTAATTTAAATAATATTTTATAGCTTTCAAGTTCATAAGCTGATTACTTAAATTTTACATAAACGCCATGGATACTTCAAACAAAAAGAAAAATGTAATAATAATACAAAAATAGATATGTATACAATCTTTTAAATTTAGTCTAATGCAAAGAATATCTAAATTAAACCAACACAAAAATTTGTCGTTTGAAGCACAACCACACAAATGCTCTGAAAACAAAATTCTACTAAATAATAATAAAAAAAAAAGATTTGTAAAACAATTTCAATGTTAAACATAGAATTTCCTTTTGATAGTTAAATTTAAATTTGTGCTACTGGCCTTTTCATAGACCTACTGAATACGTTTTTCACAGAGTGTGCAAATGCATTTACATTAAATTAAAATTTTTGTTGATTACAAGCTGTGTCACAAAGCGGAAGGAACCAAGTCGCACCGGAAGTTTATCATGCAATCTGTTTGTTCTGCATGATGGTGTGAGAGTGAGAAAGACAGAGAGACATAAACACATAATGCCAAGAGAAAGTAAACCTTTAGTATCATTGTGTGCAACTAAAAATAGTAGAAAGCTTATAAAGTTTTATTTACAGAAAAAATATATAATCGCACAGTATAAATAAGTTTAAAATTGAGGTAGTCATGAAATATTTTATATGGCCAACCAGTGCGTTTCCAGTTAAAAAAAAGTCTGGCAAAAGTAATTTGAATTTTATTGCAGTAACGAGTTGAGTATACGAGTATCATGACATCTGCATAATTTTCACACTTAGTGAACTGTATAATAACTTGCAATTTACCATCATCTAACAAAGAATAAATATAGTATATAAAGTAAAGTTATATATTGTTTTATACTTTTCGATTTCTTTTTTGCTTATCTACATATATTTAAGAAATTAGGACTTACATCAGGAAAAATTTATAATTTTTTTAATAGATGTCAAGAAAAAATATATTTTCTAACCTTTTTTGCCTATAAATACATTTTTGATTTGATTCAACAAATAACATCTGTAGATTTCATTCGGGAATTTTTTTTATAGAAACTACATTGCATTAAGAGAAATCACTTCACGCAGCTCAGTATTATGCTTTGAAACAAGAGCCGGTAACAACCAAAAGCACGTGTATGACAGTCGTGAAAAAATTTGGTATGCCCATGGATCTTCCACCTCTTTCATAGCCATTTTAACAAAACCCAATCCATAATCTATTCTAAGCATCAATTCTTTACTCCATGTAGCTAGATTTTTTATTCACATTTTCTTTTTTTAAATTTTATTGCAATTATTATCACGACTGTTTAAGTTGTTGAGTCCATTTAACTAATTTTATTTTGAATATTTTTGTAACCAAATTTGCAAATAAATTCAGTAAAGTGCGACTCTGAATCGCGCACGAAAGGTTCCGTACGAACACTAGATATGTAATTTAATACAAACTTCAGCTATATAATATATAGTTTTGGCATTTTTTTTTGGTTTTTTTCAATCTGGCGATTTTTTTTTCATTTTGGAATTTTTTTTTATTTTGGCGTTTTCTTCATTTGGGTGATTTTTTTTAGCTTTGGCGCCTTTTTCGCGTTTTGTCGTTTTTTCAATTTGGCGATTTTTTTCACTTTAGCGATTTTTTCATTTTGGCGATTTTTTTTTATATAAACAATTATTTTGGTTTTGGCGCCTTTTTCGCGTCTTGGCGATTTTTTCCGATTTTTGGCGTTTTTTTTTTCATTTTAGCGATTTTTTTTTATTTGGGCAATTTTTTTCTTTTGGTTTGGCGATTTTATAATTTTCGGATTTTTTAGTTTTACCGTTTTTGAAAATTTCAAGTGTTTGCCTCTTACGGTTTCCAAGATATAGCAAGTTGTCAAAATTACATAGTCAAAATTGCATTAACTGATGGACCACCCTTTAATTAAAATTTTTTAAATTTTAGTGTTACTTGTTTTAGTCTGTATAAAAATACACTAACAGGCCTATTCACAGAAAAAGTCTCAAGTCAGTCACAACTTTTGTTATGACAGAGTTCTATATTTACTCTTGTGACTCGGTCTTAATTTTATATTCTCGTAACATAGTCACAATCCAAATTTTATAGTTAACATTCTATGTTAATGAAAATTATGACTTTAAAAATTATGGCATTTGAATATTGAAAAAAAAAATATACATACATACATATGTATATAAAAACCAAAAGTATCGCATGCGAACTAACACGCTCAAATAATCTATCCCTGCAAATAATGTTGGACTCCCTTGTTGTCCAATATAGCCGAAATAGACTAGTTACATCATGGTCCCATGTAATGCAGTCATGGACAATGGCGTTTTCATTCAATGCTGCACGATAAGTGTTCGTTTAGTCTATAGCTATTCCATATGCGGTAGTTTTGGCGTTAGTCCGATGTAATGCAAGGTTTAACCATGTGGTCCAACCCTAGGATATCAACGTTAAATTGACAAGTTTTTTTTATATATATTTTGAGTAGTTTTGGAGTATTCCTACTCCTCTTTGGACTAGTCCTTACATTTATGTATGGACTAGTCTCATTATCGCAGATAATGAATCCCTATTTCCCTTGGTCACGGCAGAACGCGTGAACGCCTGGATCACCTATTCCTTTTTTGTTTTGCTTGTTATTGTCTGGAGAAGAATGATGTGAAAGAAATAATTCAGATAGTAGTGCGGAACAGAATAACTCGTGAAATTTTTCACTGTTGGTATTTTGTCTGTTTTAGATAAGATTGTCCTAAATATAATTTAAAGGATACTCAGTTTCTTTCTAAGTGAGAACCAAGTCGCGGGAAAATGCTAGTATAACCATAAATATAAGGGTAAATCTGGGAGCACAGCTTGCTCTTCGATTGTTTGTGGAAATTGTACATCACTCCCAAAATGGGCTATTAGCAAAAATGTACATATGTATAATGTACATCCCTTTTGCCATTTCTAAATAAGTTTCTATTTTTTAAATATTGTTACGTTTTTCTCTCTATAAAAACGCTTTTCCGTAGATCCGAAGATTTGCAAATGAATACAAGAGCCGAGTGTAGTAATTAGGGTTAAGAATGATACAAGTTTTATTTACAAATACACTTATACTAAATTACTCAAGAGCTTAAATACACTAATACAACTTAAACTAATAAATTACACACAGATATTCACAACTGGTTACCACTACGCTTCCTCGCTGTAGTTTACGCACGTCTCTTAGCTGGCTGCGCAAGTAATCACGTGACACATCTTTGTCTGCTGCTCGTCACTTACGAGACTCACTCTGCCGTCACTCACAGTTGATACACCAATACCTCTTTGTCTGCTGCTCGTCACACACGGCACTCACTCTGCCGACACTTACAGTTGATATACCAATAAAGACGCACTGGCTTTACTTACACCCTTACACACGTCTATTCGCTGCGCTGTTCCCTTTACTCCAGTCGACACGATAAACTCCACAATAATCTCAATTCCACGACAGACTTTGCTGTCACTATAGACTGTCCTATAGTTTCTCTTTTACTCCAACTCTTGTGTAAAGCACAGACTGCTCTTAACTATCAACTCACCACTGTATCGCAGATTATTATTAATTCACAACTTAATTATCAACTGACTAACGAGTTCTTAACTTCACTACTTTCTGATTAGCACTAACTATAACTGTTCGCGACTGACTTACAACTGCAACTAACTAACTCATTCGATGCGTCACCTCTTTTTATATTTCACACAAATTCCACTAGAAGTTTCAAGCAATGTCTAGACGATCATTATCATCTTATATGCTGCTTAATTAAGTTCATGTGGTAACTATGTACATACATTTGTATATGTATACGTGTGTACATCATTAACTAAGCAATACACGGTGGTTGTTTATCTTTTGCTTTTCGTTTGAATTAGCATGTATGTATGTGTGTAAATATGTGAATCTTCTTAATAAGCAGACGCTTTTTGTTGTTGTTGCTTTTGCTTGTTTACGTTTAATCAAGCTAGGCATGCTTATTTAGTTGTAGGCTACTATTCTAGACTATTCTTTGCTTTGACCCTGTAGGAATATTTTCGCGCAGCACTTACATTAACCCTGTTGGAATATTTTTGTGTAATGCTGCTTAAACCTGTCGACGGCTATTTTGGTAACAATATTTTATATTAATTATTTTTGTTTGAAATGCCTGTCACAATTCTTATGATTGTATATGTACATTCCTAGTTTTTATTTTAAAAATTCATGTTGATAGAATTTTGTTTTGAGAACCGGAAATTTTAGTCTTTAGTCACAATGTTAAAGTTATGAATATTTTTCAGTCACAATACTTTCTCTGAATAGGCATGTAATTTTACAAAATTCAAGTTTCAATATAAATATGTACATACAATGGTATGTATATTACATGGGATTTTCAAATTTTTCGTTGCTCGTTTTGGAACCCCCTTTAATTTTTAATTCTCATGTATTTGTTGTTGTAGCGGCCAAGGTTCTACATACTCTGTCCAAATTTCAGGTCCGTAGCTCTTATGGTTCCTGAGAAAATACCGTGTGACGGACAGACGGACAGCGTAGCGAAAACAATAGGGTTCCTTTTCACCTTTGGTGTACGGAACCCTAAAAAAAGGAATTGTTACTTTATGTCACCAAGCCATTAAGCTTGTAATTTAAAGCCATGCTGCTGTTCGTTTCGTTTCTATATTTATTTTATACGCCAACATGCAAACAATAATATAAAATGCTAGAATTTTCCAGCCACTTCGTCCTCTTGGTCCTAGTTTTAAAAATGTACATACCAAATGTTCTAAGTTTCATTAAAATCTGTTCTAACATTTCGGAGTAGCAGAAATTTTATCCCTATCGCCCTCCTGGTCCTAGTTTTAAAAATTTACATAGGTTTTGTGACTTTTAAATGTAGATATATCTGTATTCTAAATTTCATTAAAGTCCTTTTAATTGTTTCTCCCGTATCGCCCGCCTGGTCCCAGTTTTTTTAATCTAAACCAATCCAGGGCTCCACCTTAATGCATACAAAAAGGTTAATTCAAATCGGTCCAGCCGTTTAGGAGGAGTTCAGTGGCATACACGTGTAGAGTAGAATTATATATATAAAGATAAGTTTTTCTTTGAAAAACAAGATACGTCACCAAAAACGTAATACTTTAAAATATCCACTTTTCTGTGGAGATGCCCATATGCGAAATAAAAATAAAAATTTCGCTTAACATCAGCTGTTGAGGGCACTCAAACCTTATGTCAGATGTAACTAAAGGTTCAATTAACCGTAGCCATAGCAAGCAGCTCTGCAAACCAAACTTATGGGCAACATTATATTTGATTAAAGATGACTTGTCATAATACCATAGCCATAACCATAACACTTGAAACCAATTAAATTTTGGCTTTTCGCCAAAGCCATAAACAGCTGTTTGGTAATTAGACACATTAGTTGTTGCACTTTTAAAATTAATAAACAAATAAAAATATAAACAGCTGTTTTCGGTTATGGCAGGACTAATCGGTGAAGCAAATATACATATCAAGCCATAACCGCCAAAAACGTGAGCGACATAATTTTGGAACCTCGTTTTTTTGATGAAAATCGATTATTAACGATCGCAAGAATCGATTTTCATAAAAAGTGCGGTTCGAAAGTTATGTCGCTTAAGCTTTTTTTTGGCGGTATGTATATGCTTATGACAATTGATATGGCTATGGCATTATGGTATGGCACGTCGGATTGAACCTTAAAGATTTAAAAGCAAAAATTTTAAAGTTGGATTCACCTATTTTTTTGTATCGAAAACCCAAACATGCCATATCTAAACAAAATCTATTAGTTTTACAAGATGTTAGTACTGTAGCGATGGTTTATATTTTGCTTTATTTTCTTGGCATTTTTTACATATTTCAAATTATTTACAAAGATTGTATGATAAAAATGGAAAACTGAAAATTGCTTTTGCTTATGGCCATTGAAATGTATAAAACATTCATTGTTCATATCGTACATGCACTCTCTTCCGGGCTTTTAAATTTCCTCTTCAAGTTTTTGGCAAGCGATTCATTTAGCTTCCAATATTATTTTTTATTTGTATTAACAAGAATAAAATGAAACAAAACAAATGAATAAATTAAATAAAAAAACTCAAGTTCAATTAATGAAATGGAGAACATGCATACTGAAGGGGCTAAAATATTTGAGTCAACAAAGTGTTCATTGCGTCAACTTTCTCCGTTGTTGCGTTAATGTCAGTTGAAAAAGTAGAAATTTAACGTATGAAGGATTTTATGTGACTCGGCCTTAAGTTGTCTAGAAATTGTCGACTCTGAGCACGATATCTAAACTGTTTCCATTAGATATTTATATGAGCTGCCAATGACAAATAAATATTGAAAACCATTAGTCCTAATTTACACTATGCAAGTCTTATTGCTAAGCTGATTAGTTTGTTAGTAGAGAGAGAGACGAGGCGAACAGAAAAGTTTCTTTTCCACGACGAGACGAGGGGAAAAGAAACTTTTCTGTTCCCCTCGTCTCTCTCTCCGTCAAACTAATCAGCTTATCAATAAGACTTGCAAAGTGTAAATTAAGAGTTATTGATGTATTTTTGATATAACTTAAAAAACTATAGAGAAATTCTTTATTTGATATTAGTTAGTAAGAGTAGTTATGCCCAAGGATACGTGCACTGTCCATCAAAGCAAAACTTTTGATATAAATCCGTTTACATATTCCATATAAAATAAACGACATCGCAAATCATTTGGTTTAACCCAAAATAAAAAAGCAATTTTTAAGATCATAAATCAATAATAAATACTGTGCAAAAATTTTGTTAGAATTGCAAATAGAGCCAATGAAAAATAAAAAATAGAAAAAAGCAACAACACGATAACATACAAAGACAACGGAAAAACTTTGATTAGAAACTTTGAACCAAAAAAAAAAAAAAAAATCCAACAACAATATGAAAATGTTATGTATTGATGAAAAAAAAATAAAGATAACATACTATTTTGTATTTTTATGTGCAAGTTTTAAAGTTTTTACAGCCACTTAAATATATTATTTGTTTACATTTGCAATGAATTTGTATTTATGTATGCTATAAATAACATGTTTTGCTTAGATTTCATTTGTTTGTACGGAAAAGGGTTCGTTGAATTTTTGCTAAATTGTGTGAACGTAAATATTCATTATCCATGAAATTTCAAAGAACTTAAATTTCTAAGTGTGATTTACCAACATTTGCGGCACATAAAACATCTATTATTTAAAATTAAAAATTAGAGTAATTTTTTATACACAATCCGCACGAGATCCAATACTGTCCAGTGCATGCAAAAAAGTGATGTGGATACTACGTCTTTATACCACTGTTGTCAGATATGGCGATATCTCGCCAAACGTGGCGACAAACATTTGTTTTTGGCGATGAAAATTTTGAAATGGCGATTCGCGATTTACTTGGCGATATTTCAACTCCTTGGCGATATTTTTGGCAATATTTTTACGATTTCAATAAAATAGAATAATGTTAAGAATATGAAATATTTTTTAAGCAATTTTTTCTACAACATAAAATATTTCGTGCAAAAATTCTAAATGTTGTGACTCTCTATATCAAATAAAATTTTCTGAAATTCCAGAAGTTTAAACAAAGAATATGGACCACAAAATCTCATTTGCTATTTATGAAGCATAGTGAGGAAAACTTTCTTTTATAAGTTAGAACCAACACTTTGATAATGAAGCACCAAAACAACTATACGAGTTCTCGCGTAGAGTGTGTGAATACCAGGATGCTGCTGGTACTTATAATATTAAGGATATGATATGTGTACTTAAATACGCATTTAAGTAAATGTTAATTCAGTTGATATCACAAGAATTAAATAATAATATTTATCTTGGTGCTCAACTTCAATTTATCCTATTTAGATTGATCTTTTGGAATAAGTTATTTTTTAATTTTTCTTAAATACTATCTGACTTATTAATAAAAATATTTCAGGTTTATTAAGCGCTTATTTGAAATATTTTAATGGGACATTTGTCAAATAAACCTGTAAAAAACCTAAAATTTTTTTTTTATGAATTAGACCATATAATTTTTATGTTTTACAATAGACGTTACATACTGAATTTAAAATTTAAGAATATTTGTAATGTAATTACAAAATATAAGATCCTTATTCTGAACAACTTTCGATCTTCGACTCTAGTCGAAAGTACTGATCGAACTAATTTTCATTTGGTGTTATGACGAACATTCGGAAAGGATTGTGAATATCACTCAAAGTAAGTTATAAAATTTGCAACAACTTTACCCAAAAATAAAAAACAATCGTTTATAATAATTTTTTGTACTGAAATATTTCATCGAAAGCTAAATTCTGTTCGATAGAAAATTCGTTGCTCAACGAAATTTTTGATGTTCATAATATAAATTGAACGATCGATGTTCGATAGCCAGTGAAGATCGAAACGCGAATGTAACTCATGATAAGGCCCTAATATATTTTTTTTTAGCTATAATTTAATGTTTTATTATATTGGCGATGTTTGGCGATATTCGACAAGTCATTTGGCGAGGAGGCTGAAAATAAATCTGACAACACTGCTTTATACATCTTGTTTTTTAAATGTATTCTCGTGGCATGTATTATACTAAACCAGTAATAAATGCTGTTGTTTAATAACCCTGCAGATAATATTGGACTACGTGGTCCAATCTCGGTGAAACAGACTAGTTACATCATGGTCCCATGTAATGCAGTCATGGATCATGTCGTTTTCACATAAGCATTCAATGCTGCACTACAAGTGTTCGTGTTTAAACGATTATGATCGTTGTTCTTAGGCAGTTACAAATTGTATGCGAGTAGTCTATAACTATTTCATATGGAGTAGTTTTAGGGTTAGTCCGATGTTAAGTAAAATTGGACCATGTGGTCCAATCCTAGGACATCGCAATGTTAAATCGACCAAATTTTTTCATATATTTGGAGTACTCCTACTCCTCTTTGGATTAGTCTTTACATGCATGTATGGACTAGTCGCATTATCTGCAGGGAAACGAAGCACGATAGATGTATTGATGTTCGTGTATATGAATTTTTACAAGCGATGTCGCGAAAACTTCTTGTTCGTAACAAACAATTAAAAGAACTAGTGTTGAAGCGTGTATGCTTGTTACCCGTATTTCGCATATTGTACGCTTGAGTGTGCGTGTGTAATATGTAGATGGTAAGCTATCACCCTTGTTCCAGTTGTCGACATCGACGTCATTTTAACACAATATCAAAAAATTGGGGCTTGTTTACTCGCTCTCGAGAACAAGTTCGTGCTACTGACAATCTATTTCTGTTACATAAGGTCTCGAAAATAGAAAAAAACCTGCCAACAGGAGTCAATTGTTTTCGAGGAGGGAGGGGTACACCAGCCCCAATTTTTGGTATTGTGTTAAAGTGACGTCGATGTCGACAACTGGAATAAGGGTGATTATGTGTTTAAGGGTGGTTTTTTAAAATCAAACGCACACAACTACTGTCACCACATGTGTGCGTTTGTATGTGTGCAGAAAAATAAAAGATCAAACACACAACGTATGTGCGTATGTGCATGCATGACATTTGTATACGCGTCCATGCATATGAAGAAGCAAGCAAGCATCACAAATTTTTCCGTCAAGAAGCATTTTCTTCTTTACTCCTATACCTGCAATAACTGAAACAAATGTCTTGCCAACAGTGTTGTTTAGCGTTTGTTTTAGAAGATTTTGCTGTAGTAAAGCATTTGAAAAATCCCTCATGTTTTAAAAGTTCTTGTAAGTGGTCTTTTGCAGGGGTATAATTTATACATCCATGAAAATGAGGTTGGCCATGTTATCACCGTTAACGATGAGCGCTTTAGTACGATGATTACGAACTTTCTTTGGCCAAAGTTTGACACTGTTATAATTTTACTCGTCCCGTTTTCTTATGTCGCAGGTCTATGCGAACAACCCACAAACCACATGTTCATGAAGACTAGAGATGTGCACGTGTGCGTTTTTTGACTCACGACACGCACGCTCACGCAGATAAATATTTTACTCACGCACTTTCACGCACGAATGATATTGAAAGTTTTTACGATCACGCACGCTCACGAACAAAATATTCTTAATCACGCATGAGTGGTTTACAACTTATCACGATCACGCACGCTCACAAAAAAGTATGTAATCCAATTTGTATCTTTTTTTGGGTTGAAAAATAGGTTTTTACACATAAATATCGTCGCTGTTTTAACTAACTGACCTACGTAACATTTTAAAAATTTAACAGGAGAGCAGCTTTTATGGTTGTTTTATGCATTCATTCTTATGGCTGCGTCAGAAATCTTTTTACTTATACATATGTATAGGCATAAAAGTAATGCTTACAGTTATGAAAATTGTATACAATGTGTATTATGACTAGTCTAGTCTAGTAGAGGACTTAACTCAATTTTCAAAAAAAATGTCAGTTAGGTCGGTTAGTTAAAACAGCGACGATATGTATGTATGTACATATGTATGCACGTGTATATGTAAAATTTACATTGCACATTGAGGACTTTTAGAAAGTAAATGACAATAAGTCTGGAACTTCTAAACTACTGATTGGATTTATATGAAACTCCTAATATCCGTAGAGGAGGACTTAGGCTTTATAACACAATTCTTTTGGCTTGAGCAGGTCATGAGTTACAGTGGGCCAAAGTTGACTACCTGGGACTCAATAAAACTTCTGAGGGATTTCCGTATCTCTCAAAAGATATTTTACTTAAGCCAAAGAAATTTTTTTTGTCTTGACCTTTTTTTTTTAGTATTTTGCTTATTACTTTATAGTTCATTGTTGGATTTTAAGTTAAAAAACAGCATTAAATTTTTGACAAAATTTTAAATAAAAATAGGAAAAAAATTATTAACATATCCATTTGTGAAATCGGGAAAAGGCTAAAAAATCCAAATTTTAAAATTTCCCTGAAAAAGGCATGTGTTTTTTTAAGTCTCTTCATTATTTTCAGTTTTGTAAAAAACTTTGTTTAATACATTTTTAATTTTTTAATTACATAGCGCTAAAAACAATGCATTACGAATGTGCTTAGAGCCAATTATTTTGTATTTTGGGCATGTACCCTACATTCAGCAATGTCCTAAAAGAGTAAATTTTAAAAATATTTTTTGTGTTTAAGCAGTTATAAAAAGTTGTGACGGTAGATTTTGAAAGTTTCAACTATAAGATTTTATTATGTAGATAGTTTTATACATTTTTAACTAAAATTTAAGAGTGCCTTTTCATAAATGCGGATGTACGCGTAGTTTTTCAAAATTTCAAAACTACGTAGTTTCAAAATTTTGGGAAAATATAATAATTTTATTTTTGTACATTGGTATATTTGAATTTCATATGAGCCAGTTTACTACGCCTAAAAAAATTGTAACAATAGCTCAATACAAAATCTTGTGCAAATGGTCTTGCATCGTAGCATGTGCAAAATGGTATAGTATATTGATACTCACCTATTTAGGAATGATATCTCGTGAGAGCGTGATAATTCGTGTGTGATTAATAAAAATAGCTCACACACCATCACGCACGAGTAATTTCTCTTTAAGTCACGCTCAGGCACTCACGCGTGATTAATTATAAATTATAAATTCACGCGTGACACGATAAAATCACGACATTTGCACATCTCTAATGAAGACTACAGCCTAATATTTCAAAGAAGAATATTTTCAAGAAACACAAAATCAAACCTCGAAAAGGAAACATAGAGAGTTTCTAAAGCCGAGTGTCCTTTACAAGCAACTTGTAGAAGAATTTCTGCAAGTATTTGCTGAAGTTTTTCCACTCAAACCGAAAGTTGCGGAAATCTGCTTCCAAAAGTACTTTGTAGAAGCTATAACGACGAACTTGCTGCAAGAAATTGCAGATATGTTTCCACACAATATGAGTATAGCTTGCAGTAGAGTTTGTTTTTCGAATGACCGTATAAAATGTCTTGTGGCAGAATAAGATTGGCAGGTTGTGAAATTTTCTTACGACCTTTTCTTCGGACGCGTCTTTATCACTGGCTATTGCCTTTAAAGCGTTTTGTTTTTTAATTTTATTCTTATAGACCATATTTTGTTCCATATTTTGTCCATTTTTATAAATTTAGAAGAGAACTAAAAAGAAAACACAAAATAAAACTGAAAACAGAAGAGAATATCACAAACCGTTTACCCGACTTCTTCTGCAAGTCTTCAAAGTACTTGCAGTTCATAACAAGTCGTTCAAATTGCTTCCAGCAAGCAACAAACACGTGTTTCCACATAATTGCACCAAGTAAATTCTGCAAGCCGTAACTTCTGGATGTCGACTTCTAATACGTGTTTAAACGACAAAAACTTCTGGAAGCCATTTCTGAAAAAAATTGCCAGTGGGCACTAGGCTTAGGACTTGGTAAGAACAAAAATTGCAAATTTTTTACTAATAAAATCAGCTTGACTTTACCCGTATAATGAGTTTCAACTATTACTTGCAGTTAAGAGTGCAAGTATTATATAAATTGAAATTAATTAAATCCAAACCATACTTTACCTCAGTGTATATATGTACAATGTATTATTTTTAAATAGTTTCCTGACTCTGCCTATTTCAATTAATGTCATTCACATAAATCCTCTTCACAGCAGCTTTAAACCCTAAAAAGAAAGTATTAAAAGTATAAATTTAAAATACAACTAAATGCAAGTACGTAGTGTAAAGAAAATGGGGATGAATGCCAAGCAATAAAAATTTAATTTTATTATTAAATCCTACAAAACCGCTGGCATACATTTCTCAGATATATTAAAACTTAAACATCATATGGATCAGCTCAATTTAAATTATTGTAATAATTTGCAAAAAAAGTTAAAATTTAAAATTTCGTTAAATAAATAAAAAAAACATTTACTGGGTTATACGTCTCTTTTTTGTACAAAAAATTTATACGCTTGCACAAATCTTTACACCACATAAAGCAAGTCATAAAGAAACGAATATACAAGTACGTGCAAATAAGCCTACAAAACTAATCTCGTTTTAACTAGATTTTCCAGACTATAAACTATTGAAAAATAAAATAAAAGCTAAATCTTATGGTGCCAGTGTCTGCACAATCGCACATAAACAAAATCCAAATGATCTGGTTTTTTTTAAACAGATTTTATTCATTGTTGCTATTCAGAATACTAAAAAAAATTTTGATGGCCGTTTCAATATGGACGGATTACAGAAGGCGAAGCAGCAAAATAGTATTTGTAGTACAACACTATTTTTGCACTAAGAGATTGTTTTTTTCAATATGAAATTTTCTTAAGGCAGAAATTTTAAGCAGCCTCTATAGATATGTTTAATAGATACATACATATGTGCCCTTATTATGAAAGTGGTCTAATGCTAGGAACACAATTGGGACGAACGACGAATTTCGTCCACATCGACGAATTCGTCGATAAGAATTCGCTGCGTAAATTCGTCGTGTGAAGCACAATAACGACGAATTTACTCAGCGAACTCAGCTCTTATAATTGATAAAGTTGGTTATTTTCAGTGTGACCATATTAGCTAATTTTGGGCTAAATTTAGCTAATTTCTTCTGGATTTAGCTTTAAAATTTTTATTTAGCTCTTAGCTTATTTTTTAGTTTTTTTTAAACTTATTTAGCTTTTTTAGCCTTGTTTAATCCAAATTGCGTATTCTCTAATAATATATTAAAAATATACGTGATTTAGCTTAATTTTATTTTAAAATCTGGTCACACTGTTTATTGTGTATGTAAAGAGAGTGAGAGAAAATTGTTTTTTTCGTCGTTCGTCGGCGTACAAAATAGAAATAAATCTATCTCAGAGTTCGTCACGCACGACGAATTTCGTTCTACGGCGGTGTTGTGTTCATTTTCATATGAACAAATGTGTTTTATTTTTTATGACGAAAGTTCGCCCCGAAAAATTTGTCGTTCGTCCCAATTGTGTTCCTAGCATAAGTCATATATTTTCCTGATCGAAATATTTAGTAGATTACATTTGAACAAATCAAAAAATATTTTTAAATTATGTTACATTTTAATATAGTCTCGATTAATATAATATTAATTAAAATTTAGTAAATATTTACTGAAGATTTTTTAAGATTTATTTGATATTTTGAAGTAAAAATGCACGTGAATTAGACCACTTTAATAATAAAGGGCACATATATAGAATATGAGAAATAAATAAACTGCATTCAATCCTTGATCATATTAAATCAAACGAAAAGCTTATTGATTGTCTTATTCCCTAAATGAATGTTGTTGCCTCATGCAGGTCATCATATGCACACAAAAAAGTAATAATTTTGTAATATCAATTAAAAAATTAATTAGATTTTCAGCTATAAGCAATTCGATAATATCAACTAAGATTTTCTACTCAAATTAATTAATACAATTAAAATTTTAATTGAATCAATTAAATTCTTAATTGAAAATATTAATTCGTGAATACTTTTTTCTGTGTGTTTGTATGTAAAGAATTTTAAATTTTATTTTTATGTCACTAAGGAATAAATTCAGTATAGAGCGACTTTGATTCACACACGAAAGGTTCCGTATGGACAATAATCATATAAAGCTATACGAAATTTAGCCTATATAATCGAATATCTTACCTGTACTATAGATTTTTGTGAACCGAAAATTGTATTATTTATCGACATATTTATTCACTTGCGTTAACGATAATGTGATTCCGCAATTTGTTTTTTTTTCTCTGTCTAAAGCCTGGTACTCTGTTCACAATTTCGTGCGAAATGCTGTCAAACTACATATAAAAGTATTTCGTATGAAATATTTGCGAAATAAATTCGCAAGAGTAGTACTCTGTTCTTGTTGTGGAAAACACGTAAAATCATGTTTTTCCATGCACAATTAGTCTGGCATCATTTTAGTTTAGCTGCGAAACATCATGAGCAGTGCTTTTTTCGCACGGGATTTTGACAATGTTGCATACTTTCAAGCAATAAAAGCGAGAAATTTATAAAAATAAACCGCTAGTTGGGCTACATTTAGTACATGTCAAATTTTTCACGCGAAATAATCAATGGTGCTGAGAATTTTTCACAACTTTGAACAGAGTACCAGCCTTAACTCACCATTTATTCCAATATTGTGTGGGGTATGTGTACAGAAAATAGTGAAAATAAGCCAGAAGCACAAAGAATAATAAAGAAAAACTCAATGAATTTGATCTTGTGATTTATTTATTTGTTCTCCAACCGACAGCAGATATAGTTAAAATATGTTACTGAATACCAAAATTGATAAATTTTCGTTATTTTAATTATAGCGATGCGATTATAGTAATAAAAGTTACTGAATCCATATACTGATGTAAAAATTTTTTTTTTAAATTTTAACTACACGGTAAACTTTTTTTCAGAGCTTGCAGATTTTGTTTTAGTTTGGACGATTTTGCTTAGTTTTGTCGCTTTTTTGTTTTTTGAACTTTTTTCGGTTTTTGTGGTTTTTTAAGTTTTTTGGAAATTTCTTCGGGTTTTGGCGCTATTTTGAGTTTATGGGATTTTATTCGGTTTTGGGCGTTCTCTTCGTTTTGGAGATTTTTTAGGTTCTTGGCGACTTATTTTAGCCTTAGTGATTTTATTTAGTTGTGGGTTTTTTTCGTTCTGGCGATTTTTTCAGTTTTGGCGCTTTTCTTAGTTTTAATGCTTTTTTTTTGGATTTTATTCGGTTTTTGGAGCTTTTTTTTTAGTTTTAGCGATTTTTGCAGGTTTTGGCGATTTTTTTTTAGTTTTACCGATTTTTTAGTTTTGGCGCTTTTTTAGTTTTAGCGATTTTTTCCGTTTTGGCGATTAATTTTAGTCTTATTTATTTTAGCTTTAACGATTTTTTAGTTTTGGCTCTCTTAGTTTTAGTGCTTTTTTCGAGTTTCGTCGATTTTTCGTTTTGACAATTTTTTCACTTTTGGTGCTTTCCTTATTTTTGGCGCTATTTTTTTTTATTTTATTCGGTTTTAGACGTTTTCTTCGTTTTGGAGATGTTCTCGGTTTTTTGGTTACTTATTTTTGTTTTTTCGATTTTTATATAGTTTTGGATCTTTTTTTTCGTTACGGCAATTTTTTCAGTTTGGGCGCTTTTTCTTAGTCACAGCGCTTTTGTTTTGGATTTTATTCGGGTTTTGGCGATTCATTTAATTTTTAGTGATTTTTTTTTAGTTTTTGGCAATTTATTTTAGTTTTAAAGATTTTTTTGTTTGGTGCTTTTTTCGTTTTGGCGATTCATTTTTTAGCGATTTATTAGATTTCAGGTTTTTTGAAAATTTCAAGAGTTTGCCTCTTACGGTTTCCACGATACAGCAAGTTGTCAAAATAATATTAACTGATGGAATACCCTTTAATTTTGATATTTTAGATTTCAGTTTTAATAAGTGTAGTCTGCATAAAAATACTGCTTATAAAAATATAATTTTTCGCATATTACGAATACATTAGGATTTTAAAAATTTTCTTTGCTCGCTTGACAGCACCCTTTAATTCTTAAAAGTTTTTTATATTCTGTGAGAATTTCAGGTATATAGCTCTTTTACAGTTCTCGAGAAAACAGCCTGTTGCGGCCACATTGCGGGACGCACGTTGTAGCGAAAACAATAGGGTTCCTTTTCACCTTTGGTGTACGGAACCCTAAAAAGTGTCTAAGTCTGATATTGTAGTTCTTCAGCACTTTTAAGGTTTAGTTGTGTTTCATAAATTGGTTGCTTTTGCACAATAAAAAGTCTTAGATATTATATTCAAATAGCCCAGCTGGAATTTTGGTATTAATCCAAATGGCACAGCAAACAATATTTTTGATACAACATATTTATAAAAAATAAACGAAATGAGTTCAAGGTTCATCTAGAATTATTTTCAAAGTTAAGAAACACAATAAATTCTTTCTCTCAAGTTTAGTTTAGGTCGACTTAATTCGCTCTCTTTGCAAGAAATACTTGTGTACATACTCGTATAATATTATATATCAAAAAAAAAAAAATAAAAAAATAAAATTAGGATAACTCCTGTCACCAACTTTCATTCGCAACCTGAAAACGTTTGTCACATTATTAATTATTTTTTCTTTTTGGAAATCCTGCAAAGGCACAGGTAAAAGGTATAAAAAATTGCCATTTAATTTGAAATCTAAATGTGTATTGTATTTGTTTTATATGACCAGATGTCCAAATGAAGGTAGCAAAAGGCTAACAATATTTTTGTGGTATTTTGTATTCAAGCTTTGGTTTAGATTTTTGCCTTTGCAAGCAAATGAGAGTGTATAGAGCAGTGTTGCCAGAGGTAATTAAAAGAAATTTTAAATTTATAAAGTAAAAGTTAGATTTAACAAAAATTCTTTTAAAATAAAAACAAAAAGAAAAAATTGTCAGCTAAAGAATTAATTAATGTTGATTTTCTGCCACTTATGCTGCTTTATTTTTAAATATTGTTTGCTGAGGGACCCCTTAAATAAACATTTTTATTTATGTATTGTATTTTATTTATGTATTGTATTCAATTATTAAATTAAAAAATCAAATAACATTTTTACCGAAACGGGATGTATCACAGAATTCATAAAACTAAAAAATCTAAATTCGAAAAAGTTTTACATAATAAAAAAGATAATAAATAATTTATATAATCACTACTTACAAATGCATTTACTAAAGGTAAATCAATAATTCTCATATTCAATTTCATCGAAAATTCATGTTAAATGGCTGATGTTAACAACCAGTCTCTGCCCAGGTAAATAAACATGGATGCTGATGAGCTGGTAATGGAACAGAAAAATGCTGGTATTTCTCTAAGTTAAAGAATATTTTAATTTTTCTTCTCTTTTTTCGAAAATCTCATTAATTAATCAAAATATTTCATAAAGAATTTCAAAATACTGAACTTAAGCCCGATTGAGAAATTATTCCTGATTAAAATTTATTCTAGTTCAATTAAATTTAAATGTGTATAAAATATAAAATATGTTTAATTAAAAAGTAAAAAAGTTCTTTCTGCCTTATTTATAAAAATTACTAAGGCTTTATAAAGGCTTAATAAGAAAAATTTTGTATGAAAATTTGTTTTACAAACCCTTAATAATTTTTGAATTTATATTTAGCTAATTTTTCTTACAAAAAAGTTTATACAGGGTGGGCCAAAAGAAACCAAGGGGTGTAAAAGTTTAATAACTTTTTTGCTTATTAATTTTTTTTTATTTTTTCTTTCAGATTATATAGACAACACTTGGAGAATTTATAATGAAGAGGTTCACAACTGAACAGAGAACCAGAACAATAGAATTTTATTATTTAAACCAGAGATCAATTATTTTAACGCAAAGAGCATATCGTCGACATTTTAACGTCAGAATTTCGCCCTCTGAAGCGATGATTCGTTGCTTAGTTAATCGTCATCACCAACATGGCAGCGTAAGAGATTTGCCTCGAACCGGTAGACCACGTTTAAGTCGCACTGCGGAAAATATTGAACGAGTACAGCAAAGTGAACGAGTACAGCACCAGAAACATCTGGCAGTAGGCGTTCTGCTCAGCCAGAAATGTCTCGTACGTCACTACGGCGCATTTAAAAAAAAGATTTACAGTTATACCCATATAAGGTGCAATTGGTCCAAGAATTAAAACCCGCAGATCATTGGCAACGTCTAAATTTTGCAGTTAAATTTCAAGAGTTGGCCAGAAATGAAATCAACTTTATTGAAAATTTGATTATGAGTGATGAAGCTAATTTTCATTTGAATGGCTTTGTTAATAAGCAGAACTGTAGGTTCTGGGGCTCTCAAAATCCAAGAGCCATTCATCAACGCCAATTGCACCCCATCAGGTGTACAGTATGGTGTGGGATCACATCTGAAAATGTCATTGGGCCCTACTTCTTCGAGAATGAAGATGGAAGTGCTGTAACCGTAAATGGAGAGCGGTATCGGTTTATGATAGAAAATTTTTTACGTCCTGCTCTTGAAAACAGACCTGGTATGTGGTTTCAGCAGGACGGAGCCACTGTCCATACTGCCCGAGACACAATGGCACTTTTAAGTCAAATTTTTGGAGAGCGAATAATTTCTCGAAATTCGGAAATTATTTGGCCAGCGCGATCGCCAGATTTGACAGCACCCGACTATTTTCTTTGGGGTTTTTTGAAGGAGCGAGTGTATGTGAACAAGCCAGAGACAATCCTTGAACTCAAGGCAAACATTGTTGCAGAAATTCGAACGCTACAGCCACAAGCCCATCAGTGCGAAGCTGAAAAAGGTGGTCATTTAAGAGACATCATTTTTCATACTTAGTGTAAAAAAATTTCCATTTTGTTTATTATATAATCTGAAAGAAAAAATAAAAAAAGGTAATAAACAAAAAAGTTATTAAACTTTTACACCCCTTGGTTTCTTTTGGCCCACCCTGTATTTTCCAACCCTGGAAGCATAGTTTTTATTTTTAGATTTTTAATACTAATTTCTTTCTTTCTAAAATATAAAATATATTTAATTAACAAAAAAGAAAAAAAAAATAAGAGAGGTGTCTTAAGACACCCGGTTAGAGCTATGCTGCTCAGCTATAAAAAACAAATTGCTTGTGTTAAATAATAATGCAACAAAATTATTTGTATTTTTAAAACTATTTATTTGATATTCTTGAGATTTATTTAATATAAGAAATTTAATATCTGACATATTGTCATAAGTTTATTTTAATTGCAATTTATTTATTTTATCATTATTTATAAAATCAAATAAATCCGCAGCAAGTATTTTGTCGATATTTTGCATATGTGAACGCACCCCTGTTTTTTAAAGTTCTTATTAGTAAGTCATCTGGCATCTCCTTTTTTATGAATTAAAAAAATTTAAGCAAGGAAATCAAAACAAAAATAAATTTATAACTGTAATAGTGTCGATTATTTTTGGTAAGAAAATCACGTCCTATCTCCTACGTCTGGCATAAAGAGCATAGCCCCATTAGTTTTATTTAGTTATTTTTACATAGATATTAAAAAAAGTTTAAATTTTCCAGCTCTGCAGCTGGGTTTTTTAATTTTCTAATTTTTTATGCCAAACTGTTTCTTTCTAAAACATAAATTTATTTTTACTAGTTACTTTTATATACAAAAAAAAAAGTTTAAATCTTCCAAACCTGGGATCACCCTTTTGGATTTTTCTGATTTCTTATATACCAATCTACTTCTTTAAAAGAGAAAGAAAAAAATTAGTTTTATTAGGTTAATTTTATATATCAAAAAAGTTCCAGTATTCCAGTTTTAATACCAATTTAATTTTTATTGAAATATAAAGTAAGTTTAATTAACAAAAAAAAAAAAAAACAAACAAAAAAAAATAAAAAATAAAAAAAATAAAAAATAGTTTATATACTTTAAAGAAAAATTCAATTTTCCAGCTCTGAAACCGTCTTTTTGATTTTACTGATTTTCTGTTTGATTTGGCCTATTCTGACGCTTCAGAAAATCAATTTCACATATAGACTGACAGACCGACGGATATGACTTATTCGTCTTCCCTATTCATAAGGATCCAAAATATACATCGTGCCATAACAGCAAAAAAAAAGCTTAAGATACATAACATTCGAGAGTATTTTTTTTATACGAAAATCGATTATTTACGATCGTCGATGACTATCGACCATCATCAAAAAACTAAGTTGAAAAAATTAGTCGCTTAAGCTTTTTTTGCGGCTCGATATATAACTTATATATTAATATTGTGGAATAACATACGGAATTACCATATTTTTGTAGGGTATAAAAAAACATAAAAATTATTTTAAGTTATTTAGAACTGAATTAAATCCTAGCATGCATTGAATTTTTTTTGGGAATCATTTAATAAAGCCATATAAAATCTCCTAAATCAAGCGGCAGCACTGAGTTGTCCATATATGTGAATATACATATTCTAGTGCAATTTATGTATGTGTGAGTTAGAGCGGTGCCAAATCGTTCTTTTACGTGACCGGTCATTTTCGTTCAATTATCAAAAAATTGACCCGTTCGTTCAATCGTTCACTTTTGAACGACAGTATAAAACAATGCTATTTTGTAAGTATAATAAAATCGGTTGTGTATAAATAATGCGAATGAATTAATTAAAGAACTTATTAAAAAAAGTTGAATTATTTATTTAAAAAATTATATTTAAATTCATTTTATAAATAATTTCTTGTTCTTTCGACTAGAATATTGTACATTTTATTTTGGCTTAATATTAGTTTAATATTAAGATTAAGAAAGTTACTTTTGTTTGGTTTTACTATTTTTTTTTCTTTCGATAATTAATAAAAGCATTGTAACTCTTTTATCGTTATTTATATATCAAAAGCGCATCAATGTTTGAATGTTACTTCTCAAAGTTTAAGTTAAATTTTGTCCTCAAAAATATTTTACCGGAAACAAAAAAAAAATATCTCAAGCACTACAAATTCATTTTAGATTGAGGTAATGAAATGTATGTATAAACATATATACAGTCACAGTGAGTCTATACCTGATAAATTTTTATCATAATAAAAGTCAAATCGTTATCAAGAGAAAAATTTATCAGGTATAGACTCCATTTATTAGTGTTATTGCAGTGTCTTGACAATTTTGTCAGACCTCAAGCTCAGACAAATTTGTCTTGATAAAAAACGTAAACAAACTGTGTGACGTTTTAATTTATTTGCAAAAAATAAAATATTTACGTAATTTTCAGGAAAAAAAATATAAAAATAAAGAAAAATATTGATATTTTTACTAAATAAAACTTATTTAATAAATATGAAGTGAAATATTGCAGGTATTGTGACAAACTTGCTTCACGACGACAAAGAAATTATGATTTATCATAACAAAAAAACCACAACGTCTTCGCATGTATGCTTGCATTAACAAAAATTCGACAACGCCTCTGCCGACGTTTTGTTAGTTGTTATGATAAATTTTTATCATGTATAGACGCTATGTTAAGGTCTAACATCTTTACTTTGTAAAAACACTTTATAAAAAACACTAGTAAAAATACTTCTTGTGAAAAGACTATTAAATCAAATTATAAAAAGAATGATGGCAGTGCCACAGCGATGCTAAATAGAATTATGCACGTACCTAAACCTTTTAAAACATAAAAACTCAACTCAAACAAAAAGACATAGCATAAGTATCAAACATGAACCAAAGCAAATTTGACATAAAAGACTTGAAACACAAACTGAATGAACGAAAACATCGAGCGGTACACTACTGATCCAAAAGCGTTCAGTAAAATCACCGGATCAGTTCGGTCAATTAAGTGATTCGTTCAATTTAACCCGTTCGTTCATGTGCTACACAGCTCTAGTGTGAGTGTGTGCGTGTGAGTGTGTGTGTGCCAATGAGCATACATACATTATAGCAGTTTGTACAACAGTGAATTGTAGTTTAACTATTTTGCAAAAAGGCAAAGGTACAAATTGCATTAATATGCGGGTTGAATGCTAAATATCATGGACCTCAACTCAACATTGTTAGCTAACACACACACACATATACACATTTTTTCCTCCAGTATGTTAAATTGTTGCAATTTTTTGTTTGATGTGTGTGATTTTAGGTTGATAGTTTGTGGTTTATCAACCATGTTGCTGTTTTGTGTACTGACAACCCTTTTTTTTGCGGTTTTAAGTTTTTTTCTTGATTTAATTTTATCGCAATCAGATGTCGTTATCAACAGTATATTTATTTCGTTGGCCATATGCCCGCAAGAAAGCTCGTCTGGTTTTGAAATGTGAAGACATTTCCAAAACTCCTTTTATCTTGTTGCTTCTATTTATTTATTTGTTTTCCTTTTGGAATTTTTAATTTGAGTGATAATCCAGCTGGATGCACAGAAATGTTTTGTGGTAATAAGGCCAAAAACAATACTCTCTTGTTTATAAATTTATTTTTGTTTGAAGTTTCGTTTGAAAACTTTGCATTTTAAGGTCTCAAATTAGTTTAATTCTGTTGTTTCTTGTAAATCTTTAAAATGGAAAATAAATACTAAGAAGACTTATTTAATCTATTAAGATGCGCAAAAATAATTAAATAAATAAAATTGCTAAAATGTAAATAAAGTGTTAATTTTGAATAAAATATTTTTTTTTGAAAAAGCTAGGAGTATACCGAAATATTGAATGAAAATCATTTTTTAATTGTTTTTTTTTATATATAAAAAACTGTACCTTAAGCTTATTTAATAAAAAGCAGTTTATTAAATTAGAGTTGAGCAAAATCAACTTTATTATTCCGTATTGTGATATAGTTGAAATTTACAGTATTTGCCAAGTTAGAAATACAAAGGGTTACAAATTAAAATAAATATAAATTGATGTTTCTTTTTCGATAGAGGACCTTGTCTGTATTCCACCTTTAAAAAACTAGTGCAAGCGAATTTTATTACTTCTTATTACTAAATAATATTTCTGTGGCAATAAGGAAAAATTATCTTATTTTACTATACTGAAGGAGAGCACTTCTAAGCTTTCAAGTCGATTTTCAGAAATTTATTTCTTTTGCAGTAAAATTGGGAAACTCTCTGTTAACCTTTATTTTTTTAAGCAAACATCATTCTACACACTATTAGTAATATATTTAATTTGAAATATACGAAAGTATAACCTAAATTAAGCTATTATTCCAAATGAGATTAGAAGTCTAAAAGAGATAAGTAACAAGTCATAATGCTATAACTTTCTGAAAAATCACACAAATTAGTTGAAATTTTGACCAGGAATACTTTCGAATATGCAGATTAAGGAGGTACCATTAACTCGAAATCAGCTTATCTCGACTTAAGCACTTTTTCCTTTTTGCCACAGATTTATAGGCTGCAAGTAAGCGACTTGACTGGAAAAAATATATGCAAACCACTAAAATTTGTGAGTGATTAGTATAAAAATTTTCTACACAAGCTGCTTGCTTGCATTGTGGAAACTACACATAAGCCCAATCCATTATCTTGTGCAAATAATCTTGCATCGTAGCATGTGCAAAATGGTATAGTAAGTTGATACTCACCACTAAGAATTGTCAAGTGGTGAGTATCAATATACTATACCATTTTGCACATGCTACGATGCAAGACCGTTTCCACAACACAGAAAAAACTAAATTTCGTTTTCAGTAACCAAATTCATTGAATCAGTAAATTTTTTGTATGAGTGTGGACCTACAAGGAAATTTGTAGATTCTGATAACAATTTTGTAAAAATTTAACTGGAAAAAAAAAATTATTTTTAGTTAACTTATTATGGCATTAGAGAAAAAAGTTAACTGAAACTCAAAATATTTTCAGTCAAATGTATTAATAGGAACAGAAAAACATTTTTGCAGATTTTTTTTTTTTTTTGTATTATTCAGCAAATTTTTTTTTATAATTTACCAACACATTCACTAAAATTTTTAGTAAATATTATCAGAAAATAAATTAACTGAATCAATAAATAATTAAATAATTCTAACCAATTTAAAAAAATATTAGTAAAAGTTTTATTTGAAAAAAAAAATAACTGAATCAAAAAAAAGGTTCAACATTTTTTTTTTTTACTTTCAAAAATTTACTTGTTTTTATGGTTAATCATTTCGTTCCCGCTTTTGGAACTCGTTAGTAGACTTCAACCAAAAATTTTTTGAATTTAGCTAACAAACTCCGTATGTTTATAGTAAGACTCTTAAAACTATATTGAGAATCAAAATATAGATACAAACATAATAAGTTTGAAAACCGCAAACAAAAATCTTAAAAAAAAAATAAAATGTTTTTATATCTATAAAATAATTTGTAGAAAAAATTAAAAAAAATCAGACAAATTTCTTGCAGTATACAAAAATAAATTTAAATGAAAATAATAAATTTAAATATAAAAAAAATAAATGTAAAAATTTTTTTTTACAAATTTTACTTTACGCTACATTTACACATGAAAGTACTTTCCTGAAATTTCTGTACGAGTATACGTATTGTGAATAAAAATTTTAATGAAATAAATGACTTTCATGAAAATTTCTTGTTAATTTTCATAGGAAAGTGAAAGTTCATTTTAAAAATGTCGTCGAAAAGTAAAGTTGAAAAACTTTGTTTTGTTCACTTCTTAATTAGAGTTACCAAGAATGTCACTTACACAAATACATAAGGCAATAAATTAGGAATAAATATTAATGTTAATATTTTAATAATACTAGATATACCAAACGGACGACACACTCGTCCGTATTCTAGAATCAAAATGTAAATAATTCAAGATTCAAAGAAAATATATCTAAACGTCATAAATAAATTCATTAAAACACAGCCACACACAAACTTACATACATATGCAAGCATAATTATATAATACATGAAATTAAAAAAACATAAACAAAATCCCTTCAACCAAGCTAATTCAATTTATTGAAATCTCTTCCTTTAAGTATTATGGCTTTGATACAACAACAAATAAGAGAAAAATAATTGTAAGGTCAAGAGAAATACTACAAACACACACACACACACTCATGTTTTGTTTCTTTTTTTACTTGTAAGCTAATAAATGCGTGTGTAATATGTGTGCATGTAGTAGTAGCAACTTTAAACGCTTATAGCTCCCAAAATACTAAACCGATTTCAATATATAAAGATTCTGCACATCTGTATAAAAAATCCTTTAAAACCATATAAATCTTTTTAAAATCGGTGCACTGGTACCAGCGTAAAAGGGATTACAAAAAACATGTTCGCCTATTAATTATATAGATTATTGCTTTCAAAAGTCATGCACTGTCTTCTTCATGTACATTTGAACGTAAGATATTATAATTCTTTAAATATTCATATAAAATAAGGATAATTTATAATTACTATTTACCACAATCCTGTATATTTGTACAAAACTTTAAAGGGGGTAACACTGTTAACCTTTTTTCATTTTACTTTCTGAAAACATCAAAAATTTACTTTCTTGAAAAAATCGTTGAAAGCTGACTGGAAATTAAAAACAATGTGAGTGTGGTAGTGAAAAAATTTGAATGTATTACGATTTTCATGAAATTAGTTTCATGTGTAAATGGTAGGTTATATAGATAATTTTCTATATTTGTGATTTGAACGGGATAAGGTTCGTATTGCTTTTTAAGCCAAATTACATGTGATAATTATTAATGAACAAATAACACCAAAGTCTGTTGTAAATGTTCTGACTAACAACACATAGCTGAACGGAGGAGCCAGCCGTTTTCGAAGGCCACTAAACCTTCATCATCAGCGTTCTTTTGTGTTTGGTCCACTGTGTGTGGTGTCAGTAGATGTAGATTTCTGCTTTATATACTTACAGCCGTATTCATAAAAAAAGTTGATTGAGGTTTAAAATTCATATTAGTTAAAAAACGTTTTAAGGCTAAATAACGTTTTTTAAATATTGGTATTCATAATCAGTTTTTTAACTAAAAATCAATTAACTAGATTTTATTAAAATATCGTGGCAACACTGTATTCTTTATTTATAACTTGCATATTAGTTCTGCAAAACAACGATTGTTAACTCACAAAGTACTCGTGTCTATTTTGTTTATTTGTCGGTTTTCAGAGAAATATTGTTTCTATAAAATAAAAGATATGTTTCAACTTATATTTAATAAGATAATAAACAAAGTTCACAACAAATCTTTGTTAAAAGTGCTTTTTATATTATTTATTTTATTGCAGATAAAGAAGCACTAGAATAACGAGCTTTATTTTGTTTGGTTTTGAGTGTTTATACATCACTAGTTAATTTTCTACAATTGTACTATTTTTGTTAATACATAAAATGAGAAAACAATGACTGAGAATGGAAACTGGATCGCTTCTTTTCTTTTAAATATTCTTTGGAGTATATTTGTTATTTCGGCAATAGTTCCTATAAAAAAATTACATTGTTTTCTTCTAAATAACACTGGCATATGCATACATACATGCATACATAAGTACATACATACATACACACATATGTACATACAGGTAAAGTTCAAAATGTAAACAAAAACGAAGCAAAATTACAACAACTTCACCTTAAAATTGGTTTAAACATGGGGGCAGTCAATTTTAAAATTTGCTGATTTACGCAAGGTTTAAAAACCGTTTTTTAAACTAAAATTCTATTATGAATACAATTTTAGCGAATTTTGCTTAAACAATATTTGAAACTCGGTTTAAAATTTTTATGAATACGGCTGTTAGCATTATTGCAAATGGAATGTGTGATAATTTTCATTCTATACAGTTTTTTTTACATAAAATAAAATTGGAACAAATAATTTACTGAAGCAGTAAAAAATATTTACTGAAACTAAATTATATTTCAAAACACACGTTTGTTTGAAAATTTTTTGGCAATAATTTTTTCCGTGCAGGCACATTCAAAAGATTTAGAAATTTAATCTACAGATAAATAAAGATTTGCAAAATTAAAATTTAATTGTTAAATATTTGATTTTGGCTTAAGAAAAAAGTCATAACAAAATAGATGTTGATAAAAAAACAAAAGTGAAACGCAGTGGAAATATGAAGTTAATACGGTTGCACGATTCTAACGAAAACATCACAATCCTTATTCATTCGAGATAGTGGAATGTCAAGAAAAATTTAGAGAATGGAAGTAGCTTCTTTTTTATAGCATGTCATGTTCAATGTTTGAGTGTCCCATATTCTTTATCTTCAAAACTTCCATTCCAAAGAAATTAAGGTCTTATAAATTATTACGAAGTTTTATAATAATGTGATGCAGCAAGTTCATGCAAACCCAGTGACCTTGAAATAAAAATATTAATTTAAGTCTATTGACCTTAAAACAAATACCGACAAAATTTTGCAAACTTTCTAAAGACGGCAAATATTGAATTAAAAATTGTCGGAACTACTGCAAAACTACACAAATAAAATAAATAATATTGGGCCATAACCATAGTTAACAAAAAAGTCTACGTTTTTAGTTTTAGAATGCGCTTTTTTAAAACATGTACTTTTGACCTACCATAGACGAGAAAAGCTGCACTTTAAAGGAAGAAGTCGGTTCTAAAGTTAAAACATGCTGAAGCTGTTTTTAACTAGATTAGCATCGACTCTGACTCTTTAGTTCAACACAAAATACATTAAAATAAAAGAGAACACATATGTATGTATGTATGTATGTATGTATGTATGTCTGTATGAATTTCTATCTCTGGGCTTCTTTAGTTCCTATAAACAATTTATAATCCAATCATTGAACAGTTTATTGTACTAAAATAATAAAAATACAAACACCTTTTTAATTTTCTCTATATTAATTATTTGTTAACTTATTTTTATGTTCGGTTGTTTTATTTTATCTTATTCTTGAACTCAACCCTTTTTCATAACACAATGTCCGATGAGAGAGAGATGAGAGAGTTGAGGGACAGAGATGCCACTTCCTTATATTTTGTTTTCTATCATATGAAAAATTTCCAATATTTACTGTGGCACCCAGTTAAAGTCGGTTCAACTTAACACACACTTTGTTTTTGACTATAGTAGAAAAATATTTAAGAACAGGTTTTTAATTTTAAGTTGTTTCTAAAACGAACCGACTTTATACTATGACTATGGTTATGGCCCATTAAATTTGGAAGACCACTCAAATTAGGAAAAGAAAACAAATAAAAAAAAACACGAAACAAATGCCTAGTGACAATCGTATGAAATATAAACGTTTAAATTAAGTTTGAACTATTTTTCTGGCTTTGATGAGGAAAACCTATAAAAAAAGTTCAAGGCTAAAGGACTAAAATAGATTTATTTCCAATATAAATAAATGTTTTTATTTTGTTTTTGTGCACACACAAAATATAAATTTACATTTGGTTGCAACAGCTTTAACAAAAACACATTCAAACACTCATAAATTTTGCACATAAAATTGACCCATAATACGCTTTAGTTCGGGACCATGTCGTATGTATATTTTTCTAAATTTTTTTTTTTGTTAAAAGCGTAGAAATGTCCTTGTTATATGCTTTCTTTCTCCCCATCTCTTTGCTTGTTTTAAATTTTAGGCTTTTCTTTTTTTCTAAAAATCCCACAAAATGCTTGTGTGTGTGTCTAACATAAATATATACAAACAATAGCATCGATATCTGTAGTGCATATCTGGTTATCTACATACATAACTGTAGTCTATACTAAAGTAAGTATGTTTGTATTTATATGTGTGTATATATTGCTATGTGGTTGCATAAATTTAAAGGACATTACATTCAATTTAACAATGACCATTAAAAAGCATTTTCCAAAATTATAGCCAGTGTGTTGAATATATCGACCCCTTTGCGCGAAATTATCGTATGTTACAAAAACCAAATTTTACAGGACAGCCATTTTTCTTCTTTTCTCTGCTTTCGCTTGCAATATCAAAATGTAATATAACTGCACCTAAAAGTATTCCGGTGGAAAAGTTCAAATTTTCCGAGAAAAACGTATTTTTGGCACATACGATAATTTCATTCACAACATTTCGTAGATGCGTGTGTAGAAAATGGCTCTTACGATATCTTGTGTCAGTGTTAGAAATAAATCGAAACAAAGATTTATTTGTGGTTTTATGTATTTGTTCATTATTTTTTAACTTAGAATTGTACAAAGTAATAAAAAAAAATGTAATCAATATTTAACAGAAGCATGAATTCATAAAAAAAAACTTAAAAAAACCAATAATAATAATAAGTGAGTTAATCTTCTTCGTCGCTTTCATTTAACATATATTTTTCGCGTACAGAATATTTTAAATTTAAATACTCAGTGTGGTATTTTGACCGTATGCTATTTTTTAAACATAAATTTTTCAAATCATTGAATTTTTGCAAAGAGATACACAAAGGTGAATTGTACAACTTTTGTAACTTACAAGGTAAAATTAAAGTTATTTATAGTTTTTTAGTGGAATTGTCGAAATATCCGTAAATGAGTTCAATTGATTTTGTTTTTTTGTCTAATAGAGCTATGGGAACTTTATTTATGTTTAGTTTAACTTGGAGTGGTTTACAATAACTGATTACCTCAAGCACATGATTAGAAAAAGAATGCATGCTAAATGCTTCTCTTCAACTTTAATATAAATTGCGTTCGCGTACTCAAAAGTTTTTACAAATTTTTACTGAACTTTACTGCATTTTACTGAATTGCGTTCATTTACCATTTAAATACAGTAAATGAGAACACAAATTGAGAGAGTAAAGTGACAGTTCTTGACTGAGTGTTTTGCAAATTTTTACTGCAGAAATTTGTCGTAGTAAGGCAAGGCACATCAATCAGGTACCCGCGATTCTACAACAAATATTACAACAGCAACAACCACATGTACTTTGTTGGTATAAATTACCTTGTTACTTTTCAGAAGAGGGTAGTATCGTCAGATTACAAAACTGAATATTCGAAAAGTGTTTATGAATACCAAAACAAGTGCATGCTTTAGGCTTATACTTACACAATCCAAATTTGACATTTATATTGGTATAATGACATTAGTCACCTGGTGTAGTGCTGCCACCTAATAAATGCGCCTTGGTAGTAAAGTTTAGTAAGATGAAAACATATGATTCAAAATGTAAACAAATGAAAAGTAAGCAAATGAAAAATGCAAAAATTTGAGAAAAGGTTAAATAAAAATCGTGAGTCATTAAAAAATAATTAATTTATAAATCATAGTAATAATAGCTGTTAATATACATATTTAGTAATATATTTTATTAATCCTTTTTTTTTGCAATTTATTTTAATTACTCAGAGTTGTAAAAATGTAAAGTATCTGGGTACTTAGTATCGCACTTGCTTTTAAGGTCATCAGTAACATTAACAAATAGTCATGTAATTTTTATTAATTTAGCCAAAAACAAAACAAAGAAATTAAGAAGAAATTAATTAAAAACAATTACATAAAATAAATTACAGAATTTATTCTTAGATTGTCCGTGTTATAATAATATTGTATCGAGTACCAATAGTTGAAAGAGTTGCATAATCAAAAGGTTATATACTTTTCAACACTATGTGGAGTTAGATTCAGTTGTTTCTTTAATCTTACTAATTTTTACTATTTTTCCGTTCGCGTACATTTTTCGGTAACAGCTCTTTTTTAGAGTAAATTTTAAAATTTTCGCAGTAACTACTCATTTACTGCATTTTACTGCAAAAGTAAACGAACACACTTATATCCTTTTCTGTAAAATTAACGGTAAAAAGAATAGAGGCAAAATAAAGCGAGCAATTCCTTTTACCTTCTAATTCTAACTTAGAAAGAAATATGTAGTAAATATTGTAACATCTACAATATGCAACATATTCTTCATTGGCAGATACGATAAAATCGCTCACAAGAAAAAATGGAGTGTAACATACGATAAAGTATTCAATCAATTTTTGGAGCGACGAAGTGGAATTCGCCTACAATATTTTGTCAGGTGACGTCTCTTTGAATGTAGAACAAGATTGCATCAAAAACTAAATTTCAAAAAAATTGGCATATACGATAATTTCGCGCAAAGGGGTCGATATTATTCCTTCTTCTTTTATTTTTACAAAAGAATAATAGAGCAAAAATGTATTTGTTAAAATGTGTTTGGTTAATAAATTAAATATAACAGGATGTAAGCATTATTATTTTTTTTTTGTTGCAGATTATCAGTATGTATTTGGTTTTATTTATAAGGTTCTTTAGTGTGTAGTGATATGTAAATTTGTTAGGAAGTTTGCTGGTCCAGAGAAAGTTATTAGCAAAAGATATAAGATAAAGACGGCAGCTACAAATTTTGCAATATCTTTATTGTTTGAAAAAAATGCTTACGTGGCAAATACGAGTACTGTAATATAAATTCGAACTTCAAATCGATTTTATTTTAATTGTAATCGTTAAAAGTGCTGAAATTGCAGAAATAGAAATTAATAGCCTAATTCACAATCTTGTGCAAATGGTCTTGCATCGTCGCATGTGCAAAATGGTATAGTATATTGAAACTCACCACTTAATAATTCTTAGTGGTGAGTTTAAATATACTATACCATTTTGCACTTACAACGATGCAAAACCATTTGCATAAGATTAGCGGAAATCACTCTTCGTTGCATACTGCCCTTGCAAGTCATGCAGATATTGCAAATGTAGCATACGTGCTATATTCTGTAAGACCACAACAACAAAGTAAAAACAAGTAAACCCCTCCGTTTAAAAAATTTTACGACTGCAGAGCCGCCACAAAGACTGCCTGTGCTGAAATTAAATTTTTGCTAAAGCTGGTCAAAAATTATTTCTAAAATAGTAAAAATTCAATTCAAATTTCATGTTCGTTTGGCCAAAATATATATTTTGATTGCATATTCAAAAAAGACTTAAAAATTCGCCGAGTTATATTGTCAATCGTGCCATCGTCTCCTATTCCAAAAACTGATGAATTTTTTTTAAAGTTGCCCCTTCTCCTGATGATCCAAATCTATATAGCACTATTCCGAGTTGGTACTCTGTTGGAAATTGTTCGCAGGAATGCGGTTTGTTAAATTCAGGGTCTTCAGTTATAAGGGAATCAAATGCATTGAATGAATTCCAGTCGATTTACACGTAGCATTTGCAAAAATCTGTTATCATCTAACTGTGTAAGAATGTTCAAGGACCACGTCATTGATTTAGGAACCAAATTCGAAAAGCCACGGCGGTATGGTACAACCTAGATTATGTCTTCAATAACATCATCTAAAATATTATCCAGTAATTCATCCTTACATGAATCTATGCATAAAAATATTAGCCTTTCGAGGAAGATCCTTTATGCTTAACTTACATTATTGTTCTAAAATCTCCACGCATTAAATTTCATTAACAGCATTTTTAATCAAAAAATTTATGACTTTATTTTTTTCTGTTGGTTTAGGTATTGTCAAAACTTTAAAGCAAATCCTTAATAGTGAAATAATGGGTGTTTTTTATTGAGGTATAGAACTTTAAGTTGGCATCACTTTTTTAACTGGCGGCCATTTTGTCAGCTGTCAAGTGATTAATATTTAGTTTGGTTTGCCATTTTATCATAAACAGGTTGACAAAAGAACAACGCTTGCAAATCTCGCAAATTTATTTCGAAAATAATGGTTCAGTTCGCGAAGTTTACCGCAAGCTCCGTCCATTTTATGGTCGACATAATCGTCCATCAGAGCAATTAATTCGGTTAACCATGGATCTTTTTCGCACTACGTTTACTCTATGTGATAATACGCATCCGCAGAGACGTCGAACAGTGCGCACCGAAGAAACAATTGCCGCTGTAGAGCAAAGTGTTGAAGAGGACCCGAATGAATCGATTCGCCACCGTGCACAGCAATTGGAGCTTTGTCCATCAACTTTATGGAAGATTTTGCGCAAAGATCTTGGCTTGCGACCTTACAAGATCCAGCTTGTGCAAGAATTAAAGCCGCGAGACCATGCAATGCGTCGTGATTTTGGTGTATGGGCCGAAAATGAGATTGATCTCGATGCTGATTTTCATCGCAAAATTTTGTTCAGTGATGAGGCTCATTTTTGGTTGAATGGCTACGTCAACAAGCAAAATTGCCGCATTTGGAGTGAAGAGAATCCACATGAGACCCTTGAGACGCCATTACATCCACAAAAACTGACTGTTTGGTGTGCTCTATGGGCTGGTGGAGTCATTGGGCCATACTGCTTCCGAAATAATCATGGAGAGTCAGTTACGGTTAATGGAGACCGGTATAGAGCCATGATAACCGACTATTTTGTTCCCGAATTGGATGGCATGAATGTGGATGAGTTGTGGTTCCAACAAGACGGCGCTACATGCCACACAGCGCACATCACAATCGATTTATTGAAGGAAACATTCGATGAGCGCATAATTTCGCGGAATGGACTTGTCAATTGGTCACCAAGATCGTGTGATTTGACACCATTGGATTATTTTCTTTGGGGATATGTGAAGTCACTCGTCTACGCCAACAAACCAGAAACGTTAGGGGACTTGGAAGCCAACATTCGTGGCGTTATTGCCAACATACGGCCCCATATGCTCGAAAAAGTGGTTGAAAATTGGACCTGTAGAATTGGCTTTATTCGAGCCAGCCGCGGCGGCCACATGCCCGAAATCATATTTAAACATTAATGGCATAAAATTATCCTTCCAATAAAGCCAAATTGATGGACATTAAAACGATTTTCTTGTGTTTTATTTCAATTCGAAGCTCTATACCTCTAAAAAAACACCCGTTATTTGAAATTTTTTGTCTAAGCTTTTTTTTCTCAATTTACAAAAGCCAAAAAAAGTTCTTTTAATATTTATTCTACAATAAGCTGTTATAATAAGCTCAAGACACTCACGCTCTGTAGCAAAAAATCATGCTATGTTTGCTAAAATTGCAGATGTGCAACAAAGGGTGATTTTCGCTATTGTAAATTGGGCTAATATCGTCGCTATTTTAACTAACCGACCTACTAGACTTTATAAGTCATAATACACATTGTCTACAATTTTCACGACTGTAAACATTACTTTTGTGCTTATAGAAGTAAAAAAATTTCTGACGCAGCCATAAGAATGAATGTATAAAACAACCATAAAAGCTGCTCTCCTGTTAAATTTTTAAAATGTTAGTTAGGTCAGTTAGTTAAAACAGCGACGATATGTCATCGTGTTGCTGTGTGAAGCAGCATCTGTAATTAGGGAAGCTGAACGTTGTTTTGAGCAATGTAGCTTAACATACATCTGACAGAAGAATGCTAACATTATTCAGAGAGTAACAGCACATTCAACATTTCAACAGAACAGTTTGATAGTTCTCCTATGTTGGTTTCTATGGATAAACGTTGACAATAAAGCATCATTTAAGACGTATTTTAGTTGTTATTTTTTATATGTCGTCTGCATTGGCTTATGTATTTGTGTGGTTGTATATTTTTAACTAAGCGAAAGGTATAACATTATAGTTGCCGTTACGCTTTGAATATTGACTTCTACATCGCACAAAGGCGGTCATTTCACGGATTAATTAAAAAAAACTTTAATAACCGTTAAACACCGTTTATATGGATTTTTTTCTTGCTTAGGAATTTCTTAAATAAAAAATAATTTTTATTAATTAATTTATTATTACTTTTTAAATGGGGGAGGGGAGGGTGAGAAGGTAACGTCTCCAAAACTCCTAATCCACCAAGATTTTGTTGGAGCATTTTGTTCTAAGTGCTACCCATATCAAATTTAATAACTCTCACTTTTGTAGTTGTAGAGATATGAATTGATCTGCCTTTTGCTCCACTGTACATTGTCTTGTATATTTTTATGATCGTACATTATGTCCTTTAGCTAATAATACCTATATCGTTGTTATTTTTGATATATGCTTAAAAAAACATTTGTATTTGGTAAGTTCATGGTAATTTGCGATAATATTTTTTTATATTCGAATTTGAATTTGATAACCCAATAAATCGAGCACTACACTCAACTGTATTTTTTTTTTTGTTATAACCATCTTTAAAAACTTGCAACCAACGCTCTTAAGTGAATATGGTGAGCAAAAAGCGTGTCTCAGGGAAGCTCATTTTGAAGCTGGATATCACTCAGCTCTTGCTTAAGAAACCTGGTTTCAGTCAAGCAATAGTTTTTCGTTGAAAGACTTGTCGAAAAATCAACCCAAATAAAAAGTATAACAATTTTTGTAATTTTGTTTGCAGCAATACAAAAGTGACACTATTCGCACTTAAATCACTTTATACATATTATTGACTTCCTGGGCTTTTGCTTTTTTTTTTGGATATCATTTTTTAAAATGTGAATACGGTGGAATCTCTCTTGAGCTGATACCGAAGGGACAATTGAAATGTGTCCACACAAGGGGACTGTCCGCTCAAGAGAAAGCAATGCTTTGCCTATAGAGCTTTCAAGACCTGTCAAAAGTGTCCGTCTAAAGGGGGTGTCCGCCTATAGGAAGTGTCCGTTAAGGGAGATTAATTTTGTATAAAAAATTAAATACCGAAAACATGGTGTTTCTTTATTGAAACATAGTCATAACTCAGAAAATACAGTTTAGCAGAGCTTAAAGTTACCAATTTACATATACATACATATGTATACATTTCAATGAATATATAAAAAGTAGCGTTCTCTTGTCCGGCAAAAAAAACTTTGATTTGAAAGCACTAATAACTGAGGGTAGCAATAATAAAAGCCTCGAAAAATGTTTCTGGAAAGTGCTAACGTGAGGCGGGCTCTCTAACAAAGTAGAAAACTATCACAGAAAATTTTAAAAACCTGTAACTTTTGCATCTGTGTATTACTTCTGTGAAGCACTTTTGTAAGTCGAAAAATTCATGGCTTTTTCGAAGCCGAATTATATTGCTTCTATTCATCTGTCTCATCTTGAACAAAAAAAAAACGCTTTATTCGTGCGCAACAGCAAGTGCTTCTGTAACATTGTCTCCTTTACAAAAACGCTTCTGGGAAACCGTAGTTTTTGCTGGGTAAGAGGAGAGTGGTAAAGCTATTTAAATCAGGTAAATACTATTTCTGCATTTAATTTCAAAAACTCATTCTTTCAAGTTGTGACTATATTGCATTAAAGGAGAGATTTTTTGTTGATATAAACTGTCCTAAGAGTATTGTACACAAAAAGTAAAATATATCAAATCTATGTACATAAATTTTGTGCAAATACAATTTTTATTAAATATTTTTTTTTGGCAGTGACCGTAACTGCTGGTGTCTGTTGTCATAAGACCAGGCCTGCTTGTTTATTGTCTGGCTAGAATTTTTTATTTCACCAGTTTTTTTTAAACAACCAGTGATTAATCATTATGCCTTTGTTGCTATTTTCATTTAAGTCGTGGGGGAAGAACGTTGGTAAATATACATATTTATAGTCTGTAGGACTATCTGTCAATTCCTATAAGGATTTATTATTTTCTATAAAGTTCATATTTCATTGCTAACAAGCAATACAAGCGTAAAAAAATTTTTTTCCGTTTGATTAAATTTTATGGACTAACGTTAAATTTAATTTTAATGGTTTATTTTGTTTTATTATCAAATTTTGTTTTATTCTTATTCTTTTTTAAAGTAAAACAATAGCGCATACTTGTAGTACATACGTATGTATTTATGTACGAAAATTTATATAATTGAACAGAAAAAATTATGCCCAGCAGATGTCAAATTGGGCCATTATTATAACTTGTCTTTTGGTAAGTGTAGGATTTTATAGAATGGATAAACACTTTTTCATTATTACAACTTCACTTTAACCAAAAGTGAGCGATAAGTTAAAAGTAAGTTAAAGTTACGTGTAACTGTTATCGTGAGGTTAAGCCATTTGAAGTTGCCACGTTTTCATACTTTGGAACACTTTGTACTTATTATATTACAATCAAATTTTATTTGAACAAAATATTTCAAAAAACAATATAATACAAACATATAGGGCATAATTTAGTAAAACGCAACGCCAAGCGTTGGCAAATTTTATATGGAAAAAAATTTAATTACAAAAAAAAATACATACAAAGTTTGTCAACGCTAAGCGTTGCGTTTTACAAAATTAGGCCCTTTAATAAATCAAAAAAAAAAAAAAAAAAAAAAAAAATAAAAGAATTGAAAATATGGTTTCATCTTGTTTGTAATTTAGTAAATAAGCAAAAGCAAGTTGCTACTAAATATTTTTAACAATCAATATCCACATTATTCATAGATATGTTGCTACCAAACAAAAATTGTATTATTTATTTTATCGGACAGTTGTAATAATGGAAAAATTTTAAAGGTCATTTTATAGTTGAGTTTTGCTAAAGTTAGGATTAACTATCCGTAACTTTACCGTCAACTCATAATAATGGCTCTTAGACTTTAATAAATTTTCACTTTAGTTATTCAATATCAATGTGTAAAATAACGTGATTTAAATTTAATTTAATTAAAATAAATTTACTGCCTCTTCCACTATTTCGAAAGAAGGTCTTCATTCGCATTTTAAGCGAAAGAAAACTGATTTCTATTTCTCTATCTTACTTCTGTACGAACATTGACTCGAACGACAAGTCGCAAAAAAACATAAGATTTTAATACCACTAATTCGAATGAGCCGTCAACAAAGCGAACACTATTTAAAAATCACTCACTTGCTATTCTGCTTTCATGTAGTAAAATTTATTTGCAAAGAAATCAATAAAGTTTGTAAAATTATTATTTTATCACATTATTATTATTTTTTATTCACATTTCTTCAATTTATTTTTTATTTGTTGAGAAAAGTCATAAAATATTCATTAAAATATTATTGAACACTTTTGCTTTGATTCTTGTTTTATGTTCATTATAAAAAGTACTCGCACATTTTAAACAAAACGAATGTAGTTGTAAAGCAAAATAGTAGTAACATGCTGTTGATGTGCGACTATTTTGTTGAATTCTTTTTCGTTGTTCAATATGGTTGCATTTAATTCCTGTAAATGTTAGTAAATTTAAAAACAAATCGCTAGAAATACTTGGAATATACAAATTGGCACTACTTTAATTTATAAACACGTAAGACAAAAAAAAAAAAAAAAAAAATGACATACGTAATCACAAGTGACAGACAGCGGACGACATAGTGGAATGAAAATGTATTAGAATTCGAACGACTAGGTTTCTTTCACAGAGTTTTTTTTTCGACATAGTAGAAGTAGCAGTTAATGCCCTTATTCTGTTCGACAATTGTGTAGTCTTGTCTACACAGAGAAAACAGTGCCTAATAAATACCTCATAAAATAGAACAAAATTAATAAGAAATCTCTATGGTTTTTTTTTCAACAAGGAAATCTTATTAATTTCATAGCGAAACCCTTTTTGAAAAAATCAAGAAGAAATCTTGTAGTTTTTATGAGGTTATCTTATTGATTTTTTTTAATCAGGTTTTCTTCTTGATTTTATGAGGCGACCTCACACAGAGGAGATGTGTAAACATCTAATAATGAAATTTTTTTAAGTTGGAAGTACTTATGCTTTTAGTATCTTTTTTTAAATTAATTAATTAAAAGTATCAAAACTTTCAATATTGTAAATACATATGAATTTGTTGGTTTTTGTTTGTTTTATTAAACTTATTTGTTTAGTAAATGGGCACACTGCAGTATATGTATATGTACTGCATTCAAAATTGCAGTAAGCAGTAAATTTACTGATTACTAAAAAAATTCAGTAAATTTTTACTGCTAATGAAATTTAATTTGCATTACTAGTAAAATCGTACGGCCGTAGCAAGTGTCAAAGTATTTTCATTCAAATTTTGAAACTTTTGTATGAAAAACATTTAACCACTTGGTAGAATTTCATTAAGAATACGGGCATTACTGATTACTGAAAATTCAATGCACCTCATCATATAACAAATCATTTAGGCAATTTATAAAAATTGTAGAAAAAATTTTTAGTAATCAGTAAATTTTTTTTGTTTTTACTGAAACTTTAGTGGTACTGCAGTGCTCATCTATGGTAAATGCCTTTACTTTTACTTTTTAATTTTTAATTCCTGTTGTTCATCGTTTAGTTGTTGCTGTTCTTGTTGTTGTGTACGCATTACAATTAAAATAAATTCAGCAAAGTGCGACTTTGACTCGCGCACATTCGGTTTTGATCATTTTTTTTTAATTTTTAATTTTTCAAGTTTTTTCAGTTTAAACGATTTTTTTTTCAGTTTTATAGCTTTTTTCTCGTTTTGGCGTTTTTTTTTCTCTTTTTGGGTTTTTTTAATTTTCGAAATTTTTTTCATTTTGGCGATTTTTTTCTGTTTTTTTTCATTTTGGCGATTTTTTTCTGTTTTTTTCATTTTGGCGATTTTTTTCTGTTTTTGGGGTTTTTTTATTTAGGCGATTTTTTCATATTGGCGACTTTTTTGTTTAAGGATTTTTTTAATTTTGGCGATTTTTGCGGTTTTTCGCGATTTATTTTAGTCCTAGAGACTTTTTCTAATTTGGTGCTTTTTTCGTTTTGGCGATTTTTTTATATTTGGCGATTTTATATTTTTTTGATTTTTTAGTTTTACCGTTTTTAAAAATTTCAAGAGTTTTACTCTTACGGTTTCCAAGATACAGCAAGTTGTCAAAATTACAAAGTCAAAATTGCATTAACTGATGGAACACCCATTGATTTAAATTTTTTAAATTTAGTGTTAATTGTTGTAGTCTGTATAAAAATACACTAACTTTTAAAATTTCAAGTGTATATATGTACATACAATTGTATGTATATTACATGGGATTTTAACATTTTTCGTTGCTCGTTTTGGAACACCCTTTAGTTTTTAACTCTCATGGATTTGTTGTTGTAGTGGCTAAATGTCTACATATTGTGTCCAAATTTCAAGTCCGTAGCTCTTACGGTTCATTTTCACCTTTGGTGTACGGAAATATACAGAAAAATAACCGGCGGCGGCGCACCGTCGGCTTCGAGCCGGTCGACTTGTTTCTCTGCTTGGTATTGCTTCTTTCAAACACTAATACACTCATACATAGCTCACACCGATTTGACAATGCAAAGCAAAAGCAAAAAGCAAATAAATCTCAGCAAAGAAATCAAAGTCAAAAGATTTTTACCCCCCTAGCGTATAGATGTTTACACATCAAAAATTATGTCTTTCTTTATTCTTTGTGCTTTGCTTATGAATTTTTATTTAAATTCTATACCATATACTTATGTATGTATGTAGTATAAGTAGATGTTATTTTTTTATACTATACATACTTACATAGATACATACCTATTATATTGTAATCTTAATTAATTAACTCACCATACATAAGTACATATTATTACTTGAAAGGAGACAAGTATTGAACCAGCAAACTTCCCTGCAGAAAGTGCGAATAGTGAAAATGTACTGAGTCGCTTCTGACTTTGTCACCAGTACTACTCTACAATTATTCCCTATACAATACTTTATGCTATAGACATTTAGCATGTGCTTGTCATTGAAAATCTACTAGTAGCACTAAAAAAATTGAGTAGGTAGCGAATTCATAGTTCTTATGGGAACATGGAGACATACCAACCAGACATTTACTGGTACATTTCTATACCTTACGTACATACAAATTTATGTATATTGACAAGTTGTTGCAAGATCCACCGGAAATACACCACACCTGTTTTCTCTATTTCTTTTATACTGACGAATAGAAGAGAAATTGTAGACAATGTAACTACTACTAGAATTTTAGTGTTGACATAGAGACACTTGGCCCCAGTCTGACTGCAGGGTTCTGACTGATAGACAAACAATCTAACCAATATGCTAACAAGCAATCTGAATAACCATTGAAATAATTTTGCAAACATGCTTATACAAAAACGAAAAAGATCATGAAAAAAAATTGTCTGTGTCTATTTATAGATATGAAATAACAAGACATCTCATAAAATCAAAAAGATTTCCTTATTAAAAAAATCAATAAGATGCTTTACACATAATCATATAGGAACCTAATAAAATCAAGAAGAATACCTTATTGAAAAAATCAATAAGATAGCCTAATAAAATCAAGAAGAAAACTTAAAAAAAATCAATAAGGCAACCTAATAAAATCAATAAGAAATCCACATAGTTTACAATTTATAAGAAAACCTAATAGAATCAAGAAGTTTTTCTCTATGGATTGTTTTTTTTTGGTGCCAAAAATAACGGAAATTGAGTAAAAAAAGTTGGGAATAATAAGATTTCTTCTTGATTTTATGTGGTTTTCTTCTTGATAAAATTAATAAGATTTACCACATAAAAACAATAAGGAATCTCTATGAAAAAATCTTCGCTTCTTTCTGCTGGGATACCCCTTAGCCTAAAAACGTTTCATAGAGAAAATCTTATTGATTATATGAGGCAGTTTTTTCTCTGTGTATAAATGAAAAAAGGCGCAGTTGTCTGAGCTAAGAGGTTCGTGTATACACTTTACGCTTTTGTTCCAAATCTTTAGATACAGGGTGGCGCAGAATGAGATATATGGTTTAAATGGTTTATAACATTTTTATTTATGCGATTATTGTATTTTTTTTTTTGTAAATATAGTATATTATTGGGGAATTTTTTGAAATTAGTTTTCAAAAATTATATCTAATAAGTAATGTCCTTTCTGCTTCGCACATACGTGCTCTTTTTAGCTAGAGAGAGTATACATCTCATACTTTCTATAACTTTTGGCAAAATCTCGGATGTAAGAGCCATGATTTCATTTCGAATGTTGGCTTTTAGTTGGAGTATGGTTCTTGGTTTGCTAAAGTATCCCTAAAAAAAACTTTCAGGAGCTGTCGGTGCAATGCGCACATTAAAATGATGACGATATGCACGCTGTTTCAACACAATAGACTGTTGGTTTGAAAAATAAAATTCAATTATTTTTGTACTTTGTTCGATCGTTTAATGAAAAGTAATATGGGCATCACTTGTTACGTGTGAAATTTTCTACGCAAAATAATCAATGTTGCAGAAAAATGTTCACAACTTCGAACAGAGTACATCAACTGCGAAGTTAACATCATGGTATTCCAGTAGCAAAATTATTTAACATTGTGTATTTAATATTTTTTAATATCAGTGTTAAGTAAATAAAAAGTTTTGACTTGATAAAAGTTGTACACTGGAGACTTGTTTATTTAATTGTAAATATTCGAACGAAAAAAAAAATTTATTTTTGAGATAAAATTAAGGCTTTTTCTTTAACAAACATGTTTTTAAAATTGATTTTAAGTTTTATTATTGTCTGCATGTAGTTTGATGATAATAAAGAAACATTTCGGTATGCATTTAGTCTTACGAATTCTTTAGTAGCTTTTAAAGATATTATTTATTTTTCTAATTTAGCAAGTTAAATCAAATAAAATTTTTACTTGAAACTTATGAGAAGACACATGTATTTATATAGTATCTTTTAATCGGCTATAAATAGCTATTATTTAACCCGCCAATGGTGACGCAAATTTCACTTTGATCAATGGTGACGCCAGTCTCACGCACCGGAATTTTCAACTGAAGATTTTTCGAAATGTGTTGTTAATAATTCATGTTTTTTTTTAAATTTTTACTCTTTGAGAATAAAACAAAGCTATTTAATAAACTTAAGCTCTTTTATTTTAATATGTACCAAAAAAATTGTTTTATTAAAGCATTAAAAATAATAGGGTGCCCCTGTGGCTGAGTGGTAGCGATGCTGACCTCTCAGTCCAGAGGTCGTGGGTTCGATTCCCACCATAGACTCTGGCTGTTTTTTGCAGTCAAGCTAATCGCTTTGCGGGTTGTGTTTGTGTATGTTAAAAAAATAAAAATAAAAAAGAATAAAAAATCACATACATACATAGGTACATATTTATAAAATACATTAGGAACTTTTACAAAATAAAAACAAATTTGGTAATATTTGTATGTGAATAATGACAAATTTAGACTTGGTTATTTACTGTGCTCACTAAGCAGTTTCGTCGCTACTCAAAATTGCAACAAAAAATAATAACAGGGAATAATACATGAAATATTGAAGTATATTTATTTGACATAATAAGGGTTTTCATGAGAACTCTTAAAATTCCCATTTGTGCAACTGGGCAAATTTGCGAGACTTGTTTCATGAAGCCCCTTTTCAACTTTTGCGCAAAGAAATTAATGAAATGTCAAAAAAATTAATATAATAAAAATAAAAAACTAAATTTCAAGCAGTTTTTAAATTTTTATGTATTTATATTTATATATTTCTATAAAAATAAAAAGTGTGTGTGTATATCTAAAATGCCTCAAGGAAGCAAAAAAACCAAAAAGTTGTAGTTTAATAAATGCACAATTGCGCAGCTTAAGTTTATGAGTAAAAATTGTTGGGCAAAGTAATCAGGTTTGTGTAAATAAATTTTTGACATTTTATTTACGAGAGTGTAAAAATGCACAATTGCACAGTTTGCGAGACTTTTGAACATTCTCATGAAAACCCTTAATGTCTTTATTTAATTTCAAAAATTGGCTTCTTTTTATGATTAAGCAATTGTCTATATGCATTTTGTAAAGATTTTTGTTTGCGATTTTCAAACTTATTATGTTTGTATATTGTGATTCTCAATATAGTATTAAGAGTCTTATTATAAACATACGGAGTTTGTTAACTGAATTCAAAAATTTTTTGGGTTGAAGTCTACTGACGAGTTCCACAAGCGGAAACGAAACAATTGCTTAACCATAAAAAAGGCCAATTTTTGAAACAGGGAATAATGTTAATCGAATTTTTTAACATGCCCGGTCTCACAGACCAATACGTCACCATTGGCGGGTTAGCATCAATCTATGTGACCGACCTGTTGGGTATCCAGCCATAATATTTTTTTGTAATAGTAAAACATGTTAGTAGTATTGAATAAATTGAACATCCAGTTCAATAGTGTCATAACTCAAAAAAACTAGTTTTGCAGAAAACACGCGTAAAGTTTTAAATTTACATATAACTCAATGAAGGTATGAACAAATATTCTTTTCTCAGGAGGTGATAGTACAAGCTATTTATATGAAATTTTTACGCAAGATAAAATACGAAATGCATTATTATTCTGAATTATTAACTAAAACAAAACGAATTTTTTGAGTTAGCTCACTATTGAACTGAATGTACGATATGTATGTATGTATGTGTGGATGGTAATGAATATTTATAATTGACATATTACCAAGTATGTTCATGGTTAGTTAGTGCTAATATATCACTGTAAGCAGGCATACATATATTTTTATAATTTAGATTTATTTACACACACTAAATTAGATAAAATTTTTTTTTGTCAATTCCTCTTTAAAACAAAATTTATATGAATAAACTTAAATTTTGTCTACCAATGCCATAAAGCTTGTTTAGTTTCAGCTGCTTGCATTTTGATTAAATTTTAATTGCTTGTCAGCAAATTAAGCACGCACACGCACACGCATACATTCGCATATTAAACCAATTACGAACTAACTAACAAACACATACTCAAATTTCGAACAATTTCTTTTGTAGAAATTTATTTGACTGCGTTTACTTTTTCTTTTTTTTATATAACTTTTTATACCACAATCAAGTTAAGTTTCTTCTTCTTTTTTGTTTGCTTTATTCAAAGAAGTGAAAAGAAAGTTTTGCACAAAATTTAATAAAAATAACAGAATTCATTTGAAAAGTTTCTTGTTTCGTGCTGCATATGGGTGCACCAAAAATCGCGTAAAATTTTTTAAATGAAATTGAAAATTTATTGTATATAACTTTTAACCATTTCTTAAATTTATATGTGACTAAACTTTTATAAAAGGCTCAAGCTTTAGATATGCACCTATTTGCTATGAAATACGTCAGAGATGCCTGATGTTCGATTTTAAAGATAGTGACACCATCTAAATTTTCTTTGAGCATCGAATTTCTTCGTGCATGCTATCTTGTAGTTAGAAACGTTGTTAAAAATCATACAGGCTTATTTATAAAAATTATTAAGGCTTTATAAAGGCTTAATAATGCAAAACAAAATTTTGCATGGAATTGTAAAAATTATTTAGAAAGCCTTAATTATTTTTATAAAGAAGGTAACGGCCGTAAGTCATAGTTTACGCAATGCAAGTCTTATTGCTAAGCTGATAAATGATAAAATAAATGTTTCTGTTCCCCTCATCTCTCTCTCTGTCTCTCTGTCTCTCTCCTAACATACTAATCAGCGCTTACCTTTTTTACGAAATTCATTTTTCATTTCGATAGATGCATGGCATTATTAGTCTACCTTTGTAACAGGTATGTACAGGGTGGGCCAAAAGAAACCAAGGGGTGTAAAAGTTTAATAACTTTTTGTTTATTAATTTTTTTTTATTTTTTCTTTCAGATTATATAGACAACACTTGGAGAATTTATAATGGAGAGGTTCACAACTGAACATAGAACCAGAACAATAGAATTTTATTATTTAAACCAGAGATCAATTATTTTAACGCAAAGAGCATATCGTCGACATTTTAACGTCAGAATTTCGCCCTCTGAAGCGATGATTCGTTGCTTAGTTAATCGTCATCACCAACATGGCAGCGTAAGGGATTTGCCTCGAACCGGTAGACCACGTTTAAGTCGCACTGCGGAAAATATTGAACGAGTACAGCAAAGTGTTAACGAAGCACCAGAAACATCTGGCAGTAGGCGTTCTGCTCAGCCAGAAATGTCTCGTACGTCACTACGGCGCATTTAAAAAAAAGATTTACAGTTATACCCATATAAGGTGCAATTGGTCCAAGAATTAAAACCCGCAGATCATTGGCAACGTCTAAATTTTGCAGTTAAATTTCAAGAGTTGGCCAGAAATGAAATCAACTTTATTGAAAATTTGATTATGAGTGATGAAGCTAATTTTCATTTGAATGGCTTTGTTAATAAGCAGAACTGTAGGTTCTGGGGCTCTCAAAATCCAAGAGCCATTCATCAACGCCAATTGCACCCCATCAGGTGTACAGTATGGTGTGGGATCACATCTGAAAATGTCATTGGGCCCTACTTCTTCGAGAATGAAGATGGAAGTGCTGTAACCGTAAATGGAGAGCGGTATCGGTTTATGATAGAAAATTTTTTACGTCCTGCTCTTGAAAACAGACCTGGTATGTGGTTTCAGCAGGACGGAGCCACTGTCCATACTGCCCGAGACACAATGGCACTTTTAAGTCAAATTTTTGGAGAGCGAATAATTTCTCGAAATTCGGAAATTATTTGGCCAGCGCGATCGCCAGATTTGACAGCACCCGATTATTTTCTTTGGAAGTTTTTGAAGGAGCGAGTGTACGTGAATAAGCCAGAGACAATCCTTGAACTCAAGGCAAACATTGTTGCAGAAATTCGAACGCTACAGCCACAAGTTTTGAAAGATGTTATGGAAAATGCTCTAAAAAGAGCCCATCAGTGCGAATCTGAAAACGGTGGTCATTTAAGAGACATCATTTTTCATACTTAGTGTAAAAAAATTTCCATTTTGTATATTCTATAATCTGAAAGAAAAAATAAAAAAAATTGATAAACAAAAAAGTTATTAAACTTTTACACCCCTTGGTTTCTTTTGGCCCACCCTGTATAATTTGCTTTTAGACTAATTGATTCTAGCAATCAAGAACCGGTTTTGCATTGCTATTATACTACATGTATGAGAATGACTATTATAGGTATCCTCAGAGAAGTCACACACTGTACAACGACGAAGCTTTAATATAGGGTGTTTTTTTCAGAGGTATAGAACTTCGAATTGAAATAAAACACAAGAAAATCGTTTTAATGTCCATCAGTTTGGCTTTATTGGAAGGATAATTTTATGCCATTAATGTTTAAATATGATTTCGGGCATGTGGCCGCCGCAGCTGGCTCGAATAAAGCCAATTCTACAGGTCCAATTTTCAACCACTTTTTCGAGCATATGGGGCCGTATGTTGGCAATAACGCCACGAATGTTGGCTTCCAAGTCCCCTAACGTTTCTGGTTTGTTGGCGTAGACGAGCGACTTCACATATCCCCAAAGAAAATAATCCAATGGTGTCAAATCACACGATCTTGGTGGCCAATTGACAGGTCCATTCCGCGAAATTATGCGCTCATCGAATGTTTCCTTCAATAAATCGATTGTGACGTGCGCTGTGTGGCATGTAGCGCCGTCTTGTTGGAACCACAACTCATCCACATTCATGCCATCCAATTCGGGAACAAAATAGTCGGTTAGTCGGCTCCAATTGCTGTGCACGGTGGCGAATCGATTCATTCGGGTCCTCTTCAACACTTTGCTCTACAGCGGCAATTGTTTCTTCGGTGCGCACTGTTCGACGTCTCTGCGGATGCGTATTATCACATAGAGTAAACGCAGTGCGAAAACGATCCATGGTTAACCGAATTAATTGCTCTGATGGACGATTATGTCGACCATAAAATGGACGGAGCTTGCGGTAAACTTCGCGAACTGAACCATTATTTTCGAAATAAATTTGCACGATTTGTAAGCGTTGTTCTTTTTTCAACCTGTTCATGATGAAATGGCAAACCAAACTAAATATTAATCACTTGACAGCTGACAAAATGACCGCCAGTTAAAAAAGTGATGCCAACTTAAAGTTCTATACCTCAATAAAAAACACCCTTTACTTATTATCGAGAAAGATCCAAATGAATACATTCAGCAAGTTGCTTGACAATTGGAGCTTGATAAATGGTTTTTTTTGTTGCTCAATGTGTATGCTACCCTTCATATATTCACAGAAAAAAATGATTTTGATATTTGAATACGAAAATCGTTGATTCAATAAAAAAATCTTTCGAATTTTCTGTGATGAAGATTTTTGCATTATTGATAAATAAAATTGTATGCACGTTTATTGAATATATTTTTTTTCAGTCAATAAAGAAATTTAATGAATCAAAGAAAAAAATTGTTGACTGAAATTTTATTTTCAGTGATAATTGTTTTTAAGTGTGTGTGTGGATGAATGTCATATTTTTCAACCCCTTTTTGTTTGCTTTTGCTTGGCTGCTTTTAAAACTAAATGTGTTTGGGATGAGTCGAACCGGCAATCTCTTGACTAATAAACTAACGTACTTACCACTCAGCTAAAGAGCAAATCATTATTGAATAAGCAAATAATGAATAGAAGCAAAACATGATTTCTTATGTGCGCATTGTCTTGACATAATCTAAAAATAACTTTGTTGAGTAAAAAAGAAAAATAAGCCACGACGTTTTTCGGCTTCTTGTCCGAATTCACACGTATACAACACCAACAATCAAAATAAACAACAACATCAGCACATGACCAGGTTTAGTCAATCAACAAGCAAGGAAAATACCAACACAAATAAATGACATTAAATGATATTTTAAAATGTGCGGAATTGATAAATACAATATTCAAGTTAATGACAAATATTATTGAAATTAAAATTTTATTCAATAACATGGTTTTATTGAAAATAATTCTTGTCTATTTTTTTCTGTGTTGAAACAAACATTCGGCTGATCAGTAATTTATTGTAATAATATCGTGTATTGGTCTCTAGATAGTCTATATTTTTTTATGGCTCTATATCTCCGCCCTAGGCCAATAAGCCAACGACTATTGATTCCTTAAAAACCAATATTTACCAAGTTAAATCTGACCAAAGGCTATCATTTGCTGCAATAAGTGGTGGAAAACTGGACTTTCCGAAAGCACTTATTCTCAGCCAGCGAAGGTGGCCACATGCCAAAAGTCATACTTAATTAAAAATGGGAAAGATTTATCTTTCGAAACCAGGCTAGGAAAGCTATGCAAACCCTAACCTCATACTTATTGAGAACACTGGAAAGAATTGTGGACACAATGTTGAAGGAGATATAGCCAAATTTAAACAACACAGCTATATTAGAGACAGGTCCGTTGAGACAGCCCTGCAGGAAGTTGTAAACCATGTTAAAAGATCTTCTGATCTGGGCATTTATACCCTTCATTGACATAAAACCACAAAGTTTCGATCTCGAGTCTTATCGAATTTTTAAGCATATTTGACTTAGATCATGGTATCAAGTAGTTATGTACTTGGATAGGTCATACGCTTAACCACAGGTGTATAACTTGCGAGTTACAAAAATAAGAGGTCATGTATGTCACGGAACACCACAGGGAGGTATATTCAGGTATGTGATGGAAAACGATCGTTTTCAAAACGATTTCAATGCAATCATTTTAAAAAGGTGTGATGAATTCCGATCAATTTTAAGTAACATTTTTGAGCCATTCTCAGACTACTCACTTCTAAAAAGTACACTAGAAGATAAAATATAAACCATATAATAAGAATGTGAAAAGAAATTTATCAAACATTTTTGGAAAACCCATTAAAAACTAATTTAAAAATTATTGATAAAACGAATATGGAGAACACATCACACTTTTTATCGTTTTCAAATTAGTTTTGTGTCTAAATCGTTTTTCATCACATACCTGATTATTTTCTTTGTTGTGAGTTACCACCATATACAGCCTACTAAAATTTCTATCCGAGGAAGGATTCAAGCCCGTCTGTTATGCAGATGACGTGGTGATTTTAATAAGGAAACACCAAGGGCTCTTATGTTATCTCTTAGCAGGGCTAGAGAGCGAGGTCTTGGTATTAGCCCAGAAAATATAGAAATTTATTTGTTCACGAGAAATCGTAAAATTCCAACATTTAAATATCTAGGGGTGACACTTGATTAGAAATTATCCTGAAAATACCATAATATAGGAGAGAGCAATGAGTGCTTAAAGAGTTTGGACCTTTTGCAGAAGAACTATTGGATCCAAAAGGTGATTAAATCCTAATATGACAATAAAAGCAGAGTTAACGTGGAGGACATCTTTAGAAAAGAAGGTTAATATAAAACCCCTTCAAAAAATACAGAGACAGTGCTTTATTCACCAGAGATTGACAGAACTCTACTGTTGGAAGAGTTACCGTAATTTTCAGGTAAAACTCAAATAAGTGAAAAGATAAAAGAGAATCTAAGTTGAAAAAGTCTACACTTCGGAATTTGGTTAGCATAATAACAGAATGTAAAGAGTTAAAAAGTCACTTAGCATGAGTGTTGTTGACGATACAACATCTAGAATTTGCCAGGAGGATGATGAAACTATCGAACACTCCTTGTTTCACTGATCAGCATTCAGTCAAATTAGAAGACAAATCTTCCAGATATGGAATATCTTATGGATTTAAAGTGGAAAATATCTCTTATAAAGAGCACACTAAATGCTATAAAAGCATAAGTGCAATCCAATACGGATTGGGTGCATATTGACTGTCCCTCTTTTAAACCTAATCTAACCTAACCTAATCTAACCTTCGAATAAACAGCCAAAACCACGAAAAACAACACCATTTATCTGTGTGGTTTTTTCAAGTGTAGGCTCTATATCCTTCAAGTCTCTGAACATTTTTAAAGCCAAACTTTCATTATGCCAAACCCTTTAACACACACAAAGCTTACTTTGCAAAGTCTTGAGATTGTGAAAAGCAATAGAAACAATAATGGCGAGTGAGTACAGATTTTGACTTTGACTTTCTTCGTTAGTTTCTTTTACTTTCTCCTTCACTACATACATATGTCTACACAGTTACTTCCTAGTACAAGTGAAGTTTTGTGAAAGTAGATTTAAAACACTTTTTCAAAGAAAACTTTGCGTATGCAAAACAGCTCTTATTAAATGCGATTCAATAGCTTATGTATGTATTTTATATGCAAACTACTTTGGTTTTGCTTAACCTAAATTATAACGAATCAAATTAATTTGCTAGCAAATGGCGCATTGGGAAAATTTTGCGTAAATTTTGGGACACCTTTCATAAGCGAATTTGTTAAGAATAGAATGGTGAGAACTGAATTGATGATGCTATCAAAGTTAAATAATTAAAACTAAGTTGCCACATTTGCTGGTTACAATTGTGAAATGAACTTTTGCTATAGATTAACACTCGTTTAGACATTAAGAAAATTAATTTATCTTCATATAAACATATGTATTATACACCTGTAAAAGACCACTTACAAGAACTTTTAAGACATGAGGGATTTTTCAAATACTTTACGAAATTTTCTAAAAAAAAAAACGCTGCTGTTATTGCAGACATAGGAGTAAAGAAGAAAATACTTCGTGACTGAAAAATTTGTGATGCTTGCTTCTTCATACGCATGGGCACGTACACAAACGTCATGCATGTACACGTTGTGTGTATGATCTTTTATTTTTCTTCAAACATACAAACGCACACATGCATCGACATTACTTGTTTGTGTTTGCTTTAAAAAACCACCCTTAAACACATACATAATAACTTATCTACACACACACACACACACACACACACACACACTCAAACGTGCAATATGCAAAATAACAAGCATACACGCATCAACACTACTTCTTTTGATTGTTTGTTCACAGAAAAAAATGATTTTGATATTTGAATACGAAAATCGTTGATTCATTAAAAAAAAACTTTCGAATTTTCTGTGACGACGATTTTTACATTATTGATAAATAAAATTGTATGCATGTTTATTGAATATATTGTTTTTCAGTCAATAAAGAAATTTAATGAATCAAAGAAAAAAATTGTTGACTGAAATTTTATTTTCAGTGATAATTGTTTTTAAGTGTGTGTGTGGATGAATGTCATATTTTTCAACCCCTTTTTGTTTGCTTTTGCTTGGCTGCTTTTAAAACTAAATGTGTTTGGGATGAGTCGAATTGGCAATCTCTTGACTAATAAACTAACGTAATTACCACTCAGCTAAAGAGCAAATCATTATTGAATAAGCAAATAATGAATAGAAGCAAAACATGATTTCTTATGTGCGCATTGTCTTGACATAATCTAAAAATAACTTTGTTGAGTAAAAAAGAAAAATAAGCCACGACGTTTTTCGGCTTCTTGTCCGAATTCACACGTATACAACACGAACAATAAAAAAACAACAACATCAGCACATGACCAGGTTGATTCAATCAACAAGCAAGGAAAACATCAACACAAACAAATGAAATTAAATGATATTTTAAAATGCGCGGAATTGATAAATACAATATTCAAGATAATCACAAATATTATTGAAATTAAAATTTTATTCAATAACATGGTTTTATTGAAAATAATTCTATCTATTTTTTTCTGTGTTACGAACAAGAAGTCTTCGCGACATCGCTTTAAAACACTTATAGTGCTTTGCTTATTAAACGACAGCATTTATTATTGGTTTAGTATAATAAATGACAGGAGAATACAGTTAAAAAACAAAATGTATTTACATTTGAAGACTGTTTACGCAGGCCTCTAATATGTATATACTCGTGTATGAATAATTAAATATGCTATAATATAATAATAATAAGTTCGAGTATTTTAGCTTAATTAGATACTTTGATTTAATTTTAATATGCATTCCGCTTGGGAAAATCGGTTCCAGTTTTCTGTGTCAGCCTTAATTTTTAAACTGTGTTAAAAATTAAATTCGGCAATAGTTTAAAAATAATGACGTGCAATATTCAACTTCTCATATCTTGTTGATTATTGATTTTCCTACTGACATCAGTAATGCTCTTAAATATATATCGCTCATTTACTTAAATAACGTCATAACTCATAAAACTGAATGTTAACGATGCAGAATTTATCCTTATAGCGTGCGTTCTGCATATTGTGTAAAATTTTTTTGTTTACTCAGCTTTTGAAAGCAAAATAAATTTTTTTTATATTAAATTGTGTTAAAATTGAAAACCTTAAACTCGTTTTCTGCCAAACTAGTTTTGTTTTTGAATTATGACGTTGTTTGATTATAAATATAAGCGACATATCAAAACTCACTCAACGTTAAGGTATAAATAATATCATAAACAAAATTTTATATGAAAGAAGGTTTCAAATAAAATTCAAATGATTTTCATAACAAATTTCTATTGTTCATCGATTTCGCATCATGTCCCCAAGGAAAGTTTTACCATGAAAATAAATACATGACAAAAAGTTTTTGTTAAAAAGTATAAGTGGATAGAGCATAACACACTTACGACACATAAATATATACATATATGTATGTATGTTTATATATGTAGATGTTTGATTGTATACTTGGTTACTTGTAGTGAATGAACAAGTGAAAGACTTTCAACAAGATTTTTTTTCTTTACAATTCTTACAAATTCTAAAGGAATAGAAAGTATGTTTATACAAACCAGATGCAAAATTAGTGAACAGTGAGATCCAAGAAAATATTTCAGTAACTGTTTGAAGGTCAAGGAGCTGCTTAGTTAATGTTGTTCCTAATTAACATTAAGAACTGTATTTTCTTTTTAAATAAAAATCTTAAGAAGACTAAAGGGTGTTTCTTATTGAGGTATAGAACTTTAAGTTGGCATCACTTTTTTAACTGGCGGCCATTTTGTCAGCTGTCAAGTGATTAATATTTAGTTTGGTTTGCCTATTCATCATGAACAGGTTGACAAAAGAACAACGCTTGCAAATCGTGCAAATTTATTTCGAAAATAATGGTTCAGTTCGCGAAGTTTACCGCAAGCTCCGTCCATTTTATGGTCGACATAATCGTCCATCAGAGCAATTAATTCGGTTAACCATGGATCGTTTTCGCACTACGTTTACTCTATGTGATAATACGCATCCGCAGAGACGTCGAACAGTGCGCGCCGAAGAAACAATTGCCGCTGTAGAGCAAAGTGTTGAAGAGGACCCGAATGAATCGATTCGCCACCGTGCACAGCAATTGGAGCCGACTAACCGACTATTTTGTTCCCGAATTGGATGGCATGAATGTGGATGAGTTGTGGTTCCAACAAAACGGCGCTACATGCCACACAGCGCACGTCACAATCGATTTATTGAAGGAAGCATTCGATGAGCGCATAATTTCGCGGAATGGACCTGTCAATTGGCCACCAAGATCGTGTGATTTGACACCATTGGATTATTTTCTTTGGGGATATGTGAAGTCGCTCGTCTACGCCAACAAACCAGAAACGTTAGGGGACTTGGAAGCCAACATTCGTGGCGTTATTGCCAACATACGGCCCCATATGCTCGAAAAAGTGGTTGAAAATTGGACCTGTAGAATTGGCTTTATTCGAGCCAGCTGCGGCGGCCACATGCCCGAAATCATATTTAAACATTAATGGCATAAAATTATCCTTCCAATAAAGCCAAATTGATGGACATTAAAACGATTTTTTTGTGTTTTATTTCAATTCAAAGTTCTATACCTCTTAAAAAAACACCCTATACAAATACTGTCATTGAGTAGAACGAATATGCATTGAGCTATGAAAGAAAAAGTATATTTTTTATTTTAACTAGAAATTAAATTAAAAAATAAATAAAAATGGATTAAAAGTTAAAGACAGTAAAATAAGTATTAAGCACATTCATATCGCACACTAAACCACAAAAAGTCACAACTCAAAAAAATCCCACCTATACAGTGTAGTGTCAATCACTGCACAAATAACGCAAGTCTGTAAGATAAGAACGACGGTATTTTATATTGCTCAGGAACAGGGTTGTCAGACTTTTTTCCGACCTATTTCGCCAAATTGATTTTAAAAATCACCAAAAAGTAAATATTAGTAAATATTTGATAATAAATTTGTTTTTATATAACAGTTTTTTAAAATAAATTTTTATAAAATGATCCTGTCAAAGTTTATCAGAAAATCGCCAAAATGAGAAATGAAATCGCCAAAACCTATTGCTTGTAAATTTTTCTCATCCAAATTCAAAACGCATTAATGACTATAATTAATATAAGAAATATCATCAAAATGAAATTGTTTAACTTGTTGCAGACGAGTTTTGGTAGGATTTATTTTTGAAACTGCTCCTTCAACAAACTAATTTTCCGGAATTAGAAAAATTTTGAAGTTTAATTTTGTTAAAAAAAACAGCCATAATAATCGCCAATAAATTTATATATTGCCAGAAAAATCGCCATGCCGCCAAACCAAAAATTTAGACGCCAAACAAGTTGAAAAATCGCCAAGTTTGGCGAGAAATTGCCATATCTGACAGCCTTGCTCAGGAAGACTGTGTTGCAAAAGATTTTTTTGTAGTTGTTAGAGATTTGTTCAGGGAACTCGCTTAGAGGCTATTCACATTTAACGTGAGACTATTTTTTGGAATTGATTTTTTGTTTGATTATTTTTTTTACAACTCATTTTTAGGATTACGCACACCAAAGGTGAAAAGCAACTCTTTTGTTTTCGTTACAATGTCCGTCCGTTCGCCACAGACCTGAAATTTTCACAGAATATGTAAAACTTTGGCTGCTACATCAACAAATATATGACAGTTTAAGTTTTAAAGCGTGGTCTGAAGTGAGCAACGAAAAATGTTAAAATCCTAATAAAATATACAGACAATTATATATAGTCATTTAAAATTTTCAAAGTTGGTGTATTCTTATGCAGACCAATTAACACTGAAGTTAAAAAAAATCTAAATTAAAGGGTAATAGCAAGTCTCGAAATTTTCAAACACGCTAAGACTAAAAAATTGCAAAATTAAAAAAAAAATTTTCGAAACGAAAAATCGCCAAAATAAAAAAGCCACTGGTAAAAAAGTCACAAAAAAACTAAAATAAATCGTCAAACTCCGAAAAAAATTGCCAAAACAAAATAAACGCTAAAACTGAAAAAAAAAACGCTAACAAAAGGAAATTGCCAAAAACAAGCGCCAAAACCAAAAATTAATCGCGATGACTAAAAATATCGTCAAAAAATGAAAAACAAAGAAGAGAGGTGACTGAGGACACCCTCTTCCTAAAGCTATGCTGCTTAGCTACCCAGTAAAAAAATTATGTCATTCTGAAGGAACCACATTTTCATTGCTTTCAAAAAATCGATATTTTTAATATGCCGATAGTTAGCAGAAAACCAAGGAAAAGTTTATTTTAATCACACAAAACCTTGTAGTTTTTCCATAGTTTTAGTAAATACTCACCAAAATGTTAAAAAAATCGATTTTTTGAAAGAAATTTATGAACTAATTTTGGCCTAAAATTTAGAAGTTATTTGCTTAAATTTACATGAAAACACTGTTTCGCGTTTAAATTCGTATAAAAAGAAACGAATTGTTAAAATAATTAACTTTTTAAAGTTATTCCTAGATGAAAATATTACCATAGAACACAAAAAAGGAAATTTTTCTTAAAATCGCTTCTAATTCGGTGACTAGGCATCGAAAAAGAGAACTTCTTGCAATGACAACCCTATGTAAAAATCATTAGATCGGATCGAAATTTGAACTAATTCCAGACTGCAAACTCTACATTTTCATTACTTCTTTGGAGTGTCTTTTTTTACTGGGTATATAAAACAAACTTAGTGTGTTAAATAACAATGCAATAAAATTATATTATATGATGATGTCATATTCGCGGCAAATATTTTAAAATCTATTTTCTTTTCTATAGACAGGTTATATATTGAGTTGCGATAATATGATTTATTTTATACATAATTTATTTTTCACATTAGTGCGTTGAATACAAATTTTGTACACGTTTTGTTGTAGACGTAAACATTTTGATTTACTTTGCACTTACAAATGAACAGCCTTATGTAAAGTTTAAAATTTAACCACCCTTTAGCTGCATAATATTAAATTAATATATTGTGTGTGACCGGTGGCTGCTGTTAGGGGGCTTACAGCCGATCGGCTGCGTTCTCTGGTTTGTGCTCATGTGCGAAAACAATGCACATGAAACTCACATTAATTAATAAAATATTTCATTCAATAAAAAGAATTGAAATTACTGAACTTAAGCCTGACTAAAAATTATTTCTGATTAAAAATTCACTATAGTTCAATTAAAAATCTAAAAAAAAATGTCTCAATTCATCATGGGCACGTGACAAAAATATGTTCACTTGGCAATCACTGTTCACTTGGCAATCACTAATGTTCGAAAACCAAATAAACGGGAGAATGCAACAACAAAGTAACATAATATCCACTACTATAATACTTATATGTATGTACCGACGGTACATCGAATAAGTAAAAATAATTAATGTGATGATCGTAAAAGATAAGCAAGAATAGTTAAACATACGTAGGTAGAGTAATATAACTTCGCGCTAACCTAAATAGAAAAATGAAAAAATGGAAAAACAGGGGAAATAAATAGTGATACTTACATATGTATTTACCAAAGGTAAATCAATAATTGTACACAACAATCATTTCTCACATTCCGTTTCATTAGAATTTACGTTAAATAGCTGATGTTAATAACAATCTCTACCCAAGTAGATAGACTAGGGTGCTGATGAAGTGCGTTGCTGCACAGAAAAATATCGGTATTTCCCCCAGCTTAAAAAGTCTAATTTAATTTTTTTTCTCTTCTTTAGAAACTCACATTAATTAATAAAATATTTCATTCAATAAAAAGAATTGAAATTACTGAACTTAAGCCTGAATAAAAATTATTTCTGATTAAAAATGCAAAAACAAATTGAGCAATCTTTCTCATTACTTTTGTTTCGTTTTCGTTTCACTTACATCAAAGAACGAAACAAAACAAAATCAATCAATTCGTTTCGTTTATTTTTATACTCTGCGTTTAAGTACAAAAAAATCAAAACAAAAATAAATATATAACTGAAAAAGTGTTGATTATTTTTGTTACGAAAATCATGTCCCAATTCCTGTATCGCGCAATAAATAGCAAAGCTATAAAAATTTCTAAAAGAAACAAGCGCCAAAACTAAAAATTAATTGCCGTGACTAAAAATATCGTCAAAAAATGACAAAAATTCCATAGGACGATTATATAGTCCGAAATCAAATGCCAATAACTCAAGTTCCTGAGTGTTTGCCAATTTATTAGTTTCAGTTTTAAAAATTTGATTGTAGGTGCAAATAAAGAATGTTTTTTAAGAGCTTTTGAATTTGATTTATAAAAAAATACATAAAATTTAGAGAAATATATAAAATCTTTATTTGAGTCGGTAGAAAGATATATATAATTTAATGCTTAAAGATGTCTTCATGTAAATGGTGAACGCGGTTACGCCTGGAATGCTTAATACGCTGGGTCTAGTTTTGGCATGCTCTGGCCAACATATTGGCCGGTATCTCACGAATAAGTTCCTCAATATTGGCTTCCAGTGCGTCAACCATTGCGTACTTGCCCCTATAGAAATGAGCCTTAACATAGCCGCACAGATGTGCAATTGCTTTACGTGAGTACCTGCGGTTACGGCCTTATCTCACGTGTTTCAAAGCACCGGGTGTGGGTTAGACGCCAGACCAACGCCCCCATGCACCCTTTTAGAATGAACCTATGGCCCACTCCATAAGGCACATAGGTTGCAATCTTTGAATATAGTTATCCCTGTTCTATATTCAAGTACCTTGCTGAGGTACTTTGAGCTATCTAAACTCTGCTGCTATGTCCGTGCCCATAGCAGCTCTGTTAAATGGCAACAGCACCTAGAGCAGTGTCTGGCTGACCGCGTCAGACCAACCACTAACATTGATTTAACACTGGGAAGCCAAGACTATTCTCCCAGCAATTTTGGTAGCAACCACAACCACCACGATAATTCTCCGGCTTCCACGCTAAGGTGTTGTGTATACACCTAAGCGAGGTCCCCAAGAAAATTCCTCAACCATTGCAGGCACAGCTAACCACTCATCCATAAAGAACGCATACCTGTGTCGCCAAATAACAAGTGCCTACTCCACACCTACCAAAATCATCCCTTTAACCCCGTGGGGTATACCCCATTGGGGTAGGACGAACTCGGCATTTTAGCAAAGGAAGCTGACGACCGCTACATGCACTCAGAACTTCAGAGCAGCGGGGACCACTTACGCGAGAAGAATGCAAGCACGCCACCTAAGTTTCTGTGCCTACTACGGCAAGACACTAAAAAGTGAAAGAGTCCTGTGGTCGTATCCAGGACGAAAGCCATTTTGGACCAGAAATTTCCGGCAACCGCAATGCATTTATCTCTAAGCAGCCCAGCTGTTGGGCAACCGGCACACGTGGTACCAGAAGTAGCCTCTGGTTAGACCTCGAAGTTCCACCACAAGGGCTTCACTTCTATCGTCTTTTGAACTCAGGGGCAGCTCTAGGTGACGCTGCACCTAGCTGACAACAACGGGCGTACAATATTTGTTTTCCTTTTATAAAGATGTGCACATCCGTTACTCTGTTTATGTTCAGAGATTGGGTAGTAACACATAAGTTTTACGGATAATGAGCCAAAGGTCCGTCAGCGGAAAAAGCTACATTACCCTAGCTGGGGCCCCGGGATTGCCACACCCGTAGTCAAAAATAGACTCCCCCGGGGGTAACACAGCCGCACAATAAACAGTCTAAAGGCATTAAATTACACGATCTAGGTGGTCAATTGAAACGGGCCCAAATGTGAAATAAAATGTTCACCGAACTCGCCTCTCAATTGGTCTATTGTTTCGTGTGCTGTCATGTCAGCCAAGTACAGCTCTTTCATTTTGGGGGAAAAAAAGTAACAGAGTCCCAATTGCTGTGAATGGCGCCGAATCGATAATTCACGGCCATTAACAACACTTGCTGATATAGCTGCGATATTTTCCTCTGTCCACACTCTACGTGTTGCGTTTTGATACTTAATGTTCAATAATGTAATTTTATTGTGAAATTTAGTCACAAATTATCCGAATTATAAAATGCAAGAAGTGCACGATACACTTTCTTAACTAAGCATGAATTTTGATAATAAAATTTAATAATCTGCAAGCGTTGTTCATTTGTAAGTCGTGGTTAAATTATAGACCAAACTGAACATGTTTAACAGTAACATAATGCACGCAACAGCTGAGTTGCCAAAAATAGTGTTGCCAAAAAGAAAAGTTGCTAAAAAAATTACCCTTTATATTGTAATGTTTGTTTATTTGTGTTGAAATAAAAAAAGGTTTAAATTAATTTTCCTGAGCTCAGCTAGGAGCTCTTAGGTATGTTGTTTAATGATTATTAATTTTCTAAAACTAAATTACATCTGCTTATATACTAACTATGAGAATAATGCTTAACCTATCTTAATATAAGAGAGAAAAGAAAAGGTATATGCTTACTAAGCAAAATGTTCCTTTTAGTTTCTAACGGTAGACGTGCGGCGTGTGTCTTATAAGTAACTTGTAAAACCTAGATTTTGCAAAAACATATTATTATTAAATATGATTTATTCAAATGCTTTATGCTGCGGCCTTTGATCAGACTTGCGATTGTCAAATGGCCGTTGAACAAAATACATATTTACGTTGCAGTCTGTCAATGCATTTATCTAACACTTCATGCAGCGGTATTTGCCCGAATGCATGAGTGTCAAATGTCCAGGGCACAAAAATGCTTTCAATGCAATTGGATGTTATGTATGTTGCGATCAAGTTGATTTTAATGTTTACTATACACTCCTAGTTATAGTGATAATGAAACCACGCTACAATATGTTAACACAGAAATATTATGTATTTCCTTAATTTTCATAACTACCAAAATAAAGCGATAAATAAATACAACTCACTATATATATATATATATATATATATATATATATATATATATATATATATATATATATATATATATATATATATATATATATATATATATATATATATATATATATATATACTATAGTTTGCCAAATTTATTATTGGTAAGGTATGTATATGTGTATATCGTCATCTAAAATCCAAAGGGCCGTATCCACAAAAAAATCGAAATAGACTTTTTTAATGATTATGATGTTATTAACCAAAGTACAACTTTCCTTAAAATTTTACTCACATGTAATCAAAAATATCCATTTAATTCACTACTCAATCTGGCACCTAACAAATAAATAGTATTTTCAAATTTATAATGTTTTTTTTGCTTCTCCTGTAAAAAAGTAAAAAAAAAAAAAAACCTTTTGGATCTTAGGTGACGATATGCATGTTAAGACAAAGGGGGTCAAGTGTTGTCAACAAAGACTATGAAATGAAAACAATAAATAAACAAGAGATTAATATAATAAAATGCATCGAACTTTGAAGTACTTGAAAAAAAACAAGTGGGAAGAAATTTACTCTGGCATGGCAACTAAAGCGATAAATCAATTACTTAACCCTGCTTCTTTAACCTTAAATAGTATTTAACTTGAGTGGCAGCAAACTTAAAGATGTAAAAACGAAATTAATGTGTATTTACTTACATTGGCAAAATTGCACAATAAATAAAACAAAACAAAAAAAAAAAAAAAAAACAAACATCAAACATATAAAAAAGTCCTTAAAAAGCTTTTGTCAATGAAGATTTCTTTAACTTTTAAATATATTTGAAGCCATAAAAAAATAGTTTTTTGCAAATTGCTAAAATCATTCTTTTAAAATTTTTGATGTTATCTTGATTTCGTATTATATTTTGTGAACAGAAATGAAAAGCTTTATAGCAAAACAAACGTTAAATCTTTTGTAAAATCTAACAGTTAACTAACACATGAAGCAGCATAGAGATAAAAACAAAAAAGACATAAATAGATAAAGTAATAGAAAAAGAACTGCACGAACTACACAGAATTGAAATGAAGTGAGCTGGTGAAATTTTTAAAAATTCCATTCGTATTGTAAAACGTTGTTGTCTGTAGTCAGAGATGCTTAAAGTTTTATTTTGGGTGATAGTAAGTTTTGCCAAAATAAAATCTTATGAAATGAAATACTCATATTTTTTTTAAAAGAATAATAATAATTTAGAATGATTAATTTTCGTCATCTCACGTATAATTTGATTTATTAACGAAATGATAAAAAAGTATTCCAAATTAAAGTTGAAGCTAATTTATCGATGAATGACCATTCAGGCATCGCAATATGATTTAGATCCATGTAAGTCGAAGATATTTTTACAATATAGTTGCTAAAGAAAGGCGATCATTTCAGGGTTTATTAAAAAAAAAAGTTCAAGTACCGTGAAAACTGAAAGTACTTGCTTACTTACTTACTTACTTACGAGATTTCGGGCTAAATCTTGCTGCTTTTTACTAGATTTTCCATACAAAACAAAATCTATTTTGTCAGTAGATTTGTAGGAAATCTAATAAAAATCTAATATTTTTATTTATATTTTACTACCCTATACAACATATTTATGAAAAAGATGAGTGAATTAGCTACGGTCTGTTTAAAAGGGTGTGTGACTTGGCTACATTGCAGTTATTGGGTTGTAGTTTTGGAAATTTTTTAGTTAATGGGTTTTGTTTTGGATAAAAATCTTGATGAATGCCAAAAAAAGTTGGTCTAAACGGTATAGATTTTCATAAAGATTTAAATTGTAATCTGCCAGATTTTGTGCTGGTGTAATTGTCCTATTAATCAAATATTTTACTGAGAATTGTTCACAAAATTATTTGTGGAAATGCTTTTGTTTTAAATGTTTATACTGAAAGAAAGTGTTACTTCAGGTGGACATAAAGTTACTTATTGGGCTAAATCAAAGAGAGATTTTAATTTTATTTCAAAAGTTGAATAAATAAGCGTTATTTAAAAATAAATAAGGCTAGCACTTTTATTCCCCAAAGCTTTTATTGCTGTTGCTTTTTTCCATTGTTTTTTGTGCTTTCATTAGAAATGTAAAATATCATCATTTGTTGCTCGTGACCCATGCGTGACTCACATTTGAATCATGCGTGAGTCACACGTGACAATTGCATGACTTACGCGTGTATTTATTATATAATAATTATTTAAAAAAATAACGTCTACTATTGTATCTCACTTTCGTAGTCTTTTTAAAATATCTATTTTTCAAGGGCAGGTAATTCATCAGGAGCGTGCGTGAATTAAAAAATATTATGAGCTTTGGCTTGTTTTGTTGATTAAGTACCATTTCTATGCTTTTTTTTCTTGTACATATAAGATTTCGATAGAACATGCAGCTTGGTTTAGGAGTAATTCACAATCAAATTTAGTGTACCTCATTATTGGAGTTCTGAAGATATAGGAAAAAATATTTATTTTATATGGGGGTACCCGTCTTCCCCTTCCTATACCACCAACATTTTTTTCTTTTTTTTTTGGAATATTCAGTTTCTTTTAAGAGTTGCCTTATTATTGACCCTCACTATTGTAGTTGTGGAAATATTAATTGATCCTTGAAAAAGGGCTTTTGAGCCCACTGTTTGTCTCAAACTATTTTATACAAAGTTACTAAACATTTACCAGTACATTTCATAAGAAGATTTGATAGAAAATACAAAATAAAAACATTTTTTATAACAATTAAAACTTTTGTAGTATCAATTTAAAAAATTTATTGTTCTTATTCAACTAATATGTGGTATCGACTAAGTTCTTAAATTTGAATTAATTTTAATTGAATAAATTGAATTTTTCACTGAAAATATTAATTGGTCCTTAATATTGTTTAATATGGCTGCTGTATTTTCAAATATATAAACATATCTCGCTCATTTACTTAAACAAGGTCATACTCATACGCGAAATTAATCCTCACATAGTTTTTAGGGTTCCGTAAACCAAAGGATTACGGACTGTCCGTCTGTCCATCGCAGGGTATTTTCTCTAGTACTGTAAGACCTGTGGACCTTAAATTTAGACAATTTATGTAGATCAACAATAACAACAACAAAAAATACATGAATTTAAAATTAAAGGGTATTCCAAAACGAACAACTAGTGATAAAATCCCATTTAATATACCTACATAGAATCATATGAAGACACTTGAAATTTTCAAAGTTAGTGCATTTTTATATACATATATAGAATACAAAAATTAACACTAAAATTAAAAAAAAAATAAAATTAAAGAGTGTTAATGTAATTTTGATAACTTCTTGTATCTGGAAAACCGTAAGAGGCAAACTTTGAAAATTTAAAAAAAAAACTCTAAAACTAAAAAATCCCAAAATAATAAAATCGCTAAGCCGAAAAAAATCGCCAAAACCGAAAAAAATCGCCAAAACCAAAAAAAAAACGCCAAACTAAATAAATCACTAAAACTAAAATAAATGGTCGAAAATTCAAAAATCGTCAAAATTCAAAAAATCGCCAAACTGAAAAAAACTTTCAAAACTAAAATAAATCGCTGAAAACAGAAAAATATCGACAAAATGAAAAAAATCCCCAAATAAAAAAAAACGCTTAAAATCGAAAAATCGTCAAAAACCGAAAATATCGCAAAGCAAGAAAAAACCACTTAAACTAAAATAAGCTGCCGAAACCGAAAAAAAAACGCCAAAAGCAAAAAAACGTCAAAAAACCAAAAAATATTAAAAACCAAAAGAATACCAAAACTATACATTATATAGGCTCAACTTCGTATAGTAACTATTACATCCTCACAAAAACATAAATGTGAAAAACGACCAAGTTCTTATCCAAAATTTCGGCCATTAAAAGTTGTGAGATATAAATTTTGACCAAGCTCTTCTTTGCCACAATACCTAACACAGAAATATATTATGTATGATAAAAATTTGTAATCGTAAGGTTGTCATATAATTTCTAGATAATCTGCCAACTTGACAACATTTTTATCAATATAAAGAAATGAACATTTATACATTATTCTCTCCTTTTTTAGAAAGGTTTATGGTTTAAATATCATAATTTTACGATTGAGGGGAACAAAGTTATGAGGGGAGTAAAAACAGCTCGAATGGCTTCGTGTAAATATACACACTGCGTGCATTGGCCATAACTTGGCCTGGCGCATTGCCGTGCGCCTAGATATCTAGTGTCTGTGTGAAGCCCTTCGTGTGCGAGTCAAAGTCACACATTGCTGAATTTATTCATATTGTATAAAACTCTTGAAAGCAAAATAATTAATTCAATTTAGTTCGGTGTAAATTAAAAAGTCTCAACTCGTTTTTCTGAGTTATGACGTTGTTTAAGTAAATGAGCGGATATATTATTTCTCTTATATTATTTCTTAATAGTTTGATTTAAATGTTGCATGCATCGTAGAGTTCTTCCGATTAAATAAAATTCATTTATTTTTAAAAACTTAAAGAAAAACATGTTGGGCCTCACTGCTCTCAACTGCGAACTCAGTTACGTACTGTACGAGTATTTTATGGCAGTGAACAACTGGTGTTTAGTTGACTTCGATGACCACAATGGAATTGAGAATGGATTTTTAGTTAAAATCAACTCAAAGTTAAAAACGTAAATGGAAGGAATCAAGTAAAAATTCTGTATAAAATTCAATGAGGTTTTTTTCATGCCATCTTTCATGGCTTTCTGTTTTTAAATGTGATACGAGTAGTGGAGCAGCCAAATGCATGTATTTGTGCAACTGGCTGTGTGTGTGTGTGGGTGTTTTTGTATATGTGTGTGTTAGTAAAATTGTGCTGCGTTTTGTATGTGTGTTGATTGTTTAAATTGGCACTTCAGCTATTATTTTATTGATGAGCTTTTTTTTTTTGAATGCATGTGTGTATTAAAAGCATGCTCACACATTACTTGCTAGCAGGTGTGCATTGAGATATACATACATACAGACAATTCTTTATACATACAGTCATTTGTGTGTCTTTACATGTATTTCTGTTCAACAATCGATTGCAGTTTATGGTAGTTTTTTTTTAAGCTACAGCAAAAAATTTGTGTTAAATGACTTTAGCAACTAAAAGTTGTTTTTGATGCTTAAAAAAGTAATTATTTTATTTTTTTTGTGCTTGAAAACTTTCCAAGTAACTTTTTTTCCTTTAAAATGGTTTGCAGGCTGTTGACAAACTTAAATGTATAAAAGTCGCAAATGAACTCACTTTATTTTGAAATTTGTTGCCAGTTTAACGAAATTAGCTTTGAAATTTAGGTAAATGGTTAAATTAAAATATATAATTTAAAGCTTTTTTTTAAGGTTCCGAACACCAAAGGTAAAAAGGAACCCTATTGTTTTCGCTACGCTGTCCGTCTGTCCGCCTGGCTGTCTGTCCGTCACAGGCTATTTTCTCGAGAACCGCAAGAGCTTTGAAACTGAAATTTAGACAGAGTGTGTAGAAGATTGGCCACTACAACAAAAAATATATAAGAGTTAAAAATTGAATTATATATGTATGTATATAGACATTTGAAATTTGTAAAGTTAGTATATTTTTATATAGACTGCAACAATTAACACTAAAATTAAAAAAATTAAAATTAAAGGGTGTTCTATGAGTTAATGAAATGTTGACTATGTAATTGTGACAACTTGCTGTATCTTGGAAACCGTAAGAGGCAAACTCTTGAAGTTTTCAAAATCGGTAAAACTAAAAAACCCAAAAATTATGAAATCGCTAAACCAAAAAAAGTCGAAAAAAAAAATAAACGCAAAAACGAAAAAAGCACCATATAAAAAAATTTCTAAAACTAAAAGATATCGCCAAAACCGGAAAAATCGCCAAAATGAAAAACACGCCAAAAACCGAAAAAAATCGCCAAAACGAGAAAAAAGTGCAAAAACTTAAAAAAATCGGCAAAAAACCGAAAAAAATCCCAAAAACAAAAAAAAGCCATAATTATATATTATATAGGCTAAAGTTCGTATTGTATTACATATCTAGTGTCAGTACGGAACCTTTCGTGCGGGAGTCAAAGTCCCACATCACTGAATTTATTTGGAAATAATTACAATTAATGCCCTAATTCAGTAAGAATATTTAGGACGTTTTTGTTTCAAAATATTTTGGAGTTCTTGTGTTTGAGTTCCCTAAATTATTTTCTTTAAAAAATGTTGTTGTCTTTGATAATGAAAAATAAAACCATTATTGCCATGTTTTTAAAACACAAAAATTAAATTAAAGTATTATACAATGATTTGAAAAATATATGAAGAATTATGTGTTGGATATAATGTTTGGAACTAAATCATAAAGCAAATACACGAACCTTCTAGCATAGCCAATAAATAATAATTGTTTTAAAGAATCACAACTGAGGCTCTTTTTCGTCCATAGACAAGACGATACAATCGTCGAACAGAATTAGGACATAAATTTAAAATTTTTAACGCAGTAATTATTCCAAATTATTAGTTTCCTGTGTTTACTCCACTGATCCTTAAACATATCATCAGCCCAAAAGTTTCTTAAAAAAACTAGTGGTGTTATTTAAAAAAAAAATGAGAAGCCCAACAAATAATATCAAAGTTGAAACAAGAATTAAATAATCAATCCTGTGTTTTTATTTTCTTACTTTTTCTTATATAATAAAAAAAAAAATATACGCGAACAGACCTAATACAAATATTCTCAAGAAATACACACAAACATACGAAATGATGTTGAAGTTAACATTCAAAGCATAACAACTGTTGAATGTGCTGTTATTTTCTGGCTGCTGTTAACATTCTTCTAGATGCTGAATGCCAAGTACTAAAAGATTTGAAATAGCACTGAAGTTAACATCGTTGTATTCCAGCGATAAATAATTTAACATTGTGGTATTCCAGCAATGAATAATTTAACATTGTGTATTTTATAACTTTTTAATATCAGTGATGAGTAAATAAAGTGTTCTGTTCTAATAAGAATTAAACACTGGTAACTCTTTATTTAATTGCGAAATATGTTTTCCCGAAAATATGTTTTCCGACTATTGCCGAGTACACACTTTGGCATTTCCTGACATCTCAATAGTGTGTATTAATGGCAAAGTTTGCCATTTCCCATATTTTTCGTTATGTGGCATTCATTGTTGCCATTTTGTCATTTTCACTGCCAGATCTGGCATTGTCGTTAGTTGAAAAGCATTAAACTTTTAAAAATTTCTGCCAAATGCTTTCTGGCAGAATTTGCTTAAAATAAAAAAATTTCAATTTTTTAAATTTTTTTTCAGTGTAAACTAGTTTAAACTAATGTGTTTCCTACGTAATTTAGATACAACGAATACCTATGTATTAAATGCTATGTATTGTACACATGTGTACATATATGGAGGCCTTTTTTCAATTATCCGTAAGCGACAAAAATTAAAGTTTTCAGCAGACGGTTTTTATAGTATCCAGAAATATTTTACCATACATAAATTGCCGCTTAAGATAAAATTTTACAGACTGCATTTTAAAGGATGTCAAACATTTTGATATTTTTATTATTCTAAACTATGGGTACACCATAGTTTTAATTTGAACATCTTGCTTACAATTAAACCGAAAATAGGTCTCGATGTACATACATACATACATATATTTTATGTAGATGTGTAATTGTTCCCCATACAATACTTTGTGCTATAGCATTTGCTTGTCATTGGAAATCTACTAGTAACACTAAAACAATTGACTAGGTACTGATTACGTAGTTCTTATAACAACACGGAGACATACCAACCAGAATTTACTGGTACATTGCGATACTTTACGTACATACAAATTAATGTATGTATGACAAGTTGTTGAAAACTTCACCAGAAATATACCACATCTGTTTTCTCTCTTTCTTTTATACTGATGAATAGAAGAAAAACTGTAAACAATGTAACTGCTAAAATTGTCACCGGAATTTTAGTGTTGACATGAAGACACTTGGCTCCAGTCTAAAAATACATAAATATTCATATCTATGGATAATATTAAACACATACATATGCATGTATGTATATAAGTATGTGCTATAAAAGCACCTGTAAATGTTAGTATTTACAGGTGCTTATTTATAAAACTTAAAAAGTCTTTATAAAGGTTTTTTAAAACAAATTTCCATACAAAATTTTTCTTAATAATAAATAGGCTGCAATAAATTTGTAAAAACATGAAATTCAAAGCTATTTCAATAAAAAATTATAAATTTAAATCTGGCATTATACATTTGTTCGGTAGAACATTTTAGCAGATTTTTTTTTAGCATTTTCTCATCATCATTTTCTGGCAACACTGGTGGCATTACTTTCCACATAAAAAACATAATAGGGATAACGTTGCACGCAATGTGAAAATGACATCACACAATGACAACACAAGAAATGCCAGATATGTACTCAGCATTACGCTATTTTCCCTTGTGACCACCAATTTATGATCCTCTATTGTTGGTTTTTAACAATTCGGATAATTATTTAGCCTAGGGTTTTATAATATTTTATATTTTCTAGCTTGGATATTAATTTTTAAAAATTTTTCCGTATAATTTGTAAAAAAATTTTATATGTTTTTAAAATGTAAAGAAAATCACCAAAATCCTTAGAGTCATAAAACTTTCAATTGTTTTATAAAAATTTTTGTCAGTGTATGACTTTTGAGTAGTTGAAAAAAAAGTTCACAAATGGCAGGAATAATAATGCGCTTAAAGGTTTTTCTGCATTTCTGTGCCATTACAAGCAGCTTACAACAATAAAATACTGTTCAATAAAAATGTTAATGCTTTCAGGGCAAATGTTCCGAAATGTTCAAAATGTTCAAAATGTTGCCAATAGTTGTTGTTGACGTTTTTATTATAATTGCAATTGCAATTGTTATAGTGTTAAATTACATTGATGTTTACAATTTGCTTGATAGTTTTGATTTTTTCTTTATTGTATTGTATTTAATGCTTTTGAAAGTATTTTAAAGAGAAGATAGCGTAGAGAAGGGCTTTGTTTGATAGTGATAAATAGAAAAATAAAACTAAGATAACTTTATTTTCATCATATATATGTATAAGGATAGGTGAGCTTGAATGTGCACTGATTTAATTACATGGCGTATAGGTTAATTGAAGTTAAATTCATGTGTGTGGCTTCACAGCTGTAATTTGAGTAAATTACTCAAATTTATTATACTTATGTACATATGTAATTAAAATATTATATTATTTAAAATAGAATAGACAAATATGCATTAAGGTATGCAACTTTTTTCTTAAATAAAGTGTTAATTTTTGTACATGAATTTCGCAATGTCCTTGACTGTCTTTTCAAAGATATTAAGTTTTGTAGGCTTTCGTATAAAGATCTTTGTAAAATGAATATCTTGTCTCTTAACTCAATACAACAAGTACGAGTGTGAAAGATATAGCTGTGATCCCTATGATTAATATGGTAATTAGAAAATAATTTGAATTGAGTCTCTATGACTGTAAATGGCCAAATATCAATACATCTGACACCGGTGTACTTGACAAGAATCTGATAGAACATATGATCATGAATCATTTGACATATAAATTGTTACTAAGGCATAGATTAAAGTAATCTTAAGTAAGTGTTTTCACAAAAACCAGTGACAATAATTACAACAATTAAGACACACAAGCACACAAACATACAATTTGATGTTGATGACAACAAATTAAACATCGAAAGCATAACAATCATTACAAAGTTGTACCTTCTACTATGCACAAATATATACAACTCCATAAACCTTAAAGCCACTACAGATATCAGACAGAAACAAAAACAACTTCATTAAAAGAAAAATGACAATCTAAATTTAAGAACAAAATTCTTGAACTTAGATTGCAGAAATCTTCAGATTTCAATCTTGAAATTTGGTAAACAAGATTCACGTTCCCAAATCTAAGCACAAACTCTTATGGTCTTATTTATAAAACTTATTAAGGCATTATAAAGACTGAATAAGAAAAATTTTGTATGAAAATTTGTCTTTTGTAAAGCCTTCATAATTTTTATTTAATAATAATTTAATTATAATTATAATTTTTTAGAATAAATTCTTAAAGTCAAGAACGTAATCTTAATTTGCAAGATTGTAATCTTCAAGTTAAGAATGTGGTTTTAACATTGAGAACGAATTCTTTAAATAATTTAATTTTAAGATCATATTTTTAAATTTTTAAGAGTGTGATTTTAATTTAGTATTTTTATTAGGATTAAAATCTTGAATGAGATCTTAACAAGAAATTTTATTCAAGATTACAATCTTAAATGTGATCTTAAAAAATCAAGACTTTATTCTTGAATCAAGAATTTTTGCATTTAATAGTGTTTTCACACTGAAAGTTAAAACCTGGTTTTAACGTTAAAAGCATAAACATCTGATTTTGCTTTCACACTGCAAGTTTGTTAAATTCAGGTTTTAACTCACAGACTGTCTAATAACTTTGCTCAAAATAAAATAAATCTCCTGCCGAAATGCGTGTTTTTGTTGTTGCATTTTTTCTGCTTTTTAATAACACTTGTTGGACATACTGTTCAATTGTTTGTGTTTGTATGAAAAACTGAGATATTTCACAATGCGCTCTAAAATGGAAATTATTTTATATTTTGTAAATAAAATCTTTTTAAATTATGGAACTTCTTATACAGAATGAATAAGTGATTGGAAATATTGTTAATATAATAAAAATGCACAAATATATTATAAGATGAATGTCAGTCATATTGTCTATTTTCAGTTTCCACAAATAAATTTAAAATACTTTCGTTGTTTTGTTTAATTTATTGATTATTCTTGCTGCTGCATCCATTTTTAAGTTGAAAATCATTCAAGCGACATCTATTGTTATTCACTTACATAAACACTATCAGCTGCTTTCCGGTCATTTTAACTTGGCAGCACTGAATTTGGCATAGCAAAAACAATGTTGCACTTCATAAAACCAACTTAAAACCAATTCAAAAATGGTTTTAATTTGATTTTAACAAAATAATTTGTATGGTAAAACCAGGTTTCAACAGTTCGTTTTAACGGTAAAACCAATTTTAATTAAAACTATGTCAGTGTGAAAACCCTATTAGTGTATAATCACAGACCGAAAATAATAGCTATTCTTCAATTAAAAAATCACAATTAGACAACATGGCCAATCATACCATTTTAGTTGTTTTCAACTAGATTTTTCGAAACTCGAATGATTTTAAAATTTTTAATTTTAATTTTTTTTAATTGTTATATTCTGATTTCTATTTTTTTGAGCAGAAACAATTTTGATTTCTATGTTTTGAGCAGAAATAATGTCATTTTCAGATTTTTTTTTGGCAGAAATCACTTCTTTATTTTTATTATTTTTTTCGATTAGAAATAAAAATCAATTTCTGATTTTTAATTTTTTAAACAAAAATAGAAGTTAGATTGTGGTTAAAAACACATTATATATTATAAATGTATGTATGTACATAGCTATTACGATAAGATAGATATGTGGGGATTCCACAATTTGTTTCCACTGGAAAATACCGAAATACCCATATCATAGAAATAATAGTAATAGTACCAGCCTTTTTTTGGGCAGCGGAATCTCAGAAATTTGAGTTTTATTTCTGTGCAATAAAATCACAAAATATCAATTATTTCTGCTCGAATATATAAAAATTAAAAGATAAGTATTATCTCTTGACTTTCATTATAGAATTCATAAAAAGACGGTCCCTGACTACAATTATAAATTGAGAGGCTGTGTTCAGAACACGGATGGAAATCATGGTACAATTGTACTTTTTATGGTACATTTTTGACCTTGTTGGTACCGTGGTACTACCGCGAGTTACTTGGTACAATTTCAAAATGTCAATGTTTCACTATATGGTAACATTAATTTTGCCTATGTTCTCTTTAATTTTTTTGTGTGTGTTTTATTTTAATGTCTAATATAATAGTCGAATCTAAGAATGTACTTTTATGAATGCAATATTTAATATTTTTTGTTAATGTTTATTGTATACTGAATTTTTATACACATTTGTATTAAGTTTCTGTTTTTATTGTAAATTTCAGAATTTTTGTACTCATTTTTTTACGTTTCAGTTTTTATTAACAAAATTGGTACCGTCATGGTCTTAAAAGTACATTTTATTTTCATAGTTGGTACAAAATCCAAGAAATCATTTTCCTTCCCTGGTTCAGAATTTCTGGATGTTGCTAACATTCATCTGGAAAAATAATATTAAGTATATAAAGAACATTGCAATACACAAGCAGTCAGTATTGTGTTAAGAACAGCAAAATTAACATTGTGGTAATATAACAGTTAATAGTGAAAAATTATGAATGTAAAGACTCTTAATAACTGTACTGTTTAAATACAGTGTTCTGATTTTATAAACATTGTTATTTAATTGAGAATTTCGAAAATAGAAAATAATCTTTTTAAAAGGTCAAAATGTAACAATATTATTTTTTATGATTTTTTGATTTTTTCTTAATGATTTATCACTAATCCTTCTTTGACTGTTTCTTAATGTACTTTAGCTTAGTTACAGAGAAACAAGCCGATCGGCTCACAGCCGGCGCCGATGCATGCGGCTTGTCTCGGCTCAAAATTGCAGCCAGCTAATTGTTTTTGGTAGTTGCAAATTTGTATGACATCTTACAAATTATAAGGAAGACATCAGGTGTTTGAATTTTTTTAGAAATGTGTTTAAAAAAACTTATAAATAGCGGCTACCAATGTCAGCCGGCTCAAGCCGGCTTATGAGTCGCCGCCAACTATTTTTTCCTAAGCCGTCGACGTTTTAAGACTGCTTTTTTCTCTGCTTAGTTAGTTATCATAAATATTATATTATCTATATTTTTGGCTAGCAAATCTAAAAAAGGTGTTCTTTCCCATTTGATATTTATTATTATTTGTGCAAAATTTCCTTTGTGCACTTGCTAAAAACGGAAATATTTCTACATCTAATTGTATCAATTTATTTTTGTACAAAATGACGAAAAAACACGTTTCATTATTCTGCTCAATTTGTTTTATTTCAATTTATTTCCAGAAATTTATGAGTTTCGCTATTGTTCTTTTGATTTTGGTTTAAAGGTTTTTATTTTATTATTTTTGTGCACAAAAACTACCGTAAATTGGTGTAAAAATGTTATAAATGTAAATTTATGTACAAAATAGTTTTTTTTGTCTTCTATTCAATGCTGAATCGTTTTTATGAAAGGTATGGTTAGACGAGGCAAATGTTTTATAAAATAGTGTATGAACATAATATTTCATTATGAGACAGAAATTTTTTACACACAAATATAGTAGCAGCTAAAAATAGTAAGCAAAAGATTTGCATATAAATGTACTTGCCAGTTGAAATTCTATATTCTAGAGTTGTGCACTTTTGAAGCTTTCTTGTTGTCAGAATGAATAAAGTTTATTTTTCGTCAGAATAAAATTATAGTGTTTAAGCTAAGTCACTATTTTACACCGATACGGGTATCGACGACGAATAAGATTAAGCAAATTCGTTAGATTCGTAGCCGACTCGAAGATTTACTTATCAAATTCTCAGTAAGAAGCAAGTGTAACATTTTTAAGTGTAACTGATTTATTAAGAACGATATAAAAGTATAAAAAAAAGTAACTTGAATTTTCGGAGTTTCACTGGAGAAGGAAAGAAAGATTTGAAGAAAAACTAGCGCATTTACAAGCAAGAATAATTTTTTAAGTGCCCGTAAATCTTTTAGTTTTAATTATTACTTATTTAGTTCCTTAAGAAAGATGTAATTGTACGTTGGCTACCAGAAAATTTTAAAAACACGATTTCGAAAAAAATCGGAATATGACTTTTTTATATTAATTAAACCATCGTTTGATATAGATAAATAAAGGATTAACAAAAATATATAATATTTTTTACATTATAATTAAAAGCCTTGTGCAAATTTTGGCTTAAATTTCACATCTGAAATTTTTTATTTATTTATTCCATATTTAATAATTCGTTATATCCGGTGTTAACTGTAACCGAACTCAACTGTATGGCAAGCTATTGTTCCATCTGCTCGTGCTGTTACATACGGGTATTTTATTTTATTTGAAATCTTTTTATATATTTTTTGTAAGGAAATAAAGTGATTTGTGGCGTATGAGTGATATTGAAATATTTTATTAAGGGAAATATAAAACATACGCACTGGAACCGAATTTATAAAATATTTTATTACACATATTGGAAACTGTTTGCTCCTAAAATTCATCATAATCTTTAGTGTGACAAAATTATAATAGCAAATAAAATTTGTGACGAATTATGAAAATGTGACAAATAAATAGTTATTGAGCAGTGTGTAAACTCCTTTAGTGTAAAATTGTATATGTGTGTACATATTTACGTTGAGTGAATTTACAAGCTGAAATTTTTCATAAAATTATTTGCATAAAATTTTCATTTGTTCGAAGAAAAAAGTGTAGAGAAACAGGAGACATAAGAAACTTGACACTAAATGAATTTTGAAGGGAGTTTTTGACACTTGCTCTATATGAGCTTATTCGTTCACAGCTATGTTTTATTTATTTTTCTTTTATTATAGTAATAACAATAATAAATATAAAGTCCATTGAATTACCCCACCAGATGTAGATGTGTATTTAAGTTTTTCTTTTGTCAAGGTTTTTTATATTCAGGTGGATTTCTTATTTTTATTAAAATTTGTCAATAACTTCTCATGAATTTGACAAAAAAATATTTTTTTTTGCACAAATAAAAAGCTCTGTTATTTAGTCTATAGTTGTAATTGTTGTAGAGATGGTTTAATCTTAAATTTTATGCCAAGATGAGCTGCTTGCTTTTAACAATAAGGTAGAAATTATTGTTTGCTTTAAAGTGCTTTCCACACAAAAAAACGTGGCAGTACTTTGATTGAATACGAAGGCTACTATTTATATTTCGGCAATAGCAAATTCAAAGAAAATGGCTTGTTGGTTTTTTGAAAATCTTCCTCTTGACGATCAACAACTACACTTTTGCATTCGTTTAGACTATTTTTCATAGCAGTTTTTCCATTCCTGTTGAGACACCTCCAAAACATTGTTTTTGAATGCTTCAACTGCTTCTTCGGTGCTCGTAAATCGTTGATTACGCAGTTTACCTTTGATATTTGGGAATAAGAATAAGTCAAGTCGGGATTATATGGAGTATGAATCATCAAATCGATATTTTGACTGCTCAAAAATTCACTTCTTTGCAAAGGTGTATGAGAGCTCGCATTGTCATCGTGAAGAATTATTCGTCTTCGGGGGTTAGTTTTACGAATTTCTCCGAAGACTTCCGGCAAACAAATGATCGTGTATCACTCAAAATTGACAACTCTACGTTGTTCAATTAGAACAGTGGCCACATGAACCATTCGTCTGAAGAAACAGGCGACCATTTGCTTCTCTGTGCTTCTTCCATGAACAACTTTTGTTGGATTTATCTCGTCTTGAAATGCCCACAGGGTCGATTGTTGTTTTGCTTCAGGCTCATAAGCATATATCCATAATTCGTCACCTGTCACAATTTTATACAAGTCTTCTGAAGCACCAACGTTGAAATTTTTAATAATTTCCTTTCAACTCTTGACGCTACCACTTTTTTGAGCGATTGATAAATTATGGGGTATCCAACGAGATCAAATTTTCTTACATCTAAGCTTTCATGCAAAATCGAATGTATTGAAGTGTAGCTAATGTGCAAGGATGCTTCTATCTCACAATATGTCACATGACGATCTTGCATTATCAGTTCACGCACTGCATCGATCTTTTTTGTGGCACAACAACCGATTTTGGATGACCTTCACGGAATTCGTCAGTTTTTGTGGAAGTAGTTTTTGAAGGTGCTTTATCGCCATACAAAGAAGTGACTTTATGGATACAATCTTGTTGAGATAATCCACATTAAAAGTTGTGTAAAATAATCCAATAATAATAATCCTTCTCTTGAAATTTTAATTTTTGTTTTGTCAAATTTATTTTCTGAACCCACTGTAAATAAAACAAATAGCACTTGTACATTAAAACGTTGTGAGTACGTTTATGCTAAAAAATGTCAAACTTTATTATAGTGTTGCCAGATTTTGGCTATTGACATTAGTGTTGCCAGTACTCGAAATATGAATAGTTCCCCTCGTATAATATTTCAGTCTTTATAATGCTGCATTTTTTCATTGCGACTTAAAAAAGTTCCTTTTATGTGTAAAAATAATTAAATAATTCAAAAAAATTTTAAATAATTTTTTTTTAAATATTTATCTTTATTGAATTGAAATTATTTCAAATCGATTTTTCCATATATAGAATATTATAATTCCGAGCATTTAATATAATGTAATTTGGAGAAAATTAAAAACTAATTGATATTTAAATGAAATTGGCCATTATTCCGAAGAAAATTTTTACGGAATTCGAAATCAAGTATGACCAAATTTAACTTCTAGTGACAGGCCTGTATATTTACTGCCGCTTCCACTATTGCAAAAGAAAATTCCTGCGAAAGAAAACTAGTCGCTTAAATTCTAAAAAAATTGACACTCTACTATGTCATCAGCGTTCTTTCGCTTAAGAATGCTGCAACTGCTTTGTATGATGAATATAAAACACTAATCAAAACAAAAGTTTTCAATAATATTTTTATGAATATTTTATGACTTTTGTCTACAAATAAAAAATTTATTTAACTTACATATGTGAATAAAAAAAGTGATAAAATAATATTTTTATAAATTTTATTGGATTATTTGCAAATAAATTTTACTAGTCGATAGTAAAATAGCAAATGCTTCATTTTGACATTGCGCTCGCTTTGTTCACATCTCATGCGAATTAATGGTATGTGAATTTGTTCGAAAACACTTACGTCTTCTTTTGACTTCTCGTTCGAGTCAAAGTTCATACAGAAGTAAGATGGTGAATTGAAAATCATTTTTATTTTCGCTTAGAATGCGCATGAAAATATTATTATTATTTCGACATAATGAAAGAGGCAGTTACAATAAACGGGCAGCCAATCCAAAAAAAATTAATATTTGTTGTTGGGAAAATTTCAACATTAACCAACTTTAAAAGAAAATTAAAACAAAAAATGCATGAAAATGTTTTATAATGTAAATTTTATCTTTGCATATTAAAATTTAAATATTTAATATAAAAATAATCTTTGTTTTTTTTCTGTTGCAGGTAAGCTTTATGCTTTTGGTTGGTTTATGGAACTGTAAAAATATATATAAAAAAGGATTTACGATGTGTAAGTTATGTTTAAATTTAATATGTTTAGTTGTAACAACAAATTTTTTTTAGCTTTCAAAAAGCTTGAAGAAATGCTTAAAAAATTTCAGTGGGCCAAATTATGGCACTCAATATCGAACGCGATCTTAAAATATATATTTTAATAGAGTTTATATGGAATTACTTAAAAATTTTAATTAATCAAAATGCCATCAGTTTTTTACGAATGATTTATTTGTTTTTAAGTTTTCTGGCTCTTTAAAAAAAATTAGGAACACATAGTTCCTAACTCAAAGTCTTGAGTTAACTAATGCCCGCGGTTTAACTTGCGAGTTTTCTATGCAAATTTCATTGGTTAAACCATATTCATTAGTTAACTAAAGACTGTGAATTTGAGCCTTCTTCAGCTTTTTTTTTACGGACCTGAAAGTTAGACAAAGCATGTAAAACCTTGGCCGCTACAACAACAAATACATGAGAGTTAAAAATTAAAGGGTGTTTTTTAAATCGAGCAACGAAATATGTTAAAATCCAATGTAATATATATACATATATATATATATATATATATATATATATATATATATATATATATATATATATATATATGTATATTGACACTTAAAATTTGTGAAATTTGTGTATTTTTATACAGACTACAACAATAAACATTAAAATTGAAAAAAGAAACTGAAATTAAAGGGTGTTCTATCAGTTAATGCAATTTTGACTATGTAATTTTGATAATTTGTTGTATCTTGGAAACCGTAATAGGCAATTTCTTGAAATTTTCCAAAACGGTAAAATTAAAAAATTAAAAACAAAAAAAAAGTCGCCAAAACCAAAACAAAGCACCAAATTAAAAAAAATTCAGACAGAACTGAAAAAATCGCCAAAATGAAAAAAATCGCCGAAATGAACAAAAAACCCAAAAAACCGAAAAAAATCGCCAAACCGCGAAAAAGGTGCCAAAACTAAAAAAATCGCCTTAATGAAAAAAGTCGCCAATATGAAAAAAATCGTCAAACTGTAAAAAAATCGCCAAACTTTAAAAACACCAAAAACCTTAAAAATCGCCAAAACGAGAAAAAATATACAAAAACTTAAAAAAAGCGGTAAAACTTAAAAAAGAATCGTCAAAAACCGAAAAAACGCCAAAACTATAGAAACGCTCAAAACTAAAAAAAAAACACAAAAACGAAACAAAAAATGCCAAAACTATGTACTTTATAGGCTTAAGTTTGTATTGAATTACATATCTTGTGTCCGTACGGAACCCTTCGTACGCGGGTCAAAGTCGTACTTCATTGAATTTATTTTGCATTGCACATGGAAAACATTACTTTAAGTTTGTGCTCATTACATTTGCACTTGCAAAAAATTAGTGAAATTATTTTTAAATTAAATGTTCTTTCGTTATGTGTAATCAATGGATTCCGTTAAAAATGTTTTATAATTTTACAGCTGTTGTTGATAAAAACCACAATAAATAAACGATACATTTATGTTATGCTTTTCTTACCGCAACACTCATTTAAAACATTTTGCATGTGTCACATTACATTAGGATACTTTGATTACAAGCTGCATGTATGTATGTTCGTATGTGTTTGTGTATGTGATAAACTGAATTTTGATTGTATTTTCATTTCTGTAACCCAAACGCTAATAATTACCACGTTGTATGAATTTGTGTAATTTTAAGCAAATAAAGCGTGAAATTTATATGTGACCCCACAAACCATTAACACAATTGCACACAAAAGAACAGAAAGGTTGATATTTTTTTGTTTATAATAGAAAAAGTATCGCTTCTTTATGTGTCAAGGTGAGCTGCGGCCAAAATAAATTCGAAACTAATATATATAAAAGTGCTTGCAGTGGTTTTGTGTTTAAAACTTATGTTGTGAAAATAATTGCTTTTAATATCAATTATTTCTTTTATGTGTAGAATGTGTAGCTCTAAACAAACATACAAAAAAAATATAACGTTTAATGCAAATAATGTTTAATTTTCGTAAACACAACAACATTAGAGAATTTATGTTTAACAAAGTTTTACAATGTAAAATCAAAAACACATTCACCCATATTTAACACTTTAACGAACGTTTATCACATTGTGGCAGCTAAGCAGGAATGGGAGGATCCATTGTAGGCTAGAATACAAAGGAGTGTTACAATTATTGTTATCGCGATTTGCTACAACAACAACTGGCAAAAACTGTACCCAAAGGTCACACAAGTACTCATATGGGCACTCAAATTATGCACAACGTAGACGCAAGTTCGACTACAATTGCAGTGAATGTGAATGAATATTAAATAATTGTTCGTAGAAATAATGCACAATAGTATGAGAAAGTATGTTTTGTAAGCAAGCCCAACACTCAATGGATATATGTATGTAATGAGATGTATAGAAAGAGGTTTGAAAAAGTAGCAGTTAAATCGATTGATAAATTCTGTGGCTAAATTTCTAATTCTGGTAAATAAACTGAAAATTTAATAAAAGAATTATAAAACTGAGAATTTAATAAATTTTCAAGGAAACCAAAAGGTAATTCATTAGTTATATATAACGCTCATATACTACAACAATATCGTAACTCAAAAGGAGGGATTATTAAGTTAACAATGTAGAATTAATTTTAATATTGTCATTCATATTGTGTAAAATTTTTTAACAGATATATATATATATATATATATATATATATATATATATATACTCATTTCCTGAGAAAAATATACAATTTTTATTTTCCATTAATAATTTTTTCATTAGTAATTTTTTTTAAACAGTTATCTATTAATGTAAAGCAGCTACGTCCAAGCCATATGCACAATGTGCAAACTTTTACAAAAGAGCTTTTGTGCTTTCACACCGATGAGAGCGTAACAGCCAATGCTTGCTTACTGTGCAAATAAACAAGAACAAATTGTAAGAGCTTTCAAAGCTGTTTACATAAAATGCAAATATCAGAGTAAATATGTTGATTTATACATATTAGAGGCCTGCATAAACAGTCTTGAAATGTAAATACATCTTGTTTTTTAAATGTGTGCTCGTCGCATGTATTATACTAAACCAATAATAAATGCTGTCGCATTATCAGCGAAGCACGATGAATGTATTGGTGTACGTGTATATGAGTGTTAACAAGCGATGTCGGCAAGACTGCTTGTTTAAAACAAACAATCAAAAGAGGTAGTGTAATTGAATGTATGCTTGTTATTTTTCATATTGTACGTTTGAGTGTGTGTGTCACGAAGTATTTTCTTCTTTACTCCTGTATCTGCAATAACTGAAACAAATGTCTTGCCAACAGTGTTGTTCAGCATTTGTTTTAGAATATTTCGCTGTAGTAAAGCATTTGAAAAATCCCTCATGTCTTAAAAGTTCTTGTAAGGGCTATTGTGCAAGAGTCTAATACATATCTTACTGTATTACCCTTTATTAAATATTCCTACAGCTTTTCCAAAACAGTTGCTGTCCAAATACATTCATGCAAAACTTATGATTACATGCAAATTGTAAATGTTGCATGAATGTGTTTTGAGTTATTGCTTAGAAACAAAATGAAATGAAATTAATGTAACGTAATTACATTGGCTTGTAATTAAGTACAAACGCACTTTTGAAATATAAGTGTAAAAACAAATTGTCTGGCGTGGTGTAGTTGTGATGTACGTGAAGAAAAACATGGCTATCATATCGAGCCATTGACGCCAAAAAATCTTAAGCGACATAATTTTCGAACTTAATTTTTTGAGCGAAATCGATCATTAGTGATCGTGAGCAATCGATTTTCGTCAAAAAAACGAGACCCAAAAAATGTGTCGATTAAGCTTTTTAGCAGTTATGACTGGACATGCTCATGTACAGTATTAACAGTTTTCATCTAATTATGTTAAAGTTTATACATGTGTACGAATGTCCTACACAAGACCATTTATAAGACCTTTCAAGACATGAGAGATTTTTCAAATGATTTACTACAGCGAAATATTCTAAATCAAACGCTAAACAACACTGTTGGCAAGACAAACAACTGTACGAAAAGTGTTTGCGCAATTTTTCAATGTCAAGAAACGGTGGGAGGCAGGCACCTTAATTTAAATAGAATTTTAGTAATATAGTAATATAAATATTTAATCATATTATTTGATATATTCTCGCAACGATAAATTGATAATACTGGACATCTTTTTGGGGTTTCTACACATTTTGATTAATGTGCTTATTAAATATAATTTATTGGAAATTAACAATGTAATATACCAGAGGAAAAAAATCAAGATTTAGCAGCATTAACAGCGGGGAGTAGGAATGTAATGCTTACTCAACTGCGATAACTTCGAAAACTTTAATAATGTTGTTTTTAGAAAGCATACGATTTATGTTGTTTGCATGTTTACTTTCACAAAAGAAATGATGATATGATGATATGCATACGCATTAGTGAGTGATTCGGTAATATTGTTGCCAGAAGTAGAGAAAAATCCTTACATGTAGATATTTTTGATACTAAAATAGAAGCGTAGGGAAAATCGGACAGATTTCTTATATTCTCCAAAATGTAGGGATTTTTTCGTCATGTTGCATTATTTATGAAATAAATGCAATCATAAACTTTTTTTTTTTGGTAATATTTTCTTATTCAAAACGGTTCAAGAATGTTCTTTTCATTAAAATCGCTTAAAAATATATTTCCAGAGTTGTTTGTGGTTTAAAAAGTTGGCGACACTAATATGTATGTATGTATGTATATGCCAATGCGAATTCATATACCAAGTGGTGTCAAGCCTGCAACAACAAAATTTGCCAAGTACTTTATTGCAATGAAAATTTACAAATCAAACTTCATTCAAATTTTGTTGCAATGAAAGTTGACAAATCAAACTTCCTACAAATTTAATTGCAATGAAAGTTGACAAGCCAAACTTCTTAAAAAAACCAGCTGCTAACTTGGCACCATCTAGTACATGAATTCGCCTTGATATATGCTTTTTAAAAGATATCATTTAATTTTGAAAGATGACTTGAATTTGTCCTTTAAAATTTTATTTAAAAAGAACTATTCATACTCGTATTAATTTTTAAAAAATTTTATGTTGCTTTAATTGAATTTAATTAAAAGTACATATGTATGTATTATTTTTTTTATTTTTTATTTTTTTTTATTTTTATTTTTTTACCAAAGCACATATCTATTTCAGTGACAAAAATGCGAAGGAATTTTTGTAGCGGAAATTTTTTCTACGTGTAGGGAAAAATCAGACTTTTTTTTAGCATATGTAGGTATTTTTTCGAGAAATCTACTGGCAACACTGTTCGGTAACCTTCTGTCCCTTATGAAAATTCTTCTAGGTCGTTTCTGCTGGTATAAAAATTAATAAATTAGTGAAAATAATGAACAAAGATATGATTATATTTAAGCTAATTTCTAGTCATCTATTTAAAAGCAATAAATTTTTCGTTTTAAACATATAAATTCATTTAATCGATTGTAATTTTTACTTAAAGTGTTAATGTAAATGCTTTCCTACCGATTAGTCTCTTGTTATTGTGCCGCATACATTAGTGGTCAAATTAATACGCACCAAAGCAATGCCACTCACGCATGCAATCACACACAAATTTCATAATAAACTTCTTTTGCAATTAGTTTACTATTTATTTAATAAACTTCAAGTTTTATTATGTCCTTGGCATAAACACTAACCATGCACAATGGGAGTGATTTTAAATGCATATGTTATGAGTTTTAAATAATAAAATATTATCGAATAATATTTTTAATTACACAAAATATCAAAGATATAAAAATATACTCTAACAAAAGAGACTAATTTAATTTAATTTATTAGGAGTTAAAAATTTTAAGCCTGTGTAATTTGGCGTTGCAAATGTCAACATTAAAAGGTTAACTGAACAAGAAACGGCGAATTGAATTCGCCTCAGAACGCATTGTAAACTACAGTGCTTTTATTTTAACACAACTAATAAGTACCGCCAGTATTTCCAATATACAGAAACAATAATTTAGAAAAGCGAAGTTTTACAAGTAATTATTTGATAGAAAATTTCGGTTAGAGTTCTTAATAGTGCAAATTGTTTCCTGTCCTTCATATGTCTAACTTACTTTGCAAAAATATACAAAATGCATCTACTGATTCATACCATAAAGTAATGAATAAAGATGCTTGTATGAGCACAACTCACTCAGTCCTTGTGTTATGTTCATAAGTATGTGTTTTTAAAATTTTTTATTTAGTTGCAGTAATTTAATAACAAAGTTTCTTTTACAATGTATATAAGTTGATTATATTATATATTAAAAATTTAAGTGCAACATATTCTTACTCTTAGCTGAAAACTCATTCATAACTGTCAGAGATATAAAGAACACGTGAGAGTGCTATATTCGGCTGTGCCGAATCTTATATACCCTTTACCAAAGTGCGTTTATGTAATGGGTGTTTTTTTATTGAGGTATAGAACTTTAAGTTGGCATCACTTTTTTAACTAGCGGCCATTTTGTCAGCTGTCAAGTGATTAATAATTAGTTTGGTTTGCCATTTCATCATGAACAGGTTGACAAAAGAACAATGCTTGCAAATCGCGCAAATTTATTTCGAAAATAATGGTTCAGTTCGCGAAGTTTACCGCAAGCTCCGTCCATTTTATGGTCGACATAATCGTCCATCAGAGCAATTAATTCGGTAACCATGGATCGTTTTCGCACTACGTTTACTCTATGTGATAATACGCATCCGCAGAGACGTCGAACAGTGCGCACCGAAGAAACAATTGCCGCTGTAGAGCAAAGTGTTGAAGAGGACCCGAATGAATCGATTCGTCACCGTGCACAGCAATTGGAGCTTTGTCCATCAACTTTATGGAAGATTTTGCGCAAAGATCTTGGCTTGCGACCTTACAAGATTCAGCTTGTGCAAGAATTAAAGCCGCGAGACCATGCAATGCGTCGTGATTTTGGTGTATGGGCCGAAAATGAGATTGATCTCGATGCTGATTTTCATTGCAAAATTTTGTTCAGTGATGAGGCTCATTTTTGGTTGAATGGCTACGTCAACAAGCAAAATTGCCGCATTTGGAGTGAAGAGAATCCACATGAGACCCTTGAGACGCCATTACATCCACAAAAACTGACTGTTTGGTGTGCTCTATGGGCTGGTGGAGTCATTGGGCCATACTTCTTCCGAAATAATGCTGGAGAGTCAGTTACCGTTAATGGAGACCGGTATAGAGCCATGCTAACCGACTATTTTGTTCCCGAATTGGATGGCATGAATGTGGATGAGTTGTGGTTCCAACAAGACGGCGCTACATGCCACACAGCGCACGTCACAATCGATTTATTGAAGGAAACATTCGATGAGCGCATAATTTCGCGGAATGGACCAGTCAATTGGCCACCAAGATCGTGTGATTTGACACCATTGGATTATTTTCTTTGGGGATATGTGAAGTCGCTCGTCTACGCCAACAAACCAGAAACGTTAGGGGACTTGGAAGCCAACATTCGTGGCGTTATTGCCAACATACGGCCCCATATGCTCGAAAAAGTGGTTGAAAATTGGACCTGTAGAATTGGCTTTATTCGAGCCAGCCGCGGCGGCCACATGCCCGAGATTATAATTAAACATTAATGGCATAAAATTATCCTTCCAATAAAGCTAAATGGACATTAAAACGATTTTCTTGTGTTATATTTCAATTCGAAGTTCTATACCTCTAAAAAAAACACCCCTTAGTATAGAGATACATACATAAGCACATACATAAAGTAATTTGACCTAGTTACTTTTATGTACAAAAAAAAATTAATTTTCGAACCCTAGAATCATCAAGTTAGATTTTTCTCATTCCTTTTATCAATATAGTAGTTCTTAAAAAAATATAGAAAGTGTGTTAAATGATAAAAGAAAAAAGGGAATTCCAAAAAAATGTTTTATTTAGTTACTTTAATACCTAGAAAAAAAGTTCAAAGTTTCCAGCTCTGGAGATGTGATTTTTATTTTTATAATTTTTCAAACCAAACTTTTCATTCCAAAACGTTAAATATGTATAATTTATAAAGGAAAAGATAAAAATTAATTAGACTTAGTTACTTTTATATATCACAAAAAGTGTAAGTTTCCCAACCCTGAAATCATTCATCCTTTTTTATTTTTCTGATTTCTTACACCAATCTCTTTCTTTTAAGAACATAAGATATGTTTAATTTGTAAATAAAAGGAAAAATTTCTTCTAGTAAGTTACTTTGGTATAAGAAAAAAAGTTAAGGCTTTCCAACCCTGGAAACGTCTTTTTAATTTTTTTAAACTTTTTTTTTTTATTTGAAATATTAATTTTATTCGTACTCAAGCATAAAATAAGTTTATTTAATAAAAATAAACAAAAATTAATTTTCGGTAGTTAATTTTTTATATAACAAAGAGTGTAGGTTTCCCAACCCTGGAATTCTCCTTTTTGATTTTTTTGATTTCTGATACCAATTTTTTTTTTTTAAGAATATAAGATATGTTAATTTATAGTAAAAAATGAAAAATTTGTTTAAGTATGTTACATTTGTATAAAAAAAAGGTTTTCCAACCCTGAAAACGTCGTTTTAATTTTTTCAACTTTTTTTTATTTTGAAATACCAAATTCATTCGTACTGAACTACAAAATAAATTTATTTTATAAAAAAAAATAAAAATTAGTTTTCGGTAGCTAATTTTTTATATCACTAAAAGTGTGGGTTTACCAACCCTGAAATCATGGTTTTTGATTTCTCTGATTTCTTATACCAATGTCTTTCTTTTAAGAATATAAGATATCTTTAATTTATAGAGAAAACGAAAAATTTGCTTTAGTAACTTGCTTTTGTATAAAAAAAGGTAAAGTTTTCCAACCCTGGAAACGTGTTTTAAACTTTTTTAAATTGAAATAGCAATTTTATTCGAATTGAAGTATAAAATAATTTTATTTATTTAAAAAAAATTATAATTAGTTTTTGGTAGCTAATTTTTTATATCACAAAAAGTTCCAGTTTCGCAACCCTGGCATCATCCTTTTTGATTTTTCTGATTTCTAACACCAATGTTTTTCTTTTAAGATATGTTTAATTTATAAATAAAAGGAAAAATGTGTTTTAATAAGTTACTTTTGTATAAGAAAATAAAATAAAGTTTTCCAACCCTGGAAACGTCTTTTTAAATTTTAATTTGTTTTATTTTTGTTTGAAATACCAATTGTATTCGTGGTGAAGTATAAAATAAGTTTATTTAATAAAAATAAATAAAAAAATAGTTTACGGTAGTGAATTTTATATATCATAAAAATTGTAGGTTTTCCAACCCTGGAATCATCCTTTTTGTTTTTCTGATTTCTTACATCAATCTGTGTACTTTAAGAACATAATATATGTATAATTTGTAGAAAAAAGGAAAAATTTGTTTTAGTAAGGTACTTTTGTGTAAGAAAAAAATTAAAGTTTTCCAACCGTGGAAACGTCCTTTTAATTTTTTTGACTTTTTTTAATTTTTTTTTTTAGTGAAATACCAATTTTATTCATTTTGAAGTATAAAATAAATTTATGTAATAAAAAAATAATAAAATCTACTTTTCAGTAGTTATTTTGTATGGCAAAATGAAGTTTAAGTTTCCCAGCTCTGAAACCGATTTTGCTGATTTTTAATACCAATCTTATTTCGACCATTTCTGGGAGCTTCGGAAAACCGATTTCACGTACAGACAGACGGACATCATTTATTCGTCTTCCCTATGCATAAGGATCCAGAATATATATACTTTATGTCTCGCTTATTAATATTCTGGAAATTACAAACGGAATGACAAACCTATATATACCCTTTTACCATTTTTTGGTAAAGGGTATAAAAAGAGGTCAGCACAATTTGTGGTCTTAGTTTATGAGTAATTGTTAGAGTATGGATTAAAATTAAGTTTTCATAATTTTTATTATTCTTTTTGAAGTTTTGTAAAGTTTTTTTTTTATGATAAAGTAATTAGTAAAGAGAGTTAATGGAAAATGCAGTGCTCTGTTATTAAATTAGTAAACTAAAAGAAAATTATATATATGTAAATATTATAGAAATTATACAAAAACTAAATATAGTTTTTAGTTTGAAATAGATAAAGCAAAAACGCGAATTTTTGTAATCAATAAGTAATCAATACTCAATATTTATATATGCCTATCGCTTTAACAATAGTTAAGACTTGTATGATGCCCGCAACTCATAGTGCAGTTAAATGTTAAGGCAAATCTCTCGACAATTCGGCTAATTTTGCAATCATTTAACACTTCTCAACTTTTTAAAAAATGCTCATTTGGACTGAGCTTAGGAACTCTGTTTTTGAAAATGATGTTAACTCCTTGACTATCTTACCACATCTAAGTAAGGCATCTTTATATTTCTACGCGGCATATATGTTTCCGATCTGTTGACTTGTTCTTAAGATATGAAATGTTTGTATACATAATGGGAGATTTCTTAATAGATTTCGGATTTGATTTAAGAAAAAAAAACACATAAAATTTAGAGAAATTTATGAAATCTTTATTAAAATCAATAGAACGATCTATATAATTCAATGTTTGAAGTTGTTTCCATGTAAATGTAGGCCGTAGCTACGCCTCAAATGGTTCATGCGTTGGGTCCAATTTCTGAATACTCTCGCCAGCATATCGGCCGGTATCTCATGAATAAATTCTTCAATATTGGCTTCTAGTGCGTCAATCATTGCTGACTTGTTCTTTTTAGATATCAGCCTTAACATAGTTCCACAAAAACTAGTCTAAAAGCGTTAAATCGCGCGATCTAGGTGGCCAATTGACCGGCCCCAAATGTTTTCCTCTGTCCGCACTCTACGTGTTGCCTGTTGGTGGGTGAAGGTTAGTCACAAATTGTCCGAAAAGCCGCCTCAGAAAGTCACCCTAACTCACTATAAAATGCAAGAAGTGCACGTATGCACTTTCTTAACCGGGCATGGATTTTGATAAAAAAATTTAATAATCTGCAAGCGTTGTTCATTTGTAAGTCGTTTCATGATTAAATTATAGACTAAACTGAACATATTTAACAGTAATATCCCTGCAGAAAATTTAACTGACACAATACTAGTCACGTGACCGGTCCCCAAGTGATAGGGACTAGTCCGAGTTCTAACACTTCCTATGAAGCGGACCAGTCACTTTTACATGGGAATGGCCTAGGATGGCGTTAATTGATACTTTTTATGCACCTTGTGACTTGTCACTGAACTATTCCATAGGGACCTATTCCGTGTAGAATAATATAAATTATATATAAATGTCATTCCGACATTTAACTGTAACAATGTAAACTTATAATTTTTTTTTATTGTTACAAATGAAATTATAATTTATTTTTAAGTATAAAATTTTTTGAGATTCGAACCGACAACCTCGCGCATGACAGGCTTGCACACTACCCACCCAACCACAGGGCCACTCATGTTTCAAAAGTACAAATACCAGTTAAGCTTATAGTGTTTTCACACTGCAAGTTAAAACCTGGCTTTAACGTTAAAAGCATAAACATCTGATTTTGCTTTCACACTGCAAGTTTGTTAAATTCAAGTTTTAACTCACAGGCTGTCTAATAACTTTGCTCAAAATAAAATAAATCTCCTGCCGAAATACGTGTATTTGTTGTTGCATTTTTCTGCTTTTTAATAACACTTGTTGGACATACTGTTCAATTGTTTTTGTTTGTATGAAAAACTGAGATATTTCACAATGCGCTCTAAAATGGATATTATTTTATATTTTGTAAATAAAATTTTTTTAAATTATGGAACTTCTTATACAGAATGAAGAAGGGCTCGGAAATATTGTTAATAATATAAAAATGCACAAATACATTACAAGATAAACCTTTTTTATAAGCAGATGAATGTCAGTCATATTATCTATTTTCACTTTCCACAGTTCAACTTAAAATATTTTCGTTGTTTTCCTTCCAAAAAACTCTTTTTTTCCACAATTTTTTGATTATTGGTGCTGCGGCATTAATTTTTAAGTTGAAAATTTTTCAGGCGCAAATCTATTGTTATTCACTGGCATACCATTACCAGCTTCTGTCGGTCATTTCAATTTGGCAGCACTGAATTTATCACAGCGAAAACAAGGTTGCATTTCATAAAGCCAACTTAAAACCAATTCAAAAATGGTTTTAATTTGGTTTTAACAAAAACAATTTGTATGGTAAAACCAGGTTTTAACAGTTGGTTTTAACGTTAGAATCAACTTTTATTAAAACCAGGTCAATGTGAAAACACTATTAGGTTAATATCTCAGTATAGTTACGGGACTGGTTCCAAAATCACATTGAAGGGAGCAATTAACATTATATTTACATTATTTGATAGGTCCATGTAATTATTCAACCACAGCGAACATGTTCAGTGCCGTTTACTACAATATTGCACCGAGTCCAAATTAAATTGGCTCAAGATCAAGATGATATATCACGAAAATGGTGAATATGTAACCATTTACACGATATGTCTTTCTTTTCACTATACACTTCTCCGTACTTTTGATAACACTCGCATTTTCTCAAGTCATAGGACGAGTACGTTTGGATCAATTTTCAGCAAATTTTTCTGCAGGGATTTTACACGAAAACTGCAGTGTTGCCAAAAACATACACGCATGTGCACGCATATATCCAAATATATACGCACAAGTACATCTTCGATTTTCGAAGATTTAGATAAAATAATTAAATTCCTAAAGCTGGAAGTTAAAAAACAACTATTTGCCTCTTCTGAAAATTTGTAGATTTTAAGTTGACCCCTTTTAGAGGAACAATCGCATTAGTTATTTGGAATGGTTGGTCCAGCTAAATTAATATTTACTTTAACTTATTTTGAATCCACTACTTTAAGCTAAAAAAAAAAAAACTATAAAGCATTTTTTATTATTCTTAACCTATCGTTATAAGCGTATTTTTTTATTTTATCATGCACTTCCCATTTCTTACACAATATTTTGTTCTTTTTTGCTCTGCCAAGAAATATATAATAAAAGCTGAATTTATTTTTTTGTACATTTTGCTTCAATTATGTTAAAATCCCCCTATAATCGTTACCGCAAAAATTAAAATTCTTCTTAAAAAAAAAAAGAAGAGAGAAAAAATGGAGTCAACTACAATTGCACAAACATTTCAATAATTTCCTGCTAAGTAAATGTGTGTAGTATTTTTTTTTTATTTCTTTAGTATTTTTGTGTTTGTTTTTTTTTCGTTTCCGTTTGCTAATGTCATATTGCATTTGTAAGTGAGTATGTAAGTGTGCTGTATGGCAATTTGTGTACTTGTTTTTTAATAAATACAATCTCTTTTTAATCCTTTGTAAGCTCTTTTTACTACTTTTATCAGCTGTTAGTTGTTGCCTCGTTATTTCAATAGTTTTTGCTTCTTTTCAATGCTTAAAATAAAACTTGAGTTTATTTTTTTATTACAGTTTGTTTGAAGATTTGCGTGAAAGTAAAAAATTGCAAAAATTATAAATATTTTAATGGAATTATCCCAACTGAAAAGCGATAAAAGTAAAGTATTGGAAAGTTGTTGTTTATTAAAAATATCGCTCATTTACCAGAAAAATCTCATAACTAAAAAAACCAGTTTGCTAGAAAACGAGGTAAACCTTTAAACTATTTAATTTACACAAAAGTTAATGGAAAATGAAAATGTGAGATATTTTTAGATTTTAATTGAACTATAGTGAATTTTTAATCAGAAATAATTTTTAGTCAGGCTTAAGTTCAGTAATTTCAATTCTTTTATTGAATGAAATTTTTTTTTTTATTAATTAATGTGAGTTTCTAAAGAAGCGAAAAATATCGGTATTTCCCCCAGCTTAAAAGTCTAATTTAATTTTTCTTCTCTTCTTTAGAAACTCACATTAATTTATAAAATAAAAATATTTCATTAAATAAAAGAATTGAAATTACTGAACTTAAGCCTGACTAAAAATTATTTATGGGAAAATAAAAATTTTATTTCTATCTCAAGAGTTGAGGAAATAAGATATTTGTATGAAATTTTTACACAACATAGAGAACGCTATGAGGAGTAATTGTGCATCATTAACTTAAAAATTTCAGTTTTTTTGTGTTATGATTTTGCGTGAGTAAATGAGCGATATTAGTTTACTATTTGCCAGTGACTTTGTGCCAGTGACCCCAAATATACATCCCACTTTGTGAAGATTTGATATTTATTTAAGAGTTTAATATAAAAAAATCCTCCTTAAAGCACAATTTCTAAAAGGTTTTGAAAAAACTCGAATGTTTAAAAATCGGTAATAAATCTTTTTTTAAAAAAGTTTTCCCTAGATATATAGGAGAGAAAGCGAAGGGATTAAAAAATAAGCGATTAAGTTTTAAATAACACATTGAAAATACAACGGCCAAGTATTGAAAAGAAATATTTTGCATACATTTTGCAATTTTTTAGAAATAATAAATTTTAGTTTAGCCAAAAAAAAATATTTAGTAAACTGAGATGTGCCAAATTAAAAAGCAATTCTCGTATTCTATTTGCATTGAAAATTTGTGCACACAATTTATTCAACTAAAGCTTGTAAAGCCTAGTAAAATTAACAATAATAATAACATAAGGGGCTGATCACACACATATCGCTCATTTACTTCAATAGTGGCATAACTCAAAAAATGAGTTTTTTGAGTTAATAATGCAGAAAGATGCGGCATTTCTTATTTTATCTTGTGTAAAAATTTCATATAAATAGCTTGTACTATCACCTCCGGAGAGAAGAATTTTTTTTCATTTCTCCATTGAGTTGTATTGTATGTAAATTGAAAACTTAAAACGCGTTTTCTGCAAAACTGGTTTTTTTGAGTTGTGCCAATATTGAAGTAAATGAGCGATATATATATATATATATATATATATATATATATATATATAAGGCAATCATGAATAAAATTCCGCCGAGAAATTTCTCCCTTTTCCAATTAGATTTTTTTTGTTTTCCCTATTACTTGCTATTATTTGAATTTATTCCCCGGGAAGTGGCAAAAAAACTGTTGATGCTGTACAAAGGATGCAAGTACATATATAAAATAAACAAAAGGCAGAGCGATATTTTATATTGTGCAGGATGACTGACTCTCTTGTCTTTCTGGTATGTGTTCCGAAATTTTTACAGGTATTGTTTTTTTAAACACCGACCCAAAAAAGGGTGTTATAAAGTTAAAGTGTGTGTCGGTGTGTCTGTACGAAAGGTGGTCCAGAGTATTCTTAGCTATGTTTCAGTCCAGTCGCTTAGAAGATATCACGTCTTTTCTGGATACATAGGGGATTTTAAAATTTTTAATTTTTGTTATTCTTATTCATATACTTTGTTCCCAAATCTTCTCCCAGTTACAATATAAAATCTCTGAATTTAACTTTTCTGTTATTTATCTGTTTATATATCAAACTTGGGCTTATAGCTGCCAGCCTGGAACTATTTTTGGCTAAATCCACCTATGTATGAACATTTTCGAACATAAAGACGCTAAATCAATCGTTAAGCTACCACTTTAGAATTTATTGCTTTTAACACTTTTTCCAACTTTTCACGTGGTGTAATTCCCTATATTTTTTGTATCATATACCATTTTAGTACCATACTAGCCATATGTATAAAGAATTATAAAGTGTTTCGCCAGCATCCAGAGTCTAGATTCTAGATATTTAACTCATTTAACCTAAGAAATATACTGTGTTTTTCGTTCTGTTGTAGAATAATTTTTTCTTTGCAGTACAGCTAAGACTTAGCACATTTTTATTGGCTTTAGCTTGATAAACTGACACTGTGCTGTATAACTCCTCTCTGACGGACTTTACGACAACAGGTATTTCTATGCAAACTCTGTGGACTGTGCCAACGATACTAGTATTTTTAGATATATTTTATATAGTGAAATAAAATAAAATAAAAAATAAAAAAGTTTTCATAAGCAACGTTTCTGTCTTTATGTATATAATTCCTTTACCACCCAGTCTCCCAATTTCGACCATCTTAAGAAGTGAGATACAACTTTTTTTTATAAAGTCCTTGTTTGGCACAATACCAACAAACAAGAACTTGTGTCAATATTTTTATCTCACTACTTTTGATGACCGAAATTTCGGATAGGAACTTGGACTTATTTCGCATTTTTGTTTCTTTGTGATGTTTTGACTCCTTTTCGAAAGGTTTCCTTTAATAAGACTTTTTATTTTTAAACTTAAAATTTTGAATTTGAAATTTATTTGCTGGTGTTTCAGCGTTGTCTATATGCATTTCATTGTTGCTGTAACAAATCATCAGTAGACTTCAACCACACATTTTAGTCAATAGTCACAAACCTCTTGTCTTATGCAAAGACTTTCAAAAACTATTTGAGAATTCACAAATAATAATATTTTTGAAAATCACAAAAGAAAAATAAGCAAAGTAGGCTTTAAAAACATAAAAAAACAACAACAATGCAAACTACAACTCAAACAACTAAGCACAAAAGTGTATTGCAGCTATGAACGAAGCAAATTAACACCAATACGCTTAAACAACATATTCACCCTTATTCCAGTTGTCGGCATCGACGTCTCTGTAACAAAATACCAAAAAATTGCAGGCTTGTGTATCTGTTGTCGAAAACAACTGACTGCTGCTGGTAGGTTTATACTATTTTCTAGACCTTAGAGAACGGAAATAGATTGTTAGTTGCGCAAAATTGTTCTCGAGAGCGTGTAAACAAGCCCCAAATTTTTGGTATTGTCACTTTAACAGTGACGTCGATGCCGACAACTGGAATAAGGGTGATTATTTCTTGTAAATTTAATGTGATTTGAATGAATTTGAATCAAACTTTTTGCATGGCGATTTTACATTGGTATGTTTTTCTGTGTGTATGTTCTTTACAAAGCATATTACGTGAAAGAGTTTTTTTTTTAAATATAATTTATAAACTCTACCCTAATCTACAAAAATATTTTACATCAATTATTTTTGATGGTCATGGCCGTTTGCGTAAATGCAATTTTATAATCAACTTATTTACTTACTTAACCCCTTTGCAGTAATTTAATTAAAAAATTCAATTTGGTTTTTATATTTTCATACTTTGAATCTTTATTTTATTTTATCCTTTTTTATTTATTTATTTCTTCTATTATTTTACAATTATATTGCAAAAAATCTTCTTTCTATTACATTCTCATTCTTTATCGTTTTCTGTTAACCTCACACACATTTTTCTTTGATTGAAAGCAGAAAAAATATACATTCCTTATTTTCTTTACACACAATTCAATTAAATTATCTTTCCGTTTCGTGTCTCGAAATTCAAATATTCTTTTTTTCAACAATTTTTTTAAAGTATTATTTTGTCCATGATTTGTTAGTTTTCTTTTCTTTTTTTTTTTTGTTAGTTTTTGACATTCATTATTAAAATAAGTTTGATTATTTCCGTTGGTTTTTTCTATCGGATCTTTTTTTGGTTGCTATGCTACAGTTTTATTGAATTTATTTCTTTAAGTTTTTTTATAAGAAATTAAACATTTACACATAATAACTAGGAAAATTAATATAATTTTTTTTTTATTTTTTTAAACTGGTTTTAAGGACTTTTTTTTTAAACAGAATTGATAGTTTTGTTTAGTTTTCAATAATAAAACATTTTTTTATAGATATTTTTCAGTTTAATTAATATTACAAAGTTTTAACAACAATTAATATAATTATGATATTTATTCGTAATTAAGTACGATAACAGTTTATATAATTCCAAAATTGCAAAATGCTATGCTGTAGTTTTTCTTTTATAAAGGGTGTCCCAACAAGAACGCCAGATTTAAATTTTAAATAAAACACAGATAATTAAAAATAAATCGTGAAAATTTATTATATCGTAAAGTAGACAGAATGAGGTTATGTGTGGAACAGCATATCGGGCAGATGGCCGCCGCGGCTTTGCTGGCACACACGCGATCTTTTAATGAAATTTTCAATGACCGTTTTGCATAAATGCTGTGGTATTTCATTACTGCAGCGTCCAATTTCCTCTTTTAAGGCATGAGTCGTCGTCGGCTTATTCGCGTAAACCACCGACTTAAAAAAACCCCAAAGAAAATAGTCTAATGGTGTTAAATCGCACGATCTAGGCGGCCAATTCTGGTCTCCAAAACGCGAAATAACACGACCTGGAAATGACTGATGCAGCAATTGAATTGTTTCTCTGGCTGTATGACATGTGGCGCCGTCTTGTTGAAACCACATGCCCTCCACTTTCATTTCTTCTGCATAGTGAATTTGGAGACCCAATTTGCTGAGCTCGGTGTCGAATTGAGGTGGAGAGAGTTTGAGCGACATCATCACGTACAGCTGCGACATTTTCGATCGATCGCCCTGGTCGAAGGCGCGTTGTTGTCTTTACATCACTAACAGACCCAGTTTCGGCAAATTTATCCATTAATCTCTTTACAGTTGACTCTTTTGGAGCATAATTGTGATCCCAAATTGATCGCAATTTGTGAACTGTAGTCGCAAAACGTTCACCATTTTGGTAAAACAATTTCACAATGAGAATGCGTTGTTCATTCGTGTAAGGCTCCATTTTTACTAACCTCGTACCTTATACTAGCAAACAATAACAATTGTTCAAATGTCAAAAAATGACACTTCGAATGGCGCCAAATTTAAATCTTGCGTTCTTGTTGGGACACCCTTTAGAAGGCCAAATGTTTGTTGTTGAATATATGAATAAGAATGAAAAGTATAATTATATCTTGTTCACGAAACATGAACTTATTATAAAAACTTAATCCATATGGGCATTTCTGCGGAAAATACCACTTTTTGTCACGTGCGACAGCTAGCAATTAAGCTTGTATTTAAGAATAATGTGACTCGATTTTTCTTGAAATTTACCTTAATGTGGAGCTGCTAACTGAATACACAAATGTATAAGGAAGTAAAAAAAATCTTTCGTTTTCTTTGAAAAAAAAACAAACATATTATAAAAATATAAAAATATTTCGTTCTCTTTGAAAAAACATAAAAATTTTTTTGATGTCGCACGTGACAAAAAGTTGACATTTCCTGCAAAAATGTAACAATAAGATGTTTAGATAATTCAATTTTATATTTAATTTTAAAATTATATTTGTTTTAAAAAATGCCAACCACCTTATCTTCACAAAAACTGGGCTTACAGTGCTTCTGGACTGGTAATTTATAAAACATTTCTTTGTAAAGTCAACCTTGAACCTATTTTTTTTAGAGGTGGAAAAGCTTACTATTCTCTTCTGATTTATATAGATAGATGGCAAGACTGAAGTTACATTGCAACACAGACAAGTACAGACTGTTTACAGATTCATCAAAGCCGAGCTTGAAGGTTTATAAGAAAAAAATATATCATGACTATGATTGGAAACTTTAACTAGCTTCAGAAGGGTAAAATAGTCAATAGAGGAATATTATGCCAACTGTTGCATCGATTTAACGAGAATGTGAACAAAACGGCCACATTTAGCAACAAAATATGTTTTTTTCCCACTAGGGACAATGCAAGAAAGCACACCTGTGCAGTTTCCATGATGAAAATCCTGATGAACTGGGCTACGATTTATCCCTCAGTCGACCATATCTCCGGACTAAGATTCAAGTGAATATTCCTTGTTCCGAATTGAACTTAAAAAAATAATATAATTATTTTTAACTTTGTACGAGTCGGTTTATTTTTTTTAAGTTTTATATTTTTAGAGGCATGGTTGTAACCAATGTGGAAAATATCGGGGCCTGCCCACTTTTTTAAGTTCAAAATCGCATCACTTTCAGAGCTTAAGTTGTGTATGCCAGGTTTCGTAAAAATTTAGTCAGGTAGAAGCATGAGAAATATAGTATTAATCTTTAATGGGCATGGCCTCGCCCAAAGCACAAAATTATGCCATTTTAAGAGATGAAACTCTTTGCCAAGTTTTTTGGGAATAGGATTAATAGAAGAATATATAACTTAATAATTACCATTCATAGGCGTGGCCCGCCCACTTTTTTGAGCAAAAGATTAAGTATTTTCCAGAGCTCAAGGTGTGTGCCAAGTTTCGTAAATGTCGGTAAAGTAGTAGCATGTAAAATATAATATTATATTTTAATGGGCGTGGCCACGTCCTACTTTTTTAATGCAATATTATGTCTTTTTAAGAGCTGAAGGTATGTGCTAAGTTTCGTAAAAATCCGTGAAGTAGAAGGACTTGAAATATAATATTAAATTTTAATGGGCGGAGCTCCGCCCACTTTTTTGAACTTAAGATTCTATCTTTTTAAGCTTAAAGTGTGATCCAAGTTTCGTAAAAATCGGTTAAGTACAAGCACGTAAAATATAATATTAGAATTTAGTGGGCGTGGTCCGTTCACTTTTTTGAATGCAATCTTATGCCAGTTCTAGAGTTCATGGCGTGTGCCAAGTTTCGTAAAAATCAGTCAAATAGATGCGCGTGAAATATAACAATAATAAATTTTAATGGGCGTGGCTCCGGCCATTTTTGAACTTTGAAATTGTGCCATTACAAGAACACAAGGTGTTTGCTAAGATTCGCAGAAATCGGATTAGTAAAAGATTATAAAATAAAATAAAATTAGTGAGCGTGCCCCGCCCACTTTTTTAACAATGGTCAAAAAAAAATTTACAATCGTTCTAAAATGTATCGAGTTAGGAAATAACAGTGTCAATAAATAATAATAATAAATACATGCGAATTGATAACCTCCTCCTTCTTTTTTTTTTGAAGTCGTTTGAAAATAGTTTATAAAACTAAAATACAGCATTTTTTGTTTAACAATTTCTTTAAACTCTGTTGAAAGATATTTTATTTTTTATACAACTTTTACAGTTGCCTTCAAAAGAAAAAAATTAATTCCGCTGTCTATGTATTGATTCTTGTGATTTGTTTGCTCAAATAGTGTTTTATTTGATTTGAATTCATCATCAATTGGTACTACAATTTAAAAAAAAAAATATTTAGTTTTATTACCATTATTTGTTGTTTTAAAACTACACAGATATATTTGAAATAGATTTGCATAATAATTTTTAAAAAAATCCTCTAAAACGAGATTTTTTTTCATATATAGTATTTATTATTTTCTTTAAATAGGGAAATTTTACTTCTAATATTTTTAATTCAAGATTTTTAATGATATAAATAATTGTTTTCTATTTTTATAAATTCTAACCGCCGTATTCATAAAAAATATTTAAGGTTTATTTAGCGCTTATTTGACGTATTTCTATGGAAAATTTGTCAAATAAACCTTTAGTAAACCTAAAATATTTTTTATGAATACGGCGGTAATTAATTATATACACTTACAGTTTGTTTGTTTATTTTTTTTAGTTAATATCTTTTTCTATAAATAATTTGATCTTTCTTGAATTTTCATAATTGTTTTATTGTGTGTGTGTATGTTCCAGTTTTTTTAAGTTTATAAATAATTCAGTTGATTTTTATTTAAAATCTCTTTTTTTTTAATATTTGACTTAATTTTCTATTAACACATCAACTTAAAGCCGTACATTATTTCTGTTGGCTTGAGTTTTACAGTTTACTAGTAGTTTTTTGTGGTTTGTTTCTGGTTTTTTATTATTAAAACTTACACATTTATGTAATGAAAATTATATTTATTAAAGTAAATTTTTCTAAATAATAAATTTGACACAAATTTTTATTGATTTTTAAATTTATTTACATAAGACTATAGTTTTGTTAAATATTTTTTTTTTAGGATTTTTCCGTTTTGCTTTTTCAATTTTATTATATATTTGTGGTTGTTTCAGAAAGTTGGATAATAGGATGGTTGGAAGAGAGAGAGAGAGAGAGAGAGAGAGAGAGAGAGAGAGAGAGAGGGTGTGTGGGATAGACGTTTGATATTCTCATTTTATTTAAGATATAGAGAAGATGTTTTAGTTTTACTCACCATTAAATTGTGTAAATTTTTCAAGTGTTGAATGTGTAAAGGCCGGGGCACAATGAATCCGTCATGCGTTGAACTTCGCCTTTTTCAACTGACAGCTAAGTTGAAATACATGGTTTCTTATGAGGTCTGTTACATTCAGTACGTGTGCGTCAACGCAAAGTACAAAATTTTGTCAACTTTTAACTTTCTGTGTACGTTGAGTAGTTTGACAGATATTGGTTGGTTTTTTTGGTATGTTCTGATTTATATTTTTGTGTTTTGTGGTAGCAAAAGTAATGTTAAACAAAAGAAATAAACAAAATAAATAATAAAGTGGAGCTTAATATAAACACTTGAATAAAATTTTTGTGACTGGGCGTCTTTTATTCGAAGTTGAGTGTACATAACCAAATACGATATATGCAGTTTGGTATTATTTTGCAGAATCCCTTGAGTCGAGGCATATTTTTAAGTGGAAAATTTTAGCAAAAAAAAATATATATATATATATATATATATATATATATATATATATATATATATATATATATTAGTGTTTTTTATGGGTGTTTATATGTGAGCCATTATTGTCACATATAAATTATAGGAGTTGTGTACAAATATAATTACAATTTTGAAATAAGAATAATGGAGGGAGTGAATATGGAAGTTCACGAATCTACTGGGCAATGGGAGCATATGAGGGTATATGCCTGACACGGGGAGAGTTTAGGAAGGATTACCTGGATTCACGGGGTTGAGCTTTTTCCAAACCAAATAATAATTTTCCAAATGGTTTTACTTACATGTCGAATTCAGAATTTTATTTGATAAAATTTTAGATTTAAAATATAAATACTTCAGTGAATATATTGGAAACGGTGAGGAGCCGTAGGATGTGTTCTTTTTATGTTTCTGAGCGAGAGGTTAACAACAGAATGACTAATTAAAGCAAAAAGTGCTCTAAGAAAAACTTTTGGCGCTTCAAAGTGTAACCAAGTTTATAAAAATACATAAATTCAAATGATTGTATTCAGGGACGGGAATACTTCTAAAAAGGATATACTTTGTGATTTATATATATTAATTCAAATACCCGATAAGTTCTTTAAACAATGGGAATTGTTAAAATTTAAGTTTAAAAATGTTTAACGCACTAACCACCGCAAATTATTGTTTTACTTATTAAGTAAAATATATTTTTATTAATAATACATTGAAATTGATTATTGAGGGGTTTAGCTGGATTCTATGCCCACTTCACTGTTGCTAATGCAGATCATCAGGTAACCTTTACTCAAAAATGTCTTATACCAACTAGAGTTAAACTTTAATTTAAATAAATGAGAAGCTCAACAACAAATAACAAAGTTGAAACAATAACTCAATAATTAACATGTTTTTTATTTTCTTACTTTACCATTGCTACATTGGCTGATTTTTTTTCAGCTTCAAATTGTAGTTGCAAAAGTATGTAAAAAGAAAATAAATGTAAATAACAACAACAACTATTCAAGAATAGAGTGTTGCCACACAAGTATTTTTTTAACCGGATGCAGTCAAGTTAATAATTAGTGTTTTTTATGGGAATTGTTAAAATTTAAGTTTAAAACTTTTTAACGCACTTTACTTAATAAGTAAAATAATAGTTGGAGATTATTAGTGCTTTAAAAAATTTTAAACTAAAAAAAAAATAGAATTTTAAATTAAATGTAAAAAGTTTAATGGTGGGTAAAACATATTCGGCTTGGCCGAACACAAAAATTACCTATTTTCAAGTTATTAATTAGTTGAGTTACAAAACATTTCTATACATGGCGAGAGAAACCAGTTGTTTTTCGTTAAAAGTTGTTTGCAAAGATTTTTTTCAAAAGATTAATATTTTCTGTTGCACTGCTATTTAATTTCTGTATAGTTCAATTGTTTATCTAAAAATATTATTTTTTGTTTTACTAATAATTTATGATTAATTTTTCATTAAAAATTTATTATTATTGTTATAATTTTGGACTCCTTTTTCTTTTAGAATTTCAATAGGATTTTCAATCAATTGTTTTGGTTTAAATTTTGTGACATAAGCAAGAGACAAAGCTTTTTGGGTTCGCTTGGTTTGGTAAAATTTTTATCTAAGGTACAAAGTTTTTTTTTTTTTGGTTTTTGATCTGTTTTTGTTCTACTTATTGTTTTTGTACAACAGTTTGAAGAAGAAATAGTTTAGTTTTAATTAGTTTCAATTTTTTTTGAACAATAAAAATATATAATAAATAAAAATTAGTTTTATTCCTTTTTTTTATACGGAAGACTATGTATGTATGGTGTGTGTAGAAACATAAATTTTTTATATTATAATTATTTTAGCTAAAGAAATTGAAGAATTGCTTCCAGTGGAGAAGGCCATAAGTTGGCCAGAGCAGGAATTTGGAATAAGAGGAAATTAAAATATGGGGATTTTTCAGTACTGAATTATATTTATATTTTTTGTTTCTTTAAATATTTTTATGTTATTATTTCTTTTAATTGTATTAAACTATTTCATTGGTCCCCACTTTAAAACTTTCAAAACAAATACTTGTTAGTTTCAATACTTTTTTACTTCTCTGGCCACTTAAAAAAAACAAATTTTGATTTTTCTTAAGCTTTTCTGGTTTTTTTATTTTTATTTTTATTTGTATTTTGTTTCTTTTGTAGAAGAAACCAATTAAGTTAATTACTTTTCTTGATTTCCTTATATTTAGTTGACATTGAGTAAATTTATATATTTTCTTTTATTTTAATAGCTTTTACAAAGTAAATGTTTGAAACCAAGGCAACTTAAAGGATAGAAATAAATCTTTTATTTTATTTTTACTGTACATATTTGTATTCATTAGTTTTTAGTTTTCATTTAGTTGGCTTCTGTTACGATATACAGCAACAGCTACTAACAATTTGTGGTCCATAGTAGTTAGTTTTCTTATAAATATAAAAATAAATGGTTGTTTATTAATCTGTTTTCAAAACAAAACCTAAGCAAAAAAAAAAAAAAAGAAAAAAAAAAACAAAAAAAAATAGTTCAATTCAATTAGGTTTTCTTTTGTTTTCATATGAAGTTTTAAGTGAATTTTATAGATTTTTGATACTCTACAAATGATGAAGTTTAAAGTAGTTTTAAAGGGCTTCCATTTTTGTATAAAACTTATTTTCTTTGAGAAGTTGTGAATGCTTTATAAACACTGGCAGAATAATTGGTATTGGTAGAACTGATAAGATATTTTTTAATTAATTTTAAGAAATTCGAAAGCAATAAATTTATATTATCAAACTCTTTTATCAATAATGGTTACGAGAGAAAATTAATTAACATAGTGGTTTTGTAATACATTTTCTAAAAATCTGAATACATATACATTGCAACGCAAATATACGTGAACTGACCTAATATACCTTTTTGCATACAATTTAAAGAAATTGAATAATCTAGATATTATTAGATAAAGAAGATAATACACAAGCATAATTATTCAAAGTCGAATTGGATCAAACTCATTCACTGGTTCAAACCGATGTAATTTAAATGGGTTTTATTATCGGTTTGTATCAAACTTGGGTTGAACTCACGCAGTCGGTTCTTGTTGACACAAATCTTTTATCAAACTCATGCAAATTATGTGAGTTTGATCATAAGTTTTGAGTAAAAAACGACTGACTGAATTGGTTCGACCCAAGTTTAGTTTGTGTTGAAAATTAACGAGTTCGACCTAAATTTTATTTAAAAACTAGCAACAACTATTATGTTATAACTTCTAGATTTGCATCAAATTCGTTCAGTAGTTTATTTTACACACACGTCTTATACCTTTTGCTTATTAAAAAATATACAACCACACAAAAACATTAGCTAATACAGACCAGACTAGTGTCAAACTCGTACATTTTAAATCATTTTAGACATAAAGCTATGATCAAGCCGATGAATGAATCAATTTGTGTCTAAAACAAACTACTGAACAATAGACTTGGGTCGAACTCGTTCACTAGTTCATTTTTGCCACAAACCACTGATCAAACCCATTTAAATTACATGGGTTTGATCAGTGGTTTGTGGCAAAAATGAACTAGTGAACGAGTTCGACCCAAATCTAGTCTTAAACAACCAACTGAATAAGTTGGACTCAGCTCTAGTCTAAAATGAACTTGTAAAAGACGGAATTGGTTCAAACTCGTTCACTAGTTAATTTTTCATACCAAGGGACGATCAAACCCATTTAAATAGATGAGCTGGATCACAAAGTTTGTGTCATAAATGAACTAGTAAACGAAGGAATTGATTCAAAGTCGTTCACTAGTTAATTTTTGTTAAAAACCGACGATCAAACTCAAATAATTTAAATAGGTTTGAGCAAAGTTTGTTTCACAAATGAACTAGTGAACGAGTTCAAACCAAGTCTAATTCATTTACGATACATGTCTCAGTAGAACGAATTGTAACAGGAACTATAACAATTCTCACGATTTTTTTACGATTCCTCATATTTTGCAAGTTATGTTTTAATTCTTTAAATAAGCTGATTTCCAGGCATTTAAATGAATAATAAAATAATTAAACATTTTTATAAAAAAAAATAAATAACAGATCTTAAGCTCAATTAAAAAAGAATCCATCAGTTTTTTCTTTTAAGCGTGTAACTGATTAATAATTTTTTTTATCGTATAAAATAGTCTTAAATAGAGTAATTTTGGGTGAAATTTTTAAAAGCTGAGGCTGTTGAATACGCTGTGACATTCTGGGTGTTGCTAAAATTCGTCTAAAAGCTTTACAATTGATATAAAATGACCGATGTGTCAGCCAAAACATCAGTCTTTTGTTAAAAAAAGCGAAGTTAACATCGTGGTATACCAGCAATAAATAACGTAACATTATGTATTTAAAAGCACTTAGTATCAGTGTTGCATAAATAAAGTTTCCTAATTTAATAACAATTGTACACTGGCGACTTTTTATGTTTGGTATAAAATAAACGATACGTCGGCTTAAACGACAGTCTAGTGTTAAGAACAATGAAGTTAACATCGTGGTATACCAGCAGTGAATAACTTAACATTGTGTGCTTAAAAGCTCTTAGTGTAACTGAAGCGTTCTGATTTAATAAAAATTAAACATTAGAGGGTTTTTATTCAATTGAAAATATTCGAACCTAAAAAATTTAAAAGGGCACACCGAATGAGTTCGATCCAAGTCTTGTTTATAGCGTTTTTTTACTGGGGTCGAACTCGTTAGACTTGGGTCGAACTCGTTCACTAGTTCATTTTTGCCACAAACTACTGATCAAACCCATTTAAATTACATGGGTTTGATCATTGGTTTGTGGCAAAAATGAACTAGTGAACGAGTTCGACCCAAGTCTAGAACTCGTTCACTAGTTCATATTTGACACAGACCAATGATCAAACCCTTTTAAATTGCATGGGTTTGATCATTAGTTTGTGTCAAATATGAACTAGTGAACAAGTTCGACCCAAGTCTATAATGACAGTTATAAATAAATATAAAAAAAGTGCTCTTAATGTTGCGAATAGACTTGTATCGAATTCTTTCAGTAGCTCGTTTTTGACACAAACCAATGATCAAACCCATGTGATTTAACACAGGTTTGAACACAGGTTTGTGTCAAAATCGAGCTACTGAAAGAGTTCGATACAAGTCTAGTTGCGAATGAAACAGAAAAGCGTTCATCTCTTCTTATTTATTTGTTTATTTTAAGTATGCTGTGTAGTAAAAAAATTTAATGCAGTAATCTGGGACTCTAGTTAGAAAGTATTTTTTTTTTGCTTAAAAAAGAATTCAAAATTCATTCGAAATGAAACACATGTTTTAGGGATTGTATTCAGATATTTATAAAGCATAGCCGAATAGTTGTTACATTTCATTCGAATTAAAACTTCTTTTAATTTATTTGTAAAAAATATTAAGTTCCATAAAGAGATTGCATATCAAACAAAAATGCCATTAGCTCTTAAGTTTTCGTTTAAATTCTGCCATATTAAAGTCTTCGACGCCGAAAATCGCTGCTACAATCTGCAATTTCGTTTCATTGTATAGAGTATCTATCTTCAAAGTGCACATTTTTATTATCTTCTTCCAAATATTTACATTCAATTTAAAATCAAAATAATTTTTTTTTAACATTTTAAAATTCATTTAAAAATCAACCACAATAAAATTACATAAAATTTTATTAATTCATACAAAGTTTATTTTTTTTACAATTTCCTACAATTTCTATCTTCAGCAAACGAGTTATTAGTAGTATACGGAGATTTAAAGTTCTACAGTTTTAGTAAACAAAATAAAAATTTGAAGAATTTAAAATATTTGTTGAAACATTTTCTGCTAAAGTATTTTAGTGTGTTGTTTGTTTTTATTATTTTCTTCTTCTTTTTTTTTTTAAAGTTTACTATCTAATCAATTATTTAATGCAACATGCACAGTTTACTTTTTGTTGTAGTTTTAATAGTTTTTGAAACATTTTAATACACACAAACAATTATTTTTTTTATTTAGCTAGCTTTATAGTATATATGTAGATTGAAATAACAATTTTCTTTTTATTAGTTTTTTTTTTTTTTTTTTTTTTGATAACAATTTTTTATTTTTGGTTTGATTTTTCATAAGAATTTTTTGCTCAAGGATTTCTAATTTTACCATATTTTTGTAAGAGCAGATATTTTTAGAGTTATAGTAAAAAGGAAAAACAATATAACCTATTTTTTTGGGGAGTTTACATTTTTTGCTCTCAGATTGTGAAGTTTTTATCTCTGGTTTTGCTTTTGTTAAAAAAAAAAATAAAAAAAAATTAAAAAAACATTAAGCTTTTTTAAAATATAAGACATTAAAATAATTCCATTTAACGAGTTTTTCGTTAGTTGAAAAGCTTTAAGAATGCATGCATAATTAATTTTAAGTTTCAAAAAGCATTTCTGTTGATTCTTTAGTACTATTAAAATTAAGATTTTTATTGTAGTTTTATTAAAAAATAATATGTTTTTAATATAAAATATTAATTGTTTTAAAAGAAGAACGGTCTGGCCACAGCGTTCATTTCCATCACTGAATTTATAAGCCAACATTTGTAATTTTTTCATACTTTAAAAAATATATACAAAATTGTGTAAATAAAATTCCGATATACCACAAACATAAGCTTATACCGAACCATATTAACCAAAAATTTTGTTTGCACCTTTTTTATAGCTTTGCTATTTATTGCGCGATACAGGAGTTAGGACGTGATTTTCGAAACAAGAATGATCGACACTATTGCAGTTATAAATTTATTTTTGTTTTGATTTTTTTTTTGTACCTAAAAGCCCTAAAAGCAAAGTACGAAAATAAGCGAAACAAATTGTTTGATTTTGTTTTGTTTCGTTCTTTGAAGCGTGTGAAACAAAAATTATACAAAAACAAATTGATGTTCGTTCTCAATGTTTTTGTTTTGTTTCTGTTTCAGTTACTTCAAAGAATGAAACAAAACAAAAGCAAACAGTTGGTTTCGTTTATTTTCCTACTCTGTTTTTAAGTACAAAGAAATCAAATCAGTAATAGTTTCGATTATTTTTATTACGTAAATCACGTCATATCTGCTGTGTCGTGACATAAAGAGCATAGCTCCAATAACATAAAAAAGACAAGTATTAAAAAGCTCTTTCTTAAAATCAAGAGGTATGTGAAAGAAATCGTTTTCGATTGTGTGATGCACACATTTATTTCGATTTCGTTCTGCTTTTGTTTAAAATCGATAACGATTTCATTTCTCATCTTGTTCTATGAAAATAATAAAAAAATGTGTTCGAAAACGGAATTTGTGTTGTTTTTACATTTTTAAATCGATTGCGCGGTAGATGACGATTTAGGAATTATTGTATATTTGAGCAAAATTTTCTTGCAATAACTTGTGGGAAAATAATAATAAAAGCCAGATTTAGCTATATATTGATATATGTATATGCAATGATGATACCACAATAAAGTTTTGTTTTTTAAATTTAGTTCTATGTAGGAGGACTTGAATCCGCCGCCGTCATAGGCATAATTCACTTCGCCACCGCCGACGTGGCTAATTTTGTTGCAAGGCTTTTCATTTGTATTTGAAATTAAGAAAAATATGCCATTCGTTACAAAATTTACTCCAACAGACCGCAATCCAACGATTTTCGTTTCGTCCTCACCGAAAATGGCTTTGACAACCTGCAACCGGCTTCAGCATTATTGGCTTCAACTTCAGTTTGTAGCAAAAAAAAAAAAAAAAAAAAAAATAAGGAAACAATTAGGTTTTTCTGTAGTCAATTGAAAATGACACAAAGTTGGAATATGAAATTGATGCGTTTTCTGTCGCACCAAAACAAATTTTCTACGTTTTGAGCATAAAATTTCATTCCAAATCGAAACGATTTCCATCACATACTTGTACAGCTTTAAATAAATAAATACAAATAGGAGAAAGCTCCATAATTTTTTTTTTTTGAGTAAATTAAAAATGAAAATGAGTTTTCAAAAGTATTCAAAAGAATTGTAGCATAATAACCGAAGTAGGAGTATAATAAAATCCGTACACTGAAAATAATCCATGTGATATTTTACAATAATAAAATTTCTGAGTTAATTTTTTCGTAACAGAACCTTAAATATCACAGTGCATCACCACATATGAACACCACTACGTGATAAAAGACCAAAAGAAAAAAGATCCGTGTCTTCCAGTTTTGCCCCCAAGTCATGGACTTTTTTTATTGGCCCCCAAAGATTTGAAGCATCGGTGTCATTTTTGTATTTTCTCAGGCTTAAATAATCTTGCAAACCGTTCAGAATTTTGATTTGCATTCTGATGCAAAATTGTAGCACTTGTCGTAAGGAATAAAACTTGTGAAAATCTAAAATCAAAAAAATTTCATCTGCAAGATCAAAATTGCAAAATTTTTTAAAAAATTAAATTTTTTTTAACAACCAACTACAAAAATGTATCTAAAATCTCAATAAATAATTTTCTAGAAAATATAAACTTCCTACACCCAGGGAAAAGCTAAAACTTAAAAATAAGAACGTGTCACATTAATTCAATAATTTTCAATATAATAGAAAATGTATATTGAGATACTTAGAAATAAATAAGATTAATAAATTAATACTGTAAATTAATATTTTTCTATATTGAAATAAGAAATTTCAACATAACTAGACTTTCGTTAATGTTTCTTACTAATTCAATATGGTTTTTATTAATTTTAAGCTGTTTTTTCTCTGAGTGTATGAATGATTCTTAATACCAATAAAATGCTAAGTATATAAAGCAGAAATCTACATCAACTGACACCACACACAGTGGACCAAACACAAAAGAACGCTGATGATGAAGGGCACTAAGGCCTTCGAAAACGGGTGGCTGTTCCGTTCAACTATGTGTTGTTAGTCAGAATATTTACAACAGACTTTGGTGTTATTTGTTCATTAATAATTATCACATGTAATTTGGCTTAAAAAGCAATACGAACCTTGGCCCGTTCAAATCACAAATATAGAAACAAATGGAGTTCGAATAATAATTAAAATTAACTAAGATTCTTAATACCGTTTAGGTACCTAAGCGCTAATGATGCAAAAGTAAACATTTTTCACCAATTAATACCAAAATTTTTTTCAGTATATCATGTCTTAGGTATTGTCTTTCAATCTCTCGTTTCACTATTCAAAATTCATTCTTTAGATAATGAAATTTAATACTATTATATTTCTTTATTTATTTATATAAATTCAAAGACATGTGTCAGTCAACGCCCATCATTTCAACTTAAGAAGTGTGTGTGTGTTTGTGTGTGCGCCAGCAAGGAAACTTGCGACCTTCATCTGTCAAATAAGTTATTCAAGATAATCCACCAAGTCATTGTATTTTATATTTAATCCTTAACCCTGAAAATTAATTCTGTTTAATGGTATAAGGTTTTTTTTTTTTTTTTTTGAAGTTAAAAGGAAGTCAGTTAACAAAAGATGCTTGCTTTATACAAAAAAATACACTCTTTACTTTAAAAAGTTTCAAGTGGAAATTATTACTGAGTAAATAACATCTGGTAGTCAAAACACTACAATGGTTTCCTTTGTATTTACACAAAGTCCTTTTCCTATTTTTCTACTAATTGAAAAAAAAAACTCTAAGTCCAATTTACTTATTTACAATTAAAACTTTTGTTAAAAAGCACTTTTACCAATTCATCAAACCACTTTCATTTTTTACTCGGTCTTAAATATTTTCTATTTATTCAACGTGTTTTTAAAGCAGAAAATAGAAAAATTTTTACTTCTAAGTGAAACCTTTTCGATTTGTTGTTAATAATATAATTCTTAAAAAACTTTTATCTCTTTGTGTAATAAACAGAAAATTTTTAATTAGAATAGAAAAAAAAATTATTTTATTAATTTTTCTTAAGGATGCAGCAAAACTTGGTTTTTTCCGCTTAATTATTTGAGTTAGAAAAACAAAAAGCAGCTGAACCAAACTAAAAGTAGGTCAATTGCAAAAATATGGCGAAAAAATACTAAAAAGTAAGAAATTTTAAAAAGAGGGGAAAATATAATTACTGCAGTCTGCTGTAATTGTTAAAAAAGAAAAACAAAAATTTATATTGAAAGCATCTAATAAGATTTAAAGTGAAAGGAAAGCAGTAGCGGTGCTGTTAAAGTATTAAATGAAAGCTAGAGACGAGTTTTTAATTTAGAACGTAAAGTTTTGATGCGTTAATAAACAATTTTAAAAAGTTTTGTATTTACAAAATAAATAAGATATATACTGCTGTTAAAATAAAATTCCATTATCCACTAAAAATTTACTGAATACGGGAAAAATTTCAGTAAGCAGTAAATTTTTACACGAATGAATATTTCTTATGATAAAAGTGCATTATTAGTAAAAATTTATTGATTACTTCAAACAGAAATGAAACTTACATTGCGGAAAAAAATCTTTATGTACATAAATACAATTGGGGTATTCAAATGGTACTCATTAATTAAGATGTTTTAAAGTAATAAAACGAAAAAATATGACTGCTGTGAGCAACCCCTCATAATTTACAATTATAAATCAGCGTTGTCAACTCGGTGCTTTTCGCACCGTTTTTAGTGCTTTTTGAAATTTTTGACGCGAAAAATTTTGAAGTTAGTGCTCGGTGCTTTTTTAAACTAATTTTTGGTGCTTTTTATTTCTTGGCGGTGGCACTAAACCTAAAATTCAAAAAGAATTTTCCTTACATATATATATTTTTTTTTTGAAGAAGTCTAACATTTAAAAAACATAAGCACTGAAGTTAAATGGAACATTTCAAAATATTCTAATAAGATTGTACAAAACTTGGTTGATGAAATACGTGCATTTTATTCTCAAACTTTCACATTTTAAGCATAATTAATGGAAACAGTGTTTTGCCACACGACAAAGAAGACATAATGTAAGTATAGTCTAATAGCGAAATAAATTTCTAGTATATACTGTAAATAGAGAATAATTCACTTAATGCAATGGAGAAACTTTGAGTTCGCTATCGAGTTTTGGGCAGAAAGAAAGTCTTATAACGATTCATTTGATATAAACTCGTTTGGGGCATTATCGAAATTGCATTCCCATCAAATTTTAATATTTAAACGCAGAATTTGATCACGTTTTTACCTTTATTACTTTATTTAAGTCTTGAGACTTAATTTTTTATTTTTAATTTTGTAACTGTTATTAATATTGCGTTTGCTGTGAAAGACTAATCGAGTTCGATGTTTGATGCAAATTGTCTTGCGTAAGTGCAAATGCAAAATATCGTAGCTTTTCTTTGGATTGTATATGTATTTTGTTGTTGAATTTGAAAGAAATGCTACGATATTTTGCATTTGCACTTAGGCAAGACAACTTGCATCAAACATCGAACTCCGCTAATGTTTCCACAGCATTCTTTAATAAAAATCAAATTTTGAAAGTCTTGACTTTAAAAAAACTAACTACTACTCCCATCGAGTTCAAAATCTAATCAGCAAGTCAAAAAGACTTGCCAATTGCTGCTAATTTGACTAATTTCAGGTGATTTGTTTCTTTGTTGACGAAAAAAAATTAAATTTTTTATAATAACTTAAAAAGGTTGACTTTAGAATTCACTGATTCTCATAGAATCAAAATGTGTATCGGTTGCTTCAAATTTGAAGTTTTAGGGATAAAATGCGAGGTCAACCGATTTCTGTATTTTTTTATAAAACAAAAAAAAAAAAAAAATGTTAATTTAGTGCTTTTTTACTTAAATTACGCATTTTTTCCTGATTTCAGTGCTTTTTGAAATTTAAAAGTTGATAGCGCTGTTATAAATATTGCACTCATTTGTATTTTTGTTTTAGCACATTTGTACCTTGCTTACTCGCTCTCTCTCTCTATCTCTCTCAATTCCTTTTGTATACACTCACGCATTCCTAAATGTAGGTATGACAAACAGTGTTGTCAGATTTATTTTCAGCCTCCTCGCCAAATGACTTGTCGAATATCGCCAAACATCGCCAGTATAATAAAACATTAAATTATAGCTACAAAAATATATTAGGCCCTTATTATGAGTTACATTCGCGTTTCGATCTTCGCTGGCTATCGAACGTTCAATTTATATTATGAACATCGAAAATTTCGTTGAGAAACGAATTTTCTATCGAACAGAATTTAGCTTTCGATGAAATATTTCAGTATAAAAAATTATTATAAACGATTGTTTTTTATTTTTGGGTAAAGTTGTTGTAAATTTTATAAATTACTTTGAGTGATATTCACATTCTTTTCCGAATGATTCGTCATAATACCAAATGAAAATTAGTTCGATCAGTACTTTCGACTAGAGTCGAAGATCGAAAGTTGTTCAGAATAAGGGTCTTATATTTTGTAATTACATTACAAATATGTATTCTTACCCCCTTATGCAAAAACGTTTGTTAAAGTTAAAGCATGTGTTAAAACCGGTTTTGCCATACAAAATTCATTTGTTAAACCAACTTTAAGTTTAATAATCGTTTTGCATAAGGGGGTAAATTTTAAATTCAGTATATATTTATATTCATAAAAAAATTTAAGGTTTTTTACAGGTTTATTTGACAAATGTCCCATAAAAATATTTCAAATAAGCGCTTAATAAACCTGAAATATTTATTATTAATAAGGCAGATAGTATTTAAGAAAAATTAAAAAATAACTTATTCCAAAAGATCAATCTAAATAGGATAAATTGAAGTTGAGCACCAAGATAAATATTATTATTTAATTCTTGTGATATCAACTGAATTAACATTTACTTAAATGTGTATTAATATTATAAGTACCAGCAGCATCCTGGTATTCATACACTCTAGGCGAGAACTCGTATAGTTGTTTTGGTGCTTCATTATCAAAGTGTTGGTTCTAACTTATAAAAGAAAGTTTTCCTCACTATGTTTCATAAATAGCAAATGAGATTTTGTGGTCCATATTCTTTGTTTAAACTTCTGGAGTTTCAGAAAATTTTATTTGATATAGAGAGTCACAACATTTAGAATTTTTTGCACGAAATATTTTACGTTGTAGAAAACAATTGCTTAAAAACTATTTCATATTCTTAACATTATTCCATTTTATTGAAATCATAAAAATATAGCCAAAAATATCGCCAAGGAGTTCAAATATCGCCAAGTAAATCGCCAATCGCCATTTTAAAATTTTCATCGCCAAAAACAAATTTTTGTCGCCACGTTTGGCGAGATATCGCCATATCTGACAACACTGATGACGAACAATAAAAATAGCTAAGAAAGTCTAATTTTTTTGTGACCTTTTTGTTTGAGCCAAAGCAAAAATTTTTTTAAACTAAGTTAAAATCTTAAGACATTATGACACTTAGGATGACACTTCGGATACTTAAGACAGTAGTGTGAATACCCCAAATATACATCGCACTTAATCAACAAGGGGGTATTAACTCAAAATTTTAAAATTTCCAGTAGAGATGAAGAAAAATTGTTTGTACTTACATTAACAATTTGATTATTTTTACGCTGCATATATGCTCAAATCAAAATAATACCTTTTATTTGAAAATATACGGTACATTTCTATGTCCACTTTTATATTAACTAAAAATAATACCTTAAAAATGGCTTAAAAAGCAATACGAACCTTAGCCCGTTCAAATCACAAATATAGAAACAAATGGAGTTCGAATAATAATTAAAATTAACTAAAAATTAATAGCCATGGGCCTGTGGCAAAAATTAAATAAAATAAAAATATACTTAATAGTAACAAACCAAAAAATTTTGTCTTAAGTAGAACAAAAAATAAGCAAATTAAGTAACATGTGTATAATTAGTAAAAAGAACAAAACGACAATGGTAAGACTGTTGTAAATATAGTGATGGTAAAGTAAAATTAAACTTACAATACAAAAAAGCTTTCAGCAAATTGAAATACGATGAATCAAAACAATTCACATATTCCATTTGCAATAAAATGCTAAGTATATAAAGCAGAAATATACATCAACTGACACCACACACAGTGGACCAAACACAAAAGAACGCTGATGATGAAGGTTTAGTGGCCTTCGAAAACGGCTGGCTGTTCCGTTCAACTATGTGTTGTTAGTCAGAATATTTACAACAGACTTTGGTGTTATTTGTTCATTAATAATTATCACATGAAATTTGGCTTAAAAAGCAATACGAACCTTAGCCCGTTCAAATCACAAATATAGAAACAAATGGAGTTCGAATAATAATTAAAATTAACTAAAAAATAATACCTTTTTTTTTGTTGTCATTTTTGGTCATTTAAATGTAGTCGCTACACTATCACAAAAATGGTCTCAAATGTGGTTTTTGAAATTAATGGGGTAATCGGAATAAGTTGAAATTTTTAAAATAAATAGATATTGATATTGTTAGTGGATTTCTTGCAAGAAGTGAAAATTTAAAAATTTTGAGTTAATACCCTCTTGTTGATCAAGTGCGAGATATATATTTATGTAAGTTTGTACATTAGAGTGGCGGTTAATTGTATGGAGACTTTTTTTTTTGATTTATTCTGCTCTCACCCCCCAAATCAGTTGTTTTATTGAAAAAAAAAATTACAAAAAAATTTCATACCGATGAGTTGCGTTTTAGGGAGTGCGTCCGCCCTTCAGAGTTGGCCTTCAAGCCCAATTTTCAATGCAATTTTTTGCATATGACTATCTTTAAAAAAAATCATTTTACAACATTAGCCTCACAGAAAGCTTTTTGCTAAAATTAATATTTTAGAAAATAATGAGGAAAATAACCAACAAAATACCAATAATTTTATGTAACAAAATTATATTTATATTGAAATATTTTATTTTAAGCATATGCAATAAGAGCTTATATATACTAAATTATTTCATACATATAAATATAGTCAAAATAAAACTAAAAAAAAACATTGAATATATGGGCTTGAGGGCCAACTTTGAGGGCCGGGCGCACCCCCTAAAACACAACTTATCGATGTGATTTTTTTTTGTATTTTTTTTACATAAAACTGAACCGATGAGTAGAAGAAATAAAAAAAAAGTAAAATAACGGCCACCCTAATGTACATATATAAAAGTACTACGATGATATCAACGGACGAAAAAAAAACATGGTGAACGCCGAGAACGGTCGAACCAATATTTTTAGCACTTATAATATAAGTATTAAATGAAAGGGATTTTCAAAAGTTTCCAATGTTAATGAAATTGTGGAATTCCCACACGTTGATCTCATCGTGGTGGAAAAATTAAAATGTGTTATTCGATCCTTTAAAGTAAATATATAAAATCGAAATTAAAATAAAATGAAATGAAATAAAACAATATTTTGGACAATTCATAAATAATTTTATTAAAAAAAATTATACACATGTATTTGAAAAATTTTAATTTTCAATTTATTTTACATCTTTTCTTTAGGTATTAAAAAAAAAGAAATAAAAAATAGTAAAAATAAGTTAAGTAAAATTTATGTATAAATAGTATAGATTTAAATAAAGGTTTATGATTTTAAACAATAGCCTCAACTACAGCAAAGAAATTAAGAAAACGAGTTACCAATAGGAATAATTTTGGCAGAAAGTTTACCTCCGAAACAATTATAATATGGGTCCTTAAGTTCCCTTTCACTTTAATGAATCTCCGTTATTAGCCATAGATTTCTTCAATTGGATCTTTAAGTCGTGTTCAGCAATTTCATATGTATATACTTTTACGGAGAAGTTCTCTTAAAGGAGAATATGATGCATTAAACACATTCACCACAGCGGGCTACACGAACACACGACTTCAAATGCCGCTAGCAGCATTTGTCGCCTCGTAACCGGCTACTTAATTATTTTTGAGACGGCAGCAGCACCATCTGCAGCTGATATTCAAGTACAAATACTAAAGGGCTGCGTAAATCGTTCTAAAAGTTTTGTATTCTATTTCACACTACTGCCAAGCAGTCTGTTTTAGTGCAAATATAAATAAGAAAACAAAACTAACAAGACATTACTCTCACTAAAATCAATCAAGCATCATTCGAATAGTTTTTCTCTGCAGTTTTGTTAGTGCTTGTGTTCTCAAAACAAGTTGAACATCAAAACGAAAAGCGAGAATGAAACAAAACAACACTAAATCATATCAGAAACAACGAGTGCACTAGAACACGAGCACAAACATGCAAGCTATGTATGTATGTATGTATGTACATATATATGTATACATATATTAAAAATAAAAATTAACAAATTATTATGTATAAATGTACATAAGTATGCATGATATTATTTCATAGTAAATAAAAACTCTTTTCAGCTTTCATATTCCTAACGAAGCGCAATGTTTCTTTTATATGGAAAATTGTCTTTGCTATCAGAACATTCAAGCATGTTTTGAATATTCTGTGTGAATTTTGATGTTCTATTTCATTTTTGTTTTTAAAGGCTTGGTTTTACTTCAACATTGTTCTATTGCAGTTTTGTTCTGTACTGCAGTATTCTTATCGTAAAGCAAAACACATCTCTTTTGAAAGTTTTGTTTTAAAATAACGACGCAATATACACACACATTTTGAAATTAATGAGAGTGCTTGTAAGCCTTTTTTTAAGGCTTGTGCCACGCTCTAACAAATACATAGTTCAGTATTGCCACTTTCATATATATATTTTGCATTTATAAAAATTAATTACTCTTTTAAAATGTACTTATTTCACGTAAAAGTACAAAAACGAATCAATTTATTCTTTAAATAAATTTTTGGATATTGTTTCTGTTAAATAATATGAAATAATTGCACAAAATCATTTATTCAACATTTTGTATTATACTGGCAACACTGAATTTTCTCATTGTAGCCAAAGAAGTAGAAATTACTTTAATTGGACTACAACGGCAAAATCAGCATAGACAACAACCTGTCGCCCTGTTGCCTTGCTGTGATCAAAAGAATCATTCTCATTGCTGTGGTGAATGTGTTTAATGCATAAGCGTTAAAATGATCTGCAGAAATGTGAGCCATAAAGAATCATGGAACTGCTTTGATTACCATAACAATATAAAATCTTTATTTATGGTTCGCGTTTATCTTTTAAAAATTCGGCTGCATTATATTCTTTTTATTTTTTCTTTAAACATAATTACACTCATGCAATTAATATGTCTACAAACAAGCATACTTGTGTGTGTTACCTTCTTTAGAAGGAATTAAAGAAATTAGTAAGGAAAGGACAAATGGTGTATGGTACACAGACCAATCCTTGATCCCATTTGCCAGCTTTTAATGTGTTGTTACAAAAATTCAAATAAAAATATTTAATAATTTGGTGTCTATACCAAGACTAGGAGGTATATTCCACATCAATTTATGTAGAGTACAGAGACAAATATGTTTTCTTTAACAAACTCAAACTCCGAAGCTACTTTGGCTACTCAGAGTGTCCGGCAAAAATCTGACCTCCAACGCTCCGACTAATAGACTAGTATAATATCTGCTAGCCAAGAGAGCATGTACCATTACAATATTCATTTAGTCAGTGAATGAAACTGAGAAGTTTCAGTGTTTAAAACCAAGTGTTTCAATGCGTTGAAATGTTTAAAATTCACAGTTCGCGCGACGAAAGCATTTTTGGGTTGCCGTGAAGCACCTTGTCGTTCTGAAATTGTACAACTGGTGGAAAAACTTTATCACTTGGACCAAGATAATGATGTAAAGAATCCAACTCGTGCACTTCACCGTAGAACAACTGAGAATGTTGCTGTTGCAGGCCTTGGATGCTAAGGAAGTTTGCCGATCTTTGGAATTGCTTATTTTGCATAAAGGCTTAAGTCTTAAGATACCAACAGACGACATGTTTTTCACATTGTATGTGCCAGAATTTACATATGTAAACGAAAACATGTCGTGTGTTACCTTTAAAACATTGCTTGTGTAAAAAACATGACAAAAAACATAAGACATTATTTGAAATAGAGCGTGCTCTATTTTCTTATGTTAAACATACAGCTCCAAATGTCTATATCATGCGAACAAATTTGTCGGCGGTTGATTATGTGAACTATCATTAGCCGTCTGAATGAAGTATTTTGCAAGACAAATTAATTATATATATATATATTTTTTTTAATTTAACGTCGTTTTATTAAAATAAGTCCAAAAATGTATAGATTTTTAGATACAAGCTCAACGTCTTGTTTAAAAAGGAAGAAATTAAAAAAGCAAATTTGCGTCGCCAGTACTACAGCGACGGAACCAAAATTATTTCGACGGCTGCAAGCGATTTATAAAACAAACTACGTGGATATTTATGTACTGAAAAAGAAGAAGTGATACTACATGTACGTTTGTGACCAAAAATTATAAACCTTATGTAATTAACCAATATTGACAAGCATAAAGAAAAACATACGAGTCGAAAACTTAAAAAACACATGTAAAAAACATGTCGTCTGTTGGTACCTTTAAGGCTTTTAAAGTTCAGTTGATGCTAAACCTCATGCCAATCGAACACCGACAATGCACAGTAGGACAATTCCCGAATCTAGCTGAACGAAATTATTTGATTGTCAGTCTATATGGTTTTGTAACGTGGTGTCTTTGTTGATCGGATGCTTGAAATGCATCACACTCACCCGGAATATTAGTTGCTTAAAGGTAATTCCCCATATTGTGAATGGCGTCGTTGACGTCACATCAAGACGACAGTAAATATTGCCACTTGTCTACTCTTTATCGGCAACAATTGGCTCTCATTGACGATCTCTTACTAATCTCTAAGGCTTTGTAAATTAATGCAGCATGTAAATAGTAGTCAATTGTTGTCGACAAAGAGTAGACAATGGACTATTTTTAGTGCCGTTTGATGTGACGTCGACGACGCCATTCACAATAAGAGGGAATATTTATCCACTAACTATCTTATTAATATTTCAAACAGCTATAGCATATTTTTTACTCCATATCAGATACACAATTACATACCATGTGTGTATTTATTATGTCCGAACAAATATTCATACTCTGAGTATAAGCATACTCCGTGTTTTAATATGACAGACACTCAATATTAAAATGACATATGTACTTTTTTATTTACAGCTGTATAGTATTTACGTTTTTTGCTTAAATGAAGTACAGATACTTTTGTGCGTTGGAATCGGCTATACTCATAGTTGTTTGAAAGCAAATATGTAAGCCGACGAATTATTTGTGCTACAGTTATACATTTACGCAGTCACTAAAAGTAGGTACAAATATTTAAGTAAATTTATTTTATGAGTATTTATTATAATTTTCTGGTGTGTATATCGATAATTATTTTTTTTTTTCTAAAGAGACCCCCCCCCCCCCCCCCCCAAAATTTTTTCTGTAAGGCAGATCTTGCATTTGTCTCTATATTAGACCAAATTTATAGTCAATTCAAGCACATCAGCAGCCGAAAAATTCATGCAATAATAAAAATTTTGGCGAGTAGAAGGAAAAAAAACATTTTAGCCATTTTTCATGAACTTTGTTTATACCTTTAGACAAAAAATTAAAAAAAATTAAAATAAGTTTAAAAAAATATTCTTTCAACTGCGAACATCAAAGAAAAAAGAGAAAATAACTCTTCTACTGCATACGAATTTTGTTTTGTTTGCATAAAATTTTAATTACATTATGTGACAACTTTTCCATTAAAAATTAAACATTTTTTTCATTAATTTTTCTACTCTGCCGCAACTGCTTGAAATGAGTTCATTTACCAATTTCCGACATTTCAGCCGCATAGTTGTAAATTATAATCGAATAATTAGCTATAAGTACAAAAAAAAAGTTCAATGAGATTTTATATTAATACACTTGAAAGAAAAAAACTTCTGAGTCAAAGGAAAACCAGAGTAAAAATCCAACACACTCACAGCCACATGCCAACGATGTAACAACAAGCTCATGTGTACACACAGGATACAGGAAACTCCTTGCATGTACACGTGTATGCATGCGAGGACCCCACATCTGTGCAAATTTGAAAATGTGCACTGCTTTTGTGTTAGAGTTTGTTTTTTTTTCGCTAAAATCTCTTTGTTTCACACATCAATTAAAAAGCAAATATCGGTAATGGCAGTTCATTCTGCTGCCATACACTGAGATGTGTACGAGACGTGCACAGCTGCTGCCTGAGAGTGTGTTGCATTTAATGTTGGGAGATGTGGAGTTGGTGGCCGCTTTTATTATTGTTGCTGTATTAGTTAAATGTAAGGAATTGCAAACAATTTTGCGGTGGATAAAAAAAATATATATATATATATATATATATATATATATTAGCAAGAAACGCCCTGCTTAGCAACAGTATACCAAGTGCTCACTTTAACCAGTGAAGGAGAATCGGGTGTAGTGGCTGCAGCCGGATTGGAAGGGTCCCCTTCACTTGCATTAGGAATATTTAAATTTTGATTTCGCTGTTCAGTTGATGGTGGGGCGAGAATTTGAGTGGGAATGGCGGTATAGGGGCATGTTGTTGTTGTTGTTGCTGCCGTTACCACTAAAGCGGTGGCATCTAAAGAAGCAACAGCTGTAGCAGATGCGGTTTCTAGATGTGCTAGTGGCAGTTGTGGTAAACTATTATGCTGTTGAGGATGAGCAGGATAGTGGTGTTGGTATTGATGATGATGATAAAATTGCGTTGATGTTGTTATTGTGTTTGAACAAGAGCAACAATAACAGCAAGAAATTGCAGTAGGGAAAGGGCCAGGGCCAGTGCTGCAACAACAATTTGTTTTGCTACTGCACTGGGGACATGGAAGATGACTTGTTCGTTGATGCTGTTGATGTGTGGAGGAGCAACAGTTTGGTAAATTGTTACTGGTGGCAGTTAAATCTTTTGCTGAAGTTGCAAGTGGCTGTTGTTGATTTTTATTTGATTTTTGATTATTTGATAAATGTTCATTATGCTGGTGGCAAAAGTGATGATGGTGATTTAAATGGTGATGATGTTGTTGTTGTTGTTGTTGCTGTAATTCACTTTCTATGGTTAAAGTTGTTGTTTGTATGGGAGTTGGGACTTGTTGACCTACGGAACGTTGTTGTTGCTGGTGCCCATAAATGTGCGTGTATTGCACTTGATATGCTGTTAGTTGCTTTTGTATATGCTGCGGATGATGAAAATGCAGCAGGGGTGGCATTTGTCGATCACGTCCCACTTGTGGGCCCACTTGAGGGCAACGAAAACGTATGGCCTGTTCGTTTGCCGCATTCAAGTCCCTTATTAATGGCAGTTTTAGATGTTGCTCTTTATTGTTCTTGCTCTGGTTGTTGCCACTACAACTAGGATGTTTGTTATTGCGGGCACGTTTGGCACGACTCTTTGAACGCGATTTTTTCAAACGAATTTTTTGTGTTTGATTGACCGTGGTGCTCGTGTTGGCATTACCACTGCCACTGCCACTGGCCATAAAATGTGAATTAAAGCGTTGTTTACTTCTCTCACGTTTGGCATGTTGTTGCTGTCGTAATTTGCTACGTTGACGCGGCCTCATATATCTTAGTTGCAGCTCAGATTGTGGCCTCAAGCAGTGGCGACAATATGAATCTGTATCACTTAACTCATTGTTGCTGTCTTGGACATCCTCATTGCAGTCTTCATTATTAACAGTTGCCACGGATAAAACCTCCTCGGCATCAGTACCATTACCTTCATATTTTTTACATAATTTCATTTGTTGGTCTTGTTTTTGCTGTTCACGTGCTGCCATCAATTGTTGTTTGTTGTGTTTCCCTTCTTCCGTTGGTTCTTTATGTGCTTTGGTTCGCAGTCTAGTGTCTAAGCGTTTGGCCTTTTTATTTGTCACTGTGTTTGTCATTGCTGTGGTTGCGGCTGTTGTTGTTGCTGTTGCTGATGATGATGATATTGTTGATTTTTTGATTTCACGTTCCAGTGGATATGGTCAGAATGCAGAGTCAAAGACTGACATCGATCTCGAAATGGCATCATCTTTGCGACAAGCTTCTAGGAATTCTTCCAGCGTCACTACGCCATCACGGTTTATATCCATTTTCTGCAAATGAAATTAAAAAAAAAATTAATGGAATTGGATTTCTGCAGTAGGATTTTAAACGCTTTTGTGTGTGTGTGTGTGTGTGTGGAAGTGTGTATTTTTTGATTTCCACCACAAAAAAAGTAGAGAGAATAAAAATGTTTTTAATACGTGACAACATTTGCTACGAAGGCTGAAGTTTAGTTAGACGCAATTTACACTGTGCCTTTTCTGCTTGCCTGTGCAGGCAGGCTTTTTTAGTTTATTGGTTAGAGGGGGTGAGAAGCTTGCGGTGTAGAACAAAAGGCACGAAATGAAAATTCGAGGGGATTTATGACATTTCTCTTTGCCTTTTTCGTACTCTCAGCATTAAACGTGTATATAAATGCCAAAAAGGCATGAATAAAAAAGGCTTAATGTAAATGTGTGTGACTTTTCGTAGAGGGTTGAAAAAAAATTGTCAATACAAGGCAGGCTAAAAGGGCATAATGTGAATAGCGACTGATATACACGTTTAAAGAGGCAAAGAGAATTGTCATAAATCCCCTCGAATTTTAATTTCGTGCCTTTTTTTTCTACACCGCAAGCTTCTCACCCGCTCTCACCAATAAACTAAAAAAGCCTGCCTGCACAGGCAAGCAGAAAAGGCACAGTGTAAATTGCGTCATAAAAACAGGCCCTTTGATTTCACATATTAGTTAATTGCTATTGAAAGTGTTTTATTTTGAATTTCATAAAGATATATAAGCCTTTTTCAGCGCGGGTTTTGAATTCCAAATGAATAAAACTTTACTGTAAAGGACTTAGTTGAACTAAATTGATAAACCACATAAAAACAAAAGTTTTGGTCTTAATTCTCCTTCTGTTTGCATGGAAACAAATAAAAAACACTGTAAAGCCCTTTGCCATTTAACCATTAAAAAATCTCTTAAATACTTAAAAAGCTTAACAAACTTTACAAAACGTTTAAGTGCTTTGTTTAACATGTAGATTTAAAAGAAAGTTTTGCATCTCTATCAGACTTCCCTTGAACGTAATTTTTTAATAAAAGTCTCTACATAACAAAAATATTTATTAAATCTATTCATTAAATTGTTTAATAAGGAAACATTAAAATTTAATAATCTTTGAAGAAAAAAAAATCTATTTGACATTTTCACTTCCATTTTTAATTTTTTCCTTTATAATTTCATAAGCTCTATTGGATTTTATTTTATACACTTCCGCAATTATTATGGCCGTCATGTTAATTTTATTCTATTTACTTCCGTCGAATGCAAAGTTTTATGACAAAAAAGCACCTTCAAAGTCAACATACTTGTGCACACTTACAAACAACCCAAAATACACAGATATTTAGTGTCTACATCTTTATGAGCTTAAATGTGTTGGAAAGAGAAACGTGCGTCAATGAAATATTACCTCTGTGTATAATAAAGCTAGTTCTTTTTATATTTTCCTTTACATTCTATCTATTACTTTCTTTTTTCTCTTTGTAATTTTTAGTATTTTTAATTTTTTTTATTTATTTTTTTGTTATAAGGGTAATAAAGTCAATACACAATTTTTCTTACCTGAAATATATGTTCCACTTTTCCTTTGATTTTTTCTTCTTCGGGCAATTCGTCGGGCAAACGACCCATCAGCTCATAAATGGCAGTCACAATATCAGTCATTTCCTCCCTCGTAATATAACCATCACCATTGATGTCATACAATTGAAAAGTCCAACGTAATTTTTCCTCCACCGAACCACGCGACAATATCGACAGTCCTTGCACAAAATCCTAAAAAAAAAAATCAAAAGTGAAAAGAAGTCAGTAAATGTTAAAAGTTATTTAAGTAGCAAAAACGCTTTACTAATTGATAATGTGACAAGATGATGGTGAGTGGTTAAGACAAGAAAATGTTTTTCATTTCATTCAATAAGGATAACAGGAACAAGTCAATGTTAAATTGTTTGCAATTTTAAAAAGTTTTTAAACCTATTGGGAGATGTTTTGGGAATGATGTGCCAAGCATAACTCTTAAGCGAAAATGGGTCAAAAAGTTTGAAAAGACCAGCAAACCATTGGAAAAGCCAATATAAACAAATGTGAAAAGTTTCGATCAACCTGTTCATGACGATTCTTAAATTTGAATGAGGTAGCACGCAATTGCTTTACATAATTCTAAATGGCCCTTAAGGAGCAAATTTTTGGAGGCAATTTGAATAAAATGTATTTCAAAGAATACTCTAAGATACAAAAAGTTTCAAAATAAATAAAAAAAAAATATATAGTAAAAAAGTGTTAATGAATCGCCGGCAGTCAAATAGATAGAATAATGGCACCAGAGGCGGTGCAAAGAATGCTTTAAAAAATGTTTGCAAAACGCACAAGAGCAGAGACTTAATGATGCATCATCTGTCATTTCTTCACTATTCCTTTCTTAAAGGAGGTATTATAAACACTAAGAGAAAAATGACGATCTAAATTTAAGAACAAAATTCTTGAATTAAGATTGCAGAAATCTTCATATTTCAATCTTGAAATTTGGGCACTAAGATTCTCAAATTTAAGCATATTTCCTTAATTTATAGAATGAATTCTTAAAATCAAGAACGTAGTCTTCATGTTAAGACAATATTCTAATATTTTTCACAATATGATCTTAATTTAAGATTTTCCTTAAAAACAAAATCTTGAATTCGATCTTAAAATGAGATTTTATTCAAGATTACAATTTTAAATGCGATCTTAAAAAAAAACATCAAGATTTTATTCTTGCATCAAGAGTTTTCGCATTGAACAGACTATTAAGATTAAAATGATTTGATTTCGAGGGCAAAATCTTGATTTTAGAACGTTTTTCCCTTACTCTGCAATTACACATGTAACTTAGCATTTACACATGTAAGTGCAAGTTCGAAAAACTCAATACATTGAAATTTTTTTACTAATACAATAACATTTTTTGTACTTACTGCTCAGCTTACAACATAATTTCCTTGTAAGTAATTTTTGTAATACGCTATGACTTTTTACTGTGACTTTTCTAGAGTTTATTGACAAACGGGGTACAAAGGCAATCAAAGGGGTAGCAAAACAAAAGAGAATTGAAGAAAAATGCAGGGGAAAAACTCATAGTGTAAATTTATTAGTACTTCGTATTATAAAAGTAATATTTATTGCTGATTTCTTGCATATTTATAAGAAAATATTATTTAAAAATGAACAAAACTATGCAACAACGCATCTTGATTTTGTTTTTACATATGAATTTCATGCATTTTTACAAAAAAGTTATTGAAAAGAATATTTTTTTCAGCATTTTTTATGATTTTGGCAATACGGCAATACTGGATTCATATATTTTTGAAATAAGCATAGTTTTTTCATTCAAAAGCAAATAAATTTTCATAAGACGTGTACGCTTCGAAAAAGTTTGAAAATTGAGCTTACAACTGACTGTGTAAACTCTCAAGTAAGTTGCAAGACTTTCGGTTATTTTTTCGAAATTTTCGTTGATAATAGGTATACACAACTTACAAGTAATCACTTACATGTGTAATTGCAGTGTAAGTGATTCGTTGCAAGTAGTGTATACCTATTATCAACGAAAATTTCGAAGAAATAACCGAAAGTCTTGCAAGTTACTTGAGAGTTTACACAGTCAGTTGTAAGTTTACTTTTAAAACTTTTTCGAAGCGTACACGTCTTATGAAAATAATAGCTCGATTATGGATGGCAACCGAACTTTGGTTGCGTTGCTAGTTGCCGAAATGGTATTACGGATGGCAAGTGGCAACTAACAGCTGGTAATTTTAGTTGCCATATTGGCAACCACAAATTTGTAGTTGCTGCATAGTTTAAAAGCAAAAAAATTTAAAAATTAAACAGTAATTATTGCAATATTATTTTTATTTTGGAATTGCTTCTAAGCATATTTAAAGAAAATATGCTTTACAGCTAAAACAGAGATTGTTCAAACTTATTTTAGGCAACAACATTTACTCACAGTAGAGGCGGTAATTCTAAAGAGTCGTCTAATAGATTCAACTTTTGTACTTCTTTCTCTTCACCAATAATTAGTTCCACTTAACTAATAATTTTTATGATCATTAATGTTTTTAAGAACTTTTGCTCAATATTTTTCTTTTTAGCACATGTTTTTCTTATATTTTAAATATTTGTTTATATTATTTTCAGTTGCCAATATGTCATAATCGTATTTTCGATAACTTTTTGGCAACTGGAGGAAGTTGCCATACATAATACAAATTTTAAGTTCAGTTGCGTTGCTAGTTAACTCGGCAACTGAAGTTCGGTTGCCATGCATAATCGAGCCAAAAATTTTATTTTGAATAAAAAAATATGTTTATTTCAAAAATATATGAATCCAATATTGCCGTATTGTCAAAATCATAAATTACTGAAAACAATATTTTCTTCAACAACGTTTTTGTCAAAATACATGAAATTCATATGTAAAAACATAATCAATATGCGTTGTTGCACAGTTTTGTTCTTTTTTAAATATTATTTTCTTATAAATACGAAAGAAATCAGCAATAAATATTATTTTTATTATACGAAGTACTAAAAATTTATACAAAACTCATTCTCGGTAACACTGTTCCTTCAATTGTCATTTTACTTACAGAAATTTACTTACAAGGAAATTATCTTGTAAGCTGAGCAGTAAGTACAAAAAATTTGATTGTGTTAGTAAAAAATTGTGAATGTATTGAGTTTTTCGAACTTGCACTTACAGGTGTAAATGCTAAGTTAGTGTAGGTCCGTTGGAAAGTTAGTTGACTTTGTTTTATTTCTCTTAAAAAAATTTAAATATTTACCAAAGAAAATAATAAATTCCTCAATTCTATTGGAAATCAAAACTAAGAAAATGTACTTTTTTTCAATCAGTGGAATTTTTATTTTTAATTAAAACAAGTAAGAAATTCTGCTGTCCTGCCTTCATCGACATATGTATGGAGTAGAGATAGGCGCGTGTCGAATTTTTCCAACACGACATTACACGAACACGAATACCAAGACGCTCAACACGTACGAAACACGCACGAAATATTATTGGTATGGTGTTGAAGATTAGAAAATTTAATTGATTTTTTCAAGAGCCGCTTTTTGAAATATGGCACCTAGTTGGCACTGCCAGCTGATACTATCTGCCACCACAGCTGATACTATCGGCTTACGTACAGAATTTTAAGCTTCAGAGGCCCATACAAGATCAATAAATCTGCTGATGTTGTGTGTTTGGTGATACTAGAAATTCATTCATTCATATTTTACATATAAAATCGTTTCATGTTTTCGTGTCAATTTTGCTCAACACCAAACGAACCGAACAGCACGAAATCAGAGTTTTTGTCACGAACACTTCTAGTTGAGTCGTACGTGTTCATGCCACGGAAAAAAACACGACACGCGCCCATCTCTAGCATTGAGTATAAATATACAGACAAATATGTAGTCTTGTGAAAGAAAAATTGTATTATTTATTTTTGACTCTATTACAATTTTTAGTAACATACTAATCTTAAAAAGAGAGGGAGAGATAGAGAGAGAGAAAGCGAGGAAGTAATATATGTATAGAAAGATTTTTGATCAAACCTCGACTACATCATATAACTGTTTTTTTTTCTTATTACAAAATCAAAATTTGAGCAACAACAACTCATACATGTTAAACAGCAAAGGAATCATGTAGATTCTACTTGAATGCCTGCTTGTAGTAGGCAGCGACGTAAGTCAACCAACATACAGCAACACAAGTTATGACAGGGCTGGAAAAGTTGATACAATTTTAATTTTGTTGATAGTATATAATATTAAAAAACCATGTTACTATTTGATACTCTTGAGTTAGTTAAGTATTTTACCTATATAGCAAATAAGCCAGCTTATTTCATATTTTTAGGAACTTAACATAACGAAAACATACATTCCTTTGCCAATATTTCATGTTCACTTATATCGCGATATTAGGCACTAATTTTATTCTCCGAAAATTTTTAAATTTTATTAAACAAATATAATAATAATGATATATTTTATTCAAGGAACATGTTCATTTTTATTTTATTTATTTTTGTTCTAAATGTTCTTTAGCGACAAAGCCAAAGTTATTTCCATCTACCAGAATTTATGAAGAACTCAGTTACCTGTTTGCAACACATGCTTTGAATTGTTTAATTGTGCTAAGAGCAACATATTACGATATTAGGTAATATTGGATGAATATAAGTAAACTCTTGATAAGATATTTCTAAATCATAATATATGTTTAATTAATACGAAAAAAATAAGTTTCAATTTTCCAGCCCAGGAAAAGTCTTTTTGATTTTTCAGATTTTTTTATGCAATTAAATTTTTTTCTAAAATAAAAATATAATGAAATATTAACAGCCTTATTTATAAAAATTATTAAGGCTTTATAAAGGCTTCTTAAGAAAAATTTTGTATGAAAATCTGTCTTAAGAAGTCTTTAGGAAGTCTAAATAAGTTTTATAAATAAGGCTGTAAGAATGTTATAAATAATAACTTTGGTTGGTTACTTTTATATAACAAAAAGTTAAACTTTTCCAGCTCTGTCTTTTGATTTTGCTAATTTTTTTAACAATAATTTTTTTCCAAGATATAAAATATGTTTGTGTTACAAAGAAAAAAAAAATAGTGGGTTAATTTGATATACCAAAAAAAAGTTTAACGTGTCCAGCCCTGTAACCGTCTTTTTGATTTGAATACTAATTTATTGCTTTCTAAAATACAAAATATGTTTGAATGTTATAGAAAAAATTTAATTTTAGTTGGTTACTTTTATGTAATAAAAAGTTTAAATTTTCCATCCCTGTAATCGTCTTTTTGATTTTGCTGATTTTTTATACCAATCAACTTTCTTCTAATATATAAAATATGTTTAAATATTAAAGGAAACAATTAATTTAAGTTTGCTAAAAAATTAAATTTTCCAGCACTGTAACCGTTTTTTTTGATTTTGCTGATTTTTTATACCAATCAATTATTTTCTAAAATATAAAATATTTTTGAATGTTCCAAAAAAAAAATATAATAAACAAAAATAAAATTTCCAGCCCTGGAAAAAAGTTTTTGCTTGTGATGATTTTCAATACCAATAAATTATTTTCTATTTTATAAAATATGTTTAAATATTAAAGAAAAAAATAATTTTAGTTGGTTACTTTTAGTATACACCACAGAAATTTTAAATTTTACACACCTGGTACTATCTTTTTAATTTTTCTGATTTTTATTTTTTTTCTTTCCTTCATATAAGATATATTTAATTTATTAAGAAAGAGAAAAAAAAATTAATTTACCCTAGTTACTGTTATACCCAAAAGAATTTAAACTTTCCAGCCCTGGAATCGTCTTTTTTATATTTTTTTAATGCCAATTTAATGCTTGCTGAAATGTAAAATAAGGTTAATTAACAAAACAAACAAAAAAAAAAAAAAATCGTTTTAGCTAGACACTTTTAGATACAATTTTTTTTAATTTTCCAGCTCTGAAACCATATTTTTGATTTTGCTGATTTTTAATACCACTCTATTTTGGACTATTTCTGATATACCATTTCAAGACCGAAGTATCCAGCTTTTCTGGAAGCTTCGGAAAAAAGATTTCACGTACAGACAGACCGACAGATGGACACACCGACATCGCTTCTTCGTCTTCCCTATTCATAACGACCCAGAATACATATCGAGAGCCTATATTCAAAACACGTCAACTCAAAAAAGCTAACTTTTCAGTAGAGCGAAAAAACTAGTTAATTCGCTCAATATTGTAACAATAAATGATGTGCTTTCCATAATATGGTCCGCAAAAAATATTTTATTTTGCACTGGTTTGCATATTTTTATTAGATAGCATGTTTTAGTCGATCAAAAAACAAATATTTTCTTAGCATATTTTGTCGGAAAAAAATATGATTTTTTTTGAATATATTTATTTTTTTTATCAATTTGTGAAATCTTTTACTCAATACTAGATACAAGAATTGAAAAGCTACAAGAAAAAACTTAAAATACCATAAAAAATAACTTAAGCCTGACTGAAAGCCTCTTCCATCTCGAGGTGGTCAGCTTTAGCACTCTCTAACTCACTCTCTAGTGTAACAGGGAAATCTTATGTCATTGACTATAATCGGTCCATACATAATATTTCTATTCGATTAACAGTTTAAAAGTTATACATGTATTACCAATTTTTTGACCATATCTCATAAACTAGCCATAGGATATCAAAATCCTTACCAGATTCGTGTTCAGCATGCCAAATGCAAGATATGAGGTAGAATTATTATAAATTAAAAATTTTTTAAAAATATTGGAAATTTACATGGAGTTAGCATTTATTTTCACAAAAAAAAAAATTATACTTTGAGATAGCAGAATAAGAAAAATTGATATAAAACGGGGAAAAAATCATTTTGTTGATTGGAAATTTATACTAAAGATGAATATTACATAGTGGAGCTATTTGCCATCGGAAACTCGTTTTGACCAAATTTGAGTTGACGTGTTTTGAATATAGGCTCTCGATACATCTTATTGGTCGCATATGCATATGCATTAACAATGGAATGACAAACCCAATACATATATCATTTACCATTTTTGGCATAGGGTATGAAAATTAATTTTAGTTCGCATCTTTTATATAAACAAAAAGTTTAAATTTTCCATTCCTGGAACCATTTTTTGATTTTAATCTTTTAAGAAATCTTTAAAGAATTGGATTTTTATTATAAATACTCAAGCAATTTAAAATGCGCACACGTGTTTATTGGCTGATGTGTTTAAAAATGTACGTTCGAGTAGGGGAAATATTATTTATGTCAACTTTTTATAAAATACGAGTGAGTTGTAATACACGTGTACATAAAAAATGGCATACATACATGTATTAAAAGGACTAAATATGAAAGGAATTTCCCAAAGCCACAAGACATGTTTAAAAAAAAAATTTCCTTTTGTTATGTTCTTGACACAAATGCCTACATAATACACATGTATTTATTATATTGTCATATTTTTATTTTTCTTTAACTCCCTGCTCCCTTGACATACGCAGTGAAAGGTCGTTTATTGTAGACATAAAAATAATGACAAATGTTTTACTGTTCAACGATTTTAAAATATTTAACGTTAAACAAGTTGACATATACATATATTCCGTAGGTGTTTTACTTAAAAGTTATAATTAATGAAATAAAAAAGTATTTTTTATGTTAGTGCCGTACCGCGAGGTTTTTCGTAAAAGGTTGACAGATTTTGTTAAATTTAAAAATAAGGTTTTCTTTATTCAGTTAAAAAAAAATATTATTTGCATATTAGCTGCAATGTAATAAAGAAATCTTTTCTGCTAAATTAAAATTGCTTTTGTGATATTAAAGGCCTAATTATCTACATCACGTCACATAAGTGAGAATTACATGAAAACATTGCGAGCGAAAGAAATAAAGACATACATATGCCCCCTTCCCTGCTGAAATGTTTCTTTATCAGCCTTATTATAAATAACAGCTCCCGGCGATATTACTTTCTATTCATTCCAATTTAATTTTTAGCTAAATCTTGTGGATTTTATTTTTATAAAAAAGCTAATTTCGTGGCAGTTATTTCCCGAGGAATATTTAGAATTGGGTTGTAAATTTGAAAAGAGATCATACTCGTTAGGCACTAAATGAGATAAAATTGTTAGAGGGCATATTTTGTGGCAAGCAACAGCGTACACCCAGAAAAAAGATTGGTTGAAAAACGGTTAGTCCAATAAAATATAATTTGCATTAACTATATTTCAGTTCACGCTATTAATTTTCTGTTAATCCAAAAAACAATCCATGTTCATTGTCATAAGGGCATAATTGTAACAAAGATATGATTGTGACAATACTTAAATTGATTGCATCAACCGAGCGTATGCTTTTGTCATGACTAATTAACTGATTGATTAGCACAACCGAATAAAATATTAGGAATTGGATTTTAGTACCAATTTTCGGTATTGGCAACTAAACAATTGTCGTTCTATGTTAGAATTAAAATAAAAACTTTCAATCAGTTGCTGCAACTAACTAGAGGTTGAGTTTACTATCATAGTTTAAAAACCAACTTTTGTGACTTTCAAAGATATTGTGATTTGTGAATTCTCAAATGGTTTTTGAAAGTCTGTGCATAAGATAACAGGTTTGTGGCTTTTCAAAATGTGTTGCTGAAGAAATGTATATAGACATGCTTCACCATTAGGAAATAAATTTCAATGAAAATAAACTTATGACAATATGTCAAATAATAAATTTCTTAAATTGTGTATTTTTATTTGCGTTTATTGTTTATTTTTATTTCAGCAAGGAAGGCCAATTTTTCTTTTACAGGTACCATTTATGATATTGTTTTAATTATATTAACAAAATTTTCGGTAGCAAGAATAACATTTATTTCAAATTCCATTACTGTCAACCAATTTTTTCTGTTGCTGCAACTATTGGGTTGAGGGTTATAATTAAAATATAGTGGTACCACAAAAAAATTTCAGTCGCTGTAGCAGAATTCTATGATAGTTGCTGCAACCGCCAAAATTCAATTGGCAACAAATTCGGTTTTCACAACGAATCTGTTTTCTCTGTATACGATCGCAAATAGTCGATTTTGGTAAAAAAAATATAATTCGAAAATTATGTCGCTTAAGCCTTTTTGGCGTTTATGGCCCGATATATTCATAAGTACGTGCTTGTTCGCGAAAACTTCAAATTACTTTGTGTCATAAATATTTTGTGAGTGATCATTCCAAAAAGGTCTTAAAAGAATTTCCATGAAAGTCCTTGCTTCTCTTGCTATTCAGTTACTGAGTTTTTATTTTTATTATCTTTCATAGACACAGAAAAAAATGATTTGTAAATACAATTAATTTTTTTGTTATATCAATGAAATAATTAATTGATTTTGAACCTGCAACGATTTTTGTGAATACAATTAACAAAATTGTAAATTGAAGGAAAATCTTTAAAATATTTTCAATTAAATATAACAACAAATAAATTGTTGAAATTAATTTTTTTTCAACATTTATTTTTGTTAGATTTCAAAGTTAAAGTCAATGTGAATTTTTGAATTTCTGTATCATAATTGTTATATTAACAAGCTTTTTATACACAATCACAATCTTCGAAACGATTTTTTGCTTGTCTGCGAAAAACACTAAATGTCTTTGGACGGTGTTGAACCGACAACATCAACACTAATAAACTGACTCACTTACCTCTCAGCTAAAGAGCAACACTTTATTAAATACGCAAATGATGAATACACACAAAATATGATTTCTTGTTTCTTCTACATGTGCGCATTCCATTATGATATAATTTAATAAATAATTTTGTTGATTAATTTAATTGACTACAAAAATTTAAATTTGTTATATCAACAATTATGATTGTTAATTTTTAAATTAAATGTTAACAATTTGTTTTGTTGGTTGCATTTCGATGATATTTTTTTCTATGGACGTATCGCTCATTTATTCAAATAACGTCATAATTCAAAAAATCTAATTTCAGAATCTCGGGTTAAGAACCTAATAGCCATACCCAATTTATATAGCCGGAAAATTAGATCAATTGTGCTCTTTTTTTTACTCGTATTCTGTAGGGATTTATTTATTTATTACTTAAATTTTTTTTTAAATCTAGACGGGCATCGTAACATATATGAACGGCATTATAACTCAAAAAATTAAATTTTTGAGTTAATTTTCAGACTTAATTCTTATATCCTTCTTCATATTGTGTAAAAATTTTATAGAATTTTATTTTTCCATTAGATTGTGTGTTACACAGAAAAAAATGATTTGTAAATACAATTATTTCTTTTGTTATATCAATTAAATAATTAATTGATTTTGAACCTACAACGATTTTTGTAAATACAATTAACGATATTGTAAGTTAAAGGAAAATCTTAAAAATATTTTCAATTAAATATATCAACAAATAATTTGTTGAAATTTATTTATTTATTTTTTCAACATTTATTTTTGTTAGATTTCAAAGTTATTTCAATTAACGCTGTTGTTATATTAACAATGTGAATTGTTGAATTTCCGCACCATAATTGTTTTATTAACAAGCTGTTTGTACACAATCACAATCCTCGAAACGATTTTTGCTTGTCTGCGAAAAACACTAAATGTCTTTTGGGCGGCGTTGAACCGGCAACCTCAGAACTAATAAACTAACTCATTACCTCTCAGCTAAAGAGCAATACTTTATTAAATAAGCAAATAACGAATACACACAAAACATGATTATTTGTTTCTTCTACATGTGCGCATTAAGTAATGATATAATTTAACAAATAATTTTGTTGAGTAATTTAATTGACTACAAAAATTTAAATTTGTTATATCAACAATGATGATTGTAAATTTTTAAATTAAATATTAACAATTTGTTTTGTTGGTTTCATTTCAATGATATTTTTTTCTGTGTAATTGAAAACTTTAAACTCCTTTTCTGACAAACTGGTTTTTTTTTTGAGTCAGCGAGGGATATATACATACATAATTTTTTATATCCCTGTATGCCTATACTGCTGTAAAAATTGTTCTTGTTTTTGTCGCTACAAAAGCTTCTGTTGTAACGATACCCTCGCAAAAACAAATAAATGAGAAGCAGAAGAAATAACAACGACTTAAACAGCAACATTATTGCTAAATGCTCGTTAACGCTAAAATAAATGAAGCGACACGACCACCACGTGAATAAAAAAAGAGATGTGTCCTACGACCCCCAGTTATAGCTTTGCTGCTTAGTTATATAAAACAAATTTCATGTTTGAAATAACAATGCAATAAAATTATATTATATGATGATGTAAAACTCTCTGCAAATATTTCAAAACGTTTCCATTTAGTTCCCACTATTTTATTTTCTAGCGGCATACGATTAAATTATTGTATTGTTAACGGCCAGTGACGGCTGTTAAACCTCCTTACTAGCGGTCTCCACTACCCATGAACTTCGTATGAGCATCATGTCGGACATCGCAAATGGCTAATAGAGACAGCTCATGTCCAACTTTCGTCTATGCTCTGACATGGATGCCCGAACAATGTTCGCCATGAGATTCTCAGTCCGCAACCATTTGCAACAGAAAGAAAAGAGACAGAACAAAATTGGTAAATATTCCATCTCTATTGCGCTAAAGCAAAATACTTTGATATGCCTGAACATGGACATAGTACGTGTTCATCACAACAAAGAAGTTGATGAATTTTTCACAGTTGCTCTGCCGGCGTCATGTCCATGCCATGTCCAAGTTGATGGCTGGTGAAGACGTAGGGTTATAGACGATCGGCTGTGTTCTTTGGTTTGTGCAAAAACAAATTGAGCAATTGTTCTCATTGTTTTTGTTTTACTCACTTCAAACAACGAAACAAAACAAAATTAAACAATTTATTTCGTTTATTTTCGTAGTCTGCTTTTAAGTACAAAGAAATCAAAACAAAAATAAATTTATAATTGCAATAGTGTCTTTTATTTTTGTTACGAAAATCACTTCCTAACTCCTGTATTTCACAATAAATAGCAAAGCTATAAAAAAAAATTATATAGCAAATACAATTACAAGTAACTGCAGGAAAAACAAAAAGTACACACAAAACTTTTTTCATTTGAAAAGCTCATGATGTCGTTTCTTACTTCAACATTTTGCCATCGCACATTTTGCTATCGCACCACAGCTAAGCACGTTGTATGCTTTGTGATTCTATATTATAGTGTTGTGCTTATTGTATTTTGGTTAAAAAGCTTAATTATGTAAAAGGTCGAAGGTCAATCTGTTTGCTCTCTATGTTTATAAATATATTTTATGAAAATTTATTAAATACATCAGAGTGTATTACAAGTAAAGCAGCAAGGGATGAGGGGCTTTAAAAATGTACGTAAGTTGTTGGTTTATTATTAAATAAAATGTTTATAAAATCAAAAAGTTATATTATTATCATTTTGCTTAATAAATTTTTTAATTAGTTTTAGATAGACAAAGAAGGCTTAGAAGATGTTTGAAATATAAACAAATTCATTCAGATTAAAGGAAGAGTAGAGATAAATGATGGTTAAGAGAGGGAAATAAATTAAGGGAAAGAGTTCTATTAGATATTTTTGTTGATTTGGTAGAGGCATATTATAGTTATTTTGTTAAAATCATAAACTAGGGTGATGGTCACACTTGAGCAAATATTTGCTCAAAAAACGTAACCACAAAATATTAATGAAAAGGCTTTCAATTCAGATACGTATTTGTTAAGTTAAATAGTTTCCAATAAAGTTGGAATCAATGACGTTGTCTATTAGTTGTTTATGAAACTGTTTAACTTAAGAAACACTTGTCTGAATCAAATAGTTTTTCACAAACATTTAGTGGTTACGCTTTTTTGGGCAAATGTTTGCCAAGTGTGACCGTACCTTAAGAGTTCCTAATGAGAGATGAAATTCTCATTTATATAGGGTGTTTTTTACTGAGGTATAGAACTTTAAGTTGGCATCACTTTTTTAACTGGCGGCCATTTTGTCAGCTGTTAAGTGATTAATATTTAGTTTGGTTTGCCATTTCATCATGAACAGGTTGACAAAAGAACAACGCTTGCAAATCGTGCAAATTTATTTCGAAAATAATGGTTCAGTTCGCGAAGCTTACCGCAAGCTCCGTCCATTTTATGGTCGACATAATCGTCCATCAGAACAATTAATTCGGTTAACCATGGATCGTTTTCGCACTACGTTTACTCTATGTGATAATACGCATCCGCAGAGACGTCGAACAGTGCGCACCAAAGAAACAATTGTCTACGCCAACAAACCAGAAACGTTAGGGGACTTGGAAGCCAACATTCGTGGCGTTATTGCCAACATACGGCCCCATATGCTCGAAAAAGTGGTTGAAAATTGGACCTGTAGAATTGGCTTTATTCGAGCCAGCCGCGGCGGCCACATGCCCGAAATCATATTTAAACATTAATGGCATAAAATTATCCTTCCAATAAAGCCAAATTGATGGACATTAAAACGATTTTCTTGTGGTTGATTTCAATTCGAAGTTCTATACCTCTAAAAAAAACACCCTATATTAATAAATTTAGTTAAGTACGAATTTGACTCGCATACGAAGAGTTCTTCCGTACGTATACTTTTGCGAATTTTTCCGGTTTTTGGGGGTTTTTTTAGTTTTAGCGTTTTTTCTTTTGGCGATTTAGATTAATTAAAGTGTTGTTTTCATTTTGGCGCTTCTTCTCGTTATGGCGAATTTCTTGGGTTTTTTTAGTGTTAGTTTTTTTTCGCTTTTGCGATATTTTCGTTTATTGCTGATATTTTTAGTTATAGCAATTAATTTTAAGCTTGGATTTTGCTTCTTCTTGGCGATTTATTCGGTTTTTTTAGTTTTGGCGATTTTTTTAAAGTTTTTTGCGATTTTTTATTTGTTTTTTTTACAATACATATTTTTGTTTGTTTCTTTACAATACATATTTTTAGTTTTGGCGATTTTTTGGTTTTTGGCGATATTATTAGTTTTGGTGATACTTTTCGGTTTTCGGCGATTATTTTAGTATATTTTCGGTCTTTGTTTTACTTTAGGTAAGTTTTATATATTTCAGGGTTTCTTATTTTTATTTTTAATGATTGTTTTAATTTAAGCGCTTGTTTCATTTTGGATATTTTTTCGTTATGGCGATTTTTTTTAATTTTGGGATTTTTTTAGCGTTTTTAAAAATTTCAAAAGTTTGCTTCGATGGCTTTCCAAGATATAGTAAGTTGTCAAAATTACATTAACTGATAGAATACCCTTTAAATAAGTTTTTTTTTTAATTTCAGTGTTAATTGGTATAGTCTGCATAAAAATACATTAACTTTAAACATTGCAAGTGTTTAGATATAGTTGTCTATACATTACATCAACATGTTTTGTTGGTCATCGTAGCAAAAATATTGGGGCCTTTTTTTCTTGGTGTACGGAACCCTAATAACTATGTACTCACTGATTCTAATGCTAGATCCAGTTACCAGTCGTACTAAATGCTACCCGTTGGGGTTAGCACAGTCTATGATATCCCTGGCATGTCATCTATTAAGTGTTTTTCTATAAATTTTGATCGCGTAGCGATAGCGAGTCAGAGAGAGAGAGAGAGAGAGAGAGAGAGAAGTGAGAAAATGTCTTTTCTTTGTTCTCTTCTTGACATTAGTATGTCTGCGAATGTCATTGATTTTTTGTTATTTCATGTTCTGAGCGTTTATCGTGCAAGCGGAGACACATTTTCTTTGCGACTCTACACGTACTCGATCTATTCCATATATCTTCGGCTTTCTGAAGATAGTGTTTGGGGATCTTTTTTTTTTTTTAATAGTGACAAACATCCATAGCGGATCAAGCACAGTATATTTCGCCTGCCTGGTTATTGTCGATGAAGTTACTATGGCTAGAAACTCAGATAAGAGTGGTATAGTTCTGACGAGAAATTCTGGATAGGACATCAATACATTGATTAGCTAATTGACTAAGCTGCAAGTGCTACTTGGCTGTCGACAAAAATCGATTCCCGCCAAACATTTCTTGGGTCAGTATTCTACTTGCCCCTGTAATACACTTCCACCATCGGGAAGCCGGTGCGAGACCAGTACGAGCAGATTACTTAAAACAACTTCGCACTCAACACGGCAGCTCATTCTTGATCCCTTAGCGCAGAATGTGGTATCATAATCATTTACTATTTCATGATGATCAGATGAGAAAAAGTCTTTGAAAGTTATATCAAAGTTCGTTTTAAGCTAAAGTATAAACTGAAGCTTTCCTTAATTTTAGCGTGACCGTACGTTCTTGACATCCACAAGCTCGAGGCCACCAATATTATGACACTGCTGGTGGCTGTAGCGATTATGTGTAGGTAAATAGTAATAATGTTTAAGAAGGGCAGCAGGATTCGCACCCAAACAGCTTATAATTTCAACACATTCGGTTCTTTGAATTCTGTATAGATGATCTACCAAAAATTTCTTACTTGTAGCGGTCTACCATACTTTGGAACCATATGCGGCTACAAAGCATATAAGCCTCATTTTCCACCAAAGGTCCTACGAAGGGTGAGGTAAGCAACCGCGGCCTTTTTCACTCGATTTTGCACATTTCATTACCATGGAAGCTTGGAATCCATAATAACACTCAGTTATTGTGTACTAAATGACAGTGTCATTGTATAATTCTTTATCTGAAGCCCTTTAAAACTATGTACGTTATTTTTTATACCAAATATTGAGTGTTCTGTTTTATTCGAGTTACCCCTAGACCACAGTCTGCGGCCCATATTCAAGTTCAATAAAACCGTGAAAATTATCACTTTGCTCTAGCCGAACATTCCCACAGCATTATTTAATTTAAAACATTAACATTCAAAGAAGGCTTAAAAATACAAAATGGCAATAAAAATAAAGAATTAATAAACGTTAAAAAGGGTAAAAGGGAAGAGAGCGAAAAATAATAATTAAATTTGCTTCATTAAAAAAAAGATACTCTCATTATTCTTAGACTTTAATAACTTTATTGTTATAACTGCTGTTGGTTTTTGTTGTGCAGCCCAGTCCAGCCGACGAAATGTAAATGAGTCAACCATTATTATTTCAACAGAAAGGACAGACAAAAGAGAAAAAAAGCACTAGACAATTATAGTAAACTGTTATGACTTCGTTTATGGGGTTGTTTATTTACGCCTTGATTTAAATGGAAAGGGAAATCATTTAACCGGTTTATGCATAAAATTCCGCTAGTTACATGATTTGACTAATTTATACATAAAAATTATTAAGGGAGTGTTAAAGTCGCTATTGTAATGAATATAAAGAATATTTTTTTTTACAATAAATTTAATTTTCCTTGAGGTGTTCAAAGTAATTTAAGCAAACAATAAGCTAACAGCACTAATTTATTAATTTATAAAAAAAAGGTGTAAGACAAAAGCAAAATTTTATTGTTTTAAATTATGTGAGATGTGTTTTTGCAGGTTGATGTAAATTTTTTGTCAGTCATTACGCACATTACCACACCCATTATTGCCTTTCAGTCTGAGCTGCTTCAATTGTTAACAACATCCTTTTCACCCTCTAAGTAATCTAAGGGAAGTATAGCTATTATTTTCTTAACAATTAATAACGCTTTAACCATCATGTGGTTGCGAGCTATAAATTTAATTTCCCTAAATTTATTAAATATCACGAAAAGTAATCATTTCTTTTACCCAGTCTCTTCCGCCACTAAGAGCTTACATGAAATAAGAGGTTTAAAATTTTTGGGCAATTTAAATATACTTCCGAAACAAATTATTTTCACAAACACATTAAACAATTAATGCCAAGACAAACATTTACATTTAACATTTAACACATATTTTTCAATAATTTTAGGCTGAAAAACGGATGCATAATGAAGTACTAGCAACCTCTGCCACATTTATTTTTTTTTAAGTCTGACAATTCTGGGTTCTGTTGCCAGCCGTTTGCCGACTGATTTCCTGGCCTATGCTCTGGATGTCCTGGACTAAATGGTCCATAGTACAGTTTTAATAGCTTTCCATTTTCATCATATTAAGTCGTTATGCTTTAAGCAGGCTGCACAAGAAACATGACCACCACATGACCGTCGTCGTGTAGTCAGCTACTTAAATGATCAAACAGAAACACATTTTCTATACAAATTGACACAAAAAAGCAGTTCCAGAAAGAAGTCGAGAAATATAATCCATTTTATTTTGACAGCGTTTTTCTTATGCTCTCACATATAAATACTCATTCTCTCAAAAATGTTACCATTCGTTCAATAAACTGCATACACAGGAAATAATTATTTGAAAAAACCTTGTTATTGAAAAAAAATTTTAATTTCAATAATGTTTGTCATTAACTTGAATTTTGTATTTATCAATACCGCGCATTTTAAAATATCATTTAATTTAAGTTGTTTGTGTTGATGTTTCTCTTGCTTGTTGATTGACTCAAAGCGGTTATCTGCAATTGTTGTTGTTTTTTTTTTTTTTTTTTGATTGCTCGTGTTGTATTTATATGTACGTGTGAATTCCTACAAAAATCCGAAAAACATCGTTTTTTGTTTTTTTTTACTCAACAAAGTTATTTTTAGATTATATCAACGCAATGCGCACATGTAGAAGAAACATAAGTAATCATGTTTTGCGTGTATTCATTATTTGCGTAGCCAACAACGATTTGCTCTATACCTGAGTGGTAAGTACGTTAATCTATTAGTCAAGAGCACAAACGTGGAATGTTTCTAGAGACAGTCAAACTCACAGACTTCATCAAATATCACTGTCAGTTAACCTGAGTAAATTTTTTCCCCTGTTTTCAGTTCTTTATGTGTGACAGACTCAGTGGGGTTTTTGATTCGTTTATAAAAAATGAATAAAGCAACGAAAGTAGAACAGAATACCTTTCAAGTTAGACATTTAAAAAATGCTTTTTTCTTAAAAAAGAACTTGATTTTTTTTTCTAAAGAGTTTTTAACTTTTTTTAACACATCCTTGTAATATTGAGCTTTACATGACGTGAAGTTTTTTTTTATTTCAATATCAAAATAATAGTGACAGTGGAATTTTAATAGTTAGTTAGTGTTATAAACACAGTAAGGTGATTCTTCCATTATTTAAACTATTTCATTTAAAGTTGGGCTTCAAACTGAAAGGCAAGGCACATTTACTACAGGTACATGCATTAGGGAAAACTCTGTGGCAACTCTGTGCTTCTCACATAGCTTTACAAAGTAATTGTCAAAAATTTGTATGCATCAAATAAGGCACAAAAGTAATTGTCAAACGAATTCTTCGTTATAAACTTGTAAACAAAAAATCAGCGGATGAGCAATATGCCTGATACGTGTACCTGTTTGATATGCCTTGGTCAAGAGGTTGCCGGTTCGACTTATCCCAAACACATTTAGTTTTAATCTCAGCCAAGCAAAAACAAACAAATAGGGTTGAAAAATGTGAAATTCATCCACACACACACACACACACACACACACACACACACACACACACACACACACACACACACACACACACACACACACACGCACACACACACACACACAAACACACACACAAACACACACACACACACACACACACACACGCACACACACACACAAACACAATTATCACTGAAAATAAAATTTCAGTTAACAACTTTTTTCTTTGATTCATTAAATTTTTTTATTGACTTTATTTTCAATAAAGGTGCATACAATTTTAATAATCAAAAATGCAAAAATCGTCATCGCAGAAAATTCAAAACATTTTTTTATTGAATCAACGATTTTCGTATTCAAATATCAAAATCATATTATTCTGTGTACATTTTGTAAACCAAACTGTAAAGAAAAATAAGCACAAAAGGATAGGAAACAAAAATTAAAGAGCATGACTGCCCTAGATTTTATTATGGGCTTTCCTGAAGTTGCAGACTTATTCTGTTTGATCATTAAATATATCTACGCACAGACAAAATTTTTTATTATTGTCAGTCATCGAAAATACAACGTAAAGGCTTGCTTCAATTCTTGCACGAACTATATTTCATGGGCACGTAAACCAGGAAAATTTTTGACGTAATCGAATAAAGGCCAACAAGTTGAGAATGACGAAAGATCAATATTTTGGTATTTTTTCATCAATATTTCGCGCTTTGAATCAAGAAGAATAAAACTAGTGCGAAAACGTTTAATATTTGAATTAATTACTCATTATGCCGTTTATGTTGGGCGTAAAACGGACGAAGTTCACAGAGAAACAAGCCGTTCGGGTCGCAGCCGGCTGAAAAGCCGCCGCCAACTTTTAATGTAACTTCAACCCTCATCCGATGCATGCGGATTGCCTCGGCTCAAAATTACAGCCGGCTAATTGTTTTTTGTAGTTGTTTAAAAACTCTATAAAAAGCGGGTGTCAATGTCAGCCGGCTTATGAGCCGTCGCCTACTATTTTTTCCTGAGCCGCCGCCGTCTTTTTAAGACGGCTTTTTTCTCTGGAAGTGCTTTCTAAACTTCGCGAACAGTTTCATTTAATTTTTTCAAAGTAAAGTTCTACAATTTTGGAAGCGTTGCTTTTGCGTTAAGCGATTCATAATGGCTTACCAAACCCTATTGAACAGATATGTTAACACAGTTTGACATTCACAGCTATAATTCTTGGCTGTCAGATACCCCAGATCAGTTAAGCGATTCATGATGGCTTGCCAAACCTTACAGAACAGAAACGAACAGTTTGTCATTCTCAGCTTTCAAACGATACTTCTCATGCATTAAAAAATACCCGATTCAAAATTAATTTCAGTTTGAAGCCCAACTTTAAATGAAATAGTTTAAATAATGGAAGAATCACCTTACTGTGTTTATAACACTAACTAACTATTAAAATTCCACTGCCACTATTATTTTGATATTGAAATAAAAAAAAACTTCACGTCATGTAAAGCTCAATATTACAAGGATGTGTTAAAAAAAGTTAAAAACTCTTTAGAAAAAAAAATCAAGTTCTTTTTTAAGAAAAAAGCATTTTTTAAATGTCTAACTTGAAAGGTATTCTGTTCTACTTTCGTTGCTTTATTAATTTTTTATAAACGAATCAAAAACCCCACTGAGTCTGTCACACATAAAGAACTGAAAACAGGGGAAAAAATTTACTCAGGTTAACTGACAGTGATATTTGATGAAGTCTGTGCGTTTGACTGTCTCTAGAAACATTCCACGTTTATGTAACCCAACTGCCACGTTTTACACAAACAATTGTTTTTGGCTTAGTTGCCATCCAATTATAAAATAATTGAGCTTTTTTATGCTGAAAGGAAACCTGCACAGGAAAATTTAGTCTTGACCCAAAAGTAAGTCGTGACACGTTGGCAGTTAAGCCAGCAGTAGTTGTCAAAAACAGTTTTTCCTTGTGGAAATTTGCAAATTTTTTTTCTGGCAGGCGCTGTTTTAAGCAGCAAATAAGTAAAATATTAAAAAAAGCTTATAAGACTTTAACGAAAACTTCTGTTTTTAAGTGGGTAGCAGAAGTGTTAAAGTAATTTTTTGCAACTCATTTCTCACTTACGTATAAGTTTCTACTTTTATTTTTTTAAGAGAAGTAAGAAACAGAAAAAAATAAAATAAAAAATATTAAGCGGCTTGAATTTGAATTGAAGTTGCTAAAAATTTAAAATGGTAAAATAATTTTTAAATTAAGTGGTTACATTTAATGTTTAATGCCAAAGTTAAAGAGTTATGTATTACATGTTTTCGTCTGGCCACATGAATACTTTCTTAAATTTAATTTCCCAGCTAAAAAAATATGTATGGAGCATATATGATATCCCATATATGCTTCGGATCCGAAAAATGAGAGTATATGGGCATGTATGATTATATATATTCATACATTTTCATACATGTATGTGTAGATTCCCTCCACAGTATGCAAAGTTCGTATTCATTAACTCTTGATTCACAAAAGCCCACTGCTGTGCAATAAATTAAATTACTAAAATTAATTTTTTTTAGACTTGAGAGAGAGGTTGTATTTAATGAAACTTTTGTTTGGACAAATAATTCAAAACGAACTAAAAGTCATTTCAGTTAATTTTAATTATTATTCGAACTCCATTTGTCTCTATATTTGTGATTTGAACGGGCTAAGGTTCGTATTGCTTTTTAAGCCAAATTACATGTGATAATTATTAATGAACAAATAACACCAAAGTCTGTTGTAAATATTCTGACTAACAACACATAGTTGAACATATAATAGTTTTGCCATGTATAATCCCATACATTTCCATACATGAATTCATACATATTCATATATAGTTATATACATTCATATATTAAAAATATACGGACCATATATAATTTTTTTAGCTGGGATACTTAATTCTATGTATAAGGTTAAATTAACTAATTTTCTATTTATTTGCTTAAAAAAACATTTTGGGACTTAATTGCAATAACCATGCATTTGACACAGATTCAAGTGTAAAAATTTAATAAATATACAGACAGACAAATGCTAGCTGGTTGTAAGCTAATAAATGCGTGAGTAATATGTGTGCGTGTAGTAGTAGCAATTTTAAACGCTTATAGCTCCCAAAATGCTGCACCGATTATAATAAAGTATAGATTCTGCACATTTGTACAGGAAATCCTTTAAAACCATATAAATCTTTTCAAAATCGGTGAAGTAGTATTGGCGTAAAAGGGATTACAAAAATCGTGTTTGCCTATTAATTATATAGAAGATTACGTTTTTTGCTATACGGTTTAAAAATAATAGATTTGCCCTAAGAATTGAAATTTATTTTAAGAAAATTTAAAATAAAATATATTTAAAATTTATTTAAAATTTAAGAAAAATATAAAAAATAAAACTTATTGAGAATTATCAGAAATCTGTAAAACTGTCAAAAAAAACTTACCTCAAAACTAACAATACCCGTGTGATCCTGGTCCAGTGTGTTAAAAACATAGTGAGCATATAACGCTGGATTGGCTGAATTAAGGAATAGAAATGTTTTTAATTAAATTAAATTTCTAATAAAAGTTAAAATATAGTTTTATTAGAAATAAGAACTTAAATGTCTTACACAGAAACAAATTATTTAGGTTTGCAAAAAGTTTAAAAAACAAATTTTCACACAACATTTTTTTTTGCAAGCCTTTTGTAAAACAAAATAATATTTTCTGAATACGGCAGTTAATATTTTAATCACATTTAATTTTAATTACAAGCTTAAAAATATTCTTGTTGGTTTACTGGGATTCAAAAGCATCAACACAAAAAAACTTTTTACACAAATTATTATCAAGTCTTAAGACACGGTCAGATTTGGCAAAATATTTTAAGCAAAACAACAAATAATTACAACAGAAATTTAAAGTCATGAGTAAGTACTGTGACGATTAGGTTCTGTTGCACTAGCAAGTGCAACACTTTATTTTGTAGCATATTTTCTTAACAAGCTTTTCAAAAAAAAAAAAAAAAAAAAAAAAATATCGTTAATTTAATATAGAAAGGCCATAAGTCATTATTTTTTTGAAATCGATATTTTTGCATTTTCCGATACAGTACATATTCCCCTATCCAAATATACAAGAAAATCTCGAATTCAAAAAAAATAATGAGTTAGGGCTTTTCTATATTCACGTAACGATATTATATAAAACGCACCCATGCCATGTCATTTTTTTGTATCTGGCAGAAATTATATATTTTTTCTGATATCTAAATTTGCTTTATAGTAATACACGAGTACATACAATGATGTGTGGTGAAAAATTCAAAAGAATTAAATAACACAGTGTGACAAAATAAAATATCTGCGAAGTGTTACTATTTTTCTGATAAGTATTGTCGAGTATAACAACCAATCTGTATTTGAAATTTTCAAAACACCTCCAAAATCTTGAGTTACGGGTAAAAAGCCGGGTTTTTGTACCCGTAGTCACTTATCAACCTTTAACTATGTTAAATATCAACAGATTTTAGATTTTTTACCAGATATAGAAAGAAGATACTAAGACCTTTCGAACCATATATATATGTATATATATGGATGTATCAGACGCTAAAAGTCCTAACTCCACTTTTCGAAAATTTCTAAATTTTGTTATATTACTCGTACTATTTAATTAGTTGTGAACTCTATGGAAATTATTTTGTTCTTCTATTATTTAGATATTTTCCATTAAAAATATAAAAAATCGGCTTTGAATCTTATTTGAATTTTTTCAAAAGCTACTCCAATTAACTCCACTTTAATTAAACGCATTGGTTTAATCAAGCGTAATTTCCATGTTTTATGAAATTTTATAAAACTAGCCAATGTATCTATTACGCGGGAATCCCCTCTCCCCTCATTTTTTTCTGTTAAATACCATTTAAATATTTTTTACCTTTTATAATTTTCAAACCAACTTTTTATTTTGTGGGGTTAGGCCTTTAAGCTTCTGACACATCCATATATTGTTTCGGTGAACTTCAGATATAATTGTGTATTTTTTCATCACATATAATTTTTTCGGTTTTTTTCTACACTTTTCTACTTTGGACTCGTTCTTAGGCAGTATTTTTGTTTCGGAACCATACTGTTTATAAATTTATTTATAACACATAATTAATTAAGAGTCATTCGCAGGTTTGTTTTAAAAAATCCCTTCAAAATTGACTAAGTTATTAAACATTTTCTTATAAGACGTTAAAAAAAATACCTGTATAATGTATTTTGCCTTCTATTAATACGCTTTCGCTGTATTTAAGCTTTCAGGATAATGAAAGTACATAATGGATACATATCAACAAAGAGTCCAAAATTTATACAACAGTGGTCGCCAAACTTTTTTTCTTGAGCACCACATTTTTCACATATAAGATGTCACACTTTGCCAAAAAAATATTTGATGTTTTTTTGGGAAAAAATATTTATCATGTCTGACCGTACCTTTACAAACACAGCCAAAATACATTTTCTAGCAAGGCTTTTCATACTAAGCGCCTTATTCATAAAATTTGTTTAAAAAAATCTACAAAAAGTGGATTTGAAAGCTTTTATAAACCAACTTTTTTTTTTTATTAATAAAGCAGTGATAACTCGCATTTAAGCTTTTGTTTGAACAAACACATTCGATTTTACAACACCAGCAACACAGCATGGATAATAAACTTTGCAGGTTTTATTAACAAAACATTTTTAACAGCCGATAATTTGAAAGCAGCAAGGCGCCTTTTGAACAAATAAAAAGAATTTCTAAAATTATATAAACTCTTATAAACTATTGTAACGAATCTGATCAACTATAAAACTCGTACATTGATAATTTTTTAATTCATTTATTTAATAAAATTTGATTTGCTTATTAAAATAATTGAGGAGCTTAAAAGCAAAAAAAAAGAAATTGTGATTAAGCTTTTAATTTTTTTTTAGAAATTTCAGTCATTAGAGTTCAATTTGAAGTTATTATGCAGGCTTAAATTTTTACCGAGTGATATTTATTAGTATTAAACGATGATTGCTGCATCTAACTATTTATTTTTAGTTTGGGTACTTGTATCCTTTTGCTTTTCAGCCCCTCAACTGCTTTTTTTTTTGTTTTTTGCAGCTAATTACATTCTTATTAGATAAATTTTCATGTATGACAAATTCCGTAGTTAAAGACTTCAACATCTTTAAAATAATATTTAATAAATATAAAACGGAATGTAACATCTATTTCTTAAATAAAAATGTTTTAGTAAATTTATGCACTTAATATACTTAGATCTTGCAAATAAGCTTTAAATATTTTACTATTTTCTAAAGCATATTTCTAGGCTGCCAATGTAACCGTATATAAAAACACACACACACATACGCTCACCTGCACCTTTGTAAACATGAATAACTTGTCTATTTTTCATTCAACAAGAAAAATTCGTTTACATTTGTTAGCAAGATAACAATGAAGAAATATGCTATTTGTTACTAAAAGCTCAAAATCAAACAAAAAACAGTGAATATCCCAGCGAATAAATTGTATGTGCGTAACATAAAAATTTAAAATTTTGTAAAAAACAAATTTCCAATATTATATGAACAGCGTATTTTGTGGTAAAATATAATTCTTATTTAGTTAATATCAAAATATAACTGCAGTTTTCAAGGAAATTTTTAGAAAAACCTTTTCCAGACTAAAAATAATTTTTTTCCGAATGCGGCCTAGATAGCCATTATTATAATTTAGCGCTAGTTAAGGACAACATTTTATAGGCCGCATTTTTTGAGATATTTCAATGTTACTATAGACGAGCTATATGTGTAGTCTACATATGTCTGCCTGCAGGTAAATATAAACATGACAAGTCACATTTTTCACATTCCATATCTCAGTGTACTTAAACGTGATTACATTACAATTTCATAACAAGATAGACAACATAGAAAAAAACCAACTAGTAGGAAAAAATAAAAAGCAAAAACTACAAACAAGAACGGTAAGTAGGAATTAGATTCAGTCAGATGTATGTTTGGATTTTGTTGCACGCTTATAAAACAGAGTGTATTATTGATGGCATAATAAAAATGGTATTATTACGAGTTCTATTAAAAGGAGAAAAAAAATTTATAATATTAGTTTTTCTATATGTACTCTATGGAACAGCAAAGTGTTGTAAACAACAATGATTTGCCCGCAGTGTTTTGTTAACATTATATTAGTGTTTGATATATGAACTTTTAGGTAAGGTAATTAGGAATTACATCAAGTGAATCTAACATAGAGTAGAGGAGATTTACTTAAACTCTATAATGGTAAACAATGTATAAAACACATGAGGTTGTCATTTTTGAAAATTTAAAAATATCCTATTCAGTGAATTTAATTATAAAATTCATCAAAAAATTTATTGCACAAAACTATTTCTATGTGCTTATAGGAGTAATAAAGATAAGAATGATATTATAAAAGTCTTATTTATAACAATCACTAAAACTTTATAAAGGGTTTTTAAAACGTATTTAAAAAGAAATGTTCTTATTGAGCTTTTATAAAGCTTTAATAATTTTAATAAATAAGACTGTAAATATATGAAAAATTTATAAAATTCACATTAACATCTTGCTTGCTAGATTTATAATTAACAGGGTAATAAAACTACGAAATCATTGTACTCTCATTGTGCCAAGTGTAACGAAATATTGAATTAAATTAACCTTGTTCGACGATCAGCAGAAAGTAATTCGTGAACAGGTTGCACTTAATATAGGAGAACAGTTTCAAATCGTTCATTAAAAATTCGTTGTAAGTCCCAGTTCACACTAGAAAAGTCTTGATGCTTAGCTTATCACTTTTTCTTCTTTGAACTTTCATCGGAAAATCTTATTTTTAAGCTCATATTTTTAGTCCATAGTTTTGTGTAGGCATCTGTGATTCTCATAAATAAGAAGTGTCCTTTCAAAAAATATATTCCTACATGGATATCACAATATCAGATTGTAAATTTAAAAATTGTTGTTGGTCCATTTAAGGCTACACCGTGTAAGTTTTGACGATAGATGTCTTAATGGAAACTTTCATACATACAAGTATTTTCAAAGGGATATTATATTAATTTTTTATTTAACCGAACTAAAGAAAATATTTTTAAATAACAGCAGTTATCTAGGAACTAGATTATTTGCCCCTACAAAATACTTAAAGAATACTTTATTTTATTTTAATATGGAGAAATAATTTTAGGACAGAAAAGTACTTTTTTTATTGTTAATTGTAAAGAAGTTTGTGTTATTGGTTTTAAGTTGGGTACAAGAATTGAATTGAAATATTTTTTGTTTTAATTATTTATTAGAAGCTTATATTTTTAGCCATTTATTTAAATTTTGGTGAGGATTTTTACATTTATTTATTTATTTTTATTTTGGAAAAATATTCGTATTCGTATTCTCCAAATTCAGGCCGTACATATGTATTTTTTGCTTGCTCTAAATCTATATAGTTAAGCGGACTATACACTACAACAGCATGCACGCACAATCAAGCGATTAAGCATTCATGCTCGAACCACACAACATACCAGCAAGCTGGTAAATTGCGGGAAGGGTGGTTATGAATAGTGACAGTTTTTTCTGCAAGTATTAATGGTATGTTGTTAAAATTAGCAACAAATTATGTTTCAACAAATAATATTTCTTAAATGCATGTTTACTCCATGACAACTTTGCTCAATTGAGCTAATTTCGCCATATACCACACCAGCAAGCTTGTACGATCAGCAAAATATCAAACTCTGCTTGACATCGCCACAGCAAACTCTACAATCACAAGACACATCCATACACGACCAAACCGCTGGCACAAACACTTGATTGCGCATGCATGCTGTTGTAGTGTATGGGCCCCTTTACTCTGTAACATACTTGATTACGTTTAAATATTACTCATACGCGCTGAATACATAATTAGCTTACTTTATTGCGTCCCCAAAAAGTATGCAATGATTTGTGTAGAAATCACTGCGTATGAGTTATATTGTTGAACAACATGTAAATGTATATTGCTCATACGACATTGTGGTCAAAAAGTATTGAAAAAGTTACTTTACAAAGAAAATATTGCAAAATTTTCCAGAAAGTGGAAAAGTAAACAAGATTGAACAATGTTGCCAACACATTACACAATTGTCTTGATTGTACAATAAAAATCAAAGGTCTTTTGATATTTGCCAACATATTGTGCCACCTTCGATATTGACGATATTATTGCAGAATACGAAAAATTGCACAATTATACTGCAAGTGGGTGGGCCGCTTAATAGAAATTGTTTGCCAATAATTGCCACAATAGTAAAATAAACAAAAAAAAAAAAAAAGTAAAAAAAATTGCCAAAGTTAACGGATAGCTGGTATGCACAAAATTTTCAAAGCGGAAAAATAACTGTATTCATAAAAAAAGATAAAAAAACAATCGCCGAAATGGTAACGAATTATGTTGCGCAAAGAATATAATCGCAGTATTAAGCTTATTGTATTAAAACACTTGTAATTTGAATTGAAAAACATATAAAACACAATGGAAATTACTAACAACGAAAATACAATATTGTATAACAAGAGAGCCAGCTTGCGAATTGAACAAATTTATTTTATACCCCTAAAACTTATTTTCTCTATAGATTGGATATTATAAAAAAATTAGAAATTAGAAAAAAGTCTTAACGTTATATAAAATCACAATTCCTTAAATTTAATTAATTTACTTCATTAAATTATGCTTGAATACTCCTAGCTTAGAGCTACGACTTCAAAAAAATGTTTTCAGTACCTTCACAAAATTCTAAAATATTCTAATACAATGGCAAGATAGCATGAAATGAATTACAAAAAAAATTGATTTAAAATTAAAAAAAAAATATTATTTGAGCTTGAAATGGACGCTAAAACAAAATTTCAATAACAAAATTTCAGAAAAGACACTTGAAATTCAAATTAATTTTTTTTTTTTTTTTTGGATACGGATGTGATACCTTAGAGGATATTCAGGACTTAAAAAAGTTTAATATTCCCCCTTAACAGGGAAAAAAATCTAACAGTTTGCTTAAGTGAAATTTAGCTTTTTCCATTCAAAATACAGAACTTTCACGTGCAAAAAACTGCTTGCCTTTTATTCCCAAAAGCGGCCTTTAATTTTAATCGCACTTGTTTCTAAAATTCACATTTTACTCATTCAGAAATGATTTACTGCGTTATTCATAAAAATCAATTTATTTAATTTAATATAATTTTGTAAACCAAATCATTATTTTTTCTGAATGAGTAGAATATTAATTTTAGAAAAGACTGCGATTAAAAAAATTTAAAGATTCTGAATCTCCTCTGCTGTCTTAGTTTGTAAGTTTTTGATTTGGAATTTAAATTTATTATTTATCATTTTCAGATATCTTGAAAGCATTAAATTTTGGAAATTTATTTTTTTTAATGGCAAAAAATTGGAAAAGTTACTCGTAGAATATAATGAGAATATTGTGAATTAAATTTACTAATTTAATAAAAAAAACTTTCAAAAGCAGAAAATAGAAACAATATCAATCCTACGCAAAAATATAAAAATATGAAAAAATGGGAAAGTATCTGCAAAATTATTATTTTATGATACATGGCAAGAAACCAAATATTAATAATTTTCTATTTATATATTTATTTACTTTAAGGATACTTGAAAGCTACTTATGACAGCTAATAGCCTACCAATCGTGTAAAAGCTCTTACTTATAAATAAACATACAAATATATATTTTTTTCATTTCCCTAAAGATTTTAATACATTTTTTCTTTCTAACTTAATAGCACGTGCCGCAAGGCTTAGAAAATTTAAGGAAATTAGAGCATCCACCATGTACGAGTAAATAAGCTTTTTAGTTTCTTTACTTATTACTAACGTTACTGAGGTCACTTTAATTTAGTATACTTAATAATAATATAAAATTTTCTTAACATAAAAATGTAAATATAGAACAAGTGTAAATCTATGAACTGATTAAAAGCCATTAACTATAAAATTAATATATTAATTTGCTTAAGTTTGCTTTTTTGACATTTACAACTGGCAGTAAAAGAAGAAAGAAAACGGAAATAGAAACACAAAATAGATTTGGCAAGCATTAGTCACTAGTGTTCATTAGCAAAATGTTAACAAAACAAGATATACTGTACCGCACGAACCTCCCTGTGGAAAAAATTGGGAATAAATCAGTTTGAAGGTTTCCTCCTTGACCACACCGGTTGGACATTCAGCCTTAAAACCACGATAAATTCGCTTAATTTCATCTTCAGTAAAGCGGGTGGAACGACTTAAAGCACTAAGGGAATCTGGTCGATAGCGGGCTGGTGTTTCAAACTCCTCCAGCTCGGAATCTGCAAAAGAAAGATTAAAAAAATTGTTTTTTAAAGGACAACAAGCCAACGCTTTTTTTTTTAATAAGCAATAAATATTAATTGGGTTGAGCTTGCCTTAAAGGACATACAAATTTTTATATGATCTCTTCACCAATTGTCTGAAATATATAAATACATACACATATCACTTGTACATTTCTATTGTCCCTACAACCTTGACCAACTTTAATGTTTCGACTTGTGATTTCGGTTGTGTTTGTTAATAGATACATATATGTATTTTATTTTATTGATTGCAATCATTGGGGATTTTGATTTTATTTTTACATTTTCTTTATTACATTATTTGATACATATCGTTACCTTAATATAAAAAGAACCTATTTCATTATTTTTTTGAAATCGAGTTTTTTGTATATTTCGATAGCAGAACATCCACATGTATGGAAAAATGCAAAAATCTCGCTTCAAAAAAAAAAAAAAAAAAAAAATGAGTTAGAGCCTTTCTACATTAAGGTAACAATATGTGTATATTTATTTGCAAGTGTGTTGGTGCTTTGATGACTTTGCATATTTTGTATTTTTATGTATATTCACTTCTTTTATTTTGGGCAATTTGTTTAGGGATCTTTTTGCATTATTTAGGAAATAGCTTAAAGTAAAAATTTTAGCAAACGATTTCAATCTCAATGTTTCCCTTAGCTTTAAAAAAGAAGTAACAAAAATTGCAAAGCAAATCTTTTTCCCTAGGTGCTAAGAAAGAATCCTTAATTTGCAGAATCCTCGAGAGTAGTTATACATATAAATATATTATCAAAGTTGCTTAACGCTAACCACTTTCAACATATTGTTGTATTGGCCTCAAGGTCAAAAGCACAAATAAGTTTTTGAAGCAAATAAGTTTTCTTTGTTTGCAATGAATATTTTATTCAAATTTTATTTAACAAAGTAGCACACAGGCAACATTTGGTAATTTTCTAATTGAGCTTCCATTAATTTAAAATCTTAAAACCGAATGGTTTTCCTTTGATTGCATAAAAGTATTTTAGAAAAGTAGGTTCGTAAGTGTGTATGTGCGTGTAAGAGAAGATATTTATTTTGTAATGGATTAATTATTATTTTTATTAAATTTGATTTTTAGTGTTAAATTAGTAAAGAAAATAAGGAAAATCATTGTAAGTTGATTTGATTTTTAGATTTATATATAATTACGCAGACAAAATTCATGCTCCACTTAACACTTTTATATTAAAAAAAAAAACACCATGTAACGAACATATGTTTAGAACGCAGCAAAATTTGCTTAATTTTAACAAACAGTTCTTAAGAATTTTTGGAATATCTTTGTTTTTCGCGAATATCTCGTAAACTCTTCTTAAGAAAAATAGATGAAGGCTATATTCGTATTCAGCAGTCCCAATTTATAAAAAAACGTCTCATTTTAGAAATTATTTTTATTTGTTGCATGGTGTAATTAGGGTGATCGACTCGGTTTTTCTATTGATTTTAAAACCTGGTTTTTTTAAACTACGGTTGTCGGTTTTTTCAAAATGTTGATTTTTCGAATGTCGAATAGTCCGGTTTTTTACAATTTAAAAACGGGCTGAGTCGAATAATTTTCGATTTGTAAATTTTGCATATTTTGTTGATTTTCGTAAGTATTTTTTTTAGTGTAAAAGCTCTACGCTTTTTTTGAGCATAGCAACATTTACTGAAACATGAAATTTAAGCGAAATTATGTTATGAAGTGATAGCAGAGGCGAATTAAATTGGCCTTATGGTGTGCAATGGATGTCAAAATCCAGTAGCAAAAATTGTTGTTTAGGTTTGTTGCCATTTTGCTTCATATTTTATATAGAGGTAGATATGCACCTTGTCCATACATTCACATGTATATACCATTAAGGAATAAACTCTACATACAACCATAATTTTTGGGGTTTGAGGAAACTTGGGAAGATATTCAAAAAATTAAATATGTCAATATTTAGGTTGCTACAAAGAATAAAAAAAATAGCAAATTTAGATGCCATTTGTTGACGGCTTGGTACCGGAAATCACAGAATTTTCAAACAAGTTGACGACATCAAACATTTTGCACGTATTTTTTCAAGTATTTTATGCCTGTATATGGCTTTTCTCCTATGTATTATTAATACTTTTGCTACTGTAGGTGTTATAATTATTTTTTTATTTTTTGTATAAACATATTTATTAGCAACCTAAGTATTGGCATATTTAATTTTTTTAATTTCTTTCCAAGTTTCCACAAACCCAAAAAAATTATGGTTGTATGTAAAGTTTATTCCGCAACTGTATATTATATATAAATATTCATGTACTATACATAAATATATGAAGTTAATTTTTATGTTTTACCTTTAATTTTTGTATTATTACATTATTATTTTGTATTATACATTAACTGTTAACCCTTTTTTATAAAGCAATTTAAAATCAAAACTTTTGTATAATAATTTTCTTACTTAAGAAACCGGTTGACCGGTTTTTCCTGAATTGTAAATACTGAAACCAGGTTTTTCATAATTTCAAATATTCGAACTATTCGTAAACCGGTTTCTGGAGAAAGTCGAATAATCGATCAGCCTAGGTGTAATCAATTAAAAATGTAAATAAGTAAATTAATTATTTTTTTTTTAATTTGATTTACGTAAAATTTAATCAAGTTTCTTCAGCTTTTGCTTAAAAGTTTAAATGATTAAAAGCTTAGTAAACTTTGATTAAAAAGTCTAATTGAGTAAAAGATCAATTAAAAATTTACTTAAGTCAATTACGCATTTATATAATTTAAAGTTTATTTATAAAGTCAGTTATGCCAATTAGACTTTTGTTTAAAAATTTAATTAGGTCAATTAAAATTTTTTTAAACTTTATTTAATTAGAAGTTTAATTAAAAATTGTATTAGTCAATTCAAATTTTACTTGAAAATATAGGCCCTGATTGCGAATAACTTTCGATTTTCGAATTTTCATTTGGTATTATGACGCGAATCTGAAAAAAATTTCGATGTTGTGAATTTCACTCACTGTGACTTTTCAAATATGTAACAATTGATACATATTAGATTTAATTGAACTATGGTGAATTTTAATCAAAAATAATTTCTAACTGAACTTAAGCCCGCTTAAGTAATTATTTTTGGTTAAAATGCACTATAGTTTAATTAAATTTAATATGTATCACTTAAGTCATCATGGGCACATGAAAACTATATTTTCACTTGTCAATCACAGTTTATACTGGACTTGAGCTCGATTAAGGAATTAATCTCAAGAATCATAAAGAGTACCTCAAATCGAGGATTTTTCATCATAAGTGAAAGCTTTTGAATCCTTGTTTGTTTGTTTGTTTTTGGGTGCCTAAAAATGAAAAACAACACTCAGATTTTTAATAATTTTCATATTAAATACCGCATCGAAAGCAAAATTATGCTCGATAGAAAATTCGTTGTCAACGAAATTTTCGATACTCATAATATTTATGAATTTCACATTCGACTTAAAGATCGAAAACCGAATGCAACTCATAATGAGAACCATAATTTATTAACAAAAAATGAAATATTTTTTTTTCAATATTTCAATGTATTTGAAGAATTTTCTTTTTGTGTAGCAATATAGAGGTACGAAAAACTTTTACGACCTGTCCCACGATGTCACTAGAAACAGTTCGATCCAATACTTATATTGAAAACAACAACAATTTTTCTAATGTTATTGATGTTTGCAATACAAGTTGTCGATCAAACGATTTCTGGTGACATCGTGGGACAGGCCGTTAATTTGCACTGGATATATAACTTGTCCAATTTTGAGACCCCAAAAAGTATGCAAAGATATTTGTAAAAATCACTGCGTATGATTTATTTTTATTGAGAAATAGATAAATGTATGTGCATATGTTGCTCATACGACATTGTCGTCAAAAGTATATCGAACAAATGACTAAAGCCTACAGTACACGGCATGTAAAAAGCCACATGCGTACGTAGCCATGACGTCACGAAAATTTTCAGCGTGTTCATTGCATTTTCTAATATTCATGGTAGTGGTTAGATGCCGTAAAATTTTTATAGCATTTTTGTTCCAAAATAGATATGTGGCACATCTAGCCGAATCGAAGACATTTTCTGGGGCAGGTCGTCTGTAAGCATGTTAATACATACATGTACATCATGATGACGTCAAAATTACGTCAGAACCACATGCGTATGTGGTTTTTTACATGCCGTGTACTGTAGGCTTAAGGGTGCGAACAGAGTGAGCGCTGATGCCGAGCGGAGCCGAGCGGAGCCGAGCCGAGCTTATTGACGCTTATTTTCATGCGAGAACAAAATTTGTTTATAACACAGTGAATGCGAGAATCAGGGCTGAAATTCTGTTTATTCCATGTGTTTTGCTTTTATGTCATTTACAGCCTGTTTTTCGAAAATGAATAAGTGTAGACGTTCTTTAAAATAACGAATCAAACCATGTTTTCGTTTTTAAAACATTTGTTTATTTTCATGTGTGTGACAACAAAAGAGCTTTCAGTTTTTCACACTCATAAAATTTTTTATGCAAAATTAATTAAAAATCAGTCTACATATTTTTTATTTGACTTTAACGAAAATGTTATTTAATTTTTAAAGTTAGAATGTGAACTGACTTAAAACTGTGAAAAATTATTTTTGCCTTTTATTATCTACTACAAATTACAAAAAATTAAATAAACGAAAAAAATCTAAATGGCTTTTTCTATAAGCGGATTGATTCAACTTTTACAAATACGAATCTTGACTTCCGTACAAAAGAAAGATGTTTCCCTTGCTTCTTTAATTTTTCTGTGAAAGATTCAACACCAAATTCAGTATAAACAAATAATTTTTGCTTTATTTTCCTCAATTTAACTGTCAAATAAATCGGAAAAAATTTTAGTATTGAGTCAATATAAAGTAAAGTTTAAAAATAAAAAAACTTAGTTCTAATAAACAACGGAAAATACGAAATGCAATGGAAATTGGTAAATGGACTTCCAATTGAATGCTAAAATCAATTAAAAATTAAATTGCTTACCCCATTATTCATACAGTTTAAAATTTATTTGAAATGAATTTTATTTCAACTTTTTTATAGAAATTTTTTTTTAATAGATTTTATTTTTTGTATGCCTCCACTGTAATAATTTTGTGAGTGTGCATTTTGGTTATACCTAAAAAGCTCTTTTTATGTCAAAACGAAAGCTTTAGAATATGTTTTATAAAAATCAAATATTAAACGCTATCGTTTATAAACGAAACATAAAAACGAAAGAGCTTATGTTTTCTAAAAACAGCCTGTTAGTCTTGTTGTCCATTTGTGTTTATAAAATTGCTCTACACGGTAATGGATTCATCTGATGAAGAGTATTTTGCTTATCCTAGTGTGATTAATGCAATTATTAACACAAAAGAATTTTGAAAACATCCAATTACACTAAAAAGGAATAAATTTGGTGAATTTCATCATTTTTCATCGATATCCATTTTTTTTTTTATTATTTTTAAACCATTAAAAAACACGACTGCACGCTAAAAAGTAAACATAAACAATGTTTTTGACGCTGAAAAACGCTTTGAAACTGTTTTCTCGCACTCATCGGCTTTGCTCTCTGCTCTTGTCGGCGTTCACTGTGTTATACACAAGCTTATTTGTATTGACTTGTATGTAATCAGTTTTATCGCACTGACAATCTTTATCGCACTGACAATCTCGGCTCGGCTTTCAGCGTGCACTCTGTTCGCACCCTAATGGAAGTTTTTTTTTTTGCCAAAAATTGCCAAATAGTGATAAATGCAGAAAAATAAAATAAAAAAAATGCCAAAGGTAAAGTATATCGAAAGATTTTCAAAACCAACAAATAACTCGCTTGAAAGAAAAAGAGTCGTAAAGAAGCAATCATCGAAATGGTATCACACACTACAAAAAAAAACTAACTAAAACTTTGAAAAATTTTCTGAATTTGAGAAAAAAAGTTGTCGTATGACGCCAAAACTGTTTTTTAACTTGAAACCAATAAAATATTTACTAAATTTCTAGTTGATTAATGAACTAGTTTATAGTAATTATATTTTTATATTTAAGTAAAATTTTTCTAAAATTAAGTAAAATGTTCCTATAAAATGCGGAGCTTTGCAAAAAATGTTTTTCATCTTCGATCTCAAATTTAGTAAATTTTCAAAGTTCTTTTATGTCTTTAATTCAGGTGTTTAATTTTATTTTTAATTAAATTCTATACCACAGGGTATGTTTTTTATTATATCTTTATATTTTATTCTTAATTAATTCACCATACATACACAGAGAGAATAGATTGGTTAAAAATCTGTTGGAGCAACAAATATTTAGTTATGTATTGCAATTTTCCATATTTGCTACTAATTATCATACATTCAGTACGATTCTTTCATATTTATAAACAAAAAACCATAATTGCAATGCAAATAGAATTCTTACAATAGTTTTATTAGTAATAACAATTGATTCCGTTCATTTCTAATAACCATTTCAGAGTATTAGTAGACACAACTGAATTAAATATAAGTTAGAAAGTAACGTGACTGAATATTGGCTTTTGAAATTAAAAAAAAAAAAAATATTCTTGTAAACAATATTTATTTTGAAAAAATAAATTCGGTTATTAGAACGAATTAATCATTTGCCACTGTACTGAAATTCTATTGTAATAAAAGAAAAGAAAATAAAATACTTTATTGATATTGCCAACCGAATAAAGAATTAACGCAAACAAATTTTTATTCTGAATACAAAAGGAAAAACATATTCGTTTGCTTATTTCTTATTTGTGGAACAAATTTTAATATAAGAAACAAAAAAAAAATTAAAAATTAAATACAAATGTTATATAAAAAATATATTTTGCAGAATAAATACACAAAATCGTGATTTTTTAGAAAAGGTAAGGACATTATTATATAAGTATATCGCAAAATATTCGAAGTGTTATTGCCATTATTCTGAAATAAAATTATACAATAATTTGTAGTTCTTGATAGCAAAAAAAAAAAAAAAAAAAAAAAATCTGTTTATTCAAGCCGAACACCGGTAAGGGATGTTACAGTGCATCGCGTGGAAAAATTTGCGCAGTTCACTTCAGAATATAAGCAAAAAATAAAGAATAATTTGCGACAAATATAATAATGTACTTACCTTTTTATTCTGCACAAATTGTTTTTATGTATGTGTGTATGTATTTACGATTCTTTTATAAATACCAATTTATTGGTTGTATCAATCAATTATTTCTATAGTCGCAATTAACATTTTCTGTTGATATAACCATTTCATTCCAAAAATTCAAACATCGCCAATGAAAAATTGGTGCTTGCAAAAGCTATATTCGTTCATTAAAACAGAATTATGTGTTAGTTGTTGGAACCGATAAAATTCGATTGGCTTTAAATTCGGTTATCACAACAAATCAGTTTTCTCTGAGAGGAGAGAAGTATTGAACCAACAACTTTCTGACTAATAGGCAAACACTCTAACCAATTGCCTAAGAGGGCAGTCTGAATAAACATTGAAATTTTTGAGTTTTAAAATTTTATTTTATTTACAAAAAAAAAATTTATTTCAAGCTTAAATATTCTTCGAAAATACGAAAAATTTACTTAGATTTTTTGCTTAATGCAAATAAAAGATAGATATATTCTCAAATTTAGAATACCATTTTCTATCTTTCAAGTAAGTAAAATTTGATGAACTAATCAGGAGTAAGTCATTTTCTAAAATTTATTTTTTGTTTCAAAACGAGATTGACTAGTTTTAAGGATACAATTTCCCTAAACTTTTAAGTCATTTTCCAATTTTTGATAAATATTTCCTTAAAGCCAGTAAACTTGTCCTTGAATTTGAGATTTTTTTTGTGTAATTTTATGAACTATTTTTAAGGATATGAACTTTTTATTTTTTTTACTCATATTAAGTAATTTTTACTAGATTTTTTTAAAAATTTACATAAGGGCAAATTTTGTAAATAGTAACGTTTTTTTCGTTTCAAAATTTGTATGGAAAAAATATGTTTTGAAACGAATTTTCGTTATTTTTCATACAAATTTGAAATGTTTAGAAACGATTTTTTTTAAAATCTGCCTTTTAAACTTAATTTTAGATTTTTTATTGCACTACAACACTTATAAGTTTGGAAAAAATAGATCTCTACACCGTTCACCGTAACATTCTGCCATCATATTTTTTTTACCACATATGGAAAAATAAATTCTCTGGTTTTTAAAACTTACCAAACAGTACTTTTCTGTGATGTAATGCTCTTCACTTCAAGTGAGAAAATTTTGCTTATTTACGAGCCCATTCAACTAAAAATGAGTATCAGTAATAAGCAAAATTTTATTGGGAAAACCCAAGTCAATATCACACAGAAAAAAATGATTTTGATATTTGAATACGAAAATCGTTGATTCAATAAAAAAATCTTTCGAATTTTCTGTGATGACGATTTTTGCATTATTGATAAATAAAATTGTATGCACGTTTATTGAATATATTTTTTTTCAGTCAATAAAGAAATTTAATGAATCAAAGAAAAAAGTTGTTGACTGAAATTTTATTTTCAGTGATAATTGTTATTGTGTTGTGTGTGTGGATGAATAACACATTTTTCAACCCCTTTTTGTTTGCTTTTGCTTGGCTGCTACTAAAACTAAGGGCCATTATTATAACTTGTCGTTAGCTAAAGGTAGGATTTTATTGGATGGATAAACACTTTTTCATTCTTACATCTTCATTTTAACCAAAAGTGAACGATAAGTTAAAGACAAGCTCATCCTACCTGTAACTTTTATTGTGAGGTATAGTCATTTGAAGTTGCCATATTTTCATCCCTTGCCACACTTTCTACTTTATAAATTACTGCCAAATTTATTTGGTTAAAATAGGGTATAAAACAAAAACAATACAACACAAAACACATAATAATAAAACAGAAAACAAAAGAATTGACAAAACTCTTTTCATTAGATTGTAATTTGACAAATAAACAAAAGCAAGTTGCCACTAAGCATTTTTAACAATCAATATCCACAAAATCCACAGAAATGTTGCCACCAAACAAAAACTGTATTATTTATTTTATCGGACAGTTGTAATAATGTACAAATTTTAACGGTCACTTTACAGTTCAGTTTTGCTAAAGTTAAGACTAACTATCCGGAACTTTATCGTCAAGTCATAATAATGGCCCTAAATGTGTTTGGGATGAGTCGAACCGGCAATCTCTTGACTAATAAACTAACGTACTTACCACTCAGCTAAAGAGCAAATCGCTTTTCTTTTGTTTCTTCTAATCTAAAAATAACTTTGTTGATTAAAAAAAAAAACAATCCACGACGTTTTTCGGCTTCTTGTCCGAATGCACACGTATACAACACCAACAATCAAAATAAACAACAACATCAGCACATGACCAGGTTTAGTCAATCAACAAGCAGGGAAAACACCAACACAAATAAATGACATTAAATGATATTTTAAAATGTGCGGAATTGATAAATACAATATTCAAGTTAATGACAAATATTATTGAAACTAAAATTTTATTCAATAACATGGTTTTATTGAAAATAATTCTTGTCTATTTTTTTCTGTGCAAATTCAAATTCAGTCCATTAATTTCGAATCATTAATTTAATATAAAAGTTCCACGAAAGCGCTGCTCTCACATAAATTTATCTATGATAAATTAACTATTAAATTACATTTCAGCTATTTAGCCATTTAGGGTTGTTAAATAAAGCAGTTTTGCAAATTAACCCTAAAAAAACACCCACGCAGAGAAAAAACTGCATCATAGAATCAATAAGATTTTCTCTATGAAACGTTTTTAGGCTAAGGGGTATCCCAGCAGAAAGAAGCGAAGATTTTTTCATGGAGATTCCTTATTGTTTTTATGTGGTAAATCTTATTAATTTTATCAAGACGAAAACCACATAAAATCAAGAAAAAATCTTATTATTCTCAACTTTTTTTTCTCAATTTTTCGTTATTTTTGGCACCAAAAAAAAAAAAAAACAATCAATTAGAGAAAAACTTCTTGATTCTATTAGGTTGCCTTATTGATTTTTTTGAAAAGGTTTTCTTCTTGGTTTAATTAGGTTCCTATATGATTATGTGTAAAGCATTTTATGTATTTTTTTAATAAGGAAATCTTCCTGATTTTATGAGGTGTCTTGTTATTTCATATCTATAAATAGACATAGACAATTTGTTTTTCAAGATCTTTTTCGTTTTTGTATAAGTATGTTTGCAAAATTATTTCAATGGTTATTCAGATTGCTTGTTAGCATATTGGTTAGAGTGTTTGTCTATCAGTCAGAAGTTTGCTGGTTCAATACTTGTCTCCTTTCAAAGTATATGGTATAGAATTTAAATGAAAATATATAAGCAAAGAATAAAGAAAGACATAATTTTTATTTTATTTTATGGGGTCACCTCATAAAATCAAGAAGAAAACCTTATTAAAAAATCAATAAGATAACCTCATAAAAACTACAAGATTTCCTCTTGATTTTTTCAAAAAGGTTTTCTCTATGAAATTAATAAGATTTCCTTATTGAAAAAAAACCATAGAGATTTCTTATTAATTTTGTTCTATTTTATGAGGTAATTATTAGGCACTGTTTTCTCTGTGCAGTTTACAGCATAGTTCTCTATATCGTAAGCTAAAATGCAAAAAGGCGTAAATAACCAAAAATTTAAAATCGAGTTTTGATTGATTTTATGAATGCAACGAGTATTAAACTACATGTCCTGATAAAGTTTTACACTTTGCCATCAAAAATTACGGTTTTATTAAAAAAACAAAGGATTGTAACTACAAGTAAGTTTAGTTATTTTTTAATTTCTTGCTTCTCTGTAATACTATATTTTTAATAGTTACGTCTTTTTGCATTTTAGCTACCGATATATACGTTTTGCTTTTTTGCTTTTCAAACGGACAAAAACATTATGCAACTGGAATTGCAAACAAAATTGTTATTTACAGCCTTTTACTCTATTTTATGCAAAACCAAATGTCAATTGGCAATTTAAATTCATTTATTCAATTTAAGTTTTTCTTTAGGCAAACTACAAAAAAAAAAACTGCTATAAATTACATAGTATAAAGCTGAAATATGTCATTAATCAAAAGTTTTTCAATAAAACTTTTATCTGCTAAGTTTTTTCTTCACATTTAGTTTTTTTTCTTTTTTTTTTAACACATCATGTTAAAAACTTAACTTCAGTAGTGAAAAGATATTGGTGTTAAATTTAAAACTTTATAAATTATAGCTATTACATAAAGAAAGATTTTTCGTTTGCATGAATATAAATATAAATACAAAGAATTAGGGTCTTATGCAAAAAAACTTAATAAAGCTTTGCCAAGCAATGTTAAGTAAAGTTGTATTCTAAAAAAATTATTGTATAAAAATTCTAAAGTAGGCACCCACGTTTGTTAAGACTACTTTAAGTTGATATTTCCAAAATGTGTATTTTCTACCTCAAATATTTTTACTAATATAGCACATACTGATTCATGTTACATCTGAAAATGAAGCTAGAAGTGCCTGCTCTTATCTTAAATTTATTATTTCTGTCATGTAATGGGAAACATCACCAAATTATCCAACTGATTCGAAATACATAGCAAAATCCATAAAAAAATATTAAAATAAATACAATTATACAAAAATGTTTTAGTGATGTACATACAATCAAAACAAATCAAAAAAATCTGGATATTCAAATACTCTTTTCATTTGAATAAAACAAATTGTAATAATTTTTCACATTTTTTTACTTTTACTTCATGGTTGTGTTTTCCTATTAAGTCAGAAGCTCATATTTTTTAAATTAGGTTGCTTTACTTCAAGATAATAAAAATTTATTTAATAAAATAAAAAAAATATTTGAATACCCGAATGAAATTTTATTCAATTTTGTACATCATAAGCTGTGAAGTGGTTGTTGAACACGGTGGTGTTACCAGTATTTATTATTAAATCACAAAATATTTAAAGTTGTCTTTTGCATATGATTTTTTAATAAAGCTATGTTAGCCTTAAAGTGCTTATCAACTACTATGAACTTTAAAGCTAAAGTAAAATATTTTTTTGCATAAGGGGGTTAATTTTTAAATTGAATTTAAAATATTTAATTTCAATTCTCTCCCAATGACAAATTTTGCTTGAAATCAAGTGTAAAACAATTGTTATTCAAGTTACGCATTCTATTGCCAAGGGTTTATTTAATATTGATTTAAACTTTGGCATAGTCATAAACAACGTATACTTTAAGAGTTTAAAACCAGTATTGGCATACAAGATACTGGTTTTAAACTCATAAAGTATACTTTGTTTTGACTATGACTATGCGCCTTTATTTCAATGGCATTCTCCAGTGAAAAGGAAACTTGAATTTAATTCGAACAATGCAGTTGTATTACAGTTCAATTCAAGCTTGTATTAAAATTTAATTCAAGTATATGTATTTTAAGCTCCAAAAAAATGTTTTTAAAATAAAAAGGAAAATGCAATTAATTTGTTTTATAATAATAATTTTTTGCATATTTACCTTCACTATTGCTTTTACGATTTTAATCACCTTTTGCTTTTGAAAAATCCACTGCTTTATTTATCTTTATTTATTTTGATATTTTCACCACAAATTCAGTTTTGTTAATAAGTAAATTACGTATTTGACAAGGTTTGAACATGCATATGTATATGTCTGTTGTTTGTTTTATTATTTCAAAATATTTTTAAGCTTGCAAATTACATGAAAAAATGCTTGAATTCAATTTTGTTTCCAGTTAAATTTCAAGTGCTTAAATTTAATTTTTTGAGTGCTTATTGGGCTGTTATACAAAACAATTTTTTTTCAATCATTTCATTAGAACATTCAAAGCACAAGTTATTTTATAATTGTTTTTTAAAAGTCAGCAATGTTGGCGTTTGTTTGTTGTAAAAAGAACATGATGGAGATGATTTTTCGATGAAAATTAGGGTCAATGTGCAACTGGTCAAGGAGCCGTTCAGCAAACAAACATCGTTATCTAATGGTGCTATACCTTCAGCTAATGGGTCAGTTTGTATTGGTGCAGGTCTAAGTCAGGATGAAAAATCAACTACTGCAAAGTACACTAAATAAATAAATAATTCGATAGATGCAACGTCAATATTATAGCCGCTAAGAACTTATCAAGTTTGGAAGTCCCTATTGGAAGCTGAAATCTAAAAAAATTCTACATCCATAAGAATTCTAAATATTTGGCTTTTAATTGTACTCACTACAAAATAGATTGAGTTTGTTTTTAAATTTTTTTTGATGTGTAAACATCTATACGCTAGGGGGTAAAAATCTTTTGACTTTGATTTCTTTGCTGAGATTTCTTTGTTGAGATTTCTTTGGTTTTTGCTTTTGCTTTGCATTGTCAAATCGGTGTGAGCTATGCATGAGTGTATTAGTGTTTGAAAGAAGCAATACCAAGCAGAGAAACAAGTCGACCGGCTCGAAGCCAACGGTGCGCCGCCGCCGGTTATTTTTCTGTATATTTCCGTACACCAAAGGTGAAAATGAACCGTAAGAGCTACGGACTTGAAATTTGGACACAATATGTAGACATTTGGCCACTACAACAACAAATCCATGAGAGTTGAAAACTAAAGGGTGTTCCAAAACGAGCAACGAAAAATGTTAAAGTCCCATGTAATATACATACAATTGCATGTACATATATACACTTCAAATTTTAAAATTTAGTGTATTTTTATACAGACTACAACAATTAACACTAAATTTAAAAAATTTAAATCAATGGGTGTTCCATCAGTTAATGCAATTTTGACTTTGTAATTTTGACAACTTGCTGTATCTTGGAAACCGTAAGAGTAAAACTCTTGAAATTTTTAAAAACGGTAAAACTAAAAAATCAAAAAAATATAAAATCGCCAAATATAAAAAAATCGCCAAAACGAAAAAAGCACCAAATTAGAAAAAGTCTCTAGGACTAAAATAAATCGCGAAAAACCGCAAAAATCGCCAAAATTAAAAAAATCCTTAAACAAAAAAGTCGCCAATATGAAAAAATCGCCAAAATGAAAAAATCGCCTAAATAAAAAAACCCCAAAAACAGAAAAAAATCGCCAAAATGACAAAAAACCCCCAAAAGAACAGAAAAAAATCGCCAAAATGAAAAAATCGCCAAAAAAGAAAAAAAAATTGCGAAAATTAAAAAAACCCAAAAAGAGAAAAAAAAACGCCAAAACGAAAAAAAAGCTATAAAACTGAAAAAAAAATCGTTTAAACTGAAAAAACTTGAAAAATTAAGAAAGCTAAATCAAAAAAAAAATTATCAAAACCGAATGTGCGCGAGTCAAAGTCGCACTTTGCTGAATTTATTTTAATTGTAATGCGTACACAACAACAAGAACAGCAACAACTAAACGATGAACAACAGGAATTAAAAATTAAAAAGTAAAAGTAAAGGCATTTACCATAGATGAGCACTGCAGTACCACTAAAGTTTCGGTAAAAACAAAAAAATTTACTGATTACTAAAATTTTTTTCTACAATTTTTATAAATTGCCTAAATGATTTGTTATATGATGAGGTGTATTGAATTTTCAGTAATCAGTAATGCCCGTATTCTTAATGAAATTCTACCAAGTGGCTAAATGTTTTTCATACAAAAGTTTCAAAATTTGAATGAAAAAACTTTGCCACTTGCTACGGCCGTACGATTTTACTAGTAATGCAAATTAAATTTCATTAGCAGCAAAAATTTACTGAATTTTTTTGTAATCAGTAAATTCACTGCTTACTGCAATTTTGAATGCAGTACATATACATATACTGCAGTGTGCCCATTTACTAACCAAATAAGTTTAATAAAACAAACAAAAACCAACAAATTCATATGTATTTACAATATTGAAAGTTTTGATATTTTAATTAATTAATTTAAAAACAGATACTAAAAGCATAAGTACTTCCAACTTAAAAAAAAATTTCATTACTAGATGTTTACACATCTCCTCTGTGATCGGACTCACATTGCGTTTTTTCATAACAATAAATACTATATGATTTTTATTAGTGTTCAGTCTTCAGCTGCAATTTTGTCTTTAACATGAACAATATGGTCCAAGACTCTTCTTTGCCATAAAAGAATTAATCTACAAGAATTTTTTTTTATAAATCAAAAGCTTAATAAATTGCCATAAATAGTTTTTATGCCATCAAAAATAAATTCCATTTAAATTGCTCTTTCCAAAAGTATACATTAAAATTAACAGGCGAATTACGAGCAGCTTTATAAATAAAACAAAAAATAAGACAATAAACTTTAAGCTTTCAATTCTAATTTCCCGCATCTGACCACCACCATTTCAGTGGCTGCAAACAAATGCAAAAATAAATTTCCACAATATGTATTGTGTAGGGTTGACTGTATTTTATGATCAACATTTTGTAATTCATTGCAAAGAGATGGACAAGGCTGTTACAAGAAAAGAAAACAAAGAAATTTCACTTTTTAGCCACCGTTTACCAAACTGTGTACATTTTTTTTGTTTGCAAGAGCACAACAAGGGAAAGACAAGTCAAACCGTCATCATTATACTGCCACCAACACTATCACCTCTAGCATTTCCCACAACACTGCCAAACAGCATCCATTCTTATAACAACAACATCACAGAGCCACTATGTGTGTGCTGATAACAAGGCCGTTAAGTGCCAGTTGAGGCATAAACAAACGGCAGGCAGTACCAGATATTTTATTTTCTTTTCTTATTTTTGTATTTTCCTTTAATGTATTTTGTTTGAATAGAGTTGTATTTTTTTATTTATTTTATTTTTATTTTTTGCTATTGCTGCAGCTTTATTTTCTCAAAGAGACGAAATGAAATAAACATGACATGACTGACTGAACGTATGAAATGTATAAAATGTCCTTAAGGTCCTAGAAAACAATGCAATAAACGGCTATAAAATTTAATGTTTCTTTGTTGTTCCTTTTATTGTTGCTGTAGTTGTGATTAGTTTTTTCTTATTATTATTATTTTGTTTTTATTTAAACGAAACAATTTAATGTGTTTATTAAAGATGCCAAATAATTCAAAGGTTTATGAGAAAATGAAAACATTTATAAATATAAAATTTATGCGTATTTGATAAAGAAATATGGAAGACAAACTTGCGAGAAATTTATATTTATAAAAAAAACTTGTTCTTTCTAGTCGACTTGAAGTTCCCTACGCCCCTCTCGTTCACACAAAAAAAAAAAAAAAACTATCAATGTAAAATCAGCATTGAAATCATTTTAAATTTATAAGAAATAATATGTTGTTTAAGTGTGTTGGTATACATTTGCTTTGATTTTAGCTGCAGTGCACTGTTGTGCTTAGTTGTGTGACGTGTTGTTGTTTTGTTGTTGTTTGTTTCTCATGATGAAGTCCCTGATATCCTCCAGTTTGCACTTAAATATGTAACCAATGCTCTAATGGAAACGTCAGCTCAGCCATCAAAGTCTATGACGTTGCAGCTTCGGGCAATGACAGATAATATGTTCAATGGTTTCTGGTTCCTCTTCATAATCGCACATCCTACTGAAATCTGGAGTGCGAGTTTCCTAAATTGTACTGGTCCTTGCTTTGACAAAGCAGTGAGAAAGCAGTCTTCCCATTTCCATTCAGTACACAGAGAGAACAGATTGGTTAAAAATCTGTTGGAGCAATAAATAATTAATTGTCTGTTCCAATATTCCACATTCGCTACCAATTATCAGTTAATTATACAATTTTTCTATATTTATAAAGGTTAAAACATAATTACAATAGAAACAGGATTCTCACAGTACTATTATTAGTAAACATAACTGATTTCCTTCATTTCCTAATAACCATTTCAACATATTGTTATACACAACTGAATCAAATTAAAGATAGAAAGTAACATAACTAAATATTGACTTTTGTAATGAAAAAACACTATTCCTGTAAACAATTTTTAATTTGAAAAATATATTCGGTGGTTGTAACTAACTAATCATTTAAAGGAAAAAATATTTTGTTATCTCAATGGAATTATTTCACATTTGTAAAATATTTTTGAATGAATTTATAAAAAATATTACATCAGACACAAATGTCATATAAAAAAATATTTTTTGAAGAATAATTATAAAAAATCTCGATTTCTCGAAAAAAGTTAAGGACATTATTGTGTATATCGCAAAATATTCAGAGTTTTATTGCTGTGATTCTGGAGTTAAATTGGTTGTGCAAATTATTTGCAATTTTCTTATAGGAAAATTTCTCTACAGATAAAAATTGAATGTATAATAAAGCATGAACACCGGCAATGGATGTTACAATTGCACCACGCCAATCAAAAAATATGTGAATAACATTTCAGTTTAGAATAAAAGCTCAAAATTTTTTAATGTTTTGCGATAAATGTAATAATGTACTTACCTTTTTTTATTCTGAAAAAAAAAAATTGATTTTATGTGAGACGTGCCTACCAATGGTTCCTTTAGGAATACCACTTATGTATGTTTTTATTTTGCTTGTATCAATTAATTATCTCTATACTCAGAATTAAAATTTTCTGTTGCAGTAACTGAATCATTCTAAAAATTCACATATCGCTATTGAAAAAATGATGCTTACAGAAGCTATATTCATGAGTTACAACCGAATAGTGTGTTAGTTGTTGGAACCGAAAATCTCCGATGGGATACAAATTCGGTTATCACAACGAATCTGTTTTCTCTGTGTAGCAGCTTGAATCATCCTGAGTCAAGTTTTGGCCACATAGCCCTCGAGACTCTACAATACTCCCTACTGAGTTCCCTTAGTAATGACTCACCAATCTGTCACACATTCTCTGTAACCCTATTCTTGGCAGCTCATCGGCAATTTCATTTCCCTCAAAACCGCTGAGGCCAGGAATCCATCATAGTCTGGCACTATATTTGTCTATAACCAAGTTGAGGTCTCTCCTACAGTCACTAACTAGTCTCACTTTGACATTGTGTCCCTTTTTTCCTAAAGAAAAGTAACATTCAGCCATATAATACTTACTACTATTACTAGGTGTTACCTTCTTAAGGAAAGGGAAAGTGAAAGAGAAGACAAGTGGTGATGGAACAGATAAAGGAGAGCTTCATTCTTTTACAACTCTGCTTTTTTAAAACGTTTTTAACAATGCAGTATTGCAGCGCCTCTGGTGTCGATGAGGCGTATTAAAATTTCTAAGCTTATTGGTTATTTTATTTATTCGCCAATGATTCTGCTACATAATACCGACGAAGGAGAGCGCTATGGTGGTACAATAGGATTAGTATCTGCTGGAGTCGGTATAGTTTCAGCAACATGTGACCGTGCCTACATCACTTGAACTTAAATACAACAACTAACACATTTGATGCTCGTGTTATGTAAATAGCCGAAAAACTTTGCATTGCCAGCGAAAACCTTCTGCTTCTGATTAGTGTACTGGTCTTGTAGTCGGAGGGCGCCTGCTCGCAGCCTGCAGACAAGCCTTAGCAGCTTAGCAGTTTGTGTTTTTTATATAACGTTTTATGTGGCTTTATTATTAAATAAGTTTTATGTTAAATGATGAATTATAACATAATGAAGTAAAATTTAGTTCCTGATAGAATTTACGAGTATTTAGTATATACTCGTATCTAAACAATATTTAAGATTGTTGTGGCTGCAGCGGTAGGGGCATTGACTATCGCGCCATAAGTTAGAGTTCTACACAAACCTCTTTCTGCTGCCTGTGCCAATAAACACTATTACGTAAGTTAAAAAATTCACAAAATAAAATTACTACAATAATTTAAAAATTCATGTTGTTTCAATGTGAAATAACGTTGATACAACATGATTATTAATTTTAATTTAACAGTACTAGAATGTTAAATCAACATGAAATAAAGTTATTTAAAATGAAAAAATTTTCTTTGAAGGTTCCTGTAAATCATGTTGAAATAACATGAAACACAAATGAAGCAAAATCATCGACGAAAAATGTTTAATTAACGAAAAATGTTTAATTACGGTTTCATAGAATTTAATATGAAATTTTTCTGTGTGTTGGAAATAAAATTTGTATGATTATGATAAAGGGATGAAATATTTAGGACTGAATCCGCTATGTATGCCTCTAGTACGGTGTTAGTCGCAGCACCGTTAAAGCTGTTGTTCTCTGAGGATACGCCGAACAAGTGTATGCTTGAAGGATTGGCAGGAAACAGTCCTTACTACTACAAAGTCTATGACATCAGGGATCTTTTGACAATCTGCTGGTCAGTAAGTTAGCTGTCTATTTAAAATTTCATTAAAACTTAGTATGAAAATTTAATATAAAATCCAGTTTTATGTTTCGTTTAAATTGTTTTGTGTTAAAGCTGAGAGGTTTCTTAGAAATGTAATTAAAAATTTAACCTCTGAAAATTACAATATCCCACAAAATTCCTGTTCACGGACCAATTGCAAAACTGTTTTTGTTGCGAATCTCTTTTTGACCGAGGATGCATTTTGGGTTTTATGATAATTAAAAATGTAAAACAAATTAACACAAAAACCAGTTTTTAATTTCATCAAAAATTTTGTTATAAAAGTTTACAAGTATTTTAAAACTTTCACCGTTTTCATTTAAATATGTAAGCACAAATTTTTGATGATCTTCAAAATATTAGGCATAACTACGTATTTCGACTTCGGTTACGACGGTTTTGTACTAACTATACTGAAGAACATTGCAGCATTTTTTTTGATCTATGACAAAATTTTCATAGTCAAATTCGATATGCTGCACTCGTAATAACGCCCATTGTCTCTTATTTGACATTATTTAAGATTCACTTCACATTCTATCAAACTAATACCCTAATTCAGTAAAAAGATTTAGGACGTTTCTGTTGGAAAATATTGTTGTCTTTGATAATGAAAACTAAAAATATTATTACCGTGTTTTTAATATATAAAATTTATATTAAAGTATTATAGGATAGTTTGAAAAATATATGAAAAAATATGTGTTGGATATAATGGTTTGAAATAGCATAAACAATAAATAATAATTATCTAAAGAAATCACAACTGCGACTTTCTTTCGTCCATAGATAAGACGACACAATCGTCGAACAGAATTAGGGCATAAACAAAATGCCAATAAAAACAATATCAGCTGTTTGTTTGATAGTGATGGCAGCATCTGGGGTACTTTAATTGCTTTTATTAAGCAGTAAAGAGTAAAAGCGATTTTACATACATACATATCGTTACCTCAATATAGAAAGACCCTAACTCATTATTTTTTCCAAATCGAGTTTTTTATACATTTTGATAGAAGAATATCTAATGTATCAAAAAATGCAAAAAAAAACTCAATTTGAAAAAAAAAATAATGAGTTAGGGTCTTTTTACATTAAGGTAACGATATGTGTGCATATAAATTTAAGAAATAAAGTAACACAAAATAAAGTATATAGAAAAAAAATAAAACCACTGCTATTCAGCTCTTAACGCGGACATCTTGAATTATTGAGCCGTGGATCACCATCTTGGAAGTCACTGTCGACCTTAACCTAACCTAACTTAAGCTAACTTAACACAACTTAAGCCACGTTCAGACTATAATACTTTGTATTTATACTTGTCAAAAATTCAAATAATATGTGCAAGTGTGATAATCTGGACGCAAAATTTCATCAAAGTAGAAAATAATACGATAAAAATTTTGACATCCCATAAGACCTTTTCATTTTTAGAAAATTTTCTAAACGATAATACTTTTCATTAGATCAGGGTTGCATTTTCACACAAACCAAATTTCCAAGTCGGCTGTTTCGCCGCCAATAGCGTGTCGCCATTGATGTAATGTTTTGTCATAAGTGAATCGTATGGAAGCATATTTCGTGGACGTAATTTTTTAAAGTTTTTGTAACATATTTTCTTAAATTTTTTCTGTTATTTACATAGAATATTTTTAACTGCTGAATTTTTTCAGTGCCGGCACGTCCCCGCCTACATGAAACCGCGGCTATTCAATGAATAGCACAGACATTTTCATTGAACAGCTGTTTTGTTTTCTGCTTTTATTACACATTTTATTTGAAGTGTGATGGTCTGAACACAATATGTGATTTTACAGTAGATTTTTTGACAGTCGCAACGAATGTGTTTGGATTTCTGTATCGTAAAATGTGATGAAAGTATTAATACATGTATAATAGTCTGATCGGGGCTTTAGCATACACTAAAATACTTCCAATGTCAGTTTTTTGGTATCTAGAACACACACACACATACTGCATATTTTGCAATTATTGTCACTTTTTGAATTGAATCTGCGGATAAAAAGAAATCCGAGAAAAAGAGTATGAAAATAATCGAAAGCATTTCTTCAATTACATTTGATTGTTGATGTTAAAAATATTATTACAAATACTACAATTAGAAATACAACTCATACATACCATAAAAAATTAAATAATAAAAATCATTTCAATAAAAAAAAAAAAAAGAAACAAACAGATTTTTTTTTGCATGTGGTTGAAAAAGACACAAAACAAAATCCAGCTCAAGCGTAAATTGCTGAGAATATTTGTGTAAAATTAAAATAAAGTCAACATTTAGCGCAGAAAGAAATGTATGAATATTTTATTTAAATTACTTTCATGTTAAAATACAATTATGCACTTGTACTTGTGTTTAATTTAGTTCCAATAAAAGTTAACTTTTTTGTTAACAGTTGCTTTTTGTTTGGTTTTAAATAAATAAAAACGATTTTATGTAAATGCTTGAATTTTTTTTTCTGTTGTGCAAAAATAAGAATTGTTTAATTTAAAAATGTTGCTGGTTTTTTTTTTTTTTTTTTTTTTTTTAAGAAATGTCTATATGCATTACATTACATTAATTTAAAAGATTTTGAAATGAATTTGCCTGCAAATGGAAAACTATTGGCATTCTTTGGACACCATACTCCCTTTGAAGTCCACTGCTTTGACTAATCTTTTGCCAGAGGTGTAAAGACCAGACTAAAAAACTCAGTTTTTTGCGGTTAAAAATCGTCAAATACGGAAACATTTGCACAACGTGAAGACCCATCTTACACGCAGCTTTCTAATCTTCAATTTTTCGATCAATATGTAAGTATGTCAATTTTTGTAGTGCTAATCAGCTCATCTAGCACGTTCACCTTCAGCCTACCATCGTACAATACCATTTTGTGGGTGTCTTCATCGTTTCTGGCATAAGCACCTCAATTAATGCACCACTACTATCGTAATCTTGGCAACTCTTACAGCTTCAATTAAACTCTTCCACAAAATATTTATAAGTCTTAAACAAAGAAGCAGACTCCTTCAGAGTAGAATCTAACTCAACTTTAGTATTGGTTGGACTGAGAGAGACCTCTCATTCTTAAATTATACAACGATGACCATTTAACAAATTCACTGAAAGCGTTTATGATATAAATCAATCAGGTATGTCCAAAAATCAAGTATGTATGTCAAACAATTTTTACGAAAACATTCAACTTTATTCCAGTTGTTGACATCACTTTAACACAATACGGAAAAATTGGATCTTGTTTACTCGCCCACGAGAACAATTTTTTGTTTCTGATAATCTATTTATGTTGCCTAAGGTCTACAAAATAGCATGAACCTGCCAACAGGAATCACATGTTTTTGACAACGCCTTGCAGGAAATTGAACAGACACAATACTAGTCACGTGACCTGTCCCCAAGTGATAGGGCCTAGTCCGAGTTTTAACACTTGCTATGAAGCGGACCAGTCACTTTTACATGCGAATGGCCTAGGTTGGGGTTAATTGATACTTTTTATGCACCTTGTGACTTGTCACTGAACTATCCCATAAAGACCAATTCCATGTAGAAAAATATAGATTATATATAAATGTCATTCCGACATTTAACTGTAACAACAACGAAAACTTATAAATTTTTTATTGTTACAAATGAAATTATAATTTATTTTTAAGCATTTTTTTTTTTTTTTTTTAGATACGAACCGACAATCTCGCGCATGACAGGCTCGCACACTACCCACTCAACCACAGGGCCATTCATGTTTCAAAAGTATAAATACCAGTTAAGCTTAGGTTAATATATCAGTATAGTTACGGGACTGGTTCCAGAGTCACATTGGAGGAAGCAATTAACATTATATTTACACTATTTGACAGGTCTATGCATTCAACCACATCGAACATGTTCAGTGCCGTTTACCACAATATTGAACCGAATCCAAACTAAATTGGCTCAGGATCAAGACGATACCTCACGAAAATGGTGAATATGTAACCATTTACACGATATGTCTTTTTTTCACCATACACTTCTCCGTACTTTTGATAACACTCACATTTTCTCATGTCATAAGATGAATACGTTTGAATCAATTGTCACCAAATTTTCTGCTGGGCGGGTACATACTCCCAAAGTTTATTCTTCATCGAATGTGCGTCATTGTGCAAATAGAAATCGAATTAATTTTCAGTTCATTAGTTTTACTTTTGTGCTTAAGTTGGTTTTCCAAAAAAAGGATTTTTATGCAATTTTTGTCTTTGTTGCATATGCAGTAACCAAGCAACATACATTATGCTCACATTTTTTTTTTTTGCTTTAATTAAAAAATCTAAAATTTAATGTTAATTAATGTTAATGTTAATTTTAAAGAAAATGATTTCTGCTCAGAGCAGCAATAAAAATGTTGTGACGGGTGTGACCGAAGATATATGGGTTTTTAAAGATTTATTACTTTTAGAACATATTCTGTGTAATCTTCCATATAACGCACAGACAAATTTTTTGGTGAAGTAAATTGTTCAAAGCCGATTGTATTTAATACCTGGTGCCTGAAAAAAAATGAATTTTTCGTTAAAAAAAAAAACATTTTCGCAAATGTGACGGGTATGACCTTTTTGTAAAAAAAATTAAACTTTTTACTGACTTCATTAATATAATCAATATACAGGCAAACTAATAGGATTTTATAATACAGTGAAACATCTCATAACCGGACAGTCATCGTCGCGGTATTTTTGTTCGGTTATTAGAGGTATTCGCTCACACAGAAAAAATTTAAAATCAACTTTAATTAATATTTTATTTAGAAATTTGTACTATTAAGTAAATCTGCACTGATTTTCGCCCTGCAAACAAATTGATAATATCAATTAATGAATTTGTAACAATGAGGTTTTCTTGCTGTTTGAGATCAATTAATAGAGTTAATTGAAAGTGCGCGTTTATTTTAAACAAATGATTAATTGGCCCAATTAAATTAATAATTGAATTTAGAGATTTTAAACAATTAAATTGTTCATTGAATGAATTAATAAAAGTAATTGAATTGTATAAAATTTTAAAAAGTAAAAGTAAAAAAATTTTAAAAAGTAATTTTTTTATTTATTTATTTTAACTTACTTATTTTATTTATTTGTTTAATGCCGTAACTTACGCTGCAGGCTTTGAACATGGCACCTCCATTCTAACAGGCTAACACACATCCACTAGGCTATCGTGGCATATTATTTTTCATTCAATTATTGCACATATGTAGGTATGATTTTTTATTTTATTTTTTAACTTATAGTGCTGTCATGCTTCTAACTTGGTACTTCTAGAATAACAGGCTGACACACTTCCATGAAAACATGAACAAACACAAGCACAAACTAAAATATTTTTTTCTTTAAACAAAGTTAATTCAAACAATCAAAAAATTGGTTGAATTTTTAATAATGCGTACAAAAGTTTAATCTTCGTCTGTATGCTTGCATATTTGCTAACATCCATACAAACATTAAACTTTTTTGTTTTCAATCAACAAAATTTATATTTATGATTTTTAACAGGCTAAAGTTCGTATCGCTTTTTAAGCCAAATTACATGTGATAATTATTAATGAACAAATAACACCAAAGTTAGTTGTAAATATTCTGTGTATGGGAGACGTACACATTTGTTTGGTAGTTTATTGTAGTTGAAAATTTATATTAAGAGTAGACTGAAAACAACTTTGATTGGTATAATTTCAGCTGTTAGGTTTCAAAATAACTTTCAATGTTTTTATTTTTTGGAATGCAACAAAGTCGTCTCAAGAAAAATGCTTCCAACGGGCAATTTGTATAACAAATCTGAGGCAATAAGGAAAAAGTGCTTAAGTCATATTTTACTGTTTTGGAGGAGAGCACTTTTAAGCGTTCAAGTCGATTTTCAGAAATTCTTTTCTTTTACAGTTAAAATGGAAAATAATCATTTTAACTTAATTTTTTTAAGCAAACTTCATTCTACACACTACATGTAATACATTTGGGTTGAAATATATCAAAGTATAACCTCAATAAAGCTATTATTCGAAATTAGATTAGAAGTCTAAAAAAGATAAGTCGGAAGTCATAGTGCTATAACTTCCTGAAAAATCACACAAATTAATTGAGATTTTGACCAGGGGTACTTTCAAATATGCAGATTACGGAGGCAACATCAACTCAAAATCAGCTTATCCCGACTTAAGCACTTTTTCCTTTTTGCCACAGAAATGTAGCAATATGAATTGTTAAAATACACAAGAATCTTAACATCATCGCAATTTCACGCATCGAATTTTAATGTTTTTCTTAATTTAATACAAAAAATTTTTTTCCTGTGACATTTTGGAAAGAAAGGACTTTTTCAAATAAACAGAAATTTCTTCACAGTCTTCAACGCATCAGTATTTACATTTGCGTTAACCGAAGAATCACCAATATCATTGATAATAATACAAATATGAATCAGAGTTGAATAAATAAAGACGTACTATTTAAATGCAAGTCTTGTTACCGCATTTGACCGCTACTGTCCGCTTATCCAAAGTATTTAGAACAATCTTATAAAAAATTTAGTGTCTGCGTTCCATAATTAGATTTTCTAATTATGGGAATGCATTTGGTATGGAAAAACGAATAAACGTATTGGATGTACAAAACTTGTCCGATTATTAGAGGTGTCCAGTTATAGGAGGTGCTCGTTATGAGAGGTTTCACTGTATTAACTTATTCACTTTTCATATCATCAAGGAAGGGTACGTTTAATTTTAGTAACTGCTTAAGACTAGCACACTTAGATGTCTTCAAAACGCTTACAATTTAACATTCATGCTTTTTATGCTGCCTGCTCTTTCGTTTTCTTTCACGATAATTTTTACTTCCAAAGATTCATTATCCATCATACTTTTTTCTTTAAGCTAAATGCAGTTTGTATTTTGTTTTCTTTGTGCACTTTAGTTTTTATATATTTTTTTTTTGATATCCATTGAAAAAGTTTCACTTCAGCGTTTTTGTGACGGGTGTGACAACACATTTTCTGAAACTAATTAGTCGTACATTAAAAAAAATTTATTATATTACTAATTTATTAAACTTTAATGAGCCATAATTTCTCAACCAGGCGTGAAGGGCGTGACTGCACAGAAAAATGCCGCTACTTCCATGCGCTAAAAGTTCTAGTTTAATTTTTCTTCTATTCTTTAGAAAATCACATTAATTACCTAGCAAAAAATTACACATTACCATTAGAACTACTTGCCATATAATGACTTACTTTTCTGATTGCCAATTTTCATTACTCGCTTACAAATCACATTACCTAAAATTACAAAAAATCACGTGCAAGTTGCTAAATGAAGAGAATGATTTGTTTAGACGAAATAGATTACATGAAAGGTTGACAAATAAAAAAATGTAAGTACTTCTCAAGAATCGATTATTTTAGTCTAACGCCTTGTTAAAATCATTAAGTTGGTAATCCAGTAGGGAAGTGCTTCCACCAAAAATGCTTAATTCCAAACTCGATTACCTTTTTTGAAATTTTTTGCTTTGTTAATAAAAATATTTTTATTTGCAATTTTATTAAACTTTTCAAAAAAATTTTTTTTAAATGGTTTAGTGAACTCACAAATCTATCATTATGAGACATAAAGAGACGAAGCTTCAGCAAAAGGCAACCCAGTTTTCAAAGCAAATTTGAAACTAATTGAAAGTTTTATTCATAAAAAGTAACTTTATGGCCTAATCAGAGATTTCTTGAGTTACAATACTTCTATTTAATTATTTAAATTGAAAACACTACTTAACTTTCGATATAGTTGATTAGGAATTTAAATAAAGGGCCTTTTCGGAATAAATAATTTCTACAATGCAAAGAAAACTTGCTTATGTTTTTAGTATGCATTTTGCTAGCCATTTCATATTAAAAAAAAAAAAAATTAAATGTTTTTAAAATCTACTTTCATATAATGCACATACATACATAGAAATGCAAAAATTTGCTTTTATTGTTATTCGCTATTAATTATTAAGTTTTTTTAATTTTTATTAATATTAATAAAACGTTGTTAGAAAAGGTAAAAAGGTTTATTTTACGCAACAATACTTTGAATGATGTTCTTTATATATTTAGCTCCACTGTGGATATAAAATTGAAAATCTTTTAATTACTTTTAAATCCGTGGGGTGCACAATGTTGCAAATATTTTTGATTTTAAAAATAAACTTAAGATTAACAGCTTGAGTTGCAAACAACATGTGCTCATACAATTTAATTGCCTTAGAGATTTATAACAGTTTATGCAGGATTTGCTATTTCACACGTACATATACATAAACACACACACACGCACACAAAAACGTACAACATACATCCCAGTTAGCATGTGGAAGATTGTTTCACCAAACTGAATCTTAGTCGACAGCCTTAGATGATAAGATTAGATAAGTAAGTAGTACTTAGAAATTGATTTGTTAAAAAAAAACAAACAGCAAGCTCGTGCAGTAAAATAAAAAAAAATATAAAGAGTGAATTTTTGTACATATATAAAGAAACTGATTGTAACTAATACCACAAAGTGTCTCAAAAGTGAAACGAAATTGATCAGAAAATGGATCATAAAAGACTCTTTTCGAAGACTCGCGGCTAGGGTACCATTTTCTCCCGAATGAACAGTAATTTTCGAAAAGAAAACGAGCGCAAGAGCTTATTTTAATCGTGCGGAGGAGTCGAAAAAGACTCGAATATGATCATTAATTTCATAAAATGCTGACTGGGATAGACACGATTCACAGAAAAGATAAATGCAAATAAAAGTTTTATTTTTAAAAGTGGCTCAACAAACACATTTGCTTAATGCTGCAGCCTTAAACTCACACATACACATACACACCAACACAAGCACAAACACAAGCAACAATTTAAATAATGCACATAAATAAGTAAAAAATATAAATAAAAATAAAAAAGGATTTACAAAAATATATATAAACTTTTTTGCTAACGTTTATAAATATAACGAATAGACTTACTTGCATTTAAATTAAGAACAAAAAAATTTATCTTTGCACGAGACTAGTTTCCAGTAAACGTTTATAGTGAAGAGCATGTCATGCATGTGCTTAATACATATTTTTATATTAAAATTCGTATATTCAAAACAACTTTGAAGCAATTTTGTATAAAGAAAAAAAAAAAACCTGAATACACAGAGGAAATAACTAACAATAAGTATTTCCTTTGAACTTTCGACTATTATAGTGTGGGTGGTGGGGGGGGGGGGGGGGGGGGGCGGTGTCGATTTCCCTTTTGACACTAAAAAAAAAGATTTTAAATTTTTGATATTCATTCATTTAACGCTTACTGCAGTTGTTTAATAAATTGTTTCAGTTGCTGTTATTTCTTTCACTCGTGCATTGATTACAATTGTATTTTACGTAAAAAAATTTAATTAAAAATCATGCTCACGTCATCGAGTAGCATTTGTACGTTTTGGTTGGTCGGTTGATGGGTGCATTAGAGGGTGAGTGTTTTTTGCGTGGTGTTTTTAATAAATGCATACATAGATAATCTTTTAACTAGAGGCACTTTGAAGCCGCTATGTAAAGTTGAAAGCTGGAACAGACAGAGAAGAATAAGCCACCACATACTAGTAGACACTATGTGAAAAAAAAAATATTTTCAACCAAAAACTTTCTAAATCTTCGTACCTAATAAGGGCATTAGTTTTTGAAAACTAGCTTTTTTAAGTTATGCATCTGTTGCAATAAAGGATCGATATGACATCACTTTATTACACGTGTGTGATGATAAATTCATCGAGTTAAATATACAGGGTGGGCCAAAAGAAACCAAGGGGTGTAAAAGTTTAATAACTTTTTTGTTTATTAACTTTTTTTTATTTTTTCTTTCAGATTATATAATATACAAAATGGAAATTTTTTTACACTAAGTATGAAAAATGATGTCTCTTAAATGACCACCGTTTTCAGCTTCGCACTGATGGGCTCTTTTTAGAGCATTTTTCAAAACTTGTGGCTGTAGCGTTCGAATTTCTGCAACAATGTTTGCCTTGAGTTCAAGGATTGTCTCTGGCTTGTTCACATACACTCGCTCCTTCAAAAAACCCCAAAGAAAATAGTCGGGTGCTGTCAAATCTGGAGATCGCGCTGGCCAAATAATTTCCGAATTTCGAGAAATTATTCGCTCTCCAAAAATTTGACTTAAAAGTGCCATTGTGTCTCGGGCAGTATGGGCAGTGGCTCCGTCCTGCTGAAACCACATACCAGGTCTGTTTTCAAGAGCAGGACGTAAAAAATTTTGTATCATAAACCGATACCGCTCTCCATTTACGGTTACAGCACTTCCATCTTCATTCTCGAAGAAGTAGGTCCCAATGACATTTTCAGATGTGATCCCACACCATACTGTACACCTGATGGGGTGCAATTGGCGTTGATGAATGGCTCTTGGATTTTGAGAACCCCAGAACCTACAGTTCTGCTTATTAACAAAGCCATTCAAATGAAAATGAGCTTAAAATAATTGATCTCTGGTTTAAATAATAAAATTCTATTGTTCTGGTTCTCTGTTCAGTTGTGAACCTCTCCATTATAAATTCTCCAAGTGTTGTCTATATAATCTGAAAGAAAAAATAAAAAAAAATTAATAAACAAAAAAGTTATTAAACTTTTACACCCCTTGGTTTCTTTTGGCCCACGCTGTATATATATATAAATTTTTTTTAATCGCATGCGAAATTTTTCTTCTTTTTTGTTTTTTTTTTTGAATTTTATATTAAATTAATTTCATTTTCATTTTATAAAAATGTTCACTGAGGCCAAATTCTTCCTTCTCATCGAATCAAACCTAGAAGGAAATGAAGATGAAAAATTATTATACCAGGGCGAATCAATAAGTCCGTGATTTTTTGAATGCAACACAATTTTTTTTTTCAAAACAAAAATTTATTTTTCAACATAATCTGCTATTAACTCAATACACTTAGTTCAATGTTTCTCCAGTTTTTGTATCGCTTCCAAAAATAGGATTTTTGAGGTCCTTAAAATAGGCATTTGTTTGATCGTTGGATATAAATCTCTTTCCAAAGAGCCATTTCTTTAGATTTGGAAATAGGAAGTAGTCACTAAGAGCTAATTCCGGAGAATATGGCGGATAGGGTACCAATTCGTGGCTCAATTCATGGAGTTTCGCCATTGAGATTGCACAAGTGTGCACTCCTGCATTATCTTGATAAAAAAGAACTTTTTTCTTGGCCATATGGGGTCGTTTTCTTTTTAAATCCTCATTAAATCGCTCTAATAAGTTGGCTTAATATTCGCCGTTTATTCTTTTTCCCTTTTGAAGGTAAACGATGTGGACTATTCTACGTTCATCCCAAAAAACTGTTGTCATCATTTAACTGGTCGACAAACTCACCTTGCTCTTCTTCGGAGCAGGTTAACCCTGCTACTTGGTCCTTGGAGTACAGTACTGGATCCATGTTCCATCCACAGTTACAAAACGCAGCAAAAACTCATTTGGAGTGCGGTTAAACAACTTCAAACAATCCTTTAAAGTTGTCACACGTTTACGTTTATGGTGAATTCAGAGCAAACGCGGCTGATCATTTAAAATTGAAAACACACTGCAATAAGAAATACCTATGGCATCAACAATCTCACCCACTTTTACTCTTCGATCGGCCAATACCATATCGAGAATTTTTTCAACATTTTCGGGTGTACTGACCAGAACGTTTAGCATCATTTGGTCAGAGTCAATTTTCCTTTGAATGATTTACGGTTTTTTTTCGCAAAAAATAATGTTTAATGAGCACACGAAATTCACTTTTTTCTATTTTCTTCTCAAAAGGTGAGGTAGTCTGTTATCAACGGCTGCCAAACACAAACTAAATGACACAGCTTGTTTAAATTTAGGCAGGAGTTAATTGACAGTTGCCTCTTAACAGGAGCAGTGCAGCCATTTCAATCAAGAGGCGGGCAATTCAAAAAGACACCGAGTTAATGATCCACCCTCGTACTAAACTGCATTTACAGTATACGTGAATTGTTCTTGTGCAATTTTTAGAAGCTCTGGAAAAAATATTATTTAGTGAAAAAATCTTACTTCGAGCTATATGAGGGAAATGGCCACAGTGGCCAAACCCTTCTTCCTCAGCGAATCAAACCTAAATAAAAATAAAGACAACAAATCACACTATTATACTGCATGCGATATTTAAAAAAACGCATTTAACTCAATGAATTTATCTTCACACATATATATCTTTATTACATAAAAAGGAAAAATTTACTAGAAAATTTCATTGATACGCTATATCATGAAGCGCCTTAATGTTAAACAAATTTTATAAAAGCTTAAAATGTTTCATAAAAATTTTACTTTTGTTAAAGTAAATAAATTGGGGAAAGAGTGCAAATAATACAAAACTGTGCGTGTTAAATTTGGTATTGATTTTAAAACTTGTTAAAATAAAATATAAAGCACTATTAAAAATTACCCTGTACTTTACGTTATTTTTTATTATTATTATTTGCATTTATTTGTTATTTTGTTTCAATCACACTTTTTACTGGAATCAATTTTAATGGGTTTATTTTTGTTATGACAGTTGACGTTGCAAAAGTTATTTAAAAAGTTTATATTAAGTTTTTAATGGGAAAACTACAGCTGGAGTTTAATTTCATAACCCATTATAAATATATTTAAATTTGTTGTTTTTGTTCGAAATGAGAATTTAAAACGAGTTCATATGTAGATATGTATTATATATGAGTTTCCACAAGCACATACTTTATTTTACTCTTGTAGTAAGTAATTTTGTGTTCTTTTAATTGAATTTTTTTTAAAATTTTAAAATTTTTAAAATTTTTTTTTTTTTAAATTTTTCATAAACATTTGCGTGGAATCGAGGAACACACAGAAAAAATACCGAATCCTGCAGGCAAGCATAACTTTATTTCCAAACAAATTTTGCATTAAATAATGCTGAATTAAAATTTTAGTCATGATGATATATATATATATATATATATATATATATATATATATATATATATATATATATATATATATATATATATATATATATATATATATATATATATATATAAATGTTTAAGATTCTTGTGGCCTCAGCGGCAAGCGCGTTGACTACCACGCTATGACTTCGAGCTCAAATCTTGGCTCGTGAAGTTAAATAAACAATACAACACACGGTTGTTCTGATACCTGTGTCAATACATACAATCAAGTATGTTTAATAATAAAATAAGGCAACTGTGCTTTTAATTAAATTCATGTTGTTTTAACTTGAAATAACTTTGAATCAACATTGTTCCTTAATGTTATTTTACCATCAAATTCACGTTATTTAAACTTGAAATAACTTTGGTTCAACACGATTCTTTACTTTGTTTTAACAGTACTACAATGTTAAGTCAACATGAAATAATGTTATTTCAAAATTTTCTTTGAGGATTACTTTTAATCATTATAAATTATCGCGAAATATATATAAAGCAAAATCATTACCAGAAAATATTAATTTAGCCTTATTATTGATTTCGATATGAAGTGTTTGTGTGTGTACGGGTCTATGCGTACCTCTGTATTTCGCTACAAGTACCAATATAAATTTCTACAAAACAGCTCCCTCGGTTTGCAAAAAATCTGATCAACATCAATTTCAGGCAGCATATGTAGTAAAATAAGGCGTGATATAATAGAAGTGCTTATCGTTGAAAATGGACCCATTTCGGTTCTCCGAGTGGAGGTGCATTTTAGCACCACCCTTCCTAGCCTATATAAAGCTATACGTTCCTAATTTTATTTTGAGCTCTGGCACACTTATTCATTTCTTTTCTAACACAACAGCTGCATTAAACAGAACACACAACAACAGGTTTTGTTCTTAATAAAATTACCGCTGAATAGTGAAAATTAAAAATTTAATCAAAATCTTATTTTTAAATTAGTCCAAAATGTTCTACATTTTCATTTAATTACACTAAAATTGAAACGATCATGCATCTCTTACTCTTTCAATTATGTCAATTTAATTTCTTCTTTATAATTTTTATTTTTCCACTACCGTCAGTTTTTAGTAACGCTTAAGCGCTCCATTAAGCAGTTTATATTAAAAATGCATAACATTAAAAATAATTGTTGGAATAAAATACCAAAATTCCAAAATGTTTTTTCGCTCTTTCTGGCACTTTACTCTTTTCGCTTTTAGAGCAACTTTACGACAGATTATAAAAAATAGTTAATGTGCATTCTATTATAAATTCTTTTTATATTATTAAGCATTAATACACATTCTCTTTTATCTTATAGAAACTTTTAATTACGCCTCAAGCGCTATTTAAAAGTTGCATGCCATAAAGTATGCTTTAAAAATATTTCCTTTAAAACATACACACACACGCTCACACAAAAGCAAAGGAAATGTAAGGAAATTAGTGTGTTGTTGTTATTATGTTAATGCACAAATTGAAAGAAATTTTGCTAATTTTCTGTTGTTTGGTGTGTGTATGTGTGTGTTTTTGCCATAAGGAATTTTAATTTCAGCAGTTTTTAAATAACATCAAAACAGAAAATGAATGTCTGTATTATGTGCATTTGCTGTTTGTGTTTGTTAAGAGGAAAATGCCAAATGTTCAGTTTTTATGCTGCAGTAAAGTTGAGAACAATAAAAAAGTTTGTTTGTTGCTCTACGAGTATAATGAGATATATTAAATTATATGTTGAAATAAAAATTCTATGATAAGTCTGCATGTAAAAATCGCTCCTTCAATGCAACAGAGGTATAACTCAAAATGGGTTCTTTTGCATAAAATAAGTTTTAAGTCTTCAGTTTACATATAACTCAGGGTAGGTATAAAAATATTTTTTTTTTACTTCAGAGTTGTATGGACAAGTCTTTTGTACGAAATTTTCACACAAAATTTTTTCTGCATAAATTAACTTTAAAAAACTCTTCTCTTGAGATATGACTATGTTGCAATAAGGGAGTGATAAACGAGAGCGGATCAATAATTCCATGACTTTTTGAATGCAACACAGTTTTTTTTTTCAAAACAAAAATTTATTTTTCAACATAATCTGCTATTAACTCAATAAACTTAGTCCAACGTTTCTACAGTTTTTGTATCCCTTTCGTGGCTCAATTCATGGAGTTTCTCCATTGAGACTGCACACGTGTGCACTCCTACATTATCTTGATAAAAAAGAACTTTTTTCTTGGCCATATGGGCTCGTTTTCTTTTTAAATCCTCATTAAATCGCTCTTATAAGTTGGCATGATATTCGCCGTGTATTTTTTTCGCTTTTGAAGGTAATCGATGCGGATTATCCCGCGTGCATCTCAAAAAACTGTTGCCATCACCTTATTGGCCGAGAAACTCACCTTGACCTTCTTCGGAGCAGGTTTAGACTGCTGCTTGGTTCCCGGAGTACACTAATGGATCCATGTTTCATCCACAGTTACAAAACGCAGCAAAAACTCATTTGGAGTGCGGTTAAACAACTTCAAACAATCCTTTGAAGTTGTCTCACGTTTACGTTTACAGTCCATTGAGAGCAAACGCGGCACCCATCTCGCAGACAACTTTCGTAAACCCAGCTGATCATTTAAAATCGAAACCACACTGCCATATGAAATGCTTATGGCATCAAGAATCTCACGGGCTTTAACTTTTTGACCGGCCAATGCCATATCTTGGATTTTTTCAACATTTTCGGGTGTACTGAGCACAATTGGCCGTCCAGAAGGTTCAGCGTTGTACTGGTGCGAACACAACGAAATTAAGTAAACCACTTTTTTACCATTAAATTCGATGGCGCAGAGTCCCCATATTATTTATCGAGCTTTTCCTTGGTTTGATTGACGGTTTTTTTTCGCAAAAAATACACTTTTTCCCATTTTAGAATTCACTTTTTTCCATTTTCTTCTCAAAAGGCGAGGTAGTCTGTTATCAACGGCTGCCAAACACAAACTAATTGGCACAGCTTGTTCAAAGTTAGACAGGAGTCAACTGACAGTTGCCTCTTGACAGGAGTGGTGTTGCCATTTCAATCAAGAGGCGGAAAATTAAAAAAGACACTGAGTTAATGATCCACCCTCGTATATTGATTTTCTTTTTTTAATGTTTGATTTAATGAACTAAATATAAATTTTGTTAAAAGAAAAAGTAGCTTTTCCCTAAAAATAAAATATATCAAGTGTTTAAGATTTTTTTCAAAGCATAATAATAAAAAAAAATTAATGGATGTAATAAAACGATTTGTGGGAGACAAATATTATGTTGTGCCAATTTTATGTTCTTTGAGAGAACCATTATATTATTATATTACGAGTATATTTTTTATATCATATTATTTTATGAAAAAACTGAAAGTCTATGAAATATTATAAAAGGTCTCAGATATATATAAAATCTTGTTTTATACATACTATTTATAACAAAAGGAAATATATTACAAAAATACTTTGGGCTTAATTTTTAAAATATTTCCTTTTATGAATATAAAAACTGTCACTATTATCAATACACCAACAAGCACAATTCATTTTTATTTTGACTGTATCTAAAAATAGATTTAGTGACATCTTTAACGCTAAACTAAATAAAAAGAAGAAAACAAACCAATACATGAGCTTTCCGTTTTCCTTGAATAATTTTCATCCAGCAATTCAAATTCGATTTAGCTTCAGTTGTCATTGTTCAAATAAATTAAACTTTTCCTTTGAAAATCCATATAATATTAACCCTGAAAACAACATGTTTCCTCATTATTGCATATCAAGTAAAATAGACAATGAAATTAAAATTTACGTGTATAACCCTAAATGAATTGAGTATATTAACTATTTAACACCATAAATATTATTACTATTATTTTCCTATAGGCTTCCATATAATCGATAAATCAAATAAATTATGAAAAAGCTTTCTCAATAGTCCACATACCAGACATTGTTTTCAAATATACCAGAACTGACTAAACACACAAACATGCCAACAATTTACCAAGCTTTCAAACTCTTTCAACACTATTAAAATAAATGTATTTTCAAATATTTGCATAGACAACAAGCTTACAAATATTGTGGTAGGAGTAGGATAAATGAAACACACAACTCAGCAAATAAAAATTTACATTTGTTTTATACAAATTTTTTAAAACAACATATTGCTAGAAAGTGTCTTAAAGTCTGCACATGTATTTTTACACACACACAAACACACACACACATTTATATATATATATATTGATGAAATAAATTTATTCAAACACTTTTTATTCTAAGGATTTTGCTAACGTTGCGTGTATTTTGGTTTCCATATGCGACTTGCAATATAAGAATAAAACAAAAAACAATCTTCTACGTGTACCTCAAATTGCATAGACTTTAGTATGTGTTCAATTGGAATTGCTGCTCTGACTTTTTTTGCCATTACAACAATTACGAGTATTTGACAGCCACTTAAGCATCGTGTTTCGTTTCAAATCCTGGAAATCCTTCACAGTCACAGTACTTGTAGTCTTATCTGGGCTTTCGTTATATATTTTTAATGGATCTTCACGCCGTAGGTTTTTAATGTCAATCTTTTTTCTCGCTCTTTGCATTCATGTAAAAAGAAAATGATTTATGTGCAATTAAGCCTCCATTGTTTATGTGTTTTCTTGATTAAACACATTGCGATTTTTGTATAAATGGCTTTTTTGTGTTAATGTGGCATGCATGTGTTTTGATGTGTGTGCTGTTATTTTTTTGTTTTCATACATGTGTGTGCAACTGGCGCCTAAAATTACACACTGCGTAATATTTGCACAAAATGTGATTATTTCAATGGTTGTTCATTTGTGACATTAATGTTGTGCTTCCTGCGTTTAGAAGAAATATTTTGTTTGTAGATGTTGGTGTACATTTTTTGTTATCCTGCAAATTGTTGTTAAGAGTGTTTAAGTTATTTTTACTTGAGTCATACAAACATGTGTATATTTTTATTTCACACAAAAAATAATTGGCAATGAAAAATATTTGTGTGACATTAATTATTTAAAATTAATCCTAGTAGAGAAAATGTTAACATACCTACTAAACTTACTTTGATAAGTTACTATTGTGTTAATACGAAATAAATCTATTTTTTGCCGCTTGTAATTCTTGCAATTTAATGTACAAAAATTCTTGCAATTTAATGTACTTTTCATAGGATTATTATACTGATCCTTCAACAAAACCAAATGTGTATGGATTAACCCCCTGTTTCTACATCTCAGACGATAAACTTTAGTATACAATTTATTTGCAAGGCACTCATATTTCTGAGGGATTTCCATACAAATTATAAACGAGCCGTCTGCCTGACTTGTACATATAACACTACTCAGAAAAAATATTTCTTGAGTAAACAACCTTTATTAACAACAATTAGAAATTAAAAAAAATCAAAAAGCCCGACTGCGACCGTTAAATATTCTAAGTAATCATTCGAAATGAAAAATCATTAGAGCAACTTTAAAATGTTTTTAAGAATGATACCCATTCTGATTTATGTAGTCTGCCGACTTTTTATTTTTTTCCTATTAACAAAATGGCGTCTGTTGACCGCCATATTTAGTTTTGACTAAAGTCACATCTTTAGTGACACTACCAGAATTAAGACAAATCGATTGATGTAGGAATCATCAAAATCAGTTGACGCGTTCGGTTTATATAAAGCCGCAAAAGTACTCATATACATACATATGTACATAACATACGTACATACATAGACTGAAAAAAACACTATACCCTTCTTTGCGTCGCGCAGTCGGGTAAATAGTTTATTTAAAAGTTTAATTATGTCAGTTAAAATATTTAATTAGTTAACTTTTTAAACAAATGTTTAATTGACTTGATTAAACTTGCCAGTTAAACATTTTAATGTATCAATTAAAATTGTTATTTAAAAAAAATTTAATTACCTAATAAATTTTTTAATCAATTAAATATTCCATTAAAGTTTAATTAATTAAATTAAATTTTTAACTGATTATTTGTAATTTTTCCAATTAAGGGTGTTGAAATTTTAACTTTGTAAGACTCATCTTACACCTGAACTTTTTCATCCAAAAAATTAAACAATTTTATTATAACATTTCAAAGTTTGTAAGAGGTTTTAAGAAATGTTTACCTCAAGTCTGTGTTAGTAGCAATTTATTTATTGGATTGATAAGTTAAATTATTGTTATAATTTTAGGTAAAATTTCACAATACTGTACCCTGTTAGCTTAAAAAACTTACAAGACTTGTGAGTAAAAACGAATTTTAATAAAAATAAAAAACATCCCCTTACATCAGATTTTCGATTTTTGAGGGCCCTACTAAATCTCCAAACATCGCAACAGAGAAATGTCTAATTTTATCTACAAGCTGCGTGTCAGTGTGTGTGTGTGTGTGTGTGTGTTGTTAAATACACAAACAAACACCGGGCAACACACAAAACATTTTGACACATTTTTTTGGTGTTGTAATATTGTTGCACATATGTTGGTACTTGATTTAGCTGCCTTCCCTTCAATGTAGGCGATCCTAGTAGCCATACAGGCCTTTACTGGCTTGTTGAGCTCGCCGGATTCAATTTATTATAATGGTTACTGTAGTTAGGATCGATATGTTTTCACTGCTAGAAAAACCATAATTCTCATTTAATTTGATATTCTTACTTGGACAAGTGTTTTCGTATTTTAACACGTGTTATTTTTCCTCATTGTGAAATCCACCATTAAAAAGTTCGTCACCAATGGCAATGACAAAGATTGTGTGGTCGCTGACTTGAAAAAATTGTAATTGCAAGCAATTTGATGTCTAAAAGTCATCAAGTAAATGATCGAGTTTATTATAAATTTAATTCACAAAATATATTATATTGGAAAAGACAATTTAAAACAAAATGTCTCAAAACAATTTTTTTTAAATTCTTTTAGGGCTTGTTCCTCTATGCGAACAAAAGGTTCGATCGAACATTTGTATTAAAAATAAAAAAAAAATAATTTTTATTATTATTTATTTTTCTATTATCATTACAATTTAAAAACATTGATATTTTATAATTATATTTTGCAGCAAATAATTAAGCTAATTTAAGAATGAATATACATATGTATATAAGTATATTAATAATTTAAGAAAAAAAGAGAGATAAAAATATTCTAAAGATTTAAAAAAAATTGTTTCCATTAACGCTTCGTCGACTTCACTGCGAAGTTGAGGAAGATGTTAATATTACAGATTTCTTATACAAAAAAACAATATTTAAAAACCTGTTGCGATTTTAAAACCTTTGTGTATTATGACATACTAATGGTCTGCACATTCCCTGTTTAAAGGTTCTATGTAGTCTATTGGTCGAATATCATCTAGGTAAGTTGAATATTATCTTTACTATTACAGGTAGTTTTTTGATGTATGTTCTAGCACACCTTTTTAATCATATTTGACAATTATAGATCGTATTTGGTCGTTCACATATTTTGTATAATAAAATATTATTTAAAAAATTTAAAAACGACTTGCTGTTCAGTAATGGATATATAGTTCTGCGGATTTTTTTTTTGTCTAATACAACTTGTAGATATTTAATGAGAGTTTCTGTTCCACTAACAGATAGAGGGAGCATACGAATTCGTTTGGCGAACTCGTTAAAACGGAATATTTTAGCTTGTGTCTTTGCTTAATTTTTTTTTAATTTTCTATATGGAACAGGATTTCTAAAATAGATTTTTAGAAATTTTTGACTATTGTATTTAAAAGTTTACCTGTTGATATTATTGTGGTATCATCTGCATACAACGCGGATGACTGATCGCTAAAAAACTCAAATTTAATTTTGTTTCCAATATTAATATTCGATCGAGTCTATCGTTCGCATTTAGAAAGACAGGTTTAAATTGTAGAATATATTCCCGTAGGAATGAGAGTAGAAAAGTGCAACAACACATGCTAAAGTGACAGATATATAGAGAGAAGAGGAACTTAATTTAATTTTTAATTTTTTTCAATCCTGTTATAGTAAGTGTTCTTAATTTTTATAGCATCGTTTAAACTCTTCTAGTTGACTCGTTGCCTTCTTTTAAGCTAGTAGTCATACTGGAGTCTGCCTGGAGCCAACCATCACCCTACCATAAATATATCATACATATACGTCAAAGTTATGAAATTTAAATTTGAGGTTATTTTAGCAGACAGAAAATTTTGCTAAATATTTGGAATCTTAGTAATATTGTTTTTTATTTTCTGTACAAAAAAAAAAAAAAAGAAAAAAAAAACAGAATAATATAAAAAAATATATCTTTAGAAACGATTATTTACAAATAGTTTTAAATAGAAATACCTTTAAAAACTACAATAATTTTAAATAAATTAAAATCTTTTAAAAAAAGATCCTTTCGATAAATAAAATATTTATTTCGTACATTTAATCTAATAATGCGATTTTAAATTTAAGCTTTTTGAAAAAAAAATAATAATAAAAATACATCGCAGATAAAAGCAAATTAAGAAACATTTGGTTGGTTTGGCCAACTAAACGCAATGTGTGCAGATAACACAAAAATTACTGTTAAAAGGCCAAAACTTACATAAACACAATCACAAACACTAAGCCATATCACATTATTTGACAGAAGGCAGCAAGCTCTGAAACATTATTTTTGCTGTGCAAAACAAACATATAAACTTTAGTTGCAAAAAAAAAAAAAAAAAAAACAAACAGTAACGAATGCTGCTGAATAATAAAATTGTTGAAATATTTTAAAACAAACAACTATAAATAGATAAACCAAATTCGCAACAGACACGTACGCACTTTAACATGCACTTACATATCTACGCTATTTGATAATGTCCCAGGAAACAAGCAGATTTGATATTCAATTGAATATGTGATACAAAATAGAGTATTTTTTTAATTTGAAAAAGATGAGAAAAATTTAAAAGTTATTGCAGGTATTTACCCTTAAGCCTGGTACGGAGTTCATACGGAATTTCAGGTTCTCGTACAAACTTTACGTAAAAAAAATTACGGAAATTCAGGTTGGTAAATTTCATAAAGAAATTTCCATTTGCTAGTACGGACTTTCAAAAGAAAAGTACACGGAAATTTTAAATTTTTTTTTTTTAATAAGTATTTAATCATTGCGAGAGAATTAAAATCAAATGTTGTTACTTGTGTTTGCTGGGATATTCATATAATTGCTTAAAGCATATAAAAATGGCATTGAAAGTAAAGCATACACTAAGGGGTGAGAAAATGTATTTATTCGTGTGTGAGTGAGTGAGTGTTTGTTTAAAAAATAAGAAATGTTGTTATTTGTAACTACAAGTAAATATTTGTTCTGCTACGTTCTAGGCTGGGAAAAAACAAACTGGTGCACATTTTGAAATATTTTGCCAAAGATAATAGAGTCTAATATGCAGTTTCTACAAGTCAGCAGACGACTCGTGTAGAAAATTTTTATGAAAATTAAAAAATTTAGTGCTTTCCATATAAATTTTATACTCATGTCGGCCGTCTGGGTTGTAGAAATAGGGGCTAAAACTTTCATTCTATCACAAGTAGTCGGGTATATAACGAAGTTTTTTACACAAACTATTCTTGCGTTTTAGACTGGTTTCTGTAGTCGCCTTTCTTAAATTTACGCACACATACATACATACATATATATAAATACTATTGCTGACATATCAGGTCAAGGCATTTTGTAACTGTTTACATTTACGTTTGCATTTACCATTAAATTGTTTTCAAAAAGTGTTTGCTGTTATTACTGTGTAAGATATGACATTCATTCTCATGTAGTTGAAATATGTAGTAAAATATTTTTTAAAACAAAAGCACAAATATGTCACATGAATTAAGAGACTCCCATCAGTACATTAAAACCAAATTAAATAACAACAACAACAACAACAACAACAACAAAAGCAATTGTATACTAAAATGTTTATGCAGCTGTCTTTTGTTGTTGCCAGTGGCATCATTACAATAGTGATAGCAGCAATAACATTCTCTAAAAACAAAAAGAGTCGAGCAAAAATAGAATACTACCCAACCAACAAAATAATAAACTTTTCCAATATATTTATAATTTGATATGTAATTAAGATTTAATATTTTTGAAAACTTCCAGTCGAAAATTTTCGTTAAATTTTTATTATCATAATATCAAATAGTAATGGATATGTAATAAAGTTAATAAAGAAGTGTCGAAACGCATTAAACGTTTTTACTTGAATTTAGTAAAATACCAAAACCTTTTCCCGCTCCAAATGTCTTCCTATTTACAGTGCAAATAGGAGAAATTGCAAAATTTATTTTATTCATATGTAAGCTGCTAGATTTAATATTTTCTTTCTTGAAAAAGTTTAATGCCCTAATGACGAAAAAAAGTCGCAGTTATGATTCTTTATTATTTATTGTCGATGCAAGAAGGTTCGTGTATTTGCTTTATGATTTTGTTCCAAACATTATATCAAGCACATAATTTTTCATATATTTTTCAAACTATTGTATAATACTTTCATTTAATTTTTATATTTTAAAAACATGGTAATAATATTTTTATATTTATGATTTGAACAGTCTAAAGTTCGTATCGCTTTTTAAGCCAAATTACATTTGATAATTTATTAATGAACAAATAACATTAAAGTTAGTTGTAAATATTCTGACAACACATAGTTGAACGGAACAGCCAGCCGTTTTCGAAGGCCACTAAATCTTCATCATCAGCGTTCTTCTGTGTTTGGTCCACTGTGTGTGGTGTCAGTTGATGTAGATTGCTGCTTTATATACGAACCTTTTTTGCAAATGGAATGTGTGAATTGTTTTGATTCATCGTATTTCAATGTGCTGAAAGATGTTTTGTAATGAAAGCTCACCTTACCATCTCTAAATTTACAACAGTCTTACCATTGTGGTTTGTTCTTTACTAATTATACACATGTTAGATAATTTGCTTATTTTTTGTTCTACTTAAGACAAACTTTTTTGTTTTCTTACTATTAAGTATATTTATTTAATTTTTTCCACAAGCCAATGACTATTAATTTAGTTAGTTTAATTATTATTTTTCGAACTTCATTTGTTTCTATATTTATGATTTGAACAGGCTAAAGTTCGTATCGCTTTTGGTAATAATATTTTTATTTTTCATTATCAAAGACAACAACCTTTTTTTAAGAACATAATTTAGAGAATTGAAACACACTTAAATCTTCTTACTAAGTTAGGGCATACCCAGCAAAAAATTACACATTACCATTAGAGCTACTTGCCATATAATGACTTACTTTTCTCATTACAAAATTTCATTACTAGCTTACAAATCACATTACATAAAACTTAAAAAAATGCTGTTAAAAATTGATAAATGAAGAGAATGATTGTTTTAGATTTAAAAGATTACGTGAATATGTTGACAAATAAAAAAGTATGTACTTCTCAAGAATCGATTATTTTAGTCTCAGGTCTTGTTAAAATCATTAAGATGGTAATTCATTACGGAAGTGCTTCCACCAAAAATACTTAATTCCGAACCGGATTACCTTTTTTGAATTTTTTGCTGGGATAAGAATGGTCAGAAGGTCTGCTAAGCTCTTTTTGACATAATTTATATGAAAAAAAAAATAAAGATTCATATTAAATTTCTTCTGCTGTTTGCCGCTACACAAATTAAAAACTTGACGGCCTTATACTTGTTTGAGAATGCACTGGAAATATTCGGCGTTTAATGCAAGTGGTCTTGTGCGAGTGTAAATGCAAACTATTATTTAAAATTGGGTTTAAAATTAATTTCATTTCAACATCAACACAGTATGTTTGCTTGGCATTTAGGAAATAAATGTGCGTATTAATCTTGTACACGACCAGGAAATACATTAAAATAAAGCACCCTTTCAAGAGAAGAATACAAGTGTGCGATTATGTGGCACGAGGTTATGCCACATACGCATACAAACATATGTACATGTAAATTTGTAATGGTATAAGTTTGCTTTAGAAAGCTGCTAGATTTGCTGGAAAATTAGTTGTTCTGTATACTTTCTAAAATATAGCAGAGCCTTAAATTAATTAGTATCAGCATCCATTGTGGTGTATTTTACAAATTCTAGTTTTTCTAATATAACTATATTTGCTTTACTTGCGAGTATAGAGTGTCCAGGTAGTTATGCGAGAGTATAACAATTTTGAATTGGGTAAAAAAGACAATTTGTAGGCAAGTTTCGTACAAAAACATATCCAAACAAACGATAACTTCATTTATTTTTTTATTTTTTTTTATATTTTATTTTTGTAAAAGAGAAGTAACACTCAGGCAATTAATGCCTATTACTATTATTTCTAGGTGTAACCTTCTTTAGTAAAGGGATAGTGATAGAAGACAGATGGCAAAGGAAGAGATAGAAGAAAGCTTCATTCTTTTACAGCTCTGCTTTTTGCATGCTTTTTAATAATGCAGTGTTGCAGCGCCTCTGGTGTCAAATGAGGCGTATTAAATTTTGAAGCTGTGTTTAGTAGCCATTTTTATTGGTTATTTTACTTCGCCGATGATTCTGCTACACAACGAAGGAGGGCGCTCTGATGTTACATTAGGGTTATTATCTGCTGAAGTCGGTATAGTTCAGTGACCAGTGAACAGTGAATATGTCTTCATCACTTGAACTTTCCTACAACAACTGATACAAAGGAACACTAATGCACATCAGAAAAATACGTGGTGTTGTTATTTAGTGACTGTCAGATACAGGGATTGAATCCAGCATTTTCGGTTTTGTAGTCAACGTGCTAACCACTTCAGCCAATGCCACCCTCAGAATTTAGCAGAAATCGTTTCAGTGATGTTATAACACTCAGGTGAGGGAAAACTTCTTTTACCTTTGCTATTTGCTTGTATTAGGCTAAGCGAAAACTATGTTGAAATTCCTTTAAGTTTATTGAGCCGCTGAAACTTACAAGACATAGTCATGTGGAATATTATAATCTTCGAAATTTTCTTCCTATGGGCCCTTGTTGGTCTTTTCGCGAATGGGCACAAAGAAATGCTATGATAACTTTTAAATTGCTTCAAATATCGAAAATTAGCTTAATCACCAAAAACAAGTCAAACTTTATTTAAGTGTAAAGTTCGTTGTGATTCACTTTAGGATTCACTCAAGGATATATGAAGACGCTACCTACGTGGAAGCTAAATATTGTATAATAATAAAACAATTTAAATTTTTTTATATAAATATAAAAAAAACAAGATCCTTAGCTCAATTATAATATATATAACATAATGAAAGTTTAAATAAATGCAAATTTTCAGTTTTAGAGTCAGTTAAAATTTTGTTTAATGATTTAATTAATTTAAACAAATTCAATCTAATGTTTTTCAATTAAAGTTCTTAATTGGAGAAATATTTCTTGTGTGTATGTATAGATCAGTGAAAGTGGGACTGTGTTTGTCATTAGCCAATTTTATTGTTTATTATTTCAATTTTCTATGAAAACTGTATATAATGATTCTAATGCACAGAAAAAACTAAATTTCGTTTTCAGTAACCAAATTCATTGAATCAGTACATATTTTGTATGAATGCGGACCTTCAAAGAAATTTGTAGATTCTGATAACAATTTTGTAAAAATTTAACTGGAAAAAATTTTTTTTATTTTTAGTTAATTTATTATGGCATTAGAGAAAAACGTTAACTGAAACTTATAATAATTTCAGTCAAATGTATTAATAGGAACAGAAAAACATTTTTGCAGATTTTTTTTATATTATTCATCAAATTTTTTTTTTATAATTTACAAACACGTTCACTAAAATTTTTCGTATTATCAGAAAATAAATTAACTGAATCAATAATAATTCTTACCAATTAAAAAAAAATGGTAAAAGTTTTAGTTAAAAAAAAAATAACTGAATCAACTATTTTTTTACTTTCAAAAATTGGATTGTTTTTATGGTTAAGCATTTCGTTCCCGCTTTTGGAACTCGTCAGTAGACTTCAACCCAAAAAATTTTCGAATTTAGCTAACAAACTCCGTATGTTTATAGTAAGACTCTTAATACTATATTGAGAATCACAATATAAAAAGATAATTAGTTTGAAAACGGCAAACAAAAGTCTTAAAAAATAACATGTTTTTTATATCTATAAAATAATTTGTAGAAAAAATTAAAAAAAAAATCAGACAAATTTTTTTACAGTATATAAAAATAAATTTAACTGAAAATAACAAATTTAAATAAAAAAAAATAAATCTAAAATTTTTTTTTTACAAATTTTACTTTATATAGATAATTTTCATTCTATACAGTTTTTTTTTACATAAAATAAAATTTGAACAAATAATTTACTGGAACAGTAAAAAATATTTACTGAAACTAAATTATATTTCAAAACACACGTTTGTTTGAAAATTTTTTGGGAATAATTTTTTCTGTGTGGCATGCTTGCAGTAACAAGCAGTCACTTACACAGAAAAAACTAAATTTCGTTTTCAGTAACCAAATTCATTGAATCAGTAAATTTTTTGTGTGAATGCGGACCTACAAAGAAATTTGTACATTCTGATAACAATTTTGTAAAAATTTAACTAGAAAAAAAATTTATTTTTAGTTAAATTATTATGGCATTAGAGAAAAAAGTTAACTGAAACTCAAAATATTTTCAGTCAAATTTATTAATAGGAACAGAAAACCCTTTTTGCAGATTTTTTTTGTATTATTCAGCAAATTTTTTTTATAATTTACAAACACATTCACTTAAATGTTTCGTATTATCAGAAAATAAATTAACTGAATCAATAACAATTCTTAATTTTTTTTTTAAATTAGTAAAATTTTTATCTGAAAAAATAACTGAATCAAATCAAAGGTTTAACTATTTTTTTTTACTTTCAAAAATTGGCTTGTTTTTATGGTTAAGCATTTCGTTCCTGTTTTTGGAACTCGTCAGTAGACTTCAACCCAAAAATTTTTTTAATTTAGCTAACAAACTCCTTATGTTTATAGTAAGACTCTTAATACTATATTGAGAGTCACAATATACAAACATAACAAATTTGAAAACCCCAAACAAAAATCTTTAAAAAAAAATAAAATGTTTTTTATATCTATAAAATAATTTGTAGAAAAAAAAATTAAACAAAAATCAGACAAATTTTTTTACAGTATATAAAAATAAATTTAACTGAAAAAATTAAAAAAGATCAGACAAATTTTTTTACAGTATATAAAAATAAATTTAACTGAAAATAACAAATTTAAATAAAAAAAAAATAAATCTAAATTTTTTTTTACAAATTTTACTTTATATAGATAATTTTCATTCTATACAGTTTTTTTTTACATAAAATAAAATTTGAACAAATAATTTACTGGAACAGTAAAAAATATTTACTGAAACTAAATTATATTTCAAAACACACGTTTGAAAATTTTTTGCGAATAATTTTTTTTGTGTAAACCACAGTAAAGGGATCTTTTGTTTAAAAAAATTATATATGTATAAAAATTTTTTTCCTTTAATATTTTTCCAGCATTTTGTAATTATGATTCATGAAATGAATATTGAAATGAAAACAAAAAATGTAATTGCTTTGATACGAGTTTTGAAATAAAACGAAAATTCTGAGAACAAAAAAAAACTTACTTAAAATAATCACTTTCAAAATATTTTTTGTAAAGAGACGAAGAAGAAAACCTGCAAAATTTAAAAATAAGAAAAAAAGATATAAAATAAGTATTAAGAAAAATATAAGTTGAATTGATTTTAGAAAAGCAAAAATGTCGTAAATTTGTATATGATGAAATAGGGAGTGCATGAAAAATAAATTATTGGGGGAGGTTGGTCTTTGCAAGTGTATAATAATTTTATTAAAAAATTTAATTTTTTGAGTTGAGTTTATTTATTTATTTTATTTTATATTTGAAGATCAAGTTTATATTTTTACAGTTTTGTTTATAGAAAGTTATTAAGGCTTTAAAGCAAATTTTCATACAAAATTTTTCTTATTAAGCCTTAATAATTTTTATAAATAAGGCTGCTAATATCTTATAGCATTAAAAATATCATAAAATTTGTATGTGATAAAACAAGGAGTGCATGAAAAAAACTATGGAGGATTGTTCGTTGCGATCGTATATTTTTACGCGAAAAATTTTGATTTTTGTGCAGTTGCATAAATCTATACAATTGGCTTTATTTTTTTTTTTAAGATCAAGTCTATATTTTTAACATCTTATACCATACATACATTAAAAGTATACGAAATTATCAAAATTGAATTTTATGATTTTACCTAATTGTTGCCGACAATTAGCCACGTTTAGCGAAAAGAGAATACAAAAGAGAAAACATGTTTGATATTTACGTGAGCAGCTGCTATGAAGGCCTCGCTCGCCTTGTGTGTATTTAAGCCAAATAGACATAGCTTTGGAATCTTTGAACATAATTATCCCAGCATTTCCCTTTTTGGTTAAATAAAACATTTTTGTCTTCATAAACAATATATCCTTCATTTTATTTCTCTCAGTATATTATTCCAATAGTATCAAATTTAAAACGCTTTGAGCGCTGTTGCGTGCACTTATGCAATCGTTATTATTTCGTTTAGTTACACAAATTATTTATGCATATACGCGCACCATCAGATCTTAGCTTGCATAAGCTTTGTTAAGCAGTTTGTTAATGGTTTAATGTTGTGTTTATTATTAAGCTATTTAAAATGAGAAAACATTTAATAGGAAAATTAAAAGTCTTACCAGTTTGTGTTGTGCTGCCTTGAAAAAGACTCTTTAAATAATTTAAAAATCTCCTATGCAGTGGTCGATGACGATGCCTCGACGAACGGCGCGTTTTACCCTGTTCGATATCGTCCTCCTCATCTTTTGTATCACATTTTGTTTCATCAACGATTATCTCTATGCTACGTTGTTTACATTTGCTGCTGGAAGAGTTAAGGGAATGCGATGAAATATTTGCCGCTTCGGTGTGATGTTGTTGTGAGACCACGGTTAGAGTGGCTGCAGGAACAATAAGTGCATCGTTAGGATTTTGACCGGTGCCAGCAATTGTGGCCAAATTAATTGTACTACCACCACCGCCACTCGTGGGTGCATTGCGCAGTGGGCCAGGCTGCTGCTGTATTATTGAGCGACTTGTGCTTGCAGCGCAAGTGTCTCGCATCAATGATGTGGAAGCGGCGGAGGTATGGCTATTGAGATTGTGACTATGGCTACTTGAGCCACGATAGATAAGTTCATTGTCGTGTGATATGGTGCGTATGGCGTGCAGCCCACTATGATGTGAAGTGCTGGTTGTTAGCGCCCCTCCACCATTAACACCCCCAGCTGGCCCTCGACTGTTATTTTGATGATTATTTGAAGAGCCATTTAGGCCGGTGTAATAAGCGCTTTGGGGACGTTGTATTTGTGGACCTGCCATAGTTTCTATTTAATTGTTGCGCTGTTGTGGCTCTTAATTGCTAATGGACTACAGTTTAACATTGATTTGGTTGTTATGTACTAACCCTTTTTATTTCCTTTGTTCTCGTCTGTTGTTTATTATTATTTTTATTACTAAGCCACTCCATGTTCCCTTTTCATTTTCATTTTGTTGCAGTTTGTTTGTTTTTTTTTTTGTGGCTGTTGCTTAATTAGTTTGCTTTTGAATTTATATATTTTCAGGTACTACATACTCTAATTTGGCACTAAAGTTTATTGAATTTTTATAACAGACAAACATTTTAATATTATATATTTGAAATTTAAAATTTTACTTTTTATTTTTTGCTTCTAGCTTTTCATATTAGTTGCTTTATTATATGTACACACTTTTATTTCTCTTTTGCTGATTGTTAGTATTTTTAGTTGCTTGTTAATTTTAATTAAGTTGAGTTAATTACATTGACTTGTATATATCATTTTTTTTATTTATTTGCATTTTAGCATTTTATCTGCAAAGAGATAGAGAAAGAGAGAAAAAAACAAACATAAAGTATGCAATTGACAAGTACAAACAAAGACAAATATTTAACAAGCCATACAATATTTTTTCATCAAATGTTGTGAAAAATATTTTGCACAAACATATAAACTCAAACATATTTTTCAAAAAGATAGAGACGATTTATTTTTAGCTAAATATAGAAATATATTAACAGAAGAGATATATATGTGCATGCCGTTCTTCTACATATAGAACTTTTTTTTTAGATTTTTTTTTCATTAAAATTAGAAATTCATGTATAATGAATGCGTTGCACACTTTGATGCGTTTGTTGGCATGTGCAACAAAAACATGATTTGTTGCGGCGGCTGCTGCTTTATTTTTAACTTTATGGTGATGGGCCAAATTGGCTTATTTTTATTACAACGCATAATCTATGTCACTTCCTCAGAAATTCGCATATTTTTAAAATATTCAAAATGCTTAAAATGTAGCAGGTATATGTATGCAAGTATGTATGAAAAAATTATTGAGATCTTTTTTTTAGTAAAATAAATTTGCAGCATATTGTGCAGTTTAAAAATAAAGTAAATATTTGTGACACTTTGAAAATTAATAAAACACCGTCTTTTTATGTTAAATTTGTTTAAATTTATTTTCTAATTCAAGTTATTTCCGAAAAAAAAAATTATAAAATTTTTAAAATGAAGACATACAAGAACCTTACATAGTTTAAGTCTACCTTAAATAATTTATTTAAATCGATTGTATTTTCTTATTTTTTTTTCTTTATTTTCTACTTCACAACCTGTTCCTTTTTACCAAATAAAAAAAAAAATATTAAGTTAAAAATTTTTAAACGCACTAATAATCTCAAATTAATATTTTACTTATTAAGTAAAATATTTTTTTTTATTAAAAATAGATTGAAATTGATTATTGAGGGGTTTAGCTGGATCCTATGCGCATTTCACTGTTGCCAATGCAGATGATCAGGGAACCTTTACCGAAAGTTTCATAGAACAACTAGAGTTATTATGTATATTATAAACTTTCATTTAAACAAATGAGAAGCTCATAACAAATAACAAAGTTGAAACAAGAACTCAATAATCAACATGTGTTTTATTTTCTTACTTTAAAAAGAAAATAAATGTAAATAACAACAACAGCTATTTAAGAATATAGTGTTGCCACACAAGTATTTTTCTGACCGGGTGCAGTCAAGTTAATAATTGTTGTTTTTTTTATGGGGATTGTTAAAATAAAAGTTTAAAATCTTTTAAACGCACTAATAATCCCAAATTAATATTTAACTTATTAAGTGAAATATTTTTTTTTTTTTTTGTTAAAAAATACATTGAAATTGATTATTCGGGAATTTAGCTGCATCCTATGCCCATTTCACTGTTGCTAATGCAGAACTTTTACCCAAAAATTACTTAGTACAACTAGAGTTATTATGTTAAAATTTCATTTAAATAATTGAGAAGCTCAACATATAAAAAAGTTGAACTCAATCAACATGTTTTTTTCTCTCTATCTTTACTACATTGGCTGACTTTTTTTTAGGTTCGAATTGCCTTTTTGCTAAGCTGATTAGTTTGATTGAGAGAGTGGAACAGAGGGGAACAGAAACGTTTTTTCTTCCTTCGTTTCTCTCTTCTAACAAACCAATCAGCTTAGCAATAAGACTTGCATAGTGTAAACTAGGACTAATTGTAGCGCAAGCAACTATGACTAAAGCCGATTCCAACATACAAGAGCATCTCTACTTCGTTTGTACAAAACACTAAAAATAAAAAGCCATGTCCTTATCAAATTAATTGACTCTCTCTCACACTTTCAGTCTAAGAGCCATTTTCAGAACCTTCCTTTAGTTAAAGGTTGGATTTTGTCTGCCCTATAAATGGCTTTGAATTATAAATCCTTCATTTATAATTTTTATTCATTAAGGGCCATTACTACAACTTAAAATTAGTTAAAAGTAGGATTTTATCAGACGTGTAAAAAGCTTTCTATTATTGCAAAATGGATTTAACTTACCAGGTAGAATAAAATTGCCTGTAATTTATTGCTCACTTTAGGGTAAAGTAAAATTTTTCAAATGATAAAGTCTTTATACGTCTGACAAAATCCTACTTTTAATTAACTTTAAGTTGTAATAATGGCCCTAAGTGTTATTATTATTGATAATAATAAGAATAAAAAATTTAAGTTGTAATAATGCAAAGCTATTTATCGGGCAGACTAACTGAAGGTTGTGAAAATGGCTCTAAGTATATTTATAAACAGGGTATGAATGTTTAATCAGTCAAAAATACAAATACAGGGATACTCTGGATATTTATTCATCATTCGCCACAGTACAAAATCATTTGTGTATATAAAATAAAATGTGAGTGTGTGTGGCTGTTTCAAAACATATTTTATGTGTGTGTGTGTACTTAAAGTAGCCATTAATATATGCATGTGCAGTTTATAGTTAGAGTATTTTTATACTCATGGATATGATTGTAGCTCATACAGATGTTAATTTTTAGTTTTAGTCCTTTGTGGTGCGTAATTTAAAAGATGTGTATGAATATAGTTTTTTTCTTTTGGTTCTTTATTATTATACGTATTCGGTTTAAAATTAATGCGTGTGTTTGCATATGATAGTGTTTTTTGTTTTTAGCTGTACACATTCATACGTGTTTGACGGCCAATACTCGAAGAGTACTTAAAATGATACTGTTGTCAGAGAAGAAGAAATCAGTTAAGTAATTAAGTAAGATATTTACCATAATTTGTCAGTACATAATAAACTGCTTAAAGTAACGTATTTCAAAATATTTTTATATAATAAAATAAGTGAATCGGTTAAATTTACAGTCTTGGCAAGGTTTAAGTTATTTCGTTCTTATAATTTTACAGTTACTATTCAGCCTTGTGTTTAAAACTATTTTTATGCAGTGTAAAAAAACTTCACACGAATACAATGAAATAAAGAGCTGAACATTATTTTGGGCGGCCACACGTGCTTACATTTGTGATTAAAAAACGTTGGTGTTGCAACACATCTTTTATGCGTGCTTTTTATTTATGGCCTAAAACTGGAATATTTTGCAAAATTTGTCAAATTTGCTTAAGAAATTTGCCAAAAGCAGGTGTAATATAAAATTTTATTAGGTGATATAAAGGGACAACAAGAAAAAAATATCATAAATATTAAATGGGTTTTTATAAAAAAAAACATATTAAATTAAATTTATTCACCAAATGCATTTTAGCTTAAACTTTGCCACAGTTTAGTATTATATTATTGCAAACGATATTCATATCAGCACACCTGCAATGTTTTACAGCTGAAATTTTATAGAGTATGCTAACACCTTTAAAGTGAAAATAGTTTTTAGAAAAGCCAAACCCAATGGTCCATAGGCTTAGCCACATTGTCAAACGAGTGTAAAAGTTACAGACAACACACAGTGGGCTTAATTATATAAAAAAGCACATATTATAAAATATTGCGAAAAATATAAATAAAATAAAATTGTAATAGTATTGATGTCATACTCGTATTACAATAGTGTTATGAGGCTAGATGAAATAACTCTCAGTGGACTAACTCCTCGCGAAATGGGACATAAAAAAACAATTCCCAACAAAACTTAATGAACTGAATAAAAAAATATCGATAAGTTTAAATTGAAGTAAGACCCAATTTATTTCATAATGCAGAGTGGCTGATGAATTTTATTATACTAGGATCGCTCGGTGGTCTAAATAAGACCACTGGCATATATCAAACAAAAACAAAACATAAATTTGTTTTTTTTTAAAGCAAATCTAAATTGCTTTTTTTATAACTTTTATGCTAAGAATTTTGAAAAACTATTTATATTGTGCCTATCGACGCAAAAATACCTTTTAAACCATATCTATTTCACCAATATTGGTGGACGATAAGATACTTAAAAGTGAGCGACAAAAAAATGTCTGCCGTATTTATATATAAGATAACGAAGCTCAAATAATTTTTTTATAATTTACGAGTACATAAATTTGATACGTAATTTTATTTTTTTAAATACTTGTAATAATTTTTTTAGGGTGGCTATGGCCGAAGTAAATAGCACGTTGACTACAGAACTGAAGCTCCTAGGTTCGACCCCAGTCACCGACAGAGTAATTTAATCACAACATCATGCATTTTTCTGATGTGCATTAGTATGCCTTTTCGTAGCAGTTGTTGTGTCAAAGCTCAAGTTATGAAGGCATAGCCACTGACAACTGAACTGTACCGGCTTCGGAAGGTGCTAATCTTACTGCAACATCAAAGCGCACTTCGACGTGGGTGTTGTGTGGCAGAATCAGCAGCATAATTATAAATTCATTATTTATGACTTGATTGGACTAAAGTTTGTATCGCTTTGTTAGACAAATTAATTATAGATATTCTGAAAAAGACTAGCAGAACGGAACAACTAGCTGCTTTCGAAGGTTTCCACACTTTCAACATCTGCTTTTATTGTGTTTAGTCCACACTGTGCTTGGTGTCAGCTGATGTAGATTTCTGCTTTATGTATTGAGTTTTCAGTGCAAATGGAATATTTGAAAAAATTATCACATGTAATTTGGCTTACAAAGCGATTCGAACTTTAGTCTAATCAAATTATAAATATAGAAACAAATAAAGTTCGAACAATAATAAATTCAACTAGGTAAAATAAGAAATTCAGTAAAGTAGGATTTTGACTCAAACACGAAGAGTTTCGTACGGCCGCGGCGCTTGTTTCTTCTTCGAGATATTTTCGGGTTTTTGGGAAGTTTTTTTGTTTTGACGATTTTTTAGTATTAACCCTTTTTCTAGTTTTTAATTTTTTTTGTTTTGGCGATTTTTTTAATTTTAAATTTTAGCGATTTTTTTGAGTTTTGCCGATTTTTTCGAATTCTGCGATTTTTTTTAGTATTTTTGTTGACATTTTCATTTTTGGTTTCTTTATTTTAGATTTTGATTTTATTTTTGAAGACATTTTACATTTAAGCGCTATTTTCATTTTGAAGATTTTTCGTTTCGTCATGTTTTTAATTTTTGGTTTTTTTTCTGAGTTTGCTCTTATAATTTAAATTTTTTAAATTTCAGTGTTAATTGATGTAGCCTGCATAGACCATTTAAAAACTTAAGAAATTTACACAACTTTTTATACGGTTCGACCCAATGTGCGTTAGCCGCATTGCAAACGTTTTCTTACTCACAATTTTACTACTTCTACAAGCAATTTAACACAGAGTAAAATTAACAAAAAAAAAAATATAACTAAAAATAAATAAGCACAAAAGCCTGGTGTATCTATTACACTATTACACTTGAGAATACTCATGTGTGTGATACATACATACATACATACATAGATACTTGTGTACATCCAAAATGTTAAATGTGTGAGCGCTTTCTATTTCTTTTGCTCAGTAACGGTGTTGTTGCAAATAAGTCGTTCTACTCGCACGTACATATGTTATTTATTTCTTTTTTCAGTCTATTTTCGGCGACAGAATGGAAAAATAAGTGTCTCTACAATTTATTTTCACTTCAATTTAAATGTTTACCCCTTGGCATTGTGACAATTTCAAAAAGGGAAAGAGAAAACACAAACTACATACATACGAGCCCTTTATAATAGTTGTTTAATGACAATTATTTTCCAAAAAAAAAAAGAAAAAAGAACTATGCAGAATTAGTGTTAAACGAGACAGCGCTTTTAAGCTTAACTAAAAATGTTGTTATTCTGAAGTAATTATACAGAGAAACACGCAGCATACACAACTTATTTGCATTAAGTGTTGCGAATAAGGAATTTTGTTTTCCTAACTAATACGTTACAGTTTAAAGCACGTTGTGAGTGATACAATTTTATTTTAGTTTAAATAAAATTATGGTTAATTCTTATTACTAACTTAATAAAATAAAATACAAGCTTATATGTAATTTAATAATAATCACAACAATTACTTCTAAAATAATTCGTTAACCCTTTTTATAGATGTTGTGGAGAAAGTTTGAAAATTGTGTGCGTTTTATTAATTTTAACTTCAAGAAAAAGTATTTACACGGAGAAAATTTAATGGACTCATGCACGAATTTGTTTAATTTTTTTTATAATTCTATACTTCCATAGTTAAGGTGGAATGTAATTGAATTAAATTAATATGTAAACCAAAGTTTTTTTTTTAAATTTAATGGGCCTTATTACGACTTCCACTACGAAAATTTTATAATAGGTTAAAGAGCATTGCAAAATTTTTTCTTTAATCTAGCACAAAATCGTCTTAGGCGTAGTCAAAATACGACACTCGCAATTAAGTCCAATATTCTATATTTTTTTTCATTAATTTACTAATGAAGCTCCACTCTTCCAATGATACATTTTTAATGCATTAAGTTTCTAATTTCCACCCAACTTCATACAAATATAATATTTCTACAATCTTCAGTTATCTGCACCAAGCAAACGCTTCGAATTATTAAAGAGTTTGTAACAACTAGTCAGCAAAATTTCCCGATTTCGGAACTGAAACATCACCAAAATCATAACAGTTTTTATACGGAATGATTGAGAAGATGTCCGGTATGAAATTGCACCGTTATGTCTTAACAAATTCGTTAAGGAAGATTCAAATTTGTTCCAACAAGCCTGACTTCAGAAAAGGTCGAAACTTTTCGTTTGGTGGGAATTTTTATATAAAAAAGCTTTGTGTATTGTGTAAACTTACACATATAATCTTAACTGCAGTCAGAGTTTTTGCAATATCAAAAATTTGTTACTTCTTTAAAAATAGAATGACATTCTCAGTTGTTGTGCAGACCTTTTGTGAGATAGATAGTACTAATTTTGATTCAAAATGGTGCATTATTAACTTTTAAAAGAACACACCAAGTCCCAAAACTTAGCAAATTATTTTATTTTAATATTTATTTTTACAAATTTCCTTGTCGAATTTCAAGTTTTTTCGTTTTCTAATTATCCCACGAGAGAATTCCTTAGGGACAATCCAATGAAACCGTCATTCAGTGTATATGTGTTAGTGTCGTATAATTGTATATATATGTATATACTAAAGGGCTGCGTAAATGGTTCTAAAAGTTTTGTATTCTATTTCACACTACTGCCAAGCAGTCTGTTTTAGTGCAAACATAAATAACAAAACAAAACTAACAAAACATGACTCTCACTAAAATCAATCAAGCATCAGCGTTGTCAACTTTGAAATTTCAAAACGCACCAAAATGGAGAAAAAAACGCGCCATTTGCAAAAAAACGCACCAGCTTAGAATTTCTCTTTTTAGTTTAAAATGTTTATTGAATTAATTTTACAAAAAAGTATATTACTTTTTTGTGTTAAAAATTTAACACTTAAACAGGCTTTTACAGCTCAGGGTTAAAAAAAAAATAAAAACTATAAGAACTTAACAAATTTTTTTAGAATAAATAAATTTTATTATGTATAAATTCTGTAAAAAACTTTTTAAAGAGATTAACGATTAATAGCAAGAATTCAAAACTAATAAAAGTACTAAACTTTTTTATTCAAATATTTAAAAAAAAAAATTATCAGAAGTTTAATACATTTACCCATATTAAAAAATACAACAATAAAAACAAACAGCCTTTTACAATATGTGTACAAAATTAAAAAAACCAAAAAAAAAACTAAACAAATTCGTACATACATGGTACACATGTGTTCTTAATTATGGAAGTGGTCCAAGTCATACGCATTTATGATTCGATATAGTAAAATTAATTTATATTAAACGAGACTAGTACAACTATAAATTAAACTGTTGCATAATAAAAAATATTTTTGGATTTGTTCAAATGTAATTTACTAAATATCTCGACCAAAGATATGTATGTATGACTTATAAACCTTCATTATTAAGGGCACATATATATGTTTGCAAGATGATACATTTTTATATATTAATTTTATAAATTATGTTTAAAACTTTTTAAAAAGAGATCAAATTAATAAAAGTAATATTTTAATCATTATTGTTATCATCGGGACATTAGACAGATTTCCTTTCAAATTGTGATGTGTTATAAACATCATTACTATTAATATGGTAGTTAACACTATCAGGAATTTGGCAAGTTTCACCACAAGAATTTTGCGGTTTTAACCCATTGTTGTGATAAATTTGCGTCGGTGCCACCAAAAATTAAAAAAAGCACCGAAATCTTTAAAAAAGCGCACCACGCACCAACTAAGGAATTTTTCACACAAAAATTTTCAAAAAGCACCCAAAATGGTGCGAAACGCACCAAGTTGACAACGCTGTCAAGCATCATTCGAATAGTTTTTCTCTGCAGTTTTGCTAGTGCTTGTGTTCTCAAAACAACTAGAACATCAAAACGAAAAGCGAGAATGAAACAAAACAACACCAAATCATATCAGAAACAACGAGTGCACTAGAACACGAGCACAAACATGCAAACTATGTATGTTTATGTATGTACATATGTATACATATATTGAAAATAAAAATTAGCAAAATTTTTATATATAAATGTACATAAGTATGTATGATATGATTTCATAGTAAATAAAACCTCTTTTCAGCTTTCATATCAACGAAGCGCAATGTTTCTTTTATATGGAAAATTGTCTTTGCTATCAGAACATTCAAGCATGTTTTGAATATTCTGTGTGAATTTTGATGTTCTATTTCATTTTTGTTTTGAAAGGCTTGGTTTTACTTCAACATTGTTCTATTGCAGTTTTGTTCTGTACTGCAGTATTCTTATCGTAAAGCAAAACACATCTCTTTTGAAAGTTTTGTTTTAAAATAACGACGCAATATACACACACATTTTGAAATTAATAAGAGTGCTTGTAATCCTTTTTTGCCACGCTCTAGTATATACGTGTATATGTATGTATATATGTTCCTTTAACTCCCATTGGAGCATAAGGCGCCAACAATAGCGGTTCTCCACTGTAATCGATTTTGGATTATAACTCTGAGTTCGTTCCAAGTTCGATTTAGAGATCTCATTTCAGCTTCTGTGGAACGCCTCCACGTAATTTGTGGTCTTTCAACTCGTCGCTGAAAAGGACACCAATGCAGGGCTGGCTTGCAAATGTTGTCATCTTCGTGGCGAAGTACATGACCAATCCATTGCCACTTGCGTTTGCGCATTTCAGTTGGACAATTGCAATTTGTATTCTAAATTTGTAGCGCAAAATTATATTTTGTTTAGCTGCGAATATCCCCATTATTAACACGAATTACAAAGAAACTGATTTTTATTGTCACTCATAGTGAGAGACGATCAAATAATCATCAAAACTTTCGAGCAATGTTTGCCAACACGTACCCGTAGCCGAAAATACATGACTGCACGCATACAAATATGTGACTGATGAGTTTGTTCGATCGTCCTTGGAGCGACCTTGAGTTTGGCAAACTCTTAGAGAAGGTTAATATGTTCCACAAAAATATTTGACTTAATATTTTCTATAAAATAGCTAAACGTACATATTTCCACCATCTTGCTTTTATAATTTTATAAATGAAAGTTTAGAGCAATTTTTCAAACATTAAATTCTTATCTATCTCGTTGCAGTTCCAATGATTTGAAAACCTAATAAATTTAGCTACTACTGTTAAATAATTAACAGTACTCTGTTATTTGTTGCAAATTCTATGTTAGAAATTTTGGTTTCTATCTCTGCTAATTAAATTCGTATTTATCCTCACATGCATAGTTAATTATTGGCATTTCTTTCGCTGTAATACACTCTAAGTTGTTTTGGCCCTTTCAGTTCAAAATTCAATTTCAAATTTCTACTTTTTAAAAATTACTTTTATTTTAGAAGATGTTTATATAAAATGGTTTTCGAAATCTTCGCCAGATCATGTTTTGAGTGGGAAAGCCAATATTATTGTACCTTTTGCTGGTAAAATTTTACAAAAGGAAACAGAACAAGTAAATAATAAACATAGAGGAGTATCGCAAGTTCCAGAATTTAAAAATTTTAAGGATTTAAGCAGAAGTAAAATTTGCAAAAGGATTTCTAGCATTAAAAATCGTTTAAGCAAACCTTTGCATTACAAAATCATTCCAGGAGCTGTTTCTATTTCACATTCCTCAGCATGTGTGGAAAGGATTTTTTCTTTCGACTGAAAGTTCATATTGAAATCAACAATAACATATGAAAATTCGTTTTTGTATATAAATTTTCAGTCGAGAGTTTTCTTTCGATATCGTGAAATAGGTCACAATAAAAGAAATCGTCTTCATGTATTTAATATAATTAAAAGATTTAATGAAATCTACTTCTAATAATTGTTATGATGAAGATATTTTAACACTTAAGACAAACAAATTTTGTAAAAAAGAGTAAATTGGAGAACTATTAAATTTTAGAATTTAAAGATTATGTATAATAAAATTGGAATTACACATAAAATGATTTTTAAATAAAAATTAAATTTTTTTAAGCAACATACATAATATAAAATATGAATTTTTTTTTGCTAATTTCTGTTTTTGCTCTAAACAAAATAAATCACGTATATTATTTTACTAATACATACTTTTGTTTTTATTTAAATTAGAAGACTATAGTCAAGTACATTAAAAAACTTTTTTGGCCCTGTCAAAGGAATTTTGGCCCTTTAAAATTGCTAATTTGGCCCTAAACCAAAAAAACTCAAAATGCACCACTGATACAAATTCTTCATACATAAAAATGGGTTTCTACGTCTTAGTTCCGTTTGTTATTAGAGAGCGTTTTATAGTTTTTTTAACTTTAATTTATTTTAATAATTTTTATTTGAACTTTATTTGTTTCTTTATATATGAGCTTAGTTCCTGAAAAATTATCACATGTAATTTGGCTTGAATATTTTTTTTTATTTTGAGCTCAGTTGTTACATCCGATATGAAATATGAATTTTAGCTGTCAAAATCTTACAATTAATTATTGAAATCCTATCAGAACTCATAGAAAATTGGTCGCAAAAAGGAAAAAGCGCTTAAGTGGAGTTAAGCTAATTTTGAGTTAATGGCACCCCTGTGTCTTATTCATATTCAAAAGTATCCCTGGGAAAAATCAATTATTTGGTGCTTATACGTTGGTACATATATTTCGAATCAATAATACATCTATTTGAACACCGAATTTTTCAACTTGACTGAAAACGAAATAAATTTATGAGGATAGAATTGAAATTTTGAAAGTGTTCACCTACAAACTTTTTCGCTATTTGATTATTTAATAAGTTTAAAAACCTCAATTTCGATTAGATGATTAATGTCGTAAGTGTCGTTTAAAATACATATCCTAGATATCTGACATTACATATGTATATGTACATACATATGCATATGTATTAGGGATGTAACGAATGTTCGCATTCGCTTTCGCATTCGCAAATGATTCGCTTAGTTTTGCTATTTGCATTCGCATTTGCATTCGCTAAACTGTATGCGAATATTTCAAGCGAATACTAAAGACAACAAAATTTGTACTTCTTTTACGAAAATAGTTTACGATTCCAAACAAAGCTTTAAAATTTTGCGGAAAACTTTTCTATAAATGATAATTATCATAATGAATCCACAATCTAGCTGTTTTGTAGTCTGTTCATTACTTCGTACAGAAAATTTCAAATGCTAACAATATTAACCAGCCCTTGTTTGTTGTAGATTCCATGCGAAACAAGTGCCACGCATATTATTTCGCATGAAATCTTAAAATGTTGAAGATATATTTCATATATTTTTGTCCCAAGATGAAAATAGTACTATTTTTCCAAGATTTTTCATGAACAATTCATTCCAATTTTCTTAATATATATTTTGACAGCATTTCACATGAAATGTTGAACAGAGTACCAGGCTTTAGGGTCAAAGTACGAATGGGTTGATTGATTTGTAAATTTTGTTTTAATTAAAGACTCAATTTAAATAAAATGCTATTTGTATTGCATCTATTTATACATATAAATACAACTTCATGTTCTTAAAAAAATGAAGTTTCATGTGATTTTTATCGTATTTTAAGTATTTGCATTCGCTTTCGCAAAAATTCAAATGCATTATTCGTTTTCGCATTCGCATTCGCTAAACTGGTATTCGTTACTTCCCTAATATGTATGTATATCCGACTAGTTCCTCTAAAGAGCGTCAACTCAAAATTTCGCAATTTTCACATTTTGCAAGAAAACGATAAACAGGTGGTCATTCATATCTACCCACTGTTAGAATCTTACAATGTTTTCTTCACTCTTGGGCAAAAAAAAAAACAAATAAAAAAAAATGTTATTATGTCCCCTTTTATTTTACAAGAGTATATGAAAATAAAAACATTTTTTTTGCCTCCACTGAAAATGTGTAAATTTTTAGTTGATGCTCTGTAAAGGAACTAGTGCAATATGTGCACACATACATACGTAATTATTAATATAAAAAAATCATGTTGTTGTATGTTAAAAACAATACGTTGCCTTACTTTCTACAGCAGCGAACAAACGCTGCACTCTGAGGAGAAAAGAGGATAAAATTACTGCTTTCGACGGTGTATTGTTGTGATGAAAAATAAAAAATAAGGAACTAAAAGAAAATCCTACAAAATAATAATAGAGCATATTGTTGTGTTTTAAGTGTTATTCATACCACTTGTAAATTTAATATGTTCATGTGTGTACATGTGCACATGTCCATTGTTTTCAAAAAAAAAAAGTTATGTTAAGTAGTGCAACTAAATAAAAACTTAACAGTTATGTTTTTATATACATAAATAGTTTAAAGTTAGTGCATGTGGTCATATTTACATCGGAAAATTCATAAATATGTTTTCTTTTTTTTTGCAATGAATGATATGTGTAGGAGTATGTGTCAGTATACATCAGAGATCTGTATGCTTACGACTCAAACGGCATAATTTTTCATTTTCTAAAATGAATATTGATTTAGCACTTAACATTAAAACAATGAATAATGCTAATGCATGATTCATATCAATGGGACTGTTGTTAATAAATGCATGCCGCTGCTTGCAATTTCTATTCATTCATATGATTCACTAAAGCAATGAATCAGTATAATTGTTTTGAAAATTTCTTAAAACACCTTCTGACAAATATACTTTTAGGTAATACTATAAAATCAAATAGCTAGGCACAATTTATTTTATATATCAAATTAATACGAGAAACACCATTACGCAATGTTTTATTAACTTAAGACTTCAGCTAGTCAACGTGTTTTTGTGAGTTATTTGATTACTATACAAAGCAATCAAACAACAGTAAGAGTTTTTTATTTATTTTTACTAACAGCACTCAAAAAAAAAAAAAAAAATAGTGTGAGTTAATAATGACAGTCAGTTGTTTAAAACAAACAAACAATACATCAATATCATTAGTACATATTGATGTTAAAGAGGAAACCAAAAGCATTGTAAAAGTGTTTGGAAAGCGAAAGTGAATCAACTCATACAGTTCTCTAGTATACATGAATATGTATTTAAGTGCATAAGTGTCTTCTGCTATTGCACATCATGCACGAATTTAGGTCTTTTAGTTTTTTTTTAACAATTGTAAAAAATTATAAATAATGAGCTGTTGGAAAAATTTAAAATCTTCTATTTATACCTGATTTATAACAATTCAGCTGTTAAGCCGAGCTGCCACTATCGTGGCGCCATGTATAGATTGCCATCAGCTTAGAGCATTAAAGTGCTAAGTTATGCAACAAAATAGACTTGTCTCACAACTAATTCAAATACAAGAACATTGATAATAAAACACAGAAAAAAGTATTCACCAATTAATGTTTTCAATAAAGAATTTAATTGATTCAATTAAAGTTTCATCTGTATTAATTAAATACAAATTGTTTAAAGCTTCAAAATTAATTGAAAATCAAACAAATTACGTTTAATAATAAGAAATACACATATTTCGGGTTTCAAATGAACTTTACACTCTATAAAGTTGTATTTTTTTATTGTTTTAGTCGCCGTGCAAAAATTTTTTTTAGCATACCATAGTCATATACAATTTACGACATGTGAACCAAAGAGATTCATGTTCAATGTAAAAAGGTGTTCCAAGGAATTATTTTTATTAATCGTGTACATTATTTATTGATCTTGTCCTAAAAATAATTATTTATAAGTTTTAATATGTATATAATTGCAAGTATAATATTGAAATAACATAGTGTATTAATTCAGTTCGCCTGCAAAAATAAAGAGAACAAAACGAAGGGAAAAATCCATGTGAAAAATGTTATTCACCGATGAGGGGAATCAAGAAAGGGAACACATTTCAGGGGAAAAATTATCCAAGATTGCAATTTGGGAAAAGGGAAAATATTTCGAGGGAAAAACCGTTCACGATAAAGGTGATTATAATTAATATTACAAAATCATATTACTTCTTTGTGTGAACCATATAAACTTATTGCGGAATTAATTAATTAACGGAAGTAAGGCCCTTTTTGGTTTATTACTTACTACGAGGGCTACTATTTATATTTCGTGAATAGCTTCAACTGCTTTTTCGGCATTCGTAAATCGTTGAGCACGCAGTTTACCTTTGATATTCGGCAACAAGAAGAACTCATTGGGTTCCAAGTCAGGACTGCATGGAGGATGAGTCATCAATTCGATGTATGGACTGCTCAAAAATTCACTTCTTTGAGATCTAGCTCGTCTTGAAATACCCATACGGCCGATTGCTGTTTTGTTTCAGGCTCACAAGCAAATATCCATGATTCGTCACCTGGCACGATTGTATACACGTCTTTTGAAACACTACACCTGAAGTTTTTAATAATTTCCTTACACCACTTGAGGCGAGCCTTTTTTTTAGCGATTGATAAATTATGGAGTATTCAAGGAGAACAAAATTTTTCTACAACTAAGTGTTCATGGAAAATCTAATGTATTGAAGTGTAACTAATGTGCTTACAATATATCAGATGACGATCTTGCATTATCAGTTCACGAACTGCATCGATTTTGAACGACCTTGACGGAATTCGTCAGTTTTTGTGGAGGTGATTTTTGATGATGCTTTATCGCCATACAAAGAACTGAGCTCATCGACACATTATTGTTGAGATAATGCACGTCGAGAGTTGTGAAAAATAATCCAACGGAAACCTTCTCTTGAAATTTTTTTTTTTAATCCAATTGATTTTCGCAACTCACTGTAAACAAAGCAAAATCAATTGTATACATCAAAAAGTAATGAGTACATTTATGCTAAAAAAATGTCAAACTTTATTATGATGTTGCCAGATTTTTAGCCATTAACGATAGTGTTGCCAGTTTCCGAAATATAAAAAGTACTCGTATGACATTTCGCAGTAGTAGTACCTTGATTTTGAAGTGACATATTTTTCGTTTCAATTGGAATATTATAAAAACATAGTCTTAAAGCACCTTCGTTTGATGTTAACTATGTAAATTTTTTTAGTTTTTCACTGTGTTTGTTTGGGATCTTAAGTAGTCTAAAAGTTTCAGCTCTCTCAAATCAACGCTTTACTAGTTATTAAATTTAAAAAATGTACTCTCTTGTTATTGTATTACTTCACTTAAATAACTTTAAAATAACATCTAGAAAGATTGATTGTAATAACACTTCAAAAGATATTTAATATTAATTTAAATATTTTACTACACACAACTTAATTTTAATCCAAATATTTAAATTTCCAAACTATGCAATTTGCTTTACAAACAAAATCTCTTTAAAAGTATGTATTAGAAATTTTTTCTTGCAAAGAAATATGTGTATCAATTATTTACGTTCTTTGAAAACATGTTGTTTGCATCAAAAGAAAAAAGAAAAAAAAAACAAACTTCAAGCCACAATGGTTTAATTTTTTTTAGTCATAAAATACATTTGCATTAGAAATACGAGTATGTATGTATGCATAATGGAAAATAACTTGACGACAGAACTTAAAAAAAATGTGGATAAAAAAACTATAAAAGAAAGATGTTTAGTTCAATGTTTAAAAAAATGAGCAAAAAAAAATCCATGCAAAGAAAATGAAAACTGAAATAAAGAAAAAAACTTTATCCGGTGACAAACAAACAAACACAATTGCACAAGTAGACAAATACACATTTTAAATATTTCATACGAATCAATTTAAGCACATACATACACATACAAATAAACACTATTTCCATGCAACCAAAAATTCAATTAAAAACTACAACAAAGTTATGCAATTATTTTATGTATGAGTGTTGCACGATATCCTTATTTCACTGAAGGTCTTACAGCATTTAATAAGTATTTAGCTTTTCAATATCCGCTGTATTCAAAAATAAATTGAATCTCTGTGCTTGTAACATAAGTCGCTTTACTGCAGCCATTAAAAATATATTTTTTTTTAACGACATTATATCAATTATCAGAATTGCAAAAATTTAAAAATGTATTTTTTATCAAACTAACAAATTAGAATTTTAAGGCTTTATTTATAAAAATTTTTAATTCTTAATAAAGGGTTTATAAAACCGATTTTCATAAAAAAATTTCTTATCAACCCTTTATAAAGGTTTCATATTTTTTATAAATAAGGCAGTTAATTTTTAATAAAATAAATTATTAAATATTTTTATAATTTCAATTAAAGGAATCAATAAAAATTTTGATTGAAAATAAGTGCAAAATCGATTAGTCTAATTGCTGAACGAAACAACTCTGGAGATTATAACTAGATTAAAATAAATTTTGTATTGATTACATTAAACAGATTGCTTTGTTCAACTACTGAATATGTTGCACCTCGCTAGTGTCATTACCAACTTATCCAAAGACTTACATTACTTAAATTGATTCTTGAAATAGCTCGGGAGAATTAATAAATATCTAAACTTAAAAAAGAAAAAACCTACATATTATGTTCTTATTAATAGAATGACTGAAAAATATTGTTGTTTGTTTAAAAGAAAGTTTATAACATAATAACTCTAGTTGTTCTAAGAAATTTTTGGGTAAAGGTTCCCTGATCATCTGCATTAGTAAGAGTGAAATGCGCATAGGATCCAGCTAAACCCCTCAATAATCAATTTCAATGTAATTTTAATAAAAAAATATTTTGCTTAATAAGTGAAATATTAATTTGGGATTATTAGTGCGTTTAAAAAATTTTAAACTTGAATTGTAACAATTTCCATAAAAACACTAATTATTAATTTTTTTGTCGACAATCTTCAAAACATTTCGTGTGGAACGAAAAAATGTCGCCAGATTTCTGATCATAAAGTGTAATCAGGAGAGGAATTTTCAGAAAAAAAAAATAAAATCTAAACTTTTAACATTTATAATAAACATATCCTATTATTAAGGAAAAAGAAGTTTCTAAATTTTATGTAAAAAAATTTTATAAATTTAATTTTGAGTAAATTTTTACAAAAATCTAGTAAAAATTACTTAATGTGAGTAAAAAATAAAAAGTTCAAATTCTTAAAAATAGTTCATAAAAATACACACAAAAATTCTCACATTCAAGTACAAGTTTACTGGCTTAAAGGTAATATTTACCAAAAATTGGAAAATGGTTTAAAAGTTTAGGGAAATTGTGTCCTAAGAACTAGTCAATCTCGTTTTAAATCAAAAAATAAGTTTTAGGAAAAGACCCCTGATTAGTTCATCAAATTTGATTTACTTGAAAGATATAAAAAGACATTGTAAATTTTAGAAAAATATTTACCACTTTTAAGTATTTTTTCTTTAAATTATAGAATATATTTTTTATTTGCATTAAGCAAAAAAATTAAGTAAATGTTTCATATTTCCGAGGAATATTTGAACTTCATATAATGTGTTTTTTGTAAATAAAATAAAATTTTAAAACTCAAAAATTTCAATGCTTATTCCCTTATGGTACCCTGTTAGGCAATTGGTTAGAGTGCTTGCCTATCAGTCAGAAGGTTGTTGGTTCAATACATGTCTCCTCTCAACCAATTTATATGTATGTATGGTGAATAAATTAAGAATAAAATATAAAGATATAATATAATAAAACATACCATGTGGTATAGAATTTAATTAAAAATAAAAACAAGTACGAGAATTAAAGACATAAAAAAACTTTTAAAAATTTACTAAATTTGAGATCAAAGATGAAAAAGTTTTTTTGCAATTCTCCGAATTTTATGGGAAAATTTTACTTAATTTTAGAAAATTTTTACTAAAATATAAAAATATAATTACTATAAACTAGTTCATTAATGAACTAGATTTTACTGGTTACAAGTAAAAAACAGCTTTGGCGCCATACGACAACTTTTTTTTACTCAAATTTAGAAAAATTTCCAAAGTTTTAGTTAGTTTTTTTTTTTGAGTGTAAGTTTATTGATCAGCAGAAGATGACATAACTAATGCAAAAATTGGTGTCATTACACCATAATATTCCTAATGAAAACTTAAGCACACTTTTTCTATAGAAACTGTTGAATGTATCATTACAGCAATACATTTTCTTATAGTAAATTTTCACTGTGCCATTTTAGCAACACTTTTTCTATAGTTAATTGACTGCGTCACAGCACTCTTTTTTACTAGAAAATTTACTTGACAACAGCACAATGTCAGTTTGATAGTTGAGAGTCAACGGTTACTGCTTAAAATCAAGCTTCAGTGATTATTTCTTAAAATTTCAGTGTCAAGAGGTCTGCTTTTTTGAATATTTTAGTCAATTTCCATTGTTTATTATTAAGTTTAATTTTATTGATATTAAATTTTAGATATCGCCCAGAATTAAAAATATTTCTAAATTGCCAAACGTAAAATTTTTATTGCTTGTCATTTAAAAGTAATGCGCACGTGCTTAGTAACATCACAACTTTGAGTTTATAATAGGATTTTAATTTTTTGACGCTAACCGATGTGCGTCATCTGCTGATAGCGATTTTGTCACAACACCACTTTTTAGCTCATTGCGGAGACTTGAGCATATAACTACAAGCCCAAGTTGAATTTAAGATGCAATATTAACATTCTTAGTAGATCGTGTCTAACATGTCAAAATATTCAATATGCAAAATATTTTTATTTATTTATTTTTTATTTTTTTATTCCTTACAATGATTTTCAAGTTGCCACCATACGCATCATTGTAAAGTGTAAAATTTCTCATTTTAATATTGCAAACTATTAAAAGATATTTTAAAAATTGCAGTTTTAGGGATACGAACTCCTTCTAAAAGCACTGATTTGTATATTGGATAGTTTGAAATGGTACCCATAAACACAAAGCTTACCAATTTTTTTTTGTGCAATTTCACAACTTCCCTCGTGACAAAAAAATTATTATTTTTCAAAATGTTCTCAGACATAACCATTCCCTTTAAAATACATGCAAGTATTAAAAATAAGTTTAAAAGAATTTAAAAAAAGAAATATTATCAACGAAGTAGTCGGAGTAAACAATAATACCAAACAAAATCCATAGTTAAGCAACATCAATACAAAAGAAGTTGTTATGCAACGAACACTTTAGTAACTAATGCGAGTGCACAAAAGAATATAAAAAACAGGAAGATTTTGCACCAAAAAATCTTGAAACGCCATTTCTTTTTTTTTTCATAGTTTGCAATAAGTTCGAGTAAAAGTTTTATGTGCAAAGGAAAGTCGGCAGGAAATTGGATTTTTGTTGTAAGTTGGTTGGAAGTCTGAATGAGTTTTGTGCTGGTGATAATAAAAGCGCACGCAATCAACATAAAAAAGCTTCAAATTTAATGAAAAATATTTTTCTTTCAATAACACTATACGCTAAATGAAATTAAAGAGAAAAGCTATTATATTTATATATGAATATTTTATAACTTTTTTTCCTACAATAATATGCATTAAATTAATTTAATCCAGTTTCGTTAATTCAGGGTAAAAGTCCTTAGTAAAGTATTGATATATTAAAATACGTTTTGGAGAATTTCGAAGGATTTTTTTCATACAAAGTTTTTTAAAATGATTAACTACTTATGGTTCATTAAATTTAGTAAATAGAGAAAAGTTGCAAAGTTTAAAAATTTATAACTTGCACTTTCTTTTAAGTGTTTGTCATTGTTTTTCTTATTTTTTTGTTATCACTCATAGTAATGAAAGTTAGAGGAAAACTCTTTATAAAAATATTTTTCTTCTTTTTTATAATTTTCTTTTGTGCATGTCTTGAATGTTATTATTTTCTTTTAGTTTTTTTTTTCATATTTTATATTTTATTTTATTTACTTCCATATTATTATTTTTTTTTAGTTTTTGCCAAATAAACAAATTTTTTATTTCTTCCTTTAAAAAAATATCCATAATAGTGAACAACGAAATAAAGTATGGAAAAGCCAGTTCATTGCAAAAAGGATTTGGTTGTTTATGATTAATGGTTGCTCCATTTCTGCAGAAAATTGCAAGTGCATTTTTACAATTTACTTTATCTATAAAAACTTGCTTTCTTTTAATAATGAAGGTGAAGGTAACGATGTGTAGCTCTTCACTTATATATTAAATGGAATTGAAACTTAAGTGGGAGGGTGAAATATATCAGTTATGGCCGCCATACGAATGTTAGTATGTGTGCTATCAATAAACTTTTTTTTAAGTTTCTAGTTATACTTACTATGAAATAATATTTCGTTTTAATAAGATAGTAAAATTAATACTTGTCATTCTGTATAATTTTCCAAGAGGTTATTTATTCTTGTCACTCTGTTTAATTCTTCAAGAGGTTTTAAATGCGAATTCATTAAAGTTAATTCAATTATGCACTCAGATGTTAAAGAAAAATAAAACACTTTATACAGTGCGAGAAGATAAGACACTTAGATATAAATTGCAAAGAAAATTAAAATTTATGAGCAAAATAAATAAACATGAATTGCAGAATGGGATACATACAGTAGACGAAACACATGAACACTGATGATGAAGGTGTAGTGTCCTTCGAAAACTGCATATTGCTCTAATGTTTGTTTGTCTAATGGATACATATTCTTTGATGTATTTGTAAATTAATAAAAATCATCATATCTTATTTTGGCTTCTTCACGATACGAACCTTAGCCAACTTAATATTTTAAAACAAAAATCATTTCTTATATCAACTATTTGACACAATCCAATCAGAGGCTATTCATATATTACATAACGGCCAATGGTTTGTGTAGTAAGGATTGGATTTATTACGGTTTAGAAAATGTATACCAAACATTTTGTGAAAACCATTTCAAAGGGGTGAGAAGGGGCGTTGTACAAAATTTGAATGGCTTCTTAAACTAATATGGAATACGGTAGACCTTGCGGGTCATTTCTAAATATTCTTGCTCATTTCAAGATCAAGAGGTAGAAAATCCCTAGATTTGTGGAGTAATATAATTTTTTAATAATATTTTGCGACAACGATATCTCTCAAACCATAAAGCCGATTTATAATAAAATTTTAGGTATTTGACACAGTTTTTCATGTCTAGTGGCTGGTTCTCTCGGCAAGAAAAATGAAATCATTATATTGATTGTCCTAATGTCGTAAGTTTCACAGGTTAATAACATTTTTTTCTGCTCGAAAAGTTTTCACATTCGTTATTGAAACGAGGCACAGGAAAGCAAGTGATTCCAAAAAATCGCTTTGGCGAGAACTCTTCAAGTTATTAATTTTTTTTTCTAAACTTTTCGTCAGCGGTATCTTTCGAATTTAAGCAAATTAAGTCTAAGAACTGAATAGATTTTGTATTCCATCGGCTTAGTAATTTAAAATTTATTTGAAGAAAAATTTTATTCGAACAGATCGGGTGTTCTGTTCAAATAAATATTTTCCCAAAATATAGGTCGCATTCATAAGACGTAGCTGTTGAGCTAAACGGTTGTGAAACTGTTGACAACTGTTGGCCCCAACAGTTACGTCTTAGAAACGGATTGATGGATACAATTTAGTTTAATATCTTTATTTCGTTTCTTCATCGTATTTGTAATGTAAAATTTAACAAATATTTTCTCCTGCCACCTAACAAAGCATAGAAAAGGCATAACTCTATTCGATCAGCTATTTAGGCTGAGCACAACATGTTGACTATAGTTAGCGAAAAAATTTTGTGATGGAAAATGACTCAACTGTTGAGTGGAGCGGAACTACTCAAGTATGCGTTTCTAAGACAAACACTCAACGGTTGCGCAACAGCTACGTCTTGTGAATGCACCCATACTGAATCCAATCGGTTCATTATGTAACGAAATCTAAATGAGATCAATGAATGCTGTGAACTTAATTACGATCATTTATTAAGTTATGGTAGGTTCATACAAACCAGAGAACTATAATGAGTACTCAAGACAAAATACGCTTAATTTTAGAAACTGCCTATAATCATAATTTCACGCTAACATATTTTCTCTCGGCCATGATTTTAACCTATACCAACATGGAAGATCGCGAAACTAAAATACGCTACAACTTAAAGTAAATAGACGCATGTGTATCAAGCGTATTTACACTTTCTTTCATACTTCTATGTAGTCGGAGTGTGCTTATACTTAGGCTATAGATATTTACAAACAAACAAAACTATACTAATGATACTCGGGATACTTATTCATAATACGCCACCATATGCACACATTTGTTCATATAAAATAGAATGAAAAATGTATGGTTCTTAGGTCAAAAAAATTTGTTGTTAACACCTGACCCCCTTTTTAGGGTTCCGTACACCAAAGGTGAAAAGGAACCCTATAGTTTTCGCTACGCTGTCCGTATGTCCGTCACACGGTATTTTCTCAGGAACCGTAAGAGCTACTGACCTGAAATTTGGACAGAGTATGAAGAACCTTGGCCGCTACAACAACAAATACATGAGAATTAAAAATTAAAGGGTGTTCCAAAACGAGCAACGCAAAATGTTAAAATCCCATGTAATATACATACAATTGTGTGAACATATGTATATTGAAACTTGAAATTTGTAAAATTAGTGTATTTTTATACAGACTACAACAATTAACACTAAAATTTAAAAAACTTAAATTAAAGGGTGGTCCATCAGTTATTGCAATTATGACTGTGTAATTTTGACAATTTGCTATATCTTGGAAACCGTAAGAGGCAAACACTTGAAATTTTCAAAAACGGTAAAATTAAAAAAACCAAAAATTATAAAATCGCCAAACCAAAAAAAAATCGCCAAAAATTAAAAAAAAATCGCCAAAACGAAAAAAGATCGCCAAAATTAAAAAAAATTTCTACCAATAAAATTAATCGCCAAATTCGAAAAAGTCCCCAAATTGAAAAAAAGCGCCAAAATGAAAAAAACGCCAAAAATTTAAAAAAATCGCCAAAACGCGAAAATCTCGCCAAAACTAAAAAAAAAAAATTTAAATAAAAAAAAAATCGCAAAAATGAAAAAATCGCCAAAAATAAAAAAAATCGCCAAAATGAAAAAACGCCAAAAACCGAAAAAAATCGCCAAAACAAGAAAATAAAGTGTCAAAACTAAAAGAGAGCCAAAATTTAAAAAAATCGCCAAAACCGAAAGAACGCAAAAAAACCAAAACAAAAAAACCGAAAAGACCCCAAAAAACGAAAAAAATGCCAAAACTATTTATTATATAGGATGAAGTTTGTATCAAATTACATATCTAGTGTTCGTACGGAACCCTTCGTGCGCGAGTCAGAGTCGCACTTTACTGAATTTTTTTATTTGCAGAATTATTTATGTTTTTAAAATTTTCAAATAAATAAATGTGAGCGTACGTTTGGCTGTTTAAAAACAAGCCTTATATGCATGTGTAAGTGTAATATCCCTTTCTATAAGCATGTATAGCCGGTTAATAGTCAGAGTATTTTTATACTCATAGGTATTATTGTTATAGTTATAGTTGCTTGTGCTGCTTAAATTAAAAAATGTGTATAAACATAGTTGTGGGATGTTTATAGATGTACGTATTCGGTCTAAAAATAATGCGTGTATTTACATATGAGCGTTTTTTATTTTTAACTGCACGCATTAATAGTTGTTTGCCAGCCAATACTCAAAGAGTACACTTTTGCAATTCTCCAATACAGACATACAACTATACAAATTTCACCATAAAAATTGTCAGAATAGATTCCCATGATCTCAAGAAAATGAGATCTGATGAAACTCCCATTTTCGAAAATGAGACTGAAATCGGCAAATTCCCATATTTGATGGCGGGAAGTTAACAAAATTATATTTTAAATTTATTTGCTGTTATTTAAGTACGTTTCAATTAATTTGGAAAAAAACTTAAAAACTCTAATTCTTACAAAAAAAAAAAAAAAACTCACAATATTCGCATAATTGAGAATAAAAGAAATAGTTTTGGAGTTACGCAAGTTTTTTCTCTAGGGCCTAGAGCAGCAACAAAAGCCAACGTTCTTAAAACGAAATAAAAAAAATCATTTGATATTCATATCAACTAGTGATGTGTTCATGCATCTTGTCCGGACAAAATTTTTTTCATATGTAGTTTGACGACTTTCTTCTTTAAAGAGAGAGAGAGAGAGAGAGAGAGAGAGAGAGAGAAATTTTTGTATGCACAACTCGCAGCTTGAATTGGTTTCATTCTATATATTTTTTCCGGACAAACTTGAACTGAGCTGCAAATAGTTTTAATTTGCTCACACAAAGCGTATAAAAAACTTTGTATAGTCATTTTGTGTTTGTGAAATTATATTGTGAGTGATATTTGTTTTGAAAAAAAGTTAAAAAAAAGAATATAAATATTAATTTAAAAATATGTAAAATACGCCAAGAAAATAAAGTAAATTATAAACAATTGCTGCTGTACTACTACCTTGACAAACAAATAGATTTTGTTTACATACACTGAAATGAAAATCATTCATTCAGAGAATGAAATGGCTTCATTAAATGTTCTGCATTATATTAATGATACTTTTCATTAATACAACGAACAATTAAATTGTTTACATGAAATCTTTCAATCTCTGCTCTTCATGTGTTCTTCATAGTTCATTGTATTAATGAACATCGTTACATTGTTTAAACGAATTTTCTTTTTGGCGAATTTGGGGCAAATATAAGTAAGTTCCACAAGTTTTGTCCACTTATTGTATACAGATTGTCAAACATAAATAAATCAAAAGTTATTTTGTTAAAAAATATTTTCTAATCCCTTATATGGCTGCTTTGATTTTTCGGAGAAAGTTTTCGCAAAAAGTGAATTGTGCTGCAGAAAACTCTCAGTAAAAATTTTTTTTCCAAAATAAACAATATGGGTGAATCAAGCTTAAATAAAAAACGCAATAAATCCAAAAAATTACCGACAAAATTTTTAACATATTTGTTTAATTAATGTTCTAATTCAGTAAAAAGATTTTGGTAGTTTTTGTTTGAAAATACTTTTGAGTTCTTGTCTTTGAATTCTCTAAATTATTTTCTTCAAAGATGGTTGTTGTCTTCGATAATGAAAAATAAAAATATTATTGCCATGTTTTTAAAACGTAAAAATTAAATAAAAGTTTTATACAATAGTTGGAAAAATTTATAAAAAAACATGTGTGGGATATAAGGCCCTATTATGAGTTGCATTCGATTTTCGATCTTCGCTGGGTATCGAACATCGAAAATTGAATGTTGGATTCATATTATGAGCATCGAAAATTTCGTTGAGCAACGAATTTTCTATCGAACAGAATTTAGCTTCAGATGAAGTATTTTAATATGAAAATTTTTCAAAAAATCTTAGTCTTAAACAACGTTTATTTTTAAGTACACAAATACAAATTTTAAGCTGTTTTTTTATCGATTTTATTCACAATAACGACCTTTTTTGTCGAATGATCGTCATAATACCAAATCAAGATCGAAAGTTGCTCATAATAGGTGCCATAATGTTTGGAACAAAAACATAAAGCAAATAAACGAACCTTCTAGCAAAGACAAAAAACAATAAGTGTTTTAAACAATCACAACTGCGGCTTTTTTTCGTCCATAGACAAGGCGATACAGTCGTCCAACAGAATTAAAGCATAAATAAAAAAATAATTGCTCTTCGTTATTTTATTAAGCAAAAGCTTTAATTGAATAAAAATCTGATGCTTTTTGCTGTTAATTACCTGATAAAATTCATGAAATTTCACGAAAAAAAATGCTTAGTGTAAATCAGGTAAATGTGTACAGAATTCCTACGTATCCGTAAAGTCATGTGGCCAAATAAGAAATTCAGTACTCATATTCTTCATCATCTGCGAGAATTATTAAATCTTTTCAAGGCAATATGAAATGTCTTAAGTTATCGGCAACATTGTGCCCACGAACATCTGATTCTTTTTTTTAATCATTTAATTACAGCGTGTCTCTTCAAAATGTTTGTTTTTTGATTTAAAGGTTTTTTTTCTTATTTATATATATGAATGTCACTGTAATCCACGCATGACGTTAATGACTTTTTGGATGATGCTGGAAATGATGCTGATGATGCTGTTGGCATGAATGGTATTCAATTTTTTACATAACAGCCACTTAACAATATTATACGAAGCAGGTGTCAACAACATAACGAATTGGTAAAGAAAAAATATGAATAAAATTAAATGGATATTGCTAAATTTGTATATATGTACATATGTACATACCCAGCAAACATTATGATGGAAAAGTAAAGAGTTAATTGCTAATGAGCATATGAATAACATGCTTTATAACCCTTCCTTCCATTTTGGTATTTTAACTGATTATTTTACTATGGCTATGTCATTGGATGCAAGTATTTAAAACCTTGGATTACAAGTAATAACTTGAAAATTGCAATACTTAGAAGTCATAGACGACGGAACTACGTTGCATGTAGGTATGAATGAATGAATGAATTAATTAAGTTGAACGGGAAACACAAGACACTGCGACCAAAGTAGATCTATTGTATCCATTGCCAGATGCTAGAGTACATAATTTAAACCTACGCTCCTGATGAATCTCAATATTGCCAGTGGGTCTAGTGCTGGCAGTTCCCAATCTTCCAATATGTGCTTGCTCAATTGGCTAAATCCTCTGCGGCATAACGCTTCAAAGTCCTTCAGAATATGCTCTGGAGTTTCGTCGTCGTAATTACAGAATCTGCACAGGCTGTTACTCTCAATACCAAGTCTTTTGAGGTTACATGTATGTATGTAGGTAAAGAAAATCTCCGGAACTGCACGTTATGGCCTTAGACGCTGCATTAAATTTCTCAGTTATCAGTGATTTCTTTCTCTGAAAAAGGACATGGCGTCTAATAGGATGCAATATACAAGTAATATATATACTTGGTGGTAAAAGCAAGCCAGGTACCACTTCATATTTAAACACAAACTTGAAAATTAATTTTATATAGAATTGAGAGAATCATTTCTTACCTAAAAGACCTGAGATATTTTTGACTTACTCTCGTGCAAACATGAAGTTAATTACATACATACACACATACTCGTATACAACACAAACATATTTGTTTTTATTTCTGCTAAATAAAACTCATTATCGATACATTTTTATATTTAGTTGAACTGTAGTGAATTATAATCAGAAATAATTTCTTATTCGGACTTAAGTTCAGTAATTTCAATTCTTATTGAATGAAAAATTTTTTATTTGTTAATGTGAGTTTCTAAAGAAGAGAAGAAAAATTAAACTAGACTTTTTAGTTGGGGGAAATACCGATATTTTTCTGTGCAGCCACGCACATTACCATTGCCACAAAATAACTTCTCTACATATTCTGCACCAAAGAAGAAAAAAAATCAAGGAATTTTCATTAATTGCTTTTTCATATCTCAAAGCCTTTAAATAACTCTGTAAGATTAATGAATTTTAATTTATTGTTAACTGTATTCTTATTGAAACAATCATCATCAAAAAATGATTTCATAATCATATAATCTCTTTTTTTTGTTCTTAACCGACAAGACAACACATTTCTTTTGTTAAAATTAATTCATTATTCTTTGAATAACCAACATTAAAAAAAAGTTTTAACTATGATTAAATAGTTTTTGTTATTTTTTATTATTATTACATAAGACTTATTATTTCTTTTAACGTAATAAAAAAAAACTTTTTGCTTTAATTATTTTTTTATTTGCCCTTCTCGGGATTTTCATAATAATTGTCATTTAATTGAAAAAGTTTTAATGCGTCTACATAAATCCTCCATGAATAAGTGTATAAATGAAGAATAAAAAGTGTAATTCACATTTTTTATAGCAGTTTCCTTTCATTACATTTCATATTATTTTACAGTAAAACAATAGTTTTAGAGGTGAAATATTAATGTGAGGAAGACAAAAGAATCGAGCAATAAGAAGTAATCAATGATGAAATGATAAGAGGATAATTAAGTCTTTTAGATTGAGTAAGTTAGGGTACATATTTTGAAGTTCAATATAAGCTTAATATATAATTATATACCTATAATCCTTTTATATTTAAATAAATATAATACATATTCACACGTATTACGTATGCTGAGTCGAATATTTGTCTAATACAATTTTGTGCGAGAGTTAAGGAAACGTGTACAAGTTTTCTTTAATGTACACTAAAAAAAAGATATACACTATTATTATGGAAAAAAAAAGTTTACGTAAATTTAAAAAAAAAATCCAGTAAAACTTACTTAATGTGGGTAAAAAATAAAAAGTTCATATCCTTAAAAATAGTTCATAAAAATACACACAAAAATTTTCACATTCAAGGACAAGTTTACTGGCTTAAAGGAAATATTTACCAAAAATTGGAAAATGGTTTAAAAGTTTACGGAAATTGTATGCTAAGAACTAGTCAATTAATTTTAAATCAAAAAATAAATTTTAGGAAATGATTTACTCCTGATTAGTTCATCAAATTTGACTTACTTGAAACATATAAAAAGGTATTCTAAATTTAAGAAAAATAATTACCATTTTTAAGTATTTTTTCTTTAAATCATAGAATATATCATTTGTTTGCATTGAGAAAAAAAATAGTTATATGAATAATTTCCTAATATCAATTAAAATATTTGTAATATCGATTAAAAAAAATAATTAAATTTTCACCTTTAAACAACTTGATTAACTCAATTAAGTTTTTGCACTCAAATTAATTTATACAATTAAAAATTTAATTGAATTAATTAAATTCTTAATTGAAAATATTAATTGTTGATTACTTTTTTTCTTTTTGAAATATACGACTTTATATTGGCTTTACAAAGCGAAATTTATTAAGAGTATATAAATTTTTTTGCTCTGTAATATGTATATAAACTTGGTTAAGTATGTACATATATGTATGTATGTATATAGAACATATGAATAAATATGTATGTATGTTTATGTTTATGCACATAGATAGACGCATATATCGCGAGCCTATATTCAAAATACGTCAACTCAAAAATGCTAACTTTTCATTAGAGCGAAAAAAAACTAGTTAATTTGCTCATTATTGTAAAACTAAATGATGTGCCTTCTATAATATAGTTAAAATATGCTTACTAATTTATAAGTCTGCAAAAAAAAATGTTTTATTTTGCACTGGTTTGCGTATTTTTATGAGATATCATATTTTAGTCGATCAAAAAACAAATATTTTTTTAGAATTAGCCTATTTTGTCGAAGCAAATATGTGATTTTTTTGTATATATTTATTTTTCAATCAATTTGTGAAATCTTTTACTCAATACTAGATATAAGAATTGAAAAGCTACAAGAAAAAACTTAAAATACCATAAAATAATAACTTAGGTCTGACTGAAAGCCTCTTCCATCTCGAGGTGGCCAGTTTTAGCACTCTCTAATTCACTCTCTTAATGTAACAGGCTCACTCCAAATTATCAATTTCGAAAGCTCATACCATTGACTATAATCGGTCCATACACAATGTTTCTATTTGATTAACAGTCTAAAAGTTATACATACATTACCAATTTTTTTATCAGAAGCCCTCTGTACTAATATTATAAAAGTGACCATATCTTAAAAACTAGCCATAAGATATCAAAACCCTCACCAGACTCGTGTTCAGCATGCCAAATGCAATTAGATAAGAGGTAAATTTGTAATAAATTACTAATTTTTTAAAAATATTGAAAATTTACATGGGAGTTAGCATTTGTATTCACAAAAAAATATACTTTGAGATAGCTGAATAAAAAAAATATATCTATATAATTAATAGGCGAACATGTTTTTTGTAATCCCTTTTACGCTGGTACCACTACACCGATTTTAAAAAGATTTATATGGTTTTAAAGGATTTTCTGTACGGATGTGCAGAATATATATTTCTCGTTGAACCTTCATAGTGAAGAGACGTTAAAGCGGATTTTTTTTACATACATACATACGAAACAAATATAAAAAACAACAAAATCAAAAATCATACAGAAAATATTCGTAATACATATTCACCTTGATAAATAAGATTATTGGCTTTACTAATATTTTTTACAAAGCAAGAAATAGCAAAAACAAAAACAAAGTACCCTTGAGGAATAATACTCTGTATGAGTACCTCAAAGGAAAAAAATTTTGAAGTGAGTTCTAACGGCAGAAATGCTTATTTTACAGTGAGTTCTGAAACTCTTAATGAACACAATATAAATAAAAAACCTGATGAAAGTCTTTTTCTAACGGAAAGGCCACTTTTTCGTCATCGATCAACTTCGCTTTGTCCAATGCCAACTAGTGAATCGTTAACATTACCATTGCCTAGTACTTCTTCATTTAAGTCTGCGATATCATCCGCATCGGGCTCGCGTTCATCACTAAACCAAGTTATCACTACAGATAACAGTAGCTCAAAACCCAAGGTACAAGTGGGAATGGACAGATATATAACCGTGGTAAAGCGTGGGCGAAGCCCAAATTCTTCAAAAATTTCATCTGCTCCAAAGATGTCTAGGGATAACAGCGCATCATCTACCAATCGTCAAAATCGTTTTTCATTATTGCAAGACACCGACGACAAGCCCTCTACATCATCGCAAATTCTTTTAAGCCACCACCTATTTATCTGAGAGAAAAAAATTCTAACGCACTTATCAAAAAACTGCTGTCGACCATTGGTGAAAATACTTTTCACATCATTCCAATTAAACGAGGTAATATTGATGAAACTAAAATCCAAATATATAATGAAAAGATTTCCGAAAAATTGTTAGTGAATTCGAAAAAAATAAAACAAATTTTTACACATACCAACTTAAGAGTGCTAAAGGCCTACAGATAGTATTAAAGGGCATAGATTCATATGTTGAACCCGAAGAAGTAAAATGTGCACTTGTCGACCAAGGATTCAAGGTAAAAAATGTTACCAACATATTTAATAGAGGAAAGGTCTCACAACCCCTATTTCAGGTTGAACTGGAGCCGAATGACATACAATTGAAAAAAAATGAAACCCATCCAATTTATAGCGTAAAGTATCTCTTACATCGTAAAATCACAGTTGAAGAGTCACGTAAGCGTTCAGGTCCCGTACAGTGCCATAATTGCCAAGAATATGGCCATACGAAAACTTACTGCAAGTTACCTACAGTGTGTGTTATCTGCGGTGAATCGCATGGTACTGCTAGCTGCACTAAGCCAAAAGATCAAGCAGAAAAAATGTAGTAATTGTGGAGGTAATCACACAGCTAACTATAGAGGGTGCCTGTATTTTCTTTCGTTAAACAGGCTATGGGTCAAAAACCCAAGTTAACTCCAGCTCTACAAGTAAACGCGAACTCCGACAATTTTGCTCAAATCAGCCAACCAGTTACTTCACGTGTATCGTATGCTGATGCTGCTAAGACTAGTTCAATTCCCACGCAAAATGTTCCACCGCCAAATAATTCAACGAATTCAAACTCAAGCTTTAACTTTAGTCGCCTTGAAGCTACTATTGAGAATCTGGTGCTAACTATAAACAACTTTACTACAAATATGACAAGTATGATGCAAGAAATGCTGCGAATGCAGAATACACTGCTTCAAGCATTAGTTAATAAGCCATGAACACGTTAAAAATATGTTTCTGGAACGCAAACGGCATTCGCCAACATAAAAATGAACTTGAGCACTTCCTCATGGAAAAAAATATTGATATAATGTTGGTTTCTGAGACTCATTTGACCTCAAGAAGCTTATTAAAAATAAATGGTTACACTTTATATGATACAAAGGACCCGAGAGAGAGAGAGCATGTGGTGGATCAGCAATTCTGATTAAGTCAAGATTCAAGCACTATGTCCTTGACAACGTTAGTGAAGAATATTTGCAAGCAACGAATATTTTCGTAGAAAATTTTTGTGCGAATTTCGTGATATCATCAATTTACTCACCTTCCAGATTTTCAGTTACCGAAGATCAGTATGAGAAGTTCTACAAATCGTTTGGATCTTGTTTCGTGGCAGCTGGTGACTACAATGCAAAACATACGTACTGGGGATCGCGTCTTGTTACACCTAGAGGTCGAGCCTTGTTCAATACAATTTCAAAAATGGGCTTAGATGTCATTTCGAGTGGGGAGCCTACTTACTGGCCTACTGACGTAAGAAAAATTCCAGATGTTATAGATTTTGCCGTCACGAAAAATATTCATAGGGACTTAATTCATGTAGAGGCCTCTCTAGATCTGTCTTCCGATCACTCTCCAACAATAGTTGCAATTTTCAACCCACTAAGGAGTGATTTAACTAACTCATATGTGAAGATGATTAATGGAATCAACTGGCTGGCATTCAAAAAATATCTTAGTAGTCACTGTGTAGAAAACATTCAGCTTAGATCATGTGATGATATTGAATTTAACATTGCCAATCTTAACGAAAATATTAAACAGGCTGCTGAACACGCCACTACCTCCTATCCGCAGACCGGCTTTAACAAAATTTATTCTACGGAAATTGAACGTCTTGTATGTGAAAAAAGGAGAGCTAGAAGAGAATGGCAACAACACAGATCACCCCTAAATAAAATCAGACTTAAAGAATGTACTAAACGACTCAAAGAGCTGCTATCGTCGGAAAAAACTGCACTACTGGAAAAGTATTTAGAAGGTCTTGATGTAACGTCCGCATCTAATTACTCTTTATGGCGCGCTACCGTTGATCTTAAATCACCATTGCGTACTGCGACCGGAGGCTGGGCAAGAAGTGATAGTGAGAAAGGTAACTTATTTTCTGAGCATTTAAAATCTGTATTCACTCCCAATTCATGTACGGGTGCTGCTGATTTACCGAGTGTAGTTTCTCTACCCCCTCGTCCCTTAAGGTTTAAGATGCGTGAAGTACAAAAAGTAATTGCTGAACTCAACCCGAAGAAAGCTCCAGGTATTGATGGCATTAGTAACAAAATGCTCATGAACTTGCCTCATATTGCAATAAGAATCTTGCTATTTACTTTTAATGCTATTTTAAGAATGCAGTATTTTCCACATAACTGGAAACTGGCCAAGATCAAAATGATTCCAGAGGCGGGCAAAGATCTTACCAAGACTGAGTCATATAGGCCTATACTTACTATCTACAATCTCAAAGCTTTTCGAAAAGCTGCTCATGACTAAATTGTCCAAAATTTTAACTGATAATGGGTGCATCCCGGACCATCAATTTGGCTTTAGAAGTCAGCACGGCACGATTGAACAAACCCATAGACTGGTCCAAGTTGTAAGAAGAACATTTGAAGAAAAGAAGTATTGTTCTGCTCTCTTTATTGATGTTTCTCAGGCGTTTGATAAAGTATGGCACGAAGGCCTAGTTTTAAAATTGAAGACATATCTGCCAATAAACATTCAAAAGCTTTTGGAAAGTTATATTATTGATAGGAAGTTCACTGTTGTGGAAGGAGAGTTCACGAGTGTGCCGGAATATATATCTTCTGGTGTGCCCCAGGGTAGTATTCTGGGTCCTGTCTTGTATTTAATATATACTTGTGATATGCCTGTGAGCAATAATATCCATATTTCTACTTTTGCCGATGATACAGCCTGTATGAGTGTGCACGAAAACCCTTATGAGGCATCCCGCAATCTCCAGGAGCATATTACCCAGCTGGAAATATGGTTGAACTTATGGAGAATTAAAGTCAATGAACAAAAGTGTGTCCATATAACGTTCACCCTAAGAAGAGATACTTGCTCCCCATTCGAATCAACAATCAAAATATTCCTCAACATTCCCAAGTGAAATACCTTGGTATACACCTTGATCGAAGACTTACATGGAAACATCATATCTAATCATACTCTAAGTTAACTCAGATGAAACTTAAGTTAACTCAAATATATTGGTTGATTGGCAGAAACTCAACACTCAGCCTAGACTGCAAACTTTTACTGTACAAGTCGCTTTTGAAGCCAATATGGTGCTACGGAATTCAACTATGGGGCACTGCTTCAGCTTCCAATATCGAGAAAATCGAACGAAAACAAAACAAAATTTTACGGTTAATAACATCGGCTCCATGGTACATCCAAAATTCTATTATACATCGTGATTTAAATGTGCCACTAGTGACTGAAGAAATTGCAAAATACGCAGGCAAATATTTAACAAAACTCGAATCACATCCTAATCCGCTGGCTCGTAATATTTTGACCTTTACTGGATACATCCGCCTAAGAAAGAGGGACACACGGGCTCTTATACCTAACACTCCAGATGGGACTACTTGAAAATACTTTTTCCCCTTTTTTGATTATCACTACCAATGTATTATTTATAACTACCCTGCAGAAAGTGTGAGTAGTGAAATTGTAGTGATTTACTAGTGACATTGTCAGTAATACTACTGACCAGGTGTACCCCAGCCAATGTAATCATCTATTGACATTTAACATTAGCTTGTCATTGAAAATCCACCACTAGACTGTAGGACTACTGACTAAGTAATTCTTTTGGGACCACATGTAGACATTGATACCAAAGAATCACTAGTAAATTTTAGGGGGTCTAGTCTACAATATCGATATTTCCTCGCTCGTTGTCAATAGTAAATTTATAGTGATTTTCTAGTGACATTGTCAATAGTGCTACTGATATTTGAACAAAAGTTTCACTAGTAGATTTAAGTAACCCTCGTCTACATATATTTATTTAATATTATTGCACAGAGTAATAATAAAGAAAAACAATCTATTGACGCGTTCATTGACAATATCACCAGAAATACACTAGAACTATTGTCTCTAACGTATCTTTACTCGCACATAAAAGGAAAGTTGTCGACATTTTAACTAGTGCAATTGTCGATGGAGAAAGAGTATTGGCATAGAGACATATGGTTCTAGGCTGACTAGAGGGTATCACTAAGTTTGAGTCCGACACTGGTCGGGCCTAATAAATTTTTTTTTATAGATTTAAGATCTGAATACTTATTGTTAGTTCATATATGAAGATACAATAAATAAATACATGCATTAATAAAAAAAAAAATATTTTATTGAAATCGGTTTAGTATTTTAGGAGCTATAAGCGTTTGAAGTTGCTACTACTACATGCACACATATTACACACGCATTTATTAGCTTACAAGTGCAAAACAAACAAAACATGAGTGTGTGTGTGTGTGTTTGTAAGTATTTCTCTTGACCTTACAATTGTTTTAATCTTATTTGTTGTTGTATGAAAGCCATAATACTTAAAGGAAGAGAATTGAATAAAGTGAATTAGCTTGGTTGAAGGGATTTTGTTTATGTTTTTTTTTAATTTCATGTATTATTTAATTATGCTTGCATATGTATGTAAGTTTGTGTGTGGCTGTGTTTTAATGAATTTTTTATGACGTTTAGATAGGTACATTTTCTTTTAACCTTAAATTATTTACATTTTGATTCTAGAATACGGACGAGTGTGTCGTCCGTTTGGTATATCTACAAAACGATAAAAAATCATTTTTTTGATTCGAAATTTTTATTCGCCTTCGGAAACTCAATTCGCCCAAATTTGAGTTGACGTATTTTGATTATAGCCTCTCGATATGTATATCTTATTAAATGCTTATTTTTTTATTGCTTACATATGTATATTTATTTATTTGCATTTTTTTCGTAAAAGGATAAACACAAATATTTGTTCTCCTTGTTTGTATTTAAAAAGTCATCAATTTTATTAAATGTTAAAATAACAAGCAGCACATGTGGTGTTTAGTTTGCGAAATGTAAATATGAAATTGTTGAATTTTTTATCTTCTCTATGTTTTATAAGGAAAAATCTTCGAGTATGAGGGCAAATACAGTAGATAAGAATAAAAAAAAGATATGAATTTTATTTAAGCAAAAGAATGAATTTTAATACATTCGCATGAATCACTAGTATTAAATTTCTTACAAGGAAAAGACTAAAAAAATGTAGAAAATATATCAAACATTCTTTAACTTTATTCAAATACGAGTAAATACTTTCAAAGATAACTCTGAATTCTTATATTGAATTCTTACATTAGATTACTGTGATTTGTCGTTAAAAGTGAGCAAATAAAGTCATTCATTTGTTGGATCAAATAAAGTATTTCACTGTATTTTTAAAATTCATTAGACAGTATTGTCATAAATGTAATGTCAGCAAGAAACCAATTATGTTATAAGCCTTTCAAAAATATTTATTAGTGATTGTATAAAGAAAGAATGAAGATTGCTCAACTTAGCATGATGTTTAAAACATGATATTGTATAAAATGTTTACTGAGTCATTCAAATAAAACTATTTTTTTATACAAATAATTTCCTTTTCAAATAGAACTCTTTTTTATATAAAATTAATTTATTTTTCTATAACATCCACTTGTTATTGAATGCCATTATTAAGTTAAATGCATGTCAGTAAGCAGTAACAAATTTATATGGAATTAATTTTTGAAATAATTAATATTGACATAGTCCTTCTATTTAACCAGAAACGTTTTGTCTTAATTAAATAAACAGCTTAAGCACCTTAAAGTCCAATAAACATCGATTACAAGTTTAATAGTCATTCAGTCCGCCACAGAAAAGAATAAGGAACATTATTGATTAACTCAACACACATACATACATAGACATACATACATACACATACTTATGTAAGCTGTCCACTTTTCCACCATGAATTCACTTGCATTCTACTTGTGTAATTTCAGATAATTCAAGATATATTGAATTGAAATGAATTTCAAGTTTTTGCTAAAATAATTTCTTTATAGACAGGCCAAATATTGTGGGAGCATGCTAAAAAAAAATTATGATTGCTATAAAATTATTTACATAATGGTCATCAACTTGTAGTCGTATCGTTGGCGGCAACAAATTTAATTAATGTTACGAACACATATACAACGCCTTTCATGTCCTTACCAGAGTGTAAGTAAATTACATTTTAAGGATATAAATTTAAATGGCCTCAATATCAACATTTTATTTATTTATTTTATTTTTTTTTTTTTTGAGCAACTGCAAAAAAGAATATGATAAATATACAAAGTCCAATGTTACTAATGGCATCGTATTTGCCCAGATTATAATTAAATCAACCTCCACATGGTATATTATTCCATTTGCTTGACTTTAATCTCATGGCCTTTTCAAACGAGTCTGACTTTAGCTGGAAGACTGAAGATGAAATGGCTTTTCAGCATACAATTCTAATATTATATATAGAGGAGAAATAAAAACCAAAATTTAATTTAACAACGATGACTGAATGCCAGCAGCCAAATGACATCATCGTCATCATCATCATCATCATTCTTGAACTCTTCATTATTATTATCTGAAACAACACCAACGCCCCAGCATTGTCAATTACAACAGTATTGCATAAAGTTGTATACTATTTATCATTTTACTTGGTAATATCGTATATATATATATATATTTATGTATATACAGTCGACTCTTGATAACTTAGAACTTTTTTATTTGAATCTCTCGATAATTTGAATTGTTTCTTAAGTCCCTTAAAAAACACAAATGAATACAAAAAATATCTGCGTAATTGGATCTTCTGGGTAATTTGAAATTACTTAAGTGGAAGTTTGAAAAGGTTTCATTTTGCAATGAAGAAAAATAACGAAATCATTTAGGACCTTATGTATAAGAAAAAACTGGCATGAAGTTAGCATAAGTGGCAAAATTTAACATGATCTTAAAAAGTTTTGCTATAAAACTTGCCATTAAAACTCACGCTAAGATTTAGTAGTTGTTTAAAACTAAGTAATGCACCCATTTTTTATATCAAATTGTGCGGAGGAACACGTTAACACCTAATTCAAATACTTCACTTATGCTAACTTCATGCAATTTTTTTTCTTATACATAAAGCTGGGGTTACACGATCGGCACAATGTACCAATTTATAAAAAATGTTTCTATAAAACCAAGAACTTGACATAATTGTTTTAAGTTAATAGACAAAGTTCAACTAGATTTAAGGAAACTTTTTACTAAATTTTATATTTTTCATATAAAATTTAAATTTCTATATTTCAAGACAAAATTTCTTTACTTTGACGAGGTTTTTAGTGTATGCATGAAAATTTGTAATTGTTTAATATAATTATGAACTTCCTTTAAGTAAGGATATTTAAGAAAAACTTTGTAATATATTTAAGTTTATAAAAATTTTCTGTATACTTCCGAGAAGTACTATTTCCTTGTTTTAAGTAAATTTGACTTAACTCAAGGAATTTTTATGAACTAAAACTTAGTTTAAATTTTTTTTTGAGTGTAGTATTAAAAAAATCAGTAAAATGGTGTCACAGCTTTTACGAAATTTTCCATCACTAATTTTCTCATCTGCTGCTGCATTTCATCAATAACTTCACGAATTCCGCCGTTGAGCTCTTTAGTCCATTGTAGGCCGTTGTTATAGAACCTAATTTGCTTTAAAGGTGTTAAATCACAAGATCAAAATGACAAACAGGGATCGACTTTTCGAAAAATCAATTCTTCAAGCAAAGTATCTATTGTATAATTATTAATGTGGAATGTTGTGTCATCTTGTTGTAAATAAACGTCGTCGACATCAATATCTTCCTATCCGAGCATTCAAAATCATAACTCCTTCCGTTAGTTGAGCTTTAAAAGCCTTAAGGTCTAAGGCCTTATGTAAAATATGGTGGGATGTAAAATTCCAAAGTTCGACGAGATATGGACAAACTTGAATTTTCCTTAACACTATAGGCTTAAAATTTCTCAGTAGCTCCTTAAAGCCAGTGCCAGACACATCAATATTCAGCTTCAATTTATGTGGTTGTATGCGTTTGTTTACCAAAACTAGTCACACATATACTATTGGTGTGAATATTTTTAATAAAACTACGCACTCAACCACACATATTGAAGCTGAATATTGATGTGTCTAGCACCAGCTTAACAGTTTGATTTGTCATTGACGACCCTTCTTCAGTTTTACAAGCTGTAACTGCAAAATTTTGTATTAAATTTTAATCATTTCAATGCATTATGTCATTTCTATTACTGGCGTACTTTCTAAGTATTATCTGTCAAGTAGTTGCGAATTGAGTCAAGGCAACTGTTAAAATGGCGGGTTTTTAAATATAAATCATCTGACTGGAACACCCGTTCGTAAGTTTCTACGATTGTGACGATAATAATAAATAAATAAAAATTTATTAAAATTTGTTGGCCAATATTTCCCACGCTGCATATAAAATCGTATTCAGGAACCATTTTGCAAACGTTTGTGCTTTTTATTACGAGTAAAATGACTTAAAATATTCTTTTTAATATGAACCCTAAATTTTTTTCCAAAGAGAAATCATCTGATTCTACTTAAGCCATTAACTTTCGATTATTTTCATCTATCGAGAGTTGACTTTATGTATGTGTATGTACCTCCTTATTTACCCTCATGCCAGTGGAACAATATTTATTGATTTAAAGTACTTAAGAGTCACGAGTAACAACTAGAGAATGTCATTGACGCCATAAATTTCAGTGCTTAAATCAGTGGCTTACTTGGCAAATATGCTAAGTCCTTTTATTAATTTTTCAGGAGGGGGAAAAACTGCCTAAATTTATTTAAACTAAATGTATGTGAGGATAACGAAGCTATTAATTTTGCAAATTTTAATTAACACATAAAGTTATTTGTTAAGTAAAGGCAAGTACACTAGATGCAGTTTGGTCTTTTTTATTTTTTATTCTTGAACTTAGCATATTTGCTTACCATTGCATAACAGCAAGAAAAAACAACCACAACATTTTAATTTGTTTGGAAATGATATCTTTGGAGTTACTCTAGCATTCTACATTAAAAACTAACTTTGCATAAAAAGTGGACTTAACATATTTGCAGACTAAGCCAACGATATTTGATAATTACTTAATGGTGGCTATTCGAGAAAACTCGTCGAAGAAGTGAAACTTTACATTAAAGCAAAAACAAAGTTTCAAAAATTGTTTTTGTTTTCCATACAATTCTACAATGAAATAAACGTGAGAATTTCAGCGCGTTGCTCTCTTTTTTAAAAACTGTGAATTTTATATGATAAGCAAAAACAAATTTTTAACATTTATGAAGTTTTGTTTTTGTTTTACATGTAAATTTCACCAAGTCGACGCGTATTCCAGAATAGACACCAATATTTTTTTTTTACAAAAAATGCTATAATAGTTTTTTACAGTTTTCATGATTCCTGAGTAGCCGCGCATATCTGCATTAAATTTTTTTGGGCGAAGAAGCCAATACAGTTTCAAGCTGAAAGTGTAGACTTACGATTTTATTTTAAGCACACATAAAGTTATCTTCAGTTATTTTTTAATTACTAATTTAATGTCTAAATTAAATTTAGTTTTTTTTTTCAATTATTTAATTGTTTTATGAACCCAGCTAAAAAGATATGTATGGAGCATATATGATGTCCTATATATGGTTCCGATCCGAAAAATGTGGGTATATGGCCATATATGATTATATATATTCATACATTTTCATACATGTATGTGTAAATATTACCTCACAAAAGCGCACTGCTGTGCAATAAATTTAACTACTAAAATTACTTTTTTTTAATGAAACATTCGTTTGGACAATTAATGAAAAACGAACTAAAAGTCATTTAATTCATCATTTTAAGTTAAAAGGTAAATCAATTGCATATTTTAAAAAACACAAAACTCATATGCGTACATAAAATTTAATTTAAGAAATCAGATTGAAAACTAATGCAATTAATTATAAAAGGACAAATAATCTGTCTAACAATAGTTTTCATTCAATATAATTTTTTGCAGTAATATGAACTTTCTCTTATCTTTTTTTTTTTTTTTTTTTTTTTAAAGGGAAGTGACACTCAGGCAGTTAATGCCTACACAGAAAAAACTATCATTGAAATGAAACCAACAAAACAAATTGTTAATATTTAATTTAAAAATTTACAATCATCATTGTTGATATAACAAATTTAAATTTTTGTAGTCAATTAAATTACTCAACAAAATTATTTGTTAAATTATATCATTACTTAATGCGCACATGTAGAAGAAACAAAAAATCAAGTTTTGTGTGTATTCGTTATTTGCTTATTTAATAAAGTATTGCTCTTTAGCTGAGAGGTAATGAGTTAGTTTATTAGTTCTGAGCTTGCCGGTTCAACTCCGCCCAAAAACATTTAGTGTTTTTCGCAGACAAGCAAAAATCGTTTCGAGGATTGTGATTGTGTACAAACAGCTTGTTAATAAAACAAATATGGTACGGAAATTCAACAATTCACATTGTTAATATAACAACAGCGTTAATTGAAATAACTTTGAAATCTAAAAAAAATAAATGTTGAAAATGTTAATTGAAAATATTTTTAAGATTTTCCTTTAACTTACAATATCGTTAATTGTATTTACAAAAATCGTTGTAGGTTGAAAATCAATTAATTATTTAATTGATATAACAAAAAAATTAATTGTATTTACAAATCATATTTTTCTGTGTATTATTATTAAATGAGGCATATTAAATTTTGAAGCTGTGTTTAGTAGCAATTTTATTGGTTATTTTACTTCGCCGATGATTTTGCTACACAATACCGACGAAGGAGGGCGCTCTGATTTTACATTAGGATTAGCATCTGCTGAAGTCGGTATAGTTCTAGAGAATTCTGTTATTTTCTATAAAATTAATGACTGGATTATCCTTTTGATTATTTGATATATTAAATGGAGCCACAATGTATAAAATCATACAATTGTTTTTTTTTTGTAACAAAAGTTTTTTTTTAACGATTTCATGTGAGATATCATGTATGCATATATTTTTTCGTGGCTCCATATATTATATATTTTTTCTATATATGGATCCACATACGAAGAGCTTCATGATTAAATTTCCATATATTAGCTCAAATATTATAATACATTCCAAATATCAATTCATATATAATAGTTTTGCCTTGTATAATCCCATACATTTCCATACATGAATTCATACATATTCATATATAGTTATATACATTCATATATTAAAAATATATGGCCCATATATAAATTTTTAGCTGGAAATTAAAAAAAATACAATTAAAAATTTGCTCTTCCAATTCACTTGAAAACTTTTCGAACATGTCGAAAGCTGAAGCTCTTCGTTTTGTAAAACTATTCGTTTATTGTGTTAACTTCTGCAACGACACTTGAATTTTCAGAAGCAGGAATATAAGCAGAAGCAAAAGAAAATACACAAATGGGAAGTTTTTAAACGCTGATCATAATATATATTTAACGCTATCTATTACTACGTTTATACGCACGGCTTACTCGCAAAAAAAACTGTAAACTGTTGCCATATTATTGTTTTTATTGCGACTTACTAATTCAGAAAACTATTCACGATTAACTCACTATTTGCAAATAAAATGCTTGAGGTTGCCACACTTGCAAATGTTTGCTAATAAAAAACAATAAATTGATAGAATATTGCACAAAAAACATTGATAGAAGAAAATAATGACAATAAAAACAAATTATTATTTGTTATTTTATACATTTACACAATTTTTTTGCAAACATAAGTAACATTTTTATAGAAGTGCTATCAAGTTTTTATGCATTTAAAATGCCGTATAAACAGTGAGTTATTTTATTTGCAAATATTTGTATTTGCAAATAGTGCGCGCATAAACGTAGTATATGCATATGTAGGTGGAGCGTATGAGCAATATATAAGTATTGAGCATTTTAATACAATGGAATAACACTCATACGCACCACTTGTCCATTTAATTGATTAGCCAATAACACAACAAAAAATAATACATCTACATACATACATATACTATGTATAATAATTAACGCTATTTTCGGTATTTGCAGTGAAACAGTGAAATTTAATTTTAATTTATCGCTATTTAAAATTGGTAACCGGTGAAAATCACTATGTTATAATTAAACTGAATAGAAGAGTTGTTTTCGAAGGGACTTAAAATTGGACAAAACTATTTTGAAGAAGCTGTAGAATGGTGGGTGGTAGAAGGTGGTTAAGCATTGTCTTTATGCATTTCATGATTTCTAAATCATCAAAACACTTATGCACAGATTTTCATAAACCATTTGAGAATTCATAAATAATAATATAAATTATTTGCCGGGTTTTGTATAAGTTTCTAAGCCTACTATGCTTATTTTTCATTTGTGATTTTCAATAATATTATAAGTAGTGTATTCGCAAATGGTTTTTGGAATTTTGTACATAAGATAACTGCTTTATAACTGTCCAAAATGAAGTATACTGATGATTTGTTAAAGCAATAATAAAATGCATAACCAAGTGCAAATAAATTTCAATTATTATTATTAATTAAATTTCCTATTATAAGACCCTGTAGATATTTCTACTGGGTAGCTAATTTCTTTTACTTGTGCTTACTAAAAAATTCACTCAAAACACATAAACATTGATGCATATTTTCGTTCATGATTCATTAGTTTGGTAAGTTTCTGCCGGTATATGAAAGTAAGTAAAATGAAAATGTCTTTTCAAAAGAAAAAAATAATGTTTTTTTGTGTCTGTGCGTGTTTGTGTGTCTTTTTTGCCATCATTCTCTCAACAACAGGTTGTTTTTCCCATGTATTTATTAAAACAACATTATTTTCACTGCTGTTTATTTTGTTGTAGTGTGTTTTGTTATTTTTTTTTTTTTTTTACTTTATATGCTTTTTTGCGGTTGCTAAGGTAAGCCACTAACATAAATATAAAGTATGTAGGAGTAGTTTTATGAACGAGTCGTATGTGTCATTAAAGTTAAAACATGTTGCTTTATTTGGCATGAACATTAAAATAACACTCGGCATTAAAGGAATAAAGCCGAAACTCTTTAAAGTGAATAAGTTGGTTATGCCAAACTTGAAATTAAATTTATGAACATTTTTTTTTTATTTAATTCATCAAGCTGCTTGAATTAATTGCAGCTACTAGCAAAACGATGATATCAATTGTCATGACACTAAAAATATTAGATAGTTTTTTTTCTATTGCTTGACATTTTTTAAAATTAATAAATAAAACCATTTATTTTTATATGCACATAAAAAAAGGCTGCACCGATACCTCCATTTCTTTTATGTTTTGTTTGTTATTGTCTGCAGGAGATGAATATAAAAGATAAAATGATGAAAATTGCACGGAACAGGGTAAAAAGGGTAAAATTTGTGGTGTTGGTATTTATTCTGTTTTTTAAAAGATTAGTATAAATATAGTTTAATGTCTACTCCGTATTTTTGTGGGTGCAAATGAAGTTGCTTGAAAATGCTGGTAATATATATAATTTCAATTACAGTGTTTCGTTATTTGAATAAAACAACCAATTGAAATAATATTTAAAAATAATTATTCTAGGCATGGAAGGAGTAAATTTAATAGATTAGAACGTATCTGCACTACGAACAAGCATTTCAGTGGCACGTACTTTTGATTCTTCACTGCTTCAATGCTTGCCTGCTTTACAGGCATAATGATGGCAATAAAGCTTATATTAGACGTGCCATATCACATTGCCATAGCCATAACCAAAACCAAAATTCAATTGGTTTACATGGTTATGGCTGTGGCGTTATGGCGAGTCACCTATAATCAAATACAATTGGCCCATTTGTTTAGTTCGAACAGATATATTGTATGGTTATGATTATGGCACGTCTAAGTTAAGCTAAAAGGCTCGTGGGTACTAAGCCTCAGACGACGTTTTTCAAATTATTGATCCTAGTCGACCATTTGTAGCTTCAGCTCTTCATGTTTATTTGTTTTGAAGTGAATACGGTGAAATTATCTTAGAAACAATGAGACTTTTTAATATTCTTTTGTATTTCAATACAAAAACATTTAACTGCTTTTAACTTTGGCCTGTACTACGTGCAGAATACTGATATCATTTGATAAGTCACAGCATTCATGTCATTATAAATTAGTTTGAGAATTGCTGCATAGAATGACAAATTTCTTTAAATTATTTGCTAAGAAATTTTATTTTTTTTTTATTTGTGAAAAATGTCACATTGATCATAATCCCAGCAAGAGTTTTATTTTCGCTAAGCGCAGTTATAGAATAGGACCGAATTTTTAGCTTTTGTTGTTGCTTTTTTGCTATACGAGTACGCACGTGTGTACACATATTTAAACAATTTGTGTTTTTCTTTTTTCCTTTGCATTTCAATGTAAAAAAAAAAACGGAAGTAAATAAAAATTAATTTGCAAACACACAATGAATATAAATGAGCTTAACTGCTACAACCACTGAATAAAATATGAAAAGTGCGGAAAAAATGCTAACATTTTTTTTTTTTTGTTTTGATGTTAATAAATTGTCTTTCCCTAAGCTTTTGAAAAGATACAAATGAGTGCAAGGAGAATTTTATCGTTTCAATGCTCCGTAAAGAGGTTGAGAATAATAATAAGAAAATATTTATTTTATATCAAGACATTTATAGCAGATATGTGGAAAATCGCCTTTCAAAGCTTCACACGTAAAGAAAATTACTTATCAAACATCAATAAGTGTATATTTCCGGCTCTTTAGAAACTTGCATTAATTACATCCTGAAGTTTAATGGGAAAAACTTGCGTTAGTTTTCTCTCCATAATTTTTATATTTAAAGTTATCAAAACTTTGCTAGCTGTTGGTGACGAAAGTTTTTCGACATAATAAACAACATGAAATCATATTCTACGCAGTTTAGGCCTTGCGACCATTTTCTGCTTTATATGCTATTCATTCAAAATAGTATTGTTATGAAAATGTAAGTAAACTGGTCGAATACAAATTTTTTCCATAAAATCACTGGTATACAATAACAATGATCCACATATTATTAGCAACAGAATATAATGCACAACTACACAAACATAAAAGACGATGTTGAGGTAAACCTTCACAGCATAACAATAGCTATAATGTTCTAACCTCGGCTTACTAAGAAATATACAACCACACAAACACATAAGCCAATGCAGATACCAAACACAAATAACTAAAGCTATAATGCTTCTACAACAGTGATGTCAAAAATAAAACTATAGTTGTAGGTTTCGTCTTTGATAAACACAGAAAAGATAAATATTTTAATCAAATGGAAATTAAAATATAAGAAAAATAATAAATAAAAAAGTTTCCGGTGAGCCATATTTTACGAGTTAGCAGGCTCTGAAGTTTTCGTAGGAAACGAAAAGGAAAAGGAAAGAATCACCAAAAAAATACCTTTCAAAAAAGCTTGTCTGATAGAAAATTTTTAAAACAAGAAAATAAAAAATAAATATAAAGAAATGACAGTTGTAGAATCTATAACAATGTTTTATTGTCAACGTAGATAAATAGAAACTAACAGAACAAATTGTAATTTGAAGTATTGATGTGATTGAATGCTAACTAAAAAAACTTTTCAATGTACCGTGTTTTTCTGGATCTTTATAACATTATTCTGGTACATTTATGTTAAGTATAAGAAAGTCACGCATCCGCTAAACGAACATAATTGTGAAAAGTTCCAAATAGCGAACATCGTGGCATTTCAGAAGTGAATAATTTAACATTCAGTGTTTTGAAAGAGTGTTTATAAACTTCTGGTTCTGAAAATTCAAGGAGTCGCATTAGAAGTTAACACAATAAATGAATAGCTAAACAAAATGAAGAGCTTCAGCTCTGGACATGTTTGAAAAGTTTTCTGCTTGTCTGACTGCTGCTTTAAATAAATTCGGAAGTTATCGTAGTAGAGATGTTGTGTGTTTTTTCTTTTCTTTTGACTTTGCAGTTTCAATTGCGTATTTAATCGTTTGCTGGAAGAAATGTTGTTGTTGTTTGTTTTACTATTATATTTGTACTTACAGGAAAGAACACTCATACACACACAAAACACACATTCAAACACATATACACAAACATTTCTGCTTCATTAACTTCGTATTTATTGAAAGCAGCAGTCCGTCAAACCCAAAACTGTGCAAACATGACGACGAACATGAAGATCTTCGTTGTGTTTATCTATTCGTTCATTGTGTTAACTTCGACTACGACTCTTTGAATTTCAGTAGCAGAAGTATGTGCACAGGTTCTGCTTGGGCTGTCAAACAATAAAATGGTAGAAGAAATAGCACAATTTTATGACTTTTACTATTTCGACTACAGTTTTTATACACTGTTTTGAAAGCTTTTCATATCAGTGTTGAGTAAATAAAGTGTGATTTGATGAGAAGTGTCCACTGGTGACTCTTAATTTAATTGCAAAGATTTAAAATTTTTTATAATTTTTTAAACAATTTGGGTTTATGTATAGGGTGTTTTTTTAGAGGTATAGAACTTCGAATTGAAATAAAACACAAGAAAATCGTTTTAATGTCCATCAATTTGGCTTTATTGGAAGGATAATTTTATGCCATTAATGTTTAAATATGATTTCGGTCATGTGGCCGCCGCGGCTGATGGACGATTATGTCGACCATAAAATGGACGGAGCTTGCGGTAAACTTCGCGAACTGAACCATTATTTTCGAAATAAATTTGCACGATTTGCAAGCGTTGTTCTTTTGTCAACCTGTTCATGATGAAATGGCAAACCAAACTAAATATTAATCACTTGACAGCTGACAAAATGGCCACCAGTTAAAAAAGTGATGCCAACTTAAAGTTCTATACCTCAATAAAAAACACCCTATATATGCCAAAGATTTATAAACTTTTGGTTCTGAAACAATGTCTGAAATTCTCTTCAATATATCTGTATAGTTTTTTTAATCTGCCAAATCTGGTTAATATGGGAACTATTATCATTTAACATACCAATAACTATTTTACATATTTTTCGCTTGAGAGTCATTGCCACTACTCCACACTGAAAGTAAATTTATTTTTCATCATGCCCACTGGATTGACTATATTAAATAATATAAACTGCATCATTAAACTTTTTACATGACGTTACAATTAAAAGTAATATGCAATTTTTTAGTTTCAGGTAAACAATGATGATTTGATTTTATTTTGGTTTTAGTTTGTGTCAGTACAACTAAGATTTTTTGCAAGAAAACTAAAAATTTAAGAAACCAATTATTCGACATATTGTCAGAAGTTTATACTAATTTGAAATTTATTTGCTGGTTGTTCAGCACTTAATTCTTAACACGATTATCTCTTTTGAAATTTTCTGCTGAGTTCTTTTTCGAGTTTACAAATCTTAATATCTAGATGCCATGAATTAAGTATTGAAAGCATAATTGCTGTTTTACTTTCTAAAATAATGCTAAACAAATCATGTTAATATGGTCTAGAAATGACTAGATATCAATTATTTGTTCACAATTTTGAGGTTCCTAAACTTCTTTGAGAATTTGGTTAAAGGTTTTCTCGCATCCATTCACATAATTGATATCATCAGTTTAATAACAAGTGCAATAAATAATATTACTTTCTGCATTTCCACTTACATCGCTAGCTTTTTAACGTTTTTTTCCCTCCCACCTAATTTGATAGTAATTTTCTTTATCATAAAAAAAACACTAAGTAATCATATCTGACCTTGGCACGTGTACCAAAACTCCAAAATAAAATAAAACATTCACCATATATAAATAATGGCATTTATGATTGTATATTAAACTTCATATTCCCCCAAATGTTATTAACAACATTTTTATAACATAAAACACCAAGGGAAATATAAAGTATATTTTTGTGGTCAGTATAAACATTTAATGCTAGTAAGACCACAGATTACAAGTCATGTTTAATAAAGCCAACACAAATTATATTTCATATTAAAAGTCATTCTTTAGGTATTACTTTGCCATCAATAAGTTCGAGCTTTTGCCTGTATCACAAATTTTATTAAAACACCCAGATGTTTAATAAAAACAACATACAAAATTACTTTTTACTTTTTTACCAATATCAAGTCAAGTTAGAATGTGTACTATTATAATCCCTGGAGTTTTGTTTCAACCTTCACAATATTTCCGATAAAAGTACCATAATTTAGCAGCCTTTCAGCAAAATGAAGTGAAAATGATAAAATAAGTTTAAATGAAATGCAAAGTAAGAAAGTCCCAAATGACTTGGGACTTATATTTTTTCGGCCTATAATCGCATATAAAATAAAAGCTTTATTAAGCATTTATTTTGCTTTATTTCCAATTGAATATATTATTCAGGGTGTGTAAAGCAGGCTTTACGAATTATTGCCCAATTGCCAATCGCCCGTCAAACAAAAATGTTGCATCGCCAAAAATTGTTGTAAAAAAGTTTTCTCCACCATGGTGTTTCCCGACACGACGAAGCCTAATAACAAATTTCTGCCTCACAAAGTTTTCTTGCCTAATGAAGATTTCCTGCATGGCCAATCAAGCCTGCATTTTACCATTTCATAAAAGGTGTTCTCAAAAGTTTTAAAATTATACTAGCTTGGTCATATTCGTGATTCTTCATGAATACCAATTAGGTTAAGTTTGTTGCAAACGGTTATAGGAATAACCCAAGCGAAAATCGCCTGATAAAGAAATGTTGCGTAGCCCAAAAATTGTTGTAAATTGTTGTTTTTGGGTGATTGTTCATCGACTTTAGCCGGATTAATATTTTTAGATATTTGGGTATTTATTAATAATGAATAATTCTCAAGTTTTCACAAAATGTTAAAAAACACAAGCAGAAATTGTTCCTTGTTTAGAATGAACAAACACCCAAAAACTTCGGGCGATTATTCATTTGAAACTTTTGGGTTATTCTTCATTTTATTCGCCGATCGGCGAATACTATACTACTTTACAATGACTAATTACACAACAATTTTGGGCGTTCCTTCATTAAACTACTTCGGGGAATTGGAACTTGGACGATAATTCGCACAGTCTAGAACAATGTTTTCTAAAATAAAATTAAAGTGATAACCGAGTTTTCCAATTTATTTGCCAAAAAAAGTAAATTTCGGAAAATCGACTTGAAAGTTTAAAAATGCTTTCCTGAGAAACAGTAAGCACTTCTTCCTTATTGTCTCATATGTTATACCGTATTAATATTTTATAAGCTTTTTGATTCTTAAAAAAAAAAAAAAAAAAAAAAAAAAAAAAAAAATATTGGCGAAAATGTTGTTTAAAATATGATGTGGGCCAGGCCCACGATATCGACAACGTTCGACTTGTCGCACACTTACATTCAAAACAAAAACAAATTTTAATATTTTGTTGTTGTTTCAAATGTAAGTGTGCGACAAGTCGAACGTTGTCGATATCGTGGGCCAGGCTGGTAATTTTCTTTGCCATTAATGTCGAATGCACACGCAAAGAAAAAATATGGTTGAGGTAACCATAATAAAACAGCAACATACTATGATTGAATTATATGGTTGCCGTTTATCTGAGTTAATTATAATATTATTTGAGTTAATTATATTATAATCTTAGTATTGTAAATATAACAACACTATTGTTAAATGTGACTAAAATATAATGGGTGTTTTTTATTGAGGTATAGAACTTTAAGTTGGCATCACTTTTTTAACTGGCGGCCATTTTGTCATTAATATTTAATAATATTAATTATTTAATAATATTAATAATATTAATATTTAGTTTGGTTTGCCATTTAATCACGAACAGGTTGACAAAAGAACAACGCTTGCAAATCGCGCAAATTTATTTCGAAAATAATGGTTCAGTTAGCGAAGTTTACCGCAAGCTCCGTCCATTTTATGGTCGACATAATCGTCCATCAGAGCAATTAATTCTAATAACCATGGATCGTTTTCGCACTACGTTTACTCTATGTGATAATACGCATCCGCTGAGACGTCGAACAGTGCGCACCGAAGAAACAATTGCCGCTGTAGAGCAAAGTGTTGAAGAGGACCCGAATGAATCGATTCGCCACCGTGCACAGCAATTGGAGCTTTGTCCATCAACTTTATGGAAGATTTTGCGCAAAGATCTTGGCTTGCGACCTTACAAGATCCAGCTTGTGCAAGAATTAAAGCCGCGAGACCATGCAATGCGTCGTGATTTTGGTGTATGGGCCGAAAATGAGATTGATCTCGATGCTGATTTTCATCGCAAAATTTTGTTCAGTGATGAGGCTCATTTTTGGTTGAATGGCTACGTCAACAAGCAAAATTGCCGCATTTAGAGTGAAGAGAATCCACATGAGACCCTTGAGACGCCATTACATCCACAAAAACTGACTGTTTGGTGTGCTCTATGGGCTGGTGGAGTCATTGGGCCATACTTCTTCCGAAATAATGCTGGAGGGTCAGTTACCGTTAATGGAGACCGGTATAGAGCCATGATAACCGACTACTTTGTTCCCGAATTGGATGGCATGAATATGGATGAGTTGTGGTTCCAACAAGACGGCGCTACATGCCACACAGCGCACGTCACAATCGATTTATTGAAGGAAACATTCGATGAGCGCATAATTTCGCGGAATGGACCTGTCAATTGGCCACCAAGATCGTGTGATTTGACACCATTGGATTATTTTCTTTGGGGATATGTGAAGTCGCTCGTCTACGCCAACAAACCAGAAACGTTAGGGGACTTGGAAGCCAACATTCGTGGCGTTATTGCCAACATACGGCCCCATATGCTCGAAAAAGTGGTTGAAAATTGGAGCTGTAGAATTGGCTTTATTCGAGCCAGCCGCGGCGGCCACATGCCCGAAATCATATTTAAACATTAACGGCATAAAATTATCCTTCCAATAAAGCCAAATTGATGGACATTAAAACGATTTTATTGTGTTTTATTTCAATTCGAAGTTATATACCTCTAAAAAAACACCCGTTAATTGAGACTCGCCATACCATGTTCTAATATTATATGAATATTGTTAAATACGACCACAGTATTATTTAATATAATAATACTATTTTATTTTTTAATCATATATTTACTGTAGAAACAGCTGTGCGTTAAATTCGAAATAAAAATAAATTAATATTGTTGAAATATATTGTATATATAGAAATGTATACTTACACGGCATACAGCCTTGTCTGTATAAAAAGATACACAAATGCTTATATATTTTTATTGATCTACCCTTTCGTTTGTACTTTATATATTTATTCATTTAGTTAACACTACCGATAGCTTACAAGCGAAATACTGAACTGACAGATGTTTCTGAAAAAGATGTTTTTTTTAAACTTAACATAGTATGGTTTTGGAAAACATTATATTGTTAGTTAAATCATATTATTTTTAAATAATAACACAAATTATGTTGTAGTCATAAATTTTTAACAAAACTATATTGTTAAACTCTAACCATATCACACTTTTATATGGATGTGATAATGTAATTATTAAATTCAAACATTACTCTGTTTATCGTAACGAAATAAATTTTTAAAATAACTATAACTAGTTTTCGACGACCACACATTTGTTCCAGAAAATATAATATTGTTTTCTCAACCATTCTACAACCATATCTTTTCTTTGCGTGTAATGTTAAACTTTTTTATACCCAACCCTTTCGCTAAAAGGAGTCAAGTAAAAATCCTGGCTATCAACCGTAATTAATGGATACTGTCTTATAGGAGGGCAATCTCAAAAACTACTTGCGAGTACACATTTGACAGATCTTGCGTTGTCATTTTGTGTTGTCATTTTCAAAATGTGTGCAATGCCACACAACGAAAAATATCGGAAACGACAAACATTGCCACCTGTACGCCTTATTGCGATATCACAAAATGCCATAGTGTGCACTCGGCATAAGGATCAAATACAATAGCTTTTGACAAAGCTGCCAACCTAGAAATAAAGAACAAAACTTATAACATTTTCTTTATCATTGCGCTGGACTATTACTATTTTTTCAACTAAATTTGGTGGCTTTAAAAACACCCTTATTTTTTATTGTATATTTATTTATGTATTGTACGAGTATATATGTACGTCATAAGAATTTATTAATATATGAATATATTTCCCTTTTAAATTGATTTTTTACAGAAATCGGGTTTCCAATGATTATTTCTCAGAATTTGTCCTTTTAAATTTTTAAATAAATTCCCAGCAAAAAAATTTAACTTTTCTTAAGAATAATTAATTCATATTTTATTGGAAGAGATTTTCAGAATTTCACTCGTACGACTTTTGCCAAAGGAAAAAACAAAAGCTAAGGTAGTCACTAGAAAATTTGCTTGTACATGCAAAGCATTTGAAAATGTTTTATTTTATTTTTCATTGAGCGATTTAATATTTTAGAAGTTTAAAGTTTCTTAAAATTTGTAACATATTGTTCTGTTTTAATTTGTTTGAGTGCTGTGGAAAGTTTTGTTGAAAAGTTATTGAAAAACAAAAATTCAAGTATTTAATAAGAGTGGAAAAAAAACAAAAATAGGTAAGACTGAGCTAAAATTGAAAGCCTGTTTTATATTTGCTTGCTTTTATATGTATTGAAGTGGAGAGACAAGTAGAGCATGACCATCACTTTAATTTTGCATTAAGTTTGAGCAGAGAAAAGTAGGTTATAAAAAAGCTGAGTTAAGGTGCAAAGTGGTGTGGGATACGTTGTTTAATAGAGCACAAAAATTTAGTAGAACAAGAAAAAATTAAACTTTTATAATATAGTAAGCAAGATAGTGAATTGGAAGATAGTTTCCTGTGACTTCTACTGTATCAACTCTTCTGTTAACGAGCCTCATTAAATTTATAAATAAAATCATATAGTGTGGGGAAATTCACTGTGTTTGTTAGGATGTCACAGTGATCTACTACCCAGTAAAAAGCCATATCCAAGAAGTAATGAAAATGTAAGATTTATCATTTGCATCATTTCTAATAATTTTTACAAAAGGTTGTCATTACAACACACAGTAAAGAAACCAATGTAAAATCAACATCATACAACATCAAATCAAATTCAATTTATTAGAAATAATATGTTGTTTAAGTATGTTGGTGTTTAGTTAGCTTCAATGCGTTGTTGTGCTTAGTTGAGTGACTCGTTCTTATTTTGTTTTTGTTTGTTATGACGTTCGTGCTGCGTAAATAGCCCACAAACTTCGCATTAACTGCAAAAACTTCCTGCTGCTCATTTAAAATTAACACTGTTTCATATTAATTTTAAAAGAAAAATTGATAATCTTACCTTTGTAAAAAGCTTTGGTTTAATATTTTTCACTGTAAAAACAACAACGACTATAACTTTAATTTCAAAAAATGTTAATTTTAAATAATCAATTAAACTAAAACTTAATTTATGATGGCATTTATTATATTTAAGGCTGTTGTGGCTGCAATAATAAGCATGTTGACTACCACGCAATGAGTTAAGCTCAAATCTTGGCTGGGGGAGCCAACTATAACAGACATTTTCCTAATGCATCACGTAAGTTAAATAATTTATCAAATTACTTATTACATTGAATTAAATTCATATTAGTCTCCTGCACAAGATATCTTATAAGAACTTTTAAGACATGAGGGATTTTTCAAATGCTTTTCTACAGCAAAATCTTATAAAACAAACGTTAACAACACTGTTTGCAAGAAATTTATTTGAGTATTGTAGGTATAAGAGTAAAAAAGAAAACACTTCGTGACGGAAGAATTTGTGATAGTAGCTTCTTTCTACACATAAGAACGTGTACAAACGCCATGCATGTATGTGTGTATGATCTTTTATTTTTCTGCGCATATGCAAAGGCACACACATGCATTAACATTAGTTGTATGCGGTTAATCACATAATAGCTTACCATCTACATATTACACACACACTCAAACGTACAATATGAAAAATACAAGCATACAATAATCAACAGTACTTCTTTTGAGTGTTTGTTACAAACAAGCTGTCTTGCGACATCGCTTGCTACAACTGATATACACATACACCAATACATCCATCGTGCTTCGCTTATAGTACGACAGCATTTATTATTGGTTTAGTATAATACATGCGACGTGAATACATTGAAAAATCATGACGTTTTTACATTTCAAGACTGTTTACGCAGCTCTCTAATTCATATTGTTTCAACTTGAAACAAATTTAATTCAACATGATTCTTCATTTTAAAATGAAGTTGTTTCGAAAGTAAAAATTTTCTTTGAATGTTGTTATAAATCATGTTGAATTGACATGCATGTGTTGCAAAATAATAACCGACAATTTTAAAATTATTAACATTATTTTCGACAATTTGAATATAAAATGAAGTGAATATGATTGAAAGCGATATTAATCCCTAGTTTACACTAAGCAAGTCTTATTGCTAAGCTGATTAATTTGATAGGAGAGAGAGAAGATTGGAAAAGAAACGTTTCGGCTTCCCTCGTCTCTCTCTCTCTCTTATCAAACTAATCAGCTTAGCAATGAGACTTGCATAGTGTAAACTAGGACTGTGAAAAATTTCCCCCTTGGCGTGTTAGTGATATTTTTTTGTAAAAAGGTTTAAAATGATTTTTTTACTGGGTATAGATTCAACATGAGCAATGTTTTTCAAGCTCACGTAGGCGTTACAGATGAACAATTTGTCGCACAGGGCCGTGAGTTCGACAACGATCTGCTAAAAATAGAAGAAGTTGTCGCAAAGAAATGAAATTTTGCACATATATTTTAATTGGTAAAATAAAATCACACCTAAAATTCAGTCATTTAAATTTAAAGGATTCGTGTTCCTCCAAAATATCCTGAAATAAAATATTACAATAACATACAGAAAAAGAATTGCAAGTTAATGAAATTTTCAATAGACATTGTTTTAAAGTATTTCAATTCAATTTAGTTAAATTAAGAGAAAGGATGCGAATATTTCAAAAATGTCTTTTTTAAAAAAGTAAAAAGGAGCAACAAAAAATTTTCTTCAGTTATGAGTTAAATGTTTAACTGTACACAATTTATAATATAAATTACACTTACAGTTTGACTATTTGAATTTCGAGGACCCGAAATTCCCATTGTATTTATCTTGGAATTAAATACCAAATTAGAGTTTGAAAAAAAATTTTAAAATTAAATTTTAAGGGAAAAAGGTGGACAAGAGTCCGAAAACTTTTGTAGAAATATAACGTGAAAGCTTTCATACTTCTTATTTTTTATATATACATTTTCTTATAGACCTTTTAAAGCGCACTTTTTTCACTAATATATAATTTTCCTTGCATTTACATTATATGCAACAGCACATCGCAAATGAGTTACAAAATATAGGAAAATGTAATGTAACTATATTATAACAATACTATAAGTATTATTGAAAAGTTGTATTGCAACATCGATATTTTTTTTAATTAACCTGTTAAAGTTTGCATTTTTTACCATATTTTCAAATAGTTGCATGCTGACCTGAAACTTTGGACTTTGAATCATCAAAACTCTTTAAAAATCAAACTTTTTTAAATTTTTTTTGCACATGCAATAAAATAATTTATTCGTTTTAATTCAAAACCATTTTTTTCATTTTTATATTTATATTTATCTCAGATGTATACACAAATCTTCAATTTCTTAATATGAAGAAATTTTTGTTTGTTGTCATTTAAGCGACATCTACGTCAAACAAATATACTTCCGTATTTTCAAATCTATAACGTAAATTGTTAATAACAATATAAAAGTTTAAGTAAAATTGATATTTTTTATCCAGATTATTAGCGAGCTATAACTTAATTTATTATTATTTTTTTTTCAAGTTTTCTTTAACCTTCTGGCCTAGCATCTCATTAATTAGCACTTAAAAATAAAATACTTATAAATCACTTAAGATTAAAAAGCCAAGTGAAAATAAATCTTAATGAAATTTGATACCAGTACGCAGAAGATATTTTTTCTTTTTCAACAAAAATATTTAATGTGTCAGTTACATTTATTTGCTAATACTCCTACGGTCATTAAGTGAATTTGTAGTGGAAGAAGCTCTCAGCACAGCTGGTGTTAGCACATTTGAACACACTCTAACACTGATAGCAACAACACAATCAAAATAAATTGTTTTCCAAAATTGCACGTCATTAATGACAAACACTAACGCAGCAGATAACAGTAATCCCATGAAAAATTAATGTAAGCCCCAACTACGTTTGCAATAAAAATATATTTATACTTAATTACTGCGATAAAAATATACAGCACTTGATGTGTGTGTTAGCATTCTCACACTCAATTTGCACTTAACACGAGCCAATATATAATTCGGCTGACCTTAAATTAGTAGAGGCACAGCAGGAGATAAATGGGTGGCTTATTTTCACCCTGACAGACATATCAGTGCGTTATTGTAATTTCCATTTGGAAATTGTTATTGATTTGAAGTTGACAAATGGGCGTAAGAAATTCTCTGCACTGTACTTTACGACATCTTGATTAAACAGTAAAAATAAACAAATAGTCAACATGCCATTCTTATATCCATCCTCGTCATCTTAAGATACTATGCCGCAAAGAACTCATCTTTGCAATTAAAATAACAAAGAGGGAGTGCTTGTATTTTATACGTTAATTTGCGTATTATTTGGATAAAAGCATTCGTTAATAATAGGGATGTAACTGATAGCGATATATCGGCAATACTTCAAGTTGGCCAATATAGCGTTATCGGCGATACTTTCGAGTCTGCTTCTTCAATTTTTTTTTCAGAATTTTTTTTAAATAAAAATTTTATTTTCAATATTAATTTTTTGCATAACAATCAAGAGAAATAACACATTAAAAATCAGAGATATAATAATGAAATATTTTTTTAATGTTTTTTATTTATTTTATTTAATTAAATTTAATTAAAATAAATTTTATGTGTTTAATTTAATTTAATTTTTTTATTTTAATTTTATTTAATTTAATTTTATTTAACTAAATTTAATTTAATTAAACTCAATTTAATTATTTAATCTAATTTAATTTAATTTAATTTAATTTTATTTAATCATATTGAATTTAAAATAATTTCATTTATTTTAGTTTAATTTTATCTAACTTTATTTAATTTTATTTAATTTAATTTAATTTAATTTAATTTAATTTAATTTAATTTAATTTAATTTAATTTAATTTAATTCAATTCAATTCAATTCAATTCAATTCAATTCAATTCAATTCAATTCAATTCAATTCAATTCAATTCAATTCAATTCAATTCAATTCAATTCAATTCAATTCAATTCAATTCAATTCAATTCAATTCAATTCAATTCAATTCAATTCAATTCAATTCAATTCAATTCAATTCAATTCAATTCAATTCAATTCAATTCAATTCAATTCAATTCAATTCAATTCAATTCAATTCAATTCAATTCAATTCAATTCAATTCAATTCAATTCAATTCAATTTAATTTAATTTAATTTAATTTATTTTAATTTAATTTAATTTAGTTTAATTTAATTTAATTTAATTTAATTTAATTTATTTTAATTTAATTTAATTTAATTTAATTTAATTTAATTTAATTTAATTTAATTTAATTTAATTTAATTTAATTTAATTTAATTTAATTTAATTTAATTTAATTTAATTTAATTTAATTTAATTTAATTTAATTTAATTTAATTTAATTTAATTTAATTTAATTTAATTTAATTTAATTTAATTTAATTTAATTTAATTTAATTTAATTTAATTTAATTTAATTTAATTCAATTTAATTCAATTTAATTTAATTTAATTTAATTTAATTTAATTTTATTTTATTTTATATTATTTTATTAACCCCCGACCAAAAAAAGGGGTCTTATAAGTTTTTAGTGTGTGTCTGTGTACCTGTGTTTCTGCCCGAGTACACGTACAGGCCAAAGGACCGATTTTGATTTAGTTTTTTCGGTTTGAATAAAATCGGTCTAGCCGCTTGGAAGATATCTCATCTTTTCTAGAAATATTCGGGGGTTTTTAAAGTTTTTAATTTTTGTTATTTTATATTATTTTAGCTTGGGAGAATAATCCTCACACACATTTTAAATTAAATACATTTTTACCAAATATTACATGCCAAATGATAAACAAAAGTAACATCTTTTTAAGAGTACATACATACAAAAATTACACATTTAGATTCATACAAGTAATGAAAAACAAAGTTAAGGGTAAGAGGAATAACCTATAAATGAATAAAATTAGTTGATTTCCTTATACACCCTTTTCAGCAGGTCAGCATTAGCATAGCTAGAGATAGTGTTAGATATTTGAAATTTATTTGCTAGTGGTTGAGCGTTGTCTATATATTTCATTGTTGCTGTAACAAATCATCAGTAGACTTCAACCACACATTTTGAATAGTCACAAACCTCTTATCTTATGCACAGACTTTCAAGAAGTATTTGAGAATTCACAAATAATAGTATTTTTGAAACTAATACAAAAACCACTATTATTTGTGAATTCTCAAATAGTTCTTGAAAGTCTGTGCATAAGATAAGAGGTTTGTGACTATTCAAAATGTGTGGTTGAAGTCTACTGATGATTTGATACAGCAACAATGAAATATATAGACAACGCTGAAGCACTAGCAAATAAATTTCAAATTAAAATAAACTTCTGACAATATGTCGAATAATAAATTTCTGAAAGTGTTAGATAGTGTAACTGCATGACGTGAAATGCCTTGAGGAACATGGAATGTTGAAAATAAGCAATATACTCTGACAGTCCTACGCCTCTTTAGAGTTGGCAGCTTGATGAGTGAAAGTCCAGTAGACTAATGTAATATATTCGTCGGTTTTAAGGGGAACCTACGAAGACAAGAAACGAAGAACTATTTTTGCACAGATTATATAGTGTCAGAATGTTTCGTATATACAGGGTCCCATTTTTATAGATCCATACTCCAGGAAAGCTGTTACAAGCGATGTGTTAAATTTTTTTTTACCCGTTTTTCTATGCAGCATAATACTCGTAGTGTAAAGTTGTATCATTGCTAAGTCTTTCTAAAACTGTTTTCCATTGCAAATCTGGTTAAAACAGCTTCACGAAATCGTCTATCACCAGAAATTTTAGAATTTGGGGTGATACTAATACGCAAGACTTCCAAGAGCAACCATAATCGCTAAAAAAGCTTAAACGACATTATTTTCGAACATTAGTTTTTGACGATAATCCATTATTTTCGATCGTAAGTAATCGATTTACAGCAAAAAATGAAGTTCGAAAATTATGTCTCTTAAGCTTTTTTGGTGGTTATGGCGCGATATTCCGAAAAAGTCAATGTTTGTTGTTGATTTCAGGTTTGCAGTGTCATCGGTTTATAATTTTTAAGAAAAATATTTGCCAGGCCATGGTCGGCGGATATGAACTTCTTACGAATAATATGGATATCAATGATATACGGTTACAACAGAATGGAACACGAGCATTTAGACTTTGACTATATCACGTGTAGGTGATGCGAACTGTCCATCTGTGTGTGATTTGATCGCGTTAGACTTCTTCTTGTGGAGTTTTCTTTATTTAGTTGCATTTCAATGGGATTAAACTGCAAACCACACCGGCCCTCCAAGGAAACATATGTCATGTCTTAGGTAAAATTCGGCCTTATTTATGATTCGCAATAGAATAGAAGATGTTTGCATGATGTTATATTACATAAACAACAGTATCGATAGGCCTTCAACTGAATAAACAATTTCGCTGATATCTCAAAATATTTAATTTTATTTAAATTTAGAATGCTTTTAATAATAGATTATTTATATAATGTTGAGGCATGGGTACTTGAGCCAGCTGAGGATGCAGCCTGAAGATTTTTAAGATAAACTTTCTCCGAAGGTTGTATGGATCAATTCATGCAGATGGATAATACTGGCACCGTATGAACCATAAGAGCTGTATGATCTATATGTGACAGCACATAGAGAAAGGGACCGAAGGGTAAAAAAAAATCAATTTTCATTTTTTTTTGATGTGGACAACATCTGAGCATCGAATGAGACCGATACCATGCCCAAAAAGTGTTCCCTCCCAGAGATATGCGCGTTTTATTCAGTGATGGTACACCAAAGATACATGTATTTAAATCTTTAAAATGGCTCTACTGAACAAAACAGGGTTTTACCCTTAGGTCACTTTCTATTTTGCGCGTCACATATGCAGACATCGAAATAGCTAAGCTCATCCAAATAGGCAGGATGCATTGTCTAAGTCAGGATGTACGAATAAACTAAGATGCTCTTTCTAGAAAGTCGTTCGAATAAATGATAACAACTCCAAGATTGGCACAGGAAATTCAAGCAGGAGCACTTGGAAATATTTTCTACATTCTGCGGAAGACCTAACCATAATAACCAGCCAAGTTTAATCTTTTTATCGCACTTTTATCCAGAAAAATAATTTATTTATTTAGTAAAGGACATGTTTAGATCATATTGTAACGGCAATTTAACCAAGCAGGGTTGAGTTTCATATTTTTATTGCAATTTTTTTCCAAAATTTAATAATTTAGTCAATTACTTTTTATTATTAAATACATGGAATGTGAAAGGTAATAATCTTCTAATGAACTGCATGAAAACAAGAAAGTTATCCCGTTTAAATTGCCAAGAAGTTTAAAAACCACAAACAAAAACATTGATTGCTTTGTAGAGCCACATAAAAATTCTTCTCAATTACAAGCCGTCTTAGATTGCGTTGCCTAATAGACACGACAAATTCAATATATGTACATACATATCGCTACCTTACTATAGTAAGACCCTAACTAATTATTTCGACATTTTTACATTTTTCGATACATTAGATTATTCCTCTATCGAAAAATACAAAAAACTCGAATTAAAAAAAATAATGAGTTAGGGCCTTTTTATATTAAGGTAGCGATATATACGTTTGAAGGCTTGTTTAAGACTTGCAGAAATTTCAACTTCACCTTCAACAATTTTATTATTTTCCTTGGTAATTGCAATGTATAGAAGTTTATCATCATTCGCTCGGCTTATTTATTTGAACAATATCCAAATATCCAAATATCGCCCAAACGTGAAATTTTTAACATAACAATCATAATAATTTTATGGAAACATTTTAAAGCATTTCTTTAACAGAAAATACTTGTTTACCAAATAAATTGCCTAATCTAATAATGTTTGATTTGGGTTTGAGTTAAGTACATATCTTCCTCAAGAGCAATTTTCTTCACAGCTGAATAAATGGCTGAGCAAACAAAGTTTGAGCAAACAAAGTTTGAGCAAACAAAATGTAACATTAAACATGATTGTTTTTTATTTTCTTTCAATAGATATTAAATCAAAAGTGAATAATTTTCATTTTTGTCTCCCCAAATCTCTTTCTTTATGATAAAACCAAAACTTCCCGCCAACTTCCTTGGTTAATTTTTAACAAACAATGAAGTCGTTAAACAGACAAAAAATATCAATAAATCTGCTACATTTTTTTATGGATTTTCAAGTCATTGTTACGCATTCTTCTTTTATACATTATTTGAGGTTTTGGTTTATATATCATTCACGATTTATCTCTTTTTGTCATCATATACATTGAAATAATGGTGTTAGTATTTTTTTTTTCTTCATTTTTTAATTTTTTTTTTGTAAGAGGGGGAGTGGGTGTTGGCAATAAGCAGTTATTTATGTTATTTATTTTTGTCCTATATTTCATTATTGATGGATTTTTTAAGATCTTTTTGCATTGTTGTGGTTAAAAGTGGCGAAAGACAGTGACACAGAAATAAAAACCAATGGAAGTTACACATATCTACACCTATGTACATATCGTTACCTTAATATTAAAGGCCCTAACTGATAATATTTTGGAAATCGAGATTTTTACATTTTTCGATACATCTTCCGCTATCGAAATATACAAAAAATCGGTTCCAAAAAATTATGAGTCACAGAGCCTTTCTATATTAAGGCAACTAATGATATGTATGTGCTCATATTCACATTCATATATATTAATATGCATTTATATGAATAATGAAAAATTCCATAAAGAAAACTTAAATTGTTTATGCCTATCGTAATTTTTGCTACAATCATGCAATAACAAATTTTTAACGATAATTTTTTACAATACCTGAGTTTAGTTTAAAAGTATTTTTTGAGCCTCTCGCTTTACTTACCTAGAAAGAAATGAAAAAGTTTTTTATTAAACAATTTTAAGTATGTAACTACATGTATAAGGACTTATTCCTAAAAAATTATTTTTTTTTATAAAAGGCTTATTAATAAAAAATTTTATAGATAATTGGTTTTGTAAACCAAAAATATTTTTCACGCAAAAAAGTAGTATGAATGATTTTGTAATATTAATTAAAATATTTGTAATACCAATTAAAAAAGTAATATAATTTTCCCCTATAAAGAATTTGATAATATCAATTAAGTTTCCCGCTCAAATTAATTAATGCAATTAAAAATTTAATTGAATCAATTAAATTCTTAATTGAAAATATTAATTGGTGAATACTTTTTTCTGTGTTTATGAATAAGGCAGAATATTTGAAATAATATATTTGAAACAATATATTTGAAATAAATCCAAAAAAAAAAAACAAACAAAAAAAAATGTCAATAAACAGATCTATCAGAACAAATATCACGCTGCCCAATGATTCCCGAGAACAATACCCATTTCTCTGACTTAGAAATAGAGTTGTGTCCAACGGCTCTTTTTGAACTAGTTCGCGTTCGAATCAAAAGGTGTTTCAAACCTATTTAATTGACATTGACTTCTTTGACCGAAATGGTGTCCAACAGAACGAACTAGTTCAAAAACAGCTGTTGGACATCACTCTACTTAAAAACCACTGTACACTGCTGAAGATGGCTGGGTAGTTGTTGTGAGGAATTACTTAAATATTTTACATTTGATTGTGTTGTATTACATCGCTCGTAAACTCAAAATATGTTCAAACAAAATTTAAGTGTGTGACCCCAGTATTCAAATAAAATATTTGCCATAAAATTCTGCTTCAGCTTTCTAAACAAACCTCATCTTATAATAATGATGCTATTGCATTTCAAGCATTAACTATTCATTGAAGTTATTTTTCATCTAAAATCAATAAAAATGTTATTAGTTATTATTATTGTTTTCCTTTCCTTTGTATTATCCTTTTTTCATTGATATTATTTTTATTTGTACTTATTGGAAATAAGGCATATCAGCTTTATAACACAAGCCATAATAGATGATTGAAAAGGTAATGTTTTCTTTTTAAGTTCTACAAACTCTATTTTATATTTACCAAGCAATGGCAACAGTTACAAACTTGGATTGCACTCCTTCTAAAAAAAAAAATATTACATTCATTGATTTATCCATTGTATTATAATTTCATAATTTATAATAAATTTTTTCTTCTTTCAGGTAAAAATGGATTATTTGTTTCTTATTGGTAAGTTTAAAGTTTAAGTTTAGTTTAACTTTTTCAGTTTAGCATATATTTTGATCTTAGGAATTTTCTTGTTTTATTTTATTTATACAGCTGTATTTAAAAAATAATAATTTTTTATAATTTTGCGAACCCCACACAGAAAAACCTTAATTTTGTATTCATTTACTGAATTTAAAATATCAAATAATATGTTTACAGAAATAGAAACTACCACAAAATTCTTAAAGCTAAGAAACAAAATTCGAAAGACTTTAAAATAAACAAACATATGTTTTCTTTATTAAAATAATTTACTATAAATATATCATACCAACTATAGATAACAAAAATTAAAAATTTCAGAGCCTAGAAGATATTAGATCAAGTCACCTTTCAAACTAAATAAACTAAATTGAAATCGGTCTAGCCCTTAGGGAGCCACGGCGTCAAAGACACACAGATTCAACTGAATGTATTTAGAAAACGGCCCAACCGAATTTTTTCCTGCACGTGGACTCGTACGACCACACTGATACTCAGACACACAATATAAACCTATAATACACCTTTTTTTTGGTCCGGAGTGCAAAATAATAAAAATTAAAATCATTTTCGAAAACCTGTTAAAATAATCATTAATAATTATCATAATTTTTGCTGTGCGAATTTTACACTTGAGGTTGTTTAATACATTTCTATAATCTAAATATATATATTCTTTATTATACTGTTTTATGTTTTCCTATTTAATTTCGTTACTATACGCCAGCTACACATTTCTAACACATATGCACAATGTGCGAGCTTTTACAAAAGAGATTTGTGCTTTCACACCGACAAGAGTACAACGGCCAACCCGATCGCCGCGACAACAATGATTGCTGCTTATTTTGCAAAGAAACAAGAAAAAATTGTAAGAGCTTTCAAAGCTGTTTACCTCAAATGCAAATGTCAGAGTATGTGTGTACGCACGCTATTAGTTTACACAGCAAAATTTTTTATATATATTTTTTTGCAGAGTATGATTTATTCCACATTCACTTTTAAATTTATTAATTAGATTGCCTAACTCAGTAAATGATTCGTTTTAAGATTTTTTATTTAAGCTTGAAACAAGAAAGACAAATTTCTTCTGTAGTAAAATAATTTATTAGTTTTACAAAATTTTTTTTAGGTCCATATACGGTATACATATAAATGTAAAATATAAGAAATATAAATACAGTTTTCATCATTTAAGTAGACAGAAAAAAAGATATTATTAAATACTTAAGAAATTTATTATTCGACATATTATCATAAGTTTATTTTAATTTGAAATTTATTTGCTGATGGTTCAGACTTGTCTATATGTATTTCATTGTTGCTGTAACAAATCGTCAGTAGACTTCTACCACACATTTTGAATAGTCCCAAACCTCTTATCTTATGCACATACTTTCGAAACTAATCGAAACATTTACAAAACCTACCGGGTATTGACCCTAACCTGTGTTGAAAATTTCAGCTCCACAGCTCGTATGTTCCAGAGATCATGAGTTACCAAAAAACACACGCTATGATGATAATTTTTTTAAATAAGCTTTCTGATTGATTTTTAAATAATATACCATTTATTTGTTAATTCATTAATATATTTATTTATTAGTATATTAATTATCTTATTAAATCATTTGAAGTGTGTTGAAGTTTCTGCTAAAGCTTTTCAGCTTTTTCTGTTTAGTTATTTACCTACAAAGAAAATTTTGTCCAATTAACCCCTTTAATTAAAAAAAACAACAAATCAATTAAAAACTTAGCGGCATTAATTACACTTTTCAGTGAATTACATTTTTAAATAAAAGTTTGATTAACTCAGTTAAACTTTTACGGTGCTTTTCACAATGTAGAATTAGAAGCTAACAGGGACTTTAACGGCAAGTTTTGTATAAAGACAGTTAAATAAAGTTCACGTTAACTCTAAATCATACATTGTAAAAAGGGACATTAGTCAATTAAATTTTTAATTGGTTATTTGTATTTTTTTAAATTAAAGATTAAAAAAAAATTTTTTTTTCTGCAACAGCTGTCGTAGTTTTTTATTAAAAATATTCAGCTTTTAATCTTTTTTAAGAATTTTATTGCAGGTGTTTGGATGAGTAAGCATATTCACTTTCGAAAGCATGCACATATCGTCGTTCGTAAGTTATTGTGTTCTATATGACAAAAATGTTTTTTTTGGGAAATCCCTGTTAAAATTTAGCTATCAGTTACAAAAAACTGAACCGAAAAAGTTATCGCACCAAGAATTTCTGGGTTTTTCTGTAAAAAAAAATTTCGTGATTTTAAGAGTAAGACAAGTTTTAAAAAAATCGCTTTGTTCTATATGCACTTATTTACGAAACTCTCATTGTCTTATAGCATGTAGAACAAAATGTAGAAAAGTGTTGTGTTTTAAGTACTTTAAGAATATGCTGGTTATTTCAATGCAGGAAATGGAACTAACACAAGACTAGTCACGTGATCGATCCCCAAGTGATAGGGACCAGTCCGAACTCTACCACTTCCTTTGATGAGGACCAGTCACTTTTACATGGTTATGGCCTAGGATGCGGTTAATTGATACTTTGTATGCACCTTGTGACTTGTCCCTGAATTATCTCATGGGGACATAATCGGTGTGGAATAACATAAATTATTTAAAAATGTCATTCCGATACACCGTTACCATATGTGAAGATTTATCTGATTTTCGAAGTTCTTCGGGATGTTAACAATGCTTAAAGATTTCTTTGTTAAAAATAAGATTTTTAAGAATATGGACAACATCTGAGCATCGAATGAGACCGATCCCATGCCCCAAAAGTGTTCCCTCCCAGAGATATGCGCATTTTATTCAGTGATGGTACACCAAAGATGCACGTATTTAAATCTTTAAAATGGCTCTCCTGAACAAAACAGGGTTTTACCCTTAGGTACCTTTCTATTTTGCGCGTCACATATGATATTTGGTACTTTTAGTATATTATTTAAGGTCCTTTTGACTAAAGTACTGACCTATTTTCTTCTTTCCTTCATCAAAAGTATGAATTATATGCATTCATGTATTTGTCGTAAACATGTTCTGTTCAGCAAATATTATGTGTTATTTATTTACCTTTAGGTTTGTTAGTTCATTTGAAACAAAATGAATTTTTCTTGAACTCTAATTGAACTCTAAATAACTCTAATAATAATATACTGTTTGATAGATCCTGGACACAACCACATCGAACTGAGCCTTTTACTATAATACTAGACCAAATCCCAATTAAATTGACAAAAGATCACGACTATAAATCAACACAATGGTAAATATACTATATAACCATTTACAGGATATGTCATTTTTTCACCATACACTACTCCTTACTTTTGGTAACACTCCCACTATCTCAAGTCATAGGACGAATACGTTTGGATCAATTGTGACAAAATCTTTTGAAGCGTATTATCATTTCAAGCACCTTTGCGATGCATCCACAAGTGTCGTGAATGAATTACGAAAGGTCAAGCATGTTGAGCATGAACCAGTGGAGGAAGGATTAACAATTAAAAAAATGTTTCGTTTTTTTCAACAGAAATTTTATATATAGCAATAACATTTCATTGATATAATCAATAAGAAAACACCCGGACCTAATTAAAAATTAACGGCTTTTGAATACTGATTGTCATTGTTTTTCTGTTTTCTTTTTTTGTTTCATTGCATTTTCCAAGTACAATGTGAAGCCACAACAAATAAATAAAACAAAAACAGATAATGCAAAGAGATCCAAATTAGTACAACCCAGCTAAAAAAATATGTATGGAGCATATATGATATCCCATATATGGTTCGGATCCGAAAAATGAGGGTATATGGGCATATATGATTATATATATTCATACATTTTCATATGTACACGTGTAAATATTCCCTCTACAGTATGCAAAGTTCACAAAATCGCACTGTTGTGCAATAAATTAAATTACTAAACTTGCTTTTTTTAGATTTTCAACAGGTAGGTTGTATTTAATGAAACATTTGTTTGGACAAATAATGAAAAACGAACTAAAAGTCATTTCATTCATCATTTTAAGTCAAAAGGTGAATCAATTATTTAAAAAACACAAAACTGATATTCGTACATAAAATTTAATTAAGAACTCAGATTAAAAACTAATGCAGTTAATTATAAAAGAAAAAATAATTCGTCTAACAATAGTTTTCAATATAATTTTTTCAGTAATATGAAATTTGTTTCTTATCTAGAGAATTCTTTTATTTTCGATAAAATTAATGACTGGATTATGATTTTGATTATTTGATCCACTATTTATAAAATCATACAAGAATGTTTTTTTTAATTTTTCTTTTTTAAACGTTGGGGGTACGCATATAAACTTTGCATACCGTATGTGTTTTCTAATGGATTTCCAGTTCACCAGTGATAAAATACCAAGCTGTTTTGATTGCAAAAACGATCTTATGTGAGATATCATGTATGCATACATTCTTATATGGCTCCATATATTAAATCTTATATATATGGATCCACATATGAAGAGGTTCATAATGAAATTTCCATGTATGAGTTCATATATTATAATATATTTCATATATTAGTCCATATATGAGTTCATATATAATAGTTTTGCAATGTATAATCACATATATTTCCATACATGAATTCATACATACTCATATATAGTTATATACACTCATATATTAAAAATATATGGACCATATATAATTTTTTTAGCTGGGAAACTTAATTTAGTCTTTCATATAGAAAAAAATAAAAAATTATTTTTTTATTTAATATTTTTGGTGCATTTTTGTACTATATGCACGAGTTTTTGCATATAGAACACAATAGGTTACGAAGCTTGTCACTAAAGAGTTGTATAGCACAAAGTCAATGTCTCATATTTCTAAAACTATAAATGATAGAAACAAATTGATCACACAGATCGACAGATCTTTAAAAGTTTTCCTAAAAATCAATCTTATCTCAATTTTTATATTTTGCGGTATAGAACACAATAATATAACATAGACGATATGTAAATATATACACTAATTTTTTTTTATTATAACAAACACAAACACAACTCGCAAAGCAATTAGCTTGTCTACGAAAAACACCCAGGGTCTATGGTGGGAATCGAACCCACGACCTCTGGACTGAGCGGCTAGCATCGCTACCACTCAGCCACAGGGGCGTAGTGTATGCAATATAATTTAAAGTTTAGTTCAATTACTTGTATTAATTGGTTTTTAAAAGTTTTTGGATTGATGTATGCCATTTAATGATTAAAACCAATTTAAATTTCTTTATGTATATGAGATTGTTTGGAAATCTTCAATGTATTAAATACAATATTGTTAAACGTGAGTTAAATTACGTCGCCTTAAGCTTTGACTTTAATTTACAGTAACATCTTGCCACTCTTCTATTAAACCTGTTTATTTCACAAAAAAAGAAAAAAAAAACACTACAAAAAAATAACCGAAAATTTCTTTCGGATTAACTATGTAAGCACTTTGGAGGTTCTGTACAAGTTTTATGGACACATAAATAAATAAATAAGTCTTTCATATATCTATGTATACATTTCTGTGCATAACAAAAGGCATAGGAAAATAATTCCACTTTCATGGGGGACATACGAAACACATACACAAATTCTCTTTGTTTATATCCAGAGTCAGTGTTGCCAGTACACGATTCAAGATAAACTCGTCTTCTCTTTGGGTTTAATGTTATTGTGTTTTAATTTTGAAGTGATTAAATTGTCACGAAAAATTCTACTAATGTTATAAATGTAAAAGTTTGTATCTTTGTGAGTTTGGATATTTGGTTGTTTATGTTTGTTTTACCTTAAATTGAAAACGGGTTAGTTAATTGATTAGGATAAAATATGATGAACTGATAGTACATGGCCCAGATAAAAACAACGGGTACTTTTTTAAAAGTAAAAACTTTTATTTTTTTGTAATTTTTATCTTTCTAATAAACTTGGTATAAATACAGTTTTTAGGACAATTTCAGTCTCTTTCTGATAGCGAACGAAGTTGAGGGAATATAGTAATATAATAAGCATTTTCTCATCTATGTATGTTTGCTTATAGAAAATAAATTCTTAAAAGAGGTTTTTATATTATAAGATATTCTAAAGCTTCCAACTATTCCAATTTGGCGAAAAATAACTTTTTTCGTATAACAGCTTTTTCGTATAGCCAAAAATAGAAAAGCTGAACGATAATTTTTTGTCACTCACATGAAAATGATTTAACGTTATAAAACGGTAAAAATACTTTTTTTGTTATTTTAAAGAACAAATACTTTATAAATTTGTCAAAAAAAAAAAAAAAGCTGTAGATATCTCGAAACTAAATCCATATAACTTAGACCATTTCCAAGGCACACAGCACATTTGATCTCATTTTATTTATTTCTTGTTATTATCTCACAAACGCAGCGTTTGAATTTTAACGAAACAATCGCTTTTTTGTAGTTTTTTTTTCGCAAATTAATTGACAATAGAGCATTAATGATTTAAGAATTAGCGGTTCGAGAACAAAATTTGACGAAAAACTTAAGGCAGAATTAGTTTTTACTTTCTTTTCTGATACCAATCAGCTGACTATTTTTTGTCGTTAATTTTTTTGCTTTGTTCTTCTATTCTGTTTCGGTTCAACCTCTGAAAATTAAAAAAAATTCAGTACTTGTAAGTGGCAGCATAAATTAAATAAAAACATTTTAAAATAAATTGTGTTGTGCTTTTAGTATTTAAAAAAAATTAATTTTTACAAGAAAAACATTAATTTATATTTTAAAATAATAATAGACGTTGTAAAACTCAATACTTTTGTGAAAAACTGTGACCCTTCTGGTCAGAAACAGCTGATAAGTTACTACAGAAAAAGTAAGTATTAAAATTTAAAAGTAGAAAGGCACAGCACAGAACAGAAACTAAAGACTAATGAAGCCTTTAGAAAGATTGAATCTCAACATAATAACAAACCGTTTTCTCTGTGTATACAAAAGAATTCTTCTATTGAAACCTTAATTGAAATTAATACAAATGATTAATTAAAAGTTTTATTGTGCAAATTTTTAATTAATTACATTTTTTTAACAAAAGTTTAATGGAATCAATATTTTTTTTAACTAAACTTTTAATCAACTAACATTTGAGTAGCAAATTTATATATTTATATTTATATATAAGCACTAATTTCTTTGAATGATTTTCATACAAATTTCCTAAAGGATTCACCTGCCTGACTTGTGGAAACAGGGTATTAAAAAAACAATTTATTGAGTAAATTAATTTTTTTATTAAGTATGTATATGAATTGGTTTCAATTCAAACAGAAATATTTTTCTATTTATGTATGCATATTGAAACATATAACAATGCAGTATAGTTTATTTAAAATAATTTTCTTGAAAACTGTTGTTAACTAAAAAGTAGAACGCGATTTTGTTATTGTGTTCTTGTGTATATAATTTTCAGCTTTGGCAACACTTTGCGAAACACTGATATAACTTCTTCTTTTTACATACTCTTCTCCAATTTCAGTGAGTTTGGTTAAGGTACCAACAGACGACATGTTATTTACATGTGTTTTTTAAGTTTTCAACTCGTATGTTTTTCTTTAGGCTTGTCAATATTGGTTAATTTACATAAGGTTTATAATTTTTGGTCACAAACGTACATGTAGTATCACTTCTTCTTTTTCAGTACATAAATATCCACGTAGTTTATTTTATAAATCGCTTGCAGCCGTCGAAATATTTTTGGTTCCGTCGCTGTAGTACTGGCGACGTAAATTTGCTTTTTTAATTTTTTATTTTTTAAACAAGACGTTGAGGTTGTATCTAAAAATCTATACATTTTTGGACTTATTTTAATAAAACGACAACGTTAAATTAAAAAAAAATATATAATTAATTTGTCTTGCAAAATACTTCATTCAGACGGCTAATGATAGTGCACATAATCAACCGCCGACGAATTTGTTCGCATGACATAGACATTTGGAGCTGTATGTTTAACATAAGAAAATAGAGCACGCTCTATTTCAAATAATGTCTTATGTTTTTTGTCATGTTTTTTACACAAGCAATGTTTTAAAGGTAACACACGACATGTTTTCGTTTACATATGTAAATTCTGGCACATACAATGTGAAAACCATGTCGTCTGTTGGTACCTTTAGTATTCATACATATGTATATTAATAAAGTTAACAGATTGTTTAACGAATACGCAATCACTTTTGGCCGTAAGGTGAATTCTTTAAGCAGCTGCTTTTATTTACTAAAAAGTACTAGTTACATTTCTTTTCTAAGAATTTTGAAGAGTGCACAGTTGCTGTTGAACAAAAGGAAAACTTTATAAATATTCATAAATTATAAGGTGGGACATGAGTTGTTTGAAGTGTTTTTTTTTGTTGTGAAAAAATTTGCATATACATTTTGCATAACTTATTTTTAGTTTTCAAAACAAAATTTATATATAATACAATCTACATTGGAATTTTTCTAAGGTATTCTTTTGAATAAGTTAATTTCATTTATATATAAAAAAGTTGTTGAATTTAAATTATGTTCATATGAATAGAGTTTTGTATGTTTTTTTTCTTTATTTAATATTGAGTATTGAGCTGTAAAGCTTTTGAATATTTTAAAAATTAGTTCTACGTATAAGGAAAATTATTAACAAAACCCTTCAATATGAATAAAACAATATAAATATAAAGTAATATACAACTTAACTAATTGAAATTAATTATAACACCATATCCCGAATAATAAATGACTTATGAGACAATTTAACAAGAATTGGAAAATTACAATAATATCACATTATGAATATTGTATGGGACTAAATATAAACGATATATCTTAAACGTTCGTACAGGGCCTTTATAAAAGGATTTTCAGAGAAGCAGCAATTATTTTATTTCCTGATTTAATGACGATTGATCCAAAAGAATTCAGTTGTTAATTTAACTGTAACTAAAGTTATTGTAACAGGTTAATTGAATCAATTGCAATTTAATATAAATTTCCTGTAAGAAATTAAATAAAAATTTAAAAAATTTAAACTAATATCAAATAGTAAATTTATGTGAAAAATAGAAAATAAATCAACATTATTGAGTTCGCAAGGCCAATTAAATATATTAAAAGTTTATATTTATTACATTTATATTTATTTTATTTTAACAATTTTCTGACAAATACTTTAACCCTAAAAGATAAAAATCTTATTACGTTATGAATAAAATCTTTTGTTATTTCATCTTCAGTTTATAAAATTTTTTAACCTCTACATCAATTGCACTTGACTGCAGTACAGATTTTGTTACATAATTTTCCGCTTTAACACTCTAGTGTTCACCAAATTATAAATACTCATACTTAACCTTAATCAATTATATACAGCTGTAATGTATGAGGACAAAAGCTTGCGTGGCAGTACTTAACCCCACCATCAGTGCTATTGAAATATATAATAACGTACAAGTTTAATAACAGTCACAAGTACTGTTGACGATACTGTGGCACTAAAAATTAGAAAAAATAAAAAATAAATTTTAACGGTTCATTGAGTCTGAGAGTATAACATATGGAACTGATATTTCTTTATTCAGGTAAATTATACAACAACTTTGAGGCTTCAAAGCCATGTTATAGTAAAAAACGAAGTCAAAGAGCTTGAAGTTGTTTTGCTTTTGTTTTTATTGATAGTCTGAAATATGTGCAAGGACTGCAGTTTGAACAGCTTTTTGTAAGTTTTATTCCAGCAGCTCATGCCACATTTCACTGTAACATTTTGTCACAGCAAGGAGGAGGCTCATTTTTAGCCTCTCAATACACAACTGTCACATCAAGAGTAAATATAGTCTTAAAAGTTAATATTTTATGTGCTTTATGAACTGGTGAAATCAGCCTCAGTACCATTGCTTAGTAAAAAAAAATCTCGCAGCACCCATAACCTATTATAACTATGAATTCCTTTATGAATAATTATGTAAAGCATACTCTATGCCTCCACGCGTTGCTGACTTGGTTTGTCTAACCTTATGGTTTATCGTGTTTTTACATATTTTTTATATTGCTGCCCAAAAAGTAAAACCATTACTTATTTAAATATGAATAAATTATATTAAAAAAACATCTCTCCTACTCCACTGTGCTCACGTGCAGCTCGTGTACCCTTCAATAAAAATCATAAACTTTAAGTATTATTATGGGGCATTTTTTCAAAGAGGAATGTATATGTTTGTGCCTACGTTTGTAGTTGTAATAAGTCCCCAATCAAATTTGTATGTCCACTTCAAATCAGCTGCAGAGAGTAAAAGGCAAAGAAAAATTAATAGATACATAAACGAATTTGTGAAAACCTGGGTGAACAAAAATTGTTTATAATGAATGAAAATGACATATAAATGATTACATGTATGTATATATGTACATACATATGTATCCATATCTGTATGTAAAAAAAAGCCAGTGTATGTATGAAAGCATACAAATCTAGAATGTTGTAGTAAAAAGAGAATGTGTAATTATATGTCTATATGGTTATTATGTGTTAATCATTACTCTCTTCATATTATACAAAAATCAATTGCAGCTCAAAAAAAAAACTCTCGCTGTGTGTATGCGTGTCAATTGACACATCCAAAATCAAATATGTGTATGCATGTGATTGTCGAGGGGAAAATCAATAGTCTGTACAATATACAAATGTATGATTAAATATTTATGAACGAGTATGTATGTAGATGTATGTGTATAATGGTTAAAAGGAAAATTAACTGTGTGTGTGTACACATACGGCTGTATATGACTTCTGCTCTTCAACATTTCTTTGTTTATTTTGTTCAATTTATATTTTTTATTTTTCGATACTTTTTTCCTATCATAACCACAAGCAGTAGGAAAGGCTCTTTCAACTGTTTACTACTTAAATAAGAAGAAAATGTTAGTTTTTATTAGCAGGTGACATTCTCTATTCAATATGGCCAAATAATGAATGAAAATTCTATTTACTACTTCAGAATGTTTATTTTTATCTAATGATTTCGAAACTGCCTACTGTCTCTTAAAACATACAGAGAGTATATATTTTGTCAACTTGGATGTTTGCACTCTTACGGAAAATGTAGCAGATATACAATACTGTTAGATAAATAATAAATTTCGATACAGGATTTTGCCCAGTTTGGCCTAAATAATTATTTGATCAAACTGCCCTAAAATACTTTTATATTAATACATATTTTTTTATATAGATATGCAGTGACAAAAAAAAAGTTTAAATTATAAAGATATGTGTGGCAATAAGGAAAAGTGCTTAATAATGTTTTACTGTTTTGCTGTAGAGCACTTTTAAGCTTTCAAGTCGATTTTCGGAAATTTGTTTTATTCACAGTTCAATTAAAAAATTCGGTATTCATTAATTTTTTTTAGAAAAACATCGTTCTGCAAATTACAAATAATATATTAATTTTAAATATTTGGTATATTATATATATTTAGTATAAGCTTAATTAAGCTATTATTCCCTATGAGATTATAAGTTCAAAAAAGATAAGCTGCAAGTCATTGCGGTATAACCTTCTGAAAAATTACCCAAAATAATTGAGATTTTGTCCAGAGGTACTTGTAGATACGGTTATTAGAAGGGTGTCATTAACTAAGAATCAGCTTATCCCGACTTAAGCACTTTTTCCTTTTTGCCACAGATATTTTTTTTAATTTTCTAGAATCCCATCCCTGAATCTTTTTCATATTAAAAAAATTACCATAATTATTTATTTGCTAAATTTATGTTGATAAGTAAGCAATAAATAAATTTCTTAACCTCATAGCCAGAGAAACAAGTCGACCGGCTCGGAGCCGACGGCGCGCCGCCGCCGGTTATTTTTCTGTATATCAAGCCGCCGCCGATTGTATCGGCTCGCATCGGCTCAAAATTAGCCGAAATTTTATCTGCTCAAAAAGACAAAATTCCGAGAAAAAATTTTTAAAATCAATTTTCAGTTTCAATTTTTATTTTCTCTTTAAATTTTCATATGCTTATTTGCGCCGGCGAAAATTCTCTCGGCGCACCGCCGCCGGTCACAAAACTACTGCGCCACCGCCGCCGATAATTTTGCCTCGACTTGTTTCTCTGCTCATAGCACTGCTTTTAAACATTATATATAAATATTAGCCTTAAAGTGTGCAATATTTAATATCCTATATCTTGTTAATATCATGTAAATTAAAATTAATCATACGCAGTGGGTAACACATTGACACATTTACATCATTGCACAGTGTTCGATTTCAGAAAATATAACGACAAAAATAAAAAAATAAAGTTAATTAAAAATTTAAATTGACGACACTATTTGCAAGCGAAGACCCAGACTAGCTAAAACTATATAATTCTTGTATATCTTTCAGTTTGTATTCTTGTAACGGTACTCTAAATGACATGTTAAAAGAAAAAAAGAAAAACAAAAAAAAATACTATGGGTATTTTGTGCAATTTCAAAAGTATATAGAAGGCGTTTTAGATGCGATATTAATTTTTTTAATTCAATTGTAACTTTTGACTTCTTTTTAACTAACACACAAAAACACATTATTTTCTATAAATGGCAAGTTTTTTATTAAGTGTTAACCAAAGTGAGTTTTTTTTACAATTATTACCAAGAAACTAACTTTATCAGACGAAATCTTTTGATATTCATCCGTTTCACCACATCCATAAACGTTTCTGTAATCTTTCAACCTTACTGTTATGGACTTTTCGAAAGTACAACATGATTATTATTGTTATTTTTTATATTATTGTTAATTTACTTTTTTTATTGTAAAATATGCGTGAACATAAATTTAGAGTACATACTTTGTGAATATCAAAGTATATATTTTGTGAATACCCCAAATATATAAATAAATTTAATAAGAACAAATTTAATATGAAAATACAAAAAATAGGACTCGTATGTTAATTATTTACAAATTTATGATTTTTGTCGTCCTAAATTCTTAAATCTAACACTGTGCATTGGTGTGCATGTGGTGTGAATTGGTGACTGACAATGCATTGAGGTTGTGAACTACATAGCCACATAGTTAAAATAACAAATTAAAATAAAACATTTTCTAAGCAGCCAACTGTAAAAAACTTTTTCAAACTTTATTTTGGTATGACCTACTGATAATAACCATATTTTTATTATTTCCAAATAAATATTTGTATTTTTATTTAAAAATAGCTACACCCGGTGTGCTTCGCTACCTCCATCCTGTTATCGAATGATGTAAATATTTTGTAAATAAACCAAAAACTCGGATTTTTAATGCAACATTTTGAAAGTTTTAAAATTTTGATATTGAATCATTATTAACATAGGTTTTTTGTAAATATCTTCGGAACTACATACCCGGTTTAAGAGTTTGATATCTCGTTTTGAAAAACATGACAACGCCTTTCAAAAAAAAAATAAAATAAAATAAAAAAAAATAAATAAAAAATAAATAAAAATATATACATAATATATGGCATTGGTGGTGCAATATGAAAGTTGGATTTTGCCACGCCCCTCGGCCCGCAGACATAAAATCAAAAATCGGACTTCACAGTCTCACCCGCCTGAATATTCTGCAGATTTCCTGAAAATTTCATCAAAATCGGCCCAGCCGTTTTGGAGTCTATATTTACATACATACATTTATATATATAAATATTTCTTTTTCCCTAATATTAAATTTATGAATATCGCTAGAATATTCCCTTTTTTTCATAAATCTTTGATAATATAAAAGCCAAGTATGTTACAAAGTGCATTATTTATGAATTTATAAAAAATATTTTTCGCATATTATAAATTTAAAATGAAACACGTGTTTCCTGGATAAATATTCTTGGAAAAAAAATTTGTAAAAAAAACATTTAAGTATCCGTTGCATTGCATTGGTCGGTGTCTCATCGAAGACTAAATGAAAGACAAAAAGTATACGTGTTAATGTGTTCAATACAATTGTGCAAGGAAACGCCTGACAATGATTTACATAATCATTTCATAAATTTGTAATCGTAAGGATGTCATATAATTTCTAGATAGTCTGCTTACTTGACAAAATTTTTTGCAAATACAAAGAAATGAACAAATACGCATTATTCTCTCAATTTTAGAAAGGTAAAAATATTGCCAAGTAAGCAGACTATCTAGAAATTGTATGACATCCTTACGATTACAAATTTATATAACACATAGCATATTTCTGTATAAGGTATTATGCCTAACAAGAATTTGGTCAAAATTTATATCTTACTACATTTAATGGCCGAAATTTTGGATAGGAACTTCGTATTTTTTCACATTTATGTTTTTGTGAGGATAAGTCTATCGCAGAGCTCGTCATGTACGACAAATTTCGTTGGGCGGTGGTGTGTTAATTTTTATATGAACAAATATGTTTCATTTTCTGTGACGAAATTCGTTGTTCGTACCAGTCGTGTTCCCAGTTTAATTCGTAAGTTTCAGTGCAAAATATGTATATATGTATGTGTAAGTGATGTATGAGGAATACAGAGGCTGCAACAATTCCTCTTAAAATATATTTTTCTTTCCATAATTATTACAACCTTCAATTCCAAGAATTACAGACTATTCCAAAATTAAAATTTTTTTTGCAGATTTTTATATTTTACAGGTTTTAGGTTTACACAAAATCTCTTTTCATTATTCACGAATTTCTTTTGTAACATAAGCATTACGTTTCGTAAAATTACAAAAAAATAATCGAAAATTCAAAATTTTGTTATTTGCAGACAAAAAGTATTTCGTAAAATAAACAAATATAATTTCTACTATCTACGAAGCATTTCGTACCGTAAAAACAACGAATTTTTTCGTAAAATGAACCACATTTTTCGTTTATTTTACCTATGAAATATTTTGAGTGTACCGTAACGATGTGTATGTATATAGTTATGATATGCCTATACATACCCTTACCATTTTAGGTGAAGGCTATGCAAGAATTGCGTTATCATGATTATTCGAAATATATCTGCTGTCTGAATTTAATTTTGTAACTCACCTTTAAAATTGCTTTGATCTCAAAGGAATGTTTTTTGTTAAGCTATCTTTAAACTTTCTAATCTTCTTAAAAGCCAGCTTTTCAAATACTTTACAAAGAACTTTCAGTATTGCTAAATATTTTTACAAAATTTAATCTAAGCATCTTGAAGTTTATCACTGGCTTAACAATTTCCTTTCGTATCTTTTGGTTTTTTTCGGTAGCAATAGAAAAACTTTAGGAAAAGTCCTTAAAATCAAATATGAAGATATCACAGCTCCATAGAAATTTCCATTAACAAAAGCAGGTTAAGCGTATTTTTAATCTCATATACTGGCATTCAAATAATACAAAGTTTGGTTAAGAGTGACGTTGTTTTTTTTTTTTTAATATACAACTTTAAGCAAAGATTTCATTTAACTTCAAACGTTCTACTTGAAAGATTAAGTTTAAGTATATTATTTGGTGCCATTGCATTGCATTCGGTTTCTGTTGGTTTACCTCAACCATTTTCATTTTGTCTTTATTGTGTGTTTTAAAACAATTTCATTCTCTTGAATAAGTCATTTGCACATTCCAGTGAAAAGAAAAGAACAGAACGTTTTGTAAATTTTTGGTAAGATAAATTTTAAATATGTAGTAAATTAAAAATTTAGTTTTAGTTGAAAATATTGCAAATGATACGTAATGAAAATTGTTGTTCTTATCTGTTTGACTCTTACTGGCATGCCAGTTTTAGTTTTATTTTTTTTTTTGCAGTTTCAGTGAATAACACTTGTTTTATCCTTGTGACAAAATTGTTTGTCATTAACAGGAAATCAAGCTACAGACAGACATACGATACGATAGTTTTATACATACATATACATGTGTACATATGTACACATATGTATATGCAAATACATGAGAGTTAATAATACATGAGCATTTTAATTTTAAAATTGATTTAAAAAAATCTGATTTATATGTATGTTAAGACCGTCGCACTAAGCTTTACTTAAGTTTTCATAACTTTCACAGTATGAGAGCTACAGGGTATCTGGTAGCAGATTAATGTCTTCAAACTTAAATAAAAAACGTAATAAGTGACACAAAGTTTTATTAAGAGCATTGAACGATGCGGATTTTCTTTTTCAAAGAGTATGTCATCCAGATGTCTTCCGTCGAGTTGAGTACACTGTTCAAAACAGAGTCTTGTATTCTGCGCCACACGCTGCTTTAAGCACGCTGCAGTAAACTTGGTTCCATTGAGCTAATTTCTCGACGAATATTTTCCTTTCCTGCAATGGTTTTTGATGTTTCAATCGAGGGTTGCGGGTTCTTGGAGACCAGTTTAGCTTGTTGACGTGGCCGTTTAAGTGAAAATGACCCTCGTCGCTGCAAAAAATGGAATTTACAGTGCGAAAACGCTCCAACATCGTTTCACAAAAATTTTTGCGCAAATCAAAGTCACTTTCTTTCAGTTTTTGATCGATTTGAATTTTAAAAGGATGGAACTTCAGATCTTTTTTTAAAATTTCATGAATAATCGCTCTTGGAATGAGGCTGATCTTTTCCGTACTGAAAGTCGCGGATTTTCACGTTAACTGCTTTCAACCAGTTCAATGTTTTCAGGAGTCCTTGAAGATCGACTGGGCCCTGGCCGTGGTACATTCATAGCCAAAGCAGTTGCACCCACGAACGAATTAAATTTACACTCGATCCATCACGTATCCGCCGAATACCGAACTTTGAACAAAATTGTCGAAGAGCAATTACGTAAGAATTATTACTCTTAAAAAATGTCTCCACAGCTAACGAACGATACCCACTCGACCACTGCGACATCGTGACTAAAAAATCCGCACAATTTATATTTAAAAATATAAATTTGCTGCCAGACACCCTGTATTTTATTTCATATACAATTTAAAGGGGGAATATGGATGATTTTTACATTAGTGTGTCATACGGTCCAGTTCTGTTAACCGAAACCGAGTACATTTCTCATTTAAAAAAACTAATAATGGCCCTTTAAAAGTGTTTTAAGTCATACACGAAAATTTTCTATCAGGTATGATATTTGAGAACCTGTATAATAAAAAATTTAAAAAAAATATTTCTATTGTCGGAACTAATTTTCTAAAATTGTTTGCAGAACAGGGTCGATTGAATATCACGGTTTTCGTACGGGAAGTTGAATGAATTGCTTTTCACTAGAACTAAGTAATCGAACCCTGATGTTAGTTTCCATTACGAATTTAATTAAATTCAAAAAAGCGTTAAATGATTAAGAAGGCATGAAAATTATAAACTTTTTGAATATTCAATTTTTTTTTTTTTTTTTGAAGATTATGTTTGTAGTTCTTCCTTAACCAGTTTGAAGAAGTGTTTTAACGAAACATTTTATACAAACTTTCTACATAAATTATTTGATTTTTTGTTTTATAAAATAAAAGACGGGAATTTTTTTCTAGTAAGTGCCTTCATTACACCAAACAAAAAAGTTAAGGTTGTAAATCTTACATTTCCTTCTCAACAACTGCGATAATGACTGTTTCTATGTACATAAAAGTAAGAGGACTTTATTTAAATTTGTTGTGTATACATTTGTACTGTCTGGCTATAATTAACCTGTTTTATTTGAGGACCTCAATAAATTAAAATAGCACAATAAAAATAAGACTTAATAAATGAAAGACAATAAATAAAAATGCATATAAAAAAAAAATTACGCATATTAAAATACATACAAACACTCTCTTTTATGTTACAAGGCATAGAAAGAAAATGTTTTGCGGAATTATGCAGGGTAAATATTTAAATGAAGACTTAATGAATCTTCATTAGAATAATAAATAGTAATTGTGAAATAATCCAAAATATATTTATGCAAATGATTTGTTTGTAAAAGAAACAATTACACATATACACAAATAAACTTAAAGAACTCAGAATTAAAATTAAGTTAAATAACAAAAAAAAAAAAGGGAATTGTGAAGTATTTTGCCTGCCCTCGCGGAATCCTCTGCTAAGAGATGGATTGCTTTTCAAATCTTTAACCGATCTTTTCCAGTTCTTCGGGTGGGTTATTTAAATATCTTCCATATTTAATTGTATTTTGCAATAGGATAATGTGTGTTTGACTACAAAAATAATTAAATCATTGTTAACTTTTCTTAGACTAACTAAAAGCTAACTGCAATGTTTCAGAATAAATCCGAAATTAATTCTTAAGTTGTGTACATAATCGAACAAATATATTCTCAGCTACATTAAAGCTCATTTCAGTCTTATATTAACATATTGTTGTTATTATTTTAGATAGTACCTTAGCTGGGTAGAAGCGCGTTGAGTACACAACGTATGATGGTACAATTTCGAACCCCAATTTTTTTTTTAATTTATTGATTACCAGTGATTTAAAATAATCAACTTTAACAAAAATTAAAAGTTTTAAAAACCCCCCGACTTTTTTCAGAAAAGATGTTATATCTTCTAAACGGCTGGACCAATTTTCTTCAAACATAGCTAAGAACCCTCTCGATCAAGTCACCTTTCAAACAGTAAAAACTAAATGAAAATCGGTCCAGCCGTTTGGCATGTACGTGGACACGGACAGACACACAGACACAGAGACACACACTACAAACTGACTACCGCCTACGACATCGCAATGTTAAAAGAGTCCGTTGATTACATTGAAAAGTAAGCCAAGTGTCAGTCATTACTAGTTGCGAAATAGTTAGCTTAAAGTTAGTTTGAAGTTAACGGAATTTCCGACATTTGAGCAAAATCTCCATGGTACTTTGGCCAAAAATCTATTAGATTTCTCATATAAAAAACAAAATCTACTTCGTTACTAGATTTTGTCAGAATCTACTTAAAATCTAGTAGAACTTCTGATGCAATTATGTTTTTTTTTTCAAATCTGTACTAAAAAGTCAGCCTGTGTACATAAAAATGTGGACGAATTGGCTACTTTGCAGTTGTTTAATTGTAGTTGTTTTAAAAATTTTTAGTTAATGGGTTTCAGTTTGAATAAGAAAATCTTGATAAATGTGAAGTGATTTTCATAAAGATTTCAATTGAAATCTGCTAGATTTTGTGCAGGTGTAAGTGCCCTATTACTCTTAATTTACGCAATAATTCAAATTAATTTTTTAATTACTGTTTGCACTCAACAAAACACGATACCAAAAACACCAGCATCAATGATTTATGGGCTCTGGAGACGATCAAATAAAAGTGTCAACATGAATGTGTCTCAGTGTCGTTTAATTGACGCTTTTTCTCAGTCGTTCAAATAAAATCGTCAATTAGAATTTACATTTTCGCTTCACTGTGTGTGGTATGTATTCGTCTGATGATGATTTTTATTAGCGCCAAGTGTTGCAACAAAAAAATTTTTTATGAAATCTTTGTATTAAAAAGGAACAATTTAATAAGTATATTAAAAAAAATATTATACAGAGATACAGAACGAGTTTACATCTGTGTGTCATGTCCCCAAAAAACGTAACCACTGATTACTAATGAAAACATGTTTGATTCAGACATTTATTTATTGATTTAAACAGTTTCCAATTATGTTGAATTCTACAAAATTGTCTATAAGTTATGTATGAAACTATTTAACATAATAAATAAGTGTCTGAATCAAACAGTTTTTCATTAGTAATTAGTGGTTACGTTTTTATGGGCACATGACATACAGATGTAAACTCGGCCTTACAATAATTTCTCTTCTTTTGTGCGACGTTGATAATGACTAATAATAATACTGCTTGAATGCTTTTGATCGTTTAATTTTTATCAAAGAACAATGGTAGCTTTCCATAAAACATAAAATAAATTTTGTTTCATGCGAGCATTTATTTGTTCATGTCGTCACAAAGCAAATGATAATTCTTCGTCAATTAAAGTTCGAGGGGATCAAAAACTAATCAGCCTTCTCATCAATTCTCATCAATCGCTGACGCAACCTGCTCGTGAAGTAGAGCCCTGCATAAACATATTTAAAATATATGTACATCAAAAGCAAATGGAGGCGTATAATAAGCGAAGCACGATTGATGTAGTAATGTTCGTGTATGTAAGTGTTTAAAAGTAATGTCGCGATTACTTCTTGTTCGTAACAACCACTTGTTCGTTACAAAATTTTGGAGAATTTGAGAAAAATGTTAAACACTTCAAATACCACAAGAAGTAATAGTGTCTTCACTTTTGATGCTTGTGTGTTTGCTATTTTGAGTATCGTGCGTTTGAATGAGTGTGCAAGATGTAGTTGTTATGCTATTATGTTTGTATTTAAAGCAAGCGCATACATAAAGCCTGCGTATACGCAATACTATAGTAAGAACCTAACACCACAAAGTCTTTAGTCACAGAGTATTTGTTTCCTTACTTTGATACCTACAATAACTTAAGCAAATATCTTGCAGACAGTATCTGTCAGTGTTTGTTTTTCATTTGTCTTAAAAGTGCTTTTAAATGGCTTTATGCAGAGCTCTAACCTAAAATAATACGAATGCACGCATACAACTATGTGATTGATGGTTTTATTTGATCGTCTCCTGGACACTGTATACAGAATACCAAAAATATGTTAACAGTTATCGATAAATGACAGCAGTGTAAACGATAATACTTAAAACCAACTATTAATGGCATTTTTTTTTTTTTTTTTTTTTTTTTTTTTTTATGTTGAAAACCCCATATAAAATAATAAAGAATAAATTTTCTTTGCTAATTGTATACGCCATATTTATAAAAAATTAATTTTCTTTTGTAACAAAATACATTTTTTTTAGTAAATCTTACCAATACTATTTTTCATAAATAAAGCATTTTATATTACATTTTAATTTTATTTTTAGTTTTTACCAGTATAACCGAGGTATTTAGAGCATGGAACTGATGATTATGTAACTACAATGAAATCGTCGTCAAAAAAATAGCCAACGTCGTTAAAAAAATAGCCAAATGAAGAAATTGCAAGTAATTATTCAGGAACTGCTTTTTCTCTACTTCCACAAATTTAATATGTGTGTTTTTTTTTGTCTTTTCAGGAACCGATTATTAACAAGATCCAGATAATTAATTAAGAAGATATTTCACTTATGTAGAATTAGAGATCATTTGTAATTTTCGCAAATATGTTGTATAGTATTCGATTTTTATTTATAAAAAGTTTCTTGATTTATAAGAAATTTAATTAAAGAGAAAAAAAAGAAGATACGGAAAATGAGATTTACTCAATATCATAAGGATTACTTAGGGTTGACTGAATATGGATAAAAAAGAGAGCTTCTTACAATGACAATACGTGTGTAATTATTTATCCAAATGTGCGCTACTTCCGGATCATAATTTAAGGATTTAATTGACTTCCTTGGAAGCTCTATTTTTACTGAGAGCGTATGTGTGTGTACATTTCGAGCCTTATTTTCGATTTTATCGTAAGCGACATGTTATCGAAAATAGACCTTTTTTATTGAAATTAAAATTTTATGGGCCGACCCATAGTTTAGAATTATCAAAATGCCAAAATTGTTGATAACTTTTAAGATACGGGCTGCAAAATTTTATCGTAAGCGATAATTTACGTACAAAAACATACTTGAATATTTTAAAAAAACCTTCTCCTGAAAAGTTTAATTTTTGTCGCTTACGATATAATCAAAAATAAGGCTCGATTTATTCTATCATTTTTTAACTGGTATTATATAGTATATATATACATATTGCTGTTATATTTGTTTTGGTTTTGGAAATAATTTATTACCTACCCTTGCACTTGTTTAATATGAGCAATTGATAGATAGTTCGAGTAAATAATAAATTGCACTAAAAAATTTCAATATTAATAGCATACACCCATTTTACGTTGTCACCGTTTGTCCCTTAAGCAACGCCAATATTATTTTTTACTAGCGTCTTTACAACGATAAACATTTCAGCCCTAAAATGCACAAATTTAGACACTCCACATGCATGATGTGTATAAAATTTGGCTTCAAATCTAATATGAATCCAAGCTGACTATAATTTTAATTTTGAAATAAATCACGAATTGCAAACAAATTGCCAGCAGCACAAAAGAAAACAATATTAAATGTATATTACTTTGTTTAAGTGGTATAGACATGTTTTGCCGAAAGATGCGCTCTTGCAGGACACTCAACTTAATTAGAATTGTCTTTGTGTTATTACACGTCAATTGGGGTTCAAGAAGCAGCCTAAAATATGGAAGTGACTTTATTAGTTTTTCATGATTGCTTTTTTATATTTCTGTTGTTATTATTCTTGGAAATTGATACACGTTCGATGTAGCTGCTGTCTAAATATGTATGATATTTGATGGTGATGTCGATGTGTTGCTGTAGTTTAGTTTGTTCACGTCTCAGTATAAAAATAACATGCGTTTGAGAATATAACAAAATTTGCAATCAATTTTTGATACGATTAAGATTTTATTTATTCCTCATAGTAGAGATGAACACACACCAATATTATTACCTCAGAAGTGGTATCACCCGACATCTTTACTGAACAGGCCAGGCCGGTTTTCGCTTCGAAAAAATCTTGAATCGGTCATATGAAAGGCGTTAGGAATAGATTATGAAAAATCCTTTTACATCTCAGCAATTCGGAATGCACCGCGATATATTTATATCCCTCTTCCATGCCCTCTTTGACAACTTTAAGTACCACATTCTACACGGAGACACTGTAAGCTATCCTATGAATGTAACCGTTGGATTTCGTCAGAGTTACATGTAACCTTCTATGCTATTCAACGGATTATCAACAGTATTATGACATAAAAAAAAGGATAACCCAACTTCAAAAATAAGCACTAAGAACTTTAAAACAATTTAGATTCAGTTAAAGCGAGCATTTTTATATGTGTTACCTATAATGATATTCAAGGTCGGTGACAATAAAAATAATAACTAGGCGCATAAATAATAAAAAATAGAATTTGCTAACTTAATCCAAGGTACAGTTGGATCAGTAAAAGATCATAAAATTAGAGAGAAAAAAATCAATAAGCGTATTTCCGCCCAACTTTTTTAACAAGAGGTCCAAATGGAAACTCTACCCTCTCAAAAAAAAAAAAATTATTTTTACAATCTCTCTAAAGAGTATTGAGTTATTTAAGTAACAATGAAAAAAAAACTACAGACGGATTGACAATATCGTTCTTTTTTTAAAGTCTGTTAAAAATTAATGATGTATAGCTCGCTTATTTTTTTTTTATATGCAAAATAGACGATGTATAACACGCTAAAGTTTGCGAAATGAAAAATGGACGACGTATAAAAATGAACGATGTATAGTCCATTGTTTTTTTCCATGAGAAATGGACGACGTATAGTCCATTTAATTTTTTGCATAACAAAATTTTTCCATGAAAAATGGACAAAGTGTACTCCATTTAGGTTGTTGCATAAAAAATGGACGATTTATAGTCCATTAATTTTTTTTATAAAAAATTTAAAAATGGACAATGTATATATAGTCCAATAAATTTTTTTCATCAAAAATGGATGGTGTATAATCCATTTAATTTATTGTACGAAAAAACGACTTATATAGTCCATTAAATTTTTTGCGAATAAAATGGGCAATTTATGGTCCATAAAATTATTACATTAAAAAAAATTAAAAAATGGACAATGCATATCCCATTAAATTTTGTATGTACAGTAAATTTTTTTAATGAATTTTTAATTTTTAATTTTTTATAGTCCAATAATTTTTTTTATTAAAAATTGAAAAATGGACGATGTATATATAGCCTACTAAATTTTGTATGTATAGTCCATTTAATTTTTTCCATGAAAAATAGACGATGTATAGTCTTTTTAATTTTTTGCATACGAAATGGACGACTTAAATTAGACATTAAATTTTTTCATAAAAAATTTGAAAATGGATGATGTCCATTTAATTTTTTGCATGAAAAATAGACTGTGTATAGTCCTTTTAATTTTCTGCATACGAAATGGACGATTTATAGTCCACTAAATTTTTTCATAAAAATTGGAAAATGGATGATGTATAGCCCATTAAAATTTTCTCATAAAAATTTTTTTTTTCATCAAAAATGGATGATGTATAGTCCAATTAATTTCTTGTACGAAAAATAGACGACGTATATAGCCCATTTAATGTTTTGCGTACGAAATGGACAATTTATGGTCCATTAAATTTTTCCGTGAGAAAAATTAAAAAATCGACGATGTATAGCCCATTAAATTTTGTATGTATAGTCCATTTATATTTTTGCATGAGAAATAGACGATGTATACAGTCTTTTTAATTTTTTGTATACGAAATGGACGATTTACAGTGCACTAAATTTTTTCAAAAGAATTGGAAAATGGATAATTATAGCCCATTAAAATTTTCTCATAAAAAAATTTGTTTCATCAAAAATGGATGATGTATAGCTCAATTAATTTCTTTTACGAAATATAAACGACGTATATAGCCCATTTAATGTTTTGTGTACGAAATGGACAATTTATGGTTCATTAAATTTTTCCGTGAGAAAGATTAAAAAATCGTCGATGCATAGCCCATTAAAGTTTGTATGTATAGTCCATTTAAGTTTTTGCATGAAAAATAGACGATGTATATAGTCTTTTTAATTTTTTGCATATGAAATGGACGATTTATAGTCCACTAAATTTTTTCATAAAAATTGGAAAATGGATGATGTATAATAGCCCATTAAAATTTTCTCATAAAAATTTTTTTTCATCAAAAATGGATAATGTATAGCTCAATTAATTTCTTTTACGAAATATAAACGAAGTATATAGCCCATTTAATGTTTTGCGTACGAAATGGACAATTTATGGTCCATTAAATTCTTCCGTTAGAAAAATTAAAAAATCGACGATGTATAGCCCATTAAATTTTGTATGTATAGTCCATTTAATTTTTTGCATGAAAAATAGACGATGTATATAGTCTTTTTAATTTTTTGCATATGAAAGGGACGATTTATAGTCCACTAAATTTTTTCATAAGAATTGGAAAATGGATAATGTATAGCCCATTAAAATTTTCTTATAAAATTTTTTTTTTCATCAAAAATGGATGGTGCATAGCTCAATTAATTTCTTTTACGAAATATAAACGACGTATATAACCCATTTAATGTTTTGCGTACGAAATGGACAATTTATGGTCCATTAAATTTTTCCGTGAGAAAAATTAAAAAATCGACGATGTATAGCCCATTAAATTTTGTATGTATAGTCCATTTAATTTTTTGCATGAAAAATAGACGATGTATATAGTCTTTTTAATTTTTTGCATACGAAATAAACGATTTATAGTCCACTAAATTTTTTCATAAAAATTGGAAAATGGATGATGTATAGCCCATTAAAATTTTCTCATAAAAAATTTTTTTTTTCATCAAAAATGGATGACGTATATCTCAATTAATTTCTTGTACGAAATATAAACGACGCGTATAGCCCATTTAATATTTTGCGTACGAAATGGACAATTTATGGTCCATTAAATTTGTCCGTGAGAAAGATTAAAAAATCGACGATGTCTAGCCCATTAAATTTTGTATGTATAGTCCATTTAATTTTTTGCATGGAAAATAGACGATGTATAGTCCATTAAATTTTTTCATAAAAATTTTAAAAAAGGACGATGTATATTTCATTAAAATTTTTTATGTATAGTCCATTTAAGTTTTTGCATGAAAAAAAGACGATGTATAGTCTTTTTAATTTTTTGCACATGAAAGGGACGATTTATAGTCTACTAAATTTTTTCATAAAAATTAGAAAATGGATGATGTATAGCCCATTAAAATTTTCTCATAAAAAATTTTTTTTCATTAAAAATGGATGATGTATAGTCCAATTAATTTCTTGTACGAAAAATAGACGACGTATATAGCCCATTTAATGTTTTGCGTACGAAATGGACAATTTATGGTCCATTAAATTTTTCCGTGAGAAAAATTAAAAAATCGACGATGTATAGCCCATTAAATTTTGTATGTATAGTACATATAATTTTTTGCATAAAAAACACCCAAAGTATAGTCTCTTTAATTTTTTGCATACGAAATGGACGATTATAGTCCACTAAATTTTTTCATAAAAATTGGAAAATGAATGATGTATAGCCCATTAAAATTTTCACATAAAAAATTTTTTTTCATCAAAAATGGATGATGTATATCTCAATTAATTTCTTGTACGAAATATAAACGACGTCTATAGCCCATTTAATGTTTTGCGTACGAAATGGACAATTTATGGTCCATTAAATTTTTCCGTGAGAAAAATTAAAAACTCGACGATGTATAGCCCATTAAATTTTGTATGTATAGCACATATAATTTTTTGCATAAAAAATACCCGAAGTATAGTCTCTTTAATTTTTTGCAAACGAAATGGACGATTTATAGTCCACTAAAATCTAAATTTTAGCCCATTAAAATTTTCTCATAAAAAATTTTTTTTCTTCAAAAATGGATGATGTGTAGTCCAATTAATTTTTTGTACGAAAAATAGACGACGTATGTAGCCCATTTAATGTTTTGCGTATGAAATGGACAATTTATGGTCCATTAAATTTTTCCGTGAGAAAACTTAAAAAATCGACGATGTATAGCCCATTAAATTTTGTATGTATAGTCCATTTAATTTTTTGCATGAAAAATGGAGGATGTATAGTCCGTCCATTAAATTTTTTCATAAAAATTTTAAAAAAGGACGATGTATATTTCATTAAAATTTTTATGTATAGTCCACTTAATTTTTTACATGAAAAAAAGACGATGTATAGTCTTTTTAATTTTTTGCACATGAAAGGGACGATTTATAGTCCACTAAAATTTAAATTTTTAGCCCATTAAAATTTTCTCATAAAAAATTTTTTTTCATCAAAAATGGATGATGTATAGTCCAATTAATTTCTTGTACGAAAAATAGACGACGTATATAGCCCATTTAATGTTTTGCGTACGAAATGGACAATTTATGGTCCATTAAATTTTTCCGTGAGAAAAATTAAAAAATCCACGATGTATAGCCCATTAAATTTTGTATGTATAGTACATATAATTTTTTGCATAAAAAATACCCGAGGTATAGTCTCTTTCATTTTTTGCATACGAAATGGACGATTTATACTTCACTAAATTTTTTCATAAAAATTGGAAAATGGATGATGTATAATAGCCCATTAAAATTTTCTCATAAAAAATTTTTTTTCATCAAAAATGGATGATGTATAGTCCAATTAATTTCTTGTACGAAAAATAGACGACGTATATAGCCCATTTAATGTTTTGCGTACGAAATGGACAAATTATGGTCCATTAAATTTTTCCGTGAGAAAAATTAAAAAATCGACGATGTATAGCCTATTAAATTTTGTATGTTTATTACATATAATTTTTTGCATAAAAAATACCCGAAGTATAGTCTTTTTAATTTTTTGCATACGAAATGAACGAGTTATAGTCCACTAAATTTTTTCATAAAAATTGGACAATGGATGATGTATAGCCCATTAAAATTTTCTCATAAAAAATTTTTTTCATCAAAAATGGATGATGTACAGTCCATTTAATTTCTTGTACGAAAAATAGACGACGTATATAGCCCATTTAATGTTTTGCGTACGAAATGGACAATTTATGGTCCATTAAATTTTTCCGTGAGATAAATTAAAAAATCGACGATGTATAGCCCATTAAATTTTGTATGTATGGTCCATTCAATTTTTTGCATGAAAAATGGAGGATGTAGAGTCCATTAAATTTTTTGCATACGAAATAGACGATTTATAGTCCACTAAATTTTTTCATAAAAATTGGAAAATGGATGATGTATAGCCCATTAAAATTTTCTCATAAAAAAATTTTTTTTCATCAAAAATGGATGCTGTATAGCTCAATTAATTTCTTGTACGAAATATAAACGTCGTATATAGATAGCCCATTTAATGTTTTGCGTACGAAATGGACAATTTATGGTCCATTAAATTTATCCGTGAGAAAGATTAAAAAATCGACGATGTATAGCCCATTAAATTTTGTATGTATAGTCCATTTAATTTTTTGCATGAAAAATAGACGATTATATAGTCTTTTTAATTTTTTGCATACGAAATGGACGATTTATAGTCCACTAAATTTTTTCATAAAAATTGGAAAATGGATGATGTATAGCCCATTAAAATTTTCTCATAAAAATTTTTTTTTCATCAAAAATGGATGATGTATAGTCCAATTAATTTCTTGTACGAAAAATAGACGACGTATATAGCCCATTTAATGTTTTGCGTACGAAATGGACAATTTATGGTCCATTAAATTTTTCCGTGAGAAAAATTAAAAAATCGACGATGTATAGCCCATTAAATTTTGTATGTATAGTCCATTTAATTTTTTGCATGAAAAATAGACGATGTATAGTCTTTTTAATTTTTTGCACATGAAAGGGACGCTTTATAGTCCACTAAATTTTTTCATAAAAATTGGAAAATGGATGATGTATATATAGCTCATTAAAATTTTCTCATAAAAATTTTTTTTTTCATCAAAAACGGATGATTATAGTCCAATTAATTTCTTGTACGAAAAATAGACGACGTATATAGCCCATTCAATGTTTTGCGTACGAAATGGACGATTTATGGTCCATTAAATTTTTTCATAAAAATTGGAAAATGGATGATGTATATATAGCCCATTAAAATTTTCTCATAAAAATTTTTTTTCATCAAAAATGGATGCTGCATAGCTCAATTAATTTCTCGTACGAAATATAAACGTCGTATATAGCCCATTTAATGTTTTGCGTACGAAATGGACAATTTATGGTCCATTAAATTTTTCCGTGAGAAAAATTAAAAAATTGACGATGTATAGCCCATTAAATTTTGTATGTATAGTCCATTTAATTTTTTGCATGAAAAATAGACGATGTATATAGTCTATTTAATTTTTTTGCATACGAAATAGACGATTTATAGTCCACTAAATTTTTTCATAAAAATTGGAAAATGGATGATGTATAGCCCATTAAAATTTTCTCATAAAATTTTTTTTTTCATCAAAAATGGATGATGTATAGTCCAATTAATTTCTTGTACGAAAAATAGACGACGTATATAGCCCATTTAATGTTTTGCGTACGAAATGGACAATTTATGGTCCATTAAATTTTTCCGTGAGAAAAATTAAAAAATCCACGATGTATAGCCCATTAAATTTTGTATGTATAGTACATATAATTTTTTGCATAAAAAATACCCGAGGTATAGTCTCTTTCATTTTTTGCATACGAAATGGACGATTTATACTTCACTAAATTTTTTCATAAAAATTGGAAAATGGATGATGTATAATAGCCCATTAAAATTTTCTCATAAAAAATTTTTTTTCATCAAAAATGGATGATGTATAGTCCAATTAATTTCTTGTACGAAAAATAGACGACGTATATAGCCCATTTAATGTTTTGCGTACGAAATGGACAAATTATGGTCCATTAAATTTTTCCGTGAGAAAAATTAAAAAATCGACGATGTATAGCCTATTAAATTTTGTATGTTTATTACATATAATTTTTTGCATAAAAAATACCCGAAGTATAGTCTTTTTAATTTTTTGCATACGAAATGAACGAGTTATAGTCCACTAAATTTTTTCATAAAAATTGGACAATGGATGATGTATAGCCCATTAAAATTTTCTCATAAAAAATTTTTTTCATCAAAAATGGATGATGTACAGTCCATTTAATTTCTTGTACGAAAAATAGACGACGTATATAGCCCATTTAATGTTTTGCGTACGAAATGGACAATTTATGGTCCATTAAATTTTTCCGTGAGATAAATTAAAAAATCGACGATGTATAGCCCATTAAATTTTGTATGTATGGTCCATTCAATTTTTTGCATGAAAAATGGAGGATGTAGAGTCCATTAAATTTTTTGCATACGAAATAGACGATTTATAGTCCACTAAATTTTTTCATAAAAATTGGAAAATGGATGATGTATAGCCCATTAAAATTTTCTCATAAAAAAATTTTTTTTCATCAAAAATGGATGCTGTATAGCTCAATTAATTTCTTGTACGAAATATAAACGTCGTATATAGATAGCCCATTTAATGTTTTGCGTACGAAATGGACAATTTATGGTCCATTAAATTTATCCGTGAGAAAGATTAAAAAATCGACGATGTATAGCCCATTAAATTTTGTATGTATAGTCCATTTAATTTTTTGCATGAAAAATAGACGATTATATAGTCTTTTTAATTTTTTGCATACGAAATGGACGATTTATAGTCCACTAAATTTTTTCATAAAAATTGGAAAATGGATGATGTATAGCCCATTAAAATTTTCTCATAAAAATTTTTTTTTCATCAAAAATGGATGATGTATAGTCCAATTAATTTCTTGTACGAAAAATAGACGACGTATATAGCCCATTTAATGTTTTGCGTACGAAATGGACAATTTATGGTCCATTAAATTTTTCCGTGAGAAAAATTAAAAAATCGACGATGTATAGCCCATTAAATTTTGTATGTATAGTCCATTTAATTTTTTGCATGAAAAATAGACGATGTATAGTCTTTTTAATTTTTTGCACATGAAAGGGACGCTTTATAGTCCACTAAATTTTTTCATAAAAATTGGAAAATGGATGATGTATATATAGCTCATTAAAATTTTCTCATAAAAATTTTTTTTTTCATCAAAAACGGATGATTATAGTCCAATTAATTTCTTGTACGAAAAATAGACGACGTATATAGCCCATTCAATGTTTTGCGTACGAAATGGACGATTTATGGTCCATTAAATTTTTTCATAAAAATTGGAAAATGGATGATGTATATATAGCCCATTAAAATTTTCTCATAAAAATTTTTTTTCATCAAAAATGGATGCTGCATAGCTCAATTAATTTCTCGTACGAAATATAAACGTCGTATATAGCCCATTTAATGTTTTGCGTACGAAATGGACAATTTATGGTCCATTAAATTTTTCCGTGAGAAAAATTAAAAAATTGACGATGTATAGCCCATTAAATTTTGTATGTATAGTCCATTTAATTTTTTGCATGAAAAATAGACGATGTATATAGTCTATTTAATTTTTTTGCATACGAAATAGACGATTTATAGTCCACTAAATTTTTTCATAAAAATTGGAAAATGGATGATGTATAGCCCATTAAAATTTTCTCATAAAATTTTTTTTTTCATCAAAAATGGATGATGTATAGTCCAATTAATTTCTTGTACGAAAAATAGACGACGTATATAGCCCATTTAATGTTTTGCGTACGAAATGGACAATTTATGGTCCATTAAATTTTTCCGTGAGAAAAATTAAAAAATCGACGATGTATAGCCCATTAAATTTTGTATTTATAGTCCATTTAATTTTTTGCATGAAAAATAGACGATGTATATAGTCTATTTAATTTTTTGCATACGAAATAGACGATTTATAGTCCACTAAATTTTTTCATAAAAATTGGAAAATGGATGATATATATATATAGCCCATTAAAATTTTCTCATAAAAATTTTTTTTCATCAAAAATGGATGCTGTATAGCTCAATTAATTTCTCGTACGAAATATAAACGTCGTATACAGCCCATTTAATGTTTTGCGTACGAAATGGACAATTTATGGTCCATTAAATTTTTCCGTGAGAAAAATTAAAAAATCGACGATGTATAGCACATTAAATTTTGTATGTATAGTCCATTTAATTTTTTGCATGAAAAATAGACGATGTATATAGTCTATTTAATTTTTTTGCATACGAAATAGACGATTTATAGTCCACTAAATTTTTTCATAAAAATTGGAAAATGGATGATGTATAGCCCATTAAAATTTTCTCATAAAATTTTTTTTTTCATCAAAAATGGATGATGTATAGTCCAATTAATTTCTTGTACGAAAAATAGACGACGTATATAGCCCATTTAATGTTTTGCGTACGAAATGGACAATTTATGGTCCATTAAATTTTTCCGTGAGAAAAATTAAAAAATCGACGATGTATAGCCCATTAAATTTTGTATTTATAGTCCATTTAATTTTTTGCATGAAAAATAGACGATGTATATAGTCTATTTAATTTTTTGCATACGAAATAGACGATTTATAGTCCACTAAATTTTTTCATAAAAATTGGAAAATGGATGATATATATATATAGCCCATTAAAATTTTCTCATAAAAATTTTTTTTCATCAAAAATGGATGCTGTATAGCTCAATTAATTTCTCGTACGAAATATAAACGTCGTATACAGCCCATTTAATGTTTTGCGTACGAAATGGACAATTTATGGTCCATTAAATTTTTCCGTGAGAAAAATTAAAAAATCGACGATGTATAGCACATTAAATTTTGTATGTATAGTCCATTTAATTTTTTGCATGAAAAATAGACGATGTATAGTCTTTTTAATTTTTTGCACATGAAAGGGACGCTTTATAGTCCACTAAATTTTTTCATAAAAATTGGAAAATGGATGATGTATATATAGCCCATTAAAATTTTCTCATAAAAATTTTTTTTCATCAAAAACGTATGATTATAGTCCGATTAATTTCTTGTACGAAAAATAGACGACGTATATAGCCCATTTAATGTTTTACGTACGAAATGGACAATTTATGGTCCATTAAATTTTTCCGTGAGAAAAATTAAAAAATCGACGATGTATAGCACATTAAATTTTGTACGTATAGTCCATTTAATTTTTTGCATGAAAAATAGACGATGTATATAGTCTATTTAATTTTTTGCATACGAAATAGACGATTTATAGTCCACTAAATTTTTTCATAAAAATTGGAAAATGGATGATGTATATAGCCCATTAAAATTTTCTCATAAAAAAATTTTTTTTCATCAAAAATGGATGCTGTATAGCTCAATTAATTTCTTGTACGAAATATAAACGTCGTATATAGCCCATTTAATGTTTTGCGTACGAAATGGACAATTTATGGTCCATTAAATTTATCCGTGAGAAAGATTAAAAAATCGACGATGTATAGCCCATTAAATTTTGTATGTATAGTCCATTTAATTTTTTGCATGAAAAATAGACGATGTATATAGTCTTTTTAATTTTTTGCATACGAAATGGACGATTTATAGTCCACTAAATTTTTTCATAAAAATTGGAAAATGGATGATGTATAGCCCATTAAAATTTTCTCATAAAAATTTTTTTTTCATCAAAACTGGATGATGTATAGTCCAATTAATTTCTTGTACGAAAAATAGACGACGTATATAGCCCATTTAATGTTTTGCTTACGAAATGGACAATTTATGGTCCATTAAATTTTTCCGTGAGAAAAATTAAAAAATCGACGATGTATAGCCCATTAAATTTTGTATGTATAGTCCATTTAATTTTTTGCATGAAAAATAGACGATGTATATAGTCTTTTTAATTTTTTGCATACGAAATAGACGATTTATAGTCCACTAAATTTTTTCATAAAAATTGGAAAATGGATGATGTATATAGCCCATTAAAATTTTCTCATAAAAAATTTTTTTTTCATCAAAAATGGATGCTGTATAGCTCAATTAATTTCTTGTACGAAATATAAACGTCGTATATAGCCCATTTAATGTTTTGCGTACGAAATGGACAATTTATGGTCCATTAAATTTATCCGTGAGAAAGATTAAAAAATCGACGATGTATAGCCCATTAAATTTTGTATGTATAGTCCATTTAATTTTTTGCATGAAAAATAGACGATGTATATAGTCTTTTTAATTTTTTGCATACGAAATGGATGATTTATAGTCCACTCAATTTTTTCATAAAAATTGGAAAATGGATGATGTATAGCCCATTAAAATTTTCTCATAAAAATTTTTTTTTCATCAAAAATGGATGATGTATAGTCCAATTAATTTCTTGTACGAAAAATAGACGACGTATATAGCCCATTTAATGTTTTGCGTACGAAATGGACAATTTATGGTCCATTAAATTTTTCCGTGAGAAAAATTAAAAAATCGACGATGTATAGCCCATTAAATTTTGTATGTATAGTCCATTTAATTTTTTGCATGAAAAATAGACGATGTATATAGTCTATTTAATTTTTTGCATACGAAATAGACGATTTATAGTCCACTAAATTTTTTCATAAAAATTGGAAAATGGATGATGTATAGCCCATTAAAATTTTCTCATAAAAATTTTTTTCATCAAAAATGGATGCTGTATAGCTCAATTAATTTCTCGTACGAAATATAAACGTCGTATATAGCCCATTTAATGTTTTGCGTACGAAATGGACGATTTATAGTCCACTAAATTTTTTCATAAAAATGGAAAATGGATGATGTATAGCCCATTAAAATTTTCTCATAAAAATTTTTTTTGCATCAAAAATGGATGCTGTATAGCTCAATTAATTTCTCGTACGAAATATAAACGTCGTATATAGCCCATTTAATGTTTTGCGTACGAATGGACAATTTATGGTCCATTAAATTTTTCTGTGAGAAAAATTAAAAAATCGACGATGTATAGCCCATTAAATTTTGTATGTATAGTCCATTTAATTTTTTGCATGAAAAATAGACGATGTATAGTCTTTTTAATTTTTTGCACATGAAAGGGACGCTTTATAGTCCACTAAATTTTTTCATAAAAATTGGAAAATGGATGATGTATATATAGCCCATTAAAATTTTCTCATAAAAATTTTTTTTTCATCAAAAACGGATGATTATAGTCCAATTAATTTCTTGTACGAAAAATAGACGACGTATATAGCCCATTTAATGTTTTGCGTACGAAATGCACAATTTATGGTCCATTAAAGTTTTCCGTGAGAAAAATTAAAAAATCGACGATGTATAGTACATTAAATTTTGTATGTATAGTCCATTTAATTTTTTGCATGAAAAATAGACGATGTATAAGTCTATTTAATTTTTTGCATACGAAATAGACAATTTATAGTCCACTAAATTTTTTCATAAAAATTGGAAAATGGATGATGTATACCCATTAAAATTTTCTCATAAAAAAATTTTTTTTCATCAAAAATGGATGCTGTATAGCTCAATTAATTTCTTGTACGAAATATAAACGTCGTATATAGCCCATTTAATGTTTTGCGTACGAAATGGACAATTTATGGTCCATTAAATTTATCCGTGAGAAAGATTAAAAAATCGACTATTTATAGCCCATTAAATTTTGTATGTATAGTCCATTTAATTTTTTGGATGAAAAATAGACGATGTATAGTCTTTTTAATTTTTTGCACATGAAATGGACGATTTATAGTCCACTAAATTTTTTCATAAAAATTGGAAAATGGATGATGTATATATAGCCCATTAAAATTTTCTCATAAAAATTTTTTTTTCATCAAAAATGGATGATGTATAGTCCAATTAATTTCTTGTACGAAAAATAGACGACGTATATAGCCCATTTAATGTTTTGCGTACGAAATGGACAATTTATGGTCCATTAAATTTTTCTGTGAGAAAAATTAAAAAATCGACGATGTATAGCCCATTAAATTTTGTATGTATAGTCCATTTAATTTTTTGCATGAAAAATAGACGATGTATATAGTCTTTTTAATTTTTTGCATACGAAATGGACGATTTATAGTCCACTAAATTTTTTCATAAAAATTGGAAAATGGATGATGTATAGCCCATTAAAATTTTCTCATAAAAATTTTTTTTCATCAAAAATGGATGATTATAGTCCAATTAATTTCTTTTACGAAAAATAGACGACGTATATAGCCCATTTAATGTTTTGCGTACGAAATGGACAATTTATGGTCCATTAAATTTTTCCGTGAGAAAAATTAAAAAATCGACGATGTATAGCCCATTAAATTTTGTATGTATAGTCCATTTAATTTTTTGCATGAAAAATAGACGATGTATAGTCTTTTTAATTTTTTGCACACGAAAGGGACGCTTTATAGTCCACTAAATTTTTTCATAAAAATTGGAAAATGGATGATGTATATATAGCCCATTAAAATTTTCTAATAAAAATTTTTTTTTCATCAAAAACGGATGATTATAGTCCAATTAATTTCTTGTACGAAAAATAGACGACGTATATAGCCCATTTAATGTTTTGCGTACGAAATGGACAATTTATGGTCCATTAAATTTTTCCGTGAGAAAAATTAAAAAATCGACGATGTATAGCACATTAAATTTTGTATGTATAGTCCATTTAATTTTTGCATGAAAAATAGAGGATGTATATAGTCTATTTAATTTTTTGCATACGAAATAGACGATTTATAGTCCACTAAATTTTTTCATAAAAATTGGAAAATGGATGATGTATAGCCCATTAAAATTTTCTCATAAAAATTTTTTTTCATCAAAAATGGATGATGTATAGTCCAGTTAATTTCTTGTACGAAAACTAGACGACGTATATAGCCCATTTAATGTTTTGCGTACGAAATGGACAATTTATGGTCCATTAAATTTTTCCGTGAGAAAAATTAAAAAATCGACGATGTATAGCCCATTAAATTTTGTATGTATAGTCCATTTAATTTTTTGCATGAAAAATAGACGATGTATATAGTCTTTTTAATTTTTTGCATACGAAATAGACGATTTATAGTCCACTAAATTTTTTCATAAAAATTGGAAAATGGATGATGTATATAGCCCATTAAAATTTTCTCATAAAAAAATTTTTTTTCATCAAAAATGGATGCTGTATAGCTCAATTAATTTCTTGTACGAAATATAAACGTCGTATATAGCCCATTTAATGTTTTGCGTACGAAATGGACAATTTATGGTCCATTAAATTTATCCGTGAGAAAGATTAAAAAATCGACGATGTATAGCCCATTAAATTTTGTATGTATAGTCCATTTAATTTTTTGCATGAAAAATAGACGATGTATATAGTCTCTTTAATTTTTTGCATACGAAATGGACGATTTACAGTCCACTCAATTTTTTCATAAAAATTGGAAAATGGATGATGTATAGCCCATTAAAATTTTCTCATAAAAATTTTTTTTTCATCAAAAATGGATGATGTATAGTCCAATTAATTTCTTGTACGAAAAATAGACGACGTATATAGCCCATTTAATGTTTTGCGTACGAAATGGACAACTTATGGTCCATTAAATTTTTCCGTGAGAAAAATTCAAAAATCGACGATGTATAGCCCATTAAATTTTGTATGTATAGTCCATTTAATTTTTTGCATGAAAAATAGACGATGTATATAGTCTATTTAATTTTTTGCATACGAAATGGACGATTTATAGTCCACTAAATTTTTTCATAAAAATTGGAAAATGGATGATGTATAGCCCATTAAAATTTTCTCATAAAAATTTTTTTTCATCAAAAATGGATGATGTATAGCTCAATAAATTTCTTGTACGAAATATAAACGTCGTATATAGCCCATTTAATGTTTTGCGTACGAAATGGACAATTTATGGTCCATTAAATTTTTCCGTGAGAAAGATTAAAAAATCGACGATGTATAGCCCATTAAATTTTGTATGTATAGTACATATAATTTTTTGCATAAAAAATAGCCGAACTATAGTCTTTTTAATTTTTTGCATACGAAATGGACGATTTATAGTCCACTAAATTTTTTCATAAAAATTGGAAAATGGATGATGTATAGCCCATTAAAATTTTCTCATAAAAAGTTTTTTTTCATCAAAAATGGATGATGTATAGTCCAATTAATTTCTTTTACGAAAAATAGACGACGTATATAGCCCATTTAATGTTTTGCGTACGAAATGGACAATTTATGGTCCATTAAATTTTTCCGTGGAAAAAATTAAAAAATCGACGATGTATAGCCCATTAAATTTTGTATGTATAGTCCATTTAATTTTTTGCATGAAAAATAGACGATGTATAGTCTTTTTAATTTTTTGCACACGAAAGGGACGCTTTATAGTCCACTAAATTTTTTCATAAAAATTGGAAAATGGATGATGTATATATAGCCCATTAAAATTTTCTAATAAAAATTTTTTTTTCATCAAAAACGGATGATTATAGTCCAATTAATTTCTTGTACGAAAAATAGACGACGTATATAGCCCATTTAATGTTTTGCGTACGAAATGGACAATTTATGGTCCATTAAACTTTTCCGTGAGAAAAATTAAAAAATCGACGATGTATAGCCCATTAAATTTTGTATGTATAGTCCATTTAATTTTTGCATGAAAAATAGAGGATGTATATAGTCTATTTAATTTTTTGCATACGAAATAGACGATTTATAGTCCACTAAATTTTTTCATAAAAATTGGAAAATGGATGATGTATAGCCCATTAAAATTTTCTCATAAAAAAATTTTTTTTCATCAAAAATGGATGCTGTATAGCTCAATAAATTTCTTGTACGAAATATAAACGTCGTATATAGCCCATTTAATGTTTTGCGTGCGAAATGGACAATTTATGGTCCATTAAATTTATCCGTGAGAAAGATTAAAAAATCGACGATGTATAGCCTATTAAATTTTGTATGTATAGTCCATTTAATTTTTTGCATGAAAAATAGACGATGTATATAGTCTCTTTAATTTTTTGCATACGAAATGGACGATTTATAGTCCACTAAATTTTTTCATAAAAATTGGAAAATGGATGATGTATATATAGCCCATTAAAATTTTCTCATAAAAAAATTTTTTTTCATCAAAAATGGATGCTGTATAGCTCAATAAATTTCTTGTACGAAATATAAACGTCGTATATAGCCCATTTAATGTTTTGCGTACGAAATGGACAATTTATGGTCCATTAAATTTATCCGTGAGAAAGATTAAAAAATCGACGATGTATAGCCCATTAAATTTTGTATGTATAGTCCATTTAATTTTTTGCATGAAAAATAGACGATGTATATAGTCTCTTTAATTTTTTGCATACGAAATGGACGATTTATAGTCCATTAAATTTTTTCATAAAAATTGGAAAATGGATGATGTATAGCCCATTAAAATTTTCTCATAAAAATTTTTTTTCATCAAAAATTGATGATGTATAGTCCAATTAATTTCTTGTACGAAAACTAGACGACGTATATAGCCCATTTAATGTTTTGCGTACGAAATGGACAATTTATGGTCCATTAAATTTTCCGTGAGAAAAATTAAAAAATCGACGATGTATAATAGCCCATTAAATTTTGTATGTATAGTCCATTTAATTTTTTGCATGAAAAATAGACGATGTATATAGTCTATTTAATTTTTTGCATACGAAATAGACGATTTATAGTCCACTAAATTTTTTCATAAAAATTGGAAAATGGATGATGTATAGCCCATTAAAATTTTCTCATAAAAATTTTTTTTCATCAAAAATGGATGCTGTATAGCTCAATTAATTTCTCGTACGAAATATAAACGTCGTATACAGCCCATTTAATGTTTTGCGTACGAAATGGACAATTTATGGTCCATTAAATTTTTCTGTGAGAAAAATTTAAAAATCGACGATGTATAGCCCATTAAATTTTGTATGTATAGTCCATTTAATTTTTTGCATGAAAAATAGACGATGTATAGTCTTTTTAATTTTTTGCACATGAAAGGGACGCTTTATAGTCCACTAAATTTTTTCATAAAAATTGGAAAATGGATGATGTATATATAGCCCATTAAAATTTTCTCATAAAAAATTTTTTTTACATCAAAAATGGATGCTGTATAGCTCAATTAATTTTTTGTACGAAATATAAACGTCGTATATAGCCCATTTAATGTTTTGCGTACGAAATGGACAATTTATGGTCCATTAAATTTATCCGTGAGAAAGATTAAAAAATCGACGATGTATAGCCCATTAAATTTTGTATGTATAGTCCATTTAATTTTTTGCATGAAAAATAGACGATGTATATAGTCTTTTTAATTTTTTGCATACGAAATGGACGATTTATAGTCCACTAAATTTTTTCATAAAAATTGGAAAATGGATGATGTATAGCCCATTAAAATTTTCTCATAAAAATTTTTTTTTCATCAAAAATGGATGATGTATAGTCCAATTAATTTCTTGTACGAAAAATAGACGACGTATATAGCCCATTTAATGTTTTGCGTACGAAATGGACAATTTATGGTCCATTAAATTTTTCCGTGAGAAAAATTAAAAAATCGACGATGTATAGCACATTAAATTTTGTATGTATAGTCCATTTAATTTTTTGCATGAAAAATAGACGATGTATATAGTCTATTTAATTTTTTGCATACGAAATAGACGATTTATAGTCCACTAAATTTTTTCATAAAAATTGGAAAATGGATGATGTATAGCCCATTAAAATTTTCTCATAAAAATTTTTTTTTCATCAAAAATGGATGATGTATAGTCCAATTAATTTCTTGTACGAAAAATAGACGACGTATATAGCCCATTTAATGTTTTGCGTACGAAATGGACAATTTATGGTCCATTAAATTTTTCCGTGAGAAAAATTAAAAAATCGACGATGTATAGCCCATTAAATTTTGTATGTATAGTCCATTTAATTTTTTGTATGAAAAATAGACGATGTATATAGTCTATTTAATTTTTTGCATACGAAATAGACGATTTATAGTCCACTAAATTTTTTCATAAAAATTGGAAAATGGATGATGTATAGCCCATTAAAATTTTCTCATAAAAATTTTTTTTTCATCAAAAATGGATGATGTATAGTCCAATTAATTTCTTGTACGAAAAATAGACGACGTATATAGCCCATTTAATGTTTTGCGTACGAAATGGACAATTTATGGTCCATTAAATTTTTCCGTGAGAAAAATTAAAAAATCGACGATGTATAGCACATTAAATTTTGTATGTATAGTCCATTTAACTTTTTGCATGAAAAATAGACGATGTATATAGTCTATTTAATTTTTTGCATACGAAATAGACGATTTATAGTCCACTAAATTTTTTCATAAAAATTGGAAAATGGATGATGTATAGCCCATTAAAATTTTCTCATAAAAATTTTTTTTCATCAAAAATGGATGCTGTATAGCTCAATTAATTTCTCGTACGAAATATAAACGTCGTATACAGCCCATTTAATGTTTTGCGTACGAAATGGACAACTTATGTTCCATTAAATTTTTCCGTGAGAAAAATTAAAAAATCGACGATGTATAGCACATTAAATTTTGTATGTATAGTCCATTTAATTTTTTGCATGAAAAATAGACGATGTATAGTCTTTTTAATTTTTTGCACATGAAAGGGACGCTTTATAGTCCACTAAATTTTTTCATAAAAATTGGAAAATGGATGATGTATATATAGCCCATTAAAATTTTCTCATAAAAATTTTTTTTTCATCAAAAACGGATGATTATAGTCCAATTAATTTCTTGTACGAAAAATAGACGACGTATATAGCCCATTTAATGTTTTGCGTACGAAATGGACAATTTATGGTCCATTAAATTTTTCCGTGAGAAAAATTAAAAAATCGACGATGTATAGCACATTAAATTTTGTATGTATAGTCCATTTAATTTTTGCATGAAAAATAGACGATGTATATAGTCTATTCAATTTTTTGCATACGAAATAGACGATTTATAGTCCACTAAATTTTTTCATAAAAATTGGAAAATGGGTGATGTATAGCCCATTAAAATTTTCTCATAAAAAATTTTTTTTCATCAAAAATGGATGATGTATAGTCCAATTAATTTCTTGTACGAAAAATAGACGACGTATATAGCCCATTTAATGTTTTGCGTACGAAATGGACAATTTATGGTCCATTAAATTTTTCCGTGAGAAAAATTAAGAAATCGACGATGTATAGCCCATTAAATTTTGTATGTATAGTCCATTTAATTTTTTGCATGAAAAATAGACGATGTATATAGTCTATTTAATTTTTTGCATACGAAATAGACGATTTATAGTCCACTAAATTTTTTCATAAAAATTGGAAAATGGATGATGTATAGCCCATTAAAATTTTCTCATAAAAATTTTTTTCATCAAAAATGGATGCTGTATAGCTCAATTAATTTCTCGTACGAAATATAAACGTCGTATATAGCCCATTTAATGTTTTGCGTACGAAATGGACGATTTATAGTCCACTAAATTTTTTCATAAAAATTGGAAAATTGATGATGTATAGCCCATTAAAATTTTCTCATAAAAATTTTTTTCATCAAAAATGGATGCTGTATAGCTCAATTAATTTCTCGTACGAAATATAAACGTCGTATATAGCCCATTTAATGTTTTGCGTACGAAATGGACAATTTATGGTCCATTAAATTTTTCTGTGAGAAAAATTAAAAAATCGACGATGTATAGCCCATTAAATTTTGTATGTATAGTCCATTTAATTTTTTGCATGAAAAATAGACGATGTATAGTCTTTTTAATTTTTTGCACATGAAAGGGACGCTTTATAGTCCACTAAATTTTTTCATAAAAATTGGAAAATGGATGATGTATATATAGCCCATTAAAATTTGCTCATAAAAATTTTTTTTTCATCAAAAACGGATGATTATAGTCCAATTAATTTCTTGTACGAAAAATAGACGACGTATATAGCCCATTTAATGTTTTGCGTACGAAATGCACAATTTATGGTCCATTAAAGTTTTCCGTGAGAAAAATTAAAAAATTGACGATGTATAGCCCATTAAATTTTGTATGTATAGTCCATTTAATTTTTTGGATGAAAAATAGACGATGTATAGTCTTTTTAATTTTTTGCACATGAAATGGACGATTTATAGTCCACTAAATTTTTTCATAAAAATTGGAAAATGGATGATGTATAGCCCATTAAAATTTTCTCATAAAAATTTTTTTTTTCATCAAAAATGGATGATGTATAGCTCAATTAATTTCTTGTACGAAATATAAACGTCGTATATAGCCCATTTAATGTTTTGCGTACGAAATGGACAATTTATGGTCCATTAAATTTTTCCGTGAGAAAGATTAAAAAATCGACGATGTATAGCCCATTAAATTTTGTATGTATAGTACATATAATTTTTTGCATAAAAAATAGCCGAACTATAGTCTTTTTAATTTTTTGCATACGAAATGGACGATTTATAGTCCACTAAATTTTTTCATAAAAATTGGAAAGTGGATGATGTATATATAGCCTATTAAAATTTTCTCATAAAAAATTTTTTTTCATAAAAAATGGATGATGTATATCTCAATTAATTTCTTGTACGAAAAATAGACGACGTATATAGCCCATTTAATGTTTTGCGTACGAAATGGACAATTTATGGTCCATTAAATTTTTCCGTGAGAAAGATTAAAAAATCGACGATGTATAGCCCATTAAATTTTGTATGTATAGTCCATTTAATTTTTGCATGAAAAATAGACGATGTATATAGTCTATTTAATTTTTTGCATACGAAATAGACGATTTATAGTCCACTAAATTTTTTCATAAAAATTGGAAAATGGATGATGTATAGCCCATTAAAATTTTCTCATAAAAAAAATTTTTTTCATCAAAAATGGATGATGTATAGTCCAATTAATTTCTTGTACGAAAACTAGACGACGTATATAGCCCATTTAATGTTTTGCGTACGAAATGGACAATTTATGGTCCATTAAATTTTTCCGTGAGAAAAATTAAAAAATCGACGATGTATAGCCCATTAAATTTTGTATGTATAGTCCATTTAATTTTTTGCATGAAAAATAGACGATGTATATAGTCTATTCAATTTTTTGCATACGAAATAGACGATTTATAGTCCACTAAATTTTTTCATAAAAATTGGAAAATGGGTGATGTATAGCCCATTAAAATTTTCTCATAAAAAATTTTTTTTCATCAAAAATGGATGATGTATAGTCCAATTAATTTCTTGTACGAAAAATAGACGACGTATATAGCCCATTTAATGTTTTGCGTACGAAATGGACAATTTATGGTCCATTAAATTTTTCCGTGAGAAAAATTAAGAAATCGACGATGTATAGCCCATTAAATTTTGTATGTATAGTCCATTTAATTTTTTGCATGAAAAATAGACGATGTATATAGTCTATTTAATTTTTTGCATACGAAATAGACGATTTATAGTCCACTAAATTTTTTCATAAAAATTGGAAAATGGATGATGTATAGCCCATTAAAATTTTCTCATAAAAATTTTTTTCATCAAAAATGGATGCTGTATAGCTCAATTAATTTCTCGTACGAAATATAAACGTCGTATATAGCCCATTTAATGTTTTGCGTACGAAATGGACGATTTATAGTCCACTAAATTTTTTCATAAAAATTGGAAAATGGATGATGTCTAGCCCATTAAAATTTTCTCATAAAAATTTTTTTCATCAAAAATGGATGCTGTATAGCTCAATTAATTTCTCGTACGAAATATAAACGTCGTATATAGCCCATTTAATGTTTTGCGTACGAAATGGACAATTTATGGTCCATTAAATTTTTCTGTGAGAAAAATTAAAAAATCGACGATGTATAGCCCATTAAATTTTGTATGTATAGTCCATTTAATTTTTTGCATGAAAAATAGACGATGTATATATAGTCTTTTTAATTTTTTGCACATGAAAGGGACGCTTTATAGTCCACTAAATTTTTTCATAAAAATTGGAAAATGGATGATGTATATATAGCCCATTAAAATTTGCTCATAAAAATTTTTTTTTCATCAAAAACGGATGATTATAGTCTAATTAATTTCTTGTACGAAAAATAGACGACGTATATAGCCCATTTAATGTTTTGCGTACGAAATGCACAATTTATGGTCCATTAAAGTTTTCAGTGAGAAAAATTAAAAAATTGACGATGTATAGCCCATTAAATTTTGTATGTATAGTCCATTTAATTTTTTGGATGAAAAATAGACGATGTATAGTCTTTTTAATTTTTTGCACATGAAATGGACGCTTTATAGTCCACTAAATTTTTTCATAAAAATTGGAAAATGGATGATGTATAGCCCATTAAAATTTTCTCATAAAATTTTTTTTTTCATCAAAAATGGATGATGTATAGCTCAATTAATTTCTTGTACGAAATATAAACGTCGTATATAGCCCATTTAATGTTTTGCGTACGAAATGGACAATTTATGGTCCATTAAATTTTTCCGTGAGAAAGATTAAAAAATCGACGATGTATAGCCCATTAAATTTTGTATGTATAGTACATATAATTTTTTGCATAAAAAATAGCCGAACTATAGTCTTTTTAATTTTTTGCATACGAAATGGACGATTTATAGTCCACTAAATTTTTTCATAAAAATTGGAAAGTGGATGATGTATATATAGCCTATTAAAATTTTCTCATAAAAAATTTTTTTTCATAAAAAATGGATGATGTATATCTCAATTAATTTCTTGTACGAAAAATAGATGACGTATATAGCCCATTTAATGTTTTGCGTACGAAATGGACAATCTATGGTCCATTAAATTTTTCTGTGAGAAAAATTAAAAAATCGACGATGTATAGCACATTAAATTTTGTATGTATAGTCCATTTAATTTTTGCATGAAAAATAGACGAACTATAGTCTTTTTAATTTTTTGCATACCAAATGGACGATTTATAGTCCACTAAATTTTTTCATAAAAATTGGAAAATGGATGATGTATAGCCCATTAAAATTTTCTCATAAAAAATTTTTTTTCATCAAAAATGGATGATGTATAGTCCAATTAATTTCTTTTACGAAAAATAGACGACGTATATAGCCCATTTAATGTTTTGCGTACGAAATGGACAATTTATGGTCCATTAAATTTTTCCGTGAGAAAAATTAAAAAATTGACGATGTATAGTCCACTAAATTTTGTATATGTTGTCCATTTAAATTTTTGCATGAAAAATACACGATGTATATAGTCTATTTAATTTTTTGCATACGAAATAGACAATTTATAGTCCACTAAATTTTTTCATAAAAATTGGAAAATGGATGATGTATAGCCCATTAAAATTTTCTCATAAAAAAATTTTTTTTCATCAAAAATGGATGCTGTATAGCTCAATTAATTTCTTGTACGAAATATAAACGTCGTATATAGCCCATTTAATGTTTTGCGTACGAAATGGACAATTTATGGTCCATTAAATTTATCCGTGAGAAAGATTAAAAAATCGACTATTTATAGCCCATTAAATTTTGTATGTATAGTCCATTTAATTTTTTGGATGAAAAATAGACGATGTATAGTCTTTTTAATTTTTTGCACATGAAATGGACGATTAATAGTCCACTAAATTTTTTCATAAAAATTAGAAAATGGATGATGTATAGCCCATTAAAATTTTCTCATAAAAATTTTTTTTTCATCAAAAATGGATGATGTATAGTCCAATTAATTTCTTGTACGAAAAATAGACGACGTATATAGCCCATTTAATGTTTTGCGTAAGAAATGGACAATTTATGGTCCATTAAATTTTTCTGTGAGAAAAATTAAAAAATCGACGATGTATAGCCCATTAAATTTTGTATGTATAGTCCATTTAATTTTTTGCATGAAAAATAGACGATGTATATAGTCTTTTTAATTTTTTGCATACGAAATGGACGATTTATAGTCCACTAAATTTTTTCATAAAAATTGGAAAATGGATGATGTATAATAGCCCATTAAAATTTTCTCATAAAAATTTTTTTTCATCAAAAATGGATGATGTATAGCTCAATTAATTTTTTGTACGAAATATAAACGTCGTATATAGCCCATTTAATGTTTTGCGTACGAAATGGACAATTTATGGTCCATTAAATTTTTCCGTCAGAAAGATTAAAAAATCGACGATGTATAGCACATTAAATTTTGTATGTATAGTCGATTTAATTTTTGCATGAAAAATAGACGAACTATAGTCTTTTTAATTTTTTGCATACCAAATGGACGATTTATAGTCCACTAAATTTTTTCATAAAAATTGGAAAATGGACGATGTATAGCCCATTAAAATTTTCTCATAAAAAATTTTTTTTCATAAAAAATGGATGATGTATAGTCCAATTAATTTCTTTTACGAAAAATAGACGACGTATATAGCCCATTTAATGTTTTGCGTACGAAATGGACAATTTATGGTCCATTAAATTTTTCCGTGAGAAAAATTAAACAATTGACGATGTATAGTCCACTAAATTTTGTATATATTGTCCATTTAAATTTTTGCATGAAAAATACACGATGTATATAGTCTATTTAATTTTTTGCATACGAAATAGACAATTTATAGTCCACTAAATTTTTTCATAAAAATTGGAAAATGGATGATGTATAGCCCATTAAAATTTTCTCATAAAAAAATTTTTTTTCATCAAAAATGGATGCTGTATAGCTCAATTAATTTCTTGTACGAAATATAAACGTCGTATATAGCCCATTTAATGTTTTGCGTACGAAATGGACAATTTATGGTCCATTAAATTTATCCGTGAGAAAGATTAAAAAATCGACTATTTATAGCCCATTAAATTTTGTATGTATAGTCCATTTAATTTTTTGGATGAAAAATAGACGATGTATAGTCTTTTTAATTTTTTGCACATGAAATGGACGATTAATAGTCCACTAAATTTTTTCATAAAAATTAGAAAATGGATGATGTATAGCCCATTAAAATTTTCTCATAAAAATTTTTTTTTCATCAAAAATGGATGATGTATAGTCCAATTAATTTCTTGTACGAAAAATAGACGACGTATATAGCCCATTTAATGTTTTGCGTACGAAATGGACAATTTATGGTCCATTAAATTTTTCTGTGAGAAAATTAAAAAATCGACGATGTATAGCCCATTAAATTTTGTATGTATAGTCCATTTAATTTTTTGCATGAAAAATAGACGATGTATATAGTCTTTTTAATTTTTTGCATACGAAATGGACGATTTATAGTCCACTAAATTTTTTCATAAAAATTGGAAAATGGATGATGTATAGCCCATTAAAATTTTCTCATAAAAATTTTTTTTCATCAAAAATGGATGATGTATAGCTCAATTAATTTTTTGTACGAAATATAAACGTCGTATATAGCCCATTTAATGTTTTGCGTACGAAATGGACGATTTATAGTCCACTAAATTTTTTCATAAAAATTGGAAAATGGATGATGTATAGCCCATTAAAATTTTCTCATAAAAATTTTTTTCATCAAAAATGGATGCTGTATAGCTCAATTAATTTCTCGTACGAAATATAAACGTCGTATATAGCCCATTTAATGTTTTGCGTACGAAATGGACAATTTATGGTCCATTAAATTTTTCTGTGAGAAAAATTAAAAAATCGACGATGTATAGCCCATTAAATTTTGTATGTATAGTCCATTTAATTTTTTGCATGAAAAATAGACGATGTATAGTCTTTTTAATTTTTTGCACATGAAAGGGACGCTTTATAGTCCACTAAATTTTTTCATAAAAATTGGAAAATGGATGATGTATATATAGCCCATTAAAATTTGCTCATAAAAATTTTTTTTTCATCAAAAACGGATGATTATAGTCTAATTAATTTCTTGTACGAAAAATAGACGACGTATATAGCCCATTTAATGTTTTGCGTACGAAATGCACAATTTATGGTCCATTAAAGTTTTCCGTGAGAAAAATTAAAAAATTGACGATGTATAGCCCATTAAATTTTGTATGTATAGTCCATTTAATTTTTTGGATGAAAAATAGACGATGTATAGTCTTTTTAATTTTTTGCACATGAAATGGACGCTTTATAGTCCACTAAATTTTTTCATAAAAATTGGAAAATGGATGATGTATAGCCCATTAAAATTTTCTCATAAAAAAATTTTTTTTCATCAAAAATGGATGCTGTATAGCTCAATTAATTTCTTGTACGAAATATAAACGTCGTATATAGCCCATTTAATGTTTTGCGTACGAAATGGACAATTTATGGTCCATTAAATTTATCCGTGAGAAAGATTAAAAAATCGACTATTTATAGCCCATTAAATTTTGTATGTATAATTTTTTGGATGAAAAATAGACGATGTATAGTCTTTTTAATTTTTTGCACATGAAATGGACGATTAATAGTCCACTAAATTTTTTCATAAAAATTAGAAAATGGATGATGTATAGCCCATTAAAATTTTCTCATAAAAATTTTTTTTTCATCAAAAATGGATGATGTATAGTCCAATTAATTTTTTGTACGAAATATAAACGTCGTATATAGCCCATTTAATGTTTTGCGTACGAAATGGACAATTTATGGTCCATTAAATTTTTCCGTGAGAAAGATTAAAAAATCGACGATGTATAGCCCATTAAATTTTGTATGTATAGTACATATAATTTTTTGCATAATAAATAGCCGAACTATAGTCTTTTTAATTTTTTGCATACGAAATGGACGATTTACAGTCCACTAAATTTTTTCATAAAAATTGGAAAGTGGATGATGTATATATAGCCTATTAAAATTTTCTCATAAAAAATTTTTTTTCATAAAAAATGGATGATGTATATCTCAATTAATTTCTTGTACGAAAAATAGATGACGTATATAGCCCATTTAATGTTTTGCGTACGAAATGGACAATCTATGGTCCATTAAATTTTTCTGTGAGAAAAATTAAAAAATCGACGATGTATAGCACATTAAATTTTGTATGTATAGTCGATTTAATTTTTGCATGAAAAATAGACGAACTATAGTCTTTTTAATTTTTTGCATACCAAATGGACGATTTATAGTCCATTAAATTTTTTCATAAAAATTGGAAAATGGACGATGTATATATAGCCCATTAAAATTTTCTCATAAAAAATTTTTTTTCATCAAAAATGGATGATGTATATTCCAATTAATTTCTTTTACGAAAAATAGACGACGTATATAGCCCATTTAATGTTTTGCGTACGAAATGGACAATTTATGGTCCATTAAATTTTTCCGTGAGAAAAATTAAAAAATTGACGATGTATAGTCCACTAAATTTTGTATATATTGTCCATTTAAATTTTTGCATGAAAAATAGACGATGTATATAGTCTTTTTAATTTTTTGCATACGAAATGGACGATTTATAGTCTACTAAATTTTTTCATAAAAATTGGAAAATGGATGATGTATATATAGCCCATTAAAATTTTCTCATAAAAAATTTTTTTCATCAAAAATGGATGATGTATAGTCCAATTAATTTCTTGTACGAAAAATAGACGACGTATATAGCCCATTTAATGTTTTGCGTACGAAATGGACAATTTATGGTCCATTAAATTTTTCCGTGAGAAAAATTAAAAAATTGACGATGTATAGTCCATTAAATTTTGTATGTATAGTCCATTTAATTTTTTGCATGAAAAATAGACGATGTATATAGCCTATTTAATTTTTTGCATACGAAATGGACGATTTATAGTCCACTAAATTTTTTCATAAAAATTGGAAAATGGATGATGTATAGCCCATTAAAATTTTCTCATAAAAAATTTTTTTCACCAAAAATTGATGATGTATAGTCCAATTAATTTCTTTTACGAAAAATAGACGACGTATATAGCCCATTTAATGTTTTGCGTACGAAATGGACAATTTATGGTCCATTAAATTTTTCCGTGAGAAAAATTAAAAAATCGACGATGTATAGCCTCTTAAATTTTGTATGTATAGTACATATAATTTTTTGCATAAAAAAATAGCCGAAGTATAGTCTTTTTAATTTTTTGCATACGAAATGGACGATTTATAGTCCACTAAATTTTTTCATAAAAATTGGCAAATGGATGATGTATAGCCCATTAAAATTTTCTCATAAAAATTTTTTTTTTCATCAAAAATGGATGGTGTATAGCTAGCTCAATTAATTTCTTTTACGAAATATAAACGACGTATATAGCCCATTTAATGTTTTGCGTACGAAATGGACAATTTATGGTCCATTAAATTTTTCCGTGAGAAAAATTAAAAAATCGACGATGTATAGCCCATTAAATTTTGTATGTATAGTACATATAATTTTTTGCATAAAAAATAGCCGAAGTATAGTCTTTTTAATTTTTTGCATACGAAATGAACGATTTATAGTCCACTAAATTTTTTCATAAAAATTGGACAATGGATGATGTATATATAGCCCATTAAAATTTTCTTATAAAAAATTTTTTTTCATCAAAAATGGATGATGTATAGTCCAATTAATTTCTTGTACGAAAAATAGATGACGTATATAGCCCATTTAATGTTTTGCGTACGAAATGGACAATTTATGGTCCATTAAATTTTTCCGTGAGAAAAATTAAAAAATCGACGATGTATAGCACATTAAATTTTGTATGTATAGTCCATTTAATTTTTTGCATTAAAAATAGACGAGGTATATAGTCTTTTTAATTTTTTGCATACGAAATGGACGATTTATAGTCCACTAAATTTTTTCATAAAAATTGGAAAATGGATGATATATAGCCCATTAAAATTTTCTCATAAAAATTTTTTTTCATCAAAAATGGATGATGTATAGTCCAATTAATTTCTTGTACGAAAAATAGACGACGTATATAGCCCATTTAATGTTTTGCGTACGAAATGGACAATTTATGGTCCATTAAATTTTTCTGTGAGAAAAATTAAAAAATCGACGATGTATAGCCCATTAAATTTTGTATGTATAGTCCATTTAATTTTTTGCATGAAAAATAGACGATGTATATAGTCTTTTTAATTTTTTGCATACGAAATGGACGATTTATAGTCCACTAAATTTTTTCATAAAAATTGGAAAATGGATGATGTATAGCCCATTAAAATTTTCTCATAAAAATTTTTTTTCATCAAAAATGGATGATGTATAGCTCAATTAATTTTTTGTACGAAATATAAACGTCGTATATAGCCCATTTAATGTTTTGCGTACGAAATGGACAATTTATGGTCCATTAAATTTTTCCGTGAGAAAGATTAAAAAATCGACGATGTATAGCCCATTAAATTTTGTATGTATAGTACATATAATTTTTTGCATAATAAATAGCCGAACTATAGTCTTTTTAATTTTTTGCATACGAAATGGACGATTTATAGTCCACTAAATTTTTTCATAAAAATTGGAAAGTGGATGATGTATATATAGCCTATTAAAATTTTCTCATAAAAAATTTTTTTTCATAAAAAATGGATGATGTATATCTCAATTAATTTCTTGTACGAAAAATAGATGACGTATATAGCCCATTTAATGTTTTGCGTACGAAATGGACAATCTATGGTCCATTAAATTTTTCTGTGAGAAAAATTAAAAAATCGACGATGTATAGCACATTAAATTTTGTATGTATAGTCCATTTAATTTTTGCATGAAAAATAGACGAACTATAGTCTTTTTAATTTTTTGCATACCAAATGGACGATTTATAGTCCACTAAATTTTTTCATAAAAATTGGAAAATGGACGATGTATATATAGCCCATTAAAATTTTCTCATAAAAAATTTTTTTTCATCAAAAATGGATGATGTATATTCCAATTAATTTCTTTTACGAAAAATAAACGACGTATATAGCCCATTTAATGTTTTGCGTACGAAATGGACAATTTATGGTCCATTAAATTTTTCCGTGAGAAAAATTAAAAAATTGACGATGTATAGTCCACTAAATTTTGTATATATTGTCCATTTAAATTTTTGCATGAAAAATAGACGATGTATATAGTCTTTTTAATTTTTTGCATACGAAATGGACGATTTATAGTCTACTAAATTTTTTCATAAAAATTGGAAAATGGATGATGTATATATAGCCCATTAAAATTTTCTCATAAAAAATTTTTTTCATCAAAAATGGATGATGTATAGTCCAATTAATTTCTTGTACGAAAAATAGACGACGTATATAGCCCATTTAATGTTTTGCGTACGAAATGGACAATTTATGGTCCATTAAATTTTTCCGTGAGAAAAATTAAAAAATTGACGATGTATAGTCCATTAAATTTTGTATGTATAGTACATATAATTTTTTGCATAAAAAATAGCCGAAGTATAGTCTTTTTAATTTTTTGCATACGAAATGGACGATTTATAGTCCACTAAATTTTTTCATAAAAATTGGCAAATGGATGATGTATAGCCCATTAAAATTTTCTCATAAAAATTTTTTTTTCATCAAAAATGGATGGTGTATAGCTAGCTCAATTAATTTCTTTTACGAAATATAAACGACGTATATAGCCCATTTAATGTTTTGCGTACGAAATGGACAATTTATGGTCCATTAAATTTTTCCGTGAGAAAAATTAAAAAATCGACGATGTATAGCCCATTAAATTTTGTATGTATAGTACATATAATTTTTTGCATAAAAAATAGCCGAAGTATAGTCTTTTTAATTTTTTGCATACGAAATGGACGATTTATAGTCCACTAAATTTTTTCATAAAAATTGGACAATGGATGATGTATATATAGCCCATTAAAATTTTCTTATAAAAAATTTTTTTTCATCAAAAATGGATGATGTATAGTCCAATTAATTTCTTGTACGAAAAATAGATGACGTATATAGCCCATTTAATGTTTTGCGTACGAAATGGACAATTTATGGTCCATTAAATTTTTCCGTGAGAAAAATTAAAAAATCGACGATGTATAGCACATTAAATTTTGTATGTATAGTCCATTTAATTTTTTGCATTAAAAATAGACGAGGTATATAGTCTTTTTAATTTTTTGCATACGAAATGGACGATTTATAGTCCACTAAATTTTTTCATAAAAATTGGAAAATGGATGATATATAGCCCATTAAAATTTTCTCATAAAAATTTTTTTTCATCAAAAATGGATGATGTATAGTCCAATTAATTTCTTTTACGAAAAATAGACGACGTTTATAGCCCATTTAATGTTTTGCGTACGAAATGGACAATTTATGGTCCATTAAATTTTTCCGTGAGAAAAATTAAAAAATCGACGATGTATAGTCCATTAAATTTTGTATATATTGTCCATTTAAATTTTTGCATGAAAAATAGACGATGTATATAGTCTTTTTAATTTTTTGCATACGAAATAGACGATTTATAGTCCACTAAATTTTTTCATAAAAATTGGAAAATGGATGATGTATATAGCCCATTAAAATTTTCTCATAAAAAATTTTTTTTTCATCAAAAATGGATGCTGTATAGCTCAATTAATTTCTTGTACGAAATATAAACGTCGTATATAGCCCATTTAATGTTTTGCGTACGAAATGGACAATTTATGGTCCATTAAATTTATCCGTGAGAAAGATTAAAAAATCGACGATGTATAGCACATTAAATTTTGTATGTATAGTCCATTTAATTTTTTGCATGAAAAATAGACGATGTATATAGCCTATTTAATTTTTTGCATACGAAATAGACGATTTATAGTCCACTAAATTTTTTCATAAAAATTGGAAAATGGATGATGTATATATAGCCCATTAAAATTTTCTCATAAAAATTTTTTTTTCATCAAAAACGGATGATTATAGTCCAATTAATTTCTTGTACGAAAAATAGACGACGTATATAGCCAAATTAATGTTTTGCGTACGAAATGGACAATTTATGGTCCATTAAATTTTTCCGTGAGAAAAATTAAATTTTTTATGTATAGTCCATTTAATTTTTTGCATGAAAAATAGACGATGTATATAGTCTTTTAAATTTTTTGCATACGAAATGGACGATTTATAGTCCACTAAATTTTTTCATAAAAATTGGAAAATGGATGATGTATATATAGCCCATTAAAATTTTCTCATAAAAATTTTTTTTCATCAAAAATGGATGATGTATAGTCCAATTAATTTCTTGTACGAAAAATAGATGACGTATATAGCCCATTTAATGTTTTGATTACGAAATGGACAATTTATGGTCCATTAAATTTTTCCGTGAGAAAAATTAAAAAATCGACGATGTATAGCCCATTAAATTTTGTATGTATAGTCCATTTAATTTTTTGCATGAAAAATAGACGATGTATATAGTCTATTTAATTTTTTGCATACGAAATAGACGATTTATAGTCCACTAAATTTTTTCATAAAAATTGGAAAATGGATGATGTATAGCCCATTAAAATTTTCTCATAAAATTTTTTTTTCATCAAAAATGGATGCTGTACAGCTGATTTAATTTCTCGTACAAAATATAAACGTCGTATATAGCCTATTTAATGTTTTGCGTACGAAATGGACAATTTATGGTCCATTAAATTTTTCTGTGAGAAAAATTAAAAAATCGACGATGTATAGCCCATTAAATTTTGTATGTATAGTCCATTTAATTTTTTGCATGAAAAATAGACGATGTATAGTCTTTTTAGTTTTTTGCACATGAAAGGGACGCTTTATAGTCCACTAAATTTTTTCATAAAAATTGGAAAATGGATGATGTAAAATTAAATTAAAATTAAAATTTTCTCATAAAATTTTTTTTTTCATCAAAAACGGATGATTATTGTCCAATTAATTTCTTGTACGAAAAATAGACGACGTATATAGCCCATTTAATGTTTTGCGTACGAAATGGATAATTTATGGTCCATTAAATTTATCCGTGAGAAAGATTAAAAAATCGACGATGTATAGCCCATTACATTTTGTATGTATAGTCCATTTAATTTTTTGCATGAAAAATAGACGATGTATATAGTCTTTTTAATTTTTTGCATACGAAATGGACGATTTATAGTCCACTAAATTTTTTCATAAAAATTGGAAAATGGATGATGTATAGCCCATTAAAATTTTCTCATAAAAAATTTTTTTTCATCAAAAATGGATGATGTATAGTCCAATTAATTTCTTGTACGAAAAATAGACAACGTATATAGCCCATTTAATGTTTTGCGTACGAAATGGACAATTTATGGTCCATTAAATTTTTCTGTGAGAAAAATTAAAAAATCGACGATGTATAGCCCATTAAATTTTGTATGTATAGTCCATTTAATTTTTTGCATGAAAAATAGACGATGTATAGTCTTTTTAATTTTTTGCACATGAAAGGGACGCTTTATAGTCCACTAAATTTTTTCATAAAAATTGGAAAATGGATGATGTTTATATAGCCCATTAAAATTTTCTCATAAAAATTTTGTTTTCATCAAAAAACGGATGATTATAGTCCAATTAATTTCTTGTACGAAAAATAGACAACGTATATAGCCCATTTAATGTTTTGCGTACGAAATGGACAATTTATGGTCCATTAAGTTTTTCCGTGAGAAAAATTAAAAAATCGACGATGTATAGCCCATTAAATTTTGTATGTATAGTGCATTTAATTTTTTGCGTGAAAAGTGGACGATGTATATAGTCTTTTTAATTTTTTGCATAAGAAATGGACGATTTATAGTCCACAAAATTTTTTCATAAAAATTGGAAAATGGATGATGTATAGCCCATTAAAATTTTCTCATAAAAATTTTTTTTCCATCAAAAATGGATGCTGTATAGCTCAATTAATTTCTTGTACGAAATATAAACGTCGTATATAGCCTATTTAATGTTTTGCGTACGAAATGGACAATTTATAGTCCATTAAATTTATCCGTGAGAAAGATTAAAAAATCGACAATGTATAGCCCATTAAATTTTGTATGTATAGTCCATTTAATTTTTTCCATGAAAAATAGACGATGTATATAGTCTTTTTAATTTTTTGCATACGAAATGGACTATTTATAATCCACTAAATTTTTTCATAAAAATTGGAAAATGGATGATGTATAGCCCATTAAAATTTTCTCATAAAAAATTTTTTTTTCATCAAAAATGGATGCTGTATAGCTCAATTAATTTCTTGTACGAAATATAAACGTAGTATATAGCCCATTTAATGTTTTGCGTACGAAATGGACAATTTATGGTCCATTAAATTTTTCCGTGAGAAAAATTAAAAAATCGACTATGTATAGCCCACTAAATTTTGTATGTATAGTCGATTTATTTGTTTTTATGAAAAATAGACGAAGTATAGTCTTTTTAATTTTTTGCATACGAAATATAAGATTTGTAGTCCACTAAATTTTTTCATAAAAATTTTAAAAATGGACGATGTATATTCCATTAAAAATTTTTCATAAAAATATTTTTTCATCAAAAATGGATGATAAACAGTCTAATTTATTTCTTGTACAAAAAATAGACGACGTATATAGTATATTAAATTTTTTGCGTACGAAGACACAGAGAACAAAATACTAAAAAGGCGGTGTTTTTAGGGGTGGCAAAATAATAAAAAATATATTTTTGGAATTGTGTTTACATTATCTTTAATACTAGGGGGTGACTGGCACATTTTTTTTTTCGAACCACTCTAATGTATAGTCTATTTAATTTTTTTTAATGAACGATGTGTAGTCCATTTAATTTATTGCATGAAAAATTTACTAATTTTTTTAAATGAAAAATTAATGATGTAAAATACACTTAATTTTTTCCATGAAAAATTAACGATGTATAGGCCATTTATTTTTTTTTTTTTTTTTTTTTTGTTAAAAATGGACGTTTATAGTCCATTTAATTTTTTTAATAAAATTTTTTTTTGCATAAAAAATTATAGTATAGTTTATTAAATTTTTGGAATAAAAAAATTTTTCCATGAAAAATGGACAGTGTATGTATATATAGTACATATTTTTTTTGCATGACAAATGAACGATGTATAGTTTCTTTAATTTTTTTGCTTGAAAGATTTACCATGTTTAGTCTATTTAATTTGTTGCAATGAAAATGAACGATGAAAACATATATAGTCCGTTAAAGTTTTTGCATGAAAAATTGCATATGTATGTATTTATTTCATGCCTGATTTTCTAGTGCATATTTCGTTATTTTAATGTCAATTAAAATTTTCTTTTGTGAATGATGATGTATTGTTCTTATAGTTTAATGATTTGCCCTCTTTATTTTCCATTACAAAAATACTCGGGTCTGAGGAGATATTTTTTTAAGAAACAAATAAAAAAAAAATAGGTCAATCAAAAAAAGTGTGTGTGTGCCTGTGATATGTTATAAAAGTTGCGCTATATTTAAGCCATTGTAGGGGTCTGCAAGTTTATCTACGTCTAAAACATACTTTGAGTAAATGATTTTTTTTTTTTTTTTGTTAACATTTTGCAATTTTATGACAAAAAACTTTTTTCCATATTGCTCTGTAAACATAAGAGTTTTTTAAGTATTTATTACTTTATTATCATATTAATGAAGCGACTTCTAGTAAATTGGCTGTAAACATAGCTGCTATACGTGAGAGTAAACACGAGAATTCGAGGCAATTAATTGCGAGTTGACCAAACCATAACCGCTAACTGTAAGCGCTATAGATCGAAGATTACTTACTATTTTGAGAGACGCTACGTCCCACACAACTCACTCCACATTAAGCATGCGCGATTTGAGGGCCTGAGCACCCTACGTGGAGGTGATGTGAATTGGCAATAGATAGCGAAATCCAAAAAGCCAATTTAACTCACGTCATCTTTTAAATCAAGCCCGACTTATATGCCAGGTGGTTTGTAGATTTAGCATATTACATTTCGGATTCGCGACAGGCAGCGAAGCCGATGCACGATCTTTATTTCCATACACAATTTAAACGAATAAAAAATGTCGCTCATATCTCACACAAATTTTGTTTTATTTAAATTCAAAGATACGAAGCGATTCATGGCAAACCCTTTACCTTTGTACTTACATATTTATATAGCAGCTCAGATACTTGTTTATTTATTCATAGTTATAACTGCTGGTTGTCTTTGGTATTCTGTATAGATTTTTTCTACTCGCTACGAATAGAACACAATATGGTAAGTACGCAAAGAGATACAATATTAATAAGGTCAGCTACTGTGTATCCAATTTTATATATTTTTTTCTACATTTTATTTTGCGACTTTTTACTCATTTTATTGTTTATCTCATGTTCTATCATTTGAAAATTACAATGTCTGTGAATGTTTATTTCCATTTTGGCTTAGGGAAAAATAATCAAGTGCTTGTAGCGGATTAGGAATAAGACAAAAGATGTAATAGAGAGAAGTGTGGTTGGAGGTCGTTCGCGCATACAAATTCTTGTGATTTTAATATTTTAAGTATTTTAATTTAAATAATGTCAAAGTATTTCTAGAATTGAAAAAATCACTTGGGATAAGTTTATACATATCTGCGGCAATATGGAATAAGCGCTTAAGTTGACTTAAGAAAATTTATGTTTTTCGAAAGTTTTCAGAGATTAAAAGTACCTAATGCATGACTCTACTTTCATATAATCCTTTCTTTGCATATATATAGCATTGCAAACACTACAAGTTTTAACCAGGATATAACACAGTATAATAGAGCAAAATTTTCTTAGTTCACCTTAAGCGATTATTCCATATTGCTACAGATGTAACAAACAGTCAACTTGTCTAAAAAAATTGGTAAGGAAAGCACTCAACTTTAAAAAAAAAATTGTTTAGAAAACACAACTGATTGTAATATGGAAACAACACAATGATATTTCTTAATAAAAATTAAGTTTTTTTAACTTTTAAAATTTTTTTATTTTACAATTTGAATAGCCAGTTTATTAAACGTAAGGCCGATCCTTAGCCTTACATGTACAGAATTAGGTATCGTGGGTTGATCTAATCTATTTTTGTTGTAAAGTTTAATACTGGACTTTCAATTAACCGAATTTTGTTAGTTAATCTAACCACTTTAAATTTTTAATATTATATTTGGTAGAAATTATCGTTGTTATTATAATTTTTATTGACAAAAATAGAAAAGTTAGGTTGTTACGATTAATCATGCACAACAACTTTGCTTCAAAATATTTTTATTATTCTTACTTGTTTGCGTGTGTTAACCTTATTTTTAACCGACTTCAAAAAAAAAGGAGGAGGTTATAAATTCGTGTCTATTTTTTTTTTTGGCCGTGTTACTTCATGACTCGGTACATTTTAGACCGCTTGTAAAAATTCTTTTTTTGTCTGAGAGGATAGAGCTTCCAATTGGTCTAATTGTAAAAGTGGGTGCGGACAAGCCCAAGAATTTTTTAAATTAAATTTTATGATATTCTACCTATTTCATTGCTGCGAAACACATCAAACACCTTTGTTTCTTGTAATTACACAATTTTAAAGTTGAAAAAATGGGCAGGGTTACTTACGCCCATTAAAATTTATTACAATATTTCACTCGGTTCTACTTAACCGATTTTTACGAATCTTCCCAAACAACTTGAGCTCTAAAATAGACACAATCCTCCATTTAAAAAAATGGGCGGAGTCACGCCCGTTAAAATTTAATATTTTATTTTTAAGTGGTTCTACTTTACCGATTTTTACAAGACTTAACACGCACACTGAGGCACGCCCATTGAAATTTATTTCATATTTCCCGTACTTCTTCTTATGTTTTTCTATCAGATCTTTGCATTGAAATCAATTCTTTTTTTTGGCAGAACTATTTTATAATTACTTTATTTTTCGATTATTCAATGGGAAACTTAGGGAAATTTACTATTTATCTTTGTCGATAACATTTTCCTTATGAAAAAGTTCAACATTATAGATTTTTTACGGTTGTAATACAATAAATACACGTTGCAAGGATAGTAGAATACAAACAAAATATAATAAAAAATATTAGCTCAAGAAAACTGTATAGTCTTATTTTAAATTGATACGAATTTGTGTTGGATAGTAATTGTATGAGTTCAGTTATCTCACAATTACTTTATACAAAATTATTACATTAAATTTTATTAACTGCTTCGTACCAATTAATTTAACCGATTTCATGGGTCGTATACGATTTTAAGCTAGACCTTGATTTTCTGTTTAGCAATAGCTCCCATGTTGCCGAATTACAAATTTTAATATTCACCAAACTTTGGTTACTCATGTAGTGCATATAAAGGTTTCATATCAACGAAACAAAAGATGATTGATGTTCATTATTTGTTTAATATAATTTAGCAGTTTTCTCTCTGCATATATAAAAACAAGTCTTAGTCCTTTAAGAATTATTATTTTATTTTAACATTGATTTTTATGTTCATTTTATATTACGGCCATTTGGCCAATTAATTTGCCGCATTGCTGCTGGTTTATACTTTAGCTTTTTTTCTTACATTTTACAATTTATATTTATAGCGGATAGGCTGGCTGGTTTTCTAGCTGGCTCACTGAATCTGTTATAATTTTTTTTCTTTTGAGACAGAAATAAAGGTAATTTTTTTAATGGCATATGTTTCACTATAATAAAGAAAATTGTTAAAAGAAATTTATGGCAACAACAACAAAAAAAAAAGAGGTTGCATCCTATTAATTTTTTATTTTTTGTTGTGAAACCTCTAAAAATAACAATCTCAATTGTTCATTGAAATAAATTTTCATTTAAACGATTATTTACAGGCCATTGTTTAACATTCTGCATTGTTCCTTTCACTTTGTTTTTATCACAGCACAGACACCATCGTAAAAATACACATACATACATACATATAAATAGAACAAGTTAGAATCGTGTTTTTAATGAAAATGGTAACAAGACACAGAAAACACTAACATGTACTTCATAGTGCATTTCAATTTAAGCCTGCAGCAGCTATTTGGCTGAATTGTTTTTTTTTTCAAGTCCCATAGCCAAGCAAAGTATCAGTGTGATAGTATCAGCGGCAATGCGCAGCAAAATAACAAGGAATGACCTTATCGTCATTATCATATCAACAAAGTAATAAAAAAATTTGTATTATTACAGGAGAGTAGTTTCGTTACTTTAGTTAAACACTATGGGTAGCAGGCGTTTTCGTTGCGAATTATTTTCAAGCCATAGTAATAGTAATTCAAGCAAAATGTAAATAAAAGCCACACTAACATTATCTGTATATCTCTTAGGAATTTATACCAACACAGAACATTTTATCATGTATTTTTATAGCCATTTTTTCTGAACACCTTCTGCCATTGTACTCATATTTCGCTACAAAAGTTTGAAAACTTTTTTGTTTTCGTTCTGCTAGTATTTTTATTTTCAATTAACGTATTACATTTTTCATACATATCTTTGTTATTTTAGGTTTGCTTATTTCACATCCTTATAAGAATGAGAATAAAAGTTAAAAATGTGTGTTTGGAGCCTTATTTACTACAAGTTGCCTCTGTTATGGGTTGTGCCCTTTTTCTAGTCAGTTTCAAGTTATTGTTTTTATTATACAATTTTAGGTTAACTTCGGCTTGCCCCCCCCCCCCCCTGGGTGCTTTATTACTATTTAACATTTCTTTTATTGCTAAAATATTGTTTCCTCTTTCGTTTAATATTTTTGTGTTTTATGTTTTCATTACAATTTCAACAATTTGGTTTTTACTCATACTTAATGTAAATGTGTAAGTTTGTTGCGTAATGAGACATAACAATTATGTTAAAAGAATAAGTCGTAAATGATGGCTTGCAGTTACATAAATATATATGATTTTTACATTAAAATGTTATTTTTATAGTTAAAGGTATATTTTTTTTTGGAATAAAATTATTTTTTTAATTAAAGGTATTTTTTAACCCCCGACTAAAAAAAGGGGTGTTATAAGTTTGTAGTGTGTGTCTGTGTTTCTGTGTATCTGTGTGTCTGTGTGTCTGTCCGTGTCCACGTACAAGCCAAACAGCTGGACCGATTTTCATTTAGTTTTTTCTGTTTGAAAGATGACTTAATCGAGAGGTTTCTTAGCTACGTTTGAAGAAAATCGGTCCAGCCGTTTAGAAGATATAACATCTTTTCTGAAAAAAGTCGGGAGTTTTTAAATTTTTTAATTTTTGTTATTGTAATATAAAAAAGTTTTTATAAAAAAATTCCTCATTATAATAAAAAATTATTAAAACAGATATTTGTTGTTGGTTTCAGTGTTAAAATAGCCGCAGTCGACTTTTTATTTTTTGATTGGCCAATCACAACCTTTTGCTCATACTTCTGCTACTGCAAATTCAAACAGTCGCAGTCGCAGTTAACACAACAAACGAATAGCTATACTCGTACGCAGCGAAGTGCTGCAGATGTCGACATGTTCTAACAGTTTTCGGTTTGACTGACTGTCGCTACCGAAGCAGAAATGTTTGCGAGTTTATGCTTGGATGTGCGTTTTGTGTTTATAGTATTTTTTTTCCTGTATGTACAAATATTATAGTAAAACAAACAACAACAACATTTCTTCCAGCCAACGCTTAAATACGGAATTGAAACCGGTGTTTAAAAAACTGAAGTGATTTTCATTTCATTTCATTTTGCTTCTGCTTTGGCTTTCGAAAAATACAACAGTTTCAGTCAAAGTAAAATAACAAAACGATTTATGGCCAATTGTGCAGTATTTTCAACAGTCGACGATTTGAAAAGTTTGAATTTCATTTGCTTTTGCTTTTGGTTAGTATCGCAAGTAAAAGCAGAAGCAGTTTATATGCTTTTGGAAGTCACAAACAATTACAGTCGAAGAAGCAAAAAATTGTGCTTTTATAAGTTTGTGGTTTTTGTTCTTGCTTCTTGTCTGATGTACAAAAACAACAACAAAAACATGACAAACACCGCAAAATAGTTGATTGAACCTGCAGAGAGCTTCTAAAAGCAAAAGCTTTTGTTTTTTCGGCTGTGACTGTTTGGTATTTAGAAAAGCACACACACTGATTATGCTTCTACTAGCGAAACTAACCAAAAGCAACAACAAATAAAATTCAAACTTTTAAAATCGTCGACTGCTGAAAGTACTGCTCAATTGTCCATAGTTCGTTTTCTGCTTCGGTTTCGACTGCGACTGTTGGTTATTTTCACAGGCACAAGCAAAAGCATTGGTTCATTTTAAACAGTTGGAAAAGGCTAAAGCAAAGAAAAGTAAAAATTTTACGACTTTTGCTACTTCGACTTAAGTTTTTTAAACACTGATTGAAACTGCAAAATCGAAAGAATGAAAAACAAAACACAACATCTCTGCTTACTTAAAGTAGCAGTCAGAAAAACGGAAAGCTTTTCAAACATGTCTACAACTGAAGCTCTTCGTTGTGTATAGCAATTCGTCTATTGTGTCAACTGCGAAGTAAAAGCAGAAGTAAAAGAAAGTACACAAATGAGACGTTTTTAAACGCTGGTTGGCTTAGCATGTCTAGATGCGATTCGTTGCTGCTAAGCAGCAGTTTACTAGACTTCAGCCACAAACTTTTAATAAAATATTAAGAATTACAAAACTGCAGTCACAGTTATCTAAGAATTTTTTACCAAAACAACAAGTAGTATCTGTTACAATAAAATAATTATGCATCATTAAAATAAAAATTATTTAAAAAAATGCTATGTATAATGTATAAATGTATAAAGCATTTTGTATATAATAAAGTACTTTTTTATTTTTTATATAAGAAAAGCTATTTTAATGAGAAAAATTATTTTTTATAGTTAAAAATAGTTTCATATCAAAATACCGAAGTTTATTTGTATTTACACCGGCATTTATAAACGATATGTTGAGACATTCATAATTTATGACGAATACACAAATATACACAAATTCACACCCATACATACGAGTACATTCATCCATATGAAAATCATCCTGAAAATAGTCAGATTAGACTTCCAGGACCTCAAAACATCGAAATGTGATAATAACTTGATTTTCGTACTGCGGGTGAAATCAGTAACTTCACATAGCAGAAAATTAAAAAAAGACTGACTACAAAGTAAAGAGATCGAGTTCAATGCCTGGCCGGACTCAATCATATCAACATCATAGTAAATTTTTCCGATATGCACTATTGTCAATGCAAATACATATCACAGCACTTTACTTCGTCGATATTTCTTGCAATGAATTGATGGGTGAATGAAAATAACTAATAAAATGGATCAAAGGCTTTAAAATAATGTGCCTAAATAACACCAGAGGCGCTGTAGCGATGCTATAGAAATTAACAAAACGCATAATATCAGAGTTGTAAACGTAATTAAGCTTAATAAATAAATAAATAAACTTAACCATACGTTCTCTCTTTTTTATTGCTTTCTTAAAGAAGGTAATACACAAATATATCGTTACCCCAATATAAAAAGGCCCTAACTCATTTTTTTTATATCAAGATTTTTGAACTTTTCGATACATTAGAAGAAAAAATTATAATGAGTTAGGGCGTTTTTATATCAAGGTAACGTTATGTATGTTGGTAAGTTTATTATTGGGTGTTACTTCCCTTAAAAAAATAACGCTAAATCCCATTGTGCATGATTTACTTCAAAATGGTTGTTGTCGTTTTTAGTTCTTTGTCGTTAAATAAATATGTGCTTGCATTAAACAGACCTTAATATTAAAGCGCAATTATCAGATAATTTCAAGCACATACATACATACAGATTAAAGTAATTGAGGTGCTACACAATTAGGCTTTTTTATGTTTTTGTCTATATTAATAGAACAACTTGGTAGGTTGTTCTATAAATAACAGAAGTTTAGTTCTTAATTTCACTCGAAATGTTTCTATTTGTAGATAAAGGAAGCCTTATAAACAACAGACCATTACCATTACTTCTTAAATACGGTTGAAATGTTTTTACTTGCAAATAAAGTAACCACTTATATCAAATTACAGCTCGTTGTAAATAAACTTAGTTAGATTATAATAAGAGGCACGCTGTTCTTAACACGTAGTCAGATTTAATTATAGATTTCACTTTTTTAATAAAATTAGGCTGTTTTCTCAGTAAGTTTTTTATATGCCTGCGTTAACTGCGTGAGTTTTAATTAAAATTGATTTAATTGGAAGGATTTCTACTATTGAAACTAGTCAAACTGGCTGTTAGTTGTTTGTGATGTTTTTTTTTTTATTTGTTGGTAAACAAGTTTTTAATTAGTTACGCCTAATTCTGCCTCAACAATTTCTACTAAATCTCAAAATCTACTAAATCTTAAGGTTACCCACTTACGACTACACAACGCATATGTGCCCATAATTATAATTATCAAAGTCGTGTAAACGATATGAATTTTTGATTTCAAATACTAAATAAATTTAAAAAAAACTTTAATAGATATTTAAAAAATTAAATTTAATAAATTTTTATTGAGAATGGTAGAAATCTTAATTAAGATTTTGCATAATATAATTTTTTTTTTATTTGTTAAAACGTAATCTCCTAAATATATTGAAACAATAAACACAAGACTTAGACCACTTTCATAAATATATTCACGTATATGGGTCCTATTGTTTTTTTCCAAAAACGAAGGGTGTATAAACACAGAAAAAAAATTTAAAAATAAAATGATACTAAAATTTTAATTGAAACTGCACCGACAACGATTTTCGTACATACAATCACGATGTTCTGAACTTAAGAATATTAAATTAAGAGAATAATTTCCAGTTGAATTAGTTGTTTTCTTAATAATTGGTTTATTAGCAAAGGGAGATAGATATTTCCAGCAAACTTTTTAGCAAATTTTTATGCCATATCGCATATATAAAAAATTTGTTATTCGATTATTTATTAAAAATTAATTTGTTACACTTTAATATTAATTTTTTTTAGTAAACTGATGTATAATTTTCTCCATACAAGCAAGCGACTTGCCTTAAAAAATTTTAGGAATCACTCAAAAATTTGAGTGTTTTTCATATATTTTCTCTAGACAAGTGATTTGCTTGCATTATGCAAACTACACGTAAGAATATTTTTTTTTTAATGAGAAGTTTGTTGTTTTTATAATTTTTGCAAGTTTTTAATAGTAAGGTGTTGCATCGCCTCTGGTGTTAATGAGGCGTATTAAATTTTCTAAGCTGTGTTTAGTATCATTTTATTCCTTATTTTACTCCACCGATTATTTTGTTACACAATACCGACGAAGGAGGGTGCTCTGATATTACATTATGATTAGTATCCGCTGATGTATTAAGGGTAGATTTTGTAAATTCAAACGATTTTTTGTTTTGAAATATGTGTAGAAAAAATATTCTTTGAAACGAATTTTCTTTACTTTTCATACAAATTTGAAACGTTAAGAAAGGAATTTTTTTTACAAAATCTGCCTATTAAAATAATTAAAAAAATAATTAATTAAAAATAAAATAATTAAAAAATTAACTAAAATAATTAAAATTAATGAATGATGATTAAAATATTTTGTCAAATAATTTTACTAACAAAAAGTATTGCAACTATTTAATAATAATTTTTTCATGCACTTACATAATTTATGTAATAAAGAAAAATTATAAAATTGAAAAAATTTATGTGATTGGTTTTATTTATTAAACAAAATCTGCCTTTTGCTTTTTTCAATAAATTGTATTCCATTCCTGCATTAAACAATTGAATTTTGAAAACGAAAACCTCTACAAATAATTAAAAAAAAAATCCAAAGAATTTTCGAGTTACCTAGAACTTAAATAGGAATTTTAGTTTTTGCGAAAACAAAAATTGCATTTCATTTTAAAAGAGTTAATGAATATTTTTTTTACTGGTTTAGCTATACTTACTTACTGAGCAACTATTTGCCTTATCTAATCTTATCTTGTGACACTATAGTATCTGCAACCTTGACTTTTATGTACATGAACCACATACAATACCATTCCGAATCTAACCATAATTGGCCTACTTAATTTTTAGAAAAAAAAAAAATTAAATAAAAGATTATCTACTACCGTTTTACACAGCAAATGTTTTGTAAAAGTTGTACAAAAATTAAAATTATTCTTATTACTAAAGTTTTCACCACACATCCTTTTGTGTGTTACTAAATGTGTATTCGTAGCATAAGAATGTTAGCTTATCCACCAACCACCTCTATGCATGCCTTTAAGGCTTCTTAATAATGAAGCTGAAGAAATGTCATTAAAATACTGCAAAACAGTGTCACATTTGACAAGAAAAAAAAAAAAAAGAAATACTGAAATAAAAATATAACAAAATAAAGATACATGTTGACCATTTTATTATAAAAAGGCAAAAACGTGTAAAATATATTGTATATTTTCACATATTTTTGAAAGTGTTTACACACATATACATATTCACGTATGTATGTATACATATGCAAGCCACATTATACACAAATGAAACAAAGCTGTGCATCTTTGTGTTGCTCTCATACATGAAGACCGTAAAGATCGATTAAAATGAACACGGGTTAATACGTATAAAAAACACATTAAATCGTAGACGAATTGCATTTGTGTCTGAAAAGTGCCCTCTTTCTCGCTCTCTCACAAACACAAACACTTTTTACAACAAACACTCATTTGTATTCTCTGATGACGTAGATGCGCAGTAATTTTTTTTGTTGTACAGCTGAGTGCGCAAATCTTTTTTTTTTTATTCATTAACATATCCATTCACTTGTGTCGACGTACATGTCGTTAGCGGAAATGAAAAATCACGCCACTAAACTTCTTTTAATTTAATAGGAGAGAGAAAGAACTCTATCAAATTATTCAAGTTACAATTAACTAAAACTGCGATTTTAAATTTGTTTGCACTGAATGTACACAAAATAGTTCTGCCAAAAAAAAAATCGACTAGAAGACGATAAGAAGAAGTACGTGAAATATAAAACAAAATTTTAATGGGCGTGCCTTCACCCATTCTTTAAATGCAGAATTGTGTCTATTTTAGAACTCAAGATGTGTGGTAAGTTTCGTAAAAATACGTTATGTAGAACCGCGTGAAATATTACAATATATTTTAATGGGCGAAACCCCGACCATTTTTTCAACTTTCCCATTACATTATTATAAGAACCAAAGGTGTTTTATAGGTTTCGCAGCAATCAAATAAGCAGAATATCATAGAATCAAATTTAAAAAATTTGTGGGCGTATCTCCGCCCATTTTTTACAATGGCACCAATGGTGAGATAAACCATCTCATACAAAAAACAATTTTTACAATCCGTCTAAAATGTACAGAGTTATGAAGTAACACCCCCAAAAAAAATAGAGAAGTCGGTTAAAAACAGAATAAAACCCAACAACAACTATACTTTACAATACGATACTAATCCTAATTTAACATCAAAGCGCCCTCTTTCGTTGTGTAACAGAATAATCGGCGAAGTAAAATAACCAATAAAATGGTTGCTAAACGCAGCTTAAAAACAAAATTAATTCGCTTTATTTAACACCAGAGGCGCTGCAACACTGCAATTTATTAAAAACGTGCAAAAGGCAGAGTTATAAAAGAAGGAAGCTTTCCTCTATCTCTTCCTTCACCACCTGTCTTCTCTATCACAAATTAAATTAAAAAGGAATTCTCATTTGATGGATATTTTGTTAAGCATAAGATATCAAGGAATACGATTCTTCTTCCGTAGTAATTCCACATATTTAAATTCAATCCAACCGCAGTTGGACCGAACAACAACATCCAATGCATTATATTGTTCGTAATATATTTAAATAAGTAGTTATGATATTGATATTCCAAGCATTATTTCATAGGACTGCGTCCATGATCTAACTATAGTTAGCCAAACGATATGGGAAGCATTAAATCGCTTGTGCTACATACCATATCATAGTTAACATATCATATCATCCCAGATATCTCCGAACTGTAATTAAGTAACCAGCTTGCGAAGTGAACATTATCAGGAATATTAATTATTCGGCTATGAAACGAATTATTTGTTTCGTCGGGTATAAAGCGTGTCCCAATTGGAGTTATACTAACGGAAGTGAGTATAAAGAACTGTCAAGCGATAAGCAACGTTTTAAAGCAACGCTGTCCATTTCACGAAACGTTCTTTGTTATAGATGAATGGCGAGCCAGAGCCCGTGGTGTTCGTTATAACCAAACTCCACTGTTCACACATAAGCATGTCAAGTTGAACTTTTTGTCATAAATGACCAGGCTTTAAAATAAGTTGTAGTAAAAATTTAACATGATTATCATGATGGCGTTGGTGCATTCATGCTCGCCACAGGAGCAGTTTAACTTTACAACCGGCCTGTATAAGGATTTGCTGCTGGTTATTTGTATATATGTACATATTATTTTGTACAGAAAAAGTGAAATGTTTTCTTTTATTAACTTACAAATCGCTATATCATCCAGTTTATTATTTAATCATTAAATAGGAGTAAAAATTAGCTGCATGTATTACAGTATCCTTGAATTCGTGTTTAAATTTTTAAGTTGTAAAACACAACATTTTCTTTTTTTTTCAACGACGCACATAGTACATGCTTATTTCACTTTAACTCTTGGCTGGTGGAAAAATAAACATTACGAAACGCAAACAGCTTTACTTATGTACTTGGTCTATAAACCACAGCATTAAATAAATTTTTACTTTGTGCAGAAAAGTTAAGAGAGAAAATCTGCGCAGTAGAGTGATTTTAAGTTTTAAGCAAACAAACTTTAAGTAGTTAAAATAAACAATGATTTCTGTGTGTTTATAAAGTGACATAAAAGTTAAATGAATTAGCAAACATTGTAATGGAAAAATCCATGAAAACAACTTTCAAATAAAAAGCATTAGCAACAGATTTATGTTAGGCACCTGTTGGACCGCTTGCTTTTGATATCTGGTTAAAAGATGTGTTTTGTAGACATGCTTTACTTTTTCTATAGAATAGAAAAAAAATTTATGTCTGCATATAATTTCATTTTATTTTATTTTTATTTTAGCCAACTTCTAGACACTGGCAAAGTTTTAAGTATGCAGCATATGCCTGCAAAATGTTCCGCCATAACTAACAGTAGTTAAGAGTTAGAATTTTTTTTATAGACACAAAGAATGTTATGCGGGTTTTTATTATTATAAAAAAATAAAATACATACATATGCATATACGAGTAGTATATCGACAGCATTCTAAAACATGCTAAGTCAAAAAAGCTAGTTTTGAGATAAACGCCCTGAAAATTTAATGATGATATCTCGGGAATGTTATTAGATAGAAACTTTAAAATTTTGTAATCATATAATAATTGCAATAGAATTTTTTTAGTCCTCTAAGTAAGGTTTTTTCATGTTAGCATGTTTTATTTTAAAGAAAAATTAAAATTATTTTTTTTTTTGACTACTTAATTCAAAATTTAGTCATGCTAAGTGTACTTAGAAAAATTAAAAATTGAAGGTTTTTTTTAAAATTGACAAATTATGCTAAGTACATTTTTGCTCATAACCAGGGAAACCAGAAATATGCTCTAAAAAAGTGTTTTATTTGCATTCAATATGCACTAAAAACTTGAAAATATGCACTAAAAACTCAAAAACATGCTCTTAAAAATAAAACAAATTGGTTTATTTGTCAACGAAAATATAATTTTCATTTAAAAATTCGACAACATTTGTATATAACGCTTCATTTACACATGCAGGTAACTTGTTACAAGTTGCGTGTACGTATTAACAACTAATACACTGAATGAAATAATAAAAACACTCCCAACTTGCTTGATTGTTTACACAGTCAAGTGCAAGTTTATTTTCATTTTTCTATATGTTGCTATAAATATTTGAAAATTTCGTTTTTCTCTTTCTTCTGTGCGTTGTTTGTACTTTTTTCGCCTATATTAGTTTTTAATGTGTGGGCTGCCAAATTTTTGGTAGGGAAACGAATTTAGTGATCAACTTTGTACCAAAATAAATGATAAATTTATATTGCAAATCAATAATAAGTCATATTTGACTACATGTTCTTACTTTTTGTTTTATTTTTTCTGTATATAAGTTGAAATAATAACACTTTAAAAATTATTCCATGTAAGCTATCCATTAAAATTAAATCCTTAAAGGGTAACACTGTTTTTATTTTTGACAATTCTCCTACATGCAAGTGAAAAAATTTCTTGTAATGAAAATATCTTGCCAGTGAGCCTACAACTTGTAGCATTATGATTGTATTAGTAAAAATATGTCGATGTATTGAGTTACTTGCACTTGTACTTGTATGTGTAAACGGTAAGACAAAAATAAAATAAACAAAACAAAAACAGTAAAATAATTAACAAAGAATAACTGCGGTATTAAAAACAATAATTTAGGATTAAAGTGCACATTAAAACAAAACTAAGATATGAATTTCGACTAAAGCAAATAATATTTCTTTATATTCTCGCAACAATTTAACTTCAAATACAAAAGAGATCACGATATTAGAATTAAAACTTTGGAACTGTATTTTGGATAAATAAGCCAAGATTTTTTTTTTTATAATTTCATTGCAATAAACAACAAAATATTGATCTAGATTTTCAAATAAAAATCGTTGCCTGTCACATCTAAGTAAATTTGTATACATTGACAATGTTCCTTCAACGTCTACTGATGTAATCGGGGCAGAGTTCGTTACAACTAGCAAACCCAAATTTTTATTTAAACTAACGTCCATATACTACATGAAATATTGGAAATGAGATTTAAATATCGAAGACTAAAAATTAAAATTTTGACCAACATAGAAGCTTGTAAGCATATTAAAAAATTACATAAAGTACCAAAATATGCCCTAAAAGAGTAAATTATGCTCTAAAAGATAGAAAATATGCTAAAAATATGCGCTTTAGGCTGATATATGCGAAAACATGCTTTAAATGGTAAAATATGCAAAAACATGCACCAACAAATCGATGCCAAAATTCATAAAAAGTTCTGAAACGGATAAATATCTTGTCCTCGCATTAATACGCCACACAAGAAAAAAACATGCAATTGCATATTTGCGGTTTCCCTGCTCATAACTATTGATAGAATAGTCCAATTACTATCAAAATTTTATAGAATCTAAGTTAATAAACGATGAATTCAGAAATGCTATTCCCAGCATAACATGTTATGTCGACTTAGCATGTTTTGGAATGGGACCGTCGATATGTGTACATATATATGATGCTATTAAACTTTTGCCTTCATAATACCAGCAGAATTTAGCTCATTTTTCAAACAGTTTTCTGTTGAAATGTTGAACAATTTTTGCTTCGATGCCACAAGAGATTAAAAAATTTTGGTTTTATAAGAAGTGATTTATTTTAATGCCTTTAGCTTTTCAGAAAAAAAGGAATACATAAGAGGGATTTGTAGCCACAATTTTGCAATTATATGTTTCATGATTAAGTTTAGATTAACAAAGAGAAATAGACCACAAGGCAAAAATTAAAAAATTCCATTGAAAAATATTATTCATGATATAGGAAATCAAGAAAGAAATAATTCTACACATAAAAAAATAGACAAGAATTATTTTCAATAAAACCATGTTATTGAATAAAATTTTCAATTTCAATAATATTTGTCATTAACTTGAATATTGTATTTATCAATTCCGCGCATTTTAAAATATCATTTAATTCAATGCTGCCCACAGAGAGAAAACCGAGAGAAATGTATAAGCGTATGTGCATTCATTTGTACAAAAAGCCGATTCATGTTCGGCACTCTGGCGCTTCTCAGGCTAGCAGTGATTTAATTTCATTTGTTGTGTTGATGTTTTCCTTGCTTGTTGATTGACTCAACCTGGTCATGTGTTCATGTTGTTGTTTTTTTTTATTGCTTTTTTTTAATTCGGACAAGAAGCCGAAAAACGTCATGGCTTGTTTTTTTTTACTCAACAAAGTTATTTTTAAATTATAATAGATCTATAGATCAACATAATGCGCACATAAGAAATCATGTTTTGCTTCTGTTCATTATTTCCTTATTCAAGAATTATTTTATTAGTCATCGACTCATCCCAAACACATTTAGTTTTAATAGCAGCCAAGCAAAAGCAAACAAAAAGGGGGTGAACAAATGTGACATTCATCCACACACACACATAATAACAATTATCACTGCAAATAAAATTTCAGCCAACAACTTTTTTTTTTGATTTATTAAATTTCTTTATTGACTGAAAAAAATATATTCAATAAACATGCATACAATTTTATTTATCAATAATGCAAAAATTGTCATCACAGCAAATTCGAAAGATTTTTTTATGGAATCAACGATTTTCGTATTCAAATATCAAAATCATTTTTTTCTGTGTAGGGACAAATTATTCACGATTGCACATTTGTCACACATTGCACATTTGATTGTCACGGCGGCGATAAAATTTATGTAAATAAAAATATGCAGAATTTTCTTAATGTATTAAAAGTATTGAAAAAAAAACAGTTGCGTTGATTCCTTGACACTATCTTATGGATTTTTTATAAAAATATCTCTTACTTTTTGCAAAAGGTTTTGGAGGCAGAAGAGAAATTATTCTTAAATTATTAAAATTGTAGACTCATGCCGCTAAAAAAAATACTCGCATTTTTGTTCCACAGTTGAACATTTGAACAATATTTTTTTAATTTTCAGAGTTTTTAAAGCAATCACATATTGATAGTCCTTTTCATACCCTTTTGAAATTGTTTATTTAATTATTTTTTTTTATTTTTTTTTGTTGTCTAGTAGCTGGACAATTTCATTAGCTTTGCTTGAGTTATTGGGTTTTTATGTGACTTTGTTTAAAAAAAATATATTTATTATATTAAAAGCTGTTTGTTACAAGAAACACTTTTCTACTCTATTATTAATACATGTTTTTTAAGGATGCAATTTAACACAAAAAGTCTTAATAATATGATATTACGCGCTTTTTGCATATCAAAAAGGTTTTTCATTTCAGCTGAAGTACTGCTAACTTGTTACCAAGCACTTCACTAACAACATTTGGCGTCATAAATAAATTAATCAAAGGACATGTATCATTTTATTGAGGACTTCAATGAAATTGAAGTTGTTTTCTCAATAAAAAAAACAATAGCTTTAGAAGCATCCTGACAATAAGCAAATAAACTCAAATAATTACATAAATAATAAAGTTATAACAGATTTCAACAAATAAAAAACTAAATAAAATTTGTATCGAGCGAAATAATATAATATTCACGAGACTGAAGTAAAGTTTCTTTATTTTATTTTTTACTATGGCTGATGGCTATGATTTAGGTTTGACAATTTGTAGGTACATGTATTTTCATTGAGTACCAAATAATTAACTAAAAGTGTTATTTTTGGTGTTAGTTCCGTGGTTTTGCATTTCAGCTAATGATATACTTATAGTGCTTAAGTCAGGGATGGAAAAGTTTGTGAAATTGTACTTTTTTCAGCACTATTTAAAAGTCAAAAGTACCACAGCACCCCAATGACCAATTTAGCACTATTGAAATTTCTTTCGCAGTATACAACATGAAAAAAATAATTGCATCCATAATTAGCAAGTTTCGAGAGCTGGTTGATGTATGTACGAATTATTAAGCCTATAAAAAACGACAACATACTTACTGCCAGTTCATAGAAGCCATGTGGAAATTCTCGTCTGGCTATTTATATTGAAAACAAAAACAAAGCACTCAAAATTTGATTTTGTTTTCATTATAAATAGACAGCCGAGAATTTCCACATGGCTTCTATAAACTGGCAGTTACTTTTTGCTCGAGGGTATTAGAAATGAAAATTAAATTAAATACAAGGGTTCATTCCGATATTTCCTGAAATACTAGAGGACTATTATCTATTCTACATTCGTCTGCAAATGTGGAAAGTGTATTTTCGTACCAAAATATAGTAAAAACCAAAGAAATAAACACGGTTTGCTTCGACTATCTCCAAACCAATCAAATAATAAATTCTAATAAATTGTGACAAACTTTTTGTCATACAATTTTGTCAAATTTCTTGTTATATAATTTTAAATAAAATTGTCATGGTATTCTGTTGCTCATATGACAAGGAAAAGCTTAAAAAGCTCAAAAAGCTTTCAACATGCTATGGTGAGATTTATTTCAAATTGACAACTATATTTATTTATTTAAAAAATAATAAAAAAATGTATTATGAATGTAAAGAAATGTATTTTTTTTTATTTCTTTAGCCGGAGTATCTTGCATTTACATAAGTAATTAGCAAAAGATGGTCGCACACATAGAAATGTACTAACAATACATTTTGAAACACACACGGACAGGACAGTAAAGGTTCGTAGTTTCTCCAAAGAAGGGTTGATTGTGAAATCTGTGGAAGAAAAATTGTAATGGTATGAGGGTAATAAAACCCTCTACCAAACGAATCTTGTAAGCATCTTATTCCAAAAAAGTTATTTCTTGCACTTTTTTTTGCAAAAATTATGGAACAAATTTACCGTCGGAATATTCAGAAATATTAAATTTTTAATTTAAAAAGTGATCTGTATGAGCTATTAGAGTGCCTAGACACGTTCAAATTATTATTATAAATATATTCGCAAAAGTTGTCCATTTTACCATAGCTACAACTACAAATATTGTTGGCAAAAAACCAGGAGTCCCTGGATGTTATTTTGGAAAAAGCGAAAAAAATGTTTCCTTTACTTTTGCAAAAAAAGTGCACAAAGCAATTATTTTTATTGGCATAAGATTTCAATAATCCTTTTTTCTCTTTAGTTCCCACAACTAAAAAGTAAATTAAAAGGAAAATTAATATATATTTATTTTGTTATGTGCTTTTCATTAGGTGACAAATTTGTTATATTTTATTCATGACAATATTTTTCAGAATACCAAAAATATACAAATAGTCATTCACCTCAGTTTTGTTATAATTTTGTCATTGTCACAGAGGTTAGAATACGGGTATAAATGTGACTTTTATATTCAGATCTCAACAAACTAATAGTCTTTTGTATACTTTCTGAAATTATACATTAATATTATTTAAAAATCAATAATATTATAATAAATGAACTTCACATGCAAATGTATATGTACAAATGAATTTTACATACGTTTTAAATTAATTGAAAACAATTAACGGCCTTATGCAAAAAAATATTTTACTTTATCTTTAAAGTTCATAGCACTTTAAGGCTAAGTCCCAGTTTACATTGTGCGATTTTTGTCGCTGCAATTCTTAGTTTGCAGGTAAATAGGAGGTGTAGACTTAATAGGGGAAGAGAGCAACTAAAAACAGTACACATATGTTTGTACTCTTGCAATCCGTTTTTTCTTCAATTCTTAATTTTAAATTTGAAGTTAGCTGCAGATATATTTGTTATTGATTGTTTGCATAGGAATATTACTTAAAAAAGAAAATGTCAAAAATTATATTCACATGTATACATAAATAAAAATATCTGCGACAAAAATCGTACAATGTAAACGCAAATGCAACTCTGAAGAAAGAAAGACAAAAATCGCACAATGTAAACTGGGACTAACATAGCTTTGTTAAGAAATCATATTCAAAAGACACCTTTAATTATTTTGTGATTTAATAATAAATACTGGTAATACCACCGTGTTCAACAACCACTTCACAGCTTATGATGTACAAAATCAAATACAATTTTATTCGAGTATTCAAAAATTTTTTTATTTTATTAAATAACTTCTTATGATCTTGAAGTTAATCAACCTAATTTAAAATATATGAGCTTCTGACATGGTTAGAAAACAGATAAACATTTCTATGAGGTAAAAACAAAAAAATATGATGAACAAAGAAGAATTATCACAATTTCTTTTATTCGAATGAAATGCATACTCGAATATCCAGCTCTTTTCAATTCGTTTTGATTGTATGTACATCACTAAAACATTTTTGTGTATTCGAATTTATTTTAATATTTTTTTATGGATTTTGCTATGTATTTCGAATCAGTTGGATAATTTGGTGATGTTTTCCATTACATGAGAGAAATAATAAAGTGAAGTTAAGAGCTAGCACTTCTAGCTTCATTTTCAGATGCAACATGAATCAATATGTGCTATATTAATAAAACTATTTAAGGTACAAAATATACATTTTGGAAATATCAACTTAAAGTACTCTTAACAAACGTGGGTGCCTACTTTAGAATTTTGATATAATAATTTTTTTAGAATACAACTTTACTTAATATTGCTTGGCAAAGCTTTGTTAAGTTTTTTTTTGCATACGACCCTAAGAGTTTGGTGCAATCGTGCCGAAAAAATTAAATTTTTTAAATTTGTTAACCTGATTTCGGATTCTTGGCTAAAAATGATAAAAAAAAATAAAGAGAGCCTAATATTTCATTGACTCGCCTAAAAGTTTGCTACATTTTTCAATATTAAAGGTTTTGAGAATTTCCTAAACGTTTTGTTAATGTATCCCGTTATGCCTCCAAACATTCTGTTTATCAAGTAATATAGCCTTATTTTCCATTGTAAACTTCCTGCGTGCCCCAACATATGCCCTTCTCGCAGTTTCCCAACCTTTAAAAACTTTTACGAACTTATTTGTTATTAAAATTTAATGATTTTAATTTAAAAAACAATAAACCGACAGTAATTTTTCTTCCATTAACCATATTAATTTGTTAACGATTTGCAGTTTCCGCTTTCGCACAAAACCGTTGTAAAAAACAAATAGTTTGTACAAATAAATAATGAATGGAAAAAAGTAGCAAAAGATATTAAATATTCTGGTACATTTTGCAAATAAAGAAATTAAACAATACAACAACCCATAGTATTTAATTTTTACATTATAAGCGCTCTCTCGTTATTAATGATTTTCATTATAGTGGTATTGTTTTAATCCATTAAATGTGCATAGTCATGTAGAGATTATACGTATGATTTGTATGGCTGCTTTGTACATGCTCGACGTCTTCTTTATTATAACTTGAGCCTGATAAAAACTCAATATTCGCAAATTGGGGTAAAATCTGTAACATTCGATAGCGCGAAGTTATAAATAATAATAATAATTGAATGATTTTGCAGGTTTTTTTTTTTGATTTGGCATTGGATTTAAAAAAAATGTATTAACAATTTTAAGCAGTTTAAAACAATCTGAAGGTGGCGTTGGCTGAGAAGTTAGCACGTTGACTGCAAACCCGAAGATATTGGGTTCAATCCCTTTAATCATTAAACCACGAATTAATTTAATGAGCATTAGTGTATCTTTGTGTTAGTTGTTATAGTAAAGTTCGAGTAATGAAGGCATAGTCACTAGTCACTGAATTACACCGACTTCAGCAGATAATAATCCTAATGTAACATTAGAGCGCCCTCCTAAAATTGCTACTAACCACAGCATAAAAAAAGAAAAATTAATACGCTTCATTTAACAGCAGAGGCGCTGCAACAGTGCATTATTAAAAACGTACCCTATCACTTTTCTAAGGAAGGTAACACCTAGTAATAGTTGTAGACATTCATTGCTTGAGTGTTACTTCTCTTTAAAAAAATAAATTTAATTTTCCATAATTTTTTTTATTGACATTTTATGGGCAATTTTTCCAAAGAATAATTTGTACTTTTTTCAGGAGGTTCCATTTTTCGCAAGATAAAATGTTACTCATTTCAGGGAACACTACTATCGTACCGTGCCACAAGTGCCAAAACAAAAAGCTGAAGCGACATAATTTTCGAATTTATATTTTTGACAAAAATCGATCGTAAATAATCGATTATCGTAAAAAAGAGGTCTAAAATATCCCAGCAAAAATTACTGCTTTCCCGAAACGTTTTGTTAGGGGGGCAATAGTACAGAATCACTTCTGTTGCGCATGAATAAGGAATTTTTTTTTGTTCGAGATGATCCAGCTAGAAGCAATACATTTACATTCCAAAAATTTTCTTGCCTTAGTAAACTGCTTCACAGAAGTAATAATATATAATTTTTGTGACAGCCCGCCTTACGTTAGTGCTTTTCAGAAGCATTTGTCAAAGCTTTTGTTATCAAGTAAGCAATACATTGCTTTCCTCACACAGAAAAAATGATTTTGATATTTGATTTCGAAAATCGTTGATTCAATAAAAAAAAATCTTTCAAATTTTCTGTGATGACGATTTTTGCATTATCGATAAATAAAATTGTATGCACGTTTATTGAATATATATTTTTTTTTAGTCAATAAAGAAATTTAATGAATCAAAGAAAAAAGTTGTTCACTGAAATTTTATTTTCAGTGATAATTGTTATTGTGTGTGTGTGTGTGTGTGGATGAATGTCACATTTTCAACCCCTTTTTGTTTACTTTTGCTTGGCTGCTATTAAAACTAAGGGCCTAATTGTGTAAAACGCAACGCCAAGCGTTGTCTAATTTTATATGGAAAAAATTTCAATTACAAAAACAAAATATATACAAAATTTATCAACGCCAAGCGTTGCGTTTTACAAAATTAGGCCCTAAATGTGTTTGGGATGAGTCGAACCGGCAATCTCTTGACTAATAAACTAACGTACTTACCACTCAGCTAAAGAGCAAATCATTATTCAATAAGCAAATAATGAATAGAAGCAAAACATGATTTCTTATGTGCGCATTGTGTTGATATAATTTAAAAATAACTTTGTTGAGTAAAAAAAACCAAGCCACGACGTTTTTCGGCTTCTTGTCCGAATCCACACGTATACAACACCAACAATCAAAATAAACAACAACATCAGCACATGACCAGGTTTAGTCAATCAACAAGCAAGGAAAACACCACCACAAATATATGACATTAAATGATATTTTAAAATGTGCGGAATTGATAAATACAATATTCAAGTAATGACAAATATTATTGAAATTAAAATTTTATTCAATAACATGGTTTTATTGAAAATAATTCTTGTCTATTTTTTCCTGTGCAGTTGTTAGTGCTTCCAAATCAGAATTTTTATTGCTGGGATGTGTTGGTTAAGCTTTTTGGCGGTTATGACACAATATATATAGCCCGTGTGGTTTGCCATGTTAATGCTAAGAGACCAAGAGAGCAATTTAACATTATAACATCTTCTCTCTACCATAAACTCAAAAATTCTCCAGATATAATTAACAGCTTAATTCCTCTGCGGAATTTGAGGCAAAAACCTGCAATTCAACTTAGTAGTTGTTGCTCAAATACCTAAAAAAAAAAATCCAATAAATGCTTGCACAAACATGAAAGTATATTATTCCACTTATTATTTACATACTACATATGTAAACTCAAGAGCATGCCCACAGTTGTTTAAAATCACTATTGTTTGTGGCGAAATCATAAATTTTATGCATGTAAATATTTTGTTGATTTTCCACTCAAATGTTTACGTTTCAAAATGAATTCATATTCATATTCATATATCAAATGCATGAATATGCATTCGTTAATTTTTCATTTGCAGTCCTTGCTGCCTGGCATACACATTACTTTCACATGTGTGACTTGAAAATTTATGTGCATACTTTTTTTTCAATCCAAATTCAATTCTACAAATGTCGTTATAAAAAACGCATTTAAAATTATGTATGTTTTTTTTTTTGTTTGCTTTTATATAACTACAATGACATTTTAGCTGATAAATTATTAAGTATGGCAATTAATGTTAATTTGACACTTGAGCATAAAAAGAACATGCATATATGCATGTCAAATTTTACCATTAATTTTAAAATAAATAAATTAAATTAGTAAAAGCCCAGGTAATTATTAAAGGTATAATAACGAATACTATTGCTGCTTTTGTGAAATATTAATCATTAATATTAACTTGAATTATATTGGGTCTTTGAGGCAAAGTGATCACTTTTGGAAAATTATTTTTAATGACACTTTTAGTTATCTGGGACATATCTTTGGGCCAGTTCCACGATGTCAACAATGTTCGACTTATAGCACACTTACAATGGAATTTATAAGCTCAATTCCAAAAACTGCGGCAAGCATTACTTTTAATTGAGATATGACATATCCTCCTCAACATACTTTCTAAGGGTTTCTTGCCTGCATCCCAATCTGGTATATTTTCCATTTGGAATATTTGTCTTCTTAATTGACTGAATGCTGGAAAGTGTCACAAGCAGTATTCGAGAGGTTCATTATCTTCCTGGCAAGTTTTACATGCTTTATCGTCAACAACAGCCATGCGAGCCAGGTGATTTCTTGCTCTGTTTGTCATGTCAATACGATAACCAAATGCCGAAATTTTGGCCTTTTTAAACTTAGAATTTTTATTGTCTTTTCACTATTTCACTATTATTTCTCCAGTGAATTCAGTAGTTCAGTAGTTCAGCCAATTTGTAATGTGTTGTTCTATAGCCCATTGTTTAATTTTTAGGGTTCTGTAGACCAAAAGTGAAAAGAAACCCTATTGTTTTCGCTACGATGTCCGTCTGTCTGTCTGTCGTCTGTCACAGCCTATTTTCTCGAGAACCGTGATAGCTACGGATTTGAAATTGTCAAATAGTATGTAAAACTTTGGCCGCTGCAAATATAATATTATGAAAGTTAAAAATTAAAGGGTCTTCTAAAGTGAGCAACGAAAAATATTAAAATCCTAATGTAATACACAGACAATTTTATATAGACACCTGAAATTTTCGGAGTTAGTGAATTTTTATGCTGACTACACCAATTACATAGAAAAAGTTTTCCTACAATAAACTCGCTTAATTTAAAAAAAACTCAAATCAATTAAATATCTTATTGAGTCAATAAAACTTTTAATGAAATTAAATTTTTAGAGAAAAGTTTAATGACTCAATTACATTTTTAATTGATTGTTGATTTTCTCTCAATTAAACGTATTTATTGCAAAACAAAAATTTTCTGTTTAATACTGAAATTTAAACAAAATGTAATTTTGACAAGAGGTAAACACTTGAATTTTTAAAAACGCTAAGACTAAAAATCCCAAAAATTAAAAAAATCGCCGAAAAAAAGAAGCGCCAAAGCTAAAAAACGCTAGGAATAAAATAATTCGCCAAAAACCGAAAATATTGCCAAAAACAAAAATAAAAACCCAACTAAAAAAATTTAAAAAATTTAAATTTTTTTTAAAAGTCTACATCTGGTAAGGCATTCGATTGTATAGGCTAAAGTTCGTATAGTATTATACGTATGTATGTACTCGTATATGTATGTAGTTTACGTACGAAACCCTTCGTGTGTTAGTCAAAGTCGCACTTATTTTTTTTAACACATTGGGCCAATGGAAAGGCCATGTTGTTTTTTTTTTTTTAATTTTGTACTCGTAGACTTGCTATCAACCAAGAAGAATCCATAACAAGTCGCCTCAACAGCTCAACAGAATATCCCTTAGATATCAACACACGTTTTTAGTAAAATTTTTGTTTACTTTGATGACTTTTTCATGAGTCTACCTTACATGAATTTGACTTGCTATCACTTCAAAAGCCAATTCGTCTTAATTATAAAATTTTTTTTTATTTTATAAAAAATGCTTTTGTTTTATTTGTTATAAATTAAGCTAGTCTCTATGTCAGCATCTCTTTGAGACTTCTGAGAGTTGATTATTTATTTTTAGGAATTTTAAGCATCTTATATGCTCCCACAATATTCCCTAAATAACGAATGACAACATTTAGCCTTTGGCAAAACATTGTTAACAAGAAAGTTATTTCAAAACATCACGACAATTAATAACACAGAACAACGGTGAACAAAAATACCTAGAGAATTTTACTAATTTTCCTGTCGTATTTGCGAAAATAATAATAAATAAGCATCACCCACCAATTTCTCAAATTTTAATTCTTAATACGAAATAAAGAATTTAAACACACAATACGACTGCAAGTGCGTTTGACTGCTATCGTCGCCATTAGTCAGCTACTGAATTATATTGACAACGACAGCAACATCATAATCAGATGTATTTGGATTCAGTAACATTTATTACAATTTTGCTATTCACGATATTCGCTATCGAATGAAGTAAAAAAGCAAAATCACAAGCTAGATTTCATTTAGTTTTCTCTAATTTTTCTTTGTGCTCTTCACTTAGTTTGACATTTTGTATGCAGCGATGCCACACGATAAAGAATTAAGTGTTGAGAAAAACACAGCTGCACACTATCGTAAAAATAAAAATTAAGGAATCACACAATTGTTACTGTAAACGAATAAATATGTCGACAAATATTACGTTTTTCGGCTCGCAAAAAGTTACTTAATCCGCGTACTGATGATGAATGATGCCACTTCTAAGTATTTTACTGACGTCACGTAAATATCTTCGGCCCTATGTATAATCAAGAATTGGTATGAAGTTAGCATAAGTGGCAAAATTGAACATGGTCTTAATGTGTTTTGCCTGACAATTTTAGATTAAAAATCTTGCTAGGATGTAATCGTGTGTCAAAACTACATTATGCTTTGATCTATATTGTAAAATTGTATTGAGAAACTGGTCAACACGTAGTTAAATTTTGGCACTTATGCTAACTTCATGCCAATTCTTGATTATATATAATGCCGCTTATATCTTTTAAAAATCTTAACTTCAAAATGGATTCAAAATCAAAAAAAAAAGATTTTTATATTGTGAAGCTTTCTTTTTGACTCTTTAAACTTATTATGTTTATAATATTATATCGATACCTTAATAGAGAAAAGCCCGAACTCATTATGTTTTTTAATTGAGCTTTTTTTTCAATTTTTAGATGTTCTTTCATCGAAATATACAAACAACTCGATTTAAAATAATAATGAGTAACAATATGTGTTTCTCAAAGAGGTATTAATAATCTTTCTGTAAACATATACCCCCTTATGCAAAAAAATATTTTACTTTAGCTTTAAAGTTCATAGTAGTTGATAAGCACTTTAAGGCTAACATAGCTTTATTAAAAAATCATATGCAAAAGACAACTTTAAATATTTTGTGATTTAATAATAAATACTGGTAACACCACCGTGTTCAACAACCACTTCACAGCTTATGATGTACAAAATAGAATACAATTTCATTCGGGTATTCAAATATTTTTTTATTTTATTAAATAAATTTTTATTATATTGAAGTAAAGCAACCTAATTTAAAAAATATGAGCTTTTGACTTAATAGGAAAACAGATAAACACAACCATGAAGTAAAAGTAAAAAAATGTGAAAAATTATCACAATTTGTTTTATTCGAATGAAACGAGTATTTGAATATCCAGCTTTTTTCGATTTGTTTTGATTGTATGTACATCACTAAAACATTTTTGTATAATTGTATTTATTTTAATACTTTTTTATGGATTTTGCTATGTATTACGAAGCAGTTGGATAGTTTGATGATATTTCCCATTACATGACTGAAATAATAAATTTAAGATAAGAGCTAGCACTTCCAGCTTCATTTTCAGATGTAACATGAATCAGTATGTGCTATATTAGTAAAAATATTTGAGGTACAAAATACACATTTTGGAAATATCAACTTAAAGTAGTCTTAACAAACGTGGGTGCCTACTTTAGAATTTTTATATTTACAATAATTTTTTTAGAATACAACTTTACTTAACATTGCTTGGCAAAGCTTTATTAAGTTTTTTTGCATAAGACCCATAAAGTTTGTTTAGCTTGTTTTAAACATTTTAGATTGAAGTCTGCTGAAGATTTCTTAAAGCAGGATCGCATATAGACGGTGCTTGAGCAATAAAACAAAAAATCTTAATTTAATCTCAGTAAAATATTTAAATAACTATGATATTTCTGTGTTACATTTAAACACTCTTCGAAGCAACACATATTTTCTCTAATTTTGGCTTTAATATATCTTTTGATTTTTTTTTTTTGTATATTTTTTAATTTCGTTAGCGTTTTCTTAATTTACACGAGTTAAGGTCAATCTCTAAGTATAGATTAATTTAAGGATAAAACAAAGTGCTGTAAAATATGACATGTCAAGCAAACACTTTTGCTAAGTAGCAATTTTTCTCTTCAAAACAACTTGACAACATCGGATATGAACAGTTGTGTGATTACATACTACATATGTATGTATGTGTTTTGCTTCCGTTCACATATGCCTACACAAATACACATTTAAGTATGTACATGTGCCTATACCCACAATCATAAATTAATTTCGTCATGGCAATATAAGGCTTGAATTAATTAGCAAATGCTGTGCTAATACCCTTAAAAATCCATTAATATTTGCTGTAGCATATTACAAATGTATTTTTGTTTTAATGTTTTAATTCCATTTATAAGCCATAAGAAATTTAATTATAACAGCAAGTTTTTTCCTTCCCTTGGTTGGTTTATGAAAAAATTAAATAATACCAGAATATTATTTCATTTAAAAATAATAATAATAAAAACAATAATAATCTACCTGCATTGCATTGTAATAATTTTTCTTTTTTTTTTGATATAAAAAAAATGTTTTAAAGTAAAAACAAATGCCCACCAACTAGAATGAAGAGCAGAGTCAAAGAGAGTTAATGGAAGAAAAAAAAATACTACAACATTTTGCGCTGTACCCCAATTAAATTTATTAAATTCGAATCAATAATTCAGCACAGCACAGAGCCGTGTAAACCACACTGAGCTCAACACAGAAAAAGAAAGGCAAAAAAAAAATGAAATAGCAGTAGAAAAAAAATTAACTACAAGGTGTTTTAAAAGAAGGTACATATCTGTGTAGCTTACTGAGTGAACTGAATGTACTTGAGGAATCTTGGCGTTTGGAAATTCAGCCAGAGAGTTTTTCAGTGTTGCGACGCACATTATGCGTGTGAGAGATAAATGTTAATTCGACATCTGCAGAGAAAATAAAACATTTAAGAGATGAAACAACCACACTTTTTATATGACTTTGACCTCCACTTAATGTGCTAGACTCAAGGAATATGCAAAGTTTTTTTTTAATCTAGTACAATGTTTCGAATTCGAATTGATAAGTCAGATTATTTGAAAAACAAAAATCAGGCTGACCAGGATTATCAGGAACTGTAGAAAGCCTGAACACGTGTCAGGCCCTCTTTTCTTGATGATCATTACCTTTCAATTCGAAAAATCATATGTTTTTCGAATATTTCATTAATTGGGCTACACGCATTCCATGATCAAACTCTATAAGGTTCTCTCAAATCTAAGGTTTACGCCAGTAAAAGAGACTTTGTGTGCTTTTAAAGGAAAATATCCATTACGAAATGACAGCCGTAACTGAGCCTGTCTGCCGATCCATTATAAAAAATTTCAGCACCCGACTAAATGATCGCCAACAGGAGCATTTACATTTAGACGATATTATTTTTCAGAAATTCATTCCCAATTATAATTTTAAATACTAAAGGCATTTTTGATTAAATTTTGGTTTTTTTTTATTTAAAAGAGGTTTATAAAACAGTTTTTCATACAAAAACTTTTTTAATAAACCTTTCATAAACAAAAATAATTTTTTAGGAATAAGGCAGTAAATAAACATTTGATAGTCATAAAGATTATATTATCAAAATGTTTTAAATCATGCTAAATAATACATTTACCAAAGGTAAATCAATAATTGTATTTAAAATTTTTCATTTCTCATATTCTATTTCAATAGAAATGCATGTTAATAGTAAAAGTTAACAACAGTCGCTGTTCAACTCGATATACGTACATGGGTATTGATGAGAACAATTCCGGGTTTTCCCCATACTAAAGGGTTAAATTTAATTTTTATTCACTTTTTTAGAAAACTCACATTAATCAATAAAAAGATTTAAGAGTTGAATATACTGTACTTAAGCCCTATTAATAAATTACTACCAGTTTTAAATTATCAAAATATAATTGTATTTACTGTTGTGTTTTTTGAATTCAAGCAAAAATTTTAAAACGATATGACACTATGATTTTTATAATTACCGTTTGAATCCCCCAATTCGATATTTGGATTACGTATTTTTTAAAGGATACACTAGACCCATCGATAAACATTCTTTTGAGACACCCTGTATAATGAAATTAAAAATAAAATATATATACACTTTGCTGGGAAATAAAAAAGCAACACTAGTGTACAAGAGCAAAAAAAAAGCATTGCAACATTCTGCAAAACTACCTTTTTGTACCCTAGCACAAAGGTAAAACATAAAACACTCTAAAAAAACACATTCGTTCATCCAACTAACAAACCGACAAAACAACCAAGCATCCGACTACCAAACATCAAAAAGGTAGTAATATTTATAAAAAAAAGGGAAGGGAAATAAAATGAATTGCGAAAAATGTTTTTTTTTCAACTTGCCAGTAAAATAAAAAATCGTATATTATGAGTAAAATATACATATAGAGTCAACAAAACAAAAGAAAAAAGAATTAATAAATTTTGAAAAAAAAAACATTTTCTCTTCGGGCAAGACGTAACACCATACACGTTCTACTTGTAATTCATTTGGAAAAGTTCTTAAAATATACTTAAAATATTTTTCTCTTCCTAAAAATAAATAAATAAAATTTTTTTATATATTTACTACACTAGTCAACTCTATTAATAAGCTCAACAAAAAAATTTCGACGTTGATTGAATTAAATGTAACTTGCGTTACTCTTTGCAGAAAGTCGTTAAAAGTTAAAAGGTGTTGATAATATTTTGTATTTTAAAGTTTGAAAATTTCGTTAATTAAATAAATTTACTGAAATCATTTATAAGAAGGAAATATTTAACATCACAACTGGTGCTTCTGTCGCCAAATTCACATTAAAGCAAATAACGACTAATTACAACTCAGCGGCTGACGGCATGACTACATTTTCCGATATTTCGCATTAAACACATAAACCACAGCATGTTACACAATAACATGACTACATATCGTTACCTTAATATAGAAAGCCCCTAACTAATTTTTTTAATCGACATTTTTGCACATTTCGATACATTAGATGTTATTCTATCGAAAAATACAAAAAACTGGGATTAAAAAAATGAGTCAGGGCCTTTCTATATTAAGATAAAAATACTCTACTCTACTCTTATCATATCGTTGTAATAAATATAAAGAAAATTTATCGACTTCGCAATCCAATGACATATTTAAACGAGATTCGAAGTCAGCTGTTATTATTTTTTTAGAGCTATGCTATTTATGCCAGATAAAGAAGCTATGACGTGATTTATTTAAATTGATATTTGTTTTGATTTCTTTGTTAACATTTCTTGCTTTGTCTTTCTTTGTTTTTCTCTGTTTGTAAAGAAGGAGATGTGAAATGACTAACTAATAAGAACTTTCAACAAACAGGGGTGCTAAGTTTGCATTTACTTATCCAAATATCCACACACGCAAATATTTACTGCAAATTTATTTTGTGTTTTAAATATAAATAATATTATAAAATAATAATAATATTACAGTGGTTAAGCAGCTCTGGGTTGAAGAACAGCCCTCGCGTCATCGTAATTATTTCTTAAGTGCGGTCAGGCTTGTGTGTATTGTTTGGCACTTGCACTGGTTGTCTGATTTGCTACAGTTAATCCTATATTGTTGCGGTTCTCTTGTGGTATTTCGTTGACAACCACGTTGCTACTTTTTATGTGAAGGCATAGGTCGTGTAAAATTAGTCGCAAATACTTTTTTAAAATACTGTTAATAACATCTTGGGCATATGTATATTAGATGGTAGTTTATATCAAAGTACTCCGCCCATATTTGTGCAACCATATTATGCAAATTTACTTTGTATAATATGTACTCGTATTAATAAATAAATAAACCAAAAAATAATAATGTTAAATAAATAGTTTTGAAAATACAAATGATTTGATTGCATTGTTACTCAACACATGAAATTATATATTAGATAGGTAAGCAGCATAGCTCTTACCGTCCTAAGACACCTCTCTTTTATTTTTTATTATTATTATTTTTTTTTATTTTCATCTATTCTTATATGTGCTGTTTCCTTATTTTGAAATTTTTTTCTGCACAAACATGAGGCGTTAACACTTTAAGAAATAATACTTGTATTAGGAGGGAATTAAAAAAAGAGAATGTTAAAATTCAATTCAAAGCAGCTTTTTATTATTGTCATTGCAAGCAGTTTTTTTTTTTTTTTTTTTTTTTTTTTTTTTTTTTTTTTTTTTTGATACACATTCAGTGATTCCGAAGTCATGGTCATGATGTGGAGTAAATGTCATCTTTGGTATGTTCTTTTTTCTTTTACTAAATTATTTTTAAATCGATATATTTTTTATAAATAAAAATCGAATACATCATGACACGAATTTCATTTTTTGTAGAGGTATAAAACATTGAAATGTAATAAAGCAAAGATGAATTTTTTTAAATAGACATGAAAGAAATCTTCTTGCATTATAATTTATATATGACATCTGACAGCCGTGGCGGTCGACTGGCTCGGGCGTACTCTAATCTGGAGAATTTTCTATGACTTTTTTTAAACATCTGTAGCCATATATTGACAATAACGCGGCGAATGTTATCCTGCAAGTGGTCAATAGTTTGGGGCTTATTGGCATAGACCAGCAACTTTACATATCCCCACAGAAAATAGTATAGCGGCATTAAATTGCAGGATGTTGCGGGCGAATTCTCGCGTCCGAAATGTTTCCTTCAATAAACGAATTGTGGCATGAGCTATGTGACATGTTGCCCCATCTTGTTGAAACCACAGCTCATGTACATCATATAGCCGTCACGATGGTCACGAATATAATGATTCATCTACGCTATGCTCTACAGCAGCAATGACTTCTAATCGAATTGTACGACTTCCTTGTGGATGCGTTTTATCACTTAGAGTAAACGTGGTGCGAAAACGTTCCATAGTTAATCGAATTAATAGCTCTGATGGACGATTACTCAGGCGTCAGTGTATTTATGTTGAAATGCCAAACCAAACATAAATCACTTGGCAGCTGACAAAATGGTCGCCAATAAAAAAAGTGTTGCCAACTTAAAGTTTTATGCCTTAAAAAAAAACACTCAGGCAAGGAATTCCTATTACTATTACTAGGTGTTACCTTTTTTAGAAGAAAATAAGACAGACGGTGAAGGAAGAGGCAGAGAAAAGCTTCATTCTTTTTTTACTACTCTACTTTTTAAACACCCTTCAATTTCGAAAACTATAAATGATCTCTAATTTTCCATAAGTGAAATATTTTATTAATTAACTAATTATGAATAATCGATTCCTGAAAAGTCAAAAATACACACTTATTTACACTTCGGAAGTAGAGAAGAAGTCGTTTCTGAATAAAAATTTATTTCACTGGGCTGCATTCAATAGGTATGGAATAATAAAACTAGATTAGCTATAATTTCTTAATTCACTAATGCGTTCATCTTAAAAAGGGCGCCCATAAGACATATTACGAGAGCAGTTCACAAACAATTATGTACTCTATTGAACAGTACTTTACGCTTAACTGATTTTTCAAACCTAAATGTTTTTTGATAGTTAACTCAGTAAATAATCTATGTAATAATCAGCTAACTGCTTCACTAACTTAATTATATGCCTTTAAATGCATTGAGCGGGTAATTCAAGGCACCGGATATCAACTAGGCGGAAACTACTGTTTTAAATTTTTGAATCTGAATGATTATAAGTAAAATTTGACTAGTTATTCTCTGTTATCAAATTAAAACATTCTTCTTTGCAATTAAAAAAAAAGTTGGTGTTCAAATTAATTTGAAAAGTATTCAAATCCAATTCAATTCATTTCAATTATAAATGTGCTAGTAGATTTTAATATCCACACATTATTTGTGCAAATAAAATTTTAATTATACAAGAAAAAATCTTAATAAATTTATATTTATCTCTCTTTGTAGTTGGTTCTTTATAGTTTTTACTCATTCATACATTTTTATGTGAATCAAACAAATTTTTAATTATATTTTCACGGCATCAAGCAGCTTTTAATTTTTCTCTCTTTTTTTTACTTTCTTCATTGTATGTGAGGATGCGTTTTTATTATAGATTTTTATTAATTAATTTCTTATTTTTATAGCAACGATTAAATATGCTTTAATGTTTACATTTATGTGTTGCTGTGGTACGTTTCCGTGAAATATTTTCCATTATTAACATTTATGCACATAAATACAAGTATACCCTACTGCAAGTTTGAATTGGCAAATTATATAAGTTTTTGTGGAACATTGTTGATTAATGAAAGAATTCTGTGACCATAAGCAAAAAGTTTTTGGATCTATTGCTTCTTTTAGTTAGGAAAAAGTTCGTATTTTGAAAAAGTCAAATTATATAAAATAATTTTTAAAGAACAAATTACAATAGAGACTAATATGAAAGACTGCATGAAATAATCAGAGGTGTTTAGTAAATCGCGCGTTTTAAAATTCCCTAATTTTCAGGAAAGAGCTGACTTATTGCCGCAATTTAATTTGTTTTAATGTTTAAAACATTTTATACGAACTTAACATCGAATGCACTAAATCGTTCGATCAGCAGAACACTGTTTTTCGATTTTGGATATCGCACGATTTCAAAACGCCCGGTTTACATATTTTTTGTTGATTTTGAAGTCGTTCACATATTTAGTTTACTGAGTGTGTGTCTTATATAAAAATGTTTAATTGCAAATAGAGTACGTGATTTTCATCATTGTTTCATCATGTCACAATTTGTTCAAAGATTTTTCTGTAACGAAAGCTCGAATGTACATTCATTAGTTCACAATGTTGTTGCCATTTTTATTTGTTTTTTTAAGCTTTTTTGGAGAGCTTTAATTAATTTTTAGTGTTTTGTTTTATAGGAATTAATAAAATTTAAATTTAAACTTTGCTAACGCACTAATAATGCCAAAATATTATTTTACTTTTCCAAGTTTTTTACTATTTCCTATTTGCTCTACAATTTGAAAAAAAAAAGTGCAAGTGAAGCACATGAATTGCGCACCGAATCTTTTTCTGAATATTTTTTATCGCCTTCTACATGCGATAGATGTTTTTTTTTTGGCTCAGAAGCGGTGATTTTGACACTGAAGATAAAAATGTACCAGGTGAGCCAAAAAAGTTCGAATATGATTAATTAGAGGTTTTACACATGCATATAATTGTTAAACACAGGAAGAACTTTACTAAATCATTTGCGGTAATTCAAACCGCAATTTCAGGATATTTGGAAACAGAAAGATTCATCCATAAGCAAGGAAGACGTTGCAAAGTGAATTTAAGTATTCGAAATTCTGTTTTTGCAACGAAATATTATTTATATATAGTGTGTGAAGCCCGGCCAACCAGCCGCCTCAACGTCAAAGCAGAAATTATAATGCTTTCCATATCTCAACTCCAGCTTAAGTCAACTTAAGCTCTTTTTCATAATTTGAATGTTCTTTGCAATAAATTTGTCATTTCACTCAAAAAAAATGTTTAAGATATGCCTTTTACTTAATTTAGTAGCATACCTATCACCCTGCCACTGACCAATAATTCAATGCAGTTTATGGTTTTGCTTTTAATCATCACTCTTTATTTTTCTGCATTTTCCTTAATACTTCATAAATAACTGCCAACGCGCAGTGAATGATGCACAATGATTTTCTTTCTTTTTTTTTTAAACGAATCGTTTGTACTTACAATGTATGTGTGTTTAAGTACGAATATTGCTATAATTAAAAGTAAACAATTGGTTTTTGTTTTTTTTTATATTTTATTCACATACTGCCATTAAAAAATTGCAAACTCAACTTCTGAACATCATCATGAATAAAAATAAATACACATAAATGTATAAACGTATAGTATGTCAATGGAATCAGCAAAAGAAGAATAATTGCTCATAAAAACTGATATCGAAGAAAAATATTTTTTAAAATTAACTTTAGTAAATAAAAAAAAAGGAATGCAAATTTCGTCAGAAGTACTTATATTTAAAATAATAATTTTCACTTCAAAAAGGAAGCCCCACAAAGGCATGTCGAAATATTGTGAATGAATATTGATAATTTTGTTTAAAAAAAGACTTTAAGCTGAATAAAATAGTTATTATATATTATTACAGTATTGTTTATAAAAATTATTAAGGCTTTATAAGGAGTTTTTAAAACAATTTTCACAAAAAAAAAATTCTTATTAAGCCTTTAAAATTTTTATAAATAATGCGGTAAAAACCCCAGCAAAAAATTTCAAAAAGGTAATCGGGTTTGAAATTAAGCATTTTTGGTGGAAGCACTTCCCTACTGGATTAACAGCTTAATGATTTTAGCAAAGGCGTGACACTAAAATAATCAGTTCTTGAGAAGTTCTTAAATTTTTATTTGTCAACATATTCACGTAATCTAAATATTAAATCCAAAATTATCAGTCTCTTCATTTATCAACTTGTACAGTATTTTTTTAAGTTTTATGTAATGTGATTTGTAAGCGAGTAATGAAATTTGGTAATCAGAAAAGTAAGTCATTATATAGCAAGTAAAGGGTGGTCAATGTGAACTACACCTAAACGTCAAGTTTTTTTCTGCATTTCATTTGACATTTCTCAATTTCAGACTAACTGAATTTGAACCATGGAAAGATACACAATCGAGCAATGCGTTAAGGTTCTTCATGCTTATTATGAAAATGGACGTTAAAATCAAAATGCATATCGTGCACTATCATCTTTCACCTCAGTGGATTCGTCAATAAGCAGAATTGCCCCATTTGGGCGAATTATAATCCAAGAGTGATTGCCGAAAAACGGTTTATAGGCTGGCGGCATCAGCGGGCCATACCTTTTACAAAATGAGGCCGGTCAGGCAGTTACTGTGAACGGTGTTCGCTATCGTGGGATGATAATGAACTTTTTATGGCTCGAATTGGAAGACATGGATGTGGAGGATATGTGCTTTCAACAGGACAGTGCCAATTGCCACACAGCTAACGAAACAATGGCCCTTTTGCTCGACAAACTCAATGGCCGTCTTATTGATGTCAATTGGCCGCCAAGATCATGTGATTTGACACCGTTGGACTTCTTTCTTTGAGGTTATTTGAAAGAAACTGTGTACGTCGATAGCCCAGCAATAATTTAAAAGCTAAAGGATGAGATAATTCGGCACATTAACGGCATAGAACCTTAATTATGCCTCAGCGTCATCGAAAATTTGTACCATCGGATGGAGGTGTGCTGCCAAAGTCGCGGCGGCAATTTGGCCGGTATTTTGTCTCATACATAACTGAACCATACCATATTATCATAATAAAAAGAAATGACAGTCTTTTCATAAATAATTTTTGTTTTATTCAAAATCAACATCAGCCCTTAAAATTTAACCAGTTTTTTGCTGGAAATTTTTAAAATTATCTTCAACAATATTGAGAAAAATTGAAGAGCAGATATAAAACAGATTCAACCAAGTACACTCAACATTTGGGCGATTTAACAAATATATGGCGGTCAAAAAAAATATCTTTGAAGAAAAAAAAACAATAATATATAACAAGTGTATGAAATCCACACTACTATATGGCAGCATTACCTTAAAACTGATTACTGCAATAGCACGAAGTCTAAAATGCTTCGTAAATATATAAATACGCATAAATAAGTCGTATATTATAGGCTGATAAAAAAATCACTAAGGCAAATCTGTGCAGGTTGATAAATAAGGAGCATATATTCCGCTGATTAACAGCAGGAAAGTAGAAATAGATAGGACCTACTTTCGTAGGCCGCATAACAGCATCACAGCAGAAACATTAAAATAGAATCCTCAAAGCAGCCCAAGTCCTGGTCTTCCGAAAATTGCATGGCAAAGAACCGCAGAAACAATATAATGACATGAATTTCATCTATTTTTTTTATTTAATCTTATGGAATTCCCTTAAGGAAGCCTTATCACTCTAAGAGAAATAAGCAAATTAATAATTATCGAATAATATTTTCTTGTAAGCCAAAGCAATGTCCTATAACCAAACATTTAAATTAGAAGTATATAAATTGTAATTCCTGTATTCCGAACGCAAAGTGTTATAAAATTGCCAATAAAGCTAATTGTGATTCATTTTACATAATTTTTTAATGAGAGCTGGGAGCAAATCACGGCATTCGAAATCGAGTGCACGTTCATGTAGAGAAAGATTTCGATGGCTGCAATTTTTTGGATCACGATATTCGATCGTATTTCGTATGTTACCTACTACTATTTTTTACATTGCTGTTAGCATATGACAATAAGAAAAACAAAACGAAACAGTATGTTACATCATAAATTGCTCCAATACTTCTTTTTGTTTCCCATTTACTTTATTTGTATTTGTTCTTGAAGCGATTTTTCCCTTATTCATTTTTTTGCACTCTCTATTAGGCAATCTTTGTATTCATATTCACTTTCAATAAAGACAATTAAAATTATATTTTCTAAACTAATTGTGTGAAAATATCAGAAAAATACTTGTGTATATTTTTATTACTTATTTTTTGTCTCATTTGTTTTGTTTGTTTGGTTTGTTTCGTTACAAAAAGCTAGAGTTTACTTGTTTTCGACAGTAGATTACCAATCGAGTGCAACTTCGAGTAGATACGTTCCGATAAAGATTGCCGTGATCCTCGTTAACAATATTTCGATGACAAACTACTCGATTTCGAATGCGGTGATTTGCCCCCTGGGTGTGCACTATCCTGGTTTCTAATTAACCAAGAAGCACTAACACTAACACTAACACTAACACTAACACTAACCTTCTTCAATTAACAGCCCTTTCCACAATGTATGATTATTTTATTCTTAATCAAAAATTAACTAATTCAAGTTTGATTCAATAGAAACCATTTAACCGACGGTTATTGATTTCCATTTCACCATCCTTCTTTTACTTAATAAAAACATTCAATAGAAAATATGGCAAAGCAGTCTTTCTTTGCCACTAAAATTTTTAAACAACAACCAACGTGTTTGGTTGTAGACTTTGATATTCTGAATCCTTGTCCAAAATTTTCATCTGACTGAAAGAAAATTATTTTTCTGCTTTTTACTTTTTTTTTAATTATATACGTTCCAAAAATATAAATATTGTCCTTCTATTTTCTATTATATAAATTTTTTAAAGGCAATCAATATTCGTTTTTATTTTTAAACATATTTCTTACAATAAGAATCTTAACCGACTAATTTTGTTCCTCTAAATTTAACAGAAAATTTTCTTTTAAATTGGTCTATTAAATGTTAGTCACACATTGTGAAAGGTGGTGACACCTAACCTCCCGTTAAAGTTCATGTTATTTTTTAATCACACATTGTGAGAAGGACTCTAAGTTGTCTAATAAAATGTATGTGTATATATTTTTTATGAGAATAATTAACACAAGCATCATTAGCATTAATGAGCTCTTCAATATTAGCTGTGACAAAAATTTTCTTCATCATTTACTCGTAAGTTTTATGTGACTGTGAGTGTTAATTCTTTTTGCAAACTTTTAGTTTCACTTCAAACATACAACATAACTGTTGGAATAATATACACACAAGGAAAATATTTGCAAAAATATTGTGTGTATCTCTCACTTACATATGCACATATTGCAAATAATTACCAATGTGTGTCAAGTGGTTACATCACAACGAATATAAAGGATGTTTCATTAAACGCTTTCCACATATAAATTTAAATAAAGCAAAGTGTGTGGAAGATATCATCGAAGTTTTTTGTATAACATCGTGTAAATATGCGCAGCGAATTTGCTGTCTATTTCCGATGACTCTGGCTTATAAATGTAGCGGCCAAGTTTTAGCTATGATATGGGTGATAATATTTTTGAGTGTCGCTGTAGCCTTTGCCCTATTCGGTCTTAATAAAATCTCACGAAAAATGACCAGCTCCCATCAGCTTTACATGCAATTATTAGGCTCTTAAATCGATAGTGCAATATGAATTATGCGGCATGAGGTGTAGGGCATCCTCAAAAGATGTTGATGATTATCTATACTTATAGTGCTCGCCGTTGACTGTGATAGCCTGATCAATGGCGTTCTCAATGAAATATGCACATTGGTGACTCCGCCATCCCGAAATCCAGACTACGCAGTAACTTTTTCGATAAGCATTGAACGCTCTTGAATTTCATATGGATAAGTGTTGTCAAAATTTCACAATTCAGCGAACAAATATCATTATTTATGGTCGCTTACTTTCAGGTCGTGGAGTAGTTGTGATCTGTGTCAAAGTGTTTGTGAGCGACGCAAAATTAACTGCTTCGGATCCTCTGACGTCATATTTTTGCATTTTGTCGACGTACGGATGTTGGCTAATTATTTTCTGCACCAGTGGACTCAAATTTATCCACCGCACTACTAATAGTCCTCTTAGACGATTATGGATGAAGCGAGTGCAACTTTGCAGAAAACAGAACATCCGTTCCGATAAAGCAATTTTCATGGTTCGTCCAACAGAGATATTTACTTACGAGGTCCTTAGTGGAAGACCCATTACAAACTCAAAGCCACACCATGGAAAAACGAATAAGTGTTGTTCCTGTATTTGGCCTTTATATCAAGTCATTTGCTGCAATGAGTTTTTGGCAGCTGTTTATTAATTTTAAGTTTTAATTAAGTTCTAAATGGAACTAAATATTATCAAATGCCCCAAAAGCCTCAAACAAAAGCTTTGCATGCTTATTGCGGATCTTTTAGTTTATATTTTACTCTGGTGAAATTTCCTTTATATACTTAAAAATGTTTGTTTAGTTCTATGTTTTATAATAAGTACAAAGAGAACAACAAACAAACTCACACTTTTCTATTAAACAACTTCCAGTTTCGAGAACATATATTTGGATTTTCAAAGAAGATTAACGTTTTAATTAAAAAGTATGCAAATAAATATTGACTTTGTGCAAAACTAAATTATTTTTTTCATGGCGCAGCTATCAAATGAAAAACGCAACGTGACGTCTGAGTAACATTTTAACAATCACACGCAGCAGTATTTTGTTTTTATCGGTTAAATTTACGAGTATCACAACAAGCAGCAACGAAAACTAAATTTACAGGGTATCTCAAAAGAGAGTGGATATATTTGATATGGAAGAAACAATGTTTACAGTCGAATCCGCTTTAGCGCAACACGCTTTACTGAAGAAAATCGGATTACTGAAAGCGATACAAATCCCCACACTGATTTTAAACGCAGTTAGTCTTATTCACTTCGCTTTAGCGAAACATCGCTGTACTGAAAATATCGTATTAATGAAAACCAAAAGCAAGCCCACAGCTACATTTTGTATGAAACTTACTTCGCTTTAGTGAAAAAATAAACAATGACAAAATTATTTATTAGAAATCAATTACATAACTTGAGGATGAAAAAATTGTGCATGTTTTGTCCTTTAAAAAGTTAAATGGCAAAATGTATTTGTCATTTTCGCTCTTACGTACTTTATTGTATTATTCTATTATATTGTCAATGCAAGTTGCTAGACATATTGTTTTACTGATTTTAAGCAGTACGCTTAATGGTAACACATTTCAATAATGCGAACTACGCTTTAGAGAAAAAATCGGATAAATGAAAAAAATTGGGTTTTGGTTATTTCCAGTAAAGAGGAGTGGACTGTACTTATTTAAAAACACAATTTGGGAATTTAATTTCTGAAAAAAGAAATATATTATATATATAATATAATTGATTAATAAAACTTCTTATGGAAGCTCGGCAGCAGATTTCAAGTAAGAACTTATCCTTTAAATAGACTACGGAAGCCATAAGGATTAAAGTCCTTGCTAGCTTTTAATTGTAGATTGTGTAAATGGCCGCTATGTCAACAAAATAATTCTTCTTATTTTGCTATACTATTGTAAAAATCAAGGACAACTTCAAAAAAATTATATTTTTAACGCGTTTATTAATAACAAATAAACAATTAAAAATTTATTTGGATCAAATAAAAATTTATTTGAATCAATTAAAAATTTAATTGAGTAAATTAAAAATGTAATTAGGTTAATAGCAAATTCAATTGAGTTAATTAAAAATTCCATGGAGTCAATTAAAAATTTAATTGAGTCAATAAACTTTTATTTAAAAATTTAATTTAATTAAGCGTTAATTTAATATTTAATTGATTCAATTAAACTTTTGTTTAAAAAATTTAATTAAATAAATAAAGGGTAGGCAAATTTATGGTTAGAAGGGCAATTGGCTTAAAAATACACCTTTTTTATTGATACTAGTGTAAATAAGAAATATAGGAATTAATAATGGAATATGAAGTCAGACAAACCTTTACCTTAGCACGTCGGCAGACGTCTGCTCTTTTCACAAAAATTCGAAGTACATTTTGCAACAAAGCTTCGTCAATGCAGCGTCGAATTTCATCCCCCAGAGCGTCAGTTGTTTCTGGTTTGTTCACGTTAACCTGGTCTTTCAATTAAAATTCACAAATTTCACCATTAAAATTATTTATTAAAGAGTGTAGCGTTCCATGGATAAAATTTCCCAATTTTTTACTAATCTAAATTTCAAATAATGATAGATCAGTTCTTGGCATTTTATCCATTTACTTCCTAACCTCAAATTTGCCCACCTTTTACTTCAATTGACAAAGTGAAATTTTTAATTAATTTTTGTTTTTTTTTTCAATTAAAAGTTTTGGATAGGAAAACTATTTTTTTGAAGCCTTCAAATAGAAAATTCATTATTTTCTTTTTGAATCCAAATTATGCAGAGAAAACTATTTTTAATAAAACAAAATGTTTCACTAAAACATCCAAACAACAAATATAAAATTAAGATATAAAATTAATTTCCTAAATTTCCTTACTTAAATTCCTACAAAAATACAAAACTAACTAAACCTTCAAATGCTTACCAACTTCGGCTAACATTTAACATGTCATCATCAACAATTGTTCATATTTTGAGCAACAACAGCGGTAACAACATATAAATAAACAACAGCAGTAACTGTCGACGTTGCCGCCACAGGAAGCCGCAAAATACCTGTTTGCAACTAACAATTTAACAAATGACAGGGAAAACCCAACAACGAAAAAATACACAGACAAAATCCCAACCACCTGTACATGCATAAAAATTTTTTGTGTAGAAACCAGAAGCTAGAAAATAAAAAAATTTCGTTGTAATAAAATCAAGAACATTGTTCTTTTAATGCAAACAACTGAATGGATGTAGCGACACAACAAACAAATTTATTCTGTACATTTAGACCTCAATCAAGGTCCTTTCGTTTAAATTATCGTTGTTGCAAGCCACGATGTAATTGAAGTGGCAGAACTAGAGTACCAACATTTGCAGTGGCAGGGATACGATGGCTGTAGCATAATTTTTTTTTTTCAAAAGCCCAAAATAATACATAAGCAAGCACCAACTCATTTACGTTTATTCCTACATATTTTAAATTTCTCAGGCAGTCTTTGATATTTGGAAATTTAAATTTTTGTAAAAGAATTTATAATTTTGAAATAAATGTATTTTTTTATTTCGCTAAAACAACAAAACGAAATTATTGAATTGTTGCAAATCAATGAAAAGCATTGAATTTAATTGCTTCTTAGCTACAAAGCAATTATTTAGTTCAATTTGTCATTTAATTCACTTTCAAAGCATTTTTCTTTCACTCAGCTTTATTTTATTTTTATAACGAAAAAAAAATATGAAAATAAATTATATGGAAGTATTGAAGTGGGTACGAACAATTGCTTCCTCCACTTTAATTTTACTTCTATAAATTTCAATGTTTATAAATTCTCTCTTTAATTACAATTTCCCTGGTGATTTATGATACTGTCAAGGTTATACCAAAGCGAAAGGAACAGAAATTTATACTCATTTTTTTCTCTCCATTCTGCTCTTTAGTCGTTGCAGCAATTTCAAGTTCACATACTTTTTTTTTCTTCGAATTTTGTGGAGCATACAAATATTATTTTATATTTTTATTTCCTTTAATGTAAAGTAATGAATTTTTTCCATTGTTCGAGTTTATTAAGTATTTAAGAAAATTGTATTGCATGCTCTAGGGAGTATTTAAAACAACACTGTCATAAAATGAAAATATATATTGCATACTTATGGGTATTAAAGCGCTGTATATGCTTTAATTATAATTTAAATTTACTGCTTCTGATCGTACTTGTACACGAAAGTTAATGTGATTTTTATTTTGAGTTCTTTACAAAAAAAAAAATTTAAATCAGTCTTTCTTTAAATTATTTTGGAAATGCTTTAAAATTTAAAAATTAAAATTTTATTTAAAGTATTTATAAAAGTTATCCCGATTTAAAAACTATCAACTTCATTTATGTGGCATTTACACCTGCACGAAGTTATGCTGATTTCAATTAAAATCTACACCATTTTCAACAAGCTTTTTGACATTTATCAAGATTTGTTATCCAAAAGAAAAACTATTGAGTGAAATTTGTCCAAACTACAACCAAGTAACTGCAATATAGCTAATTATGTGTGAATTTTAAGCACATCGCTTCAGTTTAAGTACAATTTTGAAAAATATCATAGCTGTATGCATATCTAAGGGGCTGTTTAGACTATTATAGTTTGTATTAATACAAGTCAATAATTTTATATTATTCGTTGAACTAAACAGAGAACTAGATTTCTGATTGAATGCTAAATATGTTAAATTCAAAGAACACGTTCTTTTTTTGTAAATAAAAGAAAAACTTAATCATTTTCAAGAAAGTGTACAATATACTAGTTCATGGTTTTATATAGAACTTACTTACGGATTCAACATATGGTTTCTTAACTTTAACGAACTAGTACTTTGAATTCAGCAAGCCTATTATTAGCATACGAGAAAGTCAACGAACCAGTTTATTAGGTTTAAAATAAGGAATAAATATGTTGAATTCATGCCTTTTTTCCTTGTACTTTTTTGGTTCAGTGTAGAAAGCTTAAGCATAATAAGACATCGATAAAAAGGAAAATGTAAAACATTTTCTGCGTCACTTCCCTGAACTAGCCAGGAAGAGAATGTGTGCGCTCTTGAGTTCCGGGAACTTTCTGACGTTGTCAGAGCTCGTGTTGATTCCAATTGAGCTCGTATTGGTTCGATTGTGGAAACTTTACATAAGCAGAGTCTCCGTGGACAAGAAGGGTCTAAATGAGTCCAGGATTTTGACGGCCACCCTTAACTAACTTAACCTAACCTAATAATTTTAGTTATTTTATAAGACATAAATTTAAATCCATAGTAAAGGCAAAAGAAAAGAAAGAAAAAATTTTTACTACAAAAGGAATCAATTTAAAAACGAGTTCAAAAGTATTAAAAAAATATGAAAAACTGAAAAGAGACTTTTTTTAAAATGGTCCGGCTCACGGATGGTCAACGCTAGAATCAAAATATTTTGGAAATCATCATAAAACATATCAAGCTTTATTTGCAGAGGGATAACAAAATCACTTTTTTCTCTTCCATACAAGTTGAGTCGGTCTAATGTACATACATTGTACGAGTGCGAGTAAAAATCCGATGGGTAGGCGAAGTGTTTATACTATTAACGGATTGTGATATTTCCCTATCGTAGTTACAAGATCGAAAGCTGCAGTTTATTCTAAAAACAAGAATGTCGTGGCGCCCTTCTGCTAATAATTGTCAAAATATCCACGAAGAAAGCTTAATCGAAATAATTTTCGAACTCAATTTTTTCCACCAAAATCGATTATTTGCTATCATAAATAATAAATGTTCATCAAAAATACGAGGTTAAGCTTTTTGGCGGCTATGGCTCGATATTTGCCATTAACTTTTTTAAGTTATTTGTTCCTTAAAAATTATCACATGTAATTTGGCTTATAGAGTAACACACACTTTAGCCTAATCAAATCATAACAAGAGAAGCAAATAAAGTTCGGATGACAATAATTAAAAATAACTAAAATTTCAAAATGTTTTTTTTTTGATTATAGTTTTTTATGTAAAAATCACTACTAAAGAGATTTGGACAATTATTATATAAATATTATTTATTTTTTATCATTTAAATGACAAAACCAAATCCCTTTTTAATAAAATGCTATTATTACTACATTTTTAGTTATCAATAACTTACAGACTTTAATTAATCGTTTAATTTATCTATTTAATGGAATACATTAGTTTTCCATTTAAAGTTTATTGTAATTGCAAAAACCTTTGCAAACATAAATCAAATTAAAAATTTTCTAAAGTTTTTCTTACGCAATCCTTTTCAATATCCTATTAAAGTTGTGGCATTTACAAATGAAAAGTTTTATATACACATGTATATATTTCAGCTTTTCATGTATTTTACCCTCTTTATGTAGCCTGACAGCTTTGGCGATCTTTCGATTGTATATAATAGCTTTTTCATTAAAATAATTTATGGCAGACAATGTATATAATTATTATTATTATTATTATTGCATATAAAAAGAGCTCACTGTGACAGCTTTAGGAGCAGACCTTTGCTCAAATAATATATAAAAGTTCAAAATGTTAAATAAAATATCTCTAAAAATTTATAAGAGTTAAAAGAAAATTTTTAATTTAGATAAAGGGTTTGTAATGAGCTGTCACAAGCAACAACAAACAGCTGCAAGGCAGGAGTATTTTTATTTTTGTTTTATAAAAAAAGAGCTTAAGTCTACTTACTTATAGTGAAAATATTATGAAAGTTATATTATAAAAAATGTTTATTATTCAATTCGAACTGTAATAAATATTTAATCAAAGCTAGATTTATTAATCAGGCTCAAGTTCTATATTTTTTTTTATTATTTTTATAGAATGAAATATTTTTTTGATTAATTTTCATCAATTATAGGTAGAGTACTATAACTTAGGACTAAGCTGAACATAAACGAAGACAGTAAAATAAAAATTAATAGGTATGCTTTTATGTGCATTTCTCGTATTCAATTTCATTACAAATTCATGTTAAATAGCTGATATTAGCAAAAACCCTCTCGCCCCCTCCTTTCTAAAAAAAAAATATACATGGGCGGTGGCAAAGAAAATGCAAGTATTGTGATACTGTTAAGAACATTACATGAAAATTATTGTACTTTTTTGTATACGAGTATTTCACTTCAATATGAAAATTTATTTTAAAAAATAACTGAAGCCGAATTTCTAGCTAATATTCATTTAGAATTTATATTTACAACTCTTTAATGAATTGAGTACTTCAGGAAAGTAGCAAGTTTTAAGGAATAACGACCACACTTTAAAATTCACTTAAAGTTTAAAAGTGCTCTTCAGTTTAAATGTTAAATTAGACATAAACACCTTTTCCAGGGAATAGTTGGCAGGAAATCAGCACCAATAATAGTAATAAATATTTTTATATTTACTGCCTTTCTACTACGAGTATTTAATGAAGGTATTTTATAAGCAGCTTAAGGATTTTACTTATTTCAATTTAATTTAAAAGGCAACTCTCAATTTGTAGATATTACGCACATCCACATCATACATACATAAAGGGTGATTTTTTAAGTCCTTTCAGATTTTATTTATAAAAACCCACATAAAATTTTAAGAAATATATGAAATCTTTATTTGAGTCGGTAGAACGAGCTATTAATTTAATGTTTAAAGATGATTTCATGTAAATGTTGACCTAAGCTACTCTTGAAATGGTTCATACGCTGGGTGCAATTTCGGCATACTCTCGCCAAGATATCGGCCGGTATCTCGCGAATAAATTCTTCAATATTCCACCCAATTATGAATAAAATTCCGCAGAAAATATCTCCCTTTTCTAAATCGAATTTTTTGTTTTCCCTATTACTTGCTATTAATTGGAATTGTTCCCAGGGAAAAATTTCCTGCGGAATTTCATTCATAATTGGGTGGATTGTCTTACAGTGCTTCAATCGTTGGGGGCTTGTCCCTATAGACATGAGCCTTAACAGAGCCACACAATAAATAGTCTAAAGGCGTTAAATCACACGATCTAGGCGGCCCTAAAGGTAAAATAAACTGTTCTCCGAACTCGCCTCTCAATTGTTCTATTGTTTTACGTAGTGTGTGGCATGTGGCACCATCTTGCTGAAACCACGTGTCAGCCAAGTCGAGCTCTTCAAAAAAAAAGTGGAGTAACAGAGACCCAATTCGTGCGAATAACACCCAATCGATAATTTAAGATCACCAACAACACTGGCGGATACAGCTGCGTTATTTTCCTTTGTCGGCACTCGACGTATGCGTGTTGGTAGTTTGATGTTTAATAATGTAATTCTGCCGCCTCAGAAATACCGTAAAATGGAAGAAGTTTACGATGCAGTTTCTTAATCAAACATGAATTTTGATAATAAAATTGTATTAATAAATAAGCTTTGCTTATTTGAAAGTCGATGCATGGTTAAATTATAGATAAACAGAATATGTTTAACAGTAACGGTAACAGTAATAGTGTTGCCAAAAAGAAAGTTGCTAGAAAATCACCCTTTTAAAGAATATAATTTTACTCACTGGAAATTATTTGGTTCTTCTTGAACTTAATTAAAAAACTTTATATGTAAAACGGAAAATATACTCAACTGTTATTTCCCTTTTCTGTGCTACAGCTAAACTTTTACCATCAAAGTAAAAAATTTAGTACAAATAAATTATAATAGAAGAAGTTCTTCTACTGCTAAAGCTGGAACTTCGTAATAGCGCAAATTTGTATTGCACAGAAAGTCAGCAAGTTCAGAGTATAAAATTAAAGAATGATTTTGATAAACTTCGCATTAAATTTCGAATATACACACACATATAAGGTAAGACGCGTTAAAAAATCGTATTCATAGCCAAAAATCTCCTTAAAGATTTTAACGATATTTTGATCTACATTTAAAGGCTTAAATAACTAAATATTTTTTTTTTTCATTTTAAGATTTTATTATTTTTATATTTTTAAGAAACATTAAAGCAACAGCATAAGTTTATGCATTTGATTTTCCAAAAAAAAAACTTTAAGCAACTCATCCAGAATCTTACCTTAAGATACAATTCATACTATTTGAACATATGCCAATTACCTTCCAAATTACCCAACAGTAAGCAAACGTTGTTCTTTCTAAATAATCAACACTAAAACTTTTAACATTCTGCTTTACTGGATATAAGAAATACATAGACAAAAGAGTATTGAAAGCAAAGAAAAAAATGGAAGAAAAACCCATACTTTAAAAGCAATAGTTATAAGTAAAAAGCAATACATTTTTTATTATTATCATTTTCCCATCTTTTTTTTGTACTTTTCATATTGTTTTTCCATGTTCAACTGTAAATGTGTTAAAAATATAGTGATAGTGATATCAAGAGACAGAGAGAGAAAGAGAAAGAACATTATTTTCATTTATCATTTGTGACACATTTACACACACTTTCACACATAACCACATTTTAGCGCAAACATATGAAACATATTGTCTGAGAGTGTGTGTGTGTGTGTGTGTGAATGTGTATTTGTAATAAATGAAAATAAGTGCTTGTACTGAAGTGTAAAAGAAAAACATAAAACGGCAGTTAGATTGAGCAAAAGTGTTGGTGTAAAACATATTTCTTTAGAAAAACAAAACAACAACAACACAATATAAATTTAAAAAAAACTCATACATACGACTTTATATGGAATAAATTAAAAAACCCTGTTATTGGAATTTATACGATATTATAAGAAAAATTCTAACTCTGTTATATTTTTACTCGTAATTTTAACAGGATGCATGTAATCGAAAAATGTTTAGTTTATAACTAAAAAGGTTTATCTATTATTTTTTTAACCCCCGACTAAAAAAAGGGGTGTTATAAGTTTGTAGTGTGTGTCTGTGTGTCTGTGTATCTGTGTGTCTGTCTGTGTCCACGTACAGGCCAAACGGCTGGACCGATTTTCATTTAGTTTTTTCTGTTTGAAAGATGACTTGATTGAGAGGGTTCTTAGCTATGTTTAAAAAAATCGGTCCAGCCGTTTAGAAGATATAACATCTTTTCTGAAAAAAGTCTGGGGTTTTTAAAATTTTTAGATTTTGTTATTGTAATTCTAAATAAGAAAACTTTTAAAAAATTTTATTACTTAAAAAGTGTCGAGGGTTGAATTAATTCAAAATTACAAAAAAAAAAAAACACATATATTACACAGAATAAATTTAAGTAGATAAAGAATGAGCTTCTAAAGGTGAAAAATAACACAACTATATACATACATGTTTAACCCTAAATTGCCTACCTGGAGTCTCTCTGAGAGTTACAAACTACAGAAAATTTGATGGCAATTGATCCAAGCGTACTCGTACTATGACTTGAGAAAATGTGAGTTTTATAAAAGGTACGGAGAAGTGTATGGTGAAAAAAAAGACATATCGTGTAAATGGTTACATATTCACAATTTTCGTGATGTATCGTCTTGATGTTGAGCCAATTTAATTTGGACTCGTGCAATATTGTAGTAAACGGCACTGAACATGTTCGATGTGTTTGAATACATGGACCTATCAAATGCTGTAAATATAATGTTAATTGCTCCCTCCAATGTGACCCTGGAACCAGTCCCGTAACTATACTGAGATATTAACCTAAGCTTAAATGGTATTTATACTTTTGAAACATGAGTGGCCCTGTGGTTGAGTAGATAGTTTGCAAGCCTGTCATGCGCGAATTTGTCGGTTCGAATCTCAAAAAATTTTCCTCTTAAAAATCAATTATAATTGCATTTGTAACAATAAAAAATATTATAAGTTTTCATTGTTACAGTTAAATGTCGGAATGACATTTTATATATACAGCCATGTCACAGAGCTCAATTCCATTCGGAAACGGAATTCAATCCGTATTTCGGAATGAAATCACTTTTAATTTCATGGACGGAATTAACATTTTCTGCATGTTAAAGTAAAAAAAACATTTGAAACAATTTTTTTTTTTCAATTAAAAATACGATTTTTAATTTTTTATTCAAAGCTGGATTACAATTATTTAGTTTTTATTTATTTATTATGCAAATTTCTCAAGTCATTACAAACATAAAATCAACAGAACAAAATGTACGGAATTGGTTTCTTTGGTATTGCCATACCATTTTTGTATTCTTCATATTGGCAGCACACAAAACAAAAAAATACAAGGCAGAATAAAATATGCACACAAAAAAAATTTAAAACACCTAAACATATGCCACATTATCATTTACTACAAAATTATGTTGCCACACTTGTAAGATTAAGCATTTTTTCGGATTGATGAAAACGATGGGAATTTGAAGCACCAAAATGAAATTTGAACGGAATGGTTAATACGGAATCAAAATCATTCCGAACGGAATCTGTGACAGGGCTGATAATTTATATTATTCTACACCGAATAGGTCCCTATGGGATAGTTCAGTGACAAGTCACAAGGTGCATAAAAAGTATGAATTAATCCCATCCTAGGCCATACCCATGTAAAAGTGACTGGTCCGCTTCATATGAAGTGTTAGAACTCGGACTAGTCCCTATCACTTGGGGACCGGTCACGTGACTAGTATTGTGTCAGTTCAATTCCCTGCAGGGATGCGCATCTTTACTGGTCACAAGTCCCTAAATTATTTTCTTTTTTCAAAAATGGTTGTTGTCTTTAATATTGAAAAAAAAGATATTACTACCATGTTTGTAAAACATAAAAATTAAATTAAATTAAATTAAATTACAATAGTTTGAAAAATATATGAAAAAACATTATGTCGTTTGGATCAAAATCTTAAAGCAAATACACGAATCTTCTAGCATAGACAATAAATAATAATTGTTTTAAAGAATCACAACTGCGGCTTTTTTTCGTCCATAGACAAGACGATACAATCGTCGAACAGAATTAGGGCATTAAAAAAATTTTATTTTATAAGAAAAAATTTTGCTCAAGAAGCAGTTTTTTTTAATTTCTAAGGAATTAAAAACAGAACTCAAAAATTAGTTTTAATTTTTTTTAGCGAAAAATAAAAATCAGAAAATAATGGCAAATGTTTAATTTTTAAAATAATCGTAATGATCGTTGATTGGAAAAAGGCTCAATATTGAGCTGGATATTGGCAACGATTTTGTGCTGGGTGAGGAGTCCTAATCAGATTCTAGAAATTCACAAGTTTTACCATATCTGTATTCTTAAAAAGAAATTTAAAATACAGTACTTGTGTAGCAATTGCAAAAATCTTATTTAAATTTAATTTAAGTTTTTCATAGTACCTGCTATCTCTTCATCCTGTAGAAGTATTTTAAATTACTTTATTAACCTTGGAAGTTTAATTTCTTAAGTGTTTTTAAAATGTTAAGCGTATAAAAATGGTAACATATTTATATACATATTTATATAAGTACTTGTGTACGTTATGAGTATATAACGGTCCTTCACTGCAACATAGACATATTTCAAAAAATGCGTTATGGGATTTAATATTGCAAAAAAAATCTTTATACTAAATTTGATCTTGTATAAAAATGTCTTAAAATGAGTTTGTACACTCACCGCTTGAGAAAGCAAAATATTTTGATATCTTCATTGAGTTCTATGTAAATGGAAAACTTAAGACTTGGGTCCTGTTCGTAAATGCATCCCTGCGCTGCAAATGGAAATTGAAATGTCCCAAATTCGTTTACTAAAGTATATAATAAATAAATGTAAATAATGGGTTACAAGCATGACTACTACCTACTGGAAAAGATTATCAGCGAACTTGTATTGCATTTTAAATAAAAGTTTGCACATATGATGCAGAGAGCAGTGATGCATTTAATATATTTCTGATATAAGAAATACCAAAGAATATATGTATTTATTTGACATAAAGTCTTTATTTAATTTAAACATTTTGCTGTTTTTTTTTTGTTTTTTTTTTTTTTTTGTTAAACAATGTCTATATGCATTTCATTATTGCTTTATTGAAATCGTCAGTACAATTTTACACGCAATGATTTTGAAATTAGCTTAAAAAAACTACGTCTATTTATAGTTAGATACTAAATACATTATTGAGAATTACAATATACAAACACAATAAATTTAAAAGCATCAAACAAAAATCTTTCTACAACAAGCATCTCTATTCGATTTTGCATGTATTTTATTTTCCACCACCTGCTAACAAACATAGCAGCGAGTTAAAATTGTAACGTTATTTTTGTGCCAACAAAACTTAAATTCAACATATCGTTACCTTAATATAGAAAGGCCCGAACTCATTATTTTTTTTTAATCTCTACACGCAAAGAAAAAATATGGTTGAGGTAACCAGAATCAAACAGCAACATACTATGATTGAATTATATGGTTGCAGTCAAATTATATTATTGTTAATAGAAAAAAAAACTTTACCAATATTATTATCTGAGTTAATTATAATATTATCTGACTTAATTATAATATTATCTGAGTTAATTATATTATAATCTTAGTATTGTAAATATGACAACATTATTGTTAATATTATATTAATATTGTTAAATACGACCACAGTATTATTTGATATAATAATACTATTTTATTTTTTAATTTATTGTAGAAACAGCTGTGCGTTAAATTCGAAATAAAAATAAATTAATATTATTGAATTGTATATATAGAAATGTATACTTACATGACATACAGCCATGTCTGTATAAAAAGATACACAAATGTTTATATATTTTTATTGATCTACCCTTTCGTTTGTACTTTATATATTTATTCATTTAGTTAACACTACCGATAGCTTACAAACGAAATACTGAACTGACAGATGTTTCTGAAAAAGATTTTTTATATGGATGTGATAATGTAATTATTAAATTCAAACATTACTCTGTTTATCGTAACGAAATAAATGTTTAAAGTAACAATAACTAGTTTTCGACGACCACACGTTTGTTTCAGAGAACATAATATTGTTTTCTCAACCATTCTACAACCATATCTTTGCTTTGCGTGTAGAATTTTGCATTTTTTAATGCATTACATATTCTTCTATCGAACAATACAAAAAAATCGATTTAAAAAAATAATGAGTTAGTGCCTTTTTAAATTAAGGTAACTGTATATAAAAAAAATCTTAAAAATTTTGCAGGTAATTTTGTACAACTCCTTATTGTGTGATTGCTTTAGGGATTTTTGTTTTTCAATCAAGTCTTATACAAACACTTTTATTTAAAAATGCTCAAGCTTAGACCTTTTAAAACAGATCCATTTTTTTTTCATTTCAGTAGCTCCATACTCGTTCTCTAACATTTTAAAATATTTTCTTCAAAAATAGAAACATCTCCAAAAAAATTAAATACTAACAAACTATAAGAAAGGAAAAATCGTTAAATAAACCATCACAAAAAAACAATCTTTTATCAAAATATTTTTCGCCTTATTTAACAATTTTTTGTAGTCATCTTTAAATAAAAAAAATATATAAAGATAGAAAGAATTGCAGATATACAATTAATTTTATTCGTTTTAGGTTTCCTTCGCTCTTTCTTTAGAAGTTATAATAAATGATGTGATTTTTATTATTTTTATAAATTTATGTATAAAGTCCCTCATATCACTTTACGTTATAACAATTTATCACAAACAATGTTTAAAATTTATAAAGTGTACAATAGACAAATATAGGAAAAATAATAATAAAAATGTATGACATGTTTTTCTCTGTATGACATTCAATAAACAGTCAGATATTTATGATACATTCAGCGAACACATGCATAAACACACCATATTGCAAAAGGAAAGAGAACGTACAAAGTGTGCTGAGTTTTATTGTAACACACACGCTGTTGTTTTGCTCTCAAGGCAATGACAAAGGCAAGGGGAAATCAATAGAAATACAAAGTCTTACACAATACTTGAATATATTTTTACATGTGTTGGTTTAAAAGTGACACCTTTTTAAAGGTTGTGCGTGTGTGTTAAAGTTGGAAAATATAAATGATTTATGGTTTTACTTGTCAGTATTAATAGATATAAGTTCGGTGTATTATCAGTTTTTGATAAAGATTTGTACTAAGATCGAATAAACAACAACCATTAGCAGAAAGCAACACACTATGATTGAATAATATTATTATGACTCGATGTATACTCACAAACTTTAATCTCCTATATAATTGTTGTGCTTTTCTCAAATGTTTCAGCGAATATTAAAACAAGAATTCGTTTTAGTAAAAGCTGTGTATATCACATCATGCGAAACCTGGACGGTATAGAAACCTGAGGCGGGATTGACACATGAAAAGCGGAATATTCCCGTCGAAAAACGAATGTCTGATGAGATTATGCTCAAAAGAGAATAGTGGTATCCAAACGTCTTCATGTATTAAAGCGATTTATACTTGTCCATGGAATTTTTCAAAAAGATTTTATTTGCGATATTCTTCCCTCTGCATTTAAGAAATATTTTACATTAGTAATTTTTATACTTTTTAATTCGAAGAAGAGAAACTTAAAAATGCTGATGAACCTTTTCCAATGGAAATTTATTCATCCACATCTAAAGCAACTTTAATGCCCTATCTTCGCTTTATTTACAAAGTTTCTAATTTTGTGACCCTTTTATTTAACTTTTCATTTAATTTAAGCAATTAAAAAATATTATATGTATTATGTTAAAATTATTAAATAATTTTTTTTTATTTTTTCTGTACATACTCGTACATATATTAATTTTTATTTTATGCTTACCTCTTTTGAAAATCATTTTTCGTATTTTCATTTTCATTGTAAATTGCAAGCCTGGCCACAACGGTACAAAGTTTCATTTATTTTTAAAATATAAATACTGACAACAGTGTGGTCGTGGTAGTTGTAATTGAAAAAATAATGTCAAACACACACGTGCAGATATAATTTTGCGGAATTTATAAAATAAAAAAACAATTACAATTTTTACAGTCAAAAACAAACAAAAAACTAAGAGGAAACAGAACGAATATTGAACCCGGAAAGAGAGACAGAGAGAGAGAGAGAGAGAGCTGAAATTAAATCACACATACACACAAACACGCAACTTTTATTTTAACAACACCAGCAAATTATAACAGTTGTGATAATTACTGCGTTTACTTTTCTTCTCTCTGTATTGCGTGTACCGAAAAGTGAATTAAAATCTTTCAGGTAATTGGTTTTTTATTAATTCCAGTTACCATTTAATCCATTTAAATTTGTATTATTTATTAATATTTATTACATGGTATTTGTATTTTGATATTTTTCATTTTATTTCTATAAAGGCGTTTGAAAAATAATTTATTATTGTTATTAAACAACTCTATTTACCGCTGTAATTTTTAATAGTTTAACGAAGATTTACATTCCAGTTTTTATTTCTCTTAGTTCTTAAATGTAATTGCAATTTTTTTAATTTTTTTCACTTTCGATTTAGCCGTAAAATTATAAATTAATTGTTGCTAGCTGTTAATTTATGAATAATTATTTGTTGCTTTGTTTATTACATTAACTTACATATACTCGTACATATATATATATATATACATATATATATATATATATATATATATATATATATATATATATATATATATATATATATATATATATATATATATATATATATTTTTTTTTTTTTTGTTTAAAATTTATTGCATTTTTCCTTTTAATGTTAATTTTTTTTTTGTTGCAAATTTTGCGTGTTTCTTAATGGTTGGTTTATTGTATGACCTGAAATAGATTATAAACAATTATTTTGTTGTTTGTTGCTTTAAAGCTGTTCGTGTATTATGGTAGACAGACTGTTTTAGAGCAACACATGTGCTTTTTCTTGCTTAACAGGTTATTAAAAATTAATAATTTTTAGTACTTTAGTGAAATTATTGTGCAGTAAACAAATTTTAGTTTCTAGTTTATAAAATTTGCAGGTGCAATTTGTTGATTTGATGTTTTTGGGGCTTTAATATACAAATGAAGGTTTATAAATGTATGCCAATTTTTTTTACCAAGAAAAAGCATTAACAGAATTTTCTTTAAAATTTTGATTAAAATTTTTGTTAGAAACAAAGAACTAATAAATTCAGTTTATTTTCATTTTACCAGCGTTTATCTGCACTCAGTAAAAATGAGAAAATCTCTGGAAATCAAGAAAAACTAAAGATCAGATACAAAGGAAATACAAGTTTGAATTATTTTTATTGATTTTTATAGTTGCATGTATCAAAGATGAAGACGTACACTGTTGTCTTCTATACGATGTTCGTCTGTCTGTCTGTCACAAGCTGTTTTCTGGATACCCGTAAGAGCTATGTTCCTGAATATGTAAAGCTTTGGTCGCTACAACAACAAATACTGACTGTTAAAAGTTAAAAGGTGTTCCAAAGCGAGCAACGAAAAATGTGGATATCATAATGTAATATAAAGACATATATATTTATAGAGATACTTGAAATTTTCAAATTTAGTGCATTTTTATGAAGACTATACCAATTAACACAGAAAATTTAAACCTCGAAATGAAAGGGCATTCTATCCATTAATTTAATTTTTTGCTGTGTCATGGAAACCGTAACAGGCAAACTCTTGAGTTTCAAAGACGCTAAAACTAATAAAATTGCTAAATTAAAAAAAAAATGCCGAAATCAATAATCGCCAAGATGAAAAGATCGCTTTAATAAAAAATATCACTTAAAATGTTAAAATGCAAAATAAATCACTAAAAGCAAAAAGTTCTCTAAAAAAAAAACAAAAAAAAAATCGCCAAAAACTAAAAAAATCGCTAAAAGAAGATCTGTAAAAAAACAAAATAAAAAATCGTTAAAGACTGAACAAAACAGCCAAAATTAAAAAAGCGTCAAGATTAAAAAATCGCCAAAAGATTCTGCTACACAATACCGTCGCAGGAGGTCGCGCTGATGTTACATTATGTTTAGTATCCGCTGAAGTCGGTGTAGTTCAGTGACCAGTGTCTATGTCTTCGTCACTTGAACTTTCCTACAGCAACTGATACAAAAAAGGGACACTAATGCACAACAGAAAAATGCGTCATATTGTTATTTAATGAATGTCGGATACCGGACTCCAACCCAGAACCTTTGGTTTTGTAGTCAACGTGCTAAATACTTTAGCCAATGGCATTCTTTCTATGTGAGAATTACTTTAGCGGAAAGATCTGTCTATTGCGATTGCTTAACGTATTAAAAAATATTGTGAGGGTTTTAAGCGATTTGGTGGTCTTAATTACATAGTTTTGAGAACCAGAAGAGACCTTATATCAATAAGTATAGTAAATGCAATTTTTTTCGTTATTTTGGCGTTACAGAACTGGAATTAACTTTTGGATTTTAATACAGTCAATTCATGCCTACATTTTTTTTAACGAACAATTATTTAATTTTTTTTAATCAAATTGGGCATAAACGAAGAAAGATTACTTTCTTAACTACTGCAACAAAAAATTAATTAAAATTATATTTTGGCAACTTTTGTAAATTTAATGGTGCTCATGTTATGACTTAATTGAATATCGTTTTATTAGTATTTTATTAACAAACATCTCTAGAGAAATGGGAGCGTCTTGTAGTTGTGAAGTCTTATTTATATAATATTGTAGCAATTCGATTTAGGCGATTAACCATTATAGCCTCAGACATAACAGACCAGCTTCGACACAAGCAATAAATTCTATATTGCCTGTTGTTAGAGACACTTCACTCAGACACTCAGCACACCAAGTGAAGAAATTTCATAATATTAACTTAACTTCTTAATTTTATATGAATTATTTTGTGTAACAAAAAATTTTCAGGACAAATAAAATTGAATATAAAACTTCTTGGCTCCTTAGCAAATTCTCTTATAAAAGCAATGGCTAGATTTTTATGTTAAATGCATATAAACGAAAACTTATTTCAGCATAATAATTAATTTAATTCGTAAGTAAGGCACTTTGTAATAAAACATAAACTATTATATTCTATTATTTACACATTAATTAAATTGCTTTTGTTGTCGTTGATTTTCTAACATCTTCTCGATTGTTTTCTTCATAAACAAAATGCGCAATGTTTACATTTGAAATTTTAGTAACAACAAAACGAAATAAATATACAGCAAAAGAAAATTTGTTTTTTTTTTATTATTGAAGAATACAACAATTTGTAAAATAAAATAAAAGAAGTATAAAGATACAGCAACATGCATGCACTCAGCCACATGTGAATCATGCCGTAAGATTTGATAGAAATTTTGAAAAATTCTTCTTTTTCACAAAACAATTGTTTATTTCTTTCTGGGAAAAAAGAAATATTTAATGAATAAATATAATAAATTTAATATCATTTGTATTGTGTTTGTGTTTGATGCTGCTATCTTCTTGCTTATTTTTTTCACAGAAATTTTTTTTTTATTGTTTATAGGCTTAAATGAAGGTTACACAGCGATGACGTAGGATTAACCAGGGATGTAGAGGAAATACATTAAGTATACGTCAGTGTTAATGTACATGTACGTGTGTATGTGTATGAGTGTGTGAGTGGTGAAGCACTTGTTTGAAGAGACAGCATTTAAAGCTTATAGCGAGCATTTTGAACTTGATTTCTTTTGTGCTGTAGAGCGCACATTTCGAAATATTTTATTTCAAGCATTAAAGTATTTTATTGCTCTTCCCTTTTTTCCAAATAAATGCTTTATTATAATATTATTTGTTCTTTAATTTTTTTGGGTGGAAATCAAAAAACTCTTTCTAAATCTAAACACCACACCACAAACAAATCTCAACAACTCTTTTTAAGGCAGGTATTTAAAAAGGAAATTATATTTAAAAAAAATTTATATATACTCGTATATATATATATATATATATATATATATATATATATATATATATATATATATATATATATATATATATATATATATATATATATATGTATATATATATATATATATATATATGTAGATATTTAATAAAACTTCTCTTATGGTAAAAGAAAAGTTTAATAAGTACGCTTATAAATAAATAAAATAAGTTATTTTCACTCCTGAAATTTAAAAAATAATTACTGATATGATATACTTAATTGAAGCACACAAAATCTTAGCAATAGTACTGATATATAAATTTTATTTTTATTTCTTACACCATAAATACACCACTTACATGATAATATTTAAATTCTTTGTGTAACACAAAGGCTATTTATTGTACAACGTGCCACTTCGCATGAAAAACCAAGCAGAGAGTAAAACTTTTTCTGAATCCTAAAATGTTCTTTCACTTGTTTATCGTATCAGGCCGCAAAACATTTTTTAAAAATTTTCAAAACTTATATTACATGAAAAACTTTAACCATTTATGGGATTATTTAGAATTTATGTAAATCCTTATCAAAGAGACATTTCATTAGCCCCTAAACTTTGTTCGTAAATAATGGAAATTTTTTTCCAATTGAATGTTACTGTGCATGCTTAGAGCCCGTTCATGGTCTTTGATACCATAATGGCCATTTAGATTATTAATGGTAAAAACCCTTTTCTTTTTCTCCTCCCTCTTCACAACTTCTGTAATTACAGCAAATTTTTCGATATCTTTATATATATTTTTTTTCAATTGGTTTGTGTTACACACGCAGGCAAGAGTTTCATTACGTTTCTTATATCCTCTTACAGTAGAAAAAAAAATACATTTTAAGAAAAAAAAATATAAGTTAAATTAGTTTAATTCAATCCCTTAAATAGAAATATTTTCTGATTATTTGAATTTTTTATAGCATATCCTTTGGCGCCTGTAATTGAAGATTTCGTGTAGGGAATTGTAACACGACACATTTTTCATGGTATAGAAAAAAAATGCTACGCACTTGAATCTTTATGATATTTAATTAAGAAATTACGGTATTTGTAAAGTTTTTGCTCTAGAGCAGAGAGACTTGTGTGATGAAAACTGATTTACACATATGAGAAGGTTACAGAACAATAAAAGATGTGATTTTTTAAAAAAAATTTAATATATTCAAAACACTAACTGCTGTTTAAAGAAACTGATTTGGTTTATAAAACTTACTTTGTATGGACACTTTTGTGTTAAACAATTTGTAAAACGAGCAAATTTTATATGAAGAAATCCTTAAATATTGAATTTTTTTACTAAGTTTTTCACTAAAGGAAGTTACTGATTTTACTCTAATTTTTTGAAACCGCACGCAAAGAAAAGATATGGTTGTGGAATGGTTGAGAAAACAATATTATGTTCTCTGACACAAATAAGTGGTCGTTGAAAACTAATTATTGTTATTTAAAACATTTATTTCGTTACGATAAACAGAGCAATGTTTGAATTTAATAATGAGATTATCATATCCATATAAAAGTGTGATATGGTTAGAGTTTAACAATATAGTTTTGTTAAAATTTATGACTACAACATAATTTGTATTATTATTTAAAAATAATATGATTTAAATAGCAATACAATGTTTTCCATAACCATATTATGTTAAGTTCAAAAAAAATCTTTTTCAGAAACATCTGTCAGTTCATTATTTCTTTTGTAAGCTATCGGTAGTGTTAAATAAATGAATAAATAAATAAAGTATAAACAAAAGGGTAGATTAATAAAAATATATAAGCTTTTGTGTATCTTTTTATACAGACATGGCTGTATGTGGTGTAAGTATACATTTCTATATATACAATTTATTTCAACAATATTAATTTATTTTTATTTCGAATTTAACGCACAGCTGTTTCTACAATAAATATATGATTAAAAAATAAAATAATATTATTATATTAAATAATACTGTGGTAGTATTTAACAATATTAATATAATATTAGAACATGGTATGGTGAGACTCAATTATTTTTTAGTCACATCTAACAATAGTGTTGTCATATTTACAATACTAAGGTTATAATATAATTAACTCAGATAATATTATAATTAACTCAGACAATAATATTGGTAAAGTTTTTTTTCTATTAACAATAATATGATTTGACTGCAACCATATAATTCAATCATAGTATGTTGCTGTTTGATTATGGTTACCTCAACCATATTTTTTTTGCGGGCGGAGTTTCATCATATTTTGCTGTTCTAAGGTCCTGGGAGCCGATTCAGACTATTGTCGTGGCCATGTCAGAAGGGGTGTGAATATTTGTTGTAATAGTGTTTGTGCATGTTTGCGTGTTTGAGTGTGTATGTGTGCGTATGTGAGTGCATTTGCTTGCATGTGACACTTACGAATGGGACAACTAATCGAATGCGAATTTCTCGCACTGAGATGTCGCAAAATAAAAAAAATTTACTCAGGCTGGAAGTATCGTTTTAAGGATTACTTGAGTATGGACACACACGCATTAATTTTTAACCCGAATACGTATAACTACAAAAAATAAATAATTATATTCACACACATTTTTTTAAATTACGCAGCACAAACGACTATAAGTAAAATTTATAGACTGTGTGAGCGACAATCATATGATTGAATATAAAATTGCTGTGAGTATTAATCTGCTACACTTGCGTATATATAGGGCTATTTTATTTACAAAAATACTTCAATCATTATTTAAAATAGTCAAAAAACATTTATCATTCCGTTTATAAACACAAAAGTATGTATGTATTCAGTGGTGAATGATGAAAAGTATCTCGAGTATCATGTGTAATTTTTTTGGCTGACTTAATATCCATACTCAGTGTATAAACGTACTCTGACTATAAATATGACAGGTAGTCAATACGCTTGAAACATATGTGCCTTTTTATTTTCAGCTGTAGAGTATTTTTATTTATAAACGAAATACAGATGCTCTTGCGAGAAAATATGTGAGCGTACGAATCATTTGCGTTGCAATTATGATTATACACAGTTACTAAAATTAAGACTATTAACTTAAGTTTATTTAGTTTTATCGGCAAATTGGGAAAACAAAATGTCCACATTGGCGTATTCTTTTTTAGCAAATTTTAACCCACTGAGCCAGCCTATCAATTTCAAATGAGAATTAGCTCTTGGCATAAAAAATTAAACTCGATTTCTGCCAACTTGGAGTAAAATCCTGTTATGATTGCTTCGAGAGACATCGGTAACAAAAAATTTCGATAATATAAGTTTTTTGCTAATAACTTCAAATCGATTTAAGAAACATATTCAGTGATTCTTATAGACCTACGAAGTGTATTAGATGCCGAAAATTAAACAAAAACAAACAAATTTTACAAAAAAAACAGAAGAAATAATGAAACCCCCGAGTTTGTAGTGTGTGTGTCTGTGTATCTTTTAGGATGTACGAGCCCACGTAGAGATTAAACGGTTTAACCGATTTTGATTAATTTTTATTTTTTTTTTTCTTTTAAGTGACTTGATCGATAATGTGCTTAACTATTAAAAAAATCGGTCCAGCTGTTTAAAAAAAATGACATCTTTTTTGTTTAAATCGGGGATTTTTAAAATTTTTAATTTTTGTGATTAACAAACATGTTTTTGAAATTAAATTATTTTAATCAGATTTATTTCAATAAATTTTTAAAAATTTTGTGGTAGTTGCTAATTTAGTAAAAATATTATTTATTTTTTTTTAATTCACTATTTAAATATAAAAATGATTTTTTTGCGTATTTTTGAACTTCTGTTAAATTTTTTTTATATCAACAACATCAGATAGCTGCAAAAATGATTCCCGAAATCGAACGAAAGTTTTTATACTTTTTCTGCTGTTTTGAATACAGTCTGTCTGTCCATATCATTTGTATTCTTGATTATTTGATTTCATTACTATTTTTCTAACAATATAGCAACTATCTAAGTATAGAAATATTTCTTTATAAATTTCTTCAATACAAAGTTTAATATCTTTAATTTAAACCAATTCAGGTTGTACAGTTCGCAACAATATTTTAAGATATGGTTTTATTTAGGAAATAACATGCCTGAACGTATTTATAACAATGAATCTTTGGGAAAAGAAAGACACCTAATAAAACGACTATACAGCTTAAAAATAATCCGCCTATTTAACACTAAAGCTGCAATTATGCTATGAAAACTAACACAACACAACAACAAATAGAAAAATTGTAAAATACCTTAAGCTTAATAAATTAATACTTCCGTATTCCATCCGTCCTGTGTTCACTCTCCCTCCCCTTCCTGAAGAAGGCAACACACATTCATACAGTATACAAAGTTCATATTCGTACACCCTCAATTTTTAAAAAAGAAAAATTCTTGTAATTAAAAAATATAAATGCCTACAAAATTTATTTTAAGAACTAATTTTTGTATAAAAAGGGCTCAATATTTCTTTTGTAAATGCATCAATTTATCATCAGATTTTAAAAAAAAATTTATGTATACGAATATGTAGCATTATTTTTTTAAATAAGTAAATTCTACTTTTCTTTAAAAAAAAAACTCAATAAAATATGTTTTTATTTAAATGTTTTATTAACCACAACCCCCCATATTCATAAAATTTTAAACGAATTTGAAATGTATTTCATTTCAAATTTTCCATACAAAATTTTCCTAAAATTAATTTCAAATTCATTTTATTTTTTTATAAATATGGGGGAACCTCTATAAACAAAAACTTGCAAGAAATGAGTAATTATTTTTTTTTTTTTTTCTTTTTTTTTTTTTTGATTGAGGGTGTACGAATATGAATTTTACATACTGTATGTAAATACTTTTGAAATTGCCTTTGAAACAAAAATACAAAATTACTATAAATTGTTTTTGAATAACAAGCCTTGGGCGTTTAGAAACGTTTCAGTTTACCCAATAAAGGTCTGAATTTTAGCCTTAAAAATATATAATTTTTTATTATTTCCTTTAAAAATATTCGCCATGCCCATATGTACTTGCAATACTTTTGCTTTCTAAAACACCAATAAAACAAATTATTTGTGAAAAATTGTTTTCTTTCCGTTTTCTTAAAAAAAAAACAAACAAATAAAAATATAAAAAATTTGTGTGCCGCAGTAAATATTTACGACCCCACTCATAATAAAATCTTTTTATACCATTAATCTGTAAGAGATCTATAAAACAAATACCCAGACAAATTCTTTTTGAAAAAAAAAATATTTTTCAAATTCATGCTACTAAAATCATGATTTAGCATTGTAATGATATTATTTGGATTCAATGAAAGCAATTTAAAAGTCATAAAGTTTAAAAAAAAAAACTCATAAAAATCTTCGTAGAAAAGCCAGTTATATTGCGGGGGTAATAAATTTCCTATAGTAAACAACTATGTATAATGGAATTAACATTATTTTTAAATAAGAAATTTAAATAATTCCCAAGCAGAAACCACTCAAGCCTTAAACAGTATAAAATATGATTCTGTTTTTTTTTCTTCAGCCTATAATATATTTGCACAGGTTCGTTAATAAACTAGAAAACTTTTTCTTATTTTCTCCTTTAATTCAAAATGAAGCTTAATAAAAACAATAACAACAACATAAACTTCCATAATACACCGCATAACTTTAAGCAAAAAACGAAAGTTGTTAAAACTTCCACGAAGTTAGAGAAATATAAAGTATGTATCTCCAAAACCTTAACAAAAAGAGAAACTCATTTTATGGTGACGACAATAAATTAGATTTTAAAGAAAAGTTTTTAATTAAAACTACAAATTTCTATAAGTTTATCTTAACTGTTTTGTATGAATCTAAATTACACGTACGTGTTTCCTTTCTGATTAATTCTCTCCTTTCATTTCTATTTTTTTGTATAATTTTTTTATTTTAATTTTTCTAAGAAACTAAAATTGAAATATTTTTCACTTATTACGTTGGAATTTATTTAGATTTTCATCTTAATACATACACATGCAACGAACATTAATTTTTCATAATTTTTTTCTTTCATAAAACATTTCTTAAACAATAACTTTTTATATATTTTTCAAAACAACTTTTATTATTAACTTTATACTTTTTGATGTTTTTTCAAACTTTGCATTTAGTTGTTTTTTTATATTTTTTTTATAAAAAAATCACCAATTTTTTCTTTTTTTTACCGTCTACATGTTTAAACGTCGTTAAAGCTACACGAAAACTGGTTGGGATATTTTTCTAGTTTAGTCGTTTAGTGTGCCAAATGCCGTGGTCTTTTTTTGTATGTGTGTATGTAATTCTGTGTTTATGTGAATGTGTTTAAAAATGTGTATGGTTTTATTGGGAGCAGTGTTGCCACTCCGCAAATAATTGTTTAGAATCTGCAGTGGTATTGATATTCTTTATGATAGATTTGTGTAATTTGATTTATTACCGAAATTTCAATATATGTAAATGAACTAAAGTTAAGAAAAATTTCAGTTGTAAGGAAACATAGTACTTTTATAGATATTGTTCTCAAAGAAAAAAATATTAAGAAGGTACAATATAAAATTGACATCACACTAATCTTCTCATCAATTTGACAATGATGGTGATAATAATGATGTTCCGCTCACAATCAACGATTTCCAGCGCACTCTGTGTATCTGGATGTTAGCTATAAACCATCATTAAATAATAATTACAGTTGTTGTTGTTTTGTGTTTGTGGTATTTGCATTGTCTTATGTGTTTGTGTGCTTGCATATTTCTTAATAAGCGGAAAGAATAACATTAAAGTTTGTGTTCTTTGTCGTTTGTCTGCATTTGAATATGTGTTTGAGGCTTTGTAAATTTTTTAATATGCGCTTGTGTATTTTTCTTTTTATCAAATAACTTTTGGGCAATTCTTATGGCAAATAAATGTTTTTTATAAAAAAACATATTTTATTAATAATTTTTGTTCTAAGAAGTAACAGTCAGGCAATGAATGCCTAATACAATTACTACGTGTTACCTTCTTTAGGAAAATGATAGTGATGGAGAAGGTAGGTGGTGAAGGAAGATGTAGGGGAAATCTTCATTATTTTACAACTCTGCTTTTTGCACGTTTTTAATAATGTAATGTTGTAGAGCCTCTACTTTCAATAAAGCGTATTAAATTTTTGAAGCTGTGTTTAGTGGCCATTTTATTGGTTATTTTACTTCGTCGATGATTCTACTATCCAATACCGACGAAGGAGGGTGCTCTGATGTTACTTTCGGATTAGTAACAGCTGAAATCGGTGTAGCTCAGTGACAAGTGTATATGCCTTCTTCTCTTGAACTTTCCTACAACAACTGTCGTGAAGACTTCTTGTCGTAGTGTTGATGCGTGTATACTTGTTATTTTGCATATTGTACGAGTACGTTTGAATGTGTGTGTAAGATGTAGATGGTAAGCTATTATGTGTTTAAGGGTGGTTTTTTTAAAGCAAGCGCAAACAACTAATTTCAATGCATGTATGCATTTGTATGTGCACAGAAAAATAAAACATCATTCACACAACATGTGTGCGTATGTACATGCATGGCGTTTGTATACGCGCCCATGCGTATGAAGAAGCAAGCATCATAAATTCTTCCGTCACGAAGTATTTTTTTTTTACTTCTACACATGCAATAACTAAAAGAAATGTTTTGTGTTGTTAAGCTCTTGTTTTAGAAGATTCCGCTACAGTAGAGCATTTGAAAAATACGTCATATCTTAGTTTTTGAAAGCTGTTTTTTGCAGGGGTCTAATTGATAATAATGCACATCAGAAAAACTAGTGGTGTTGTTATTTGGTGACTGTCGGAGACCGGGCTCGAGCGCAGGACATTCGGTTTTTAAATCAACGTGCTAACTACTTCAAACAACACCACCCTTATTTCAATGTCGTCTTAATTTTTCATTAAAATATATGACTGTTTTAACTTAAATATCTGTACTCCTTTTATTTAAACCCTAACGTGATAATTAAAATTATAACCTTCAAGTACCCCTTTTAATCATTTGCTTACACTTGTAATAATAATAATGTATACCACAATGTTCTCTTTTTCCAAACGAGAACTTAAAAAAATATATGGCGCTTTAAAACAATTATATAATTAATGGCCGAAAAGAAAAAAACTTTCAGTAATCAATCGACGTTAACGCAACGCTAAGCGTGGACAAGTTTTATAAACGTTTTGGTTTTGTAATTTAATTTTTTTTGCACATAAAATTTTTCAACGCTTAGTGTTGCGTTTTACAAAATAAGGTCCCAACATTCCTGAAAGAAAATATATTTACCCGAATTTTATGTGCGTTTGATATTAATTATTGACAAATTTTTTTTTTGGTAAATTTTTTTTAATCCTTGTTTCATAATCGGTACATTATTACTTTTACACAAAAAAAATCCATCAAATGTCTGTTTTTCCGCAAAGTTTATCTGTATTTTTTATATCACCCGGATTATAAAAATTTTCCCCAGAGGTTGTATAGATATTTGACTTGATGATGGCAACGCTGATACAATTGAGTGTGAGAGCGAAATAATACAATATAAATATGTGTAGACATTTTCTGTATTTGTTCAAAGAAATTTCAGGGTTTTTGTTAGTAGTTTTCATTTTGATTCGGCATATACATACATATATATGATTCTAAGTAAATATATTTTTTTGTTTATTTGAGAGAGCAAGACATGTTTTATAGAGGAAAATTGAGTATATCTCTGCATGCATGTGTATACGTAACGAAAAATTTATAGCATGCTACAAATTTTACATACTACGTTGTTTTCATCGAATTTTCCAAAACGTGTGCTTAATGCAAAATATCCATAAAGACGTATCTATTATTAAATGGTATACATACATGTGATATGTACTAAAATATTCATTGAGTTAACTTCGTGTGTAGTTATGTATCGAAATAATGTAACATATGCTTGCCTAGTTAAAAATTTTCGTTTAAAATAAAATGCACGTTTTCGCAAAAAATTTCGCAAACGCTTGAGCAATTAATTAAATAAAAAAAGTTTGATGAGACACGCTTACACTTATGTGTGACCGATTATTGTACCAATACAATTTTGAATAATTGGTGGCGTATGAGCAATAATTAATTCACTTTGTTAAAAGCTCATACGTCACAATTCAAAAATTCTAGATATATAATTAGTAGTAGGAAAAAAACTGTTGATATTGTACAAATGACGCAAGTATGTGAAATAAAAGAAGCATAGCGATATTTTATATTGTTCAAGAGAACTATGTTGCAAAATAAATTTCTTCAGTGAAGCATTTTGATAATTTTCAGCTGTGACTTTTTATGATGTAGTGTGCGATAAGCGTCAATATTAAGAAAAATTATATCAGCCTTATTAATAAAACTTATTAGGGCTTTATAAAGACTTTTTAAGAAAAATTTTGTATGAAAATTTGTTTTAAAAAGCCTTTACAAAGCCTTAATAAGTTTTATAAATAAGGATGTTTATATGTATTTAGCTTAGTCTTAGCTCTTTGGAGGCTTAACGTATTTGCTCTTTATGAGTTTCTTTTTTTCAATATGGGTTTTTTATCAATATTTCTTTTTTTTAATAGTACAATAATTGTTGCGGTGACTTTAAGGTTCAGTATACCAAAGATGAGAAGGAATCCTATTGTTTTCACTAAGCTGTCTATTTCCCTATTTATCTGTCATGGGCTTCTATCTATCGTTAATGGTACAGACCTGAAATTTTCACGCAATAAGTGTTATTATGGTCACTACAACAACACATACTAAGTTTGTAATTTTTAATAAATTTTAACGATTTTCACTGGCAAACTAATCACATTTTAGCTTAGGTGTGGGTGGGTGATTCTAACTTTTGCTGTTAAACTTTATCGTAACAAAAAATCCATTTATATGGAATATTTTATAGGAATTCATCAAGCATAATTACTTCAATAGCTCCTTGGTATTAACAAAACAATAGTATTCTAAATTTTATTATAATCCGTTCGTACTTTATTTTATAATCAACAAATAAACTTGGAATATATACAAATTTCCACATTTGTAATAATAGCAAATGTTTTATAGTAAAATAAAATTAATATAGCATGTTATATGTGTATGTATGTTTGTATGTATGTATTTCTCTGTTACAAAAAAAAAAATAACCGGAATTGTACTCTTACAACACTCTTTCTCTCCGATGTTATACTCACGCATTTATTATCCCAGAAATGTTCCCTTTACAAATCAACAAAAAATGTATTAAAACAGACACTTTATTTCTAACCTCTCCAATATGAGAAATTTTTCACAAACATATACACATACATATACTTATATATATATATATACATACATACACTCTCAATCACTGAAGGAATACAACAAATTTATTGTGTGAGGTCCTATAAATTGAGCGTGAGTTGTATTCAGCTGGTGTTTACTTATACACACACACACACATACATATATAAATTATTATTGTTTGTACACATGTATGTATGTATTTGTTTAAAAATTGTTTAAGCAAATTTAAACTCTCTCATTATTATTGTTTTTGCTGTTTATCGGCAAAGATGTTGTTGTGTTTGTTTATTATGATTTTTTTTCTTTTTGTTTTTTTTGCGAGTAAGGCTGAGGAAATTTTGATTTTGGGGATACCTACCTGTTGCTGGTAGTACGAGTAACATACATACATACATACATGTCTTTTCAAGTTCTGTATAACATTTTGGCATCAGTTTCTTGTTTTGTTTTTCCTTTTATTCATAAGTTGCCTAAGTATCGTGGCGAAAAAAAGGCCCATTATATTATCGTATACATACATATTTACCTCTCAAAAATAAAATTGTGTATTCGGAAATCTAAAAATATGCCTCAGATGATTGTTGTGTGCCTTAACAATGTTTAGTAGTCTAATGATAATAATTATGTATATTCAAAAGTCATTTTGGGTGTGCATGCTTGTATTGATATTTCTTTGTTTGTATATTTAAAAAAGAAAAATCCTTAATGATTCCTTTGGAGCCATAAACATCATTATCTGTGGCTGGCAAGCAGCTGTTGCTTTGTGCGAGTAATATATGTAACAAAGAAAAAAAATTTAGTTTTTTTTCTACACAAATACTGTTGATAATGATGCTGATGCTTTGGCTCTGGTATATGTATTTTGTCTTGTCTTTAATAAGCATTCGTTCACATATACGAGTACATATATACAACTACACCTTAAAATTATTGTACGTCATAAAAACATAACACAACATTAGATGTTTATATTAAAAGCAAAAACAAAAATTAAAAGAATAAAATTTATAAAATATACAAACAATGTTAGAAATTTTTCTGAAAATGTTTCTTTAAAATGACATCAAAAGGATATAATGATGATGCTTATAATATTCGTAATGTATTCTGATTTTTTTTAATGTTTACTGTCTTAAGAAGTTAAAATAACTCCATTTTAATTTTTTGGAAACAACATTGAAACTTTTTATACACCCTTAGGGAAAGAAAAGTTACATTATTTGTTCTAATATCTCAAAGTAATCACAAGAGTAATCACTATAATCATTAAAAGGTTTGCAACCTTCAACTTATTTTAAGAGAATAATATAAGTCTTTAACTTAGTTAAAGCAAATCTTTTATACGCATAGAATTGAAATGGCAACACCACTCCTATCAAGAGGCAACTGTCAGTTGACTCCTATCTAAATTTGAACAAGCTGCTTCATCTAGTTTGTGCTTGGCAGCCAAGGATAATAGACTACCACTACGCATTTTGAGGAGATATTGGAAACAAGTGAATTTGATTTGACTCCAAAGACGAATCATCTCGCAAACAAATGCTTATTTTGAGGACATCAACAAATCACATTTTGCAGAAGAGACAAATGACAATGACTTAATGACCCACAATAGCATACATGTATACGCTAACGGATCGCCTTTTATGTAAATGTTTATTTAGCTTGCAGCGAGGCTGCCGCAAATTATCGACCAACCTGATGCAAGAGCTTCCATCATAGAGCTGAGCAGCTGTTGAACTTTTATTTAGAGGTCGTTAATCTAATTCCACAAATTGTAAGCATTTAACGAAATAAAATAGTTTTCAAATCAGCAGAAAATTTAAAGCATTCGACATTCAACGAAATTTTCTAAATATTTCTTTCCAAAATAATTTAAATATTTTAGTTTTGCTTGAATGTTGACTACCGAATTTTACTTTGTGTTTTAGTCTTTAAACAGCATATTTCTTTTGTTTTTAAATTTATATATAACTCTGTTTGTCCTTCCATACAATTACAAAGATGTGCTTCAAATTTTAACAATATCTCTTGCTTAACATTAAAGTCTTCAATTCCCTTTCGAACAACTACATACACATTTTCTTTCTAAAATGACCAATAATAATTATATGAAAACATGCAGCTCATTTCCTTTTACACAAACAGAAAAGAAAATGGTTACAAATTAAGGCTTGCTAATTGTAAGGCACGTGCAAATGATAGATAGAGTCTTGTGGAAAATTTTCTTTACTTCTGCTATTTGTTTTTATTTCCTACTCCATCATTTAGATATGCTTTGGAAAAAAGTGTACTTAAATTATCCTTGAGAACGAGCAGCTCTTTGTCAATACTCGTACAACTATTGAACACAATTTTTAAAGATAATAACCACAACAAAAACAAATGAAACAAAAATAACAAAAACTGAAAATGGAAAATGAAAAATAAAGGAACTAAATCAACTTCCTTTCCACAGCAAGATTTTAAAGATGGGGTATGCTTTAAGGGCTATATAAACTTTAAAAATTTAGTACAATACATTCAAGATCGATTGAATTTAAGGATATGAATGCGATTTCCATTAGATTTTATTTTATGTGCCTTTGTCTACGTTTACATTGGCCTTCAGGATTACCTTTTTAATATCAAGTTTTAGCTTTCTGTCCTTTTTTGCTCTTTATTTTCTTTCTATTTATAGACATTTTTGTACTTTATTCAAGTTTTATACATTTATGTAGTATGTGTACGTGCTTGAGTATGTGTGTTCAAACTTCTCATTGTGTTTATATGGGCTCTACAAATACTCAATGAATTTTTGTGGTTCACATTGTTGACAAAATTTGCTTATTATGCAAAAAAAAAAAAGAAAATACTTGTTCCAGTATTTGTATGTATTTCAAATACATTCATACAAACATGTGTATATATAATTTTATTTGTTAGCTGGAAATATTCAAGTTTAGTTTTATTTGAAGTGGATTTTATGTTTTGCAAAATACACAATTGATAGAGAAAAAAAAACATAAATTTCATTGGTAAGAAATTTTATTAGTGGTTCAGCATGGTCTCCATAAAATAACTACACCTTGAGAGGAAGCTTATAAAAATAGTGTTTTTAAGCTTTTCTTAATTTCGTTTATAATAATGTTTATAAAATGTGAATTCACAAGCAGTTTTTAACAATGCTTGACAAACTCTTATTATGCACAATTTTTTCTGAAGAATGCTTATAAACGACATATGACAATTAAAGGAGGCTTGGCAATTTTATTAAGTAATTTGCGTGTACAATTGGTTTTAAATTTCAAAGTCAGAGGGCGTTGATATTTTGTGTATTAAACTCATTAAATTGCAAAAAAAAAAAAAAATTAAATAAAACATAAACTATAACACACAAAAAATAGGCGCATATCCAAAGAAAAGTATACGATGGCTACTATTTATATTTCGGGAATAGCAAATAATAACAAACATTTTTAAATGAAAATGGATTTATTGTTTTTCGAAATATTCCACTTAATGATCAATACACTTTTGCACTCGTTGAAATCATTTATCTTAGCAGTTTTTCTATTCCTCTTGAGACACCTCCAAAACATTGTTTTTGAACGCTTCAGCTGCTTCTTCGGCGCTCCTTAATCGTTAACCACGCAGTTTACCTTTGATATTTGGGAACAGGAAGAAGTCCAATCGATGTTTTGACTGATCCAAAATTCACTTATTTGATGAGATGTATGAGAGCTCGCACGGTCATGACTCATGATGAAGAATGATTCGTATTGTAACATTTTACGAAATTCTCCGAAGACTTCCGGCAATTAAATGGTCGTGTACACGCTTGCTATCGCCAGATCCCGGCGACAACAATGCGTAAGTTGCGAAAATTGTCTACCTTCTCGTTTTTTGAAATGCCTGCTTCGTTTAGTAAAAATGTTCCACTCGCTTGTAGAACTTATTTCTTTGGAGTTGTTTCATCTTTTTCATAATGAGTATTATGATTTGTTTTAAGATTCATCTTACTTTTTTGAACTTATTTCATTAAATTTTGAGGAATTTATTTATACTTAATTTTTTTGGGCCATTTCAATGAGACTTATTGCATTCGCCCGTTATTAGATTTAGACAAAAACCACACTTAAATTTGTGTAATAAATTACTTTGAATTAATTTATTTAGGAAAAAATGTTCATCCCCTGCATTTAGGGGGAATAAATCAAATGAACTAATTATTCGAATATTTTATTCATTTGCTGTTTTTTCCCCCATTACTTGCTATAAAAACTTTTATGCTTTTTTATAGTAAATATAGAAACTATGAACGTGCTTCATTTAAATAACAAAAATTAAAACTTTTAAAAACCCCCGACTTTTTTCAGAAAAGATGTTGTATCTTCTAAACGGCTGGACTAATTTTTTTCAAACATAGCTAAGAACCCTCTCGATCAAGTCATCTTTCAAACAGAAAAAACTAAATGAAAATCGGTCCAGCCGTTTGGCCTGTACGTGGACACAGACAGACACACAGATACACAGATACACAGACACACAGACACACACTACAAACTTATAACACCCCTTTTTTTAGTCGGGGGTTAAAAATAAGTTTTACTGATATTTTTCCAATTTATGAGTGTCAATAAAATTTTATTTTTATTATTTTCCTTAACAGGAAATGTAGTTAAGTGGTAAATTTATTTATGTGCACGCATTGAACTTGCAAAAAATATAGAAATAATATAAAAAGGAAATAAAATTATGTGTTTTCATTAATATTGACTAAGACTGCACACTTTTATTATGGGCGGCACTGGGAGGAGGACTGGTAACTTTGTTTAAATTAAGTGTTTTTTTTTTTTTTTTTTTTTTTTTTTTTTTTTTTTTTTTTGATAATAATATAATAACTTTTGCAAAGTAAACATAATTTTTATTTTTTTTTTATAAATTGTATGCCAATACAATTAATCGCTCATTTGCTCAAAGAACGTCATAACTCAAAAAAACTATCTTGCCGGAAAATGAGATTAAAATTTTCAATTTGCACAGGACTTAATTGAAAAAGAAAATTTTAGTTTGCTGTCAAGATATTTCTATTTCCATTTTCATTTCTTGAGTTACGATATTCTTTGAGTAAGTGAGCGAAATGTTAGTGATAAGAGCGGAACCAAAAAAAGAAAAATTTTTATTGTAACATGTTTAATGTTTCTCATTTACTATAACCGTAAAATAATACGAGTAGATATTACTCAAAAAATTTTAAAATTTTTATAAAAAGTTTTTAATATATAAAAATTTTATAATGATAAAAATTGTATAATTTATAAAAATTTATAAATATTTTATAGTTTATATAATTTTATAATTTATAAAAATTTTATGATTTATAAAATCTTAAAAATATAATTTATGAAATTTTACAAAAATTTATAATTTATAAAAATTTATAAAAATTTTTGAAATTTATAAACACCTATAAAAATTTATATAGACATGCATATAGACAATTGCTTAACGATAAAAACCAGCCAATTTTTGAAATTTATAAAAATTTCATAATTTAGAAAAATTTATAAAAATTTTATAATATGTAAAAATGTATAAAAATTTATAAAAATTTTAAAATTTATAAAAACCACAAAATTTTTATAATAAAATGTATAAAAATTTTAGAATTTATAAACATTCTATATTTTAACGGTCTAATTCATAAAAAATATTTTAGGTTTATTACAGGTTTGTTTGACAAATTTCCCATAGAAATATGTCAAATAAGCGCTTAATAAACCTGAAATATTTTTTATGAATAAGGCAGTAAAAATTTATAAAAATTTTAAAGTTCATAAAAATTTTTTAATTTATCAAAATTTTATAACTCATACAATTTTATAAAAAATTTATAATATGTATAACCTTTTGAGAACCAACGACATTTTTTGCTGCCATTACCACAAAAGTAAAAATTTTTGTAAAAAAAAAATTTATATACCAGCCAAAATGATTTTTAAAATTTTTTCTGTATACATTTAAAAAAAGAGGACCTAACACAATCAAATAGCTTGGGCGACAAAGTTTAAAATAAGTTAAAACAAGTTTAAAAGTTCAAATTTTGTTTTATTTTAGTATTTTTTAAAAACGCAAAAAAATCATTTCTTAACATAAAATGAAAATACCTTATTCACAACAGTAAAAAAAAATTAGATCTAATCATATATGTATATACGTGTAATTTTAACATGTAGTACTATTTTGTGTGAAAGTCCTTGAAGCTAGATTTGTCCTTTGTTAAACACAAATGAACTTCACACTTTTGGCATCTTCCTCTTGATCAGATTTCGCAACCGGTATTGCGGCATCGTTTAGCTGTACCATTTATAAATTCAGGCCAATGGTCAAATCGATCATACCGTATATCATCTGGGGCGATATGCGGGCGATATTTACTACCATAATATCATTGAAAGGGTTGAACTGCACTTGCTGGCGCGTTTTTGTACTTAGCTAAAGACCGAAACTTCTTCAGCTTATTTCTTGGAGTTCGGAGTATTTCTGCGTCTTGCTTGTATTTTTTCCAGCTGTTATAAATTGCTAGGTCGAGAAAATAGAAAAATATCTCAACTGGCCACTTCTTAGTTTTCATTTTTATCCGATAATACTCCTTCATTTGATCGCCTATGTCTACTCCTCCCATTTTGTCATTATATAACTGAATAACAGCTGGAATTGGAACTGGCAATCGTCGCTTTAAATTTTTAATCCAACGTTCCTTTCCACCTACTGGATCTTTTCCGTAAGTTTTTCAAAATTGATACGGTTTGTATTGTCGATGAAGCATTCAACAACTTTTACATCAATATTATATTTTAACCGGCTGTCCAAAAAATTAAATTTCAAAAACTCTATGCTCTCTTCTGATCCTTTGGGATATATGATTTCGTATTTTGGCTACTAGTTCACAAGATATATATTTATTATCACTTTTTGCTGCTTAGGTAGCACTGTGCAGTGCTATGAATGAATTCTTAAATGAAGCTTTCTTTTACACAACCGAAATTCAGCAAGAATGTTTCACAAAATATCGTATAAAAACTACTTAGTTAAGACTTATCGAAACGCAAAAGTTTTTATGCAAAACAATAACGTATAAAGTTTTTAATACAAAAAGAAATATGTAAACAAATTGCAACATTTTACTTACAATCATAATATTCATATCGATCAGCTTCACTGGGATTGTTGCTGCCCATAATTTTGGTAAGAACTATAAAAAGGAAATAGAAAAGGAAACTATAAAGTATTTCTGTAGTTTTAAATTTTTATTAAGCAGATCATGATTTGAATGCATTACTAAAATTAAAAGCTATGCAAGCAACAAAGAGTAAAAAGGGCAAAGTTAAGGAAGTCCTAGTTTAAAATTAAAATTTATACCAGCATTGTATTTGTAATAAAAAAATTTTCAAAACAAAAAGCTTTTGAAGCATCATTTAGTTACGATAGTTTTCATAATAAAAACCGTCAACTTGTCTGGAAAATTTTTATGAAAAGCATTTGATTTTCTTGTTTAACAATTTCTATAAAATTTTCCAGATAAATTGACTATTTAAAATGTGGAAACTACACCTCAATTCATTTCCTTAAGCAGCAATCTATTTGGGCGAAAATATCGTATATTTAAGAAAATTATTCACACACGCATACATATTAGAGGGCTGCGTAAACAGTCTTGAAATGTAAATACTACTTCTTTTTTTAAATGTATTGTCGTAGCATATATTATACTTATTATACTAAACCAATAATAAATGAAGTCGTTTAATAAGCGAGGCATGATGAATGTATTGATGTATGTGTATATATGTGTTCACAAGCGCTATCGCGAAGACTTCTTGTTCGTAACAAGCACTCAAAAGGAGCTGTGTAGATCCCTGAAGGAAATGTCGATGGTGAAAATGTACTGAGTCGCTTTTGACTTTGTCGCCAGTACTACTCTACAATTATTCCACATATAATACTTTGTGCTATAGACATTTAGCATGTGCTTGTCATTGAAAATTTACTAGTAACACTAAAACAATTGACTAGGTAGTGAATTCATAGCTCTTATGGGAACATTGAGACATACCAACCAGACATTTACTGATACATTTCTATACCTTACGTACATAAAAATTTATGTATATTGACAAGTTGTTGAAAAGTTCACCAGAAATACACGACATCTGTTTTCTCTCTTTCTTTTATACTGACGAATAGAAGAGAAATTGAAGACAATGTAACTACTGCTAGAGTTTTAGTATTGACATAGATACCCTTGGCCCCAGTCCGACTGCAGGTTATGCGTTTATGCTTGTAATTTTGCATATTGTGCGTTTGAGTGTGTGTGTGTAAGATGTAGATGGTAAGCTAGGAGTACTATGTATTTAAGGGTGGTTTTTTAAAGCAAGTGCTCACAACTAATGTCAATGCATGTGTGTGCGTTTGTATGTGTGAAGAAAAATAAAAGATCATACACACAACGTGTGGGCGTATGTAAATGCATGGCGTTTGTATGCGTATGAAGAAGCAAGCATCACAAATTTTTCCGTCAAGAAGTATTTTCTTCTCTACTCCAATATATCTGCAATAACTGAAACAAATGTCTTGCCAACAGTGTTGTTTAGCGTTTGTTTTAGAAGATTTCGCTGTAGTAAAGTATTTGAAAAAACACTCATGTCTTAAAAATTCTTGTAAGTGGTCTTGTGCAGGGGTCTATTAATTACATTGTAAACAATCCTTTAAAATTCCTGCTAAACTAAAGCACAAAGCAAACGAAAATTTATAAATGCGGCGTAACCCCAAGTGGTCTAGTTAAACTTTTCTAGCCTTCTTTAGAGAATCGCATTAATGAAATGAAATATTTTGAAAAAAAATGAACTAACTGAAGTCTGTAAAAAAATTATTCTGTGATTAAAAGTACATGATAGTTCAGATAATATAATAAATATCTATCACACATTTAACATAAACTATTAAATAATTAATATTTATATTCTTCTCACTATATTGATGATAAATTAGAGATTTTTGTAAAAATATTGGTATTTCCCATATATTTATAAGATACGATATTTTCACCCAATAGCATCGTTATTAAATATTTATTTATGTTATTGTTTAATTTTTAAATTTCATATAACTTACAATTGAAGCAAAACTGACGCCAACGCACCAGACACGATTTTGTACGTGTTAAACTTGTGTTTGAATAATTCTCCTGATGATTGTTGCCGTTTTGTTGTTGCTGTGAAATACAAACGATTGGCGCTGGTCGTTCTGATAATGGAATAGCAACAAAATTGCTTGCAGTCCTTCTTCTGGCTGCCGTGGAATTTGTTATATTTTCTTGCGACGTAGTTGTATATAAATCGTTCAATTGTTGCTGTTGCTGTTGCTGTTGCTGGCGTTGTAGCAATTGTGTATCAATATTGTTATTATTTCTGTTATTAATATTTTCGTTATAGCCGTTGTTGTTGTTATTGCTAGTTGTTGTTATTGTTGTTGTTACAGCAGTATGGACAGCAGTCGGTTCTGTTACAATAAGTTGCGTGGGAGTGGATGAATCTGCAAAAAAAAAAAAAATAAACAAACCCATCAGTTAAATAGAATGACATGATAAAGACAGCTTGTCTAATTAGTTAGAGGTATTTTACATAAAATTAAAATATTATTTTATGATACTTCGTACATTTTTTTATAACACTTGTACATTTAAAATAAAAAAATAACAAAAGCAATAGTAAATTTGTTGGCGTTGTAATCATCTTTTTATTTCAATTGATAAATTTAATCGCCCCTATTGTGTGAACATTTTTGCCCCAAATTGTAATCCTAAATAATTTTTTCCTAGAAATGTTTTTCTTTTTTGTTTCCCCTTATCATGTATAATAATTTTCGCTGGGATTTTTCACTTCTCCCTTGGCTTTGTTCACTTGACTTTTGCAGGCGAACTGAATTATTATTTTATTATTAGTAATTTCAATATTTTCTTTCGAATTAAATATTAAAAGTTATAAATATTTATTTATATGATAAGATTATTAAATCAAGTTAAAAGATTGTGCACAATTCTTAACAATGATACTATATTAAATTTAATTGAACTGGAGTGAATTTTAATCAGGATAAATTTCTTAATCGGGCTTAAGTTCAGTATTTTCAATTCTTATTGAATGAAATATTTTGATTATTTGAAGTGATTTTCTAAAGAGAAGAAAAATTAAACTGGAATTTTTAGCTGGGGGGTAAATGCGCATTTTTCTGTGCAGCCACGCACTTTAACAACGCCCATGTTTATCTACTTAGGCAGAGATTGTTATTAACATCAGCTATTTAACGTACAATTTCATTAAATGGAATATTAGAAATTATTACTGTTTATAGAGTTATTGTCAACAATCACTCCCTGCAACAAATTTTTGCATGGAGTATGAATCTCTTTGGTTCACAAAGAGTAAATTTTTTTGTTATTATTAGAGTATTTAAAAAATTTAATTTGGAATCAAAAATTTGCAAAAATTTATAGGTGCATTATGTTACTCATCTGACAAATAAATAGTAGTTTCACCTTCCCTACAAAAAACGAGAATCGAGGTACCTTACACTAAGCCAATCAATTCCCATGACAAATCCGCTGATATCGTTGAATTTGCATGCTTAGGTATATTTAAGACTCTCTGGAAATCTAGCTTTCACTAAACAAACTTTTTTTTTCTTTTTTCTCGCTCTCCCTTCTTTCTCAAATATCTAGTTAAAACCTTGGCCTCGCTCTAGTCGAACAGTGATCCCCAGGGAAACCGCAAATATGCAATTGCATGTTTTTTCTTGTATGACGTATTAATGCGGGGACAAGAAATTTATCCGCTTCAGAACTTTTTATGAATTTTGGCATCGATTTGTTAGTGCATATTTTTGCATATTTTACCCTGTTAAGCATGTTTTTGCATATAGCACTTTTACACGCATATTTTTAGCATATTTTCCAATTTTTGGAGCATAATTTACGCTTTTAGGGCATATTTTTATACTTTATAGATTTTTTTATTTTAATATGCCTTCAAGCTTATCTGTTGGTCAACATTTTTATTTTTCACCATCTAAATCTCATCTCCAATCTTCCACGTATACATACATTTTTCTTATATTTATATTACGCAGTTATTAATAATAAAAATTCGGTTTGCCAGTTGTGACAGACTCTGCCCCGAGTAGACGTTGAATGAACATTGTCAATGTATAAAAGATTACTTAGATGTGGCAGGCAACGATTTTTATTTGAAAAGCTAGATCAATACTTTGTTGTTTATTGCAATAAAAATTTTTAATAAAAATCTTGTCTTATTTATCCAAAATACAGTTACAAAGTTTTAATTCTGATATCTTTTGAAATCGAAGTTAAATTTTCACGAGTATCAAAAAAAAATAATAATTTATATTATTTGTTTTATTCAAAATTTTTATGGCAATTTTGTTTTAACGTGCTCTTCAAGCCCAAATTATTGTTAATAATACGGATTATTTATTAATTTTTGTATTGTTTTCTTTCTTTTGCTTATTTTATTTTTGTCTTATTTTATATGAAAATCTTGTTTAATTTTTGAATTAAAAATATATTTTCATTCATTTATTTTATTTTTAAGTGCATATTTTTGAGTCTTTAGTGCATATTTTCAAGTTTTTAGTGAATATTGAATGCGCATAAAACACTTTTTTTAGAGCATATTTTTGGTTTCCCTGGTGATCACTTAAAAATCCTATCAGAACTCCAATAACCTTCTTTTCATATCAAATAGTAATTTGGATCTCGTTAGATCAAGACTTCACCAGAAGGCAGTCGGGATTCGCTAAAGTATACATACCAACCCAGGCACTATTTGTTCTCCATTAAAACCGTTTATAGAGTTTTCTAAAAATGTAAGTACTCAGCAGTTTAACCAAAGCCTCGCGGCGCTATGAAATCAGGCCCAAGGAAATAACGTCCAAATAAGAAATGAAATAAGCACCAATAAAATAAGCCCCAAAAAAATTAAATAAGGTCCAAGATAAAAATTATATAAAAAAAACACCCAATATGAGTAAAATTAAGCCCAATTAAAAAAGCCCAATGAAACCAAACTCAAGATGAAATAAAGCCCAAAATAAATTAAATAAAGCCCAATTTAAAATTCTATAATTTTATTGGGCCTTATTTTATTTTCTTATATGAGCATTATTTTCTTGGGTTCTATTTCATAGCGCCCACTATCGCAACTAACATTAACCCTATTATTGCTTCAAAGTCGCAATGGCCTGGAACCTAGCATAGCATAGACACCATGCCTGCTCGTTAGCCCCATAGGTGCCCTCTCAAACAACTAGGTTCGATCTGAGAATATGCTCTTTCTATAAGTATGAAACGCTGCCTGCCTGCCGAGATAGAGAGTAAACCCCTCACCTTTAGTTATATTCGTTTCTTTTTTTGCAATTTCAGTATTTTATGCAAAATTCTTTTTCTTATTAACATGTTCCTAATCATTTCAATGCCTTTTGGTATTATTTAATTTATTATATTACATATGTGACTTGTCAACAAACATCACATGCCATGACAGTTTTAGTTGACACCTGTAGTATTGACAGGTTTTATAAATTTTCAAAAAAAAAAAAAATATTTTTGAAAAAATTATTGTTTATTTTACGTTTGAGTTTAGACAACAGACAGTTTAATGAAAATATGTGTGTATGAATATTAGAACGACTCAGCTTATAAAAAGATAAGGAATGAACTAGTTGTTTCTTTATGGGAATTGTTAAAATTTAAGTTTAAAATTTTTAAACGCACTAATAATCCCAAATTAATATTTTACTTATTAAGTAAAATATTTTTTTATTATTAAAAATACATTGAAATTGATTATTGAGGGCTTTAGCTGGATCCAGCTAATGTATTTTTAATAATAAAAAAAATATTTTACTTAATAAGTAAAATATTAATTTGGGATTATTAGTGCGTTTAAAAATGTTAAACTTAGATAAGGAATGAATTTTGGGCCAACATTTTCAAATTTAATATATGTAGGTGTCTTCTATGATGTTTCTAAAATATTTTCGGAGTCCAGTCATAATCGGTTAGAGCTTGCAGAACATCCCTGGAAGTTTTCGCGAATTTCAAACTCAAAGTTTTTTGATTAATTCAAAAAAAAAATATATTTTTGGGTAAAATATTATCTTTTAAGCCAAATAATAAATATAGAATAAATTTATGATATTTGCCAAAGTTTTGGAATTGCAATAAATAAACTTAATTCTTAAAATCGTTTTCACAAAAGATTATGAAGTTTTTTAAATTTTTACTTGGCAATATCTCACGAACGATTCTATTACCACAAATTTGCAGCAGCCAAAGTTATTTTATGAGTTTATGAGCTAAAAGTATTTTTGGATTTTATCGGTTTGTAGTTTAAAATAATTTATTATAAAAATAAATTATTTATGAAAATTTTATTTTCGAAATATCTCAATGTCGTAAGTCGAAAATAATCCATTATTTATACTGTTTAACAGTGAAAAATGAACATGGTATTCACAGTATAGGTTTGATAGTAATACCAAAGGCTATAACTCCCTATACTTAGTTTGGCGATTTTGGTGATAAATCTTCTTTATGGGCCTCCAAAGATTTCGAAAATCAGTGCGCCCTTAAAAATAGGTGTCTTAAATTTTTTGGCAATAGCTTATTCAGAATTGGTGATAGCTCAGCTCTAACCTTTATATAGCAATAATGAAGCTAAGAGTTTACCAAACCAATTTTGTTTACGTCTTGTGCCGAAAAAATTACTTCTCATGCATTTTCTTTTGCAAAAATTAAGGAAAAAAAATTGTTTTTAATTTTTTCAGAATAACTTACAGGGACTAGACATAGACCCAAGATGATACGAGACAGAAGAAAATTGTATTTTCGGAGGTCTCGCTCACGCAGTCATCAAATCCTTTTTACTTTTCCTTTCGCGTGGTATTATTTTAACGTAATTTCATTTTATACTTTGTGGTCTCATTTGCTGCGTGATTTTTGTAAATAAATGGTAAAATTTAATATTTGTGAACGAAAATTAAAAAAAAAATTTAATCACTTTTTTAATACTAATAATCTTTTTCGCATTGTTTTTTAATTCAACGCAATAAATTTCTTCATTTAATGTTGTACAAATGTTCATGTGCTCAAATGTATTTTCATTTTTTATACTTTGTGGTCTTATTCGTTGTGTAAGTTAAAGTTAAAAATTAATATTTTGGTAGGAAAATGTTTAAAATTGAGTTTGTGATTATTTGAAAACAAATTTTAATCACTCTTAGGGCCATTATTACAACATAAAGTTAGTTAAAAGTAGGATTTTATTGGACGTATAAAAACTTTATCATTTGCAAAATTTGACTTTAACCTAAAGTGAGCGATAAATTACAGGGAAGTTCATCCTACATGGTAAATTAAATCCAATTTGCAATAATGGAAAGCTTTTTATACGTCCGATAAAATCCTACTTTTAACTAACTTTAAGTTGTAATAATGGCCCTTATAATACTAAAAATTTTTACACATTGTGTACTTTAGTTCTACACTACCAAATCTTTCATTTCATTTCTCATCTTTGTTTAGATTATTGTACTAATAACAAAAAATAAAAATTTTAAAAACCCCCAACTTTTTTCAGAAAAGATGTTATATCTTCTAAACGGCTGGACCGATTTTTTTCAAACATAGCTAATAACCCTCTCGATCAAGTCATCTTTCAAACAGAAAAAAACTAAATGAAAACCGGTCCAGCCGTTTGGCCTGTACGTGGAAACAGACAGACACACAGAAACACAGATACACAGACACACAGGCACACACTACAAACTTATAACACCCCTTTTTTTAGTCGGGGGTTAAAAATCAGCGTTGTCAACTTCTAAATTTCAAAAAGCACTGAAACCAGGAAAAAAACGCGTAATTTAAGTAAAAAAGCACTAAATTAAAATTTTTTGTTTAATAAAAAAAAATTTTGTATATAAAAAATATAGAAATCGGCAAGTCTTTTCGACTTGCTGATTAGATTTTGAACTCGATGGGAGTAGAATTTAATTTTTTGAAAATCAAGACTTTCAAAATTTGATTTTTATTAAACAATGCTGTGGAAACATTCTTTTACAGCAAACGCAATATTAATAACAAAGTTACAAAATTAAAAAAAAAGTAATTTGCAAGTTAACCAATACCTGGTTTACATTAGGCATTTTTTCATGAACTTTCATAAAATTTGCTGCACGCAACTTTTTGTAATTGCTAATATCAGCGCTATAGGAGAGAGTGATATATAAGAATTAATGTAACATGGATCTCTGAAGCATTTGTGTCACTTTTTTAGATGTGATTTGCTTCTCCGGTTCTGCTATTGACAAATGAAAAAATTTTCATGCAACTTTTTTCATGAAAAAATGCCTAATGTAAATCAAGTACAAGTTATATAAACTTAAATTATATGTACTATTATTTTAGAAAAAAGGAACGAAGTAGGTTATAAATATGTAACCTAAAACGGCAGCTCTATTAGCAACACAATTTTCTCGTTTCAGGCCGCTTTTATATAAAGCCAAGTGCAAAGACAATTTTTTACGTATTTGAGACTTAAATAAAGTAATAAAGTTAAAAACGTGATCAACTTCTGCGTTTAAACATTGAAGTTTGATAGGAAAGCAAGAAAATGCTCCAAACGAGTTTATATCAAATAAATCGTTATAAGACTTTATTTCTGCCCAAAACTCGATAGCGAACTCATTGCATTAAGTGAATTGCTCTCTATTTACAGTATATAAATACTAGAAAATATTTCGTTATTAGACTATACTTGCATTATGTCTTCTTTGTCGTGTGGCAAAACACTGTTTCCATTAATTGTGCTTAAAATGTGAAAGTTTGAGAATAAAATGCACGTATTTCTTCAACCAAGTTTTGTACAATCTTATTAGAATATTTTGAAATGTTCCATTTAACTTCAGTGCTTATGTTTTTTAAATATTAGACTTCTTCAAAAAAAAATATATATGTATATTATATAAGGAAAATTCTTTTTTAATTTTGGGTTTAGTGCCACCGCCAAAAAATAAAAAGCACCAAAAATTTGTTTAAAAAAGCACCGAGCACTAAATTCAAAATTTTTCACGTCGAAAATTTCAAAAAGCACCGAGTTGACAACGCTGTTAACAATACTTATTAACAAATACAGTATAGTTGTCCCTTTTTAACAGTGATCAAATCAACTGATTTTAGCTTTTTTCAAAAGTCAGTTTCTGGTCTACTTTGTGCTTTGGCAGAGTTGTGGCTAAAGTAGAGCTGAACAACTTTGGTAAACATATGAATACAATCGGAACGTTTCTAGGCACCCTAATAGCCCATAAGGACCACCACCTTAGTAAGGCTTAGGTCTTTTGAATTATTGATGCATACATCTGTACACATTTTTTTTAAATACAAATAACATATTCTTACCTTAATATGGAAAGGCCAAAACTCATTATTTTTTTTTTTAAATCGGGTTTTTTTGTATATTACGATAGAAGAACACCTAATATATCGAATCGAAAAATGCAAAAATCTCGACTTCAAAAATATAATGAGTTAGGGCTTTTCGATATTAAAGTAACGATATGTATCTTTGAACTTTTGAAAATAATACAGAGTGGATGGAAGCATATTTGTTCCAATTTTTTTTTTTTAACTTTAAAAACAATATGCTTAATAATATGCAAATTTATGTATTTTCTTAAACAAATACAAGCCGAAATATTTTGCATTGGAATTCATTTTCAAAAATGTGCATTCAATTATTAGTGCCACACCACCAGAATCGAAAATGCTGGGAACTGGAAGAAAAAAGAATTGTTTGTGCTCCAAATTTATTTAGCAGTTGTTGTGTTGTGTACGTGCTAATATTTATTCTCTTTTGTTTTATTGATAATTTTTCTTCTTTTTTTTAAATTTTGTAATTTTTTTTTAGATTTTTGTTGTATCTTTGTCAGTGGTTGTTTTATTGTAAAACATAAATGTGGTAGTTGTGTTGGCCAAAAGCCAAACAAGTAAACAAAATCGACATTGGCTGCCCACAAACGGACGGACAACACATGCACGTTCAGCACAAGGGCGGTTGGCTGATATTCATAAATTTGCCGGAAAATTGTGAAAAGTTGTAGGGGGAAAAAATTAATATAAAAACACCTAAGATATTTTGGTCTATTGAAAACCATTATAAAATAGCGTACAACAATTTCGTATATCTAATTGTGGGTTAAGCGATAATTTTATTTTTTATGGGAACTACTGAAGTTTAAAAGGGAACTACAAGATATCGGGAATGGACTGATCAGTTATAGTCTCTTTAATAAAATACAGGAAACATAATGAAAGAAATCAAGACATATTTCGCTTCTAAGCAAAACTTTAAGTACATTATATAGAGTTTTAATTATTAACCTTTATTCCAGTTGTCGACATCGACGTCACTTTAATACAATACCAAAAAATTAGGGCTTGTGTACCCATTGTCGAAAACAACTGACTTTATGATATTTTCTAGATCTTAGGGAACGGAAACAGATTGTCAGTATCACAAAATTATTTCCGAGAGCGAGTAAACAAGCTTTAATTTTTTTTAAATACAATAAAGTGACATCGATAACGACAACTGGAATAAGGGCGATTGAGTAACTATAATTATAGATTTAAGCACTACGTTAGTATTTTTGCTCTATCAAAAGTCTAAGGCCTAGAGATACAATACACGAGGTCATATTTAAATAAAAGTAAATTTAAATATAAAAACAAAAGAATTCCTCTAAAGAAAAAATATTAAAGCACATAATCCCTTTTCATAAACACAAAAACGCCCACTTTAACGATTACGAAAGTGTACGAGTATCCATAAGATATGACGTCTACTTTGAACAGAAGGTGTTTGTTTTTATAAAATTACAATTTTTTTATCTAAAAACAACAAATGCCACTCGTGCACGTGATAAACTTATTATCTTAAAAATAAATTTAAGCAAACCAACTACACATTATTTTTTTTATTTTTTTTTTTTAAATAATTTATTACCCATGAGATGTCCACAAATATTTATTTAATTTTAACTGAGCAAACAAACAAGTGTGATGAGTATTTAAAAACTTTTAAAATGACATGACATTTATTTATAAATATTTGTATTTTTAAAAAGATTACATATTCTTAAAAAATATTTATATTTATCGATTTTCTTTATAATTTATTTATAGATACGAGTGCGTAAATATTAAATTTTTTTAGGTGAAAACATCTAAATATAGAAAGTTTGTTTGGATAACAAACAAGAAACCTCGACACAAAGTCTACATTTTGATATTAAGGGGATTTTATGAGAAGTGCGTACTTTATAAGTAATGAATGGATTTTCTGATACATACTAGTAAATACCAAGTTTTTTTGTGTTCAATAAAAAACTTCGTCCCACAAACATAAAATATCCTCAAGCTTTATTTTTTATATTTTTAAAATTAACAAATTGTTGCGAAGTATACATATAAATGTTTTCGATATTAAGGGCCTGTTCATCTAAATACGAACGATAGGTCCGATCAAAAATTTATATTAGAAACAAAAACAAAAAACTGATTTTTTTTTTTTTAATATAAATATTCCATCGAATCTGTCGTTCGCATTTAGATGAATAGCCCTTAATCTAACGTCTAAAATATACACTATAAAACACAAACATTGACATTGCTGTAATGAAAAAATTTTGTAATCAAAACAGAGCTTAGTTCGCTTATAAAAAGGATAAACAACTTTTTGTTTCAGTATGACACTAACACTGAAGTACCGTGCTTGGAAGTAGTGTGCAGTAGTGTACAGTAGGGTAGGGGTGGAAAACTATCGATACTATCGATAGTTATTTTTTTTTTGTGACTATCGATGTTTTAATTCTGCAATCGATTAATAATTGAAAACAATCGATATTTTTTAATCACTATCGATAGTAAATGGTACAGCACTAAGCAAAAAATTCAAATATGTTACTTTTCACAAACAAAAATAACTGGTTGACGGGCAAATTTCTTCCAATAATCTCACTTATTTTTCATGCAAATATTTTAGTTCTGTTATTTATTGAACTGACAAATAAAATTCTAGTTTATATTGTTTTGTTTATTTAAAAATATTATTTTGAATGTTTAGTGTAAATAAATATGTACATTATACGAGAACCAAACAACTTCGATACTATCACGATAGTATCGATATATGTATCGAAAGTTCTCCTAACTTTCGATAGTCTTGAATCGATATATCGATAAAGTTTTTTAAACTATCGAAAATTTTCGATAGTGACACTATCGATAGTTTTTTACGTCTACAGTAGTGAAGTACAGTACAGTATAGTACAGTAATATGATAATAAAAGTTTTGGAGCTTTTTAAAACCAGTTTGGAAATCAATTAAACCATAAGGGTTTTAAATTTTGCTTTTGGTTTTTAAGCTGAATTTTAAGGCTTGTTAAACACATATATCAAATAAAAATAAAAAATGTTTAACAAATGTTTCAGACAGCGAAGAGTTAGAAGATTTATATGTTCCCACTATTTTATATGAATCGGCAGTAATATTGACAATACTGCTGTTTTCTTATCTTCTGTACACAATCAATTTTAAGAATATTCTTATTTTTTTATGGTGATGTACAGTGCAATGTACATACACACCTTCTACAGCCTTTTACGTCCTTTTTCACAATGTATGATTAAGACTTAACGTGAACTTCAACTGCAAGTTCTTCATACAAAACTTGCCGTTAAAGTCCCTGTTTACTTTTAATTGTGCATTGTAAAAAGGGCCATTAGAGTTATAAATGCTGCTATTCAGAATCACTTACAATATAATGGTATTGCACTCTCATCATGCTTACAATGTTTCACTTTAGAATCTCAGTTGATGCTTTTTTAATGCACAGTATATCACAAGCACTACATTTTACTTTGGGTAAAAGCCTTTCTGCTGCAGTGCTGGGAACTGCTGTACATTATTGAAGTGCGACAAGTCGAGCGAAATCGTTTGTCATGTGTATTATCTATTAAATCATAAACATTTTTAAATTTCTTGTAAGCCTACGCAAAAAATATGTCAATGCCTTCATTGCAAGTCAGATATTAATAAAAAGTTGTCTCTCTGTGGTTTTTCTTTTTAATGAGATTTAGCACGCCAATGTAAACATTTCACCTCCAAAAATTAAAATTAAATCATATTAAAAACAGAAAACAGCATTCGACATTGTCGGAACAAAAATTTCGATTTGCTGAATTAAGTAAGACTAGGATGGTTGACAGCTCTGCACACCACTAATGCCTTATACATATATTCGAACGATTTTTATTCTAGTTTGATAAATATTTTAACTTTTAAATTTTATATTTTATATTTTATATTTTATATTTTATATTTTACATTTTACATTTTATATTTTATATTTTATATTTTATATTTTATATTTTATATTTTATATTTTATATTTTATATTTTATATTTTATATTTTATATTTTATATTTTATATTTTATATTTTATATTTTATATTTTATATGTTATATTTTATATTTTATATTTTATATTTTATATTTTATATTTTATATTTTATATTTTATATTTTATATTTTATATTTTATATTTTATATTTTATATTTTATATTTTATATTTTATATTTTATATTTTATATTTTATATTTTATATTTTATATTTTATATTTTATATTTTATATTTTATATTTTATATTTTATATTTTATATTAACAAATATTGAAACTTAATTGGCATAAATGCGATATCACTTAAAAACTTTTTTTTATCAAATAAAAAAAAACTTACGCATTAGTTTTAACTTAATTTATTAATAAAATATATTAAATCTGCCATAGACTTCAATATATCTTGTTTATCATTCATAAAACTTGCTTGTGCATACACAGAAGAAAAGTCTAAACAAACATTTATCATTTCCCAACATGAATCGATCAAATTTGTGAATGTTTTTTTTTAATTTTTTTCTGCTTTTATTTATTTCTTAATTTTTTGTATCTGGAGATAATAATGTCTAAATAAAAACAGCAAACCCCATAAAAAATTTTCTAAAATAAATAAAAAAAAATGTTTGGTATTTTTTTAATTTTCCAATTAATGAAGAATAAGAAGAAAGAATATTTAGGACGTTTTTGTTTGAAAATACTTTTGAGTTTTTGTTTTTGAATTCTTCAAATTATTTTCTTCAAAAATGATTGTTGTCATTGATAATGAAAAATAAAAATATTATTACCATGCTTTTAAAATATAAAAATTAAATGAAAGTATTATACAATATTTTGAAAAATAAATGAAAAAATATGTGTTGGATATAATGTTTGAAATAAAATCATAAAGCAAATACACGCACCTTCTAGCAGAGACTATTACTAATAATTGTTTTAAAGAATCACAACTGCGGCTTTTTTCCGTCCATAGACAAGACGGCACAATCGTCGAACAGAATTAGGGCATAAGTCTTTAAATTCAGTTGACCTCGAAGCCAAATGCAAGTCGGTCAATTTCAAGAGATAAGTTCAAGCATTTGCTATTAATTAATTTCATTTAATTAAAACTAACAAACAAAATTTCTGCCACAATTATATTGTTCTTTGAAAAACATTTAATACCATACTTTGATACAAAATGCCTTATTCAATGCCAATGCATATATAGAAAGAAGTTTGAAATAAAACCGTTAATATTCATAAATTGTTAGTTGGGGCAATTATTATAACTTGGCGTTAGTTAAAGGTAAGATTTTATCGGACGGGTAAAAACTTTTTCATTACTATAACTTCACTTTAACCTAAAATTGAGCGATAAGACCAGTTTATACTACCTGTGAGGTTTTGGCCAATAAAGTTGCCAGCTCTTAATAAATTGTGTTACTTTCCGCTTTATAAATTACAGCCAAATTAAAATTTATTTATTTATTTTATTATATCAAAATATGACACGATGCAAATAAAATATAACACAAAACTTACAATAATAGAAAAAATATGGGAATCCCTTGACCTTATTGGTCAAATTTTTCTAGGGATTTTTTTTTTTTTTTGGTTGCAACAAAGTGTGATTTCCTTCCGCCAATCAGCAATCATCAAATTAACTTAATGAAAAATACTTAAATTATATTTTTATTTGTTTTTAATTCTGTTATTGCAATTAAATTCTATCAACTTCTGGGAATTAGAAATGGCCTGCTGGCTGTTGCTTTTTCTCAGGAGAGAAATAAAATACTTTGTTAAAAATTTTCTTTATTTTGATATTTATTATGTGTTGAGTTTATTACACATCTCAACCATTAATTATTCAGCTTCAATTAAACATTGTGCTAGTTTATACAAGTTTTTGAGATATTTAGTTCCTTGAATCTATAGAATATCTTTTTTTATAAACAGTGTTGTGCAAAATAATAGTGATGACTACTATCGGCATGCATTAGTGATTGTGCGGAATGTATCATTATACGCATAAAATAATTAGAGTGTTTTTCCCTCAAAAAAATCATAGCAATAAATCCATTAGAAATCCATGAAGCTTTCCAAACTTTTTCTGTAAATTTTTCTCCAAATAATTTTATTATTTGTAATAAAATAATAAAAAGATTTTTTATTATTAAAAACCTGTAAATTCGTATGCCCTAATTCTGTTCGACGATTTTGCCGTCTTGTCTATGGACGGAAAAAAACCGCAGTTGTGATTCTTTAAAACAATTGTTAGTAATAGTCTCTGCTAGAAGGTGCGTGTATTTCCTTTATGATTTTATTCCAAACATTATATCCAACACATATTTTTTCATATATTTTTCAAAATATTGTATAATAATTACTTTCATTTAATTTTTATATTTTAAAAACATGGTAATAATATTTTTATTTTTCATTATCAAAGACAACAATCATTTTTGAAGAAAATAATTTGAGGAATTCAAAAACAAGAACTCAAAAGTATTTTCAAACAAAAACGTCCCAAATCTTCTTACTGAATTAGGGCATTAGAAAGTATAGAAAGCTCAATTGTACCTATAACTTTTCCTAACACTGTATATCAATTAATTTGCTTGCCTAATTTTGTACTTTTCAATTTATCGATCACTGACCCCATAATTTTTGCTTTTGTTTATATCTATTTTTTTCACAGTTAAAAAAGTGTGTATTCTTAAGCTAACTGAAATATTTAAGAGCCTTGAGACTTTCACTACTCGTATCTACACTGTGGGAATCATCAGCATCATATAAAAGAAATTTTCAATGTACTTGCACACTGCATGATTTTTAAAATCCATTTAGTTCTATGTATTTGAGTTTTTAATTAATGTATATTATAATAAATTGTAAAGGTACAGTCATATACATAAGTGAAAAGTTTTATGAATAATGTGCTTGGAGTACTTTAGCCGTCCAATATTTTTGGGATGAAAACCAGAGAATGACAAAACTATCGTTTTAAATACTCTTTGAGTATTGGCCGTCAAATAACTATGAATGCGTACAGCTAAAAATAAAAAAACACACACAGACACGAATACAAATGTATAACTATAAAAATCCTATTAGGCGACACCAACAACAACAACAAAAATTTAAAAAATCTATGAGTATAAAAATACTAACAATGAACTATACATGCTTTTATATAGGGCTATTTTATTTACACACACACAAACCTACAAATTTTCCATTTAGTTTTATACACACAAATGTATGTATACGGTGGCGGTTGATGAATAAATATTCCGAATATCAGCGTATTTTTTGTCCGATTAAATATTCATAGCCTGAGTATAAACATACTCAGACTATGAGTATGAAAGATAGTCAATGCGTTTGATATTAAATAGCCTTTTTATTTTTAATTGTAGCGTATTTTAGTTTTTTCCACCAACGCAGTAGAGATACACTTGTATATTAGAATCGGCTATAGGGCCTAGTTTCTTGAGAGAAAATATTTGAGCGTATGAATTTTTTGAGCTACAATTGTGATTATAAGTAGTTTCTAAAATTAGGATATTTACTTACATATATATGTACATATAGTTTTTTGAGTATTTATTGTGATTCAGTTTTTTTTTTTTTGAAGAAAATTGTTAAGAGATCCTAAATATAAAATAAATAAAATAATAATGGAACTTTTTCAACATTTTTTAAATTGGAAAAAAACGAAAAAAATGTATTATATAAAATTTCTTAAAAAAGTCTTTAAATTATTTAAAACGAAGCATTGAAAAAAATTTAGTACAAAATTTGGAATTTCATAAAAACAAAGGCGGCGGCACTCATTTAATTGACTAATAAAATTTTTTATGGAGCACAGTGGGAAAAAATACAATATAGGAGCAGTAAATTATAACTTCTTATTTGATAATCTGCTCCACAATAACCCCAATATTCATAAAATTTGAAACGAATTTGAAATGTAGTTTATTTCAAATTTTACATACAAAATTTTCCTAAAATAAATTTCAAATTAATTTTTTATAAATATGGGGGTAAATGTATAAATGAATTATAGACAGCTATTTGTAACACAGTGTGCGCTATATGTTGTTATATAGGATGCAGTTTCTTAGTCGGCTAAAAACTCATTCCTTCAAGATAACAGTCGAATCCACAAAAAAGTTGAGGATACTCGTAAATTATTGAAATTGATGACTGACGTTGTTAGCTCGTAAAAATTAATGCAGATATTTTTAATACCACATTCTACCAGTATCACGGATGCTAGTTGTTGCCTTAAGGTGACTTGCTTTGAGAAGCGCCAAGGACGTGCTTTTAAAAGTTTAGATTTCAGCTAATCCCGTAGGAAAACTTACATATGGGAGTTTTACATGGAAGCCAAGTAATATCAACTTTTCTGGAGATCGAAGGGAAATTAAGCCTCTGACCGATAGTCTGGGTCTTTATTTAGGAAACCAATTTAATTTTTGTAGGAATGCAGCTTTAGGTCTTTATATACGGTTTTTTATAATCTGGGTCGCCGCAATTTTGGTTCTTAAAAAGTTGTGTCGATTTCTTCAAACTTCACATTTTATCACGCACCACAATCAAGCTCTAAATTAGACAACAACAAAACTATAAAGAACGAATAAAACTTGAAAAATGTTCTTAATAAAAAAAAATTAAAATCAATACAATAAAAGTAAAAAGTAAAATATAAAATTGCCTCAAAACCCTTTAAACCCCTTAAGTTTAATGAAAATAATATCCTAATTCTTTTTGGCAATGTTTATGGACAAAAAAAATCCTTTAAGACAATTATTATTTATTGTCTATGCTAAAAGGTTCGTGTATATGGTTTATGATTTTGTTCGGAACATTATATTCAACACATATTTTTTCACATATTTTTCAAAATATTGAATAATACTTTAATTTAATATTTATGTTTTAAAAACATGGTAATAATATAATAATATTAATAATTTTGCATTATCAAAAACAACTATAATTTTTAAAGAAAATATTTTGGGTAACTCAAAAAAAAAAAGCAGTCAAAAATATTTCCAAATGAAAACGCCCTAAATCGTCTTACTGAATTAGGGCATAAGTCAAACGTGATATAAGCAAGGAAATCAATAAAAATTTATCAATTGGGGTATTCATACCAGTGTCTTAAGTGTCCTTACTGTCATAATGTCTTAACATTTTAACATAGTTTTAAAAAAAAATTGTTGTTGTAGCTCCAGCAAAAAGGTCATAAAATAATAAGAGTTTCTCAGCTATTTTAATTGTTTTGTCATAAGCAGTGATGGTATTTTGGTGCGTTTCGGGTATTTTTTGCCTTTTCATAAACGCGAAATTTTGGCTAATACCCTTTCTTAAAAAGCGGGTATTTTACAGTGCTTTTAACAATTTCTTACAGTGCTTTTGGTGATTTTTTGTTAAATAAAAATGTTTTTAATTTAAAAAACTAAAGTATTTTTAAACGCTAATAGCACCATCTTTTAACTGACGCTTCATAAGTTGTTTTTAATGACAATAGCGGAAACTATGTTAAAAACAATGTAGAAAACTTTTCATAATTGGGATTAAAAAATTTAATTTTTTTTTGCAAAATAAAAAACGGAAGTAACTGGAAAGTATAACATAATTCTCTACATAATAATTGATTGAAAGTAGTATTCAATAAGCATTTGTTAAAGGTTACACAAATATTTAATCATACTATAGGGTGGTTAAATTTTAAGGGCCGATTTCGGAATTTTCATAAGGCTGTCAATTTGTAAGTGTAGAGTAAATCAAAATGTTCACGTTTACAACAAAATGTAGGTAAATTTGTATTCAACGCACAAGAGTGGTTAAATTTTAAGGGCCGATTTCGATTGAAAGCATGAGGTTATCAATGGCAGTAAGTTGTTTTAGACAACGAGTAGCCAACCTCCAATTTTTTCATATCGTATTGACGTGCTGTCAATGTTGACAACTGGAATAAAGGTGAATATCGCAAAAACAAAAACTTAAGTTAAGAGTACTTAAGAAAAAAATGACGCTTTCAATGCATTCTTTATGTGTAAATGATTTTTCAGTAACATACATATCTTAATCTATGCCTAAGCTTCACCTACTATTGTATGTATGTACATATGTGTGTGTGTATATGTTACTATATTATTTGACTCCTGGTTTTTTTATTATTTGTTTTTACATACTTATTTTTATTAAATTAATCAAGATTTTGTTTTAGTTAATATGTTAATGAATTCTGTTATTACATCTCAAATACTTTGTTTATTTTGAAGCAAAAATTTGAAATTAAATTTTGACCTTTTACACTCTAAACTTTCCTTTTTAAATGACTTAATGTATTAAAATTAAAAAAAATACATGTTCGTGCTTTTTTACCCTCTTTTTCGTATTTTATTGCGCTTTTTACCCTTTTTGCAACAGCTTAATGTGCTTTTGCTCTTCGTAGAGATACCAACACTGGTCATAACTACACGTAGAAATGTGAGGGAGTTTACACAAAGGGATTGAGAGAGAATGAGAGAGAGTAAGCAATATATAAAAGTGCTAAAACCAAAATACAAATAAGTACAATATTTATAATTGTAAATTATGAGCGGTTTCTCGCAACAGTCATATTTTTTCGTGTTATTACTTTAAAGCGTCTTAATTTATGAGTACCATTTGTATACCCCAAATGCGTTTTATTTCGCCAGCAAAAAAGTGAGGAAAAAGAAGTAGAAAAAGCACCACATCTACTGAATCGAACCACTTCAAATTTAGGTAAAAAACCAATGAATTTTACATTGACGTGTCGTTGGAAGGAAGTGGTTTTCTTTTGACATTTTTTAAACTCAATAAAAATCATGTTTTTGATACTATAAAAATCCGAAATTCGGGAGTGAAAATAATACACTTCAAAAAAGTAGTTAAAAATTGCGTTTTATTCAAGGTTTGAAGAGAAAAAAGGTTAAATTATTTAATTTTTTGTTATTTTGTTCCATTGTTATTTTGAATAATGCAAATTTTTTGATTTGAAAAGCCTTAAATTTAATAAAAAAAACATTTGTATTTCGCTTGAGCCAAATAGCAATGACTTTGCTGAAAACAAAGTAGTGATTTAAAATTCTATTTGATATGTGGTTAAAAATAACTTCCTTAACATCTAAAAATATGCAATAGATACTTCCGAAGTAATTTAAAAGTGGTTCGTAAGGAAGTACTCCTTTTATTTTTTGCTGGGTCTTGAAACAAATACATATTTTTTTTAAGACAAAACATCCATTTATCGGTATAATTTAAGAAATTAAATTTCCTGAAATACTTCAATACTCTATGTGCTTAGAATTTTTACTCCTTATTAAACATTCGATTTATTTCGTTTTCTCTGAGAGGGCACAAACATGTTTAAGAACAGAACATGATATTAAAGATATTTTAAATAAAAAAATAAACAATTACTTTATACTCTACTTAAGGGTAGTGAGGCAATGTTGTATTTCTAAAATACCAATCTCCCCCCCTGTAATATTTTTTTTTTTTTGCAAATAAAAACATTTTTATTTCACATGAAAGAACAGAATTTTTCTTTTAATCTTTTGCTTGTGGCAAAACATTTCTAAAAAATGTTAAAACTTTGGTAAACATTTCAATTAAAATGAAAATTTAACATTCATGTGTTATAAACAATATATGAAGAAAAAAATATCTTGAGATGTGTTTATGACATTTTAGTAATTTTAAATGTTTACAGAAGTACAATTGCAAAACATTTGAAACAAAATGTATCCAAGAGGCTAAATCGTTTGCCACAATTCGCTTGCCAGTACAAGCGAGGACGTTAAAGCGACTATAAACGAAGCTTTTTAACTTTTGTAAATTAAAACTGTATAAATTATTATTTAATTTTTATATTCCATTGCTTTTAAGGCACAAATCAAATTTTTACAAGTTTTAGCACTTCCCCCATTTACTAAAACAACGTAATAACTTAAAAACTTGGATTTTTTGAGTTAACGATGCAGAATTAATCCTTCTATCGTTCTTCATATTGTGTTAAAATTGCATACAAATATCCTGTTTGTTTACTCAACTTTTCAAAGCAATATATAATTTTCTTTTTCCATTAAGTTTTATGTAAATTGAAAACTTTAAACTAGTTTTCTGGCAAACTAGTTTTTTTAGTTATGACAATGTTTTGGTAAAGGAGCGATATAAAAAATTGGTGAGTTAAAAATAATATATAATATATAATTATAATATATATAATTCATTTTATTTAAAATATTATAAATTGTTAATAAAATATTAAATTTAAAATTAACTTACTAGATTTCCTTATTTCTGTAACATATTCCATTTTTCAATATTAGAGGTACTTGTTTTAATTTTTTTTACTCACTTCTTTTTACAATTAATCGTTCAAAAAGCTCTTAAAATATTAAGCAATTTTTTTAAACACCCATCAATCATCATTTATAATTTATATATATTTTTCCTTGTGGCTTGTGGTTTTTATTTTATATTAAAAATTAAATAAAATTCTTATACTAGTATTTGTTCGTAATGCTTAAACAATTCTTTAGAAGCATTATATATATTAAAGATGTTTTCTCTATTTTGATTTTTTTAAACTGCTTCCACAGTTCACACTTTTATTTAAGACCACCAGCACATATTAAATATTTATTCAATAACAAAGTTTTTTTAATATTTGTATTTAAAATATTTGTTATTATAAACTTTTTTCATAAAATTTTTTGTATTAAAATTATTATTTGTTTTAAAAAAACCCCTGAAAGAAAATTTTTGGAATTTTTATAATCACCACAATTTGGTAAACACACAAAATTGAAACAGGAAAGAATTCAAAGCTTCTCTATGCAAGAAAATTAAAATAAAAAAAAAACCATTTTTAAACATTGGTTTATAGGTCTGTCCGCACAATCATTTACAATGTAACAGCAAATGTAAACATATTCACATGCTAAGATGCCAAAGAAATGATATCTTTCCCTACACTTGTTTTGTATATATGATTTCCTGTAAAAGGTGATTTTTTTATATAGTTCCATTAGTAAAACTGCAGCTTCTTTGAGCTAAAAGAAAATTATAACTTCACTCCAGCAGTGAAGATTTAATTTTATAGGAGATGTAGCAATTACATTATCTTATATTTAATACTTAGTTAATCACTATTAATCAACATCGAATAGTTTTCAATAACATGCAATCATATTTAATCGGCATTAATATCAGTTTAATTACCCCGAAATCATGTTCGATCTATCATATCGAATTATTCATAAATTTAAATGTTTTTTATATTATTTTATTTTATTTTAATTTATTTCATTTCATTTCATTTTATTTTATTTTATTTCATTTTTTATTTTATTTTATTTTATTTCATTTTTTATTTTATTTTATTTTATTTTATTTTATTTTATTTTATTTTATTTTATTTTATTTTATTTTATTTTATTTTATTTTATTTTATTTTATTTTATTTTATTTTATTGTTAATGTTAAAACAATTCTTATAAAAACGCTAATTATTAACTTGATTGCACCCGATCAAAAATGCTTGTATGGCAACACTCTTTTCTTGAATAACTGTTATTGTTATTTATATTTATTTTCTTTAGATACTTTTACAGCTACAATTAGAACTGAAAGAAGTCAGCCAATGTAGTAAAGTAAAAAAATAAAAAAACATGTTGATTATTGAGTTCTTGTTTCAACTTTGTTATTTGTGGTTGAGCTTCTTATTTTATTTTATTTTATTTTAATTAATTTAATTTAATTTAATTTAATTTTATTTAACTTTATGTGTCTATGTACACAGACATTTTAACTTAAATATATTTATAAAAAACGTTGAAATATTTCTAACAAGAAATGAACCATGGGTAAGTCCACCAGAAATCGTGCTGAGCTAATATTTAGTCATATTTATTGCATTATGTTCCATGAACATGGATTGATATTGAACAGATGTTAAATCATATTAAATACTTGTATTGAAATATTTTTAATCAGAGTTTAAGTAAGTTAAGCCAACTTGTAATCTTACTTAATCAATATATAACCGTTATGAATTAACAGTAATGTTGAATTAGCCTTAAATCATGTTAAATTAGCATTGCATTTTTTGGTACAAATTCAATCTATGTTAAGCCCATCATCAGGTTTAGTCTAATTTAATTAACGCTTAAGTATTGCATGAATACTAAAATATCTGTGGCAATAAGGAAAAATTACTTAAGTCTTATTTAAGAGTCAGAGGAGCATTTCAAACTTCTATTGATTTTTTTTATTATTTATTATTATTTTTTACTTGATATTAAAATTATTTAAGATATAATATTAATACATACATATATACATTGATAGCATATATATTTATATTTTATTATTTGTATTTAATTGAAACGTCTTACATAAATATTTAGAATGCATATGCTAGTTCGAAAGTCATGTTACACATATATTCCAAAAGGAATTGCATATTTAAATACCTTAAGCAAAAATAATTTTTTTACCCTAGGAAATTATGATGGCGTCATTATCTCAATTTCAGTTAAGGCCATTTAAGCATTTTTTTTCCTTTTTTAATCAGCAATAAAATACAATTGTATTAGATTAATAATGAAGCTTGTTGAATCAACACTGAAATATATTAAATTAACATTGATGTACATTGAAAACAATTGATTTCATGTAAAATCAATATTGAAAAATATTAAATCAGCATTTTTGCGCATTTAATTAACAATTATTCCCGTTTATTAACTAGTAATCATATTGACTAGTTACTTAAAGATGCTGTATGAGCACAAAAATATGTCAAATTGACATAGAAATATGCCTAATCAACATTTAGTTGCGTTATGGAATAAAATTTGAAGGATATTGAATTAATCAATCTTGAAACATGTTGAATATATAATTAACATTAAACAATGTTAAATCAATATTTATACCAGGTATAAACATCATAGAATCATACAAAACCAACACTAAATCATGCTGAATCCACAATAAATCATGTTAATATTGAGTAAATATTCATTCATGTTAAATTACATTGAAAAGTATTTGTTTAAAATTTAACAGCCTTATTTATAAAAATTATTATTATTTTGTTATAAATCATTTTAGATTAACACCATATAAAAACTAATATCCAAAAATCATTAAAGACATCTGAATAAAGTGGTCTAATTGGGAGCAGAAAATGTTTTGATCGAAAATATGAATGTCAACTATGACTGCTATAAGATTTTTTTGCAAAATTATTAAAAAGAAGGCCAAATAAATATTGAATTTAATTTTACTTTATATGTTTTTTTAAAGCAATTGGTGATATATAAAAATTCCACAATTTCCTTTGTGGTGTCTTTCTCAACCTAAATCCAACTGTTAAGAATTTACCCGATTCTTGTTTTTTATAGTTCTTATAACAAACTTTCTATTTATTTATATATGTTGTTGTTTTTTTCTAATTTACTGAAGAAAACATGTTTTCAGTTGTCAAACCAGACGCACAACATATTATTATATTTTTTTATTTAAAAGAAAAGTTTTTGTTTTATTTTTTTGTTTGCAATTTGTTTGTATGCTTCTCCATTAATTTTTAAGTTTATATATTATTTTTGTTTATTAAATGTTTTGGAATATTAATACTATTTGTCATTTATTAAAAAATTTTAAAATTATTTTTCCTTTTACTAAAATATACATGTGAATGTTTATTTATTGTTTAATATTTTCATCTTTGTAGCACGAAAAACCGCTTGTATGTTTCCGCTTTGACTTTCTTGTAAAAACTGCCATTAGCGTTTTCCAGATGAATTCACTTTTCCTTATACTTATTTAGAAAGATCTTGGGAATGTGCATATAATAATTTAGAAAGTTTTTCTCTTAATAAAATAACTAAGAGAAAACTAAGAAAAATTAAGGATTGCTTTTCCATATTTTTATCTAAAAATGTGTATGGAAATTGAAAATTTTCAAATGTTCAATATACTAGACAAGTTTATTTAACTTGCGCTTGAGTTTGCAGTTTTAGGAGTTCATTTAGTAGGCTCAAGAATTAATTCTGGTGCCTTTATTTAATCCACAACACAGGAAAAAGTATTTACCAATTAATATTTTCCATTAGAAATTTAATTGAATCAATTAAATTTTTAATTGCTGTAATAAATTCAAATGGAAAAACTTAATTGATGTTATCTAATTTTTCGACCTTTTTTTAATGTTCAATTAAACTGTTTTTTCAAGCTTTAGGTCTTTTTATATTTTTATTTTTAGTTTGATATATTGTTCTTCTTCTTTAGAAAATTTCTTATTTTTTTAAGCAATGTTTTCTCTTTTTAAGAAATATTTTGAAGAAGTTACCGAAGATTGACGAAATATGCAAATAAAAAATAAAAATATAAACAGACCAAAGCTTGAGGAAATGGTTTAATGGAACTAAATTGATGAAAATTTAATTCTTAAGCCAAATTACATGTGATAATTATTAATGAACAAATAACACCAAAGTCTGTTGTAAATATTCCGACTAACAACACATAGTTGAACGGAACAGCCAGCTGTTTTCGAAGGCCACGCCACTAAACCTTCATCATCAGCGTTCTTTTGTGTTTGGTCCACTGTGTGTGGTGTCAGTAGATGTAGATTTCTGCTTTATATACTTAGCATTATTGCAAATGGAATGTGTGAATTGTTTTGATTCATCTTATTTCAATTTGCTGAAAGCTTTTTTGTAATGAAAGCTCAATTTTACCATCTCTGTATTTAGAACAGTCTTACCATTGTCGTTTGTTCTTTACTAATTATGCACATGTTAGTTAATTTGCTTATTTTTGTTCTACATTAATAATTATTACATGTAATTTGGCTTAAAAAGCAATACGAACCTTAGCCAGTTCAAATCAAAAATATAGAAACAAATGTAGTTCGATATACCAAACGGACGACACACTCGTCCGTATTCTAGAATCAAAATGTAAATAATTTAAGGTTCAAAGAAAATGTATGTATGTATGTGTCTAAACGTCATAAAAAATTCCCTAAAACACAGTCCACACACAAACTTACATACATATGCCAGCATAATTAAATAATACATGAAATTAAAAAGAAACATAAACAAAATCCCTTCAACCAAGCTAATTCACTTTATTCAATTCTCTTCCTTTAAGTATTACGGCTTTCATACAACAAAAAAGAAAAAGAAAAAAAATTTAGATCAAGAGAAATACTACAAACACACACACACACACACTCATGTTTTGTTTCTTTTTTACTTGTAAGCTAATAAATGCGTGTGTAATATGTGTGCATGTAGTAGTAGCAACTTTAAACGCTTATAGCTCCCAAAATACTAAACCGATTTCAATAAAATATAGATTCTGCACATCTGTACAGAAAATCCTTTAAAACCATATAAATCTTTTTAAAATCGGTGCAGTGGTACCAGCGTAAAAGGGATTACAAAAAACTTGTTCGCCTATTAATTATATAGATAGATTAACTGAAAATTTAATTAATTTTTTCATTGATATTACAAAATTGTTCATATTAACTTTTTTTGAATTGTAACAAATAGTCCAAGTTTGTTTTTGATTTATTTTAACCAAAAAATTTGTAGCACAGTGTTAAGTTTTCTCTTCCAAAAGCTTTGAATATCGTATATATTGATCACCTGAACTCTTTTGAAAAATACTTTTAGAAAGTTTTAGCATTAAAATTTTTTTGCATCAAATGTTAATGTTTCTGCTTCTCAATGGATGATTCACCTGCTGCAGCTTCTGGCAATGAACATTTTTCAATTTCATAAAAGCTTTTTCTCTTAAATTTTAATAAAAAAAATATCAATAACTGTCACGGTTGCCAGAAATGCAGATTTATCTAGATTTTGCAGATTTTTGCCCTCCAAAAAGACAAAATGCAGATTTGAAGATTTTTGGCCTAAAAATGCAGATTTTTCAACTCCAATTTTAGTGCAGTTTTTACATTTTTCTTAATACTGCTAATACATCTTGTTTATTTTATGTGTGAAGGACTCATTACTTTAGACTGTTACAACTTTTGAACTTAGAAGACTTCATTAAAGAAAAAGAAGAAGTAACTTTGGCAAGCTTCTGGAAATGAATATTTAATATAAAACGAGCTCATTCTGATTACGATTTTGTGGCCCTAAGTTTATTCAAAATCTAATGTTTTTATCACATTCATTTGAAAATGTCGAAAGATTTGTCAGTCAAGTAAACTTGAATAAAACAAAACTTCGAAGACCTTTGAATATTTAGCAACAAATTAAATTACTTTTTTTATATATCTTATATCTTTTCTCATTCATTTTATATTATTTGAACATAATTATGAAGAATTTTTATTTGTTTCTTTGCATTTTGTTGCTCCTAAGGAAAAAATGCTTTCCACACGAAAAGTTTACTTTGCAAGGTCTTGAGTTTGTAGGAGAGAAGAGAAAACAGATCTTATTCTGTATTATTTTTTCTTCAACAAACTCAAGATTTTGCAAAGCTTTTAAGTTAAAAGATTTTAAGTTAAAAGCTTGAAGCTTTTAAGTTTATTCTGCTGTATTTATAAAAAAGTAGTTTTGGTTTACAAAAGGTTTAAAAATCAAACATTGCATGGAAATTTGTTTGTTAAACGTTTTGTAACCCAAAGTAATTTTTATGAATATAACCTATTATGTTTGTGTACGTAATTCTTAATAACATATTGATAGTCGTTCTATAAAAAAATGAAGTTTTTATCTTATTTCAGACTTTTTTGATTGAAGTCTACTGATAAGATTCCTAAGCAGAAACGTAATTTTTCATACATTAAAGGGGTTTATTCATAAAAAAATTAAATGACCTTGAAACTTACTCCAAGAAATTTTTTTTTAAATTAGGTAAAATGGACTTTAAACCGAGTTTAAATTTTATGAACATGGGTTAACAAAAATATATTTATATAATATATTTATATACATTTTTAGAATAAAATATAAAAAAAGTTGTTTTAAAAATTGTTTTGAAGATTTTTTGAAGATATTAAAAATGAAATGCAGATTTTGAAGATTTTTTCGTGAAAAATGGTTACATTTTGCAGATTTTATCCTTGAAAATTCTGGCAACACTGATAACTGTTTAATTAGCTTCCAAAATGTTGTTGACATTTTCTTACTCTTTCTGTAAATATTTGATAAAAAGCTTCTCTTAAATCAATATTTTTCTTTAGATTTTTCTTGAATGAGTATTTGTATTATTGTATAATTTGATTGTTCAAAAAAATTGTTTATATGTAATAAACCAAATTCAGCTGAAACATGCAACGTGCACACCCACCAACAATTAGCCAGACAAAAATGCATTCAATATACGATATTCCTTCAATAAATAAACAATTTGTTCGAAAGGCTTTAGTTTTTTTGGGCCTGCTGCATGTGTTTAGTTTTTTTATTACGGAGCAGGCGAAATGGCCGCAGATATTTTTAATGTTTTGATTTTATTGCTTTCGAAAGATGTTGAAAGATCAAAAAACTTTTGTAGAAAATAAACAAATTTGGAAAAGTTTATTGGATTTTAATGGAAACTAAAGAAACTAAAGTTACAAAAAGATTTCCTCTTTTTCTTTTTGGTTAAAGTTGATTTCATTAATAATAAATAATAAGGGTTCATTTGCATTTGACCCCTTTCCTCACAAATATTTGAATTTAATTAAGAGTTAGTTAGCTTTTAGATATTTTATTAAAGTTTAATTAACACTAAGTTCGGTAATTCATAATTTTTTGTGTTAAATTATAAGAAAAAAGAATTTTTCTTATAATTGTGAAAGAACAATATACAAGGAAAGTTTTAAGAACCAGTTTTACACTTTGTTAAAAAAAAAGAAAATTCTGGTGTTCCATACTGAGTAAAGGCAATAATATTATGTATTTTATTCTTACGCAAATATAATGTGAACAAACCTAATACAAACGTCGTCCATCAAAACATTTGTCAACAGTAAGTCTTAGTTCACACTATGCAAATCTTATTGGTAAGCTGATTAGTTTGTTAGAAGAGAGAGAGAGAGAGATGAGAGGAAAAGAAACATTTCTGTCCCCCTCGTCGCTCTGTCTCTCTCCCTCAAACTAATCAGCTTAGCAATAAAAGTTGCATAGTGAAAACTAGGACTAAGAATGATCCTGGTAATATTAGCTAAGGGTGCGAACAGAGTGGTCGCTTGTTGCCGAGCCAAGCCCACTGACGCTTATTGAGAGAACTTGTTCATGCGAGAAACAAGTTTGATTATACATAGTGGATGCGAGCATCAGCGCTGATATTTTATCTATATATTATTTGTGTTTTATGTATGTTTGTATGCATTTGGGTTTGTTGTTCATTTGTGTTTGTGAAATTTATAACGTGTTTATAACGATTCTTTTGAAGAAAACAAAAATTAAACTAGACTTTTTATTAGCTGGGGGAAATACCGATATTTTTCTGTGCAGCCACGCACTTTTAACTTTTATCGCTTACGATTGAATCGAAAATAATGCTCGATATATTAAAAAAAAAATATTTGGATCATTTAACAACCACGATGGCAATAACATAATGCAATGATCTCAGAAATAATAGAAACACACAAACTTTATATTATTACCGAGAGAAATTTTTTCATCAATTGTTTTATCATTCATTGCTTTTTAATTAAGCAGTAAAAGAATAACATCGAATATATTTTTCAGTTGGCAGCAAACTAATTTTAGGATAAACAATTAGAAAACGTGATGAAATTTGTTCTTTATTTTATAAATATCTAAATGGCAAATGCAAATGTTAATTTTTCTTTTGTAGTTCTATGACAACATACTTGTGTTTTTTTTTTTTTTTTTTTTTTTGTCATAAAACACTTTTTTCTGCTAATTGAAATCAAATTTTTGTTAATTTACGTGCGGTGAAAACTGTGTGGTTTATTGCATTTCACTAAGTTTGTGTTTGTTGTCATTTATTGTAAAACATTTAGTTAACTTTTCGATGGTTTTCTTATATTGCACACAAAACTATTTCTCATAAATATTTTATTTGTTTGCAAGCTATAATTGGCCGATGGCCAAACAGTCACTCACTGTCTTCTTGGCTGATGCGAGGGTTGTTATTTAAATTTGGGAGAATTAAGAAATGTGATATATCAAAATAAAAAGATTTTTTATAGCCGAAAAAATGGGATATTATTACTCGTATTATTTGAATATTTTTTATTTTTTGACTGTTGGGCTGTTTTTTGAAACCGATTCAATCTTATTTGAATTCACGAAAAGTTGTGTTGATTTTAACAAAAGTTTTAAATATAAGGATTTGTATTGAAAACAGTGGCATTAAAAAAAAGAACACCTCTCTTCAGGTTAAAGCTATGCTGTTTAGTTATATAAAACAAATTTCATGTGTGAAATAACAATGCAATAAAATTATATTATATGATGATGTCAAATTCGACGCAAATATTTCAAAAAGTTTCCATTTAATTCCCATTATTTTCTTTTCTAGCGGCATACGATTAAACTAATGTATTGTTTGTGGCCGGTGGCCTCTGTTAACTGGCTTATAGCCGATCAGCTATGTTCTCTGGTTTGTGCTCATATGCAAAAACAATACAAAAACAAATGGAGCAATCGTTATCATTGAAACAGAACAAAAATTAAACATTTTATTTCGTTTGTTTTGGCACTCTGCTTTAAAGTATAAAGAAATAAAAATAAAAATAAATTTGTAACTCGGTAATTTTTGTTAAGAAAATCACGTCGTAACTCCCGTATCGCGCAATAAAGAGCATAGCTATAATAAACAAAATGTTAAATCGCCATATATTGGCTCAAAATTGTGCCGCTGATAGCCATTCACACTAAGTGCATGTTGTAGAAAAGTAAGTGAGCCACTAAGAGCTATTCAGGCTAAGTCTGAGTTTTCGAAAATTTAGTGAGCCATTGAGAGCCATACAGGCTAAGTCCAAGTTTTCGAAAAGTTCGTGAGACGCTGTTAGGCATTCAGGCTAAGTCTGAGTTTTAGGAAAGTTAGTTAGCCTCTGATGATACTTTGAGTATGAAGTCTATTCTTGGTATTCGTGGTCATCCGCTGTTGGTAAAAGTATTGAGGAACGTATATTAATAAATCGTGAAGTAAGAAAACTAAATTGTAAGAAATAAATTACTGGAAAATACATCCTAGTAATAGATTGTTTAAATTTCATATCACAAAAAAATTCTGTTAAAGTAAATATTTTTCAAGAAATTGGCTTAAGAATTAGACGTTTGAAAAATGCAAAATACTAAAAAAATACTTATGATTTATAAGAGGCTTAGAGAACAGTTTTTCATATTATTTTTTTATAAAAACAAAATTATTTTTTTTTTATCAATAAAGCAGTAAATTTATAGTCTTTTTACTGTACCTTTCATTAATTCCTTTAACCAAAAATCAAACAAGAAAGTAGCAGCTAATCAAGCAAACTGTTTAATATCGTAGACGTGCTTGCAAAGTTTAAAGGCCACAAGGGACTATATTTGGAAAATCGATTTTTCTACTAACAAAGTGCCACTTTTTCCTAAGAGATTTACAATAAACATATGTACATACATAAAATATACCGCACTTAGGGGCTGTCCATATATTACGTAATGCTCTAGGGGGGGAGGGGGGGGGGGTTCGAGTTTTGTTACGATTTGTTATGGTGGGGGGGGAGGGGGTCTTTGAAAATGTTACGTAACAGAAAAAATTACTAATTTTATACAAAAATACGTATGTTTTTCTCATTTATTTATTTAACTGATAATATGTGTTGCCTGCATATATTATGTACGAGTATGTATACTACACACATCTGCCGAATGTCAACTTTTGATATTCGCGAATTCGAATTCAAAAATTTAAAACGTACCTTAAAGTTTATGAAAACTATCCAAAAATTTAATAGTTCTTAAATAACATTTGAAAATTATACAAAGTTTTTATAATAAATGAAATAAATTGTAGTCAAACTGAATTGAACTGATTCTGAATTCCTCATCTTTCTTTATCCATTTACATTCTTAATATATGTATGTACATAAAAACTTCTTTTTATATTTAACTGCAACATATATTAACATTAAATCCACCGAATACATAGAAGGAAATGGTATTTGCTGAAGTTTAGGAAAAGGTTTCTTGCAATTCTCATGGAAAAAAAAGTGTCCTTTCAAAAAATATATTCTTCCATATAGATATGTGCATGACAATATCAAATTATTTAGTTTTAACATTTTTGTTGGTCAACTTGAGGCTACAATGTTTAAGTTTTGAGAGATGTGTTAATGGAAACTTGCATACATAGACGTATTTTCATAAGGATATTATTTTAATTTTTTATGCACTTAAAAAATATGAAAACAACAGTGAAATGCGTCTAGGAACTATATTGTGTGCCCCTCTAATTTTAAGGTATTTTTAAAGTATATTTTTTTAATGGGCAAATATCTATTGAAAATGTGATGTTGTAAAATGTAATTCACCATGGCAACCTTTATTGATCCTAGATATATTTTTTTTTTTTTTTTTGTTTCAAGCACATTTTAGATTGATTTGAAGATGGCCAAACGGAGTCATCTTTAAGCTCTCTGAAATTCCCGACGACTTCACTTATAGAAACTAGTGAAAGCGACCTCAAGGCTAATGCCAATTCTCGTCTTGATGTTTGATGTTTGTCATCAATACGGAAAACTATAGCAGATTATTTGGCAAAAAAAAGCATAGCAATAAAAAATAATTTTATTTTTAATTACAAACTAATATTTGTGTGCCATTCATTTAAATTTCGTTTTGGATTTATGAATTTATTTATATATTTTTTAAACGAGTACGAATAATTAGAAACGGCCGAATGTTTTGGAATCCCAATACACATCACTAGTGCATACATACAGTTTAGCAATAAGCTCTCTATAAAAACATAATTTTTGGAGTTTGAGGACACTTGGGAAGATATTTGAAAAATAGTTTCGCCAATATATGGAGTACGTTCATATGTAAGCTTATTTAATTTTTGTCTACGCAATGTGCTAGTCTAACAAATGAATTTAAAACAATGAATTAAATTTAATTTTTTTTAATAAAAACTTTTAACTATTTAATTTATTTTTTATCTCATTGGTACGTTATTCCTGGGGGAGGGGGAGGGGGGTTCAACGTTTTGTTACGATCTGTTACTAGGGGGGACGGGGGTGTCAAAAATCGGGGAAAACAGCGTTACGTAATATATGGACAGCCCCTTATCCCCATACACATAAATAACTATTTATGTTTATCACATATTCCTCCTATTTATTTTTTAGTTTCATTTCAAACTTGAGTAAATAAATAAAAATTCATTGCAGTTGAATAGCCACTGTAAGTATTTTGATTTCAATTCGACAGACATTGAAGAAAAGTGACGACAACTGTCTGTTTTGTAATTGTTAATATTTTCAAAGGAAATTGCTACGGCTTTCTAATGAAATGTGTTTATTTTTTGTGTATTTCAATTTTGGCGAGCATCCATCAAATGAATGAGACATAGCAAGTTCAATGTTTGTTTGTTCTAATGCAGCGAACGAGTTTTAGAGAAGTTCATTTTCCATTTTACACAATAAAATAATAAATGTAATTTTTTTAATATATAAAAAAATTAGCTTAATAAATAGTTTTTTTCTGAGTTCATTAAAACTAATTTCTAAAATATTTGTATAAAAACAATCTAAGTTTTTTTTTTTAATTTATTTATGTATTTGACGTGCTCTTTTCTGTTAAAAATATTTCGGCTTTAAGAATGTTTGCTGCATTATTTATTTTGTGCATACACAATTTGAATCTTTTCAATATCATTAGAATATTTATTGCTCTGAAAATATATCTGAAATGAAGTGGTTTTATTTTTAATGAAAATATACTTGTAATCACAAAACAAAGTCAACAATTATTAAATTTTTATTTTAAAATTTATATCAATTCGTAATAAAAAAAAACAAATAAAATATTACCAAAGAATAAAAATAGGGCAAATATATGCAAACTTAAGAAGCATTCAATTGTTTTTTATAGTCAGAAACACCAAAGTATATTTATTTAGCATTAAACTTTAGTGTAGTATGCATTAGGAATTTTTCTCGTTTTTTTTTTTTGCTAGGCACTGTCTAAATGCATTTATTCCCTGCATTAAGGAACTCATCAATAGATTTCAACTCAAAACTTTTTAAAATAATATTAAAAAAAATTTTTTGGTAGTTTTTAGTATGAAATTTTAACAACTTGGTGAATCTTGGGAACCGTAAGTGGCAAACTCTTGAAATTTTCAAAGACGCTAAAACTAAAAAAAGGCCAAATAAAAAACCGTCAAAACTAAAAAATCGCCAAAAACGGTAAGAAAATCGCCAAAATTAAAATAAATCGGTAAAATGCAAGAAAATGTCACCGATAGAATTTATTTCACAAAATTAAACGCCAAAAACAAACAAATAATCGCCCAAACGAGAAAACAGCGCCAAAACTAAAAAAATGCAATAATTAAAAAGCAGTCGAAAAAACCGAAAATAATTTCCAAAACTAAAAAAATATTTAACTAAAACGAAAAAATCGTCCAAACTAAGAACGCCAAAAACCGAAAAAAAAAATTTCAAAACAAAATTAAAAAATAACGCCAAGAGCAAAAAAATCGCCAAAACTAAAAAAAAACTGCCAAAACTAAGAAAATCGCAAAAAAATAAAAGGTTTACGTATACTTAAACATTTTTAAAAAGTCTATATCAGGTAAGTTTTTAGATTATATAAGCTATAGTTATTGTTCTTTTAAACATTTATTTCGTTACGATAAATAAAGTAATGCTTGAATTTTATTAATAACGTTATTAGGTTCATAAAAACTGTGATATGGTTAGAGTTTAACAACAGTTTTGTTAAAAATTTGTGACTGCAACACAATTTGTATTACGAGTATTACCTAAGAATAATATAATGTAAATAACAATAAAATGTTCTCCAAAACCATAGGTTAGGTTAGGTTAGGTTAACCTCCAAAACCATAATATATTAAGCTTTTTAAAAAACTCGTTTTTAGAAACATCTTCTGTCAGTTCAGTGTTAAAATATATAATTAAACACAAAATATTATTATTATATAAAAATACTACTGTGGTCGTATTTAACAATATTATTATAATATTAGAACATGGTATGGTAAGTATCAATTATATTTTAGTCACATCTTACAATAGTGTTGTCATATTTACAATACTAAGATAAGGTACAACCACAGGTGCCCCTGTGGCTGAGTGGTAGCGATGCTAGCCTCTCAGTCCAGAGGTCGTGGGTTCGATTCCCACCATAGACCCTGGGTATTTCTCGCAGACAAGCTAATCGCTTTGCGAATTGTGTTTGTGTATTATTATTAACTCAGGTAATAACATTATTTAAACTTTGCTTTTCTATTGACAATAATATGATTTAACTACAACCATATAATTCAATCATAGTATGGTGCTGTTTGATTATGGTTACCTCAACCATATTTTTTCTTTGTGTGAATAATAAAATAAATAAAATAAATGGAAGTTAAGCCATGGGAAGAAAACTACAACATATGTCAAATCCTTTGGAAATCCCCATTGTGCAGTATTTTTTTTTCGTTATTATAGATTTAAAAAAATGCATTTGGAAACATTAATAGTTCTCTACTGCTTAAAATTAAAAACACGACTATTTTTTTCAATTGCTAAAGTTTGTTTATATTTGAGAGTTACCGCTGAAAGTGGTGATCAAAAAGGTGTGAAGAGAGACTACGTGGTGGCAGTTGGTCGAACAACCTCCAGCGAGGTTGTTTCAGATATTCTAGATTCTATCGAAGTTTACAACAGAACAGAAGAGTTTCTCTACTCAATATTTTCACTTTTTCTTTAGAATCTGTGATTTTAACTCCAGCTATGAAAGAATTTTCTAGATGCTTCGCATTAATATTTCAATTTGCTTTTTATTTATTAAAATATTATTAAAAATTATTTAAAAAAATAATAATAATACTGTCATTACTTACAATTTATTTTTAACAGTTAACCGCTTCAAGTCAAAGTAAACAAACACTATTAAAATGCGAACAAATTCCCAGAAAAAAAATCATCAATCATGGGAGAGGGATATTTTTCGAAGTTGCCATATGGCCACGTTAGCGATTTTGTGGTCAGAGAACAAAATCCCTGGGAAATAATATTCACGAGAGGGCTGATTATCTTATATCAAGGGTATTCACTTTAATCGACTCTCATATTTTTCAAATAATCAATCCATCGGTATTTAAATTTTTTAATTACCCAAATAATATTTTATTTTAAGAATTAATGGATTTTATCCGTATTTTGTAATTTTTTAGATTTAATATTTTTTTCTACTTTTTTTATTTTTTTCACTTATCTTCAGTCAAGGAGTGATATATTAAGTAACTTTCTCTATTATAAAAGTCTTTATTATTTTTATTATTTTTATTAACACATTGCCATTGCGTTATGACATTAAAGCATATTTACCTTTAGAAATGAAAAGAATGAAAAATTTTACGAACAAAGAGCGTTCTTTTATTCTCACTTCCGAAACCGACCGGCAATATTTAATTAAACATTCCAACTGAACATAAACATTTTCAAACAAAGAATTTTTTATGACTTTTTTTCTTTGCTAAATTTTTTTTAATATTTTCACTAAAACATTTAAGCAAATATTTTACGTGACAGCCGGAGAAATAAACAATACTGTTGATATTTTTCAAACTTAAACGGATCTCAAATATTTGAACATTTATGAATAAAATAAAACCTACAACACAAATACCGAAAACAATTTGAAACGTTTTTTAATTAATTAAAAAAAAAATACAATATTTATGCTGGTATTTAGGCACATAAGCAGATAAGTTCTTAAACATGCCTTTCAAAATCTTTCACTAAATACTTAAATGATTGATTTAAAACTTTCGTACCTTTCACTGTTGAATTTTACATTAAAGTATTAAATTAAATAGACACAATACCCCGTTAATCACGCTAATGAAAAGAGCACACGCTGTGATGATTTTTAAAGACAAGGAACAACTAACTGCGATTTTATAATATAATTGTCTAAAAAAAAGAAAACACATGAGAAATTAAAAAAGCCGCATACAAAAATCTGCTTAAAAAGAAACCACATTAGATATTTTTTGTACTAAAAAAAACCAAACTACAAATAATAAATAAAAAGAAATATTATCATTAGCAGCAACAAAAAAAACATTAACTGGAGAGCAAGTGGCAGCGAGTGCTCCTGCTCTTGTCTGTCTTGCTAACGCTAGATAAAACGCAGTGATATTGAAATTGTGTGTGAGTATAAATGATGCGGAAAAAATATTATTTTAATGAGTATTTGAACAAAGCAAAAAACATTTAAAAAACATTTAATTCTATTAAAAAAAATATAAAATATACGCAAAAGCATATCGTCACCAAAAATAAAAAAGGCCTTAACAGAAAAAAAAAATTCAAAATGGAATTTTTAATTGATAATGATGTAAAAAACATAAATAATGGGTGTTTTTTATTGGGGTATAGAACTTTAAGTTGGCATAACTTTTTTAACTGGCGGCCATTTTGTCAGCTGTCAAGTGATTAATATTTAGTTTGGTTTCCCATTTCATCATGAACAGGTTGACAAAAGAACAACGCTTGCAAATCGTGCAAATTTATTTCGAAAATAATGGTTCAGTTCGCGAAGTTTACCGCAAGCTCCGTCCATTTTATGGTCGACATAATCGTCCATCAGAGCAATTAATTCGGTTAACCATGGATCCTTTTCGCACTACGTTTACTCTATGTGATAATACGCATCCGCAGAGACGACGAACAGTGCGCACCGAAGAAACAATTGCCGCTGTAGAGCAAAGTGTTGAAGAGAACACGAATGAATCGATTCGCCACCGTGCACAGCAATTGGAGCTTTGTACATCAACTTTATGGAAGATTTTGCGCAAAGATCTTGGCTTGCGACCTTACAAGATCCAGCTTGTGCAAGAATTAAAGCCGCGAGACCATACAATGCGTCGTGATTTTGGTGTATGGGCCGAAAATGAGATTGATCTCGATGCTGATTTTCATCGCAAAATTTTGTTCAGTGATGAGGCTCATTTTTGGTTGAATGGCTACGTCAACAAGCAAAATTGCCGCATTTGGAGTGAAGAGAATCCACATGAGACCCTTGAGACGCCATTACATCCACAAAAACTGACTGTTTGGTGTGCTCTATGGGCTGGTGGAGTCATTGGGCCATACTTCTTCCGAAATAATGCTGGAGAGTCAGTTACCGTTAATGGAGACCGGTATAGAGCCATGATAACCGACTATTTTGTTCCCGAATTGGATGGCATGAATGTGGATGAGTTGTGGTTCCAACAAGACGGCGCTACATGCCACACAGCGCACGTCACAATCGATTTATTGAAGGAAACATTCGATGAGCGCATAATTTCGCGGAATGGACCTGTCAATTGGCCACCAAGATCGTGTGATTTGACACCATTGGATTATTTTCTTTGGGGATATGTGAAGTCGCTCGTCTACGCCAACAAACCAGAAATGTTAGGGGACTTGGAAGCCAACATTCGTGGCGTTATTGCCAACATACGGCCCCATATGCTCGAAAAAGTGGTTGAAAATTGGACCTGTAGAATTGGCTTTATTCGAGCCAGCCGCGGCGGCCACATGCCCGAAATCATATTTAAACATTAATGGCATAAAATTATCCTTCCAATAAAGCCAAATTGATGGACATTAAAACGATTTTCTTGTGTTTTATTTCAATTCAAAGTTCTATACCTCTAAAAAAACACCCGTTACATTCATCTTCTCTTGAAATTTTACACGAATACGTTAAAGAGTAATGATTTTAATAACAGCATTCCAAGAAATGCGTAAGTCAAAGGGCGCTAATTTCACTTTAATATAAAGTAAAAAATTGGAACAATCTATAATTCAAATAAATTTTAATTTCAGAAATCGTTTTTTAAATTAATTTTTGTTTTTTTTTTTTAACCGAATTCAAAATGAAGATGAGGTTATCAATTCGTGTGTTTTTATTTTACATTGTGACTTCATAACTCGTACATTTTAGACCGATTATATAAATTCTTTTTGTCCCATTGTAAAAAATTGGACATAGCCCCAAATTTTTTTAATTTGATTGTATGATATTCTATTTATTTGATTGCTGCGAAACCTAACATTTGGTACTTGTAAGTACACAATTTTAAAGTTGAAAAAGTGGAAGGGGCTACGCCCATTAAAATTTATTATTATTTTTCATTATTATTTTTATTCTAGTTAACCGATTTTTGCGAAACTTACCACACACTTTGAGCTATAACGTATACACAATCTTCCATTAAAAAAAGGCGGAGTCACGAATAATAAAATTTAATATTTTATTTTAAGTGGTTCTACTTTACAGATTTTTACAAAACTTAACACACACCCTGAGTTCTGAAAAACACACAATCTTGTATTTAAAAAAATGGGCTGTGTCACACCCATTAAAATTTAATTTTATACTTCACTTACTTCTTCTTAACCATTAGATTTTCTAAAAAAAAAAAATAAATAAAAAAATAAAGATTTTACTTCCAGTTTGATCCCATAATTTTTTTAGGAAAAATGTTTTATCAGTCAGATCTTTGTATAAAGTCGGTTTTTGTCATAAAAAAATTTTTGTTATTAAGACTTTACAAAACCGTAATATTTTTTTATAAATAAATATGAGTCTTATTATTACTTTTATATAAAAAAAAATTATTGCGATGTCTTTAGCTTCTACTGTAAAAAAGTTCAAGTATAGTTACGGCTTTTTAAATTTTAGGTGACGCTATGTATATGTATATTACCATGTACATATGTATGTTTTGGGCCATATTCGTTTTTCGTTTCGGTAGTTTGGTGTGCAACCACAAAAATATAAATTAGTATAGTTGCCGTTGTTTCTATGAAAAGCAGCCCAAAAAATTTCCCAATTTAAAGAGAAACAATAGGTTAATAACAGAGGACTGTGTTGCCAGTTTAATCTTTTCGCGATCTTGAATTTTTTATTTGTTTGTCTTTTAAACTTCGATGTTATATGTTTTAGTTTTAAGATCTTTTAAATAATTTCAAAGTCACGACTGAGCATAAATTAATTTTTAATTATCTCTGTATTTTTGTGAGTATATCAGGTTTGCACAGTATTTCTTATGCCATTTATAATGTTTTTTTTTTATTTTTTTATACAGTAAATGAATTCAAACAACCATTTGTTGTAAAGACTAAATATTTTTAAAACAATTTTTAACTGTTTTCTACAAGAGAAATGGTAGTATTTTTACATATAAAATTAAAATCGGGGGATCTACTTTGTAATTCGAAACGAAAGCAAATGCTTTCGAATTGCGATGCTAATAACATACATTTTCGAAATCATATTCTTTCGTTTCGAAATACAGAGTAGACCATCGGGTTTCGACGTTACCACTGCAAGTTTGATAAATTCAGTTTGTCTAAAAATTTATAATAATAAATCTAACGTAGAAATACGTGTATTTGTTGCGGTATTTTTTTTCTACTTCCTATAATACTTATTTGGCAATTTGCATAACAGCTGTTGTGCTGCTCATAAGCATGAGTGACGAAATTGTATTAGGTGGTAACGAATTTCTCCATAAAATTTTATATTAAAAATGGGCGCATTTCGTAATTTTAACCCACTAATTAGTCTTAGCGTGGTTGCTAATGTAAAGTTTTATGGTAAAACTCTATAAGATCATGTTTAATTTTTTCCACTTATGCTAACTTCATGCTAATTTTTTCTTATACATAGGGCCCCAAGTTAATATAGATTGAAAAAAAAAATCACAAATACATTAGTACACTATTTTTATAGTATAAATGCAAAAAATAAATCCATATTTTTTTAATGATCAATATGATTAATATACTAGATATAAAAACGTACAAATTATGCTTTGACTTAACTCAAAGCATTGATATCGTGCAAATACATTATCTATTACTGTCAATAATTATGAAACAGTAAGTGATTGCGAAACGTTTTTCATCATCACTCTCATTTTTTTACTCACTGCAAAAAATAAAATAACACATAAGCTAAAGATATTTATTGGTTTTCGTACTCTGAACTTAACATAGTGTCCTTTTACATTTGGGAAATTGAAGGACAGACAGACGAAGTTTGTTGAAGAAGGGGTAAAGATGCAGAGTGTGTAGTACATGACCCTCTGTACCGGACATTTTTTGCTTCTCTTTTCTACTTTTCGCAATTTATTCTTGTTGCTTCATATGATTTTTCTCATTTCAACGCATGTATGGATACATGATGTGTATTATCAAGGCATATGGTATGTATGTGTATGTGTGTAACTAGCAAACGAGAAGAAGAAGTAAACAAACTACAAAATTTCTGTCTGTCTATTAATTTCCAATATTTAAAAGCTTCAGGCAAGAACAAAAGAGAATTGAAAAAATGTCCGGCAAGAAATGTCTCAAATGTAAATTGGGACTTACCCTAAAGGTTCAGTTAAGCGTGCCACAAGCACGAATCCAACTTATGGGCAACACTGTATTTGATCATAGCCATACTTTTTACTTTTCGTTGCCGTTCTGTGCCGTTCATTTCTTTATAAAATATTTTGCAATTACTGTTTCTGTGAAAAGAAAATCAGCTGGCAAACTATAGAATTGATTACACTTGTATACAAAATATCTCAACACTAATACATACACACTTTTGGCTGCCACTTAACGTTGAATTCTATTTTCTACAGATTTGTCCGCAACAGAACAGAACGAAAAAGGAAAACAAACCACACATACAAATGTTCAACTGAACAAAAATAAAACAGCTGATTCAGAACAGAACAGCACGTACAAACTAATTCTGCCTTAAGGCTCAGTTAGCCGACTGTAATGTAATGTAACTCTAACGTAGAAAACAGCTGATTGATATTTTTATATGAAAAGTAGGTTACGTTACATTACATCTCTATAACCATTTTCATTACTTTTCACATAACAATATCGATCAGCTGTTTCCTACTGTTGCTGTTACTTTACATTACAGTCAGCTATCTGAGCCTTTAATTGAAGTTTGGTTTTTCGCCGTACATATTTTTTGCTGCACATTTGAAACGAATAAACAAATAAAAACATAAACAGCTGTTTATGGTTATGGTAGCACTAATAGATGAAGCAAATATAAATTATGGCTATGTTACTCATATTATGGTATGACAAGTCTGATTGAACCTTAAGGGTCCTCTTAGGGCAGTCTGGGATATACAAAATTTATTTATCACTCATAAAAATAAATTAATGAAAATGTTTATTACTGACCAACTAAATACAAAAAAATGTTATAGCTTCAAGCTAGAAGAATGATTATTAACTAAAGTGACTTTTGCGAGTGCAAGACAAAAAATTTTGTAAGAAAAATAATAATATGCAATTAATATAGTCTCTACTATTTGTTAACTCAGTTTTAAATAAAAAAAAAGCCAAATTGAAACCACTGGTAATTTTTTTAGCCATTGTTCTCATCAGCACCCGTCAGATATAATAATCCTATGAAAATTCCTGTGATTTAATATAAGTATTTCTTTATTTTCTGCTACTAAAAAATATCGAAACTGGCAACAGTGATTATAAGTGTTGGCACTAGAACACAAACATGCATTGTGCCATTTATTTTATATTTTCTATTAATGTTAGCCTGAGAGCATCCATAAATTCTAAGAAAACCAAAATAAATAATTCTAAATATAAGTTTTTTTTTCTCGATTCTGGCAAATCTTCACAGCAGTGGTGTGGAGACAATGGGCCTCATGCATAAAAACGAGTAAAAGCGCTGAGCTGAGTCAGGTGAGCAATTGCTCGTAAGTTGAGTTCGATCAAACAGCAACAGCTTTTGCTCAATTTCGTATGCATAAAAATGAGTTCAAACCAATTGCAATTACTTGAGCAAAGGGAGATCAAACGTCTAATGGTTATTGAAGTGCAAACATGTCGTCAAGTGAAAGTGAAGTAGAAGTAGAATCAAATAATAATAATACAATACAAACTGACGACATTTCTAAATTCTTAGTAGAAAAAATAAAATAAATATTTACTAGAAAAAAGTCAATTACCAAGCATTTACGGCCCGTTCCACGATGTCACCAGAAATCGTTCGATCGACAACTTGTATTGCAAAAAACAATAACATTAGAAAAATTTTCAATATAAGTATTCGATCGAACGATTTCTGGTGACATCGAGGAACAGGCCGTAAAAATAATAAAAAACAAATAATAGAAACATGTGTAACAGAAATTAAGCAATCTTATTTTAGATTTTTCTATATGTAGTTTATTTTTGAAGGTTAACAAAAAGTCAACAGCAGTTTTGAGTCGTTATGAAACTGATGAGACAAAGGAGTTTAATTTTCAAAGTCTGCAGAGGCTTGTTTTGTTAAAGCAAAACAAAGTGATTCCTACAAAAATGCAGATTTTGCAAGAAAAACCTTTGTAAAGAAACTTGCGTCATTTGAGCATCTTTTATTTCATCTGTATCTTTCGGGAAATTTATCCACTCGTGTGGCTATAAAGTTTTGGAATCCAGGATCTGCACAAAATCTTAAATACAGTCGAGTTTTATCAATGTTGCTGAGGGCACCACCACGTGTTTCTTCTGACTCCTCAAAAAAATAATTAGCCAACCAGCAGATGCTACTATCATCAAACCTATGTAAAGGGTGTTTTTTATTGAGGTATAGAACTTTAAGTTAGCATCACTTTTTTAACTGGCGGCCATTTTGTCAGCTGTCAAGTGATTAATATTTAGTTTGGTTTGCCATGTCATCGTGAACAGGTTGACAAAAGAACAACGCTTGCACATCGTGCAAATTTATTTCGAAAATAATGGTTCAGTTCGCGAAGTTTACCGCAAGCTCCGTCCATTTTATGGTCGACATAATCGTCCATCAGAGCAATTAATTCGGTTAACCATGGATCGTTTTCGCACTACGTTTACTCTATGTGATAATACGCATCCGCAGAGACGACGAACAGTGCGCACCGAAGAAACAATTGCCGCTGTAGAGCAAAGTGTTGAAGAGGACCCGAATGAATCGATTCGCCACCGTGCACAGCAATTGGAGCTTTGTCCATCAACTTTATGGAAGATTTTGCGCAAAGATCTTGGCTTGCGACCTTACAAGATCCAGCTTGTGCAAGAATTAAAGCCGCGAGACCATGCAATGCGTCGTGATTTTGGTGTATGGGCCGAAAATGAGATTGATCTCGATGCTGATTTTCATCGCAAAATTTTGTTCAGTGATGAGGCTCATTTTTGGTTGAATGGCTACGTCAACAAGCAAAATTGCCGCATTTGGAGTGAAGAGAATCCACATGAGACCCTTGAGACGCCATTACATCCACAAAAACTGACTGTTTAGTGTGCTCTATGGGCTGGTGGAGTCATTGGGCCATACTTCTTCCGAAATAATGCTGGAGAGTCAGTTACCGTTAATGGAGACCGGTATAGAGCCATGATAACCGACTATTTTGTTCCCGAATTGGATGGCATGAATGTGGATGAGTTGTGGTTCCAACAAGACGGCGCTACATGCCACACAGCGCACGTCACAATCGATTTATTGAAGGAAACATTCGATGAGCGCATAATTTCGCGGAATGGACCTGTCAATTGGCCACCAAGATCGTGTGATTTGACACCATTGGATTATTTTCTTTGGGGATATGTGAAGTCGCTCGTCTACGCCAACAAACCAGAAACGTTAGGGGACTTGGAAGCCAACATTCGTGGCGTTATTGCCAACATACGGCCCCATATGCTCGAAAAAGTGGTTGAAAATTGCACCTGTAGAATTGGCTTTATTCGAGCCAGCCGCGGCGGCCACATGCCCGAAATCATATTTAAACATTAATGGCATAAAATTATCCTTCCAACAAAGCCAAATTGATGGACATTAAAACGATTTTCTTGTGTTTTATTTCAATTCAAAGTTTTATACCTCTAAAAAAACACCCTTTATTTATCATTTTATTATTAATTATATAAAAAAATTAATAATTAAGAATACAAATCTGTATAATTTTTTATCCTCACTTGTTAAATTTTTTTATGCTGTTGATAACATTTTGTATTTCTTTGTGGCACAAAATTTTCAGCCATGATTCCTTTTTAGTGTACGCGAGTCAACTATAGGCAGGCAAACTGAGCAACACGAGATCAAACGTGAGAAGTGAGTAAAAGCAAATACATCAAATTTTATTATGCATACGACAAGCACCTTTTACTCAAACAATCGAGTCCGAGCTCAAGCTCACGTTTTATGCATGAGACCCAATAACTAGCTACTCGTATCTTATGCAAAAGAGTGGGATATTTAGTTCAAACACTATTTAATATTTGCACACAACCCTTTTCCACACTCAAACTTTACTTTGCAAAGTCTTAATTCAGCTGTGTGAAAGGCAGACGCAGTGGCACAGTCTCTTCCAGCTGAATTAAGACTTTGCAAAGTAAACTTTGCGTGTGGAAAAGGGGTGACATATTCAAACATTTAAAAAAAACTCTCATTTGAACTCTGATATTTCTCAGAGAATGCTAATTTTTTACTCTCTCAAATCAATCAATCTGTAAATTGATTTTACACAAATTGAATGACATCTTGAAAACAATTAAAATTTTAATATGAGTTTAGAGATATGTATGTATATAAATAAAAAAAAATTTATTGATACATTAGATAAAAGGTTTGTGACAGTTCAAAATGTGTGGTTAAAGTCTACTGGCGATTTGTTAGATCAGCAATGAAAATTTCATTGTTGCATTTATGCATATATACAATACTTAACCACCAGCAAATAAATTTCAATTATTGATACATATTAAATTTTAATTGAACTGGAATGAATTTTAATCAGGAATAATTTCTTAATCGGACTTAAGTTAAGTATTTTCAATTGATATTGAATGAAATATTAAAATATTACTGAAAAAAAAAATTATTATTATTATTATTATTATTAGTATGATGGCCGCACGATTTTTATAATGTTTTGCAGGGGTCTAGAAAATTTTGTAGTGATTTTTGTTTTAAATGAAAATTGCACTACTTAACACGCATAAATTATTTTCTCCGAAAGCAATATTTTTATTATATTTTTTACTTCAAACCGTAAAAACAGAAAAAAAATCCGAAAAAAAACCAAAAATAAATTAAAAATGTATTTGATCAACTAAACTTTGGTTAAAAAATTAATTCAATTAAAAGTTTAATTGATTCCTCAATGAAATTTTTAATTTTTTTTAATACATGTATTTATTTATTGTATCTTCAAATTATTTTTTTTTAATTAAACGTGTTCATTGCAGAAAAATTTGTTTTCTATGTACTAAGACAGGACGAAAAATTACAATTTAAAATTTTTAAAACAAATATATTTTAATTATGCCTCCAGCGCTTTTTTTGAGAGACTAACTTGAAAAATGCAATTATATTAAAATTGTTTTAATAATATCAAAATTGAAAAAAAAACGCAAAAATTTGCTATGAACTCGGGAGGTTAACCTTTGAAAAACTTCTGTACATAAAATCCAAATTATAAACTTTAATTTGTTTGTACTGCTCTTACTCTATAGAATCATGTGAGATTTTATTTAAGTCAGACATCAGAAATCACGTAACTACATTTTTATCCGACTTCAAAAAAAAAGTATAAGGTCATCAATTCGCCTGAATAATTTTTTTTTTTTTTTGGCACTGTTACTGCATAACTCGATACACTTTTGACCGATTCTAAAAATTCTATTTTTCTCGAAGAGGGAAAAGCTTCTCTTTGGTATCTTTATGAAAAAAAGTGGGCTGGGACACGCACACATATTTTTTCAATTAATTTTACGAAACTTACCCAACACATTAGGCTCTTACAAATACGAAATCTTGATGTTAAAAAAAAGGGCACAGCCACGCCCAATAAAACTTAATATTATATTTAATATGCTTCAAATTTACCGATTTTTACGAAACTTGGCACACGGAAGCACGCTCGTTAAATTTTAATATTATATTTAACGTGCTTGTTTTAAACAATTTTTTACGAAACTTGGCACACATTGTGAGCTCTTAAAAATCTTGCATTCAAAAAAGTGGGAGCTACACGCCTACAAAATTTTAATATTATATATCACATGCTTGTACTTAATCAACTTTCGTGAAACTTGGCATATTTCTGGATCTCTTAAAAACACAATCTTGCATTGAAAAGTGGGCGGGGCTACGCCCAAAAAATTTAATAACATATTGTACGTGCTTCTACTATATAGCTTTTTAAAAACCTTAGCACACACCTTGAGGTCTGAAAAGTACTTAATATTGTGTTCGAAAAAGTGCGTGGGGCTACGCCTATGAAAGGTCATTATTTAAATTATTAGTTCTTGTATTAATTTGATTCCCACGAAACTTGGCAAATAGTTTCGGCTCATAAAACGACATATTTTTGTGCTTAAAGAAGTTTGCGGGGTTATGCGCATTAAAGATTAATATTATATCCACACGTGCTTCTACCTGAACCATTTTTACGAAACTTGACACACACCTTAATCTCTGGAAGTGACGCGATGTTATCGAAGAGCACAATACATAACACACACATAAAATATTTTATTTAACTTAATTTAAATTATTTTTAATTTTTTAGTGCTTATTTTTGAAGCCGGTTTAATTTTTTTTTAAAGTTTTATTGCAATTGTATTATTCGAGTGACTGAAGCAAAGTTTCATAATTTTAATTTTTAATTCAACTGATTGTTATAATAAAACTTTTGAACATTTTTAGGACATGTTTGTCATTGTAATACCCTATAATTACTAAAATTCGAATTTGAATTTTTTCTTAGTTACTTGGTTTTGCATTTCAGCTGACGATATAGAGATATTCAATGGTCTATTTTCAGAAAAAAATTTTGGGAATTTATAAATTCTTTTTACTTATCTTGAAAAAAACATATTTAGTATTTACTTTATATGAATTTTGGTTTTGTTATTTTTCATTATCAAATGTCTTACTTAATTCATTATGGGCACGTGACAAAAATATGTTCACTTGGCAATCACTGTTCACTTGGCAATCACAAATGTTGAAAAACCAAATCAACTGTAGAAAGCAAAAACAAAGTAACATAATATCCACTACTATAATACTTACATGTATGTACCGACGGCACATCGAATAAGTAAAAATAATTAATGTGATGATCGTAAAAGATAAGCAAGAATGGTTAAACATACGTGGGTAGAGTAATATAACTTCGTGCTAACCTAAATAGAAAAATGAAAATATGGAAAAACAGGGGAAATAAATAGTGATACTTACATATGTATTTACCAAAAGGTAAATCAATAATTGTACACAACAATCATTTCTCACATTCCGTTTCATTAGAATTTACGTTAAATAGCTGATGTTAATAACAATCTCTACCCAAGTAGATATACTAGGGTGCTGATGAAGTGCGTTGCTGCACAGAAAAATATCGGTATTTCCCCCAGCTTTAAAGTCTAATTTAATTTTTCTTATCTTCTTTAGAAACATACATTAATTAACAAAAATATTTCATTCAATAAAAGAATTGAAATTACTGAACATAAGCCTGACTAAAAATTATTTCTGATTAAAAATTTTTCATTATATTTGAAATTTTGTTTCATTAAAATACCAACAGACGACATGTTTTTCACATTGTATGTGCCAAAATGTACATATGTAAACGGAAACATGTCGTGTGTTACCTTTAAAACATTGCTTGTGTAAAAAACATGACAAAAGACATAAGACATTATTTGAAATAGAGCGTGCTCTATTTTCTTATATTAAACATACAGCTCCAAATGTCTATGTCATGCGAACAAATTCGTCGGCCGTTGATTATGTGCACTATCATTAGCCGTCTGAATGAAGTATTTTGCAAGACAAATAAATTATATATATTTTTTTTTTAATTTAACGTTGTCGTTTTATTAAAATGAGTCCAAAAATGTATAGATTTTTAGATACAACCTCAACGTCTTGTTTAAAAAAGAAAAAATTTAAAAAGTACATTTGCGTCGCCAGCACTTCAGCGACGGAACAAAAAAAATATTTCGACGGCTGCAAGCCATTTATAAAACAAACCACGTGGATATTTATGTACTGAAAAAGAAGAAGTGATACTACATGTACGTTGGTGACCAAAAATTATAAACCTTATGTAAATTAACCAATATTGGCAAGCATAAAGAAAAACATACGAATCGAAAACTTAAAAAACACATGTAAAAAACATGTCGTCTGTTGGTACCTTTAAATAGATTTTAATTATTTTTTTTTTTCATAAAAAATATTTTATTAGATTTAATATTTTTTTTTTTCAGAACTTACCAGTATTTTAATAGGTCCCCCATTCATCATAGTGAAGATTATTTTTTTCTGGGTGAATGTATGGCTGTCTGATTTTGATAACTTAAACATCTTGAGCACTTGGAGGTAATCTATAACTTAGAAAAATTAAAAACAAAATAAATATAATAATCTGAATAGTTGATATTAAGCTATATCAAATAATGTGAATGTTTTATAATCCTTTAAAAAAATTTAAATTTTTTATTATTATGTTTAATCGAAAAGAAAAACTCTCTCAATTAAAGAAAAATAACTCTTTAAGTTGTGCACTAATTCAATTTAGTTTTTCTACACATGCAGCCTTTCATGCAGCATGTCTATGTGGCATACCGCATATATTTGTGGTAGAAAAAGCAAAAGCAAAATCAGAAACTATAGTGAAACTAGAACACAAAAACACGTGCTTCGATCAAGGTCTCTTTGGAATGATTTTCTTATTTGAATACACATACAAATTTTATTTCAAATTAATTTTAAAGATTTGAGTTCAAGTGCGATTGTAATTAATTTTTAATGCTGAAAACCAATTTGTTTTCAACACCTCTAATTGCTGCTAAAAATTAATTAAATTCATCATTGTTCAATAGTTCGTAAATGTGTCAATGATTTAATGTATGTATAACTAATTATAAACATGCCATAACTAAAATTGGATTTTTCCAAACATTACTTGCGTCAATTCAAAAAAAAAAAAATATATTATAAATCAATCTAAAATTGTTGTTTTACAGAGTGAAGAAACATTTCATAAAAAATAATTTAGATAGTTTGCAATATTTGGCAGCTTTAAATATTTAAAAATAAGAAAGTAAAAGCTTATTTAAGGTCTGTATGGAAATTTGATGATGATTTGGTTTACAAAACGTTTAATCAAAATTATGTTTTGTTTCTGAATAAGGCCTTTAGTATTTCAATTTGCATTTAACACTAAACTCAGAATTCAATTCCTTTATTCTAGACTATCAAGAGATTTTATTAAAGAATTGTGTCGTAAGGAATATTTAATGTAATTCGTTAAGTATTTTATGTTTTTAAATTTCCTTCTTATAATTATGGCACGTAACTGGTGCTTAATTTTTTTTTTTTTATTTATTTCTTTTGTAATACATTTGTATTATTCTATTTAAAATTTCAATAAAATATGCTGGTTTGCTTTACCTCTTGCACTAAAATTTTAATATTTGGTTGACATTTTGTATGACAGTGTGTTTTCAATTAAAAAAATGTCTTTTCGGCTGGACATTTGATATTATTTTGTTTTGGCTTTTCAAAAATGCACGTAAACATATTTTTATATATTTTTATTTATTTTTTTTTTTGTTTTGTTTTGTTGATTCTCTTTTTATTTTTGGCATTTAGCAACTGTCAGCAACACTCTTGGCCAAATAACTGAAAACAAGTTGATGAAAAAATACTTAAAAATAAAACTAAGTTTTCTAAAATGAGATGTTAATGTTTGATTTGCAATTTTCAGAAACTAAATTGTAATATTATTATAAAAATTAAAGGTACCCATGGACTATGCAATATTATTGAGTGCTTTATTTCAAATATTTTTGGCTTCTTGCTCTACAATATTCAATAAATTGCAAAATATTAAATAACAAATGTATGGGACAATTTTTCCTGCAAAATATATATGTAAGCGCAAACAAAGGCTACACACATGTGCGTTTAAATTTTTTTGTTAAATAATTATTCAGCATATATTCTACATAGATACAAAATCTTGAATAAAGCTTTTCTCTAACTCTTCCTTCACCGCCCGTCTGCTCTATCACTATCTTACTTTCTTAAAGAAGGTGACACCTATTCATTGCATGAGTGTTACTTCTCTTTATATAAAAAAATATTAAATAATTTTTAATTAATTTAAAAAATAGTTAAATAATGTTAAGTGATTTAACTGCAAACAATTATTGCACAATGTTACAAAAATATTTATTGTTGCGCAATATGAATCAAAATATTTTTGATTTCATCCAATATATTGCACCATTAACACATGAAATCTTGTTGTACAATATCCATTATTGCACAATAATATTGCAACATATTTGCTTAATTCACAACTTATTGCAGGAGACGTAGGTCGTACAAACGTTGTTGGTAATTTTTATGGAAACATTTGTTTGTAATCAATGTTTTTATTGAAAATAGCAGCAACTATTGTACAAACTACAACTCTTACAACAGGTTGTGAATTAAGCAAATATGTTGCAATATTATTGTGCACAATATATTGGATAAAATCAAAAATATTTTGATTCATATTGCGCAACAATAAATATTTTTGTAACATTGTGCAATAATTATTTGCAGTTAAATCACTTAACATTATTTAACTATTTTATAAATTAATTAAAAATTATTTAATTTTGTGAATTGAGCAATTGTTATGTACTGTCTACTTGTAGAATACAATTCCGTGCTCAAATATTTTAAAATATTATTTGGACGCTTTTAGCTAAAAAAAAAACAACTGGAAACAAAATTGCTGACTTCGAAAATTAGAAATTCGCTCTATTTTTTTTTATTTCTCTCACCATCTGTGTAGAACATTACGATATTATTCTCAAAAGAAAAAATTATTCGCGGAGAATTATTTCCCGGGGAATAGTTACAATTTCTAACAGTAGTCTACTACACGTTCCTACTTGAAAGCAGAGATGTTAAATTTCGATTACGATTAGGAATCAATTAGATTACATTTTAAAAAGAATTGCACTGATTATATAATTCTCTTTAAAAGAATTTCTAATAAATAATTGATTACGACTACTAATAATCGAAAAGTAATCTGAATTACTAGAAATTGCAAAAAGTAATCAAAATATAATCCGACTACTTTCAAATATTACTTTTGATTATTAATAAATAATCAAAAATAATTAAAAGTAATCTTTAAAAGTAATCGGATTATTTTTTAATTACTCTTGATTCTTTTTGATTATTTTTTGTAATTTTAAGTAATTCAGATTAATTTTTAGTTTAATTATTAGTAATCGTAATCAATTAGTAATCGTGCGTAATCGTAATTTAATCATTACTTCACCTTTCAAATAAAAGTAATCTAATTAGTAATCAGTACGATTACTAATCATTACTTAACAGCTATGCTTGAAACCCAAAAAGGGTTTCCCTAACACTACGCAATTTAATGCGAAAAAAAAGTAAATTTAATGGCGATTTCTTTTCTAGATGTTGCATTAATTTCAATTTTCAATTAAAATTTGCAATAAAATTATTTTTTTAAATAAAAACTTTGAATTTTTACTTTAACGAACGCTAAATTTAATTTTTTTTAATAAAAATTAAAAAAAAATGTTACACTTATTTAAAAAAGAAAATGGCATAAGTAACTTTTAATTTTTAAACAAAAATTAGGAAATAAGTACAAGTTTTTTGACTAAAATAAACTTTTAGTTGCTTTTCTGCTACTTATCGGCATATTAAAAGTATCGATTTTTTTAAGGAAGCAATGAAAATGTAGTTCCTTTTGTTTACTTGTATCTTATCAGATCACACTGTACCCACAGTTTCAAATGGAATATTTTTTGAACGCATAAAAGATTTCACATTAGACGCTCCTGGATAACATACGTAATCCTTTCTATTGCGAAATATATTTTTTATATCATCTTTCTCATAATAATGTGCCTTGGTTCTTTTAACATTTAAACAGTATTAAGTTTTATGCTGCATATGATGCCCTTGGGGCATTTTGGCTCAAGTGTTATGGCCAATTTTAGTGGATTTCTGCAAACAAGACCTTTTTATATTTTGTTTTGTAATTAAGTTTCCTTCAGGCTAATTTTCGATGCCATTGTTTTAAGTATGAAGCAAACTCATACAAACGCTTTTTAATGACAAGATAAGTTAGTTTTTATTTTTCTCTTATTGCCTTTGGTATTTCATTTGAACTATAGTTAAGTTTTGGATTTTGGAGCAGTTCTGTTATTTAACAGTGGTTCGCTGTAAATTTATATTTTTAGTGTAAAAAACACATGTTATGGAAATTATACAGCCTCACATGAACTTTGAATATTACTTCAAAATCTAATATAAAAAAATAGTTGGGAAAACAATCATCTCTAGAACTCCTAGATAAGCTAAATTTTAAAGTGGTCGAAAATTTAAATATTTTATTAAACTTCAGCTTTATGAGTGCCAAAAAATAAATGAAGCGAGAAAATCCTTTGGACAAGGACTTTTGGACATAGTTTTTTGACAACTACAGCTGTTGAACCTTTAACTGATATTTATCATTTAACTAAGTTTTTTAAATTAAGTTTTAATATTTTTATTGCACTTTTTTCCAAAAACCAACCAATAGTTTACTTTTTAAGTAATACGAGTATATTATTGTTTCTTAAAACTACATTGAAATTGATAACTGAGGGATAAGCTAAATAATAGGCGCTTTTCACTGTTGCTAATGCAGTGTAATCAGTGAAACTTTACCAAAAAATTTCTTAAAACAACTAAAAATATTCGCCCTTATTCAAAAAAATATTTTACTTGAGCTTCAAAGTTCATAGTAGCTACCAAGCAATTTAAGGCTAACATTGCTTTGTTAAGAAATTGTATTCAAAAGACAACTTTAATTATTTTGTGATTTAATAATAAATTCTGGTAACACCACCATGTTCAACAACCATTTCACAGCTTATGATTTACAACATCGAATACAATTTCATTCGAGTGTTAGACTAATTTTTTATTTTATTAAATACATTTTTATTATCTTGAAGTTAAGCAACCAAATTTATAAAATATAAGCTTCTGACATGGAAGCAAAATAGATAAACATTTTTATGAAGTAAAAGTGAAAAAAAATATGATGAACATAGAAAAATTATCTCAATTTATTTTATTCGAACGAGATGGGTACTTGAATATCCAGCTTTTTTCGATTCGTTTTGTTTGAATGTACATCACTAAAACACTTTTGTATTTAATTTAATATTTTTTTATGGATTTTGCTATGTATTTCGAATCAATTGGATAATTTAGTGATATTTTCCATCACATGACAGAAATAATAAATTTAAGATAAGAGCTAGCACTTCTAGCTTCATTTTCAGATGTAACATGAATCAATATGTGCTATATTAACGAAAATATTTGAGGTGCAAAATTCACATTTTGGAAATATCAACTTAAAGTAGCCTTAACAAACGTAGGTGCCTACTTTAGAATTTTGATATAATAATTTTTTTTTTTTTTTTTTTGAATAAAACTTTACTTAACATTGCTTTTCAAAGCTTTGTAAAGTTTTTTTGAATACGACCCATTGGGTCTCATGCATAAAAACGAGTAAAAGCGCTGAGTTGAGTCAGGTGAGCAATTGCTCGTAAGTTGAGTTCGATCAAACAGCAACAGCTTTTGCTCAATTTTGTATGCATAAAAATCAGTTCAAACCAATTGCAATTACTTGAGCAAAGGGATATCAAACGTCTAATGGTTATTGAAGTGCAAACATGTCGTCAAGTGAAAGTGAAGTAGAAGTAGAATCAAATAATAATAATAATACAATACAAACTGACATTTCTAGATTTTTAGTAGAAAAAATAAAACAAAATAAACATTTACTAGAAAAAAGTCAATTACCAAGCATTTACGGGCCGTCCCACGATGTCACCAGAAATCGTTCGATCGACAACTTGTATTGCAAAAAACAATAACATTGCAAAATTTGTTTTTTTTTTTCATTATAAGTATTCGATGGAACGATTTCTGGTGAAATCGTGGGACAGATCATAAAAATAATAAAAAACAAATAATAGAAACATGTGTAACAGAAATTAAGCAATCTTATTTTAGATTTTGCTACATGTAGTTTATTTTTGAAGGTTAACAAAAAGTCAACAGCAGTTTTGAGTCGTTATGAAACTGATGAGAAAAAGGAGTTGAATTTTCAAAGTCTGCAGAGGCTTGTTTTGTTAAAGCAAAACAAAGTGATTCCTACAAAAATGCAGATTTTGCAAGAAAACCTTTGTAAAGAAACTTGCGTCATTTGAGCATCTTTTATTTCATCTGCATCTTTCGGGAATTTTATCCACTCGTGTGGCTATAAAGTTTTGGAATCCAGGATCTGCACAAAATCTTAAAAACAGTCGAATTTTATCAATGTTGCTGAGGGCACCACCACGTGTTTCTTTTGACTCCTCAAAAAAATAATAAACCAACCAGCAGATGCTGCTATCATCAAACCTATGTATTTATCATTTTATTATTAATTATATAAAAAAATTAATAATTAAGAATAGAAACCTATATAATTTTTTATCCTCACTTGCTAATTTTTTTTTACGCTGTTGATAACATTTTGTATTTCTTTGTGGCACAAAATTTTCAGCCATGATTCCTTTTTAGTGTACGCGAGTCAACTATAAGGCAGGCTCAACAAAATTTGAGCAAGAGCTCACAAAACAAAGCAAAAGCTTGTTTTTATGCAAATGAAAATGAGCACAAGCTCATCTAACTTAGTTCAAACTGAACAACACGAGATCAAACGTGAGCAGTGAGTAAAAGCAAATGCATCAAATTTTATTATGCATACGACAAGCACCTTTTACGCAAACAATCGAGTCCGAGCTCAAGCTCACGTTTTATCATGCATAAGTTAAACTTTCATATAAGCAAATGCGAAGCTCAACTAATATCATAGTTGAAACAAAGAATTCAATTATCAGCAAGTCTTTTATTTTCTTATTCTAAACTAATTTTTGCGTCAAAAAAAAATATAAAAATAAAAGCGAAATGAGGAATTTCCCTTTTTTCAGTCGATTAAAAATTACATGAATCGTGAAAATCAATTTAGCAATGACGTTTGGAGTAAATAAAATAAACTGGTTTTTCAAAATTGTTTATCACTGACCTCTCTAACATCTCAATAGTTGTTTTAATTAATTTGAGGCAGTACGATATTATTTTGTATCTTAAGAGCTGCTTATAATTTAAATTCAATGGACGGAGACTTACGCGTTGTAATAGAGCTTGATCTTTGTTGTTTCAGCAATTAAACAACAAAGAAATAAAACTTGACATGATCATTCAATGACAAACTAAATTTTAAAATTCTTACTCACTTTAACTCGATCAATCAAAATAAGAAATTACAATAATACCAAATTTGGATTTTTTAATTATTTTTTTGGTTAAGCCTTCTATATGCATTCCGCTCCCGCTTATTTAACTCCGTCAATAGAATTTAATCTAAAAGTTTTTGATTTTTCTAATAATGAAAATTGATGCAAAATCACATTAAATTGCTTGATTTATAAAGGCTTTTATTTTAGGCTTTAAAACGTATTATACTTGTATGTTGTGATTCTCAATATTATGAAAACTTAAAAATTCCAAAATTTAGAAAGCTCAAAAAAACATTAAAAACTAAAAAAATCGCTAAAACGAAAAAATCACAAAAAACTAAAATAACGCTAAAACTGAAATAAGCAAAAAAAAACCGACAAAATAGCACGAACAATAATACGAAAACAGCGCCAAAACTAAAGAAACACCAAAACAAACAAAAAAAAAAAAAAACACAAAATAATAAAAAAAAACTCGGTTATTCGATTAAAAAAGGTAAAGTTCGTATATACGTACGGTGACCATCAGTTCTGTATTATACAGAACAGTACTGTAATTGAGAGTCCTGTTCTGTATAAATTATTCCTTAGAAAATAACGTTGAAATGTTCTGTATTTTAATTACTGTTCAGTATTTGTTCTGTATTTTCATGACTCAAACTGCGTTTAAAAAATTATTGCAGTTTCTGCAACAATACTGTTTTAATCAACATTGTAAAAGGGCTTAATATACGAGTATTAACTGCAAATGCAGCAGTTCTATAAAACTACAGAAACAACGACTTTAGTTTCCTTAATTTTTTTCCTTGAGAGCATGAATATTAAATTTGTCTTATTTTTGACGATCCCGCTTCAGGTGCCTGGATTTTATTCGTTCATTGTCAAGCTAATTTATTTCATGATTATATAACGCAGATGACTCCCAAAAAATATGTATGACTGAGCTTTCTCTCATTATTAATGAACTTAAGTTTAAAATCCCACAATGTAGAGATGAAAAAATTTTGCCAATTGCTGTTAAAAAATCGTAGTTGAGCTAACCCAGAAAAAATTTTATCGATTTTATACAGATTGTATTGAATACTTAAATCACACTGCCTACGAAGAAGTTGAAACTCCCACGTGGAAAGTTTTTGTTTGTTTTTGGTTTGTTTTCATTATGGATAAAAGAAATGAGTTAAACATAAATGACACAAAAATCTGCAGAAGAGCGGTGGGTAAAATATGTTTAAACATTTTAAATAAAGAGACATAAGTTTCCAAAATAGGTTGCAAGTTATCGAATTCAGTTTATGTTTATCTGATTTTAATGCCCTAACAGAAAGAGTATTTTCTGTTTTAAATAATATATGGACCAGTGAAAAAACTTAAATGAAGATATGGTATCCATCTTCATTTAAGTTTTTTCAGTTTTTTAGTTAATCTCTGTAATTTCAATCAATTTTTAGAATTACTTTCCTTATTAAAAGCAAATAAAAAAAATATTAAACTCACCATTTTTTAGTGAGAAAAAAGGCAATTTCACACAATGTTAAACCACTGTACCATATCCTTTGAAATATCCTTTTACAATTTCAGTTCCATTAATATTTCCTCTTGCTGACACAAGCACACATGCTGATTTACTATTAATTTTGCATTCTGGTCTGTACGAAAATGTTCAACTCAAAAATATTGTAGTTTTCGACTTGTCTTTTTGCTCTGTTGTTGCCAACACGTTGATGTTTTATCTGGCAATAACAAGAGCTGCAAAGAATTATGTTTGCATAGTTTAAAAAAGTTGTATTTAAATAATAAAAAAACAAAATATATTCCATGAATTTGAAAACAATTCTGCTTCAGAGAAAACATAAAAAACCTGCAAAATAATCGAGGAATATAAGAAGAATATAAGAGAAAGAGGTTAAAGCAACAAGATGTTATTGTATCCAAAAAGCATGTATGTTTTTTATAAAAAAAAAAATCGTTATTTTTTAAAGCACGTTAACTTATGTCCATAGTTTAATTCGTAGATACATATCGTTTGTTTACTCAAAGAACGTCATAACTCAAAATGCTAGTTTGCGAGAAAATGAGTTTAAAGTTTTCAAGTTACATACACGCAAAGAAAAGATATGGTTGTAGAATGGTTGAGAAAATAATATTCACCCTTATTCTATTTGGCGTCGGCAACATAACACGACGTCGTTTTTAATGTTTTTTATCAAATCGGTATTCCCGTAGATAGTATTGCCATTTATCGATGACTGTCAGCATATGTTTGGTATTCTGAAAGAAACATTCACCCTTATTCTATTTGACGTCGGCAACATAACACAACGTCGTTTTTAATGTTTTTTGGCAAATCGGTATTCCCGTAGATAGTATTGCCATTTATCGATGACTGTCAGCATATGTTTGGTATTCTGAAAGAAACATTCACCCTTATTCTATTTGGCGTCGGCAACATAACACGACGTCGTTTTTAATGTTTTTTGGCAAATCGGTATTCCTGTAGATAGTATTGCCATTTATCAATGACTGTCAGCAAATTTTTAGTATTCTGTAAGAAAAATTGATGTTGATGTTGCCGTTCATTTTGTCGTCAGTGTTTTTGATGTCGTGTTCTGTTGTGTTCATGTCTCAACGAATTTGAAAAATAATTTAAATGTTAAAAAAGTGGAATATAAGGAATACCAAAGTAGATATAAAAATGTACGTATTTATTTAAAAAAATTTCTTAAAAAAAGTGAAAAATATATGGACGAAATTAAAATGACTAACCCCAACCAATTTGAAAACCTTGTGAAAGAGTTGAAAAAAATTCCTTTTTTTGCTAGAGGATACCGCAGAGGTAATGTTATTAATTATTTCAAGGTACAGTGCGGACTTGAGGTTTTAATTAAAAAAAGGCTGCAAACAGTGCTGAGTGTGAAGCAACTGGAGGCGGAATATATAAACAATTAGCACTGAGCTCCTTTGAAGGAAGCTCCAATCTCCAATAACCGTTGATCTGATCCCTTTTGTTTCAAAAATTAGGCTCTATTTTATCCAATACATGCCTAAATGATGTTTTGTTCAGCCGAAAATAACTTGAAAATATTAAATATACTCATTAAACATTACTCATTATTTTCCAAAAACATGACGGAATTTATCACTTACTTCTCCTTTGGTAACTGGCATATGCATGACTTTCGTCTGAGAAATCTTATTTTCACTCTTGAATTTTTTTATTTTCATCGTCCCAATAGGAAAGAAAGACATTTTATTTTAATTTATTTACAAAGTTTTTGCTTATTCAAAAACACTTTTACCAAAAATAGTAAACAAAATGAATTAGCTGACTCAAATAATAGATATGTGTATTGTATTTATCGATAAACAGGCAACGTCCTCATAACACTTTTTGGGAATACAAACTTAGCATTGATCTTGTGTTATATTGATGTTGTTTCAAAATTGACGACGATGTTGCCGACGCCAAATAGAATAAGGGTGATTATGTTCTCTGAAACAAATATGTGGTCGTCGAAAACTAGTTATTGTTATTTTAAACATTTATTTCGTTACGATAAATAGAGTAATGTTTGAATTTAAAAATTACATTATCACATCCATATAAAAGTGTGATATGGTTAGAGTTTAACAATATAGTTTTTTTAAAAATTTGTGACTACAACATAATTTGTATTATTATTTAAAAATAATATGATGTAAATAACAATATAATGTTATCCAAAACCATACTATGTTAAGTTTAAAAAAAAATCTTTTTCAGAAACATCTGTCAGTTCAGTATTTCATTTGTAAGCTATCGGTAGTGTTAAATAAATGAATAAATAAATAAAGTATAAACAAAAGGTTAGATCAATAAAAATTTATAAACATTTGTGTATCATTTTACACAGACATGTCAGTATGTCGTGTAAATATACATTTCTATATATACAATTTATTTCAACAATATCAATTTATTTTTATTTCGAATTTAACGCACAGCTGTTTCTACAATAAATATATGATTAAAAAAAAATAGTATTATTATATTAAATAATACTGTGGTCGTATTTAACAATATTAATATAATATTAGAACATGGTATGGTGAGTCTCAATTATATTTTAGTGACATCTAACAATAGTGTTGTCATATTTACAATACTAAGATTATAATATAATTATCTCAGATAATATTATAATTAACTCAGATAATATTATAATTAACTCAGATAAACTGCAACCATATAATTCAATCATAGTATGTTGCTGTTTGATTATGGTTACCTCAACCATATTTTTTCTTTGCGTGTGCCACTTAATGGAGAAAGATAATTTAGTTTTCCCCTCAAGAGCTGAGTAAACAAGATATTTGAATGCAATTTTTGCACAATATAAAAAGCATAATAGGATTATTGTGCGTCATTAACTTAAAAATCGTATGTTGAGTTATGACGTTCTTTGAGTAAATGAATTGAAACAACACACATAATGTTTCAATTCTGTTTTTGATTTTTTCCGAAGCAATCATGATACAATAATGTGTTAGGTAAATCCACTAGCACTGCTGATTATTGTTTTTTGCACTTATGAAATCAAAATATATGAAAACTACGATTTTATATCCAAAAGTAAAGAAAATAAGAATAGTGAAAAAAAAGCAGCGCAAAGCTAAAAGACACAAGAAGGCTAAATTTAGCTTCAAAAATGCCAAACTGGCAACACTCCTTAATATTTAAGATTTATTTTAGGAAAGTTGGTATATATTTTCAACACTTGATTAATAATGTAATTGCAAGAAACAACTTTTTGTTGTACTTGGACTAGAACTACACTAAAAAAACAACTAACTAAAAAATTTTCTAAATTTGAGTAAAAAAAGTTGTCGCCTAAAGCTGTTTTTTACCTGAAACCAATAACATATTTACAAAATTTTTAGTTCATTAATGAACTAGTTTATAGTTATTATATTTTTATATTTAAGTAAAATTTTTGCATAAAAGTCGGAGCTTTGCAAAAAAAAAATTTATATTCTATAATTTAAAGAAAAAATTTTTTAAAAAACTGCTAAATATTTTTCTAAAATTTAGAATACCTTTTTATATCTTTCACATAAGTCAAATTTGATGAACTAATCAGGAGTAAGTCATTTCCGAAAATTTATTTTTTGATTTAAAACCAGATTGACTAGTTCTTAGGATACAATTTCCCTAAACTTTTAAACCATTTTCCAATTTTTGGTAAATATTTCCTTTAAGCCAGTAAACTTGTCCTTGAATGTGAGAATTTTTGTGTGTATTTTTATGAACTACTTTTGAGAATATGAACTTTTTATTTTTTACTCATATTAAGTAATTTTTACTAGATTTTTGTAAAAATTTACTTAAACTTAGAATTTTTTTTTACTTAAATTTATAAATTTTTTTCCTTAATAATAGTACGTCTTTTTTTTTTAGTGCAGAACTTTGTATGCATATAAAATCCGTTTAGTTAAAAAAAACATCTCTTTAACATGCATTGGTCACTAACTTGCTCATTTGCATTTACATGAGCTTGAAAACATTTTATCTTACACTTTTAAACCGAACATGGTAGTGTCATTTATCTTCAGTACTGCTTTATGTTTACCAAAGAATATGAAATTGAAAGAACACATGTGGCTCTGTTAACGCCCTTCATTTTGTTTTGCAGAAACAGGGAAAAATAAGTGTTTTTTCAAAAGAAATTAAAATATATATATATATATATATATATATATATATATATATATATATATATATATATATATTTATATATATATATATATATATATATATATATATATATATATATATATATATATATATATATATATATTTATATATATATATATGTTTTGTGGCTGAATTATTAGCACAATTTTTCGAAGAATAGTGCCAGCTACGTTTATTATTCTTCAGCAGTTTTTCATAAATTACTGTAAGTGGAAACACTATAACTGCTGCACACTTGTTATGTGTAATAAATAATAAACTTTTTGGATTTTTCTCTTATTAGAAAGAATGAATTATTGAAATATAATTCCACCAGATATCAGCATTGAGATGGCATTCAATGTGCTGGATGAAAAGAAGCTTAGAAAAAGCTATGGAATAATTTTTAAATTTACGCAGTAATTGTTTTTTTTTATATTAATAAACATTACTGAAACTATTTTGGCTTGTATGTTTTACTTTACGCTCTTTTGACTACGAAACCAGTTCCCACAAAAGCACACAGCCAAAATCATTGCTCAATTCACAATCTTTCAATAAATACATTATTCGGGCGTGTGTCAAACGGTAGAAAAGTACTATGGTAATGAAATATTTGCCTGTGGGGAAAAAATTTAATTTTTCTGCTGTGACAAATGATATCTTTTTGACAATGTAAAATTTTGACAAATTCGCTTGAGCATAGAAAGAAGCTGATGAAACAATTGCTGCGGCGGCGGTTTGGCTTCGCTTGACTTCAAGCCGCCGGTTACCAACAAACTTTTAAGAGGACATTTTTGTATAAAACAATATTCTTGTAGCAATAAATTATATAATATTATATATATGATGCAACATATTTCGCAAACTAAAATAAACAATGATATTTTAACAGTCTAATTAAACTTAAAAGATGTACAAATCTTTGTATTGGGCGACGGCTCGAAGCGACGGCGGTGGATTTAAATTTTATGTTACCATGCTTTTTATTGCAGCTTGTCAAAAATTTACCTGTTGTGTCAGAAGTGTCAAAAATGTACTTACACTAGTACTTTGCTACCGTTTGGCACAGGCCCTTTATAAACAAATTTTTTATTTAAAAATTACCAACAACGTTTGTACGAACTACGACTCCTACAATAGGTTGTGAATTGTGCAAATATGTTGCGAAAGTATTTTGATGTTTATTTGCTTTGCTCATAGCTGCAACGCACTGTTGTGCTCAGTTGTGTAAAAGCTTCGCATTACTAGCTCTAACTTGCTGCTACTGGTTACTAGATGGTGTACTAGTCTTGGAGTTGGAGGATCAAAGGTTTTAGGGTCACAGGTTAGAATTGTTTAGACAAGCGAAAGTAGCTTCGCAGTTTGCGTTATTTTTTAACTTTAACTTTAATTTAATCAATCAGTTTAATTTCAAATTTAACTCATAATGGTTTCTAAAAATATTTTAGGTTATTGTGGCAATGAGATAGAGTTCAAATCTTGGCCGGAGAAGCCTTCTATACATACAATACACAAAAAAAATTCTGATGTCCTGCAACCAAACACACAGAAAAAATATATTCCCTAAAATTGTTCACACAAATGTTTGTTTATAAAAAATGCAGTTTCAGTAGAGATTATTTACTGCTGTTAAAAAAAAAACTGTATAGAGCAGAAACAGACCACGACTACTATTTGGCATTTACATGTGCACAACACGATCAATCAAAATAAACAACAACAACAGCACAAAAGTACGTTGTACCGATTAGTCTCCTGCACAAGACATCTTATAAGAACTTTCAAGACATGAGGGATTTTTCAAAAGCTTTACTACAGCGAAATCTTATAAAACAAACGTTAACAACACTGTTTGCAAGAAATTTTTTTGAGTATTGTAGGTATAAGAGTAAAGAAGAAAACACTTCGTGACGGAAGAATTTGTGATACTTGTTTCTTTATACGCATGAGCTCGTGTACAAACTTCATGCATGTATATGTGTATGATTTTTTATTTTTCTGCGCACATGCAAAGGCACACACATGCATTAACATTAGTTGTATGCGGTTAATCACATAATAGCTTACCATCTACATATTACACACACACCCACACTCTCAAACGTACAATATGACAAATAACAAGCATACACTAATCAACAGTACTTCTTTTGAGTGTTTGTTACAAACAAGCTGTCTTGCGACATCGCTTGTTACAACTGATATACACATACACCAATACATCCATCGTGCTTCGCTTATAGTACGACAGCATTTATTATTGGTTTAGTATAATACATGCGACGTGAATACATTTAAATATCATGACGTTTTTACATTTCAAGACTGTTTACGCAGCTTTCTAGTACCGATCAACAAACAAGCACTAACACACTTAAATCATGGGTGACCAAGCGAAAAAGATAAACACACAGGCAGGAACAATAAAAGTAATTCTTATATGTTTTTTTTGTGAAAGATTTTTTTCTAAAAAACCATTTCAATAAAAAGTAATAAATAAACATTATTAACACAAACACATTATTACATTATTATTCACTTAAATTCTGAGTTTAAAACTACTAAAGACCAATTTGTAAGAGAAAATAATTTTTAATTTTCACGTAAGCAAAAGCATTTTTTAACATAAACAGCATACACAATAAATTTCTCGCAGTGCGTTTGAGAAAAATTAGTAAAAAGATAAGCAAAAATTTATCTCAGATAAGACTAAATGAAAGAGAATAAGAATACGTGTGAATTCGATTTGCAAAAATTTGCTACATGATGTTCACCCATGACTCAAATTACAAATTCTCTCAGCCGAACTTACAGCCTGTTTTTGTAAGACGTTGACGTGAGAAATCTTCACGTTTTTGTAATAGATTAAATGAAATTTATACAAGTCTCCTTTAATCTATTATAGAAACGTCAGGATTCCTATCGTCAATGTCGTACATAAACAGACTGTTTGTTTAATTTAAATTTTTACAAAATTGTTATCAGAATTTGAAAAATTATTCATAGAAAAAAATTAATCAGTAACTCAATGAATTTCATTACTGAAAATGAAATTTTATTTTTTCTGTGTAAATTATATAAGTAATAATACAAATAGATGCAGATAAAAATGCTTGTTTTGTAAAAATTTTTGTTCGAGATTTTCAAACTTTTTATGTTTGTATATTGTGATTCCCAATAAATTATTAAGGCCCAATAATCGACTTCTCAATTAAGTGTCATTTAGCTAATAGTATATGTTATATATTTATGAAAATTAAACGAAATTCATTTTGATACGACCGCATGATGTTCATGTACATTTTTTCAATAAACACAAACAAGCACAAAAACATATGGTATGCTCGTAAAACTTAAGTATGATTTAAATACACAAGGTGGGGCATTTAAATGTCTCACAACTTTGTACTGAAAAAATTAATTCGAAACTTAAGTGGCACTTAAAGATAAATGGCATATAATTGAGAAGTCAATTATTGGGCGCAAGAGTCTTACTATAAACATACAAAGTTTGTTAGCTAAATTCAAAAATATTTTTGGATTGAAGTCTACCGATTAGTTCAAAACGCGGGAACAAAATGCATATAGACAACTGCTTAACCATAAGAACAAGCAAACTTTTTAAATTAAATATATAAGGACTTTATGTCAAATTATTATACTTTAGTATTTCATGTATAAAATGACTCACATTAAATTAAATTCATGTTGTTTCAACTTAAAACAACTTTGGTTCAACACAATTCTTCGTGCATTTTTTTTCGTATAAAATTAACGTTGTTTCGACTAAATAAAAACTTTGATTCAGCACAATTCTTTATTTTTACTCGACTGCGGGACGCCTATGTATGTATGTATGTGTGTTCCTTTGCGGCTCTATATAAGCCGAAGGCGTGGACCGGTTTTTATGATTCTTACATCAATCCATTTGTCTTAATCCTAGCAGTGTCACTAAATATATGACACTAGTCAAAACTCAACATACCGGCCAACAGACGCCATTTTGTAAATACGAAAAAAATTAATAGTCGGTGACAGGTATTCTAAAATCATCTTTATGATTTTTCATTTCCAATGGTTCAAAGTTCGTCGCAGTCGGATTTTTTTAATATTTTTTATGAATATTTTTTATCTAACAGTACTGCAATGTTGAATCCACATGAAATAATGTTATTTCAGAAGGAAAAATTTTCTTTGAAGATAACTGTAAATCATGTTGAATTAACATTAAAATACATATAAAGCAAATTTATTGCCGAAAATGTTAAATTAACTTTGTTTTTGTAGATTTTAAAATAAAACTTGTCTGTATGTTGCATTTTTTGAGGCATCGCAATAATGTGCACTAGTGGCAACTTTTGTCATTTCAGATATTTTTCTTTGTGTGGAATTGCCTTTCATACAAGAAGCATAATGTGAAAGGCATTACAAACATTTTGAATATAACACCACAAAAGAAATTCCAAATGTGTCCTCAGCATTTCATTGTTATTTAGTTTCAAGCAATGATTCTCCCTTCTTAAACTTTCATAGGAGTTAACAAAAAGTGACATCATGATGCATTAAAACTACAATAAATAAGAAGAAGAAAATAATAAGCCATTAAGGATGAAACATTCCGATGTGTACATATGTATGTACATACATATTTATTTCAATGTAAAAGAAATTTACTTAGACACCCTCTTTTTTATATTCCTTATATAACCTTAAAAGTTCTGGAGAGTGATTTTTTTTCAAACTTCAAAAGAAACTGTCACTTGTGCAAATTTTAAGTTAATCCTTAATCTTTTATAATAATTTTATATAAGAAAGAAATTTCTTTGCTTTGAATTATATTTCATAATGTCACGTTTTTTTTCTCTCTTTTGTATCATTAAATCAAACATAAATTCCTTTATTTGTTACATTTGCTTATTGCATGTTGTCCTTCAACATTTATTTAAAATGGCTGGAAGCTTTTAAGTCTGCTGCGTTTTATACGAGTATGAATGTATGTATTTCTATTATTTTTTTGCTTCACAACAATTTTTCTTGTCAAACACCTGCGTGCTTTGCTACATTCATAAGTCATCTTAAGAATTCTTTTAGCGTTAGGAATCTTGACACACAAAAAAAAAACAAACCAACAAGTTAAAAAAACGTTTGTGAAATATTTTCAACAATTTTTAATGCAAGTTGACTGCTGCTAGTAAATATCAGCATTTTCTTTTTAGAGTTTGTTGGTCTCTTCTTTTTAAATGTGTCGTGCATTTAATGCAAAATTTTGTTTAATTCGTCTAGTTGGAATGCGAAAAATTTTACGCCAAAAGAAATATTTAAAAATTTCAATTGAAGAATTTAAAAATAACGAAAATGTTAGCGTTTTTTATTATGAGTGAAATCAAGAAGAAATTCTGGTTTCTTTTTTGTGCAAAAGCGATACTAATTTTAATAACACAATATTCTGCACTGCACTCTTATTTTTTAACAACAATTGTTTTGTTTGCTTATGATTCAAAGCCAAATTTCTGGTGATAATTTTTAAGAAACAAATTGCATTATAGGCCATTCGGGCTGACGCCAAATTAAGCAACATCGAGATTTCGGTCGAAATCAGATTGAAATTAAGTAATTTACCGCACATTTTGACATTTTCCAAATTAAGTTATTTTACTTAATTTCGATGAAATTAACAAAAATTACAAGATACCACGCAAACTACTTTTTTCCAAACATGAACAAATTTACAACTATGAGAAATAACAAATAAAAGAAATGAACATTTTAAATTCAATATTAAATTAAAAAAAGATTGAAAATTATTATATTTGTGACGATTTTTGCAAAATAAAAAAAAAAATTGTATAAGTGTTAAAAAAGGTTTTATTGAACTGAAAAAAGTACTTCAATGTCTGCCGCAATGAATAAGATGTTTGCGAAATGAAGTGAATTGTCATTCAGTACATGTATGAACACTTTTGATTTCGTTTGCAATTTGAGCTTGAAATTACTTAATTTCGTGTCAACCTGAATGGGCTATTAAAGACAAATTTTAAATTATTATAGCAAACACTAGCAGAACGTAACAACATGGTATTTTCGCCACTCTTCCGAAACATCATCGCTCTTGTGTTCGCTTCACTGTGCGTGATATCAATTGGTGTAATCTTCATCTCTATTGATATATTTATCAATGCAAATAGAATTTAAGAATTGCTTTCATTCATCGTACTCTAATTTGGTGCAAGCTTTTTATGCCATGAAAGCTCAACTTTTAACAGTACTTATTTGCAACAGTGTTGCGGTTGTGTTTTTTGTTCTTTATTAATAGGATACATGTCTGCTTATTTTTTATTAATCCGTACACTAAAAGTGAACAGCAACCCTATTGTTTTCGTTACTCTGTCCCTATGTCTGTCTTTGTATTTGTATATCTGTATGTATGTCTGTCTGTGTGTCTTCGAGAATCGTGACAGTTACGTACTTGCAATGTTCACAGAACATATAAAACTACAGCAACAAATATATGACAGTTAAAAATTAAAGGGTATAGTGTAAAATAGTGTATTTTTATGCAGACAACAATAATTAAAACTGAAATTTAAAAAAATCAAAACTAAAGGGTATTCTGTCAGTTAATGTAATTTTTATTACGTCATTTTGACAATTTCTTGTATTTTCGAAAACGGAAGAGGCGAACGAACTCTTGAAATTTTCAACAACGCTAAAACTAAAAAAATCCAAAATAAAAAAAAACGCTAAAACGCAAAAACCGAAAAAATCGTCGTAACGAAAAAAATGTATATAACTAGAATAAATCAGCTAAACCTAAAAAAAAACGCCAAACCGAAAAAAGCGCCCAAACTAAAAAAATTTCGGTAAAACTATAATAAATCGCCGAAAGCCGAAAAAAACGACAAAAGACTAAAATAAACATTTACTGGGTACTTGAAATTTTTACAAAATGTCTACATCAGGTAAAATATTCTATTATATAGGCTTAAGTTCGTATAGCATTACGTATGTTGTGTCCGTATGAGGCGTGAGTCAGAGGTGCGAGTCAGAGGCGCATTTTACTGAATTTGTTATATATTTGTCCTCAAATTGGAAGGTTTCGTTTCTTATTTAGTAACATATTGAATTTTTATCTGGCCTTTTTAATCTAAATTAGAAAACAAATGCTGTTTTAAGGTAAGTAAGAACGCTGTGAGACGTTGAGGAATTTTCAAAAAAAAAAAAGGATAGAGGTGCCTTAGGGCACTCGGTTAGAGCTATGCCTTATTGTTTGATGATGTCAAATTTGGCGCAAATATTTCAAAACGTACGATTAACCTAATGTATTATTTGCAAAAACAATACGTAAACAAATTGAGCAATATTTCTCATTGTTTTTGTTTTATTTTTGTCTCCCTCACTTCAAAGAGCGAAACAAAACAAAATCAAACATGTTGTTTCGTTTAATTTCGTACTCTGCTTTTAAGTAATGGGTGTTTTTTATTGAGGTATAGAACTTTAAGTTGGCATCACTTTTTTAACTGGCGGCCATTTTGTCAGCTGTCAAGTGATTAATATTTAGTTTGGTTTGCCATTTCATCATGAATAGGTTGACAAAAGAACAACGCTTGCAAATCGTGCAAATTTATTTCGAAAATAATGGTTCAGTTCGCGAAGTTTACCGCAAGCTCCGTCCATTTTATGGTCGACATAATCGTCCATCAGAGCAATTAATTCAGTTAACCATGGATCGATTTCGCACTACGTTTACTCTATGTGATAATACGCATCCGCAGAGACGTCGAACAGTGCGCACCGAAGAAACAATTGCCGCTGTAGAGCAAAGTGTTGAAGAGGACCCGAATGAATCGATTCGCCACCGTGCACAGCAATTGGAGCCGACTAACCGACTATTTTGTTCCCGAATTGGATGGCATGAATGTGGATGAGTTGTGGTTCCAACAAGACGGCGCTACATGCCACACAGCGCACGTCACAATCGATTTATTGAAGGAAATATTCGATGAGCGCATAATTTCGCGGAATGGACCTGTCAATTGGCCACCAAGATCGTGTGATTTGACACCATTGGATTATTTTCTTTGGGGATATGTGAAGTCGCTCGTCTACGCCAACAAACCAGAAACGTTAGGGGACTTGGAAGCCAACATTCGTGGCGTTATTGCCAACATACGGCCCCATATGCTCGAAAAAGTGGTTGAAAATTGGACCTGTAGAATTGGCTTTATTCGAGCCAGCCGCGGCGGCCACATACCCGAAATCATATTTAAACATTAATGGCATAAAATTATCATTCCAATAAAGCCAAATTGATGGACATTAAAACGATTTTCTTGTGTTTTATTTCAATTCAAAGTTCTATACCTCTTAAAAAAAACACCCGATACAAAGAAATGAAAACAAAAATTAATTTAAAACTTTAACAGTGTCGATTATTTTGGTTACGAAAATCAAGTCTTAGCTTCTGTGTCGTGGCTTAAAGAGCATAGCTCTAAAAGCATTTTTTTCTGTGTACAACAATTTTTTTCATATATTTCACATAACAAAATGACAATCAAAGGTAGTAAAAAAAATCTTTGTCTGAATATATTTACATTACGCGAAGCTATAAAGTGTGTTTTATATATTTTTATAAAACAATGGGATTAAATATAGAATTAAAACTGTAAGAAATAAAAAGGGATAAGGTGAATTTTTATTTTCTTGAAAAAAAAAACATATTGCTTCTATCATTAATATAAGTCTCTTGTATGCATTTGACCGGAATGAATATAAATTTACTATTCCAGTGGTCTTCTGATCCATTTGCATACTTAGTCTAAAAGAGAAGAATCCTTGGCGAATCTGTCATCATAAAGCTATACTAATGCTATTAATTACAGCACCACGTCCCCTAAACATTTATATAAGTGTAATTTTTTCTTCTTTATTAAACTAGCCTTTTAAATAAATAAAGAATATTTATCATAAAGAATTTATATTTGTTGTTGGTTAAGCAACATATAGTATAAGCATTTTGTTGCTGCTTAAGAAACTCCTTGAAAAAGTTAAAAAAAAAACTTCATCTTAATACCTAAGATGCAATTTACACTGTGCCGTTCCTGCTTGCCTGTGCAGGCAGGCTTTTTTAGTTTATTGGTGAGAGGGGGTGAGAAGCTTGAGGTGTAGAACAAAAGGCACAAAATGAAAATTCGAGGAGATTTATGACATTTCTCTTTGCCGTTTTCGTATTCTCAGCATTAAACGTGTATATAAATGCCAAAAAGGCATGAATAAAAAATACTTAATGTAAATTTGTGTGACTTTTCGTAGGGGGTTCAAAAGAAAATTGTCAATACAAGGCAGACTAAAAAGGCATAATGTGAATAGCGACTAACAGATTTATCATATCAAATAAATATACTTCAGTACTTTTATAAACGATTATTCAATAAATTTAATAAGAACTACACATATATTTATTACTTACTATGTTGGTGAACGAAAACAATTGTTTACATTTTTATTTAAATAATTATATGCTAATTTATTACTTGTCATCGTTATTCTTTTACAAATTAAAAATACATGCATAAATATGTATATAAAACAAAAATTTACGCATTTTGAATTTTAATGCCCTTGCTAGGCGATAAACCACTTTGCCTTTCAAGAAAAATTAATTGTCATTAAATTTTCATTTAGTCAGCAAAAACAAAAAAGGAACGCATCAAGAATATTATGGAACTTCATTAAAAGAATGTAGAGAAATTATGGCAGGAAAAGTGATGGTGCTTTTCATTGTTATAAATATTTTATGTCTGACTTATTATTTTTCATAGTTCATAGTTCACAGTTCACAGAACACAAAATTTAAGTTGAATGTTATCATCAGTATGTATAAATTATCATGTCGTAAAAATTTTTATTTTTCATGTATTATTTCAGTTCAGGGTCCGCTAACAACTCTTTTAAAGCTTTAACAATACAAAAGGCTAAAATCTGCCTTTAATTTAAGACATTTGTTGCAAAATGCGCTCTAGAGATAATTTAATTATTCAATTACATCGGATATGCATCGTCTTCATGTATTTTTTGTGTTTAGCGTGCCCTTGCGTCAGTTGTTGTAGGAAAGTTGTGAAGACGAAGCCATCATCGACAAAGTAAAATAATCAATATAATTGCTACTAATTACAGCTTCAAAAATTTAATGTAACTCATGGACAGAGACTTTGCAACACTTTCCTAAATATAAAAAACAAATGTGAAAAACCAGAGATGTAAAAATTACGAAACTTTCCTCTACACGTAGGAAAATTTCATATTAAACTCTACGAAAATAAGATTGTCATATGTGATTCATATTATTTCAATTTACAGTAACTTTCTAAAACAATTTCCTATTGAAATAACTTGATTTCACGTTGATGTAACATTCCAGCACTGTTAAATCAAAATGAAGAATCATGTTGAATCAAAGTTATTTCAAGTTGAAACAACATGAATTTAATTTTATGTAGCCATTTTATTTTATTAATCGCCAGCCAAAAAATGGGTTTTATAAGATTGTAGTGTGTGTCAGTGTGTGTCGGCCGGACCGATTTTCATTTAGATTTTTTTGTTTGAAACGTGACTTGATCGAGAGTGTTCTTCGCTATGAAAAAAATCGGTCCAGCCGTTTAGAAGATATCACATCTTCTTTTCCATAAATCGGGAAAAAAATTTTTAATTTTGTTATTAATTATTTGACTTATGTGATTGTGTGTATTGGCACAGGAAAATGTTTGTGCTATACGTATGGCTTCCCCGGCCAGGATTTGAACTCGAACTCATGGCGTGTTAGCCAACGTGGTTACCGCTGTAGCCAAAACAACCTTAAATATTCTTGAGATACTTACTAAATAAATACCAGCATGAACTAAACTTTAATTCAATATAATTTTATTGATAATTTAACAAAAAATTTATTTGAAATTGAAGTAAGAGTTAAAAAAAACAAACTGCGAAGCTCCTTTGTATTTTCCAAAGGATTCAAAACTGCGACTGTCCGACTACAAGAGTAGTAAGCTGCCTGCTAATTAGCAGCTGGTAATATGAAATTTATCGCTTACATACATACGAACACCAAACGAACGAACACCATAACAAACAACAACAACAACACAAGAACAAGTCACACAACTGATCACAACAGTGCATTGCAACTCAGAACAACACACTTAAGCCACATACGAATATTATTTCTAATACATTTAATATGATTTCGAATCAAAATATTTACATGCTGATTTTACCTTCATATTTTTTTCTGTGTGTATCTCTCTCTGCCTTTGCCGGCTGTCTTCACTAACACAAGCCATTTCTTAACAATATCCCATTCTTTTATAACTATTTTTATTAATAGTATTCTTGGGAAAACTAAACTTAAGAAAATATATTGAGGGAACTATATTCTTAACCTGACTAAGTTTCAAAGGTTTATATGGTTCTTTATTGGGTAACATTCACCACCCACCTTCAGCCCACCAAATATCTCTTGCAAGAGCTCACAACATACTACAAAAGTATAATTAAAATTATCAATGGATTGGCTCAATATTTATTGCCACTCTTTTTCAACTTACACAGAAAAAAACTTTATTTTGAACTCTATTGCTAGATTCAAAAAATCAAATAAATAATATATTTAATAAAACAGGAAGTAACATAAAATTTGTAAAACTAACAACCAAAATTCGTTAAAGTTTAATAGAATGAAAAACCTATATTTTTTTATTAAAATAATTTCTTTAAATTCTTGAAACCAAATTAAGAAAATAATAAAACTTAAATTTGGTTTTTTTTCTGTGTAATTGCTTAAACACGTTCCACTTAAATACTTTATTGCTAAAAATTAGCATTGGGATATGTCATGCTATTATATTAGCCTGTTCTGAACTGTAACTATTATTTAGCAATCTAATATCAATCAAATATGCTGCTAAATGAAAAATATCAATCCTATGCTCCATTATACACATTACAATCATCATGAGCTTTAACCAATTTATGTGGATTGAGTTAATAATAAATTAATATGAAATATTTCATATATTTATGTTCTTGATTTCTAACACACATACTCGTACATGTTTACAAAAAAAAAATAATAATAAAAATAAAAAAGAACTAATAATAACAATAATAAAACACAGTGTATAACTGAACGCACGAGTGACTTTTTGTATAAAAAATTTTACGCTGATTGACTTCACATATCAACTCAATTTACATTTTTATTGCACCATACACATACACACACACACACACACACACACACACACACACACACACACACACACACACACACACACACACACACAAACATTCACTGTTAAAATATTTTCTTTCTCCTTTGTTTCAAAGCGAAATAATTTTACTTAAGAAAAAATAATAAATAAACATAAAAAATAAATCCACCACGAAGCGAAGGACATTTTATTGTTATAAGGATAAATGTTTTAATGCGTTGCCAGCATAAATTCGAAAAACAAGAAGAGAGCTTAATTCTCTTGGCTTTTGTTTTGTCAATGTTTCAACTGCTGCTTCTGCACAAAGTTACTGTTTGTTTTGCAAGAAAATCTTTTTTTTTTTCTTAAGGTATGGTCACACTTGGCAAATATTTGCTCAAAAAAGTGTAACCACTCAATGTTTGTGAAAAACCATTTGATTCAGATAAGTGTTTCTTAAGTTAAACAGTTTCATAAACAACTAATAGACAACGTCATTGATTACAACATTATTGGAAACTATTTAACTTAACAAACACGTATCTGAATTGAAAGCTTTTTCTATATTTGTGATTTGAACGGGCTAAAGTTCGTATCGCTTTTTAAGCCAAATTACATGTGATAATTATTAATGAACAAATAACACCAAAGTCTGTTGTAAATATTCTGACTAACAACACATAGTTGAACGTTTCATTAATATTTTGTGGTCACGTTTTTTGAGCAAATATTTGCCCAAGTGTGACCATACGCTTAGAGTTGTGTTCATTGCTATTTTTTTTTTTTATTTTCTGTTATTATTGATAGGCCTCGTATGGTTTCGTCATTGTCGCATTTATGTTCTAAGCACAAGTTAAGTCATGCATGTGAGGAGGACGTGAGCTTTTTTGCTACACGTCCATATGTATACATTTGCGTAAGATCAGAAGATTTTGCGCTAAAGCAAACTGTTTTAAGATTATTGTACATAATTCTTAATATAAACTCTTATACTTTTTTATACTCATAACTAATAACGATTATGACTTTGTGCCAGTTTTAAGGCGTATAGCAATTTGATTTCATTTTATTTAATACAGAGTTCTTAAATGTAGTAAAAAATAACCAAACTCAAGTACAATTTGAGAATAAGCTTATAAAAAAAATTTAAGGTTTTCTTAATTTCGCTTCAAATAATGTTTATAAAATGTGTATTCACAGGCAATTTTAAACAAAGCTTTAGAAATTTTTATTATACACAATTTTTAGGGTCCCGTACACCAAAGTTAAAAGGGAACCCTAATGTTTCCACTACGAAATTTTAAAGAACGCTTAAACTAAAAAATTCCTAAATAAGAAATCGCCAAAACGAAAAAATGGCGAAAAACCGAAAAATTTGCCAAAATTAAAAAACGCCTAAACTAAAAAACCGGTAAAACCAAAATAAATCGCCTAAGACCGAAAAATTTCACAACAAAGTTAAAAAGCCAAACTCAAAAATAAAAAACGACCAAGGACCGAAAAAATCACACAAACGAAAAAATTTAGAATATGTTTAAAATTAAAAAAAAAAAATAAGATATTCGATTATATAGGCTAAAGTTCGTATAGTGACTTTTGGCAATTATGTCATATTATTATTATATTTTTGTCAAGACATTTGGTATGTTGGATTTCGCTGATGCTGATTACATATGACAGAAGTCTTGAAGATGCGAGTATTTCTTTATGCGTAGTTCTTGTTTCACATGTGACAGCAAATGCTTCAGAAAAGTTAAAATTTCTTGAAATTGTCACATCTTATTAGGCTTCCATAAAATACATACTTTGGCGCAATTAAATTAAACAATGAAACAAAAATTAATTCTTTTGGAAATTTAAATAACTTACCTAGGAAAATAAAACTAATGGCCTTTATCGGGAATAAAAGGTGAACATTTTGTTCACATGAAAAAAAACAAGTTTTTACGTGAAGTAACTGTTCGCTTTTTCCCGATAAGTACAAAAAAAAAAGCAAATTGACGAGAAAATAAAGGGTCTTGCAGTAGGTGATTGCTATCTTTGAATCTTAATAAAACAAAACTTTTGTTCGAGAAATCATCGAAATTTTTTACAAGTTTGGCAGACCTATCAATTCTATTATGACGAAATATAACATCATACATGATGATTTAGCAAACTGTACTGAATAAATATCACTCAATTTGATAGACGTTGCTTTAACAATATATTTAAATTAAAAAAATTAAATAAAAAATAATAATTAAAATAATCGAAATAGCCGGACTGTGACCAACTTCGAACCGTTAAATATCCTAAACGGTCAAATGAAATGAAAAATCATAAGAGACACACATACATACATATATACATACATACTGGTGATGTAACGAATGTCAATTTTTGATATTCACGAATACGAATGCGAATACGAATATTTGAAACGATATTCGCGAATACGAATACGAATATTTAATGTGATATTTATAGATATTAAATTAGGATTCTATTTACGCCTGCAATATGAAATATTGAAAAATTGTTAGGAAAAAGAACTTCATACTCCTGTTGGCATACTTTAAAGTTAATAGAAACTACCCAAAATTTTAATGATCGTTAGTAAATAATTTCTATAAAAAATTTAGTGGATTCCTACAAACTAATATTTTTATCCATTTATTTAAATTTCCGTTAGGATTTATGAATTTATTTATTTAATTTTTTTTGGAAAAATATTTGTATTCGCCCCAATTTGGCGAATACGAATTGTATATGCGAATATTTAAAAATGGGCTAATATTCGGCAATTCGAGTACGAGTACGAATATTCGTGCATCACTAATAGATACATACATACGCTGATAAATACAATACCCTTCTTTGCGTCGCGCAGTCGGGTAAAAACTAGGACAGTATTTTGCTACAATTTATATTCCTCAATGACTACAAGCTTTTATTCCCCACGAATTATTTCGCTGGGCCTTAAATCAGGCGCCTTTAAAAACGTCTCTTGCATATGTTCATAATTGAGTATAATGTAGCATGAAATTGATTTTTGCTTTATTAAAAGATTTCTTTTATATATTATTATTATTGCATACTTTCCTCCGTTTTCCGTTTGATTCCTGCGTTTCCACAAGCATCACACAAAAAAGTATCACAAACTCAATGCAAAAGCAGCCAAACAACCATCTATAGAAGCTTAAAGAGTTCGCTTCATTTATTTTAACTTCATAAATTGTTTTTTTTTTTATACACATTATGAAAAGAGTGCATATGATGTATGAAATATAATAAATTTGGGATATTGATATTTCTTTATTTCTTAATAAGTTCTTAAGATTCTTGGCTGCTATAGATGCTTATGGCACAATTATACCTAATTTACATTAAGCATTTTTTCATGAAATTAGTTGCATGAAAATTTTTTATTTGTCAATAGGAGGCCTGGAGGAGCAACCTAAATCAAAAAAGTTGTCAAAAATACATCAGAGATGCATTCTACGCCATTTTTTATATAACATTCTCTTTTATAGCGCTGCAATTAGCAAATAGAAAAAAATGCGTGCAACAAAATTCAAGAAGTTTCATGTAAAAATGCTTAATGTACATCAGGTATTAATTGAAAAATGTTTTAATTCTTTTTTTTCATATTGGTTGAGGTTTCTTCGTTACCAATAAAAAAAAAATCAGTTGAAAAAAGAAATAATTTATAAGACTAGGGTCACACACGGCAAATTGAGAAACTTTTTAGTTTATGAAAGAGATAGGCCAATAAGCTCCTCTTTTCATTACATTATCTTCTCTCTTTTATATGCTCAAAAATTGCTCAACTATAATTGGCAACGTAATACCTAATTTACATTAAGCATTTTTTTCATGAAAAAAGTTGCATGAAAAGTTTTTATTTGCTAATAGGAGGCCTGGAGGAGAAACTTATATCAAAAAAGTTGCCAAAAATGCATCAGAGATTAATTGTAAGTCCTCTTTTATTTATATAACATTCTCTTTTATAGCGCTGCAATTAGCAAATAGAAAAAGTTTCGTGCAACAAAATTCATGAAATTTCATGAAAAAATGCTTAATGTAAATCAGGTATAAGTTAAGAATTAAATTAAAAAAAAAATATTAATATAAAATTAAATATTCAGGCATTTATTTGTAAAACAAATACAATGTATTTGAAATCCAATTTAAAAAATTTTATGGGATATATTTTAAATAAAATACATTTCAAACTCATTTTTAATTTTTATGGAGGTAAGATTAATAAGATAAGTAGGATAAGTAATAAGAGCTTTTTAAACAGTGCATAAGAGAAGAGTTTTTAATTTTTTTAGTAAAATTGTTTTTTTTTTTAATTTAAAATTTGTGGTTAAAGTCTACTGATGATTTGGTTCAAGCGCCAATGAAATACGTATATAGACATGCTAAACTACCAGCAAATAAATTTCAATTGTTTTAGAAGAGTATTATGTGGAAATGTAAATTATGAGATCTTTATGAAATGTAACGAAATCGCACGCAATTTTTTGCTAAAGAAGGCAGTGATGTTGAGTAGAGTAACATAAATCTTTTAATAATTTTTGATAATTTTTTCACGCCTATTAGAAAATAAAAAAAGTATGATATAAATAATTTCATAAAAAAAAAATTCAAAAAAATCGCAAGCTCGCATTGATCTAATAGCCTAATTATACAATATTGTAATTTTATTGTTAATAATTTTCATACAAAAAAACTATATATATATAATTAATTTTAATTAAGTTTTCAAACTATTTTAATCAAGCCATACAAGGTTAAATTTCATGCTCTCAAATAAAATCAATTTCAATTTTTGACTTTAAAAAATAAAATAAAATAAAAAAAAATAAAATAAAATAACATAAAGTAAAACAAAATAAAATAAAATAAAATAATATAAAATAAAATAAAATAAAATAAAATAAAATAAAATAAAATAAAATAAAATAATATAAAAGAAGAGATAATAAAATTAAATTTAAAAAACTAATAAAACAAGATGAATAAAATTAAATGAAATAAAATAAAATAATATTTAATAAAATTAAATTAAATAAAAAGTAAAATGAAAAAATTAAATTATATTAAAAATAATATAAAATTAAATTAAATTAAATAAAATAAAATAAAATAAATTAAACTAAAATAAAAATGAACAAAAATAAAAAGTAATAAATGTAAAAAGTAATGTTAAATAAAAAAATTAGATAAAATAAAATAAAATAAATTAAAACAAAATAAAATCGAATGAAATAAAATAGAAATAAGAAAAAATAAAATAATATAAAATAAAATAAAATAAAATAAAATAAAATAAAATAAAATAAAATAAAATAAAATAAAATAATATAAAATAAAATAAAATAGAATAAAATAAAATAAAATAAAATAAAATAAAATAAAATAAAATAAAATAATATAAAATAAAATAAAATAATATAAAAGAAAAGAAAATAAAATTAAATTTAAAAAACTAATAAAACAAGATGAATAAAATTAAATGAAATAAAATAAAATAATATTTAATAAAATTAAATTAAATGAAATAAAATAAAATAATATTTAATAAAATTAAATTAAATAAAAAGTAAAATAAAAAAATTAAATGACATAAAATAGAAATAAAATAAAATAAAATTAAATAATACAAAATAATATAAGAAAAATTAAAAATTTTAAAAACCGCCGACTTTTTTCAGAAAAGACGTTATATCTTCTAAACGGCTGGACCGATTTTTTTCAAACATAGCTAAGAACCCTCTCGATCAAGTCATCTTTCAAACAGAAAAAACTAAATGAAAATCGGTCCAGCCGTTTGGCCTGTACGTGGACACAGACAGACACACAGATACACAGACACACAGACACACACTACAAACTTATAACACCCATTTTTTTAGTCGGGGGTTCATAAAATAATATAAAATAAAATAAAATAAAAAAATTAAATAAAATAAAATAATATAAAATAAAATAAAACAAAATAAAATAACGATACAAGAAGTTTGTGTGTTCATAAACAAATATCGTTTATTTTTAAACCATAAACCATACGACTGAGCTTGTAAATTAAACATCCGTGAAAAGGGACCTAGTGTGTGAAAATGAAGTTATGAGAAAAAATTTATTTCATCTTATTCTACACCCTTTCAGGTACCAGAACCCACTCTCAAGTCCAAATCCGTTTTTTGGTCACATATAAAAATAGAAAAAGGAATTATTGATTTACAAAAAATATAAAAAAAACAATTTCAAAGCCACTTCGTGTTTTTAATAATACATGAAAAATTAACATTAAGATATAAATTATTAACTTATTTACTTATTTCCGATTGAACAAATATATAGGCAAATTTAATTAAATATAGAACTATATTCCTAACACTCACATAATAAAATATACAACAATAATACTAACCATCGAACCACAATTATTTAATTTATATTAACAATATTTTGAAAATATTAAATTTAAATTAATAATGATTTTTCGCATCACCGAACCAAACACACACACACACACGCTCAATATAATACAAACACATACAAAAACACATACACACACACACACTCAATATAAAAGTGACAGTAGCAGGAAATAAATCAAATGTCACCAACTGTCATAAGCGACTATCAAACAAAAATCATTAAACATTTTCTTCTACAAATACTTGTCTAAGCTAGTTTTATTAATAACTGTCATTTCTGGTTTAAAATATTTTTGGTAATTTTAACATGGACAATATAAAACAAATGAAAACAAATAATGCCTTAAAATGGAATCATTAATTGTCTCCAACAGATGGTTGCAATTTTGTTTCATTTTCATCTGGTCATAATTCTGTCGTTATTCATGACTTCAATCTTTAACTTGCTTTTCTATACAATATACAGGTAGCTCTTGTAAAACACGTTGCTTTTGAAATGCTTTTTTTTATAAAAGCCTAAGTTATTTAAAACATTGTGCAACAGGAGCAAACTTATTTAATATAACAAGTTTGTAATGAATGATTCTGGCAAAGGAGACCAAATAAATAATATACAACGTCTGAATCTATTAATTTATTTTTCATTAAGTGTTTCGTGCCATTTAATTTTAATAAAACAAGGTGCATATCAGCAAAATTTTTATTTCTTTCAAAAGCCTATCAATGCCATTATTTATGAAATATAGCATCGTACACATGCGCACGGCAGGTTCGATGGCTAGTACGCATCCGAAATTTCCATTTTTTTTTACTGCGTGGCATAAATATTGTTGATAACTTTTAAGGCAGGGACTTTAAGATTTTATCGGAAGCGACAATTTACGTACAAAAACATATTTGAATATTTCAAAAAAAAAATTTTCCCGAAAAATTTAATTTTTGTCGCTTGCGATTAAACCGCAAATAAGGCTCGATATTTAAAATGTTTATGGTGTAATTGAAACTACATTACTTAAAATAATTTTTGAATTATTATCACTTATTATATTATATTTACTTATCGCAGCTGATATGTCATTCAGTTTGTAATACAACTTCCACATCATCAGAGGAATATCTGTACAAAAACAATCTAACCTTGAGAAGTATAAAAACAAAATGTACATTAAAAAAATAAGTTAAAAACAAATATCCATCATTCATAATTTTTGGTGTTCGTTTTAAGTGTTGGTAAGTTTTTTAAGTGAGAAACTTGCAATTAGAAAGCATTCGTTATATATAAGTATAGCTGATGCTTAATTATGTACACAGAAAAAATACGAATGTGAAATCTGCATGCAATGAGTTCGAGTTCACATTTGGGCCAAGGAAGACAACTACATACAACCCACACAAACACACATATTCTTCTGATGCCTACAGCAATACACAAAATCACGTAAGTTAAATATTTCATAAAATAAAATGACAACACATAATTAGATTCATGTTGTTTCAACTTGAAATCACTTTAATTCAATATGGTTTTTCATGTTATCTTATTAGCAAATAAACGTAGTTTTAACTTGAAATAAAGTTATTTCAAAAGGAAAAATTTTCTTGGAAGACATGTTAAATTAACATGAAATACATATAAAGCGAAATAAAAGCCTGTCCTACTATGTCAACAGCGTTCGACTTGTCGCACACTTACATTCAAAATAAAAACAAATTTAAAAATTTTTTTGCTGTTTCTAATGCAACTGCGCGACCTTAATTGCCGAAAAATATTAAATTAAACTTGTTTTTGTAGATTTCAATACGAAATTTTTCTGTGTGTATACTTGTCATTGTAATGTTATGTGACTGACTGGACTGTGGGTCATACGAAGTATAATAATTTTCATTATTCTAAAGGGTCCGCCAGATAACTTTTTTTTTTTTTGTAATGCTATAAACAAAATACTGAACCTTCGGCTGTGTGGCACGTAGCGCCGTCCTGTTGAAACCAAATGTTGCCAATATCCTCCTATTCAATTTTTGTGAACAAAAATTCGTTCAACATGGCCTGATAACGATCGCCATTGACTGTAACGCCCACTCCTTGCTCAATGGCCCAATTATGCCTCTGGACCAAAATCCGCACCAAACAGTGACTCGTTTTGGGTGCGTCGGCTTTTCAATGTATGCGTGCGGGTTTTTTGTGCCCCAATGCGACAATTTTGCTTGTTTACATACCCGCCAAGATCAAAATAAGCTTCATCTGAAAAGATGATTTTTTTTTTGGCAAAATCGGCATCTTCTGTAAGTCGATCGCAGGCCCACTTAGCGAAGCGAAAACGCATTGGATGGTCAGTTGGCTTATTCAGCGGAAGGATAAAACTAATTATCTGTCAAATCAGACATGAAGTAAGTGTTACCATTCACGAAATAAACACTAGTTGAAAAAAAAACGTTAGATGACGGACACTTTAGTGGAAGCTCTTTGAGACGTATTGTGAGTAAGGAACTACGTATAACTTTTTAAAAAGAAACAAAATACAAGTCCTCAACAGCGTTTATATTATGACGAAAATAATTAAGAAAGTGCCCAGCAAACCTTTTTGGTCGGATATTAAAAAAGTTTTACTGTTTTTAATTTCTAGGCCTGCAGTTAGTTTACTAAGTAATTTTTCCTCCATCTGAAAGCTTCAATATTTCGTTTTAAATGCCAGTTATCTTATTATCTTATTATCTCGTTTGAAAAAGATATGCATTTGAATGTGCATTACGAAAAAATTAGTTGCAAGTGCCCAGCAAAGATTTTTGGTCAAATATTAAAAAATAAATTAATTTCTAGACCTCAAGTTAGTAAAGTAAATTTCCTTCATCTTAAAGCTCTAGATCTTCGTTTAATTGAAAGTAAGAAAGTGCCTAGATAGCAAATTATATTTATCATTAGTTCAGCTAAAATAAGTCATAGCATTTAGCTTTTGTTATAAAGGCAAAAAAAAATTAGTTAAACTTTCGCCAAGACTACTCTGTATACTCATTCTCTTTGCAAAATATTTGCTAATATTACAAGACAAACAGGCATTGTAATTCAAAAGTTAGTGCAAACAAATTGTTGTTTGTTGGAAACTTAAAAACACACAAAACTCATATGCTGCTTTTGTTCTTTTAATATTACTAAATTACGGGCGGTAGTAGTCGGTATGGTAGACGTGTTTTCCACACTCAAAGTTTACTTTGCAAAGTCTTGAGTTTATAGTAGAAATGAGAAAAGAGAATCGGAGCTATTTTCCCTTCTCTCCCATAAACTCAATACTTTCCAAAGTAAACTTTGCGTGTGGAAGAGTCGTCTTAGAGGGCGTTCTTTGAGCTCTTATAGATAAAAATAGTTTATTTGTATATAAAAATATTTTACTCTGTATTAAATATTTTAAAATCTCAAATTTTTTATATAAAAATTAATACATTTTTTCTGCTTTTTAGTTTAGGTTTGTACTAAAAAAAAATTTTAAGGATTTTTTAATATCATGTCACGTTTAGTGAAACATTCTCAATTAAAGGGAAAATATTCATATTGGAAAACTCAATAAACATAAGTTATGTTATTTGTATCAAAAGCTTTTTATTCTAACAAAGCAGTCTTTTGAAGTCACATGTAAACTTAGACGTGCCTAGAAATATTTATTGTCATATAAGTTCTAGAATATAAAAAAAGTCCTTTACACAGTCTTTTATTTTATTTTATTTTATTTTATTTTATTTTATTTTTTCGATAAGTTACTTAATATTTTAATAACTCTATAAAGTGTGTTATTTATTCGTTTTCATATTTATTTCCCCTCGGTAAAACTGCAGAATATGAAACTAAGAACTTTTTGAAAATTTTTGTTACAAAAAAAAACAAATAAAAGAAATTGCTTTAACTGCCTGCTTTTGACAGCACTTGAAAGAAAAAACTTCTTTAAATGCCAAAAAGTAACATTTGCCACATGTGTAGTTTCTCAAATGTTGCAAAAACTATTTATTTATGTTGCAGTTTCTGTTTGCTTGAGTTGTTTTTAGTTTTTCCATTTCATTTCTTAAATCTAAATGAAAGTAGTTTTCTGCTGTTTTTTTTATTATTGCTCCTACTTGTCAAATCAAATAAAGGAAGGAAAGTCAAAAAGGCGTTGAACATGAAAATGATTACTCTTTTTTAGCTTTTAATTATTTTTTTGTTTTTTTTTTCTTTGTATTTTTGGTATTAAGTAAAGTTTGCTGTTTGTTAATGGATGGAACAACACACAGAAATTTAATATTTTTTTTTTAATTGTCATGATGCTTTACAGTGGAATTTAATATATATATATATATATATATATATATACATATACATATGTAGACATGTACATACATATGGTTACCTCAATAAAAAAAGTCCCTAACTGAATATTTTTTGGGATTTTAATTTTTTTTTTAATAAAACACTCAAGCAATGAACGCCTAGTAGTATTACTAGTAGTTATCTTCTTTAAGGAAAGGGATAGTGAAAGAGAAGACAGGTGGTGAAGGAAGAGATAGAGGAAAACGTCATTCTTTTACAACTCTGGTTTTTGCACGTGAAGTGTTGCAGCGCCTCTGGTGTCAATGAGGCGTACTAAATTTTTCTAAGTTTGCTTAGTATTATTATTTCACTTCGCTGATGATTCTGGTACAAAATACCGACGAAGCAGGGCGCAGAAGGTGAATGAAGTTCAGTGACCAGTGACTATGCTTTCATCACTTTAACTACACTCAAAAAAAAACTAACTAAAACTTTGGAAAATTTTCTAAATTTTTAATAAAAAAAAGTTGTCGTATGGCGCCAAAGCTGTTTTTTACTTGCAACCAGTAAAATATTTACTAAATTTCCAGTTCATCAATGAACTAGTTTATAGTAATTATATTTTCATACATAAGTAAAATTTTTCTAAAATTAAGTAAAATTTACCCATAAAATTCGGAGCTTTGCAAAAAAATTTGTTTACCTTTGATCTCAAATTTAGTAAATTTTTCAAAGTTTTTTTTTATGTCTTTAATTCTGGTACTTTTTTATTTTTCATTAAATTCTATTCAACATGGTATTTTTTTATTATATATTCACATTATACTCTTAATTAATTCACCATACACACATATTAATTTCTTGAGAGGAGACAAGTATTGAACCAACAACCTTCTGACTTATAGGCAAGCACTCTAAACAATTACCTAACAGGGCAGCCTGAATAAGCATTGAAATTTTTGAGTTTTAAAATTTAATTTTATTTTCAAAAAAATATATTTCAAGTTCAAATATTCCTCGAAAATATGAAACATTTACTTAATTTTTTTGCTTAATGCAAATAAAAAGTATATTCTATAATTTAAAGAAAAAACTGGTAATACCTTTTTATATCTTTCAAGTAAGCCAAATTTGATGAACTAATCAGGAATAAATCATTTCCTAGAATTTATTTTTTGATTTAAAACGAGATTGACAAGTTCTTAGCATACATTTTTTCTAAACCTTTAAAGCATTTTTCAATTTTTAGTAAATATTTCTTTTAAGCCAGTAAACTTGTCCTTGGATGTGAGAATTTTCGTGTGTATTTTTATGAACTATTTTTAAGGATATGAACTTTTTATTTTTTACTCATATCAAGTAATTTTTACTAGATTTTTGTAAAAATTTACTCAAACTTAGAAAAAATTACTTAAATTTAGAAAATTTTTTTACTTAAGTTTAGAAACGTTTTTCCCGTAATAATAGTATATATATATATATATATATATATATATATATTTTTTTTTTTTTTTTGAGTGTAATGCAAAGGGACACTAATGCACGTCACATTTTCCTGTTGTTGATATTTAATGACTATCGGAGGCCAGGCTTGAACCCTCGGTTTTGTAGTCAACGTACTAATTATGTACCTCAGCCAATGCCATTAGATGTTCTTCTATCGAAATATACAAAAATCTCGATTTCAAACATATAATGAGTTGGGCCCTTTCTCTATTAAGGTAACGATACATATGTATGTATTTATAGATTATATATTGTATGTTCCATTAACACCAATTCAAGAGTTTAATATGTATGTATTTGTTTTATTAAATGTTATTTGCAACCCTTTTTCAAATTAAGACAAGGATTTTCAAATAAAAATTTCAATTCAAATTGACATGCAAGTGAAAAGGAAGATTGTGATAGTGATTGATTGGCATTTTTTTAATTTAAATTCAATTATTAGTGTTAAAATCAATTTAAGAGAATAAAATGTTATAAATGGGTAAATCCGCCAATAATTCCAATAATGCAAATGTTGACTCATATAGTATGCAAGGGAAGATCCACCCTGCAATTCAAGGGGATCACATGGTGTAAGTCTAGATTTATGTAGATTTTATTTGGGAATTGTACATACATATGTATATTCACTTCGCATGTCTGCGCCAAAAAGCTATTTACTAATCAAAGCATCTCTCAAGCCCAACGTAGCTCATGCTATCGGTAAAATTCCATACATAACGGCATCGGCAGGCCAAGGAAATAGTGTTAATTTTAGTGAGTGCGCATGATCATAATTATAGGGCAAACGATTCGTAGGCTTACGTATTTTCTTTCGAGCAACTAGGACAATAGCCGAGAGCAACATACAAGAGGATATTCACTTTGATTATGAGAAAAACTGAAATAAATTAAAAATTAAAAGGCACTCAGGTACGCGCATTGACTCTCTCTCTCTCTCTCTCTTTCTCTCTCTTTCTCTCTCTCTCTATCCCTCTCTTTCTCATACTGATAGTTTGAGTATGCTTATATTCAGGCTATGAATATTTAATCGGCAAAAAAAATATACGCATGATATTCACGATATTTATTCATCATTCGCCACCATACAGATACATTTCGTCGCCTTAAATGCTAACGGACGGAACTACACTTTTATAGTTTTTACAGAAGAAACAAAAAACGTTTCAAAATAAATAATAATAATAAGGTGTTTTTGAAAATTTACTTCGAAATTTATTTGTTGTGTGGATATTTATATGTTTTTAACCATTTATTTCCTTTTTGTATATATTTAAGCGTCCTTATAATAAAAAATAGATGCATTCGTAGTTACGTCCGTTTGAAATTCTTTAATAAAGTCGTACTTCTTAATCGCAGAGGTCTAAATAATTGCGTGAACATGTAGTTTGATAAAATTAACCAAAATCAATCAAAAACTCGATATCGAATTTTTGTGTAGTTACATCCATTTGCATTTAAGATGTCGATTTGTATATATAAAATGAAATGGAAAATGTGTTGGTGTGTGAAAGCATAATTTATGTATGTGTTCAAATAAAAAAGCCCTGTACATACCCATGTGTAGCCGATTAAAAGAGTGAGTATTTTTATACTCATGTGTATGATTGTTGCTTATACAGTCTATAAATTTTAGTTGTAAATGTTTGTGCTGCGTACCTTAAAAAAATTTGGTATAAACTTAGTTGTTAGATGTGTATAGTTATATATATTCTATTTAAAGTTAATGTGTGTGTTTGCATATGAGCGTACATTTTTATTTGAGGCTGTGCGCATTCATAGTTGTTTGACGGCCAATACTCAAAGAGTACTTAAAACGATAATTTTCTTTCATTCTCTATTGTAAGCAGTACTTCTGTAGACCTTTAAGTATGCATTAAAATAAATTTTGTTTTAATCTGGATTTAAAAAAGAATTGATCTTCGATTGCTTCCCCGTGCAGTATATCTAATACTTCGTTTTTGTTAACTAGAAAAATAGGTTTTTTTGTTTGTACCCATTTGTATCATCTATTAGAAGTGTGTGTTATATGTTTCCCGTATTTATTTTGAGTTGTTTATAAACATTGGAAATTGGCATGCGAATGTGTGCTAATGTAACACATAGAAAACAAAAATTTTGCATTTATATTCATATTTATTCGTGGTTTGACAAAAGCTTGAAATTTGGAAAGTAGAAACATTAAGCTCATTTGCAGGGGCTTGAGGCAAAAAGAAGTGATGTGTTCACAAGTCATTTGCATCCTCGCAAGAGTGGAAAATTGTGACTGAAAAGTTCCACCACCACTATCAACTAAATAATACACTTGAAAAAACTCATCAAATATCATAAATACGGAATTTACACTATGACTTTTTACTGTGACTTTTCTAGAGTTTATTGACAAAAGGGGTACAAAGGCAATCAAAGGGGTAGCAACACAAAAGGGAATTGAAGAAAAATGCAGGGGAAAAAGTCATCGTGTAAATCCCGTAAAAGCAACATTTTCCTTTTATAATCTTTAAAATGTAATACTAATGATTGCGGTAGGCATAAAAAGTGTGTGTTGGAGAATGGAATTATAAACTTACAAAAGCAATGAAACTGAAACTAGAGGCTAAATTCTAAACTCAACGACAAGATTATGGAAATAAACGTATTTGCGACAAAAAAAAAATCCATGGTTTACTAATCGTTCACATAACTAATAGCAAGACTTTATGAATATGATTATAAGCAAGATTTTTAAATTTTTGTTCGAATTTTTCTTCCATATACAAAAAGCAAATGCATGAATGAATTGAATTCAGCTGACCTGCTATCTTTTATCTTTTTCTTAATATTCGTTTTGCTTTCGCATACAAACTGCTTACCACATCCATTTTAATTATTTCCAAACAAATAAAAATTCTGTAGAATAATACAAACTTAAGCTTAAGTTGATAAGCAAAACAAAATATAAGAATTAATAAAACATTTGCTAGAATTGATTGAAATATTTCCAAATTTAAAGTGAATTAGTACCTGCCATCCACCTACCCACCCACTCACCCATACGTATGATAAATTTTCCATGAAAATAATTTTCTATGTTTTCACATCACTCATACGTAACGAGTATGTACGTACGATTGTTGTGTATATGACATGTGAATAAATATTTATGAATAAAATAAAATAAATAGAAATCAATTATCTAATAACAAACAAATATTCTTACACAATCCATATGAGTTCTGAATTATGATTTTGTGTTTCACAGACGTGATACATTCATTCGATTGTTTAATTAAATACACAGATATATATATACAGTCGAACTTCCTTATAGTGAACTTCTGTACAATGAAGTTCTCCTTATTATGAACTAAAACCAAGAACACAGCTTTTTCGTTCCACTTTCAATGTATTTTGATCTCCGTATAATGAATTTCCATATAGTGAATTTTTCTTTACAATGAACAAAATTTTGGAAACAAAAATAAATTTTACGTTTGTTTTTGTCTCCGTATAGTGAACTATTTTTAGCAGCTTGATTTTCCATTTGTTAGCAACACTATTTATGAAGAAAATAAGTAATATTTTTGGGATTCCCAAAATATGAAAATGAAAACAAGAACGTTAATGATTTCAGTTTTAGCATCAGTTGACCGAGTTCAGTGAACAAAAATGACGCACCGGAGTAGTATTTCTCTTGAAAAGAAGTTATTAGTAATTAATAAAGTTGAAGAAGGGACATCAAAGAAAAAAGATATAACTAAAGAGTTTGAAATTCTTCCCAGTACATTATTAGACATTTTAAAAAACAAGTCAGTTATCCAAAAGAATGTAGAAGACGAGCATTTAAGCATTAAGCGTAAGAGACTTCGAACTTGTCTTTTTGAAGACATTGACGAAGCAATGCTCAAATGGGTTACGGCCGCTCGTTCTAAGAATCTTCCCGTATCTGGAGTATTATTGAAGCAAAAAGCCAAAGAATTCGCTGATTCTTTAGGACACGAAGATTTCGAAGCAAGTACTGGATGGTTAGATAAATTTAAAAAACGACATAATATTGTTGGCAAAACCTTGTGTGGGGAAAGCGCTGACGTCAATTTAGGAGAACGTGATGAATGCATAAGAAACGTTTTGCCAAGATTAATTGAAAAATATGATGCAAATAACATCTTCAATGCCGACGAGACCGGTTTGTTTTTCAAGTGCTTACCAAACAAAACACTAGCATTCAAAAATAAAAATGCTTTGGTGGAAAACAGAGCAAAGAAAGAATAACTGTCCTAGTAGGAAGCAATATGACTGACTGGTATAGAGAAACTAAAACTGCTCGTTATAGGAAAGGCTAAAAAGCCTAGATGCTTTAAAGGAATAAAATCTCTGGATGTGGATTATTATTTCAACAAGAAAGCGTGGATGACAGGAGAAATTTTTTCCAAATGGATTTTAGTACTGGACAAAAAATTTGCTTTGCAAAAAAGAAACGTTCTGCTTTTTGTTGACAACTGCACTGCGCATCCAAAGGGCATAAAAGATAAACAACAAAATATTGAACTTGCCAACTTTCCTCCCAATATGACTTCTATTCTTCAGCCAATGGACCAAGGCATAATCTACAATATAAAACAACTTTACAGAAAACGAATTTTGATGAGCATATTGCTACAAATGGAAGAAAACAAACCTGTAATAGCCATAGATTTGCTTCAAGCTATTCGAAACCTAAGCAGAGTGTATAATATCTATGTTAAACCAGAGACTATTGCAAACTGCTTCCAAAAGGCAGGATTTTCAAAAGATGATATGCAGATTCAAACTCGTAATTGGGATGAAGAAGATTTTCTTCCACTATCAGATTTAGCTGTTCTACAGGCTTCATTTAGAAAAGTAGCTAACATCGATGCATCATTTGAAGACTATGTCAGTGTAGATATTGATGTGCTAACCATGGGCATTTCGACCGATGAAGATATTCTAAGCAGTATTTTAGAAAGTCGTGGATTACAGCAGATTATATCAGATGACGATGAAGAGGAACTGGGCGGTGAAGTAATGGCAAATATTGATAAAACGTCACCTACATTAGAACACGTTTCCTCTTCACTACGAACTTTTTTTGGAGATGGAGAGCAACGTTCGGACAAATGTGTTTAAATGTCTTAATGTAATTGAAGCTTTTATTGATAAGGAAAAATGGAAAAATGTAGTTCAAACAAAAATAACTGATTATTTTAAATAAATAAAAAAACAAACAAAAATATTTCTGTATAATGAAGTTTCTATATAGTGAAATAATTGTCTGTCTCCGTGGAGATTCACTACAGGGAAGTTCGGCTGTATATACTTATGTATACATATGACTATTCTGTTTGTGAAATAAATGTATTTTAATGTTCAAGTATCTATTTGTGATTATCTTCAAGTGGAAATATTTTTTTGCTGTTTGGCTTTATGTTATGAAATTACTATCCTTCTTGTCTTGGAAATTTTAATTCCAAACATTTGGTAAAGTACGAGGCTGGATCTATAAGTCCATGACTTTTTGAATTAAACACAGTTTTTTTGCAAAACAAAAATTTATTTTTCAACATAATCTCCTTTTAACTCAATACACTTAGTTCAACGTTTCTCCACTTTTTGTATCCATTCCAAAAAAATGCACTCGTGCATTATATTGATGAAAAAGAACTTTTTTCTTCGTTTTCTTTTTAAATCTTCATTAAATCGGTCTAATAAGTTGGCACAATAATCTCCGTTTATTGTTTTTTCCTTTTGACGGTAATCGATGTGGATTATCCCCCATGCATACCAATAAAACTGTTGTCATCACCTTATTGCCCGACAAACTCATGTTGGCCTTCTTCGGAGTAGGTTTAGACCGCTGCTGGGTCTCCGGAGTACAGTAATGCATCCATGTTGCATCCACAGTTGCAAAACGCTGCAAAAACTCATTCAGATTGCGGTTAAATAACTCCAAACAATCCTTTGAAGTTGTCACACGTTTACGTTTATGGTCAATTGAGAGCAAACGCGGCACCCATCTAGCAGACAACTTTCTTAAACCCAGCTGATCATTTAAAATCGAAACCACACTGCCTTATGAAATGCCTACGGCATCAACAATCTGACGCACTTTTACTCTTCGATCGGCCAACAACATATCGTGGTTTTTTCAACATTTTCGGGTGTACTGACCTCAATTGGTGGCCGTCCAGAACGTTTAGCGTCGTTTGTACTTGTGCGACCACAACGAAAGTCAGTAAATCACTTTTTTACCATTGAAATCGATAGTGCAGAGTCCCCATAGTATTTATTGAGCTTTTCATTGGTTTTTTTAAGGTTTTTTTTCGCCAAAAATAATGTTTAATGAGCACACGAAATTCACTTTTTCAATTTTTCACTTTGTTGCAAAACACAAACTAAATGACAGAGCTTGTTCAAATTTAGGCAAAAGTCAACGGACTGTTGACTCTTGACAGAAGCAGTGTTGCCATTTCAATTAAGAAGCGGGAAATTAAAAAAGATACTAAGTTAATGATCCACCCTCAACTATCAAGGTATTATTAAAGTCTAATGGATACAAAGTTGATATTAATATTATAGCACTATCTTATTTAATACATATTAGTTATCAGATGAAGCAATGAGTTCCTTTGGTTTAAAATTTTTCAAAGAAAGTCTAAGAAGAATATAAAATTAATAAAGCATAATTATGCCCTTAACTTCTACCTAAAGATAATTTACCAATGAAATGATTTTCCTTATACAAAGCAGAAAGTTCTGCTACCATCATGATGGGAGACTTACACATACATATATGTACATATATTTTATGAATTTTATTGAACCTACTTCTTGAGGCCAAATATGAAATAAGACTCCCTATAAAATATTTATCCACATTGTCACGCATTTTGTTAGTCTTTCACCTCCCAGGGGGAAGAGTTAATGATAAGATCTCTTTATATTATTTTAAACGATATGTACCTGTGTGTGTTTCCTTGTTTAGTTTGAAAAGTCCCCCAAGGTAAAGTTGTTAAGCACAAATATGTAAATAATATGTATCAATAATATCACAAATTTATAACAAATTAACAAATACAAAATTCGTATTTAAATTTAAAAGCTCTTAAATACACAGATATGTACAAATATATTGAATACTAAAAGGCTGTCAATAAGTAAAAATAATTTCTTATGCTTTATTATTTATTTTATTTGCATACTTCTAGCATTGATATTCATTTTGATTATTATAAAATATGACTATAAGATAATTTACTACACTAGTTTACAAAACTTTTATTTAAGAAATGTTAAAATTTTGTCATGTATAATGTATTGAGCATTCTAGATCAAGATGATGCTATAAATCAGCTAGGTCCAAACACACATAATCTGATATTTGCATTTGAGGTAAACAGCTTTGAAAGCTTTTACAATTTGTTTTTGTTTCTTTGAAAAGTAAGCAGCAAGCATTGTTTTCGCCAAGATATGATTGGCAAATGTGCTCCCATCAATGTGAAAGCACAAAGCTCTTCTGTAAAAGCTCGCACATTCTACATATCGCTTAGACGTTGCTTGCTTAAACGCATATTTACTGTCAGCTAACGAAAGGACAATAATATTTCCTCTGTAAACTAGTGTTAAATATTTTAGAGTAGAATAGCCTGTTACTGAATTTATGCAGAATAATAGAAATTTTAATGCTTAAATTTAAGAACGTATTTATTATGTTGTAGTGTATACAATCTCAAATTCAATGTCTAATGCAAAATTATCACTTTCCATTAAACATGGTGTTGAAATGCTGATTTTGCATAATAATTTTGTTTAAAGCAAAAGCTCTAGAGAAGAAAATAATTATATGCTTGCAACATGTCCTAAGAAAACTATTTTATATTAATGCAGAAATAATCACAAATCTAAATAAACTTAATGGAATTCAAATACAATTACAAAAGTAAGGATAAACTAATAATATTTATACATATTGAAAATTTAGATTTATGAATGTGTGTTTTGAGAAAAATCTTTTAAGAGTATTAAAAATTTACAGCCTTATTTATAAAAATTATTAACGCTTTTTAAAGGATTTTTAAGAAAAATTTTTTATGATAATTTTTTTAAGCCTTAATAAGTTTTATAAATAAGGCTGTTATAATATTGTACGTACACACAACAAAGTAAAATGAATGATTTTGTAATACCAATTAAAAAATTAATTAAATTTTCACCTATAAACAATTTGGTAATATCAATGAAGTTTTTCCACTCAAATTAATTAATACAATTAAAAATTTAATTGAATCACTTTAATTCTTAATTGAAAACATTAATTGGTGAATACTTTTTTATGTGTATCGTCATATAAAAAAATATATAATTTTTATTTTCATTCTACATACTTTTTAGTTTATTGGTGAGAGGGGGTGAGAAGCTTGCGGTGTAGAACAAACGGCACGAAATGAAAATTCGAGGGGATTTATGACATTTCTCTTTGCCTCTTTCGTAATCTCAGCATTAAACGTGTATATAAATGTCAAAAAGGCATGAATAAAAAAGGCTTAACGTAAATGTGTGTGACTTTTCGTAGGGGGTTTAAAAGAAAATTGTCAATACAAGGCAGGCTAAAAAGGCATAGTGTGAATAGCGACTTAGCGTTTGTTTTAGAATATTTTCCTATAGTAAAGCATTTGAAAAATCTCGCATGTCTTGAAAGGTCTTATAAATGGTATTGTGCAGGACATTAATATGTATATATACGGTTTATATACAGTTGGGAAATCTTCAAATGCAAACAACTAAATAAAAACGCTGTATTTCTAAACATAACTATTTATGAAACTTTGTAATCACAATTAATTATATACATATTGTTACGCAAAAATATTCCAACAGAGTCAATAGAAATGTTTTTATCAAGAAAAAATATACATATATGTATATGTATATACATTAGGGCGGGTGGATTTGTATGGAGGCAAAACAATCGCTCAAACTAAAATCGTGTTCTAGGGATCAAGATAAGAAACTTTGACGAAGAAACCATACCTCTAAAATGTATTTTGATGCCCCGACTTTTGATCCAAAGGGTAACATTTTTTATTTTTTATTTTTTTATTTTCTTTTCTATTAATAAGTAAAATTAATTTTTTCATTTCATTCTGACTAAATAAATTTTTAAAGAGAAAAATAAACTCAAAAAAAATAAAAAAAAAACATAGCCATTTCGCTATATATGTATACTATACAGGGACCATTTTGGCATTTGAATGTTTTCCTCAGCTAGCTCGTTTTGGAGGCATCTCGGGCGGTGTTCTCAACCCTCATCCAGTGCCATGGACCATAGCAATTAATAATAAAAAAATAAATGAACTTTACTTTACAACACACTAACTTAGGGAAGGTAGATGTTACTTCCGATGGTCATTCCTTCTATTTCCGGTTTCCTGTTTTTTAATGACCCCCTACACCTACATATACATTGTATAGGCTTAAGTTCGTATAGTATCACATTACGTACGGACTTGGAGTTCTTGTTGCCGAAAACCAATGTGATTTCTTTCATCACCATTAAAGTTGTTTTTAAGTTATGCCACTCATTAATTGTTTTATTCAAATGTGTAGGCAAAAAAGAAATACTACACTTAACTTCATTTCATCATGAATATATGTATGTATGTAAACACACGTACTTTCAAGCAATTATAATAATTTTTTGTTTGTTTTTTGTTGTTTGCTAAGTACGATGATGTCGAAAAACTATTCAGATTTTTTATAAAAAAGATGCTATATCTACCAAATAACACACCAAACTATATGCTACATCTTGAGACTGGTTTACATACATTATACATTTCATCATTGAAGTTGCACTTCTGCTATATTATCAAGGTCTTGCAAATGAATGCGACAAGATTACCACATATCCTGGCAAAATATATAATAGACAACAAAATATACTGGTATACACAGTGGGAATCTATAAGTCAAAGTCTAGGTGTTCCACTTGGTAGCACAAGTTCACTTGCCACCTATAATTGGAATAATATATTGCAACAGCTTATGATCAGAGAGAGAGAGAGAGAACTTTATTTCCGAGGCAAAAAGGTCGCAGTTTCATGATCCCTACCCCCAACTGAACTTCAACCTAACACCAATTATTCAACGTAATTATACATCAAGGATGACTAGTCTCATAATAAAAGCTAGAGGCCGATTACTGGAAATAAACGGAAGAGTATTTTGCAATAACACTGATGGTATTTGTACAATATGTAGCTTAGATGCGTCTGAAAATGCTATACATGTTATCGGTGTATGTCCTATATACAATGTATATAGATTAGAGTATTTCAATAAAATGCAACTCGATGGAAATGAGATCATTAGTATATTAAATGGTTCGGAATTAATAGCTTATATAATTATCTTGAGATTTGTCTTAAGTATAGAAAATTGATATTGAATGAATATTCTACTTAAATATTTGTTTTTATAAATAAACTCATAAATAAATAAGTATAAATGTATATCTCATAAACTACTTATAAGTACATACATATGTAGAATCTTGTAAAGTGCTAATCTGGCACACAACATTATGTTATGCCATATAAATGTGAACTATTTTATATATTGTTATTAACCAGATATATAAAATTTTTATATTTATTAACAACTTCCGTGTCCAATGAGTCATATATGACTCACGAGAGCGTATTGGAATAAGTTCATGAGTCACATGTGACTCATTTCTCTATTTCATTTGTCATGCAAATTATTTCATTATGGTCCATGTGTGCACATGCGACTCATTGAACGTGGTAAAGAATTTTTTTTTTTTGCTACGTCCATGAGTCACATATGAGTCACAAAATATATTTACAAAAATCCGATAAATATATATCTAACCAGTAATAAAAATAACATATTTTAGTATATATGCATATTATTTAATTAATCAATTCAAAAAACTAGTGGACGTGAAGCATCCACAAAGTGCTTTGTATGGGGACAGGGAAGATATAAATAAAAAAAATAATAATTTTTTTTTAAATACACCTTTGCTAATAAACAATATACATTTAAGTATGCATACGTATAAGTATGAATATATGCACGTAACGATGTAATATTGCAAAAGCAATTATGTATCAACAAAAGACAATTTAATATTAAGTGAATTGCTGTTATTGTTTATCTTCGACTTATAAAATTTTAAACAAACAACTTAACAAAATGATAATTGGCATATGGGACGAAATGGATATGTGGGAGTATTATTTTATCATATTGCTGCTTACTGGAATTCATTTGTTTTATCAATGTTATGTGGATTATTAAAAACTTTTCCTAGAAATATTACTTTTGTAAAATACTCGTAATATTTTTTGAAATACTATTGTTGCCATTTAAGATGTATATCATTGTAGATTTAAGATATGAATTGAAATCTTAAAATATAATGTTTCTACATGCAGAGAAAAAATTTTATGTTGTGGCATGGTTTCTGCTCAAATATGTTTTTATTATTCTCAAAATTATGTTAATTCTTTGGGACTATTTTAGTTTGTTAACAAAATAAAAGGAGTCGTCACTATGTAGAATTAAGAAGTCCATAAAAAAATATGTTTGTACTTCTATTTTTGGCACGTGTCTTTTCTTTACGTTTTATTCAAAATATGAAAATCAAAATGGCAGCAGAATTTCTCTTTTAAAATTTGTTTATTGTTTTTTATTTTTTTTTCCAGCATTTAACATGTAAATATTTCTTTGTAATTCATTAATTTTTATTATTGTTTTGTTTTTACATTCCAATTAATATTTTTTATTAATTAATTTCTTTTTTTATGGGAATTTAATCTGTTATTGTTTATTCATGTTTCAATTTCGGCATAATTTGGGCTTATAACAAAAATTATCATAAAAATATCAACTTTTTTATCATCGTGCAACATTTTTATAGCTCTGATTCAATATAATTTACTATATACACACAAATAAGTCATATAAATAATTTTGTAATATCAATTAAATTTAATTGAATAATTTAAATTCTTAATTGAAAACATTAATTGGTGAGTACTTTTTGAACCACCAACCTATTAAAGCCTTGATAACTCTGTCCTTAATTTATGCTTTTATTAAACAAATTAGGCAAATCAAATGAGCATGAGCATTGACATATTGTTTATACTAATAAATATTGATAGTTAATCATTACATTATTGCCACAAATTCCAATATGGTTGCATATTATAATAAAATGCTGTTAAAAAAATTTTGGACAAAACTAAAGTTTTATTAGTAAGAAGCAATATTATTATTTCATATTAACTAATGAAAAAAACTAACTAAAATTTTCTAAATTTGAGTAAAAAAAGTTGTCGTATGGCGCCAAAGCTGTTTTTTACTTGAAAGCAAAAAAATATTTACTAAATTTCTAGTTCATTAATGAACTAGTTTATAGTAATTATATTTTTATATTTAAGTAAATTTTTTCTAAAATTAAGTACAATTTTTCCATAAAATTTCTTAGCTTTGCCAAAAAAAATTTTTCATCTTTGATCTCAAATTTTGTAAATTATTTAAAGTTTTTTATGTCTTTAATTCTGGTACTTATATTTATTTTCAATTAAATTCTATGCCACATGGTAGTGTTTTTTATTATATCTTCATATTATGTTCTTAATTCATTCACTATATATACATATTAATTCCTCGAGAGGAGACAAGTATTGAACCAACAACCTTCTGACTCCGTCTGACTGAAGGCAAGGACACTAACTAATTGCCTAACAGGCAGCCTGAATAAGCAATGAAATTTTTGAGTTTTAAAATTTTATTTTATTTACAAAAAAAAAATATATGACAAGTTCAAATATTCCTCGGAAGAATGAAAAATTTACTTAGATTTTTTAGATGGGCGTGGCTAAGCTCATTAAAATTTATTATAATATTTCACGCGGTTCTACTTAACCGATTTTTACGAAACTTATCACACACCTTGAGCTCTAAAATAGACACAATCCTCCAGTTAAAAAATGGGCGTGACTAAATTAAGTGGTTCTACTTTACTGATATTTACAAGATTTAACACGCACCCTTAGCTCTGAAAAACTCACAATTTTGCATTTAAAGAAATGGGCGGAAGCACGCCCATTAAGATTTAATTTTATATTTGCCGTTATTCCTATGTTCCTCTAACAGATCTTTGCATTGAAGTCGGTTTTGTGGCAGAAAGAATTTTTTTTTAATAAATTATGGCTATAAAACAAATATTTGAGCTGTGCTTTTGAAAAATGTTGTTCTGAAATTTGATTAAATGATTTTCCTGTAAATTCTATTTCGATTCAAGGCCATGGCTTAATGTGTGTGCACTTGTTAATATATTTATAATAAAATAGCAGACTTTTTATTTGAAATTCGCACAGCCTGCCAGTTGAAAATAAAGTAACAAAACGCTGCGCTGCATTCGAGGAAATATATTTTCTTGAAAATTTTATATAAATTTGTTCTTTCTCTGCTTCCTCATTAATACCTTTTTGCAGAATAAGTATGATAAGGACAATTGAGCCTTAAAGCTTGTTTTTGAAAACTTTCTAAATTTATTTCTATTTCCCTTAACTGAAACCCTTCTAATCCTGCTTGCTGTTGTCTTGTAACTTTACTCGGGAGCTGTATTTTGCGCCAAAAATTGTATCTTTTGTTAAATGTTGTTCAAATGTTTGCTAGACAAATCTTTTTTACCTTTTTAAGAAACTTTATTCTTTATTACAATGGCTAACATATAAAAAAAACAATGTTCTGCCAACTGATTCTTGTAGAGGGGACTAACAAAAGACACACGTGTATCGGCGTTTTAAAGGTTTACATTTGAAACTCATTTGACGGCCAAAATTTAACCAGCCATTTTATATAAAATCCTTATGTATAGTTTTATTATAAAAGCCTGTTTTTCGAAAATTAACGAATGAAAAATTCTTTACATTTTTATAACATTGAATCATTTTCATGGGAGTAAAAAAAAGAGCTGTCAATTTTTCTATGCGCTTCTTTTACTACAAAAAAGGAATATTTTATGAAAACCAATTTATAAACGTTATTGCGCAGAAACGAAACATAAATGAGAAACGGATTATGTTTTTTATTTACTTCTGCTTTGCAACTGGTGCGTATACTTAATAATTAAGTTCGTGATAAAGATATAACGCATTCGTCATGGAGGTGTAATTTGTTAGAGATCCATACACCAAAAGTAAAACCTTGGCCACTTAAGCAACAAATATGTATATAACAGTTAAAAATTAAAAGGTGTTCTAAAGCGAGCAACGAAAAATTTTGAAATTCTAGTGTAAACACTAGAAATTTTCAAAGTTAGTGTATTTTTATACAGAATATACCAGTTAACGTTAAAATTTAAAAAAAATCAATATTACAGTGTATTGCAGCCGTTAATGTAATTTTGATAACTTACTAACACACTCTTAACGTTTTCAAAAGCGCTAAAACTAAAAAATACCAAAATAAAAAATCGCCTAACCGAAAAAAATCGCAAAAAAAACATAAGTAAATCGCCAAAAACGATAAAAAAGCGCCAAAACTAAAAAATCGCAAGCACTAAACTAAATCGCCAAAAATAGCCAAGAATTAAAAAATAACAAAAAATTGCCAAAAATCTAAAAAAACGCCAAAGATCGACAAAAAATCGCCAAAACGAAAAAAGCGCCAAATTAAAAAAATCACCAAAATGAAAAAAACGCCAAAAACCGACAAAAAATCGCCAAAAACTGAAGTAAATCGCCAAAACTAAAAAATCGCAAACACTAAACTAATTCGCAAAAAATCTCCAAGAATTAAAAACACAACAAAAAAGAATCGCCAAAAATCGAAAAAATTGCCAAAACGAAAAAAGCGCCCAGTAAATCACCAAAACTAAATAATCGCAAGCACTAAACTAAATCGCAAAAAAATCTCCAAGAATTAAAAAAAACAACAAAGAAATCGCCAAAGACCCAAGAAATCGCCAAAACGAAAAAAGCGCCCAAATGAAAAAAAAATCACCAAAATGAAATAAAAACGTCAAAAACCGAAAAAATCGTCCAAAAGTGAAGTAAATCGCCAAAACGAAAAAATTGCAAAAACTAAATAATCGCAAGCACTAAGCTAAATCGCCAAGAATTAAAAACAATCAAAAAATCACCAAAAATCGAAAAAATCCGCCAAAACCAAAAAAAAACGCCAATATGCAAATAAATCGCCAAAATTAAAAAAAAGCGAAAAAAACGAAAAGAAATCGCGAAAAACTGAAGTAAGTCGCCAAAACGAAAAAAAATGGCAAAAATGAAAAAAATGCGCCAAAAATCGTCAAAAATTAAAATAGCGCCAAAACTAAGCAAAAGTGCCAAAACAAAAAGTAGTCAAAAAATATCTAAGATTAAAAAATATTTCTACATCAGTACCTGGATGCTGTAACTTTTTGCGAACCGAAAATCGTAATATTTATCGACATATTTATTCGTTTATTGTAACGATAATGTGATTCAGTAATTTATTTTTACGATAGTCTCCAACATTATCTTAATCGCCATTTAATTCAATATTATGTGGTATATCTGTATAGAAAATGTGAAAATAAGCGAAAAGGATAAAGAATGATAAAGAAAAACTCAATGAATTTGAGCTTGTGACTTTGTTTTATTTTCCTCCAACCGACAGCGAATATCGTTAAAATGTTTTACTGAATAGCAAAGTCGATAAGTTTTCGTTATATTTATTATAGCGATACGATTATTGTAATAAATGTTAGTGAATCCATGTACAGGTAAGATATTCGATTATATAGGCTAAAGTTCGTACAGTATTAGAAATGTAGTGTTTGTACGGAATCTTTCGCATGCAAGTCAAAGTTGCACCTTACTGAATTTATTTATACATTCTAGTGAACTAACTACAACAAAATACTTATTTATTTCCTTAAATAATGTAATTATTTACATACATAAATATTTAATTTAATATCTAAATAATGAGTTTACGTAAAATAGAAATACGAAACATTTAAAAGGAGACTAAAACGCACCGCATTTACTTTGACTCTTTCATTTATGTAATCACTTACAGCGTATAGTGGTGGTCTTATAATTAGAAGCAATTTGTATATTTATTTTAATATATATTTTTAAAATATATAAGAATACCGCAGTATATTTATTTGACACGTTTTTGTTTCATGGATTATTTTCTTTCATATCTATTTTACAACTACCCATTAGTTCTCAATTGTATTGAGATCATTACTTTGCGCTGGCCACTCCAGAATATCAATAATTTTTCATGATAATCAAATTTTCATTAACCTTCAAGTGTGATTTTTGTCATTGTCATGCTGGAAAATGTAATGGACGGAAATATTATTCAAAGATTATGATTCCATTATATTTTTCAAAATACTTTTAAATTGATATGGATTCGTTACACACTGAATTTGCATAAATGGGCCCACAAAACTCCAACAAAAAAAATTTTAGATGATAACAGAACCGCCGCTTAGTTTTATGGTTTTCATAGTGTACCTGTGGTCGAAGGCTTTCTTTGGAAGACTTCTTTCACACCGCAATTTTTCCATCAGACTAAAACAAGTCAAACTAAAAATTCGATACTCCAGAGAACTTTCTTTCAGTAATGTTGATGCTTTATTACCATTTGCTGTGAAAACTGAAAAAACGTTTCTTAATATTTGTTTAGCAGGTAAGAGTTTTTCTTGTGCATTGCAATCTCATAGAACAGGCTCTTGTAAACGCCTTGTTAATTTCTGTGTTGATATTTCTGCAATTATTTGATATATAGTTTCTCTTGCTGGTTTTACAAGTAATTCTTTATTCCCCGGGATTGGTCTTTCGCACCGTAGGATTTACAAGATACGAGGGTGAATCAATAATTCCGTGATATTTTGAATGAAAAACAGTTTTTTTTTTGCAAAACAAAAATTTATTTTTCAACATAATCTTCTTTTAATTCAATGCACTTAGTTCAACGTTTTTGTATCCCTTCCGAAAAATATGATTTTTCGAGGTCCTTAAAATAGGCATTTGTTTGGTCAATAGTTTCATCGTTGGAGCTAAATCTCTTTCCACCGAGCCATTTCTTTAGGTTTGGAAATAGGAAGTAGTCACTAGGGACTAAATACGGAGAATATGACAGATGGGGTACCAATTCGTAGCCCATTTCACAGAGTTTTGCCATTAAGACTGCACACGTGAGCAAAAAACATTTTTTCTTGGCCATAAGGGGTCTTTTTCTTTTTAAAACCTAATTAAATCGATCTAATAAGTTCGCATAATATTTGCCGTTTATTGTTTTTCCCTTTTGAAGGTAATCGATGTGGATTATCCCGCGAGCATCCCAATAATACTGTTGCCATCACCATATTGGCCGACAAGCTCACCTTGGCCTTCTTCGGAGCAGGTTTAGACCGCTTCTTGGTCTCCGGAGTACAGTAATGGAGCCATGTTTCATCCTTAGTTACAAAACGCCGCAAAAACTCATTCGGATTGTGATTAAACAACTCCAAACAATCCTTTGAAGTTGTCACACGTTTACGTTAATGGTCAATTGAGAGCAAACGCGACACCCATCTTGCAGACTACTTTCTTTAAACTCAGCTGATCATGATCATGAAATCGAAATCACACTGTAATATGAAATGCCTATGGCATCAGCAATCTCTCACACTTTTACTCTTCGATCGGCCAACACCATATCGTGGATTTTTTTAACATATTCGGGTGTACTGACCTGAATTGCCCGTCCAGAATGTTTAGCGTCATTTGTACTTGTGTGACCACAACGAAAGTGAGTAAACCACTTTTTTACCATTGAAATCGATGGTGCAAGATCCCCATAGTATTTATCGAACTTTTCCTTTGATTTGCTTGACGGTTTTTTTTTTCGCAAAAAAATAATGTTTAATGAGCACACTTTTTTATCACTTTATTCTTAAAAGGCAGAAAGTCTGTTATCAACGGCTACCAAACACAAACTAAATGACACAGGAGTCAACTGACAAACTTAGACAGGAGTCATCTGATAGTCATCTCTTGATAGGAGCAGTGTTGCCATTTCAATCAATAATTTCTTAATAAACAATAATGAATGTCAGTAAATATCATAGCTGTTCAATATGATTTTTTTTATTTGAATTTTATCATAAAATTAAATTAATTTTAAATTTTATTTCTGTTTAAGAAATAGAATTTCATTGAAATCATTGACATTTCTCATGAAATGAATTAAAATTTGTTATTATTGATTTGAAATAAAATTTTTCAAATGTAAATTTATTTTTTTGTCAGAAAACTTAAAAAAAAATCACGTCTTCAGAAATTCAAATAAAAATATAACAAATTAATGCTTTATTTGAATCCAGCGACTGAAGTCTTTTTAAATTATATTTCTATAGTTTGAATGAAATTTTAGTTTATTTCATTTGAGTTTTTGAAATTCAAATAATTTTTTGTTAATAAGTCAAATTTATATTATTCAACAAAAACTTTATTGATTATTACAAATTCATAAAAAATAGTTTCAATTAGTTTTAAATTGTGAAAACATATACAAATAAAAAAATTTTCTTTTTATTGAAAATACTCCTTGTGTAAGATGATTTATAGTAATGCAGATTTTTCCTGCGATGACCTCTAGAGGAATCCACCTATTGCCTTAACTATCTATCACCTTGGATAATTGAGAAATACAGTTAGCGCCATATTTGTTTTGTCTACTTTTAACGTTATTTTCATATAATAAAATATTTACCTCAATAAAAATAACAAGATATTGGGTTTTTGAAAAACTTGTGCGAAATCATTACGAGCTAGCACAATGAAATGAAATTTAAATGTTATTGTACACCTAAGGACATTTAATAATGAAAAATATATTGAATACCAGAGGGCTCAGTAGTAAGAAAAGAGATAAGAAAAACGCGTTCGCACAAAAAGTGCTATTTTTCATTGCTGATACCATGAGTGCGTTAAAAAAAGTTCAACTATAGAACTCTCTGACCTAAATATATCATAAATGGTTGTGATACATTTTTAAGTCTAATAAATATTTCTTTTTATTTTTTAGAAATAGTTTCTATTCAAGAAATAATAGCCTGATTTAATTCATTTATTGTTTTTTTTTTCAAATTAAATTCTGAAAAAAACTATTGGATTTTTTCGTAGTCAAATAATATTGAAATGAATTTCATTCAAATTTTTAATATTTAAATTCAATAAATTTTCTCTTGTTTTAAAAATACGAACAAAATTGTATTTCGAATATTGTAAATTGATTTAATACTCTAAAAAATGGATTTGAGCAATGAATAAATTTAAAAAATTTCAATCGTTTTAAAATAAATAAATTGTATTGAATTTTCACATAACAAATAATTGTTTGAATTTTGATTATTTCTAATTTAAAATTGTTTGAATTTTTATTATTTCTAATTTAAAATAAAAACTATAACTGAAATAAAAATATTTTTATTTTTCATTCCATTCACTTATTACAGCTATGGTAAATATCATATAAACTCAAGGTTTTAAAAAGAATTACAGATTTGTCTTATTTACTTAACATATAGTTGCTAATTATGTGGCCACTACTGTATATCTATAAGCTTTACCGTCCCTAATTACTTCCATATATTTGCGTGTGTCTTTTAAGTGTGTACAAATGTAAGTAAAAAGCACAAGGATAAAAATCTGAAATATATGTATAAGCTCATAAATTTTAAATGAGCACTATAATTCGATTTAAGCCCAAATGGGTGTTTTTCTTAAATCAGCTAGTGAATGAGAAGGATTTACAAGTATTACACTGGCAATTTAAGAAAATTTATCAAAGCAAAACAGGTAAAATCAGCAAAAGCTAAAATCCTCCACAGCAAGAATAACATATTTAAAAAGATAGAAAAAATACTAAATAAAATAAAATAAGAGTGTGAGCACATGTGCTTTAGCAACAAAGCTTTGATTTATATGCGGCCATTAATCAAATGCATAAAAAGCAATCATTGAATAAAATAAAGTCTGAGTATAATTCGAAAACGAAGAGTGAATGTAAATATAAAGAAGAAGGCACGAAGGAAAAAAAACTTACGCTTCTCAAGCAAGTTTAATGTGAAATATATATACATATATATATAAATAAATACATAAATTTAAGGCAAATAAAATAAGTAAATGACTAAACGGAAACAGGAAAAAGTGGGAGCATAAAAACTGCAAAAATATTTAGCAAAACAAAAAAAAAATAAAATAAAAGAGGTGAGACCATAAAACTTGAAGTTTTTCTTTGATAGGCAATTGAGTTTATTAGATGTTAAAAGCTTAAGGTTATTTATGGAATTCACTGATTTAATAAAAGGGTCGCTTTTTTCTAGTTAATAAAGGCCAGGGCATAACTCAAGTTTGTACTAAAATACAAAAAAAAAATTTTAGCAGTTAGTGGAAATTGTGGACTACATAAGAATATGGCACGTTTCCAAAACAATAACAAAATCCTATTCAGCTGGTTTTGAAAATTTCAGATTAACTCACCAACATAGAATTTATGTCTAAAAAAACAAGATTTAAAAATTAATAAAATTTATTTTATACGCACACAGACAAAATAATTCAACAATCAACACTTTTATTTCAAAAAAAAAGTAAAAATCACAAAAAATTTTAAACAAAAATTTAATTAAAAAATAAGCCAAAAATCAATTAAAAATTTATTTACGTCAATTAAATTTTTTTTTCATCAAAATTTTAAGTAAAAATTTAATTTAAAAAAAAAAAACAATAAAAATTTTAATTTTGCCAATGAAAGTTTTTGCTTAAATCAATTTTTAAACAAAAGCTGAATAAAATAAATTAAATGTTTGATTATAAATTTTGATCTGTTAAGTTTTCAAACAAAAGTTTAATTGACTCAATTAAAATTTTATTTTATTTCAATTAAAGGTATTGGGTAGTATGAAAGAAAGTATATGCTTTTCAACTTAAAAATTTGTTTTAAAACACAAACCCCCTTATTCATAAAAAATATAAATTGAATTTGAAATCAATTTTAGGAAAATTTTGTATGAAAAATTTGAAATAAAATACATTTCAAATTCAGTTTAAATTTATTTTTAATATGGGGGAAAATATTTATTTTATATTCAATAATATTCAGAATTTTTTGTTTTAAAATATATTTTTGAGTAAACAGCAAATATTTTTTTTTTTTTTTTTTTTGATTCAAACTAACAATTAAATGGAGAAAAATTACTTTGTGTGTACCAAAATAAGGTTTATGTTTCCAGCATCAATTTAAAAATAAACAAGCTTTTTAATCCTTGTTCATTGGCATAGCAACGGTTGTATCTTTTTCGGGTTTAGAATTGCAATAACTTTTTTCTTTTGACTACAAGATGCCTGAAATTTTTCGGCAACTCCTAACTTTTAATGTGGATTATATTATTTAAGTTTTGACAAAACATTTTGAGTAATGAGTTTCTGTATTTGGCTGCTCTAAAAGGATGAACGGTTACAATTCTATCTTTATATAATTTGTTAGGGAAAACGTAAAAAACAACATAACATAAATAAGTATATTTTTAGTTAAAAAGAACACTCCAATACTTACTATATCAATGTATTTAATAACAGAGAATGACAATGAGTACTCAAAAAATATACTTAAGTAAACAGTCTTAATTTTAGTAGCTACGTAAACTCATAATTGTAGCGCAAACAATTCGTAAGCTAGCATATTTTTTCTCAGGCAACTATATGACTACAGCCGATTCCAACATACAAGAGCATCTCTACTGCGTTTGTGCAAAAATACTTAAATACGCTACAATTAAAAATAAAAAAGCGTATGTGTATCTGACATACTTCCACTCTGGGTTATGGATATTTAATCGGGATATTTATTCACCATTCGACACCGTATACATAAAACTGTTTATATAAAATGGAATGGAAAATGTTTGGGTATATATGTGGCTAATTGAAAAAATGCTTTATGTGTGTATATATGTGGCTAATGGAAAACATGCTTTATGTGTATGTGTAAGTAAAATAACCCTGTATATACTCATGTGTATTCGGTTAATACTCAGAGTATTTTTATACTCGTGTATGGAAGTTTGTTTGGTGAACATTCAGTAAACATAAACAATTTTTTTCTGAATAAGGCCTTTTGTGTAAAAACATAGTTATTGGTTTTTTATAGTTATAGATATTCCGTCTAAAGTTAATGCGTGTATTTGTATATGAGCTTGTTTTTTATTTTTAGCTGTACGGAAATAATAACACTACATATTTTTCTAACGTGCATTAGTGTCCTTTTGTATCAGTTGTTATAGCAACGTTCAAGTGATGAAATCATAGCCACTGGTCACTGAACTATACCGACTTCAGCGGATACTAATGCTAATGTAACATGAGAGTGCCCTCCTTCATTGGTGTTATGTAGCAGAATTATCGGCGAAGTAAAATAATCAGTAAAATGTTTACTAAACACAGCTTTAAAAATTTACTACTGCAACTCTGTATTATTAAAAGAACGTGCAAAAAAGCAGAGTTGTAAAAGAGTGAAGCTTTTCTCTACCGCTTCCTTCACCACCTGTCTTCTTTATCACTATAGCTTTCCTACATATTGGTAGTAGTAAACATTCATTGCCTGAGTGTTACTTCTCTTTAAAAAAAAAACATTAAACACGTGGAATTATTTGCAACATTATTTGATTATCGAAAATCTCTTATCAAATAAGTGCCCATGAGTATGCCAACAACATAACATCATTGTTAAATCATTTAAGCTTATTTGATTGTTTATTTTAATAGGCTTAAAATATTAATTTCAAATTAAAGAAATAAAAGCAAGTATTAATATTTTTAAATTCAATTAATTATGAAAACAATGTATATTTTTGCACCAATTTCATGAAAATGGAATGCTTCGCCTTCAAAATATCCTTAAAAAATTACAGGATAAAAGCACAACGCAAACTTTATTTAATAAACATCATATTTAGATCTTAATCAAGGAAAAGCTTTTTTCTTTTTACCTTCGATTTTTTTTATGAAACTCTTTTAAAAATAAGCAAACCTGCATATAAAAATTTAAAAACCATTTCCCATAAACTTAAAAAAGTAAAAAGTAAACTTTCAACAAGCCTTTTTTAGCTTAGTTTATGATATTGAAGCTTCATTGTATGTATATGTATGTGTATGTGTGGGTGTTTGTATGTGTGTTTATTTATGTATTGCAATCTTCATGTCTGCAAGTACATACAAAGTAAATTTTGTTAAGTTTGGCATGTTCGTTCTAAAACTGATGTAAAATAAATGGACTTTCCGCTGGCAGGAAACAGAAAATTCAACAACAACAAAATACCATAAAATAACAAAAAGAAGATACATGAAACATCAATCACTTTGTGGAATATAAACTCATGAATATACCGACTCAGAGCAATACGCAGACAGACAGACTGGTGAGTTAATTTTTTTTTTTAAACATAACAATCGTTAGTGGAAAAATCATGATTACAAAGCAGAATGCGTGCAAGGCAGCTATTGGGGCAATGAATTTCAGAAACAACAAGTCCTGTTTGCTTAGAAGCGATTATTTAAGTAATATGGGCCCTTCATTTTGAAAGTAAAGCAAGTCCATTATTGATTTTTTTAATGCCAAGAACGAAATATCTTTATAAAACAATGAATATGCATAAAAATAACATCGATTTTTCAGTGCATATTTTTGCATATTTTGCTGAAAATGCATATTTTTGCATAAATTTAATGTCATAAATGCATATCTTTTGTCTCATATTTTGTTATAAATATATGGTTTTGTGCCATATTGTGTCAAAAATTTGAGGGTGGCGTTGGCTTATTGACAGCAAAACCGAAGATCTTGGGTTCGAGCACGGTCTCCGACAGTAATTAAAATAAAAACACCACGCATTTTTCTGATGTGCATAATTGTCCATTTGTATCAGTTGTTGTAGCAATATTCAAGTGATGAAAGCATTGACACTATTCACTGAACTACACCCGCTTTTAGAGGATACTAATCCTAATGAAGCATCAGAAAGCCCTGCATTGTAAAAGAACGGAGCTTTCCTCTATCTCTTCCTTCACCACCTGTCTTCTCTGTCACTGTACCTTTCCCAAAGAAAGTGTTACTTAAAACTAAAAACGTAAAATAAATAAAAAATTCAAATTCCCTTGAAGTGTTGTAGAATTGTAGAAAGATTTTACAATTAAATTTGTAGAAATTTAATGGAAATTGTCATTTTGATGATTTCAAGAGGAAATGGACTGCTATTAAAGCCGAAAGTAGTGAAACAATTCTGCGAAAAATTAATATTGTTTAAAACATAAATCTAATAGCTAGTATTCAATTCATTGTAATGATTGAGTTAAATAAATATAAAACATTATATAAAAAAGAATCATTTAAATTGGACCGATTACATCAACAGACGTTAGTTACAAGGCCTTTTTCAATACACAAAAGTTTTCTTAGAACAAATTAACTGAACTTCCCATTCGAAAATATAGAAAATTTTAAATTTTCAAAAGAAAACTATGTATATAACAAACTTTTCTCCTTTACTGCAATCGTTGTATCATAATTAATCGTGTTTAAAAGTTTAATGTAAAAGGCTTGTACACTCACTTCTTGAGAAAAGAAAATATTTTTATATCTTTATTTAGTTGTATGCACAGTGGCACAGAAAACTCTACATACCCCCCCCCCCCCCCCACCCTGAAATAAAGCATTTTAAGCAAAACTTCAAATTTTTAATCGACAAAAACTACATTATATCATTTCTTGTAAAAAATTATACTTTTTCCAAAAACAAAAATTTTTGTAAAAAATTTATTTATTAATAATTTAAAGAAAATCAAATCAAGCACAGAAAACTATACATACTCCCACTGTTGGTCAACGATACTTTTCCAAGAAAAGAACTTAAATAAGTTTTACCACTACGGTGTAATGCTTCATGTCTCTCACCTAATAATTGAAAAGGTTTGTAATCAGTCGCCAAAAATTACTCAACGTATAAAACGACACATATTGATAGAAATTGACAAGAATTCCAAGACAACTGCTGTTGATATAGCAAAATACATGGAAAAAATGTTGATTGAGACTCTTCATCCAGAAACACTACGCAGTGTATTGGGAAGTGGAGGTTATCATAGCCGAGGGCCTCGGAAAAAACCATTCATAAGCGATATTAATAAGGCTAAATGGAATTTGCTTAAAAGCATTTAAATGAAGATGAAAACATTTGAAAAAATTGTGTGTTTAGCATAAGAATGAAGACCTGGAACATAAGAACCTGATGCCCACAATAAAACTCTGACGCGGCTCTATTATGGTTTTTGATTGTATGTCGGCGGCTGGGATTTAGAAATTTAGTTTTTATTGAGACAACAATGGATCGATTTATGTATTTGAACTTATTAAACGATAATTTAAAGGTGTCACTAGCCGAAATGAATATATCTGGAAGCTGGTACTTGCAACAAGATAGCGACCAATATGCCAAAACAACTGCATTCTCTTACCCAGTTGTCTTACTTAAACCCCGCTGAAAATTTATGGGATGAATTGGACTGCAGGATAAAAAAACCCGCGAAAAAGAACCATGAGAACCCAAAAAATGCTCTTACGAGTATCAAAGAATGGTACAAAATTTCTTCAGAAACCACTGAAAAATCAATTAAATGTCGTATTAGAGAGCAAAGTGGGTACACAAAAAATATTAAAATATTAATAGTTTTTATGAACTACACTGAAAGAAATTTTTTCATAAGTTCTATGAATTTCGACTTTAATCCAATGAAAAAATGCATTAAAATTCAACCAACGTCACGCTTCCTTGGATTAATGAAACCAGTTTCGTTAAAATTATTTTAATGAAAACTACGTCAAATGTATATTAAACAGTGTCATCAATGCAATGAAATAACTTCATCGAAACAACGAAATAATTTCATTAAAACCACAAAATAGTTTCATTAAAACAACCAAATAATTTCATTAAAATAACGAAATAACTTCATTAAAACAATGACATTTTGCATATGTAAGTATAATAAGAACAATATGTTAAATTGTATGTGTAAATAAGCATACAAAGAGTACAAGAACAATCATAAAGAGCTACTTTTGATACAAGCTTTTGGTTGACAACTGTTGAATTACATTTAAATTATCAGATTTTCATGACTACAATGAAATTTTCATTGGGACAACGAATACATTTCATAGCTATAATGAAAATCTAAATTGCTGTATATTTTATTTATTTTTTAGTTTTAAAGAATTTAATTTATAACTTAACTGCTTTAAGGTATGTACTTATATTATAACAACTATAAATGTTTCTTAAATATAAAAGGGTTTCTTAATAATTAGAAAATATTGTTGTCATAAATCCAATGAAATATAGTTACGAAACTAGAATACCAACGAAGCAATTCCAATGAAATTCTTTCACAATATTCGTGAAATTTTCATTAGATTTGTAAAAACAAATTTAATGAAATTGTTTCGTTGAATTTATGAAGCAAAATTCGTTCGGTGTAGAACAATAAACTATGGACTATATATACTTTTCTGTGTATAAAATAATGATTTTTTTAATTTTTTCATAAATAGTTTCTTTTTTCAAACAATATTTGCTTTAAAATAATTTTACTTTTTACAAAGAATGAATTTTTTTTTTTTTTTTTTAAAAAGTCTTGCATAAAATGCATTTTTTGGGGAGGTATGTAGAGTTTTCTGTGCCACTGTAAATTAAAAACTTTTTTTTTTTTTTTCTTTGAATAAACAACTTTTAATATACAGTAGTTTTCCGATTTAACGAACCATCGGTTTAACGAATTCGGGATTTAACGAACTCATAAAGATTTTGAATTGAGTACCTTATATTACGAACACCGTAACTTTGTACCGTAATTTTGTACTCGATATAACAAATACAGGGTGGGCCAAAAGAAACCAAGGGGTGTAAAAGTTTAATAACTTTTTTGTTTATTAACTTTTTTTTATTTTTTCTTTCAGATTATATAATATACAAAATGGAAATTTTTTTACACTAAGTATGAAAAATGATGTCTCTTAAATGACCACCGTTTTCAGCTTCGCACTGATGGGCTCTTTTTAGAGCATTTTCCATAACATCTTTCAAAACTTGTGGCTGTAGCGTTCGAATTTCTGCAACAATGTTTGCCTTGAGTTCAAGAATTGTCTCTGGCTTGTTCACATACACTCGCTCCTTCAAAAAACCCCAAAGAAAATAGTCGGGTGCTGTCAAATCTGGCGATCGCGCTGGCCAAATAATTTCCGAATTTCGAGAAATTATTCGCTTTCCAAAAATTTGACTTAAAAGTGCCATTGTGTCTCGGGCAGTATGGGCAGTGGCTCCGTCCTGCTGAAACCACATACCAGGTCTGTTTTCAAGAGCAGGACGTAAAAAATTTTCTATCATAAAGCAATACCGCTCTCCATTTACGGTTACAGCACTTCCATCTTCATTCTCGAAGAAGTAGGGCCCAATGACATTTTCAGATGTGATCCCACACCATACTGTACACCTGATGGGGTGCAATTGGCGTTGATAAATGGCTCTTGGATTTTGAGAACCCCAGAACCTACAGTTCTGCTTATTAACAAAGCCATTCAAATGAAAATGAGCTTCATCACTCATAATCAAATTTTCATCTCTGGTTTAAATAATAAAATTCTATTGTTCTGGTTCTCTGTTCAGTTGTGAACCTCTCCATTATAAATTCTCCAAGTGTTGTCTATATAATCTGAAAAAAAAAATAAAAAAAAATTAATAAACAAAAAAGTTATTAAACTTTTACACCCCTTGGTTTCTTTTGGCCCACCCTGTACAAACAAAAATTAACAATTTTTTCCGTTGAAGCCATTTAAAATAGATTTGTATTAGTAGTAGTTCTCAAAAAAATAAGCTTGAAAAATTATTATTTTTTTGTTAGATTAAAAATGAACTTTTTGTTTAGTTATTCTTTGTTAACACGATTCTGATTCAAGATCCTAATACAAATTCATATGAATTGCATTTATTTTATTTATTACTCTGTTTACTCATACTCCAAAAATTTTAGAGTTGTTATTTCAATAGTTTTTGAGTAAACAAACTTTGTCATAAATAGTACTCGGTTTAACGAATTTTTCAATTTAACGAACAGGGCTGACATTATTTAGTTCGTTAAATCGAAAAACTTACATCACTTACATATGAGTGTTTAACTATTCCACCACTAACAACGGCCCGTGTAAAACAACAAACACATCAAATGTTATTCTTTCAATTTGAAGGAAACAGTTGTCTGCTTTGTTTGTATTTAAATGCGAAACGCGAGCAAACATTCATTTCACTGCACAGGCAAAGAGAAAAAACATGTTTGCACATATGAAGGGCATTTAGCGGAAATTTAAGAATTGCACACCAAATACAACAATAACGACTCAAGCAAGCTGACATATGAGAGAACATGCATACACATGCCCATAAATCTTTTAGTCTACATTCAACTAACGAATGCTAAGATGTTGATAATGATAATGATGATGATGATGACGATGATGATGATGATTATGATGATAATGATGATGATAATATCAAGGATTGTTACTAAGGCCGAGTACACACTGTGGCATCTCGTGACAAATATAGCAAAAATAACAGTGGGAACTAGTCGCAACGTTTGTCATTTCCGATATTTTTCGTTGTGTGGCATTACCAAACAAACTGTTTACGTGCCTGATGTAAACAGTTGTGAGAATAAGTTGGCTGCATTGCAAACACAAAAAGAAAATGTCAGCGCATTGACACTTTGACATTGAGAAAATACCGAAAGAATTTTAAATGTGTGCGGGTATAAAAGTTTAAAAGTATGGAAAACGTAAAAGAAAGTGGAAAAGCATAGGAGAGTGTGAGAAAAATTCGAGCGCCCTGGACGCATGACATGACGACACAGCTAATTCAGCTTGTGGAGGTTCGTGAGGCTGTATGGAAACATACATATGTATGTATGTATGTATATGTAGCACTTATAGGGATAGAAATGCAAAAAGGGCAGAAATTTCGGTGGAGTTAGGTCTTCATGCACATGAAATTTTTAAACCAACTGGCATCCTGCTTCCGTAAACTGGAATGCAGAGTACAATAGAATCCTTTGGTGGCACGCATATTAAGCCCTGGTCTTTTCCACCACTTTCTTTGCCGTTTTTTTTAAATTTTCTTAATTTTTTCTTATATTAATTAAGAAACAATACGAAAATCAATGTCTCACAATGATAAATCAAACGACATTAAATGTAATTATGTATGTCAAAATTAATTCTTGATGTAGACAACGATACCGTATTGCCATTATTTAGGGATGGGACTCTTTTCTGTCACAAAGACTCAACAAAATTGTGTGTCATCAAAAAATTTGATGTGAACGGCAATGCACACATATGAAAATGACACCACAAAATGACAACATTTGATATGCCCTATGTAAACTCGGCATAAGAAACTATAAAGGAATTTATTAGAGGAACTACTTACAAGTGTAATAATGCAGCACATGGATATTCTGACACATGTTATTACAACTTTGATGTGAGTTTTCAAAAAAATTAAGGCTATAAGGCTTAAATTATATAGAGCTGCCATAAAAGTTGCTAAGTCTTTGCATTAAGAGGTTTCTGACAAACAATACCAACAGAATTAATAGTATAGAAAATGTAAAAGAATAAAGAATTCAAGAAGCTACAAATAGATACAAAAAAAATATATATAAAATATTTAGTTATTTATAGAACTTTTGTTTTTCAAAATTACTTAAGATCTGAAATAACTTTTGAAGGGAAAAATTACACTGTGCAGCACAACAACAAGAATCTAACGACTTGTCTTGAATTGGTACTGCACCCTTAAAAAAATTTGTTCAAATTGCATGAATTTTGTGAATATATGTAAGTAAATAATACATAATACATAAGTTTTGTTAAATTTGTCTGATAAAACAAGAATAATAATATTTACAATAACTTAAGTCATTTATAAAAAAAAAATCAAAGTGGCTTTTGGTATTAAGCAATTATCAATACCAGTTCCTATTATTCATTAAATAGTTTTATGTTGTTTAATACTTTTCAGTTTTAACAGCAATTAATTTATATTTTATTTTATTTCATGTTGCAACTATAATATAAATAATATAAAATATTATTTTTTTTATATTTTATTTCAAACACATGAAAGCCACATTTTAAAACATTTTTCTTTGTTTTAAGTTTTATTAATTTTTTTTACCATAGAAGTTTCCAATTAACGTATATTTTTGCTTTGTTATACAACAGACAATAAATTCAGGATACATAACACTAGTTGGCAATTAAAATTGAGTTATTGGCCATTTTATCAAATAGTTTTTTTTTACCATTCAAAGTTTTTAAAGCCCGTTATGAGCCATGAAAAGAAAGTCAGTGATTATTTGTCAATGTGCAGCAAATTTTATTTATACTCGTAATTCGATGCATATTGGTATTCAAAAATGAGTATTTTTGCTTTCAAATAAAATATAATAATAATACAATGCCATTACAATTCTTTTTATTCAATCAAAGATTAATAACTCTGTTTAGTCAAATAAATTAAATTAAGGGCCTGTCCCACGATTTCACCAACGTTCGACTTGTCGCACAGTTATATTGGAATCAACAACAAAATTTTAAAATTTGTTTTTGTTTTGAATGTAAGTGTGCGATAAGTCGAACGTTGGTCACATCGTGGGACAGGCCCCAAGTCTCAAGTCCGTGAAGGAGTCAACAATTTGAAATAGAGTTGCCAAATAGAACAAATTTTTGGCATTTTATCGTGTAAGGAATAAAATCTTGATTTTTATTAAAAAGTGAAAGTTTAAATTTTGAATTTTTGACGCTAAAATTGAAATTGGACACATAATGCGCTTGTATGAAACTTTTGCAGTATAGTATATTGTACCATAACCGCCAAAAAAAAAAGTTTAACCCTTTCACCCCTGAGTTTTTTACGAAATCTGGTAGGTTTTTTTTTAATTTTGACAGAAAATTTATTTATAAGGAATAAATATAAGACGTTGGACTTACATGAAAATTCAAAGATCCTTTCCCTTATCCTGGAATGTATAATCCCAATGTGTTTTTACGGTGGAATATGATGCTCCAATAAAGCTGAAATGAGTAAAAATGGCTTTGACAAATTTAAATTTACTCTTATTGATATTTTAATATTGTTTTATTAAAAACAAAAAATTATTGGATATTTTAGGGTCGTATTCAAAAAAACTTAACAAAGCTTTAAAAAGCAATATTAAGTAAAATTGTATTAAAAAAAAATTATTATACAAAAATTCTAAAGTAGGCACCTACGTTTGTTAAGGCTACTTTAAGTTGATATTTCCAAAATGTGTATTTTGTACCTCAAATATTTTTGCTAATATAGCACATATTGATTCATGTTACACCTGAAAATGAAGCTAGAAGTGCTAGCTCTTATCTTAAATTTATTATTTCTGTCATGTGATGGAAAATATCACTAAATTATCCAATTGATTCGAAATACATAGCAAAATCCATAAAAAAAAAATATTAAAATAAATACAATTATACAAAAATGTTTTAGTGATGTACATTCAAACAAAACAAATCGAAAAAAGCTGGATATTCAAATACTCATTTCGTTCGAATAAAATAAATTGAGATAATTTTTCTATGTTCATCATATTTTTTAGGGTTCCGTACACCAAAGGTGAAAAGGAACCCTATTGTTTTCGCTACGCTGTCCGTCTGTCCGTCACACGGTATTTTCTCAGGAACCGTAAGAGCTACGTACCTGAAATTTAGACACAGTATGTAGAACCTTGGCCGCTACAACAACAAATACATGAGAATTAAAGGGTGTTCCAAAACGAGCAACGAAAAATTTTAAAATCCCATGTAATATACATACAATTGTATGAACATATGTAGTTATATTGAAACTTGAAATTTGTAAAATTAGTGTATTTTTATACAGACTACAACAATTAACACTAAAATTTTAAAAAAATTTAAATTAAAGGGTGGTCCATCAGTTAATGCAATTTTGACTATGTAATTTTGACAATTTGCTATATCTTGGAAACCGTAAGAGGCAAACACTTGAAATTTTCAAAAACGGTAAAACTAAAAAAACCGAAAATTATAAAGGGCCTGTGCCAAACGGTAGCAAAGTGCTAGTGTAAGTAAATTTTTGACACTTCTGAAGTGAATCAAATTTCACTAGCCCTGGGGGCTAGTAGAAATTTTGAGACAACAGGTAAATTTTTGACAAGCTGCAATAAAAAGCATGGTATCACAAAATTTAAATCCACCGCCGTCGCTTCGAGCCGTCGCACAATACAAAGATTTTTACGTCTTTTAAGTTTAATTAGACTGTGAAAAAAATCATTGTTTATTTTATTTTGCGAAAAATTTTGCATCATATATATAATATTATATAATTTTTTGCTACAAGAATATTGTTTTATATAAAAATTACCTCTTAAAAATTTGTTGATAGCTATGCACCAGCGAATTTGTCAAAATTTTACATTGTCAAAAACGATATCATTTGGCACAGCAGAAAAATGAAATTTTTTCCCCACAGGCAAATATTTTTTTACCATAGTACTTTTCTACCGTTTGGCACACGCCCAAAATCGCCAAACCAAAAAAAAAATAGCTAAAAATTAAAAAAAAAATCGCCAAAACGAAAAAAATCGCCAAAATTAAAAAAAAAATTTCTAACACTAAAATAAATCGCCAAATTCGAAAAAATCGCCAAAATTAAAAAAAACGCCAAAATCAAAAAAAAAACGCCAAAAATCGAAAAAAATTGCCAAAACGTGAAAATGTCGCCAAAACTAAAAAAAAAATTTAAAAAAAAAATCGCAAAAATGAAAAAAATCGCCAAAAAAAATTTAAAAAAAATCGCCAAAATGAAAAAACGCCAAAAACCGAAAAAAATCGACAAAACAAGAAAATAAAGTGTCAAAACTAAAAAAAGAGCCAAAACTTAAAAATGGAAAAAACGCAAAAACCGCCGAAACAAAAAAAAAAACCGAAAGGACCCCAAAAACGAAAAAATGCCAAAACTATATATTATATAGGATGAAGTTTGTATTAAATTACATATCTAGTTTTCGTACGGAACCCTTCGTGCGCGAGTCAGAGTCGCACTTTACTGAATTTATTTTACTTTTACTTCATAAAAATGTTTATCTGTTTTGCTTCCATGTCAGAAGTTTATATTTTATAAATTAGGTTGCTTAACTTCAAGATAATAAAAATGTATTTAATAAAATAAAAAATTATTTGAATACTCGAATGAAATTGTATTCGATGTTGTACATCATATGCTGTGAAATGGTTGTTGAACATGGTGGTGTTACCAGAATTTATTATTAAATCACAAAATAATTAAAGTTGTCAATACAATTTCTTAACAAAGCAATGTTAGCCTTAAAGTGCTTGATAGCTACTATGAACTTTAAAGCTCAAGTAATATTTTTTTGAATAAGGCTGTAAAACTTTTAAGCAAAGCAATATAAAAAAGAAAACAATGACATCACAAACTCAAGGTATAAAAAAAAAAAAATGGTTTTATTGGGGAAATGGCTCAAAACAGGAATTGGTTTTTGTCGCCTTTCTTATGGAAATGCATTGACGTCTCGATATGCTGCCGGACTGATTTATAATCCTTTGTTTCTTGTTCCCTCCGGCATCACGTTTTCAGCATTTACAATACAAAGCATAAGAAATTTACTGAAGAGTTCCAAAAGCGGCAACGAAATGCATATAGACAATTGCTTGACCATAAAAACAAGACAATTTTTGAAATTAAATAAAGACATTATGTCAAATAAATATACTTCAGTATTTCATGGAGAAAGCATAAGTATTTTGAATAATACTTACTGGACATTTTTCTTAAAAAAGTAGTTGTTTTTTGACCGACGGAATCGATTGTCATCCGATTTTAGTCGGTTATGACATGCTTTTTGTTACCATCCTTTTGTTTTTCAGCACTTGAATCAACTTTGATTGGTAGCATTTGGCCATGCAAATTACTTCCTTAGAATACAAAAATCATTCAACTGCCAAACCATCATCACTTAGTTAATATTGACGTTGTCAAGAATCCAATTGTCCTTTGAAAACTGGTATTTCTCTGCGTTAATTATAGACAACTTGCAAGTAGGGTAGCTGCATAAAGAGTAATATGTCAAATAAAATAAAAAAGATTTCTAACATTTTAACGTTTGATAATTTGCTTGCTGCAAAATATTAAAAACAATATTACATTGCTATTGTATAAAATTGTGAATAAAAACACAAAATCTGGAGCTTTATTAATAAAATGATGTAACGGACAGCGAGAAAAACGAGATCTCATGGAAAAGAACTACACAGAAATGACCCACGAGTATAATACAACACATGTTTATTAAATTACACCAGAGCAAATGCATAAAACTTTATTAGGATACATTAGATATTAGAATATAATATAAAGCGTACAAAAAAGTTAGGACGTAAGGAACATTACTGGGACATATACGTGACATAATTTTCGAACTTCATTTTTTGACGATCGATTTTCACCATAAAACGAAGTTCAAAAAAATATGTCCCTTAAGCTTTTTTGGCGGTTATGGCTCGATATGAAGACAAGATTATATTCCAACAAATAATAAATAAATAAAAAATTTCTCTAAAATCTAGCAATCTTCAAATTACTGCTGCGACTTGCTTTAGAAATAAAAATCGCATTCTCTTAGGAATTACCCTTCTATAATTGCTCTAATAATTATTTTGATAGGCAAACTCTAGTTAATGTTGCTTAATTAATTAATATTCACTAATAAATTTTTATTTAAAATCCTTTATAAATATTCCCACAATGAAATATCAAAATTTTTTTAGAGTTAAATGAAGGCAAAATGTTCTTAACTAAAATTAATTTTTTAACCACAAAAAAGTACCACCTAAAAATATATATATATATATATATATATATTAATTTGCATAATGTGGCAAAATTTGCATAGATAAAAAGTTTTTTAATTTATTATTTTGATTTTAGTATTTTTTTTCGTATTATTTAATATTTGATACAACACACACTTTTTACTTCTGTGGCTTTTAATATCCCAGGCGAAATAATATTTTAAAATTTATTATTGGAAATTTGCATTGAAGCGCATGAATGAATGTCAGCGCATGTATCGCGTTAAGGGATTGAAAATAGCAGCCAACACAAACAAGACTAGAAATCAAAGTGAGATTGTTATATTAAAAATTAAGGGTCTTATGCAAAAAAACTTAATAAAGCTTTGCCAAGCAATGTTAAGTAAAGTTGTATTCTAAAAAAATTATTGTATAAAAATTCTAAAGTAGGCACCCACGTTTGTTAAGACTACTTTATGTAAGTTGATATTTCCAAAATGTGTATTTTGTACCTCAAATATTTTTACTAATATAGCACATACTGATTCATGTTGTATCTGAAAATGAAGCTAGAAGTGCCTGCTCTTATCTTAAATTTATTATTTCAGTCATGTAATGGGAAACATCACCAAATTATCCAACTGCTTCGAAATACATAGCAAAATCCATAAAAAATATTAAAATAAATACAATTATACAAAAATGTTTTAGTGATGTACATACAATCAAAACAAATCGAAAAAAGCTGGATATTCAAATACTCGATTCATTCGAATAAAACAAATTGTGATAATTTTTCACATTTTTGTACTTTTACTTCATGATTGTGTTTATCTGTTTTCCTATTAAGTCAGAAGCTCATTTTTTTTAAATTATGTTGCTTTACTTCAAGATAATAAAAATTTATTTAATAAAATGAAAAAAATATTTGAATACCCGAATGAAACTGTATTCAATTTTGTACATCATAAGCTGTGAAGTGGTTGTTGAACACGGTGGTGTTACCAGTATTTATTATTAAATCACAAAATATTTAAAGTTGTCTTTTGCATATGATTTTTTAATAAAGCTATGTTAGCCTTAAAGTGCTTATCAACTACTATGAACTTTAAAGCTAAAGTAAAATATTTTTTTGCATAAGGGGGTAAATGATAATATATCTAACATAATATTTTAACATAATATCTCTACAAATATAAATACATATATATTTCGTAATTTCATTTAATGATTACAAAAATCTCAAAGTTTAATGACAGTTTGCCAAATGGCAGCAACAAGCAAAAAATAAGTGATTTACATTAAAATTTACTAAAAAATATTTTGTTAAATACGAGTACTTTAATTGTTTTAAAACTGAAATATTTTTAGCTTCTTTGAGAAACCAAAAAGCTACTCTTCAAGAAGAAAGTGCAAGAGCATTTGTAATTTCTCGGCACAACTAATGTTAGTGTAAAACTTTCAAACCTGTTTAACTAGTGCCTCATATTTGTATAAGACATCAATTGTGGAACATTTATTGTTGGACGCTTAATTCGGAGTTATATAATGAAATGATATTATAAGCAAAATGCACTATTTGTTTCAAGATGTTGGTGCAAATATTGCAGATGTAGCAAGTCTAGGATATAACAGCAAATCGTACGAAAATTAAATTTTCATGTATGCCTGTGTTTGCAACGCTAAAGGCTCAATGAAAAATGCCACAACCATAACCGTACAAAACAGCTGTTCCAACCAAATGGACAACACTGTATTTGATTGGCTCGCCATAACTCCATAGCCATAACCATATATATATATATATATATATATATATATATATATATATATATATATATATATATATATATATATATATATATATATGTGTCATTTATTTATTTAACCTAACCAAAGAAAATAATTGAAGTTTGGTTTTCCTTTTGAATTGAAGTTTGGTTTTCCTTTTGAAATAAATAAACAAATAAAAACATAAACAGCTGTTCATTGTTACGGCAGCACTAACATGTAAAGAAAATATATTCCTGCTTATGGAAATGGTTACGGCATTGGTTGAAGTAGTTATCACGTTGACTACAAAATCGAAGGTCCAGGGTTAGAAGCCGGTCTTCAACAGTCATTAAATAACAAAACCACGCATTTTTTATGTGCATTAGTGTGTCTTTTTATCAGTTGTTGTATCAACGTTCAAGTGATGAAGCCATAGACTCATTGGCGAAGTAAAATAACCAATAGAATGGCTACTAAGGATATCTGCGGAAATTTAATACACCTCATTGACACCAGAGGCGTTGCAGCACTGAATTATTAAAAACGTGCAAAAAATAGTGAATGAAAAGAAAAAAGTTTTCCTCTATCTCTTCCTTCACCACTAGTCTTTATCACTATCCTCAGGTAAATAACACCTAGTAATAGTAGTAGGCATTCATTGCCTGAGTGCTACTTCTCTTTAAAAAAAATATTAAAAATATAAAAAAAAATATATACATAAAAATAAAAACAAATGGTTAGGGCTGTGGCATTATGGTATGGCACGCCTGATTGAACCTTAAAACAATTATTGTTTGTTTTGTTAATAAAGTTAAAATCACTTAACTCCCAAGCTCGCCAACTTTTACGGTGGAAGCGCCGCCATTTAAACTGCCGCCAGAACCCAAAATTATCTATTATACCCCTGCAAAAGAGCACTTACAAGAACTTTTAAGACATGAGGGAAATATTTTTCAGTTTTTGCAGGTATAGGAGTAAAGAAGAAAATAATTCGTGACGTAAGAATTTGTAATGCTTGCTTCTTCCTACGCATGGACGCATATACCAACATAATGCATGTACATACGCACACACGTTGTGTATATGATCTTTTATTTTTCTGCGCACATACAAGCGCACACATGCATTGACTTTAGTTGTGTGCGTTGGCTTTAAAAAAACTATCCTTAAACATATAAAAGCTTATCATCTACATCTTACACACACACACTCAAACGTACAATATACAAAATAACAAAAATACATGCATCAACACTACTTCTTTTGAGTGTTTGTTACAAACAAGATGTCTTCGTTATATCGCTTCTAAACACTCATATACACAAACATCAATACATCAATAGTGCTTCGCTTATTAAACGACATCATTTATTATTGGTTTAGTATAATACATGCTACTACAATACATTTAAAAAATTAAACGTATTTACGTTTAAAGACTTTTTACGCAGCCCTCTATTATCTATACCTGAGAATGTTAAATGAAAACTGTTTAAACTTATAGCCTGTTTCACAATAGCGAAAGAAAACTTACGACTGAAAATTTATATTGAAAACAACAATAAAATATGAAAATTTGGTTCTGTTTTCAATATAAATTGTCGAAAGTTTTCTTTCGTTATTGTGAAACAGGTTATTGTGCTTGTAAAAGTTTAAAATTTGCATGGCAATTGTATTAATTTGCCAATATTTTAATAATACTTCTATCACATAGATATTTATTATTAAAAAGCGAACAAATTCCCATCAAAAACTCCTTCCTGATAGTGAGAATATTATTCGAGTTTGCCACATGTTCACGCGAGTAAGATAGACTGTTGTGATTTTGTAATTAGGGAACAAAATCCTAGGGACATTTTATTCACGACAAGGGTGATTATTTGACATAAATTGTACTTAATCGACTAAGGGTCAAATTCACAGTCTTTAGTTTACTAATGAAGGTGGTTCAGCGAATAAACTTGATAAGAAAAATTAGTTAGTTCCCAGCAAAAAAGTTTGACTAGTAGAATGCAAAAAAGTGTATGTACTCTCCAGTCGTGAGTACTTACAATTTGACTGAATAACCCATTATTATTGTTTGAGAAGTTCAAAAAGTATGCGGTACCCTATACTTTTTGCCTACAAATATCCAAAAGTTAAGAGATTACTGATTGCCTAAAAGTGTTTATTTTTTGTTCACAAAAGTGCAAAATTTAATAGAATAGCCTAAAATTATAAACAAATAGAATTTTGTAACATAATTATAAAACTTTTACTTTTATGGGATTCTTAAAAATCATAATTTTACAAAGCAAATATATGAAGACGTATATTGAAGATTATGCGAAAATAATTAGATTTTGTAATAAACATTGTAGTAAACCAAAGTTATTTTATTGATTTCGAAGTACACTTTCACGATCAATAAATATTTTTCTAGATAGATTTCATGATTAACTAGAAAATACTACAATAAATACTTTCACGTAATGATATAAATAAGTTGCTATTTTATTCATTTCTAGACAGTCATTATTATACACATAAAATAATTAAATAAATAAGTACCACTCATTACTTTGTAAGCCATTAAAAGAGTACTACCCATTACAAAATCTTAAAATTTTTTTGCTGGGTTAAGCCAAGGGCGTTAGTTAACTATAGACTGAGAATTCGGGCCTAAATGTTAATCATCGCAATTAAAAATATTCCCGGGGAGTTTTTCTCTTCCCTATTATTTATTCCCGGGGAATAATCATCCTATTCTAAATAGCTGGGAGAGAGTAAAATCTGCATTAGCTGTTTAATGTATACATTTTATTCTGCACTAACGCAAGAGCTCAGTAATAGAAGTTTAATACAAATTTTATGTTTTCATTGCCAATAAGATTGTGTGTTAGTTAATATTAATGTCTGTTTTTGCTTAAATAAAAAAAATGAAATAAACAGTGTAACCATTCACAACCATGCGGAATAACTTTGTGCTGAGAAAGTGGAGCGAAAACTGAGCCAGGTGCAGATGCAAATGGATTAAATTCCCAAGGACTTTGTAAAATTGCAAATTTTATCAAGGTTTTCTTATCGGTCTTCATAATATTAGATGGAAACAAATCCTATTATCTGAGCCTAAAGGATACTTGCAAAATTAAGTGTTTGTGGTATTTTTTCAGAAGGCAGAAGTAGTTCATGTTTTTGAAGTTGATGTGCGCAAGACTTGAACAAAAATGCCTAAAGCAAGAGTGAAATATAACATTGCGGTGCTTATTTTTTATTTCTTTGTTCCAAATAAATGCTTATACCATTGCTTTTAAATTTTTACATTAGTTCCATTCAAAATGTTTGTGGAGGAAACTTTAAAAAAATTATATCCCTCTTCCTCATACTTTTTTCGCCGGGAAATTTTAATTCTTAATGGTAGGAATGGGAAAAGGGAAAAAACTCCCGGCGAATATTAATTCATAATTTGGCTGATGAACTCTTCATACACATAGATATATATATTTTTTAAATTATTTCAATCGTGCAGTTATATTTTGTTGGCTTAAATTTTACTACATTTTCTTATTTATTTTGCACATTTAATTGCTTTAAATTTTTAGTTTATCCTTTTTTCAGGGTGGCTTATATCAGCAATTTATGTAAATTATTAATTGGATATTAAATAAATAATATTAAATTACAAATTTTTTTTACTGTTAAAATTTTAATATTGTAGAAAAAATAAATAAATAAATGTAAATGTTATACATATGTTTTGTTAATGAATTTTAAAAAAATATGCATGCATGGACTAAAAATGTTTACATTTTTTTTACATATTTTGCACAAATACAAAAAAACTAACACCAGAGCTGGAAATGAATCGTTAATTTTTTAAATCATTCGCGAATCATCCAAGCACTGAATTAGAAAATTTTGAATTAATTCTTTTCACACAAAAAAAAAATGAATTGAATCAAGTTTGAGTCAATTCAAATGAATTTGTTAAAAATTAACTGCAGTTCGTTACTAATTCAAATGAATTTATAGAATGAATTGCAATTCGTTTCTAATTCAAATGAATTTGTAGAATGAATTGCAATTCCTTTCTAATTCAAATGAATTTGTCAGAGTATATTGCAATTTATTTGAATTAAATTGATTTTGAATTAATTCAAATGAATTAAAAAATAATAATTAGCAATTCATTACTGACTCATTTGAATTGAGTTGATTGAAATTTTAATTGATTTTGTAAGTATATATGCAGTAAGCATCATTGTCGCTTTGTTATTCCAATAATTTTTTATGTAAAAGTTATCAAGCACGACTCTCATTTTGGAAATGTGTTTTGTCGTTTAACATAGTTCAAAATAAAAATCAGTTCTTGAAGAAACAAATTCCAAATACCATGTTTTCTTTGATCAGGCGCGGATCCAGGATAAGGCTTTTAAATTTTTGTATTTCATTTTTATAGGAGAAATTTCCGTTTTTCATTTCCGACTCGATCTGCTCTTGAAATTGATTCATTGTAACTCATTTTTGATTTCATTAATTTGAATTGCAATTCATTGTTCTAATTTACTTGAATTCCAATTCAAACGAATTGGAAGTGAATTGCAATTCACTTTAACAAATTTATTTGAATTGGAAACGAATTGCAATTCATTCTACAAATTCATTTGAATTGGAAATAAAATGAAATTCATTTCTGCCTAATTCATTTGAATTGATTCAAAATTCATTCAATTCTTTTTTTGTTATGAAAAGAATAAATGCAAAATTTAGCTGTAAAAAATTAAAATAAAAAATAAAAAAAAGAATGATTCATTTACAGCTCTGACTAATACTTACACTTTCAAACAAATAAATTCTCACATTGGTGTTAATATTGACACGTGGTTAAATAAAACAATTAACAGTAATTTTTCGATAAAAATGAAATTTGCGAGAATAGAAAACTTTAACAAGAGTGTTTTTTATAATTCTTACGAAATTGGTTTAATGATTTAATACTTCAGGATGCATCCTCCCTTCACTTCCCTTCACCAACAAGAAATTAACTCATTAATTTTATTAATTTCCCAATTATTACTTTTCTTAAAAAAAATAAGACGAAATGGCATCACCTCATGAACTAAACTTATTGTAAAAAATTGCACTTATGTACATACATACATATTTTTTATAATTTTGAAAATTTTTAAATAAAAAAATAAAAAAAACTAAATAAAAACTGCAGTCAGACTTTTTTTCTTCTTCCATTCCTGCTACATATTATCAAATAAAATTACTTTGGGAAAAATCCCTGGGAAAAAAGTCAGGATTCTACATGTGAGGAAGAGGGAGAACTTTTTTGCAAGTTTTTTCTCCCCAAATTTTTTGAATGAAACTAAATCAAATATTTAAAAATCAAATCAAAAAAATATTGCAAAACTTTGCTATAAGCATTTATTGAGAAAAAAGAGAGCTGTCTTAGGACACCTGCTTAGAGCTATGCTGTTTAGCTATAAAAAACATATTGCACGTGTTAAATATCAGTGCAATAAAATTATATTACATAATGATGTCAAATTCGCCGTAAATATTTTAAAACGTTTCCTCTTATTTTCCATTATTTAATTTCTATCTGCGTATGATTAAATGAATATATTGTTTGTGCTCATGTGCAAAAATAATACAAATAAATGGTGTCCCAACAAGAACGCAAGATTTAAATTTTAAATAAAACACAAATATTTACAAAAAAAAAAAATCGTGAAACTTTATTATATCGTAAAGAAAACAAAATGAGGTTGTCTGTGGAACAACAAATCGGGCAGATGGCCGCCGCGGCTTTGCTGGCACACACGCGATCTTTTAATGAAATTTTCAATGGCCGTTTTGCATAAATGTTGCGGTATTTCATTAATGCAGCGTCCAATTTCCTCTTTTAAGGCTTAAGTCTTCGTCGGCTTATTCACGTAAACCATCGACTTCAAAAAAGCCCAAAGAAAAAAGTCTAATGGTGTTAAATCGCACGATCTAGGCGGCCAATTCTGGTTTCCAAAACGCGAAATAACACGACCGGGAAATGACTGATGCAGCAATTGCATTGTTTCTCTGGCTGTATGACATGTGGCACCGTCTTGTTGAAACCACATGCCCTCCACATTCATTTCTTCAATTCTAGGCACGAAAAAACTGGTTATCACTTCACGATACCGAACACCATTGACTGTTTGCGCTTGACCTGCGTTTGAGCGACATCATCACGTACAGCTGCGATATTTTCGGTCGATCGACCTGGTCGAAGGCGCGTTGTTGTCTTTACATCACTAACAGACCCAGTTTCGGCAAATTTATCCATTAATGTCTTTACAGTTGACTCTTTTGGAGCATTATTGTGACCCCAAATTGATCGCAAATTTGCGAACTGTAGCCGCAAAACTTTCACCATTTTGGTAAAACAATTTCACAATTAGAATGAGTTGTTCATTCGTGTAGTGTTCCATTTTTACTAACCTCGTACCTTCTACTACCAAACAATAACAATTGTTAAAATGTCAAACAATGACAAATTTAAATCTTGCGTTCTTGTTGGGACACCCTTTACAAATTAAGCAATCTTTCATTGTTTTTGTTTTATTTTTTTTACACACTTCCAAAAAACGAAACAAAACAAAATCAAACATTTTGTTTCGTTTATTATCGTACTCTGCTTTTAACTAAATAAAGGGTGTTTTATTGAGGTATAGAACTTTAAGTTGGCATCACTTTTTTAACTGGCGGCCATTTTGTCAGCTGTCAAGTGATTAATATTTAGTTTGGTTTGCCATTTCATCATGAACAGGTTGACAAAAGAACAACGCTTGCAAATCGTGCAAATTTATTTCGAAAATAATGGTTCAGTTCGCGAAATTCATCGCAAAATTTTGTTCAGTGATGAGGCTCATTTTTGGTTGAATGGCTACGTCAACAAGCAAAATTGCCGCATTTGGAGTGAAGAGAATCCACATGAGACCCTTGAGACGCCATTACATCTACAAAAACTGACTGTTTGGTGTGCTCTATGGGCTGGTGGAGTCATTGGGCCATACTTCTTCCGAAATAATGCTGGAGAGTCAGTTACCGTTAATGGAGACCGGTATAGAGCCATGATAACCGACTATTTTGTTCCCGAATTGGATGGCATGAATGTGGATGAGTTGTGGTTCCAACAAGACGGCGCTACATGCCACACAGCGCACGTCACAATCGATTTATTGAAGGAAACATTCGATGAGCGCATAATTTCGCGGAATGGACCTGTCAATTGGCCACCAAGATCGTGTGATTTGACACCATTGGATTATTTTCTTTGGGGATATGTGAAGTCGCTCGTCTACGCCAACAAACCAGAAACGTTAGGGGACTTGGAAGCCAACATTCGTGGCGTTATTGCCAACATACGGCCCCATATGCTCGAAAAAGTGGTTGAAAATTGGACCTGTAGAATTGGCTTTATTCGAGCCAGCCGCGGCGACCACATGCCCGAAATCATATTTAAACATTAATGGCATAAAATTATCCTTCCAATAAAGCCAAATTGATGGACATTAAAACGATTTTCTTGTATTTTATCTCAATTTGAAGTTCTATACCTCTAAAAAAAACACCCCTTACAAAGATATCAAAACAAAAATAAATTCATAACTGTAATAGTGTGGATTATTTTTGTTACGAAAATCACGTAATAGCTCCTGTGTCGTGGCATAAAGAGCAGAGCTCTAAAAAAATAAATAAGCAGTGGAATATTATATTTAATTCTTGGTTTAAGAGTTTTTATCCAAGTCATGAAAACGTGCACTTCAATAACATGACCTACTTCTACCTCCATAAAAAATACTAAAACACTAAATTTTGCACGCCTTCTTTGAGTTCACATAATGGGTAAATGTAAGATTTGTTTACCTCTAATATTATCAACACCAATAAGAAAAACTTTATAAAATTTACAATTTCTTTTCCATATACAGCCATTGGGAGTTTAATCCATATGCAACGGGCTCCGTTTTCCACTTCCTCGCAATAACGCACTAATATTACCAAAGTATTATTTTAATTATTCAGTAAAATGTATTATTGAAGGGTTTAGCTGGGTTCTGTGTATATTTCACTGTTGACAATGCAGATCATTAGGGAACCTTGACTCAAAAATTTCTTAGAACAACTAGAGATATTATGTTAAACTTTCATTTAAACAAATGAGAAGTTTAACAAATAAGAAAGTTGAAACAACAACAACAACAAATCAAAATTTTTTTTTATTTTCTTACTTTACCATTGCTACATTGGTTGGCTTTGTTTTTTCAGCTCGAAATGTAGTTGTAAGAAGTATGTAAGGCAAATTAACAACAGCTATTCCTTCATTTAGCAAGAGTAGAGTATTGCCACACAAGTATTTTTTTGACCGGCTGCATTCAAGTTAATAATTAGTGTTTTTTGGGAATTTTTGCAATTTAACTTTAACATCTTCTAACGCAAGTATTTTAGTTTTTATTTATTTTATCTTGTTGTAAATGAAAACATGAAAATTTTATTAAATTTCTATTACTAAACTGTTATGTTTGTGCGAAACAAAATGTAAACATTAAACAGCTGATCCGGATTTTTTTCCTCCCCTATTTGTTGATTCCCCGTCTACTTTTAATAAGAGGATTTTTTTCTAGGAATAAATGTCAGGGAAGAGAAAAAACTCCTCGGGAAAATTCCGAATTAAGTTGGGTATCTTTTTTTAGTAGAACTTTGAGCGCTGACCCAGCCAGCTTTTCATTTTTTTTTTTCAATAGATGTAAATAATTTTGTTTCCAATATCAATAATTATTTATTATAATTATTTATATTGAACTTACAAATAAGTCTTACTACTTTATTTGCTTATAGAGCAGTTAATTCAAATCGCTCATAAATATTCGTATGCCGTCGTTTTATAACTAGTACATGCAAAGATTCTTATTTCATAAAGTTCATTCATATCATTTTTCATTTTTGCATTCAAAAAAAAAAAAATGTAAGTCTTTTCAACAGAAGCACTTGGCAATGAAATATAAAACTACTTACTTTGTGGCAGTTGAAAGGGCCTATAATGTTGACAAAAAGAACGCTTCATCACAATGACAAACAATTGTAAACTGTTGAGTTGCACAATAAGTAAAACTTTTGTGTTCATTTTTGCCACCATCATCGCCAGCAGCAGCAATAAATATCGAACAAACTGCAAAAAAAAATATTTAAGAAATAAAAACGATTAACAAAAGTAACAAATTTAAGAATATTTAAATTAAGAAGAAAAAACTTTGCAATTTTTTTTCATACAATCTGTCAATTTTGGCTTAAAGTCAAAGCAAACCTAAAAAAATGCTCAAGGTTTGTAATATGGTGAGTACACATCGTGGCATTTTGTGACATTGCAATATTTGTACTAGTGGAAACGTTTGTTATTTGCGATAGTTTTCATTGTGTGGCATTGCTTTATATGTATGTAAGTAAAAAACATAATGACGGTATTTAAGCAAGCGGCAAGACCATTTGCATTGCACAAATTTTGAAAGTTACATCACAAAATGACAACAACAAAATACCAAGTGTGTGCATAAGTTATTAAAAAATAAGAATTATATGTAAATAGTTTATCAAACATTCATGTTCATGTAGAAATAAAATCATTAAACTCTTTTTTTATATCTCTTCAACGTCTCCAAAGTACACAAAGCATCAAACTGATTAAATTACTAAAAATATACCTCTGAGTGTGATGTGTTTGCAAGGGTATTGCATGCACTTTTATAGTCATTTTTAGTGCTGTAAGTCTCAAATGGATTAAGTCACATAATCATGTATTATATCATGCATATTCAAAAATTTATATTTTTTTTAGTTCTCCATTTGATCAAGTCAGCCACACACACACGCAGCATTTAAAGCTGACAAGGCTGGAGACTATGTCAAATTTTCAACGTTAACGGAAATGATGATGATGATAATGATGACGTTGACGACGATGATGATGATTTCGTAATTATTATAAACATTTAGCAATTTGTTATTTCTGTGTAAAATCAGCACCATATTTTTTTCTACATACATACATACAACATATTTTATTTGTTTAGCATATTTGCATTTTACAAACTCTCTCAACATTTTATTACTTGCCCTAAGACCTTAAGTCAAAAAAAAAAATATGTAGGCATTATATCTGTGGCAATAAGGGAAAAGTGCCTAAGTCATATTTTACTGTTTTGCAGGAGAGCGCTTTTAAGCTTTCAAGTCGATTTTCAGAAATTTATTTCTTTTACAGTTAAATCGGAAAATTCTCTGTTAACCTTTATTTTTTTAAGCAAACATCGTTCTACACACTATAAGTAATACATTTAAGTTGAAATTCTTTTTAAATTAAAAAGAAGTCTAAAAAAGCTAAGTCGCAAGTTATAGTGCCATAATTTCGTGAAAAATTACAAAAATTAGTTGAGACTTTGATCAGGACTACCTTGAATATGCAGATTACGGAGGTACCATTAACGCAAAATAACCTTACCTCGACTTAAGCACTTTTTCCTTTTTGCCACAGATATATATGTACATACATACATATATTGTATTTTCTATACTAAACTATAAAAAAAAAACTATTGACAAAGTCACATATTGTAAACGGTTGAACATATTGCACACAACATCATCATCATCGTCGTCATCCTCATCGCCATCGTCAACATGAGGATGTGCATGAGCTGAGGATGTCATTCCGCCCAATGGCAGATAAACAAACATTTCAACATGCAAGCCGTTGCTGCATGGATACGAGTGGAGTAGTTTAGCGACAACGTAATTTAATTTAATATTTTCAAAGTAGATTTAAACAAGTTGAGAACACTAATAAAAGCACAAGTATGTATAATCATTTATTTAAGAATTATGGCAAATTAGGATTTTGAGTTGTGCAATGTGGTGCAAAGCAAATATTTTTCTTTCTTAATTCCCCTTATTTTAAAGGATAATCCTAATTGGTTGGGAAAATCTTTGCAAACTGGTAATTCAGAAAGTCGCAACTAATTATAACTGAATGTCAAAATCTTACTAAAGCAAGTTAGAGCAGCCATGCCAACTTGATGCTTTTGGCACTACTTTAGAGCTGTGCCAAATCGTTCATTCAAGTGACCGCTCATTTTCGTTCATTTTCTAAAAAAAGAACGAGTTCATTCATTTCGTTCATCCGCTCTTTTCAAGAAATAGAACGAAATAAAAACAAACAAACAAAAGCTGATTCGTCAAATAAAAAGTGCATTTGTCCAGTGAGTTTGTTATGAATTGCTTAGCAAACTAAGCAAAACAAACAGTAGAAAATATAAGAAAAAAATCAGCATGTAAAATGTTTAAAATATTAAAGGAATAAGAAATCAAAAGATTCATATTGGCAAAAGAGCCACATATAAAGAATTTAAATAGACTGTTTATAATATTATTACCTACATAGGTAAATTTGTTTAAAAAAACTCTTAATATGTTATAAAAACTTACGAAATATTAATGGCAATTTTATTAATTTCATAATTGTCATACTGCTACTAAAAGCAAGCAAATGAAAACCAGAATGTGACAAAAAATCTCGCACGAATAAAGAAAAAGAAAAAAAAAAACAAAACAAAAACACCCAAGTGCGCTCTTTCGTTCATTTCGTTCAATTGTACTTTTTATCAGCACTGCTGAGCCAAAACAGCTTAGTAAAGTGACCGGCTCACTTCGTTCATTTTACTGATTCGTTCATTTATACTCGTTCGTTCATGAACGACACAACTCTACTCTACCTTAATGCATTTTTAAGACTCAAAAATAGTGCTGGGATACTATCGATAGTTTTAAAATACCGAAAATATCAATAGGAAAAAATATCGATATCGATAGTATGCAGATTTGAAAACCTGAGGTGTTATAAATTTTTTTTTAACTGACAGCACAATTTTTCAAAAACTGTCATTTAAATTAACGTTCATAGATACATAAATACATATTAAAATAAAGATTAGACTATATACTTTCAACAAAGTGATTAAAAAACTAACTGTAACATGATAAAAAATTAGTTATATTATTCTTTCTCAAGTACAGACGTTCAGTCGGTAGTAATATCGATAGTATCGATAGTGAAATCTGAGCTATCGATAGTGGAAAATATCGATAATATCCCAGCACTACTCAAAACGCCAAATTTTGAGCGTTAGTACCAAACTAAGAATAAATTCAGTAAAGTGCGACTTTGAGTCGCGCACGAAAGTTAACGTACGGTCATAAGATATGTAATGCTATATGAACTTTAGCCTATAAAATATATAGTTTTAAGATTTTTTTCGTTTTTTGAATTTTTTAAGTGTTTTTTTTTAATATGGCGGTTTTTTTCGGTTTTGACGATTTTTTGTCGCTATGGCGATTTTTTCGGTTTTTGGCGTTTTCTTCATTTTGGCGATTTTTGTTTAATTTCGTTGATTTTTTTCATTTTGGCAATTTTTACGGTGTTTGACGATTTATTTTAGTTTTAGAATTTATTTGCGTTTTTTTTCGTTTTGGCGATTTTTTTCGGTTTGCCGATTTTATAATTTTGAGATTTTTTAGTTTTACCGGTTTTGAAAATTTCAAGAGTCATTTTTGAATTGGTTTTAAGTTGGTTTTATGAAATGCAACCTTTTTTCGCTGTGCTAAATTCAGCTCTGCCAAGTTAAAATGACCGAAAGCAGCTGATAATGTTTATGCCAGAGAATAACAATAGATGTCGCTTTAAAGATTTTCAACTTAAAATTGGATGCAGCAGCGACAATAATCAAAAAAATATGGAAAAAAAGTTTTTTGGAAGGAAAAGAACGAAAATATTTTCATTGACCTCTGGGAAGTGAAAATAGATGATATGACTGCCATCGATCCGCCGATTAAAAAAGTTACATTTTGTGATGTATTTGTACAATTTTAAAATATTTATTACAAAATATAAATAATGAGACATTTTTAGATTTATTGGAACTGCAGTGATTTTTAATCAGAAATAATTTCTTATTCGGGCTTAAGTTCAGTAATTTCAATTCTGATTGAATAAAATATTTTTTATTAATTAATGTGAGTTTCTAAAGAAGAGAAGAAAAATTAAACTAGATTTTTTATTAGCTGGGGGAAATACCTATATTTTTTGGTGCAGCCACGCACTTCATCAGCACCCTAGTCTATCTACTCGGGTAGAAATTGTTATCAACATCAGCTATTTAACGTAAATTTTAATGAAACGGAATATGAGAAATGATTGTTGTGTATATAAATTTTGATTTACCTCTGGTAAATACATTTTATAAGTATCACTCATTATTCATTTTCTGTCGTTCCATTTTACATTCTTCTATTTAGGTTCAATTAAATCTAAAAAAAATGTCTAAATGAAACATTTTTCTTAAAAGTAAGTTGTGCGTTAATTTTTTCTTAAATCTTATGAACTTATTATGGCTTTCTTTGAGATGGAAAAACAAAAAAAAAAAATTTGGAAGAATTATCGAGCGTTCAAAAGGTGGCTTAGACCAGCAAAAGATGCGTTGAGAGCACTATGCATTTGAAGTAATTTTAAACAAATTTCACGGAATGGCGATGTAACATGTCATAGTCCATTAAAAAAATATACAGAGTTATTTATATAAAACATAAATAAATACCCTATATTTATGTGCTCACAGTGCTTTCGATGATCCAACAGTTTACATCACTGGCATTTATCTTTAACGAGTTTTTACAAACAAAACAGATGGATTAAATTTTTTGGTGTTACTTGCCAATAAATTTGTATTGTTATTTCAGATTTTTTTTTTTTGTAAATTTGTAAAAAGAAAATATAACAAACTAGTAAACTTAAAATTAACTTGCCTCTAAAGAATATTTTATTACGATTTATTTTGAATTAAAGCTGCAGCATTTATATGAAAAGCTCAAAAAAAATTTTTTAGTAATTGCTATAAAAAATTTTCTTCACAAACCAAAAATTTTCATAAGGAAATTACATCTTAAATAATATATATGAGTTAACAATTATTTTTTAAAGCAACATCTGATTTGTTTCCACATTATAGCAAACAATTCCTTTGAAAGAAAATTTTCAATTCCTTTTAGTCATCACTGTCAAGGATGACGACAACTACATTCAATAAGCAGATGTTGGCAGATATTTCGTTAAGGGAAGGAAGATTTCTCAAATTCATAGTAATTAAAATTTTAACATATGCTTTGTGTAGCTACTAAACTGAACAAATAAATATATATATATATATATATATATATATATATATATATATATATATATATATATATATACATACATATATATATATATGTTCATGCATTTGTGCAAATACACTGGGGAAAAAACCCATGCAATATTTTAAGCAAATATTAAATTGTTGCGCACTACCAAATTATTTTAATAAATTTGTGAAATATTTGGAGCAATTTTTATATAAGTTTTAAATTTTAAAAACTGTCGCATGTATTTAAAATTTTAGACTTTACAAAGACAGAAACGTATTTCGAAACTAAAAAAAATATTGCCAACAAATGATACAAAAAAATTTTTCTATTTCAACTCTCGAAATTAAAAAAAAAATATTAAATATTCGCCTAAATTGTAATTTGTTTTATTAAATTTTTTTCTTCTTTAAATTATTTCATGAATATTTTTTTTTCAGTGTATTAATTTTATGCTTGTGTTTACATTCATACGTATGAGTAATATTAAAGACATTAAATTATACCCTGGGATATATTGAAGCTCAAAAGTGTTGACAGCAAAGAAATAATAATTATGGAGTAGAAACAGCAGTAAGAAGGTCTTACATTTGAATATTTGTATTTTGGAAGACATTAAACAGCATTTTCCTTTTTAATGCTAAATTACTTGTATTGTCACTTGTACGAATATAATCAAAAAAAGCACAACGACTATAATTTTTGTAATGATATGAAATTTCTAATGAAATTGAATTAACAACATCAAAGTTATTTGTTGAGTAACCTAAATATGCAAGTATGTACAGATGTACATATGTAAGAACAAAAGTAAAAAATAAAATAAAAATTACAAAATTTTTGATGTAGACAAATCTTATTCCATATCTTCTTTCTGCAAAGTTTCCTGCTTTATAATTTTTGATATCGCACACTTAATCATAATTTGTTACATTTCAAAAAATCTCAGAAAATCAAAAGTTGGCATAAAAAAACTGCAAATGAAGCAATTATACAGATAAAAATATTCCTGTAATAAACAACTTTAATTGAAAATAAAACCAAAAATCAATTTAAAAATTTAATTGAATTTATTAAACTTTGTAATTAATTAAAATTTTAAACAAAAGTTTAATTGACTTAAATTCAATTATTTATTTATTTTCAATTAATGTTGTGTGTTCCAAGAATATTTTTTTCTGTATATTTAGCATAACAGGCAAACGGTACTTTATATTAACTACTACTTTCTTCTTCTTTTCTTTTTTAACGCACTAATAATCCCTAATTATTCCCCCTTAAAGTGAATGGCGTCATCGATGTCACATCAAGACGACAGTAAATATTGTCACTTGTCTACTCTTTATCGGCAACGATTGGCTTATTGACAATCTCTTACTAATCTCTACGACTTTGTAAACGAATGGAGCATGTTAATATTAGTCAATTGTTGTCGACAAAGAGTAGACAAGTGACATTTTTTACTGTCGTCTTGATGTGAAGTCGATGACGCTATTCGCAATAAGTTGGATTATTTTACTTTGATATTGTTCAAGAATGTGCTGAAAAAATTTTGTTTTTGTGCAGTCGTTCGAGATTTGTTCAGTGAAATTGTTTACAGTTACATAATTTTGAGTTGTGACAGTTTATAATTGAGTGTGCGATATGTAAATTTTTTTGTATGTCTTCGTTTCATTATGGAACTTAAACAGACAAAAACAACAAGACACATTTCTTTCACAACGCATTTCAATTAATGAAATTATTTTAATATTATGCACATTTCTTTTCTACATTTGCTTGAGATTTTTCTCATTTCAAGAATTAATTACATTAATAACCAGGAGCAGGTGTACATTAGGGCAGCCCTTATACAAATAACAATTTAGCTTTAATGAAATTTCTAAGAAAATATCTTGGGAGTTTTTATTTATGATTAATAAAAAAAAGCTCCCACAATTTTACGAATGAACTTTCTGATAGGAAAATAGAATATCGCCGGCTCCATTCTAAAACATGCTAAGTCAAAAAAGCCAGTTTTGAGATAAACGCCTTCAAAGTTTATTGATGATATCTCCGGAATGTTGTGAGATAGAAAATTGAGACTTTCTGTAATCAAATAATAATTACAATAGAATTTTTTTAGTTTATTTGAACTTTATAAATTTGTTGTAGATGTGTAATATACATATGCACAGTTTCGTATGCAGTTAGAAAATCGTTGGTAATCGCATCAATTAAGAACAGCTAACTTACGTTTTATAGACTTTTTTATCTACTTTTTTATTTTGGGTACTATTTAATTCGGATGCTATTAAATTTAATTTTCCAAATTTTAACCTCAATAAGTGTAGCATGTGCTTTAATATCCGAACTTACAAGAAAACTTGTCAAAACGATTCGGAAGCCAGAACATGGATGAATATTTTTAATTAACAGCTATTTGAATAACTTGTATACAAATTTTAAATAAATTGTTTATAACAAAAAAAATCTGGCATGGCTCTGATTAAACCCCTTAACCCAACATAGCTAATTATTATAAAAAGAACTCCTTAAAAAAAATTATAAAATGCCTTCAGCTTTAACAAATATTTTCGGCAGATATAAATCATTCATTCTTATCGTAAACAATTTTTCCCTCGAAATGTTTTCCCTTTTCCCAAAATCACAATTGAGAATAATTTTTTCCCTTTTTTATTGCCATTATCTAGGATAATATTTTTCACAGGGGATTTTTTTCACTTTCCCTTGGTTTTCACTTTATTTTTGCAAGCGAATGGAATTTCAAGAAATACATCGTGAATTACAAGTAATTCATCGCGTAATACATCGCGTAACTTTTCCGTCTAATTAAATATTTATTTTGAGACAAGGTCAGTAAATAAAAAATGTATAAATATTTAAATATATATACATCTAAATATACTAAGGGTTTTCATGAGAACTCTTAAAATTGCCATTTGTGCAATTGGGCAAACTTGCGAGACTTGTTTCATGAAGCCCCTTTTGAACCTTTGCACAAACAGTTTATGTAAATTTGAAACAAACGTCAAAAAGTTCATTTAACAAAAATAAAATAAGAATATTTTAAAAAATTTGTAATTTAAAAATGTATTTATATATTTCTATAAAAATTAAAAAGTGTGTGTGTGTGTCTAAAAATGCCTAAAGAAAGTCAATAAAGCAAAAAATTGTTATTTACAAAATGCACAATTGCACAGCTTAAGTTTGCGATTAAAAATTAAAAATGCACAATTGCACAGTTTGCGAGACTTTTGAACATTATCATGAAAACCCTTATTATTTATCAAAGAAACCCACAAGTTTTATTTCTCTGTTGTTAAGAATGAATTTGTTTATAGTTCAATAAATGTTTAAGCTTTACCCTACGTCTTCAGGAGCCATCGACTTGGACATGACATGAACGTGACACCGCCCGAAAAACAACTGTGAAAAATTCATCAACTTCTTTCTTGTGGTAAATACGTGGGATGTCCGTGTTAAGGCATATCAAAAGTATTTTGCGGCAGAGCAATAGAGATGGAATATTTAACACTGTTGTTCTGTCTCTTTTCTATTTCTTTTTTCTATTGCAAATAGTTGCTAACGGCAAATCTCAGGCGAATATTGTTGCTCAGCTACATGTTCGGGCATCGATGTCAGATTATGAACGAAACATGGACATTAGCGGTCTTCATTAGCCCATACCTAGTTACAAATCATTTTCCTTTTTTTTTTCTTCATTCACTGGTAATTGATAGCGGGATTGTATTAACGTGAACTTCACAATGCCAATTCTATCTTCGAGGGGAATAAAAATGTCATGCTAAAAGATAATATCACTTCCCACTCGCGATAGGGGCAATTCTTACACCCTTATTACTAACTTTTGTTTAAATACAAATGCAATTATATGACAAACACACTCGCAGAGCATGTATAATAAGCAAAAATCATAACACTTTAAAACAACAAATTACATTCAATCATAACAAATGCACATGACCTCATGTCATGTGCCGTGGCAAGTACCCAGGGAACAAGACATTCAAAAAATACATACATGCATATACATATATTTTTTAAGTCATATGCAGCAAAAAGAAAAACACATTCAAAACCTTGAAGTGCAAGGAGGCAGGTTCACAGGTACCCACTTGTGTAAAATTTCACTACATTCATACATAAAATCTATTTGATGCAAAAGCATGAACACATTTATTCATTCATTTACTTGTTGGTGAATGAAAAGAAAACTGAAAAGAACAGTAAAAATTAAGAGAGAAAATAAAAAGTACAAAAAGATTTTCCAAGTCTTCTTAACTTGGGTATGACATTCTGTGAGTTCATGTTTGCGCCTCTGCCTGCGGTACGTACATACATGCGAGAACATATTCCTTTCTGGGACATTAAATTTTCATTTAAAATCTATCACAATATAAGTGTTGAAATTTTCCTTTACCAAATGCACAAGCATGAGTGTCTATGTGTGTGTGTGTGTGTCACCTTCTGTTTTACCTTGTACTCGGTCAAAGAGAAAAATAAATAAGTAAATGGAAAAAAGCCAGAATAAAAAAAGCAGATATAGCGCGAGTGCAATGCGAAAGATAAATAATCCAATTACAAGAAAAGCTGGTGAGAAAAAAACATACGAAAATAAAAGTAACAAGCAAGAAATAAGAAATAAGATTAATTTTCAACACAACTCTTATGACATGAGAGTTCATATCAACCAGCTTGCTTAAATGGATAAAAAAAAGCTGTAACAAGCAAGAACTGCTATAAATTTAAGTCCAGTTGAAAAGTGAAAACAAAGAAAGAAAACATTTTTTTTTCTTTTAAATAAATAACAAATAACAAAGAGGATATTGTGCGACCACAGATTGCAACAAACACACACACGTACATACATATTTAACAAGTTTTTTTCCTTCGTTTTGTTTTAGCGAGGGAGATTTTTAAAACGAAATTAAGTGGCGAAAAATGTGTTTATTATAATATTATGGAACTAACAATTTTACAGCACTTCGAAAGGCCTTAAATTGCACGTATTAAGATAATTTTTTAATCCAGAGGCCCCCACACAGAAAAAAATATTCCTGCAATAAAAAAATTGTAATTGAAATTAAAACCAAAAATCAATTAAAAACGTATTTCAGTCAATTAAACTTTGTAATTAATGAAATATTTAATTAAATGTTTAATTGACTTAAATACATTTTTAATTGATTTTTGGTTTTAATTTCAATTAAAATTGTTTATTGCAGGAATATTTTTTTCTGTGTATCAAGAAATTAATCTATAATGTAATCTAGTGGTAAGCTTTCCTTTACTCATAGTGCAACCCTCGTTGTGAAATCAAAAGTGCAAATGTATGTACATATCTGTATATGAATAAATGTATATCCATATGTATGAATGTATAATGAAACAAGAACACTCGGTTATATTTACACGATTAAATTCATACGTATACTGAGTGCGATGTTTACACCTGTGTGAAATTCATACTGATTTTACAAACTCAGCGAGGCAAAAACAAGTTCAGGACCAACAGCTCAAGTTGTTAATTTGTTTTTTCTTGCTTTTTTCCTTTTTTTAATTATTAACAGTCAGTAGTGGCCAGTGGATTTCAGTGGTGTAGTGCAGTTTGTATAATTGAGTAGTTTTAAAAACACGGAATACTAAAAATTTTGCAATATTTTATTTATTAATAAAAGTTTATTTATGTGACCAGAAAAAAGTGAAAAATTTTGTAATAACAATTAAAAAATTAATTAAATTTTCACCTGTAAACATTTTGATAATATCAATTAGGTTTAACCAATTAAAAATTCAATTGAATCAATTGAATTCTTAGTTTCAAATGCTAATTTATGAATAGCTTTTTCCGCGTATATGTATGTATATAGGTTAGGTTGGGTTAGGTTGTGAAGGGCTGTGCTACAACCATAGCTGTTAAGTAATGATTAGTAATCGTGCTGATTACTAATTTGATTACTTTTTTTTTTTGAAAAGTGAAGTAATGATTACATTACGATTATATTCAGTTTTGCATAATTACGAGTTGATTACGATTACTAATAATGGAAAAGTAAGCTGAATTTCTTGAAATTACAAAATATAATCAAAAGTATAAAATTTTTAAGCGCACTAATAATCCCAAATTAATATTTTACTTATTAAGTAAAATATTTTTTTATTAAAAATACATTGCAATTGATTATTGAGGGGTTTAGCTGGATCCTATGCGCATTTCACTGTTGCTAATGCAGATCATCAGGGAACCTTTACCCAAAGCTTCTTAGAACAACTAGAGTTATTATATTATAAACTTTCATTTAAACAAATGAGAAGCTCAATAACAAATAACAAAGTTGAAACAAGAACTCTATAATTAACATGTTTTTTATTTTCTTACTTTACTATTGCTACATTGGCTGACTTTTTTTCAGCTTCAAATTGTAGTCGTAAGAGTATGTAAAAGAAAATAAATGTAAATAACAACAACAGCTATTTAAGAATAGAGTGTTGCCACAAAAGTATTTTTAAACATAATCAAAAGTAATTGAAAAATAATCCGATTACTTTTAAAGATTACTTTTAATTATTTTTGATTATTTTTTAATAATCAACAGTAATCTCTGAAAGTATTCGGATTCGGATTTTGATTACCTTTGATACTTTTTGATTATTTTCTGTAATTTCTAGTAATTCAGATTACTTTTCGATTATTAGTAATAGCAATCAATTATTTATAGGAAATTCTTTTAAAGGAAATTATATAATCGAAATTTAACAGCTCTGGCTACAACCCACTTGCACTCGGAGACCCAGTTGGGTTTATTGTGATTGCCATTTATTGGCCTTTTAATAGTAATATTTACACCACATTTGTACCCAGAAGTGTTCCGGTTATCCGTTATTAAGCCACCGAATTCCTATGATGAAGCCCCTGATTTCCTCTAGATTAGACATCCCGACATCAGTAATGCTTTCACTGAAACATCTGCTCAGCCATCTAAGCCTGTGACGTTGCAGCTTGGGGCAACGGCAGATAACATGTTCTATGGTTTCCGGTTCCTCTTTATCCCCTTACATCCTACAAAAATCTGGAGTGTGTGTTTCCTAAATACGGGTCTTTGCTCTGACAAAGCAGTGACTAATCAACGGGCCTGTCACGACTCGCATCGTCTTCCAATTCCCATTCAGTAGCAGTTTGGATCATCCTGAGTCAAGTTTTGGCCACATCTCCCTCGAGACTCTACAATGCTCCCTACTGAGTTCTCTGTAGTAATGACTTATCGCTAATTTCACCGATATGTCGCACATTCCCTGCGTTTCTATTCTTGGCAGTTCATCGGCAATTTCATTTCCCTCAAAACCGCTGAGGCCAGGAAACCAACATAGTCTGACACTATATTTGTCCATAAGCAAGTTGAGGGCTCTCCTACAGCCATTAACAAGTCTCGATTTGACATTGTGTCCTTTTTTTCCCCTAAAGAGAAGTAACACTCAGGCAATGAATGCCTACTACTATTACTAGGTGTTACTTTTTTCAGGGAAGGGATAGTGATAGAGAAGACAGCTGATAAAGAGATAGAGGAAAGCTTCATTCTTTTACAATTCTGCTTTTTGCACGTTTTTTTTTTAATAATGCAGTGTTGCAGCGCCATTGTTGTTAAATTAGACGTATTAAATTTTTTGAAGCTGTGGTTAGTAGCCATTTTATCGGTTATTTTACTTTGCCCGATGATTCTGCTAAACAACAAAGGAGGGCGCTCTGATGTAACATTAGGATTAGTATCTGCTGAAGTCGGTGTAGTTCAGTGACCAGTGACTATTCCTTCATCACATGAACTTTCCTACAACAATACAAAAGGACACTAATGCACATTTTAAAAATGCGTTGTGTTGTTATTTAGTGACTGTTGGATACCGGGATCAAACCCAGGACCTTCGGTGCTGTAGTCAACGTGCTAACTACTTCAGCTAACGCCACTCTTCAAAGCTTTTAGCGCTGCCTGGCTGTCGATGTAGAAGGGTACCTCTTCTCACCTTCAGCTACATTCCTGGCCACTAGTTCTGTGCCGCAAAGGAACACACATACAAACATAGGCTGATAAACACAATATCCTTCTTTGCGTTGCGCAGTCGGGTAAAAAGGTTTTAATTTATGTCCAAATTACACCTTTTGTACTGTGCACCGAGCACGTTACTTGCAAATGTCAATTTTGACTGCCCATAAATCGGCTGATATTTATTTTTTACAACACCCAATTATGCAGCTATTTGCTTCGATATGTTCTTAATCGAATGTGGTTAACAAAAATATTATTACTGTTAGTAGAAAAAATTATTTTTGGCCAAGATTTCGGGTCAAATTACCTTACTGCTCAATGGCATTCAATTCATCAGGACCATGCGTGCTTCGGTATTTTTTTATATTAAAAAAAACATGTTTATTAGTTCATTAATAATTACTTTGCAAGGGGGTACCCCTTTCCCACCTCCGATAATACCAAGATTTTGTGGAAACATGAACTTTGTTCTAAAAGTTATCCACCTCAAATGTAGTGACTCTTACTATTATAGTTATCGACATATGAATTAAAGGGGGTTTCAGCCCACTGTGCAATGTAGGAATTAGCTATTTGCATCCGCTAAAGAAGCATGCCCAATATTTCTTTGAATTACAGTTCAAAACTAACCTCGAGAGGTTGTACGTGTACCGAGTTTAATGTCAATTGAATTTCATAAATAAGAATATAATCAAGTTTACAAATAATGACAATATATTTTTCATATTTTTTTTATTGCCTCAATTTATAAATATATTATTCTTGACACACATATTAGCTACTCTGCGCTTAATATTATTTGCTATTTATTTTCTATAAATCAAAAATTTTTTTTAGCAAATGATATTATCTAAATATTGAACACAGCAAATTCAAGCAAATAAAATTTTCGACTTGAATTGAAAGCATTAATTTATTATAATAAATCAAATACAACTCAATTGTTATGCAGAACCACAGATTGTACATCACATTTAAGCGTAGCACATATATGCAGAGACACACACATACACATGCTCACATACATACTCACACACATACTACTACGTTTAAATTTATGTGTGAGTGCATTATGTCATAACAGTAAAGAGAAGCAATAAAAAATTTAAGTGCTATCATGTTTCAGAAAATAAAATTGATATACTTGTGCATTTGTGCACACATAAAAAATCCTTAAATACATGTGATAAAATAAAACTATAAGTATGAATGTACATTAGAGATTTTCATCCTGGGAGTTTTTCTATTTCCCATTCAAGGGAGTTGGGAATTTTTTCGAATTCACCAGGCTTTAAACAGGCTCAAAGTTCAGTATTTTTTATTTTTTTTTTTTTTAACAACATGTTTTATTAATTAATATGATTTTTTTAAATAAAGGCAAGAAAAGTTTAACTAGGCTAACTGGGGAAATATAGCAATTTTTAAGCCACTAGGCAGTTCATAAGCATCTATGTCTATCTACTTGGGCAGAGAGTGGTTGTTAACATATTTTATTTAACATGAATTTTTAATGGAATGGAATATGAGAAATGGTTTTATTATACATAGAATTATTAATTTACTATATATTATTTATATTGCCAACCTACCATAATTTTTGTGGCCACGATTATTTGTAGAATCTATATTTCATTTAAACATACGAATTTCTCTTTAAGTATTTGTCTCAGAAGAATGTTAAACTGCAATATTAATTAAAATAGAACTAAAACGAGTAAGAGTGCTATACTCGCATTCTCCTCTGCCGAATCTTATATCACCTTCTACGACGTATTTATACAGATACGTAAGTACATACATACATATATATTAATTTTGTGAAAAAATGGATCATGCATGTTTGGTCCTAGTGCAATTTATAGTGAGTGACCTACGGTATTTTTTAACAAAAGAATTTGATTCATAAATTGTATTTCCTAAAATAATCTTAGTATTGTACCTCCTTATTTCATATTTTCCAGTATATAATAAAACTTAATACTACAAAACTGTCAATTAATTCAATTCAATTACTACTGCCAATATTGCACTTTCACACGCAACATTATATAAACTGTTTAATCTCAAGGAATTCTTCGGTTTTGTTCAGCAGAAAGGAATAGATTCAGAGAAATGTCATATGTTCTTTAATTAATTTTGTAGTTATGAATGTTCTTTAGCGATATATATTTTTTTAATCTCAATTCACTAAAAATTCATAAGAAATTGTGCTTGGCAACAATATAAATAATCGTGCGCAGAGCATAATTTTTAACAAAAAAAAAATTTAGTTTTCCAATCCCGGAATCTTGTACTTAACTTTTCTAATTTTAATACTAATTAATTTCGTTATAAAATATAAAATATGTTGAAATAACAAAAAAAAAATATTTTTATGTACTTATTTATATAAACCAAAAGAAATAATATTAAATTTTCCAGCTGTGGAGCTGTTTTATACTTTTGAAATTTTTTATATCAAACTCTTTCCTTCATAAGAAATCGTTGTTAAGCTGTCACCATAAAAATAATCGTGCGCAAGGCATAATTTTCACCAAAAAAAAATTAAATTTTCTAACCCTTGTATTTGATTTTTCTGATTTTAATACTAATTTTTTTTTCGTTATAAAATATAAAATATGTTTAACTAACAAAACAAAAATTGTTTTATGTGATTACTTATATAAAAGAATTAAAATTAAATTTTCCAGCTCTGGAGCTGTTTTATATTTTTGAAATTTTTTATATCAAACTCTTTCCTCCTAAAATATAATATTTATTTAATTTGCGAAGAAAAAGAAAAAAATTAATTAGCCTAATTACTTTTATTTAAAAAATTTCAATTTTCCAACCCTGGAATTATTCTTTTGGATTTTTGTGTTTCGTTATACTAATCTTTTAATTTTAGAAATATAAATTATACATATTTAATTTATATAGAAAATTAAAAAATTACTATTTCAGTAGATTACTTTCATATACCCAAAATAAAACAATTTTCCAACCCTGGAATCTTTTTTTATTTTTTATACAAATATAATCGACACTGTTACAGTTATAAATATAAAGCGGAGTACGAAAATAAACGAAAGAAATTGTTTGATTTTGCTTTTTTTCGTTATTTGTAGTAAGTGAAACAAAAACAGAACAAAAACAATGAGAACGATTGATCAGCACAAACCAGAGAACATAGCCGAAGGGCTGTAAGCCGGCACCGGCCACACACAATACATCAAATTAATCATACGCCTCTAGAAAAGAAATAATTGGAAACGTTTTGATATATTTGCAGAGAATTTGACATAATCATATAATATAATTTAATTGCATTGTTATTTCACACATGAAATTTGTTTTATATAACTAAGCAGCAAAGGTATAACCGGGTGTCCTAAGACACTTTCCTCTCCTTTTTTTTTAATCCTAATTTAATCCTTACTAAAATATAAAATAATAAAACAGTGGACCCAACACAAAAGAACGCTGATGATGAAGGTTTAGTGGCGTTCGAAAACGGCTGGCTGTTCCGTTCAACTATGTGTTGTCAGAATATTTACAACTAACTTTAATGTTATTTGTTCATTAATAATTATCACATGTAATTTGGCTTAAAAAGCGATACGAACTTTAGCCTGTTCAATTTATAAATATAAAATAATTTTATTTAATAAACAAAAATAAAAATTAATTTCAGCTAGTTATTTTTACATGCAAAATAAAGTTTAAATTTTGCAGCTCTGAAACCGTCTTTCCGGTTTTGCAGATTTTTAATGCCAATCTATTTCGGATAATTTCTGATACCTGAGTCTAAAACCGAAGTCTTTAGCTTTTCTGGGAACTTTGGAACCACGATTTTACGTACAGACTGACGGTCAAAAGGAAAAACGAACAGACGGCCGGATGGACATCGCTTCTTCGTCTTCCTTATTTATAAGGACAAAGAATATATGTATATAGTTTATGGATCACATATGAGTATTGTGGAAATTACACACGGAATGGCAATTTTTTTATAAAGGGTATAAAAATACTTCACTATTTTATTCGTAATATCTGACACATGAAGTTTTTGGTGACACTTTCAAAACATCTGCTTGATAATTTCGTTGATACATTTGCCATGACATCTTTGAATTTCAAAAAAAAATAAAAATAAAAAATAAAAATAAAAATAAAAAAAATCCCTCCTGAAGTGAGGAAAATTATCAACTGGCGGCAGAATCCCTAATATGCATACATGCATGCAATATTCAGTAAAATGAAAAAAAAATTATGAAGACAATAAACCTTAACAATTGTATATAACATGTAAACGTATTCATTCAATTCGCTTTTATTTCAAGCTAGATGGATATATTTTTAAAAACGTTTCCCCTATTTTGTTACAAGTGTAATTGTTGCAGATATTTTTCCTGCTGTTTTATTTAATTTTTTTTTATTTTTCATTTGAAATGCAATTACATGCAGCAAAAATAGAATCTTATTCATGCTGCTATTTGTTTAAATTTATTCATGAAAATAATTAAAGCTTTACATATAGACAAGAAATAAAGAAAACGATTTCTTTTTTTATGTGTCACTCTCTCAACTGATTAAACATGCACACGCAAAAGCCTACAGTCTGTGTTGGTGTTATTGGAAAAAGTTTTCCTTAAAATGCGACGTAAGTTATAACAGATTAAACTTAATTTACGAGCAGTAAAACGCCTTTAGCTTTACATAAACATTTAATATTAATTATTAAATACTCGCTTGTGAAATATTAACTAAGTGAAGTCTGCCTGAGTATTTTATAATATAACGACAAGACTAAAATGTTCTTGCATGTGTCGATTAAAATTGAAGATAGTGTCTGAACACGAAAAGCTGTGGGCATAAAACTTGACACATAAAGCTTCCATTAACAAGACTTAAGTAAGATTGAAGCACTCGTATAACTCTTTTAATGAAGTCAGCAAGCATATTATTAGAATTTATTTTTTTGTTCCTCATACCAGTTTATTACTTTGTATAAGCCGAGTCAGCATTTTGTGAAATTAATGATCATATTCGAGTCTTTTTCGACTCCTCCGCACGATTAAAATAAGCATTTATGCGCTCGTTTTCTACTCGAAAATGACTGTTCATTCGGGAGAAAATGGTACCCTAGCCGCGAGTCTTCTAAAAGAGTCTTTTATGACTCGCATTTCTGATCAATTTCGATTCACTTTCGAGACAGTTTGTGTGTATTTACATTCATTTTTTTTTTTTTTTTTTTTTTTTTTGTTTTAAATTTTTATATTTTCTTGATTTTACTGCACGAGCTTGCTGTTTGTTTTTGTTTTTTAAACAAATCACTTTCTAAGTGCTAATTCACACGGTGAAATTTATGACGTCTATTTTTCTTAATTCTCTTTTGAAGTTGCTACCAAAAATTCCTTGCATTCATACGATGTTTTTTTTTGTCGTCTTATTTTACTTCTCTCCACTCATATAGCCAATAAGCTAGAAGAGTAACAATAAAAAATAACAATAAGATAGAAGAGTAACATTGAAACGTAACAACAATAACAACAAGAGCAATGTAAAGAGAAATATGAAAAAAACCATGGAAAACAGAAATCGAGTCATTTTTTCTACCCCTCTTTCTTCTCTACCCCGTTCGCTAACAAACAAAAAGTGACGTCGAAAAATAGACTTCATAAAAGTCTTCGTGTGAATTAGGTGTAAGTGTTTCTGGGATTCATTTTCGAATCATATATTAAGCGCAGAACTGATTAATCAGTTTTTGATCATCTAAGGCAATCGAAAGAGACTCAGTTTGGTGAAACAATCTTCCACATGCTGACTGGGAGGCTTCTTGGCCAACTTTCTTTTTTTTAGACATAAATTTTGCTAAATTAGACCCATAGTGAAATACAAAGCATCTCATAACACAAAGGGTAATTAATAATAAACATTTTCGAAGCAGTTTTGTTTAAGAAGCTCCCAGAGAAGCTAGAGACTTCTTGAACTGGTGTAACTAGGTGAAACTAATTTTTGTTTTTTTTTTTGGTAATAAACACATTTTATATTTTAGTAAGAATTAAATTAGTATTAAAAGTAAAAGAAATTAAAAACACGGTTCCAGGGTTGGAAATTTGATTTTTTTTTTTGGTATATAAAAGTAACCTGATGAAATATTTTTTTAATTTTGTCTATATTCTAAAACATATTTTATATTTTTAAAATAAATAGATTGGTATAAGAAAACACAAAAATTTAAAAAGATGATTTCAGGGTTGGAAAACTGAAAATTTTTAAATAAAAGTAACTAAGTCAAATTAATTTTTTCTTTTTCTTTAGAAATTAAATATATTTATATTTTATAAGGAAATCATTTGGCATAAAAAATTTCAAAATTTATAAAACTGTTACAGAGATGGAAAATTTTAACCTTTTTTTGTTATAAATAAGTAACTACATAAATCTAAATATTTTATATTTTATAACGAAATAAATTAGCATTAAAATCAGAAAAACCAAAAATAAGATTCCAGGGTTGGAAAATTAAATTTTTTTGGTCAAAATTGTTTCAAATCGATGGTCATATGGTGACGGCTTGCAACGATTTCTTGTTTATTTTTAGTGACTTTTGATAATATAAAATATATCGCAAAAGAACAGGCATATGTACAAAATTAATTAAAGAACAAATATCATTTCCCTGAAACTGTTCCTTTCTGCTGAACAAAACCGAAAAATTCTTTGGGATTAAATAGTTTACATCATACTGTGTGTGAACGTGCGATATTGACAGTAACAATTGCATTGAAACACTTATCAGTTTTATTATATACCGGAAAATATTAAATAATTTAGCTTAGTTGTTATGGAGGTACAATACCAGAATTATTTTAGGAAATACGATCTATAAAGCAAATTCTTTTGCCGAAAAATATTGTGGGTCACTCACTATAAATTACACTAGAGCTAAAAATAAATGATGGATAAATGATGATATATATCGATGGCTTAATATAAAAAAGGCGTAACGAGAATTTTCGATATTTTCCAGGAGAAGGAAAAAGAATGAATAAAAACTAAAGCATTTACATGCAAGAAAATTTTTTAATTAAATAAATATTTTATTTTTATTTATGATTTTAACAGGCTAAAGTTCGTATCGCTTTTTAAGTCAAACTACATGTGATAATTATTAATGAACAAATAACACCAAAGTTAGTTGTAAATATTCTGACAACACATAGTTGAACGGAACAGCCAGCCGTTTTCGAAGGCCACTAAACCTTCATCATCAGCGTTCTTTTGTGTTTGGTCCACTGTGTGTGGTGTCAGTTGATATAGATTTCTGCTTTATATACTTAGCATTATTAGCATTAGCAAATGGAATATGTGAATTGTTTGATTCATCGTATTTCAATTTTCTGAAAGCTTTTTGTATTGTAAGCTCAATTTTACCATCTCTATATTTACAACAGTCTTCGTTTTGTTCTTTTACTAATTATACTTTAGCTATATATATACTTTATAAATTTAGCCTGTTAAAATCATAAATATAGAAACAAATGGAGTTCGAATAATAATTAAAATTAACTAAAATTAATAGCCATGGGCCTGTGGCAAAAATTAAATAAAAATATACTTAATAGTAACAAACCAAAAAAGTTTGTCTTAAGTAGAACAAAAAATAAGCAAATTAACTAACATGTGTATAATTAGTAAAAGAACAAAACGAAGATTGTTGTAAATACAGAGATGGTAAAATTGAGCTTACAATACAAAAAGCTTTCAGCAAATTGAAATACGATGAATCAAACAATTCACATATTCCATTTGCAATAATGCTACGTATATAAAGCAGAAATCTACATCAACTGACACCACACAGAGTGGACCAAACACAAAGGAACGCTGATGATGAAGGTTTAGTGGCCTTCGAAAACGGCTGGCTGTTCCGTTCAACTATGTGTTGTCAGAATATTTACAACTAACTTTGGTGTTATTTGTTCATTAATAATTATCACATGTAGTTTGACTTAAAAAGCGATACGAACTTTAGCCTGTTAAAATCATAAATATAGAAACAAATGGAGTTCGAATAATAATTAAAATTAACTATTTTATTTTTAGTTGTTACTTACTGCGTTCTTGAAGGAGGATGAAATTATCGTTGGCTACCAGAAAACGTTAAAAACGCGATTTCGAAGAAAAAAATGACACACGCCCTTTTTATATTAAGCCATCGTACGTCGGTGAATGGTATATTAGATTCGACACAAACGAATATAGCAGTCCTACTAGTTTGAATTGTAATTGAAATTGTGTTGCTTGAGTAGCAACAAACTGCATTTGGATGAGCAACAACAATTTTTTTTAATTATTTAAAAATTCATCCGACCTTGTCACTTAAATTTATGAAAAATAAAACAATTTTATAAATTGTTACCCAGTTTTTTCGATATTTGTTTGTATATTTTTTGGAGTTTTCTTTTTTTATATTTTTTTTAAATGCTGCCACTGTTTCTTTTTTTAATTTATTCGCAGCTTTAGCGCTTTTGAAATAAATAAAATACTGTTGATATGTATTTTAAACACCCAGGACATTTATCACCTATTTAATGCACGCATAAATACATACTCTACTCTGCACATCTCTGAACATCCTGAACATTTAAAGCCATCACATAATGAATTCCAAAATACCAAACACTGACATTAACATGGAATTTTAGCTGCAAGTTAATTTAAAGCTGCATTATCACTAAATAATTTGTGGTGTTACACTTTGACATCATTTTATGGTATTAAATTGTTTTATGATTCTTTTAATATCTCTTCTTTTTTTTTTTGCTTTGCACTTGAACTTTGTAACAATAAAATTATCATTAAACTAAAGCTCTTTTATGCGTTTGTATTTAATTTTTTTTTTAAATAAATATAAAAAGAATATTTTATACAATTCAATGGCAAATATACATTCTTGTCATTATAAATAAATTTTATATTTTTTTTTTAATTTTAATTAAAATTCCTTTACATTAATGGTAATATTTTTTCTGTTTGAAGAATTTTCTATATGTTGGAAGTAACTTATGCTTCGTTTTCTAGTACGGTAGACAGGGGCAGGAAGTGGGTGCTTTTTAGGGTTCCGTACACCAAAGCTGAAAAGGAACACAGAAAAAACTAATTTTCCATTTCAAACACAAAATTCTCTGCATCAAATATTAATTTTTTTCAATTTAGGTCCTACAAAGAAATTTGTAAATTAAACTACAAAATTTTTTAATAATTTGTTTGAAAAAAACCCCGATTTTTTCAATCCAAAAATTGTCTGATTCAATAAAAATTTTATTTTATGAAAATAAAAAGCAAATAAAACAAATAACTATTTTGTACAGTATGCAATTTCTATATTGGAACAGAAATCTTCTCTTAACAAATGTTACTTTATACTAATTGTATGAACTAGAATTTTTCCCTCCATACCGTTTTGTGTAAAACCAAATGTGTTTGGGATGAGTCGAACCTGCAATCTCTTGACTAATAAACTAACGTGCTTTCCACTCAGCTAAAGAGCAAATCGTTTGCGGATACGCATATAATGAATACACGCAAAAGACGATTTCTTTTGTTTCTTCTAATCTAAAAATAACTTTGTTGAGTAAAAAAAACAAGCCACTACGTTTTTCGGCTTCTTGTCCGAATGCACACGTATACAACACGAGCATTCAAAGAAAACAACAACATCAGCACATGACCACGTTCATGGTACAATTATACTAGGTACATGCACGACTACAACAAAATTATAACACCAAAAAACACATTCATTTTGTTGGTATAAACAAACGAATAATTGTCAGAAACAGATGCCTTTTATTTTTAAAAATAACAATTACAGGGTAACTGAAGTCCAATTGTTATTCAGTGTTGCTAATCTGTGTGTAGTTAGACAGTGTGTAATTTCTACTCACATGTGTAGGCCATGTAATTAAATTCTTGTATAATCTGTGTGTAATTCTACTTTGGGTTCTATTTTTATTTATTTTTGTTTTAATTTTAACCTACACAAAAGATGTGTAGTGTAATTTTCTTCGATGTGTAATTGGAGACACAGCGATGTGTAAATTCATTGGCAACACTGTAATCATTTTATTCACACACCTACACTAACATTTTCGCAGCTTGTCTGGTGTACCCCAGCCAATGTAGTCGCCTTTTGACATTTAACATTAGCTTGTCATTGAAAATCCACCACTAGACTGTAGCACTACTGACTAAGTAGTTCTTTTGGGACCACATGGAGACATTGGCACCAAAGATTCACTAGTAAATTTTAGGGGCTCTAGTCTACAATATCGATTTTTCTTCGATAGTTGTCAATAGTAAAATTATATTGATTTTCTAGTGACATTGTCAATAGTGCTACTGACTAAGTGTACCCCAGCCAATGTAATCGCCTATTGACATATAACATAGGGTTGTCATTGAAAATCTACCAGTAGACTTTAGCACTATTGACAGGTAGTTCTTTTATGACGCTATGGAGATATTTGAACTAAAGATTCGCTAGTAGATTTTAGTGACCCTCGTCTACATATGTATATTTATTTAATATTACTGCATAGCATAATAAAAAAGAAAAACAAACTATTGACGCCTTCATTGACAGTATCAATAGAAATACACTACAACTGTTGTCTCTAACGTATCTCTACTCGCGCATAAAAGGAAAGTTGTCGACATTTTAACTAGTGCAATTGTCGCTGGAGAAAGAGTATTGACATAGAGACATATGGTTCTAGGCTGACTAGAGGGAAGTTTGACAACTATTTGCATTGTATACATTAACAGGCTGGGCTTGTGCATGTACCTGTTATAATTGTATCATGACCACGTTGAGTCAATCAACAAGCAAGGAAAACACCAACACAAACAAATGAAATTGAATGATACAGTTTTTTTTATATAAAACAAAATTGAAACAAATAATTTACTGGAACAGTAAAAATATTTACCAAAACTAAATTTTATTTCAAAACACACGTTTGTTTGAAATTTTTTTGGGAATAATTTTTTCTGTGAACCCTATTGTTTTCGCTACACTGCCCGTCAGTCTGTCTGTCTGTCCGTCACAGGCTATTTTCTGGAGAACCATAAAAGCTGAAATTTGGACAGAGTATGTAGAACTTTGGCTGATACAAAAACAAATACATGAGAGTTAAAAATTAAAGGGTGTTCCCAAACGAGCAACGAAAAATGCCATGTAATACACATACTCGTACAATTAATTATATATTAACACTTGAAATTTGCAAAGTTAGTGTATTTTTATACAGACTGCAACAATTTACAATAAAACTGAGAAAATCAGAGTTAAAGGGTGTCTTGGAAACAGTAAGAGGCAAGCTCTTGAAATTTTCAAAAAAGGTAAAACTAAAAATCCCAAAATTATAAAATCGCCAAACCGAAAAAAATCGCCGAAAACCGAAAAAATCGACAGTACGAAAAAAGCGCTATATTAAAAAAAATTTCTAACACTAAAATAAATAGGCAAAAACCGAAAAAAAAACCAAAATTTAAAAAATCGCCAAAATAAACAATAATCTCCACAATGAAAAAAATCGCAAAATGAAAAAAAAATCGCCAAAATGAAAAAACCCCAAACTAAAAAAACGCTTAAAACCGAGAAGATCCTCAAAAACGAAAAAAATGCGAAAATTATAGCTGTGGCAAAAAGGAAAAAGTGCTTAAGTCGAGATAAGCTGATTTTGAGTTAATGGTACCTCCGTAATCTGCGTTTTTGAAAGTACCTCTGGTCAAAATCTCAATTAATTTGGGTGAATTTTCAGGAACTTATCTTTTTTAGACTTCTGAGCTCTCTGAGAATAATAGCTTAATTTAGGTTATACTTTGGATTATTTCAACTTAAATGTATTACTTATAGTGTTTAAAACGATGTTTACTTAAATTCATAAAGGTTAGTAGGGAATATTCCAATTTAACTATAAAAGAAATAAAATTTTGAAAATCTACTTAAGCGCTTAATAGTGGCACAGATATATTATACACGGAACCTTTCATGCGCGAGTCAAGTTCGCACTTTACTGAATTTATTAAGTATCATGCCAAAAAATTATCTCAAAATTCAAAAAAAAAAGTTCCAGTCAAGAACAGCCAACAAGAAAAACAATTGCAAGTATTAATGCAGTAATTAGTAAAGGGTGTTTTTTATTGAGGTATAGAACTTTAAGTTGGCATCACTTTTTTAACTGGCGGCCATTTTGTCAGCTGTCAGGTGATTAATTTTTAGTTTGGTTTGCCATTTTATCATGAACAGGTTGACAAAAGAACAACGCTTGCAAATCGTGCAAATTTATTTCGAAAATAATGGTTCAGTTCGCGAAGTTTACCGCAAGCTCCGTCCATTTTATGGTCGACATAATCGTCCATCAGAGCAATTAATTCGGTTAACCATGGATCGTTTTCGCACTACGTTTACTCTATGTGATAATACGCATCCGCAGAGACGTCGAACAGTGCGCACCGAAGAAACAATTGCCGCTGTAGAGCAAAGTGTTGAAGAGGACCCGAATGAATCGATTCGCCACCCTGCACAGCAATTGGAGCTTTGTCCATCAAATTTTGTTCCCGAATTGGATGGCATGAATGTGGATGAGTTGTGGTTCCAACAAGACGGCGCTACATGCCACACAGCGCACGTCACAATCGATTTATTGAAGGAAACATTCGATGAGCGCATAATTTCGCGGAATGGACCTGTCAATTGGCCACCAAGATCGTGTGATTTGACACCATTGGATTATTTTCTTTGGGGATATGTGAAGTCGCTCGTCTACGCCAACAAACCAGAAACGTTAGGGGACTTGGAAGCCAACATTCGTGGCGTTATTGCCAACATACGGCCCCATATGCTCGAAAAAGTGGTTAAAAATTGGACCTGTAGAATTGGCTTTATTCGAGCCAGCCGCGGCGGCCACATGCCCGAAATAATATTTAAACATTAATGGCATAAAATTATCCTTCCAATAAAGCCAAATTGATGGACATTAAAACGATTTTCTTGTGTTTTATTTCAATTCGAAGTTCTATACCTCTGAAAAAAACACCCTTTATTAGTCTTTCGCATGAAAAAAATTATATTAAATTTTAAATTTGTGTGTTATTTTTTACAATTTAAAGCACAACCAGGAACAAGGAAACCAAAAGTATTCCATATGTTAAATCAATATTAGTGAAAGATTACAGAAATTAATTTACAGATTGACCGATTGTTTTGTTATGTCCATACTGCTGCCATTAAAAATAATATATGGTTTTCTCACACCCAAAAGTCTTAAAATGCCTTTAATAAAACACTAATAAAATACAAAAACAATATAGACACGTACAATAAATTCATGTGTATATTGAATTAAATAAATCCAGCTATCGAAACATCTGATTCATATATTAACAACAACAGATTTTCCATAAATTTAAAAGGTTAAAATCACGTTGTGAGATTACAGTTTGCTCAACATTTGCTCTTTGCATTTTTAGCAAAAACCCATTATTTCTTAGATTTGGATAAAAAAAAGTTCTCATAGGGAGGAAGAAAATAACAAAACATTAAATCAAATAACCTAAAGAAAATTTATTGGCCAAAAATTTCTCGTACAAACTCACAAATCTTTTAAAATTAATAACAGCTGTTATTTATTTATTTATTTCTTCTTAAGCTTATACGAAAATAAATGCGAATGTACATATGTATGTGAGTGGAAAAAAAATAATGAAATATTTAATATCCTTAAAGTATTATTATATATGTAGTTTTATTTCTATATTTTCACATAAATCTCATTCTTTGTGGATTCATTTCCATTAATATTCTTTCAAAGGATTATGACACATTTCAAATGGCAAACATTAATAAAGACAAACATCACTTTAAATTGCCAAATTTTATACAGAAACCAATGCATAGTCAACTTGTTTTGCATGAGTACAGCAATGAATATATTTATCATTTATTTATTATTTTAAATCCCTTTGTTAACATAATTTGGTTTTCTATATATATGATTTGATTAGACTAAAGTTCGTATCGCTTTGTAAGCTAAAATACATGTTATAATTATTCATGAACAAATAACACCAAAGTTAATTGCAAATATTCTGACAAACACGTAGTAAAACGAAAGTCACTACACCTTCATCATCAGTGTTATTTTGTGTTTGATCCACTGTGTTTGTTGTCAGTTGTTGATGTAGATTTCTGCTTTATATACTCAGCCATTATTGCAAATGGAATATGTGAATTGTTTTGATTCATCTTATTTCAATTTCCTGAAGCTTTTTTTGTAATGAAAGCTCAATTTCACCATCTCTAAATTTACAACAGTGTTGCCGTTATCGTCTGTTCTTTACTAATAACAATTTTATTTTATTTGCGATATTTTGCAACAAAAAAAATCGAAAAATTGATTTTCTTTGTGTATAAAAACTTGTGTTTTTAATTCCACTTTTAGAGCTTTTATACTGTGCTAATATACATATATATATTTCAAAACAGCGACAGTCGAATATTGAAGATACTCACTGTTTGCTAAATTATAACAGCCTTGTTTATAAAAATTATAAATGCTTTATAAAGGCTTAATAAGCAAATTTTTCTAATGAAAACTATTTTAAAAACCCTGTGTAAAGTCTTAATAATTTTTACAAATAAGGCCGTTAATATATTCGTAGTTGTAACAGTTTTAAAATGAGGGACTGTAACACTTTTTAATCCCATTTTCCTAAACGAATCTGGGGGCAAATCACCGCATTCGAAATCGAGTACTTTGTCATCGAAATGTTGCTAACGTGGATCACGGCAATCATTTTCGAAACGTATCTACTGGAAGTTGCACTCGATTGGTAATCTACTAGCTTTTTGCCCCGAAACAAACCAAAGAAACAAAACAAAGGAAAAAAATAAAGAAGTAATAATAATATACATAAGTATTTTTCTGATATTTTCGCACAATTAGTTTAGAAAATATAATTTTAATTGTTTTTAGGGAAAGTGAAGATGAATACAAAGATTGCCCAATAGACAGTGCAAAAATAAATAAGGGAAAATCGCTTCCAGAACAAATACAAATAAAGTAAATGGGAAACAAAAAGAATTATTGAAGCTATTTATGATGGAACATCATGTTTCGTTTTGTTTTCCTTATTTTTATATGCTAACAGCAATGTAAAAAATAGTAGTAGGTAACATACAATACGATCGAATACCGTGATCCAAAAAATTGCAGCCATCGAAACATTTCTCTACACGAACGTGCACTCGATTTCGAATGCCGTGATTTGCCCCCTGTATCGCTCCTTTATTGCAATATAGTCATAACTTAAACAAAGTAGTTTTGCAGCAGATGAACTTTTCTATTGGTTAAAAAAAATGTTTAACTGCGACCGTCCGACTACAAGATTAGTCAGTTCACTGCCTACTAGCCAATAGCAAGAAGTTTTCGCTGATAATGCAAAGTTTGTCGGCTATTTATACAACACGAACCTTAAAACAAAAACAAAAGAAGAACTAGTGACACAACTGAGGACAACAGTGTATTGTAGCTATAAACACAGAAACTTTTATATTATGATATGTCAAGCAAATGCAATACTCTAGTCCAACGCTGGCCACCGAGAAAGCTGTATTCGCGTATGTGTATTCATTTGCATAAGAAACCGATTGATGTTCGGCACTCTAGTGCTACTTAACACAGCGGCCTGCTTTGTCGATTTTGTAGCAGTGAACCGTCGTGGATAGATAACATCTTAAAGCTTTTATCCAAATTTAGTTTCATATTTATCAGTACAGTGGTTGTTGTTGAGAAATTTAAGGTTAAAGTTAAACTTTAGATTTTTTAATTTTGCATAGAAATGTGCGTTTTTTACTATTTTTTTAAAGGCCTTACAATGAAAATTAAATCATCTTTATAAAAACAATAAAGCAGGTTTTTGAAAATTTAATACATAAGCCTAATTTGTTCAGTCATAAATGGATTCAAGACTCTTTTGGATATATGCATATTCATGATATGTACGACATGCACAGACATAAATAACTGAATACCTGCAAGACACTGAATTAAAATAATTCTGTCAAAAAAAAAAAATCCCCATCGATTTTCGAAAAAAAAAATTGTATGACCAAACTAAATGGTGTTTTTTATTGAGGTATAGAACTTTAAGTTAGCATCACTTTTTTAACTGGCGGCCATTTTGTCAGCTGTCAAGTGATTAATATTTAGTTTGGTTTGCCATTTCATCGTGAACAGGTTGACAAAAGAACAACGCTTGCACATCGTGCAAATTTATTTCGAAAATAATGGTTCAGTTCGCGAAGTTTACCGCAAGCTCCGTCCATTTTATGGTCGACATAATCGTCCATCAGAGCAATTAATTCGGTTAACCATGGATCGTTTTCGCACTACGTTTACTCTATGTGATAATACGCATCCGCAGAGACGTCGAACAGTGCGCACCGAAGAAACAATTGCCGCTGTAGAGCAAAGTGTTGAAGAGGACCCGAATGAATCGATTCGCCACCGTGCACAGCAATTGGAGCTTTGTCCATCAACTTTATGGAAGATTTTGCGCAAAGATCTTGGCTTGCGACCTTACAAGATCCAGCTTGTGCAAGAATTAAAGCCGCGAGACCATGCAATGCGTCGTGATTTTGGTGTATGGGCCGAAAATGAGATTGATCTCGATGCTGATTTTCATCGCAAAATTTTGTTCAGTGATGAGGCTCATATTTGGTTGAATGGCTACGTCAACAAGCAAAATTGCCGCATTTGGAGTGAAGAGAATCCACATGAGACCCTTGAGACGCCATTACATCCACAAAAACTGACTGTTTGGTGTGCTCTATGGGCTGGTGGAGTCATTGGGCCATACTTCTTCCGAAATAATGCTGGAGAGTCAGTTACCGTTAATGGAGACCGGTATAGAGCCATGATAACCGACTATTTTGTTCCCGAATTGGATGGCATGAATGTGGATGAGTTGTGGTTCCAACAAGACGGCGCTACATGCCACACAGCGCACGTCACAATCGATTTATTGAAGGAAACATTCGATGAGCGCATAATTTCGCGGAATGGACCTGTCAATTGGCCACCAAGATCGTGTGATTTGACACCATTGGATTATTTTCTTTGGGGATATGTGAAGTCGCTCGTCTACGCCAACAAACCAGAAACGTTAGGGGACTTGGAAGCCAACATTCGTGGCGTTATTGCCAACATACGGCCCCATATGCTCGAAAAAGTGGTTGAAAATTGGACCTGTAGAATTGGCTTTATTCGAGCCAGCCGCGGCGGCCACATGCCCGAAATCATATTTAAACATTAATGGCATAAAATTATCCTTCCAATAAAGCCAAATTGATGGACATTAAAACGATTTTCTTGTGTTTTATTTCAATTCAAAGTTCTATACCTCTAAAAAAACACCCTTTACAAGCAAACCCTTTCAAATTAAATAGAATTTAAAATATCACTTGACAAATCCCAGAGTTATGAAAAGGGGGAGAAAATTTCCCCCTTTAATTTCGGGGAAAAATATGGCACCAAATTGCGGACAAACAACTTCAAACAAAAAAAAAATTGCAAATTGATTTACAAATGACAGAGTTATTATTTATGCATGGGGGAACAAATTTCTCCCTCCGATTTTGAAAATAAAGAATTAACGGACCAAACTGCATGCAAACCGTTTTAAGTCAAAAAGGAGTTTGAAAATCAGTTCATGAATCACTTCCCCACCGAATGTAAAAAATATAGGTCAAAACTGCAGGCGAACCCATTAAAAAACTTTGGAAAATCGGTTCTCAAATGGCAGAGCTATGCATAAGGGCAGCAAATCTTCCATCCCTCCCTCCTGATTTTGGAATAAAAACTATGGGTCCAAACTGCAGGCAAATCCTTTAAAAAAATTTTAAAATTGGATCTCAAATGGCAGAGTTATGCATAAGGAGACCAAAAACTTCTCTCTGACACCCCCGATTTTCGAAGAAAAATTATGGGTCCTAACTGCAAGCAAACCCTTTCAAAAAAAAAAACAAATTTTTAAAATCGATTCACATACTAGCAATATACTCGTACGAGCAATTTTGGTAAAAAAAAATTTATAATTTTTGAGTATTTTCAAATTAAAAACTGGTATACAGGGGTGGGTGCATCTTTATCTAGATGGTTTTGCTTTTTTATCTTCAGAAGTCATAGACTACTAAACTTAACCCTTTATCACACCTTTTTAAAGATATTTTACAAACCATTTATCTCTATTAAAACTATTAGTAAAATGTGATTACCAAATTTATTTCAACTAAATAACTTTCGTACAATATTTTGTTTCAAACTGTAAAATTCATTCTTAATAAAAAAAATGTATCTGCTGCAGCAGAACAGATTTAAATTAACCCTACCGTTTTTTAAAAAGTTATATTATCGGCGTTTTACTTCATTAAATTTTGTGAATGTCCAAGTCAATTATTGTTTGTATTTCTAAAATATTGTGAGCGAAATTATTTTTTAATTTGAAGCTACTATCGGCAGCATATTTGACGTTCTTTATATTTCCTTCTTAACTCATTTTCGCCATAAAAAAAATAAAGCTTGAAAAAATCCTAGAAGAAATTTGTTTATTCTTAAAATATTTTAAATAAAATTAGTTACACGATGTTGAGTTGTAAAGAGTTAAAATTTTACAAAAATATGGGGGCTTAAAATTTATTGCATAGCACCTTATATACAAATTGCACAGGGTCTGCATTAACATTTTAAGAATCCTTTTCAAGAAAAAATTTAGGTTTTGGCCAGTGAAAATTTATTCTGAACCAAACATAAATAGTTTAACTGTGCCTATTTAACACCAGAGGCGCTGCAGCGGTGGTATAAACAATAGCAAAAGGCACAAAAGTAGAGTTGTAAAATGTTTTAAATTTAATAACTTCAAATAGTTCACTATCGGTCCTTTCTTCACTATCGTTTCCCAAGGAAGATAACACACAGATATATGCGTAACAATTAATTGCATGTGTGCTTCTTCCCTTAAATAAATGACATTTGCTGCCAAAATTTTTGATGAAAATCAAATCTGTTGTAGTAAAACATTATTTATTATATTTGTATTTTTTTTCGAAAATATTTACATACTTCACTATCACTACATAGTATAAAACAAAGTCGCTTTCTCTGTCCCTATATCGCTATGTATGCTTAAATTTTTGAAACTACTCAACGCATTTTGATGCGGTTTTTTTAATAGATAGAGTGATTGAAGAGAAAGGTTCATATGTATAATAACATCCATTAAATAGTGGAGAAATACTGTTATTTTTGAGATTTCTAATGTGATGTTGTAGATAATTACATTTTTTCCGCTTACATTGCAAACCCAGGCTGAATCCTACGAGATTTATCAAAATAATGTACTAAGTATTGTAAACATTGAAAAGGTATACAGAAAACTCTACTATGGTATATGTCTATCTCTTATGGATATCCCACAATAACATTTTTAACCGACTTTAAAAAAGAAGGAGGTTATCAATTCGTGTGTATTTTTTTTTCTTTCTTTTTTTATATTTGTACATGCCATAACTCGGTCATTTTTCAACCAATTTTCGAAATTCTTTTTTTGTTTGAAAGGGTTTGCCCGCAGTTGGGTCCTATAATTGTTTTTCGAAAATCGGAAGGGGAAATTTGCTCCCTTATTGCATAACTCTGCTATTTGTGAACCGATTTTCAAAATTCTTTTTTGGTTTGGAAGAATTTTGCTTAAAGTTAGAACAAAAAAAATTTTTTACGAAAATCGGAACGGAAATTTGCTCTCCTCTGGCATAATTTGGTCATTTATGAAGCGATTTTCAAAATTATTTTTTCGTCTGAAAAGGTTTTGCCTTAAGTTAGAACCCATAATTTTTTATGAAAATCGGAGGGGGAAATTTGCTTCCCTTATGCATCATAACTCCGTCATTTATGAACCGATTTTCAAAATTGATTTTTTGTTTAAAAGGGTTTGCCTGTAGTTTAGTTTCGATTTAAATAAAAGCGGTTTTAATTTTTTTTGCTTAAAAGTGTTTGCTTGCAGTAAATGTAAAAAGTAAATAAGTAAAAATGTAGTATATGAATTTAGATATTCCAAAGATAGCAGGAAATCTTCATGGTTTAGGGAAAGAAGAATTGTTTTACTCTAAATTTAACGCATGCGGGCCACTGGCAGTAATGAATAGATCAAAACTACTGGATCGATTTTAATCATTTTTTCAGCGAATGGCATAGGCTATATATTTTATACCCGTGCGAAGCCGGAGCGGGCCCCTAGTAAGCCAATAAACAAATATTTTTAAACAAGATTTTGCATCTATATTATGCAATGTGTATATTTAAATGCATAGTTTGCTAATAATCTCGAATCGAATAAATAATGTATTCATATTGTTACGAAAATAGCCGTCGACAGGTTTAAGGCAGCATTACACAAAAATATTCCAACCGAGTTAATGTAAGTGATACGCGAAAATATTCCTACAGGGTTAATGTAACGAATAATCTAGAAGAGCAGCAAACAACTAAATAAGCTTGATTAGACGTAAACAAGCAAAAGCAAAAACAAAAAGCGTCTGCTTATTATGGTAGAATTAGTAGAATCGTATCGTGAGTTGACGGATCAGCTAACAAAATCTGTAACATTAATAAAACATGTTGCTGTTTATTTAATATGTATCGTAATTGTATGTGAGGTAGAAATCTACAGAAAATAGATTTCTACGTCAACTTCTAACTTACATACATTCACACACATGTATAAAGCGAAGAGAAATACAATAACAGAGAACACATTCGCTCGCAACCTCACGTTTTTATCAACTAACATCCAGAATTGAGAGATACGACCACTTCAAAAGTAACATGATACGATTCGACTAATTCTACCATTAAGAAGATTCACATGTTTACATACATACATACGTGCCAATTCAAACGAAAGGCAAAAGGTAAACAATCACCACGCATTGCTTAGTTAATGATGTACACACGCATGCATATACACATGTATGTACATAGTTACCACATGAACTTAATTAGGCACTTTGTAAACAGCATATAAGATGATAATGATCGTGTAGACATTGCTTGAAACTTCTAATTCTAATTTGTGTGGAATATAAAAAGAGGTGACGCAGCCAATGAGTTAGTTAGTTGCAATAGTGAGTCAGTTGCGAACAAGTATGTTGCGAACAAGTTAATCAGTTGCGAGTGAACAAGTCAGTTGATAATTAAGTTGTGAATTAATAATAGTCTGCGATACAGTGGTGACTATCAACAGTTAAGAGCAGTCTGTACTTTACACGTGAGTTGGGAAAAGGAGAAACTATAGGACAGTCTATAGTGACAGCAAAGTCTGTCGTGGAATTGAGATTATTGTGGAGTCTATCGTATCGACTGGAGTAAAGGGAACAGCGCAGCATATAGACGTTTGTAAGAGTGTAAGTAAAGCCAGTGAGTCTATATTGGTGTATCAACTGTGAGTGTCGTCAGAGTGAGTGCCGTGTGTGACGAGCAGCAGACAAAGAGGTATTGGTATATCAACTGTGAGTGACGGTATATCAACGGTGAGTGAGTCTCGTAAGTGACTAGCAGCAGACAAAGAGGTGTCACGTGAATACTTGCGCAGCCAGCTAAGAGACGTGTGTAAACTACAGCGAGGAAGGCGTAGTGGTAACCAGTTGTAAATATTTGTCTGTAATTCAGTAGTTTATATAAGCTCCTGATTAATTTAGTTTAAGTCTATTTGTAAATAAAACTTGTACATTCTTAACCCTAATTACTACACTCGGCTCTTGTATTCATTTGCAAATCTTCGGGTGCACGGACAAGCATTTTTATAGAGAGAAAAACGTAACAATATGTATATGTATGTATGTGCATGTGTGTGTGTTTTCACTCATTGACTGTATAGTACACAAAGCCAAAAACACTCGCAATCAAAAAAGTCCCAAGTAAAATATCCCGATTAATTTAAGAACAGTCACAACGGACTTTTTCCACTCAATGGAGGCTTTTTAAAGTTTTCTTTTTTTATTTATTTATTATTTCTGAAAAGTGCTTATATTTTATAACTTTAAATTATAACTATATATCTTTGATTTGGGTTGCGATATTCTTAATCTCTCTACTCAATTAGCAAATACAAGGACGCATGAGTATTATTTATTCAAATTAAAATATCATTTATACGCATCATAAGCCATACATACATACATACACACAAAACACAAAATAACCTTTAATTATGTACATTAAATATGCAAACTAAATGTGACGGTCAATTTGTAACATTAAATTCATAATTTCCTGTTATTTTATGCCATAAAATTAAAAAATAACACGCTTTATAAACTTAAGCAATCAGCATTAAAACGCAACCAAATAAAAAAAAAACTTACAATATGGGCCATTAAGTAATTATATTTAACACTTGTTAATATATATATATATATATATATATATATATATATATATATATATATATATATATATATATATATATATATATATATATATATATATATATACACATATTTTTTTTATTTAAGGTCTTCATCAAAATTGTTTACTTGCAAAAAATAAAACAAAACGACGAACGAAAATGGAAAAGCTTAAAAGGGAATAAGCAACAAATAATTACTGTTGAACATGCAAACAAATATTTTATTTATTAACAAAGAAACACGCACACATGAGTTTCTTAAGCAAAAAAAAAGAAAAATTGCGAGAAAATTTTAATCAAATGAAAAAACTTTTTTAGATGGGAAAAAACATTGAAAATTTCAGTAAAGAGAAACCTCTATGCGTAGACTACAAAGAATTTTAAAGATTATGGTATGAGATCAGGCTGCTCATGTGATAACGCAACATAACAACTTTAGCCTGATCAAAAATGATAAATATATATATATATATATATATATATATATATATATATATATATATATATATATATATATATATATATATATATATATAACCAATAGACGTTTATAATTTAAATTTTTCTTACGGAATGACTTCTTATTTTGTTTTTTACAGTGCATCCATCATTCATTTAACTTTCAAGAAGTTCCAATTACCTCAACAATTGATGGCAAACTGCCATCTGCTTCGTTAAAGCTTCTCATTTTTCGCCTTACAAAAGTCACATTCATGACGATGATCATTTTCATACCGTCGACAATGTCAACAAATAAAAATTGCTTCCCCTGGAATTTGAAAACCCTACATGTCCTGTTTGAGAAGCCAATTTACACAGAGAGCGTAAAGGTAGAAATACATACCACGCGACAACGCTTTTATAGCTTGTTAAACGTTTAACGCTATACAAATTGAAAGTTATGCACCACGCCTTTGAGGCTTCTTTAGTTCTAAAATTTAAAGCCTTTGCCGGCTATTTTTTTGTCTTGCATTTACGTTCTATTTTTCTTTAAATATTTCATGCATTTTTTTATCCATTATCTGGCAACCTTTTTCAGGGTTCGGTACACCAAAGGTGGAAGGGAAACCTATTGTTTTCGCTACGATGTCTGTCCGTCTTTCTGAACCGTAAAAACTACGGACCTTAAATTTTTACAGAACATGTAAAACTTTGGCCTTTACAACAACAAATATAATGACAGTTAAAAATTAAAGGGTGTTTTAAAGCGAGCAACGAAAAATCTTGAAAGAAGTCCTAATGTAATATATAGACAATTATATATAGACACTTGAAATTTGAATTTGTGCATACTACACCAATTAACACTGAAATTTAAAGAAATAAAAATTAAAGAGTATTCTTTCAATTAATGTAATTACGACTTTGTAATTTAGACAACTCACAGCGAGTCTTAAATAAATCACTAAAATGGAAAAAATCACTATAAACGGTCGCCAAAAAAAACTAAAAAATCGGAAAAAAACTAAAAAAAATCGCCAAAACGAAAAAAGCGCCAAAGCTAAAAGAATTGTCATATCTAAAAAAATCGCCAAAAATTAAAAAAAAAAATATAACAAAAAAATCGCCAAAAACCGAAAAAAATCGCCAAAACAAAAAAGAGCTGAAACTTAAAAGGCGCCAAAACTAAAAAAGCGCCAAAAAACGCCAAACGAAATCGCCAGAAACCGAAAAAGTCGCCAAAATTCAAAAAACCAAAAACCGAAAAAAATCACAAAAACAAAAAAAGCGCCAAAAATTTTAAAAAATCGCTAGAGGTAAAAAACAACTGAAAAACCGTCAAAAGAAGAAAAGCGCCGAAACTAAACAATTCGCTAAAAATAAAAAAAAATCAGCAAAACAATAAAACGACAAAAATAAAAAAATTTTACGAACATCTATCTTTTACGATGGTAGAAGATAATCGATTTTTTTTAAACGATATTCAAAATATGTATCGCTTAAGCTTTTGTTTGGCGGTTGTGGCTCCATATGTAGTGTCTGTAAGGAAAAGGAGCCCTTGGTGTGCTAGTCAAAATCGTATTTTACTGAATTTTTATTTTTACATATTTTTTTTTTATGAGGTGCTGTAGTCAGCAGAAAAAAGTTTTACGGCCTGTCCCACGATGTCGCCAGGAATCGTTCGATCGAATGCTTATATTGAAAACAACAACAAATTTTCTAATGTTATTGTTGTTTGCAATACAATTTGTTGATCGAACGTTTTCTGTTGACATCGTGGGACAGGCCTTAAGATATACTTTAGATCTACTTATTCTAGACTGCTTTTATTCATGCATACTTCATACATACAAGTTTTCCTTATAAATATTTATAACAACTCCTTGAATGATTTAAATCATTGCCCAATACATATTGTTATAAAAATATCTGTGGCAAAAAGTAAAAAGTGTCTGAGGTGAGATAACTTCATTTTGAGTCAATGGTACCTAATTCATAAAAAATATTCTGGTTTTATAAAAGGTTTATTAATCAAAATTCCATAAAAAAATTGTTTCACAAACCTCTTATAAAACAGAAAAATTTTTATGAATAAGGCAGTTCATATTAAAAAGTACATTTGGACAAAATTAATTAATAAGTTTGTGCGATTTTTCAGGAAGTTATAGCGCAATTAATCGCTGCTTGTATTTCTTCGACTTATAATCTCATATGGAATAAAAGATTAATTTAAATTTTTCTTTAGTATATTTCATATTGAGTGTAATAGCTATAGTGTGTAGAATGAGTTTTTTTTTTTGAATAAAATAGAAATTTAACTTCAAAATTAAAAAATTATTGAAAATCGATTTGAAAATTTAAACGAGTCCTCTTACAAAAATATAGTCAAATATAACTTAAGGCTCAATCAGAAGTGACATAAACATAGCCATAGAAAACAGCCGTTCGAATTAAACTAATGGGCAACACTGTATTTGATTATAGGTAACTCGCCATAACGCCATAACTCCAGCGATGCCAACTATTTATAATCCAAACGCGCTACTACCCTTGTTAAAACGCGTTAGAACGCGCTAAGTTACAGCATTGTCAAATATTTATAGCAAAAACGCGCTGTTTTCTACGCGCTGAATTAAATTTCAATAAAAGTCGATGTATGTAATGGGTGTTTTTTATTGAGGTATAGAACTTTAAGTTGGCATCACTTTTTTAACTGGCGGCCATTTTGTCAGCTGTCAAGTGATTAATATTTAGTTTGGTTTGCCATTTCATCATGAACAGGTTGACAAAAGAACAACGCTTGCAAATCGTGCAAATTTATTTCGAAAATAATGGTTCAGTTCGCGAAGTTTACCGCAAGCTCCGTCCATTTTATGGTCGACATAATCGTCCATCAGAGCAATAAATTCGGTTAACCATGGATCGTTTTCGCACTACGTTTACTCTATGTGATAATACGCATCCGCAGAGACGTCGAACAGTGCGCACCGAAGAAACAATTGCCGCTGTAGAGCAAAGTGTTGAAGAGGACCCGAATGAATCGATTCGCCACCGTGCACAGCAATTGGAGCTTTGTCCATCAACTTTATGGAAGATTTTGCGCAAAGATCTTGGCTTGCGACCTTACAAGATCCAGCTTGTACAAGAATTAAAGCCGCGAGACCATGCAATGCGTCGTGATTTTGGTGTATGGGCCGAAAATGAGATTGATCTCGATGCTGATTTTCATCGCAAAATTTTGTTCAGTGATGAGGCTCATTTTTGGTTGAATGGCTACGTCAACAAGCAAAATTGCCGCATTTTGGAGTGAAGAGAATCCACATGAGACCCTTGAGACGCCATTACATCCACAAAAACTGACTGTTTGGTGTGCTCTATGGGCTGGTGGAGTCATTGGGCCATACTTCTTCCGAAATAATGCTGGAGAGTCAGTTACCGTTAATGGAGACCGGTTTAGAGCCATGATAACCGACTATTTTGTTCCCGAATTGGATGGCATGAATGTGGATGAGTTGTGGTTCCAACAAGACGGCGCTACATGCCACACAGCGCACGTCACAATCGATTTATTGAAGGAAACATTCGATGAGCGCATAATTTCGCGGAATGGACCTATCAATTGGCCACCAAGATCGTGTGATTTGACACCATTGGATTATTTTCTTTGGGGATATGTGAAGTCGCTCGTCTACGCCAACAAACCAGAAACGTTAGGGGACTTGGAAGCCAACATTCGTGGCGTTATTGCCAACATACGGCCCCATATGCTCGAAAAAGTGGTTGAAAATTGGACCTGTAGAATTGGCTTTATTCGAGCCAGCCGCGGCGGCCACATGCCCGAAATCATATTTAAACATTAATGGCATAAAATTATCCTTCCAATAAAGCCAAATTGATGGACATTAAAACGATTTTCTTGTGTTTTATTTCAATTCGAAGTTCTATACCTCTAAAAAAAAACACCCAGTATTAGTACTCGTATAACAATTAATTTTTCATATTTTGCAATATTGCTTCCTCGACATTATGTTTTAATAAACTAAAATCATTTAATACAGAATCAGAATCGCCTTCCAAATAATCGAAATCCTTAGTTTTTACTTCTAATTTATTTGTAAAACTTTGTAACAACATATAAATTGTGGAATAGTTTGGCGATTCAAATGCTTTTTGTACTTCAGCTATAGTAGATGCTTTGTAATTTATGTAAATTTCTTGGGTCATTGTATGTAGAACATATTTTTAGTTGTGAAATTTCAAAATATTTGGCATTACAGTATTAAAATGCGTTTTTAATTCTAACCAAGGTCAAGCGAATTTTGTTTGCGACAGCTGAATCATTAACTAATTTAAAAAATTTTATCAGAGTTTTTGATATTAGAAAATTGTTAAATTTATAAAAAAAAAAAAGTTAAAAAATATGGAACTGAAATGGTATTATTGACTTTATTCAAAATGCACTATTTTAGAGCTTTTTTATAAAACGCGCTAAATCTAGCGCGAAAAGCGCTAATTTGGCATCGCTGCATAACTCTCACCATAGAAACCAATTGAATTTTGGTTTGGTTATGGCTATGTCACGTCTAATTTAAGCTTTAAGCATTTTTTCTTTATTGCCACAGATATTTTGTTAAAAATTTAAATTATATTAATAAATTTTGTTCTTATGAAATTTAAAACATTTTTCTTGCTTCTGCTTGAATTTCCTTGAAGTATAGTGCAGACGAAAACGTTTATGCTGAAAATTAAAGGAATGGAACAGATAATTTAATGACACCACATGGCGTATGAGTGATTTTATTAACACTCAATGCCAAAAACAATGAATTTATTTTCCTTCAGCTCCTCAGGATATCTGGGCATAACGAAAAAAAACAGCAAAAAACACAAAAGAAAAACCAGAAACGTTTATGCATTCTTATCATAGTTTTTTTTTTACTATGAGCATGATTGAATGAATGTGTGCTCGTGTGTGTTGTTGTGCTGGTGTGCGTGTGAATGTGAGAGCCTGTATGTATGTGCGTGTTCATTTTGTGAAAACTTTCACATGACTGCCTTTTACTGTCGTGGGAGGTAAATTGTTCACACAGGGGAATTATTAGTTGTTCATTGCGTTTGTAACGCAAGTAGTTTTTAAATTATTTATTTTTTTCTTAACTCCTTATGTGATCTTTTAGCCAAAACAGAAGGAGTATTAGTAAATTTGGTCAGAGGGGGGGGGGGGGAGTAAACAAACACATAAGCCCCGAAAAAGTCATGATAAATTTTAACTAAATAATTGCTTCATTACTTTTTTAAGGTATTTTTTTCAAAAATTACTTGTGAAATTATGTAGTAAATATTTATATAAATAATTGCTCAAATGCATTTATATTTACTTGAAAAATATTACGCATATTATTATGTAGTGCAATTTTTCTATCCCTGTTCAGTGTATTAAACAAAACAAACAACTTCTGTTTCTTTAAGGTCAGTTCATTTCAAGGATAGAAAATATCCTTTGGCCATGATTGTTTTTTTTTTCTTTCTCTATAAGTTAAACGTTAGCTGAATAATGTAAATTATGTGGAACTATAACTTTACTTGAATTGAAAGATACCTTTTTTACGCACAAATATCGAAAGCGTATAAATAAAATAATGTTTACTTTAAATTTAGTGCATAAATATTTATCTTGTTGCAAGCTTAAAAATAAATAGTGTGACAGAAAATTTTGTTTACAACAAAACTGTAGGAAAAAAACTTTTATCAAAAATTTTAACAAAAGCAACTGTTCTAAAGAAATAAAGCAATTAAAATGTACACTTATGTATACCACTCAAGCATCATTAAGTATAGAAAACAGGTGTTAAATTCTTGTCTTACTGTAACCTTATACATACACATCACTCTGCGATAAATGCATCAAACTATAAGAGAAAAAAGAATATTTATTTTATTAGAATTTCAGCTTGAGTGAATTTCTCAAATAGCAATTGTACGCTTGAATGAGTTTTACAATCTTCATATAAACATATAAACATTGGATTGGCATTCGTAAAAAAGTTTTCTTGCAAACCATTTATAAATAACTCTTGGAAATAACTAGTGCACATATTTACGATATCAAAAAAATAAAAAAATAGTTGTTATCCAAAACAAATGAAAATGAAAATTAATATTTAGCAAATAACTGAGATTTTAAGTATTGCATTTTTTGTTAAGCAAATGAGAATGCATTTATTTGAAAAGTGTGGGCACCAAAGTGTATTAAATGACAAGTGTCAAAGTAATTTATTAAAAATTACAATTTGTTAAATAAAGGGTGTTTTTTTAGAGGTATAGAACTTCGAATTGAAATAAAACACAAGAAAATCGTTTTAATGTCCATCAATTTGGCTTTATTGGAAGGATAATTTTATGCCATTAATGTTTAAATATGATTTCGGGCATGTGGCCGCCGCGGCTGGCTCGAATAAAGCCAATTCTACAGCTCCAATTTTCAACCACTTTTTCGAGCATATGGGGCCGTATGTTGGCAATAACGCCACGAATGTTGGCTTCCAAGTCCCCTAACGTTTCTGGTTTGTTGGCGTAGACGAGCGACTTCACATATCCCCAAAGAAAATAATCCAATGGTGTCAAATCGCACGATCTTGGTGGCCAATTGACAGGTCCATTCCGCGAAATTATGCGCTCATCGAATGTTTCCTTCAATAAATCGATTGTGACGTGCGCTGTGTGGCATGTAGCGCCGTCTTGTTGGAACCACAACTCATCCACATTCATGCCATCCAATTCGGGAACAAAATAGTCGGTTAGTCGGCCCCAATTGCTGTGCACGGTGGCGAATCGATTCATTCGGGTCCTCTTCAACACTTTGCTCTACAGCGGCAATTGTTTCTTCGGTGCGCACTGTTCGACGTCTCTGCGGATGCGTATTATCACATAGAGTAAAGGTAGTGCGAAAACGATCCATGGTTAACCGAATTAATTGCTCTGATGGACGATTATGTCGACCATAAAATGGACGGAGCTTGCGGTAAACTTCGCGAACTGAACCATTATTTTCGAAACAAATTTGCACGATTTGCAAGCGTTGTTCTTTTGTCAACCTGTTCATGATGAAATGGCAAACCAAACTAAATATTAATCACTTGACAGCTGACAAAATGGCCGCCAGTTAAAAAAGTGATGCCAACTTAAAGTTCTATACCTCAATAAAAACACCCGATATTAACAATTTATATAAAATAAACTTGCTAAGAAGATCAATGTACTCAAGAATTTTGTTAGAACAAAATTTTATTCCAAATAAATATTATATAACAAATATTAAAAAAATTTTAAAAAACCCCCGAATATTTCTAGAAAAGATGAGATATTTTGTAAGCAGCTGGACCGATTCTATTAAAACATAGCTAAGAACCTTCTCGATCAAGTCACCTTTCAAACAGAAAAAAACTTAATCAAAATCGGTCCAGCCGTTTGGTCTGTACGTGTACTCGTACAAACATACAGACACACACTACAAAATTTTAACACCCCTTTTTTTGGTCTGGGGTTAAAAATACAATTTAAAATATTAAAAAAATATAAAAAACTTAAACTTTACCAGTAGAAAATTTTTGAGTAATCCTGAGCACACATTATGGCTTTTTGTGACATCGCAATAGTGTATACTAAATGCAACCTTTGGCATTACCGAAATTTTTTGTAGTGTGGCATTGCGTTACAAGTAAAAACCATACGCCCATGTGCTGAAAACCAAAATTTTTAGATCGATTTTCGAACTCACAAGTTCGAAATTTTTTCATGTGATGAAGATCACCCGTTTTGCTTCATACAAATTAGAAGCCTCGTAAACATTCTTGAAATGTAAATACGTCTTGTTTTTATGGTTCCGTACACCAAAGGTGAAAAGGAACCCTATTGTTTTCGCTACGCTGTCAGTCTGTCCGTCACACGCTATTTTCTCAGGAACCGTAAGAGCTGTAGAACCTTGCCCGCTACAAAAACAAATACATGAAAGGGTGTTCCAAAACGAGCAGCGAAATATGTTAAAACCCAATGTAATATACATACAATTGTGTGTACATATGTATATTGACATTTGAAATTTGTATAATTAGTGTATTTTTTTACAGACTACAACAATTAACACTAAATATAGAGATGATAAAATTTAGCTTACAATAAAAAAAAGCTTTCAGCAAATTGAAATACGATGAATCAAAACAATTCACATATTCCCTTTGCAATAATGCTAAGTATATAAAGCAGAAATCTACATCAACTGACACCACACACAGTGGAACAAACACAAAAGAACGCTGATGATGAAGGTTTAGTGGCCTTCGAAAACGGCTGGATGTTCCGTTCAACTATGTGTTGTCAGAATATTTACAACTAACTTTGGTGTTATTTGTTCATTAATAATTATCACATGTAATTTCGCTTAAAAAGCGATAGAAACAAATGGAGTTCGAATAATAATCAAATTTAACTAAAACTAACACTAAACTTAAAAAAAAAATTTAAATTAAACGGTGTTCTATCAGTTAATGCAATTTGGCTATGTAATTTTGATAACTTGCTATATGTAGGAAACCGTAAGAGGCAAACTCTTGAAATTTTCAAAAACGGTAAAACTAAAAAAATCCGAAAATTATAAAATCGCCAAACCAAAAAAAAAAATTTCCAAAAACCAAAAAAAAATCGCTAAAACGAAAAAAAGCACCAAATTAAAAAAAAAGCTAGCACTAAAATAAATCGGCAAAACTAAAAAAATCGCCTGAAATAAAAAAAATCGCCAAAATGAAAAAAAATTGTCAAAATGAAAAAATCGCCAAATTGAAAAAAACGCCATAGACCGAAAAAATCGTCAAAACGTGGAAAAGGCGCCAAACCTAAGAAAAATCGACTATATGAAAAAAAATCGATAAAATGAAAAAAATCGCCAAAATGAAAAAGCCAAAAACTGAAAAAATCGACAAAACGGGGAAAAAGTGCCAAAACTAAAAAAGCGCCAAACTTAAAAAAATCGCCAAAAACCGAAAAAACGCAAAAACCGCCAAAACTAAAAAACGCTTAAAACCGAAAGAACCCAAAAACGAAAAAAAGCCAAAACTATTTATTATATAGGCTAAATTTCTTATTGAATTACATATCTAGTGTTCGTACGGAACCTGAATTTATTTAAATGTATTCTCGTGGCATGTATTATACTAAAGCAATAATAAATGCTGTCGTATAATAAGCGAAGCACTTTACATTTATTGATGTTCGTGTATACGAGTGTTAACAAGCGATGTCGCGAAGACTTCTTGTTCGTAACAAAAACTCAAAAGACAAATTTCCCATAGAAATAAACGCTTAATAAACCTGAAATATTTTTTATGAATAAGACAGCAAATAAACTTATGTTATTCGAGACTAGAACAACTCTAAATTAAAATGTTGCATAATATAAAAATATATTTTGATTTGTTCAAATGTAATTTACTAAAAATCTCGACCGAATAAATATGACTTATGTAGACCACTTTCATAATTAAGGGCACATATATACATACGTATGTACGTGCATTGACGTTTCCCTTTATGTTAAAAATGTTGACTTCTCGCGTTTCCATAGTTTTGTGCATTTTTGTATATTATGTAAAGAATTTAAAGTTTGCTCTCATTCTACCGAAAAGACCTATTAAGGCATTTTGTGACATTGTACTAGTGGCAACGTTTGCAAATGCCGATATTTTTTGTAGTGTGGCATTGCGTTATAAAAAAAAAAACATGCGCCCATGTGCTGAAATCACAAAATTTTTAAATCACTTATGCGTTCGACATTTTTACGTGCTGAAGAACGCGCCTTTTGCCTATTATAAATGTTACACATTAGAGTTGAGCAATATTTAGATACCTGTTACTTTTTCACAGCGATTGAAAAATCACAAATCACAACTGTGATTGAATTTATCAAGTAACAGGTTTTGAAAATATATAAACTGAATATGAATATAGAAACTGATCACAGTCAGTCACTGTTTAATTTCACTGCTGCTCTTCTTATTAGATTTTCTCAAAATAACAGAACTGCTACAAACAAAATACTGCTAAACTGTGATCACAGTCACAGTTTAAAAGAACAGCGATTTAGAAATCACGTTCACAAGGAGCAACATTATTAAAAAATCACGCTATCGCTCATCACTATTACACATACATATATGCATATATACGAGTAAATATTACACATATTTATATTAAGTAAGTCTGGTAATACTTGTTTTTCGTATGGGAATAAAAACAGCTGCGCACTAGAAAAATATGAAAATTGCTGTAAACACTGAGTCTGGTAATACTGGTTTTTTATGAGAATAAAAACTTCAGTGCACTCTAAAATGAGCAGTTTTAAAGTAAAAAGAAAATTTATTAAAACTGATCAAAATAATTAGGGATTCACAGTGAGTATCTTAAAATATTAATGTGTGCTATTTTAATATTTTTTATATTTTTTATCAACTACAGCTTTTAAGTTTGACACTTGGTAATTAAGTTTGACTAACAAACAACAACAAAACAGCAAACTTTCCAACTCATATTAAGGAAAGAAAATGTAAACATTTCAATATTAAGACACATTTTAAAATGCCATTGTGAAAATGTATTTTTTAAAGACAATAACGGCCCTTTTCACAATGTATAATTATAACCTAACAGGGACTTTAACGGCAAGTTTTATATGAAGAACTGTCATTTAAAGTTCACGTTAACTCTTAATCATACATTGTGAAAAGGGACGTAAATAAAAACACATTAAATTTTATTTATACACTTTCATTTCTACTGTTTGAATTTCAGTTATTGTTATATAAACAAGTTCACTTATAACTCACTTCATTTTTTAGTTGCGAGTTGAAAAATGCAAAATATTTTATTTGGTTGGTTACGTTTTCCAGCACACCAATTATGTGACTTCAAATCGCAATCGAATTCGTTTGTTTGTTTTTGCGAAATATGGCTTTCAGCACATGGCTGACAAGATAAAACGCATTGCCAAAAGAAAAAATAAATAACAAACATGTACTCAGCATAAGACAATTTTATCTAATTATTTATTTAAATTCAAATTTTTTACATCTTCTTTCTTTCTAAGTCGCAAATTATCTTTAATCTAATAGAATACGAAGTGGAGATCAAATATTAAAGAAAAATGAGAAATTCAAGTTTTATTTTATCTTTTGACTTGCAATGATTAAATGTTTTAAATAAAGTAAGAAATTAAAGCATTTCAAAATGATAAAAAAAATCTTCCACATCCATCACAAGTACACTGTGACCACAGAGTGGCCATTTTACAGTTGCCTATAGAATTTTTACTCATCTAAGTACAATTAATTTTGGAACTCTATCATTTTATTTTATATTACGTTTTCAATAAATGTGTGCAAGCATTCAAGCAAATTTTGCAAACTGTGAAGGTTATTTTGAAACTGCAAACTGTGTTGAACAGCAAGAACATATAAATAAAATTTTTATTTAAATTTAACGACTATAATAATACTTTTACATTTGAATGGTAAATTATTGTAATGTAAGGACTATAACACTATATTTATATCGGAACGAAATGTAGTGAAATTTCAGTGAAAATCTTTCAACAAATCGATGTCATTTTTATCTAAATTTTTGACATTTTGCATTATTTCGTTTCTATGATAAAAACAGCTGTCTGTCTGCCATCACAGGCTGTTTTCTTGAAAACTGTAATAGCTGCAGCAAAAATATATGATAGTTGAAATTTAAATGGTGTTCTAAAGCAAGTAACGAAACATGTTGAAATCCTAATGTAATATACACTTGAAATTTGCAAAATTAGTGTATCTTTCTGCAGACTACACCAATTAACGCTGATATTTAAAAAATAAAAAATAAAGGGTATTCTATGAGCTAATGTAAGTTTGAATATACAATTTTGACAACTTTCTGTATTTTGGAAACTATAGAAAAAAACTCTTGAAATTTTCAAAAACTCTAATATTAAAAAATTTCGAAAAATACAAAAATTGCCAAAACGAAAAAATCGTCAAAAACCGGAAAAAATCGTCAAAATGGCCAAAACAAAAAAAAAACTATTAAACTAAAATAAATCGTCAAAAAACCGAAAAATCTCCAAATACGAAAAAACGCAAAAAGAAAAAAAAACAAAAAACCAAAAGAAGATCGAAAAACGAAAAAAAGCGACAAAAATAAGAAAAAGGGCCAAAAGTAAAAACAAGTCGCCAAAAATCTAAAAAAACTTACTGTGTACTTTAAATGTTTCAAAAAATGTCTACAACCCACCCCGTACGATATTTGATTATGTACGCTAAAGTTCGTAAAGTGCTCGTATTACATATGTAATGCCCGTACGGAACCTTTTACTTGTACTGAATTTATTTAAAATATTTTTTATTCCAGAGATTTTTTGTATGCAGCTTGTTCTTTTTTTTTTTTTTTTTTTGTCATTTACCAGTAAAATACGAAATACATTAATATACTTCACATTGTATATTCACAATCAATTATAATAAAAATAAAAAGAAAGTGTACTTCATACAAGATAAACCATAGAAATTGTTGTGAATTCAGCATTTATACAGGGTGGAGCAGAATGAGCTATATGGTTTGAACTCTTTATAGCTTTTTTAATTATTATTCTTTCTTTGTTTTTGTAGCATTTTGTGAAGAAGACTTGGGGAATTAATTATGAATCATTACACGATTGAACAACGTACAAAAATAATTTTATTTTATTTTTCAAACCAACAGTCTATTGTGTTGACACAGCGTGCACATCGTCGTCATTTTAATGTGCGCATTGCACCCACAGCATCAGCAATAAACCACTTGATTGGAAATTTTCGTCAACATGGATCTGTTAGAACCCTTCCTGGTGGCGGAAGAACACCTACCATTAACACTGGTCAAAATATTGAACGTGTGCGGGAGAGCGTGAATCATAGTCCATCAACATCAACAAGGAGGCGTTCGGCACAAAATTTTGGGAAAATAAAGAACATATTCGGCGAACGCATTATTTCGTGGGATTTTAACTGGCCTCCACGTTCACCAGATTTAACACCTTTTGAAAGTTTTCTTTGTGTACGTAACCAAGAACCATACTCCAACTAAAAACCAACATTCGAAATGAAATCATGGCCATTACACCCGAAATTTTGCGAAAAGTTATGTAAAATATGCTAAAAAGAGCACGTATTTGTGAAGCAGAAAATGGACATCATTTACAGGATATCATATCAATAATTTACTGTATTTAAAAAAATATATACATATGTAAAATAATTGAAATTTATTTGCTGGTAGTTGAGCATGTCTATATAAGTATTTCATTGGCGCTTGAACCAAATCATCAGTACACTTTAACCACAAATTTTAAACAGTCACAAACCTCTTACTTTATGCATAGACTTTCAATTAATGTTTTATTTTTCATTTAGCCTTGTAAATACTTTTATTGTTATCCAATGGATTTCTAATTGTATAAGGATGTAGAAAAATAAAATGAGTTCACCTGGATATAAATTATTTGCTGGGTTTTGTATCAGTTTCAAAGCCTGCTAAGCTTATTTTTTCTTTTGTGATTTTCAAAAGTATTATTATTTTATGAATTCTCATATAGTTTTGGAAAGTCTATGCATAAAGTAAGAGGTTTGTGACTGTTTAAAATTTGTGGTTAAAGTCTACTGATGATTTGGTTCAAGCGCCAATGAAATACGTATATAGACATGCTAAACTACCAGCAAATAAATTTCAATTATTTTATGTACACTTCTGACAATATGTCAAATAATAAATTTTCTTTATATATACATATGTATATAATAATTGCATAAACAAAAAAGTTATAAACCATTTAAACCATATAGCTCCTTCTGCGCCACCCTGTAAAATTCATTATAGATGCATATTTTTATTTATATAATTTCTGAATTCACAACAATTTCTATAGTTTATCTTGTATGAGAGATAAATTGTTTACAAATTTTCATTTTAAATATTTATATAAAAATATATTAAGCAATAAAGTTTTTTATGATCTGGTCACACTGTTCGCCAAAAGAATCGAATTTTCTGGTAAGAAAAAAAAAGAAGAAAAACAGTTTATTATTATCATTTTCCTGAAGGTTCTTCTTCTATGTTCAACTCACATTCATTCTCTATTTCCTCTTTTGTTATTTTATGCTTCGAGGAATTATTGTACGAGTATTTAGGTCATCTCAAGTAAACTGACATTAAATTTTCAATGCGAACATAATAATACAGTGATTAACGAAAACGTGACAGATTATGGTATATCACAAACAATTAAAAAAAATATATACTCGTATATTATATAGGAAAGAGAAAAATTAAAGGAGCAGTTAAGAACCAAAGCACAAAAAGAATGTTTTAAATAATATTTTAATAATTTTTTTTATATACAGTTCTTAATATTACTATTGAATCAAAAATATTCCTAAGCAAAACTATAATATTGCCTGAAGTTAGAAGGTCTTCCGAGTTTTCCCGCTGGGATGTTGCAACAAAGGAGCAATACTCATATCTTTTGTTTATAACTAACGTATTAATTAAAATTCAAAGCAAACCTCACAAGGCTTTTGGTCATTAAAACAAGATTTTACCACGCTGAAAATTGTGTCCAAATTGGGTTCATGATATTGAAATTAAAACAAATATTTACAAAACCTTAAATTTTGCATAAAAAATCAGTTTTCTAGTGGTTAATTTTGGGCGCCACCCTACTTTTTAACTTAAATACGCATAATTTATGCTGATTTATGAAATCTTTTTTATCTGTCTGCAAGACTTTTTTTTACTCGTAAGTTCACTTTTTGTTTAATATTAAGCTGTGTTGGAAAAAAATCAGTCTTTTTTGAGATAAAAAGAAAATAAAAGAAACTAATGGTGTATTACAATTTTACATTATTCTTAAATAACGAAGTACTCGTAGTACAAAACGAAAAGGAAAATTGTAAGAAGTACGTTGAGCGTTATATTATGGTCATGTTAATGAAGCATCATTAATTTTTAAATTTTTTTGTTTATTTTTGTTTCCAATGCTATTTTTATCAAAACTCTTTTTATTTGCTAGGAATTTTTTATTTTTATTTTTTATTTTATTTACTGACAGTGTTGCCAACTCAGTACTTTAAGTAGAGTTTTCAGTGTTGTTTTTAGGGATCCGTACACCAAAGGCGAAAAGGGACCCTATTGTTTTCGCAATATTTGTCTGTCCGGCTTAATGTCACAATCTATTTTCTCGAGAACCGTAAGAGCTACGGAGCTGAAATTTTCACAGAATATTACCTAATTTACATTAAGCATTTTTTTTATGAAATTAGTTGCATGAAAATTTTTAATTTGTCAATAGGAGGCCTGGAGGACCAACTCGTATCAAAAAAGTTGTTAAAAATGTATCAGGGATTCATTTTACGCCCTTTTTTATACAAAATTTTCTGTTATAGCGCTGCAATTAGCAAATAGAAAAAGTTGCGTGCAACAAAATTCATGAAATCTCATGAAAAAATGCTTAATGTAAATCAGGTATATGTATAGCCGCTACAACAACAAATATATGGCATTTAATATTTAAAAGGCGTTCTAAAGCGAAATTTTAAAATTTAATGTATTTTCATGCAGACTACAGCAGTTAATATTGAAATTTAAAAAATAAAATTAGAGGGTTTTCTATCAGTTGATGTAATTTTGACTATGTAATTTTGACAACTCGTTGTATCTTGAAAACAGTAAGAACCCAACTCTTGATATTTTCAAAAACGCTAAAACTAAAAAATTTGAAAGTAAAAAACTCCACAAAACGAAAAAATCACCAAAAACAAAATAAAATTGCTAAAACTGAAATAAATTGTCAAAACCGAAAAAACGCAAAAAACCAAAACGAAAAAAGCACCAAAAATAAAAAAACCGCCAAAACTAAAAAAAGTCGCCAAAAAACTGAAAAAAAGTTTACCGAGTACTTGGATTTTTCTAATTTATTCATCAGCTAAGATATTCTATTATTTAGGCTAAAGTTCGCATAGAACGAGTATTACATATGTAGTGTCTTTACGGAACCCTGCGTGTGCGAGTCAAAGTCTGTTCTCAATTTTTTTTTATTGCTTTGAATTTCACTGCAATTGTACTGTAATTTAAAACAAGTTAATATGCACGCAAAGAAAAGATCTGGTTGTAGAATGGTTGAGAAAACAATATTATGTTCTCTGAAACAAATGTGTGGTCGTCGAAAACTAGTTATTGTTATTTTAAACATTTATTTCGTTACGATAAACAGAGTAATGTTTGAATTTAATAATTACATTATCACATCCATACAAAAGTGTGATATGATTAGAGTTTAACAATATAGTTTTGTTAAAAATTTATGACTACAACAGAATTTGTATTATTATTTAAAAATAATATGATGTAAATAACAATATAATGTTATCCAAAGCCATACTATGTTAAGTTTTAAAAAAAAATCTTTTTCAGAAACATCTGTCAGTTCAGTATTTCGTTTGTAAGCTATCGGTATTGCACGGGTGGTGTTAAATAAATGAATAAATAAATAAAGAATAAATAAAAGGGTAGACCAATAAAAATATATAAATATTTGTGTATCTCTTTATACAGACATGTCAGCATGTCGTGTAAGTATACATTTCTATATATACATTTTATTTCAACAATATTAAATTATTTTTATTTAGATTTTGACGCACAGCTGTTTCTACAATAAATATATGATTGAAAAATAAAATAGTATTATTACATTAAATAATACTGTGGTCGTATTTAACAATATTAATATAATATTAGAACACGGTATGGTGAGTCTCAATTATATTTTAGTCACATCTAACAATAGTGTTGTCATATTTACAATACTAAGATTATAATATAATTAACTCAGATAATATTATAATTAACTCAGATAATATTATAATTAACTCAGATAATAATATTGTTAAAGTTTTTTTCTATTAACAATAATATGGTTTGACTGCAACCATATAATTCAATCATAGTATGTTGCTGTTTGATTATGGTTACCTCAACCATATTTTTTCTCTGCGTGTACTTTCTTATTAAAAAGTAACCACTTGCCTTGGCTAAGTATAAAAAACTTATATGTATGTACAATGATACATTAAACATTAAAATTCATATAAAGGGCCTGTACCAAACGGTATCTAAGTGCTATTAGAATTTTTGACACAACAGATACATTTTGATAACCAGCAAATAAGAAGCATGGTGTCATAAAATTTAAAACCGTCGCCCCCAACCAAAGATTGTTACTTCTTTTAAATGTAATTGGACTGTGAAAAAATTATTTTTATTTCAATTTGCGAAAAATGTTATATAATTTTTTGCTACAAAAATATTGTTTTATATAAAAGTGTCCTTTTAAAAATTTGTTGGTAGCCGGCGGCATGTAAGCAAAGGTTTTGCTTCGCCGCCGCAGCAGTTTTTTCATCAGCTTCTTGCTATGCTAAAGCCAATTTGTCAAAATTTTACATTGTCAAAAAAAGAAATAATTTGGCACAGCAGAAAAATTAAACTTTTTCCCCACAGGCAAATATTTTTTTAACATAGTACTTTTCTTCCGTTTGATACACGCCCAAGGAAATAAATTGATTTTTTTTATAATTTTACTCGATATAGATTACATTTTAAATAAATGATTTTATTTTTATATATTGACACTTGCCTTTTTAGCCTGGATTGTTTTGAATATTTTCTTTTAACGCCCTACCGAAAATTCACGCACATTTACAATACATTTACATTTTTAATATTTATATACACGCTTAATGATGAGAGTACGAAAAATACAAAGAGAACTGTCAAAAATGCTCGCGAATTTTCATTTCGTGCTTTTTGTTTAACCCCGCAAAGCTTCTCATCACCACTTACCCACAAATTAAAAATTGCTGCTTGTACAGGCTACCAAAGGCACAATGTAAATTCCTCTAAGTACGAGGCGACAAATGTTGCTAGCGGCATTTGTAATTGTGTATTCGGTAGCCTTCCGTTGTGAATTTTTCTGTTAAATAATTACCCCTATCGTGAATAAAACGTAAAGATTTTGTTCCCATGAGATTATCATTCCCCATGAAGGGAAATTTGCTATAGGGAACTTCATTGGAACGTTTGTTCCTGCTATCTATTCGTAGTGAATTGAAAATCGGACAAATTTATGTTTTATAGTAAGAAATACACAAATTTTTTGTTTCAAATGCAATGCTTTTAAGCGTAAGGTAGTGTTTTTAAATATTTTAGGTAACGTGGAAGAAATTCGTGATAAAAAATCTGATTTCGTGAGCGTCCGGTTTGTTTCGTGTTGAGCAAAATTGTAAAGTATATACGAATGAATTTCCATTAGAAAAAAAATTTAATATTTTGTATCGTCAAACACACAACACCAGTATATTTGTTGATATTGTATGGGCCTCTGAAGCCTAAAATTCTGTACGTAAACCGATAGTATCAGCTGTGGTGGCAGATAGTATCAGCTGGCAGTGCCAACTCGGTGCCATGTTTTGAAAAGCGACTCTTGAAATAAATCAATTAATTTTTCTAATCTGCAATACCATACTAATAATATTTCGTGTCGTGTTGGAAAAATTCGACATGTGCCCATCTCTAATGTGAACCAAAGAGGTTTATATTCAATGAAAAAAGATGTTGTCCTAAATAAACTATTTGTAACTTTTAATTGAAAGTATAATTTTGAAATTTGAACTGAAAGTTCGCCTTCAAAAATAAAGTGAACAAAATCAAGGGAAAAGTGAAAAAATACATGTGAAAAATATTATTCACGATAAGACAAATCAAAAAAGGAAAAAAAATTATTCACGATTGCAATTGGGGAAAGGGGAAAATATTTCGATGGAAACTGTTCACGATAGGGAGTGAATATGAAATAATTTTAAGCTTCCATTCATTCCACATTTTGTATTATGTTGGCAGCACTGCATTTGCTTATTGTCGCAAAAATCAGCATGCCTTGCTGCCATCAATATAATTATTCCCATATAAATATAACATTAGCTTGCTGTGGTGAATGTGTTTAATGCTTAAGTTGTCAGTAAATTCAAACCCTTCAACTCGTTTTCTCCAAAAAAAAAAAAAATTTTGAGTTATGACTCTATTCCAGCAAAGGCTCTATATGTCCAACTACTCAGACTGTCTTTAATAAAGTCATGTTGCAGAATACCTTCACTTGCTTACTGAAAAAATGTACGTCACATACATAAATTGAAAATTTTAACGAAAATTCCACCATGCGGTAATGACTGAAAGAACGACATACTCTTAGGGCCATTATTACAACTTAAAGTTAGTTAAAAGTAGGATTTTATCGGACGTATAAAAAGCTTTCCATTTATGCAAAAGGGATTTACTTACCTGGTAGGATAAACTTGCTTGTAATTCATCGCTCACTTTAGGTTTTTATACGTCCCATAAAATCCTACTTTTAACTAACTTTAAGTTGTAATAATGGCCCTTAGAGTATCTGCCTGTATAACAAAATTTTCGTAATCTTCACTCACGTGTAAATCGATGAGCGCTGTATTCTTCTTTTTTCACAAATGCCTTGAACTTTATTTAAAACATAAAATATATTTCATCACAAGTGAAAACGAACAGAATCCTTAAAATACTTTGGATGCAGTGCAAAATTTCGGCAGCATTCAGAAGCAGCATAAAGAAGCAGAACTGAACGAACACACAGCTATTTTACGCTTAAAGCATTTTTCACTTTTTTACATGATAATAACAAGTCAAATTTGTTGTTGCAGTAACAAACACATTAACAGTTACTACCACAACGACAAAGCAAAAGAAAAAACCCCAGTAAAATAAGTAACATTTTAGCAACTTATGTAGTTTGTTATTTTAAATGTTTTCATTCCTTTTCCTCGCTCTCTCTCTCTCTCCCTCTCTCTATCTCTCTCTCTCTCTCTCTCTCTTTCTCATGTTGCGGTTATTTCAACTTACGACTATTTTTCATTCACATCAGTTATTTTGAAAGCATTTTTTTATTGTTTTGTTTTTTTTAAACTTAAAAAGTAGAGAAAAATTACATTTAATTATTTTTTGCCAAGTCTTAAACAATAACAAAAGATAAATAAAGTGGACAGACGAAAATTAACGCGTTACAAAATTAACTTAAAGATGTTGGCATTGATGTCATGGTTATACGAGTAGTTTATTCCCACTTAGTACCACTAAAGTTTAAGTGTGTTTATTTCATTCTATATATTTTATACTTTTTATATTGCATGGACTTTTATTTATTTATTTTTTTTTGTTTTGCATCTTTAGGAAGAAGATGCGAACATTTTACAAGATTGTTGTCATTGTTAAGACAGTATTCGTTCACTATCCTTCCATGTTGTGTTCTTACACTAAAGAAAATTCACAAGGATAAAGTGTAACAAAAGTTTTTCTTTTAATAGCACTAGCATTTAGGAATGGCTTCTATGTATTTTAAAATTGGAAAACAGGTAATAGAGAGAGAAATAGAAAAAGTATTGGCTCTGAACATTTGATTTGAATCTTTCTACACTGAAAGTGATAACAAACGTACTTTTAAAACTGTTTACAGCCTGTTTAAGAATATCTCAAACAAAATCTGAGTCATTTGAATTCAGTCCAATAATATCTGTCAATTATGTTCGGCTACATGGACTTACGTTTGGAAATTAATGTTGCTTTGTGAGATATGAGATGAGAGGTGCCTCTCTTTCTTTGTCAGCATAAAACATAAACTTCAGCAAGAAAACTAAATGTGTGTGAACCAGGTGTATATCCAGGTATTGCCAGATAGAAATTTTCCTTCTTTTTTAGTATTCCGTACACGAAATGTGAAAAGGAACCCTATTGTTTTCGCTACGCTGTCAGTCTGTCCGTCTGTCCGTCTGTCCGTCACAGGCTATTTTCTCAGGAACCGTAAGAGCTACGGACCTGAAATTTGGACAGAGTATGTACGAGTAGAACCTTGGCCGCTACAACAACAAATAGATGAGAGTTAAAAATTAAAGGGTGTTCTAAAACAAACAACGAAAAATGTTAAAATCCCATGTAATATACATACATACAATAAATTATAAATATATATTATATTACAATAAATTATAAATATATATATAAATAAATTGTATATACAATTGTATATTGACACTTGAAATTTGTAAAATTAATGTGTTTTTTTACAGACTACAACAACTAACACTAAAATTTTAAAAAATTTAAGCTAAAGGGTGGTCCATCAGTTAATGCAATTTAGACTATGTAATTTTGAGAATTTGTTGTATCTTGGAAACCGTAATAGGCAAACACTTGCAATTTTCAAAAACGGTAAAACTAAAAAATCCCAAAATTATAAAATCGGCACACCGAAAAAAATAGCTAAAAACTGAAAAAAATCGCCAAAACGAAAAAAATCGCCAAAATTAAAAAAATTCTAACACTAAAATAAATCGGCAAAACCAAAAAAATCAACAAAATTAAAAAATCGCCAAAAATAAAAAAAACGCCAAAAACCGAAAAAATCGACAAAACGCGTAAAAGGCACCAAAACTAAAAAAAAATTGCCAAAATGAAAGCACGCCAAAAACCGAAAAAATCGCCAAGACGCGTAAAAGGCGCCAAAACTAAAAAATCGCCGGTATGAAAAAAAAATCGCAAAAATGAAAAAAATCGCCAAAATGAAAAAATAGCCAAAATGAAAAAATAGCCAAAATATAAAAACGCCAACCACCGAAAAAATCGACAAAATGGGAACAAAAGTGCCAAAACCCGAAAAAAATCGACAAAACGCGAAAAATGCGCCAAAACTAAAAAAAAATCGCCTATATGAAAAAAATCGCCTAAATGAAAAAATCGACAAAATGGGAACAAAAGTGCCAAAACCCGAAAAAAATCGACAAACGTGAAAAAAGTGCCAAAACTAAAAAAGCGCCAAAACTGAAAAAAATTTCTAAAAACCGAAAAAACGCCTAAACTAAAAAACGCTCAAAGCCGAAAACACCAAAAACAAAAAAAGGCAAAACCATTTATTATATAGGCTAAAGTTCGTATTGAATTACATATCTAGTGTCCGTACGGTACCCTTCGTGAGTGGGTCAAAGTCGCACTTCACTGAATTTATTTTCTTATTGTGTCCACTACGATATCCAGCTGTCCGTCTGTCTGTCACAGACTGCTTTCTCGAGAACCGTACGAGCTAGGGACTTGAAATTTTCAATTTCAAAATTTTTCGCTACAACAGCAAATAAATTACTGATAAAGAGTGTTCTAAAGCGAGCGACGAAAAATTTTGAAATGCTACTGTAATAAACTGACAATTATATTTATATATAGACACTTTAAATTTTTAAAGTTTGCAGACTACACCAATTAACACTGAAATTTAAAAAATCAAAATTAACGGGTATTCTATCAGTTAATGCAGTTTTGACTTGTAATTTTGACAATTCGTTGTATCTTGGAAACCGTAACAGGCAAATTCTTGAAATTTTCAAAAACGATAAAAATAAAAAATTCCAAAAAAAAATCGCCAAATATTAAAAATCGCCATACTGAAAAAAATTTCAAAACTAAAAAAATCTATATAACTAAAATAAATCCCCAAAAACCGAAATAAAGCTCTAAAAACGAAAAAAACGGCAAACGAAAAAAGCGCCACAAGTAAGAAAAAGTGCCAAAAATAAAAAATCGCTAAAAATCTACCTGGCAAAGGGTGGACAAATTTAAGGTTAGGAAGAAAATTGATTTAAAAACACACTTTTTTTTAACAATTTAATAATTTTCAATATAATAGAAAATGTATATTGAGATATTTAAAAATAACTAAATTTAATAAATTAATACTTTAAATTAATATTTTTCCATATTGAAATAAAAAATTTCAACATGACTAGATTTTCGTTAATGTTTTTTATTAATTCAATATGGTTATTATTGATTTTAAGTTATTTTTTCCCTGGGTGTACCAATGTAAATTAGAAATATGGGAATTAATAATGGAATATGGTATCGAGCAAATGTTCACCTCTAGCACATCGGCTTCGCTTTACTTCTCAATGCAGCACCGAATTTCATATTTCAGAGCGTCAATTGTTTCTAATTTGTTTACGTCCGCCCGGTCATTTAAATTACAATTCACAAATTTCACAATTAAAATTCTTTGTTCAAGAGTGTAGCGTTTCATGGTTACAATTTTCCATCTTTTTACCACATAAATGTCAGAGGATGAGACATTTCTTGACATTTCATCATTTGACAGCCATTTTAGTTCGTAACCTCAAATTTGCCCACACTTTTCTTGACATTTTTTTTTTAATTTTTACATCAGGTCAGATATTCTTTTATATAGGCTAAGGTTCGTATAGTACGACATACATATGTCGAGTCAAAGTCGAACTTTACTGAATTTATTAGCCTACTTAAAGCTTTATAATTTATGTCTTAATTTTTGTCACCAGCTTTAAAAATGTCACATTTCTCTAAGTGCATATAAATGTTTAGGGGGTGGTTAAGAGAGGGCGTTGTTTTTTTTTTTGTTGCCAAGTTTTCACTACCAAGCTTTTTGTTAAGGTAAATAAAGATAAATAATGTTGTCTTGTTTCTTAAGTTTCCTGTTGAAAAGATGGCAAATGTGCCAACCATTGTTTAGTTTTGTTGGACGGATGCAAACAAGAACAGTTGCATACAACATCAACTTGCACTAACATGTATTTTAACTTAACTGCCGCATGTACGTGTGTATATACACCGTCACATACAAAATAAACGTAAAAATAATTTAATTTTACTCAACATACACACCGGTGCATTAATGGAATTAAAATTAAGAGTTTCAGAGAAAGAAGAAAATGAAAACATGATAGATATTTTGAAACTTAATCACATACAGGGCGCTATACATACTATAGCATTGCATAGATACATCTCTTTGCACCAGTTTTGCGTGTTTTTGGTTCTGGTATGAACAAATATGTTATTTAGCGTTTCTTTTACTAGTTGTAAATAATGATTTTTTTAAAGCAATTATTGTATGGTTGGACAATGAGCAAATGAAAACAACACATTTATTTGTATTTGTTTTTCTAAAACAAAGAAGATAAATAAAACTGATTTTACCATAAGTGCCTTATGATGTGTTGAGAAAAAATATACATGGCTGATGAATGAATGAATAAAAGCAAACTTTCACATATATATCTGAGTAAATGATGCATGTACATGAAACACATGAGCTGCAAATACGAAAAAAAAAAACAAGTAAGAGTGCTATATTCGGCTGTGCCGAATCTTATATACCCTTTGCCAAAGTGCGTTTATGTAGTATAGAGATACATACATAGTTACTTCTATGTAAAAAGGAAAAAATAATAATTTTCAAACCCTAGAATCATCATTTTAGATTTTTCTGATTACTTATACCAATCTAGTAGCTCTTAAAAAAATATAGAAAGTGTGTTAAGTGAAAAAAGGGAAATTCAAAAAAAAAATGTTTTATTAAGTTAGTTTAATGTCCAGAAAAACAATCAAAGTTACCAGCTCTGGAGCTGTGGTTTTTATTTTTATAAGTTTCTATACCAAACTTTTCTTTCCAAAACGTAAAATATAACTAATTTTTAAAGGAAAAGATAAAAATTAATAAGACTAAGTTACTTTTATATATTAAAAAAGTGCAAGTTTCCCAACCCTGAAATCATCCTTTTTGATTTTTCTAATTTCTGACACCAATCTCTTTCTTTTAAGAATTTAAGAAATGTTTAATTTATAGAAAAAAAGGAAAATTTTGTTTTAGTAAGTTGCTTTTGTACAAAAAATTTAAAGTTTTCCAACCCTGGAATCGTCTTTTTAATTTTCTCAATAGTTTTTTTTTATTTGAAATACCAATTTTATTCGTACTCAAGCATAAAATAAGTTTATTTAATGAAAAAATAAAAATTAATTTTCGGTAGTTAGTTTTTTATATCACAAAGAGTGTAAGTTTCCCAACCCTGGAATCCTCCTTTTTGATTTTTCTGACTTCTTATACCAATCTTTTTTTTAAGAACATAAGATATGTTTAATGTATAGCAAAAAAGAAAAAATTTGTTTTAGTAAGTTACTTTTGTATAAAAAATAAGGTTTTCCAACCCTGGAAACGTCGTTTTAATTTTTTTAATTTTTTTTTTATTTTGAAATACCAAATTCATTCATACTGAAGTATAAAAAAAGTTTATTTTATAAAAAAAAAATAAAATTAGTTTTCGGTAGCTAATTTTTTATATCACAAAAAGTGTAGGTTTTCCAACCCTGAAATCAAACTTTTTGATTTTTCTGATTTCTTATACTAATCTCTTTCTTTTAAGAACATAAGATATGTTTAATTTGTAAATAAAATGAAAAATTTCTTCTAGTAAGTTACTGTTGTGTAGGGTGTTTTTTATTGAGGTATAGAACTTTAAGTTGGCATCACTTTTTTAACTGGCGGCCATTTTGTCAGCTGTCAAGTGATTAATATTTAGTTTGGTTTGCCATTTCATCATGAACAGGTTGACAAAAGAACAACGCTTGCAAATCGTGCAAATTTATTTCGAAAATAATGGTTCAGTTCGCGAAGTTTACCGCAAGCTCCGTCCATTTTATGGTCGACATAATCGTCCATCAGAGCAATTAATTCGGTTATTCGGAATGGACCTGTCAATTGGCCACCAAGATCGTGTGATTTGACACCATTGGATTATTTTCTTTGGGGATATGTGAAGTGGCTCGTCTACGCCAACAAACCAGAAACGTTAGGGGACTTGGAAGCCAACATTCGTGGCGTTATTGCCAACATACGGCCCCATATGCTCGAAAAAGTGGTTGAAAATTGGACCTGTAGAATTGGCTTTATTCGAGCCAGCCGCGGCGGCCACATGCCCGAAATCATATTTAAACATTAATGGCATAAAATTATCCTTCCAATAAAGCCAAATTGATGGACATTAAAACGATTTTCTTGTGTTTTATTTCAATTCGAAGTTCTATACCCCTGAAAAAAACACCCTATATAAGAAAAAAGGTTAAGGCTTTACAACCCTGGAAACGTCTTCTTAATTTTTTTAACCTTTTTTTTTATTTGAAATATTAATTTTATTCGTACTCAAGCATAAAATAAGTTTATTTAATAAAAATAAACAAAAATTAATTTTCGGTAGTTAATTTTTTATATCACAAGGAGTGTAGGTTTCCCAACCCTGGAATTCTACTTTTTGATTTTTTTGATTTCTGATACCAATCTTTTTTTTAAGAATATAAGATATATCTATAACATATATGTTAATTTATAGTAAAAAAGGAAAAATTTGTTTAAGTATGTTACTTTTGTATAAAAAAAAAGGTTTTCCAACCCTGAAAACGTCGTTTTAATTTTTTCAACTTTTTTTTATTTTGAAATACCAAATTCATTCGTACTGAACTATAAAATAAATTTATTTTATAAAAAAAAAATAAAAATTAGTTTTCGGTGGCTAATTTTTTATATCACTAAAAGTGTGGGCTTACCAACCCTGAAATCATGGTTTTTGATTTTTCTGATTTCTTATACCAATCTTTTTCTTTTAAGAATGTAAGATATCTTTAATTTATAGAGAAAAAGGAAAAATTTGCTGTAATAAGTTACTTTTGTATACAAAAAGGTAAGGTTTTCCAACCCTGGAAACGTGTTTTGAAGTTTTTTAAATAGAAATACCAATTTTATTCGTACTATAGTATGAAATAGTTTTATTTATTTAAAAAAAATAAAATTAGTTTTCGGTAGTTAATTTTTTATATCACAAAAAGAGTAAGTTTCCCAACCCTGGAATCATCCTTTTTAATTTTTCTGGTTTCTTACACCAATCTCTTTTTTTAAGGATATAAGATATCTTTAATTTATAGAGAAAAAGGTAAAATTTGTCTAAATAAGTTACTTTTGTATAAAAAAAGTTAAAGTTTTCCAACTCTGGAAACATCTTTTTAATTTTTTGAAGTTTAACTTTTACTTTGAAATACCAATTTTATTCGTACTGAAATATACAATAAGTTTATTTAATAAAAAAAATAAAAATTAACTTTCGGTAGTTAATTTTTTATAGCACAAAAAGTTTCAGTTTTCCAACCCTGGAATCATCCTTTTTGATTTTTCTGATTTCTTACACCAATCTTTTTCTTTTAAGAATATAATATATGTTTAATTTATAAAGAAAAGAAAAAAATTTGTTTTAGTAAGTTACTTTTGTATAAGAAAAAAAGTTAAAGTTTTCCAACCCTGGAAACGCCTTTTTAAATTTTTTACTTTTTTTTATTTGAAATACAAATTTTATTGGTGGTGAAGTATAAAATAAGATAATTTAATAAAAATAAATAAAAAATTAGTTTACGGTAGTTAATTTTATATATCACAAAAATCGTAGGTTTTCCAACCCTGGAATCATCCTTTTTGTTTTTCTGATTTCTAACATCAATTTCTTTCTTTTAAGGACATTAGATATGTTTAATTTATAGAAAAAAAAGGAAACATTTGTTTTAGTAAGTTACTTTTATATAAGAAAAAAAGTTAAAGTTTTCCAACCCTGGAAACATCTTATTAATTTTTTGAAGTTTGATTTTTTATTTGAAATACCAATTTTATTCGTGGTGAAGTATAAAATAAGTTTATTTAATAAAAATAATTAAAAAATTAGTTTACGGTAGTTAATTGTATATATCACAAATATCGTAGGTTTTCCAACCCTGGAATCATCTTTTTTGTTTTTCTGATTTCTTACGTGAATCTCCTTGTTTTAAGAACATTACATATGTTTATTATATATATATATATATATATATATATATATATATATATATATATATATATATATATATATATATATATATATATATAGAAAAAAAGGAAAAATTTGTTTTAGTAAGTTACTTTTGCATTACAAAAAAATTTAAGGTTTTCCAACCCTGGAAACGTCGTTTTAAATTTTTTAATTTTTTTTTAATTTTTTTTTTTTTTTTTTGAGTTAAAAATACCAATTTTATTCATACTGAAGTATAAAATAAGTTTATTTAATAAAAAATTATTAAAAACTAGTTTTCGGTAGTTATTTTGTATGGCAAAATGAAGTTTAAGTCTCCCAGCTCTGAAACCGTCCGCTCGATTTTGCTGATTTTCAATACCAATCTTATTTCGACCATTTCTGACCCACCAGTCCAAGAACGAAGTCTGTAGCTTTCCTGGGAGCTTCGGAAAACCGATTTCACGTACAGACAGACGGACAGACGGACAGGCGGACATCGCTTATTCGTCTTCCCTATGCATAAGGATCCAGAATATATATATTTACTTTATGGCTCGCTTATTAATATGCTAGAAATTACAAACGGAATGACAAACCTATATATACCCTTTTACCATTTTTTGGTAAAGGGTATAAAAATGACACACGATATGCATCAGTGATGGGATTTGGAAATCTTCATTTCGTGCCGAATCTGTTTCAAAATAATGCCAAAATCACTAGAATAGTGCCAAACCACTTTTTATAAAAATATTATTAATGTTGGTACTTGATGTTTATCTATACTATGGTTCTTGAATGATACTGTATTGTGTTTAATATTGAAAATTTCCATGGCAAGTTTTATAAATTTGTAAATGTTAAAAATATCAATAATTGTTAGCTGTTTATTTTAATCCAACAAGGATTCTGTCGTTATAGCGGATTATTTTTTTTTTTTTTTTTTTTTTTGATTTAGCATTTTATATACATATATTTCTATTATAGCAATACATATTGTTAGACTTCAAAAAGTCTTTACCATGTATTAAAAGATGCTAAAGTTTCTCATTGCAGTCTATTTAACATTTAACTTTTTATCAAATTTCGAACTGTTGTCACCATCGTCACGTCAATACAATACCAAAAAATGTTGGCTTTTCTACTCAATATCGAGAACAATTACTTGCTATTGACATTCTTTTCCTGTTTCTACAGGTTTAGAAAATAGCGTAAGTTTCTCAATAGTAGTAAGTTGTTTTCGACAACTTGTAGAAAAAACTCAATTTTTTTAGTATTGTACTGACGTGACGTTGATTTTGGCAAATTTGATTTTTTCCACACTTAATAAAGAATGGAGAATAGCAGGATTACCTTGATCGATTCTATAATATTAATTAAAAATTTTTGATTGCAACTATTTGCTGGTCCCCGATATCTTTCTAAAACTCACTTACACTCAACCTTGTGAATTTTTTTAAATTTGTACTCCCTTTTAATTTTTTCAGCGTATTTTGTATCGTTTGGATACATTTGTGGAACAAAAGGAACCGTACTATTTGTGTCTCCACTTATAACATGTTCTGCTGTAAATTTTGCAAACCAATTCAAATAATATTCCTTGAAGTTATACTTAGTTTTCAAATATGACACAAAAGAAATGTAAAAAGACTTTATTCTATTTTTGAATTCTACAACTTTATGCTGGGAAGCTGAGTTTTTGGTTATTAATAGTTCAATTCCTCGGACGCAATAAATTTCTTCTCTTGGAAGATGGGTGAAAATTTGGATCTATATTATTTATCAACAATCTTAATTTTTTTTTTTCAAAACATATCGACATAAATGATGAGATGAAAACAGAAAGCCTCTTCAGATAGCATTTCGACATTAATATCATTTATTATTTTAAGGACACAAGATAAAAATACATACACATTTTGCTTATACTCATATCACCCGTCAAACTATTTAATATGAATTAAGTTCTATCACTGCATTATTACTGAAAATTTGATATTATAAAGGAATATTTGGAGAGTTCCCTTTATTCAAGGACTATATTTACATCAGCTCGACGAGACAACCAACGGTTTGGGAAATACATAAGAATTTCATGAACTTCAGAGTTGAAATATTTCTGAAAATGTATAAAATCCTCCCTACGACATGACCTGTTGCAAACAAATTTATTTCATTTAATAGATCGTCAATGTCTCTGGGCAAAGAGTTTCTTTTCCTCATCAGAACCGAACAGTTGTCAGTCTCAAATCTGTGCTCAAATCCTACTACGTTTACAATAGAAACGTTAGCATTACAAGAAGAGTACTTACTATTGCAAGAAAAAATTTTAATTTTAGAGAACAAAGAGTGCCAGAAAAGGAACGAGAGTGCCACAGTGCCAGCCAACATCCAATAGTGCCAAAAATGGCACAATTGTGCCACATTTCCCATCACTGATATGCATGTGTAATTACTCTCAGAGCAAAATTGTCTCTCTCTATACTTGGCTGCGCCACAAAAAAACATAACGAACGTCCGCACATACATCTGCTCATCATGTATTTGTTTCAACAGTGGTTTTTTTCATATATTTGTATTACAATATGTATTTTTGAGCAAAAACAGATACAAACAGTTGCTCAGCAGCAAAACAATAAGCAATTGTTTTTTGTTTTTAATTGCATTCTAATTTGGAAAAGCACACACACACAATAACTCTTATACTAGTTCTACAATTATATGGTACATACCATGGTATATTTGTTTTGGCTATACAAACAAGTATACAAATGCAAACCTTTAATACATACACACAGGACTTTACGACTTACATTATTCAATTAGAAATTCGTGGGATATTTTATTAATTTATGTAACAAAGTTACGGTCATATTTGGCAAATATTTGATCAAATATTACTAATTATTAGTTTAGGCTGATATAAGGCAAATAAAATAAAATTATTTTAAATAAACTAACTGCATCAATATGTATATTATTTATGACTTAAAATTGGTGCTACTCGTATTATTTTGCAATTACACTTATAGCGCCATAATGTTTTTTGTTTCCACACAACCAAAAATATTGGAAATAGCATAACTTCTGTGGCAATAAGGCAAAAGTGCTTGAATCATATTTTATTGTTTTGCAGCAGAGGACTTTTAAGCTTTTAAGTCGATTTTCTAAACTTATTTCTTTTACGATTAAATTAAGAAATTCTCTTTTAACCTTTATTTTTTTTTTACAAAAATTGTTCTACACACTATAAGTAATACATTTAAGTTGAAATATACCAAAGTATTAAGCATTATTGAAGCTCCCAGCAAAAAATTAGACATTACTATCCGAACTACTTGCCATATAATGACAAACTACTTTGAGTGTGCAATTGAAGTAGTTGCTTGGTTAAAACCTCTATGTACATTAAGTTTTTAGTTACAAGCAATATTATCGTGGCCCCGCCCATTCTGGTAAAAATTTTTGGATTTCCAGATTTTTCTAGTTAGTTTCTTACCTAGACCAACTTGTGTATCAAATTTCAGCTCATAAGAGCAACTTTTAGTTTTTAATTTTTATGGGCGTAACCCTGTCCACTTTTCCAAACTCAAGACTTTTTCGGCCAGTACTTATTATTCGTGTCAAGTTTCGTGGCAAACGGATAATAATACATACATAAATATAAATAAAAATATCTAAATATGCTGAGCCGTAGTACACGAATATGAGGTTTAAATTGTATGGGCGTCACAATGCCCACTTTTTTAATATAAAAATTTATAGCCTTGCATTATCACAGTATATATGACAAATTCCAATAAAATAGCTCCCATTAAGCGCCTTAGATTTGCTCTTTTAATTCTGACCTTTATGGGCGTAGCCCCGCCCTCCTGGGCATAACTTCCGGGTTTTCAGATTTATTTAGTTGATTGCTCACCTAAACCTGGACCTGTATCGAACTTCAGAACACTAGAACAAGTTTTAGTTTTTATGGGCGTAGCCCCTCCCCCTGGCTAAAATTTCCGGATTTTCAGATTTTTTTCTAGTTCATTTCTCACGTATATCTACTCGCGTACCAAATTGCAGCTCTATAGCTATAGAAGAAGTGATTCATCAATTTGATGAGTGATCAGTGAGTCAGTGAGTATGTCTTAATATATCGAGCCATAACCGCCAAAATAGCTCAAGCGACATAATTTTTAAACCTCAATTTTTGACCAAAATCGATTATTTGCGATCGTAAATAGTAGATTTTCGTCAAAAAAACGAAGTCCAAGAAATGTGTCGCTTAAGCTATTTTGGCGGTTATGGCTCGATATGCACTTTTAGGACCTCGTAACCTTTCAAACTTCCTATATGAGGTTACATGAATTAATTCTAATTATGGTTTAAATTTCATAATTTTACAATTGTAGGGAACAAAGTTATGAGGGAGGTAAAAGCAGTTCGAATGGATTCGTATAAATATACACACTGCGTGCATTAGCCGGAACTTGGACTGGATACAAAAAAACGATACAGTATGTAACAAAAACAGAGTGATTTGTTATGAAACGTTACAACACTCAGGAGGCTGGCTGACACTGGAACACTACAAGTGGCATTGTCCAGCATCCAGACGACAAATCTTCTTTACCCGACATGGAGTATCTTAGGGACTGTTAGGAACTTAAGAACATGCATAAGTATATAAAGCAAACTATTGTCTTAATCAAACATAATATAAGCTTTTCAATAGGTAGAGCAAATATTGGTAATCTCCTCAAGAAGCCTGCACAACAACGCATTTGAAATACACTTTGAAATAATAAAAAGTTTATTATGTACTAAAAAATTATATTATGCAATTTTAAACTTTGAGTTTATATATAACTTTATTTTATACTCGTATGTATGCATATGAACCAAACATATTTGCTTATCTTCATTGATAAACAAGTACTTACTCGTATTATTTATTAGTGATAAAGTTGAAAATATAAAATAATTTAAATTATCTTGCACAATATCTAAAAGTGATTATTTAACTGGAAGACATTTGAAAAGACAGAAATAAACTTTTAAAAATATTCAGATAAATATGGAACGTTGGCAAAATAAAGTAGCGGTTGTAACAGGAGCCAGTGCAGGCATTGGCGCCGCCATTGTTAAGGATCTTGTGAAAAATGGTGTGCAAGTTGTGAGTCTGGCAAGACGTGTTGAACGTATTGAAGAATTGAAAAACCAATTGCCATCAAACTTGCACACAAAATTAACTGCTCTAGAATGTGATGTGTCTGATATTGAATGAGTTAAATCGATAAAATCATCTGGCTACACGGAGGTATAGATATACTAATTAATAACGCTGGTTGCATGACAAGCGGCAAATTGTGTATGGGAAATGCAACAGATATTCAACATGTCCTACAAACCAATGTCATGGGTGTAGTCTATTGTACACAAAGGGCATTTAAATCTATGAAAAAGCGTAATTTTAACGGTCATGTTATATTGCTTAATAGCATATCTGGTCATAGGGTTAGATGTGTTCGAAATTACACGCCCGATAATAACATATATGGACCTTCAAAATTTGCCATAACGGCTATTACGGAAATTTATCGTCAAGAATTCAAAGGATTGGGCACTAAAATTAAGGTTACAGTAAGAGCTCTTATATATTGTATACGAGTATGTTGTGATTATTCTAAGATACGGAACAAAATTTTTCTGATTTTCAGAGCATTAGTCCTGGAGCTACCGAAACGGATATACTACCCCAAAGCATGAAACATACTATAGCTGCCTTGCTGAAACCGGAGGATATATCACAGGGCATCATATATGCCTTGTCCACACCACCTCATGTCCAAATACATGAAATGATTATTAAACCAGTTGGGGAAATGTTTTGACTTTATGTCTCGTATAACGCAAAAATACAGAGACTGTAACGCCAAGTTCAGAGAAATAAATTAAAGAATTTTAACTTGTCAGCAAAAACTAAAAGGTATTAAAACTGCTTACTGATAATGGATAAACAATTTTATTATGTATTTACTCCTATATTAAATATTATATGAAAGTACTCGTATGTTGTTCTTTAATCGGTTTGTTTAATAATAAAAATAGGTAGCAAAGCATTTTGTTTTAATACATGAAAACAAATTTATAGGACTTAATTTCAAATCTAAGACATCATGGGTTCATATCAAATAAAAACTTATAGAAAATGGGTAATTTCCGCAATATTCGTATTTTTATTTTTTATTTTTTTTATTTAATACAATTTAGTCTATGGTTAAAGCCTTACAGACCATTAACAATAAAAATATTTAAAACAATCAATTATTAAGCATTATTCAAGGACAAAATTATATTACGCTTAATACTATTTACATTTATATTAAAATCGATAAAATTATAGAAATCATTATAGTTTTGACATGCGACCCTATAAAATATGTATATATACCCAGCTAAAAAAATATGTATGGAGCATATATGATATCACATATATGGTTCGGATACGAAAAATGAGGGTATATGGACATATGTATATGATAATATATATTCATACATTTTCATACATGAATGTGTATTCCCTATATAGAATGCCAAGTTCATATTGATTCAAAAAGCGCACTGCTGTGCAATAAATTAAATTCTTAAAATTATTTTTTTGTAAGATTTTGTGGAGGAAGGTTGTGTTTAATAAAACATTTGTTCGAACAAAATAATTCAAAACGAACTAAAAGACATTTCAGTTTAAAATTTTTAAACGCACTAATAATCCCAAATTAATATTTTACTTATTAAGTAAAATATTTTTTTATTAAAAATACATTGAAATTGATTATTGAGGGGTTTAGCTGGATCCTGTGCGCATTTCACTGCTGCTAATGCAGATCATCAGGGAACCTTTACCCAAAGCTTCTTAGAACAACTAGAGTTATTATATTATAAACTTTCATTTAAACAAATGAGAAGCTCAATAACAAATAACAAAGATGAAACAAGAACTCAATAATCAACATGTTTTTTATTTTCTTACTTTGCTATTGCTACATTTGCTGACTTTTTTTCAGCTTCAAATTGTAGTCGTAAGAGTATGTAAAAGAAAATAAATGTAAATAACAACAACATCTATTTAAGAATAGAGTGTTGCCACACAAGTATTTTTTTGACCGGGTGCAGTCAAGTTAATAATTAGTGTTTTTTATGGGAATTGTTACAATTTAAGTTTAAAATTTTTAAACGCACTAATAATCCCAAATTAATATTTTACTTATTAAGTAAAATATTTTTTTATTAAAAATACATTGAAATTGATTATTGAGGGGTTTAGCTGGATCCTATGCGCATTTCACTGTTGCTAATGCAGATTATCATGGAACCTTTACCCAAAGCTTCTTAGACATTTCATTCGACATTTTAAGAGAAAATGTGAATCGATTATTAAAAAACCAAAAAACACACAAACGTACACAACATATAATTTAAGAAATCAGATTAAGACTTATGCAATTATAAAAGAAAAAATTAACCGTTTTTATACTAACACTAGTTTTCAATATTATTTTTGGCAGTTATATGAATTTTGTTTAATGGCTGCATTATCTTTTTGATTATTTGATTTATTAAATATACCCACAATATATAAAATCCACAAAAAAGATTTTTTTTGTTACACGAGTTTTTATATTTTAAACCTTGAGGCTCTACGCATATAAACTTTGCATATGCGTATGTATTTTCTAACAGACTTCCTTCCAATTCACCAGTGATAAAAAAAAGATGGCAAAAGATCGAATTAATAAAGGTCAAGTTTTTTTGATTGCAAATGCGATCTTATGTGAGATATTATGTATGCATACATTTTTATATGGCTCCATATATTACATTTTATTTCTATAAATGGATTCACATATGAGAGCTTCATATTTAATTTCCATATATGAGCTCATATATTGTAATACATTTCATATATTAGTCCATATATTAATTCATATATAAAAGTTTTGCCATGTATAATCCCATATATTTCCATACATGAATTCATACATACTCATATATAGTTATATACATTCATATATTAAAAATATATGGACCATATATATAATTTTTAGCTGGGTACATATATATTTTGGGTTATTATTAATAACACAGTGCAACACGAAAAAATATAACCATATGCGGACACCACTACGTGATAAAAAAAAAACAAAACAAAAAGACCCGTGTCTACCAGTTTTGCCTCAAGTTATCTACTCTTTTTTTATGGGCCCCAAATATTTGGGGCCTCGGTGTCATTTTTGCATTTTCTCAGGCTCATATCTTGCAAACCGTTCGGAATTTTAATTTATTCTATGTGGCGCAAAGTTGTAGCTCTTGTCATAAAGAACAAAAATTGTGAACATATAAAATCAAAAAAACTTCATCTTCAAAATCAAAACGAAAAAAAATTAAATAAATTAGATTTTTTGCCTTTTTTCCCCTGTTCAGGTCCATAGGTAGCAAACCGTTCAAAATTCAAGAAAACAATCAACTACAAAATTGTACCTAAGATCTCAATAAACAACTTTCTAGAACATATGAACTTTCTAGGAATGATTCTTAACACCTGTTAGGTAGCGCTTAGATAGCCGCAGAAGTGAAAAATTTCCAAACAAATTAAATGGGTGCTGATGAAGTGCGTTGCTGCACAGAAAAATATCGGTATTTCCCCCAGCTTAAAAGTCTAATTTAATTTTTCTTCTCTTCTTTAGAAACTCAAATTAATTAATAAAAATTTCATTCAATAAAAGAATTGAAATTACTGAACTTAATTAAGCCTGACTAAAAATTATTTCTGATTAAAAAATGTTCGGGAAATTTTTTACTTTTGCGGCTACCTACATATGTACATATACATTTATAAATAAAACTGAAATTCTCAATGAAGCACAAATTATTATTTTGGCAAGACTCGATCAAAAATACTTGTTTGGCAACACGCCATTTTTGCAAAAGCAATGTATAGCTGTTGTTGTTTTTTACATCTATTTTCAATTACATATTTCGAACTAAAAATAAAGTCAGCCAATGTATTAATGCTATAGTAAAAAAAAAACATGTTGATTATTGAGCTCTGGTTCCAACTATGATATTAGTTCAATTTATCATTAGTTTTTGCGTATATTTACGAGTAGATTCCCTGATGATCTGCATTAGCAACAGTGAAATGCGCATAGGAACTAGCTAGCACCTCAATGATAATTTTGAATGTATTTTTAAAAGTAAAAGTAAAAGTATTTTGGTGGAACATAAAAATCATAATTTTTATTTTTACACCAGTTAGATAAATATATACATACATACATGTATCAAAACTTTAAATAAAAATAATGCAATTGATAAATTTTATAAATCGATTTAAAACATTTCACCAACTGGCTTTATAGTCATTTCATGAATTTGAACATGAGGTGGAGTTGAAATGGCAAACACAACACCTTGAGAAATGTCTTCCGATTTTAATAATGTATCTCCCACAAATGATCTAACACGGTCAGAGAGGATTTCAGTATCAACAGCACCAGGACTTATACTCTATCAAATAAAAGCGAAATATAATTTTATATCAAGTATTCTTTTAACACTTAATTCCAATCATTTCACTTACCGTCACTTTAATCTTTGTGCCGAAACCGCTAAATTCTTGTCGATAAATTTCTGTTATGGCCGTTATAGCAAATTTACTAGGTGAATAGATGTTACCCTGTGGTATATTTTTGCCAGTAGATGTGACCTGATGTCCAACAATACTATTTATCAAAATAACATGTCCATCAAAATTGCGCTCTTTCATGGACTTGAAAGCACGTTGAGTACAATATACAACGCCCATAACGTTCGTTTGTAAAACTTGTTGAATGTCATCAAGATTACCCCCAGAAAGCGTACCAGTTTTCGCGCAACCAGCATTATTGACCAAAATATCCACACCACCAAATTTATGAATGATTTTATCGAAAGCTTCATTAACCGATTTTAAATTGGAAACATCACATTTAAGTGCAGTTAATTTCGGCTGCAGTTGAGCTGGCAATTGTGTTTTTATTTCTTCTATACGCTCTACACGTCTGGCCAGACCCACAACCTGCAAGCCATTCTTAACGAGATCCTTAACAATGGCAGAGCCAATGCCTGAGCTGGCTCCTGTTACAACAGCGACTTTATTTACCCAGCGCTCCATGATTTTTGTTTTTATTTTACGCGCAAATTCTGGTTAAACACTCTGTATAGTTTGACGTTCTAATACATACTAGTACTATTCGATTTGTTAACAGTTTTATAAATATTGATTAGATTAAATGCCAGTCAGCCTAATTCACATGTTAAAAGCTATTTCACATTATATACATATATAATATATATATACACACACCGTCACAATTGGGGGACATCAGGGACGCCAATCAGTACCTGGATTCAGTAACTTTTATTACGATAATCGTATCGCTATAATAAATATAACGAAATTTTATCGACTTTGCTATGCGGTAACATATTTTAACGATATTCGCTGTCAGTTGGATAAAAATTAAATTAAATCACAAGATCAAATTCATTAAGTTTTTCTTTAGTATTCTTTGTGCTTTTCGTTTGTTTTCACATTTTCTATACAGAGATACCATATAATATTGAATTAAATGGTGAGTAAGGTAAAGCTGGAGACTATCGTAAAAAAAATTACGGAATCACATTATCGTTACCGCAAGCAAATAAATATGTCGATAAATATTACTATTTTCGGTTCGCAAAAAGTTACAGAATCCAGCCTTAGGACTGGTTTTTACGATCCCGGGATTCGGGAATTTCAAAAACTCAAATCCCGCAATTTTGGGATTTTTCGGAATTCCGAAATTTTTTGAAATTTAGGGATTTTTCGGGACTCTGGGTTTTTAATTAAAATATATTCATTAAGGCTGGAACAGAATAGTAGCTGTAGCACAACGTAACGAGTAGCGCTGCAAGCTGTCAAAATTTAAAAACTATTGTTTTAAAGGGAAGTAAACAGAATGCGTAGTTGTGGTGGTAGTTGCAGTGGAGGTTGAAGCGATAAATTCGAAATTTTGAACTTTGTTGCGCGACAAAAAATAAATGTTTGTATATGCCAACAAGGATTACCATGCTTTTGAGTAAAATATTATGTAGTCAATTATTATTGGTATTTTCCTTAATAAATTTAGCAATTTTTTTTGCTAACTTGCGATTTTTTTCGCATTTTTTCCGAACTTTTTTATTTTTAACGGCATTGACGATTACTAGTTAATTTTACGGCTTGCTTCCGATTTTGCAACTTCTCGCGAATTTTTGCAAAGTTCGCGATATTAGTAACTTTTGCAGTTTTTCAGCTTCCTGACAGTTTCGCCGATTTTTAAACTATATTAAACGTAGTTATCATCCCGCTGTTAGTAAGTTTTTGCAAATTTTCGTCATTTTCGAAATTTTTTCGCATTTTGCAGATTTTTAATCTATATTATGGCTTATTTAAAATTTTGCAATTTTTCGCGATTTTTTGCAAAGTTCGCGAAAAAGTGACTGCATTTTTTCAGAGTCCGAACATTTTTGCCGATTTTTAAATGATATTAGATCTTGTTATCCCGCTGTTAGTAACTTTTTGCGAAGTTTAGTTTTTTTTTCACGATTTTTACCTCATGTTTTGCATTTCTTACAGTTTTAACGATTTGTAATCAATATTATATCTTATTTAAAATTTTGCCACTTTTCGCGAATTATCGCTTTTTTCGCGACAGGCGTAATTTTCCCAAATTTTTTTTGCTATCCTATATTTGTAAGGACTTTTAATCAATATTGTGCACTGCTATCGTTAAAATTTTAGCAAGTTTTTGCAAATTTTCATATTTTTCGCAACTTTTTCGGAATGTTTGCTTGCCTTACAGTTTTAGCGAGTTTTAATAAATTTTAATGTTTCTTTCCAATATTGTGATTTTTGCAAATTTGCGGAATTTTGTTGCTTGAGGAAACGCTGCTTAAGAAGAATATATTTTCTGGTGTTAGTTATCAGATGTTTAAAATTTTTTATTGATTTTTAGACAACAGATACGAAGTTGATTCGAGCTTGTGTATTGAACAAATTCACACATTATTCTTGTATAATCTTACAAGGTTATTAAGAAAATATTTATTTGGTAACCATGTAGAAAGCTTCAATATTCTGTCCACATTTTTTTCTTGCTGCGCTACTAGTTACGTCGTCGGCTTCAGCTACTACTACAACTACTCTATTCTGGTCCAGCCTTTATTTATTTAAAAAAACGTCTTTGAAAGAGGTTCACAAACTAAAGTTTTATAATTATTTCATATTACGTAGTTAATTATTTTATATATTTGAATGCAAAAAAAAAATTATTATTCATAATAAGACGGAATTTACGCTGTGCCTTTTCTGCTTGCCCGTGCAGGCAGGCTTTTTTAGTTTATTGGTGAGAGGGTGTGAGGAGCTTTCGGGGTAAAACAAAAGGCACGAAATGAAAATTCGAGAAGATTTATGACATTTCTTTTTCTTTTCGTACTATCAACATTAAACGTGTATATAAATGCCAAAAAGGCATGAATAAAAAGGCTTAATGTAAATGTGCGTAACTTTTGTAGGGGGCTTAAAGGAAAATTGTCAATACAAGGCAGGCTTAAAAGGCATATTATGAAACGGCTCTAAAAAAGCTAAGTTACAAAATAAAATTATTTAAATATTAAAAGTACTCATGTCAAAAGATGCGATATTATGGAAAAGCAAAATTGCAAAATTTAAAAAAAAATTATCACAACAACCACACAAAAATTATATTGCAAAAATTATGCAAAATTATCAGGGTCTGTGTAAATGCATTATCATCGTAAATTTTGCAGTTATGCAGCTTTTAATGACATTGCCAAGCTAAAAAAATTAACAAAAAAATTTTAAAAATCCCCGACTTTTTTCAGAAAAGATGTTATATCTTCTAAACGGCTGCACCGATTTTCTTCAAACATAGCTAAGAACCCTCTCGATCAAGTCATGTTTCAAACAGCAAAAGCTAAATGAAAATCGGTCCAGCCGTTTGGCCTGTACTTGGACACGGACAGATACACAGACACACACTACAAACTTATAACACCCCTTTTTTTGTCGGAGGTTAAAAACAGCTTTACACAAAATTACAACGCAGAAATACCTGTTTTAAGGTGCAATCAGACGTGCCATAGACATAACCATAGAAAACAGCCGTTTGAACCAAACTAATACTAATGGGCAACACTGTATTCGATTATAGGATACTCGTCATAACGCCATAGAAACTGCCATAGAAACCAATAAACCAAGTGAATTTAGCAAGTTTACACTCTAAGTCGACGATAACATATATAACCATAAAGTTATATATAATTAAATTTATATAGAAATAACTAATTAAATATTTTGGTTGCTAATTAAAGTCATAATTTTTATTTTTACACGAGTTATATGAATTTATAAATACTTTCATAGGGCATTTACATTGTCTTGAAATCTAGTACTTACGACATTTCGAGCTAAAGCTAGTTGCTTTTTACTACGAATCTAGCCAAAATCTAATGCTTTTATTTTTTTTACTACCCTGTACAACATACTTATATAAAAGGTGAGTGAATTAACTAAAAAATTTTCTATTGAAGGTGTGTGAATGAGCTAAGTCAACACTTTTTGGGTTACAGTTTAAAACTAAATTTTAGACAAAGGATTTTGTCTTGAATATGAAATCTTGAGAAATGTCAAAAAAGCTTAGAGTGAACGATTTAAATTTCGATAAAGATTTCAAATCAAACTTACTTAATTCCAAGACAATGCAAATGCAGTATCAATCACAAATACTGCAATTGATAAATTTTATAAATTGATCTAAAACATTTCACCAACTGGCTTAATAGTCATTTCATGAATTTGAACATGAGGTGGAGTTGAAATGGCAAACACAACACCTTGAGAAATGTCTTCCGATTTTAGTAATACATCTCCCACAAATGATCTCACACGGTCAGAGAGGATTTCAGTATCAACAGCACCAGGACTTATACTCTATAAGGAAAGCAAAATATTAGTTTACGTCAATTATTGTTTTTATACTTAATTCCAATCATTTCACTTGCCGTTACTTTAATCTTTGTGCCCAAACCCCTAAATTCTTGTCGATAAATTTCCGTTATGGCCGTTATAGCAAATTTACTAGGTGAATAGATGTTAGTATGTGGTACATTGTTGCCAACAGTTATGACATTATGGCCAGCAATACTATTTATCAAAATAACATGTCCATCAAAATTACGCTCTTTCATGGACTTGAAAGCACGTTGAGTACAATATACAACACCCATGACATTTGTTTGTAAAACCTGTTGAATGTCATCAAGATTGCCCGACGTCAGCGTACCAGTTTTCAAGCAACCAGCATTATTGACTAAAATATCTACACCACCAAATTTATGAATGATTTTATCGAAAGCTTCATTAACCGATTTCAAATTGGAAACATCACATTTAAGTGCAGTTAAGTTCTGTTGCAGTTGAGCTGGCAATTGTTTTTTTATTTCTTCGACACGTTCTACACGTCTGGCCAGACCCACCACCTGCAAGCCATTCTTAACGAGATCCTTAACAATGGCAGAACCAATGCCTGAACTGGCTCCTGTTACAACAGCGACTTTATTTACCCAGCGCTCCATGATTTTTTTTTATTTTACCCGCAAATTCTGATTAAATGCTCTGTACACTTCGACGTTCTAATAAATACTATTCGATTTGTTAACACTTTTATAATTAATGATTAGATTAAATGCCAATCAGTGTAATTTTACATTTATGAACACACACATTGTCACAAGTAGGGGGCAAAATGAGGCAGCATTTTTTTATATAGACTTTCGTTAATAAATACATATGTATGTATGTATGTTTATACATTTTGAAATAATTGCCCGGTATAAATATTTAATATGTCATAGTCAAACAAAGAATAAACACATATTTATATAGAACATCAATAACAGAGAATATTTACTTTGAACTTTTTTACCTGCATTTTTTTTTCCAATTTTATCCTTTTTTATCCTACTTTTATATGCTCACAGTGCTTTTGATGATCCAATAGTTGGCACGGCGATGCCAACTCTACCACTTTTGTGGTAGATCTGCCTCTATTGGGTATCTCACTCAACTCTACCACTTTATGAGAAAAGTCTACCACTTTTTTAGTTTTTCAACAATAATGCTAAAGTATCATGAGTCAAAGAATACAAGATTACGCATTGCGCATGTATGTTAACTTGAGTGTGCTGGTGTGACGTTAAAATGGCGTAGAAATCGAAATGTAAGCAAAATTGTCATATACCAAATACACGTGTTTGTGTGATTGTGTTTATGTTTATCGGCTGATGTGACGTATTTTGAAAAGCTGAATGTCTAATCTTGTATTCTTTGATTCATGCTAAAGTATAGTTACCCGAGTTTTTTTTTTTTTTTTTGTATCTAATCCAAGCTAGAAGTTCAATTGAAATATATTTTTAGCAATACATATAAACAACGCTGCATTGATTCTACTATTTTAAACCTGCTACATGATTAAAAATTTCCTTTATTGGGCCAGTTTGTGAGAAAATATTACTGATATTACTTTACTGTTACTCTGCAAGAAGTGCTACACACCAATTGATGTATCAGCGCTAGCACTGGGCAACCTACACCTACAGAGGACCATTACAAATTATTTAATGAAAATACGAGTATTAATGTTTTAAATATCGGATTATCTAATAAAAATGTATGACAGAAAAAATTTCATCGAAATTCAACCAACAAAACGAATTGTTAATATTTAATTTAAAAATTATCAATCACCATTCTTGATATAACAAATTTAAATTTTTGTAGCCAATTAAATTACTCAATGAAATTATTTGTTAAATTATATCATAACGGAATGCGCACACATAGAATAAACATAAGAAATCATAATTTGTATGTATTCATTATTTGCGCATCTAGTAAAGTGTTGCTCTTTAGCTGAAATTTAAGTAAATAAGTTAGCTTATTAGTCCTGAAGTTGACGGTTCGACTCCGCCCAAAGACATTTAGGGCCTGTTCATCTAAATGCGAACGATAGATTCGATCGAAAATTTATATTATTTATTATTTATTATTATTATTCAGCGTACTCGAATCAGGTTTACCCACCAGGTTCCCGGCTTGTTACAAAAAAAAAGTTTCGAATTCGAGCACAGCGTTATATAACGATGCCATAATTAAATTTTGAGTACTAACGATCCGCTACTAAGATTTTTCATAAGTTTCCTTATAAATTACTTCTTATTGAAACGAAAGGTTAATTTATTAAAGGTGTTCAAAATATACAAGAAATAAAAGTTACAGATTTTCTCTTTTTAAAGTAAGATCTGTTGGAAACTACCTATTTTTCACATCGTATCTACCTCTAAGGCTGAGTTTACATCTGGCATTTCATGTGTGCCATGCGCCTAAAAAAGCGTAACCACTAATTAATAATGAAAAACTGGTTGATTCAGACACGTATTTATTAAGTTAAATAGTTTCATACATAACTAATAGACAATTTTATAGAATCCAACATGATTGCAAACTGTTTAAATCAATTAATACATGTCTGAATCAAACAGTTTTTCATTAGTAATTAGCGGTTAAGCTTTTTTGGCACATGACACACAGATGTAAGCACATGAATACCCTAATTATTTAAAATATTTATCGCAATTTAAAAAAATATTCTTGAAAAAAAAATATGTATGCATCCGCCTCATTTACATTCGTCATTGTCAGTGTTGGTATCTCTACGAAGAGCAAAAGCACCTTAAGCTGTTGCAAAAAGGGGTAAAAAGCGCAATAAAATACGAAGAAGAGGGTAAAAAAGCACGAAAATATATATTTTTTTTATTGTAATACATTAAGGGCCTATTTCATATATAGTTGGTGAAATTCGCCCTAAGCTACTTAAAAAGGAAAGTTTAGAGTGTAAAAGGTCAAAATTTAATTTCAAATTTTTGCTTCAAAATAAACAAAGTATTTGAGATGTAATAACAGAATTCATTAACATATTAACTAAAACAAAATCTTGATTAATTTAATAAAAATAAGTATGTAAAAACAAATAATAAAAAAACCAGGAGTCAAATAATATAGTAACATATACACACACACATATGTACATACATACAATAGTAGGTGAAGCTTAGGCATAGATTAAGATATGTATGTTACTGAAAAATCATTTGCACATAAAGAATGCATTGAAAGCGTCATTTTTTTCTTAAGTACTCTTAACTTAAAAGTTTTTGTTTTTGCGATATTCACCTTTATTCCAGTTGTCAACATTGACAGCACGTCAATACGATATGAAAAAATTGGAGGTTGGCTACTCGTTGTCTAAAACAACTAACTGCCATTGATAACCTCATGCTTTCAATCGAAATCGGCCCTTAAAATTTAACCACTCTTGTGCGTTGAATACAAATTTACCTACATTTTGTTGTAAACGTGAACATTTTGATTTACTCTACACTTACAAATTGACAGCCTTATGAAAATTCCGAAATCGGCCCTTAAAATTTAACCACCCTATAGTATGAATAAATATTTGTGTAACCTTTAACAAATGCTTATTGCATACTACTTTCAATCAATTATTATGCAGAGAATTATCTGGTTTCTTATTTTGCAAAAAAAAAAAAAAAAAATTAACTTTTTTAATCCCAATTATGAAAAGTTTTCTACATTGTTTTTAACATAGTTTCCGTTATTTTCATTAAAAACAATTTAACAAGCCTCAGTTAAAAGATACTGCTATTATTGCTTAAAAGTATTTTAGTTTTGTAAATTAAAAATATTTTTATTTAACAAAAAAGCACCAAAAGCACTGTAAGAAATTGTTAAAAGCACTGTAAATACCCGCTTTTTAAAAAAGGGTATTAGCCAAAATTTCGCGTTTATGAAGAGGCAAAAAGCACCAAAAAATACCCGAAACGCACCAAAATACCATCACTGGTCATTGTATCATCGACGACTAAATGAAAGAGAATAAGAATACGCAGTGATGCCAACTTAGCCCTTTTAGGGCTAGATTTAGCCCGTTTTCAGTCAGTCACAACGCGGAAAAAAAATTTTAGCCCCTAACTAAAAAAGACGCAAACCTAGCACTTTTTACAATAATCTTTCAGCCCTTTTAGCCCCTTTTTAGTTTTTGCTCGATATGGCTACATTTAAACTTTTGCGAACTTTTTCTTCCTTTAATCTAGCAAAATCAAATGAGTAAAAAGTCGATATTGCTTTACCAATTTAAAAAAGAAAAATAATATAGAGTAATCTTTTATTTCTTCCAAATTTTTTTATGCCTTGAAAGTTATTCAGTACAGCCTAAAGCAGATAATGTAGGTTTTTGGAAGAGCGAGAAATCGAAATTTTATTTAATAACGGCCAATTTTTAATGTATCTACTTATGTAAACATACATATGTATATATATGTATATTTCTATTATATATGTATATATATGCTAACTATTTAATCTACGTATGTACATACCTTATTGAAATGTAATATGAAATGTAAATGAAATATGTACAATATTGAAGCTCTAAAGCTATGTATGTGTTGATCTCATGATAGTTATTTATATTCTAATAAATTACTTTACAAAAATTGATTTGATGTTTTTATTTTCAACAGAAACATTTTAATACTAGCCCCTTTTCGCGCTTTTTCGAAAAATTTTACTATTTTTTTATTTTTGAAAATTTTTTCAATTTAGCCCTTTTTAGCCCTTTTTTCAAAAATTTTTACGCGTTTTGAGCCTCAAAAGTTGGCATCACTGAGAATACGTGTGAAGCAGGGATGGAAAAGTTGGTACAATTTTACTTTTTTCAGCACTATTTGAATGCCAAAAGTACCGTAGCACTTCAATGACCAATTTTGCACTATTGAGAATTTTTTCATATTATCTCGTAACATGCCAAAAATTGCAACAAAAAAAAAGTGAATCTATAAATAACCAGTTTTGAGAGTTGGTCCTCAGGAAAGGACAAAATACATATTATGTATGTATGTATGTATGTACATTTTGCTCGAAGGTATTAGAAATAAAAGCATTAAGTAAATGAAGCGATGTTTTCCAATATTTGAAGAATTGCTAGAGGAATATTATTTCTTCTAAATTCGTCTCAAAACGTGGAAAGAGAAACATTCTATTTACTTTGACTCTCTCCAAACGATTCAAAACAAATGATGGAAAACTATATCCTAATGTTACTTTTATATTCCGTTCTCAGCAATTGATAGTAAGTTGCGTATCTTCTGACATTAAAGATTAATATTAATTAATAGCATTAATTAATAATATAATAATTAAACTTCAAAGTGCCTTTTTGTTAAGTTTTTAAACACATGCATTACGCACAAATGAATTTTACCTATGAAATAATTATTTATTATTAAATAAACTATGGGTGTGAAATTTTTCCTACCTCTGTCTTCCACCTTAGGAAGTCAAAATAAAGTAAAAGTAGAAAAAGAGTATTAAATAATGCAATTAAAGAATTTTCGGTACAATCGTACTGAAAAAAGTACAACTTTTCTTGAAAAATAGTACAATTTGTAAATCTGATTTCTCATCCCCGGTGTGAGGGTTCTGAGTACAATTGTGAAAAAGAAACGCGCATCAACTATTTAATACGATAATACAATCGATTCAAAGATATAAGAAATTTTGTGAATAAAGCAATTTTTATTTTTACACGAGTTATATAAATTTATAAATACTTTAAAATACAAATACTGTATTTAATAAATTTTATAATGCGATCTAAAACATTTCACCAACTGGCTTAATAGTCATTTCATGAATTTGAACATGAGGTGGAGTAGAAATGGCAAACACGACACCTTGAGAAATGTCTTCCGATTTTAATAAAGTATCTCCCAAAACTGATCTGGCATTAGCAGAAAGGATTTCAGTATCAACAGCACCAGGACTTATACTCTATAGAAAAAATCAAAATATTAGTTTACGTCAATTATTGTTTTTATACTTAATTCCAATCATTTCACTTGCCGTTACTTTAATCTTTGTGCCCAAACCCCTAAATTCTTGTCGATAAATTTCCGTTATGGCCGTTATAGCAAATTTACTAGGTGAATAGATGTTAGTAGGTGGTACATTGTTGCCAGCAGTTATGACCTTATGGCCAGCAATACTATTTACCAAAATAACATGTCCATCAAAATTGCGCTCTTTCATGGACTTGAAAGCACGTTGAGTACAATATACAACGCCCATGACATTTGTTTGCAAAACTTGTTGAATGTCATCAAGATTGCCCGCCGTAAGCGTACCAGTTTTCAAGCAACCAGCATTATTGACTAAAATATCCACACCACCAAATTTATGAATGATTTTATCGAAAGCTTCATTAACCGATTTCAAATTAGAAACATCACATTTAAGTGCAGTTAATTTTTGCTGCAGTTGAGCTGGCAATTGTTTTTTTATTTCTTCTACACGCTCTACACGTCTGGCCAGACCCACCACCTGCAAGCCATTCTTAACGAGATCCTTGACAATGGCAGAACCAATGCCTGAACTGGCTCCTGTTACAACAGCGACTTTATTTACCCAGCGCTCCATGATTTTTTTTTTATTTTACCCGCAAATTCTGATTAAATGCTCTGTACACTTCGACGTTCTAATAAATACTATTCGATTTGTTAACACTTTTATAAATAATGATTAGATTAACGCTTCATTTACACATGCAGGTAACTTGTTACAAGTTGCGTGTACGTATTAATAACCAATACATTGAATGAAATAACAAAAACACTCGCAACTTGCTTGATTGTTTACACAGTCAAGTGCAAGTTTATTTTCATTTTTCTATATTTTACTATAAATATTTGAAAATTTCGTTTTTCTCTTTCTTCTGTGCGTTGTTTGTACTCTTTTTTTGTCTATATTAGTTTTTAATGTGTGGGCTGCCAAATTTTTTGTATAGGAACATTACAGGGAAACGAATTTAGTGATCAACTTTGTACCAAAATAAATTATAAATTTATATTGCAAATCAATACTAAGTCATATTTGATTACATGTTCTTACTTTTTGTTTTATTTTTTCTGTATATAAGTTGAAATAATAACATTTTAAAAATTATTCCATGTAAGCTATCCATTAAAATTAAAATTAAATCCTTAAAGGGTAACACTGTTTTTATTTTTGACAATTCTCCTACATGCAAGTGAAAAAATTACTTGTAATGAAAATCTCTTGCCAGTGAGCCTACAACTTGTAGCATTATGATTGTATGTATTAGTAAAAATATGTCGATATTGAGTTACTTGCACTTGTACTTGCATGTGTAAACGGTAAGTAAATGACAGTCAGTCTAATTCACAACAAGTTCAAAGTTTTTTCATATTTATGAATACACACATTCTCACAAGTAGCGGGCAAAATGAGGCGGCATTTTTTATGCAGACATATGTACATAGATTTCATTGTCAATTTACCGGTATATGTAATAACACTGTAAACACACAAAAAAATAGCCGTTAAAACGGCGGATTGTGGTAGAAGAGACCACAGAAATTATTGTGGACGATCGGGAAGCATGTAACCCTTGCATTTGTAGAAATGCTTTCCTGACTTACAAAAGGGATTTTTTAATAGGCACTTTCAAAATCTGACAATCTATAACTGCCACACAGAAAAAACTAATTTTCCAATTTAATAAAAAATTATCTGTTTAATTCAAGTCCTACAAATAAATTTGTAGATTCAAATGCAAAATTTTGTAATAATTTGTTTGAAAAAAAACTCTGATTTTTTCAATGAACAAATTGTCTGTTTTAACAATTTTTTTTACTGAAATTAAAAAGTAAATAAAACAAATTACTGTTCTGTACAAATAAAAGCAGACCTAAAGCTCAAAAAAATAGTTTAATTAAATAAATGCATAAAAAAGGTCGAAAAATTAGATAAATGAATTAGATAAAAGAACTGTTCTGTACAGTATGCAATTTCTATATTAGAACCGAAATCTTCTTTAAACACAATTTAAAGTTATCACCATCAACAGCACTAAGTGCCATACTATTTATACCACATTGGACACTATACGCGAGCGATTTGAGTCTGGTTCAGAGAAGGAAGCCGACCGGCTCACAGCCGCGCCGCCGATGACTTTCATAATTAGTTAGCCGCCGCCGAAGAGTTTGGCAATGAATTGCTCTAGCAATGCCCGTCAGTCTCAGCCGCTGCCGATTTGTCCGATTTGGTCTTAGCCGCCGCCGACCAAAATTATGCATCGGCTTCGTTCTGGTCTGGTCATCTCACGCGGAAGTAATGTGAACTTGACCACCGAGATCGTGGTATTGGAGCGCCTTACAATTCTTTATTCTTTATTTATTAATTTATTTTTATTAATTTGTAGGTCTATGCGAAGGTCTATGCCATAGGCCAAATCCAGGCTGATTGAACATTTATGTTGCGCGCTACCCACCGAACCTACAGCGGAGATTCACGCAATTTTATATTTCATAAATAATTACATCGACAGGTTTTTCAAATGATAAAGAAATTTCTATAATAGCTCCTATAATGACTTCTGCCGAAGTTGTCGAGAACAAACCAAAGAAGAGATAACCTTCCACTTTCTGTGAAAATGTCCAACTTTGCATCTCTCGAGACACAAGTTTTTAGGCAGACATGTACTACACGGCCTTTCAGATTTATCTGAGATTGGGTGGAGTTACCTTATCAGATATCTCAATGCGACGGGTTGGATCTAGTACCTATCACCGTATTCGAATACTTAGATACGATTCTACATAGGTTGATAAAGACGAGTGGATTCTAGATTCTACTTAAATGCCTGCGCGAAGAAGGCAGTTACGTTAACCAACCAACCAGCTCACATAAACTTTGTTTTATTTGAACTTAAATATAGGAAGCACTTAATGACAAACCCTTTATATTCAGTATTTGATTTGAGTTTCAGGCTTTGGTGCTTTCAGAACCCCAAAAATGTTTGATTCGGTTGTAAAGTGTAATTAAAATTTATTTTTTATTTTAAATTAAACAAATAATAATTTGTTAACTCAATCGTCATCTCTGTTTGTTTTCATTATCTAGGCATATTGCGTATGAATATATGTATATGTATATATGTATATGTATGTACATACATATGTACATATTTACTTATGTATGTAGACATCTAAGTATACAATAATTAAAAGGCGATTCTAAAATAATGTTGTAAGAGCAACTTTGTTGATTAATCATGACAATTACAAATTTTATTTAATTATTGTTTGTGCATTTTCTATTTTTAGTTCATACATAGAAATGTTTATTATTATTTTCAAGTTCATATCAAACCCAATAAACAATACTTTAAACGTTTAAACAATACCTCAAAATATTAGACATACATATGTAGGTATCGCTCTATTATTGCAACATACTCCTATCTCGAAAAAATTTGTTGTTTGAGTTAATATTGCAAGACAATGAGATATCATATTTAAATCTTGTGTAAAAATTGCACACAAAAATTTGGGACACTCGCGTCTTGAGAAAAGAAAAATTTTAACTTATTTGTTGCAAAACTATTTTGTTTTGTTAGTTATGCCTATATTACAACAAAGGAGCGGTATGTAATTGATAAAAAAAATATTTTATCGTTTGAGACAAATGGCGCAATCTCACATTTTAAAATTATTATAAATATATACGAGTATAAGATTGGTTTGATTGCTTGTTGGGCACGCGCCTATTTTATTAACAACGCCTCTACATCATAAAATAATGAATGACATGTACATACATATTAGACGCCTGCACAAGACCACTTACAAAAACTTTTAAGACATGAGGGATTTTTCAAATGCTTTACTACAGCCAAGTCTTCTAAAACAAACGCTAAACAACACTGTTAGCAAGAAATATGTTTCAGTTATTGCAGGTAAAGGAGTAAAGAAGAAAATACTTCGCGACGAAAGAATTTGTGATGCTTGCGTATACAAACATCATGCATGTACATTAGAGTGGACGTTATTTATTTTTTTTTTTTTTTTTTTTTGATTTCTTATGCTCTCTCCCCCCAAAATCGGTTAAGTTTTATATAAAAAAAATACAAAAAATTTCATAGCGATAAGTTGTGTTTTGGCCTTCAAGCCAATTTTTCAATGTAATTTTTTGCATATAAATATCTTTTTAAACAATCGTTTTACAAGAATATGGTATATGGCAATATTTTAGCTCTTCTAGTCAACAACATTAGTCTCAAAGAAAGTTTTTTGCTAAAATTAATATTTTAGAAAATAATGAAGAAAATAACCAACAAAATATCAAAAATTTTATATGCCAAAATTATATTTATATGGAAATTATTTTAATTAAGCATGTACAATACGAGCTTATATCTGTTAAACTAAGAAAACTAAACAAAAAAAAAATTACATTGAATACATGGGATTGAGGGCCAACTTTGAGGGGCGGACGCACCACCTAAAACACAACTTATCGCTATGAAATTTTTTTGTATTTTTTTTACATAAAACTGAACCAATTTTGGGGGGAGAGAATATAAGAAATCAAACAAAAAAATTATGCATACAACTAACGGCCACTCTAATGTACATACACAACACACACGTTGTGTGTAGGCTCTTTTATTTTTCTGCGCACATACAAACAAACACATGCATTGACATTAGTTGTATGCACTTGCTTTAAAAAACCATCCTTAAATATATTATAGCTTACCATCTACATCTTACACAAACACTCAAACGTCCAATATTCAAAATAACAAGCATATACGCATCAACACTACATCTTTTGAGTGTTTGTTACGAACAAGAAGTCTTCGCAACGTCGCACTGTGGGGTTAAAACCTTCACAAGTGGCGATTAATTCAAAAGATGAACTTTAACTTTCACAACCGTATTTGGCACCATATGAAAGTAGATAAAATTCTACATCACTAACTGTAAAAATAAAAGTTCTTGGTAGTTTACTTTATTTGCAGTGTGTGTTCAAAGTTCAATAATTTTTGTTATTTTTGCGCGCATTGATTACAAGTGATTATAGTTTTTGTTAAGACTTCTTTAAGTAAAAGTTTTATAATGGAACCGTCAACATATGAACATTTAAAAAATTATATTTTGTTAAGATAAATGTTTTAGAAATATTTAAAAAAAAAATTAAATTGCTCTAAAAATGTGTTTTTTATATATACATTGAGTTTCAACATCTTTGCGGATGAGTGCAGGGAAAATTGCTTTTATGCTCTTAAAATATAACAGCCTTATTTATAAAACTTATTAAGACTTTTTAAAGGCTTTTTAAAACAAATTTTCACACAACATTTTTCTTAAAAAGTCTTTATAAAACCCTAATAAGTTTTATAAATAAGGCTGTAAGATTTTAGCTAATAAATCCCAGAATACCCATTTGAGCATTTGTACGATTTTTGAGTTATGAAGGTTTTTGTGAGAGAATTCCAGTTGCTAAAAATCAATGTGAAAAATATATATTAAATATTTATTTTTTTTTTATTTAAACAAAAAAAAATATTTTTTTTAAAGTAACATAAACTATGCTCTATTTTACAATTTGATTTACTAATTTATCTTTTTTCATTCCAAAGTTACAACAAAAATAGCCAAATAAGACCATTTTCTCCAAAAATACAAAAAAGCCCATAAAAGGTTAAAAAAAAATTTTTTTTTTCAATAAAAAATAACAACACTTTAAAATTACGACTTCTACCATGCACCCCACTGTGCAACGCTTAAAAACACTCATATACACTAACATCAATACATTCATCGTGCTTCGCTTATTAAACGACATAATTTATTATTGGTTTAGTATAATACATGCTACGACAATACATTTAAAAAACAAGACGTCTTTACATTTCAAGACTGTTTACGCAGCCCTCTAATACATATACATATGTATATACTCGTACATACATATATATGTATATATATGTATGTACGACTTTTCTGTACATTTGGGATAAAGCGTATTTTGTTTATCGAGTGTAAAGTGGTTCAAAAATATCTGGCTGCTTATTAATTTAATAGTTTTGTTAAGTTGATTGGAGCCACTTTAAATGTGAAATTAGTTTTCAAGTTGTTTAATCGAACTATGAAAACAATCTCATTTTATTGTTCTCGTAGATTTGTGATAAAAGAATTTTTTTTTATTACAATTATTATTTTTTTTAAATCAATAAATAAATTAATCAGCAAGGTTGTTGCATTGCTCAAACAATAAAGCATTTGTTAAATTGAATTCTATAACAAACACTGCGGCAATACAACAATATTGATTTTGTTGATGCAAAATTAAGGCCCCTATTATGATTTACAACTAAATGGGTAGTTAAGTTGTAGTTGCATAATTTTTATTATGGATTACAACTTTTTTCACCATGAGACAACTGCTTTTTATCAGTTGTATTTTGGTTTTTATTTCCAGTATTGTATTAGATTTGCTTCATTATTCCAGACGCCAACCAATCCCATTTGACAACCTATTCCCCTTATTGTGAATGGCGTCGTCGACGTCATATTGAGACGACACTAAAAATTGTCACTTGTCTACTCTTTGTCGACAAAAATTCACTACTATTAACATGCTCCATTAATTTACAAAGCCTTAGAGATTAGTAAGAGGGAACGCAAACGGCATTCGCCAACATAAATATGAACTTGAGCACTTCCTCATGGAAAAAAATATTGATGTAATGTTAGTATCTGAGACTCATTTGACTTCGAGAAGTCTTTTTAAAATTTATGGCTACACTATATATGATACAAAGGACCCTAGAGGAAGGGCTTGCGGTGGATCAGCAATTCTAATAAAGTCAAGACTCAAGCACTATGTTCTTGATAACATTTGTGAAGAACACCTACAAGCAACAAATATTGGCATTGAAAGTTTTTGTACAAATTTTGTTATATCATCAATTTACTCCCCTCCCAGACTTTCAATCACTGAGAATCAATATGAGGATTTCTACAAATCTCTTGGACCTTGTTTTGTAGCAGCTGGCGACTACAATGCTAAGCATACGTTCTGGGGTTCGCGTCTTATTACCCCCAGAGGTCGAGCATTATTCAACACTATTTCAAAAATGGGCTTGGATGTCATTTCGAGTGGGGAGCCCACTTATTGGCCTACTGACATACAAAAAATTCCGGATGTTATAGATTTTGGCGTCATAAAAAATATCTCTAGGGATTTAATTCAAGTTCAAGCTTCTATTGATCTTTCGTCCGATCACTCTCCGACGATCATTACAATATGTAGTCCATTAAGAAGTAACTTACCTGACCCATATGTGAAGATGATCAATCGTGTTAATTGGCTGGGGTTCAAAAAATATCTCAGTAGTCATTGTACGGAAAACATTACGCTTAGAACATCCGATGATATTGAATCTAACATTGCCAATCTCAGCGAGAATATTAAACAGGCTGCTGAACATGCCACTAACTCCCATCCGCAGACTGGGTTTAATAAAATTTATTCTACAGACATTGAACGTCTCGTACGTGAAAAAAGAAGAGCTAGAAGGGAATGGCAACAGCACAGATCACCACAAAATAAAATCAGATTTAAAGAGTGCACTAAACGACTCCAAGAGTTGCTTGCATCTGAAAAAACTGCATCTCTTAAAAATTATCTGGAAGGTCTTGATATCACACCAGCGTCTAATTACTCATTGTGGCGCGCTGCTAGAAAGCTTAAAACACCCGTTGAGTATAAGCCACCTCTACGCACATCTACCGGAAGTTGGGCAAGAAGCGATACTGAAAAAGGTAAAATATTTGCTGAGCACTTAAAATCCGTTTTTACGCCAAACATATGTACTGGTGTTGCTGATTTGCCGAATGTAGTCGCTCTACCCCCTCAACACATAAAGTTTAAGACGCGTGATTTACAAAAATTAATTGCCGAACTCAACCCGAAGAAAGCTCCGGGTATTGATGGAATTAGTAACCAGATGCTTATGAACTTGCCTCGTATTGCAATGAGAATCCTATTATTCATATTTAATGCCATTTTACGACTGGAGTATTATCCACACAGCTGGAAGCTTGCCAAGGTTAAAATGATTCCAAAGCCGGGCAAAGACCTAACCAAGGCTGAGTCATATAGGCCAATAAGTCTACTATCAACTATGTCAAAGCTTTTCGAAAAACTGCTCAAAACAAAATTGTCCCAAATTCTAATTAGTAGTGGGTGCATACCAGACCATCAATTTGGTTTTAGAAGTCAGCATAGCACCATTGAACAAACTCACAGACTGGTTCAATTTATAAGAAGAACTTTTGAGGAAAAAAAGTATTGCTCTGCGCTCTTTATTGACGTTTCCCAGGCATTTGATAAAGTGTGGCATGAAGGCCTAATTTTAAAATTGAAGACTTACTTACCAATAAACATTTTAAATCTTTTGGATAGTTACATTATTTCCCGTAAGTTCACTGTTGTGGAAGGAGACTTTACGAGTAGGCCTGAAACTATTTCATCCGGTGTGCCACAGGGGAGCATACTGGGACCAGTTTTATATTTGATTTATACTTGTGATATGCCTGTGAGCAGTAGTATCCATACTTCCACATTTGCCGACGATACAGCCTGCCTTAGTATGCACGAAAACCCTGATGAGGCATCCCGCAAACTCCAGGAACACATTAGCCAGATGGAGCTTTGGTTAAACTTATGGAGAATTAAAGTCAATGAACAAAAGTGTGTCCATATAACGTTCACCCTAAGAAGAAATACTTGCTCCCCCATTCGGATTAACAATCAAGTTGTTCCTCAACATTCACATGTGAAATATCTTGGCATACACCTTGATCGACGACTCACATGGAAACACCACATTGACTCTAAGTTAACTCAAATGAAACTTAAATTAACTCAGGTACATTGGCTGATTGGTAGAAATTCAACACTTAGCCTAGACTGCAAACTTTTAATATACAAGTCGCTTTTAAAGCCAATATGGTGTTACGGAATTCAACTATGGGGCACTGCTTCAGCTTCAAATGTAGAGAAAATTCAACGAAGGCAAAATAAAATTTTACGCATGATAACATCGGCTCCATGGTACATCAAAAATTCAAATATACATCGCGATTTGAATATGCCACTAGTGACTGAAGAAATTGCAAAATACGCAGGCAAATACCTAACAAAACTCGAGTCACATCCTAATCCGCTTGCTCGTAATATTTTGAACTTTACTGGACACATCCGCTTAAAAAAGAGAGATACACGGGCTCTAATATTCAACACTCTAGATGAAGAAGCTGCTTGAAAACACCTTTTTCTTTTTGTTACTTATCACTACTTATGTATTATTAATAACTATCACTAAGCTTATGTCCGACATTGGTCGGGCCTAATAATTTTTTTTTTATAGATTTAAGATTTGAATACTTATTGTTAGTTCATATTTGAAGATACAATAAATAATAAACATGCATTAAAAAAAAAAAAAAAAAAAAAAAAATTAGTAAGAGATTGTCAATAAGATCCAATTTTTGCCGGTAAAGAGTATACAAGTGACAAAATTTGCTGTCGTCTTGATGTGACGTCAACGAAGCCATTCACAATAAGGAGGGATATTGTTGCCACGTTCATAAAACATGAAATCTAAAAAAAAATACAATGGCAAAACTAAAACTATTTAAAATGTTTTGTGATGGCTACTATGGTTTCAAAAAACATAGCATAGATAAAAACATTTTCCTTTTCGAGCATTGTTTCAAATACAACTAAAATTAGTTGTAATTTAGAATGCCAAAAAACAGTTAAGTTGTTTTAAGGTTAAGTTGTTATAAAAATAAACTTAGTTGAGTTGTAAACCATAATAAGGGCATAAGTTTTATAAACTAGAAATTAATAAAAACCACTCTAATGATTTGAAAGAAGTTGTGCCAGCCATCCTCTAGGATGATTTTTTTTATTGTCAAACACCTCACACTTTCTTACCAATGTTGCAGTTTAAAATTCTGAGATATAGATTATTTTTTATCACGCATAATTAGCCGCACTTTTTTATACCCTTCACCAAAAATCATAAAGAGTATATCGTTACTTCTTAATGTAGAAAGGTTCTAAGTCGTTTTTTTTTTAATAACAGTGAAATGCACATATAAGCCTATTTTATATTTCAGTAAAAATAAAATGGTTTTTGAAATCAAACAAAAAACATCAAAAAAACGATTCCAGGGTTGGAAAATTTTTCACTTTTTTGGTATACACATAAAAGCAACCAACTTTTCCGTTTTTTTTTTTTTGTTAAATAAACGTATTTTATATTTCAGTAAAGGTACGGTCACACTTCTCAAATATTTGCCCAAAAAAGTGTAACCACTAAATACTAATGAAAAATCTTTCAATTCAGACAAAAGTTTGTCAAGTCAAAGAGTATCCAATAATGTTGGATTCTATTACATTGTCTATTAGTTGTGTCCGAAAATGTTTAAATGTGATAAACAAGTGGCTAGATCAAAACTTTTTTCATTAGTGTTTGTTGGTTACGCTTTTTTGGGCAAATGTTTGGCAAGTGTGACCGTACCTTAAGAATAAAATTGGTATTGAAATCAAAAAAAAAATAAAAAATCTAAATTCCAGGGTTGGAAAATGTTTCACTTTTTTGGTATATAAAAGTAACCAACTAATAAAAATAATCAGTACCTGGATTCAGTAACTTTTTTAACGATAATCGTATCGCTATAATAAATATAACGAAAACTTATCGACTTTGCTATTCAGTAACATATTTTAACGATATTCGCTGTCGGTTGGATAAAAAGAAATGCAGTCACAATATCAAATTCATTGTGTTTTTCTATATTATTTCTTGTGCTTTTCGCTTATTTCGCACATTTTCTATACAGAGATACCACATAATATTGATTTAAATGATGAGTAAGATAAAACTGGAGACTATCGTTAAAAAGAAATTACGGAATCTGAAAAGAAATTACGGAATCACATTATCGTTACCCCAAGCGAATAAATATGTCAATATATATAACGATTTTCGGTTCGCATAAAGTTACAGAATTCAGCTACAGGTCTATTCGGGAAGTCACTTTCACCACAAATACGCGCATCTTTCACTTTTTGCTATTCTAAAATACTACGTTGGAGATGAGTGATAGAAAACATATGTTTTCTTTCACTTTGGAGGTATTTTAAAATACTTCGTCACCATGATCAATGTCATATTCGTTCGACGCCAATTTTAGCGCGTTAAGTTTAAATAAATAAAGAAAAAAGAGATACGAAGTGTTTATATGGTGTCTGAGTTCTTCAAATAAATAAAGAAAAAAGAGATACGAAGTGTTTATATAGTGTCTAAGTTCTTCAAAGATGTAAACCATCTTTAAAACAAATAAAAGAAGTAACTAATTTCACTTTTACTGTTTATTGTTTCTTTTTATGTTGCTTAGCACTTGTACTGTTAAGTTTTTTTTTATTAATTATTTCTTTAAATTACTTCTCAAATCCCTTTTTGTTTTCAACTTTTTCTGCATACAAGTCAGCTGTTTTCAATGTTCTTGATGTTTTTAGAGAGATAACATAATATCGATTACTGAAAACGATATTTCTTCGCACGTATTTTAGAATCTGTCGACGTCGACCTGTCGAAAGTGAACGTTCGACGACGAAGAAGTGAAGCGCGTATTCTCGAATAGACCTGAATATTTTCTTTTTCTCTTTAAATTGAATATATTTTATACTTAAAAAAAATAAGCTGGTAAAAAGAAAAATATAAAAAAAAATTATTCCAGGGTTGGAAAATTTGCAATTTTAGTGGTATATAAAATTACAAGGTCTAACTAATTTTTTTCTTTAGAAGTTAGATATATTTTATGTTTTAGAAATAAATACTTCGGTATAATAATAATTGAAATAATTGAAAATACAGCTCCAGGGCTGGAGAATTTAATTTTTTTTTTGGTAACTTTATAAAACTCGTTTTTTCCCTTTTTTTAATAGACCTATTTTATATTTCAGCAAGAATAAAATAGGTATTAAAATCCAAAAAATTCAAAAACACGATTCCAGGGTTGAAAAATTTTTCACTTTTTTTGGTATATAAAAATAACCAACTTAAAATAATATTTTATTTTTTTCTATAAATTGAAGATATTTTATACTTTAAAAAGAAATAAACTGGCAAAAAGATATATGTACATATATAAAAAATGATTTCAAAGCTGTTTAAATGCAAAAGTCAGTGTATGTGTGTTTGAACGTAGCTGCTCTAAAGCTTCAAGTAGACGACTCATATATGCTCTATAGAGCAAAACTAAGGTTATAGTTAACAATTTTTTGGTTACAGGTGACATGTCAAGGGTCACCATGTAAAGCATTGATTTTTTATTTGTTTTTCCCTATAGTATTTGTATTTAATTTATTTAGTTGAAAGGGTAATATTTAGTGCCATAAATCTTTCTTTTATGTCTTGGCCATGGCCAAATAACGTTTACTCTGACCATTTGAAACACACTTCAAAGTATTTTAATTCGAATAATTTTGAACTCTATTACTTGGCAGCTTTAACTCCTGAACACCAAAACATAAAAATATCATCAGCGCTTAATTTAAAGTGTTCGAATTTAGCTAAGATAAGATAATTATGATTAATTCGCATTTATTTAATCAATAGTGAAGCAACAAAGCAATGAAATTTTTAAGCAGGCCACTACTGTCTGGCAGACATTTGTTTACAACACATTTTTAAGTAAAAATTATTTAGAAAATTTCTCCCACAGGTTTTATAGTCATTTCATGTATTTGGACATGAGGTGGTGTGGAAATGGCATATATAATACCCGACGAAATATCCTCTGGCTTCAGAATGGTATCTTGTAAAATGCTTTTTACATTTTCATTTATTATTTCTGTATCTACGACACCCGGACTTATGCTCTGTAAAAATATTTAAAAATTTTTAATTTTTTTTTCTTAACCGGAAATTTAAGCTACACTTTCAACTTACGGTCACTTTTATCTTTGTACCCAAACTGCTGAACTCCTGCCTATAGATTTCTGTTATGGCTGTTATAGCAAATTTACTAGCGGGATAGATATTGAACTCGGGTGTCGTGCCAGTGGCACTGCTTATAACTTTATGACCAGCCACGCTATTGATAAGTACAACATGGCCATTGAAATTGCGTTCTTTCATTGATTTGAAAGCGCGTTGGGTACAATAGACGACTCCCATGACATTTGTTTGCAGAACTTGTTCAACATCACTCACATCCATTGTGGATAATTGTCCCCCTTTCAAGCAACCAGCATTATTGACTAGAATATCAATGCCACCAAATTGTTCCTCAATTTCGTCGAATGCCTCATTCACCGACTCCAAATTGGAAACATCACATTTTAAGGCGGTTAATTTGCTTTGCAGATTTTCTGGCAATTCCTCTTTTATACTCTCAACACGTTCAACACGTCTGGCTAAGCCAACCACTTGCAAACCATTATTAAGGAGATCCTTAACAATAGCAACACCAATACCTGAACTTGCACCGGTCACAACAGCGATTTTATTTTCCCAACGTTCCATTTCTTTGTAAGTATTTTTTTTTTTTTTTGTATTTTAATAATTTAAAACTTAGAAAATTTTTTGCGCTCCTTTGTTGTACTCGTATTCCAGATCTCAACAACACTATTAGTAAATTAATTTTTGTAAAAATATTTAAAAAAAAATTGGCTTCAACACGAGAGAATGAAATTAGGAATGAAATATTATTGCATTTTTTAATATCCATTATTTTGTTTAATAAATTGGTCATATTGTTAATTACATACTACAAATGCATTTACATGTACATAAATGTAAAGGCTTTTTCATTGAGAGCTTTCTGTCTTTAAGTTTAAATAAAATTAAGTGTATGTGAGATATCAGGGAGATTTGTTATTGAGTTGAAATTCCTATCAATGTTATTATTTATGAAATTCAACATCGTACAAACGCCGTCCTGTCACCTAAATGTCCTATTTTGTGTGACTCTGGCCCATAAATCGGGTTGAATTTGACCGATGGCATGGGCTATAACATGACAGTTAAGAAGACCCCCAAATAAAAGTCTAATGGGGTCAAATAGCACGATGATCAGCCTCTCACTTGTCACTTAGTTCTGTCCTGTTAAAATCACATATCTTTGTTGTACACATCATCCAATTCCGGTCATAAAAATTTGGTAATCATCGACCTGATGGCCTGGCTCATGTCGTGCCCAAAATCCACTCCAAACAGTGGCTTTTTCAGAATCAGTGCCGGATTTAGGTCTAGGCCTGTAAGACCCTAAATTTAAAGGGAGCCAAAATTTAAAGATAACTAAAATTCGAAAATTTATTTGACTAACGGTTGCTTTTAGGGTATATCAAATATCTATTTAATTAATGAAAAATAAAATTGATATGAAACTGCTTTGAAGTGGAAAAAATATTTTGATAATTATATGTGAATTAACAAAAACGTCTATATGTACATATATCGTCACCTGAAATCCAAGGAGCCGTAACTGTTTTTTTTTTATTTTTTTACAGGAGAAGCCAAAAGTTTGACAAATTTAAAATTTATTTCTTTCTTTGGACTAAAGTTTGGAAAAACGAATGTGGTTGTGATCCCATCAAAAAAGTGAATAAACAATAGTTTTTTTCCTAATGGTACTTACGGCCTTTTGATATCGCTTTTTCTGAAACCAAAATGCCGTAAGGGGATTGATTTTTTAATAAAAGTAAAAGTAAGATGTATATTTAGTCAAACTTAGCCACTTTTGTTGTAATTTGTTTATATAAAAGTGTAGCTACTGTTTTTGGCTTACATATTTGTTGTCAATGTAACTTAACATGCTAAATTTCAAGAAATATTTTTAACCGACTTCAAAAAAAGGAAGGGAGGGTTGTGTTACTTTATAACTCGGTACATTTTAGACCGATTGTAAAAATTATTTTTTTGTCTGAGAGGGTACAGCTTCCGATTGGTCAGATTGTAAAAAGTGAGCGGGGACACACACACAATTTTTTTATTTAATTTTATGATACTACACGATTTGAAAGTTGAAAAAATGGGCGGGGCTACGCCCATTTAAATTTACTATAATATTTCACGCGGTTCTACTCAACCGCTTTTTACGATACTTACCACACACCTTGAGCTCTAAAATAGGCATAATCGTCCATTTAAAAAAATTGCGCATTAAAATTTAATATTTTATTTTAAGTGGTTCTACTTTACCGATTTTTACAAGACTCAAAACGCAGCCTGAGCTCTGAAAACACACAAAATCTTGCATTTAAAAAATGGGCGGAGGCACGCCCATTATAGTTGAATTTTATAATTCAAGTACTTCTTCTAGCTGATATTTGCATTGAAGTCGGTTTTTGTTTGGCAGAAAGAATTATTTTATTTACATCATTTTCAATAAATATACTTTTTGAAATTTTTGTCAGTTACGTCCTTTTGGATTTTAGGGGAAGATATGTACTTATACACGTATAAACTGTTAAAATTAATACGAAATTATTTAAGTATTTAAAAGCTATATGTTCTTTCTTTTTGAAAAGAGAAGTAACACTCAGGCAATGAATGCCTGCTAGTACTAACAAGTGTTACTTTCTTTGGGAAAGGCATAGTGATAGAGCAGACAGGTGGTGAAGGAGGAGATAGAGGAAAGCTTCATTATTTTACAAATATGCTTTTTGTGCGTTATAATACAGAGTAGCAGCGCCTCTGGTGTCAATGAGGCATATTAAATTATTTGAAGCTGTGTTTAGTAGCCATTTTATGGGTTATTTTACTTTGCCAATGATTCTGCTACACAATACCGACAAAGTGGGGCGCTCTGATATTACATTCACTTAAACTTTCCTACAACAACTGATACAAATGGGCACTAATCGACATTAGAAAAATGCGTGGTGTTGTTATTTAATGACTATCGGATACCGGGCTCGAACCCATAACCTTCGGTTTTGTAGTCAACGCGCTAAATACTTCAACCAACGCCACCCTCACTTCTATATAATCAAAAAGGGCCGCATGTAAACTAGTTTCTAAGGCGGCAGCAGAAATCCGCTATTGTTCCGCCTTCGGATCTCATGTAGATTGCTATCGTCCCAAATTCTACAATTTTGATTGTTGAGATACATATTCATGTAGAAATTGGCCTTATCTCTGAAGATTATTTTTCGATGCTCCAGCGCCATTTTTGCGTCAGTTGAATTTTGGATAGCTGCAGGTTCAAGTCACGACGCAAACTATCACGGACAGCGGCGAGGTTTCCACAGATCCGGATGCTGGTTGAATATTTACTGAGCTAGTAGACTCAAATTTATCCACCACACTGCCTCTGAGTCGGAGGATTTTTGCGACCATCAAATATGAGGCCCTATGTTCCACCTAGGATCTATGGAAATTGAATAATATAATAAATGTGCGAAGCGCGCATAACGTTACCCAAGCATAACACCCATTTTTGGTAAAACAATTTTATAATTTTCACATGTTGTTGAACATTACATCCGTCCATGGTGTTATCTCAAACAGACTCAAGCAGCCAATTTGACAGATGTACATACATTCAACAATATGGCCGCTATCAGCTGTAAAACTTTGAAAAACCTAACTGCAAGACCCTTTACACATATGCAAGCGTAATCATTGTAATTATTAAGTGATTTGTAGTGATTTATAATATAAAGAAATTAAAACTTTCCCACATCATTGTAGAATTTTCTGCAATTAATTCTAATGAAAGTAAACTCTGGTTGCTTGACATCGCATTAAATACCGTATTTACACTATGAAAATTTTCATAAAATTTTGTTAAAGGGTAGATTTTGAAAATACAACGATTTTTAGGTTTTGAAATTTGTATGGAAAGAATATTTTTTTAAAAGAATTTTAGTTTTTTTATATAAATTTGAAAAGTTTACAAAATAAATTTTTACAAAATTTGCACATAAATTTTTTGCTCTAAACTTTTTTTGTTTTTGATTATGACAGCACTAGAGGAGATAGTGCCTTAAAAATAATTGCGTAACGGAAAGCTCTATATTTTTGACAGCTTTTTTTATCGGACGTGCTGCTGCTGCACGCCTCTTATTGATAATTAAAAATAATTTTGTGCAACTAATCTCATAAACTATGTACATATGTATGTATATCAGAATGTAAATTTTATGTTGCATATTTAAATGCAGTTTCTATATTACGTTCGGTTAATTTTCATAAATAATTATACATATTTTCATTTTCAGTTTCGTTTCATACAATTGAATATTTATAGCTGTTTATAAAAAAACACTTTATCAAAATTTATTATCTTTTTGTGCTAAATTATCAAAGCTGATATATGTACATACTTGTATGTATGTACATTTGTTTTGCGCAAAAAATTAATAAACGAAAAGCCATAGACAAGTATTTTACTATAATACGATGTATATAGTACGAGCATTATTCATGTTTAATGAAATTAAAATGTTCACGAGTTGTTTTTGCTCAGGTTTTGTTATCTATTTTTTGCTATTGTGTTCATTATAATAACTATTGCAATTGCTAAGCAAAAACAAAACAAACAAAAAATATAATAATAAAATTATATATTGCACGTTCGATTTTTATATACACTGAAACAAAAAGGTACATAAATTCAAGGAATTAAAGTCGAATTTGTTCCCTATTTTCCACCTAATAAACTCATTCGTTGAATTCAACGTATGCCGATCATTGGCTTATTGTATTTAAAGTAGCTTTCGTCGCTTTCGATAAAGAGCTGATTCGATCACTTTTTTTTAGTTTAAGACTATGGTATGCGATATCGAACCATATTATTGCATTGTTCCAATCGGTTTCTACGAAATACTATGACATGCATTTGGTACGCGACCAAGGGTTTGTCCTAGAGATGTGCAAATGTCGTGATTTTATTGTGTCACGTGTGAATCATGCGTGATTCACGCATGTTCGTCATCAAATTTATAATTAATCACGCGTGAGTGCGTGAGCGTGATTTAAAAAAAAATTGTCGTGCGTGATCGTGCGTGAGCTATTTTTAATAATAACGCACGAATTCTCACGCTCTCACGAGATATCAATCCTGCATAGGTGAGTATCAATATACTATACCATTTTGCACATGCTGCGATGCAAGACCATTTGCACAAATACCAATTTAGGAAAATAAAATTACTTTAATACATTTTTTTTATGATAAACAACTATATTTTCCGCTTTTATAAAAAGCCACTCTTGAATTATAATTAAAAATTTTTACAATTATCTACATAACAAAATTTTATAGTTGAAACTTTCAAAATCTATCGTCACAACTTTTTATAAGCACTCAAACACAAAAAATATTTTTAAAAGTTACTATTTTAGGACATTGCTGAATGTAGGGTACATGTTAGGGTGATCGATTATTCGACTTTTTCTAGAAACCGGTTTTCGAATAGTTCGAATATTTGAAATTATGAAAAACCCGGTTTCGGTTTTTACAATTCAGGAAGAACCGGTAAACCGGTTTTTTTAAGTAAGAAAATTATTATACAAAAGTTTTGATTTTAAATTGCTTTATAAAAAAAGGGTTAACAGTTCATATAAATACTATAAAACAATACAGAAATTAAAGGTAAAACATAAAAATTAACTTCATATACTTATGTATAGTACGTAAATATTTATATATTATATACAGTTGAGGAATAAACTCTACATACAACCATCATATTTTTAGGGTTTGTTGAAACTTGGGAAGAAATTCAAAAAATTAAATATGTTTATACAAAAAATAAAAAAGTAATTATAGCACCTATAGTAGCAAAAATATTAAAAATACATAGGAGAAAAGTCTGCATACAGGCATAAAATACATAAAAAAAATACGTGCAAAATGTTTGATGTCGTCAACTTGTTTGAAAATTCTGTGATTTCCGGTACCAAGCCGTCAACAAATGGCATCCAAATATGGTCTATTATGTTATTGTAATTATAATTATTTTTTTATTTTTTTATTTTTTGTATAAACATACAGGTTTAGCAACCTAAATATTGGCATATTTAATTTTTTGAATTTCTTCCCAAGTTTCCTTAAACCCCAAAAATTATGGTTGTATGTAGAGTTTATTCCTTAATTGTATATACATACATATGAATGTATGGTCAAGGTGGATATCTACCTCTATATAAAATATGAAGCAAAATGGCAACAAAAGTAAAAAACACTTTTTGCAACTCTATTTTGACATCCATCGCACACCATAAGGCCAATTAAATTCACCTCTGCTATCACCTCATAAAATAAATTCTCTCAAATTTCATGTTTCAGTAAATGTTTCCATGCTCTAAAAAAGCTTAGAGCTTTTACACTAAAAAATACTTACGAAAATCAACAAAACATGCAAAATGTACAAATCGAAAAGTATTCGACTCAGCCGGTTTTTAAATTATAAAAAAAAACCGGACTATTCGACATTCGAAAAATCAACATTTTGAAAAAACCGACAACCGAATTTTGAAAAAACCGGATTTTAAAACCGGTTGAAAAACCGAGTCGATCACCCTAGTACATGTCCAAAATACAAAATAATTGGCTCTAAGCACATTATTAATGCATTGGCGCATAGTCATAGTCATAAACAAAGTACACTTTAACGGCCATATGTATAATCAAAAATTGGCATGAAGTTAGCATAAGTTGCAAAATTTAACATGATCTTAACGTGTTTTGCCATATAATTTTACATTAAAAATCATGCTAGGATGTAATCCTGTGTTAAAACTACATTATGCGGGGATTTTTAATGTCAAATTGTATAGCGGAACTCGTCAACACTTAGTTCAAATTAGTCACTTATGCTAACTTCATGCCAATTTTTGATTATACATATGGCCGTAAGAGTTTAAAACCAGTATTGCCATACAAAGTAGTGGTTTTAAATTCATAAAGTATACTTTGTTTTGACTATAACTATGCGCCATTGTCTTTAGCGCTATGTAATTAAAAGGTGAATGTATTAAACAAAGCTTTTTACAAAACTGAAAATAATGAAGATACTTAAAATTTTAATTTTGCCTTTTCGCGATTTCACGAATGGAGATATTAATAAATTTTTTTCCTACTTTTATTTAAAATTTTGTCAAAAATTTAAGCCTGTATTTTAATTTAAAATACAAGAATAAACTAAAAATTAATAGGCGAAATACTAAAAAAAGTCAAGGCAAAATTTTTTTGTCTCGGGTAAAATATCTTATGAGAGATACGGCAACACATCTTTGGAAATTAAATCTTGAGAATTTTAAGTTTATGTCAAAATACTTTATCCGGTAAAAATCGGATAGTTTTTAGAAATGTTACAAGCCTCAGAAGTTTTTTTTTTTTTTGAGTTTCAGGTCAGCTTTGGCCCATTGTAACTCCAGTCCAGCCTAAGCCAAAAGGCTGTCATGTCATGACATGTGTTATAAAGCCTAAGTCCTCCCCTACGGATGTTAGGAGTTTCATATAAATCCAATCAGTAGTTTATAAGTTCCAGATTTATTGCCATTTACATTGTAAAAGTCCCCATTGTGCAATGTAAATTTTACATATACACGTGCATACATGCATATGTATGTGTAAAAACCTAGTTTGGAAATTGGATTATACACTTTTTCGTGAGCGTGCGTGATCGTGATAAGCTGTAAGCCACTCGTGCGTGATTAAGAACATTTGGTTCGTGAGCGTGCGTGATCGTGAAAATTTTATATATCATTCGTGCGTAAAAGTGCGTGAGCGTGCGTGTCGTGAGTCAAAAACGCTCACGTGCACATCTCTAGCTTGTCGCATCGAAATTAGCCTCAATGTAAGCCCAAACTTCAAAATTGTCGCTTCAATTATTAATTAGGGTGTCTCTGACTACCCGGTCACCTTCTCTACACCTCCTCAACTGCTTTTCTTTTAATTTCTAATTAAGTTTTTAAGATTTAACAAACAAAAATTCAAATTCTTTTTTAACAGATTTGGGTTTGCGAAAAAAAAATCATTATAATAATAAGAGTTTTTACCCCTCCTCCACCATGCTTTGGCTGAACAATTTCAATCTACACCTATTTGTTCTATTTCCCAGGTTTTTAGTGTTTCGTACACCAAAGGTGAGAAAGGCCGCTACAACAACAAACACGTGAGATTTAAATATTAAAGGGTGTTCCAAAAGGAGCAACGAAAAATGTTAAAAGCCAATGTAATATACATACAATTGTATGTATATAGACACCTGAAATTAGTAAAGTTAGTAGCGCATAATCATAGTTGTAAGTAAAGTATACTTTAAGTGTTTAAAACCAGTATTAATGTACAAAATACTGGTTTTAAAATCTTAAATTATACTTCGTTTTGACTATGAGTATGCGCCAGAATATTTGTATACAGATTACAATAATTAACACTAAAATTTAAATTAAAGGGTGTTCTATCAATTAATGTAATTTTGACTATGTAATTTTGACAACTTTGCTGTATCTTGGAAATTGTTAGAGGGAAACTCTTGAAAGTTTCAAAAAGGCAAAACTAAAAAAATTCCAAAACTATAAAATCGCCAAACCAAAAAAAAAAATCGCCACGGGTACCCCTGTGGTAGCGATGCTATTCTTTCAGTCCTGAGGTCGTGGGTTCGATTCCCGCCATGAACCCTGGGTGTTTTCTGCAGACAAGCTAATTGATTCGCAAGTTGTGTTAAAAATAAAAAAATAACATAATTTTTTTTTTAATAGGACCAGGGCTCAGGGGATAACCCTTACTCATGCAATGCATTGTGCTAGAACTAGGAAAATAGGTTACAGGGAAGGAGGAAAAAATCGCCAAAATGAAACAAAAAATCACCAAAATTAAAAAAAATCGCTAAAATTAAAAAAATCGCCAAAATTAAAAAATGCCAACAACCGAAAAAAATCGCAAAAACGAGAAAAAAAGCGGCAAAGCTAAAAAAAAAGCGTCAAAATCGAAAAAACGCCAAAACTGAAAAAAGCCCAAGTTAAAAAAACGTTTAAAAACGAAAAAATCCCAAAAAACGAAAAAAAATCCAAAACTATTATTATATGGGCTAAAGTTCGTATAGTATTACATATCTAGTGTCCGTACGGAACCCTTCGTGAGCTAGTTAAAGTCTCACTTTACTGAATTTTTCAAGTCTTAACACCATTTAATCCATTAGCTTCATAAGCTAAGTTCTAGTCTCATGCATGTTATGTACATATGAACACGCATGTACATAAAAATGTATGTATAATAGAGGCCTGCGTAAACAATCTTGAAATGTAAATACGTCTTGTTTTTTAACTGTATTGTCGTATCATGTATTATACTAAACGTAACGTATCGATATTTTTATATAAAAAGTAGATTACGTTACATTACATCTCTATAACCATTTTCATTACTTTTCACATAACAATATCGATCAGCTGTTTTTTACTGTTGCAGTTACTTTACATTACAGTCGGCTAACTGAGCCTTAAACCAATAATAAATGCTGTCGTATAATAAGCGAAGCACTATGGATGCATTGGTGTTCGTGTGTATGAGTGTTTACAAGCAATGTAAAGAAGTAGTGTCTTTACATGTATGTAGATGGTTATCTATTATGTGTGCGTTTGTATGTGCGCAGAAAAACAAAAGAGCATACACACAACGTATGTGTGTATGTACATGCATGCCGTAGGAAGAAGGAAGCATCACAAATTCTTTCGTCACGAAGTATTCTCTTCTTTTCTTCTATACCTACAATAACTCAAACAAATTTCTTGCAAACAGTGCTGTTAACGTTTGTTATAGAAGATTTCGCTGTAGTAAAGCATTTGAAAAATCCCTCATGTCTTAAAAGTTCTTGTAAGGGGCCTTGTGCAGGAGTCTAATATGTATGCGATTCCTTTCCGTTATAGCCACATTTATAGAATTATTTACCATCATGCGTGACCACTTGAACGTACACATTCTACTTTATTTCGATTTGGAATTATTTACGGTATAAATACTTAAACTGCTATTTCATATTTGATTTGAGATAAAGACAAACATTTGTACAAATTGGATTAAAAAATAAAAAATATTGCATGTTCGTATATTTTTCAAATAGAAAAATCCCTGACTTTTGCAAAAATGCTTCCAGAAATGCGTTCGCAATAAAGTACAACACAAAAGTGTTTATTAAGAACTGCTTGCCATAAAGAAACACACTCTCACACACACACACACACACACACACACATCCTACACCACCACGACAATAAAACTTTTTAAATTATTTTCAACAATTTCGAACTTTGGCAGGCAACAGTAAAACAACATTTTTAGCTCCTAAACATATGCTGCGTTCATTATAAACGGAAATTAGAGGTGTGAATGCACGTTTAGAATAACAAGAACTTTATGAATAAGCAATGCAAATCAACAGCAAGAACAACAAACAATAGTATATTGCACTTTAAAATGAACAATAAGTTCAACCCAAATAATAAATGTTCATAAATAAAACAGCGCACACAATTTGCAAAAATATTTTTCAACATCATGCAAATGGTATTAAGTCAACTGAATTTAGAAGTACATAAAGGGTGTTTTTTATTGAGGTATAGAACTTTAAGTTGGCATCACTTTTTTAACTGGCGGCCATTTTGTCAGCTGTCAAGTGATTAATATTTAGTTTGGTTTGCCATTTCATCATGAACAGGTTGACAAAAGAACAACGCTTGCAAATCTTGCAAATTTATTTCGAAAATAATGGTTCAGTTCGCGAAGTTTACCGCAAGCTCCGTCCATTTTATGGTCGACATAATCGTCCATCAGAGCAATTAATTCGGTTAACCATGGATCGTTTTCGCACTACGTTTACTCTATGTGATAATACGCCTCCGCAGAGACGTCGAACAGTGCGCACCGAAGAAGCAATTGCCGCTGTAGAGCAAAGTGTTGAAGAGGACCCGAATGAATCGATTCGCCACCGTGCACAGCAATTGGAGCCGACTAACCGACTATTTTGTTCCCGAATTGGATGGCATGAATGTGGATGAGTTGTGGTTCCAACAAGACGGCGCTACATGCCACACAGCGCACGTCACAATCGATTTATTGAAGGAAACATTCGATGAGCGCATAATTTCGCGGAATGGACCTGTCAATTGGCCACCAAGATCGTGTGATTTGACACCATTGGATTATTTTCTTTGGGGATATGTGAAGTCGCTCGTCTACGCCAACAAACCAGAAACGTTAGGGGACTTGGAAGCCAACATTCGTGGCGTTATTGCCAACATACGGCCCCATATGCTCGAAAAAGTGGTTGAAAATTGGACCTGTAGAATTGGCTTTATTCGAGCCAGCCGCGGCGGCCACATGCCCGAAATCATATTTAAACATTAATGGCATAAAATTATCCTTCCAATAAAGCCAAATTGATGGACATTAAAGCGATTTTCTTGTGTTTTATTTCAATTCGAAGTTTTGTACCTCTAAAAAAAACACCCTATACATATGTATATCAACTCGATATTGGTATGATAAGCAGATGTTGTATAAATATTATAGGTAATTTTCTTTTAAACGAGTATCTAAACAAATATCTATAATGAAATCTAGATAATCTACATAATATTATGTACATTAGAGCGACTCACTGAAAAAAATTTTTTGTTTTGAGGATACTATGTATTATTTTTATTAAAGTGATTGATTGAATGAATTGAAAAATATTAACTGAAAATAAATATTGAATCAATTTAATAGGTTTGTTGAATCTAATACTAACAGCCTGTTTTTCGAAAATGAATAAGTGTATACGTTCTTTAAAATAACGAATGAAACCATGTTTTCGTTTTTAAAACTTTTATTTATTTTCATGTGTCTGACAACAAAAGAGCTTTCAGATTTTCACACTCATAAAATTTTTTATGTAAAATTAATTAAAAATCATTTTTCATTTGACTTTAACGAAAATGTTATTTAATTTTTAATGTTAGAATGTGAACTGACTTAAAACAGTGGAAAACTATTTTTAACTTTTATTGTTTTACTATAAATTACAAAAAAAAATTAACTGAACGAATAAATCTAAATGGATTTCTATAAGCGGATTGATTTAACTTTCACAAGAAGGAATCTCGACTTCCGTACAAAGCAAAGATGTTTCCCTTGCTACTATAATTTTTCTGTAAAAGAATCAACACCAAATTCAATATAAACAAATAATTTTTGCTTTATTTTCCACACTTTAACTGTCAAACAAATCACAAAAAATTTAAGTATTTAATCAAAATAAAGTAAAGGTTTTAGGGAAAAAAAACTTAGTTCTAATAAACAACGGAAAATACGAAATGCAATGAAAATCTGTTTTAGTGGGTAAATGAATTTCCAATTGAATGCTAAAATCAATTAAAAATTCAATTGCTTACCCACTTATTCATAAAATTTAAAATTAATTTGAAATGAATTTCATTTAAAATTTTTCATAGAAAACTTTTTTTAATAGATATTATTTTTTGTATTCCTTCACTGTATTAATTTTGTGAGTGTGAATTTTTGGTTATACATAAAAAGCTCTTTTTATGTCAAAACGAAACCTTTAGAACATGTTTTATAAAAATCAAATTTTAAACGTTATTGTTTATAAACGAAACATAAAAACGAAAGGGCTTATGTTTTCTAAAAACAGGCTGTAAAACTCATTTAAGTGCAGTGCAATTGTTATATTGAAAACTTATCAAAATACCTGCAATTAAAGTTTAACATTTTTTAACGCACTAATTATCCCAAATTATTATTTTCTTATTCAGGGCGTTTGCCAAACGGTAGAAAAGTACTATGGTAAAAAAATATTTGCCTGTGGGGCAAAAATTTCATTTTTCTGCTGTGCCAAATGATATCTTTTTTGACAATGTAAAATTTTGACAAATTCGCTTGAGCATAGAAAGAAGGTGATGAAACAATTGCTGCGGCGGCGGTTTTGCTTCGCCTGACAACAACCCGCCGGCTACCAACATATTTTTAAGAGGACATTTTTATATAAAACAATATTCTTGTAGCAAAAAATTATATAATATTGTATATATGATGCAAAATTTTTCGCAAACTAAAATAAACAATGATTTTTTCACAGTTTAATTAAACTTAAAAGACGTAAAAATCTTTGTATTGGGCGACGGCTCGAAACGACGGCGGTGGATTTAAATTTTATGATACCATGCTTTTTATTGCATCTTGTCAAAAATTTACCTGTTGTGTCAAAATTTCTACTAGCCCCCAGGGCTATCGAAATTTTATTCACCTCAGAAGTGTAAAAAATTTACTTACACTAGTACTTTGCTACCGTTTGGAACAGGCCCTCAGTAAAATATTTTTTATTAAAAATACATTGAAATTGATTATCCTCACTTAGGTGGATCCTATACCCATTTCACTGTTGCTAATGCAGATCAACAGGGAACCTTTATCCAAAAAGTTTCTTAGAACGACTAGAGTTATTATGTTAAAGTTTCATTTAAACAAATGAGTTGTAAGAGTAGAGTGTTGCCATACAACTATTTCTGATCGGGTGCAGTCAAATTAATAATTGATGTTTTTTGGGAATTGTTACAATATTACAATATTTTTTTTTTTTTTTATTTTTTGCATTTTTCGACTTATTAGATGTTCTTCTATCAAAATATGCAAAAAACTCGATTTAAAAAAAATATTAAATGAATTAGGGCCTTCCTATATTAAGATAACGATATGTATGTCGTATTTTATTACAACCTGTGAAATAATTGATTTTATTAGCAATTTAGAATCAAATTTTTCGACTTAAAATAACACTTTTTTTATTTAAACGCCTTTAAGACGTCAGAATTTTTTCAAAACCGAAAAATAAGTTCAAATTTGTAGAACTGTGAATTTTTAAACCCTGCACTTACACTGAACTTTATATTTACTTACTTTTTGATATGTCCTAGAAAAAATTTATAATTTTCTTAGGAAAATTTTAGCAATAATGATTTTCACCCAGTCAATAAGATACATACACCAGATAGAAAACAACCTGCAGTAAATGTTTGGTAAAAGTTTTGACAACGCACCTTTAGGGCAAACCAACTTTTGTGTACGTTATAGAAATTTTAAACAAACATCAAATCATATCTATACATTTCATAACTTTTATAGCTTTTGATGATTTGCCTTGAGCAAAAAGGCTACTTGCCTCAATATAAATACATAAACATTTAAAGCTACATTTTAAATCTACAATTTTATTTTAAAAATATTAACTTTTGAGCTTTATTTAATGCGTTAAAAAGCTTTTAAGTCAGTTAACATTTTAACATTAACAATTTCATGGAAATTTCGTTAGTTTCGAATTAAAAATAAGTATACCGATTCTTAAGAGATTTTCGTTTGTTTTAGACCACAATTTATTTCAGTTAATTTTCCATACATAATTTTATGAGTGTAAGAAAACTAAAAGCTCTTTTTTTAATGATTTGAGCAGGCTAAAGTTCGTATCGCTTTGTAAGCCAAATTACATGTGATAATTATTAATGAACAAATAACATCAAAGTTAGTTGTAAATATTCTGACAACACATAGTTGAACGGAACAGCCAGCCGTTTTCGAAGGCCACTAAACCTTCATCATCAGCGTTCTTCTGTGTTTGGTCCACTGTGTGTGGTGTCAGTTGATGTAGATTTCTATACGCAACTGTTTTGCAAATGGAATATGTGAAGTGTTTTCGTTTTTGTCGTTTGTTCTTTACTAATTATGCACATGTTAGTTAATTTGCTTATTTTTTGTTCTACGTAAAATAGACTTTTTTGGTTTGCTACTATTGAATATAAATTATTTAATTTTTGCCACAAGCCCATGACTATTAATTTTAGTTAATTTAATTATTATTATTCGAACTTCATTTGTTTTTATATTTTATGATATGAACAGGCTAAAGTTCGTATCGCTTTATAAGCCAAATTACATGTGATTGGCTTACAAAGCGACACGAACTTTAGTCTGTTCAAATCATAAAATATAAAAACAAATGAAGTTCGAATAATAATAATTAAATTAACTAAAGCTCTTTTGTTGTCACTCACATGAAAATGATTCAATGCTACAAAAACGTAAACATGGTTTCGTTCGCTATTTTAATGAGCGTATACGTATTAGTGAGATTACACGAGACATACATAAGTTTGGAAATTTTTGTGTTGGCAATTGTCAAAATCTGTTGCTAACACAAAAAATGAATGTGTAAACCTTAAATGTTAGTGTTCGAACATACATATGTATGTTTGGCAACAACTGCTCAAACACAAGTCTGAGCAATTATGTTAGGACACAAGCTGTCAAATTTACCTTTTTCGTAGAAAACAATGGCGGGAAACTAGAAATAATAAGTTTATTACAAAAAAAATCAAGCAGAAGCACAAAATATATGCTCTAAATTTTGAGTTTTAAAATTATACGTCTAGCCACCCCTTAAAATAAGTTTGAACACAAACTTTTTAGTGACGTCATTCTGCCGACGTTATTTCTTAAGTTCAGAAATAAAAATTGCTCGTCTATTCGTACTGTATACTTATTCATTTTATAAAAACAGACTGTAAGTCAAATATTCGATTTTTTGATTTATGACGTTTGAGTAAATGAACGATACATATTTTGCTTATTATTTCAGTGCTTGTTCAAAACCGGATATGTATTTATTAAACAAAAATATATGGCAGCTCAGTAGCAATTATGTGTCAAAGCAAAATCTGAGACAAGCACCGAATTCGCTTCGGCGAGTTTAATTTAAGAAAATCGCCTTATTTTACAACCAATGATGCCGATCCGTTATATTTAAATTTTGTCGATTGTAATTTTTTCCCAAAATCCAAATATTTCCCATGTAGTCGAAGCAGACACGTTTACAGAGGCAGCACATGTGTAAGCATGTGAAAATCAGCATGTACATATCGTCACCTAAGATCCAAAAGGCCGTAACAACCAAAAAAAAATATTTAAAATAGACGTTTTTTGATTGATTATGATGTGATTAACACCAAAATACATATTTCCTTAAAAATTTACTCACATATGTTCAAAAATACCGGGTTTATTCATTATTCTATTTGGCACCTAAAAGGGCTATTAGACAGGCATACTTGTCTGCAGACATGTACGATGGCATACCAAATCTCACTGTCTAATAGCATGTTTGTCGAGTACGTTAGACATGTATGTTGGTTTTCAAAATTTTTTGATTTTCTGATGTCTGTCGCATACCAACATACTTGTCTAATAGCGTGTCCGTCATACTTTCATATAAAAATTCAGTTCGCTTGTTGACGCTGCTGAGTGGGTATCGGAAGTGAAAAAAAAATGTCTTTTGCTAATGTTATTTGCTGGGAAGAGTTCATTGAGGAATATAAAAGCTTGCCAAAATTGTGATAAATAAAAATTAAGATCTGTACAACAAAAAATTAAAAAATAATGGATACAATATATTAAAAGAAAAATTTTTTCCGCTTCATTCACATGCTTTTGCTTCAAAAATTTCTGTGTACTGAAGTTTGCCGTCAGCGTTCGACAGTGTAATAGCAAAACCCAAAGTATGCCATCGTACATGTCTGCAGACAAGTATGCCCGTCTAATAGCCCTTTAAGTCATTTGCATTTTTGCTTCAAAATATCAAATACATACCTATATCTTAAAAAATTTTCAATAAATATTTAATAAATGTTAAATAAATTAATATTAATCGACACTAGTATAACTCTAAATGAAAATGTTGCATAAGATAAAAATATTTTTCGATTTGTTCAAATTTAATTTACTAAATATCTCGGCGAGAGAAATATATGACTTAGAGCAGTTTAATAATTAAGGGCACATATCGTCTAACTGACATTTTTTGTCTACAATTATCATAACTGTCAGCATTACTTTCGTGCCTCTAAAAGTGAGAAGATTTCTGACGCAGCCATAAGAATGAATGTATAAAACAACCATAAAAGCTGCTCTCCTGGTAAATTTTTAAAATGTTAGTTAGGTCAGTTAGTTAGTTAAAACAGCGACGATATATAAAATTACCTATTTGTTTTGAAAAATGTTTAAGGCAATAAAATAAATTTCAAGCAAACAAAAGTTGTTTTTCCATTCCCCTTTTGCGAACTTTTGCTTAAGAATGTACATATCATCAAATATGTATGTACTTTCATTGTATGGACAAAGACTTAGGAAATAAACATTGTTCTGATATTTATGTATGTATATATTATCAACAATTTTGCCATTTTGATAACTCTAAACTATAGGTAGAATCATAAAATTTTAATTTCTATTAAAAAGATTATTTTTAATACATGTCGCTTACGAATAAATTAAAAATAGATTTTGAGTTTTAAATTTCATTTTATGAACGGAAAAATTTTCCCCTAATACATAAATATTACTGACCTTAAAAAGTTTTCTGGGTATAACATCTATGTGGAAGTAGTATTTTAGCATGCGGCAGAATACTGTTCCCGAATTGAATTTTTTATCTACAGATTAGTATATACCGTTATATAGCACACTTTACTAATTAAATTACTATGTAGTTTATTATATAAATGTTTTAATTTGTAAGCTTTTACTGTTAACAAACGATATTTTTGTCGCGGCACCGCAGCACTTGTTTCAAACTAATAATAATAAACAAATAGTACATTTTATGCAACTATGTAAAACCCCTTTTCCACCTTCTGCAAAATACTTTTTTCTGTTCCAACATTTTCTAAAACAAAATACCGGCATTTAATAAGAATAGAGATGAAAACAAATACTAAAAACAGCTGGTTCATTAATTTTATTTGATTTTGCGCAGAAAATGTTGACAAGTTCCCAAAAGTCTTCCAATAAAATGGAAACACAGAATACAATGGAAAGAAGAAACGGTAAAAAACACCAACAAATCAAATATGTTTGCAGATGTTGTTGTTGGATTCGCTGATGGGGCTGCTTTTAGCTGTTCAAAACAATTGCTTGCTGGTACATATTTGATAAAAGTGACGAGTGAACTGTAAACTTACGGGAAATCGAAAAAAATCATAATTTTTTAGCAAAATTCACCAAAATTCAATGCGCAGTACATCATAATATAACGAAACGAAAACCATAAATTATTACATAATTGAAAATCTTAAAAATTATTTTAAAAAGTTGAAGGTTATTTGTTTGATAAAATAAAAGAAAAATGTTTTAACTTCTTTGCGATGGCGAGCAGTGAAAAAATCAATTGAAATATTCTTAGCAAAACTGCAAATGTGTACATATGTACATACATCGCACTTATCTCCAAATTAAAAATAAAACGTGTGAAAGTTTATAATTTCAGTGTTTGTCCTTAGTTTGGTGAATGTGTATGAAAAACATAATTTATTAAATGCATTCATTACAAATATTCACAAATAAAACTTTACTAAAGTCATCAATTACTAATACTCAAAACCAGCACACAACTAAAGTCAATCATAAAAACGATTGGACGCTGCTTCAGTCACCCATCCATTTAGAGATTTCAAAAGCTTCAGAAAAAGAGGAATTCACTGTGAAAAATGTCTTACACTGAGTTGGAATCAGGTTATCAGGATTTACGTCAGCAGTCATCCCAACAAGCTGCTGCCGTTTCATCGCAATCACATTCCACTGTAGTGGGAGCTGACGGCAGCGTAGAAAGATCTCATCAACGACCTGGATTTTTTGTTGGCCACGATGGCATTGTAATTTTCATTTTTTAACTAATTATAAACATTAATTTTTTGCTAATTTTGTGTAGTATTTGTGCTTGTGTAATGTTTTGTGGTTGTTTATATTATAAATACTTGATATATATCTACATACATATGTATATTTGACGATTTCTATGAGTACATACATATATACATACACATGTATTTACATACATATTGATGCTTTGCACGAAAAATCGATAGGGATTATGCTCCACAAAATTGACCTTGTAGTATATGTATGTAAATATGTATGTATACCCATGCCTTTGGTTACGTTTAGTGTGATGCGGCTGCTGTGCCCTTACTTCAATAATTTCAATGTCAAGTTTATAAAAATTAACTTGCCAAAGTACATACATACTATGTACATATGTAAGTACATCCAGGCTGCCCAGAGAAGCGCCAGAGTGCCGAACATCAATCGGCTTTTTATACAAATGAATACACATACGCTTATACATTTCTCTGGATTTTCTCTTTGTGGGCAGCATTGGAGTACATACATATGTATGTATGTATGTCCGAAATTGTAGCGGAACACTTTCCAGTATTTTTTATATAAATCAAAAATTTGGAAATAAATTTAAACCCATGTGCCTTGCTATGCGCTGTTTAAAATATTTATAAATATGTACATATGTGTGTATGTATATCTATTACATTTCCAAACAAAAATTTTAAGTCCAGCTGGTTAATCTACAATTCCACTCAATAGAAACCCGGAGGATTATTGAGAAAGAATGGTTGAATTTAAATATTTATATGATTTGACTTTTAGCCGATATTATTAAAAAAAGTTGATTGGGCATCTAAATTATTACTGAGTTTATGTTAGTACCTACTGGATTGTGCAAAACAAAGCAATTTAAAATTTTGTATGTATGTATGTATGCAATCCTTTATTTTTTTATAAGTGAATATACAAAAATTTAAAAAATATCGATCAGCTGTTTCCTACCGTTGCAGTTACATTCCATTACAGTCGGCTAACTTAGCCTTTACTTTTAAATTCCTGTTTCCCGGAAATTCAAAATGTTGCGGCAAAATAAATTGTGTTTTCGCGAGAACTCTGTTTAAAAACAACACCTCTTTTGTCCTTAGGATGATCTATAAAAACACTTGAGTAAGCAGTTACATACATACATGCGTTATATGCTCATAAGCGATAGCACCATAATTCGAATTAAGACAAAATATAGTTTTTAATAGGTATAGGCTACTAATTTTGATTTTCTCTAAAAAAACACGTTCATACGTTAACGTATAAAATCTTTTATCATATGCAAAATTTTACTTTAACCTAAAGTGAGCGATAAATTACAGGCAAGTTTATCCTACCTGGTAAGTTAAATCCAATTTGCAATAATGGAAAGCTTTTTATACGTCCGACAAAATTCTACTTTTAACTATCTTTAAGTTGTAATAATGGCCCTAAATGTGGTTTTTCTCGGAACTATGTTTTTCGAATTACGCTGTTATTGCTTGGCACCACAGAATTATGAAATTTTAAGTTAAATATGAATTCCATGCCTTATTTCTGTGTAGTACTGTAATTCCTACACATAAGCAATTACGGTTTGGGATTACCCAGTCTTTTTGGTTTTTCGGAAAACCGGAAAATAGATACGTATGTACTCAAAATAAAAATTTTTAAAATACTGACTCAAAAAGTAATCAAAAAAATTAATATTTTTACAAGCTTTTATTTAGTTTCACCTGTCCCGTTGTCTGTCTGTAATCAAATCTTGCAAATTAAATTTGATCCACTTCCTGGTTTCCGATTGAGCTGAAATGGTGCATCCATATATGTATATGTATAAATCGGATGACAATGCAATATTATTATGACATAGCTGATTTTATAATATATAAAAAAACTGTTTAGTATAATACGTTAAAAGCTTGTGACAAAAAATGTTTTTTTAACCCCCGACTAAAAAAAGGGGTGTTATAAGTTTGTAGTGTGTGTCTGTGTGTCTGTCCGTGTCCGTGTTTGAAAGATGACTTGATCGAGAGGGTTCTTAGAAGATATAACATCTTTTTTGAAAAAAGGTGGGGGTTTTTAAAATTTTTAATTTTTGTTATTTTTAATTACTACTTGTATTTTTAAATTAAGTAAAGATGGCAATTTGTTTGTTTGAGTATAAACAATTTCAAACGCTAAAGCATATTTTAAAAACGTTTTGAAGAAGCTAAATTGTCTAATCATAGAAGTTGAAAAATGTCAGCAAATTTTGATTTTATATTCGAATTTTATTAATGATGTTCGTTATTCGTGATTTTTTCCTAACTGTTGTTTTCTCCTCGTTAGTTTTTTGAAATCGTTGTCATTATTATTAGGCTTTTTAAAAATTAAAAGTTGCTTAAAAAATTCCCATATAAGCAATTCTGAGACTGAAAGACGGAAAGCGTGTCTACCTGCCTTATATTAAATTGGGTACACTCTGTAATATGAAGTAACTCGATCTGCATCTTAGTCACCACTATTTTACAACTTTAATTTAAACTTGTAGTCCACAATTGAAAAATTTAATAGTTTATTTGCAGTGCTTTCTAGATACGTATGAATGTAGTTAGCAGATAAACTTTTTTGTTTGTAAATAATAATATAGAAAGGCCCTAACTGGGTGTTTTTATTTTTAAATCGATATTTTTGCTTTTCGCGAAGAATACAAAAAACTCGGCTTTAAAAAAATAATGGGTTATTACCCCTTTTCCACACGCAAAGTTTACTTTGCAAAATCTTAATTCAGCTGTGTAAAAGACAGGGGTAGTATTACAGTCTCTTTCTGTCTTTCTTCCAGCTGAATTAAGACTTTGCAAAGTAAACTTTGCGTGTGGAAAAGGGGTATATACATTTTTATTTTTAATTAAAATTTCACAACTGTTGACCTATAATGACATTTGCATACTTATCGCTAAATTGTAATTAAAATATGTCTTTATGTCTAGCCATTTTATTTATCATCAAAAAGAAAACTATAGAGAAAAAAACAAATATTTGTTAAATTGCCAAATAAAATTATAATTGAACCCACAACTAGTTCTCTAGTACCGAAAAGTTTGAGGGAGTACAACAACACACGAAACTAGTAGTAATGGGAAATCGTTTTGAAAAAATGGTTTCTGCTGGCGATGATGACAATTGGACGCGCCATCGGTCAAATCCACAACGCATGAAAAACAGTTACCAGAAATACTGTCATCACAATCGCATGCCTTGTCAAATATGTATAAAACATCAACGGCAGTGTCAAACGTGTACTTCATTTGATGGCGCTGAAAATAATTTAGCTTTGTTGCATGTCAGCTCAACACCCAATTTGGGGGGTGGGTATGATGATGATGTAGAATAATCAATTCTGTGCAATCACTCTTTATTTTTTCTCTTTCCTTCTGATGAAACTATTTTAGAAGCAACTATGCCGTCAGTACCCCCTTTGGATTTACGTTCTTGCTCTTTTTCCTATGGGGTGGGTGTCTTTATTTACTTTCTTTTACTTTTACTTTGACTTTTGCTTTCATTTCTATCAAAATGTTAAATTTTTTATCTTGTGTGCGTAATTATTTTTTTCTGCATTTTAAGTTCCGAACCGGTTAAATATTTGTTTATGTTCTTTTTTTTTCATTAAACTAACAATTTAGTGTTTGTTTTGTTATGTTTAAATTTCTTTATTATTTTAATTAATTTTTTGCTAGATACGAGTTTGTATGTAGGTGTAAGAGCATGTCAAATAGATACAGGGTGGGCCAAAAGAAACCAAGGGGTGTAAAAGTTTAATAACTTTTTTGTTTATTAACTTTTTTTTAATTTTTTCTTTAAGATTATATAATATACAAAATGGAAATTTCTTTACACTAAGTATGAAAAATGATGTCTCTTAAATGACCACCGTTTTCAGCTTCGCACTGATGGGCTCTTTTTAGAGCATTTTCCATAACATCTTTCAAAACTTGTGGCTGTAGCGTTCGAATTTCTGCAACAATGTTTGCCTTGAGTTCAAGGATTGTCTCTGGCTTGTTCACATACACTCGCTCCTTCAAAAAACCCCAAAGAAAATAGTCGGGTGCTGTCAAATCTGGCGATCGCGCTGGCCAAATAATTTCCGAATTTCGAGAAATTATTCGCTCTCCAAAAATTTGACTTAAAAGTGCCATTGTGTCTCGGGCAGTATGGGCAGTGGCTCCGTCCTGCTGAAACCACATACCAGGTCTGTTTTCAAGCGCAGGACGTAAAAAATTTTCTATCATAAACCGATACCGCTCTCCATCTTCATTCTCGAAGAAGTAGGGCCCAATGACATTTTCAGATGTGATCCCACACCATACTGTACACCTGATGGGGGTGCAATTGGCGTTGATGAATGGCTCTTGGATTTTGAGAACCCCAGAACCTACAGTTCTGCTTATTAACAAAGCCATTCAAATGAAAATGAGCTTCATCACTCATAATCAAATTTTCAATAAAGTTGATTTCATTTATTCATTTCTTATTTTCTGATTTTCATTTATTATTTTCATTCATTATAAATTCTCCAAGTGTTGTCTATATAATTTGAAAGAAAAAATAAATAAAAAAATTAATAAACAAAAAAGTTATTAAACTTTTACACCCCTTGGTTTCTTTTGGCCCTCCCTGTAGTAATGCACGTATACAAGGATTAAAGTTCTTATCGAAAAAAATGTATACGTTACAATTAAACAGTGAATATTAAATGTTAAACATCTAAATTGGTTGTAGATTTTTATTTTATTGATAATTCAAGTTGAAAAATTTTTATTAAAGGATTTTTTGTGTTATGAAATTTCAGACTCCATTGAAAAATGGCGCAAACCCAATGTCGGTCACTCCGAAACCAGCGAGCCGAACATGAATCGGCTTTTTATACAAATTAATACGCATATACAAATGCATTTCACTGCCCCAAACTGAAAAACAAAATGACCCTAAATATTAGAAAAAAAAATTCCCAAAAATTTTGTTTTCTTATTAATATAAAAACTTTGTTTGGGCCATTCATTTTTGTGCTTGCACAAATTTTTTATTTGGGACAATTTTTCTTGGTTAAGGGAAAATGTCCCCAATGAAAAATGGAGCCGAGCTTAAAAATGAAAATCATAAAAAAAAATTTATTAAAAAAGAAATAAGAATATTTTTGGAACATTTGCAGTTTTTGGTGTCATTTTTAGTTTCTAGTTTGGTGTGATTCAAACAAATCCTGTTAACATCTTATGCCAAAAAAATCATTTTTCGTGCATTTTTTTTTTTTGCAAAAATTAAAGAAACATTTATACATATTTTCACTGTTTTCAGAGTAACTTACAGGGACTCCTAACTTATCGCTGATAATATTTTGCGAAGTTGTAGTTATTTACTTTCTGTATCAGCTTTAATTAATTATTAATTTTAATTCTATGTATTACATCTCTAGTTTTAATATTCACTGTCGTGTTAATATTATTCATGTAAATAATTTGGATTTTGTATTTTTTCGTTGTCATTTATGAATGTTTTTACCTGACGCTTGCCCTAAGTGTGGCTTTTTCTCGGTTGTTAACAATTCTGCTCATTAATAAATGGGTAGCAGCATGTTAATAAAATTTTACATACATACTCGTATAGGTATGTACAATAATAGACTGTCTTCAATCCCCAAATTTCATTCATTTATATTCTGGCGCTTATAATAGCAACATGTGTTTTAGACGCTTTCAAATAAAATAATTCAATAATTATAAATTCAAATATATTAAAATCCTTAACATAGTGTTATCAGCAACAAGAAATGTTTTATGAAGTGAGTTAAAATAAAAGCAGCATGAACTTTCGGAAAATGTTAATAAGTAACAAAAAAATAAAATAAATTAATGAAAAATTCTAATTTTATATATTATATTTTAATATTTACTCTCTTTATGTTGACTGAGATCTTTCGCACATGCTGTATTAATTAAAATACAGCTAGGTATTGATTATCAGTGATCGATTAACCGGCAACGTCGATTATCCGGGAAAGAAATATTGTAATTGTTTTCTCTTTGTCCATCCATTTAATTTTTTGCATCGATCTACACTTGTATTATCTGGGATTGCAAGCACGCAACTGTTTTCAGCAAAAATATTTTTTCCTTATAGTACATAAGCATAAAATCCATCAATTTTTCTTTTATTATATGCGGTATGTACAGAGATGTATAAGTAAATAAAAAATTTGAATAAAAATATGAAAAAAGCAATAAAAACTGTTACCCCATTAACCGGGAAAATAGATTATCCAGAATGTTTCCGGTCCGGACCATTGTGGATAATCGAGTCCTAACTGTATTTTTAAAATGATATCAAACTGTTGTGAAAAATCCAAATATAATCGATTCAAAATTTCATTACACTAAATTTTTTAAGAAACCAGCTATTACGGCTGCAGAAAAAATAGTATTTATTCACTGTTTAATATCTGCCGAAATTATCAAAATGACATCTAATCTTAGAAATTACGAAAATAAAGCGGAATTTTGAAATATATTTTTAGTGACATCACACATTTCTTCAGCACTCTTAACGGTATACATATGGAGATATGTATTGTATATTGGTGTGCATTTTTTATGCACCTTAAAATCAAACTGCGTCGATGCTGAGTTGCAGCGGTGCTAGCCTGTCAGTCCAGAGGTGGTGGGTTCGATTCCCGCTATGGACCCTGGATGTTTTCCGCAAACAAGCTAATCGCTTCGCGGGTTATGTTTGTTAAATCAAAATAAAAACGTCCAAATGCATTTCATTGCTGCTTAGCTAACTACCCAGCAAAAAAAAGTGAGGAAAAAGAAGTAGAAAAAGAAACAAATCTACTGAATAAAACCACTTCAAATTTAGGTAAAAAACCAATGAATTTTACATTGATGTGTCATTGGAAGGGTGTGAAATAATTCACTTCACAAAAGTAGTTATGTTGTTGTTGTTGTTTTGGTTTGGATGGCAGAAGCAAGTACGCAAATTGCCAGGGTATCCCACACAAGAAAACAAAAATTCGGGAAAGTTAGGCATTTATAAATGCCTACTTCCTCTCTATTATATCGCTGAAAAGTGACTAACGGTTGTGTATTAAGTAATTATAAACGTTCATGAATTCTAGTTTCCTTAATAAAAGCAATCAATTGATGATATATACCAACATCATGAGAATTTAATAAATCAAAAAGATTGGTGAATTTACGAAACAGCTGGTGCTTTTTTCTCTGATATCTTTAAACTCAGAGCAATGAAAAATTAAGTGTTCTGAATTGTCAATCATATTGCAAGAGTCACACAAGTCTGAATTCTTTCTTCGAATTATGTGGAGATAAACCCCACTATAACAATGACCACATAAAAGTCTATTAATAATCTTTATATCAGTTGGATCCAATTTAACATTTCTGTACCATGGCTTAACACGTATAACAGGAAAAAGAGAGAAGAAAAAGCGCCCCGAAACTTGAGATTTATCCCGATAAATTTCCAACCAACTGTTTTAATAAATTACCAATCCTACTGAGAGCATCACCATGAGGTATGTTAATCTCCAAAGGAGCACCAAGAGAAACGGCCTGCTTAGCCAAATAATCAACACGTTCATTGAAACTAACACTCATATGACCAGGAACCCATATAATATGCACTTCCATAATATGCGAGTCCTCCAAGACATTCAAAATGTTCGAAACCAAATAATTCCTGGAAATAGAACTTTCCAATAAAACACAAGCATTTCTGCTATCCGTATAAATAGCCAAACGAGTAACATTGTCCTCAATAGAGACTTTAATGGCCCTACTAATGGCTATTAACTCGCCAGAAAGAGAAGAAAATCTTTGAGACAAACTATATAGGAAAAAACGACTAGTTGAGATATTAAAAATCGCGCACCCAGTACCATGATCAGTTATAGAGGCATATGTAGCATATGTGGTAAAACCTTCGGAAAGGTATGATTGAACAGAAGAAAGATAATGAGCACAGAGGGCTTCCCGAGAAACGCCTCTGTTCTTGTAAAAAGAAGACTCAATGAAAACCTTAAGTTTCGCAGTAGGACGACAAGCACTAATACTTGGAATCAAGTCGAAAATATCCTTGTATTTCCTATACAAAAAGGTGTAACTATTTTTCAGATGAATAGGTGCTGATTTGATTAATTCCATCAGAGATTTATTGTAAGATGCAACCTTCAAAAGCTCCTTAGAAGCAAGCAATATTGATCTCAATTGGGGAGGTAACTCACCTGCCAAAACATAAATAGCCTGAATCGGAGTCGATGGATGTAGACCCAGACACCGCCTTAGACATGAATTTTGAAACGTCTGAATTTTTCTGTCAATATATATTGGGGCATGAGCCGAAGTGGATCTAGCGTATTCAATCTTTCCCCTTATATAAGATCGATAGAACTTTAAGCCATTATGGGTTGTCAGACCACCACGAATGGTAGTCAATCTTTTTAGAAGATTAGTAGCAGAGGAAGCTTCCCTCAAAACACGATCGAAATGATCATTTACACTCAATGAACTTTTGATAGTCAAACCAAGAAACTTAAGAGAGTTCACTTGAACAACAGGACATCCACCAATCACAAGGCCCATTTCAAAGTTCGCACGCCTTCCAAAGAACATACATTTCGTCTTAGATGGATTGAAACGCAAGTTAAGATTAGAGCAAATCGACTGAAAACATGGAGTGAAGTTTCGTAGTATATAAATTAAACAGAATTGGGCTAAGGCAACTTCCTTGAGGAAGGCCATTAAAAACACGAACCGATAACTCACCCATACAGAGTTCCCTTTCTGAGAGAAAGCTCGAAATCCAGTCCACCAAATAAAACGGAATGCCCTGACTGACCAAAATGTTTCTAAGCACAGAAACATTTACACAATCATAAGCATTGCTGATATCTATGGATGCCAAAACAACTCTCAAGCCCAAAGACTTGAGATAATACACCCTAAACAGAAGGTCATTCAGGCAGGTTGATGTAGACATCTTCCCCTTGTAAGCAAAAGAGCGTTACTGGTAAAACCTCCAGGCCATCCACAGAAAAAGCTAATCTCCTTTTGACCATCATATTGATTAACTTCAAAAATACCGATATGAGAGCTATTGGTCTATAATTCCTGAAATCATCAGCAGATCTAGTCGCCTTGAGGATTGGAACGACTTTAATCTTTCTCCAAGATTCATATATCATACAATTCTGAAATAGATCATTAAAGACATGCGTAAGAGTCTCCTTTGAAGTGGCAGACAATGATTTTATCATTTCATACGTAACTCGATCTAGACCCCCCGCAGAGGCACGCTATCTAGAGTTCAAGACATCCATGAGTTCCTCATGTGAGAAATCAGTCCAATTATTAGAAGAAATCTGCCCTGCCAAGTATCGTAAAAAATCAGCATTGTTGTCACTACCCCACAATGAATTCCTGATAGAATTGCCATCCTTCAAACTATTCACAAAACGCCAAGCAGATGCAGCATTGGGTTGATTGTCGATTTCACCGATCTTCTTTTTGTAACTCTCACTTCTGGCCTTTCTAACAGCTTTTTTCCACTCTTCTGTACAGGCAATAGAATCTTCAAGATTTTCTAGGGATGGATATTTCTGCGATTTCTTTCTCGCAGCAACATGTTTCCTAAAGAGACGAAGCAGACCATCATTCCACCAAGCTTTGGGTATAAATTTCCCCAGCTTATACGTTGCACTATCAATTTCGGTACGAAAGGACCCTACATTAACTTCAAGACTCAGATTCGACAAGTTATTAAAAAGTCGCTTCTTAGATATAAATTGAATCGGCGCAACAGATACAGATCCAATATCTATTATAATAGGACAATGATGAGAACCACCAGACCACATAGGACATGTGCTCCAATGAAATGATAAGCAGGAAAACTTGGCAAATGTCAAATCTAAGACAGACCCCGTGTTGCTACCTAATCGAGGAAAAAATGTAATAGAGCCATCATTCAAACAGATGAAATCAGACAAACTAAAAATCTCTGATAATCTACGACCGCGGGAAGAATCAATACTGTCACCCAAAATCGTGTGACGAGCATTGAAGTCACCTCCTAAAATAATATTGTCCATGCCTTCAAGAAACGTTAGCAAACGTAAGAGTTCACTGGCACAATAACCAGTCGATAAGCTAGGTGGAAAATATATCGATACAAATACAAAGTTAGGACTTAAATTGAGAGTCCTAACAATAATCACATCCAAATCAGTCAAAAAAGCAATAATTTTCACACGTATGGACTTCCTGATACATATGGCACAGCCACCATATCTATCAGATCGAACTTTAGAAAAAATGTTATAATTCAATAGCTTACAATTGGGGTCAGAGCCGTCAAAGTTAAAAATTTCAGAAAACAAACAAACATCAACGTTGTAGTTGTTGACGTAAAACTCAATATATAATCTATTACATCTAAAACCTTGAACATTGTGCTGAAGAATCTTCATAATTATTCAACAATGGAAGATGACGTAGGATCACCGGGTAAGCGTAGATTAGAAAGAGCATCAGATATTTTATTGTTGAAATCATTCAAAACACGAAGGTGAGAAATGTTCCCTCCTTCATGAAAAATTGTTTGATAAAAGATGAGAAATCCGTAAACATTTTTTCAAACTCAGAAACTCTAACATTGTTGTCCCTGTAGATATTGGGACATGTAGGATCAGTGTTTATAGGCTGAAGGGGGACAAAATGTGGAAGCTGTTTGGGTGGACTGGGTCTAGCATTAACAACACGATTATATTTACGTCCAGTTAGTACTTTGTTAACCTCCTGGTTCAAGTCCTTCACAGCAGTAGGTTTCGACGACAAGAATGTCGGGAAGTTTTCCTCATATTCGTTAAAAATGTCAAAACTATTTGTAGAATACGATTTTATGACCTCAGTTCTCGAGAGGCGCTTAATGGTCATAATTTTAAGGATGTCATCTTCTTCTTGCCATTTCGGACACAGTTTTCTTTCCTTACTAGAATGTGTAAGAGAACCACACAAGAGACATTTCTTGATACAATTGCCATCGCAAATCTCCTTAGAGCAATTTAAACATATTTTCTTGGATCGGCACATCTTAATTGTATGTCCAGGATGGCCACAATTGTGGCATTGACGCAAAGCAGGGTAATAAACGTTAACCCTAACATAAGAAAAGTCCAATATAACATGTTCAGGGATGTTTCCAGAACGGAATCCAATCTTGACAGAAAAAGTAGGGGTTTCAGTACCATTGTCTTTATCCTTCTTGTGGAAACGCTTAACAGATACAACTTCAATATCAGATGTCACAGACGAAAGTATATACTCATCAGACAGTTCCAAGGGTATGCCATGAATTACACCATACGAATATATAAACGTATCAGGAATAAAAGCCTTTATGCCCAAGGTACTCAAATCCTTTTTGTCAAAAGTATTTGCACTAGTCGCAGAATCAAATTTAACACGATACAGTGTTCTACCAATAGGAGTTATCAAACGTATGCCACTTACCTTAATTTTTCTTATCCTCTGATAGAGAAAAATAGAGTTACGAATCTTTTCATTGTTAGGACCAATATTTGAAGAATCTACCAACACCAAGAATTCACCCTCATGATCTTCTGGATAAAAATTGCACTTAGCAATCGTATCCTCACCTTGCAATCCCCCCACTCACACAAACTGAACTGTCGCCAGCATCAATGTCAGGAATTTCGGGCACTACATCCATATTCTTGCTCACAGAAGCAGCCATTTTAGTTTTCAAATTTGTTAGGAACTCAGGTACAGAATTGTTAAGATCCGTAAGTGAAGCACTGTGGTCAGATTTACCTGATGACTCAACAATCGACAGTTTATTATTTTTGGCCAAAGGTGCCGATACGTCCGGATTAGAATTAGCCCTTTTTACATTATCACGCGGTCTCACAGAATCACTGCTCATATTTGTCTGAAAAAATGTCTCGAAATCCGACTGTGATAATGCATGGGAAGATATAGGGGACGAAATGTCGTCCCCCATCTTCGTGACCCTTTTAACACTCAATTTGATTAAATTAAAATTAAATCAAAATAATTAGAATAAAGCACCAGTTTAAATAAAATTCACAAAGTTAAACTGTACTTGTGATATTGCAAAAATTTTAAAAAGAATTTGCAAAAAAAAGCAATAAAAAACATCAAAAATAACTGTTCAAATTAACCGTATACAGTATCAACGCTTCGAAAAAAAATAGCTTGATCAGAAAGAACACCAACCGTACGCCACGAGCGATGAGAGAGAGAGGTGACAAAAGTAGTTAAAGAAATGCTTTTTATTCAGTGATTAAAATCCCTTATATATGGTTTGAAGTTAAATAATTTAATTTTTTGTTATTTTATTCCATTGTTATTTTTAATAATAACAATTTTTTGATAAATGTAATAAAAAAAAACACTTGTATTTGGCTTGAGCCAAAAAAGTAATGAATTTGTTGAAAACAAAGTAGTGATTTAAAATTCGATTTGATATTTGGTTCAAAATAACTTCTTTAATATCTAAAAATATGCATTAGATACTTTCGAAGTAATTTAAAAGTGGTTCGTACGGAAGAACTCCTTTTATTTTTTGCTGGGTAACAGTAGACTTAACCCCAATTTATGTAAATAAATTTATTCTTCTTTTATCGCATTCCGAAATTTTTGCAAGGTAATGCAGAAATGGAAAGCCTATAAAAAACGCCATTTGATAGCCCTTTTACACTCTGAAAGTTTACTTTTACTCCTTCTGGACACGCAAAGTTTACTTTACAAAGTCTGAATTCAGCTATGCGAAGGACAAATGAAGAAATACTACCTCTTTCTGTCTTTCTCCCAGCTGAATTAAGACTTTGCAAAGTAAACTTTCGGTGTCTAAAAGGGGTGTTTGCAAAGTCTTAATTCATCTTAGGAGAAATACTTTCTCTTTCTGAAAGTTTCACACGCGTCAATTTTTATTCATCAACTTTTAATTCAGCTGGTAGAAAACAAGAGAAATTTTGTATTTCCTTATCTGTCTTTTTCCCAGCTAAATTACGAGTTGATCAACAAAAGGTGACGTGTGTGAGCCGGGACAGAGACACAGAGGGAGAAATAATTTCTCTTTCTGTCTTACCCCCAGCTGAATTAAGACTTTGCAAAGTAAACTTTGTGTGTCTAAAAGGGGTTTAATCAGCAAGAACGGGACAGTGACAGAGTAGGTGTTCAATCGTTTCCTCCTCATTATGCAGGAGATTTAATCTCCTAACATGTGTACCTGTGTGTCAATGGTCTGTTAGTACCGCTATTAGATACAAAGCTGATGCCTCGGGATTTCGTCGAGGATGGCGGATCATCTGGGATTCTATCGTGACAATGTTAATTTTGAGGTAGAGCAGGGGTCTGTGATTCGATCACATTTTTCAGTTTGAGATTATGGCAGTCGCTATAGAACAATGTAATAATATGGTTTGATATCGAACTGAAAAAACGTGATCGAAAAAGCTCGTTATCGAAAGCGACTATTAGACGCCAGCTAATCTCGTTTGACCATCCTGACCAGGTGATCAGTATTCCAATTTGACAGTCGATCACCATCTTTGGCTAGCATATGCCCAGATTAGCTATCGGTTAGAATATCTAGTCATCTCATTACGAGACATTTTCGATCACTGCTTTACCGTTACACATTCGAATATGTATCCTCATTGTATATTTTATGGTACCTTAGATAACTAACCTATATTACATTACACTGATTGTCTACCTTGGAACTAATCTTTTGCCCGAAACGAGGTATAAAAATACCATACCGATTTCGATCCGTCTGTGAAAAAGTAAACTACGGAACGATTTACTATTATCGATCCATGCGTGCCAGATTTGGATGAGCAGTAGTCTATATACTGCGGTAAATCTGCTAATTGTTTCAATATTAACGCATGGCCAGTGAACGCTCTTTTCCACGCATTGGTTGCCTGTAATCTTATCGCCGACATTTATTGCCATAAAGTCAAGTACCGGCCAATGCATCCTTGTGGAAAGAACTTTAGCATAAGAAGAATTCTTTCTATTGTAACCCAATAATAATGTCGCATGCGACCATAATATTGCACCATCATGCTATTCACTGCTTTATAGCCCGTGTGTTCCCTATAACTTTCCTACATGTATGTATGTATATAAAGTAACGGTTGTGCCATGTATGTTTAGGATCAACACATATGCCCAAATATTTTGAATTATTTGAAAAAGTTTAGCCCGTTCTTTTTAAAGGTTTTATGGATTTAATTCGTGCTGCTGTTCATTTCTTCCGAAAAGCCGTGAAAGCTTTTCCACACGCAAAGTTTACTTTGTAGCAGAGAAGGGAGAAAAGCTCTTCTCAACAGACTCAAGACTTTGTAAGGTAAATTTTGCGTGTGAAAAACCCGTCTTAGTTTATGTTCATTTTCTCATTGTTTTAAGTTTTCTTCATCAAAAATAATTTTTAGATTTCCCACGTTTTCAAATATGTTTCATACAATTTTCTGTTTGTCAAATTATTATAAAAATCCCTAAAGAAGCTACCCACAGTGGCTGCGAAATATTGGATACGAGTATAAATAAAACAAATTAATTGTTTATTAAAAATACAAGATCTAAAACTCAATCAATAAACTTAAAAATTAAATCCAGATCAAAACAAATAGCAATAACAAGTTTCTTCAACACTTATAGTTTTTTTAACATATACATATATGTCAATAGTAGAGTGTCAGTCAGTTCAATTTGCAATCTAAATTTTAGAAAGATGTTCAAAATTTGATAACATATATTTAATGAAAAACCTCACGAGTTTAATATTGCTTTTTGTTAATAACGATTATTTATATAAAATACAAACATTTTTAATTTTTACTTTTTTACTCTCTATTTTCTTACGCTGTTCACTCTTTTTACTCTAAACTGCTTTCTTATCTCACTTTTAAGACCCTCTCTCCCTCTATATGTAATTATTGTTAATATTTTTATGAGTAATTATTATATGGAAATTGTTTAAAACAATATTTAACTATTTGTGGATTTTTTTTGCTAAACAAAGAGCAGCAATAAATAATTTTATTTTATTTCATTTTTGTTTTTTCATTTTTATCAGAGGGTTTAGTAGAGCAAGAGCAATTCATTCACTCCCGTATGTATCAGTTGTGTTTTGAAAGCCAACTTGGAATACAGTGTTCGGAATTTTAATTAAAAGTAGTCGTTAAAATTTCATAAATATATAATATATTGTATATACATATGTGTGTGTTTTTAGTGAATAATATAAAGTTCTTATTGTTTTTGACAACAATTTTAAATAATCATTAAAGTTATTATAAATAAAAAATAATGGAATGGAGTTGGTTGAGAGATTGGTGGCGTTTAAAAAAATATCGTTCGGAACGTCAAAGAAGAAACTTAAAATGCTCAACACACCTGAACGACAATGATGCTAGCGATGACAAACAAACATCAACTAATCATCATCATCAGCAGCATCATTATCGCCATCGTTGTTGTCATCACAATCATGTTGCTAATAAAAATCAAAGTTGTAGTGAATTGGATGAGGAAAATATTGAAAAATCCATCAGTGATGATGATGAAGTACGGCAAAAGCATATACGACGTCACAGAAGGCGATTTAAACTCGAACGTCTGACAACAATTGAAAGTGTGAACAATGAAAATACTGACGATGTTGACGATGAATGTAAGCACAATCATGAAGTCGAGGGAGATGTTGGCAATAATAACGATCATAATGACAAAACTTACAACTACGATGATGATGATAATGATGATGAGGATGATGAAGTCGACGACTTTTGCTTTTGCGATGAATGCCTAAATGTAGGTCTTTATCATCTTGATTTTGAATTGTATTTAAATCTTTTTTTTACTTTTTGCAATTATGTATATATGTATGTACATATGTATATATTTTTCTACGATAACAATTTTCTTTGCGTATGATTAACAAGACATTTTCCATTCCTTTGTTAATATACATACATACATGCATACATACATACATGCAATATAAAAAAGCCCTAACTCATTATTTGTTTTGAAATCGATTTTTTGTATATTTCGATAGAAAAACATCTAATGTATCTAAATTAAGGTAAAACCTATAGTACACGGCATGTAAAAAGCCACATGCGTATGTGACGATGACGTCACGGGAATTTTCATCATATTGGTTGCATTTTTTTTAATTATTAGTAGTGGATACATGCCGAAAAGTTTTGATAGATTTTTGTTCCAAAATACAAATGTGGCACATATAGCCGAATCAAACTCATTTCCTGAGGGACCACATCTGTAAGCATTTGAATATCGACGTATACATATATTGCTAGTACACAGCATGTAGCAAATGTAGCTTCGCGATGTCGTCAAAATTACGTCAGAGCTACATGCGCATGTGGCTTTTTACATGCCGTGTACTATAGGCTTAACGATAAATATGTAAATACAAACTTATCGTTACATTAATAAAGAAAGACCCTAACTCATTATTTTTTTTAAATCGAGTGGTTGTGTATTTCGATTGAGGAGCATCTAATGTGTCGAAAAATGCTAAAATTTCGATTTCAAAAAAATAAAGAGTTAGGGCCTCTCTATATTAATGTAACGATATACTCTTACATACAGACGTACCTGTGTGTACTACTGTAGTATATACATACATATGTATGTATGTACATATATCTATGTAATATTATTGGCAATTGAGCAAAAAGGTAAAAAAGTATTATTATTATTTGATTATTTTATTTCGTTGTTGTCTGAGGAACAACAATTTTGGGCAAGGCTTCATATTTATTTAAAAAAAAAAACTTTTCTAAACACATTTGCCGCCAACAAAATGTGTAATGAATCGAATAAATAGATGTAAACGTTAAAATTTAAATTGAAATTTTTTGCGTATAACATTAAGAAATTTAATTAATAAATCTTTAGTTATATAAATATTTGAGGTTTTAGGTACGTTTTTCTTTAAATTGCCAACAAAGTGCTAATAAAAATAAAATTATCTATTTTATTACTATTATAACTTTTTTTCCTTTGCGATGCGAGCAAACAATTACCTGAACGATAAAAAACTATTTATATACATACATACAAATATATAACTATATACAGGATAATAAATCTTAATTTAAATAAATTAAATTAGATACAAAAGTTAAATTTTTAAATTACTAACTTTTACCCACTCTTTTTAAAAAATACTTAAAAACCGGTTTAAAACTGTTTAAAAATCAAACTCGAAACGAAAATTACCCTAAGCAGCCCCAAAAATATGTGTTTTTCGGAAAAAATCCATACCAAATAAATATAAAAAAAAAAAAAAAAAATATGAAAATCGGTTTAGCGGTTTGGGCGTCACAAAAAAAAAACAAACTAAAAAACTCACTCTCACATTTATAATATTAACTAGCTTTTAACCCGCGCACTTTTATAAACGGTTTAAAACTGATCAAACAGGAGTCAGCTGTTTTCGACAACGGGTATTGTGTGCTAAAGTGATATCGATGTCGGCAACTGGAATGAGGGTGAATATTAAATGCGCTCTAATTTGATCAATCTATATGTATAATAAAAGAGTAACGTTATTGAGTGACTGACTGACGATTCATCATCGCCCATCCCAAGTTACTATAGATCAACTAAAGGGCGTGATACACTATCCTATACCACAATACAACCCTGGTATGATGGAGTCTATGAACATTTTCAAAAGACAATAACAATTCATCAGATCAGGTTTTATTTTTCGTAGATCGTGCGATTGTGTAGGATAGCGAGTCATAGCCTTTAGAAGCGATTTTTGGAAATTCGAATGGTAAAATTGGTGTCCTTATATCTCGGAAACTACAATAGATGGACCTCAAATTCCAAGAGCTGCTGAAAAATAAGCCGACACGTGTTTGGTACTTTTTCGATATGTATACTTTTAGTCGTAAAAAGGGGATAAAAATTTAGAACAAGCTTTGGCTGGCAGTTGCTGTAAATTCGCACTTATAAGGGGTGAAATCGTAATCGTTTTCGGTTTTTTTTCTTAATAAGGTACATATATACATACATAAATGTAAAAATAATTGACTATAACTTCGTACCAGGGAAAGCCAATCGATACAAACAATTTTGGATACTCCCGCACATATCGAACATTTTTTATGCTAGTGCGTGTTGATATCAATTCATTCTCAGACTTGCGTATACCCCTACGCACTTTATTTCATACTTGTATGTATCGATGCGCATTCTTCGTTACATCCCGCATATCTATGCATATCTATCGACATACCCATGACTTGCAACACATTCGGTTTTTTAAATATTTTTTGATAAGTGTTGCCAGAAATACTAGTTTGTAGTTTTGAGGTAATAACATTTTTTTCAAACTATTTTAACATAAAATTCAATAAAAATGTTTACCCACACACACACTCTTCGCAGTATTTACATCTAAAAGCCCTATTAAATATTTACGGGAGTAATTTTAGATCTGAGCTAAGAGCCGAATTAGTGAAAGAAAGGTTGAACCATGACATTCCTTACAATTTTAGCAATTTTAGCGCTTGTTTGTCGCCAATTTTCACGATGAAACTGACTTTTTAGCCAAATCTTGGCTTTTTTTACCATTTTACCAATTTTTAATCTATCTGCATATCTGTTTGATGTTAGCGAATTTTCGCCATTTCGGCATTCCTTAGATCTTTAAGTATTTGTAAGTTATTTTAGGTATATTTATCGCAAATGTTTTTTTTTCGCAATAAAAGTGATTGTTCCCAATTATTTGTTTATTGGTAGTTTTAAAGATTTTCAACCAGTATAAGACTATGATATATTTTATCTTTTTTTATGTTACCAAGTTTTTGCTAATTTTCAACATGGTCGCAAATTTTTCCAAGTTTTTGACATTCGTTACAGTTTTGGTGTTTTTTTTTCAATACATTTAAAGCTATTTTCAATTAAAAAATTATTCACGAATTTTCGCAACTTTTTGTAAGTGAGATTGTTTTTGATTTTTAAAATCTACTGAGTATTTTCGTCCACATTTTTTAGGTTTAAGACATTTTTTTTTTTTTTAATAATATTCGCGTTTTTGCAAGTTTTCGCGATTAATAAGTGGAACAAATTTTCTACTTATTGCTTTTTTGAGGTTTATATAATCAGTTTTAGTGGATTTTTTTTTATTGTTTTAATCCTTGCGAGTTTGCATAATTTTTTTAATATATAGCTTTTTTAATAGAAATTTGCTAAAGAAACCCGACTCATATATACGCATTTTTTTTTTCATAAAATTGGTTGTATGGAAATTTTTTCATTTGTCAACAGGAGTCCTGGAGAATCAAATTAGATCATAAAAGTTGTAAAAAATGCTTAAGTGATTCATGTTACGTGTCTTCTCTAGCGCTGCAATTAGCAAATAGAAAAAGTTTCGTGAAATAGATTACATGAAAAAATGCATAATATAAATTAGGCATTATTTAAATTCATACATAACGATTTTTTATATACTTACATATTTGGTAACATTGTTCGTATAGTCATACTCGCCATTACATGCTTGTGCGCACATGTATTGATACGAATATCTATAGCACATTTGTTTGATCGAACCCGCACCTATCGATATGCGCACTTATTTGTGTTGATAGCTATATATATCTATGCCTGTATGTAAGCATGCTTGTTGATGCGAATGTGCTATCATACTCATTGTCGTTGGAGTATCGATATGTATTGACCAGTCAAAAAGTAACTTTTTGGCTTTCCCTGCTTCGTACTGCTCAGTAAAAGCTAAAATAATAACGTGTATGTGGTCAAAGGGTCTAAAATAGGTACCAAAAAAGGGTAAATAGCGGAAACGATGTGAAAAATTTTGATTTCGGGATAATTCATATAATCGAAACATTTTTAATCTGCGTTATATTTAGAATTCATACAATTAGTATATACATAGTATATATGGGGTATTCACACGGTAGTGTTAGTCATAACGTCATAATGTTCTAAACTTTTAAACTAGTTTAAAATGCGACTGCTGTGAACAACCCCTCATATTTAAGTGTGTTAGTTGAAACATAAACAATATGATACAAAACAAATGAAAAAAAAATATTACAAAAATTAAATAATAAATATTTGGTACGAATATGCAAAATTATGAGAAAATTATTTAACGGCTTCTATCTGTTTCCGATAATTATTTGCGAATTTTTGCAATATGTAAAACAAAATTTTTTCGAGCATTTCACCTTTTAAAATTTTAAGGCTTTGGAATTTATTTGCAAATTTTCTTAAGTTTTGCGATCAGGTAATTTTTGATAAAGCTTATTGCTCTTGTGTGTAATTTTAACAAAATAGGATTGAATCAAGCCACATCATTGCCTGATTGAATTATTTTTGTTGTTGCAGTTTTTGCCTTTTTTACACATTTGACGACTTTTAGTTTATATCACACTTTGCTATCATTTTGGTATTAGCAAGTTTTTGCAAATTTTCATTTTCGCGAATTTTTCCGATTTTTTGGAATTTCTTATATCTTTAAGTATTTATGTGTTATTTTAGAGCTTGCCTTTTTACCATTTTACCGATTTTTAATACATCTATCTATTTGTGCCAATTTTCATAATTTTGCCAATTTCCTGCGATATTTGGAATTTCTTAGATCTTTAGGTATTTCTAAGTAATTGTGGAGCTTGTTTACAATTTTTGCAATTTGTTGCAAATTTTTGCAATAAAAATGATTGTTCCCAATTCTTTATTTTTTACCAGTTTTAAACTTTTTTTTATTAAGTATCAGACTTTAATTTATTTTTGATGTCACCAAATTTTTGAGAATTTTCGTAATTGCGGATTTTTAAAACTTTTCTGCATTCCTTACAATTTAAGCATTTTTTAAAATAAATTTTAAGTTTTTTTTCAATTAAAAATTATTCGCGAATTTTCGCAAATTTTTTGCACGTGAGATAATTTTTGATTCATAAAATCTACTGAGTTTGCTCGTTCACAGTTTTTGAGGCTTTGGAAATGTTTAGAAGATATTCGCATTTTTGCAAGTTTTCGCGATTTATATGCTGTAAGTTTATACTCGAGTTATTACTTTTTTTGCGGTCTATAAAATTAGCTTTGGGATATTGTTTCCATTATTTTAATCTCTTGCGAATTTTTATATTTTTTGCAATATATAATGATTTGGGTAGAAATTTGCTTAAGAAAAACGCCACGTATTTAAACGTAAATGGACATTTTGTCGAAAAAGAAAAGTAAAAAGCAAAATAATTAGTTATGACAGTAACAAATACATAGAGTGAAGAATTGTATTAATATAGTACTCCTTTTATATGAAAGAAAATAAAAATAATTTTAAACTGGTTTAAAATGTTAGGACTTTATGACACTTAGGACACCCTTGTGAATACCCCAATAGTGTATTCTTGAAAATTACCATTTTAGGGGAATAATTTTTAGTCAGGCTTAAGTTCAGTAATTTCAATTCTTTTTATTGAATGAAATATTTTATTAATTAATTGAGTTTCTAAAGAAGAGAAGAAAAATTAAATTAGACTTTTAAGCTGGGGGAAATACCGATATTTTTCTGTGCAGCAACGCACTTCATCAGCACCCTAGTCTATCTACTTGGGTAGAAATTTTTATTAACATCAGCTATTTAACGTAAATTCTAATGAAACGGAATGTGAGAAATGATTGTTGTGTACAATTATTGATTTACCTTTGGTAAATACATATGTAAGTATCACTATTTATTTCCCCTGTTTTTCCATTTTTTTCATTTTTCTATTTAGGTTAGCACGAAGTTATATTACTCTCTTTTACGATCATCACATTAATTATTTTTACTTATTCGATGTACCGTCAGTACATACATATAAGTATTATAGTAGTGAATATTATGTTACTTTGTTGTTGCATTCTCCCGTTTATTTGGTTTTCGAACATTAGTGATTGCCAAGTGAACAGTGATTGCCAACTGAACATATTTTTGTCACGTGCCCATGACATTTTTAGATTTTTAATTGAACTATAGTGAATTTTTAATCAGAATTAATTTTTCTTCTCTTCTTTAGAAACTCACATTAATTAATAAAATATTTCATTCAATAAAAAGAATTGAAATTACTGAACTTAAGCCTGACTAAAAATTATTTCTGATTAAAAATTCACTATAGTTCAATTAAAAATCTAAAAATGTCTAAATTTTAGGGGAACTTTGAATATTAATTTGGTACCTTTGGAAAATACTTTTTTCGAAAAAGGGAATTTTGAGAAGGAAACATAAAATATTGCGAAACTGGCCTAAATACAATATGGCGGACGCCCAAAAACGGCGGACCACTACTTTTGACCCGTCCCATGATAATTATATGGGTGTCAAAGGAGAGGGAATTTTGAGGAAGAAAACACAAAATATGGTGAAAATAATTGAGCAAATTTATATTTTCACACAAGAAATATACCTATAAATATGGTCTCAAATAAGGGTTCTTGATGTGTGTGTTTAAGGAATTAATAATAATATTAAAATATTAAGTGACCTGTTCTTTATATATATGAGCCCTATCTATGTGGGTTTCAAATCAAAGAGCGCTAAAAAATTAGCGAACAATATGCAAGTCATACATAAGTACATATGTATGTACATAAACATACATATCGCACACTAAATCATAAACAGTCACAATTCAAAAAATCCTAAATGTTGAAGAGTTGCAAAAAAAATGTTTATACCGTACTTGTATTTGTATTTTGGTTTATACCGTACAAGTGACGCAAGTATGTAACATAAAAGCAGGCATAACGGTGTTCAGGAAGACTGTGTTGCAAAAGAAATTTTCAAAGTCATTGGAAATTCGTTTAGTGAACTGTTTTATGAAAAAACAAAACTGTTTTTGATAATTTTGAGTTGTGACTGTTTATGAGTGATAAGTATTTACTCATTTTACATATTTACATACAAATATCAGGGTCTACTCTGTAAAACGAAATAAAATATTTTCGAATTTGCGTGCTATTAACATAGATAGATAGATAGATAGAAAACCTGCTATCGAATGCATAAGTTTTCACGTCTTTAATATATTAAAATCAATACAATCGAAAGTTTTTGGTATATACGGATGAATCAACTACTTTACGTAACCCTAAAATTCAAAACTGAATACTTTCCTTAAATAATGTACGACTATTTATAAAATGTTGTCAATAGACTTACTAAAGCTAATTATCTAGCAAATTGTGTTGTCCAACTCTGTAAGCAAATTGCTTCAACTAATTCAAGTCTATAAAGGTTCGGCCACACTTGTCAAACATTTACCCAAAAAAACCTAACCAACAAACACTAGTGAAAAAAGTTTTGATCCAGACATTGGTTTATCATATCAAACAGTTTCGAACACAACTAATGCACCATGTCATAGAATCCAAAAATATTGGCTACTCTTTAACTTGACAAACTTTTGTCTGAATTGAAAGATTTTTCATTATCATTTAGTGGTTACGCTTTCTTGGACAAATGTTTGACAAGTGTAACCGTAGCTTAAAATAATTTGCTTACGCGGCTGCAAATTTATTTAACTTTTAAGTTGATGTTTCAAAATCAAATCAAATCAATCAATCAATATTATACTTTATTTTTTCTATTTTATGTTTTTAAGTATCACCAGATTTTTTTTTTTATTATATTTATTTAATATAGCCTTAAATACTAATTCAAGATAAGGTTGACAACTGTGAAATAGCCGCATTAAACTTTCGATTAAATTAACACTTATCTATGTATGTATGTTTCATTGTAAATATATTTTATTAAACAGTACAAAAGTATCTTTCTGTACTTGCCAGTTTTTTTAATAACAACGTGTATTCCCCCAATTGATCATTTATTTATATACACGTTTACAAGTTAGTTATTGCTGGATATTACCAAATTGTTTTCATTTGTCTAAAAAAAACTTTTAAGATGCAAAGATAAAGCCAGAGGGATACAAGAGAGAAAGTGGGCGAAAGGGTATATAGTATTTAATGATAGCGAAATTACCAGATCGAGCTGTACAAGTTTTTTCCGGCACATAAATGTGTATGTATGTATGCAGATACATTTTTTCTTTAATTGACAACAAATAAAATATGTAAAGAAATTAAGAGCGATAACTTTGAGCAATAATTCAAATAATATCAATTAAATGGGCATATCAAATTTGTTTACTAATCGTTATTTTGTATTTTGTACTAATCGTTATTTTTGTATTTTGTCAAAATGAAAACAAATTTAAAAAAGTTTGTCTATTGTTGCTTAAGTACGTCTAAAAGCATTGGGATATCGTAAGTTTTTTTTTGTAGTTGTGGTTGAAGTCTACTGATGAGTTGCATAAGCAGCAACGAAATATATCTGGACGTACTTAACTAACAATAAAAACAATTTTTTAAATTTCTTACCGAATTTCTGCTCTTCCTGAGAATATTGCAACCAAAATAATAGGTAGCGCGATGGACCTGGTGAGAGAATTAGAAAAATACAAACATATCAAGCTGGCAAACCTTTTAAAATCAAAGGAAACAATATTGTTTTTTATCTATAACATTGATACAGGCGCCTATGAATGCATCTTAAAAGGCAAAATAAAAAATAAAACTATTTATAAAGTACTTCATTTAAGTCTCGATTGCCTCACAATGTTAGCATATTTGTAATTCTCAATTATTTTTTGTAAATTTTTATATAAACATTTTGTAGAATATTTTATATTTTATTTTAAAAATTATTTTGTTCCTTTTATTTGTAGTATATTGTTATAAAAATAAAGAACAAATACGTTTGTTAGCTGAATCAAAAATTACTTAATAACATCATTTAATCTTTCTAGGGAGACACGGATTTCTGTGAGAGTAATGATGGCATGGATTCCGATGCCAGTACATCCTCTAATCCCGCCAAACAAGTTCTTGTGGGCATATGTGCCATGGCAAAAAAGACACAGTCGAAGCCTATGAAAGAAATTCTCACACGTTTGCAAGACTTTGAATTTATTAAAATGGTTATATTCGAAGAGGATGTAATATTAAAGGTAATTTTTATTGTTTACAAAAAATGCTTTCAAACTAAACAATAATGTGATATTCTTCTTTCAGGAAGCTGTTGAAAATTGGCCTATTTGCGACTGCTTGATATCATTCCATTCTAAAGGTTTCCCTTTGGAAAAAGCCATACAATATGCCCAAATGCGCAAGCCTTATGTTTTAAATAATCTTCATATGCAATATGACATACAAGATCGCCGCAGAGTTTATGCAATTTTAGAGAAGGAAGGCATAGAAATACCACGCTATGCAGTATTAGATCGTGATTCACCTGATCCAAAACGTGAGTATTTCGACGAGGAAACAATTTTTAATTACAGTTGAACTTCGATTATCTGGTTTGCACGGGATCGATAGTATAAAAATACGGTTAATAGATGTTATATAAAAATACAAAATGTATGTATTATTTGTACATATTAAAATATGATATTGGACCATAACCGCCAAAAAAAAGCGAACTATTTTTTAACTTAGTTTTCACGAAAATAGGCTATCTATGAAACTCGAAAATGATCTCGCTTAAGCTTTTTTAATGGTTATAGCACGATATACAACAAACTGTTAAATTAATTTTTTTTTTGCATAATGAAAAAATAAACATGAATGGGACATAAAATAAATAAAAAAGGAAAATAAATTCAGTAAAGTGCGACTTTGACTGGCATTACATATGTAAGACTATACAAACTTTATCCTGTATAATCGAATATCTTATCTGATGTAGTAATTTTTAAAAAAATTAAGTACTCGGCGAACTTTTTTTTTCTATTTTTGGTGATTTTTTTAGTTTTGACGTATTTTTGTTTGTTTTTGGGATTTTTTTTCGGTTTGTGGTGTTTGTTTAGTTTTAGCGATTTTTTCAGTTTTTGTCAATAGCTTGGCGTGTAAATTGAGAGATTTATGCAATACCTCGATTTACACGATTTTTTTATGTGTTTTGAGTAAACGCTTCCGATATTTTTAATTTTGTTTTTGTTTTTATGAATAGCATTTATTTTGTTTAATGAATAAAGTTTTATTTTTATGTGTTTTGAGTAAAAGCTTCTGATATTTTAAAAACTAATTTGAAATAAATATATAATTGAGACATTTTTAGATTTTAATTGAACTATAGTGAATTTTTAATCAGAAATAATTTTTAGTCAGGCTTAAGTTCAGTAATTTCAATTCTTTTATTAATTTAATTTTTCTTCTCTTTAGAAACTCACATTAATTAATAAAAATATTTCATGCAATAAAAGAATTGAAATTACTGAACTTAAGCCTGGCTAAAAATTATTTCTGATTATAAATATATAATTTCTTAATAAAATCAATTTTTTACGCGATTCTGCCTTTATTTTCGATTTACACGATTTTTCATAAAAAAATTTAAAATTTCGATTTACACGACTTTCTCAGGAACGTATCTATCGTGTAAATCGAGAAATAGGTGTATTCTGTGAAAATTTCAGGTTCGTAGCTCTTACGGTTCTGGAGAAAACAGCCTGTGACGAACAGACGGATATTATAGCGAAAACCATAGGGTTGCTTTTCACTCTTGTTGTACGTAACCCTAAAAATGGGGAAACACCGGACATGGTGTGTACCTGATGTACATACGTCGGAGAATAAAATAAATTTGTATATTTGTTAGATATAATATATGTATATGTGTTATAAAACAATGCGGTTTGAATGTCGGTCAATAGATGTAGTCGTTTAACATAGTTTCATATAATCGAAGTGCAACTGTATTGCACTTTTATTGTTTGATTTTATTTCTCTATTTATTTTAGAACATGAACTTATAGAATCAGAGGATCATGTAGAAGTAAATGGCATTACATTTAATAAACCTTTTGTGGAGAAACCTGTGTCGGCTGAAGATCATAATATTTATATATACTATCCCACATCTGCCGGCGGTGGTAGTCAGCGTTTATTTAGAAAGGTAATATAAATTACATGATTTTATGAAATTTAAGAGAATAATTAAGTGTTGGAAATTTCTTTAATATTCTTGCAGATTGGTAGCCGCAGTAGCGTATATTCACCAGAATCTCGTGTTCGTAAGACGGGTTCATTTATTTACGAAGATTTTATGCCCACTGATGGTATGTACAATTTTTTACTTTATAAAAAAGATCTTTTTGTGCTTTTTGTTTCTTTTACCAGCATATTTTTAGCCACTTTGTATAAAAAAGCTACAAAAATATTTATAACAATTTAAAGTAACTTTATTTTCATAACAGGCTTTTCTCAAAGCAATTTTTATGATTTATGACAATGTTTTTTGTAAGTTTTCCTTTTTTAATTTATTTTTAAATTAAGTTTTCCTTTAAGCAAATATTAATTTCGCTATTGCTTTTAGTTAGATAAAAAAGTTAATATGTATATTTGTTCTAAATATTTGTTATGTTGTTAATTGTGCATTAACAAATTCAAAGCCATTAAATTGTTAGCCAAAAGCAAATCATTTAAATCAGAAACATTTCTCAAGCCTCATTTTCATCCAAATTTTTTATTACTAAAATTAATATTTGCTATATTTTCATATTATGTAACTCGAGAACAGTTAAGTTGTCTTTAATGTGTAGCCATGCGCTATTTTATATGTAAGCTAAACGTTTGCAATATTATATTGTACAAAGTTGTTCTGGGTTGGACAACATTTATGAGGTCACACAGTCACTGCTAAAACAATAATAATGGTAATAAATCTGTATCGTATACACTTATGTCCGTTTCATGCAACAATCGTTAATTGGTGCCACTCATCACTTTGTTATGCTCTTTTAATTTAGTTGTCTGCCACACGGCAAGAAGTACACATGCTAATCGGATGCTTATCGGATGATTTGTTTTTTTTTCCAGGGTTCAAATCGTTACATACGTGATCGTATCGGCAATCGTACGAAAACAAATTAATTAATACGTCAATCGTATACACTGAATGGGATTTCAATACGTTCACGTATGTCATAATTCGAAAATGGAGTTTTTACGTGACGAGTTGTACGTTCACGGATGTGACGATTTGCCCCCAGATTGTTGTTTGTTATTAAGAGATAGTGCGTAGAAAAAATGGTCGTACCATTACGAAAATTTTTCATGATTATTAATACATTTAAATAGCATTATGAACATCCCAGCGGCAAATTAAGCGAAGTACTTCGATAATAATCACTGACGTCAGTGTGACATCGTAAGCGAGCAATCTAAAGGCCCGAGACACAATGAATCCGTCATACGTTATACTTCGCCTTTTTCAACTGACATTAACTCAACGACGTAGAAGGTTGGCACAATGAGTACTTTATTGACGGAAGCATTTGAACAGCTTCAATAGGTTGATTCTCCATTTTATTTATTAAATTCAAATTTTTTTATTTATTTCGTTTATTTCTTTTGCTTAATTTTATTTTTGCTGCCACAAAACACAAAAACCTAATTCAGAAAATACCAAAAAAACCAACCAATATCTCAAACTACACAACGTACGCAAAAAGTTAAAAGTTGACCAGTTGACCAGTTGACGGACACGTACTGAATGTAACAACCCTCATAAGAAACCATGTATTTCAACTTAGCTGTCAGTTGAAAAAGGCAAAGTTTAACGTATGACGGATTCATTGTGCCCCGGCCTTAAGTACTTGGATTGTAATGTACGTGTAATCGGATACATCATGTGTTGTTAAAAACTTCGATTACAACGTAAGCAGGGATTCATTTATTGATTAAAACAAACAGTTTGTTATAAAACAAAATTAAAATACTGGTCTACTTTTAGGCTAAATTTATTATCATGCTCCCTTACAACTCAGCTGTCGGTGTAAAGGCTCAATCAGACGTGACATAACCATAGCCATAGAGAACAGCCGTTCGAACCAAACTAATGGGCAACACTGTAGTTGATTATAGGTGACTCGCCATAACGTCCTATGACACTTTTATGCTAAATCTAAATAGCAAAATAAGCGAACGAATCACCACTGACTGCTACTAAGTATTACTGATATCATAGATTACGTAATGTATATTTTTACCACTGGGATGTTATTACAAGGCATTATGATTATTTTCATAGTGATATGAAAAAGAGACAATGACGAAGAAAAAAATGAGCTTTTTAAAGAAATGAAAAATATATATTTTAAAAAATTGAAGGGATGGTTGCAAGAGGAAGAATATATAGAAATGAAATTAGATAGAGACTATCTATTGGATTACTTTTTCGTTTTAAATATCCCACAATTTCTCACCAATACAAAAGCTTTTCATTTTTGGGCATCTATGATCTTATGATCAACTGATCCAAATACGCATAAAAGTTCGCAGAGAACTTAGGTTTTCTGAGCACCCTTTTACAGAAAAAAAACGGATATTGAGTGTCAAAGTTTACCATCAAATGTTTATTTTTTTTTTTAAATAAATAAAGACATGAAAAAAGTATTACTGACAACAAATTTAGTCAGTGCAGCAAATTTATTCGAAAATTTTTCGATAGAAATTTTAGCAATCTTTACTGCACAGATTCGTAAACAACTAGAAAGTACGGTAACTGGCTGACAAGAATATCATTTTATTAACTTTTTAATAATATTATAATATTATACCGACTTCACCAAGTTTTTTTATCCAGTTGGATCAGCAGAGAATAGCCTGGCAAAAATTGCGCAATGTGAATCTCTAGAGGATTTAAAAAAAAGATGTGTGATTTTTTTTCTATGCCTGCTATTGATAAATTGAAAAAATTTCATCCAACCATTCGTGCTGTAAATTCAGTAATAAACAGCAACTTTTAAAAATTTACCCGCGGAAACCCATTTTTTCAAAATGTGACCAAAATCCATTAAATAACTATTGAATTGTATATCGATGGTCACAAGTAGAAAGGCCCTAACTCGTATTTGCAAAAAAATTAGTTTTTCAGTGATTCCAATATATTTCACACAAATACATCTCGTCACAAAAATGTATTGCAATAATGTAAAAAATAACGCTTTTACAAGCAGTTGTACTATTTATTTTCATGTTTTTGCCTTCTCCTGTAAAGTTACAGTCATTTGAATTAGGACCTTTCTACTTGTGACCAACGATATCATATATTATATATAATACATTTGCATATTTAATTTCAACTAAAAAAAGAACAATAAATAACCTCAAGAATTTACGTTTGCTCAAAATTATTGGTCACTCGTTCGTTTTTTATGTAAGTAGACGTATGAGTATTATACTATTCCAATTAAATAATATTAATACGCCTACTTATACATACGAGTAAAAACAAGTGAAGAAGAGGCATTACATTATAAAAAAAAAATTAAGGACTAAACTAAAAGCACACGATTTTTAACATCCTTACAATAGCAGTGAGATATCCTTATATATTCATTAATGTGACTCTGTCTATATGAAAGAGATTTTTCTGCAGATTAATAATCCAGAAAGTATTTTTAAATTTGGAGGACCATTTGTGAAATATTAACGGAATAATACAAAAAGTGGTGCAAATTATACAAATGCTAAATGTCACTATATCTTTAAAACTGGAGCTGATAGGGAAAATGTAATGACGCCATCGTAATCAAGAAAAAAAAAATACAAAAAGATCGACCATTTTTATTTAAACATCAAAACCACTGTTGTGCAGTGTAATTAAGCAAAGATTTTAAGAAATATACTTAGTGTTAGAGGTGGAAAACTATCGATAGTGTCACTATCGAACGTTTTCGATAGGTTAAAAAGTTTTATCGATATATCTATTCAAGACTATCGAAAGTTAGAAAAACTATCGATATATCGACAATACTATCGTGATAGTATCGAAATTGTATGGTTCTAGTATAACGTACATTATTATTTACACAAAAAATACAAAACAAAATATTTTTAAACAAAATAAAATTGAAATTTATTTTTCAGTTCAATAAATAACAAAAATAAAATAATTGTAATAATCGATAGTATCGATAGTGCCATCGATAGTTTTCCACCCCTACTTAGTGTCACAAAAATAGTCACTCTTGCAGTTCTCTGGTACACGAGTATTTTAACAACATTTTGTTCCATAGTAAGAGAAAAAAAGTCTCACGGTGGAAGAAATTGTCAAATAGACCTTAATACAATAAATTAGAAAAAGCTACTACCATTATTAACAAGCAACAACAATAAATCACTTTCCCTTCTTTCGTAATGGACATTATTTTGAGCCATTTGATATCTGAAAAATCACAACAATGCGTAGGTTGAAAGCCCTTCCGCTGAGTACATTCGAAATCACAGTTGTTTTTATAGGTAACGCAAGGCCAAAACTCAGTTTCACTACTGCCCCCTAAGCCTATGATTATTGGAAAGGTCCATATATGTAAATAATTTGGCTAACAGGAACATGAATATCTTAAACGACCGAATTGTCTGGAGTTCGAATACGTATGTAAAAGTAATCAAGGGCATAAAAAATACAAAACAAGTGAAAAAAAATTAACTGGAGCATAATTAGGTTAATACACAACTGAAGTGGAACACAACCGATTACAGCATAAATTTATCGCAATTGTCTGAAATTTATGCGTTTGTTTTAATTCTATTTTTATCTGAAGTTTCTATTTCTCTTAACAATGCATTTCTGTTTTCTAACAATTCTGCTCCTTAAGCCGCGTTCAGACTATTATACTTTGTATTTATACTTGTCAAAAATTCAAATAATACGTGCAAGTGTGATAGTCTGAACGCAAAACGTCATCAAAGTGGCAAATAATACGATAAAAATTTTGACATCCCAAAGATTTTTCCGTTTTTAGAAAATTTTCTAAACGATAATACTTTTCATTAGATCAGGGTTGCATTTTTACACAAACCAAATTTCCAAGCCGGCTGTTTCGCCGCCAATAGCGTGTCGTCGTTGATGTAATGTTTTATCATATGTATATCGGCTCAAAATTTTGAATAAGTGAATCGTATGGAAATATATTTCGTTGACGTAATTTTTTAACGTTTTTGTAATATCTTTTCTTAAATTTTTTTTCTGTTATTTACATAGAATATTTTTAACTGCTGAATTTTTTCTAGTGTCGGCACGTCCCCGCCTGCATGAAACCGTTTTGCCGCTGCTAGTAAATGAATAGCACAGACATTTTCGTTGAACAGCTGTTTTGTTTTTTACTTGTATTACACATTTGATTTGAAGTGTGATGGTCTGAACACAATATGTGATTTTACGTTAGATTTTTTTGACAGTCGCAACGAATGTATTTAGATTTCTGTATCGTAAAATGTGATGAAAGTATTAATACTTGTATAATAGTCTGAACGGGGCTTTACGATCACTTTTATTTTTTTTTCCTATTATAGTTCACTCATTACACACACAAGCGCAGTCTGTACTGCTGTTGTGTAGGGTTGTTGACTTGTGCAGCTCTCTAGTCTAAAACTGACAAGTGTCAAAGAACTGCATACATACTCCTCGTATACATACATATATGAAAATATAACAATAATTTCATATCCTCTTTTGTTCATGTAAATTTATTCCATCTCGATTCGTATTTGAGAATTCATTATTAAACAGCTTACATTAGTAATTTATTTTGGAAATTTCAGAATTCAAATGTAGTAAATTTTACCAATTTCTTTTGTTTGTGTGCTTATTTCATTGTTACTTTGAAGAAAAAAAAACATTTACAAAATGTTTTAAAAAATTCTTGCATTTTTGGTTCTACATTTGTATTATAAAATTCACTCATAGTTTTTGTTAAATGTTATGTTTTTTTAACATACTCGTAAACTAATCAAAGAGTTTTTTTATTCAGTACAAAATTTTTATTTTTAAAAAATATTTTTTTCATTAATTTTAAAGCTTCATATTAATTAAAAATTAATTAATTTTCTTCACCTTAGCTTAGCAGCTGACAAACAAAACCAATTCGAAATGCTCGCAAACAAAAATAAAATCATTCATTGTCATTGCGTTGACTGCCTGAAAAAAGTTTTATGAGTCCGTTTTAATCGTTTCGATAACAGTTTGTACACGTTTGTGTTGTTAATTAAACTCTGTCAATTATAAACTCTATAATTTTTTTTTTCATTTCCTAAAAAAACGAATATTGTATTGATTAAATTATAAAAAGTACAAAACTTATACATACTCTAATTTAAAAAAAATATTAAAGCAAAACCCAAAAATAAATCTTATGACAAAATAAAATGAGATTTGTATAACAACCCAGTATTACTTTTAAAACGTAGTATATTTTTCAGGTACCGATGTCAAAGTCTATACCGTGGGCCCCGACTATGCTCATGCTGAGGCACGCAAAAGTCCAGCTTTAGATGGCAAAGTTGAGCGCGACAGCGAAGGCAAAGAGATACGCTATCCGGTCATTTTGAATCATGCCGAAAAACTAATATCACGCAAAGTTTGTTTGGCCTTCAAACAAACCGTTTGTGGTTTTGATTTGTTAAGGTACATAAAATTGTATTTTGAACAAAGTGTTCCTTATTAATCGTTTAATTTGTTTGTTTACTCGTTTTCATTTTAGAGCAAATGGCAAATCATATGTATGTGATGTAAATGGTTTTAGTTTCGTTAAAAATTCAAATAAATATTACGATGACTGTGCCAAAATATTGGGCAATATGATACTTAGAGAACTAACACCTACCTTGCATATACCCTGGTCCGTGCCCTTTCAATTAGACGATCCTCCTATAGTGCCCACCACATTTGGCAAAATGATGGAACTGCGTTGTGTGGTGGCTGTTATAAGACATGGTGATCGCACGCCCAAGCAGAAAATGAAAGTTGAAGTGAGACATCCCAAGTAGGTTTAAAAGAATAATTAAAATTAAATCTTTCCTAAAAAGAAATATACATACATGTTTGTATTATTTAATTTTTAATTTAGATTTTTCGAAATATTTGAAAAGTATGAAGGCTTCAAGCATGGCCACGTAAAATTAAAACGTCCCAAGCAATTGCAGGAAATTTTAGATATTGCTCGTTTCCTTTTGGCCGAAATTGAAACTAAAGATAATCCCGAAATTGAAGAGAAAAAGAGTAAATTAGAGCAATTGAAAAGTGTCTTAGAAATGTAAATTCTATTTGAAATCTTTATATACGATACATATCAAAAATTAATGATTATTTTGTTTATCTTTTAAGGTATGGCCATTTTTCTGGCATAAATCGTAAAGTACAAATGAAATATCAACCCAAGGGTCGTCCTCGCGGTTCAAGTTCTGATGATGGTAATAATATCAAGACTTGTATGTATTTATTTTCGTATATGTATAAATATTGCAACTACAGGCATAAGTACATCCTACACACACACATAGATCCTCATTCAGGTGGTATTTTTAACACATTGCAATCCTTATCGAATTTTTTTTTTAATTTCCTAATAGCTTTGCTTCTGCTGAAATATAATTTCTGTTATCTTGACATACAAAAAAGTATACAAACTTTAAAAAAAAGGCACATAATAGGTATGTTCCCTATACATAATGAAACAGTCCGAACTTGTACAAAGTTACCCAAAAGCGTTTCAGATAACAATTTGCAATTCGTAATTTTGATAGCAAATGAGAGTAATTTTTTTCATTTTCTGCTTACATATGAAACTGAAAAATTAATCAGAAAATTTGCAAATAAAGAAAAAAAAGTTTTTATTTAAAAATTTATTATAAAGTAGGTTTGATTTAAAAAAAAACTTGAAGTTTTAAATACATCATTGCATATTTCTGCCTTTCTTTAATAAATTAAAATTATTTTACAGATCAGTTAATGCTGTTGCCAGTGATGCAAATTTTTGTTTTTGTGATGTTATGCGTTTTAAGCGACTAAAATCACTAAAATATTATTTAATTGAAAAAGTAAGCAACATTAGGTCCGTTTGTTTACCCCAAATTTGTGTAATTTTGTGCAAATTTGTACTGGATTTTACTGAAATGCGTTCGTTTACACATAAAATTGCAAAAGAGAGTGTCAATTGAGAGACTAAATTTACAGTTGTTGACTGAGAGTCTGCAAATTTTTACTGGACAAATAAACAAAAGTAAACAAATACAAAGTATAATTTTTTTTAATAAAGAAGAAAAGTTGAAGTAAAAGTTTAACAAAACAAATCTGAAAATTTTTATGTTCAAGATGAAACAAATTAAAGAATAATAATCGTTAAATATATCAGTTTTTAAATTTAATTTAATTGTGTTATTTACTTTAATTTTTTAGAGATGTAACATTTATGTATATGTGAATACTTATTTCTGCATACTATTCAGAAATCAAATATTGATGTATTTTCCTATGCCATTTACCCAGAAAAAATAAAACTAAAAACCAAATACAAGCTAAAGCTTTCACAGAATTTCTATTTTAGAAATATATATGTATATAAATTTATAATTATAAAAATGCATGCATTAATTACCAAAAATATGTATTTATTTGATGGGTTTCGAAAACAACAAAAACATATAACAATATTATCAGCTGTTTTGAATAATCTGCAAATTTTTGCAATTTTTCCGTTCGCGTACTTTTTTGTGCAAGAGACATTCTTGAGAGTAAAATTTTCAAATTACCCAAAATTTACTCAACTACTGCATTTTACTGGAAAAGTAAACAAACGGACCTATTATTATTTCAAGATGTGCAATTATGGGTTTTTTGCATTCCAGCAATTTTGGATAACATTGTCTGTCATATGCAGGAAATCTTGTGGAATACACCATTTTGTACATATTGTTAGCTTAATATAGAAGGCCCTAACTCTATATTTTTTTTGATATCGAGTTTCTTGTATATTTCGATTGAAGAACATGTAATGTATCGAAAAATACAAAAATCTGTATTTCAAAAGGTAACTTTTTAGCATATATATTTTGAGCTTCTGCTTGACTTTTTTAATAAACTAACTATTTCTAGTTTCCCGCTTATGATTTAACGTAATTCCTCAGCTATGTATGTGTTTGTTCAATAATTTAATAAAATGTCGAGCCTTTCGATTTTATCGTAAGCGACATGTTATCGAAAATAGACTAAAATTAAAATTTATGGACATACTATGGGTTTAGAATTATTAAAATGCCAAAATTGTAGATAACTTTTAAGATACGGCCTGTAAAATTTTATCGAAAGCGACAATTAACGTATGTAAAACAAATTTGAGTTTTATAAGAAACCTTCTCATGAAATATTTAATTTTTTGTCGCTTACGTTTAAATCGAAAATAAGGCTCAATGTGTTCGAAAACTAACATGTACGGTTTACACAGTAATTTTTTATGTTAGCAACAGTCTTTGGCAATTGCTAACACAAAAATTTCCAAACTTATTATACGGGATTTACACGATGACTTTTTCCCCTGCGTTTTTCTTGAATTCTCTTTTATGTTGCTACCCCTTTGATCACCTTTGTACCCCTTTTGTCAATAAACTCTAGAAAAGTCACGGTAAAAAGTCATAGTGTAAATCCCGTATTACTCGTGTAATCTCACAGTAATTTTGTTTAATATTCTGCCTGGCTCACGATGTCGACAAAAAATTTTCTTTCGCTTATTTATATTGAAAACAAAAACAAATTTTCTTATTTTGTTTTTGTTTTCAATATAAATAAGCGAAAGAAAATTTCTTGTCGACATCGATTTATTTATTTATTGATTCGGTTTATTTCAACAAAATTTGGCTTTTTTGCGTTATTTAATTTTTCAAATAAATTTTAAAAATGTTTGGTGCTTCGCTTTCAAAATTTATTGTTATTCTTAGCCCCTTATGCACCAAAAAAAAATAAATTGTGCTTTGTGCTTTAGTCAAAATGTGTATGAAAATTTTGTTTTAATGTACGTAATAAGCTCAAATTATATTTTTCAAATTTTGAAAACGACTAATGCCTAACAGATTTTTTTTTTACTAATTTCCTTTCCCTGGATTAGAATTTAATATATAATCTGTGGAAGCATATACGTAGGCTGTTAACATAAGGTTAGAATTCAACATAAACAATTTCAAAATAAATTATGTGTGTTACTTGAAACAAGTTACATGAAACAAGGCATCTGTCCCTCTAGTACACAAAAAAACTAGTTAATACGCATTTAGATACAACAGCATATTTAGATAAACAAGATCAATGTTCGTAGCAAATATAACCATGGAAGGGAGTTGCGCTATAATTCGATTCGAACAAAATTTCTATCTCTGTAAATGACAGAATAGATTACGAGGTAAATTCAGTGGAACAACTAATCAACAATTGAGCCAATTTTGTTTAGATATAGAATTTTCCAAATTGTAGTTCCATTGGTTAAGTTCCAAATAAACTTTATATTAATCCGAACTAAATTTTTGTAGACATTTGATCTTTACTTAATTCAAAATTTTAACACACACAAATTAATTTCTGTTAAGGCAATCAATATTTAAAGGCACTGCAAGTACGAGTATATATTTTAAATCGGCTGTTTTAAACTCATTTCATTGAAGACACAAACACCAACACGAGAAAATAAACATCACAAGCTTGCCTGTTATACATACATACATATTTACATGATTAAATAAAACAATTCTAAATAAAAAATTTCAAAAGATAATTCTCCTCTTTTCTAAAATTAGACGTACCTACAGAGCCTTCATTAGTCCTTATTTTGAAATGGGGTGGAGAATTAACACCAGCTGGTCGTATACAAGCAGAAGAATTAGGTCGTATATTCAGATGTATGTATCCGGGAGGACAGGGCCGTCAAGATTATTCAGGCACCCAAGGTTTAGGTTTGTTAAGGTAAACAAATTTTTTATGTTTTCCAAATATTTTTCAAAAGTAACAAATTATTGTTTCTATAGACTGCATTCAACCTTTCGTCACGATCTAAAAATTTATGCCTCTGATGAGGGTAGAGTACAGATGACAGCAGCTGCATTTGCAAAGGGTTTATTGGCTTTGGAAGGTGAACTAACGCCTATATTGGTACAAATGGTTAAGAGTGCTAATACAAATGGTTTATTAGATAATGATTGTGATTCTAGCAAATATCAAAACTTGTAAGTAATATCTTTCTTTTGCCTCATTTCTATTAAAACAAATTGTCGTACATCCAGGGCAAAAAATCGTTTGCATGAACTAATGCAAGTTGATCGTGAATTTAACGCTGAAGATCGCATGGCCATTAATCCAAACGACAGTATTTCCATTAATCAAGCATTGGATTTTGTCAAAAATCCCGTCGAATGTTGCAACCATGTACACAGTCTCATAAAGGAACTGTTAATTATTATAAGCGTTAAGAAAGATGATCCCAAAACAAAAGATGCCATATTGTATCATGGCGAAACATGGGACTTAATGCGTTGCCGCTGGGAAAAAATAGAGAAAGATTTTAGCACCAAATCGAAATTATATGATATTTCCAAAATACCTGATATCTATGATTGCATTAAATATGATTTACAACACAATCAACATACACTACAATACGACCAAGCTGAGGAATTGTATATTTATGCCAAATATTTAGCAGACATTGTTATACCTCAAGAGTATGGTTTAACCATGCAGGAAAAGCTAACAATTGGTCAGGGTATATGTACGCCTCTGTTAAAAAAGATCAAATCAGATTTACAACGCAATATCGAGGAGACGGAAGATGAGTCGGTAAATCGTTTAAATCCTCAGTATAGTCATGGTGTTGCCAGTCCTGGTAGACATGTACGCACACGTTTATATTTCACTAGTGAAAGTCATGTTCACTCTTTGTTAACTGTTTTACGTTATGGTGGCCTTCTGAATGTACTTACCGATGAACAATGGCGTCGTGCTATGGACTATATTTCTATGGTGTCTGAACTCAATTATATGTCACAAATTGTTATAATGCTTTATGAGGATCCAACGAAAGATCCCACTTCAGAGGAACGATTTCATGTCGAATTGCATTTTAGCCCGGGTGTGAATTGTTGTGTACAAAAGAATTTACCACCAGGACCAGGTTTTAGGCCGCATTCTCGCAATGATTCGGGACAATTAAAAGCTTCGGCGGTAAGTTTAAAGGAAATTTTTTTATTTCTGTCTTTTTTATTACATTTCGAATTTTTGAAATTAAATTCGAATTTTCGAGCATGTCTAAAGTTTTATATTTTTCAATAAGTATGGTCTTATTAATATTTCAGTAAATTTTTATTTATTTTCCAAATGTTCGAATTTCATTTTAATTTTTGATCATTTCGAGCTATAACCGCCAAAAAAAAGCTTAACCGCAAAATTTTTGGGCTTCGCTTTTTTACCATCGCAAATAATCGATTTTGGTCAAACAATGAAGTTCGAAAAGTATGTCGCTTAAGCTTTTTTGGCGGTTTTTTGACGAAAATCGTTTATGTACGATCGTGTATAATCGATTTTCAGCATAAAACGAAGTTTCAAAAATATGTCGTTTAAGCTTTTTTGACGGTATAGCTCGATATGTACATCAATTATTTTAATACATATACTATTTCTCCTTATTCCTGAAAATAAATTTTGTTTTATAAGGGGTTTATAAATCAAAATTTGTATGAAAAAGTTTTTTAAATATCTCTTATAAATTAAAAATATTTTTTTTTCGTCGGTAAACACAACCCTACGAAAAATGAATTACAATAAAAATTTCAGGCAACATAATAAAAATTTAAAATAATACTACATGATTATAACTTGTTTCTTAGAATCATGAAGATGTTATCACTAACCCTTCGCGCATCGACGAAGAAAATGATGAAGACAGTCCTGTCAAAACTCATTCGGTAAATTTTATATTTTTTTATATTTTCTAGTAACTCTTACAAGTTTCTTTATTCGATTTTGTCAAAAAACAAAAAGGTCTCACCAGAGTCTGAAATACGTCCTTTAAAATCCAAGCCCATACCTATAGGAGCACATCATACGGTATCAGGTCATGAAGCCATGGATCTGGCAAAACGCCTTAATGAAGAATTGGCCTCTCAACAACAGCAAACTAAGCAAACTGGATCACTGGAAGCTGCCCGACCCATGAGTCCTGATGCTGAGCCCAGGTCACGCAGTTTTGAACAAAGACCAAAGAACACTAAAGGTATGTATGTTTCCAGGGTTAAATTTTTTTCTCCATAATTGCAAATTAGTTTAATTTTTATTTTTGCTTTATTAACTTTATGTTTAATTAAAACTTTTGTTGATTCTTATATACATGTATACATATATGTATGTATACATGTATACATATACATATATATATATATATATATATATATATATATATATATATGTGTGTATACATATAACGGGTGTTTTTTTTTAGAGGTATAGAACTTCGAATTGAAATAAAACACAAGAAAATCGTTTTAATGTCCATCAATTTAGCTTTATTGGAAGGATAATTTTATGCCATTAATGTTTAAATATGATTTTGGGCATGTGGCCGCCGCGGCTGGCTCGAATAAAGCCAATTCTACAGGTCCAATTTTCAACCACTTTTTCGAGCATATGGGGCCGTATGTTGGCAATAACGCCACGAATGTTGGCTTCCAAGTCCCCCTAACGTTTCTGGTTTGTTGGCGTAGACGAGCGACTTCACATATCCCCAAAGAAAATAATCCAATGGTGTCAAATCACACGATCTTGGTGGCCAATTGACAGGTCCATTCCGAATAACCGAATTAATTGTTCTGATGGACGATTATGTCGACCATAAAATGGACGGAGCTTGCGGTAAACTTCGCGAACTGAACCATTATTTTCGAAATAAATTTGCACGATTTGCAAGCGTTGTTCTTTTGTCAACCTGTTCATGATGAAATGGCAAACCAAACTAAATATTAATCACTTGACAGCTGACAAAATGGCCGCCAGTTAAAAAAGTGATGCCAACTTAAAGTTCTATACCTCAATAAAAAACGCCCTTTATATATATATATATATATATATTTTGTTTAAGTACTATTTTTTATATAATTTGCATGAAAAATTTTTTGTAAATTTTAAATAACACAAAACTTTTTATTTTCGAAACCGTGAGTCTGTAGTGAAGGTCTACTTACAAAAACAAAGTTTCAAATAAATTCACAAAATTTTCTTTGCACATCATTGATTTTACTGAAAAACGTATATAAATTTTGTACAGACATACATACATACATGAAAATATAATTTTAATTATTTTATTTTTTTTTTTTTTTGTAAATTTTATATCAAGTTTATTAATGAGGTTTATATGCAAAAGCCCAGTAAAAGGTGCAGCTAAATGTCAAACTCTATGTACAAATTGTAGTGGAGTTTGACATTGATTTTAATCTTATTAATAGACCTTGGAGTCTACTCTGTATTTCGAATTTGTATGTTATTAACATTATAATTCGAAAGCAATTGCTTTCGTTTCGAATTACAGAATGTTTTATATTTTGTGAATTTATGAATTTATTTTAATTTTAGTTATATTTATCAGGTATGTGATAAAAATCGGTTCGATTTGAAATGAAATCGTAAGCTCAAATCGTATGAAGTGGTATTAGGTGTGATAGAAAACGCATCGATTTCATATTTGAACTTTGTTTAATTTTCAGTTGGTTACAAAAAATCAACTTGTTCCTCTATATTTTTTTGCTTCAAACTGAAATTGAAGCCGATAATGCTGAAGCCGACTGCAGGTTGCCAATGATATTTTCGACGACGGTGAAACGAAAATCGTCGGATCGAGATCTGCTTCAGAAAAAGTTGCAACGAATGACGTATTTTTCTTAGTTTTAAATGCCTAGTTTTATATTAAAAAAAAAAATTTTAACAAATGAAAATGTCCGTGCAACAAATTGGCCACGTCGGCGACAGGCAATTGTTGTGAATACATGTCGACGGTAGGTTTTAGCAGATCGGCTTCGTCCTAGATATTAATAACTTTTCAAATTTAAATTGTTTCAAACAAAAATAAATTTAAGAAATGGCTTTGTTGTTATATCATCATTAATGCTAATGAACGAAGATAATAAATATGAAAATATTAAACGGAGAAAGCTGCGGGACTCATCAAACCCATTATATTTACCAGATAAAATGTAAGTAGGAATCAATTCTCATCAGATTTAATTGTTTAAATGTTTGTTGAAGTTTTATAGAATGTTTCCGAATTAATAAAGAAGCTTTCTCGTGGTTATTAGATAAGCTGAGTCCAAATTTTTTTGCGTTTTCTTATCACTCCATACCTATGTAATCAATAGGTTAAAAGAATTTAATCTAATGATAAAAATATACCATTTTCCAAGCATCTGGTTTCTTTAATGGTGGGCCAATACTATTTAAATTATCCGAAAGCGTTTGCCAAAGTTTCTCGATTTCTATTCGATCACCTTTGGCAAAACCCTTTGATAACTGGGGATGCTTTTCCATAAATTCAATAATCATCTCTTCTTGTTGAGTATTAATGTGTTTTCCCCTAAATATTAATACATACATATGTATGTATATAAATCTGTCTTAATTATTTAAAGAATATTACTTACATTTTAACGCAACTTATCGCACGCAAATTTTTTTCAAATCTACAAAAATTCTTAAATCGTGAACCCCCGCTTACTCGATTTAAAAACGCAAAAACAATACAAATTTCGTTTTCCATCACATCTTTTTTTTCTGACATTGTCATAGAACAAAATGGAAAATGAAATCGTTTTCGATTTCAAGCAAAACCAGAATTAAATCGAAATAAAAATGTGCGTCACAACTTTTTACGTTTTTCAATCGATTTTAAATCGAAAACGGTTTCCATCGCATACCTGTATATTTCTTGTCTCTTTCTTATGTATGATGGTTGGTCTTCTGATTTTATTTCTTATTTTCAAATCGATTTTTCTATTTATTTATTTTTTTGTATCATAAACGATTCTTTTTACAAACAATCAACAAATTATATCTACAACATTTCTGTATAAATTTTTTCTTTATTTTTTTATACAAAAATCCAATGTAATCTTAATCCTCAAATTTAAAAAAAAAATTATATAAGCATCTGGCCGGGAAATTCCGTGTATTTGGCTGAAGATCGTTGTCTTTGAATACCAATCACTATTATTGAACACACTCGCGTTAAATTAACGACTGAGAATACACAGCCTAATTTTGGCAGAAAATTATAAAGATTTTTCAAATAAGAATTTTTATAATTGAAGAAGTTTTATGAAAAAGTTCTTTTTTTATTTGGTACAAGAAAAAATACTTTTTTCATAAAAAATTATTTTCAGCAGTTAAATTAACGTGTTGTATCTAACAGATTATTTTTAATTTCAACAGTGTTATTTTATTTAGTCTTTGTTTTGAATAATGAAAATAGGGCCGTTTATTTCAATTGCAAAAATTAACCGTACAGTTAAAAAATTTTATGGAAAACCGTGAAAATAGTTGGGAGTTCACATTCACAATTTGTAAAATTGTACCAGAATATGCATAATAACTCAGCAAGAAATTTCTAAAAAGGTAATCGAGTTTGAAATAAAGCATTTTCGATGGAAGCTCTTCCCTACTGGATGACCGACCAACTTAATGATTTTAACAAGGCGTGAGACTAATATAATCGATTCTTGAGAAGTACTTACTTTTTTATTTGGCAACATGTTCACGTGATCTATTAAATCTAAAAGAATCATTCTCCTCATTTATCAACTTGTACATCTTTTTTTTTTAATTTTATGTAATGTGAGTTGTAAGCGAGTAGTGAAATTTGGCAATCGGAAAAGAGAGTGATTATATGGCAAGTAGTTTTAATGGTAATTTATAATTTTTTGCTGGGAACATTTTATACACCTCTGCCGTTTAGAAAAATTGCAAAAAGTCATTGAAACAACTTCTTATAAGCCAGAAAATAAGTCTACAATAACTCTTATCTTATTATTTGAAAGTAATTATTGATGAGCTACTTTTTCTCTACTTTCAAACTATCAATTAATTGATAGTAAGTATTTTAGACTTTTCAGGAAGTGATTATCAACAACACCCAGATAATTAATTAAGAAGTTATTTGATGGCGTGAAGTTTCAAAAACTGCATCGACTGCGTTTTAAAGCTCTAAAATAAAATGACTCCGGCTATATATGGCCTTTCTCTGGGTAGCGGCGAGCTTTTTCTAACTCTGTAAAAGTAATTAAAAATTATTTTCCTTGGACTTATTAAAAGGAAGATATAAAAAATCAGATTTACTTAACTCATGAAAATTACTTCGGATTCACTGAATAGGTAATTTTAAGGCCGATACATTAAAGGAACTAAGTCGTTCATTTCGTTCATCATTCCTTTTTTCCTTTGAACAGTGTACAATCGATAAACGAGTTTTTTTGAACCAAAATTAATTAATTTGTTCTCAAACTCGTGCCACATCTGTCAAACTTCAGCTAAAAAGGAATGAAATCTGCACATCATCTCTCAAACTTCATGAAAAAAAAGAACCCTTCAACAATTTTGAGTGTACTCAGTTGTAATAGTAAGAATGCATTGTTAGTTAAACCTTGCTCGGAACTATGAACGATAAAAAAATACAACTTTCGAAAAGTCCGAATTGATGAATGGAAATAAGTTGTTCCGAAACGATAATATTATATTTTCTAGTACGACTAACACATCTCTCGGAAGAGAGAGGCAGGGGCTCGTATATATATCTTGGGAACGAATATTCGTAGTTCTTTCAGACTGCCTAACGAATGCAGCGTTTTTAAAGCTGAGATCGTGGAGACGGAACTAGTGGCCAGAAACGTGGCTGAAGGCGAGCAGCTAACCTTCTACGTCGACGGCCAGGCAGCGCTAAAAGCTTTGAGGGGACACAATGTCAAATCGAAACTTGTTAGTGACTGTAGGAGAGCCGTTAACTTGCTTGTGTCAGACTATGTTGGGTTCCTGTCCACAGCAGTGTTGAGGGAAATGAAATTGCCGATGAGCTGGCAACAATAGGGTCTCCGTTAGATGAGGAAATGTGTAACAGATCGGTGAAATTATTGATAGGTCATTACTATAGGGAACTCAGTAATTGAGTGGAGAGCAGTACCAACCGTTCATGGCGAAGTAGGGAGGATTGTAGAGTTTCTAGGGCTATTTATCTAAAACTTCACTCGGGAAAATCCTAACTGATACAGGATATGAATAGGAAGGCTATGCGAGTTGTGATAGGCTCGACGATTGGTCACTGCTTCATCAGAGCAAGGGAATTTGGCACTCCAGATTTCTTTAGGATGTGCGGGGATGAAGAGGAACCAGAAACTATTGCATATATAATCTGCCATTGCTCGAAGGTGCAACTCTTAGATGGGTGAGCAGAAGTTTCCATGAGAGCTTTAGTGATATCGGTAAATGTAAAATAGAAGATATCAGCGGCTTCATCATGAGATTTCAGTGGCTTAATGAGGTTCTTCTGGGTACAAATAATAAGTTTTAGGAAAATTTAACCAAGGTATTTCGTTTTTAAGAGTTATGCATGCGGTCACTCGAAACTAGAGCCGCTCACGTAATAAAAACATCGATGTTTTTCCTCATTCGATTCATTATTAATTCACATCGATGTTATTCGATGTATCGATTTAAAAAAAACATCGATGTTTACGATGCATCGTATTGATTAATTGGAACCAAGAAAATTTATTAAATAAATAAAAGTCGATTTTAAAATTTCAAAAGTTAAGAAAAGCATGTGCGCAAAGCACGGTATGTGCTTCTTTTTTCAAAGGCCAGTTCTACAGCTTTGCAACTCGGACCAAATTTCAGTTGTCAAAGTAATATTTTCCATTGTGTGTAATTTAGTTTTCAATGTTCCTGACAAAGCGTCATATTTTTTATCAACCCAACGAGTCACAGTAGCTCTACTTGGAACTTTAAAATGCGGTGATGTAGCTTTCACTAGGTGTCTAAAACCTTCTGTAACAGGAGTTTTAAGGCAAATATATTATTGATTTTAACATCAAATGTGGAAAAAGAACTTACATTGCTGATTATTACCATACAATACCAAAAAAATTTTGAAAATTTTTTCACAATAAAAATATATATTTGGATGCTGTAAAATAACGCTGTTGCTTCGATGACGCTTTGTAAATTGGCAAAAAAAAAATACCTTTAGTATTGTGTTGTTACATCAATTTTAAAATTTAAAAAAACGTTTTAAGTCATTCTTGGAGTTGAGTTCAAGCATCAATATATTCAAAGTCGTGTTTTCGATACATCGAATGAAAAAATCGATGTATTGATTAACATCGTATGATACGATACATCGGCATTTATTCGATGTATCACAACCAAAACATCGATGTTTGCGATGCATCGGCTCTACTCGGGACAAGATCTATACTATACGCTGCCAGACGAAGCTATTTGAAGCTCAATCGTTGAAATTAATCATAGTTTCCATCGATTTGTGGCATGGCTCATTGTCTTGTTAAAATAGTAGTTGGTTTATTTTGGCATGTTCTTTCATTCATTTTCACACTCAACCGTATAATTTTTTTAATGAGAAGTAACACTCAGGCAATTAATGCCTCCTACTATTACTACATGTTACCTTGTTTAAGAAAGGGATAGTGATAGAGAAGACAGGCGGTGAAGGAAGAGACAGAGAAAAGATTCATTCTTTTACAACTCTGCTTTTTGCACGTTTTTTTTTTTAAATAAAATGCAGTGTTGGCAGCGCCTCTGGTGTTAAATGAGTCGTATTAAATTTTTTGAAGCTGTGGTTAGTATCCATTTTATTGGTTATTTTACTTCGCCGATATTTCTGATACACAACGAAGGAGGGCGCTCTGATGTTACATTATGATTAGTATTTGCTGAAGTCGGTATAATTCAGTGACCATTGAATATACCTTCACCACTTGAACTTTCCTACAACAACTGACACAAAGGGGTACTAATGCACATCAAAAAAAATAAAAAATAAAAAAATGCATGGTGTTATTATTTAATGACTTTTGGATACAGGGATTGAACCCAGTACCTTCGGTTCTGTAGTCAACGTGCTAACTAATTCAGCAGAAGAATCCTAAAATGCTTGTCATAACTTTGCCAGCTTAATTTAAGTTTTTATCCGGTTTTTTTTACCAATTTAGCCGGACGTTAAACCCTACTCTGAACAATAGTTTCACGTTTCATCTATTATTTTTATTTCACTTAAAAAACACAAAGTGACTTGTGCTCGTATCATATTAGAATATTTTCCATAAAATTGAAAACTGTAGTTTCTTTTTTGCAATCAACAAAATTAGTATTGCTATTTAAAATAAAGACAATTTCTAACACTGTATATAAAATCAACTCCTGGACAAAAAGCTGAACCCTCTCTGATGAAATGTTTTTTTATTATTGCATGCTTGTAACGTGTTGTTCTTTAAATATTTAGTTTTCGAAACCTGCAAAAAAAAGCTTTTTTGCTTTAAGAAAAGGCGACAAAATGCTTAAAAATAATTTCGCAATTTAGAGTTTAACATGCTGTAAAAAAATACAATGGAAATAATTTTCTAGCTTAGACAAATTTGAACTCTAAATTTCTGCCTTTTTGGAATTTCTTATGCCTTAATACTGATATGTATGTATGTAAAAAAAAAATAAACCTTGCCTGCTTAAAAAATAAAAATGCAAATGTTGTGATTCTTGGTGCGTTCCATTTATGTATACTACGTGTTTGTATGTATGTAAATTTTTTTCTAATACTTGTTCATAACATACTTTTACATACATGCATACTATGTGTTTCATAATTAAGTTATAAGTTTTATAAGTTCTATTTTATACTGTGATCTTATTAAACAACAAATACAACCTAATTTTTTATTTTCCCAAAAAAAATGTATACACACAACAACATTTAAATCCCCTTCTTTTTTAACATGTCTCTAAATTTCCTTTTGTAAATGACATTGAATTTGCTTTTATGGCTTCCCAAAAAATATTAACTCTTTAAATCCATAACTAACTTTACGTTCAACTAAAATATACAAAAAAAAATTAAAAACAAATAGAAGCAGAAGAGATTGAATCTCATCATGATAAAGGGTTCCAAGAGTTTCGAACCTCACGTGTGACGACTAATCTTAATCGTTCTGTTTTCCAAATACGTGTTACCGATAGTTTGACATTCTTTAAAATAGATTCTTCCACCAATGAATTGCCTTTGTCGGAAATAGATTTTTCCATTAATCCCAGTACACCCGACAACCAGGATATTTGTATCGTTCATCAACAAAAGTCCACTTCGCCAGGTGAACGTTTGCAGAAACGCCAGGCTCAATTATTGACCATGCGTCGCATGGAAAGTGGCGATGAACCAGATTTTATACAGAAGTTAAGAGTTTGTCGAAAAATCTCACCATTAGCCACTAATGAGCGACCCTTGAGCTGTAACTGCTCGTATCACTTGGCTAGTCTTAATGAGGATGTTGTCTATCCACATGCTCATTCAAAAAGTGAGGCTGATATATCCGACATTTTACCTTATACAGGCAAAGTTTGTAGCCCACCTGTGCTCATACCATCACCAAGGAATTCTTTCGAAGAAGAGTATCAATTATCCTCCTCTGCACCAGCAGCTTTAATGAGTAGAGAATTCGGCATGAAAAATAAAAACCAAATGCTTAAACCATCTTCGTCATCCAACTCTCCCACTGCTTCTACATTGGAATTATGTCAGGCCTTAGACGAACCCCCCAAGAACTCCAATGTTACATCTGAATTAACACGTCACAAGCATGCTTCCAACAGTAGATATTTTAAACCGATTAAACAATGTTTACCTTCAGCCCAATCGGCACCGGTTATTGTAGATTTGGCGAATCCTTTCAAATTTCCTGCTTTATATAGTTTTAAACAATTTGCTCCAATTGCTGAAAATGTTTCAACTAATATAAACTCCTTTTCTCCTACTGACATACCTGACACACCCTCAATTCCTGCCCTCAATGTATTTGATACGGCAACTAATCCTACCGCAAATTACGAATACTCAAAATCAACTATGGTACCCCAACAACACTTTAATGCCTATCACCATCCCACTCATAATCCAAACCCTCATCCTTTACAACATCGTCATGCACATCATGATTATTCTTATCATCATCCTCATTTGTATCTCCATCATCATTACAACAATAATAATATGCAATTACAACACCACACTCCTGCCATTAACATACCAAATGTTGTTGTTACTTTTAATAACTCTCCAACGTCCTCCACAAATTTACTAAATGATTTGCCTGTTACAACCGATAATTCTGATGAATTTAATACGAATTTCACTTTTACATCTGGCGCCACTTCTTCTTTTCCACAACACCACTCCAAAAACCCATTTAACACTTCCTACCGCACACGTTCATCTCGATCACAAACCCCTATCGATCCCCCCCTCGACAAACCCCCTAACACTTCCTCCATTATCAAATCCACTATTGCTGGTACTACTACTACTACTACAGATAATAATACGGTCGCTTCGACATCATCGTCGTCATCGGTATCGTCTAGACGCCAAAGACACAGCATTGCCGGCCAGATGTCTTATATGAAAATGTTGGGATTCGGTGGTTTTAGTAAAAAGATGACCACTAGCTCCAATAGCCTATTTAGTACAGCGGTTATAACTGGAAGCTCCTCAGCTCCAAATTTGAGAGACATGATACCGGTATCGTCATCAGGTAAGTTTAGCTATAATTTTGTCTATTTTGTTTTATTTCAAAAGGAAATTTCAGATTGAACTCCTCAATATTTTCAAGCGCTGTGTAAAAAACAAAAATTATGGACCTAACTACGAATGTAGTATTTCGGCTTCGCATACGGTGATTATGTACTAGACTTAAGAACATTGTAAAATTTTTTCTTTAATCTAGCACAAAATCGTCGTATTCGAAATTGAAATACGAAACTCAAGACAAATCCATATAAGGTATACTCAGCTCAAGTGGCTTTCAGAAATTTATATTTTTACTGTCAAAAAAAATGTACTGAAAAATGTTTGTTGACATTTAAGTTGCGGTTCAGGCACTTAACTTTTAGTGATTAACTCATAATTCAGTTGTAGGAAAGACAGAGAAGGAAATACAAATATCTCTTTTTTTCTTACAGCTGAATTAAAAGTTAACGTGTGTGAAACGGTACCAATATTACATTGCATTACATTATTCAAATTACAAGCGCGAAAATAGTCACCTAATCGGTTGCGACTACCTAGTACGTCCCGGTTCACACTTCAACTTTTGTGAATCATCTTGTAATTCAGCTGTAAGAAAGACAGAGAAGGAAATACAAATATCTCTTTTTTTCCTACAGCTGAATTATGAATTATATGAATTATCAACAAAAGTTGAAGTATGTGAACCGGGACTTAGAATTTGCCTTGAGGACACTCGTAATTAGGCCAAATTATTTTACGATTGATAGGAGAGAGTTAAAAAATTTAATTTTTAATTTACACTCTATATCGAATTGGCTTCTTTTTGCCTCTACAATCATTCATTTTTCAGTCGTTAACACTCTCAATCCTCATTGTTAATGAATATGAACGAAATTAATTTACTTTCGTATAAATCTGGATCTGGCCTGATATTTAAGTTTTTAAGCATTCTGATTTTGATTAGATGTTATTGAATTTGAATACCTAAATCAATGAAATCTGCTCTATTCCTTCGTTCTAATTAAGAAGTTAGAAAAATGTTGCATTAACAAACTATTTGATGCGTACAAAATTACAAAAACAGTTGCAAAAATTTTTGTTGCCTAACAAACAACCTTTATAAATCTAAATAAATTGCATATCTTTTTCCCCAGCTAATGTGTAAATAATTTATTTAAAAACACTATTCATTTGAAAAGTCTTCTCGTTAACAGTTTTGGATGGTTTTGGTGGTGTACCACCCATTCGTCCATTGGAAACATTACACAATGCACTGTCGCTCAAGCAACTGGATACTTTCCTAGAGAAAATGACTTTGGCACCTCTCTTTAAAACTCCCACATGTACGCCGCCGAAAAATCCCTCGACGCCCTTATCTATGATGACTACGGAAACTCTGGAGGAAGAGCCATTAGCGAGTACGCCTACAAATCAAGTGTGTCGCTGCAACGACAATAATTTAAACGAAAGCAATACCGATAGATGTAGTATATGTGGTCATCAGCTCAATCTCACAGTAACGGATACTGCAGCAATCCCAATTAGACTGGTTGTCGAGGAAAATACTATAACAAAATCAATGGCCGATAATGGGGTGCCACTTTGTAAGTGATTTTAAATTTAAATTTGCAAACACATACATATGGAATGGAAATTTAATTAATCATTCAGTATTTGAATTAAAAAAAAAACAAGCAACAAAAACACATACATACTATGTACATACTTAGCTTATTTATTTAATTGCTGTAATGTTATAATTATTTGATTGAATTATGATTTAAATTATTTAATTTCATTGTATACCTTTATTAATAATATTGAGAAAAAAAAAACAAATAAAATAAAATTAGTAATGTTTTTAATATATATAATTCTGCATTTTTTTCATTAATTTTCCTTTGCACATCATACATATATTTTGCACATTTGTTAACAATTTTCAGCCACATTTTTGATTTCCCGAAAATGTCAATGTTTAGTCAGATATGCTTGTAAGTTTGAGGAAAGTTGAATTTTTCTTGAATACTATTTTTTTTATTATATTATATAAAACTTTGACGAAATCGAAATAAGGGTCAGTAGCATTTATCACCCAAAGTGTTTCCAAAATGTCCAAAACAAACATATTAAGAATATAGTTGGTCAGAGAGAAGGAAACTTCAAAACGCAAAAAAAATCTAAGAGGGTAATCATCAGGGACAGGGGTTTCATGCAAATGCATATTTTTTCCCTTAAACCTGATAATGGCAAGAACGAAATATCTTTACGAAACATTGAATTTGAGTGAAAATGGCATCGATTTGTAAGTGCATATTTTTGCATATTTTGCTGAAAATTTATATTTTTGCATAATTTGGTCATAAATGCATATTTTTGTGTCATATTTTGGTATAATTAAAAGTTTCGTGTCATATTTAGTCAAAAATTCAAATTTCAAAATATATTATTAATGAAAAATTAGTAATGCAAGACTGTTTTTTGACAAATTAATTCGCTAGCATTGTTGTAGAAGGACTGTAGAAGCATAAACACGTACCAAGTTTAATAAATATTGTCATTTGGTGATTTCAAGATGATATTTTCTTCTATTAAAGCCGAAAGTAGTAACATTCTATATAAAAATAATTATTTAAATTTGATCTGATTACATCTATAGACGTTATAAGGATTTTTTTCAATGCAACAAAGCTTTCTAAAAACAAGTTGATAGAACTTCACGTTCGAAAAATTTTAAATAAAAATAAATAAATAACACTTTTTTTTCAATTTAATTTACGTATCGCTCCTTTACTGCATTATAAACATATCTCGAAAAATGCCTATTTGGAGTAAATAATGCAGAAAAATCGTTGTCATATTAAATCTTGTGTACAAATTTAATATAAAAGGCTTGTATTCGCACCTCTTCAGAAAATAAAATATTTTTATATCTCTAATTAGTTTATGTAAATTTAAAACTTTTTTTTTTTTTTTTTTTTTTTTTTGAACAAAACTTTTTTAAAATATGTGCATATTTTATTTTTTAGTGCATATTTTGCGTTTTTAATGTCATATTTTAGGCGCCTAAAACACATTTTTTAAATGCATGAAGTCCTTGTCCCTGGTAATCATGAATAAAATTTCGCGAGAAATTTTTCCCGGCGAATAGTTCCAAGCAATAGCAATAGGAAAAACAAAAAATTTTAATTGGAAAAGCGAGTTATTTTTCGAGGAATTGCATTCATGATTGCCCTGTATTCATACATATATCATATCACTTGTCTTAGATATTGAAAGTTTAGTTTCGAATTTATGGAAGAGAAGAGAAAGAAGAACGGGATAGCACAGAATTTTTTGCTCATGCAAATTCGTTTCGCTCCTCATTTTTATTGTACACTAAACTTCTTCTGTCTAAGATTTTAAGAGAGAATTCAACGAATTTTATCAAAAGAAATTTTGCTTATTTAAAACTAGTCTTACGGAAAATGTAGAAAAATGTATTGGCACTTTAGTGATAATGCTTGCCAGAGCAAACTTTAATTCATATTTGATAAGCAACAATCGTTTTGTAAATTTGTTTTGTTATAATAATTCTACTATACTGGAACTAATTCCAATGGAGGCATTCAAAATTTTCAATGGCTTAAATAAGAATTACTGCAAAATTACTAATTAGTTTTCAGCATCGAAAATTTTGGCTTTAATACGCTTAAAATATTTTATTAATTATAATTGGCCAGTTCAATATTGTTTTTAAGTTTTCTTAATTTTTAAAAATATACATAGTATGTATGTACATATCACTCTTTTACTTGAACAACGTCCAAAAAACCTAATTTTACAAAAAAAAAACTATGCACTACGGCATTGGAGACCATTCTTTATGTCCAACCTTTAGACATTCGTATTAGATACGAATCAGTCCCTGTATTCAGTAACTCTTAGCGTTGGCTGAAACAGTTAGCACGTTGCCTACAAAAAAGATCCTGGGTTCAATCCCTGTATCCGAATGTCATTAAATAACAATACCACGCATTTTTCTGATATGCATTAGTGTCCCTTTATATCAGTTGTTGCAGGAAAGTTCAAGTGGGGAAGGTATAGTCACAGGTCACTGAACTATGCCGACTTCAGCAGATGCTAATCCTAATGTAATATCAGAGCGCCCTCCTTCGTCGGTATTGCGTAGCAGAATCATCGGCGAAGTAAAATAATTAATAAAATGGCTACTAAACACAGTTTCAAAATTTAATACGCCTCATTTGACACCAGAAGGCTCTGCAACACTGCATTATTAAACAAAAGCGTGCAAAAAGTCAGAGTTGTAAATGAATGAAGCTTTCCTCTATCTCTTCCTTCACCACCTTTCCTCTATCACTATCCCTTTCCGAAAGAAGGTAACACCTAGTAATAGTAGTAGGCATTAATTGCCTGAGTATTACTTCTCTTTAAAAAAAAATCGTAATATTTATCGATATCTTTATTCGTTTGCAGTAACGATAATGTAATTTTTTAATTTCTTTTTTGCGATAGTGAATACCTAAGTTTACCTCGCCATTTATTTGTGCATTATGTGGCATCCCTGCATACAATATGTCAAGTAAGCAAAAAGTAAAATTCGAATTAAAGAAAAACTAAATGAATTTGAGCTTATTTTACTTTTTACTTCATATTCGTTAAAATATGTTACTGAATAGCCAAGTCGATAAATTTTCGTTATATTTATTATAGCGATATGATTATCGTACCGAAAGAAGGGGGTAGGTTTCTTCATAGAAGAACCGGAGACCGAAATTTTCTTCAGCTTACTTGACACTCTTCTAGACGGAGGTTCTCGCGATCAAGGATGTTTTAAAATGGATCAATGCGAATATTAGGGCCACAAATGTCTACATATCTGTCAGTAAATATGTTGACATCTGTAACACATGTTGACATCTGTGGCATCGGAATAGGGCCATCACAACCGAAAGAGTAAACTTTAGGACCGTTTTAGATTGCAAAAATATGATTAACGATTACGCAGTACATGGCAAAATTTTTCTTGTATAGGTGACGGCCCATTATGGCGTAATCGGAAATTAACATCCAAATGGACTGCCAAAAAAGGCCAGAACGTTACACACAGTAATTCCAATTAATGCAAAGCTTTGGAGGCTGCGAATATTGAGTTATAAAATTGGGCGAAGATGGCCCATATGACACGATGGAATTGTGATACTGTAGGTAATCTAACCAAGGTTCTATGGGGCGACCCAGACGAAGACTAAACAAGGGGACTGTTGAAACTAAATAAGCCCGAGATAGGAAAGCTGACTGATGTCTTAAGGGAACACTCTAATTTACGAGGACATTTGAAACGGATTGAAGCCGCAGATAATATGTAGACTTGTTTCGAACTCTTTCACTAGCTCGTTTTTGATACAAACCAATGATCAAACCCATTTAAATTGCATGGGTTTGATCATTGGTTTGTGTCAAAAACGAGCTACTGAAAGAGTTCGATACAAGTATAATAATATGGCATACATGGGGATAATACCAAATCTTAGAGGTATTGTAAAAGGTCAATTGTTAAATGTTGAAAAGTTTATGTATTTCCAACAGGCAGAGTATGCCACTGGTTGGGGCTAATTATGTGAGGTACACTACAGTATTGACTAGAACAGTTTGAGGTGGTGTTGGTTTTCAATTCACATAAGAGCGCACAACAGACCTATAATGGCTTATGTGTATGTCTCCTGACATACGCGTAATGGCTCCTCTCTTCTACCTAACATAACCTACTGAAAACGAGTTTAAAATTTCCAATATATGTACGCACAAATTATACCCTGTTTCCAGAAGTCAGGCAGGAGAATCGTTTAGAAAATGTATAGTGCTTTTCATATAAATGTTAGTGCTTTTCATATAAACTTTCTACTCAAATCGACCGTCTGGGTTATAGAAACAGGGCGTTAATGGAAAAAGAGAACTTTATTTAACTCTTAAGAGAGTATACAAGATATTTGTTTGAAATTTTTATAAAAAATGTGAATATCGATATTGGGATATCAATTCTACTTTTTTAAATCAAAAATCGCAATTTTTAATTATGGCGTTGTTCAATTAAATAAAGGATATGTGCAAGGTAATCCAATAAGATATTCAGGGCTATCATGAATAAAATTCCGCGTAAAACTTTTCACGTGGAATAATTTCAACTAATAGCAAGTAATAGGGAAAACAAAAAATTCTAATTGGAAAAGGGAGAAATTTCACGCGGAATTCTATTCATGATAGCCCTGATTTAATTTTAGATAGCTCGCCATTTTAGCAGTTGTTATTACCCAAGCTGTAAATACTTGACAGCTGACAAGTGAACACTACACTACGCCAATAATAATAATGGAACGATATCTGTTCTAACAACGCATTAAAATTACTAAAATTCACTATAAAAATTTGCAAAACTAAAGAATTTCTGGATGGTTGTGAAGGACCTTCTCAGCCAGCAATTGTGAAATGGTGGAAAGATTTGAACGGTTGGGACAAGTTAGTCATGTAGTTCAAAAACAAGGAATACTGCCCATAGTATTTATCTAGGACAAAGAGCCGCAAATGAGTAAATTGGTGATGGAAGATTTAATGAAAAGTATATGGTCCTGTAGGCGTAGCCGTGACAGCTATTTTACTGATATTACTTTGCTCCTCTTTACATCCGCTCGGTTTTTACATATCAAATTGAAACCTGTTATAAAAATGCCTCAACTCATATTTTTTTTCAAATCCATTTTAGCCATATTTCGATAGATTAGAGACTTATCTATCGAAATATGCACACAAAAAAAATCGATTTGAAAAAATAACGAGTTGTGCTGGTAACACAACTGCGACGAACGACGAATTTATCGTTGCGAACTTTTGTCATAAAAAATAAAATACATTTGTGCATATGAAAATTAACACATCACCGCCGTAGAACGAAATTCGTAGTGCGTGACGAACTCTGGAATAGATTTATTTCTATTTTTTACGTGGATTAACGATGAAAAAACATTTTTCTCTCTGCCCAAATAACCAATTTTATCAATTGTAAGAGCTGTTATTTATTCGTCGTTGTTGTGCTTCACAAGACGAATTTACTAAGCGAATTTTCATAGACGAATTTGTAGCCGTGCACGAAATTCGTCCTTCATCCCAGTTGTGTTCCTTGCATTGCGGCGTTTCTATAATAAGGTATCGATATGTAACTTCTTTTTTTTTTTTTTTTTTTGTTTTTAGATGGAAAAATCATTTTTTGTTTTAGTTAAAACAAAATTTTTAATTTGAAAAGCAAATGGCATTTTTGCATGTTATACTTGGGTTTTTTTAATGAAATATCTAATGTAATTTTATTAATTTTCCGCACTGTTTGTTAATCATTAATACTATGTATTTAAATTTCACCTACATATTCTTTAGCAATATGTAATATACTTAAATATGAATATATTCATAACCGATAAACCATAAAACGATATGATAGCGAAACGATAAGAGAATTTATTCAGAGGCCGCCCATTTTTTTTTTTTTTTTTTTTTTGATACCTACTGCCACAAGTATTATCTATACGAGTACGAAAAAACTGAAAAACTCGCTACCTCTGATGTACAATATTATGTTTAGAGCAATGAAATATTATATGCTCAGTATCTTCAATCAAGTTACATGAAGAATAGAGTCTTGAATCTCTGACCCTAATCATGCGTAAGTATAACCGCCACAGGAGTGACGAAGAAATAGTCCTGATTTGTATAGGACCCTGCTCTACAGGGGGTGCTCTTGGCTGAAGTAGTTAGTGCGTCAACTGCAAAGGAAATGACTGTATTCGAGAGCTTGAGTTCAAACCCTGGCCGGAGCTAGTCATATCAACATCAGATTTGTCTGATATGCTCATCGATATTTGTAGGAATTAATCGTAGACGAAGTAAAATAGGTAATAAAAAGGCTACATAGCTTAAAGTAATACGCCTACTTTACACCATAGACGCTTCAACGATGCTATAAAAACAATAACAAAACGCACAATAGCAGAGTTGCAAAAATTTAAAAAAAAATTATCTAACCTTCTCTTCTCTGTATCTATCTGTCACTTCACTATTCTTTTTTTCTTCCCAATGTAATGTGCATGTAATTTTCTGAGTTCAATTTCTATGAGTTCTCGTACCATCTATCACAAAGCACCTTTCTGTTTGGTTTTATAGCCGGATTGGAAATCATGGATATGCTTTTTAGCAAGTTCCCTGTCCATTATATAAAATATAATTACCACATAAAATGTTTAGTACAAAACTATACAGTTGGTAGACAAGCTAACTAATTGCGCACAGTCAGTTATCGCTAAAGGCTTTGAAGAGAGGCATGGTCAGGTCGAAACTTATTAGTGATTGCATAGCGGCTAATGTTAATAATGTTAGAGGAATTGGAGAGATTAGGTTAGGTTAACAGGTTGCCGAGGAAAGAGAAACTGTTCGGCTCACTTGGGTCCATTCAATTAGTTCCCTTTGCTGAATTGGGTAGATTAGATTCAATGTTAGATGGGGCAGTGAGGGAGACATCGGTAAACCATCGATTGGCCAATACCTTAGAGAGCCGGGTAATTCTGTTAAAGCGGAACGATTCATTCATTCCTGGAATAGTAGTGAATATTGCAGGGTCTCGAGGGCGTCATGAAGTAGACATGACTTTGCGAGAAGGCTTCTAAGGATTTTCATAGGCGCATTGATTTGTCGCTGCTCGATTAAAGCACGAATAAGCAGATGGGAAAATGGCATCCCCGATTTTCGAAAGTTACGCGTGGATGAGGGAGAGCTGGTGACTATAGATCACATTATGAGACAATGCCCGATACAATGCCACAGACTAAGATGGAGACGTACTCTTGATATCCGAATAACAATGATCACTAAGGGATGATGTTCAGCCCAATTATTAATTTTCCCGGGGAGTTTTTTATCTTCCCTATTCCTATTGCCAGGGAACTGGGAAAAATTCCCTGGGAATCTTTTCATCTTTTTTATTATATCGTTTGGATTTATCGGTATAGAAAAAATATAAAATGAAGCAATAAATGGCAATTTGTTGTAACACCTCTTTTATAAAATAATATCCCTTAATTCATTTTTTTTTGTATTGTATTAAATAATTTCCCTAAGTATGGTGCAAACAATCAAGTGTAGCTAGTAGCAGTATTACAGAACCCTCATCACCAGCCATATCGGATAGTTGCTCGCAAGAGACCCCCAGCTGTGATATGTCGATAAGTATAACCAGTACAGAAGGTTGCAATATGCCCCCAACGGCAGCACAAAGATTGGCAAAGTTCTTTCCACGCCTAGATAACGATCTCAATTCAGTAAGTGTTTATACGCCCATTAACTTGGACCATTTAGAGGGAAACGAGACAGAGCTAAGCTATGCTGGCGCAGTTGGTGGTTACGATGCTAAAAGTGCCTGTTTGACGCCGGTTAGTTTTAATATGGATTTAAGTATTGTGGCCAATAAGGGTTCATTGACATTATCGGTAGATGTAAGTAGATAGTTTTATAAATTTTCTTATGCATTTATGCATGTATATGTATTGAAAATGGTTTTATATTTATTTTAAAATGCAGGGATTCGAAGACGATGATGATGCTACGCCATCAGCTGCTACTACACCTTCATTGCCACGCGATGAACCTAATTTAGAGTTTTGCTATTGTTGTGAAACGCACAGTTCTCAAGGACAACCACCCGATGATACTCAAAAATCTAACGAACTCTTTAATATAATGAGAAATAAACGTTTGGCGTCGCATGAAAACAAAGAACAATGTTATTGCCACGATGCTCCTCTCAGTGCTGGTCTTCTTAACACAGAACCTCCTACACTCAGCATACGCAAAGCCTCGGACACAATTTCGCCTAAAATTCAAAAACAAATTAGCCTTTTTGAGAGTGGTGAATTGGAAAGACAAAAAGACTATTCGGCTTTACATGCTTCTATCAATATACCACAGCCCAGCAGTTTACAACTCAAGCAAGATGCCCGGCTAAGAAAATTCGAGAATCTAACACAATCAACATCTAATTCGAATTTTCCCTTTGAGAGTAATACCTTGAAGAGGGTGCCAAATAATGTGGAAAATTTTGTTGATGTGAATCTTACGCAATCCTGTATAAATCTTAAAACATCTGGAGTGGCAGCGTCCAACACTTCGTCCAGTTGTAGTTCACCGCAACACAAATCTGTTTCGGCATTTCGTCCAATTACACAATCTTGCTCAAGTATGCCTCCGGAGGAGCTGGATTCAACTGGTGATCCGGCAAGTCCTCGACCCGGTGCATTATTAGTTAAAGAAAAATTTATTGAACCACCAAAACGGATTACACGTAGCTTTCATGGTAAAACACAGTCAATGGATTCCGATTTTCTATTCAACGAATTTTTACTTGTACCAAGTCATTCTTTGGCCACCCAAAACTCTTCTAGTAGTGATACAGGCAGTGCTGCCACTTCACCGTCGGCTCGTTCCAACAAACGCTTTACCACTACCAAAGTATTGGATGAAGATGTAGAAGATTAAATTGAATATAAATTGCAATTTATTGTAATCAAAATTAAATATTACTCCAGATAAAATTTTTTGAGAGTTGAAGAGAATATGTAGATGTATATGCATGTAATTAGTATTTGTGTACATATCGCACTTGTTCCTCTAAACGAGTTTAAAGTTTTCAAATTACCCACAACTTAATGGAATTTTCTTTTTCCTTTTTCTCTCTAGAGTTGAGTAAACAAGATATTTGTATGAAATTTTTACAGAATATGAGGATTAATTCTGCATCATTAAATCAAAAATTCCATTTTTTTTAGTTATGACGTTCTTTGAGTAAATGAGCGATATTCACAGTGGTAATAATTGCGTTCGCGTACTCAAAAAAGGTTTTTTAAAAAATTTACTGAACTTTACTGCATTTTACTAAATTGCGCTCGTTTACCCAAAATACAGTAAATGAGAACACAAATTGAGAGAGTAAAGTGACAGTTCTTGATTGAGTGTTTTGCAAATTTTTACTGCAGAAATCTCTCGTAGTAAAGTTTATGAAATGAAAAGTAAGCAATTGAAAAGTGTAAAAATTTGAGAAAAGGTTAAATAAAAATTGTGAAAGTGATTAAAAAATAATTCATTTATAAATCATAATAATAATAGCTGTTAATATACATATTTTGTATATATTTTATTAAACCTTTTGTTTTACAAATTGCAATTCATTTTAATTACTCAGAGTTGTAAAACTGTAAAGTATCTGGGTACTTAGTATCGCACTTGCTTTTAAAGTAATCAGTAACATTAACAAATAGTCATGTATTTTTTATTAATTTATCCAACAACAAAACAAGGAAATCAAAAAGAAATTAATTACAAATATTACATGAAATAAATTACAGAATTTATTCTTAGATTGTCCGTGTTATAATAATATTGTATCGAGTACCAATAATTGAAAGAGTTGCATAGTCAATAGGTTATATATTTTTCAACACTATGTGGAGTTAGAGTCAGCTGTTTCTTTAATCTTACTAATTTTTACTATTTTTCCGTTCGCGTACTTTTTTCGGCAACAGCTCTCTTTGAGAGTAAATTTTAAAATTTTTGCAGTAACTACTCATTTACTGCATTTTACCGAAAAAGTAAACGACCACACTTAATATCTACCCACTGCAAAAATCTTATGATTTTCTTTATTCTTCTCTATTTTGAGTTGACCACCTTTCGAAGAACAAGTGCGATATATAGTATAGGAATGATGAAAATTGTAATGAAAAAAAAAGAAATTATTAAAAAGAATAAATAGAAAATATATTTTTGTGTGCAAAATTGTATATTGGTAGAGAGTTATTGACTTCCAAAATGAATCAATAAAAGTTTGCATAGCTTTTTCTTATGCGGTATTTATATCGTGTACAAATAAAAAATTGCGAAACATTGTAACCATGAGCATCAACTTTGAAACCGATGCACTGATTGCTTGTTTGCGGCGTTGTTAATACTTTTCGACGACGTTTTGAAAGTGTGTGCATTGTCAATATTTTGTATTGGGGCGTTATAAAACACTACACTTTGTTCGAAGACAAAGCCATTGACGTTTTGGAAGTCAGACAGTTTTGAATTTACTAAGTCCCATTTCACACACTTCAACTTTTGTTGATCAACTCGCAATTTAGCTGTAAGAAAAGAGATATTTGCATTTCCTTATCCGTCTTTATTACAGCTGAATGACGTGTTGAAGTGTGTGAACCGGGACTAAGTCATGTTTTAGACTCGGCAGTTTTTCTTGTTCAACTTTTTATTTTATAACGAGAAAGAAAAAGATAGGTATACAAAGGGTATATATTACTTTCTCAACTCTCTCATACAAAATCAAAAGTTGAGCAACTAAAACTGAAGTGAATAAAGGTACAATTAGACGTGCCATAGGCATAATGCCATAGCCATAACCAAACCAAAATTCAATTGGTTTCTATGGTAATGGCTATGGCGTTATGGCGAGTCACCTCAGGTCTGATTGCACCTTAAAACCTGACTTACAGATAGCAAAAGACAGGTATTAATCTAGGGTTCCGTACACCAAAGGTGAAAAGGAACTCTATTGTTTACGTTACGTTGTCCGTCCAAAAATGAAAAATCACCAAAAATCGAAAAAAAAGTTTAACGGGGAAAAAGTCAGTTAAGATATTCATTCGATAATATGGGCTAAAGTTCGTATATCGGGAGCCTATATTCAAAATACGTCAACAGTGCTGCCAGAATGATGATTTTATCATATTTTTGATGATTTTTGGACCACAATTTTTTTTCTCGAATGATGACTTTTAATTTTGCAAGTTATGATTTTTACTTTCAATGCATATGTATGTATGTACAATTTTTTTTTTGTTCTACAAAGTTTATCAAAAGCTTTATACCTATAAGGAAAAGAGTTTTGTCCCAGCGAAAAGATTCGTCTACCTGGCAGCACGTTGATAAGGGAGATAGGGCACAACTCTTTCTCCTCTTTTTTTTTTTTGTTGTTTGAAAAAAAAAAGAACAAGAAAACGTCACTTTACAAGCAAAAATAAAAAGAAAAAAGTCATCTTAGAGAAGTGAGAAAAAATCGGTCATTAATATGCTCAAATCTTGGACAAATCTATACCAAATCGTTTAAAAGTCATTCGTTGCCAAGGAAAAGCAATTTGCCTTTTACATACAACATACTTTATATGGTAAGAATATTAGCGATGTCGAATACTTTTTTGTTTGAATTTCTTAGCTAATTTTTTATTTAATAAAGCAAATTATTGTTTGATATCAGATTTCAGAGTTAATTTTAATTTATTTTTTAACGAATAAAAATAAAACCACAAAGAAAGGAAGTTGTAATAATTAAAATAATTTTAGGAAAGCGGAGAGTAGGAGAATCAGTCCATCGAAGGGAGACCTATACTTGACAAACTGCTGAATTCTTATATTTTAGATCAGCGCAAAATATTGAGGGCAATCATGAATAAAATTCCCCGAGAAATTTTCCTCGGGGAACAATTTCATTGTATCACCCCTTACGAGTGCAAATTTTTACTTTAACCGTACGCTAAATTTAATTTTTCTTAATAAAAAGTTAAAAGATACTGCAATTTTTTTTTAAGAAAACGGCATAAAAATGTGATTAAGTGCACCGTAACTTTTTCAAAAATCGGAATTTAGATTGGACTACCTCTATCAACGCGGCACCAAAGGGCTGTCGTTACAGAAATTGTTGACTCATTAATTCATCCGATCTCACCTACATACATCATATATATGGCTCCAACAAGATAAGAGTGCAAAATCGCAAAGAGTGTATCTTCATGCCAAATCATATATAGTCAACAATATTTACCATTATGGTAAAAAAAACGGATTACTTTGAGTATTTAACAAAATTTTATTACAACGTTATTACATAAAAAGCACAAATGCAGTCCTAAAACTTATATTACTTAACTTATTTTTTAACAAACATACATACATATTCACGATCTGCTTGTAAGCTATAATTCGAAATTATCTTCATAGTTATCTTTAAAAAGCAGAATATTCTCCAAAGCCTCCGCATAGTCATCCTCTTCTAAGCCACTAGCTTTAAATCGGTGAAATTTAGATATTTTTATCCTCTTCGCTTCCCGATGCAAAGTTTCTAAAGTGTCGCCCAGCTCACTGGATGACTGTACTGCAGCCAAACAAGGGACGCTATTGACTTTATCTTCCTTGGATCTTTTTTCAAACGGATGTACAAATCCTGAGGTATTCAAGTTATCAGCAAACATTTCACATGGATATGGAATACGTGTAGGCATGGAAGTTTTCAATGAAGTAACATGGGCCATACTATTGTGATTCTGACACTGCAAATATAATTGAAACATTTCCGACACCGACTCACATCGATATGCCGCCATACGCATTTGTTCTTTAGTAGCTTCTTCACGTGGCCTCTTCAAACGATCTGATGGTATACCACGTATACAAAGTGATTGTATAACATAATTGGTACCTATCTGGCAGTTCGGTGTTAGCTGAGTAAATAGTGAACCTTCAAATTTATCTAAGCAATCAATAAGATCCATTTTGTATTCCATATCAAAGGGCAACGATAAGGCTGCTGCTGCCAATTTGCGTCCATAATTATTGAGATCACCACAAAAACCAGATAGTGTGTTCGATATAGGAGCGTTTTTCAAACGATACTGTAACGAAATTGTATCTAAATATGTGGCCAATATGGCTGATGTTTGATAGAGATTATCGTGTTGATATTGTAGACTAGAAAACTTTCTTGTTGAGCCCAATTGCCGCCACACGCGATCTTGTGTACTTAAAGGTATGAATAAGGATGCCTGCTCAATCAGTTGGTTGACGGTTAATGCACTGTTGATAACTCTTATAGAATCAGACATTGCATCGTCTATAAAAATTGAATTTATTGAAAACGAAAGAATAAATTGAAGAAGATAAGTCAAAATAGAAAGAAAAAATCCAATAAATAACCTCCTTTATTAAATTCCCTACAGGTACCTAAAATATATGATACAAAAAGTCCTTCATTAAGTCCTATTCGATAAAACGAATGTTAAGCAAACAAAAAAGACAAATTATTATTGCAGTAAAGGATCCGAGATACCAGAAACGACATTTGAAACTTCGCAAAGACAAAATTGAAGCTGTAAACAATAACAAGGTCATACTATTTATTATCTATAAATAATTAATATTTAAAATGCCTTTATTTCAGCCAAAGCCATGAGGAGAGGAAAAGAAACTTTAAAGTTTGCAAGTTCACATTTTATTTATACTTATGACTCTGGAACTTTATATGTACACATATACATACATATACATATCTATATCATTTGTAAACTACAGCCCAGTGTGAATATTTCAACAAAAAAGCTCAATTTAACACATATTGGAGCCCAATAGTACATTTTCTTCCTTTTGCTCTTCGTGGTGCCTTTTATTTATGCACCAATTGTTTAAAAAATAATGAAATTGTATTTATTATCATATTTAGTTTTGTTACGTTTTGATTAATTTAATGTGATCATTAATATTAACGGGGGTCAACTCTGTAATTCGAAATGAATGAAAATCCTTTCGAATCTGCGTGTTATTAACATACAAATTCGAAAGTATTTGCTTTCGTTTCGAATTGCAGAGTAGACCCCCTGAGCTCCTCAATTATATAAAATTACCTCTTCTGATAGGTTTATTTTTTTTTTAAATTTGCATCGCAACAAATGCAGTATGTATGTATAGGAATCAAAAATTAGTAAGAGTATTATCCTTTTTTTTCAATCTAATATGGATAATCAAAATTTAACAGAATATAACGGCGGATAACAAAGTTTTAAATTCCATACTTTATAAAATTCCTGAAAACATAAATTTGACTTGAAACTTTAAGCAATATTTGGCTCATAATTATCCTTATGAATGAATCTAACACTTTTTGCTCTTTGGTTTGTATAATATACATACGAGTACCATGCTTGCGATTGATAAAATAAAAAATGTGTTTTAAAACAGACATAACTACTCACCCGCACTTTCATACAACATATTCTTTGGAGAATATACTGGCACAGCCATATTTGCTTTGCCATATTCATCATTCAAATGTTCCAAGCATTTCGTAGCTAAGCCAGAGAAACCATTAAATGCATCAAAAATCGTTTGAAAGCCCTGCAAAAAATCACATTCCTCAACATACTGACGTATGCGATCGCAAAAATCATCTTCAAACTCCTCAGTCTGCCATAGTTCAATGCCGCGAGAAAAAGTGTCTAATGTTTGTTTTTCATTATCGTGACGGTATTGCTTAACAATATTTGCAGTACGAGGATGATAGCGGGCATAAAGAAAATCAGCCCAAGAATCGACACTTTCTGCTAAATTATAATTCTTTTCACCGATGCTCACTTCAGGTTTATCAAGATCTGATTGAAATTCATTTTTTGGAACTTCTGGTTTGGCTACAACTTCCAAATTCGTTGCCTGACAACCCAAGTCTTCTTTAAGTTTCTTAATTGCCTCGTGTTGCGCTAAGTTCTCTGAATTTTTTATATCATCCACACCACCCCTTTTTAAGCTATTGCCATAAAGTTCACCCTCGCGAGGTAAATGTTTAAGTGAACCCTCCAAGTCAACTAGTAACAAACGTGGAGTGAAAGTAGTTTGTTTCTAAATAAAATATGCACATTAGTATTGTATTATTGTTTCAATAAAATTAACTTACGTTGTGATTCAAACCTTGCCGATAGAGCACATCATGGCAAATTTCAGCTGCCTCGGCCGTTTGGCCATACGCAAATCCCGATTCCTGCGGAACGTTGATTTTACAATGTTGCTTTAAATTTCTATTTTATGACTTACCTGTATGTTCCACCAGTGAGCTCCTATATAATTGGCATAATTACCAAACTGTAATGTTAAAACATCTCTAGCGTAGGACATTTTTATAAAAGTTTTATAAATTATTCAAACTAAACTAGATGGCATCGCGGCTACAAAAACAAATTCTTGATTCTGAAGGCATAAAAAATGGGTAGGTGGCATCGAAAACATTTTGCTTACAGATGGAATGAATCACCAATTTACTAAAAATTGTCAAACTCCATACGAAAAATAGTAATTACTGTTTTATTTATAATAAAATCTGTGACGACAATGAATTCACAACAAGAGGAAGCAGGCTATCAGATAAGCGTGGTAGACACCCGTTATTCTTTCTGTTCTACTTATTTTTTTTTGCTTTGTGCTATCAGTTCACAAAAGCATGGTTTGCTTAAAAATTATGTTACTATTTTATTAGCAGATTTTATTTAATCACTTTATCATTGTTAATAATTTTAATTGGCAAAATAAAGCGTTCAATCCGGCGTTATTTTAGGTTTTGTGGTTATTTTTTCTTGTTTTAACACGCCGTTCAGCAACTGAGAAAGAAAACAATTCCACACTACTGCTACCACTTGGGCGAAAACCACTTGATATTTTAAAGGAACGATACTAAAGTTGATCATTTGTACAGCTGGCCACAACATATAGTTGGTCTTCATTATATCAGGATACTGAATTTTTATACGTTCCTTTATGTCCGCATTACTCTCATCGTTTATTACACCCACAAATACTGTTATGGATAAATTTATAGTTGGCGCCATAATAGACTGATCAACCAACATTTTTTTCAATGTACGTTGAAAACGATTTTGTTTCGTACTTATTTTGCGGTCCAAGAGACCATACCAGTATTTTAGTACTGGTCCCACAAAGAGAAACCCCAAAGATCCATATTTAACAGTGCGTAGGTAATCAATTTCTTTTACATGCTTTTTCTCTACTACAGTCTGTGCAAGAACATCACCAGTTGCCATTATAAAGCCAGCACGTGAGCCTTCAATTAAATATTGATTTATGCGAGATCCGATCCTAGAGAACATAATAAAGCCTGGAGGATTTTTAATAAAAGCAGGCGGCAGAATGTAAATAGTGGTGACCTTGAAGGTGGTTTTGTTAAAACAGCTGATTAGCTATTCCACAACTTTCTTGGGCTGCCAGACTTTTTTGTTTATGTTCTTGTATAAACTTAGCGATACCATGATTGCCGATTACGAAGAGCAGGCCGAATTAATCAGTTGGTTATTGGTTTGCGGCATTGAATAATTAAAATACTTTCTGCAGCAAACCAATAACCAACCAACGATATATGTATATACTTTGGCTGATATCAATATATGTACATCAAGTACCATAATGGGAAACAAGCAGTCTTGTTTTTCTATTAAATACTTTACGATGTCAAATAAATAACAACAAAAATGTGAAGAATAATGAGTGGAAAGATTAAAAATATGCTAGCACATAAAAAGGTCTTTTAAACTAGGAGATTGATTTACCTTGTTTAAAAGACCTCAGCTGGGGGTAAATTACAGCATTCGACATAAAAAAATTGCATGTAATTTTAATTGTGTTTGAATGGAAATTTTGATAGATGTCGAATGTCGAAATTTGCCCAATAATGCCTTATTAATTAACTTTGCCAAGTTAAAGTTGTATTAATCTTATTTGATGACGTAAGTTAAGGAAAACTATTCATATTTTTAAATATAAGTATGTATACACAACTCAAAAAAGCTAATTTAGCAGAAAATAAGTTTATTTCAAGGAAATTTATTTGCTAGTTGTTAAGCATATCTATATGCATTTCATTGGTGATTTACCAAATCATCATATGTAGACTTCAACCACACATTTTGAACTTTTACAAAAAGTGTAAGGTTTTCAATATAGAAAAAACTCAATGAAGATATAAAAATATTTTCTTTCCTCAAGAGGTAAGTTTACAACCTTGTGTGTATTTTTTTTTTAAGATGAAATAAAATATAGCACTTATTTCTGCATCATTAACTCTAAATGACTCTATTCCAATAAAGGAACAATAGGTGCATGCATGTGTATATAGAAAGTCTGAAAATGTTAAATTTTACACAAAAAAAGGCTATTTATTAGGTCTATGCAACTCTACAAAAGCACAGCAGCACAAAAAACAACTTTGTGTTTCAGTTGTCAGAAACACTCACAAACATGAACTCAAGTGTATGGTGCAAACAGCTTTTGACAGTGAAAACACGAAAACACAGAATATCATCAGGACGATTGCGTTGACCTGATAAATAGGCCTTGATTAAAAACATTCAGAAACTGCTTGCTTATAATTCAGCGAATGTGAAAGGAAACAATTCCATACTACCGCTACTACTTGCGTAAATACAACTTGATATTTTAGAGGTACAAAACTAAAGTTGATTGTAAGCACACCTGGCCATAACATGTAATTGTTCTTCATGATATTTGGATATTGAGTTTTTATGCGATCTTGAACGATTTTGCAGCTTTCGTTGTTTATTAATCCAACAAGTGTTATGAGATACAAATTCAATGATGGTGCCATAAAAAACTGATCTGCCAACATTTTTTTCAACGCACGTTGAAAACGATTTTGTTTCATTGGTATACTACGATCCAGGAGTGCATACCAATATGTGAGAAGCGGTCCAATAAAAAGAAATCCCAAGGAGCCATATTTTACTGTTCGAATATAATCAATGTCCTTAAGCCTCCTATTTTCTACCACGGTTTGGGCTAGAACATCCCCAGCTGCCATTATGCAACCCGTTCGGCAGCCTTCAAGCATGTAAGGGTATATTCGAGATGTAATTCTTGTGAACATGATGAATGCAGGACAGATATTTATAAATAGTTTGATAATTTAACTTGAATATGTTTATGTTAAATTTATGTTATGAATTTAATTATTATTATAATGCTGCCAACTAGAAAAATAGTTTCGTTTGAAGTGTGTACGCTATTGTCACAAAAAAATTTAATTGTCTTGAAATGTTATTTTTGCAGAAATTTATTTAACTTGAGAATTGTAAAGAGAATTAACGTCCCTTTTCAATTTTCAAACATTTAAATTTGTAAAATGCAACGGTTTGCCATTGTCTTGATAATGAGAGGTACTAGCCAGATGATTTTACCTTATCCGTCAAACTCCATATAAAATAGCAAAAGTTGTTAACCCAAACTGTCAACATACTAATGAAAATAGTCCTACAAGCAAATTTGTATGTGTGTGATGTAATGATGATGCCACTTGGTATAACTCACTTTGATGCTATCAATCCAATGTCCTTTATAGCTTAAATAAGAAGTTCTCACCAGCAAGGTGAAGTAGCGTTTTTAACACGGAAATTGAAATGTTCAATAAAGCCGAGTATAGTATAGAAAATTCAATAATTAATTTCAAATATATTCTAAAGCTTACAAAATTTTCTACAAGCTTTTGAAATTAATATATTTTCAGTAAAATAGGCGGTTCATATGTCTGAGCTTAAGAATATTGGATACTGTCCGTTAAGAACTATGTAGTTGGCATTACTGGATGAAAACGTGTGTTGATGATTTTTAGAAACAATTTGTAAAAAATTCAAGATACCATAAACTCAAATATGGACACAAAAAGGCAAATTAAACAATTCCACGAGATGGAATTGGATGATCGGATTCTCAAGGTAATCGCAATAAAATTAAATCGTAATTAATGTATCTATTTTGTGCGAATGCATGTATTTAAAGGCTATATCGAAATTAGGCTGGACAGAACCTACATTGATACAAGAAGCAGCCATTCCCTTATTGCTGGAAGGTAAAGATGTCATAGTAAAGGCTAGAACTGGGTCGGGCAAAACAGCTGCATTTGCTTTGCCTTTGATACAGAAAATTCTAAATTCCAAAATGAACGCTGATGAACAATGTACCAGCGCTTTAGTTTTAGCGCCCAGTAAAGAACTTTGTCAACAAACACGCAATGCTATGGAACAAATGAGTGAAAAATGTGGCAAGGTATTGCGTATAGTAGATCTTTCCTCCAGTGATGTGGTTGCCCAGCGTCACCTTTTGTCAGAAAGACCCGATGTAATAATCACCACACCAGCCAAAATTTTGTCACATTTGCAAACGGGCACCATGAATTTGAAACATTTAGAAACTTTGGTAGTAGATGAAGCTGATTTGGTGTTTTCTTTTGGTTTTGAAAAAGACTTCAAGAAATTGGTGCAATATTTGCCTGCCATATACCAGGCCATTTTGGTTTCCGCTACTATTACCGATGATGTCATGAATATGAAAAACGTTGTATTAAATAACCCGGTTATATTGAAATTGGAAGAACCAGAGCTTGTACCAGAAAGTCAACTATCCCATCAGCGAATATTAGCAGAGGAGAGCGATAAACCACCGATTTTGTATGCATTACTTAAGTTACGTTTGATACGTGGTAAAAATGTAATTTTTGTCAACACAGTGGATCGTTGTTATAAGTAAGTTGTTCCGCTTTTCAATTAGTTTTAATAATTTGAATCTTTTAAGTAATTATAATTTTCTTTGCTAATTTATTTTCCGAGTTCTGTATCTTTAGTTGTAACGTTTTTCTGATTTTCTGAAAAGAAATGTGTCAAAACATAAATTCTGAAAGAAAATAGTTGATCGAAATAAAACTAGTTGCATCTAAAAGTGGTCTCGAAACGAGAAAATCGCAAAAAGAAAAGTCTAAAGAAAATTGGAAAAAGTGCACTACATATATATCCCGCATATATCCAGCCTTGACCACCAAGAAATCGTAAGCTGCCTATTTTTGGCCGAAAAATTAATTTCGCAAACTATGTAGCTAAAGATTTTTTTTTTATTGGTTATGGCACGATACTTGTGTTGTAAATATAACACTAGTATTAAAATGCTTTATTTTGCATAAATATAGGTGATGAAAACTGGCTGTCGAAATGTAAAGAAGGAGCATCTGTGTAACAGTTGGCTTCGAAATGAATTACTTTACTAATCTTCTCTCTGATTATTTATTGTATTAACAAATATATTATACAAAGAAACTTGGTTTTTAGAACATTTTATTCCTTCTTTTTTCTCGTTAAAGACTTAAGTTGTTCTTGGAGCAATTCAATATTAAATCTTGTGTCTTAAATTCAGAACTGCCAGCCAAAATTCGTATACATACGATTAACCAATTCAATCAAGGCATTTATGACTATATCATAGCCTCTGATGAACACATGTTGGAGAATCCAGGTCGCAATAAATCCGATCGAGAATCGGGAGCTTCAAGAGGCATTGATTTTCAGTGCGTTACAAATGTTATCAATTTTGATTTCCCACAAGATGTCAGTTCGTATATACATCGAGCGGGACGCACAGCTAGAGGTAATAACAAAGGTACCGTCTTATCATTTGTTAGTATAAAGGATGCCAACATTAATGATGCTGTTGAAGAACGTTTGAAAGATGGTTACATGAGCGAAGAGATGATCATTAAGTAAGTTATTTTTTAATTGAAACAAATATGTGTGTGTATTCATTAACCAGTTAAATTTAGAAATTACCAATTCAAAATTGAAGAAGTTGAACCATTTCGCTATCGTGCTAGAGATGCTTGGCGTGCTGTTACTCGTATTGCGGTGCATGAAGCTCGTGTAAAAGAAATCAAAATGGAAATTTTTAATAGTGAAAAGCTGAAAGGTTTCTTCAATGAAAACAGTCGTGATTTGCAGGTTCTGCGTCACGACAAACCTTTAAAGACGGTTAAGGTACAAGCGCATTTATCACAAGTTCCTGAATATATTGTACCTAAAGCATTAAAACGTTTATCTACTACCACCATTTCCTCGAGTAAAACACCCCGTTATTATCACTCTTCCGCCAAAGCAGCCTATGAAAGTCAGGTAAATAATCCTTTGTTGGTACATGAAGTTGATTTTGGTAGAAAATCTGGCGGTAGGGGTGGCAAACGGAGCAAGAAAAAATAGAGATTGAGTTAAGTTTTTAGTTTGTAGTATGTAAAGTTTGTTTTGTCAATAAATAGAAAATATTTGGCATAACATGTAATGTTTGGATATTTTTGTTTTTGTTTTTAACTTAAACAACGAGGATTGCTTTGGGGGTCAATGTTAGGGGCAAAAGTGGTTATTAGTTATTTATTTATATTTATTTATTTGATATTAAGATTATTTAAATAAACATTAATATATACATTGAAAGTACTGGCTGACAAGGCCATCGGCTAAAAAGTGCTTATTAAAATAATTGCTTGTTCGATTATTTCATCGCGAACAATGTTCCGCGGGTGGACAGGGGGTGGGTAGAAAAATGTACTTCATTGTATGAAAAATATTTCTAATAATTTTGTGAACGTAAAATCATGAACAGCATTCTCATTCATAATTATTATAGCATGTAAATTCCAAAACATTTTCGCTCATTTCGAATTACAGAGTAGACCCCCAGGTTATAAATTATTTATCAATTGATTGTCATAGTCTTACTGCACTAGCTCTAAGAAAACCTTATCCTTACTGATATTATAAATGTTTGTTTGCTACCATTTCACGCTCAAACCACTAAACTAATAGAAAGCTACATTATCAGCGTAAAACATAGGCTATTTTTTATCCGGTTCGGAAACGGGTTTTTATATTTGGCATGGATTTTCAAACCGATAAACCGATTTTGAAAATTCTTTCACCAATAGAAAGCTACATTAGCATCGTCAAACATCGCCTATTTTTTATCCGGGCCGGAACCGGTTTTTTATATTTACAGGCCTGTAACAGAAACCAAATTCGATCGAAATGATTTCAATTCCTTAAAAACGAAGAATTTTCTCGAAATGAAACGACTTTAAATTCAATGCTCGGAATTGCCATTTTCTGTATGTGAAAGTACAAAAATCTGTTTGAAACAACTTATTTCAACAAAGAAAAATGTTTTTCTACAATTTATTTAAAATAAATTTGTTCGTATTTTTTTTTGCAAATTATAGGAAATTTCCTCAAGTCTTGAGGAAAAAATGCAGCATCATAAAAATTGTAATATTCTATTCAGCAAAAAAAAAAAAAAAAAAAAAAAAAAAAAAAAAAAAAAAAAAAAAAAAATACAACTTTACACATACATTCGGATATGAAAGTGGATCTGAAGCATCCCTCAATGCTCTTCCACACAATTTTCCGGCAGTCTTGACGTCCCTGAGCACCCAAAACTGCAGTTAATGCAGATTTTCGTGTATTAATTTTTAAATTTTGTTCAGTCCAATTAAAAAAATGTGTACCTTTGGTATTTTGTTTTTCTCTTCTCATAATCATGCATTTTTTGCTGCCCAATTTTGCCACATTTAATTTTTTTTGTCGGATTGTATAAAATCGATCGAAATCTGGAGAAGGTAAAACAAAATCGATCGAAATGAAAATTTGCAATGAAAACAATTTCGATAGATTTGTGTAACAGGCCTGTTAGTTCGGATTTTTTGCGAAAAAGACATTTTTATTATATTATGATTAGGGCAATTTTCGTTTCCGGTTTGATTGTTTTAAAAAGTTTTGAAACCGGTTTTTATTCTGCTTTTTAATTTGTTTTATCGGTTTTTTTTAACATTATCAGTGAGTAACAAATAATAAAACATTTATACATTTTAAGGATAGTTTAAAAATATCAGATTAACGCAAGCGGAGGCGCGATTAAAAGCTATTTTTTTTTTATAAACCAAAAACAGGACTTAATTAAGCATGATTTATGTTTATTTATTTTTTTGCTCTATTTCAAATTTATTTCACAAATATATTTTTAGTGATAAATGTACATACATAATTATGTGTATCACTTAATATTTATATCAATTTATATCAAAAAAAAAAAAAAAAATAATTTATTAATAATTCCTTTTGTACGATAGGTTCTAATCCAAAACATATTGAAATACTTTATTCCAAAATAAAACAGCGTTTATGTATGTGTATGGAAAGCGTCTCATGAATATTCTTAAACAAAATTTGAATAATCAATAATTTTTGTTTCTTTGTTTAATATTTACACTGGTTCTTAGACAAAAATTAGAGTTTTTAGTTGTTGAAGTTGCGGTTTCAAAAAAAAAAAAAAAAAAATAAAACTGAAAGTTGAATGTATATTAAGGAAAATATAAAAATCTTTTTAGAAACTGCACAAAAATTAAGTTTACAAGTTAAGTAAAACGTTTCTTTTATTTATTTTTAACCATAAGTGAATTTTAAGAATTTACGTTAAGAAAATACATGTATGTACATATGTTTTGTTTTCATATGCGATAAATGCTTTTTAGAAGAAAAAAAACTTCTGAAAGAAAGATTTGAAGTAAATTAATTGTTTAAATAAATTTACAAATGCGTCCAGGGGCCTGTTTCTCAAAACTTACTTGTATTACAACACTTGTAAGTTTTGAGACAAAGCCCCAGGTGTTTACACATGTAGTATATGGGTAATTCCATTTTAAATCAACGAAAAAAAAGCAATTTTTTATCTAATCCTCTTAGAATTGTACAAAAATTTGCACGAATGTTCTATAGTACTAAAATAATATAAATTCAAATATTTTGGGTATCTAGCTTTTGTGGTTCCCGAAATATGGCGCTTCGAAAAGTAGGGAATTCATTAAAAACACATGTAAGTAGTCTGCCATTATTGCTCATATCTTCAAAAAATTTTTAAGATACAGGGTCGATATTGGTCCCATTTAATAGGTATTGAGAATAGCTTTAAAACTGCATTTAGTTTAACTTTTTTTCTGAAAGGTCAAAGATCACTGTCACATGATTTAAAGTTTGGGGAACTATGTCTCAAGAAATGAAATTTTTAAAATTCTAAAAAAATATATGTTAACCCTGACTGACAGTCTCTTCTGCATTTTGTGTCAAAAAATTTGAGTGAGCTCTTAATAGTTCCTAAGATATTGATAACGATGTGAAATTGCTGCTTTCGATTTAATAGAAAACTTTATTCATTAAACAAACATTATACAAATTTTTAATATTTTTCCTACGTGCACTAGGAATAAAAAAATTAAAAAAAAAATAGTATACAAATTTCCCAAATAATTTCAAGTTATTGTCTATATCTCAGGAACTAATAAGAGCTCACTCAAATTTTTTGACACAAAATGCAGAAAAGACTGTCAGGATTAACATATATTTTTTTAGAATTTTAAAAATTTAATTTTTTGAGACATAGTTCCCCAAATTTTAAATCATGTGACAGTGATCTTTTTTGACATTTCCGAAAAAAAGTTAAACTAAATGCAGTTTAAAAATTATTATCAATACCTATTAAACGAGACCAATTTCGACCCTGTATCTTAAAAACTTTTGAAGATATGAGCAATAATGGCAGACAGACCACTTATATGTGTTTTTAATGATTTTGTCATTTTTGGACGCGCCATATCTCAGGAAAAACAGACGCTGGAAGTCCAAAATTTTATATTTATCTTAGTTAAGTAACGTGCAAAAAACACAACTAAGTTTCATAAGATTCAAAGCTGGTCGGGAAAATCCGTTCGTCGGTTATAAAAATTTTAACCCATATCCATTTGATATACAATTTCAATCGAATTCTACAATTAAATTTTTTTTTATAAAATATTTTTTTTATCTTAGAATTTTCAAAAAGTACCTATGTCAACATTTCTGTAATTTTTTCTGGAAATTTCTCAAAGAGCACTTTCTTAATTTAATTTTTCAATTCATTGTAAGTTATAATTACTGCATAAAAAGTGTCTGAAAAAGATTTGCATATTTATAGAAATTTATGCTTAAATATACAGATTAAAAATTAATAAATTAATAAGCTTATAGGAAAATAAAAAAGGAAATATTCAAATATTAACCTAATAAAAAGAAATCAGAATACAAAATAGAAAAATATTAAAATATCTAATCAATAAAAAATAAAACTAATTAAAGAAATTTGGGAGCTTTCTATTTTTCAGGAATGAATAAAACAGCGTAAAGGGACGTATTTTAATGACTCGATTGATTATAATGCTACTTAACCCAATTTTAGTTTTCTAGGTTCGTTTGCATGATTACTGTTCGGTGTTACCATTGGCACCGGTGCTATAGATACATTTACAGGTAGCTTTTGTAAAAAGGCAGGACTAAGTATGGGCTCATGCCGGTAATTATTTAGCCGAACATCATCTTCATCGTCTGAGATCAATGAGATACTTAAATCGCTGGATAATTTGAGAGATATAGGTGCTTGAGGCGGTGAAACCAGAGGTGGTTGCTGCATGTTACCCTTACGCCTTTGTGGTGAAACTTTTTGTTGATCATCAGCGAATTCGGGTATGCCACAAGAAGCCAAACCTTCTCTCAGTTTACTGAGAGATAATTCATATATACGATTGGCTATAACGGTATGAACAGTCGTCTCATCGGGTAACATCGGAAACACACTCTCATGGCCTATTATGCTGTTTGAACTATTACGCGATGAACGACTGCCACAATTTGTGGCATTAAGAGAACGCGGTACTAGTGAAATGGTTACTTCTTCATCGACTTGTATAGTATTTTGTTGTGGCAGGCAGGGTATCTCAGACGAGGTAGTAGAATATGTTACAGACAATTCATTCGGCGGTAATATTGACGAGAAAGATTGCGATAACTGTGGAGCTGGCATTACAATGGGCACATCGTTACTATCATCACTTAATATTATCAATTCAGGATCAAGCATAATCGGCTTTCTAGGGGGATCCGGTAAGGAACGCCGCTTTTGAGGTTTAGATTTGCGTTTGCGAGGCTTTTGCAATTGTTTTGGTGCAGGCATTATCAATACAGGTTGCTGAAGTGGTTGTTGTTTTTGTTTAGTGGATATTTTCTTCATCTGTTTGGGACTGGGGTGATGGTGATTTGTTAAAATTGGTGCTAAAGGTGGTGGTTTCGATAACATCTCAACCGGCATTAAACCCAATATAGCCGCTCTTTCCAAACTCATACGTTCAGGATGAACAATCACAGTTGGCTTATCAATATTTATTTTCTCAGTTTTCTGTTCCTCATCGTCTGATAGAAGATCAATTGTGACATCTGGCATTAACGAATTTAACTTACGTCTACGCACCTCAGTCTTGTGGGAGTTTTGTTGTGTGGCAGATCGTTTTATTTTATTTGCTGTTGTTGGCTTTATTTGATATGCATTCCTAAGATACTCCCCATATTTAGAACGTTTCAATTTCAAACGTTTGTTGTGGCATAATGTTAAAGCTGAGATATGAAATAAATTGGAATGTTTAATTACAATAGAATTATTATGCAGTGGCTGCTGTTGGTGATGCTGCTGTTGATTGTGTTGTTTTTCTGGAACTTTAGGTGCCATGTCTGTTCGTCTTAATCAATAACTAAATAAAGTTCATTACACCTTACTCTATAATCTTTGCCATGCTTGTTTGTTTAACCGTTTTGATTTTTAGAGCGCAATAAAAATACACATTTCATAAGGTTCTTTTTTATCGTTGCCTTTCACTTGTTTGTGTCCATGTAATTTTATTTATCAATTTCTTACAAAAAGGGGGTGCCGCTGATGCTCCTTTGCCTTGTTTTTTTTTTTGTTTTAATTGCAACCACCAAGTACAGTTTTATTAGTTTTTTCATTGCATTAACACTTGCATAATGTTGACAAACCTAGTATATTTATTATAAGACATCTGTCATAATATGTTGCTATAACTTATATTCAAAAGTTATTTAATAAATTCAATATTTAAGTTAGAATTTTACGAAACTTGTGTTAATGATATTTGTGAAATTATGCACTTTTTGTTACATCTGCTTTTCACTTTCTTCGATGTTTGTTATGAAAATATATAAAATGAATGGTTAATGAATAATCGCTACAGCATGAAAGTACTCGTCAAGAAATCATCTACATGTTGACGGCATTGCCATTCAATGCTCTAATTAAGATTGTGCATGAATTGAGCGTGTGGCAGCACTAACAGTTTTGGGTTCAATTGAAATTAAATTTTAATAAATATGTAAATTAATAAAAGACAATGCATTATGAAACCTTAAAATCGAACAGATACATCTATCTATGTATGTATATGAGAATAATTTTACTATGTTTAAAATGTTCATGATGCACATACTTATGTACATATGTAGTTTTTATTACGAATTAGTTATGTATTATAGGAAAACGTTGCCATAATATTTAAACTTTATTTCATATTGTTACGAAATGCGTTTCAATTATGTATAGGAAAATTCCGTTGGAATTTGATTAGAATATCACCCTAAATTTCTGCTACGCATACCAACATTTAAATACGTATTTTGTTTAAGCATTTTTTATTTAAGTTTTTAATAGGTTGGAGAATCAGCGAAAAGAGTTTGCTCTGTAGAGGACATATGATATTTATCTGTAATATTTAGAAAATCATATTATATCGGACGTCGTAAGCAGCTCTGGGCGAGTCAACATCACGCGTTGTTGGCAATTAAGTATTTCTTAAACGCAACCAGGCCACTGTTGTTTATTGGCCTTCGAGAGTTTTGCGTCTCACTCGCACTGGTTGACTGATCTGCCACGGATTACCGTTTAATCTTGCGGTTCTTTTGTGGAATTTCCTTAACAACCATGTTGCTACTTCCCATGTGAAGGCATAGGTCGTGTACAGTCAGTCACAAAAACATTTTTAAGAATACTGTTAACAACATCATGGACACATGGTCTTACATGCCGACCACACGAGCAATAATCTTGGCAATTGTTGCCGTGGCAACTGTCAAATTCGATTGCCGAAACAAGATATTAGCGTGTGGACCGTATGAATATGTGTTCAAATATACATATATTCAGCAACAACTGTTAAAATACATTGCTGAGCAATAATCTTTTAACACATGCTGTCAAATACAAATTATATTGAAATTTTTTCAACGTAAAAGTATAAAACAAAAGTTTTAACTACATAAAACCAATAAAAGTTCAATTTAAAATTAGAAATGGATAAAATTATTGACAATTTAAGTATTTATGTGAATAAAAAGCAAATATATTTGAATATACGTGTTCACCAACTCCAAATACATTGTTGAACATAAGCAATCTGACGTCATCATTCTGCCGGCGTTATTGCTTGTGTTAAGACACATCAAATTGCTGGTGTGGTCGTAGTGTTAGTCAACTGTCCATTTTTGTGCAACCATATTCTGCAAATTTAAAATTAAACAGATTCTAAATAAAAACGACGCCAAAAATGTATTTAATTCAAAATCAAACCAATTATTCGCTTCAAATAACTAAATTATTTTCATGAATTTTGATTTATATTAAATTTAAATTTAGATTTTTTTGAATTTTGAATTTTTTCATGTAATTGTTGCACATACATATTAGTCTCCTGCATAAGACATCTTATAAGAACTTTCAAGACATGAGGGATTTTCAAATGTTCTACTACAGCGAAATCTTATAAGACAAACGTTAACAACACTGTTTGCAAGAAATTTTTTTGAGTATTGTAGGTATAAGAGTAAAGAAGAAAACACTTCGTGACGGAAGAATTTGTGATACTTGCTTCTTTCTACGCATGAGCGCGTATACAAACTTCAAGCATGTATATGTGTATGATTTTTTATTTTTCTGCGCACATGCAAAGGCACACACATGCATTAACATTAGTTGTATGCGGTTAATCACATAATAACTTACCATCTACATATTACACACACACCCACACACTCAAACGTACAATAGGAAAAACAACAACCATACACTAATCAACAGTACTTCTTTTGAGTGTTTGTTACAAACAAGCTGTCTTGCGACATCGCTTGTTACAACTGATATACACATACACCAATTAGAGATGGCAAAAAAAAATTAATCGATTAATTAATCATATGATTAATTGCAGAAGTAAGATAATTGATTGCAATTAATTGCAATTAATAAGAATTAATCGATTAATTGTCGATTAATTGCCGATTTATAAAAAAAAAATTAATAATTAAAAGCAATTTACTTGAAAAATTGTTATTTTTTATTCAGCCATGTTTGTAAAAATAATAATTTTGACAACCTTTTAGTTGTTAGTCAGTTTCTTTTTAATGTTGCGGTGGATCCAGCCTTGGAAAACAACCGTTCCGCAGGCACTGATGTTCCAATCAAGTGGCAATAATTTTGAGAGACTTCATAGAGCTTGGGATAAACTGTTTTCATGTCATCCCAAGCATCTACTACGTTTGATTTAAGTGGCAAAACTTGGGAGTTTAAATAAAAAGTGAGCTCGTCTTGAGGTTGCACATCGTCACATGCTCTCTTTTTTTTGTGCGCGAGAGTTTTGTGTGGAGCCCAGAAATCAAAATCATGTTCTGATTCAACCGATGACTCACTTGCTGTTTCCATTTTGTTATCTTTTTCGGTTATTTCAGCACGAATATATCTTAATACCGACGACAAAGCCAATGGATCCTTAAAATTAACTCTTTTAAATCTGGGATCCAAGATAGTGGATGCAGCTAAGAGGAAAGACTGTTCTATGGTCGCAAATCTTTTATCAAATTGCTTTAAAATTTCTTGTTTCAGTTTTTGTGCTGCTGGTTGACATGGGTGAACTTTCGAAATTTGCTCATGACCGCAATGAACTAGAGGTATTATTTGGCTGAGAGTTCCATGTCGTTCGCCACTTATCTGCAGTGTCATGGCCTCTAAAGGTCTTAAAAATGTACATATTTTCATTAGTTCATCCTTTTCTCTTGACGTTATCATGGGCGGAGAATCCGGGTAATTTAACAAAACTTGGCTGACGTAGGCGCTAAGTTTGATGAACCGCTCGATCATATAATAGGTGTAATTTCAGCGCGTATTTACATCTAGTAAAAGTTTCAAAAATTTACCCTCTGGTATGCCAGCGGCTGCTTGCACCTTTCGCATGTCGTCATTGGCTTTAACGCTGCGTTTGAACCATTTCACAATTGTTTTGCATTTTAAAATAATACCTTGTACAGCAGAAATATCTAATGAATTCGAACAAACCAAATTCAGCGTATGGGCGAAACATGGAATATGACGCTTTTCTCCGAATTTTTCATAGATTGCATTGACAATATTTCTTGCATTGTCTGTGACAACAGCCTTAACGTTATCTTCCTCAATAGAAAAATTTTTCATTGCATCGGACAAAATTTCAGATATATGGGAAGCTGTATGGGACTCACTCAATTCATACACACCAATTGTTCCATTAAATGGCTTTGTATCAAGCAACCCATGAACGGTTATTCCCAACATGCTTTTCATGTCTATATTAGTCCATATATCAGTGGTCAGGGTTACACAACGCAGATTTGAAAGCAATGACACACATTTGTTTTTTTCCACTTCATACAGTTTATCAATTTCAGCCTTTATCGTGTTCCTTGTTGGGACTTTGTAAAGTGGGAAATTTTCCTTCATAAAATCTAGGAAGCCAGCACCTTTAATAAAAGTTAAATTTCTTAGAATAAAATAATAGAATAATAAATGAACACAAAACATACCTTCGACAAAGGTAAACGGCAAATTATCTTTGACGATCATGTGCATGATTCCACGTGTAATTTTTTTGTTTTTTGGTCCGAAGGAATAGTTCTGAATGTTGGAAAATGCTTTTAAAAGTAATGGCTGACTGACGGTGCTCCTCAACTGACTTGGCCGGCTACTTGGCTGACTGGCGCTACTACTCGGTATTTCATCTGTGCTACCTTCGCATTCATTTGACATGTCGATCACAGTATCCACACTATTTTCATCAATGGTTTTACTGTCATCGTCGTTTGTTTTGGAATCATGCTATAAAATAATGCATTACGCACCCAATCTTTGAAGGAAATTAACTATTTTATATTACCTTAAACTTATCAACTTCAGCGCATGTTTCAATTTTAAATGCTGGAACATGTTTGATGTGTTGTTTGAAAATTTTAACTTTTTTTACAAAAGTTACACACAACCAGGTTATTTTTTTCTTTAATAAAATATTTCCACGCTTTACTTTTTATAGGTGCCATTTTGCGCAATGTTAGTGGAGTTAATGTCGACGTCGTTGACGGCGTTTCAACGCCGAAAAAGTTGAAACAGATTGAACTTTTACGGCGTTGCAACGCGTTGAGATTAACTGCTCTCATACAATTTCATACGATTCAATTTTTTTTTGACATTTGACGCCGTCGACGACGTCGACATTAACTCCAGGGTAACAAGAATCTTAGTGATGTAAGAAAGAACAAAGAAACAATGCTGCCAAGCACAGATAAAAACATGTGCTCGAAATAAAAAAATCGAAAAAAATTAATAAAATACCAAAAATATTAAAAAAAATAAAGCAAGTCTACGATACAATTAAATCACTAATTGGTCAAAATTAATCGATTAATTTAATCTTTGCGATTAATCTTGCCATCTCTAACACCAATACATCCATCGTGCTTCGCTTATAGTACGACAGCATTTATTATTGGTTTAGTATAATACATGCGACGTGAATACATTTAAAAATCATGAAGTTTTTACATTTCAAGACTGTTTACGCAGGTCTCTAATACATATAAATATATTTTGGTTTTAATCACTTTCGATGTTAGGTTATTTTTTGTATGACACACAATAAAATTTCTTAACACTTTTTATAAATTAAGAGTAATGGAATAGGAGATTTTTCTCAAAATTTTGCCATTTCTCTGAGTGAGGCATTCCGATATCTTCAGGAATATATTACCCAGCTGGAACTATGGTTAAACTCATATCTTTATGGCGCTGCATCGAGAAAACTATTTTTTTCTACAGATTCTAGGAGCACGTAGCACAAGCAAAAATTTTGTTCTAAAAAAATCAAGAGAACAGAAGCCTAGCAAAAAATTAATCGAGATTTCGAAGCAATTGCTTCTAAATTGCTTATTATCAAGTCTCTTTTGCATTTTTATGGCTTCTTTCTCTGTTTTTTTCTATTTTGGTTTCTTATATCCCTTCCATAAAAACATTTTGGAAGGTGTAGTTTAATATAACACAAAAATAAGCGCACCGAATCCCCTCTGCCTTACGAGGATGCAATAACGTAAGCGAATGACGAAATTTAACACAAACACTACGAAGTCAGTCGGCTGTTTATATTTAAACTCTCAAAGCTTTTTAATATTTAATATATTTTAATATTCTAACAATTAAAACAATAATTGACTTGGACATTGATTTAGTAAAATCGTAGTTTTACTTTAAATCTGTGGTGATATAACAGATTCAATTTTAGAGTTTGAAACTAGATATTGTACCAAAGTTAAAGCATTAAAATAATAGTACGTTTCCACTATGAGCAAAACAAGTTGTTTTTCTCAGAACACTTGGAAGTGTTTCCATTATGCTTTTTTGTGTTTTGGTTAAACGAGTTTTGGAAATCAATTTGATTTTATTATCAAGGCCGCAAACCTTATTATTTAGATTAGTAAATTCTTCACTCATTCACATATAAACAGCATATAAATATAACTGATGTGGTTTGTGCAATTGCTTAAAAAATTTAATATTCTGTATTAGTGCCACATTTTGTCAGAATATTGTGGCTTGTTTTTAAAGTTTCAGCCAGCAACGCAGTGTTGCACTAACAAATTTTTTCATGTTTTGGAGGAAACCCACTTATTTGAGGTGTTTTGCTGATGTGAAAAATATATGGGAAAACATTGGTTTTTGAGCAAAACAAGTTTTGTGCTACAAAACACGTATGTATATGGAAACGTACTATAAAATTAATAATTGCCTGTACTTAATGGTTTTTATGAGGATCGTGCTTAAACGATTATGATCGTTCTTCTTAGGATCTTACAAATTGTATACGAGTAGTCTATAAATATTCCTTATGGGGTAGTTTTATGGTTAGTCTGATGTAATGTAAAGTTGGACCATGTGGTCCAACCCTAGGACATCGCAATGTTAAATCGACTACCTTTTCTTCATATATTTGGAGTAGTTTTGGAGTACTCCTACTCCTCTTTGGACTAGTCCTTACATGCATGTATGGACAGGGAAGCGAAGCACGATGGATATATTCATGTTCGTGTATATGAGTATTCCCAAGCGTTTGTTGCAGAAGATTTCGTTGTAGTAAAGCATTTGAAAAATCCCTTATGCCTTAAAACTTCTTGTAAGAGGTCTTGTGCAGGACTTTAGTTCATATAACATTTACCCTACGAAGAGATACCTGTTCTCCCATTCGAATCAACAACCATTCACAAGTGAAATACCTTGATAGACGGCTTACAAGGAAACACCACATTGACTCAAAGCTAACACAAATGAAACTTAAATTAACACAAATACATTGGCTGATCGTTAGAAATTCAACCCTCAGTCTACATTGAAAAGTTTTAATAACGGGTGTTTTTTTTAGAGGTATAGAACTTCGAATTGAAATAAAACACAAGAAACTCGTTTTAATGTCCATCAATTTGGCTTTATTGGAAGGATAATTTTATGCCATTAATGTTTAAATATGATTTAGGGCATGTAGCCACCGCGGCTGGCTCGAATAAAGCCAATTCTACAGGTCCAATTTTCAACCACTTTTTCGAGCATATGGGGCCGTATGTTGGCAATAACGCCACGAATGTTGGCTTCCAAGTCCCCTAACGTTTCTGGTTTGTTGGCGTAGACGAGCGACTTCACATATCCCCAAAGAAAATAATCCAATGGTGTCAAATCACACGATCTTGGTGGCCAATTGACAGGTCCATTCCGCGAAATTATGCGCTCATCGAATGTTTCCTTCAATAAATCGATTGTGACGTGCGCTGTGTGGCATGTAGCGCCGTCTTGTTGGAACCACAACTCATCCACATTCATGCCATCCAATTCGGGAACAAAATAGTCGGCTATCATGGCTCTATACCGGTCTCCATTAACGGTAACTGACTCTCCAGCATTATTTCGGAAGAAGTATGGCCCAATGACTCCACCAGCCCATAGAGCATACCAAACAGTCAGTTTTTGTGGATGTAATGGCGTCTCAAGGGTCTCATGTGGATTCTCTTCACTCCAAATGCGGCAATTTTGCTTGTTGACGTAGCCATTCAACCAAAAATGAGCCTCATCACTGAACAAAATTTTGCGATGAAAATCAGCATCGAGATCAATCTCATTTTCGGCCCATACACCAAAATCACGACGCATTGCATGGTCTCGCGGCTTTAATTCTTGCACAAGCTGGATCTTGTAAGGTCGCAAGCCTAGATCTTTGCGCAAAATCTTCCATAAAGTTGATGGACAAAGCTCCAATTGCTGTGCACGGTGGCGAATCGATTCATTCGGGTCCTCTTCAACACTTTGCTCTACAGCGGCAATTGTTTCTTCGGTGCGCACTGTTCGACGTCTCTGCGGATGCGTATTATCACATAGAGTAAACGTAGTGCGAAAACGATCCATGGTTAACCGAATTAATTGCTCTGATGGACCATTATGTCGACCATAAAATGGACGGAGCTTGCGGTAAACTTCGCGAACTGAACCATTATTTTCGAAATAAATTTGCACGATTTGCAAGCGTTGTTCTTTTGTCAACCTGTTCATGATAAAATGGCAAACCAAACTAAATATTAATCACTTGACAGCTGACAAAATGGCCGCCAGTTAAAAAAGTGATGCCAACTTAAAGTTCTATACCTCAATAAAAAACACCCATTATACAAGTCGCTTTTGAAACCCATATGGTGCTACGGAATTCAGCTATGGGGCACTGCTTCAACTTCCAATGTGGAGAGAATCCAACGAAGGCAAAACAAAATTTTAAGGCTAATAACATCGGCTCCATGGCACATCAAAAATTAAAATTTATATCGTCATTTAAATATGCCACATGTGACTGCTAAAATTGCAAAATATCCAGTCAAATATTTAACAAAACTCGAGTCAAATCCTAATCCGCTTGCTCGTAACATCTTGAATTTTACTCGACACATCCGCTTAAAAAAGAGAGACACTAGGAATCTAATACGCAAAACTCCAAATGAAACTTCTTGAAACTATTTTTGTGCTTAATACGAAATTTCTTTATTATTAATTACTATCACAAAGTTTATGTCCGACACTGGTTGGGCTTTATAATTATATCTAGACTTAATATTTGAATACTTATTGCTAGTTAATTTTTTAAGATTCAATAAATAAATATACGCCCATGTTCTGGAAAACGCAGCGTTTTCAAATCGCTTACAGTTTGAAAATCGCAAAACGCATTTCAGGATGTTCTAAAATCGCTGCGATTTGCTGGCGTTTTGATATTTTTCGAAGTTGGCTTTGAACAATGAAAACATATGTTTTGTGATAAAAAAAGGTAAACAAATAAATTGTAGATTAAAATGCCTACAGCGTTCGTGCTTTCAGTATTGGCTTTGGAAAGGCTAAAATAAAAAGAAATGTTGTTTGTTGAAATCGCCAGTTTAAAGTAAACAGTTGACACATCCCATTGACAAAAAATAGAGCAGTTTCATAATTTAGCATTTTTCATTAAAACTGTGTAAAATTGTTTTTAATTTTTGTTGAAATAAAAAGAGAACATATTAAATTTTAATTGTGCATAATTTTATTTTCTCTTGAAAGTTTAGTTTAAGCAGATTCAATCAGTTCGCTTCAGTATACACATGCGATTTGAAATCGCAATTTTCAAACGATATGCGTTGGCCAGAACACATTTTTGGCGACTTCAAATCGCAAAAACCAACTTTTTTTGATATGCGTTTTTCAGAACACCCAATTAGCGTTTTCAAATCGAAAACACTAATTTTAAAGGAATTGTGTTTTTCAGAACATGGACGATAGTGTGTAAAAAGAACAAACAATTTTCTGAGTAAATTGGCGCCAAAGAAGTTCAGACAATAAAGTAATGACGGCATTTGGCCCAGAAAAATGTTATTTGACTCCAGGACGATGCAAGTACGCAAACATGCGCAGTTTCTCATTCATACGTCCTACTATCTGGACTTAGAGATTTGATTCCAACAATAAAATCATCTCACAAATAAATGCATATTTGGATGATCTCAACAAATCTTATTTATTGGAACGACAAACCTCAAAGGAAACTATATTTGAAAATAAAATAATTTTTTATCCAATAACAATATACAACAGACAAAAAAAAAAAAAATAACAATATTATGCCAACTGATTCCTGTAGAGGGGACTAAAACCAGATATAGACGTATCAGCTTCTTAAAAGTTTACATCTGAAACTCATTTTAAGGCTTATTTATTTATTGTGTAGTAAAAAAATGTAGAAACTCATGCAACACTTATATTTTTAGTATAAAGTGTCTTCAGAAGATTTATTCGGAACATTAATAGAAACATTTTGTTAGTATAAATTAGCCATCTAACTATTCTAGAAATGGGAATTTTTTGCAATTTATTTTTGAAAAAAAAGGAAAAATCACCTTTAAAAAGAGGTGTATGTAATTGAAATATTTGTCAAAAAATTTCACTATAGGTCTCATAGCCCATTTAAGTCAAAATTAAACTCTAATACCAGAAACAAGCGAAAACTGAAAAGTTGGTTCGAATTGTTCGAATTTTTTTATGGTTTTTTGTGGTTTTTGCTCATTTATAGTGTGTATTAGAGTGTTTCATTCTATGTAAGGAAATAAATGAAATCCATGGCAAAAAGGAAAATATGCTTAAGTCGAGATAAGCTGATTTTGAGTTAAAAGTATCCCTGTAATTTTCATATCCAAAAGTACCTCTTAGCAAAATCTCAATTATTTTGTGCGATTTTGTAGGAAGTTATACAGCAATGAATTGCTGCTCATGTTTTTTCGTCTTATAATCTCATATTTTTGTACTCAGACGTAAATACAAATGAATGTGTGCTTAAAAAGACATTTCAGCTTAACCTCGAAAAACTTGCAGGCTTATCGTACGATCTGTGTGACCTTTGAAAGTTAGAGCAAATTATCATTATTAAAAAAAACTTGTACCTTCAAAATCTTATAATATACATTGCATGTATGTACATATATATTTACTTATGTGCACAGAAAATATAGTGTAAATTTGTCAAATTTAAATAAGAAAAATGGTTCTTCACATACATACATATGTACATACAAAAATATTCGGTATAAACTTGCTCAAACTCAAATACACTCATACATACGCAGTTTGTATATGTTTGTATCATTCAGTTAGTGTTATTTAATTTATTCCAATCCAATTTAAGTAACTCAAAGATATTCTAATACATTTTATACTACTAGGAGTCTTATTTACGAGAAATATGTTTAACTGCTAAAAGAATAAACAATGAAGAGAAGTAAAACGGGAGCAAAGTACATATTTATAAAATAAGAAATATGGCTGGTGTCATGCTCATAAAATATATATGTATGTATATTCACTCTAATAGCAAATTTACAACAACAATCGTAAACAAATACATACGTATGTATGTATGTATATAAACAAACAACAACTCTACTCATTTCTATAAACATACCAACATATTTATGTACATAAGAAAAACAACAAAAAGAAAGAAGCAACCACATCTAAATATAATAAGAACCTTAGAAACACACACACACATACACACTCTTACATTTATTTTTTACAAAACATAGACTGTGATTGTGTTTGTGTCTTTTTTTCTTGTTCTGATTCTCTGTGTGCGTTTTGGCACCACCCACAAAATTTTGAGAGCCATTGTGTTAATCTTCTTCTTTACCTAAGATTGTCAATAATGAGTAACTAAACTAAACATTTGGAGACGTACATAGTCTAACGGCAAAAAAAACAACAACAAATACATGTGGCATAAGTTAGTATTGTTAACAACAAGTACTTGCAATGCCGGCTACCGGTTTAATTTCAGTAAATAACAGAGAGCCAGAGAGCCTGAGAAAATTGAGTTGCAATATACAGCGCACCCTCGTAATTGAGTGAGTGTTTGTTGAGCAAAAGCTTTTATTTCCTGTGCAGATTCATAACTTGTGTGTATTTCTTTCCCAATAGAATTTCTAGGTTCCCTTATCAATTTAGTTGTTGTAGATTGGTTTTGGCATTGGTAAGGATTCGTAGGAATAGTGTTTTTAGTAATATTTAGTAGTAAAATGTTTTTACTACAGTGCGTGTGTATATACTTGTTTAGTTTGCTTTGTAAAATTTTTGTTAAATAATTTTTAACTTTATATATTAGTTTTTTTTTATAAAAACAAACAACAACTGTGCAACAAATGAAGACTTTCTGAAAAAACACACGAACTGGACAATATAGGTTGAACAGAAGTACTAAAAGCATTGGCGTAGCTATAAATTTTTTCTGGCGATTTTCATGAATAATATTACAATAAATAAGTATTTATTATAATTATAATTGACTAATATTGTTCAAATATGGGTCCACCCGTTAGCTGAACTCATATAATCCAATAGTAGGTTAGGTTAGGTTAGTAGGCTGATGGCAAGGAAAAGTAGAAAATTATAGTCCAGCTCACTTGGGTCCATTACAATGATCCCTTTGTGCTACATGTACGTAGAAAAGAAGACAGAGAGATTGAGAGAGAGACAGAGAGAGGGAGGAGGGAAGAGGGTGAGAAGAGTATAAGTAGAAAAGAGATAATAGTTATTTCAGAGAATGTGAGAGTGGGTCAAACATTGGTTGGGGGGGGGGGGGGGAGGAAGTCAGCGGCTATACCAGCCACTTTTCCTAATATAAAGGCTCAAGTTTTTGAGTTCGATTTCCGATAACTCGGATAGGCTGATGAAGGATATTCTGCCAAGAAGGTGCAGACGGAGATCCTTCAGAGCGGAACGGAAACAGAGGAAATACAGGATACTCTCCTCCTCTTTCTCATCATTGCAACTGTAGCAGTATTCATAAAACGGGAGACCCATACGTTTAGCATAGTTCCCGAAGGTACAGTGGCCGGTTAATGTGGTCACGAGGTTCGTCAAGTGCTTCCTATTGAAGTTCATGAGGCTTTTATGGGAGTTTAGGCGAGGCCAGGCGGTTCTCCCTATTGCACAGGTGGGCTCATTCCGCCATCTGTCTTGACCTAATTCAAGAAAGGTAACATCGAAACGTCTCCAGCAGTATGAGAGTTTTGTTGAGTATGAGAGGGATTGTTGATATCGACTTCTCATAGTAAAATCTTCCTCCTTGTCCCGTGTCTACGCAGCCACTTTAACAAAATGTTTAACAAGATGTTTGAGTGCTGTGCGAGTCCATCCAGGGCTTTGCGACATTCTTGGACAAGAAAAGATGTGGTAAACACACCTATGAGAGACTTAATTGCGGATTGGTTATCAGTAATAATATGGACATCTCTATTTAAAATTCGATAGAACCTTAGTCAGTGTATTGCCTGTAATATACTACATTCGTCCAATTGTATCGAACACATCTTATATTTTCGGATGTGAGTTTTAATTGACAAATCGATTAATGGATATTTTTATCATCAGCGTTCACATATTTGGTACACTGTGTAGGACTAAATTTTAAACACCATACACGGTGGACACATTATTTTACGAATGTTGTTGTCCAACTCAGGAAGAATTTGTGAAATCATTAGAATTCAATAAAGCAGTAATTTTAAAACATTTTGTACTCCCAACTGCAGAATTAATCAAAAAGCAAGAGGTTGAAATAGAAAGATGTTGAAAGTCGATCAAAACGCTATAAAACGAATTCGTTTCTGTCAAATCACCAATGGATCCATTACGACAACCTTAAGAGCAGGAAATCGTATGTAAAGCCCGGCCAACTGGCCGAGTATCCATATCATCAATTTAATGTTCTACATTTGATGAAACCAGAAGGCTCTCATCTGTTACTTGACTTAATTTTTAATTGCTACAATGAAATGTCTGACTTATTATCATGTTTTAAAGGATAATGAATATAAAATATGTACAAAATAATATCATGTTAATAATACAGCAGAAATCAACCAAAATAAACGAACTAGATGATTTAATTATAACAGACACATTGAGTCAAACCACAAAAAAACAAAAAAAGAAAAAACCAAAAACACATATTAACATTTGTAAAATACTTGTGGAAGCAATGCTCGTCGGTTATGATGATGTGACTTTAATGTGATACATAATAAAGCTGTTCACCCTTGAGCATCATTGTATATGAAATCTTTATTTAACCCTTTCACGACCACTAAGAAACTATGATTAATTCCTAAAATATAACTGCGTTATTTATGAAAAATATTACGGCTTTATAAAAGTTTAATAAGAAAAATTTTTTATGGAAATCTGTTTTAAAAACCCTTTATTAAGAATTAATAATTTTTATAAATAAGGCTGCTAGTTTATAGTGAATATAATTGAATGAAAACTTGCGTTAATGCAAAAACAAAAACATGTTTGTCAAAGTGTGCTGAGTTAAATCTCAAAAGTTATTCATAAAAAATATTTCTGGTTTATTAAGCGCTTATTTGACATATTTCTATGGGAAATTTGTCAAATAAACCTGTAATAAACCTAAAATATTTTTTATGAATTAGACCGTAAGGTTTTATAAAGGTTTTTTAAGAACAATTTTGTATGAAAATTTGTTTTAAAAACCCTTTATAAAGCCATAAAAAGTTTTATAAATAAGGCTGTAAGATTTTTGTTTTCTATTAACTACATTTTCACTTGATCGAGCGTGCAAACAAATGACCGTTATTGTAGTCGAGTCAGCTGATTGCCTAGTTATATAAAAAGCTATAAAAACACTTACCTGACTTCATCGTAACGTCGCAACATGTAGAAAGTAAACGCTCAAGGCTGATTTAGCCGACTGTAATATAATGTAATGTAACTGTAACAGTAGGAAATAGCTGATCGATATTGTTATGTGAAAAGTAATGAAAATGGTTATAGAGATAACATACTTTTCATATAAAAATATCGATCAGCTGTTCCTTACGTTGCAGTTACATTAAATTGCAGTCTGCTATCTGAGCCTTAAATTTTCATTACGAGGTGATGCGATGTATTTATGATGAATGGGAATGTGGAACTGTATCCTTTTTTGTTACTATTTTCTGTAAAAATAAATAAATCAAAATAATAATATAATGAAAGCAATAATAAAAAGTAAGAAATAAAGAAACTATATAAAAAAATGTATATATAAATAATATATAAATTTTTTTTATTAATTTATGTACATATGTACCCGTATAAAGCTGAAATTGTAATTTAATTCAAAGTTATTACATTACTTATAAGTAAAAAATAATAATATTCTTTGTGCATTGTTTTTCGAATTTTCACCGAAAAAAATTGGTTTGAGGCCACCAAATTACAATGTAAGTGCATTAAACATACATATAAGCAATCAATGTAATGCAAATGTTCATTGGACAATTCTATGTCTCCCATGGACTTTGAATGTGATTATAAAGCAGTATTTTTCACTCTTATGGCCCTTTTCACAATATGAAGTTAAAAACTAACAGGAACTTTACTTTACTTTACTGAAGAACTTGCTGTTAAAGTTTACGTTAACTAATAATCATACATAGTGAAAAGGGACGGTTATAACTTTTTTCTTATGTCTATAAGCTTCCTAAATTATGTATGTATGTGTATCAATAACAAAATACAAAACATGCTACAAACCATTAAGTTAACAAAAATAATAGATTAAAGTGAAATAATTTAGGAATTTCCTTTCTATAATTTGACGCATTAGTTCGTCAGTGTTACATACATGAAAGGGTTAACAGAAAACAATAACATTTTGATTGCAGAATGCAACAAATCAGAGAGAAAGAGAGATATGTATTACTTTATTGTTGGTGTGTCTGTGTGCTGCGAATAGTTTGATAACGTTGAGTGACAATAAAATGTTAAGTATACGCCATGGTAGATGGTAATAAAGCATGCAACAACAATTATATCAAACACATACTGGTTTGTTTTAACATAGTGATATCTCAAAAAATACCCTTTCGGAATAAGTAGCGTAGAATACGAGTAAGGCGTCATATTGTACTTTATGTTGCATTAAAATGTTCTACAAACCAATTATACTCTAAACTCTGGAGAGAAGAATATAATCTTAATATCTTCATTGAGTTGTATTATCTACTATAGCATTGCACAGATACATCTGTTTGCACACTAGTTTTGCGTGTTTTTTGGTTCTGGTATGAACAAATATGTTATTTAGCGTTTTCTTTTACTAGTTGTAAATGTCGATTTTTTAAGCAATTATTGTATGGTTGGGCAGTGAGCAAATGAAAACAACACATTTTTTTTTGTTTTTCTAAAACAAATAAGATACATAAAACTGCTTTTACCGTAAGTGCCTTATGATGTGTTGAGAAAAAATATCCATAGCTGATGAATGAATAAATGCAAGCAAAATTTCACATACACATGTAAGTAAATGATACATGTACATGAAACACATGCATGTGTAATTACTCTCAGAGCAAAATTGTCTCTCTGTGCTAATTCACACGGTGAAATTTATTTTTCTTAATTCTCTTTTGAAGTTGCTACCAAAAATTCCTTGCATTCATACGATGTTTTTTTTTTGACGTCTAATTTTACTTCTCTCCACTCATATAGCCAATAAGCTAGAAGAGTAACAATAAAAAATAAAAATAAGATAGAAGAGTAACATTGAAACGTAACAACAATAACAACAAGAGCAATTTAAAGAGAAATATGAAAAAAACCTGGAAAACAGAAATCGAATCATTTTTTCTACCCCTCTTTCTTCTCTACCCCGTTCGCTAACAAACAAAAAGTGACGTCGAAAAATAGACTTCATAAAAGTCTTCGTGTGAATTATGTGTCTCTCTCTCTCTCTGTATACTTGGCTGCGCCACAAAAAAATATAACGAACGTCCGCATATACATCTGCACATCATGTATTTGTTTCAATAGTGGTTTTTTTCATATATTTGTATTACAATATGTATTTTTGAGCAAAATCAGATCAAACAGTTGCTCAGCAGCAATACAATAAGCAATTGTTATTTGTTTTCAATTGTATTTTAATTTGGAAAAGCACACACACACAATAACTCTTATACTAGTTCTGTCGCTCACACTACAATTATATGGTACATACCATGGTATATTTGTTTTGGCTATACAAACGAGTATACAAATGCAACCCTTTATTATCTACCAAATAAGGAAGCGATATGGTCTTGCATTGCATCCCAAGAAAGATGTAGTCAAAATGCTGACTTGTGTTTCCATCAAATTTTACGCTCAATTCAGACACACAAAAATTTTGAAGCATATTTATAGTGAAAAGAAACTATACTTTAACAGCCTTATTTATAAGAATTATTAAGGCTTTATAAAGGCTTTTTAAGGAAAATTTTGTATCAAAATTTGTTTAAAAAAAAACCTTTACAAAGCCTTAATAAGTTTTATAAATAAGGCTGTAAGAATTTAAAACCAGCATTGCCATACAAACGAATGGTTTTAAGCTCTTAAAGTATGCTTTATTTTTACTATGAATATGTGCCATTAAATTAAGTTTGACATTCGTTTAAAAGTAGATGTTGTATGTACTCGTATGTATGGAAATGTGCTGACGTGAATAAAAATGGCAAATTGTTAATTCGGGTTGAAAGTACAACATGCACAAAATTACAAAAAAAAAATTTAATTATAAATGTTTGAAAAAATAGATAGTGAAGTATTTTGGGATGTATGACAAAGTTTGTTCCCATACATACGAGAGCTGTAAAAGAAAACACAAAAAATGGGAAAATTTGTCTTTATTTCTTATCGGGTTTCAGCTCGATACACTTTTGCCAATGATATTCAGTAGCTTCGATGCCCTCTTTTATACCCTTCACCAAAAATGGTAAAGGGTATATATAGGTTTGTCCAGATTTTTTATAATAAAATCTAACTAGATCCTTAAAATAAACACAAGCCGCAGACTTCACCTCTTGATTATTGGCAAATCTGTTTCCAGTTTGGAAATATGAAATAACCGAAGAAGCTAACTCTGGTGAATAAGGTGCGTGATGAAGCAAATCGAACTTTTATTCATTGATTTTGGCATATGCAAAGTGATATTGTATGTTGCTAATCACCACTAAGAATTGTTAATTGGTGAGTATGAATATACTATACCATTTTGCACATGCAACGATGCAAGACTGCAAAAGATTGTGAATTCGGCTATTGTTTATTAATAATACTTTAGCTAAATTCACAAACTTGTGCAAATGGTTTTGCATTGAAGCGTCTGCAAAATGGTAAGTATATTTATACTTACCACTTAACAATTCTTAGTGGTGAATATCAATATATTATGCCATTTTGCAAATGCTACGATGCAAGGCCATTTACACAAGATTGTGAATTGGGCTATTGAAATTAATTATTGAAGGGTTAGCTAGATCCTATGCTCATTTCAATGTTGCAAATGCAGGTCATCAGAGAACCTTTACCAAAAAATTTCTTAGAACAACTACAGATATTATGTTAAACCTCTATTTAAACAAATCAGAAGCTCAACAAATATCAAAGTTGAAACAAGATCACAATAATCAACATGTTTTTTATTTTCTTACTTTACCATTGGCTGACTTTTTTCAGCTCGAATTGTAGTTGTAAGAAGTATATACAGAAAATAAATATAAAAAAACAATAACAGCTATTCATTGTTTTTGCAAGAGTAGAGTATTGCCAGACAAATATTTTTGACTCGGCCCAGTCAAGTTAATAATTCGTGTTTTTTTTTTGAATTGTTACAATTTAAGTTTAACATTTATTCACGCACTAATAATCCCAAATTATTTATTAATTGAGTAAAATATTTCTAATTAAAAAAAACATTGAAATATATATTTCCTGAAAATAGAACAACGAAATAATTTTCTACAACCAGCAACTTATTTTATTGAAGAAAATATTAAAGCAATTATTATCTTATAAAACTCATTTTAGAAATAATCTGAATGAAATGGTTTCATTTGTGTTCTAATCATTTATGGCTCTTCGAACAACATACATATGTACATTGCTTCCATCGGACCATCTTCCGAGCAATAATGATGTTCCTAGCCCTACTGGTGTTTTAAGTTTAAAAAAAGTTTAAATAGCAATAGACTATAAATTTATTAAAATACATGTACTTATCGCTCATTTACTCTAAGATTGCCAAAACTAAAAAAAAATTGAATTTTTTGGTTAACGATGAAAAATTAATCCTTATACCGTTCTTCATATTGTGTAAAAATTTCATACAAACAATTTTGTTGACTCAACTCTTGAGAGACAAATAAAATGTTATTTTTTAAGGAATAATTTCTTAATCGGGCTTAAGTTTAGTATATTTACTTCTTATTGAATGAAATATTTTTATTGATTAATGTTATTTTCTAAAGAAGAGATGAAAAATTAAGCCAGATTTTTTAAGTAGGGAAAATATTAGCATTTTTCTATGCAGCCACGCAATTCATCAGCACCAGCGCTGTCAACTTTTAAATTTCAAAAAGCACTGAAACCAGGAAAAAACGCGAAATTTAAATAAAAAAGCACTAAATTAAAATTTTTTGTTTTATAAAAAAAAATTTATATAAAAATTATAGAAGTCGGTTGACCTTGCTCTTTATCCCTGAAACTTCAAATTGGAAGCATCCGATACACATTTTGATTCTATGAGAATCAGTGAATTCTAAAATCAATTTGATGAAACCTTTTTAAGTTATTATAAAAAATTTAATTTTTTTCTTTAACGAAGAAACAAATCACATGAAATTAGTCAAATTAGCAGCAATTGGCAAGTCTGCTGATTAGATTATGAACTCGGTGGGAATAGTAGTTAATTTGTTTAAAATCAAGACTTCCAAATTTGATTTTTATTAAACAATGCTATGGAAACATTCTTTCACAGCAAACGCAATATTAATAATAACAAGGTTACAAAATTAAAAAAAAAAAATGAAATTTGCAAGTTAACCAAGTTATATAAACTTAAATTATATGTACTATTATTTTAGAAAAAAGGAACGAAGTAGGTTATAAATATGTAACCTAAAACGGCAGCTCTAGTAGCAACACAATTATCTCATTCCAGACCGCTTTTATATAAATCCAAGTGTAAAGACAATTTTTACGTATTTGAGACTTAAATAAAGTAATAAAGGTAAAAACGTGATCAACTTCTGCGTTTAAACATTGAAATTTGATGGGAGTGCAATTTCGATAATGCCCCAAACGGGTTTATATCAAATGAATCGTTATAAGACTTTATTTCTGCCTAGAACTCGATAGCGAAATCAAAGTTTCTCCATTGCATTAAGTGAATTATTCTCTATTTACAGTATATACTAGAAAATATTTCGCTATTAGACTATACTTGCATTACGTCTTCTTTGTCGTGTGACAAAATACTGTTTTCATTAATTATGCTTAAAATGTGAAAGTTTGAGAATAAAATGCACGTATTTCAGCAACCAAGTTTTGTACAATCTTATTAGAATATTTTGAAATGTTCCATTTAACTTCAGTGCTTATGTTTTTTAAATGTTAGACTTCTTCAAACAAAAATATATATATATATTATATAAGGAAAATTCTTTTTGAATTTTGGGTTTAGTGCCACCGCCAAGAAATAAAAAGCACCAAAAATTATTTTAAAAAAGTACCGAGCACTAACTTCAAAATTTTTCGCGTCGAAAATTTCAAAAAGCACTAAAAGCGGTGCGAAAAGCACCGAGTTGACAACGCTGATCAGCACCCATATCTATCTACTTGGGCAGATATTGTTATTAAAATCAGCTATTTGATATAAATTTTAACTGAAATGGAATGTGAAATCAAGTATTGTAAACAAAGTGTAATCATTTCTCATATTTCATTTCATTAAAAATTCATGTTAAATAGCTGATGTTAATTGTAAGTTGATACTGCTTTTTTTTTGAGTTATGAAGTTATTTTAGTAACAGAGTGCTACGTATTTATGAACATCAGTTGCTTTGCACAGTCTCAAGATTTTATCTGAGATTTTTTTACATACGCAACATACTCGTAATTTAATTTATAAATCATAAACATATTTCATAGTTTTTGATCTCAAAAATATGCTCTATTAATTCCACTGTTACTTTAAATCTCAACTGCAAGTGATTAAATGAAATTTGCATGAAATTTTAACAACAACAACAATAAAACTACAGCTACAACAACGACAAATTTCATCCAATACTAACAAATAAATATAAAGTCAAAAGGTTAATGAAATTAATGCAGAAATAATAAATGCACAAAAAAGTCGAAACGATTTAACATCGGGAAAAGGTAAAAAAATTAAAAAACCTCAGCTTGTATATGTTTGGCTATGTGTGAACTGATTTATGTTTATTTCTATAAGAGCATGCAAGTGTTTGAGTTAATGTGTGTGTGTGCATGCATAAAATTTATATGTAAAATAAAATTCATAAAAAACCGAGAATATAAATCCAGCACATTAAAAATGTTAACAATTGATTAACAGCAATTAGCCTCTGGTTGAATTACAGCAACAACAACATAAGCAATCAAAAATAATAAATGACGCTTTCATTATATTAAAGCAGAGATGTGCTGTCATTCCTGGAAGCAGGGTATAAGGAAGTGAGTGTGTCCCATGCATATAATTAACTTGTTGGGCCATGACGGATTTTTCTAGCTCTTACAGACGCTTTAAGAAAGATGTAGCTTCAACATTGTTAAAGTTCAAAAGCCTCTAATGGATGATCCGTAGAAGGTGTTTCATTTCATTATCGTTGCAGGTTTTTAAGCAACGTTGAATATTTGGTTGAGTTTTAGCGTTTAAAAAAAATTACGTATTTTTTTCGATTTTGTGCTTTTGGGTTAATATTTTTTGAATATAAGATTACTAGCTGACCAGGGAAACGTTGTTTTACCACATAAATTGTTTCAAGGCAGTTTCTGAGGTAGAAAATAATAACCAACTCATTTTAAGTATGTGAGGATGCGGTATATGGGTGATAGAAACAGGGAGCTGTGAACAATGATATAATATAAAAATAACAAAACACCAAACATTTATTGTTTTAAATTTATTCTAATTTATGCCTACATATATTAATTATTTTCAAATTAACTCATATCAAATTTAAAGACACTTGCTGTTATAACTTTAAGTATATAAGATAATTATTAATTACTTTGTATGGGGATGCCTTTCCCCCGGTCCTATTCTCCCAATATTTTGAATTACTTCACATCTCGCTCTCAAAATAGTCCATAGCAAACTTGAACATTCTTACTATTATAGATTTCAAGATATAAGCTTATTATTAATTACTTTGTGTGAGAGGAGGGGTGCCCATTGTACCGGTCTTATTCTATCAATATCTTAAACTACTTCGCACCTTGCTCTCAAAATAGTCCATACCAAATTTGAAGACTCTTTCTATTTTATCTTTCAAGATATAATATTATTATTAATGACTTTGTATAAGGGAAACCCCTTCCCACGGTCCTATTCTACCAATATTTTGAATTGCTTCAAATATTTCCATACCAAATTTTAATACTTTCTTCTGAAGGTTGGTCCCACTCATCTCATCTAATTTTCCCACCTTGGACGATATCTTAAAAATAAATCAAAATTTATTTCACGGTCAAAATAACAAACACCGTGACACGATAATATAAAATTTATAGATATTAATATTTTGTTTACCTAACTGCGTGACTGAGAGAGTCACTAAAGATATGACATTAGTCAAAACTGAATATGGCGGCCAACAGACGCCATTTTATACATATAAAAAAAAAACAAAAAGTCGGCGAACTATATCAAAATGAGTATTATTCGGCAGGTATTTTAAAATCATCTTTTGAGTGACCATTTAGGATATTTAAGGATTCAAATTTCATCGCAGTCGGGGTTTCTTATTTTTTTTAATTACTATTTGTTTAATAATTATTTCTCCCTATTGTTCACACTCTTTTTTTTTCCATCACACTATGTACCACAGCTATTAATTTTTTAATGTAATTAAAAAAAAATTATTATGAAAAAATCTTTTGTAGTCTATGAATAAAAGTTAAATGTCAAAAACCACGCTTTATATTGGCTTTATATTTTGCTGTTTAATGTTTCTTGGGAGTCGATTTTTAATTTTTGCTTCAGCCAATAACACCACATGCCCTGGCAATCGCATTTTATCCAATAATTATTTTCGAATTGTGCGTAAATGTATTTTAAATATTCTCACACAGCAAATAAATAAATGCAAACACATTTATTTAAACACTTGCACACAAAAAAAGTACACACTAAAACACGGCCACATCATTTTTATGTGTATAATTGCAGATTCCTTGTTTTTTTTTTTGTTGCTGTTCTTCTAGTGGTGTTGATTCAAATACCGGAAGTGCAATTTAATATAAACACAATATTTAACAAACGGATGTGGCAATGCCATAACAATGTTGCCAATTAATAACAAAATAAACAGACAAACAACAACACAAACAGAAACTGTGTATCAACAAGCCTGCATGCATACATACCACGTAAATAAAACAACGACAATGATAATAAATTTTAAAGGGGTCTTTAAACGCATTTTTAACTTTTTTTTTTATTGTTTTTGAAAATAAAATGGACATTAAAAATTATTTTATAAGCTATCAGCAATTAAAGGGTGTGTATATTTTTAAATAAGCTAATAAATTTATGTGTAATTAAATTTAAGCTCATTATTTTTTGAAAAGAAGAAAATAATACTTTCAACTTCCGTATTCTGTAACTCGCAAAAGCTAAAGCTAAATTCGATCGCTAAAATGCAGAACAAATAGAAAATTCAAAATTTTTGGCGATGACACTAGACAATAAAATTTCGGCGGATTAAATTTTTGAGCCAATGCAAATACATGTTTGAAAATTGTATTCGTAGCCGAAAATGGATATATCGACTTTATAGAATTTTAGCGATAGAGATTTAGCTTCAGCGAGTTACAGAATACGGAGACAGGTCTCAAGTTCGATATTTTAAATTTTCTATTGGCAATGAAATATAATTTTGAAAATTTTGTAATTTTTGTTTTAAGAATGTATGTAAAATTGAACAAAGTATACAACCCCATTACTTTAAATATACTAAGACGTACGCATAGTAAGTAACACTGGTCTACAAAATTAAATTTTATTGCCTTGCCGTCATTAAAAATTTACGACTATATTTGTGCTTCAAAATTTAATTTTTTTTTATTATTTGACGCGTATTAAAGTGATTTTCCATTAATTAAACCTTTATAACTGTTATATGAATGTTGACATTGCTTGGATTTAAAATCAAAATTCTATAACACGGCTGTTATCTACATATCTCTTTCTCGCTCTTTTCATAATTTTGGCACACAGTACAAATTTAGTGCTGTGAGTGTGTGCATGTCAGAACAATTTTCATCATATGGTTTTTTGGGGAATAGTATATGAAAGTGTATTTATGCCTGCCTGAGCAAAATGTACATTAAAAATTTAGGTCTACGACTAAGCTTTTAATTGTCTGGCTTAATTTTCAAACGCACACACATAAAGTTATACACACATACTCACGCAAACACACACCCACACACTCACACATTCTATATTCACTTATACACTTACAATTACTTTGTAGGAAAATATGTTTGCATAATAAATAGATTTTATGAATATAAATATTTGTTGCTTCTATGGTTGTGTGTCTGTGCATATGCAATGTGTGTGTTTAATTTAGTTAATTTTGTAAACTGTTTCTACGTTCTTTGGTTTATTTTATTATTATCACTTTAATTTATTAATGAGATTTAAATTCATATTAAACAAAGGGAACGCTTTGTATGTTAGTTTAATTTACATACATACATACATACATATATTTTTTGTGAGTTTACTTTATATCTTTTCTAAATTATGATTTAATTTAGAAATTGACCTTGCTGTTATTTGTTTAAATAAATTATTAAATAAATATTGTTTAAGCAGCATTCACAGATTTTGCTCGTTTAATAATTTGTATTAGTTTTCGAGAGTATGATTAATTTTTAATTAATGATGATTGTGCCTTTTTGTATAAATAGTTGTGGATGGTTCTATCTTTTAGAGTTATAAAACATTCAATTGACAATATTTCTATGCTATTTTCTAATGCATTATTTACTTATTAATTTACAGGTTTATTTATAAAAATTATTAAGGCTTTATAAAGGCTTTTTAAAAAAAATTTTGTATGAAAATTTGAGTTAAAAAGCCTTTATAGAGCCTTAATAAGTTTAATAAATAGGGGTGTTAATATATCTGTGACAAAAAAGAAAAAGTTCTTTAGTCGAGATAAGCTGATTTTGACGTAATGGTAATTTCGTAATGTGCATATTTAAATGTATCCCTGTTCAAAATTTCAGTTGATTTCTGTGATTTTTTACAAAGTTAAAGCACTATGACTTGAGATTTATCTTTTTTTTAGACTTCTAATCTCATTTGGAATAATAGCTTAAATAAGGTTATACTTTGCTATATTTCAACTTAAATATATTACTTATAGTGTGTAAAACGATGTTTGCTTAAAAAAATAAAGGTTAACAGAGAAATTTCCAATTTAGCTGTAAAAGAAATAAATTTCTGAAAATCGACTTGAACGCTTAAAAGTGCTCTCCTGCAAAACAGTAAAATATGACTTAAGCACTATTTCCTTATTGCCAAATATAAATATATACATTAGGGATGCTAAACGGAAAATCCCGAACCCGGAAATCCCGGGATTTTCGGAATTTGGCAAATCCCGGGATTTGTAAAATTCAATCCCGGGATTTCATTTTCGGGATTTCTTAGAATTTTTATATAAAAACTTCATAAATTCAAATTTTCGTTGATTTAAGGTATTTTTTATAATATTTAAAAGTCCCGTACAATTTTATACGTACAGTTTTAACAATTTAATGACTATTCGTGACATATTTCTTATAAATTAACAACAGGAGCAAAATAAATAAACTACTTTCTTACGGTTATTTTCATCAAAGGTGCTACAATATATGTACATTTTAGAATTATTTTGAAAACTAAAGAAACATATTACCTTTAGAAGGAAAATAACATTTGAAAAATTCATAAGTTTGACAAATTTATTCCGTCTTATTCTATATTATGAGGGCAATTATAATTCAAATTCCACGAGAAATTTTTCCCGGGGAATAATTTCAAACAATAGCAAATAGGGAAACAAAAAAATCTAATTGGAAAAGTGAGACATTTCTTGCGGAAATTTATTTATAATTGCAGTATATAACTATTTGTATGTCGACTCCTCAACGCTAAAAAATTATCTACTTGTCGGTAACAATTGAGTACTATTGACACCTCCTTACAATTGGAGTAGAATACAATACAAGGCAAGTGAAAACTTTTTACGTAAAAACGAGAAATATTTACAGAATAATGCCGAGTATTTTGTCTAAAAAACTGCTCGTGTGTGTATGTATGTTTTTTACATTGCAGTTCAAAATTATTTTGTTTTTTATTTAGACCGTTTTGGTCGTTTTTGACACAAACCTAAGATCAGACCCATTTAAATTACATGGATTTGATAAATAGTTTTAGTCAAAAGTGACCAACTGAATGAGTTTGACTCAATTATAGTTGTATTCGAGTTACAGAGTAGAAGGCCAGGACACTAATAAACCATACTCCTGTTAGCGAACGTATGAATACATACATATGTATGTATCTGTTGAACTTGTAGAAAAAAACTTATGTATGAATTTAAAATTTTTCAGTAGAGCAAGAACACTGTTCAAGTGCTCAGGCAAACTTTTAATGTATGTGCCTATAAAAATGTGATCTTTAGACGTAATTAATCGAATTTGATTAGAATAGTGTATACATTTCTTTTAATTTTTCGACATGTTCAGCCTTATTATCGTTGTCATAGTCGTAACGAAATCGATAAAAAATTAGATAATGCTTGGTATACATACATATGTAACAACCGTTATACTTGTTGTTGATCAATCGCAATTAAAAAAAAAAACGTTAGTAGATATATTTTTACAAAACAATATTGTTTTTGCAACTTATTTGTATGAAAGTGAATCTAAAAATTTTCGTAAGTCAACTTAAGCGGTAGTGCTAAAAATCCACCGAAATGTATATTCGTTTTGGTTTAGATAATAGATTAACATTTATGTTGAAAACAAAAACAAGTTTTCATATTTTGTTATTGTTTTCACTATAAATTCTCTAACATCAAATGTGATTAACCAACTTAAAAATAGATGAGAAAAATTCTTTTGATTTTTATTTCATACTTGTATTAGAAAATTGTTTACTTTAAAGACAATTGTGCAATGATAAATTATGAATATAAAACCTTTCAAATGCATTAAATTGTTATTAAAGTTATATTTATTTAAAAAAAATATTTTATTTTACGAAAAATATTGTGATCCCGAACTCTCGAAAATCCCGTGATCCCGGGATCCCGAATCCCGGGATTTCCAAAAATCGATCCCGATTGGCATCCCTAATATACATATACCCAGTAAAAAAGCGGTTCCAAGGACATCGACAAGATTAAGAACTTGTGATCCGGAAGTAGTGCAAATCTGGTTAATTTCTAATGATTTTTATATATGGCTGCCATTACAAGGAGTTCTATTATGATCCAGATTGACACTTTTTCCGGATCACAAGTTCAGTATCTTATGTTAATAGACAAATACAAAAAAAAAAAAAAAAATCAAGATATAATTATGCATTTTAAGTTTTAATCATTCTTTTTGGATATATTTGTGTACAAAACTTTTTTTTCCTTAAATAACCAAATCCTTTTACCAAAAGCTCCCCCGACATAGTCATAATCAACAATATACCGAGCAAATGCAACATTTACCATTTTGCTGACAAAGAAAATCAGGGTCACACATTTTTAGCTTTGTTAAACATAAGTTTACGATAGTTTTTTGGTCAATTAAATCTTATTTGGTCATTTGGCCCCATACAATTGTTACGAATTCGTAGGCATATAAATATTTATAATGTTTTAAAGAATGCGCCAACGTGGCAATAGAGGGGTGGCTGATCATCCACAGCTGCAAGGCTACATCATTTGTTCCATAATTTTTGTTGTTACTCTGCTGGTGGTGCTGGCACGTGTATGTGTGTGTGTGTGTGTTCGGTGGTGGTTATGTTAAATATTGGCGATGATATGATGTGGTATGACTATCTTTGGGGTCATGGTTGTTGACGTTGTCAGCCGCATTTTGCACACCATTACAGATAACAAACAGGGCAGGCCATAAACTGTACAAACGACATAAATAGATATACGACAAATCTGCTTGGTGGGTGGATGAAGGAGTTAATACTCGTAAGTAGTTCTAAGAGATATAAACAAAATAGAAAATAGTTGCGAACAAACGACGTGTTGTTGCCAATGTCAACGGCACTGCTGAAAACACTTTCTCTTTGTAAAAGAAAAATGCTGCTACACTAACGTATGCATGTGCTTATGAATTTGAGTATTGGTCTGCTGTTTGGGTAAGTATGTATGTGTGTGTGTGTGTGTGTGTGAGTGTGTGACTGAGAGTTTGGTGTTTTCATTTTGATGAGTATTTATGTCTATGTTTTGGTCACTTTAAGGGGTTCTCTGGTAAATTTCCAACACAAATTCATTCACCCTCTCTAATGTGAACACACACACACATACACTTGAAAAAAAAATCATATTATTGTTTGTGTTTACTTTGAATATTCAAAGCAATACGTACAGTAAAGCAAATAAATTATTAGAAAAAATTTAAGAAAGTATAAGGTACGAGTATAAAAAAGAAAAAGGTTAATAAAACTTGTTTACAATTTTCCGTATAAATTTTCAATCGAATGTTTTCTTTCAACACAGTGGGTCAGGCTGTTATTGTTCTTTTTCAAATATGACTCAGTTTAAATAGAAACAAAAGTAATATTTTACTTGCTAACCACTTTTGATAGATTAACTAAGACAGAAAAATATTTCAAGTATTTTTTATAGGACTATTTGCTTGTTTTTTTTTATTAAGCAAAGTATATAGGCATTTTATTCTTGTTTACGTTGTTTATGAAACTTACCAGTTGACTTCAACCCAACAGTTTTTGAAATAAGCTAAAAAAACTTCATATGGTTGTTGAAAAAGTCTTACTGCCGTATTCATACAAATAAATTTTAAAGAATAACAAATGTAATAAGTTTTAAAGCCTCAAACAAAAATCTATACAAAATAAGCAACTTCATTCAATTTTGTATCCATTTTCATTTTCTGTTACACTTTTACAATAGCTGCACATTTACTCAATGCTAAAGGCAAAAACAAAAACAATAAGGGTTTTCATGAGAACTCTTGAAATTCCCATTTGTGCAATTGAGTAAATTTGCGAGACTTGTTTCATGAAGTCCCTTTTCAACTTTTGCGCAAACAGTTAAGTAAATTTGAATGAAATGTCAAAAAATTAATATAATAAAAATAAAAAATTAAATTTCAAGTAGTTTTTAAATTAAATACATATTTATATATTTCTATAAAAATAAAAAGTGTGTGTGTGTATCTAAAATGCCAAAAAAGTTGTAGTTTAATAAATACAAAATTGCACAGCTTAAGTTTACGAGTGAAAGTTGTTGAGCAAAGTAATCAGGTTTGTGTAAATAAATTTCCATACAATTTTTGACATTTTATTTACGAGAGTGTAAAAATGCACAATTGCACAGTTTGCGAGACTTTTGAACATTCTCATGAAAACCCTTAATATATTTCATATAATAAAAAAACCGAAGTACATTTATTTGAAAACGTCCCCGAAAAAAATATGAGTAATCTATCGGCTTGGTCCCAACAACATTCGTCATCTAGACACCCTGAACTTTGGAAAGGAAAAAAGTCGGGCAAGCCTGGCACGCGTGGATGTCACAATTTTTTTTAATTACCAAACTATGCGGCTTGGTGCTAATAACATTCCTCATCTCTACTTCCTAAGCTTCATACTGAAAGCAATCTGGCAACCCGGATTAGCGGTAATTCCACCTAGTTTCCCTTTTAATGAACTTAATTTAAGAAAGATCTCGAAACATCTCAGGAAAACAAATATACGCAATCTATTGGCTTAGTCCGAACTACATTACATATTAAGATACCTTAAACTTTAAGTTGAAATAAAATTTAATAAAATAAATAAATTTTAAAAAATTTTATTGAAATTCGTTTGACAAAAATCCGAAAAAGTTTACGGAAAAATATGCGCCATGTATCGGCTTGGTTTGAACTATATTCAACATCTAGATACCCCAAGAAAAAGCTTGGTAACCCTGACACGCGGGGACACCACTTTTTTCCATTTTCAATGAACTTCATTTGCGAAGAATTCGAAAAAGTACCCGAAAAAATACGCACCCGCTACCGGTTTGATCTGAACTACATTCTCCTTGAAAACATCCCAAGCTTCAAAATTAAAAATGTTTGACAACCCTGGCCCGCGGCGTTATCACTTTTTAATATTTTTCAATGAACTTTATTTGAGAAAAATCTGAAAACATATTCGGAAAAAATATGAGCCATCTATAGACTTGGCCCGAACTATCTTAAGTTTGAAAAGATAAATAAGTCCGGCAACCCTGGTACGTGCATAACGTTCATCTTGAGGGCAAAACTAGTTTAGTGGATAGTGAGCTAAGATATCAGTGCGGGGATCGTGGGTTCCATTCACACTAAATACTCTGCTCTGCAAAAATCGCTATTAAGTTACAAAGAGCCATACATAATCTTGGGCAGTAATTTTAAATGCCCTATAATTTTTGTTTTCTTTTCTTTTGTGCTTATTTTTCTTTGTAATTTTGTTTACAAAATGTACGAAATTTATTGAAAGTATGGTTGCATTGTTGAGAGAATTAGTATTTATAGAATATGTGGGAGCCTAAGAAATAACGCTTTCAAAATCAAATATATTTTATCTCTCGACTGCTTTCTATGACTGCCTTTTTTGATCAAATTGTATAGAAAAGTATTCACAACGCAATTCTGTTTGATCATTATCTCTCGACTGCTTAATGTGAATTGCTTTTTATGTAGATTTTTATGGAAAATGTATTCACGTCCCAATTCTGTGTGATCATTTACTATATAATTTGAAATTGTATTTGTAACATTTAATAACTAAAAAATATTAATAATTAGTTCTTTTTTGTCCCACAGTGTGAGGGTTTTTTATATGTACGTTAGTAAGCATGTATATGTATAAATATGCACATATATATATCTGCCTGCTGCTATGTGGACATTGCTTCATTTGCAAAATAAATTACCTCACTTGACAAGTGTGTCCTGCTAGGGAAACAAACAACATTATAAACAACAACTTCAGTTCACACAAACACACACTGGCACTCAAGTCCACGATGAAAAGAAAATTAGAGAAGGAGAAAAAAAATTATAAATATAACTTTTTGACATTTGCCATTAAAACCATAAATGTCATACCAAGTTAAGCTTCATAAGGCAACAACTAATACCATACAAACACCATGAACTACAATATCAAACAAGTTTGTGTGCTCTCAGTTTAACTATTTATGCTAGTGTACAAACGTATGAGAGCAAGTGTGCTTAAAGATAACTTAAGCTAAAGTTTAAATACCTTTGGACAGCTTAAAAGTTTAAAAATACATATAATTTTAGACCACTTTCCTAACAAACAACAAACACGCTTAAGACTTTAGTTAAACGAAAAGTATTTAAACTAGATCTTGTGTTATTTCTTTGAAATATTAAGCAAATGCTTTAAACTTGTAAATTTACATACATACATATATGTATAAATTTTGAATTAAATTGTTTAACTTTATATGAACATGTGTATATAGTTTTGAATCTAAAAATATTTTGCTAAACTTGTGCTAGAAATGATTACCATTACAAACCAAGTGTTTTTTTTTAATAGTTACATGTTTGAAAGGTAAGATGAGAGAAAGAAGATTTTACACGGCTAAGATCATAAGTTTTAGATAATTATATTGTCTTGAATATAGCAAAATACAATGAGGCGGCATGTGAGGGTAAAGTAGCAAATTCTTAGATAGAAAATAACTATTGCAAAATGTACTAAAGTTACAGCAGCTCTGGGCTGAAAAACAGGTCTCGCGGCATAGCATCGAAATAAAAATTCATGCAAGTATTCATGGCGTAGCACGTTGACTACAAAATCGAAAGTCCTGGGTTCGAGCCCGGTATCCAACAGTCATTAAATAACAACACCACGCAGTTTTCTGATACGCATTAGTGTCCCTTTTTATCAGCTGTTGTAGGAAAGTTCAAGTGATGCAGGCATAGTCACTGGTCAATGAACGATACTTCAGCAGATACTAATCCTAACGTAACACCAGAGCGCCCTCCTGTATCGGTATTGTGTAGCAGAATCATCGGCGAAGTAAAATAACCAATGAAATGGGTACTAAACACAGCTTCAAAAAGTTTAATACGCCTCATTAACACAAGAGGCGCTGCAACACTGCATAATTAAAAAAAACGTGCAAAAAGCAGAGTTGTAAAAGAATGAAGCTTTTCACTATCTCTTCCTTCAACACCTGGCTACTCTATCACTATCCCTTTCCTAAAGAAGTTAACACGCAGTACTAGTAGAAGGCAGTCGTTGCTTGAGTGTTACTTCTCTTAAAAAAAAAATCATGCAAATATTAGCATCCACCCACTTTTACAAATTCAACTTCACGTCGCTTTCAGAGCTAAAAAAAAAACAATCTAAGAATGCTCACAGGCTTTCTCACAGGTCAGTGTAGACTGAGAAAACACCTCAACAGACTTGGCATTGCGAGTAGCAGCCTGTGCAGATTCTGTGATTCTGAAGGACTGTGACGCGTTATGTCACAAAAGATATAGCAAATTAGGTAATCACCTATTGGAGAATTGGGAACTGCCAACATTAGACCCACTGGCAATCCTGAGATTCATCAGGAGAGTAGGTCTAAATGAAGGCCTCTAGCACCTGGCAAGGGATACAATAGATCTACTTTGGTCGCAGTGTGCTGTGTTTCCCGTTTGACTTAATTCATTCATTCAGAGCTCAAGGTGTGTGCCAAGTTTCTTAAAAACTCTTCAATTTTATTCTTTATAACAAATGCCACATTTCTTGCATCTATTTCGAATAAATCTGTTTTTATGTTCTAGTTTAATATTGCAAATATTTTCTATTATTCCAAGCTGTAGAATAAATTTGTCAAAAATAGTATGTTTTGAAATTTTTGAAAAATTGCTGTCATTAAGCTGCAGGGTCACTTTTAATTACTTTGAAGAAGGTCATTGTGAATTAGTCTCAAATTTTCGTAGAGAAGTGGTGGTTGTTCGTTCGTTCGTATTTGTTGTTCTACTTGTTCATTTTACTATATTTAATGTTCCAGTATAAAACAGATTTCAACTGATGCAATTATATTCATATATACATACACACTCCTGTACATACAAAAGAAAGGATGTTTATAAACTTATAAGCATTTGTTAACAAACATAAAAAGGTCATGTTAGATATTTACTTTTTTTCATTTCACTTTCTCTGGCTTTAGCTTTGCTCTATACGTTACGAAAAAGTTAAAGAACGGACTTTTGTTACAATTCTCTTGGGGTAATTTGCTTCCTATCGATTTTTATAACTTCCACTACAATTACTGCGTGTGTGTGTGTGTGTGTGTATTTATTTTGCAACTATGTGTTTGTTATCTAGATGATGCTGTAATTAAAGTAAAACTTTTTACATTTGTGTCGGTAATTTTGTGGTTTTATTTGTAATGAGTGTTAAGACTACCTACCATCCATAAAGTAAATTTGTTGTAAAAAATATGTTTAAAATTGAATTAAATTAAATTTTTTAAGCACATCACAGGATAAAGGAAATTCTTTAATTATATTAAATCTAAATAATAATAAAATTATACAACTCATTAAATTTTATTTATAAACATAATAATGCAGGGATATTGTTAACATAATATTGTCATATTTTAGCATAGCTGTAATAATGGAATGAAAAATGATTTAATATAAGGAATAATGTAATAACTTCTGCTTCTACTTTAAAAATGTATTTAATCGACATCAAGAAAAGGAGGATATTGTCAATTCAGTTGCGTTATTTTACAGGTGTTAATCATAACTTCCTTATTTGACAAAAAATTACACAAATTATTATTTTTTCTAAGAGAAAATCTTCTCTTTTGTCTCATTGTCCAATAAGTGGTGATAGTTGCGCCCACTAAACTATTATTTTATACTATGTAGTCATAGCCACATGAATGAATTCTGTGAGCCTTGGCATAAACCTTAGGTTAAGTTAGGTTCAAAAGAGGAGCAATCATCAGCTGCAACATTGGGCTCTTGTAATTACATAACCTCACCATTGGAAAAAATGGACACGGCCATCCATTTCATTTGATTCCAACGAAACTTGACACACACCTTGAGCCCTTAAGGCGTAGCGACAATGTATTTAGTTAGTAAAGTGGGCAAAAGTAACGCCCATTAAATTTTTTTTATTTTATTTTATTTTATTTTATTTTATTTTATTTTATTTTATTTTATTTTATTTTATTTTATTCTATGTTAATTTATTTTATTTTATTTTATTTTATTTTATTTTATTTTATTTTATTTTAATTTATTTTATTTTATTTTATTTTATGTTAATTTAATTTAATTTAATTTAATTTAATTTAATTTAATTTAATTTAATTTAATTTAATTTAATTTAATTTAATTTAATTTAATTTAATTTAATTTAATTTAATTTAATTTAATTTAATTTAATTTAATTTAATTTAATTTAATTTAATTTAATTTAATTTAATTTAATTTAATTTAATTTAATTTAATTTAATTTAATTTAATTTAATTTAATTTAATTTAATTTAATTTAATTTAATTTAATTTAATTTAATTTAATTTAATTTAATTTAATTTAATTTAATTTAATTTAATTTAATTTTACTTTATTTTATTTTATGAGAGACATTTTTAGATTTTAATTGAACTATAGTGAATTTTTAATCAGAAATAATTTTTAGTCAGGCTCAAGTTCAGTACTTTCAATTCTTTATTGAATGAAATATTTTTATTAATTAATGTGAGTTTCTAAAGAAGAGAAGAAAAATTTAACTTTAGATAGACGTGGGTGCGGATGAAATGCGTGGCTGCACAGAAAACTATCGGTATTTCCCCCAGCTATAAAGTCTAAGTTAAATTTTTCTTCTCTTCTTTAGAAACTCCCATTAATTAATAAAAATATTTCATTCAATAAAGAATTGAAAGTACTGAACTTGAGCCTGACTAAAAATTATTTTATTTTAATTTTTTATCTCATCTTTAAAGAACCTTGACTTTGGTCAGATAAACTGCCGGAATATTAAAAAGTTTTTAAATACACAGAACTCCATTTTACTAATGGTTGTAATAAATTTCTTTTTAAATTGAAACTTTTAATTTCTTATGAGTAGGTTGGAATTTTTATTTTACTTGTGTTGTTCCCACTCTTTTTAAAGAGAGTTTATTTATATTAAGCAAACGAAAATACATTTTCGCTTAAACATGTTTATACAGAAAAGTTTAAGCACACAGAGAAACAGTTTGACTATGATTGTTTAGGTTAGTTTCTGCAGGTAGGCAGCTCACTTAGGTGTTATTTAGGTGTACATCGTTTCATTTTTATTAATGAAGTAGTTACATATCGAGTCATGATAACTATTTTGAAATGAAAGGCTATTCAAAATAAAACTTTTTATTGGAACAACCTGTGTCTCAGTGAAAAAAAAATCATAAATATCTGCCGTCTTTTAATGTTATTAAATATTAATAAATTTTTAAAACCCTATGCTTTTTCTTTAAGTGCACTCATTGCTATTAAAAAACGAAACGAAAACAACAAACAAACTCCATCAGCAAAAAAAAAAAAAAAAATATATTATAAAAATTTAAAGATTGTGATATTGTTGTCATCTTGCGTTTGGCCTGCTTGTTAGCTAATGTTTCTTAATGACATCAACACAAACAACAGTGAAAAAGTCCTTGACTCCTTTTCTTCTTTATTTGCAAAAGTCCTTTTGCTGTTCACCATTGAGATTTAAGACGCATTCATATAAACATTCGCACACAAGAGGACTTAAGGAAGTATGAAAACTGCAGTTTGTTTTTTCAAAGAATTATGTAAGAAAATGAAAATAAAGAAAATAACTCCTTGTAATAAAAAGACTATAAAGCCAACTTCTACTAAATAAAAAAAAAATAACAAACATACAAAAACTAATTGTAATTACTTACGAGTAAGGTTCTGTTTTTTTTTTTTTTGGGAAACATCTGAAGTGTGGTGAGACGGTGTAAAATACGCCAACCGCATGTTTAACCCAGCAAGCATTCGGTAAAATGCTACGAAAAACCGAATTTTCTTGAGAATAGAGTGAAATATTTCTTTAAAATTTTGGAAATGTTTTTAAAATGTATTGTCAATATCAAACAACTGATCAAATATATTTTTCATATCAGAATAGTTAATGTCTAAAAATAATAACAAAATTTGTGTTAGTTATGTTAAAATACTCTATTTGCAATTTGCAGTCTGTCATAGAAATTATATAAAACTAGTTTTCTTTCTTAAGATTTCATTAAAGTCTATAATTTGACATATCTCAAGAAGACTTGGGTCAAACCCTTGTAATTAAAATGATCAAATCGTTGTAATTAAAATGGGTTTGATCATCGACTTGCCTTTTTTTTCTGATTTTGATACCAGCATAACAAAAAATTTCTTGTAATCGAACTGTGCAAGTGTATAAAGGGTTTTCATCTTTGCCTGAACACACCTATTTCTTGTATGAAGGATATGCTTATATTTAGAAATAACGAAATAAGATCTCTATTTTCACTTTCCAATATATTATTTGGGTGAGTAACTCTTCTTACTTTTATATCAAGTAATTGCGGAGGATTTTTATTATAACTAACCGCAGTGAATATGTTCTTATTAATGCTAATATTTTAAATCCCAAAATGCAGAAAAAAATTGAAGCTGAATGTAGTGCTATTTTAACTTTTGGCAGTGGCTTGACAGTGAAATTAATTTTAAACTGGACTTATTGTCATAATTTATTTCTAAATAAATATCAATTAGTATATAAATTAGGCCAACATAATATATAATAAACTAAAAAAACATTGTGAAATCATCCTATAGCAAACACTTGATGTTTTGTTTGCTGTGATGCCAAGAGCAAAAATGTCATTGGAGTGTTGTTAAATATGAATGTGAATGTGTTAGTGTTTAAGTTTAAGGCTTAGAAGAAATTATGTTTGTCTTAATTTTTATTATTGTTGTTAGTGTAGTTGCCATTATTTTAATTGTAGGCTCATAATTCGTGTTGGCATTTAAAAGTTCTTTAATTTACTTCTTTCTTTAGATTGTGTGTTAAGTTTGTCTTTTGTTAGAACGATTATAATGAAAACATATAAATATTTTTCCTTGTGCACTTGTTAATGGTCCAAGAAAATATTTTTAGTAAAATTTAAGGAAATTTGTAAAATAAAATAAAGTCTAATTTAATTATTATTTTTTTTTTTGCAGGAAACTTTATGAGAAGCTTTATTTGGGAATTAGTTAATATGTACATACATTAATTTTCTGTAGACAAATGGTCAAAGCGAAAGTACGGTTTTATACCTTATTAAGGGCATCAAAAAATTGTTAAAAAAAATCAGAAATAAAGTCAAAAATAGTTTCTTAGTTCATACAAACTTTCATGATGATATAACTAAGTTGTTATGGAGCGTTTTTTATTACTTATACACATATGAAAATTGTATATTAAAATCAAGGAAAGCAAGGTTAATTTAACATTTTTCGGCTATAATTTTGCTTCACATGTATTTCATATTAATTCAACAGTTATCTTCAAATAATATTTTTCCTTTTGAAATTACTTTATTTCATATATAACATTTGTTAACGCACTTATAATCCCAAATTATTATTTTATATAAGTTTAAAATGTTCTCCCATAAAAAAAACACTTATTATTTTATATATTGAGTAAAATATTTTTTTTTTAAATTACATTGAAATTGATTATTGAGGGCTTTAGCTGGATTCACTGTTGCTAATGCAGATCATCCGGGAACCTTCACACAAAGCTTTTTAGAACAACTAGAGTTATTATATTATAAACTTTCATTTAAAAAAAAACGAGAAGCTCAATAACAAATAACAAAGTTGAAAGAAGAACTTATGTTAATTTAACATTTCCGTTCTATTAAATCAACATGAAGAATCATATTGCATCAAAATGATTTCGAGTTGGCACAACATCAACATCATAATACGAGGAACCATTTTGACTCAAAGTTATTTCAAGTTGAAACAACATGAGTTTGATTTAATGTAGTCATCTTGTAGTGTTGGACACGAGCATTAGGAGAATTGTGTGTTATATATAGTTGGCACACTGCCTACTCTAGCCAGAAGCAAAAAAAGTTTTTGCTAGTAGTGCGAAGTTTTCTTTTAGCAATTTACGAACATGAAAACCAACAACAATAAAACCAGAAAAAGTCACACAACTGAGCACCGCAGTGTATTAAAGCTATGAACAAAGCAAAAAACATCAATACACTCAAACAACATATTATTTCTAAAAAATATAACATGATTTTGCATTTTGATTTTACATTGCTATTTTTTTCTTTGTGCATAATTTTGAGAAAGAGGTAAACGAACATTTACCACCCTGTTTCCACAAGGCAAGCAGTTGACTCACCTAGAAAATTTTTTATAAAACTCACTCAAGCAATATTAAATAATTATTATTTAACCGAACTGCCAAAAGAACTTTCAAAATATTAGCGCAGAAAAATATAAATAAGTAGCTGAACTTAATAAAAATGTCTATCTAAGAGTAGATAGACATGAGTCCTGATGAAGTGCGTGGCTGTACAGAAAAATACCGGTATTTCCACCAAGCTAAAATCTAGTTTAATTTATCTTCTTTTCTTTATACGGGATTCACGCGATGACTTCTTGTCGTGACTTTTCCAGAGTTTATTGACAAACGGTGTACAAGGCGATCAAAGGGGTAGCAACATAAAAGAAAATTCAAGAAAAATGCAGGGGAAAAGTCATCGTGTAAATGCCGTATTAGAAAATCACATAAGTTAATACAAATATTTCATACAATAAGAATGGAAAAATACTGAACTTAAGACCGATTAAGTAATTATTCCTGATCAAAAATATTCATACTTTGCACTTTTCTGTCGCTCTATTTCTATCACTGTGTTTACATTCTTAGGCTAACAGCCAGCGGAGTAGAAAAGAGCCACACTCAAGTCTTTTATTCATTGGATCACTTGCCTAGTAATACAAAAAGCCATAATCAAATAACAACATTTATTTATGATAAAGAAACCTTTTTTTTTGGTGAGTGTTGCAGGTAAAATACAATTTGCCCATATAATTTAACAACGACTTCAAGCAATGTTGTTAGAAACAGTTTAAAATACTTATCTTAAACGATAACGATCCATCTTTTTTGTACTTTTTTATTTTATTTTATATTATTATATTTCTTGTCTCTCTGGCTGTATGTATGGCAGGTTAACAAGCCCAGGGAGTAGGGATGATTTCATACATAGTGGGGCTTGATAGTAATATTAAACCATTAGCTTTTGCCTTAAAATACATACATATCTACACACATTTGCTTACACAGAATGAATTGTTTAATGTTAAAGGCAAAATTAAACATCACCTAAAAAGACTTAGATTTATGATGACAGGCCATAGGAAGTGATAGTCTAATGTTCCATTTTATTTTCGTAGATATGTACAAGTATAAGAACATATTATCCTTACAGTTTGCTTGAAATATGTGTCTTAATAAAAATATTAGCACAAGTGGCAGCAAAAGAATTATTTAAAAAAATTTTGTTTTTAAAATTAAAATTAGTTATAATAAATTTTTCCAAGCTAAACACATACATACAATGTTAAGTATATTTATTAAATCGTTAATTTGAGATGACTTTAAGTAAAAAAAAAAAAAATTAAAAATGGTAAATAATTTTTTTGTTTGCTTTAATGGAAAAGTTTGGAACTCATTAAATGGGTACAGAGTAAAGTTCAAAAGATTTTGAAATAGAGCAATAAAAATTGTGAATAATAAAATATTCAAATACAGAGTGAAGCATACAAGTACGCAGAAAAAATAAAAACAAAAACAGTTTCAATTAAAAACTTAATTAGTTTTCAAACAATCATGGATATTGTAATTAGTAATAGTTAATTTTTTAAGAGCTTTCGGAATTTATTTAAAAAAGGGGCGGTGCGTAATAAGACCCCAAGCCTCAAAGTGCAAAATGAAAAATTATCCCAAACTTAGCGTTATTTTGCATTATGAAATGAAATTACAAAATTTTTTGAAGAATTAACACCCAAAAGAAATGAAATTTTGCCCCAAAGCTCAAACGAAATTTGACTCCAAAAATATGAGAAATATTAACAGCCTTATTTATAAAACTTAAAAAGTCTTTATAAAGATTTTTAAAATAAATTTTCATAAAAAAAGCCAATAAGCAACTGAACTTAAAATATATATTTCAACTTAATTAATATATTCTATTTAAAAGATTATATTTCCAAACTTTGACTACGAGTTCAAAGAAGTCGTGTAAGATTTTAGGTATCATCTGCTTAAACTAAATTTCAATAATACTCTTCAAAATATGTCAGAAAAGGAAAACATCTATGTTGTAGAACTTTTTCTTTTTTTTAATCAAAATCTGTTACCCCTAAACTCGACTGTACGTACATTTATTCGTGTATACACATGCACAAACAAGTTGAAATATGTACACGTAGTGATTTGATCTCAATACCTTAAAAATAAATGAATTTTCTCTAATCATCCACCTCAACCGTTGAAAAGTGACATGCAAAGGTGTTTACAATTTCTATGTTCACTTCACTGCAGTTCAAAAGCGGCAAAGCATCCAGGAAAGAAGTCATTGTTGTTAGCATAACTTTCTTACAACTAAATTTAATAGTGAACTTGAAAAAGAGTAACATTTTTGAATGTTCTTTTAAAATAAAATTATAAATAAAGAGCTTAGAAGTCATATAGTTGCAAAACTGAACAGTTTATGGCATTTTTTTTTTAATTACTAAGCCTTAAGGCCCCAAAGCACAAGTAACACTAAGTTTTGAGTAACTCTTTAGTGCTTGATTTTCAAAGGAGAAAAAAATTTGCACATTTTGTGCGATTTGCATATGCACATGCTTTTGTACTTTCGATTTGTTATTGAGGGAAGCTGAAATATTTATTTTTCCTCCGTTTGTTTGCTATTTTATTCTTAAAATTTAATATTCAAGTGGGAATATGTAAATTTAAACAGTTCTTAAGGGGAATGTTAACACACACAGAAAACCACACGAGCACACACACACACACACACACACACTTTCATCTACAGGTACGCACGCAGTTCCCTAAATAATTGTCATTTAATTGTATGCTTGTATTAGGAACGTGTAAGTGTGCTTGAGTTTGTGCATGCATGCATGTGTGTGTGTGTGTGTGAATAGTAAAATATGTTACCGTTCATTTTGTTAAACTTGAAATTACAATAAAAAATGGTTCAAATTAAAGTGAAGCGTCAAATTAATTTTCATTTCAACATTTGAATTTAATTTAATTATTTGCATTAAAGTAAAATGCAATTGCGTGACAGCGCCAGCGTACGAGTAATAAAGAATTACAAATTATTGTTACTCATACTTGTCTTTAGATTTTTGTTACACTCATATTTTAAACAATTTTAAGGGCGACTTTTTGAGTTCAAGATTAGATATTAAATTAACCTTAATCTTCATTTGTGATTTTTGGGTAGTAAATTATATGGCTTTACTTGCTACTTTAAGCGGCCAATCGTAGTGGGTTTAATCTTACATCCTCACAAAAACATCAATGTGAAAAAAGGCCAAGCTCCTATCAAAGATTTCGGCCATCAAAAGCAAATTCTTGTTTGGCACAACACCTTTCACTGACATATGCTATGCATTATATACATTTGTAATCGTAAGGGTGTCATATAATTTTTAGATAATCTGCTAACTTGGCAATATTTTTACCCTTCTAAAAAAAGAGAGAATAATGTTCATTTCTTTATATCGGTAAAAATGTTGTCAAGTTAGCAGATTATCTAAAAATTATATGATACTCTTACGATTACAAATGTATATAATGCATAGCATATGTCAGTGAAAGGTGTTGTGCCAAACAAGAACTTGGTAAAAATTTATATCTCACTGCTTTTGATGGCCGAAATTTTTGATAGGAGCTTGGCCTTTTTTCACATTGATGTTTTTCTAAGGATCTGACTACTTTTTGAAAAATTTTCTATGTTAACACTTTTTAAACTTAAGGTTTCTGGGGTGTTTTATTTCTATTCATGATCACTGTGACAGTTAACAATGGTATAGTTACATAAAATAATGGGTTAGAGCATGATGAGTGTTGGATTGTACACCTTAAAAATGAATTATTTTGCTATTACAACGGGTCGCCTAAAAAGAAATATGTCAAATACAGCGTCGATTCTAGTGGGAGTGATCCCGCCTATTTTCTCAATATATCTACATATTAAAGTCTGCTTAGCCGAAGTACATAAATCAAAAGGATATGCCCAATGTGCATACAAAGTTTACATAGGGTGGGTGGTGCTTTAATTTTTGGATTTTCCTACTGAGTAGATTAATTAGGACTATTTGTCTACAAAATGTCAGCTTTCTACAGTATAATATTACCTAAAAATTTTGTGGGCCTGGCCCCGCCGACTTTTATATCTGTTAGTGCTTATGATTCATGTAAAGTTTTGTATGAAAAAGCTATTGAGAAATACATAAGTAATAGACTAAAAACTGCTAAGTCGAAGTATATGAAAGAAAAAGCTACGATTTATGGGCGTAGTCACGTCCACTTTTCAAAACAGGAAATTTTTACTTTGGATAAGTGCAATGTGGATAAAAAGTTTCAATAAAATTTAACTTAATTTTGAGTTAACAGTGCTTGTTCCCAACCCCTGATTGAAACTTCTGGTTTTCTAGATTTTTCTAAGTGATCTCTGATCTAGATTAATTTGTGCACCAAATTTCAGCACTCTACTGTGAATTGAAGTTTTAGCGGATAAAACTTCTTGGTTTTAAGATTTTTCCATTGGTTTACTCATGTACACTTGCTTGTGTATAAAATTTAAGCTCTTTAGCATGAATTTTACCTTATAATTTTATGAGCATTACCCCTCCCACTATTTTAAACTCACAATATTGTTGTGAGCCGCGCTAATAATTCATGCTAATTTTCTTCTAAAATATGCTAGACCGAAGTATATTAAACACAAGGCTAAAATTTTATGGGAGTGATCACGCCCACTTTTTTAGGTAACGTATATGGAAAGTTTCACTAAAATGGCTTAAGTTAAAAGCTGTATATTAACAGCCTTATTTATTTAACTTATTAAAGCTTTATAAAGGGGTTTTAAGACAAATTTTCACAAAAAGATTTTCTTAAAAAGTCTTAATAGGTTTTATAAATAAGGCTGTAAGTTTTCAGGTTCAAACAATAGTAGCGTGGCCCCGCCCATTCTGGTAAAATTTTTTGTTTTTCAGATTTCTCTAGTTCGTTTCTCACCGAGACCTACTTGTGTATCAAATTTCAGCTCATAAGCGCAACTTTAAATTTTTAATTTTTATGGGCGCAGGCCAGCTCCTCTGGTTAAAATTTCCGGGTTTTTAGGGTTTTCTTGTTGTTTTCTGCCCAATACCTATTCGTGTATCAAATTTCAGCTCCTTAGCACAACTTTTCATTTATAATTTTAATGGGCGTAACCCCGCCCACTTTTCCAAACTTAAGATTTTTTTCGGTCACTGTTAATTATTCGTATTAAGTTTCGTTGCAAACGGATAATAATACATACAGAAACAGTATATCTAAATATGCTGAGCCGTAGTACACGAAAATGAGGTTGAAATTGTATGGGCGTGTCAACGCCCACTTTTTAATGAAAAATTTTTGGGCTTGTCTTATCGCAGCATTTCAATAAAATAGCTTCCATTAAGCGCCTTAGATTTGCTTTTTTAATTCTAACCTTTATGGGCGTAGCCCCGCCCTCCTGGCCAAAATTTTCGGGTTTTGAAACTTTTTTGGTTTATTGCTCACCTAGCCCTAGCTCTGTAGCAAATTTCAGCTCACTAGCACATATTTTAATTTTTATGGGCGTAGCCCCGCCCCTTTGTTTAAAATGTTTAGGTTTTTAGATTTTTCTGGTTCATTGATCACCTAGATCTACTCCTGTACCAAATTTTAGCTCTCTAGCTATAGCGGAAGTGCTTCATCAATTTGATGAGTGTGTCGTCAGTGGTCAGTGGTCAGTGAGTATGTCTTAAAATATGCACTTTTTGCACCTCTATATCTCCGGAAGCTTTCATTGTAAAACTTTCAAACTTCGCATATGAGGTTATATGAATTTATTCTAATTATGATTTAAATTTCATAATTTTACGGTCGCGGGGAACAAAGTTATGAGGGGGGTAAAAACAGCTCGAATGGCTTCCTGTAAATATACACACTACGTGCATTGGCCGGAACTTGGCCTGGCGCACTGCCGTGCGCCTAGATTAATAATGACAACATACATATGTGAAATATATAACTTTTTGTAAAAATTATATGATAAAATAATTCAAAAGCATAGAAATAAATATATACATTTTATATTATTTATCTATTTCTTTGAATACGCGCAATATTTTACTTGTAAATAATAAAAATTGGCAGTTTCTTCTTCTTCCTAAAAAAATCAAAGTGTGTTGATAACATGTATGACTTTTACACAGAAAATGTTGCCACTATTTTGTTCCTCAGTATGGTAATACTACACATAATATGAAGTTTAAATTACCACTCAAAAACATCAAACTCAATTAATGTGAAATTAAATTAATTTTCGGATTAGATAATTAGAGAAATAAACTAATCTTAATTTAGAACCCAAAAATTCACCCTAAGACATCGCACAGTGCCAAATCCCCTATTTTGTAATCACTCAATTAAAAAACTTAATGATGCAGTTTTGTAGAGTAATTTTAAGATATTAACCACATAAACCTCCATAAAATCTAAAATGAGTTTGAAATGAATTCTATTTCAAGTTCTGTTTATATTTTATGATCAATTTCGTTTATGTTTTTTTATTATTTCTCAAACAGGCTATACATGATCAGTTTTATTAATTTTTGAGATGCAAATAAAACCAATTTATTTTATATGTTTTCTCAACGTTTTGTCAACATCTTTCTGACGTCTTCAGGAAAGTTTTTCTTATATAAATTTTGGCAACAAATTACGTATTTATTATGTTTACTTACATATTTGTTATAATAATTTTTGTGTTTTACTTAGGACTGTCACTTTACATTATTAAATAATTTATAAAAACTGAACAGCATGAACAGTTAATTGTATAATTTAAATAATTATAAATAAGGGAAAATATCGCAGACAAACTTAAAACTACCCAGCTAAAAAAAATATGTATGGAGCATATATGATATCCCATATATGGTTCGGATCCGAAAAATGAGGGTATATGGCCATATATGATAATATATATTCATACATTTTCATACATGAATGTGTATTCCCTATATAGTTTGCAAAGTTCATATTGATTCAAAAAGCGCACTGCTGTGCAATAAATTAAATTATTAAAATAATTTTTTTGTAAGATTTGGTACAGAAAGGTTGTGTTTAGTGAAACATTTGTTCGAACAATATAATTCAAAACGAACTAAAAGACATTTCATTCGACATTTTAAGAGAAAATGTGAATCGATTCCCAGCTAAAAAAATATGTATGGAGCATATATGATATCCCATATATGGTTCGGATCCGAAAAATGAGGGTATATGGGCATATAGGATTATATATGTTCATACATCTTCATACATGTACGTGTAAATATTCCCTCTACAGTTCATATTCATACTCTCTTGATTCACAAAATCGCACTGTTGTGCAATAAATTAAATTACTAAAATTACTTTTTTTAGATTTCGAACAGGGAGGTTGGATTTAATGACACATTTGTTTGGTTAAAATAATTCAAAACGAACTAAAAGTAATTTCAGTCATCTTTTTAAGTCAAAAGGTGAATAAATTATTTCAAAAACACAAACCTCATATTCGTACATAAAATTTAATTTAAGAAATCAGATTAAAAACTAATTATAAAAGAAAAAATTATTCGTCTAACAATATTTTTCAATTTCAACTTTGTTTTTTATCTAGAAAATTCTTTTATTTTCGATTGCATACCGTATGTATTTTCTAATGGATTTCCAATTCACCAGTGATAAAATACAAGCTTTTTTGATTGCAAAACCGATCTTATATGCGATATCATGTATGCATAGAATATTATATGTCTCCATATATTAAATATTATTTGTATATATGGATCCACATATGAAGAGCTTCATAATTAAATTTCCATATATGAGCTCATATATTATAATACATTTCATATATTAGTCCATATATTAGTTCATATATAATAGTTTTGTCATGTATAATCTCATACATTTCCATACATGAATGCATACATATTCATATATAGTTATATACATTCATATATTAAAAATATATGGACCATATATAATTTTTTTAGCTGCGTAGTATCACAGAATTTCACTTGTCAGGTTATTGCAATGAAATACTATAGTTTGATGTTGTCTTTGTATTCTTTTTTGTTGATCGATGTTTTCAATTCGTTGTTGTATTTGTAGGCTAGTTTCTTTTTTCTATCTAATATTTTGATTCTTTTAAAATCTATTTTATGTCCTGTTTCTTTAACATGTTGGTTTAGAACAGTTGTCTCCTTTCATTTGTGTATGTCTGCTTCATGTCCTGAAATCCTAGTCCCAACTTTTCATTTTATTGATCACACGTATACTATTTTGCACATTTTCCCTTCAATTCCTTAACAATTTATTTCGTATACAATATTATATGTTTCTAATTTGTTCGCTTTTGCTCTTTTCTGTGTAAAAATATGTCCCAGTGTTTTGTTTGATCTTCTTAAAATATATATATTAAAAACTATAATTGCATATTTAAAGCCCATTTCATCAATACTATTTAAATATAAGTTGATATGTTAATGAAATAGGTGAAATCGGCACCAATAAATTTAATTGCAAATATTCTAACAAACACTAGTAGAACGGAACAACTAGCTGTTTTCAAAGGTGGCAACACTTTCCTCATCAGCGTTCTTTGTGTTTGGTCCACTGTTTGTGGTGTAGATTCCTGCTTTATGTACTCAGACTTTCAGTGCAATTGGTCTATGTGAATTGTTTTGATTCACGGCATTAAAATTTGCTGAAAGCGAAATTTTACCATCTCTAAACTTACAACAGTCTTGCCATTGTAGTTTGTTCTTTACTAATCATGAACCTGTTAGTTAATTTGCCTAATCAAATCCTAAGTATAGAAACAAATCAAGTTCGATCAATAATAAATAAAAATTAACTAAAATTAATAGCTTTGGACTTGTTTCAAAAATTAAATAAATATACTTAATAGTAACAAACTAAAAAGTTTGTCTTAAGTAGAACAATAAAAAGCAAATTAACTAATATGTGCATAATTATTAATGAATAAATAATAATGGCAGGACTGTTGTAAGTTTTAGAGATGGTAAAATTGAGCTTTCATAACAAAAAAGCTTTCAGCAAATTGTAATACGATGAATCAAAACAATTCACATATTTCATTTGCACTGAAAATCATACATACATTTCTCGTCCTTTAATGGGCTCATCAGACTATTTTATAATCATCTTAAGATATGAGCCTTTCACACAGGACTTTGAATGCGACAAGGTACACGCAAAGAAAATATATGGTTGTAGAATGGTTGAGAAAACAATATTATGTTCTCTGAAACAAATGTGTGGTCGTCGAAAACTAGTTATTGTTATTTCAAACATTTATTTCGTTACAATAAACACAGTAATGTTTGAATTTAAAAATTACATTATCACATCCATAAAAAAGTGTGATTTGGTTAGAGTTTAACAATATAGTTTTGTTAAAAATTTATGACTACAAATATTTTTATCTAATTTTTCGACCTTTTTTTATGTTTTAAATTAAACTATTTTCTTGAGCTTTCGGTCAATTTATATTTTGAGTTTATTATCTTCAATTTATGACTACAACATAATTTGTATTATTATTTAAAAATAATATTATGTAAATAACAATTTAATGTTATCCAAAACCATACTATGTTAAGTTTTAAAAAATATATTTTTCAGAAACATCTGTCAGTTCAGTATTTGGTTTTTGAACTATCGGTAGTGCACGGGTGGTGCTAAATAAATGAATAAATAAATAAAGTATAAACAAAAGGGTAGACCAATAAAAATATATAAACATTTGTGTATCTCTTTATACGGACATGTCTGTATTTCGTGTAAGTATACATATCTATATATACATTTTATTTCAACAATATTAATTTATTTTTATTTCGAATTTAACGCACAGCTGTTTCTACAATAAATATATGATTAAAAAATAAAATAGTATTATTATATTAAATAATACTGTGGTCATATTTAACAACATTAATATAATATAAGAACATGGTATGGTGAGTCTCAATTATATTTTAGTCACATCTAGCAATAGTGTTGTCATATTTAATATACTAAGATTAGGTGTAACAAAGTTCAGTGTTTTTGTAGATAATATTATTTTTAGCTCAGATAATAATATTATTAAAGTTTGCTTTTCTATTAACAATACTATGATTTGACTGCAACCATATAATTCAATCATAGTATGTTGCTGTTTGATTATGGTTAAATCAACCATATTTTTTCTTTGCGTGTAGTCAAAAAAATGATGATTAAATAAAGTTTTTTTTGACGAATGATAAGCAAAATGTTAAAAACATCTCATCTTTATTTTGTATGGTTTTGTTGGACGGTATGGGAGGCCAATTGTTATCAAATATGGCATGTGATTTTTTTTTATTCTAGAAAATACATTTAGCAAATATGATGACTTCTTCTTAATAAAGTCAATATAATACTCGGTGACAATCTTAAATGATCTAGGAATACTCTTTATAGTTATTAAATAGAAATGTGTAAACACACTCCACCATACATCATAACAAAATCTAAAATCTTAATATAAGGGAAGATAATGGAGTTACCGCCCGCAGCCTCCAAATTGGTTTCATGAATCAGTGTCAAGAAAAAAATATAACCTTAATTCACAAAATCAGAGGCGGGAGAGAGTAGCGAACGATAACTCTTAGAAATCTCAGCTATTCTACCGTATTAGAGTTTTCAAGATATTTAAAAACAAATTATAGCTATATATGGGAGGTGGCGAGCCCACTTGTTCACTCCTTAAAAAATATCTCTTTTGAAATTAAGAAATAATAATAAAGAATAAACAAATATACTAGAATAAAAATTTCATCTATATAGGAAGTGCCACGCCCATTTAAAATATAAAAAAATATAAAGACTATTGTTCCTTTCATACCACCGATTCACGGGCAAACAGATAAGCAGCTTTTAAATTTTATAAAAATAGATTGTATCTGTTTGCATATATTGTATTTATAAGAGTACTTGGAGTATAATTTAAAATTTTTTTTTTAATAAAAAATATTCATTCAACTTTGAGTAGTCTTAATACGTTTTCTTGTTGCAAAATTCCAAAATAAAAAAAAAAATATAAAAGAAGTATGTATTGGAAATTACAGGAGTAAACAAGAAGATAAACTCAAGATAAGAAATATTTAAAGACATTTTAAATAAAATAAAATAAAATAAAATAAAATAAAATAAAATAAAATAAGCCCGAATAAGAAATTATTTCTGATTAAAATTCACTATAGTTGAACTAAATCTAAGCATGTCTCAATTAAATAAAATAATTTTAAAGTCTCCAAGCTAAAACTTTAATATTAATCACGTGAATTTTTTTCAAAACTTCATTTCCTTAAATTATATAAACTTTTTTCAACCATATCCTTAACAAAAAAAAAAAACCCCAAAAAAGAAAAACACACAGAGCAAAAAATTCCCACGTTTTCTTTAACAACTATTTCGAAATCATTTTGAACATGGTCACGTATATTTAACGTCATTCAAATACACTTAATCTTACAATCACACACGAACGCCTTAAAAACACTTGCATACTTAAAGGCTGACAAAGATTCGCATCCCTCTCAAAACAGCAAGAAATTACTGTGTTTTTAAAATCTAGAAAATGTTCTTAAGCGATTTTTGTTTATTTACTTAAACATGTTTACACGTCGCGCAGAAGAAAAAAGGGAAGAGTGGCTAACAGAAATAAATATTTACTCTTTAAAAACACGTCTTAGAATTCAGGTAAGTTTTAAGCATTTTATTAATATCAAAAGTTAAATATCTTAAAATAATATGCGGCTTTTGAGAGAGAAGTTTTGAAAGAAACGTCTTAAAAATGTTTATTTTAACATTTATAAAATAAGTTTTTATGATGAACCTAAATAAATATTTTTTAGCGGGGGAGTAAATATTCAAAAAGAAAATGAGTTGATGTAGTCAATATGACGCCACTTTAAAATTTGTCCTCTCGTTTGTTGTTGTACATCATTTGAAGGGTAATCACCCCTTATACTTTATGATTCATAAACTATTTAAATGAGCTCGTGTGCAAGTTTGTCTATTTATATTTCAGACATAATATTTTACATTTTTACACTTACAAATAAATATCTTAAATATGTATTAACATACATCTACATGTGTATGTATTAGGGATGCCAAACGGGAAATCCCGAACCCGGAAATCCCGTGATTTTCGGGATTTGGCAAATCCCGAATCCCGCGATATATAAAATTCAATCCCAAGATTTTATTTTCGGGATTTCTTAGCAATTTTTATATTAAAACTTTATAAATTAAAATTTTCGTTGATTTTAAGGTATTTTTTATAATATATATTTAAAAGTCCCACACAATTTTATACGTACAGTTTTAACAATTAAATGACTATTCGTGACATATTTCTTATAAATTAACAACAAGAGTAAAATAAATAAACTACTTTTTTACGGTATTTTCATTAAAGGTGCTACAATATATGTACCATGGTGTAATTATACAGGCGACTGCGTAAGGATGTGTTATATAAAAATACGGCAACCATAGTTGTGTAAAGAACCGAAGAATGTCAAAAGCAAAAAAATAATTGTACTAAAACCAAAACAAAATCGAAGTTTTTGACATTCTTCAGCTACAAAGCACATAGAGCAAAAAATGATCAGCTGAAGTAGCGCTGCCACCTAGTTAAATACACCTTGATATGTACATTTTAGAATTAGTTTGAAAACAAAAGAAACATATTACCTTTAGAAGGGAAATAACATTTGAAAAATTCATAAGTTTGACAAATTTATTCCGTCTTATTCTATATTATGAGGGCAATTATAATTCACATTCCACGAAAAATTTTTCCCGGGGAATAATTTCAAACAGTAGCAACTAGGGAAACAAAAAAATCTAATTGGAAAAGGGAGAAATTTCTTGCGGAAATTTATTCATAATTGTATTGTATAACTATCTGTATGTTGATTCCTCAACGCTGAAAGAATTAGAGCGTTACTCGGTAACAATTGAGTACTATTGACACCTCCTTACAATTGGAGTAGAATACAATACAAGGTAAGTGAAAAGTTTTTGTTGTCGGGTTGACGTAAAAGTGAGAAATATTTACAGAATAATGCGGAGTATTTTGTCTAAAAAAATGCTCGAGTGTGTATGTATGTTTTTTACATTGCAGTTCAAAATTATTTTGTTTCTTATTCTGACCGTTTAGGTCGTTTTTGATAGAAACCTAAGATCAAACCCATTTAAATTACATGGATTTGATAAATAGTTTTAGTCAAAAGTGACCAACTGAATGAGTTTGACTCAATTATAGTTCTATTCGAGTTGCAGAGTAGAAGGCCAGGACACTAATAAACCATACTCCTCTTAGCGAACGTATGAATACATACATACATGTGTATGTATCTGTTGAACTTGTAGAAAAAAACTTATGTATGAATTTAAAATTTTTCAGTAGAGCAAGAACACTGTTCAAGTGCTCAGGCAAACTTTTAATGTATGTGCCTATAAAAATGTGATCTTTAGACGTAATTAATCGAATTTGAATAGAATAGTGTATACATTTCTTTTAATTTTTCGACATGTTCAGCCTTATTATCGTTGTCATAGTCGTAACGAAATCGATAAAAAATTAGATAATGCTTGGTATACATACATATGTAACAACCGTTATACTTGTTGTTGATCAATCGCAATTAAAAAAAAAAACGTTAGTAGATATATTTTTACAAAACAATATTGTTTTTGCAACTTATTTGTATGAAAGTGAATCTAAAAATTTTCGTAAGTCAACTTAGGCGGTAGTGCTAAAAGTCCACCGATATGTATATTCGTTTTGGTTTAGATAATAGAAAAACATTTATGTTGAAAACAAAAACAAGTTTTCATATTTTGTTATTGTTTTCACTATAAATTCTCTAACATCAAATGTGATTAACCAACTTAAAAATAGATGAGAAAAATTCTTTTGATTTTTATTTCATACTCGTATTAGAAAATTGTTTACTTTAAAGACAATTGTGCAATGATAAATTATGAACATAAAACCTTTCAAATGCATTAAATTGTTATTAAAGTAATATTTATTTAAAAAAAATAATTTATTTTACGAAAAATATTGTGATCCCGAAATCTCGAAAATCACGTGATCCCGAAAAATCCCGTGATCCCGAAAACCCTGGGATCGGGATTACAAAATCCCGAATCCCGGGATTTCCAAAAATCGATCCCGATTGGCATCCCTAGTATGTATATATTAGACCCCTGCAAAAGACCATTTAAAAGAATTTTCAAGACATGAGGGATTTCTGCGCACATACAAACGCCCACATGCATTGACATTAGTTGTGTGCGCTTTTTTTTAAAAAAAAACCTTCCTTAAACACAAAAATAATAGCATACCATCTACTTCTGAAGACACTATTTCTTTACATTTCTTCTAAACACTCATATATACGAACACGAATGCATCCATCGTGCTTCGCTTATTATACGATAGCATTTATTATTGGCTTAGTATAATACATACCAAGAGAATACATTTAAAAAACAAAATGTATTTACATTTCAAGACTGTTTACGCAGGTCTCTGGTATGTATGTATGTTTATATAAATTCACATTCGTTTCCTTATTTTGGTTACATTTTGAAAACGTGCTGCTGAATCAAATGTGATGCTCAAGCGTGTGAAAATACCAAAAAGACGTGTTACAACCATCAAATGTTTGTTATGAAATGATGTTTAAAGTATCATGTTGTATTCCTTAGCAGGGATATTTGTACAAGCAAGAATTTTATACTGAACGCCATATGAATAAGGAAATTGATTTGTAGAGCTTTAAGTAGGAGTAAATACACAAATATTTAGAAGAGGAATAAAATAATGTTTATTATACTTAAGTAACTTTTAATGTCATTATCATTATCACCGAGACAATGATAACCTGTACTACATATGCCCTGGGTGCCATTCTGTGTGTTCCACCTTTAATCATTGTTGTGAAGGAGGAGGCCCTTAGGAGCACACTTTGGCTACCTAAATATTCCACTATAAAAACCGGATATCAAGAATAGTTTGTAAACGAAACATACATTGGAAAATGTGTTTCAAATACAACCAACATAAGTCCTGAATAAGTACTTTGTGGTTACAATTTCTGTAACAATATAACACAGAAGCACACAAACATACAAGACAGAGTTGAAGACAAGAAAATAAGCATTCAAAGTATACCAATATTGTGATTTGTATTATTAAGATATATACAACTGCACAAATACATAGGCCAATGCAGATGCCAGACACAAACAAGAACAACTCTAATCCTTCTACATAAATGCTCCATTAAAAAGGGTACGTATACAAACAAAACAAATCGTAATACTCATCAAAGGAGTAAACAATCGAAAGATACTGATTGTGCTACGACTTGCTAACATTCTTTTGTTAAGTATAAAATGGTTGATGCATTTGCTAAATAGCCAGTATTTTGTTAAAAACAACGACGAAGCTAACATTCTGGTATACCAGAAGTAAATAATTTAACATTGTGTGTTTGAAAAGATCTTTGTGTCAGTCTTGAGTAAATAAAGTGTTTTGTTTTAGTAATAATTGTACAAAAATTAAAACCTACTAAAGTATCGTTTTCAAAATGTTAAAATTTTAAGACATATAAAAGTATTAAATACTAGGTCTATTCAATTACTTTCCCAGCAGAAACTAGCAACGAGGGAGTAAAGTAGAAATTTACAAAATTACTCTCCTAAATATGAAAAAGTAAATGAACGCTTTACTTGTACAAACTTGCAAGAAAATTTTATTCATCATGATACAATTGTACTTTTTCTGATGTATTTATGCATTTTTATGCATTTTTTATAATATTTTCATTTTTATTCATTAACAAATACAAAAATGCCACTTTCCATCTCTGATCATATATGAGAAACATAAAAAATTATTTGCCATTAAAATTGAATTTATGTGGCTTATTGAAAGAAAAACAATATATTAAGAAAAATGCACATTTTTCAGTTTTCCTTTTTCAGATATTTCTGAAATAATTAATTTGACAACAAAATACACAACAGGTGGTTGTATAATTCTTGAAAGTAAAAATTTTACTAGTAATAATTTGTAGAAATTTTTTTGTCTCTCAATTTTTTTCTCTCTTTTGACGCTCTCTCCTTGCCAATTTTGTGAGTTAATGAACACTTTCCAGTAATAATTGTTACAAATTCGTAACAATTTTTAGTAAATGAACAAACCTATTAACAGGATAACTGTTAATGACAGTTCGCAGCGTGGGAAGGTTTAAATCGAATGTCCACAGACACTACTCCCACTATCCTTCTTCCCTATAACCTATTTTCCTAGTTCTAGCACAATGTATTGCATGAGGGGTTGTAGGGGTTATCCCCTCAGTTCTGGTCCTATTTAAAATAAAAAAAAATATAGTTCACAGAAAAAAGCGAGATGTTACTCAAGAAATTTACCAACCTAAATTTCCATATACATATGTCTTTATAGATTAGTTTTGTAAGGTCGTATTAGACTTTGGCCTCTAGTAAAATTCCTCGAAATTTTCTGCCAAACATCGAATTTAAATAATTTTGAATTCACCAACCTTTTGAGAAAAGTTTTATAGAATTTTATTTTTAAATAATCGTATATGCAAGTTTTCTCAATTTTGGAGGCTAAGTTTTAAACAATAGTTCTTTTTTAATTTAAGTGGTAAAGTAAAAAGAATAAAAAAATCGGTTTAATCGGAAAAATAGTTTATCATCATTGAAAATGAAATTTTATAATTTCTATTTGTGCTGGTCTCTGGAATTAAAAAAAAATCTTGTTGTAAAACCTTATACTAACAGGTTAAAAACAATTTCACATTTTCCACTATTATTATTGGTTTAAAATAACATTTGTGCTCCTCATACAAACTAAAATAAATTGCTGTTATTTAAATAAACTGCAGTGTGTGTTTTAAAGGGTTGTATCGTTTCTAAAAGTTAATTTCTACCGGAAATATTGTTACAGTTGTCGTCTGTCTATTATAAGAAATTGGTTTTCTTAAGGATATAAAAAGATTTATAAAAAGTTGTTTGAATTTATGTAAAAAGCATAAAACTAAAATTTTTAGTTTTGATTTAATCAGTGTGGTTTATTTAAAGCATTATAAATTTTTTATATACAAAGAGTATTAAGTAAACATTTTTTAGAGTAAGAAAAACTTATTTTATCTTAAATTTAAAGTGAAAAACTTATTTTTTAGGTTAATCTAATTTTTGAAGTTAATCAGTTAAATGTGCGATTTTTTACATCGCCTAACTGGTGAGAACTTCCATAAAAGCACATCAACCAAACGTTAAGCGGCTAACTGCTAATATTTCAAATTTATATGAAGCTTCCTTGGGTATATATATTTTTATATACATATGTAAAACCCTTCAAATACGAGAGTTATTAGCTCAGTGCCTTTTTGAATTTCCAAGAGGCTGGAAATTGAAGTGGCAACACTGCTTATGTCAGTTAACTCTTGTCTAAATTTGAACAAGTTGCGTCATTTCGTTTGTGTTTGGCAGCCGTTGACAGCAGACTGCTTCGCGTTTTGAAAAAAAAATGGAAAAAATCAATTTCGTGTGCTCATTAAGGCCGAGGCCACGTTCTAAGCGTCTAAGCGGTAAGCGGCTGAGCGGTAAGCGTCTGAGCGGCGAATTTGAGCGGCAAGTGGCCACGCAATGAGCGTCATTTCTGAGCGGTTAGTGCAGTTAATTGTTAAAATGCCCTTGTCAAGAGAGGTTTGTTTAATGTTTTTACGCGAAAATCGTATTCATATTTACAAGAATTTAATGCGTTTAAGAAAAAAAAGAAGATTTGGCATTCATCCTATAAATCAAGTAAGGCGACATTACGGCGAATTTAACCATTTATATACAAATCTGCGCAAATTTCCAGACAGATTTTGGCAATACTGCCGTATGTCGGTGAAATCCTTTGATTTGCTGTTGCAAAAAGTTAACACAGTTAATGGAGTGCAGCAATCAGATGTATTGCTAGCGCTGGGCATATCATCAATCAATGCCAGCTCTTCATTACTGGTGGTGATATTGTTTACAAACATAACATCCTCCTCATTCAATAAATCGTTAATAATATCTATTTCAATGGGTGCAGTATCTGGCTCATTCAAATTTCCTTCGGTGGGATCTGGAGCAACAGTGTCTTTGATGAAAGTCATCATATCAAAATATTGCCATTTTGTTTTGCTTGTATGAGCTCTAGAGCCAGATGTTGCTGGCGGATTTTTTTGCAAAGCTTTTCGGAATGTGTCCTTTAAATTTTTCCATTTTGTTTTCGCTGCCTCTCCTAGAAATAAAAATAACATAATTATAATAAAACGCATTAAATTAATATAAATTAAATAAAATCTTACCTGTGCAACCACAAATTTCACCAACTTCACTCCATAATTTATCAGTAATATTTTTATTTTTAAAATTTGGTAACCTATCTTGCCATAATAGCGGTCGACTTTGTACAGATGAAATTATAAGCTCCGCATTCAATTTTGCCATGTTTATACTTTGCCGCTCAGAAATCAACTAAAAATTAGAACACATTCTATTCCTGAGCGGCGCCGCTTAGCCGCTCAGAAATTCCGCTTAGCCGCTCAGAAATTTCGCTCATAACGTGGCCGCTTCAGTAGTATTCCATATGTTTTAATTTTTTTCCGCTCACCGCTCAGGCGCTTACCGCTTAGACGCTTAGAACGTGGCCTCGGCCTAAGCATTATTTTTTTTGCGGAGAGACACCATCACTCAAACCAAGGTTAAACTTGATAAATACATGAGGACTCTTCTCCATAAATTTCAATTGTGGAAAGGTGGTTTACTGAATTTCATTGTCGCCGTACAAGCTGAACGTTCTTGATGCCGAGTTGAGGCAGAGAAACAAGTCAAGGCAAAATTATCGGCGGCGGCGGCGCAGTAGTTTTGTGGGTGGCAGCGGCTGGCATAGAGAATTTTCTGCGGCTCAAATAAGCATATGCAAATTTAAGGAGAAAATAAAAAATTTAAATTGAAAATCGATTTCCATAATTTTTTCTCTGAAATTTGAATTTTAAGCCTGGTACTCTGTTCAAAATTTCGTGCGAAATGGTGTAAAACTACATTTAAAAGTATTTGGTATGAAATATTTGCGAAATAAATTCGCAAAAGTAGTACTCTGTTCTTGTTGTGAAAAACACGTAAGTAAACTCATGCATGCAAAATTAGTCTGGCGTCATTTTAGCTTAGCTGCGAAACAACATGAGCATGCTAAACTAACATTCCGTGCTTTTTTCGCACGGAATTTTAACAACGTTGCATACTTTCAAGCAATAAAAGCGAGAAATTTATAAAAAAAAACAGAGAGTTGGGCTCTATTTAGTACATGTCAAATTTTTCATGCGAAATAATCAATGGTGCTGAAAATTTTTCACAACTTTGAACAGAGTACCAGGCTTTAGAGCAGTTTAAATTTCGACTGGTTTTGAGCCGATGCCACTCGATAGGCCGATAGGCGGCGGCGGGATAAAAAAAAAATAATAACCAGTGACGGCATGCCGTCGTGACTTCAGCTCTTTTTATCCAAAACAATTGAAAAAATTCACAATATAAAAAGATTGTAGAAGCCATAGGTATCTCACATGGCTGGTTTCAATTTTAAATTATTACTTGGATATTAGAAAGCTTTCCGCAAGGTGGGTGCCACGTTTTTTCACAATCTACCAGAAACGCATGTGCAGTTTCCATGGCAAAAATCCATGAATTGGTATACAAATTGTTCCCTCATCCACCTTATACTCCAGATTTAACCTTGAGTGACTATTTCCTGTTCCCGAGCTTGAAGAAATGGCTCATCGCAAAGGAATTTAGCTCAACGCAGAGAAAAAAGCCGTCTTAAGAAGTCGGTGGTGGCGGCTTAGGAAAAAATAGTCAGCGGCGGCTTATAAGCCGGCTTGAGCCGGCTGATATTGACAGGCGCTTTTTATAAGTTTTTTAAACACATTTCTATAAAAAAATTGCAAACATCTGATGTCTTCCATATAATTTGTCAACTTACAACTACATAAAACAATTAGCCGGCTGAAATTTTGAGCCGAAGCTAGCCGCATGCTTCGGCGGTGGCTTAAAGTTACATGAAAAGTCGGCGGCGGCTCTTGAGTCGGCTTGTTTCTATGCTCCAACGACAAATCATCTCATAAGCAAAAGCCTATTTTGAACCATATTTTTCTGAAGGAATTAAAGAAAATTGAAAAAAACGTTGGACTAAGTGTATGGAACTCTACAAAAAATTTTGTATGCGAAAAGCTGTGTTTCTTCAAAAAGTCACTGAGTAAATGAGCCACCCATTTTTATGTAATAAAATATTATTTAATTTCATATAAAACATAAATTTGTGTTACTATTTTGTTAGAACGCTTAAGACGGTACTAACCAATGATAATGGTTAAGCTAACTTACAAGAAGCAGTAACAAAAATTGACAACTACTTAATTTTTATCTAGGTTCTAGCAGCACTGTTAGATAGAAATATGTACGAGTAATTAAAAAAAAAGTTATTAACTACAACAATCTCCTGTAAATCCTAAGCGTTGATATCCATTTACCAAACTAAGCAGGCGAGCAACACTTGGGATTCTTGCCAATTAGACAGGGCGAATTATGCGTTGTCTTGCATGGAATCCTATGTAATGAAAGCTAATTTAAATTAGTAAATAAATTTTAATTTTTAAATTTAATCATAAGATCTACATTTTTTATGAGTTTAGCAAAATGAAAGTATCATCCTCTCAAAATTCGAAAAATGTTTAAAAGTAATTAGTCCGTGCAGTAGAAATTTAAATACAATTTAAAATATTTATCTTTCTATTGATAATATCTTGCGATTAAAAATGTTTGTACAGCAAACACATGTTACACATTTGTTCTAAAAATTCATAAACTTCCATCCGGTATATTTTTTCCACTTACACACCCACACACCCACATATACATATAAGCTCGTTCATGTAGTTTAAAATACCTGAATTTGCTTAATAAAATTTAAGCTTTTCATGGCTCGTTACTTCTGGGAGAAGTGTGAAAAATTGAAATTATTTGTCCTACGGGACTTTTTCACACAGTGTTTTTGTTTCTTTTGTTGCTTTTTAAAAGTAGCGCTGTTGTTCTTTTGAAAAGGTGAGTATAAATATAGAAATGCTTATGGTTGTAAGTGTGTGTGTGTCTGGATGTGTCTGTTTGTGTTTGTGTGCAAGTCTCACTGCCTCAGTAGGATTTTAAGTTTTCATTTATCTACTCACACTTTAAGCATAAAAGCCGAAGTGCAGTTACTTTGAAATTGTTTTTTTTTCTCGCTCTCTGCTTTTTTTAATATGAGAGTGTACTTTTTTTATATTATTGTTCCATTATTTCCGTTGTTCTTGTGTATTTACACAGTTGGTTTTTTTTTTAAATATTTGAATGTGTTTTTTACGGTATAAAAATTGCGGTTATTTGGTCTATTTATTTTGGTGAATGGCTGTTGGTTATTGTGTTGGTGTTTTCTTTGTTTGATTTCATTTTTGGAGACACTGGGGACTTAAATAATAAAAATATGAGAGTATATATGTATTTTATTTAATTTATTTTTTTAATGCGTAAGGGAATGCCAGGTATACATTGGATTTATTATTTTAAAGTAAAGTATTCGTTAACATTATTATGATGACAGGTTAATACTTATAAAATTGTTCTGTGTTGTTAAATAAGCTATATTTTTCTAAAATTGGCTAGAAAGCAATTTAATTATAATTTGCAGTAAATTTATAATTACACTTTAAAGATTAAATTTAGTGGGATTAAGGCTTTAAAATATTTCATTTCACATTTACTGAAACTTATTGTGTTTTATATTATTACTTTTCATTGCTATTGTTATTGTTTTCATATTGTATTGTTTTATTCATGGTTTATTTGGCAGCTGTTTTCAAAACAACTTTTATGATAAAACTTTTAGTTATTGTTTTTTTTTTGGTTATTTATTTTAAAACTTTTTATTACAATATCTCATGCTATCGATATGTAATGTCGGCCCTTCAGTGAAGGTCAGTTTTGTTGTTTTTGTAAAACAAAAGTATCAATGCTGAATATATTATAATAAAATGCAATTATTTTGAATTGAAATAGAAAAAAAAAATTAATTTATAGCAAATTTAGCTTAAAATCGGCAAATTTAAATATTTATGAAATTTAAAATAAATTTTGTGGATTATTTTCCACTTTCGCTCAGCTACCTCCAAGCCATATGCACAACGTGTGTGCTTTAACCAAAGAGTTTAGTGCTTTCACACCGAAAAGACTGCAACAGCCAATAAGATCTCGACGACAACAATGCTTGCTGCTTAGTTTGCAAAGAAATAAGATCAAATTGTAAGAGCTTTCAAAGCTGTTTGTTTGTAATGCAAATATAAGTGAATGTGTGTTTATATAAAAAACCCCTCGATAGTAAGAACTGGATAAAATCACATATTAAATGCCAGAAAAATTATATCTTTCGATTGCATTTGTTTTCAACCATGCATTTAAATTCAAAAACGTATCATAGGCATATAAAAAAAAATTATGTTAATGTATCAAATTAAATGATTTTTCCATAAATCATTATTTATACAATTTAAATAAATGGGATTTAAGTGCACAACTGGCATTTAATTTCAATCGCCAACTCATCATCATAATAATAAGCATATAAACACTCACAAAAAAAAATATTATTTTTAATCATATATACAAAATTTATCATGCAATAACCAAATGCTTTCAATCAATTTAAACCACACGCATACACACGCGTAAACAAAAACAAAGTAAGCTGCCACTTTTGCCAATATATGTCATCCTAGATGTCATCATTTCAATTATCATCACATGCACTCAAACATGTTTGCCAATAGACATACAAGCACTAACACACAAAAATAAATACTGACACACACACACACACACACACATCCATAGGTACATACATTCATCTTTCTATTGAACACAGAGTCAATTGATAAGTATTTAATCAAATTATTGCATGCTTTTTGTTATAGTTAATATAATATTTGTTAATTTAAATTGTTAATAACAACAAATTTTGAATTGATTAAGTGTATCAGGATTGGGCAAGCACGAACAGTCATGGCTTGTTATTGTATACATGAAATAAAATTTCAATTTCCATGATTCTGCGAACAGGCTGTTTACTGTTCGCAGAACCATCGACGAACAAAAAAAAAAAAAAAAACAAGTAAGAGTGCTATATTCGGCTGTGCCGAATCTTATATACCCTTCACCTAAGTGCGTATATAAAGTACACAGATACATTTATAAGCACATCCATATATACTAGGGATGCCAATACCGAAATCCCGAATACCGAAAACCCGGGATTATTCTAAAAAACCGAATCCCAAATCCCGGGATTTTCAAGCAGAAATCCCGGGATTTTTGTAACATTAAAAATCTGAATTTTTTTTTATTAAATGCAACTATGTTTACGTTCGTAAATAAACATGAGCTTCCCAGTTAAAAATAATTTGGAATATTTGAAATTTAATCATAGTAGCCATGAATCAAATTCTTTTTACTGATTATAAAAAGAAGTCGTAGGCGAAAAAATTATTAGTAATGAATTTTGTACCACACAAAAAAAGTCGGAAGCTCAGTTTGGTGTTTTTTTTAGTGGATGATAATGGAACTACGCACGCAAAAAGCAAATTTTGCAAAAAGGTATTAAAAACTTTATGGAGGTTCTATGTTCAAAGGTCTTTTGACACATATTAATGTAAGTATTCTTTGTCAGATAAATATTTGAAATAAAATTTTTTAAATATTTTTATAGACCCATGATATTCAGCTAGAAAAACGACATGAGAAGGTTGCACCTCAACCAAAAATACTAAAAATTACTAACTTTCTTGGCCCACAAAAAGAGGTGTCGCTTGGCGCTATCAAATAAAACCCAAGGAAATAACGGCCAAATAGGAAAATGAAATAAATCCCAACAAAATTAAGGAATTTTTAATTGGGCTTTATTTCATTTATATTGGGTGTTATTTCATAAATTTGCTCTTTGCTTGAATTAATTTTTTTTGGGTTTTATTTTATTAGGCCTTATTTCATTTCTTATTTGGGCATTATTTCCTTGGGCCTTATTTCATAGCGCAATTACAATAGCAAACGAACGTTGTTTTTCGTCAGCAGGTTATGTTTGCACTAAAATAAGATCTCGATTGCCGGCTGCCACCCTAGATGCATTAATTTTTTTAAGAAGTTTCTTAAGAGATACGACTTAATATACAAATATTACTTCCATATTACTTTAAATTATTCCTACCAATAATACATTAAAAATGTTTTATTTGGTTCTGTAATGAATTTAACTTTTTTTCACGAATTAAGAATTTTTTTTAATACTTATACTTACATTAATAATAAATTATAATTCTAAAAGCTAATAAATGAGATTATCTAATATATTTTAGTTTATAAAATCCCGAAAAATCCCGATCCGTCCCGGGATCCCGTTTTTTTAAATTCAAAATCCCGAATCCCGGGTTTTAAAAAATCTAGTCCCTTTTGGCATCCCTAATACATATGTTTTGTGAAAAAATTTATAATTTTTTTGCTCTAGTGCAATTTTTAATAAGTGAAATCTCAGTATTTTTCGATTAAATATTTTTTTTCGATATTAGCAATAAGTTGAATATTTTGTTCTACACTCTGTATTTAAGAAATATTTTACACTCACCCTTATTTCAGTAGTCAGAAACGACGTCACGTCATACAATATCAAAAAATCAAATTAAAAAAATAGTTTTATTTAGTAACTTTAATATTCAAAAAAAAAAGTTTAAAGTTTCCAGCTCTGGAGCTGTGGTTTTAATTTTTATAATTTTCTACACCAAACTTTTCTTTCCAAAACATAAAATATATATAATTTGTAAAGAAATATATTAATTAATTAGACTTAAGCTATGTACAGACGATTGTCAGATCTTACAATATTGTCAGATCTGGCAATGTGCTGACAACGTACTGGCAATCGAAAATTGAGAGCACAATATTCCTTGTCAGTTCACACGGTCGTCAGAAAATCTTACAATTTTTTGCCAGACGGTTGTATGACAATAAATTCATCTGACAAAATCGTCAGTAGAAAAATTGTCAGTTCACACGGTTGTCATATGCACACATTGTTAGATCTGTTGTTATGCGTTGCCAGACTTAAAGCATTTGTTAGAAATTGTTAAATATTTATCGTTTGTGTTTGTGTTAATTGTAAAAAATGAAAGTATAAATTATTATGGACCATAAATAAGCAATTGAAATGATTTTTTCTGCATATTTTTTATTATAAATTTTTTCTTTAAAATCAAGCGTGTGTTGCCCATAAAAAGAATTCTCTTACAATGACGCCATTGTCAGATGCATAAACTTCGCACATCTGACAATATTAAAATGCCTGACAAATACCTGGCAATAATTTTGCAATGTATTCACACGATTGTAAGATGTTTGACAATTTTTTGTCAGGTGCTAGTCTTGCAATGTACTGACAATGCTTTTTCTGGCAACGACGTCTGACAAAAATTGTCAGTTCACACGGTTGTAAGAAATTTTCAACACATTTTACTGGCAATATTGTAAGATCTGACAACCGTCTATACATAGCTTTAGTCATATGGTATACAAAATACCACAAAAAGTGCAAGTTTCCCAACCTTGGAATCATTCTTTTTGATTTTTCTGATTTCTTACACCAGTCTCTTTCTTTTAAGAATATAAGATATGTTTAATTTATAGAAAAAAGGAAAAATTTGTTTTAGTAAGTTACTCTTGTATAAAAAAGTTAAAGTTTTCCAACCCTGAAAACGTCTTTAAAATTTTTTTAATTGTTTTTTTTTTTTAATTTGAAATACCAATTTTATTCGTACTGAAGCATAAAATAAGTTTATTTAATAAAAAAAAAAAAATAAAAATTAGTTTTTGGTAGTTAATTTTTTATATCACCTTTTTGATCAAATCCTTTTTAATTTTTCTGATTTCTTACAGCAATCTCTTTCTTTTAAGCATATAAGATGTGTTTAATTTATAGAGAAAAAGAAAAAATTTGTTTTGGTAAGTGAATTTTGTATAATTTTGTATAAAAATATTTTAAGTTTTCCAACCCTGGAAACGTCTTTTTAATTTTTAAATTTTTCATTATTAGGAATACCAATTTTATTCATACTGAAGTATAAAATAAGTTTATTTAATAAAAAAAAATAATAAAAATTAGTTTTCGGTAGTTACTTTAGTATGGCAAAATAAAGTTTGAGTTCTCCAGCTCTGAAATCGTCTGCTCTATTTTGCTGATTTTCAATACCAATCTTTTGCAGACTATTTCTGAGACAGCAATTTAAGACCGAAGTCTCGAGATCTTCTGGGAGCTTCAGAAAACCGATTTCACGTACAGACAGACGGACAGACGGACATCGCTTATTCGTCTTCCCTATGCATAAGGATCCAGAATATATATACTTTATGGCTCGCTTATTAATATTGTGGAAATTACAAACGGAATGAAAAAACCTATATATACCCTTGTACCATTTTTTGGTAAAGGATTCAATAACCTGCTAAACGCAGCTTCAGAAATTTAATGCGCCTCATTGACACCAGAGGCGCTGCAACACTGCATTATTAGAAACGTGAAAAAAGCAGAGTTGTTAAAATAATGCAACTCTCCTCTATCTCTTCTTTTACCACCATCCCTTTCCTAAAGAAGGTAACACCTAGTACTAGTAGCAGTCATTCATTGCCTGAGTGTTACTTCTCTTGAAAAAAAATGTAAGTCCCGACTTAACATGCGGAATTGATTCCGCACTTGTTCATAATTGAACTGGATTTCGAGAAATGGTTTCGTGTGACATACATAAATAAATTTTTTGATAATCCGAAAAATCTCAAATGATCATATTTTAAATCGTGAACTTTCAATTAGTTTATTACTACTTTCTTTTAATTATTTATAATCACAGAGCTTAAGCACTCAATACAATATTTTATTTCTATTAGAAAACATATCCTAGACTCCATCCAGCCTGTTAACACAAGATAACGCAATAAAAATAAGTAGTTCTTAGTTGGAAATAAGAAGAAAGTTTTCATAAAGAAGAATACATATTTTTTTGATGTTGACTTCTTTTTTCCCCCGATTCTTATAAGCATGATACCAAAATAAAGTCAAGCAATAAATTATGAAAAGTATAAGAAAATATCTACAGTTTTATATACTCGTACTATTTGAAAAAATGACAAACATTTAATAATTTGAACAAACTCGACAATGAGCCGCAAGAAAAACGAGAGAGAGAAAAAAAATTACTCAAACAAATGCTTACAAATAGGCAGCTTGTACATTTTTGCTTCACAGCAAAAGGATGCAACAACGTTTAAAAAGAATTGGTGTTATTTTTTTATATAGTTTTTTGCAAAACATCTTTCGTGTGTTCTTTTCATTGTGTAGATACTAGAAGTTTTAATAGTATTAAAACAGACAAAGCAAAAGTAGAAATTTGTAGACCAACAGGGGCCGGCTAACAGGGAGAGAGACACACACACACATACGTGCAGACAGGAAATAAAGTTAAGTACTAAACGGAAACTAATGCTACTAAAAATGTTGTATGTTTATGCATGCGAGTATGTACAACTCATATATGTATGTGTGTATGTGTGCGTTACAAGTGTTGTAATAAGACCTTTTACTGTAGGCACGAATAAGTTAAGTTGGGTGTTCGTGTGTCTTTTCTTAATATGGAAGTGTGCACATTATTTATGACTGAAACTTTTTCACAGCTTATCTGATCAAGCTGCAGTGTAAAGTTAAGCATGAGTTTAAAAAAAAATCACATACACACTTACACAGAGAAACAAACTCTACTTAAGTTGCCGCAATGTGCAGGAGTTTTAGTTTGTTGTGGCAGAATTTTAAATACACTTTTATTTTGTTTTTAAAACTAAAATTTGAGTAAAAAGTAATGACAAAACAATGAAAAATTTAATGTTAGCTTTCATTTTTTAATTCTATTGTTTATTTGGCAAAATCATGCAACTTGACTGAAGTAAAGTTTCTTTATTTTCATTTTGAATTAGGTTGATTCTTATGAAGAAGTTTTGAAAGTTTAAAGGGAAATGTGTTGCGATGTAATACCCCATAAATAATTAAAAAATGCGATTGAATTTTTTGTGAATTACGTGGTTTTGCATTTCAGGTAGAGATATATTTTTAGACAATTTATCAAAAATAATCATGGATATATGTATGTATGCATGTAAGTTTGTCACTCCGTGAATAACTTCCAAAGTATTCATTTTTGGTCCCATAAAGTATATATTTTCTGGGTCCTTATGAATAGAGAAGATGAATAAGCGATATCTGTCTGTCCGTTCGTTCATCTGTCTGTGTTTGAAATTGGTTTTCCAAAGCTCCCAGAAAAGCTAGAGACTTGGGTCTTGGACTTCGGTATCAGAAATAGTCCAAAATAAAAATAAAAAAGGCTTTAGAGCTGGAAAGTTTATATGTTTTTTTGGCAAATAAAATTTGCTAGCTAAAACTTATGTTGGCTTTTTTGTTAATTTAAACTATTTCGCATAAAAAGACGATTCCAGGGTTGGAAAATTTAAACTTGTTTTTTTGGTAAATAATAAATAGTAACCTACTAAAACTATTTTTTTTGTATAAATTAAAAATATTTTATATCTTAGAAAGAAATAGATTGGTATGAAAATCAGAAAAATCTAAAACGATTGGAGCAGGGTTGGTAAATTATAACTATTTTTCGGCATATAAAAGTAACTACATATATAGCCAAAACTAATTTTTTTTTATTTAAGCAATTTTTTTTCAATTTAATCTATTTTATATTTTATTAACAATTGAACTGATATAAAAAATAAAAAAAAATTAAAAAAGACGATTCCAGGGTTAGTAAACTATAACTCTTTTTGGCACATAGCAAAAACTAAAATTTATTTTTTTAACATATTTATATTTAGCAAAAATTTAATTGGTATTAAAAATAAAACAATATCAAAAAACGATTTCAGGGTTGGAAAACTGAAAGTTTTTATTTTTCTGTAGTTTAAGTTAAATATATTTTATACCTTAGAAAAAAATAGATCAGAAAAATCTAAAATGATGATTCCAGGATTGGAAAATGTTAACTTTTTTTGATATATAAAACTAATTAGGTCAAATGAATCATTATTTTAGAAAGAAATAGATTGTTGGTAAAAATCGGAAAAATTTAAAACACAGCTCCAGAGCTGAAAAATTTAAACTTTTTTGTATATAAAAGTAACTAAATAAAAATAATTTTTTCTTTGTTTATTAAATATATTTTATGTTTTAGAAACAAATAAATTAATATTAAAAATCAGAAAATTAAAAAGACGGTTCCAGGGTCAAAGAATTGAAATTTTTTTTGGCATATGAAACTAGTTAATTTCATAGGATAGGATCCAGCTAAGCCTATCAATAACTAATTTTAATGTTTTTTTTTCGTTATAAAATATTTTACTGAATTAGTAAAATAATAATTCCAAAAAAAAATTATAATTATTAAATTGACTGCACCCGGCTGGAATCAAAAAATGATATGATATTTTTTAAATGTTCCCTAAAATATTATCTGCACCCGGCGAAAAATACAGTAAAAATACTGAAAAATCCAATTTTTGGGAATTTTGCGAAATTTCTTAGGAATTGCCGGGAACTGTAAAATAAATATTTATGTAATTCTATACTCGACATGTACGTCGGTGAAGCTTATTTAAGCCTTAGGCACAGAGGAAATAGCACTTTTACAAGTTTTTATTATTTTTGTGTAACAAACACTTTATTGCAGGCGAAGGCGCACAACTTGTAACTTGTACATAATGCCGGTTGTAATAATTTTATTTAACAATATGAAAGCAGTCGACTTTGTGGGAAAGAAAGAGAATATCCTAATATATAAAAAACACATATACATATACGTATCAGTTTTGCTTAAAGAAATTCATATACATATGAAGTGAATACGGCTGTGCCAGATACAAAAAAAAATAATAATATAAATATATTGCTTAACATTTATTAACATTTTAAATTGTTTCAGTTATTTTTCCTAATTCTAAGATCTTTTCTTTATATTAAAACAAATGTCCACAGCTATTTGAATACTTGTCCAAAACAACTGTTTAAATTGTGTGTTTTTTTTTAATATTTGTAACTTAAAAACATTTTAGTTATTTTTTTATCTTATGAAAAATTGTATAGAATAATACCAACACAAAAGGTCATGTGTTTATTTTCACACATTGCCATACTTGATTCAATCACTTTACATAGAAAGCAGAGAAAGAAAATGTATGAAAAATAAAATTATATCTGCATAAATTTTCTTATCAACAGCAGACACTTTATTTGCAAATGTACGAGTAGTGTTCATATTAAAAGTTATAAATGCAAGGGAAGTATGCACAAATTATTAAATGTTTTATTTAGAAGTAAGATATATAAGTAAAAAATAAATAATAAACAAAATTGTTGCCAAGAATTCATGAAAATGTAAAATTTGTCAACCGGCAGTAGTGCAAGTTAGATCCAATGATTTTTACATTGACTTGCAGAAAGTTATTTTTAGGCTTCCGTATACGCTACTGTTTTCGCTACGATGTCTGTCCGTCCGTCACAGGCTGTAAAACAACAAATATATGACAATTAAAAATTATAAGGTGTTCTAAAGCGAGCAACGAAAAATGTTGAAATCCTAATGTAATATACATACAATTATATATAGACACTTGCAATTTTCAAAGTTAGTGTATTTTTACAACAACAACATCAATTAACACTAAAATTAAAAAAAAATCAAAATTAAAGGGTATTATATCATTACTGTGTCTTGAAAATCGTAAGAGGCAAACGATGGAAATTTTTAAAAACTATAAAACTAAAAAATCTTCAAATAAAAAAATTGTCAAAATAAAGAAATCGCCAAAAACTGAAAAAAATCGCCAAAAACCGAAAAAGCGCCAAAACTAAAAAAATTGCTAAAACTGAAATGAAACGCCAACAACCGGAAAAAATCGCCAAAAACGAAAAAAATCGTCAAAATTAAAAAAAAAATCCCAAAAACCGAAAAAATCCCAGAACACGAAAAAAACTAAGAAAAAGTGGCAAAACTAAGAAGAAGTGCCAGGACTAACATAAGTCGCCAAAAACCGAAAAAATACAGGCTACTTCAATTTTGTTAAAAATTGTCTTCATCAGGTTAGATATTCGATGAGATAGACTAAACTTGTTCATTTTCGCAACTCGCTTTTAATTACGAGAATTTAAATGCAAAACATTGAATCTATGAATATTTGAGTGGACAATTTTATAAAAAAACAATTTATAAAAATTGATTTTTAAAAATGCAACAAGAATTTTCTCTAAAACTATATATGACTAATGCAATTTTTTTTTTAAATTCAAGTAAACTCATGTTTCATGCAGCACAAACTAAAAACTTAACAATCAAAAGCTACTGTTGAAAGGTCATTGAATGTACTTAAACCTTCTGTATGCAAACATTGTTCTGGAAGCTTTACGTAAACTATATAAAGGTTTATGTATCAGCCAAAAAGTCAGCCAGTGTGCACACTTCTACCGATATTCGGTAGATTCTACCGAATATGTTTGTGAATTTAACAATCTACCAATTCTACCGAACAAGGCCTGAAATCTACCGAATATTGTTATTTAGTAATTTAAGTCGATATCTATATATAAATAGACAAGTGAAAAAAGTTAAGAACCATTTTAACAATAGGAGCAGTGCAGAATGTATTTTTTCTTCTACATTTTTGTGTCTAAGATAGTTAAAAACAGTTAAGAATATTAGCCAATCATAAAGCCATGATCTCTCTTTCTCTCTTAATTTGCTAAAAAATTACAACAAAAAACTCAAAATTAACTAAATTAAATTTGGCTTGACAACTCCGTAAACACTCAGAAGCAGTGATGGGAAATGAGATTTCATTTCGGTATCAAAAAAAAAAATTTTTAGTACTTTTTTTAACAAAAAATTATATAAAATTAATTTACAAAGAAATAAAAATGAAACACAAAACATATGGATAGGATTATTCAAAAAAAAAATTTTTTTTTTCTCAGAACCAGGGGCCTAATTCCTGCACTCGTGATCGGAATTGCATTCGAATAGAAATTAATTCCGATGGCAAGAAATTTTCTGATGATGTCACTCGCTACCAAGCGAATCGAGTTTTGGTTTTAGTGTTGGAAAAAGGCAAATATATTTATATATAAATTCATTTCACAGCACTGAATAAATTGTAAGCAAAAGCATTTATGCAAAAACATATGTATGTACGTACATACACACGTATATTCAGAAAAAAGAAACGAATACATAAATGTTATTTTCATTTTAATTTTATTAATAACTTAATTATAATAAGTTAGTGTAAAGTTAGAGAATAGAGCACAAGCCACATGTTCGATTCTTTTATTGCTGGACCAGAAGCATTTAATTTGTTATTTAGGTGCTCCCAGAGTTGGTTGATTTTTTTTTATTTTCCCCGAGAAAACTCTTGGGCAAACATTATGTATTTGCCAAGCCAGTGTGTTTTGTTATATTTAAAGTCAACTAGAAATTTTTTAATTTGTATTTTTTTATACGTACATTTGTGCATTCATTCATTTTTAAATAAATAAGTAAAATATTGAACATACGTTTTCTATTTCTTCGTTTTTTCTATGTTAAAAATGATTTCGAATGCCTTTTTGCTTGCGAGTAAAAACACGAACGGTTGCATTCGAATGTATGCACGTTATCGAATGCTGTCATTAGAAATTTCAATATGTGTTACTCGAAACCGAATGCGAAAATCCCAAAAGTTAAAAAACTCGCACATTCGAGTAATAACTCGCCCGCAATCGAATGCGGGAATTAGGCCCCAGGTTTCAAACTTTTGTTAGGCAAAAAATAGGCCTGTTAAAATATCAGCTCATAATATTAATGGTGAGATGGTCTGTTCGATTTCCCATACGATTTACATGGTATAAATTGATTTTATTTATTCTGATTGTCATAAGTAAAGAACGGAATGTCCTACAATAAACTTCTTGGTACGCTTTTGTAGAAAATTGAATTGATTTTTTTTTAGAATAACCCTAATATGCATACACACATATGTATATATGTACTCGTTCATAGGTACAAGTGCTAAAGTTATAACAAGAAGTGTTTTAAGATTTCAATAAATCTTAGGCCTGGATAAGACTTGATACTGTTGGAACATAAAGTATGTTCCTTTGTTTTGTTTTCATGACATTTTGTAAGAGAAAATCCTTTCGACATTTACAGAGGAGTGAGGTATAGACAAAATTCGGTAAGCTACTGTCGATTTACCTGGAAACATATATTCATCTAATGCGTTTTTAGGTAGGCCAAAAACTGCATATACAGGCCTGTTCTGCAAATCATGATATGTCAAATCACGGTGATTTCAAAAAATTAGTAAAAGCTAAATTATTGCTTTAGTAAATTTCACGATTTTTGGTTTATACATGACTATAACTTAAAATGCAATAAATACCCATGAACAAGTCAGTTATTAGTTGTTTGTTTTTAACACCACCGTAATTTATATCACCGTGATTTTTAGAACAAACCCGATATTTTCTGTTGTTAATAGTTTTAATTCTTCCAAATCAGCCAATGCTCTATATTGATTGTTAATATTTTCAAAATTTTGCTTTTCGCTGGGAAACATTTTTATTCAAAGCGATATAATGCTATTGGTTTTACCAGATAAATAATTTTTAGGGGCAACTTACTAAGCTAAGTTAACATTTCATTGTCAAAGTCCACTTTCGCCCTTAGAACTTGACAGAATTTAATATAAACTTTTTACAATATTCTTTAAACTGATCTAAAACATAGATCAACTTCTGTACCACAGAAAATATCATTGAAAGAAATATGGTTTTTATTTACATTTATTTAATTGTGAAGGGTTACAATTTTCTAAAATATCTTTACTAATAAAGTTTCCATTTGTCGAAAAAGAAATTGAATTTTTGGCAAACATATATGTGTACGCGCGTCTTCTGACTGTATTTCTGGGTTGGGCGAGAGAGTATCAAATGTATTGCGGGAGTACTACGGTACTTTTTCATGTCAAATAGTATCAAAAAAAGTACGATTGTACCAACTTTTCCATCACTGCACAGAAGGAAATACTTATTTTATTTGTTCATTCTATTCTTATTCCCATTTTTGTATGCACTTACTTAAACGATTATTGCTGAAACTAATAAAATTTGGATATTTAAATAACGAGTAAGTTAAATACATACCGGTACTGTATTATTTTTCTTTAGATGCTTAAAAATAATGGGCCATAACCATAGACAAACATTAAAGTCGGTTCTTTTTAGAGACAACTTAAATTTTAACATCTGTTGTTAGCTTTCTTTCAACTATAGTCAAAATTAGAACCGGTTTTAAGTTGAATCAGCTTTAAGTGGGTGATGAGTAAAATCTTGAAAATTTTGCATGCAATTTGATATGAGTAGGTAATAAGCAAGTGGCATCTCTGAACTGCTGACAGAATAAAAACGACAAAAAGTTAAATGAAATAGAATCCATTTTGGAGAAAAAAAGTTGAAAAACATAAACCGGAGAAAAAATGAACATCAAAACCGTTTCTATTATTTATTTGGAAAGCCCACATTAATAGATACAACTATTAAAGACCGGAGTAAGTACGGTAATACATTTTATTAGAAATGAAGAAATATATGACATTTTATCTGAGCGGTTTGTATTATTGCAATAATGGTTGAATTTCAATCACTGGGCGAACACTAGTATGTGTAAATTGCGGTCATTTAATGTTATGAAAATCAATAAAACAGAACAAAGAAATCGGTTAAAAACTGAAACTATAAGTAAGTCCCGATTTACACTATGCAAGTCTTATTGCTAAGCTGATTAGGGGAGAGAGACGGCGGGAAAAGAAACGTTGCTGTTCCCCTCGTCTCTCTCTCCCTGAAACGAATCAGCTTAGCAATAAGACTTTCATAGTGTGATTTGGGACTAACCTAATATTTGCCAAAGAATTGTGCCTTGGCGATGAAATATTTATTAATACCAATGATTTAATAATTTTTGCACCAAAGTTTAAATTCATAAATGGATCTTACATATAATATTTGTAGTTACAAATGTTTGTCAAATAAAAGTTATTTTACTAGCTTTATAAAACCTATGTACAAAAACTGAATTAATTCCTGTTATTTGTGTATATTATTTTATATATGCATAGCATATCTATGTATATAAAGGGTAAGGGCAAATAACTGGGGATGACACTTTTTTTTATTGGGAATGCTTCATTGTTTATGGCAGTTTAATTTCCAAACACATGTGAAGTTTTAAATGCGCTTTTGGAACCTGTCTAGTTTGATACTCCTTGCACGTACCCTTTATATATAAGTACATACATATATTTTGTTATTTTTTTATATTTCTTTGAATTGTTATTTTTTGTGTTTCTCTGAATAAAAAAAATTCTACCGAATTTCATTCAAATCTACCGATTTTTTTTGTCGATTCTACCGAATTAAAAAAAAATTAAATGTGCACACTGAAGTCAGCCCTGTGCTAAGTACAATAGTGTTAACATAGTGTTATTCTAACAGTGAAACATTTAACATTGAATGAACATTTTTATTTGATTGCAATTTCGAACCTTTACAGCCTTATTCAAAAATATATTTTACTTGAGCTTTAAAGTTCATAGTAGCTACCAAGCACTTTAAGGCTAACATTGCTCTGTTAAGAAATTGAATTCAAAAGACAACTTTAATTATTTTGTGATTTAATAATAAATACTGGTAGCACCACCATGTTCAACAACCATTTCACAGCTTATGATGTACAACATCGAATACAATTTCATTCGAGTATTCAACTAATTTTTTATTTTATTAAATACATTTTTATTATCTTGAAGTTAAGCAACCTAATTTATAAAATATAAGCTTCTGACATGGAAGCAAAACAGGTAAATATTTTTATGAAGTAAAAGTAAAAAAATTCAGTAAAGTGCGACTATGACTCGCGCACATAGGGTTCCGTACGAACACTAGATATGTAATTTAATACAAACTTCATCCTATATAATATATAGTTTTGGCATTTTTTTTCGTTTTTGGGGTCTTTTCGGTTTTTTTGTTTTGTCGTTTTTTGCGTTTTTTTTCGGTTTTGGCGATTTTTTTAAGTTTTGGCTCTTTTTTAGTTTAGACACTTCATTTTCTTGTTTTGGCGATTTTTTCGGTTTTTTAGCGTTTTTTCATTTTGGCGTTTTTTTATTTTTGGCGATTTTTTTTTTAATTTTTGCGATTTTTTGTTTATTTAAATTTTTTTTTTAGTTTTGGTGACATTTTCGCGTTTTGGTGATTTTTTTAAATTTTTTGCGTTTGTTTTTTCATTTTGGCGGTTTTTTTTCATTTTGGCGATTTTTTCGAATTAGGCGATTTATTTTAGTGTTAGAATTTTTTTTTAATTTTGGCGATTTTTTTCGTTTTGGCGACTTTTTTTAATTTTTGGCGATTTTTTTTTTTTTTTTTTTTGGTTTGGCGATTTTATAATTTTCGGCTTTTTTAGTTTTACCGTTTTTGAAAATTTCAAGTGTTTGCCTCTTACGGTTTCCAAGATATAGCAAATTGTCAAAATTACATAGTCAAAATTGCATTAACTGATTGACCACTCTTTAATTTAAATTTTTTAAATTTTAGTGTTAATTGTTGTAGTCTGTATAAAAATACACTAATTTTACAAATTTCAAGATTCAATATACATATGTTCATACAATTGTATGTATATTACATGGGATTTTAACATATTTCATTGCTCGTTTTGGAACACCCTTTAATTTTTAATTCTCATGTATTTGTTGTTGTAGCGGCCAAGGTTCTACATACTTTGTCCAAATTTCAGGGCCGTAGCTCTTACGGTTCCTGAGAAAATACCGTGTGACGGACAGACGGACAGACGGACAGCGTAGCGAAAACAATAGGGTTCCTTTTCACCTTTGGTGTACGGAACCCTAAAAAATATGATGAACATAGAAAAATTATATGAATTTATTTTATTCGAATGAAACGAGTATTTGAATATCCAGCTTTTTACGATTCGTTTTGTTTGAATGTACATCACTAAAACATTTTTGTATAATTTTATTTATTTTAATATTTTTTTATGGATTTTGCTATGTATTTCGAATCAGTTGGATAATTTAGTGATATTTTCCATCGCAAGACAGAAAGAATAAATTTAAGATTAAGAGCTAGCACTTCTAGCTTCATTTTCAGATGTAACATGAATCAATATGTGCTATATTAGTAAAAATATTTGAGGTACAAAATACACATTTTGGAAATATCAACTTAAAGTAGTCTTAACAAACGTGGGTGCCTACTTTAGAATTTTTATACAATAATTTTTTTAGAATACAACTTTACTTAACATTGCTTGGCAAAGCTTTATTAAGTTTTTTTGCAAAAGACCCTAAATGACGATAGAAAAAGCTAAATTAGAATATATTTCCTCATATATTTTTTTTTATTGGAAAGATCAAATTATTTTGGTATACTTCTCATTCTGTTACAAAATTTTTATAAAGGTACTGGCAATATTAAACAGTCTATTGTAGTTAAAGTTTTTTTGCAATTGTTAAGGAAAATATTTGTTTTTGTGCACACACACTCAATTTATTGTCTGTAAATTTGTTTTGCCAAATTAATTGACAAAAATGTCTCTTATCATAGATTTGCCATTAAATACGAGAACAATTTGCAATTTTAGAATAAATTTGTGTGAAAATTTAAAATAATTAAAAGCATTAAATATTGCAAATTGCCTGTGAAGGTAAAATAAATGGAAGAGGAATGAATATTGTTTTAGAAAGATTGTCAAAATTTATTAAAGAATTTTAAAGAAACCCAGCAAAAAAAATTTTAAGGCAAATCAATGAAAAAAACATACTTTGCAATACTCCTGCTATGGAGTGTTCATTCATTATTTTAATATGGCTTATAATCGGGGATTACAGGTAATAAAATTAAACGCTAGCTGACAGTGTTGAACTCGCGCTTGCTGTGTTTAAAGTGAAGTGTTTTACTTACTGGCCCATTGTACATTTACTTTATCATGGACTAAAAATTTGTTTTCAAAATACAATTCCTTCGTCAGGATATGAACATCGAAATCCGCATGATAAGCACCTGCTCTATTACTGCGCCAGTCAGAGAACAATTCATTTTGTTTATTTATTTTGCAGTCGTAACACAAAATGCACATATTTTGATTTCTCTTTATCCGCTTGTAGATTATTATATTCTTATTTATCAGGTCGTTCACAATATGTTCAATGCAGTACACAGAAAAAACTAAATTTCATTTTCAGTAACCAAATTCGTTGAATCAGTAAATATTTTATTTGAATGCGGTCCTACAAATAATTTTGTAAATTCTGATAAAAATTTTGTAAAAATTTTAATTAATTACAGTTCGGCTGAGAGAAAATGTTATTTCAGTGTGTTAGTGTTTATCTTGCTTGTTGATAGGAAGAACGTGCTGTTGTGCGGTTGTTGTTGTTTAGTTGTTGTTTATTTTGATTGATCGTGTTGTATACATGTAAATGCCGAAAAGTAGCCGACAAAAGTCGTGGCCTGTTTCTTCTCTATACAGTGTTTTCGTACAAATTAATTTAGTGGAACAGTACAGAATATTTATTGAAACTAAGTTTGATTTCAAACAAATATTTGTTTAAAAATTTTTTGGGAATAATTTTTTCTGTGTAATCTTAACTCGAGGTGTCTACCAGTCAATAGTGGTGTACCGCAGGGCTCTGTTATTGGCCCCTTACTATTTATGATATATATGAATGATTTCTTTGCTTTACTTGACGGCTTCGAATGTGAAGCCTTCGTTTTTGCCGATGATATACAACTATTATTTAAGGGTCATACGCAGCTTATTGATGTTTTCGAATATGATATTAACACTTTAATGTCCAATGTTTCACACTGGATGAGTAACAGCAAACTTAGTATTAATTCTTCTAAGACCAAAGCGATGATTTTTAAACCATCTAGTGCTACGATTAACCTGTCTATCATGATCGATGGCCAAGCCATTGATTTTGTCGATCGTATGAAATGTCTTGGTGTTTTACTAGACAACACTCTTAGTTTCGGACAAAATATTAATGGAATATTTTCTAAACTAAACTTCACCTTAAGAAGACTTTATGCAATGAATTTATACCTGCCCTTACATATTAGAAAGAGCATAGCTCACTCCTTATTGATGTCTGATTTATTATATTGTATTGAGGTATACTCTGGCTGTAGCGCTGAAAATTTAAATAGGTGTGCCTTACTCTTTAACATAATAATATGCTTTATATACCAACTACGAATTAACGATCATGTTTCTATACATGTTAATGATTTTTTGGGCTGTAGTTTTAAAAACTTCATACAGATTAGATCAATACTTTTCTTTTATAATGTCATGCTCACAGACTGTCCAGACTATCTCCGTAGACATTTTATGTTTTTGCAAAGTGATAGAAGCCCACAGCTTCTATTCCCCATTCGAAATCGTCTTATTTATGAAAGATCATTTACTGTACGAGTCGCCAAATGTTGGAATTCACTGCCACGATCCTTAAGAGCTTCCATCTTACTCGTAATTCATTCAAAGGTAAGCTTGTTGAACATATCTCATAATTGAACTGATCTAGATTCTGAATACATATAGTTCACTTCATACGCAATATATCTTCCAATTTATAAGTAATATTCTCATCTAATAATTTTATAACTACATATTATTTTTTTTCATGAATATTGTCTAGTCTAGTTCTAGTCTAGTCTAGTTTATTTGTTGCCGTCATGTTTAATTATTCTTATGCTATTCTTGTAGTCCACAAACTATATATGGCCCTATGGGCTCGGCTGGTTATTGTTATAAATAAAGAAAAATAAATAAAATAAATAAATGCTGTAAAGTGATGCAAACGATATGTAGTTTATGTGGAAAAGGAAATTGTGTTTAATGAAAGTCGCTAGCAGCCTCCCAGCAAAAAATTACACATTACCATCAGAACTACTTTCCATATAATGACTTACAAGTTTCTTATTTTAGTCGACTATTTTAGTCTCACGCCTTGGTAAAATCATTAAGTTGGTAGTCCAGTAAAAATGCTTAATCCCAAACCCGATTACCTTTTTTGAAATTTTTTGCTGGGAAGTTATTGGTATTTTAGTTTTATTGTAAATTTGATTTATCCAAACAAGAGAATAAAAATCTAAAAATATGTGTTTGTCTTAAGTAAAAGCAAAATAAGCAAATTAATAGACATATGCAGGATTAGTAAAGAATAAACAATACAACTGTAAGACTGTTGTAAATTAGGGTTGCTAAATTTGAGATTCAATAACATAAAAAAGCTTTCAACAAATTAGAGTACGATGAATCTAAAACTAAGTCACGTATTCTATTTGCATTTTTAAATATGTATGTATATATATAGGGCTGAAGTTTGCAAGTTTGCTCAAGTGTTTGCCGTGATAATTTATAATTGTATTTCTTGAAATATTTTTCCTTATATACTATCACATGTTATTTTTCTTACTCAAATAAATGAAACCTAAGCCGAATTGAATCATAAACAGAGATAAAAATAATGTGGTAGTTTTTAGGGTTCCATACACCAAAGGTGTCGCTAGCTGTTTTCTCGAGAACCGTAAAAGTTACGAACCTGAAATTTACACAGAATATGTAAAACTTTGGCCACTAGAACAACAAATTTATGACAGTTTAAAATTAAAAGGGTGATCCAAAGCGAGCAAGAAAAACATTTTATATCATAACGAAATATAAAGACAATTGTATATCGATGGTTTAATATAAAAAGGGCGTATCTCGACTTTTTTTTTATCGAAATCGCGCTTTTAACGTTTTCTGGTAGTCAACGTATAATTACATCCTTTTTCAAGAACGAAGTAAGTAACAATTAAAAATAAAAGATTCATTTAATTTAAAAAAATTTGTCTTGCATGTAAATGCTTTAGTTTTTATTTAGCTTTTTCCTTCTCCTGTAAAATATAGAAAATTTGAGTTACGCCTTTTTTATATTAAGCCATCGATATAGACACTTCAAATTTCTAAAGTTAGTGTATTTCTATGCAGATCAAAAACATGAATTAGCACTGAAATTTAAATAATAAAAATTAAAAGGTAGTTTTGATAACTTGCTGTATCTTGGAAACCGTAAGAGCCAAACCTTGAAATTTTCAAAAACTATAAAACTAAAAAAATCCCAAAATAAAATAGTTGACAGAACGAAGAAATCTCCAAAAACCGAAAAAAACGCCAAAATTTAAAAAAAAATCGCCAAAACTGAAAGAAATCGCCAATACGAAAAAATCACCACATTTAAAAAAAATCGCCAAAACTAAAATAAAACGCCAAGACCTAAGAAACTCCAAAACTAAAAAATAGCCACTCTAAAAAAATTTAGCGCACAGAAAAAATTATTCCCAAAAAATTTTCAAACAAACGTGTGTTTTGAAATAGTTATAATTTAGTTTCAGTAAATATTTTTTACTGTTCCAGTAAATTATTTGATCCAATTTTATTTTATGTAAAAAAAACTATATAGAATGAAAATTATCTATATAAAGTAAAATTTGTAAAAAAATTTTCAGATTAATTTTTTTATATTTAAATTTGTTATTTTCAGTTAAATTTATTTTTATATACTGTAAAAAAAATTTGTCTGATTTTTTTTAATTTTTTTCTACAAATTATTTTATAGATATAAAAAACATTTTATTTTTTTTAAAGATTTTTGTTTGCGGTTTTCAAACTTATTATGTTTGTATATTGTGATTCTCAATATAGTATTAAGAATCTTACTATAAACATACGGAGTTTGTTAGCTAAATTAAAATATTTTTTGGGTTGAAGTCTACTGACGAGTTCCAAAAGCGGGAACGAAATGCTTAACCATAAAAACAAGCCAATTTTTCAAAGTAAAAAAAAAATTGTTTAACCTTTCATTTGATTCAGTTATTTTTTTTTTCAAATAAAACTTTTACTAATTTAAAAAAAAAAAATTTTTAAGAATTGTTATTGATTCAGTTAATTTATTTTCTGATAATACGAAAAACTTTAGTGAATGTGTTTGTAAATTATAAAAAAAAATTTGCTGAATAATACAAAAAAATCTGGAAAAATGTTCTTCTGTTCCTATTAATAAATTTGACTGAAAATATTTTGAGTTTCAGTTAACTTTTTTCTCTAATGCCATAATAAGTTAACTAAAAATAATTTTTTTTTCAGTTAAATTTTTACAAAATTGTTATCAGAATATACAAATTTCTTTGTAGGTCCGCATTCACACAAAAAATTTACTGAATCAATGAATTTGGTTACTGAAAACGAAATTTAGTTTTTTCTGTGCGTGTACTTAAATTTTTTAAAAATTTTTTAAATAAGGTAAGATATTCGATTATAAGCTACAGAGTATTGCATATGGGTATTTCTCCGAGAAATTCAACTTTTTTGACACGTGCGACATCAAGCAATTAACCTTGTATTTCTGAACAACGTGATTTGATTTTTCTTAAAATTTTGCCTAATGTAGAGCTGCTGACGGCCTACACAAATATATAAAGAAGTAAAAAAATGACTCGTTTTATTAAAACAAAAAAAAAACAACCATATTTGCTTGGTGTCGCACGCTAAAGAAAGTTGACATTCCTGTGGAAATGTATCCATAAGAAACATTTTTTGTGCAAGTCAAATTCGTACTTTGCCGAATTTATTTTTTTTTTTGTTTTAAAAGAATGATCGTTTATAAACGACTTTTTGAAAAATATTCAAATTATTCGATGGAGCAATTTGCAGTTCCTGTGTAAATTTAAAAAAAAAAAAATAATGATCATTTGGGTTCAAAATTTTGTATTCACATTGAATTCTCAAACAAAGTTTTATATTTTTAAATGTGAAATTTGTTTTTGTTTTGAAATACTTTAAGAAAAATATTTCTTTTATATATCAATTTTCATGTTAAAGCTTTTTTATTTATTTATATTATTTAATTTTGTATTTTTATGAAGGATAATTTTATCTCTTGTGTTCGGTGTGTGTGTGTGTGTATAAAATATGTCCAAAACATTTGAACCATACAAGTGTATGGACAAATGTATAAATACCGCAATATTAAAAACCACAAAATGATACAGGAGAAAAAAAAAATAAATGTTATGTAGCAAACGAAAATATTAAACCACATGCCACCAAAATATGCAAGAACATTTTGTTCATGAAATAATACAGAGAGAATATTTAAGTGAGTAGCAGCCAAAAGGATTTTTGTTGTACTCCCTCTACCCCTAAAATGGGTTTTGCATGGCTGAGACTGTGAAGGAGCTGATTTCGGACGAACTATGTTATATTTTATTTTTTTGAACAAAGAAAAATAGTAAATTAAATTTGGTTACAATTTAATGATGGCTTAAAAGTTATGCCGCACACAAAAGTGGCAGAGCTTAGTGTAGAATTAAGTGAGTGATGTTAACTTTTCGTACATACTCGTAGTTTGGTAAAATTGCGTGGTAAAAAAACTTTTTTTTTAACAAAAATAACTTAATAATTTTAAGGGATTTCATAAGTAGTTAGACTGATATAAGGAAGTAAATGGAGAAATTTCAAAATGTTGAACATATCAGATGAAATTATGTTCAATATCTGACCAGTACCTGCATTCAGTAACTTTTTGCGAACCAAAAATCTTAATATTTACCGACATATTTATTCGCTTCCGATAACGATAATGTGATTCTGTAATTTCTTTTTTACGATAGTCTCCAGCTTTATCTTACTCACCATTTAATTCAATATTATGTGGTAGCTCTGTATAGAAAATGTGAAAACAAGTAAAAATCAAAAAATTTGATTTTGTGGCTTAATTTTTTTTTCTCCAACCGACAGCGAATATCGTTAAAATATGTTACTGAATAGCAAAGTCAATAAAATTTCATTATATTTATTATAGCGATACGATTATCGTATCGTTACTGAATCCAGGTACAGATGTTCCTCTTTCTTACATTTTCAGCAAAGTGTTCCTGTAGAAGCAAACATTATATCTTCACATTATTCCAAACACATTATTTCTATATTTAAGGTAATATATTAAGTAAAGTGCGACTTCGACTCGCACACGAAATGTTCCCCTGTACGGACACTACATATAAAATACTATATGAACTTTGGCCTATTTAATCGAATATCTTACCTGTAATTCGATTCACTAACTTTTTTTTAACGATCGTCTTCACATTATTCCAAACACATTATTTCTAATCTAAGGTAATATATTAAGTAAAGTGCGACTTCGACTCGCACACGAAATGTTCCCCTATACGGACACTACATATAAAATACTATATGAACTTTGGCCTATTTAATCGAATATCTTACCTGTAATTCGATTAAAATAATTATAGGGACAAATTTTCGAATTCGCTATTCAGTAACATTTTTAACGATATTTGCTGTCGGTTGGAGAAAAAAAATCAAGTCATAAAATCGTATTTGTTAAGTTTTTCTTTATTATTCTTTGTGCTTTTCGCTTATTTTCACATTTTCTATACAGAGCTACCACATAATATTGAATTAAATGGTGAATAAGTTAAAGCGGGAGACTATCGTAAAAAAGAAATTACAAAATCACAATTTCGTTATCGAAAGCCAATAAATATGTCGACAAATATTATGATTTTCGGTTCGTAAAAAGTTACTGAATCCAGGTACAGCTTTGTCGTTATTTAAGCGACAATGTTATCGACAAAAATCAACAGAAAATACCAGCTGCTTAGTATCCTTAAAAAGAAGTTACAGAATCACACAATCGTTATTCCAAGCGACAAAATGTATAGACAAAAATTACGATTGTCGGATCGTTAAAAGTTACTGAATCGCACTACTGATGTAGACATTAAAAAAAAAATTATGTATACGATAAATTTTTTTCCGGTTTTAGGCGTTTTTTTTAGTTTTAGCGTTTTTTTTCAGATATTTTTTAGCCTTGGAGACTTTTTCCTGTTTTGGCTGTTTTGTTTTTCGTTTTTGGCGATTTTTTAAGTGTTTTTCTCTTTTTAGTTTTTGGCAATTTTTTCGGTTTGTGGCGATTAATTTTAGTTCTATAGATCTTTTTAGTTCTGCATTTTAGGTCGTCTTGACAATTTTTTCGGTCTTTGGCGATTTTTTCGATTTGGCGATTTTCTTGGAATTTATTAGCTGTTTTGTGTTTGTTGTTTGCATGATTTTTTTCCGTTTTTATCATTTTTTTTTTGATTTTTTCGGGTTTTGTCGATTTATTTGAGTTTTAAAGTTTTTTTGTAATCTGACGCTTTTTTTAATTTTTGCGATTTTTTCTGGTTTCGGGGATGTTTTTTCGGTTTTGGGCGATTTTTTTTTAGTTTTAGCGATTGTTTTAGTTTTAACGATTTTCATATTTTGGGATCTTTTAATTGGTTTCCGTTTTGCGTTTTCAGTTTTACACATTCTATGAAAATTTCAGGTTCGTAGCTCTGACGGTTCTCGAGAAAGCAGCCTGTGACGGACAGACGGTCATCGTAGCGAAAAAATAGGGTTTGGTGTACGGAACCCTAAAAACACCTGTTTTCTTAATTTTAATTTTCAAATCCATAAAATTCTTTAAATAACACCAATTAAAACTAAAATAGATTTAAATTTTTTAAGTCTCCACATGACACATAGCAAAACATACAAACCAAATGACAAGCAATTAGTTTGTAAGTGTGCCATGTTTATTAAGGACCCCCCCCCCCCCCAAAAAAAAAAAAAGAATTTTAAATATTTTACAGCTGTAAATCTTTCAATACAAGACACACTCTATTATCTCGATGTAATGCTTCTCACTACTCCACACACTGGGGCATAAATATGTGAAGACACAATTATCTATATATACGAGTATACGCACAAACACACATACATACATACATGTATGTAAAGGGTGTTTTTTATTGGGGTATAGAACTTTAAGTTGGCATCACTTTTTTAACTGGCGGACATTTTGTCAGCTGTCAAGTGATTAATATTTAGTTTGGTTTGCCATTTCATCATGAACAGGTTGACAAAAGAACAACGCTTGCAAATCGTGCAAATTTATTTCGAAAATAATGGTTCAGTTCGCGAAGTTTACCGCAAGCTCCGTCCATTTTATGGTCGACATAATCGTCCATCAGAGCAATTAATTCGGTTAACCATGGATCGTTTTCGCACTACGTTTACTCTATGTGATGATACGCATCCGCAGAGACGTCGAACAGTGCGCACCGAAGAAACAATTGCCGTTGTAGGGCAAAGTGTTGAAGAGGACCCGAATGAATCGATTCGCCACCATGCACAGCAATTAGAGCCGACTAACCGACTATTTTGTTCCCGAATTGGATGGCATGAATGTGGATGAGTTGTGGTTCCAACAAGACGGCGCTACATGCCACACAGCGCACGTCACAATCGATTTATTGAAGGAAACATTCGATGAGCGCATAATTTCGCGGAATGGACCTGTCAATTGGCCACCAAGATCGTGTGATTTGACACCATTGGATTATTTTCTTTGGGGATATGTGAAGTCGCTCGTCTACGCCAACATTCGTGGCGTTATTGCCAACATACGGCCCCATATGCTCGAAAAAGTGGTTGAAAATTGGACCTGTAGAATTGGCTTTATTCGAGCCAGCCGCGGCGGCCACATGCCCGAAATCATATTTAAACATTAATGGCATAAAATTATCCTTCCAATTAAGCCAAATTGATGGACATTAAAACGATTTTTTTGTGTTTTATTTCATTTCAAAGTTTTATACCTCTTAAAAAAACACCCTATATATGAAGACACATATAGATATAAAGTTTTTGTTACGGAATTATTTGAATGGAAATAGTAGTGATTTACAATTTTCATTTTAAATAGAAATGAGCAAAACAATAATACAAGTTTAAACATCTTAAGCAAACACATAAATATACATTATTTTATACGAGTGTGAGTGTGTGTGTGTGTGTGTGTGTGTGTGTGTGTGTGTGTGTTAGTCTTACCAAATAAGCACACATTTGCTTTCATACATACAATAACACATTCCAACATATTAATCGTACCGGAAGTTGTTATTTACTATAACAAAACACTACATTTGACATTATTGTGGCAACTTTTTGTTATTGTCATTATTATTTTTCTGTTGTTATTGTGTTTAAGGAAAAGGCGTTATTTGTTGTCAGAAACAAATATCACTTACTTTTGTATATAGTAGCAAGTACGTATATACATATTTGTAAATAGGATGGCAGATATAAAAATCATTTCATTTCGGGGACATACAAATTTTATGTCTTACGAAAAGTATTTTAAGTAAAGTGGGTTGTCTGTCAAGACTCACAATATTTGTTTACTTGTTTTATTTTCTTACTTTTTAAAAAATGCCTATTACTATTAATAGGTATTACCTTCCTTATTCAAAGGATACTCGTAATGATAAAGAAAACAGGTGGTAAAGGAAGAGACACAGGAAAGCTTCATTCCTTTACAACTCTGCTTTTTGCACATTATTTTTTTTAAGACAGTGTTGCAGCACCTCTGGTGTAAATGAGGCGTACTAAATCTTCGAAAGTGTGTTTAGTATCCGTTTTATTGGTTATTTTACTTCGCCGATGATTTTGCTATACAATACACACAAGAGATTCACTCTGATGTTTTTTTAGGATTAGTATCCGATAAAGCCGTTGTAGTTCAGTGAACAGTGTCTATGCATTCATCACTTGAACCTTCCTACAACAACTGATACAAAATGACACTAATGCACATCAGAAAAATATGTGGTGTTATTTAATGAATTTGTGGATGATTGGGATCGAAAAAAGGACCTTCGGTTTTATAGACAACGTGCTAACTACTTCAGCCAACGTCACAGTCAAATATACAATAAGAATAATTTGATTAGCTGAGGAATACACACAACACCTTACATATAAAGATACAAGACGATGGTGAAGTAAACACTCGCTTAACCTGAGATTCGTAATAACCGAATGTTGGCTAAAGCGTAGAATTATGGAAAAAATATTAGCGTTACTATTGCAAATCAAAAAAAAAAAAAAAAATCCGTATGTTCCCAAAAGTGGATATTTGCGAAGAAGTTTTGAAATTATTTTATTTTCGTTAACTCTTCGCCAATTATTTATAAATAATATTGTTTCTATTGAACAAAAGAGCAAAACTAAGAAAAAGGGAGAGTAGTTGCAAGAGTGCCATTCTCGGAATACTGCCAAACTATTTAAAATATCAAAATATATTATTAGTGATGCCTTTATGGTTATTCATTTTAGATATTTCTAGATATTTGTTGTTGATATGTTAGCTAAGGGTGGCAGTCAAAACACCCAGACTAACGTAGGCCGTTTTGGACTATTGTAATACCATGGAGAATCTGCTTATGCGCAGTCCCCACCTCCGAACTACTGTGGAATATAAAGCTGACAACTTTAGAAAATTCCGGGAACTCAAGAGGGCTCATTATGGTCATTCTCTTTCTTGCTAGTCCAGAATAGTGATACAGAAAATATTCTACACTTTCCTCTTCATCGATATCTTGTCAGCTGCGGAAAAAATCGTTGTATTCAAACTTCAATTTTTATGCATGTCGAGCTATGAGAAAGTGTCCGTTTAGCACGGATACTGGAATTGAGAGTTGTTTCATATTTCTTAAGATCAAAGAAGCTGCATTTTCCTTGGTTAGATGATGATCCATAACTGTCTGGTGATAACGCAATAATTTCTTGTGACCCAACTTCTATTTGTTTACTCTTCTGACTTGGACTTAAGTCTGAGTTTGCAGAGAGCCCACATATTCCAATTTCTGTGGAACCAGTAAGGTTATCCAAATTCTAGCAAGTTCATCAGGCCTTTGCAATCCAGATGATCCTAATATTGAACTGCTCTGTTATCTTGCTTAGAGATGATCGGGAATCGGGAGTTGTTCTTAGAAGGCCGTAATAGCTGCTCGACTATCAGTGTACGAGTATATGCGAATTAAAGTCGCTGAAGTGACAGTTACTTTCAACCAATCCTCAACTTCCTTTATAGCAAGGACCTCTGCCTGGTAGACGCTGCAATGATCTGGAAGTTGCTTTGCCATATGAAAACCTAATGTCCCTGAAAAGACTCCATCAACCACCCGGTCTTGTATTTTAGAGCCATTCTTATAAAAATCAAGACTTTTTCTTCTACCTAAAATACCATTCATTCGTTTAGTAGAGCAGGGTCATTTAGTCGATCCTCCATCCCCAATCTTTTCAGTCAATTATTCTACATAGGACGGAGGCGTTTCCGTTCTACAGAGAATTATAAAGAAGACGGATTGCTAAAGTTATTGCTATCTACTTCCCTTTATTATTGATATCACATACGAAAGTTCGAGATCAAAATATTTACTGCCAGAAACTGAGTGAGCTCTACGACCTGCCTGTCGTTTCGTTTCGTGGGCATTAAAAGCATGCTAAAAACTATAATGTTATATTTTGTGATTTTTACAACACATGACATTTTAATGAAGTTCGAAAAAAAGAGACGCCTCATCGACTGAAACAGAAACAACTGAATGTGTTAGACTAGTTTTTTAAGCCATGTATACCAAACAATAATAGTATCTCTCCTGTAAGTGAGTTTTATTCTCTAAGTCAGAGATCATCAAAAGGCTGCCCGTGGACACTTCGTTATGATCTTTTTTACACGTACACTCGTACAAGCATGCATTTTACTCTCTTTTATATTATAAATCTATGTGTTTGCTTATCATTGCTCTAAGTCTACGATATATTTTCTTGTCAGCGTACATACGCACAAACCAACAGAACGAATGCTAACACACAATAAAGATGTGATTGATCGAAAGCTGTTGAATCTGCTGAAACTTTCTGAATGTTAGCAACATTATTCTAGAAGCTTTATTTTGAGTCTAAAAGCAGCCATAGACACAATTCTGCAAAGAATAGTAAAGTTAGCATCGTGGTATTCTAGCAGTGAATTAGTTTAACATTACGTGCTTAAAATCAATTGAGTAAAGAAAGTATTTTGTTTTGATAATAATTGTATAGAGGAACATTTAGTTTAATTTCGAATCTTTGAAACTCCAAAAACAAAGTAACAAGATAATTAGATCTGTAGTACATTTAATCCTGTAAGTAAATTCCGATTTATACTAGGTACTATAGCTCACACGACCTGGCCAAAGTTCAGACTAACTAGCTCTAAGTAATCTTAATAGTACTGCAATAATGTAAAAAAGTGGGAGGGGAGAACCTCAGCTAGTTTCTATTCTACCTGCTAATATATCATTAGTTGATATATTGGTATTTTGGAAATAGTTTTATTTTACTGCATTACAGTGAAGCAGTTTGATTGCAAATACAATAAATCCTAAACTATAAAGGCCATATAAATAATACTATTTCCAGTTTGTAAGTGTTTTGAGGGCATCGAGCATCATATATGTATGATTACTTGATAATACAGAGAGAAAACAGTGCCTACTAAAGACCTCATAAAATAGAACAAAATTAATAAGAAATCTCTATGTTGTTTTTTCAATACGGAAATCTTATTAATTTCATAGGGAAAACCTTTTTGAAAAAATCAAAAAGAAATCTTGTAGTTCTTATGAGGTTATCTTATTGATTTTTTTAATAAAGTTTTCTTCTTGATTCTATGAGGCAACCTCATAAAATTGAGCTTACAATACAAAAAAGCTTTCAGCAAATTGAAATACGATGAATCAAAACAATTCACATATTCCATTTGCAATAAAATGCTAAGTATATAAAGCAGAAATCTACATCAACTGACACCACACACAGTGGACCAAACACAAAAGAACGCTGATGATGAAGGTTTAGTGGCCTTCGAAAACGGCTGGCTGTTCCGTTCAACTATGTGTTGTTAGTCAGAATATTTACAACAGACTTTGGTGTTATTTGTTCATTAGTAATTATCACATGTAATTTGGCTTAAAAAGCGATACGAACTTTAGCCTGTTACAATCATAAATAAAAAAAATTTGTTTTTATTCTTTGTGCTTTGCTTATGTATTTTCATTTAAATTCTATACCATATACTTATGTATGTACCCAGCAAAAAATTACACATTACCATTAGAACTACTTGCCATATAATGACTTACTTTTCTGATTGCCAATTTTCATTACTCGCTTACAAATCACATTACCTAAAATTTAAAAAAATTACGTGCAAGTTAGACGAAATAGATTACGTGAAATGTTGACAAATAAAAAAATGTAAGTACTTCTCAAGAATCGATTATTTTAGTCTCACGCCTTGTTAAAATCATTAAGTTGGTAATCCAGTAGGGAAGTGCTTCCACCAAAAATGCTTAATTCCAAACTCGATTACCTTTTTTGAAATTTTTTGTTGGGTATGTAGAATATGTCGATGTTATTTATTTATACATACTTACATACATACATACATACATATTATATTGTATTCTTAATTAACTAACTCACCATACATACATATTATTACTTGAAAGGAGACAAGTATTGAACCAGCAAACTTCTGACTGATAGACAAACACTCTAACCAATATGCTAACAAGCAGTCTAAATAACCATTGAAATAATTGTGCAAATATGCTTACAAAAACGGAAAAGATCATGAAAAAAATTGTCTGTATGTCTATTTATATATACTAGATATACCAAACGGACGACACACTCGTCCGTATTCTAGAATCAAAATGTAAATAATTTAAGATTCAAAGAAAATGTATCTAAACGTCATAAAAAATTTCATTAAAACACAGCCACACACATACTTACATACATATGCAAGCATAATTAAATAATACATGAAATTAAAAAAACCTAAACAAAATCCCTTCAACCAAGCTAATTCAATTTATTGAAATCTCTTCCTTTAAGTATTATGGCTTTGATACAACAACAAATAAGAGAAAAATAATTGTAAGGTCAAGAGAAATACTACAAACACACACACACACTCATGTTTTGTTTCTTTTTTTACTTGTAAGCTAATAAATGCGGGTGCAATATGTGTGCATGTAGTAGTAGCAACTTTAAACGCTTATAGCTCCCAAAATACTAAACCGATTTCAATAAAATATAGGTTCTGCACATCTGTATGAAAAAACCATATAAATCTTTTTAAAATCGGTGCGGTGGTACCAGAGTAAAAGGGATTACAAAAAACATGTTCGCCTATTAATTATATAGATGAAATAACAAGACACCTCATAAAACCAAGAAGATTTCCTTATTAAAAAAATCAATAAGATGCTTTACACATAATCATATAGGAACCTAATAAAATCAAGAAGAAAACCTTATTGAAAAAATCAATAAAGCAACCTCATAAAATCAATAAGAAATCCATATAGTTTACAATTTATAAGAAAACCTCATAGAATCAAGAAGATTTTCTCTATGGATTGTTTTTTTGGTGCCAAAAATAACTGAAATTGAGTAAAAAAAATTTGTGAATAATAAGATTTCTTCTTCATTTTATGTGGTTCTCTTCTTGATAAAATTAATAAGATTTACCACATAAAAACAATAAGGTATCTCTATGAAAAAATCTTCGCTTCTTTCTGCTGGAATACCCCTTAGCCTAAAAACGTTTCATAGAGAAAATCTTCTTGATTCTATAAGGCAGTTTTTTCTCTGTGTACTTTAAATCAGTTCAATGAAACAAAAGAAAGTTTTTCTGAAGCTACTATTGGCCGAAGTACTTTAAAAAATAACTTAAGCATTAGTATTAAAATACTTAAACTACTTCCCTCGTAAAAATAAATCTTTTCCAACTGTTTGTATATTGAGTTCTACATTCCCAAAAACACGCACACACACAAACATACATTCCATTTGTAAAGATCTTTTGTTCGTTTTTGTACAAGTATGTGAAAAGCATGTGTGTTTGTCTCTCACTGTGTGTGTGGTGTGTGTGTTTATATTCATGAGCAATTTCGTAAACTCCTTGTAAGTAATTCAAGTGTTCTTAATGAACTTAATCGCGTATGTTTATTGCTTTAAATTTTAAATTGTCATCACTTTGCCATTTTGTCACACTTTGCTTTATAGTTTGTCATTTATGTACAAATGTTTCCTTTGTCTATTTGCATTTAGTATGCGACTTTGTCTCAATTGAATGTGTTTAAGTGAGTGTTGAATAGCATGTGTGCATGTTCAAATATCTGATTGTTATTGATTTATAAGTCTATCCTTTAAAGTCATTTGTACAAAGACATTTGATTAATACATACATACATTCCATGAGCTGTTGTTACTTTTGAAATTTAGTTCATGAATTTTAATTTGTATGCAACAACAAATACGAGTTGAATTTGAAATGAGCTAAGATTAGAAAATAAATTAATTTGTTGCTAGATAATGAGAAACTTTTTCTTTTGGCAGTCAAAGCAGAATGCTAATGAAAGATATGGATGAGACAAAATGTTATAGTCTGAGAAAAAAAAAATTCCAAAGAAGTTTTGAGTACCAGAAACGGCATGAATTCATAAAATTTCCGATTCTTTCGGCATTGCAATTGTTTGCTTTTGACTTTTATTACTTTGCAGCTATTTCTGTGCTTTTGGGTTGGAAATTTTTATTTATTTGAGATAATAGGTGTGATAAGCTCGCAGACTAAAGTACAGTTGATTCGGGGTTTTTAGTCATTCAAACTTCAACTTTTAACCGCGGTTATACATTAAATTTATTTATGCCCTTATTTATTAATTGAATTAGCTTTGCTACGAGTACGTGTTTGATAAGAATGCAACGTCACTTTGAATTGCCCCTGAGTTCAAAAGACGAAAAAAAGGAAATCTTTCGGTATGGAACTTGAAGGTAACATGGGAACTGCAAGTGACACTGGTGGTGAACTTTATGCTGAATATTTGGATGTTACTACGTGATACTTGCCATAAGCAAGCAAGTTTTGAATGGTGCCTATCTACAAAATTTGGTCCAAATCCGATTTAATAGAACTGAGACTATATCTGGTTATTGATGGTGTCTAATTAGATAGAACGGTGTAAGCGAGGAGGCTGTAAGCATAGTAGATGAGAGAAGGGTTTGAAGTTGCTTGATCTACGAATGACAGTGGTTGATCTGAAGCTATCAACAGGATACCTTTGTAGATGCTGCTGCCAGATAGTCCCGATATTGTGGGATGCTTTACAAAGTGTTTTACTACACGATAGGTAGGATTTCCCTTGCTTGATTGATACCTCGTACCAAGGTTATCTCGCTAACGCCTCCTAAGCAGTCAGATATCATTTTGCTCAGATAACCTCAGCAAAATGCTTAAAAATAGTCACCCATGTGTACCTTGCCAGCCAAATAAATCTTTCTAGGTACACATACATAGATGACGTAATGAGTGATCGACTAAGATGGTAGAAGAAGATTGTTAAGACAATCTGAGGAAAAAACTGTCATGAAAGTTACTCACGTAAGTCTTAAGCACGTGTGTGTGAAGATTTTTTATGCCCATGCTGCAGGGATGGTCTCAAAGAAGAGTCAAACGATTTCAAATCGCACGTTATTAATGAGTGGACAGTTTACATCACTTCCATATGGGTTGCTCACACCATTAAATTATTTTTGCAGAATGTCCAATGCGGCATAAAATAACAGAACTCTGCTACGTGCCACCATAGTCCTGTCTTTTATATTTTTTTTATTTATTTTTTAGTTTTTTAGAAGTTACAATCAGGCAATAAATATCTACTACTATTACTAAGTGTTATCTTCTTTAGAAAAGGAAGAGTGATAGGGAAGACAGGTGGTGATGAAAAAGGTACAAAATACAGCTTCGTTCCTTTACAACTCTGCTTTTTTGCATGTTTTTAATAAAGAAGTATTTCAGCGCCTCTGGTGTCAACGAGGCGCATTAAATATTTGAAGTTGTTGTTAGTAGCCACTTTATTGGTTATTTTACTTCAACAATGAAGGAGGGCGCTGTGATGTTGCATTAGGATTAGTATCCGCTGAAGCTGGTATAATTCAGTGAGCAGTTTCTATGCCTTCTTCACTTGAATTTTCCTACAACAAATTACACAGCACTAATGCATTAAAAAAAGAAATCGTGTGGTGTTGCTATTTAACGACTCTGTTGGTAACCGGGCTCAGAGCCTAGACCTTCGGTTCTGTAATCAATGTGCTTTAGCACAGTCCTGTTAAAATTACATCTCATTAGTATTCATATCATCCAATTCTGGCCAAAAGAAGTTGGCAATCGTCGACTTGTAGTGCTCACTATTAACACTATTGGTCAACGTTATTCACATAGAGACATTGAACGATGACGACTTCAGACCAAAATGTACATCAAAGAGTAGTCTTTTCAGGAAGCCTTGAACACACTCGGATCTGTTGTGCTTTGGCATTGGCCCAAGCTTGACAATTTCAGTTGTTGACATACCCCTTTATTCTGAAAGGTTCCTCATTACAGAAAAGAGCTTTTAAATGAGAATTAAGGATAGTTTTCAATTGTTTCAGGGTCTGTTCAGTGAACAGACGTCTTTGTTTATCAGCATTGACTTTCAGCTCTTGATTTAGTTTAAATTTGTGCGAGTGTAGGTGCAAGTCACGATGGTAAATTCAATAAAGTTGGACCACAACCACAAGCAAATGATAGAGTGAACAACACAAAATCCAATTTTCCATGGACAGAGGAAATATTTTTGGCAGTACTTGGATTTCCTTGACAAACGGATTTTAGGTGCTTGTTTGCTGAGCCAATGGACAAAAATTTATTCACCACAGTGCCAATAGTTTTTTCAGTAAGACAATTATAGTGACCGTCAAATAGGTAATGCATGCAAAAGTTTGCCCAAACAGAACACCAATTTTAATATATAGAACAATAATATCATTTGCGTATGTTTTTTAATGTTATATGCGTCCACGGTGGTGATGATGATGATGTTCCGCTTTTCTCCAGCTGGGCTGCCAAAGATCTCAAGGAATGACTCCTAACGGACTGTTTTTTAGGCTGTTGTTCTTGCCTCATTCTCAATACTCAGCTCACCGACTCAGCGGCAAGTTATTTTTGGATGTCCACGGCACCGAGAAGCTTGGTTGTGATACTGCAGAGATGCTGGGGTTACCTCGTTATCGGATCTCAGTGTATGATCAATCCACCCAAAATTTATTTTTCTGTGCGGATATTTCGGATGATACCCATAATTTTTATTCATAATGCATTGCATGACGACCCTTGCAAATTCACACAGAAAGGTCCACGGTAAGTTGGCCTTTATTATAGTTTTTGCTTAGTTAGTTAGTCATATTTATAGTCTGAGTCATAGTTCTTTTGGTGGGAGGCATGCACTTAAAATAACGTTACATTAATATTATTGAAAATTTAATATGTTCTCAAATTATTAAGCCATAACTTATGACCACAGTAAAAAAGCAACAAATATTAATTAAAATTGTTCATTTGCAATTAATTGTTTAGCTTTCAAAAGCCAAAATACTGCTCTGCAATTAAAATAAAAACCACAAGCCAAGAACTGCTGTTGATATTATTGTTTCATAGAAAAGTGACGTCCAAATGAACTTGTCACACAGAATAACAAGTAAACTTTATCGTTTTCACTAAACGATGACAACTTTAAATTGCTTCAAAAAAAAAAAAAAAAAGCCAAAGAAATAAAATCACAACACAAGAAAGCAGTCTAGTAATATCATAGCAAACAGATACAAATATTAGCAAAAAGTACAGGAAGAATTGAAAAAAAAATTAGATTCAAACGAATCATAAAAACGTGGCCATTTACCGCAACATGTGCCAACTTTGAGTAGATCTCTGTTTGAAAAAGAATAAGAGAGCACCAACATATTGTAAGCACAGCAGCTCAAAAACAACAACAACAACAATACCTCATATTTTTCAAAGACTAAATAAATGGTTGAAAACAAAAATGACAAGGAAACAGGACGTATGCTTAAATCCAGTTGGATGAATATAAAAGATTTGTATACAAAGAACACTAAACAAAAATTTGTAAATGAAGAAAAGTATTTTTTTTTGTAAAATCGTTTTTGTTTTATTGCAGTTCAAAAAACATAAATGTAACGACAAAAATAAATTAAATAAAATATTTTCTACTGGGAATTTTCTGGCAAACAAAACCTTCAATGACCGAATTGTAGCGAAGAGCAGCAGATGTGCAAGTGATTTCTGTTTGCTTTCAATATTTTATTTTTGCTCTATTAGTGGTGAATGTGCTTTAGAATAATTTACTTTAAGTGCTGATAAATGTAGAGTTATTATAAAATATATAAAAGAAAATCTCTAACAATTTTGTATGAAAAATATGGCGCTTTTCTTAGAGGTATGCAAATACACGGGAGCAACAACTTGCGTTGTTAATAAGGGCCAGCGAACCGTGGTTCACTTGGTTTTTTCTATTGGATCAAATGTTCAAATACTTATATCAAAAAACAAACTATGGCTTAACTCGAATTTTCAATATTTTATATTTTTTTTATTTATATTTTAATAAAGAGAAGTAATACTTATTCCATGAATGTCTACTAGTAATTATTACTAGGTATTACTTTCTTTAGGAAAGCGATAGTGAAAGAGAAGACAGGTGGGGAAGGAAGAGAAAGAGGAAAGCCGTATTCTTTTACAACTCTGTTTTTGCATGTTTTTAATAATGCAGTGTTGCAGAGCCTCTGGTGTTAAATGGGGCGCATTAAATTTTTTTGAAGCTTTGCTTAGTAGCCATTTTATTGGTTATTTTATTTCGCCGATGATTCTGCTCCACAACGAAGAAGAGCCATCTCATATTACATTAGGATTAGTATCTGCTAAAGTCGGTATAGTTCAGTGACCAGTGACTATGCCTTCATCACTTGAACTTTTCTATAAAAACTGAGACAAAGGGATACTAATGCACATCAGAAAAATGTGTGGTGTTGTTGTTTTAATGACTTTGTTGGTGACCGTGCTTGAGCGCAGGGCCTTTGGTTTCGTAGTCAACATGCTAATTACTTCAGCCAACTGAAAAAAGTGCAACATTTTCCAACTTTTTATTAAGAAATAATGCAATTTAGCGTTTGTTTAATTGCTCGTAATTTTAATTAAAAAGAGCAAGAAATGTAAAATTTTTTATTAGAAAAGAAAATGCCACAAGGTATTTACATGTAAAAACAATTTTTTAAGTATTTATAAATCTTTTATTTTAATGTGTTATTTATTTCTCTAAGGAGGATGAAATTACACTTTGGCTACCAGAAACCGTAAAAATTACGATTTAGAAGAAAATAGAGAAAAGGTTTTTTATATTTAGCCATCGATATATTTTTTTCGTGATTCATCATTTACATTAAAGGTTTCTTTTTCTTGATGTTTTTGTTTAAATTTTTATAACACAATAGAAACACGAGACAGATAAGGAGAAATGTCAAAAGTACCCCTGAATGTATAATACGTGACTGTTTTTCTACAGCGCATGCTTATCTACATCAAAAAATATAATTTTAAGTACTCTTTGAGCATTGGCCGTCAAACAAGTATGAGCGCGTACAGCTAAAAATGAAAAATACTCTCATATGCAAACACACGCATTAATTTTAAACCGAATACATATGATTATAAATACCCAACATCAGAGCGCCCTCCTTCGTCGTTAGTGTATAGCAGAATTATCGGCGAAGCAAAATAACCAATAAAATGGCTACCAAACACAGCTACAAAAAACATATATAATACGCCTCATTTGACACCAGAAGGCGCTTCAACACTGCATTATTAAAACACGTGCAAAAAAGCAGAGTTGTAAAAGAAAAGCTTATGCACATTTCTCAAATTACGCAGCACAAGCGACTACAACTAACATTTATACTCTGTTTTAGCTAAAATCTTACGCATGAGTATAAATATACTCTGACTATTAATTGGCTACACATGCGTATATACAGGGCAAGTTTATTAACACACTCATAACAAACTTATTTTCAATTCCATTTTATATAAACGGACGTACACGGTAGCGAAGGATGAATAAATATCCCGAGCATCATGCGTATATATTTTTCTGAGTAGCATACTTCGATTATAAGTATGGCAGAGAGTACGCATGTGCCTTTTTATTTATTTGCAGAGATACTCTTGTATGCAGTATGATGTAGCCATATTTGCTTAAGAGAAAAAAATGTGGTCGTACGAATTGTTTGCGTTACAATTATGATTATATGAAGTTTCTAAAATTGACACTATTTCCTTTGGTTAAGCATTGAAGTCTATTGATAAGTTTTATAAGTAGGAACAAAATGCATATAGACAAATGCTTAACAAAAAATAACAACAAGCAAATAAACATACTTTGGTATTTCTTCTTTTTACTTGAGTATACATATATTTTTGAGTTACTCTCTAACAAAACAAAAATTCTGTTGATTCCGAAACTTAACAAAGATTTTTCTTTAGCGATGAGGCTCAAGTCTGCGCATTTATAGTGAATACAGTTCTTACGTGATTGTTGAAACAAGCGATTGACAATAAGTAATAAAAAAATATACAATTAAGTAAATATTCTTCATTGTAAAAACTGTGTATATTTATAAATAATTTGTATGCTCACATATATGTACATATATATGCTTTCTCATCTTTATTTCATTTTTTTAGAACTTTAAAAAGAAAGGCACATGGATATTATGAGCATTGCGTGTCTGTCATACTTATACTCATTATTACAACTTAAAGTTAGTTAAAAGTAGGATTTTATCGGATGTATAAAAAACTTTCCATTATTGCAAATTGGATTTAACTTACCAGGTAAGATAAACTTGCCTGTAATTTATCGTTCACTTTAGGTTGAAGTAAAATTTTGCAAATGATAAAGCTTTTATACGTCCGAGAAAATCCTAATTTTAATTAATTTTAAGTTGTAATAATGGCCCTTAGAGCATTTGTTCATCATACGCCTTCGTATGGATTTGTGTGTATTAAATGGAATGAAAAATGTGCTTTGGCTGTTTGAAAAAATTAATTGCATAATTAGGAGCTAGAAGTTTGCATAAATAAAACCTTTCAATATCTGTGGGCTGTTTTTAAAAACTTACAACTGTTGCAATACAAGCAAAAAAGCTGTGAAAATATATTATGTACTAGCTGAACCCGGCAAACCTTGTCTTATTCTCAATAATTTTTTTTAAATACAGTGTAGTAGCTGTGTTGAAAGTTTCAGCTCCATACCTTTTATAGTTTCAGAGATCATGCGTTATGAACAAACACACAATACGATTTTAAAGATATATAAAATATAAAGATTAATTTATCATTATTTTTTTTTATTTTTAAAATATGAACACATAAACATAACAAACACAAACACAACTCGCAAAGCGATTAGCTTGTCTGCGAAAAACACCCAGGGTCTATGGCGGGAATCGAACCCACTACCTCTGGACTGAGAGGCTAGCATCGCTACCACTCAACCACAGGGGCACCAAATTATTATTACTTGCATAACAACACTTGCAAGTTTTGAGCAACGAACCCCTGATATTAAATTATTATTATTATTAAATTTTTCGTAAAATTAACAAACAAAATATTTTTTAAAATGTAAAGTGACAAGTGTATTTCTAGTAAATATTTAGTTTAGAAAATTTTTTAGCACAGTCGAGAATAATAAAATAGCAAATTCCACCCCAAGGATGCAAACAAATGAGCAACGTTGCCCCTTTAGCATTTTACTATTTCACTCTTCTGGCAGCAGTGATGTTTAAAGCGTAGAACCGAATAAATACTCAGAGTATTTTAATAATTACATTTGTGGTTATGGCTGATGCAATGTATACATTTTACTTATAGTAATTTTATGTGTTGCTTGAACAAAAACGAAATTCACCTAGACATGCTTAACCAATACCAAATAAATTTTCGAAATTCATATTTTTTTAACTCGTGTTAAATAAAAATGATATATTCAAACATAATATTGTTAAGTTGAGATTTATCGATTTAAACGTTTACTTAAGTCAAAATAAATGCAAACACAACTTTTCCAATTATATATGGGATGAAGAAAGTAAAAACCCTCATCTCCTTTTAATCACCAACTCATTAATGTTAATTGATTTCAATTAAATCACATTCTCACCCACCAACTAAAACACTTAATAAAAGAACATGTACTTATTTTAATTTTGTTTCTCTTTCTTGACCTTTTTTGTTTTTGCTACTAACAACTTTTTTCTTGCTAAAAATAAACAGCTTGTTGTAACAAGTTATTTGGAAGGCAAACAAAAGAAAATAGTAAGTTAAAGACGAATTTTTGAAGCGGTACCTTGAGAAAAATAAACTGTGGCAGTATAGTAAGGGAAAGGGAAATGTCTTGAATTTTTGATGCGATATATCGACAAAAATAAGCTGCTTTATAATAAGGCATAGAGAAATTTTTATTAGGATTTGCAAATGAGCATTATTTAGTTCTTATATCACTTTGAATGTTGGCAATATAATTAACTAAAGAATACATTTACAATGAGGATTTTTTTTTTCAAAATAACTATTGCAGATAGCAAAATATTTTTTCCATTTACGAGCAACTTTATTAGAAAACTACCGCATTTGTCATCGAATTTTTTATTTTAAATATTAAAAAAAAATAAATATTTGTGCCAGTTTCTTTTTATACTGTACAGCTCCTGATTCTAGTATGAAACCAAAAATGGCCAAAGTTATGTGTCATTTTATTTTTCCTCAATACACCACAATGACCGCTATCCTCCCTTCCTAATTTCTTTTCATGTTTTATGTATTTTTTTTCTTCTTTCATCTATTATCTTAATAAGAGCTCATAAATTAGAGTGTTTTGTGGGTGATTGTGTGTGTACAGGAAGTTGAGCTTCTTAAGTTAATAAGAAAAACAACACAAGATTATTTTTGTGTGATTTCATTTACTTGCTACTTGTTAAGCGGGTTTCCGTTTCCTTTTCATGTTTGTTTTACTTGAGTTTCTCCCTCTCCACCATTTCAAGCTATTTTTGTAAAAGTTTAATGTCTTTTAAGATGTTTACACAAAAAATAATTATAATTACAGTTCATTAATATTTTTATTTTTAGTTTTTTAGCAAAAGAAAAAAAATTTGTATAGTGTCGTGCAAGCAGGAGTATCACCTTGACCAAATTGGAAAGAAAGGCAGATGATTTTATTGATCAGGAGACTTCAAACACACTTCTAAAAAGCTAACAAAATTTCAGTGTTTATAGAGGGCCCTTCAATAGGGAATACCAAACATTGACAGATGATATCGAGCATATAATTGAAGCTGCTGATCTGTTAAGATATTTGTGATTTATTCAGTCTACTTTATCAAATCGACATGGATAGATATAACGTTCAACAGCATGTGCTAATTAATAATGGCTGTTCCTTAAGGGCTCTTTAGAATTTGTATGAATACATATCAAAAATTCAAAGAATAAGTTCAAGTGCGATGGTGTGAAAATATATAAATTTGACATCTACATTTAATATAATTAGACTTGACCATTTTTTGAATGAATGCTCTAAAAAATTTTGCTTCAAGCAACACCTTCAACACCAGCTTAACCAACAATAAATATATTTTTGAAATAAACTTTTGTTGTTGTTTCCAATATTCCCAGCAAAAAATTTCAAAAAGGTAGTCGAGTTTGGTATTAAGCATTTTTGGTGGAAGCACTTCCCTACTGGATTACCAATTTTAATGATTTTAACAAGTTGTGAGACTAAAATAATCGATTCTTGAGAAGTACTTACATTTTTTTTATTTGTCAACATTTCACGTAATCTATTTCGTCTAACAAATCATTCTCTTCATTTAGCAACTTGCACGTCATTTTTTTTTTAAATTTTAGATAATGTGATTTGTAAGCGAGTAATGAAAATTGGCAATCAGAAAAGTAAGTCATTATATGGCAAGTAGTTCTAATGGTAATGTGTAATTTTTTGCTGGATTAATATTCATTCGAATCTATCGTTTGAATTTAGTGAAAGAGGCCCTGAGTTTATTTTAACATTTGAAGCAAAGCCGCGAATAACGTTGTAAAAGACAATTTTTACAAAACCATTTTTTGCACAGATTACCGTTAACATTACTCTCTTGCATTGTTCAAACATCAAACCATCCAAAATTATGCATCTTATTGTCGTCCAAATACAATTACAATTAGACAGTCAGTGGAAGAACTTTGTAAGTAACTAACAAAATCATGCAATCGAAATTGTCGAAAATAATTGATAAATGTACGAGAGATGCAAAAAGAAACGTTAATGCTAATTATCCTTAGTTTCGATAAGCTAAAACAAATTTAATAAAAAAAAAAAAAAAAAACAATCTTGCTTTAAAATACGTTTTTTGGCTCTCCTGAAAAGTTATTATTTTATCACTTACAACTAGAGCTGCAAAACTATCGATAGTGGCTCCATTCGATAGTTTCGATAGTATTCTTTGATGCCATCGATACTATCGATAGTTTTTTATTCTTAAGGTAGAAGTACATAGCACGCGTAAGTTCGTCTGCAAGTATCGTGCTTTTGAAAACTTTACCGCATGAAAAATGTCAAGTTACACCACAAGCGTTATAAACGGCTTTTCTGTCAGATTGTTTACTTATTCATTAATTGAAAAATGGATCGATACATTTCCAAATCCTTTTTAATCCAATATTGTATATTTTTTAAATTTTTCAATAAGTTTTTATTCCATGTTTCTAATTTTTTAAAATTTTTTCTTATTTATTGACGACTGATTAGTTGTCAAAACAATACAATGCGTTAAGAAGTTGAAAGTTAACGAATTTTCTGCGGCAAACACGTCAAAGAGTTTCGTATGTTAAGGTGCAATTAGACGTGCCATAATGCCATAGCCGTAACCAAACCAAAATTTAATTGGTTTCTATGGTAATGGCTATGGCCTTATGGCGAATTACCTATAATTAAATGCAGTGTTTCCCATAAGTTTGGTTCGTACGGCTGTTTTCTATGGCTATGGTTATGTCACGTCTGATTGCACCTTGTTGTATGCAAAAAATGCTATTTAAATTTTTTTTTGACAGATCGTCGGTTGGTTATTGGTTTGCTGCAGACATGATGTATTTTGATGTATTTTTGTGCCGCAAACCAATAACCAACCGACGAGATGTCTATGTATGTATGTATGATGTATTTTTCGAATATAAAATCTTAAATTTTTTAATCATTCCTTATACCCTTTTCACACTCACTCACATCTTTGAGGAATGCGTGGAATATGTTGAAAATTGAAAAAACCTGTTCACATTACATCTTTCATCTTTCATCTGTCATGTATTATAATACTATTTTTACGAATGTGAGCTACTAAAAATTAAATAATAAAATGCAATTTAAAAATTCAGTAGAAATTGATTTAATTGCTGGCTCCTGAGGAGCAGAAACTAATAATGCTACAATGTGCAGAATTAGTTGAAATTATGCCAGCGGACAATGATAATGAAAAAATATTACAAACTTTATCCGCAAAGTTTTCGCGTAGACATTTGCAACTACTTTTATGTAATTTATTTCGATTTTGAAAATATATAACAGATTTTATTATATGCATACATATACATACATATGTATGTATATAATAAAATCTTAGAGTAATTACGGATCTTTTTTTGGGAAGGATATTCCAAAATGTAGCCTTGAATGCATGTAAATATGTCCATGCATATGGAAATATACATACAAACATACATGCATATGTATATATTTTTATAGTATGTATGCATGTATGTATATAGTTGCATACATTTTTTCTAGTGATGACACTAAAATAATCGAAAGATGTTGAACGGAACAAAGTGAGATAGGAACATCTTTTAAAGATGTTGAAAGATGTTGAACATTCAGCCCTGTATAATTCTTATGGGAAAATGTTATCATCTTGCCAAATTGATGAAAGATGAAAGATGTGAGTAAGTGTGAAAAGGCTATTAAAGTAAAAAGAAAGTTGATTTTTTTAACTTTTATTTGAAACGTTTTTAATATATATACATATTTACATGCGTATACGTATGTGTATTACAATTTAACGAAAAAACAAAGAAAACATTTATACACAGTTCTATAAAAATAATAAACGAAAAGGCAAACAAAACTTATACGTCTATATATAGATCAATAAAAAATAAATTAATAAAAAGGATAAAAAGTAAAAAATATTATTTCATCATTGCATAAACTATTGCAGTTAGCTAAAAAGTATTGATTTAAAAGTCAAGAGACAGTGAAGTAGGCTGGGTTTCCATCTGTATGCCACTAACTACTAATGAAAAATTTTTCATTCAGACATGTATTTATTAAGTTAAATAGTTTCATATATAACTAATAGACAACTTTATAGAATCAAACATAATTGGGAAAACTTTAAATCAATAAATAAATGTCTGAATCAAACAGTTTTTCATTAGTAATTAGTTGGTTACGCTTTTTTGGGCAAATTACACACAAGAAATGCCAGATGTAAACTCAGCCGTAGTCGTCAAATTTAGCCGCCGCCAAACTTATTCATCTATCAAAGCCGTTGGTACATAATAATTGTATTTTTCATGCAATTTGCTTCTAGTAGTTAAAAACTGACATCTTATGTTGATACAAATCAAAACCGTTATTATAAAGGTGTACAGGCGGCGAAATATTAAACTTGCACCTTTTATTCCACAGTCGCCGTCATACCGTTTTTATTGACTTTGTTTTTTTCTTTAATAATAGCCTGTTTCTGCCGATAGTATCGCTATCGAAAAAAAAAATATCGATAGTCCACTTAAAATAAAACTATCGATACTATCGATATTACCATCGATAGTTTTGCAGCTCTACTTACAACGTTATTCGCGGCTAACCTTCACCTAGCCTAGATGTGTTGCGTGAGCAGTAACATAACTCATCTGTACCTGGATTCAGCAACTACTTTTATTACGATAATCGTATCGTTATAATAAATATAACGAAAATTTATCGAATTTGCTATTCAGTAACATATTTTAACGATATTCGCTGTCAGTTGGAGAAAAAAAAATTGAGTCACAAAATCAAATTCATTTAGTTTTTCTTTATTATTCTTTGTGCTTTTCGCTTATTTTCACATTTTCTATACAAAGCTACCACATAATATTGAATTAAATTTTGAATAAGATAAAGCTGGAGACTATTGTAAAAAAGAAATTACAGAATCACATCATCGTTATCGGAAGCGAATAAATATGTCGGTAAATATTACGATTTTCGGTTCGCAAAAAGTTGCTGAATCCAGGTACTGGAGTTAAGCCAATAACAAAAAAATTCATAAAAAATATTCATAAAAAATAAGTTTCTTTTTATAAAAGGTTTATACAACAAATGTTTTATAGAAAACTATTTAATAAACCTGTTATAAAACAAAATTAAATATTTATATTATTTAGAAAATTGTTTACACTTGTTTAAATAATCTCTTAAAATTTTATCACATTTATTTCAACAATCGAAATAAAGCGATTTTTGCAAAAAAAAAAAAAGAAATTATTGCTGCAACAACCACGCATTAGGCAAAACTGTTAAATGGCTTTGTACAAACAACATTGACTGGCAATTAGAAACAACAAATTAACGCATGTTAACAACATTTAGAAAAAATCTAAGATCCTCACATAAACACACACACACACACACACAAGCAAACACATACATTCACTCACATGAAATCGCATTCACAAATAACAGCAGCAGGAAAACTTTATAGAAAATCCGCACTATAAATTGAAAAACAATATACAGAATATAGAGACACGTCATACATATTTTAACACTAAATTAACTGCCACACCACTGACTGCACCGATACTCACAAACGACTGTTGCAGTTGTCCCCGAGCCAACTTATAATGTATGATGGCATTAAAAGCCTTGTTATTACTAGAATTGACTTTTATATAAAAGCGAGGGAAAACGATATGTATACAGAAAGAGAGAGAGAGAGAGAGAGAGAGAGAGAGAGAGAGAGGGAGAAATTGAGACAAACAATACAAAAAAAAGAATGGAAAAAAAGAACAAATTGTATCTAACAAAATGTTGCAGCTTGTAATTTAAGTACTTAACATGACAGTGTTTGGTGTTTGAACAAGGTGCTGCTGATAAGTTAGTTTGCAGAGAAGTAAACTATTCAGAAGAAGTGGACTTAATCTAGAGAGCTAAACTCGAAAATATACACCCAGATACAAACATCTTAAAATCAATAAAAATCATATTGAATTAATAAGAAACATTAACGAAAGTCTAGTCATGTTGAAATTTCTTATTTCAATATGGAAAAATATTAGTTTATTAATTTTATTTATTTTTAAGCACCCAAATATATATTCTCTATTATATTGAAAATTAATGAATTAATGTGACGAGTTCTTATTTTTGATTTGCAGCTTTTCCCTGAAGGTATAATTATCATGAAAGCAGAAAGTTCAAGGAATTTGATCATTTTTGGGAACTTATATGATTTATAAAATGTCATTTGACAATGGGAAGTATTATATCAGATGACAGCAATTTTATAATTATGAATTGGTACTATTACTGATAACGAATAAGAAAAACTTAAAAAAAAGTTCTATTGATAAATTAAGCGCATTTCCTATGGAACAAATGGTGGACTTCGAAACTCGGGAATTTCAAGATCATATAATTTCCTCATATGCGTTAGTGTCTATGATAATTCATATCATAGTATACTTCTTCATATATATTTACACCAATAAAAACAAGTAAAATGTCTACAAAGTTGAAATAATGTGTCTACTTAACATCAGAGGTGCTGCATTGATGCAGAGTTGTAAAAAAATAAAAAATCACAAGTGAATACTTTGTATTTTATTTGTTTTTCTGAGGAAAATATAGTAGTAATTAGTGATGCCACCATAATTTTAAAAAAAATTTCCTAAAAAAGAGTGTGTGCTTTAGAAAACATTTTCCGTGATTTATTTTTTATTTTTAATGCGAAATCTTGATAAATGTAAAAAATGGGTGAATAGATTTTGTTAAAGGCTTCAATTAAAATCTACTTGATTTCGTGCAGATGTAAATGTCCTATAATAAATGCCCAACAACAAAATACTAAAGGGAGGGCAAACTTATGTTGCGGACGTAAGTTGGCTTAAACACGTTTTTTTTTTTGACAAATTCAGTTTTATTGATAAAGCTTTCGCTTATCTCGTCAATGCAGCTCCGAATTTCATCTTTCACAGAGTTAGTTGTTTCTGGTTTGTTCACGTTACCACGCTCTTTCTAATTGAAATTTACAAATTTCACAATTAAAATGGTTAAAATTTACTAAATAAATGTCAAATGATGACATCTCAATTCTTGACATTTGATCATTTGACAGCCAATAACTTCCAAACCTCAGATTGAACCCTTAAATTTTTTTGTTACTTTTAGTTAATTATGTACCAAAAAAAACTTCAACTTTCCAGCCCTGGAACCAATATTATTGATTTTGCGGATTTTCAATGCCAGTCTTTTTTTTATATATATAAAATATGTTTAATTGATAACGCCAAAAAATATTAGTTGTAGTTATTTACTTTTATATAATAAACAAAAAGTTTAAATTTTTTATCAATTGAACAATCCTTTTAAGTTTGCTGCTTTTAAATACTAATCTGTTTAGGACAAATTATGGCATATCAGTTCTAGATCGAAGTCTCTAGGAATATTTATTCAAGTAAAGACAGACGGACATCGGACAAACGGTCATCGCTTTTTCGACTTTTCTATACATAAGGACCCAGTATGTACATATGTACACATAAAAAAATTGACAAGAATTATTTTCAATAAAACCAGGTTATTGAATAAAATTTTTAATTTCAATAATATTTGTCATTAACTTGAATATTGTATTTATCAATTCCGCGCATTTTAAAATATCATTTAATGTCATTTATTTGTGTTGGTGTTTTCCTTGCTTGTTGATTGACTCAACGTGGTCATGTGCTGATGTTGTTGTTTATTTTGATTGTTGGTGTTGTATACGTGTGAGTTCGGACAAGAAGTCGCAAAACGTCGTGGCTTGTTTTTTTTACTCAACAAAGTTATTTTTAGATTATACCAAGACAATGGGCACATAAGAAATCATGTTTTGCTTCTATTCATTATTTGCTTATAAAATAATGATTTGCTCTTTAGCTGAGTGGTAAGTACGTCAGTTTATTAGTCAAGGGATTGCCGGTTCGACTCATCACAAACACGTTTAGTTTTAATAGCAGCCAAGCAAAAGCAAACAAAAAGGGGTTGAAAAACGTGGCATTCATCCACACACACACACACACACACACACACTATAACAATTATCACTGAAAATAAAATTTCAGTCAACAACTTTTTTCTTTGATTCATTAAATTTCTTTGTTGACTGAAAAAAAATATATTCAATAAACGTGCATACAATTTTATATATCAATAATGCAAAAATCGTCATCACAGAAAATTCGAAAGATTTTTTATTGAATCAACGATTTTCGTATTCAAATATCAAAATCATTTTTTCTGTGTATATGTACTTTATGAAGTTGTTATTCCGGAATGATAGGCCCATATATATCATTTTTGATGAAACTTATAAAACAGCTTCCATCACATTTAATTTTTTTTTTTAGAAGTATTGCTTAAACATATACATTTTTAAAATTTTAATTGTCTCAGTAATAATAGATCTAGGGCTACTTTCCCCCATAAAACACATTGTTATCTTTTCATATATGCATAGTCCACGCAAACATTTTGTATGATGAAATGATTTAAGAAGCAATATCAATCTGGTGACTAATTTCCGCCTTCAATTTCGAGCACAATTCACGTAAATTTTTCAATCTGGCATTCTTGCATACGATATCGAATGATAAATATTGTAGCATTCGACATCGATTAGACATCTATCGAGTTTTCATTTGATAGGTAGGAGCCTAACCTATACACAATACACTAGACCGATATGTACATAAAAATTTGAACTTATAAATAACAGTAAAACAATACTAAAATTGTATTATATTGTCAATATGAATGAAATTATATAAAACCTCCACCGCAAATAAAATAATATAAGACGCGAAAGTTATATATATCTTTTATTATATTTGTTTCTAAAAAAATATATATAAACCTTATTACCATGTTCTAATCGCCTTTAGTTAGTTGTTGCACCAAATTAAAGAAAAACAACTTTTTTCTTTAATTTAAGACAAACTGTCTAAAAAAAATGTCGATACAAACGCTTTCGAATACGACGAAATTTTATGCGATACGATAACCTAATCAATCTCGAATATGGTAGCTGGGCCCTGATTCATTAGTCTAGGATTATTAGTATTTTCATTTAATATTAAAAAAAAAATCTCGTTTTAGAAAAGAAATTTTCGCATACTTTCATTAGTTTTTAATTTCAGTTTATTTCTTTTTATTTAATTATAATAGTAAAGCTCATATTTGCGGGAAGCAAATGCATGTAGTAATTTTTATATAAACAACTACACCAAAGCTGGTCGACGGTGGCTGTGACCGATTTTGATGAAACTCAATTTGTTTTTGCTTAATTTAGTACTATTACTTTAGTTTTTGTACAAAAATGTGTTTCTGTTTTCCAGCGTTAATATTTTGGAAGACATTATTCACCACGTTTTGACTTCTAAGGTTGATCGAATTTTGTATTTCTCGAACGGACTTCCTCCAAGCCAGATACCATATCTTATGTATAATATTAAAGCAAAACTGCCAAGAAATTATCTTTCGAAAGAATCCAAATCATACTTCAATCTAAAATTTTATATCTCTAAAGAACATTTTGTTGAGTTAACATCTCGTGATATTCTTCAGAACTATCGTCCATGAAAACGCATCTCTCAAATGTTTGGTGGGTCATGGTATGTGTTTATTTATGTTCGTTACCGTAATCGTAAGCTAATTGGATTCTTCTTTGTGTGATGCAATCCACACATCTCACTCATGTGTGAGCATGAGCTTGTATGATGTTGTTTTCTTTTTTCGAAAATTCCCCTTCCACTTCCACACTTGCGAGGAAATAAATTGAACGCTACCGTGTTGTTTATTGGCTCTGTCTTATTTTCTTTAACGATGATGAAATATTTCATTGTTTCTGAGCTGTCAACTGATATCTGGGCATCGTGTTACCAGTATTGTTGCTAAATAAATGAAGGCAGAAGAAACTATTTGCTTTTCAACATTTTGCAATAGGAAAGAAAAAAAAAATCAAGTGGAAGTTTTAGTGGCTGTTAAATGATTAAGTTAAATAGAGATAAGCTTAAATGCTTGTTAGAATTTAAAATTATTGCTAACTTTAATGCGAACAATTTTTTTACATTAGTTTTAAATTGAATCCAAATTTAAGTTTTTTAATTTAAAGTTTTTTTTTTAAATACATTTTTACATTTACTTTGCCTTTGCTACTTCATTTTAACTGTATATTTGTTGTCTAATTAATACAAATGGTCTACATTAAAAACAACAAAGATTATTTTGTATCTGATTGCAATTTTTATACTTATTTTTTTTGTTGTAGGGAAAACTTTTGCTACACAACAGCAAGCCAAGCAACTAAACTGCCAAGCAAGGCAACTTGCAAACAATTGTGTTGTAATGTTGCAAAACTTTTCCCATTTAAAAGAAAAATATTCTTATGGAAATAAAAAACAAGCCCTTTTTCGTTTAAAAGAGTATTACAGAGTTTCTGTATTTTTTTCTCCAAATTTTTTCTTTTTACCATAAACAGTTAAAAGAGCAAAAAAAAACCTAAAACTTTAGCAGTATTTTGCTGTTAAGGTTTTAATTTGTTGTTGTTTATTTTAAAATTTTTGGCACAAATACTGTTACAAACAATTAAGTTTTTCATTCATTTTCCAATATGTAAAAATGCTGGACGTTGCTGTTATAGAGAATCTCTCAGTCTTACTTTTTCTTCTTGGTTGCAGTTAATTTGTTATTGTTAATCAGTTAATTGAAATATATGTTAAAAACTTTAAAGAAATTTTCAGATTCGCTTTTACTTTTCTAATGTGTAAAATACATTTAAAAAAATAAAATTAATTTTGCAGTAAATTTTGTTTTTGAAAAAGTTTTTAAATTAAGACCACAAAAGGAATGTTTATAAGAATAATATTAATGATATTTATAAGTAATATTTGATGCTAAGGAAAAGTGAAAAGGTATTCTGGGAATGATTTATCACCAGTTGTAATAAAAAAAATATGTGGAAACTTCAATATGAAAATATATAAATGGAATTGATTTTTTTATACCTTAAGGACAACAAATTTTTATCTATGATTTCATTGATTTTGAAATACAAAACTGAATCTATATATCATTAGCTAAAATGCAAAAAGGCGTGACTAATAAAAAATTCAACATCGAGTTTTGTATTGATTATTATGAATGCCATTCCTTAAACTCTGTACATGTCTTGACAAAATTTTACACTTCTGAAATCAAAAATGACGCTTTTATTAACAAAAAACAAGGTGACTTAATTACAAGTTTAATTATTTTTTTTTTTTAGTTTTTTGCTTTTCCTGTAAAATTATATTTTTGTTAGTAGCGCCTTTTTACATTTTAGCTAACGCTATATAAATAAAAATGTGTGCTTGTTTATTTGTTTGTTTGTACCTTATAGGAGGCCAGTACCTGAATTCAGTAACTTTTTTTCCAATAATCGTATCGCTATAATAAATATAACGAAAATTATCGAATTCGCTATTCAGTAATGTATTCTAACGATATTTACTGTCGGTTGTAGGAAAATAAAATAAGGTCACAAGCTCAAATTCATTTAGTTTTTCTTTATCATTCTTTATATTTTTCGCTTATTTTTACATGTTCTTAATGGAGATACCAAATAATATTGAATTAAATGGCGATTAAGATAATGTTGGAGACTATCGTAAAAAAGAAATTACGGGATCACATCATCGTTACCACAAACGAATAAATATGTCGAAAAATATTACGATTTTCGGTTCGCAAAAAGTTACAGAATCCAGGTACAGGCCGATTTTTCTGAAATTTTGACAACATTTAACTGGGAGTCTAGAATGATTTATAGGCTACTGTTTTCAACTACTCCCATTTTTTAAAATTATGTTACTCCTTTCACACAATTTTAAATAGATTTTATGATATAAAAGAGCATAATTTCGCCATTTGTGGACCAATTTTCGAAATTATTTTTGCATATGAAAAGGTTCAATAATTTGTTCTTTCAAATTGCACAGGAGGGTATTACAAATTGCCCGAACCAATGATTGATTATCAAATAACTTCGACATTTGTAGACCATTTTTCGAAACGTTTTCTCTTTATAAAAAGAAGTCCACTAATTTTGTTTTATCAGGGTCCGCTAAGGTCCACTAAATTTTTTGTTCTGAAGTTTGAATGGCAGCCCCAAAAATTGATTATCAAATAGTTTTACCATATATGACCAATTTTCCATTTATTTTTGCATTTCAAAACGGATCAATAAAATAGTTTTTTTTTTTTTGGAAAATTGTTGGCGATGGAGGAGAGGTGCAAAATACTTGCCCCAAAAATTGATTATCAAATATTTTTGTCACCCAAAAAATCGTTTTTCATATCTTTTTATTTTGAAATTGGGAAGGGGGAAATTTTAAATTTTTTTCCATATGAAAAAGGATCAATGAAATTGGTTTGTTTTGGGAATTGTTAAAGGGGGCGAGGTGCGAAAATGCCGCCTCAAAAATTGGTTATCAAATATTTTTGTTGCCCAAGTTTTACTTTCTTTTTTTTTAAATATGAAATGTGCCCGCCAAAAAAATGTATTATTAAATTATTTTGTCATTTGTGAACAAATTTTCTGTTTTTGCATATGGAAGAGGTCCACTATTTTTTTTAGGTGGTACACAGAGAAAAAACTGCCTCATAGAATCAATAATATTTTCTCTATGAAACGTTTTTAGGCTAAGGGGTATCCCAGCAGAAAGAAGAGAAGATTTTTTCATAGAGTTTCCTTATTGTTTTTATGTGGTAAATCTTATTAATTTCATCAAGAAGAAAACCACATAAAATCAAGAAGAAATCTTATTATTCCCAACTTTTTTTACTCAATTTCAGTTATTTTTGGCACCAAAAAAACAATCCATAGAGAAAAACTTCTTGATTCTATTAGGTTTTCTTATAAATTGTAAACTATATGGATTTCTTATTGATTTTATTAGGTTGCCTTATTGATTTTTTTAAACATTTTTTCTTCTTGATTTTATTTGGCTATCTTATTGATTTTTTCAGTAAGGTTTTCTTCTTGATTTTATTAGGGTTCCTATATGATTATGTGTAAAGCATCTTATTGATTTTTTTAATAAGGAAATCTTCTTGATTTTATGAGGTGTCTTGTTATTTCATATCTATAAATAGACACAGACAATTTTTTCATGATCGTTTTAAATGGTTATTCAGACTGCTTGTTAGGATATTGGTTAGAGTGTTTGTCTATCAGTCAGAAGTTTGCTGGTTCAATACTTGTACCCTTTCAAAGTATATGGTATAGAATTTAAATGAAAATATATAAGCAAGGCACATAGAATAAAGAAAGACATAATTTTTTTTATTTTATAAGGTCGCCTCTTAAAATCAAGAAGAAAACCTTATTAAAAAAAATCAATAAGATAACCTCATAAAAACAACAAGATTTCTTCTTGATTTTTTCAAAAAGGTTTTCTCTATGAAATTAATAAGATTTGCTTATTGAAAAAAACCATAGAGATTTCTTATTAATTTTGTTATATTTTATGAGGTAATTATTAGGCACTGTTTTCTCTGTGTAGGTAAATGTGCCCGCCCCAAAAATTGATGATCAAATAACTTTGCATCTATGAAAAATTAAACATTTTTTTTGGCGTATCAAAAAGAATTACTAAATTTTTTTTGGGCAAACTGTCACCCCAAAAAAATGATAGTGCTATGAATTAGATTATTTTTATATGAAAAACTTTGTAATGAAGGTTTTTTTTCCACTGGACCGAGAAACGAGCTTTCACTCTATAAATGACGTATACTTAATATTTATTATAAAGGGTGTTTTTTATTAAGGTACAGAACTTTAAGTTGGCATCACTTTTTTAACTGGCGGCCATTTTGTCAGCTGTCAAGTGATTAATATTTAGTTTGGTTTGCCATTTTATCATCAACAGGTTGACAAAAGAACAACGCTTGCAAATCATGCAAATTTATTTCGAAAATAATGGTTCAGTTCGCGAAGTTTACCGCAAGCTCCGTCCATTTTATGGTCGACATAATCGTCCATCAGAGCAATTAATTCGGTTAACCATGGATCGTTTTCGCACTACGTTTACTCTATGTGATAATACGCATCCGCAGAGACGTCGAACAGTGCGCACCGAAGAAACAATTGCCGCTGTAGAGCAAAGTGTTGAAGAGGACCCGAATGAATCGATTCGCCACCGTGCACAGCAATTGGAGCCGACTAACCGACTATTTTGTTCCCGAATTGGATGGCATGAATGTGGATGACTTGTGGTTCCAACAAGACGGCGCTACATGCCACACAGCGCACGTCACAATCGATTTATTGAAGGAAACATTCGATGAGCGCATAATTTCGCGGAATGGACCTGTCAATTGGCCACCAAGATCGTGTGATTTGACACCATTGGATTATTTTCTTTGGGGATATGTGAAGTCGCTCGTCTACGCCAACAAACCAGAAACGTTAGGGGACTTGGAAGCCAACATTCGTGGCGTTATTGCCAACATACGGCCCCATATGCTCGAAAAAGTGGTTGAAAATTGGACCTGTAGAATTGGCTTTATTCCAGCTAGCCGCGGCGGCCACATGCCCGAAATCATATTTAAACATTAATGGCATAAAATTATCCTTGCAATAAAGCCAAATTGATGGACATTAAAACGATTTTCTTGTGTTTTATTTCAATTTAAAGTTCTATACCCCTGAAAAAAACACCCTATATATATAAAGTTACGTATACTCCTTTTGCCTTAGAACTATTTTACCATTTTTTTATATGGCAAAAAAAAAGGAAAAGACTTTTACTTAACTCATTTTGCACAAAATATGTGAATAAAAATATGTGTGTGTAAAAAAGGATCAATGATTTAATTAAAAAAATATCTGAGGCCAAAGTGCCTTTCATTTTATTTGAGAATAATGCAGATAATTGAAATCACAAAAAAATTCAATTAATTAAAAATGTTCAATGCCGCAGTAATTCGTGTTTTTAGTTAATAGTTAATTTAAGCATTTAATAGATTTAAAAAAAATGGAATTTGTAACAAAGTTTCTGTAGCATAGTTTCATTTTTAAGAATGAAAAAATCTATTATTTTTAAATTCAATTTAAAGACTTCTCCCCCCCCCCCCTCACTCACACTCAATATATATACATATTAATTTTTTGGTGGCTACTTTTCTGTGTTTTCTTTTCCAATAGCCACAAATAATAATAATAATAAAAAACCAAAATTGGAAAAACTTTTCTTTCTTTTATTTTGTTTCGGAAAATAAAAATTTCGAAAACATTTCAGCTACAAAAAGAAAAAAAAAAAGCAAATTAATACAAATTGTCTGCTGGCTGGCTATTGCGGTCCTCTACTCCCTTAAAGCATAAAGAAATGCTATAAAAGAATCTCTCCAACTTGCTGTTTGTATTTTTAAGAGTTAAATCTTTTGTAAATTCTTTTCTATTAAACATCATTGATGGTTTCTGTTTTATTTATTTTTCGTTTATTTAATTTTTTTTTCCTTTTACTTTTGGAAATTGTTGTTGAGATTGTAGCATCACTTACTTGCCTTATGGTCGCAAATACTGTTTAAGTCTTTGCTGAAGTGTTATAAATAATTTATTGATATATTTTTTTCTATAAGAAACTTTCTTAGGATTGTTATTTTATGGCTAGCATCTAAAGGAATTTCTATACTTTTGTTTGCAATGAAATAGAAAAAAATGATGTTATGAAATAGAAAAAGTTTTTAATAGTTTTCAGCTTTTTTTATTGAGTTTTTTTGACAAAAGCTTATGCTAAGCTTTTTCAATTTTCTTGTATTTAGTATCACAATTAATTTATTTGTATTATGGGTAGCATTATTTTACTCTAGATAAAATCATCATAACTCTTCTATTATATTTTAAATATAGGCTATTATACTATAATTAAACTTTTAATTTTAGTTATACACAAAAATTTGTGTTCTATGAAATGTAATAATTTAAATTATATTCCCACAGGAGTTTCTTATTTTTATAATTTTCATTGAATAGAAAACAAAATGTTAGCATTTCATTAGAATTGTGTTGAAAACAAATTCCAAAATCCGCTAAAATAAATAAATAATTTTTAGCAATTAAATCATTTCTGGCTTTTGTGCGATAAAGCAGACACACACACACACACACACACACACACACACACACACACACACACACACACACACATATATATACATATGCACATGGTAGGCATAAATAAGACCCAATTGACCAGCTGATCACTCGCGAAATATATTGGGGTCCATTCACAAAATGTGAAAAGGAACCCTCTTGTTCTCGCTCCAATGAACGTCTGTCCTTTTGTACGTCTGTCTGCTTGTCGCAAGCCGTTTTCTCGAGAACATTAAGAGAGAGAATATGTAAAACTTTGCCCATTACAACAATAAATATCCCCACAAGAAATGAATGACTGAAACTAACACAAACAAAATTTTTTTACTAAAGCTACGGTCACACTTGTCAATTATTTGCCCAATTATTTGCGTAACCAACAAACACCAATGAAAAAAGTTTTGATCCAGACATTTGTTTATCATATTAAACAGTTTCGAACACAACTAATGCATAATGTCATAAAATCCAACAATATTGGGTACTCTTTAACTTGACAAACTTTTGTCTGAATTGAAAGACTTTTCATTAGCATTTAGTGGTTACGCTTTTTTGGGCAAATGTTTGACAAGTATGACCGTAGCTTAACATATTTGCAACAATTTTACGTTCAATTCAATAGCGATTACAGTTGCTCTACTCTAACATATATGCTAGAGTGGAACATCTAATGTACATATGTCAAAAATTCTAAAATAATGAACTTTACTGAAAATAATTTATAGTTCGTTCGGTTTGTAAAATGAAAATGTATAAAAGTGATAAAAAAAATTGTGATGTTTGTGAAAAAGTAAGATAAGAACAATAATTTACAAAAGAAATTATATAAAGTTTAATTTAAAATATGCATACATAGTTATGTATTCGTTTCTTCAGATCTGACAATTTTTACATCAGTACTGATTAGCAAAATACTGTGGACTGAGCAGTTCAGATATATGTTTTACTAGTTCATGAAGTTCATAAGTATGAGAGAGAAACAAAATCACATGTGCACGAATGTTTACGTCAGTTTTTTCGTATTTCCCTTAACAAAATGATACAAACTTCTGATGTATATACCCATCAGAAATGGCCATCAGATGATGCATCTAATGACCGTCATTGTTCTTGTAGGGATGTGATATTTATAAATTATAAGTTGTTTTAAAGCGAACAACGGAGCACGTTGAAATCCTACAGGCTACACCAATTCACACTGAAATTAAAAAAAACTAAAGGGTATTCTATTAGTTAATTTAATTATGACTTTGTAATTTAGACAAATTTCTGTATCACAGAGAGCACTCCCAAGGGAGTCTATTTTTGACTACGGGTGTGGCAATCCCGGGGCCCCAGCTAGGGTAATGTGGCTTTTTCCACTGGCGGACCTTTGGCTCATTACCCGTAAAACTTATGTGTTACTACCCGATCTCTGGTAACAGATGTGCACATATTTATAAAAGGAAAACAAATATTGTACGCCCGTTGTTGTCAGTTAGGTGCAGCGTCACCTAGAAGTGCCCCTGAGTTCAAAAGACGATAGAGGTGAAGCCCTTGTGGTGGAACTTCGAGGTCTCACCAGAGGCTACTTCTGGTGCCACGGTTGCCGGTTGCCCGACAGCTGAGCTGCTTAGAGATAAATGCATTGCAGTTGTCAAAATTTCTGTGCTAAAATGGTTTTTCGTCCTGGAACAAACCCCAGGGCACTCTCACTTTTGTGTCGGATCGTTGTAGGCACAGGATTTTGGTGGCGAGCTTACGTTCTCCTCGCGTGGGTGGTTCTCGCTGCTCTGAATTTTTGAGTGCATGTAGCGGTCGTCAATTTCCTTTGCTAAAATGCTGAAATCGTCCTACCCCACGGGTTTAAAGGGATGATTTTGGTATGTGTGGAGTAGGCACTGGTTATTTGGCGACACAAGCATGCGTTCATTATGGATGAGTGGTTAGCTGTGCCGGCAATGGTTGAGGAATTTTCTTGAGGACCTCGCTAAGGTGTATACACAACACCTTACCGTGGAAGCAGGAGAATTATCGTGGTGGCTGTGGTTGCTACCAAAATCGCTGGGAGAATAGTCTTGGCTTCCCAGTGTGAAATCAATGCTAGTGGTTGGTCTGACGCGGTCAGCCAGACACTATTCTAGGTGCTGTTGCCATTCAACAGAGCTGCTATGGGCACGTACATAGCAGCAGAGTTTAGATAGCTCAAAGTACCTCAGCAAGGTAATTGAATATAGTACAGCGATAACTATATTCAAAGATTGCAACCTATGTGCCTTATGGAGTGGGCCATAGGTTCATTCTAAAAGGGTGCAAGGGGGCGTTGGTCTGGCGTCTTACCCACACCCGGTGCTTTGGCACACGTGAGATCAGGCCGTAATGGCAGGTACTCACGTAAAACTATTGCACATCTGTATCATGGAGAGCGTAAAGGTACCAACAGACGACATGTTTTTCACATTGTATTTGCAAAAATTTACATTTGTAAACGGAAACATATCATGTGTTACCTTTAAAACATTGCTTGTGTAAAAAACATGATAAAAAACATAAGACATTATTTGAAATAGAGCGTGCTCTATTTTCTTATGTTAAATATACAGCTCCAAATGTCTATGTCATGCGAACAAATTCGTCGGCGGTTGATTATGTGCACTATCATTAGCCGTCTGAATGAAGTATTTTGCAAGACAAATTAATTATATATTTTTTTTTAATTTAACGTTGTCGTTTTATTAAAATGAGTCCAAAAATGTATAGATTTTTAGATACAACCTCAATGTCTTGTTTAAAAAAGAAAAAAATTTAAAAAGCACATTTGCGTCGCCAGTACTTCAACGACGGAATTAAAAATATTTCGACGGCTGCAAGCCATTTATAAAACAAACTACGTGGATATTTATGTACTGAAAAAGAAGAAGTGATACTACATGTACGTTTGTGACCAAAAATTATAAACCTTATGTAATTAACCAATATTGACAAGCATAAAGAAAAACATACGAATCGAAAACTTAAAAAACACATGTAAAAAACATGTCGTCTGTTGGTACCTTAAGAGATAAATTTTTGAAATTCCCAAAACTAAAAAAATCGCCAAAACGAAAAATTCCAAATATAAAAAGCGCTTAAATGAAAAATCTCACCAAAACTAAAATAAATCGCTCAAATGCAAAACAAAATTGCCAAAAGTGTAAAGGTCGCCCAAAATATAAAAAAATTGGCAAACAACCGAAAAAATCGCCAAAACGACAAAAAATCACCAAAATGAAAAAAGCGCCCAAGCAAAAAAAAAAAAAAAAAAAAATTATCTTAAATTAAAAAATTGGGGAATTTTTGCTTATTTTTTAGTATCAGCTTGAAATTCTTTGATATAAGGTAAAAAAATTGATATACTTATAATAAGATTCTTAATTTATTATTGAGAATCACAACATATAAACGTAATAAGTTGAAAAGCCTCAAACAATAAACTTTAACAAACGAGCAAGTTTTTATGATATTGCAAATATTTTTAATTTTTTCTTTCCTGTTAACAATTAGTTGCTGGTTTGCATAGCAAAAAAAGTATTTTAAAGCGAAACTAAAAAGAAAATATTTTATATAACAAATACCAAAGTCTATCTATTTTACATTTCTTCTTTAATGTCTAAGGAATTTTCGCTTGGTATTTGGTTTAAGCAACGCCAACGTCGTGTTGTTGTTTTTGTTTTAACAAAAAGTTTCGAAAACCATTTTTAAATGTTATTATTTTTTAAATTTGGTTTGATGATTTGTTTTAATAAAGGAAAATGTTTTTTTTCATTCAATTAAACTTCTACGAATTTTAGTTTTTGGTTTTATGAATTTTATGGTAGAGCCTATTTTAGCAAAAATATTGTTTGAGTTTTTGAATTTAGTAATGGAAAACAAAGTAAAATTTTGTATATTTATATAAGTGTTTTTTATTTTATTTTTTATTCGGTAAACTCCGCCTGGAACTTGCTAACACCATTCTCAATGTATTGTCGAATACGGCTCCATGAAAAATCGCCCAAAGCCAAATCGCCCAAAAATAAAAATGAAAAATCGCCCAAAATTTTAAAATGAAAAATCACAAAAAAAAAATCGCCCAAAAAAATTTCAAAATCGCCCAAAAAATTAAATATCGCCCAAAATTAAAAAACACTAAAAAAATATTCAAAATTATAGTAATTTAATTTTTATATTAAAAAGAGAAAACAAAAGTTATAGAGAAGCTTTACGCTTTCGTTCGTTACCGAATTTTCTACACCATGGTGTTTTCCGACACGGTGCAGTCTGATAAAGATTTGCTGCCTTGCAAAGTTTTCCTGCGTAATAACGTTTTCTTGCACTGCCGGCCTTTGGCCGGGCTTAAGGATTTTTCCACCATGGTTTTTCACGACACGGCACTGCCTAATAAATATTTTCTGATTTGCAAAGTTTTTCTGTTTAATGACAATTTCCTACACTGCATTTGGACGTCCTTAAGGATTTTCTTCACCATGGTATTTGTGTGTATTTTTCCCTTTAATTTTTAAATGTTTGAAAAATTTTGGGCGATTTTTTATATGAAGAATTACTTAAGATTTGTATGGAAAAATTTTGGGCGTTTTTTTATTTTTATTTTTGGGCGCTTTGGTGTTGGGTGATTTTTCATGGAATATAAATATTTTTCATATGAAAAATTGCCAAAAATTTCAAAATGAAAAATCACAAAAAAAAAATAATAAAAATTGCTCAACATTTTTGGGCGATTTTTCATATGAAAAATCACCCAAATTTTGCATTGAAAAATTTTGTGCGATTTTTCATTTTTAGTTTTGGGCGATTTTTCAGGGAGCCGTCGAATACGCCTCCCCTGTCATGCAAGCGTTCTCTGTAATGTCTTGCAAACATGGCCAATTGAGATACATATTTAAAACACATTGCAATAATATTGCAGTTAATTTGTATGTGTTGAAATTTGCATACAAAAATAATGAATATTTCAGCTAATAAATATCATTGTGCAGATACTTAAGTTAATAGATATACATATGTATGTATATATGTGTGTGTTCGTATTCGATAAATTTTGCATTTTAAACATAATAAATTTGGCAAGTAAATGTGAAATTAAAATCATTTGCTAAAAATTAATTCACTTTCAAATGCTGCTATACAGTAGTGGACAAACTAAATATTATTTTGTCAAGAAAATGACATGCGCAGACATGATTAGGAAAATTTTCGCACATCTGCTATATGATCAAGCTGGGTTGAGATGCAGGATAGCTTATTAATTATTAGTTTGCTAATATTTGAAATGAAGAAATGAGAGTTGACTATTTGCAAAAGAGGACGCATGCTAGTCGATGAAAAATGATTTGAATGCTGAGTTGAAATTTTAACAAAACATTTTTCATTAAGAAAGCATGGAAAGGAAAAGCTATGAAAATAGTAAAACAAGACACTCAAATGCCCTCTTGGCTACACGCAAAGAAAAAATATAGTTGAGGTAACCATAATCAAACAGCAACGTACTATGATTGAATTATATGGTTGCAGTCAAATCATGTTATTGTTAATAGAAAAGCAAACTTTAAATAATATTATTATCGAGTGAATAATAATATTATCTACAAAAACAATGAACTTTGTTACACCTAATCTTAGTATTGTAAATATGACAACACTATTGTTAGATGTGACTAAAATATAATTGTGACTCACCATACCATGATCTAATATTATATTAATGTTGTTAAATACGACCACAGTATTATTTAATATAATAATACTATTTTGTTTTTTAATCATATATTTATTGTAGAAACAGCTGTGCATTAAATTCGAAATAAAAATAAATTAATATTGTTGAAATAAAATGTATATATAGATATGTATACTTACACGAAATACGGACATGTCTGTATAAACAGATATACAAATGTTTATATATTTTTATTGGTCTAACCTTTTGTTTATTCTTTATTTATTTATTGATTTATTTAACACCACGTGTGCACTACCGATAGCTTACAAACGAAATACTGAACTGACAGATGTTTCTGAAAAAGATTTTTTTTAAAGCTCAACATAGTATGGTTTTGGATAACATTATATTGTTATTTACACCATATTATTTTTAAATAATAATACAAATTATGATGTAGTCATAAATTTTTAACGAAACTATATTGTTAAACTCTAACCATATCCCACTTTTTTATGGATGTGATAATGTAATTATTAAATTCAAACACTATTATGTTTATTGTAACGAAATAAATGTTTAAAATGACAATAATTAGTTTTCAACGACCACACATTTGTGTCAGAGAACATAAAATTGTTTTCTCAACCATTCTACAACCATCTTTTCTTTGCGTGTAGTAGGTAGTGCACTAGTCTATTAGTTGAAGAGATGTGGGTTCTATTACTGTCGTATACTCTGGATTTTTTTTTTACTGAAAAGCTATAATAGTTTCAAGCATAACAGCTTTTGTTCGTTATTTAAAAATAAAGAAAAAAATTTAAAATGTTAAAACCCCCCTCTTTATCTCTCAATCACCTTTTCTATTTAATAATTAAATTTTAATTTCACTGTACTATTTATTCCTCCCTCGCTCGTTCTTTATTTTTTTCTTTCTCACTCAATCTCTCTTCCCTGATTTTCCCCACACACAGCTTTAATTAGAGTGAAAAAATTATTATTGGCTTCCAATAGTTACGAAAAGTTATGGCCGCCACTGTACAGTGGAAAATACAAAGTTTCGATTTAGTTACAAATCATTAAAACACGTACATTCAAGTATATTTTGTAATGAAATAGTGGCCATATTTAACATATATACATCGAAATAGATACAATAAACTAAATTGAAAACCACCAAAATCAAATAAACGATTTTAGTTATTGAACACAATTTGCATAGAAAAATATAATCTATAATATGAAATCATGTCTATGCCAGATACTTAATGCATAAGCACACTTTCACCCAAAAGTATACAGACACAACATACTCCCATGGTTTTCAGCAATAAGCGCATATGTCTAAAAATAAATTTTCAGGAGCGAAGATAAAATATTCGATTTGATAGGGTAGATATTCGATATATTAAAAATATTTACCTGAAACTTGACAATAATTTAACAAAGAGTGCATTAACACAAGAGAGTTATTTGTACAGCTAAAACAAGGAAAATTTATACGATTTTATTTTTGTGGCAAAATTAAATATGTTTCTTTTTTAAGAAATTGTATGGTCATAAAATAAACTCTTAAGAGGTACTTCTGCATAAATTTTAACTTCATGACTAATGCAAAGCGTATTCCCTTCGCTTTTCTGAGAAGACACAGATATGCCCAGATATTCTATGAAAATCTCTTTGATAAAGCCTTAATAAGTTTTGTAAATAATGCTATTAGTATTTAAAGCATATTTAAGGTTGTTGTGGCTGCAGTGGTAAGCGCGTTGACTACCACGCGATGAGCTCCGAGTTCAAATCTTGGCCAAGGAAACCAACACACAAAAATTTTACGGACGCCTGTGAAAAAACACACAATCACGTAAATCAAATTGTTAATAAAATACAATGACTGCATGAAATTAAATTCATGTTATTTCAGCTTGAAATAACTTAGATTCAACATAGTTCTTCACAGTATTTCAGTATCAAATTTTCGTCGTTCCAACTTGAAATAACTTTGATTCAATATTTGGTTTTCAAATAATTAATAAAACACAATGACTACATTAAATTAAATTCATGTTGTTTCAACTTGAAATAACTTTGATTCAACATGATTTTTCATTTTCATTTAATAGTACGCGAATGTTATGTCAACATGAAATAAAGTTATTTTAAAAGAAATTTTTTTTTGAAGATTATTGCAAATCATGTTGAATTAACATGAGACGCATATGAAAATACTTGGCATCAAAATTACTATAAATTTACAAAAGCGGTTTTGTATGTAAGCCACAAATATTTAAAGCATACTTATCACACCAATTACATACAAAAACTACAAGCAAACACAATTCATAAAACAATAATAAACATTGATTTTTAATTGGCGCAATCGAATGTGTGTGTTTACGCCAGTTTGTCTGTGTGTGTGTGTGTGTAAGCGAACGATTTTCGGCAATTTTCTACCAGAAAATATACTCAAACATACAATACACACACATAGAAACAGAGGTGTTAAATTTCGATTACAATTTCTAATCAATTAGATTACATTTTAAAAAGAATTGTACTGATTATATAATTCCTTTTAAAAGAATTTCTGAAAAATAATTGATTACGATTACAAGAATCGAAAAGTTATCTAAATTACTAAAAATTACAAAAGTAACCAAAAAATAATCCGACTACTTTCAAACATTATTTTTTATTATTAATAAAAAATCAAAAAAAAAAAAACTAAAAGTAATCTTTAAAAGTAATCGGATTATTTTTTAATTACTTTTGATTCTTTTTGATTACTTTTTGTAATTTCAAGTAATTCCGATTACTTTTCCAATATTTGTAATGGTAATAAATTAGTAATCGTGCGAAACTGAATATAATCGTAATTTAATCATTATTTCATTTTTCAAAAAAAAAAAAAAAAGTAATCAAATTAGTAATTAGTACGATTACTAATCATTACTTAATAGCTATGTATAGAAATGCATATAATCTTTAAATTTAATATTTAGTATATACATATACCTTATAAATATTCCTTATACGGGATTCCCACTGTGACTTTTTATTGTGACTTTTCTAGAGTTTATTGACAAACGGGGTACAAAGGCGATCAAAGGGTTAGCAACACAAAACATAATTCAAGAAAAATGCAGGGGAAAAAGTCATAGTGTAAATCCCGTATTAGTAAATACAATCCTGCTAAATTACTTTTTGCAATGAAAATGAAAATTTCAAAATCAATTGTTATGCTTTGATTTGTTTGCCTCTCTCTATAAGGAAAATATAAAAAAAATCTATAGAAATGCTGTTTCAAACTTGGGCTGAATATAATTTTATTTTAAACTCCAATACTTGTTCGACATTCTCGTTATTTTAATATCAAAAAAAAATTTTTATTTATATAATTTAAATATAATAAAAAATAAAAATAAAAAAATAATTTTTTCTACGTACATATATTACGCAGAAAAAATTATTTCTCCAATCCACCAACACCTTTAATTGAAAAAAATAGAAAAAATAATTTAAACTTATCAAAAAATTTAATTTTTGAGCAAAAGTTTAATTGGCTTAAAGCGCTGATTTTACTTTTAATCAATTAAATTTTTAAACAAAAGCTTATACCCTGTTTCTACAAGCAAGGCGGTTGACTTGAGTAAATATTTACATAAAGAGCACTCATTTTTAGGGTTCCGTACATCAAAGGTGAAAAGGCACCCTATTGTTTTCGCTACGCTGCCCGTCTGTCCGTTACACGGTATTTTCCCAAGAACCATAAGAGCTACGGACCTGAAATTTTCACAGAGTATGTAGAACCTTGACCGCTACAACAACAAATACATGAGTATTAAAAATTAAAGGGTGGTCTAAAACGAGCAACGAAAAATGTTAAAATCCCATGTAATATACATACAATTGTATGAACATATGTATATTAAAGCTTGAAATTTGTAAAATTAGTGTATTTTTATATAGACTACAACAATTAACACTAAAATTTAAAAAAAAATTAAATTAAAGGGTGGTCCATCAGTTAATACAATTTTGACAAGAGGCAAACACTTGAAATTTTCAAAAACGGTAAAACTAAAAAACCGAAAATTATAAAATCGCCAAACCAAAAAAAAAAAAAAAATGGGCAAAAATTAAAAGAAAATCGCCAAAACGAAAAAAATCGCCAAAATTAAAAAAAAAATTTCTAACACTAAAATAAATCGCCATATTCGAAAAAATAGCCAAATTGAAAAAAACGCCAAAATGAAAAAAACGCCAAAAATCGAAAAAAATCGCCAAAACGTGAAAATGTCGCCAAAACTAAAAAAAAAATTTTTGCATAACAATAAATCGCAAAAATGAAAAAAATCGCTAAAAATAAAAAAAATCGCCAAAATGAAAAAAACGCCGAAAACCGAAAAAAATCGCCAAAACAAGAAAATAAAGTGTCAAAACTAAAAAAAGAGCCAAAACTTAAAAAAATCGCCAAAACCGAAAAAACGCAAAAAACGCCAAAACAAAAAAACCGAAAAGACCACAAAAACAAAAAAAAAAAAAAATGCCAAAACTATATATTATATAGGATGAAGTTTGTATTAAATTACATATCTAGTGTTCGTACGGAACCCTTCGTGCGCGAGTCAGAGTCACACTTTACTGAATTTTTTTGATTGATTTTATAAAAATTTTCTACCTGATTTCTGGCAACAGAGTTGACTAAATTACATACAGGACAATCTCGGTATAACAAAAAAAATCTAGTTTTAATCAGATCTTCACTTATTAAGGTCATACACATAGAAAAAAAAAATACCAATGTAAAATCCAAAAACCATCCAAAAAGTTTGATTCAAATTCATTCAAATCATATTAAATTGAAAAGAGATAGTATGTAATTTAAGTGTGTTGGTGTTTATTTGCTTTGTTCATAGTTGCAATACACTTTTGTGCTTAGTTGTGTGAGTTGTTTTTGTATTGTTGTTGTTTATAAACAGTCCAGTGTACTAGTCTTGCAGTCGGAGGATCGCAGTTTCGAATCCTGGAGTCAAGTCAAAGTATTTTGTATTTTTTTTTTAACTAAAACTTGTCAAATAATTTGTATGTTAAGTGATCAATGAAATAATGTTGAATTAAAATTTTATTTTAAAAAGTTTTAAAGTTGTTGTGGCTGCAGAGGTAAGCACGTTGACTACCACGCGATGAGTTCCAAGTTCAAATCTTGGCCGGGAAAGCCAATTTATATACAAACAGAAATTTTTCTCAACCAAACGTAAGTTAAATAATTAATTAAATACATTAACTATATTAAATTAAATTCATGTTGTTCCAACTTGAAATAATTTTGATTCAACATGATTCTTCATTTTGATTTTAATAGTACATAAATGATAAATAAATAAACGTGATATAAAGTTATTTCAAAAGGAAAAATTTTCTTTAGAAATTACTATAAATCATGTTAGATTAACATGAAACACATATGAAAATCATTGCCGAAAAAGATTAGATTAACCTTGTTTAAATAGATTTTGAGTTGAAATTTTGCTGTGTGTAGGAATTTTTTTATGGCAACGTCCATATTGTTCAATGTTTGTAGGACTTTCATAACTGAAAAATAGCTCAACAGCTCGGAATAAAATTTATGATATAATTAATGTATCTATTCGATTCCATAAGTTTTCAGAATTTTCAAAAAAAAAAAAAAAAAAAATTTTTCGTAATAAATTTGAAACTACTAAGGCGATCGAATTAAAAATATAATCAGCTCTTATAAAACACTCGACTGCGGCAAGTTTGATTGCTTGATTCAATTGACGTCGAATATCGCAAATTTTTTTAAGTCGGTTAAATAGTGCGTTAAAAAAAGTTTATTGTGAATTTAGGGCTGGCAGCATTATCGGATCATATATCATGGAAAATCGGACATTCCACCTAATTGAAAAAAAGAACTAAATATCAATTAAAAATATAATTGTGTTGACAAATTTTAGCTGACTCAATTAAACTTTTAGTAAAAAATTTCATGAACCAACTTTTTAAACAAAAATTTAATTGATTACTTTTATTTTTTACTTTTATCAATTGGGGTAAAAAGGGATTTGAAAAAAAAAATATTAAAGGTATTCACATCAGTTTTTTTTCTTGTTGGAAAAATGTAATTTTTTACAACAAACACAGGAATAAAAATTCACCAAAAGTTGAATTTAAAAACTCAACTTTAGGTGGATTTTTTTTCCTATGTTTGTTGTAAAAAATTTACATTTTTCCATTTTTCCAACAAGAAGAAAACTGATGTGAATACCTTTATTGTATCAATCGAGACCTTTTATTGAAAAAAATAAAATTAAAAGCAAAAAATTTAATTAAAAACTCAAGCAATTAAATTTGTAAACAAGAGTTAATTGACTCAATTAAACTTTTCATTCATGATTTTTACTTTTTTAATTAAGTTTTTTATTTAAGATTTTAAGTTTACCCAAAAGTTTCTGACATCTTCATAATTAACGAAAATGAGCAACATCACAAGCGATAAATATAATAAGTTATGATAACAAAATTATTTCTAAATACCCACAATTTGGATTGTTATACTCTTGAAATATCAATTAAAAATAATTCGGTTCCTGCCCTCTCCCCTAAAATAATTTAACTGTTTAAAATTTAAAGCAATCTCTCTAGCCGGCGTTGTAAATGGGTTGAGTTAGTGTTTGCTGACAAGCTTGATGATAACATTTATTATTAGTTAATTTTGATTGCAGCGTTTGCATGCATAATTAATCGACAGCAGCCAAAAAGAAGAAAAAAGTAAAAAATTTCCCGCAAAAAAATTAAGGCGAAAAACAATAGCAGAGATACAAACAGTCAACAATAAAGTGCCAAACTGATTTTGTGCTGTCGTTGTTTTTGGCAAAACTGTGATGTTGTTGTTGTTGTTGTAATGAAAACAATTTTTGTGTATCGAAAGTAAGACCAGTTTTGTGTGTTAAATATTTACTTTACGTGACAAATTTGCATGCAAATCACTTTTACAAACAGTAAAAACAGGAAATAGATGTGAAAAATATGAAATAATATAGAGCTATTGAAAGTGAGTGTGATGGAGTGAGAAGAAGAAGACGAAAAAGAGACAATGAAAAATTTGTTGAATATAATGGATAAAAGGACTGATGATATCTTTTAAGGCACTAATTGAAAGGAGTGTTTTGTTTTCATTATTGTTTTTTTTTTGTTTTGCTTAATTTTTTTGATTTTCAGTTTTGGTGTATAAAATTGATTTTCTGGTTTAAAAACTAATTAAAATGTTTAAGGATTTTGTTGCTATTGATGAGGTACAAGCTTGTGGACGACAGTAACGATTGCAAGGTTTTTGTTATATCTTTTGGGGCCATTATTACAACTTAAAGTTAGTTAAAAGCAGGATTTTATCGGACGTATAAAAACTTTATTATTTGCAAAATTTCACTTTAACCTAAAGTGAGCGATAAATTACAGGCAAGTTTATCCTACCTGGTAAGTTAAATCAAATTTGCAATAATGGAAAGTTTTTATAAGTCCGATAAAATCCTACTTTTAACTATTTTTAGTTGTAATAATGCCCTTAAAAATATGTATGTAAGTACATAAAAAATTTATTTTAATATTTTTTTTTTAATTTAACGAGTGTTAAAATTAATACGAATTTAAGAGATATTTATATATAAAAAATATAAATATAATCTCAATAAAATCATGTTGTGTGGGAATTGTTGTTAAATGTTACATGTGTAATATAAGGTTTTATCCGTATTCTAAGTTTTTGTGCAATAAAGGAAAATTTTTGTTATGAAAAAATTAACAAACAAGTAAAACATAAAAAATTGTATTTTGCAGGGTCCTTGTTTTTTTTGAGAACGACTTTGTATAGCCTTCGGGCGGAATTGGATGATATGTAGATCTGCTATGTCTTTGTATGCATGTTGAACAAGACGGCACTATGTGCTTTACAGATCTTGCAATATTGGGCATTCCGCATGAGCAATTTGAGGCCCTGGTTATCGCAAGTGTAGGTGATATCAGCTAGACATTTAGGATACGCCCAACCTAGTGAAGCCGCGGATTCAATACATTCAAAGTATTCGAACTATACATTTTTAAACTGACAGAAATAAATGAAAGAGAATTTCTTGGTACTACCCTTATTTTTTATACCCTTCAACAAAAATGGTAAAGGGTATATAAATGTTTGTCATTCCGTGTGTTATTTCTACAATATTCATATGCAATCCATAATATATATTCGGGTCCTTATAAATAGTAAATACGAATAAGCGATATCCGTCTGTCCTTCTGTCTGTACGTGGAATCGGTTTTTCGAAGCTCCCAGAAAAACTAGAGACTTCTATCTATCAGAAATTTTCCTAAATATATTAGTATTGAAAATCAGCAATATTAAAAAGACAATTTCTGAGCTGGAAAACTTAAACATTTTTTTGCCATGTAACTATCTACAACTAATATTTGTTTTTTTTTTTGTTTTTTTTTTTTTTGTTAAATAAACACATTTTATATTTAAGTTTGAATTAAATTGGTAATAAAAATAGAAAAAAAAATAAAAAAACGATTCCAGGGTTGGAAAATTGAATTCTTTTTGGTGTATAAAATAACCTACTAAAAAAATTTTTTTTTCATTTTATTATTAACTAAACATATTTTATGTTTTTAAAAGAAATAATTTTGTATAACAAAGCACAAAAATCTAAAAGGATGATTCCAGGGTTGGAAAATTTGAACTTTTTTTTTTATATAATAGTAACTATATCAAATTAATTTTTTCTTTCAAATATATTTTATCTTTTAGAAGGAGGTTTAAACAACTTTAAAAATATAAAATAGTTCCAGAGCTGGAAAATTTTAATTTTTTTTGGTACATATAAGGAACTACATAAATCAAATTTTTTTTCTTTATTAATTAAACATATTTTGTATTTTATAATATTAAAATCATAAAAATCAAACATAAGATTTTATTTAGGGTTGGAAAATTTAATTTTTTTTTTTAAATTTTCTCTGAGCACAATTATGTTTCAAATCGATGGTCATACGGTGAGCTTGCAACAGTTTCTTATTAATTTTTTAGTGAATTGAGGTAACATAAAATATATCGATAAAGATTAGTCATAACTTCAAAATTAATTAAATGGAATATGGACGGTACATCGAATAAGTAAAAATAATTAATGTGATGATCGTAAAAGATAAGCAAGAATAGTTAAACATACGTAGGTAGAGTAATATAACTTCGTGCTAACCTAAATAGAAAAATGAAAAAATGGAAAAACAGGGGAAATAAATAATGATACTTACATATGCATTTACCAAAGGTAAATCAATAATTGTACACAACAATCATTTCTCACATTCCGTTTCATTAGAATTTACGTTAAATAGCTGATGTCAATAACAATCTCTACGCAAGTAGATAGACTAGGGTGCTGATGAAGTGCGTTGCTGCACAGAAAAATATCGGTATTTCCACCAGCTTAAAAGTCTAATTTAATTTTTCTTCTCTTCTTTAGAAACACACATTAATTAACAAAAATATTTCATTCAATAAAAGAATTGAAATCACTGAACTTAAGCCTGACTAAAAATTATTTCTGATTAGGAATATTTTTCATTTCCCTGAAAGTGTTCCTTTCTGCTGAACAAAACCGAAAAATTCTTTGGGATTAAACTAGTTTACATAATATTGCGTGTGAACGTCCAATAGTGGCAGTAGGAATTGAATTGAAACACTTAGCAGTTCTGTAGTGCTAATTATTATTATATATGTACCGGAAAATATGAAATAAGTTAACTTAGTTGGTATGGAGGTAGAATACTAAAATTATTTTAGGCAATATAATCTATGAACCAAATTCTTTTGTCGAAAAATAGCATCGGCTATTCACTATAAATTGCACTAGAGCCAAATATAATTTTTTTTTACAAAACTAATACCGCATAGCCAAATATAGCACATTTTTTTGCAAATGAGAAGTGACACTCAAGCAATGAATGCCTATTACTTTTGCTAGCTGTTACCTTCTTAATGCAAGAGATAGTGATAGAAGAGACAGATGCACAGAAAAAATTATTCCCAAAAAATTTCCAAACAAACGTGTGTTTTGAAATATAATTTAGTTTCAGTAAATATTTTTTAATGTTCCAGTAAATTATTTTTTCCAATTTTATTTTATGTAAAAAAAACTGTATAGAATGAAAATTATCTATATAAAGTAAAATTTTGTAAACAATTTTTTTTGATTTATTTTTTTATATTTAAATTTGTTATTTTCAGTTAAATTTATTTTTATATACTGTAAAAAAATTTGTCTTATTTTTTTTTTAATTTTTTCAGTTAAATTTATTTTTATATACTGTAAAAAAATTTGTCAGATTTTTTTTAATTTTTTCTACAAATTATTTTATAGATATAAAAAACATTTTATTTTTTTTTAAGATTTTTGTTTGCAGTTTTCAAACTTATTATGTTTGTATATTGTGATTCTCAATATAGTATTAAGAGTCTTACTATAAACATATGGAGTTTGTTAGCTAAATTAAAAAATTTTTTGTGTTGAAGTCTACTGACGACTTCTAAAAGCGGGAACGAAATGCTTAACCATAAAAACAAGCCAATTTTTAAAAGTAAAAAAAATAGTTGAACCTTTCATTTGATTCAGTTATTTTTTTCAAATAAAACTTTTACTAATTTAAAAAAAAAAAAAAAAATTTAAGAACTGTTATTGATTCAGTTAATTTATTTTCTGATAACGCGAAAAATTTTAGTGAATGTGTTTGCTGAATAATACAAAAAAATCTGCAAAAATGTTTTTCTGTTCCTATTAATAAATTTGACTGAAAATATTTTGAGTTTCAGTTAACTTTTTTCTCTAATGCCATAATAAGTTAACTAAAAATAAAATTTTTTTTTCAGTTAAATTTTTACAAAATTGTTATCAGAATCTACAAATTTCTTTGTAGGTCCGTATTCACACAAAAAATTTACTGATTCAATGAATTTGGTTACTGAAAATGAAATTTAATTTTTTCTGTGTAGTAAAGGAAGAGATAGAGAAGAGTTTCCTTCTTTTACAATTCTACATTTTATTGGTCACTTTACTTAGCAGATGATTCTGCTACACAATACTGACGAGAGAGGGCGCTCTGATATTACATTAGGATTAGTATCCGCTGAAGCCGGTGTAGTTTAGTGACCAGTGACTATGCCTTCATCACTTGAACTTCCCTACAACAACTGACACAAAGGGACACTAATGAGTATCAGAAAAATGTTAATGACTTTATCGGCGACCTGGCTTGAAGCCAGAACCTCCGGTTACGTAGTCAGCGTGCTAACTGCTTCAGCCAATCCTCAATTTTATTAAATATAAAATTTTTTTAAAGAAATTTAATACAAAACTACTTAAAGTTAATATCATCGATGACCATTTTAAGTTATATTTTGCCAGTTAAAGATATTGCCCGAACAAATTTGTGCATTTTAGAGTACAGTTTTCGTTTTACATATATAATATCTTAAAAGTATAAATCTGTTTGAAGTTTATAAGTATGTAATTCAAAATCAATTTCTTTCTCTTTTATTAAATAATTACTTAGCTTTTCTTTTTAGCCTTTAAGCTCGGAATATTTTAAATTTTCAGTTTTTTTTTCAAAAGATGAAAAAGTTCTTAGTTCTTAACGCTCTACAAATACAAATAAGTATTTCTTTTGGTTGTGTTAAATTTAGCATATTTAGCCAGCCATACGAAAGGTAAAATTAGAGAGAGGATTTTCTCAAGTTTCTTTGTTCTTTTCTTTAACATTTATTTAAGTTACAAGACTTTGGCAAAAAGCCAAAAAGTCATAGTAGTCGACGAAATGCACAAAAGAAAAGAACAAGATGATTGCACCTTTTGAAAAGATATACGTTTTTAAAAATAGAGTTAAGCAAAAAAAAAAAAAAAAAAAAAAAAAAAACGGAAGGCTCCCAAAGCATTTGCGTATCGTCGTACCGACAATTCTTACAGTTTTATGGCGTTTATTTAAATGGTGGGCCAGACGAACATACTCGTAGAAGAAACAGCCGTCTATTAAAGTTTTATTGTTTTATTCTTTGTAGTTCTTTGGTTAAATTTACTTTATAATCTATTGTTGTTCTTTTTGGCCATAACCTTAAGAGTCTGTTTGTCTACTGTGGCAGTCATCATCAGCGTCATCATCATCATCATCATCAGCAGCAGCAGCCGCATCTTTGTGTGCTCTAAGATAGTAAAATTTTAAGAAATGAGTAAAACCTTATATTCATTGCATTTATCCTAGTGCATTGTTAAGTGTTTAGACTTTAGTCTGGTCCCTTTTTAAGTTCTGGGTACTGCAGATTAAAGTGTGTTCGAATAGAATTGCATTTAGTTTCTTTTTCTTGCTGCCAGGTGAAATATGGTCAAGTAGTTAGTGATAGCTTGAGAAAATTATATACTAAAAATGCACTTTCTCTTCCGTGCCATGTCTGTTGTGGTTTCTGAAATAATTCATTTGTGTTAAAGGGTATATGAGTAAGGAGGTGTTTAAAGGTTACAGAGTTGATTTTTTTAAGTTTAATGTCAGACCAGGGTTGGAAAAATTGGGGCTATTGTAGTTTTTTTGGTAATATTCAAGCTCGGAATTAACCTTTGGTGTACACAGAAAGAAAAAAGCCATACTAAATTCAAGTTTTTTCTACTTACTTTTAGTACGAATCGTATTTAAAAATTTAAGTACGAATAGAACTAACATTTACTTAAATCAAGCCGAAAACGGGATTACCTTAGGAAACCAATCCTGAAGTTTCTTAAATTGAGTATCAAGTGCTTATATTACATTAAAAATTTTAAATCAAGTACAAAGTTCTTAAATTGAGTAAAAAAAATGTTATTTAAAGTACGACTGCGTGTACAATATGAAAAGGAAAATAAAAAATAACCTTTTTTCCAAAAAAAATTCAAGTTCATTAGTGTGCTTATGATTGAAGTTCAATAATATTAAAAAATTAATTAAAAAATCAGTGCTTAACATAAAAATAATTAAATATATCTGCATACATACGTACTTCCTAACTAAAAATTTAAGATTTAGAAGAAAAAAAACTGTTATGTTTAAGTTTGATTAAATGCAGTTGATACTCGCAGTGTTCCAAAGTGTGAATAAAATAAAATAAATAGTGAAAACACTTAAAAATGCTCCAGCTTCTGAGGGATCGTGAAACTGCCAGAAAATATGGGTTTATAAACAAACGCTTTATAGAAGCTGTACATTTCTATCGAGTTTGAGTGTTGTTTTAAATAAATCCATGTTCACATATGGAAATTTTAGCTGAGCAACTTTTTAGTTTATAGGCGTGAGAGGTTCCCATTTTCATTACCTTCTTTTTCATCTATAAGCTCAAAAGTTGCTCAACTAAAACTGGCATGTGTAAATCCAATATAATAATTGCTTCTGTTAGAGTCTTTGTAAAATATAAAAAAAACAAAGTACATATTTAAAAGATACGTTTTTGGTAAATAGTGTCAATTAGAAATTAATCGTAAAAAATGTGTATGTTAATCTGTAGTTTTTTTATAGTTGTATTATCAAACTACAGATAAAAAATGTACATATGAAACCCCTCTGCATACGCATGCTGCATTAGTTCTGATTGAATAATTATTTTCTTTTGCTCAACTTGCTGTAAGAGCGAACTCAGAAAGATGTTATCGCTCTAGGTGACCAATAACCCCTAGCTTCTTAATGACATAGTTTCTCTTAGAGCACTGATGGGGTTGGACTTTTGGAGCGATGACGATTATAAATGTAATCAGCTTAGAAACGTGGGCTTTAGTTGAGAGCAAAACATATAATTATTTATTGATGACAAAAATGCAGTATTATGCAGGTACTTATATCTTTATTATTTATTAAAAAAGCATTCAATAAACTGGTAAAAGAACCTATGTAAATTTAAAATCTGTCATTTTTTCTTGTGTAGAATAGAAATTTTACTCTGATTTAGCATTCATCCATCCGAAGTTTTCTGGCAACACTGTTTACAACACATGCAACAGAGCGACGTAAGGAAAGCAATATCCGTAGTCTTTCTATGGAGTTTCATGAAAAGCTTTTCAAGTGGAATAAACTACAGGTATTGTAAAAAATATGCACATGGAATGAACATATATGTATATATACTAAATTATTTATTCATGTATTTATTTTGAAATCGACGGTAAGATGATATCTGTCCAATCAAAGGGCGATAACTGGAGGAAGATTTCCAAGGAAAACAAATTTTGGTCCAGGTACAACCTAAGCCAGTTTCTTGTTATTGATAAAATTTTAATATTCTCCGCAGTAATTAAAACAAAAAATATTAATATGTACAATAAAAAGTTTATTAAAAATTAAGTAAAAGATTTTTATTCAATAAAGCAAGTTTTTCTTAAATCAATATAGTTTTTGGATTATTTCAAGTACGGATTCGTGATTAAATCAATCGCATTTTTAGATTAATTCAATCCCAGATTTTCTTAAATAAACCTTGCTTTAAGGCCGTGATACACTATCATACAAAGTCGTGCGATCTACGAAAAAGTACAACGCTGGTATGATGGAGTTTATGAAAATTTTCAAAAGACAATAACAATTCATCACACCAAGGTTGTACATTTTCGTAGATCGCACGACTTTGTATGATAGTGTATCACGGTCTTTAGGAGTATTTCAAGTACCCACTAGAAAATTCTTGAATCAAGCGCATTTTGAGCTGGATTCAATCTCAGGTTTCCTGAAATCAATCTTGTTTTGGGTTTATTTCAAGTACGGATTCAGGATTAGATACGGATAACATTAAGCATTTAGCACTTGAACAATCCATACTTGAATAAGTAAATTCGTACTTACCGTACTTATGACACCGCTTTGGATTGATTTAAGTACGAATGGATTAATTTTTCTTTTGAGTGTACTATTGTACATTTAGTATATTTAAAAAATTCCTCCCCCCCCCGCCCCCAGTTTCACTACGCATTTATTTTCAAACGATTGTTAATGTCTTTTTTTTCACTTTTGAACAATGAAACTCATATTCTTCCCACTTGAAAAATAATTCATTCGTGCAATTTAGGTCAAAAAATAAAATTTTTGGAAGTTGTTGGTACAGGGTTGGCCAAAAGAAACCAAGGGGTGTAAAAGTTTAATAACTTTTTTGTTTATTAACTTTTTTTTATTTTTTCTTTCAGATTATATAATATACAAAATGGAAATCTTTTTACACTAAGTATGAAAAATGATGTCTCTTAAATGACCACCGTTTTCAGCTTCGCACTGATGGGCTCTTTTTAGAGCATTTTCCATAACATCTTTCAAAACTTGTGGCTGTAGCGTTCGAATTTCTGCAACAATGTTTGCCTTTAGTTCAAGGATTGTCTCTGGCTTGTTCACATACACTCGCTCCTTCAAAAAACCCCAAAGAAAATAGTCGGGTGCTGTCGAATCTGGCGATCGCGCTGGCCAAATAATTTCCGAATTTCGAGAAATTATTCGCTCTCCAAAAATTTGACTTAAAAGTGCCATTGTGTCTCGGGCAGTATGGGCAGTGGCTCCGTCCTGCTGAAACCACATACCAGGTCTGTTTTCAAGAGCAGGACGTAAAAAATTTTCTATCATAAACCGATACCGCTCTCCATTTACGGTTACAGCACTTCCATCTTCATTCTCGAAGAAGTAGGGCCCAATGACATTTTCAGATGTGATCCCACACCATACTGTACACCTGATGGGGTGCAATTGGCGTTGATGAATGGCTCTTGGATTTTGAGAACCCCAGAACCTACAGTTCTGCTTATTAACAAAGCCATTCAAATGAAAATGAGCTTCATCACTCTTCATCACACTTTAAATAATAAAATTCTATTGTCCTGGTTCTCTGTTCAGTTGTGAACCACTCCATTATAAATTATTCAAGTGTTGTCTATATAATCTGAAAGAAAAAATAAAAAAAAATTAATAAACAAAAAAGTTATTAAACTTTTACACCCCTTGGTTTCTTTTGGCCCACCCTGTACAATTTTAAACTTCCCCATCCCATCCATGCATAAGACAAGCTGAAACCGGAAAACAGTGTCCTAGTGTCCTACCCTCAAGTAGTTTATTTTTTACCCTGTGTGTTTTATTTATGCTGATCTATTTATGACAGTGCTGGTCACCGAGAGAAATGTATTTTTGTATGTGTATTAATTTTTATAAGAACACGATTGAAGTTGGGCACTCTGGTGGCTCTTTGCCCAAATTTCATCAAAATAAGTGAAATATTTTAGGAGGGGCAGTTATTCTCCCTATTTTCCCCTCTGGAATTTTGGAGACAAAATGAAGGGAGAATAGCGCTCTCACGTTAAAATGGCATTGTGTTTCTTTTGAGTACGGAAACTATTGCTTTAATAGATCTTTTCTAAAACGATAATTAATAATTTCTGAATATTTGAGGCTTACCACCCCTGGACTCTTCATGAGAAAATTCCACTTTTTTATATTTTAAAAATCGAACCAAACACAATTTCAAAGAGTAAATTTATTTTTGCTGTTTTTTTATAAATTGTTTTTAATTCAGGATATATGGGAAGGAATCGAAAATAAAATAGCAACTTCCTTCGTAAAATAACTAAAAAAAAAATGGCTACAAGGCTTAAGGTAATATGTCCGCTTAACACTAGAGGCGCTGCAAAGATGCTATAAATATTAACAAGATATCGTCTCTCTATCTATCTGTCACTTTATTATCGGTATTAGCACTATCCCTTTCCTAATCTCAGGTAACACAAATATATCTGCTATTTTGACCCAAGTGAGCTGAAAACTTACTCTCCTCTCTCAGCAACCTGCCCACCTAACCAATTGTGGCTGATGGTTCTATCAAATGGCAAAACTGTGCGTCATTAAAACAGATATTTATTACACATTTTAGTAAATTTATTCACACTACTTTTGCATAACCCTTTAATTTTACTCTTGATTTTTTGGCTGCCAGCATATTTTAGGTAAATAATTTGGCACAACAATTGTTAAACTAAGAACAAAATCTATTGCTTTTGCAAATGAATTTAAAAGAGAGGAAATTCTAATTCCTTTTATATATTTCCAAGGTTTTTTATTTCATAAATCTCTTCTTTTATTATTATATGCATAAAAATATTTAAGATAAAATTAAAATATAATATTTAATTCGTAATAAATAAATTTATTTATGCAATGTTTTTCATTCCATCTTAAACAATAATAAAATAAACCAAATATGAGTGTGCGACATTAAGAAGCAACATCTACAAAAGCAACAAACAAGAAAGAAACACTTATAATAAAAATAGCAAATATATGTGATACGAGTACAAAACAAAAAGAAAAATGAATTTGAAATTTAAGGCCCCGGTGGAAAAAAATGGTGCATTATATTTGGTTTAAATTACTTCTTTTATATAGGGAAACAAAAGAAAAATAATAAAACAAAAAAATTGAAATTGGGTTAAATAGAGTTTTTATTTTAGCTGTCGAGCCCCATCAATATTGCTACGAAAATATACCGCAAACTGATCTAATACAAATGCTTTCAAATGTTTTCCATAATAAACATTTGTCTACACTACGAACGATCCAGATTTAATTAGCTAAACAATCACACAAACATACAAGACAGTGTTGAATCAAACATTAAATATTAATATACAACCATAAAAGCTTTTAAAACGCTAGACACCAACAATAACTAACATGATTTTAGAAAGATTCTGTATTGTCAATGTACGTAAACATATACAAACAGAACGAATTGTAACATGATCTAATGACATGATGGAAAACAAGTGTTGAGATGCGGTTGAATGTGCTGTAATATTCTTGATGTTACTAACATTCTTATGGAAGCTTTATGTTAGCCTTAAATAGTCTTGTGTAAATAACAACAGAGTTAACATCGTGGTATTCCAGCAGTGAATAATCTAACATTGTGTGTTTAAAATTTTTTTGCATTTCAAAAACGTTGCAAAAAAAGGGGAAATATTGACAAATGGTAACATTGCTTATAACACTATCTATAAGACAAATAACAAATAAGCAATATATGTCCATCTAAAAATATAAACAATAATCCACAATCTCGGGGAATATAAGTCAGAACTCAAATAGTTCCAAAAGGTGACAGTTGGAAAAGTATATTCATTTATTCGAAAATTAATTTTACAATATCAATTTTGTAAGAGGCTGACATCAGTGTGACCGTTTGTGCTACTAAAGTATCAATTTGCTACTTTGTTACATTTTTGATACTTTTAGTGACACTTTTTTAAAATCAGGTAAATTTGCTACTTTTTGTTACGCTTTGACCCTTTTTGCCCCTTTTTAGAAATACCATTACTTGATTTAATTTTTTCGCAACAATATGCTTGTGTATTAAGGCCATGATACACTATCATATAAAGTCGTGCGATCTACGAAAAAGTACAACGCGGGTATGATGGAGTTTATGAAAATTTTTAAAAGACAATAACAATTCATCACACCAGGGTTGTATAATTTCGTAGATCGCATGACTTTGTATGACAGTGTATCACTGCCTTTAGTATTATTTCCTATGACAGTGCTTTTTGAAATTTTCGACGTGGAAAATGTTGAAGTTAGTGCTCGGTGCTTTTTTAAACCAATTTTTGGTGCTTTTTATTTCTTGGCGGTGGCACTAAACCCAAAATTCAAAAAGAACTTTCCTTATATAATATATATATTTTTTTGAAGAAGTCTAACATTTAAAAAACATAAGCACTGAAGTTAAATGGAACATTTCAAAATATTCTAATAAGATTGCACAAAACTGTTGTTATTAATATTGCGTTTGCTGTGAAAGAATGTTTAATAAAAATCAAATTTTGAAAGTCTTGATTGTAAAAAAATTAACTACTACTCCCATCGAGTTCAAAATCTAATCAGCAAGTCAAAAAGACTTGCCAATTGCTGATAATTTGACTCATTTCAGGTGATTTGTTTCTTCGTTGACGAAAAAAATTGAATTTTTTATAATAACTTAAAAAGGTTTCGTCAAATTCACGTAGAATGCACTAATTCTCATAGAATCAAAATGTGTATCGGATACTTCAAATTTGAAGTTTTAGGGATAAAATGCAAGGTCAACCGATTTTATATACAATTTTTTTTTTGATGTGTAAACATTTATACGCTAGGGGGTAAAAATTTTTTGGCTTTGATTCTTTGCTGAGATTTCTTTGCTGAGATTTCTTTGCTTTTTGCTTTTGCTTTGCATTGTCAAATCGGTGTGAGCTATGTATGAGTGTATTAGTGTTTGAAACAAGCAATACCAAGCAGAGAAACAAGTCGACCGGCTCCAAGCCGACGGTGCGCCGCCGCCGGTTATTTTTCTGTATATTTCCGTACACCAAAGGTGAAAATGAACCGTAAGAGCTACGGACTTGAAATTTGGACACAGTATGTAGACATTTGGCCACTACAACAACAAATACATGAGAGTTAAAAACTAAAGGGTGTTCCAAAACGAACAACGAAAAATGTTAAAATCCCATGTAATATACATACAATTGTATGTACATACATACACTTGAAATTTGTAAAGTTAGTGTATTTTTATACAGACTACAACAATTAACACTAAATTTAAAAAGTTTAAATTAAAGGGTGTTCCATTAGTTAATGCAATTTTGACTTTGTAATTTTGACAACTTGCTGTATCTTGGAGACCGTAAGAGCAAAACTATTGAAATTTTCATAAACGGCAAAACTAAAAAATCAAAAAAATATAAAATCGCCATATATAAAAACATCGCAAAAAACAAAAAAAAAAATCGCCAAATCGAAAAAAGCACCAAATTAAAAAAAATCTCTAGGACTAAAATAAATCGCGAAAAACCGGAAAAATCGCCAAAATGAAAAAAATCCTTCAACAAAAAAATCGCCAATATGAAAAAATCGCCAAAATGAAAAAATCGCCTAAATAAAAAAACCCCAAAAACAGAAAAAATCGCCAAAATGAAAATAACCCCAAAAAACAGAAAAAAATCGTCAAAATGAAAAAAAATTGCGAAATCTAAAAAAACGCAAAAAGAGGAAGCAAAACGCCAAAACGAGAAAAAAGCGATAAAACTGAAAAAAAATCGTTTAAACTGAAAAAACTTAAAAAAGGAAGAAAGCTAAATAAAAAAAAATAAAAAATCAAAACCGAATGTGCGCGAGTCAAAGTCGCACTTTACTGAATTTATTTTAATTGCAATGCGTACACAACAACAAGAACATCAACAACTAAACGATGAACAACAGGAATTAAAAATTAAAAAGTAAAAGTAAAGGCATTTACCATAGATGAGCACTGCAGTACCACTAAAGTTTCAGTAAAAACAATAAAAAATATTTAACAAGTAAATTTTTACTGATTACTAAAATTTTTTTCTACAATTTTTATAAATTGCCTAAATGATTTGTTATATGATGAGTTGCATTGAATTTTCAGTAATCAGTAATGCCCGTATTCATAATGAAATTCTACCAAGTGGCTAAATGCTTTTCATACAAAAGTTTCAAAATTTGAATGAAAAAACTTTGCCACTTGCTACGGCCCTACGATTTTACTAGTAATGCAAATTAAATTTCATTAGCAGTAAAAATTTACTGAATTTTTTTTAGTAATCAGTAAATTTACTGCTTACTGCAATTTTTAATGCAGTACATATACATATACTGCAGTGTGCCCATTTACTAACCAAATAAGTTTAATAAAACAAACAAAAACCAAAAAATTCATATGTATTTACAATATTGAAAGTTTTGATACTTTTAATTAATTAATTAAAAAAAAACATGCTTTTAATAAGTACTTCCAACTTAAAAAAAAATTTCATTACTAGATGTTTACACGTCTCCTCTGTGATCGGACTCACATTGCTTTTTTTTATAAAACAGAAAATTTAAATTTAGTGCTTTTTTAAATTACGCGTTTTTTCCTGGTTTCAGTGCTTTTTGAAATTGATGATGGCAGACTATTTTTTTATATAAACCTATCCGAAAGCTGACATTTTTGTAAGAAAGTTTGAGTTGATTAGAAAAAATAAGCAACTGTCTATTATTAAATTTTTTTGAATTTGATTTGGAAGATTAGAGTCCAACAAAAGATCTTGTCAAAAAATATATAGCCACATTTCCAAAATATTGAGGTTTCAAAAAAATTTTGCATATATTATTTATTTAAAGTACAACAATTTCTGATTATATTATACATACATATCTTTACCTTTATATAGAAAGACCCTAACTCAATATTTTTTAATTTGAGTTTATTGTACATTTCGATAGAACAATTATGTTCGAAAAAAATGCAGATATTTCCATTTGAAAAAAAAAATGATTTACGGCCTTTCTATATTAAGGTAACGATATGTATGTGCTACATGCTTATTGTTTCGATTAAGCAACGCCTATATTGATTTCTTTCATGCTTAAGAAAAGCATCAATAGATTTGAACCCCAACATTTTTGAAATAAGATAAAAAACTTCATATGGCACACTAAATAATAAACAGTAATATAAATATGAGTTATGCTTTTTCTTCTGACGGAGTTTTCTTTAATTTGGAAAAATTTTCGTCATCCTACGTCAAAAAAATATATTTCGGTATTTCTTATACACATAAGATATTCATGAATTGTTAACTAGTTTTTTTTTATCTATAAATTGTTGATGTTTTTGTTATGTTTTTCATTTATTGCTTGTAAATAAAATATAATCTATGAAAAAATTAACAAAACTAATTCCAAAAAAGGGGGTTTTTACTTTGAATTTTTGTTTCTAAAATAGTTGCCCCTTGTTTGAAAAAAATCCCCTTTTTTGTGCCACTTTTATTTCTTAAATCCCCTTTTTGTGCTGCTTTTCAAAATTTCTCAACGGTCACACTGGCTGGCATTGACTGAAGTAGTTATCACGTTGACTACAATACCGTAGGTGTTGCATTCGTGCACGGTCACCAATAAAGTTATTAAATAACAATACTACGCATTTTGCTGATGTGTATTTGTGCATCTTTGTGTCAGTTGTAGTGGGAAAGTTCAAGTGCTGAAGGCATAGCCACTGGTCACTGGCCCTTTTTCGTTAGTATTATATAGCAGAATCATCGGCGAAGTAAAATATTTAATAAAATGGCTACTAAGCACAGCTTAGAAAATTTAATATGCCACATTGACATCAGAGTCACTGTAATAATTCCTCAAAAAAAAAAACTAAATAAATTTAGTAAAGTGCAACTTTGACTCGTACAAGATGGGTGCCGTACGGACACTAAATATGTAAAACTGTACGAAATTCAGTCTATATAATATATAATTTTCGATTTTTTTTCCGTTTTTGTGATTTTATCGGGTTTTGGCGTTTTTTAGTTTTGGAGTTTTTTTTTGGGTTTGGCATTTTTTTCGGTTTTGCCAATTTATTTAAGTTTAAAAGATTTTTTTTAGTTTTGGCGCTTTTATTCGTTTTAGCGATTTTTTCGGTTTTTGGCTATTTATTTTAATTTTAGATTTTTTTTAATTTGGCGATTTTTTATTCTCGATAAAATAGCCTGTGACGGACAGACACACAGACAGACGGACAGACGGACAAACGGACAGCATAGCGAAATTTGATTCCTTTTTACCTTTGGTGTACGGAACGCTAAAAAGGTGCAAAAAGCATAGTTGTCAAAGAATGAAGCCTTCCTCCATGTAGATTGACTTAGTGTTGCTTCTCAAAAAAAAAAAAAAAAAAAAAATATCGAAGTTTGTTTATTTGACAATCAGTCTTTAATACATTGAGATTATTTTTGGTTTTGTTTGGTTAAGCATCATATGGATACATGTCTTTAATTTCTGCTTAAGGAACCCTTAAAGCTAAAAACTCTTAACTCTTCAGCTAAAAAACTTCATATATTCATATAAATATTCTTAATATCTAATTGAGAATCACAACATACAAGCATAAGAAGTTTAAAAACCTCAAATAAAAGTCTTTACAAAACACACTACATTATTTGATTTTTTGAGTTTTTTTTCATTTCCAACAAGCTTATTTTAATTAGTTGCTGCATTGGGTTGAAGTCCATTGAAGAGTTTCTTCAGTAGAAACTGAATGTATATACAGAAATTGCTTAACCAACAAAACAAACAAAAAGTCCTAATATCATTTGTGTGTTAATGAAATATTTTTATTTTCTACTTGTTCTAAGAAACTTTGGGTAAAGGTTCCCTGATGATCTGCATTAGCAACAGTGAAATGCGCATAGGATCCAGCTAAACCCCTCAATAATCAATTTCAATGTATTTTTAATAAAAAAAATATTTTACTCAACCTTCATAGGGTCTTTGGGTCAATTTTGACCCATTTCAGGAAAAAGCTTTGCTTTTTTCTGAAAATTAGTGATTGATCTATGTCATATTTTCTGACTTTTATTTAATTTTATATCTTAACAGATATAGTAGGTTTATATATCCACAAACTTGCCAAGGAAAATTGTATGCAAGATTTTACACTAGAGATCTTCGGGTCAAATTTGACCCGTTTTACAGTTTGGAAGTGTTGTGTCTGGTATTTGTTGTAAAATAATGAAAGATAATGAAATAGAAAATGGCCTGCATACATTTTCAGACGATTTTGAAAATATAACACGACTGCAGATAATTTTTTTACATCTTATCACTTTAGTTCAAACTACACATAAAAATATAAATGAGTTACTACCAGAGATAGTACATGTGGTATTATCATGCGTGTTTATCATTATTTTTGTTTTACCAAAGATAGTAATCGTACCCTTCTTATATATATTCCGATAAAAAAAAAGTCTGTGAATCTTCTTGGTATAATATGGCCACTTCTGGCTGCAAATGGAAGGGTAAATATTACTTTTTTGGGCAACAGAAGGGAATCACAATGGACCCAATTGGGTCTCCAAGTGGAGGTGCGGTAAGGCACCACCCTTCCTAAACTAACCTAACCTTCTTAGTATTTACTTTGCATCATATCTCTAAAGTTAGTAATCACCAAGACAAGAAACTGCAAATATGATTAGATTACAATAAATAAAATGGAAGGGTTTATTTGCTGGACAAAGTCAGACCATGTTTTACTTGCAAAAGAATCAATGTTGTCAAATGGTGGTTAGTAACATGGTAGATATAATTATAAGCTTACAATGCTTTTGTGATATTTACATCAGCTAATAGCGGCTGGAAATAAACTGTTTTGCAAAACGTCGACACTTCTTAGAAAATTTAGGATTGCAGCTTACTATGCCTTATATAAAGAACCAAAAGAGGTTATCAATATCAGTATTTTCACAGAAAGTTGCACTAAAACTACGTGAGGTAAATGAGTAGCCGTAAACTTCATTTAAATCCAAAGAAAAAATGCTTGAAGAGGGTAAAAACAGATCCAAAAGAAGTCGTTGCCAGATAGGCCTCAACGCAGAAAATAAAACACCATTAGATATTATTATAACTTGCAAAAACTTGATATGAAAACTGCACTCTGAAACCATTACTTTATGTACAATTAATAATAATATCGATTTAATATTACGGTTTTATCTATCATATATTAATCGAATTAAATATATGAAATAATGTTCTCTTTCATTGGCAATAAATGAAGCACAAATAAATGAAACCAATACATAATTTTCAATTTGGGTCAAATTTGACCCGAACATCGTTAACGTCCACGATTTTAAAGACCCTATGAAGGTTAATAAGTAAAATATAAATTTGGGATTATTAGTGCGTTTCAAAAAATTTTAAACTTAAATTTTAACAACTCCTATAAAAAACACTAAGAAATATTTTTATATTTAAAAGAAAATTCTAAGAAATATTTTCATGATTTATAATTTTCCAACGATCTCCTTATTCATGTCTCATCGTTTATATCATCTTCTATATTTATCTGTTTATATACTCCGCTAAGTAGCTTAAAACTTCATACCAATATCTCAGCATATAAGTTTATTATATTCATATACAAAATCTTTTCTTTTATGTTTATATTATCCTGCTTAAGAAATGGAGAAATAAAAAAAAAGAATCAACAACGCAAAAAAGTGCATAAAACGGCAGCACAAAACACGAGACATGAAAACTATTTCTTGTTTGTATTCTGACTGAATAATGTTGTTTATGAATACAGGATTACATGTAAAGTAGTTGTATGTAGTCCTTGTAATGTCTCATACGACTTCTTAAGAAGGTTGTATACATACATATATTTGTATAAACAAGCGAATAGCTGTTGATATCCTTAGGAAAATATTTCATAAAATATGGGTAATAAATATATTTATTACACTTATAACACTGAAATTCAATAAACAGTTTGGATGCTGCTGTTCATTTGTTTATTTTCGTTTCCTTTTTTTTTGGGAGGGAAATTCATATTTCCTTTTAGAAGAGTTGATATTCTGGTAGTACTGGATGTGCTATTTTTATTTTTGGCAACATTAAAATTAATGCAAATAAATAGGATTTGAAATTTTTATTTAAATAAATTTAATGGATGTAGCATATACATATATACATATATACATATATACATATATATAGAATATTTTTTGACAGAGAAAATCATATATTCGTATAAAATGTATACTAAACTATACTACACGTAAAGAAAAGATATGGTCGTAGAATGGTTGAGAAAACAATATTATTTTCTCTGACACAAATGTGTGGTCGTTGAAAACTAATTATTGTTATTTAAAACATTTATTTCGTTACGATAAACAGAGTAATGTTTGAATTTAATAATTACATTATCACATCCATAAAAAAGTGTGATATGGTTAGAGTTTAACAACATAGTCTTGTTAAAAATTTATGACTACAACATAATTCGTATTATTATTTAAAAATAATATGATGTAAATAACAATATAATGTTTTCCAAAACCATACTACGTTAAGTTCTTAAACAAATCTTTTTCAGAAACATTTGTCAGTTCAGTATTTCATTTGTAAGCTATCGGTAGTGCACACGTGGTGTTAAATAAATTAATAAATAAATAAAATATAAACAAAAGGTTAGACCAATAAAAATATAAAAACATTTGTGTATCTCTTTATACAGACATGTCTGTATTTTGTGTAGGTATACATATCTATATATATATTTTATTTCAACAATATTAATTTATTTTTATTTCGAATTTAATGCACAGCTGTTTTTACAATAAATATATGATTAAAAAACAAAATAGCATTATTATATTAAATAATACTGTGGTTGTATTTAACAATATTAATATAATATTAGAACATGGTATGGTGAGTATCAATTATATTTTAGTGACATCTAACAATAGTGTTGTCATATTTACAATACTAAGATTAGGTGTAACAAAGTTTATTGTTTTTGTAGATAATATTATTATTAACTCAGATAATATTATTATTTAAAGTTTGTTTTTCTATTAACAATAATATGATTTGACTGCAGCCATATAATTCAATCATAGTATGTTGCTGTTTGATTATGGTTACCTTAACCATATTTTTTCTCTGCATGCAAAAAGAACATCTTACTATTTGGGGGGAGGCTTCGTAACGCTCCTGATAGTTGAGTTCAACAATAAGGTAGCATCTTATCATCTCTACTGTAGACGTTGTTCATCGATGAACAGCTTAAACAATGCTTCATTATATCTAACCTAATAAAACAGCATCTAATGTTGGCAGCAGTACCAAAAAGTCTCACTATCATCATACAAATTTTAACAAGATTTTAGGCTTGTAATAAATATTATAGCTATCTTTCCCTATCTTATATTTAGTAATTTAATACAGATGCGGTGTTAACTTATTATTGATAATAATGTATTACAAAAAGTTTATTCAATTTAGCTGTTAATTACTTTTCTCTGCAATATAATTCACTTTGTACAAACAAACGATTAATTCCCTGGAAACATTCACTTTTTTGTTTTAAATCCCAACAAAATATCAATCATTGAATTGCTGATATTGTTATTATAAATTTATAATAATTAATTATTAATAGTCAATTGTTTTGGCATTTTTGCTTAAATCATACGCTCAGGTGGACAGAATTTTTTTTTATAATTTGATAATTAAGTTAATTACACAAAAACCAGAAAACAAAAACACTTAATTAAATACAATACAACTGAGGGAAGAAGAGGTAGCTCATCAATTTGAAAAGAAAATTAATTTACATAAAATACAAATCTAAGAAATCACAACCACAGAGAATATTTACACAAAAGAGATGAGACCGTGATAAAAATTTGTATGCTTAAAGGAAGGAAAAAGATGGTACTACACGATTATGATGACCAAAAAAAAAAAAAAAAAAGCAATGTGAGTCCGATCACAGAGGAGATGTGTAAACATCTAGTAATGAAAATTTTTTTTTAAGTTGGAAGTATTTATGCTTTTAGTATCTTTTTTTAAATTAATTAATTAAAAGTATCAAAACTTTGAATATTGTAAATACATATGAATTTGTTGGTTTTTGTTTGTTTTATTAAACTTATTTGGTTAGTAAATGGGCACACTGCAGTACATGTATATGTAATGCATTAAAAATTGCAGTAAGCAGTAAATTTACTGATTACTAAAAAAATTCAGTAAATTTTTACTGCTAATGAAATTTAATTTGCATTACCAGTAAAATCGTAGGGCCGTAATCACAATAAAATTGTACCAAGTGGCAAAGTTTTTTCATTCAAATTTTGAAACTTTTTTATGAAAAACATTTAGCCACTTGGTAGAATTTCATTATGAATACGGGCATTACTGATTACTGAAAATTCAATGCAACTCATCATATAACAAATCATTTAGGCAATTTATAAAAATTGTAGAAAAAAATTTTAGTAATCAGTAAAAATTTACTTGTTAAATATTTTTTATTGTTTTTACTGAAACTTTAGTGGTACTGCAGTGCTCATCTATGGTAAATGCCTTTACTTTTACTTTTTAATTTTTAATTCCTGTTGTTCATCGTTTAGTTTTTGCTATTCTTGTTGTTGTGTACGCATTGCAATTAAAATAAATTCAGTAAAGTGCGACTTTGACTCGCGCACATTCGGTTTCTATTTTTTATTTTTTTTAGCTTTCTTCCGTTTTTAAGTTTTTTCAGTTCAAACGATTTTTTTCAGTTTTATCGCTTTTTTCTCGTTTTGGCGTTTTTTTTTTTCTCTTTTTGCGTTATTTTAGTTTTCGCAATTTTTGTTTTCATTTTGGCGATTTTTTTTCTGTTTTTTGGGGTTTTTTTCATTTTGGCGATTTTTTCTGTTTTTGGGGGTTTTTTTATTTAGGCGATTTTTTCATTTTGGCGATTTTTTCATATTGGCGATTTTTTTTGTTGAAGGATTTTTTTCATTTTGGCGACTTTTCCGGTTTTTCGCGATTTATTTTAGTCCTAGAGATTTTTTTTAATTTGGTGCTTTTTTTCGATTTGGCGATTTTTTTTGTTTTTGGCGATTTTTTTATATTTGGCGATTTTATATTTTTTTGATTTTTTAGTTTTACCGTTTATGAAAATTTCAATAGTTTTGCTCTTACGGTCTCCAAGATACAGCAAGTTGTCAAAATTACAATGTAAAAATTTCATTAACTAATGGAACACTTTTTAATTTAAACTCTTTAAATTTAGTGTTAATTGTTGTAGTCTGTATAAAAATACACTAACCTTACAAATTTCAAGTGTATATATGTACATACAATTGTATGTATATTACATGGGATTTTAAAATTTTTCGTTGCTCGTTTTGGAACACCCTTTAGTTTTTAACTCTCATGTATTTGTTGTTGTAGTGGCCAAATGTCTACATACTGTGTCCAAATTTCAAGTCCGTAGCTCTTACGGTTCATTTTCACCTTTGGTGTACGGAAATATACAGAAAAATAACCGGCGGCGGCGCACCGTCAGCTTCGAGCCGGTCGACTTGTTTCTCTGCTTGGTATTGCTTGTTTCAAACACTAATACACTCATACATAGCTCACACCGATTTGACAATGCAAAGAAAAAGCAAAAAGCAAGGAAATCTCAGCAAAGAAATCTCAGCAAAGAATCAAAGCCAAAAAATTTTTACCCCCTAGCGTATAGATGTTTACACATCAAAAAAAAAAAAAAAACAAAAGAATGCTCTGTGTAAAGTGAAATTTCTCTACGCCAGCCAAATTGATATTCTCTTAATGAAGAACGTGTCGTGAGTGAAATTATGTGGGTTTCAGCAAAAAGTTAGCTAAAGTCATGTCACAATGCCTCAATTGCAATATTCCAATAAATCAATAAAGTGGGATAACTTTGTGTCAGTCATGAGCTTCTTCGTCTTGTACTGTATGCGGTAAAATAGCTCCAAAAAAGTTCAAAGTGCCGGTCCATCAATGTCAATCAGCTGTTGAAATGACTCACATATCCAGCAGTATTCATTTTGAGTTCCAATCCCCAAAAAAATTCTACATATATTTACACATATAACCCCTCAAAATTTGTGAAGAGAATTAAGGCCGGGGCACAACGAATCCATCATAGATTAAAGTTCGCCTTTTTCAGCTAAGTTGAAATACATGATTTGTTATTAGGTCTGTTACATTCAGTAGGTCTCCGTCAACGCAAAGTACAAAATTTTGTCAACTTTTAGCGAGCATTCAGTAGTATGACAGCTATCAGTTGTCTTTTTGTTTTTTTCTGTGTTTGCGTTTTGTGGCAGGAAAAATTAACAGAATGCAAAAGGAAATAAAATAAATTAAAGAAAACTTAAGTCTAATAATTAAAGTGGAGTACAAACTTATTGAAGCTGTCCAAATGTTTCCCTGCCTATTCGATAGGGGTAAGCAAGAGAACCAAAACAAATTAAAAAAGGAAAAGTCGTAGGCTGCTGTAGTAAATGCAATAGGAAAACAGTGTTTTTATGTGTTTATATATTAAATTATTGCTCAAAAACTGCACAATATTGTGGTTGAGTAATATCAAAGTCATAACAAACAACTGATTAATATCCGTCAACAAAGTATTCATTGTGCCAACCTTCTCCGTCATTGCGTTAATGTCAGTTGAAAAAGTCGAAGTTTAACTTATGACGGATTCATCGTGCCCCATCCTTTTTAACTGATCTTTGCATATGAAATAGGGCACTGCACAATGACACTCACTTAACGAAGTGAGTGGCACTTTTGTATCCCTGTTACAAGTGCTTAACAGTAATAAAGTGAAAGCAACAACAAATCAAAGCAATTTTGAGTTAAAAATCGCACGTAGCAACTAGTGTTGTCTTTTATATTTCTTCGAATAAAATTTCATGATTTTTTTTTTTTTTTTTTTTTGTTCGAACAGACGAATAATTTTGAAATTTTGTTCGAATATTCGAACGAACAAAGAATAATAAAATATATTCGAATAATCTAAAAAAGTTAGCAAAAAACGACACGTATGTGTATTAGTTTAATTTTTTTATTAACAAACGAAAAATTATTCATTACACAGGAAAATCATATGTGCCCTTAATTATGAAAGTAATATAAGTCATATGCATTTTCGAAATATCAAATTTCCTCGAAATATCAAATAAATCTTAAAAAAAACTGCAGTAAATATTTAATAACTATAAAATAAATTTATATGAATCGAGATAATAACAACTCTAAATTAAAATGTTGCATAATATAAAAATATTTTTTCATTTGTTCAAATGTAATCTAGTAAATATCTCGACAAAAGAAATACATGACTTAGACCACTTTCATAATTAAGGGCACATATGATTTCAATAACAGATTTAGAAATATTAATAACAAAACTTCAAAATTTTAAGAACCTTTGCCGCAGTTGACGTTGTAGTATAAGTTAAGAACTTTGTGTTCCACTAATACTATTGAAGTAGTAGAATCGCAACAAAGAAGAGAGTTAATTAATATATAGAAAATTTAAGATAACTTCCAATCGACTAAACCGATTTTCTTCAAGTATAAATTAGAAAATATACGATCATGTCACCTTTCCAACGAAAACAAAGCAAATTAAAATCGGTCAAGCCGTTCGGGAGCTACGGCGTCAAAGACACACAGATCTAACAGAATATATCTAAAAACGATGTGATACCTTCTAAGCGGCTGGACCGATTTTCTTCAAACATAGCTAAGAACACTTTCACTTGTCACCTTTCAAACAGAAATAACTAAATCAGAATCAGTCCAGCCGTTTGGTCTATACATGGACTCGTAAAAACAAACAGATACACAGACACACACTACAAACTTATAATTTTTTTTCTCTTTTTGTGACGTATTTTAAAAAATTGGTATTTAAGGCCGTGATATACTATCATACAAAGTCGTGCGATCTACGAAAATATACAACCCTGGTGTGATGAATTGTTATTGTCTTTTAAAAATTTTCATAAACTCCATCATACCAGCGTTGTACTTTTTCGTAGATCGCACGACTTTGTATGATAGTGTATCACGGCCTTTAATGCTTTTTTACGTCGTTCAATAATTCGATTTTTAACGCTTTTGATTAGAGAAAATCAGTTTTTTTCTAATCTCTTTATCAGAAACTATAAGACACCTTATAATTCCATGAAAGAAGCATCACCTTTTCCCAGAAAGAAAAAAGATGAGTTTAGCGAACATATTTATGTATATATATATGTGATGCGCAAAATAGAAAGGCACCTAAGGGTAAAAACCGGTTTTATTCAGGAGAGCCATTTTAAAGATTTAAACACGTGTATCTTTGGTGTAGCATCACTGAATAAAACGCGCATATCTCTGGGAGCGAACATTTTTGGGGCATGGTATTAGTCTCATTCGATGCTCAGATGTTGTCCACATCAAAAAAAAAAAAAAAAAAAAAAAAAAAAACGTGAAAATTGATTTTTTTTTACCCTTAGGTCCCTTTCTCTATGCGCTGTCACATATGTACATACAAACAAGCTTACACAAGTATTTATAATTTGGAGTAATTTGATTATCATATTGTTAACAAATTAAAAAGTAATGGAATGTAAAATACTTTTTATATAAAGTAGTCAAAGAGATTGTTCGAATATTCACAAAAATAATTCGAATAATTTTTTATTCTAAATTGAATATTTTTTTTTCGTTCGAACAAAAATGATAAAAAGTTGTTCGAATATTCGAACAATTTTTGTTCGAATGACAACACTAGTAGCAACTGAAAAATCTGAAAACTGAAAAATCATGAACCAACAGACAAAGCAAAACCACTTAATGTTTACTTATGGTTTTGCTCGAGCATGTTTTTGACTTCTTCTTCCCTTCCAGTGCGATTTATTCATTTATTTATTTATATTTGATGTTTACTGTACAGTGTTTTATTGTAAAAAGTGTGTAAAGGATAATACAACAAAAGGATATGGTGTGTTTGAAATAAAGCCAAAAGAAAACATTATTTAGTGGTGTTAGAGACTAGCCATATTAATGCAAACACACACACACACACATACACACACATACACACACACATACAAATGCAGACCACTCTAGCTTAGTAGAAATGTATTCAAACACAATGGTTTCCTGTGTCACCTTAACTCGTGTTTGCCGTTTAATTAGCAAACGACAGAAAAAACCTATAAACACAAGATGATGATTATGATGTTGTAGATGATAATAGGGAAAGGCTGTGATGATGACGATGACAACATAAAACGTGAATACAAACCATAGAACGGACCATAGAATAGACAGTAAGCACAATTATTATTGGCTTCTAAAATAATGGGGGCTGGAAGAGAATTAATGGGTATAATTTTTTTAAATAATCAGAATAATCATTTCCAAAGGATTTTTTTTCCTTTTCTTTGGTTTTTTATTTTAAAAATCATTTACAAATTTTCAGATAAAATAACTAGAAACAAAATAGCACAAATCAAATTTACCAAACTTTTCGAACTTTTTTTTTAAAAATTCAATTAAACTATTTTTTTCAAGTTGTAGGTCTGCTTATATTTTTATTTATGACCCATCATGCAGAACCACCGTGGCTGACAAACGAAGATTCGTTTATTTTATCGTTGGCAGATCTACCTAAGACTACTACCCCTTCCCATATATATAAAACTATGTTTAACACTATCACCGAGCGTTTTGTTACAAGTAGCTGGGAGTTTCTTTACACCGATGGATCCAAATCCACCGACCATACTACTTTCGTAACTGTCACTCAAGATGGCAGGCTAATCAACGGCGGATTTATTGATCACTATTGTTCCAATTTCACAGCTGAAGCATTGGCCATCCTGACCGCAATACAATACGCTACAAAATAGACTTCAAAGTATGTAATCACATTACGAATCGCCAATAATTAATCAGATAAGAAACACTCAAAACGAATCAAAGTCATATGGGTACCCTTACATGTAGGCATTATAGGCAATGAATACGTGGACTCAGCTGCTGAAGAAGCAAAGCGACGACCATTAAAAAAATATTCGACATGGGAGACTCGTGATATTCTTAATACCATTGATATCTCTCTCACGTCCACACAGAAAGAAAAAATCCATACTACATTCAAATTTTTGTTACTTACTTTTAGTACGAATCGTATTTAAAAATTTAAGTACGAATAGAACTAACATTTTCTTAAATCAAGCCGAAAACGGGATTACTTTAGGAAACCAATCCTGAAGTTTCTTAAATTGAGTATGAAGTGCTTAAATTTTATACAAAATTTTAAATCAAGTACAAAGTTTTTGTAGTGAGCAAAAAAAACTTGGTTAAAGTACGACTGCGTGCACAAGCTTTATAGACATATGAAAAAAAAATTAAAACAACAAAAATTAAAAATTTTAAAAACCAGCGACTTTTTTCATCTTCTAAACGGCTGGACCGATTTTCTTCAAACATAGCTAAGAACCCTCTCGATCAAGTCATCTTTCTAAAACTAAATGAAAATCGGTCCAGCCGTTTGGCCTGTACGTGGACACAGACACACAGATACACACATACACAGACACACAGACACACACTACAAACTTATAACACCCCTTTTTTAGTCGGGGGTTCAAAACATTTTTACCAAAAAATTTCAAGTTCATTAGTATGCTTATGATAAAAATTCAATAAAATTAAAAAAATTAATTCAAAAATCAGTACATTAAAATGAAAACAATTTAATATTTGCAATTTTTAACGGATATTTATTTTATTTAAGTGTGAGTAAGTGCGGTTTATTCTTAATACTCGTGTGCAAAAGTGTGGTTTTAAAAATATAATGGTAACTAAAATAAAACAATAATGTTCAATGATAATTAATTTAGTAAAACTATAATATCAATATTAACTAAAAAATAAAAAGTGAAAGCAAATGACGACTCCAAACTGCGCCAGCTTCTGAGGGGCTTAAGTGCGAAGATGTTTCTGAATATCTAAAGAGTAAGTCATAAATATGGGGCTTTTTTATCGAGTGCGCGTGTTGTTTTTAACAAGTTCCGTTTCAATATATACATATGAGTACATATATATATGTACATAAAGATACATACATATTAAGTAAAAAATAGTAATAGGTACGAAAACTTCCTGCATATGCATGTCTCATGAGTTCTCATTGAAGAATGATTTTCTTATGCTCAACTCGCTGTAAGACCGGACTCAAAAATATGTTATCGCTCTAGGTGACCAAGAGTCCCTAGCTTCTTAATGACATAGTTTCGCTTAGAGCACTGATGGGGTTGCACTTTTGGAGCGATGACGATTATAAATGTAATCAGGGGCCAAATTACGGCACTCGTTTTCGAACGAAATTACGAAATATTTCAATAGAGTTTATATGGCAATATTTTTAAATTTCGAATCGTATCGAATGCCGTAATTTGCCCACAGCTTAGAAACGTGGGCTTTAGTTGAGAGCAAAACAAATAATTATTCATTGATGAGAAAGAGGCAATATTGTGCAGGGCAAGTTCCTATTATTATTTAGTAAAAAAGCATTAAACAAATAACCTATATAAATTTAAAATCTAGTATTTTTTCTTCCATAGAACAGACATCTTGGACTCATTTAGAATTCTTCCATCATAATTTTCTGCCAACACTGTTAGAGATTCATATAATAGAGCGACGTAAAGGAAACAATACCCGCTTTTGGTCTTTCGCATTAAATTTAATTGTTATTACCATAGAAATTCTTATCAATTATTAAAACAAACAAAAAATATCAATCTGGACAATAAAAAGTTAATAAAAAATTATATAAAATCTTTAATTCAATAAATCAAGTTAGGATTTCTTAAAACAGGCATTTTTGGATTATTTCAAGTACGGATTCGGGATTAAATAAACCCCATTTTTAGATTAATTCAATCCCAGATTTTCTTAAATCAATCTCATTTTGGGAGTATTTCAAGTATGAATTCGCATTAAATCAACTTAGAAATTCTTGAATCAAGCGTATTTTGAAATTAATTCAAACTGAGGTTAACTGAAATCAATCTGATTTTGGAATTATTTCAAGTACGGAATCGGGATTAAATATAGATAAAATTAAGTATTTAGCACTTGAATAGTCCATACTTAAATCAAGTCTTTTGTACTTGATTTGAGTAAATCCGTACTTACCGTACTTATGATACCGCTTTGAATTGATTTAAGTACGGATGGATTGATTTTTATTTTGAGTGCAAAAGCACAAAAATGGTCCGATTACCAGCACAGTTACAAACGCATCAACCCAATGGGAGAACCACCACTATACCCCAAAAACTTTTCCAGGAGTGAAATTAGTTTGTTCGTTCGCCTTAGAATCGGCCACTGCAAACTATCTCATCAACATCTTCTTGATAGAACTCATGCTCCTGTTTGTCCCACCTGTAACACCCAGCTCAATGTAGCCCATATACTTGACGAGTGCCCTAACTACAGTTCATCCACAATACGCATTTTCGGATCTCCTTAGACACACATGTGATAAAAATATTAAATTAATGTACAAATTCATAACTACAAATTGTCTACAAAACCGTATTTAAATGTATATAAATATTTGCCAACCATAGAGTCGAAAGCCCTAGATGCTAGTACTCCTTTTCTTTTTTTGTTATTAGTTATTATAATTTAATTATAATTATTAATACTTTAAATAAATAAATAAATAAATATTATTTGGTTCGATATTTCCTTAACCTTTCTTCTTCTTTCTTCTTCAGCATACCCGCGCGCGAAGGATTCCGTACGGACACTAGATATGTAATTCAACACGAACTTTATTTAGCCTATATAAAATTTAGTTTTGGCATTTTTTTCGTTTTTGGGTTTTTTTCAGTTTTGATCGTTTTTTTTTTAGTTATGGCGTTTTTTCGGTTTTTGGCGCTTTTTTTAGTTTTGACACTTTTTTCTCCTTTTTGGCGACTTTTTTCGGTTTTTGGCGTTTTTTGATTTTGGCGATTTTTTTTTCATATAAACAATTATTTTAATCTTGGCGTCTTTTTCGTGTTTTGACGATTTTTTTTCGGTTTTTGGCGTTTTTTTCATTTGGGCGATTTTTTCGAATTCGGTGATTTATTTTAGTGTTAGAAATTTTTTTAATTTCGGCGATTTTTTTCTTTTTGGCGATTTTATAATTTTCGGATTTTTTTAGTTTCACCGTTTTATGGAAATTTCAAGATAAAGCAAGATGTCAAAATTACATAGTCAAAATGAAAACTACATAGTCAAAATTGCATTAACTGATGGACAACCCTTTAATTTAATTTTTTTTAAATTTTGGTATTAATTGTTGTAGTCTGTATAAAAATACACTAATTTTACAAATTTCAAGTGTGAATATACATATATAACAAAAAATGACATATCAAACAACGAACAGGTAATTATAGGGATCAATATCTGTCTACTTCTGGTAGAGCGAGTAAAACCGAACCTACTACATAACTGTGAAATGGCACCATTCATTTAAGACCTATAAAAGAAAAAAATATTTCGACTCTTAACAAAATTTATAAATGAACAAACCAAGAATGTGACGATGAGTTAAGATATATGTTTACGCCTACGTACATTAAAAACATATCTCACAATAGAATTAACAACTCGTCCCAGTCACAACAGATTCGTCGAGATAGTTCCCAAAAAAAAAACTTTTAAGCCATATAGCACTGGAGGTATCATAAGTTTTTTTGCAAGTCTGCATTTGATAAAGATATTTATCGAATATATCCTAGTCAAAATAAACCCAATATGGGGATCAAAGCTCAAATTGTTATCCACAATAATGCCCAAGCATTTAAGTTCACTTAGGGCTATTATTACAACTTGAACTTAGTTAAAAGTAGAATTTTATCGGATGTATAAAAAACTTTCAATTATTGCAAATTGAATAAACTTGCCTTTAATTTATCGCTCACTTTAGGTTAAAGTAAAATTTTGCAAATGATAAAGTTTTTATAATTCCGATAAAATCCTACTTTTAACTAACTTTAAGTTGCAATAATGACCCTTAGCAAATCAGTACGTTGGTTCGAAACAGGAAAAGAAAAGTACGTTGTAATGATTTTGTCAAATGGTGCGATTTCCCATAATTTGTTTATACCCACTGTATAATCAAAGAGTTCCAACAAAAAATCATTTCGAGCCAGACTTCATCAGAAGGTGTTCTGCTGATGCTATTTAATACATGTAGCTTTGTATGTTTCCTCATTGATAATGATGCCCACAAAAAGGTCCTTCCAACGATGATTTCACAGTTAGTCGTAAAATATCCAGCTGCCTGGTCATGGAACATTGGTAATCAGAAACTGTTTTAATTATTCAAGGTTTCAGGTTGATGAATGGCAATAAACACCGTAGCAACATTTAAAATAACAACAGCTGGTAAAAAGTTTTTCTGATGTTGCATGGTCACTATGAAGTTTGTACTAAAGGGTTGCATTTGTATACTCGTTTGTATAGCCAAAACAAATATACCATGGTATGTACCATATAATTGTAGTGTGAGCGACAGAACTAGTATAAGAGTTATTGTGTGTGCGTGCTTTTCCAAATTAAAATACAATTAAAACAAATAACAATTGCTTATTGTATTGCTGCTGAGCAACTGTTTGATCTGTTTTTGCCCAAAAATACATATTGTAATACAAACATTGTTGAAACAAATACATGATGGACAGATGTATGTGCGGACGTTTCGTTATGTTATTTTGTGGCGCAGCCAAAGTATAGAGAGAGAAATAGACAATTTTGCTCTGAGAGTAATTACAAATGCATGTGTTTCATGTACATGTATCATTTACTTACTTAATGATTGCTTTCATTCATTCATTCATCAGCCAATTAAATTTTTTCTCAACACATCATAAGGCACTTATGGTAAAAGCAGTTTTATGTATCTTATTTGCCTTAGAAAAACAAAAAAATAAATGTGTTGTTTTCATTTGCTCATTGCCCAACCATACAATAATTGCTTAAAAAATCAACATTTACAACTAGTAACAGAAAACGATAAATAACATATTTGTTCATACCAGAACCAAAAAACAAGCAAAACTAGTGCAAACAGATGTATCTGTGCAATGCTATAGTTTGTACATGATTCTGTGTCTGTGTGTGTGTGTATGCATGTTAATGGGAAATACTTAAAAAAAAATAAATGGCATAAAGAATAAAAAAAGATTGGAATTACAAGCAAATAAATATTGTAAAGAGGCAGTTGCTGTTATTTGTTATTTTTTAAAAGTGCATTTCGCATTTACTTAAAACTTGATAGAGATGTCAACTGTTAAGAGTAGTCAAGGTGGAATAAAACAAAATCAAAGTAAAGGGAGTTAAAAATGAATTTGTAAATAAGCAGTAGTAGACAACCGTAATGATTGGTTTGAATTGGGGCTACACAATAATCTCAAAATGGCTGCCATGAAAATACTCGTATTTATAACAAATTGCAAAGTTGATAGCAGCAAGTATCTCTATCCTTCCAAAAATTTTTTAGAACTTTCAAAATAGGGCAAGGCTTGCTCTAACATATACATATAAGTGATTACAAGGACATGTTATGATATATTATAGCTTTTTCCTTGTAAATTATTTCTATTAAAATGCTGATTTTTGTAAAAAACAATATAAAGAGTCCTTCAATAGAGACTTCAGTTGATATCAACCATATTTTTTAAATAACATCTGTTAAATTGACCGTGCAACACATGCAAATAATAAAATTATTTTATCTAAATGAAACGGTTGTTCTGTTCATTTCACAGTCATCTTAATCATCCAACTGAGAGAATTACTCGCTGTGTGGTGGAAAATTTTAGTTCACTGGTTCAATAAAGAATCAGACAACCCGCGGACATGAAGCAGAAAAAAATCTTCCTTTTGTGACGATATTTATTATTATTTCTAGATAAATGGGTCCGTCAACAAATAAAATTGCCGAATGTGGAACGATACCAACCCAGATGAGATGAAAAAACTTCCAATGGATCCCAAAACTGTCACTGTTTGGTGCAGTGGTCTAACGGCGTCATATGGCCATATTTCTTTGATAACTATGTCGGAATATCTACTAATTTTTGGCTAGAATTGGATGACACCAATGGCATGTTGTTCTAACAGGTTGGCACTATTTGTTACACAGCTCATGCCACATTGCATATTCAAGAACGATTTGAGGGTCTGGTCATTTCACGTGGAGATAGTGTGAACTGTCCACCAAGGTCGTGCGATTTGAACTTTTTCTACATTTTTTTGCATCACCAGGATATACATATAAATGAGAATCTATAAAAACGAATAAGATTTAAAATTGTTGTTTAAAAAAAAATAAATATACTATACATATATATTTCGAAGTAGTTGCGAGAAAAGTAAAAGTTAAAACAATTTCCAGTAAGTTTATTTATAAAATACGAAAGAAAGTGCATTAAACGAGGGTTAATACTTGAAGGCTGGTCAAAGTACAAGCAAGCTTCGTTATTACTTTAATGTACTGATTTAAGCAAATACAATCTTTACTCATGCTAAACCTCAGTATAACAGAAAACAACTTAAAAACTTTTCACTTTAAATAATGTTAATAAAGTTTTGTTGGCTTGAAACACACTTTATTGTTAAACATAACCAGGGGCCGGATTGCGAAACGATGAATTTTAAAGTGTTCACTAGACTTGTGCCATTTAGTTCATTTCAGTGACCGGTCATTTTAGTTCATAATTTGTAAATGAACTAGTTCGTTCATTTAGTTCAATCGCTCTTTTTAGTTAGTTCAATGAACTAGTTAGGTCTTTTTAGATCAGTGATTTTACATCTACAATTCTACATGCATATGTATGTATGAGTGTTTTGGTCTTTGACAATATTAAAAACACAAATACTGTGATTAAGACACTTTATGAAAACTAAAATTAATTAATTAATAAATAAATTTGATTTATAAAATAATATCATAAATCCAAAATATTTTTTGTGAATAGGGTAGTATAAGTGTTTTCTTGTTTATTGCATTTTTGGTAGTAGCCAGCCATGAACAAGAACTAAATATACATACATACATACATATGGATGAGTGTAGAAGATAAGCAAAGAAACAGTAAAAAAGTAAAGCAAAACATTGAAAACATTTAATTCATAGCTTCTGTGTTAGTTCATTTTGTGTATTAGTTCTTAGTTCAAAAAATGAACTAGTTCAAAAATTGAATTAGAGAGCGTAAAACAATTGAACTAGTTCACTTAGTTCAATGTACTGAATCGTTCATTTGAACTAGTTCGTTCATGAACTACACAAGACTAGTCTTCACCAACTTCGATGTTGTTCACTTTGATTTGTGCGTCCGCAACAGTATGAATAAATCATTTTGACTGCCAAAATTTTTTATTGGAAAAATTGCGTTTAATTGTGAAGTGTTCTTAAAACATTTATGTGAGTATGTATATGTACTTATATTTAAAATAATAATGGCTGGATTATGGGTAGTACGCAAACTTGAGTTCTCTTGCTAATCGGTAAACAAAAGTACTTTTTTTGCTAGAAGAACTAGTTACCTTTAATATAACAGCTGTTATATGTAAGCAACTGTCTGCAGGACAATTTCAAACAATTAGCAGCACAATTGGCAGTAGGCTGCAATATACATATAACAGGTGCATTAGCCGGTACCTTAATATATGCATTAAAACATTTAATTGTAAAATGGAGGTGTTTGAAAAATAAATCAAGCATTTCTAAGGTTGCAATTAGACGTGACATTGCCATAATACAATAGCCATAACCAAACCAAAATTCAATTGGTTTCTATTATAGTGTTGCCGATTAGTTTGGTTCGAACGGCTGTTTTCTATGGCTATGGTTTTGTCACGTTTGACTGCACCTTAAAGCTCGTAGAACACTCAAGAGTTTTCATTTACTTGTAATTTTTTTTTAACGAGTTCAACCACAAAACGATAGCAAAAATAATGTACTAAAACCATAGTTGCCAGAAATGCAGATTTATCTGGATTTTGCAGATTTTTGCCCTCCAAAAAGACGAAACGCAGATTTTTCAACACCAATTTTAGTGAATTTTTCACATTTTTCGTAATACTGCTGCTGCTTCTTGTCTCGTTTGTGTTTGAAGGACTCATAGTTTAGACAGTTAAAATTTTTGAACTTAGAAGACTTCATTAAAGAAAAAGAAGAAGTAACTTTGGCAAGCTTCTGGAAACGAATATCTGATACACCCAGAAAAAAGTTTGGTTGGAAAACGGTTAGTCCAATAAAATATCATTTGCAATAACTATATTTCAGTTCACGTTATCAATTTTCTGTTAATCCAAAAAACAATCCATGTTCATTGCCATAAGGGCATAATTGTAACAAAGATATGATTGTGACAATACTTAAATTGATTGCATCAACTTTTGCGTTTGTCATGACTAATTAACTGATTGGTTAACCCAACCGAATAAAATATTACGACTAAAAAATTGTCGTTCTATATTAAAATTAAAATAAAAACTTTCAATTAGTTGCTGCTACTAACTAGAGGTTGAGTTTACTATCATAGTTTATAGCAGCAAATTAAAAAATTAACTTTTGTGACTTTCAAAGATATTATGATTTTTGAATTCTCAAATAGTTTTTGAAAGTATGTGTATAAGATAACAGGTTTGTGGCTTTTCAAAATGTGTGGTTGAAGAAATGTATATACCCAGTCAGCATGTGGAAGATTGTTTCAACAAACTGAGTCTCTTTCGACTGCCTTAGATGATCAAAAACTGATTAATCAGTTCTGCGCTTAAAATATGATTCGAAAAGGAATCCCAGAAACACTTAGAAAGTGATTTGTTTAAAAAACAAAAAAAAAACAAGAAACAGCAAGCTCGTGCAGTAAAATCAAGAAAATATAAAAATATAAAAATTTCAAACAAAAAAAAACTGAATGTAAATACTCACAAACTGTCTCGAAAGTGAATCGAAATTGATCAGAAATGCGAGTCATAAAAGACTCTTTTAGAAGACTCGCGGCTAGGGTACCATTTTCTCCCGAATGAACAGTCATTTTCGACTCGAAAACGAGCGCATAAATGCTTATTTTAGTCATGCGGAGGAGTCGAAAAAGACTCGAATAATTCAAATAAAATAAACTTATGACAATATGTCAAATAATAAATTTCTTAAATTGTGTATTTTTATGCGCTTATTGTTCATTTTTATTTCAGCAAGGAAGGCCAATTTTTCTTTTACAGGTACCAATTATGATATTGTTTTAATTATATTAACCAAATTTTCGGTAGCAAGAATAACATTTATTTCAAATTCCATACTGTCAACCAATTTTTTCTGTTGCTGCAACTATTGGGTTTAGGGTTATAATTAAAATATAGTGGTACCACAAGAAAATTTCAGTCACTATAGCAGAATTCTATGATAGTTGCTGCAACCGCCAAAATCCAATTGGCAACAAATTCGGTTGTTACAACGAATCTGTTTTCTCTGTGTATAGAACGAGCTCATTCTGATTACAATTTTGCAGCCCTAAGTTTATTCAAAATGTAATGTTCTTACCACATTTATTTGAAAATGTTGAAAGATTTTTCAGTCAAGTAAACTTGAATAAAAAAAACTTCGGATTCCTTTGGATATTTATGCAACGAAATAAATTATCCTTTTTACATATATGATTTCTTTTCTCATTAATTTTATATTATTTGCACATAACTATAAAGAATTTTTATTTGTTTGTTGATTACATACATTTTGTTTCTCCTAAGGAAAAAGATTTTCCACACGCAAAGTTTACTTTGCAAAGTCTTGAATTTGTAGGAGAGAAAAGAAAAGAGATCTTATTCTATATTCTTTTTTTTTTCAACAAACTCAAGATTTTGCAAAGCAAACTTTGTGTATAGAAAAGCCGCCAAACTTATCAGTAGACTTCAACCAATGTGTCTGCTAATTGGAAAAAGGTAATGAAAATATAATAATGGATTCAAAATCGAAGATGTTAGATTGTAAAAATTTTTGCTTGAAGCTTGTAAACTTATTCTGCCGTATTCATAAAAAATGGTTTTGGTTCACAAAAGGTTTAAAAAACTAACTTTGCATGGATATTTGTTTGTTAAACGTTTTGTAATCCAAAATAATTTTTATGAATATTACTCATTATGTTTGTGTACGTAATGCTTAATAATATATATAGTTTTTATCTTATTTCAAAAAATATTTGGTTGAAGTCTACTGATGAGTTTTTTAAGCAGAAACAAAATGCACATTCTTCATACATTAAAGAGTTTCATTCATAAAAAATAATAATATGAGCTTATAACTTATTTAAGGAAAATTTTTTTCTAAAAAAATTAAATGAAGTGCACAGAGCTTAAATTTTATCAGCCGTATTCATAAAAAAAAGTTGATTAAGGTTTAAAATTCATATTAGTTAAAAAACGTTTTAAGGCTAAATAACGTTTTTTAAATATTGGTATTCATAATCAGTTTTTTAACTAAAAATCAATTAACTAGATTTTTTTAAAATATCGTGGCAACACTGTATTCTTTATTTGTCACTTGCATATTAGTTCTGCAAAACAACGATTGTTAACTCACAAAGTACTCGTGTCTATTTTGTTTATTTGTCGGTTTTCAGAGAAATATTGTTTCTTTAAAATAAAAGATATGTTCCAACTTGTATTTAATGAAATAATAAACAAAGTTCACAACAAATCTTTGTTAAAAGTGCTTTTTATATTATTTATTTTATTGCAGATAAAGAAGCACTAGGATAACGAGCTTTATTTTGTTTGTTTTGAGTGTTTATACATCACTAGTTAATTTTCTTCAATTATACTATTTTTGTTAACACATAAAATGAGAAAACAATGACTGGGAATGGAAACTGGATCGCTTCTTTTCTTTTAAATATTCTTTGGAGTATATTTGTTATTTCGGCAAGAGTTCCTATAAAAAAATTACATTGTTTTCTTCTAAATAACACTGGCATATGCATACATACATGCTTACATAAGTACATACATACATACACACATATGTACATACAGGTAAAGTTCAAAATGTAAACAAAAACGAAGCAAAATTACAACAACGTCACCTTAAATTAAAATTGGTTTAAACATGGGGGCAGTCAATTTTAAAATTTGCTGATTTACGCAAGGTTTAAAAACCGTTTTTTAAGCTAAAATTCTATTATGAATACAATTTTAGCGAATTTTGCTTAAACAATATTTGAAACGCGGTTTAAAATTTTTATGAATACGGCTGTATGAATATGGCATGAGGAAAAAATATTTATGTTACACACTTACACCCATATTTATATAAATTTTTTGAATAAAATATAAAAAAGTTGTTTTAAAAATTGCTTTAAAGATTTTTTGAAGATTTTTTCGTCAAAAATTGTTACATTTTGCAGATTTTATCCTTAGAAATTCTGGCAACACTGACTAAAACCCACAAAAAGAACAGCTTAAATGATTCGTAAGCATTTTGCAGCGAGCTTTTTCGGAGCTTTACAGAAAGCTCCAACAAACAAATTTTCAGTATAATTTTTCTATATGTGCATTTGCATTTTGTTAGGAGACTTTGTCTTAATAGTGGGCTCCCTAAAAATATGCTTCAAAATAATTAATCGTTAAATTTTAGTGTTGAAAAATTGACCTGGCAGTTCTATCACTTTTCTTCGAAAAAAGTTGATGAACTTTTAAACACTGGGTGATTTTTCGAATTAAACTAAAACACAACAACAAGAAGTAAATAGTTCCACATGGTGCAAAAAGCCACAATAACATTAAGCGGCCCATACACTACAACAGCATGCACGCACAATCAAGCGATTGAGTATTCATGCTCGAACCACACAACATACCAGCAAGCTGGTACAATATTCATTTCATACAAAATTTGCGGGAAGGGAGGTTATGAATTGTCACACAGTTTTTGCTGCAATTATTATTGGTATGTTGTTAAAATTAGCAGCTAGTATAACTTAAGTGCTAAAATTCTGTTTTCCATTGAAACGAACTATGTTTCAACAAATTATACTTCTTAAATGCATGTTTACTCCGTGACAACTTTGCTCAACTGAGCTAATTTCACCATATAAAACACAAGCAAGCTGGTACCATGAGCAAAATATCAAAGTCTACTTGACATCGCTACAGCAAATACAATCACACAAAATGCCCAAACGCCCATACACGACCAAACCGCTGGCACAAACACTTGATTGCGCATGCATGCTGTTGTAGTGTATGGGTTGCTTTAGGTTCACAGATTCTTACGAATTTTGCATTATGCTTTAATTCAGCATTTGCTGAATACAGACTTTTACATATATTTTCATTGATTTTATTTCTTATTTCTGTTAATTTACTTACATTAACTTCAGCGGCGTGTGATAATAATTTTGTGGTGAAGTGTAAAAAAAAACATACAAATACTTTTTCCAATGCTCAACTCATTAAAAAACGTATCGACCGAAACGAAGGATTTTCAGAAACAACTAAATTAATTAATAGGAGTTTAAATTCAACAAAAAATTTACTATATATGTATTTTAAAGCTATTTTTCTAGACACACTTATGTATATAATCTCACATATTTTTACATGAAATTTGGAAAGAACATCACATTTGTGGGCATCTGCCTCTTTTTTTCTTAATACCAAATAGACTTTACTTGTTAACACTTTTCAAAACACACTAATTTATGTATCACTTCACTATTAAATGCAAATAGATATGTATTATTTTGTATTAAAGAACATTATTGAGAAACTGCGAATCGAAGTGCACGAGAGATTTATAGATACTAATGGCCTATTTCCCACCTGCGAAAGAAAACGTTCGACTTACAATTTATATTGAAAACAACAATAAAATACGAAAATTTGTTTTTGTTTTCAATATAAATTGTAAGTCGAACGTTTTCTTTCGCAGGTGGGAAATAGGAAATAAATTTATTTCTTGTTTGTCCTGTCTTCTTCCTAATAAGTATGTAATTTGTTGTTGTCAACATAATAGAACTTTTATAACTTAACTAATGAAGATCCTGTCTTATCAAATTAAAGCTTTTTACTGACAGTGTTGCCTGACTTATGCCTACAATGAACTACTTAGCAAGTTCAACATATTGCCACTTTCTTTGTTTTATTTTATTTCATTACAACAACTAATTGAAAGTTTTTATTTGATTGTAATCTATCTTTAATAAGGAACAAAATAGTTCCAGTCTGTCCTAAAAGACGCTCCCTAGGATATGCATCAAACAAAGTAGTTATGAACTGTTTGAAAAATATATCTGGCATTTCTATTGGTTCTTGTTCGAAAAAAAGATGAAGAGCTTTTAACATTATATGCTTTTTTCGACTTTAACTAAAAGACCACACTAAAAAGAAGTTGATATTAAGCAACAAACAACAATAACATCAGTTTAAGAGATTCTTATGGATGTTGCAGTATGCTTTAATTCAGCATTTGCCGAATATGAAGTTGATAAATGTTTTTAGTGACTTATTTTCTTATTTTAGTGGGTTTACTTACATTACAAAATAATCCGGGAGGCACTCCACAGGTTACAACCTCCAGCTACAGACACAAAAGCTTTTTGCAATGTTCAACATATGACAATCGACCGAACCGAAATTTTTTTAAAAGCAAATTAGATAAATCAATTAGGATTTATACACATTGAAAATCATGTGAATGCACTTGTTTGTTACATACTGATTCGATCAATATATTTTTACATGAAACTTAGAAGGAACAACACACTTGTGGGCAACTGCCTCTTTTTTTCTTAACACCAAATTAATTTTACTTGTTAACACTTTTCACAACGTACTAATTTACATACACATGACTTCTATTTTATAATATAAAAAAATTATTATTTTGTATTAAACAAAATTTTTTCCGAACTGTGAACCGAACTATACGAGAGATTTCTGGATACTAAATTTATTTCTGCTTTGTCCTATCTAATAATTAATAATTAAATTAATAACGAAAATATTTGTTGTTGTTTATATTATCGAAATTCTGTATCTTGATCCTTAAGATATGCATCGAATATGCTGCAGATCTGGCATCTCAAATTAATCTCTTTACTAACAGTGATGCCAGACTTAGGCCCCTTTGTTTGTCTTATTTTATATGATTGCACCAACGAATTATAAGTTTTGTAAGCTTAAAGGCTTAGTAATAGGAAATATATTTGGGTACATTCACATTTTATGAAGTAAATCTATTTCAGAAATTGGATCCCTTAGGCATGCATCAAAAAACTTAATTATACACTGCTTGAAAAATATATGTGGTACCACTATAGGTCTTGTTCGAATTAAATGAAGAACTTGCAAACAGTAGGTGCTTTTTCGAGTTCAACTAAGAGACCACAACAAAAAGGAATTAATACATATTTATTAATTAACAAACAACAATAACATCAGCTTCAGAGATTCTAATCGATGTTGCAGTATGCTTTAATTGAACATTTGCCGAATATGGCGTTAATAAATGTTTTTATTGACTTCTTTTTGATATTTCAATGGGTTTACTTACATAAGGAAATAATCCGGGTGACACAGAAACTTTTTGCAATTAAAATAAGAATTGACCGAACAGACATTTTTTAAAAACAAGTTGGATTAATCAATTAGGATTTATGTATGTATATGAAATAAGATAATCATTTGAACACACTTTTTTATAAATATTTATTTGATCAATATATTTTTACATTAAACTTAGAAAGAGCAACACACTTGTGGGCAACTGCCTCTTTTTTTCTTTATATCATATGAATTTTACTTGTTAACACTTTTCACAATGCACTAATATATTTATATATGACTTCTATTTTATATGTCTCTAATGTAAAAAATTTATTATTTTGTATTTAACAACATTATTTCCGAACTGCGAACCGAACTATACGAGAGATTTCTGGATACTAAATTTATTTCTGCTTTGTCCTGTTTTCTTCTTAATAAAAGAACTAATTTGTTGTTGTTTGTATTATCGAAATTCTGTAACTTGATCCTTAAGATATGCATCGAATATGCTGCAGATCTGGCTTTTCAAATGAAGCTCTTTACAGTGTTGCCTGACTTGTGCCCTTTTCTTTGTGTTAATTTATGTCAATGAACTAGCGAATTAAAAGTTTTGTTAGCTTGAAGGCTTGCTTTAGTAATAACAAAATATATTTGACTGTTATAGAAAATGTGCATTCGCATTTTATGAAGTAAATCCATTTTAGAAATTGGCTCCCTTAGGCATGCATCAAAAAACTTAATTATAAACTGTTTGAAAAATATATGTGGCATCGCTATAAGTCTTGTTCGAATTAAAATTAGAACTTTCAAACACCAGGTGCTTTTTCGAGTTCAACTAAGAGAACACAACAAAAAGGAATTAATATTTATTAAGTAACACACAACAATAACATCAGTTTCAGAGATTCTAATGGATGTTGCAGTCTGCTTTAATTGAGCATTTGCCGAATATGGCGTTAATAAATATTTTTATTGACTTATTTTTGATATTTCAGTGGGTTTACTTATTACTTACATTAGGAAATAATTCAGTTGTCACTACTTCTGCGGTAAAGTGTGGCATTTATATCCAAACAACAGGTTATAAGTTTCAGCAACAGACACAAAAAATTTTTGTAATGTTCAACTCATTCCAAGAAAAATCGACCGAACAGACATTTTTTAAAAACAAGTTGGATAAATCAATTCAGATTTATACCCACATATTGAAAATTATTTGCACACACTTTTTTATACATACATACGTATGTATGTATTTGATAAATATATTTTTTACATTAAACTTAGAAAGAACAACACACTTGTGGGCATCTGCCTCTTTTTTTTCTTTATATCATATGAATTTTACTGGTTAGCACTTTTCACAACGCACTAATATGCATATGTATGTACATATGACTTCTATTTTATAATATAACAAAGAAATAAATACAAAAAAAATCTACATAATTTTGAGTTTCAACAAAATTTTTCCGAACAACGAAACGAACTGCACGAGAGATTTATAGATACTAACTTTTTTGCTTTGCCCTGTCTTCTTCTTAATAAAAACTAATTTGTTGTTGTTTATATTTTCGAAACTCTTGATCCTTAAGATATGCATCGAATATGCTGCAGATCTGGCATTTCAAATTAAGCTCTTTACTAACAGAGATGCCAGACTTGTGTCTCTTTGTTTGTCTTATTTTATATCATAGCACCAACAAATTAAAAGTTTTGTGGCCTTGTTAGATTGTTCTATAAAAAAAAAAACAAAGAACAGTTGACCATTAAACAAAATGTACTTTGCTATCAGGTAAATCTGTTTTTTAAATTTGGCCCCCTTGGATATGCATCAAACAATTTATTTACGAACGGTTTGAAAGATATATCTGGCATTGCTATCGTTCTTGTTCGAAATAAATGAGCTTTTAAGCATTTAATTCTTTTTTCGAGTTTAACAAAAAGCCAACAGAAAAGAACTTAATATTAAGTAAAAGACAACAATAACATCAGTTTCAGAGATTCTAATGGATGTTGCAGTCTGCTTTAATTGAGCATTTGCCGAATATGGCGTTAATAAATGTTTTTATTGACTTTTTTTTGTTATTTCAGTGGGTTTACTTACATTGGTAAAAGAAATCCGTGTTGCATTCATATTCAAATATCAAGTAACAAGTTATTAGCAACAAACCGAACCAACCAACATTTTAATGCACTTTTTCTTAATTATTTGATCAACATAATTTGAATTGAAACTTAAAAAAACTACACAAACTACAACATTGATAATAACTTGTGAGCCTCTTTTTCTCTTTATACCAAATGAATTTTACTTATTGACACTTTTTACAATGCACTAATAAACATATGACTTCTATATTATCATATAACAAAAATGTATTACATATTTTGCGATAAACAACATTTTTTCCGAACTGCGAACCGAACTGCACGAGAAATTTCTAAGAACTAAATTTATTTCTTCTTCCTCCTATCATCTTCTTCTTAAATAATAACATGATATTTGTTGTTGATATATTCGAAGTTCTACGATTCCCTCCCTAGAGTATGCATCGAACGCGATAACTTTGATGGAATTTTCATGGTAAAGAAGATCTGGCACATCAAATTAAGCTCTTTAGAGTGTTGCCTATATTGTTCATTTTCATAATACCCACGAATTACGAGTTTGATTCAGGTACCGTAACTGTTATCAGTTTATAACATAAGTAAAAAATATAACAATTATGTTTTGATATATATAGTTTTAACAAAAAAAATTTTTTTATTCTAATTTTTAATTTTGTTATTTTTACCTGATTTTTATCACTTTTATGATATGGGTAATAAATAAAAGACATTTTCTGTATTTTCCAATATAAAAAATGATGGAATCCTCACACATTGATCTCATCGTAGTAGTTATATACATATATAATAATTATAAGTCAGAAATTCATTCTTATTTCAGGGCGAAAAAATAAGTATCATAAAATAACCATTATTTCAGACTAGTAATATAAAAATAAAAGTTATTTCTGCTTAAAATAATAGAAATAAAAAATTTTAAAATCATTAGAGTTTCCCAAAATATAGTTAAAAATAACTTAAAATGTGTGATTGGCCACATTGTCCGATATCTTATTGTACTTAGTTTTATATCTTTAAAAATTCAACAATAATCAATATTTTCGATTTCTGGTTTGATTGGCTTATAGGCACTTGATTCACCAATAAAACAGTATTGCTGACCTTTAAAGAAAATTTAAACTTATTAAATAGTCCTTTTCTATATCTCAGTTCCATATAAATTGTAATATAATGGCATTGTTTAATTTAATATAACGCTTCTACATTCCTCAGCACTTTTATGTTATAATAGTCCTCTGGGTCAATTGAACTCACCAAAAGAAATGGGCAAAAACAAACAAGACACATTGGATAATTTATTAGTTTTTAATAGTAAAAAATTTATGAACAAAAATATCTCTAATGGCCCTTTTCACAATTTATAATTAAAATCTAACAAAGACTTTCACGGCAAGTTTTGTATGAAGAAATTGCAGTTAAAGTTCACTTTAACTCTTAATCATAAATTGTGAAAAGGGACGTAAATTAAACAAAAATTTACTTCAAAAACAAATTTGAACTTAGTTAATTAAACTGTGTAACAAAAAATGCGAACTCCTTGATGCATTGGACTAAAAGTTTGATGTATAATTCCTAAAAAATATTTTAGGTTTATTTGACAAATTTCCTATAGAAATATGTCAAATAAGCGCTTAATAAACCTGAAATATTTTTTATGAATAACGCAAATAGTTTATAAGCTAAAAATATTACTAAAAATAAAATTTTAACTTTTGAAATGACACAGAAAAATTCAGAGATACCCCAACCTGATTTTATAAGAAGACTACATGTGTATATAAAAAGTTGTGTGAATTGGATATATTGCAGTTCTTGGGTTGAAGCCTTGGAAAATTCTCGGTTAATTTGATTTGAATTGGATATAAATCTTGATATATGTTAAGAACTTTCAGAAGGATTTTAGCTTAAACCTGCTTGATTTTTTGCAGTTGTAAGTATCTTGTTAGCCTCTATAGTATCTTCTATCAATATCCTTCACACTCAGTTGCATTTGGTTGCATGTTAATATATGATGATTCGAAATATATATACCATGAGGTAAAAATTACCACACGTCCGTATTGACGTAATTTTTTAAAAGAAAATATTTTGCAACTTTGAAGGAATATTTTTAAGATATATTTTCAAAACCAGTTTCTATAGGTTACGTTACAAGTAATTTGTAATTGTAGATCATATCGAATTAAAGAAACTCAATGGTTGAGCAATAAGAAAATTATTTAAAAATAAAGTTAAAGTCGGGGTAAAATTTACCATCACCTCCGGAGTTAAAGATAAATGTTATATCGAAGTCAGCTAAGCAGCAGTTGTCGATCTAAAATTAAATGCATGCCCTGAAAACATTGATATAAAGGCTAAAATGTAAAACTACGTGCTCAGTTTGCATATGCTATGGCAAATGTACGTACACTGCGCAAAAACAGATTGAAATGAGTTAAAAAATCCAATAAAAGGTTGACCCATAGTTCCTTCAGTTTCATATTCCTTTTTGTGGTCTCTTTTGTTTTACTTAATTTTATACCTTCGACAATGAAAAAATTGCATTTAAGCTTGCGAGTAATTTTTATTCATGTTATTTCTTTTAATTCAAGAAGTGTTACATTTTGAGTTGGAAAAAATGCCTGTATCATAAAATGTCTGTTTTGTTGCCTTTTATAAAATTAATTAAAAATGCTGCCAATTACATTTAAAATAATTCTGCCAAAAAACCGACTTCAATGCAAAAATCTGATAAAACATTTTCGAAAAAAATATGGGACCAAACTGGAAAAAAACTCTTTAAAAAAATTTTAAAATCTGTTCGTTAAGAAGAAGCACGTGTAATATAAAGTTAAATTTTAATAGTGCCTTCATTAAGTTTTAAAATGCAATATTGTGCGCTTTTCAGAGTTCAGAACTGTGTTAAGTCTTGTAAAAATCAATGCAGTAGAGCCACTTAAAATAAAATATTTAATTTTCATGGGCGTGAATCTGCGTATTTTCTTATCTGGAAGATTGTGCCTATTTTAGAAATCAAGGTGTGTGATAAGTTTTGTTAAAATCGGTAAAGTAGAACCACTTGATATATAATAATAAATTTTAATTTGCGTAACCCCGCCCATTTTTTAAACTTGAAAATTGTGTAATTACAAGAACCAAGGGCGTTTTCTAGGTTTCGCAGCAATGAAACAAGTAGAATAACATTAAATCAAATAAAAAATATTATAGGCGTATCCCTGCCCACTTTTTTTACAATTGGAATCTATACACTCTCAGACAAAAAAAAAATAATTTTTAAAATCGGTCAAAAATGTACCGAATAACAATATCAAAAAAAGACGAATTGATAACCTGCTTGGTTTTTGAAGTTAGTTAAAAAATATCTGAATAAAATTCTTTTGATTAAACATTTTTGCAAAGATTTTAAGGGTTAAAATTTACTACCACATTCGAAGCTTTGATCCAAAATTTCATCTCCTAACGCTGCAATTGTAAACTTGAGAACATTTGTTTACTTCTCAAGTAAAAAAACAATTTTCTCTTTTTAACCGCCGACTAAAAAAAGGGGTGTTATAAGTTTGTAGTGTGTGTCTGTGTGTCTGTGTATCTGTGTGTCTGTCTGTGTCCACGTACAGGCCAAACGGCTAGAGCGATTTTCATTTAGTTTTTTCTGTTTGAAAGATGACTTGATCGAGAGGGTTCTTAGCTATGTTTGAAAGATGATCGGTCCAGCCGTTTACAAGATATAACATCTTTTCTGAAAAAAGTCGGGTGTTTTTAAAATTTTAAATTTTTGTTATTGTTTATAGAGTTACCGAATTCATCATATAAACACAAGTTTAGGGAAATGATTAAAATTTATTTTTATAAGCACTATTTTAATAATATTAATTAATTGAAGGTTAGCCGCGAATAACGTTGTAAGTGAGAAAATAATAATTTTTCAGGAGAGCCAAAAAACGTATTTTAAAGTAATATTGTTTTTTCGTTTAATTTTTTTCAGCTCATTGAAAATAATGATAATTAGCATTAACGTTTCTTTTTGTATCTCTGTTACGTTTATCAATTATTTTCGACAATTTCGTTTCATGATTTTTTTAGTTACTTACAAAGTTCTTTCACCGACTGTCTGCTTGTTTGGATTGTTTGATGTTTGAACAATAAAAAAGAGTAATGTTAACACTAATATGTGAAAAAACTGGTTTTGTAAAAATTGTCTTTTACAACGTTATTCGCGGCTATGCTTCAATTATAGAGCAATTAACAAACTTATATTTTTATGCACAGTGAAACAAATATTTATATATATTAATAATACATATAACAAATTAGGAATTTAGTTTAAATTTCACAGTAATCCAATAAATTTTCATCAAATGCTTAGCGGGATAACACTTTTGTTCGTTTTGACATTCAATAGCATGCAAATGCAAAATTTTCACTCCCATACAAAATTTGCTGCCACTGGAGCTGCCATTGCGAAGTGCGAGTGCGTTAGTAAAAAATCGTAAATGTATTGAGTTTTAAGAAATGGCATGTGTAAACGGTATGTAATGCCGAGTACATATCTGGCTCACGTGTGCCCAAAACAACGTAACTACTAATTACTAATAAAAAACTGTTTGATACAGACACATTTTAATTAACTTAAATAGGTTCATACATAACTAATAAACAATTTTACTGACTTTAACATCACTGAAAACTGTTTAAATCAATAAATATAGTCTGAATAAAACAATTTTTCATTATTTATTAGTGGTTATGATTTTTTGGGCACATGTGTGTCAGATGTAAACTCGGCCTAAGTAAAAGGTTAAAATCCTAATTCGTGGGTATAAAAAGCAATCAAACTGGCAACCCTTTAAATTCCGAGCTTAATTCTGACAGATATGCCAGATCTTTCTTATAAAAACTGCATCAAAATTAAACTGTTCAATGCATATGTCAAGGTGCGATTTATAAAATCCCAAAGCTATTAACAACAACAAATACCATGTGATTATTTAAGAAGAAGATGATAGGAGGAAGAAGAAATAAATTTAGTTTTTAGAAATTTCTCGTGCAGTTCGGTTCGCAGTTCGGAAAAAATGTTGTTTATCGCAAAATATGTAATACATTTTTGTTAAATGATAAAATAGAAGTCATATGTTTATTAGTGCATTGTAAAAAGTGTCAATAAGTAAAATTCATTTGGTATAAAGAGAAAAAGAGGCAGATGCTCACAAGTTATTATCAATGTTGTAGTTTGTGTAGTTTCTTTAAGTTTCAATTCAAATTATGTTGATCAAATTAGTAAGAAAAAGTGCATTAAAATGTTGGTTCGGTCGGTTTGTTGCTAATAACTTGTTACTTTGGATATGAATGCAACACGGATTTTTTTACCAATGTAAGTAAACCCACTGAAATAACAAAAAAAAAGTCAATAAAAACATTTATTAACGCCATATTCGGCAAATGCTCAATTAAAGCAGACTGCAACAACATCCATTAGAATCTCTGAAACTGATGTTATTGTTGTCTTTTACTTAATATTAAGTTCTTTTCTGTTGGCTTTTTGTTAAACTCGAAAAAAGAATTAAATGCTTAAAAGCTCATTTATTTCGAACAAGAACGATAGCAATGCCAGATAAATAAATAAATTGTTTGATGCATATCCAAGGGGGCCAAATTTAAAAAACAGATTTACCTGATAGCGAAGTACATTTTGTTTAATGATCAACTGTTCTTTGTTTTTTTTTAATAGAACAATCTAACAAGGCAACAAAACTTTTAATTTGTTGGTGCTATGATCTAAAATAAGACAAACAAAGAGACACAAGTCTGGCATCTCTGTTAGCAAAGAGCTTAATTTGAAATGCCAGATCTGCAGCATATTCGATGCATATCTTAAGGATCAAGAGCTTCGAAAATATGAACAACAACAAATTAGTTTTTATTAAGAAGAAGACAGGGCAAAGCAAAAAAGTTAGTATCTATAAATCTCTCGTGCAGTTCGGTTCGTTGTTCGGAAAAATTTTGCTAAAACACAAAATTATGTAGATTTTTTTTTGTATTTATTTCTTTGTTATATTATAAAATAGAAGTCATATGTACATACATATGTATATTAGTGCGTTGTGAAAAGTGCTAACCAGTAAAATTCATATGATATAAAAAAAAAAAAGAGGCAGATGCCCACAAGTGTGTTGTTCTTTCTAAGTTTAATGTAAAAAATATATATATCAAATACATACATAAGTATGTATGTATAGAAAAGTGTGTGCAAATAATTTTCAATATGTGGAATATGTGGGTATAAATCTGAATTGATTTATCCAACTTGTTTTTAAAAAATGTCTGTTCGGTCGATTTTTCTTGGAATGAGTTGAACATTGCAAAAAGTTTTTGTGTCTGTTGCTGAACCTTGTATCCTGTTGTTTGGATATAAATGACACACTTTACCGCAGAAGTAGTGACAACTGAATTATTTCCTAATGTAAGTAAACCCACTGAAATATCAAAAAAAAGTCAATAAAAATATTTATTAACGCCATATTCGGCAAATGCTCAATTAAAGCAGACTGCAACATCCATTAGAATCTCTGAAACTGATGTTATTGTTGTTTGTTACTTAATACATATTAATTCCTTTTTGTTGTGTTCTCTTAGTTGAACTCGAAAAAGCACCTGGTGTTTGAAAGTTCTAATTTTAATTCGAACAAGACTTATAGCGATGCCACATATATTTTTCAAACAGTTTATAATTAAGTTTTTTGATGCATGCCTAAGGGAGCCAATTTCTAAAATGGATTTACTTCATAAAATGCGAATGCACATTTTCTATAACAGTCAAATATATTTTGTTATTACTAAAGCAAGCCTTCAAGCTAACAAAACTTTTAATTCGCTAGTTCATTGACATAAATTAACACAAAGAAAAGGGCGCAGGTCAGGCAGCACTGTAAAGAGCTTCATTTGAAAAGCCAGATTTGTAGCATATTCGATGCATATCTTAAGGATCAAGTTACAGAATTTCGATAATACAAACAACAACAAGTTAGTTCTTTTATTAAGAAGAAAACAGGACAAAGCAGAAATAAATTTAGTATCCAGAAATCTCTCGTATAGTTCGGTTCGCAGTTCGGAAATAATGTTGTTAAATACAAAATAATAAATTTTTTTTTACATTAGAGACATATAAAATAGAAGTCATATATAAATATATTAGTGCATTGTGAAAAGTGTTAACAAGTAAAATTCATATGATATAAAGAAAAAAAACGCAGTTGCCCACAAGTGTGTTGCTCTTTCTAAGTTTAATGTAAAAATATATTGATCAAATAAGTATTTATAAAAAAGTGTGTTCAAATGATTATCTTATTCCATATACATACATAAATCCTAATTGATAAATCCAACTTGTTTTTAAAAAATTTCTGTTCGGTCAATTCTTATTGTAATGAGATGAACATTGCAAAATGTTTCTGTGTCTGTCGTTGGAACTTGTGACCTGTTGTTTGGAAATGAATGACACTCGTTACATTAAATGTAGTGCCACCCGGATTATTTCCTTATGTAAGTAAACCCATTGAAATATCAAAAAGAAGTCAATAAAAACATTTATTAACGCCATATTCGGCAAATGTTCAATTAAAGCATACTGCAACATCGATTAGAATCTCTGAAGCTGATGTTATTGTTGTTTGTTACTTCATACATATGTATATAGTTATTAATTCCTTTTTGTTGTGGTCTCTTTGTTGAACTCGAAAAAGCACCTACTGTTTGCAAGTTCTTCATTTAATTCGAACAAGACCTATAGCGATGCCACATATATTTTTCAAGCAGTGTATAATTAAGTTTTTTGATGCATGCCTAAGGGATCCAATTTCTGAAATAGATTTACTTCATAAAATGTGAATGTAACCCAAATATATTTCCTATTACTAAGCCAAGCCTTTAAGTTAACAAAACTTATAATTCGTTGGTGCAATCATATAAAATAAGACAAACTAAGGTAACTTAGTCTGGCATCACTGTTAGTAAAGATTTTAGTTTGAAATGCCAGATCTGCAGCATATTCGATGCATATCTTAAGGATCAAGATACAGAATTTCGATAATATAAACAACAACAAATATTTTCGTTATTAAGAAGAAGAGGACAAAGCAGAAATAAATTTAGTATTCTGAAATCTCTCGTATAGTTCGGTTCACAGTTCGGAAAAAATGTTGTTTAATACAGAATAATAATTTTTTTTATATTATAAAATAGAAGTCATGTGTATGTAAATTAGTGCGTTCTGAAAAGTGTTAACAAGTAAAATTAATTTGGTATTAAGAAAAAAAGGGGCAGATGCCGACAAGTGTGTTGTTCTTTCTAAGTTTCATGTAAAAATCTATTGATCGAATCAGTATGTATGAAACAAGTGCATTCAAATGATTTTCAATGTGTATAAATCCTAATTGATTTATCTAATTTGCTTTTAAAAAAATGTCGGTTCGGTCGATTGTTCTTATCATATGTTGAACATTGCAAAAAGTTTTTATGTCTGTTGGTGGAACTTGTAACCTGTGTAGTGACACCCGTATTATTTTCTAATGTAAGTAAACCCATTGAAATAACAAATAAAAGTCAGTAAATACATTTATTAACGCCATATTCGGCAAATGCTCAATTAAAGCATACTGCAACATCCATTAGAATCTCTTGAACTGATGTTATTGTTGTCTGTCCCTTCATATCAACTTCTTTTTGGTGTGGTCTATTAGTTAAAGTGAAAAAAAGCTTCTAATGTTAAAAGCTCTTCATGTTTTTTCGAACAAGACCGATAGAAATGCCAGATCTATTTTTCAAACAGTTCATAATTAAATTTTTTGATGCATATCCTAGGGTGCCGTCATTAAGGACAGATTTCCGTCATAAAATGCGACTGCAACTATTTTTTTCCTTATTAAAGATACATAGATTACAAGCCAAGAAAATATTTTATTATTTATTGTAATGAAATGAAATAAAATAAACAAAGTGGCAATGTGTCGAGCTTACTAAGTAGTTCATTGTAGACATAAGTCAGACAACACTGTTAGTAAAGAGCTTTAATTTGATAAGCCAGATCTTCATTAGCATGACAAAAAAAACTATAAAAGTTCCATTATGTTAACAAAAACAAATTACATATTAAGAAGAAGACAGGATAAAGAAGAAATAAATTTAGTATCTATAAGTCTCTCTGTGCATGCAGTTCGGTTCGCAGTTTCGCAAGTATGTTCTCTAATACAAAATAATACATATCTGCTAACATGTAAAAGTGAAGTGATACATAAATTAGTTGACCATGTTCTGTAAACCGAATCCGAGTAAATTTCTCGTTTTCCAAAAATAAATAATGGCCTCATTGATGTGTTTGAAATCATACATACTAAATTAATTTCAGATATGATATTTCAAGTTCTAAAAAATAGAACACTACAAAAAAACTTAAAAAAATTCGTTATTAGTGGATTTAATTTTTCTAAATCGAGCGTATTTAAATCGACTCGATATACAGAACAGGCAGGAGTGTGTTTTGAAAAGAGGCAGATGCCCAAAAGTGTGATGTTCTTTCCAAATTTCATGTAAAAATATGTGAGATCAAATACGTAAGTGTGTATAGAAAAATTGCTTTTATATATTTATGTAGTAAATTTTTAATTAAAGATAAATTCGTATTAATTAAGTTACTAGTTTTTTAAAAACTTCCGGGTCGGTCGATATGTCTTTCAATGAGTTCATCGTTGGCAAAAGTATGTACATATTTGCCTTTTTTTCTGTTTATATGTGGCCTAATCTTTGCATCACACTTTACCACAAAATTATTATTACACGCCGCTCAAGTTAATGTAAGTAAACCAACAGAAATAAGAAATAAAATCAATGAATACATTTATGAAAGGCTGTATTCAGCGAATGCAGAATTAAAGCATAATGCAAAATTCGTAAGAATCTGTTAACCTAATGTTATTGTTATTTATTGCTTTATATATTGAGTTCTTTTTGTTGTGGCCGTTTGAGTTGAACTCGAAAAAGCACCCAGTGCTTAAAAGTTCATCAACTTTTTCAAACAAAAGCAATAGAGATGCCAGATAGTCTTACAACACTACTATTTAAGAATTAAAATTTTTGATGCATATTTGAGGGCGCCCACTATTAAGACACGGCCTGTTCCACGATGTCAACAGAAATTGTTCGATTGAAAACTTCATTTCACGGCAGCACTCTGATATGATATGCCAAATCTTCTTTAGCATAAAAATTTCATCAGAGTTCTAATATATCAAAAACAATTATAATGTTATTAAAAAGATGATAAGAGAAAGAAGAAAAACCTTTAGCTTTTAGGAATATCTCGTGAAGTTCGGTTCGTTTTATCCCCAAAAATGTTCTTTAAGCCGCTGATAGCTTTGAAATCCAGTACCAACATCTCTGCTGTTCACACATTTTTTTCTGTACAACCCTCGTAAATATATAAAAAATTTCAAATGCATTTTTCTCTCAACTCCATTAGCAACTGCAATAACAACTACACGCAAAGAAAAAATATGTTTGAGGCAACCATAATCAAACAGCAACATACTATGATTGAATTATATGGTTGCAGTCAAATCATATTATTGTTAATAGAAAAGCAAACTTTAATTATATTATTATCTGAGTTAATAATAATATTATCTACAAGAACAATAGACTTTGTTGTACCTAATCTTATTATTGATAATATAACAACACTATTGTAAGATGTGACTAAAATATAATTGAGACTCACCATACCATGTTCTTATATTATATTAATATTGTTAAATACGACCACAGTATTATTTAATATAATAATACTATTTTGTTTTTTAATCATATATTTATTGTAGAAACAGCTGTGCATTAAATTCGAAATAAAAATAAATTAATATTATTGACATAAAATGTATACTTACACGACATACAGACATGTCTGTATAAAGAGATACACAAATGTTTATATATTTTTATTGGCCACCCGTGCACTACCGATAGCTTACAAACGAAATACCGAACTGACAGATGTTTCTGAAAAAGATTTTTTTTTTAAAACTTAAAATAATATGGTTTTGGATAACATTATATTGTTATTTACATCATATTATTTTTAAATAATAATACAAATTATGTTGTAGTCAGAAATTTCTAACAAAACTGTATTGTTAAACTCTAACCATATCACCCTCTTTTATGGATGTGATAATGTAATTATTAAATTCAAACACTATTATGTTTATCGTAACGAAATAAATGTTTAAAATAACAATAACTAGTTTTCAACGACCACACACTTGTTTCAGAGAACACAATATTGTTTTCTCAATCATTCTACAACCATATCTTTTCTTTGCGTGTATATAAATAAATATTCGTCCTTGCCGTCATACATACACATACACACACATATAAGAATGTATATTTGCCTGCCTTAAATATCCTGTAAATATTTGGTAAACTTTCTGTATTTCATGGTGAAGTTATTAAAGTTAATACACATACTCTTCTGCCATCAGCTGTATAATGCACTTGGCTTACAAATACACCTATACATCTACAAGTTGTGTGTGTGTGTGTATATAAATATATAAGTACAAGTGCAGTGTATTTGTTTTAACATCAAGTGCTATTTGTAATTACGTTCAGCACATAGCTGCACAAATTTCAAGGTGACAATATCTTGTGGCACCAGGATGCCCCCACAATGTCAGCTGAATAAATTACGTTTACAATTATCTGCATTACAGTTATTCTGTTAATACATTTTAACGATTTCCGCTTTAAGCCTTATTATTATTGTTATTTGAGTCCAGCTACTGTGCGTCGTCACGTGTGGCTGGAAAGTTGTTAAGAGTGACTAGCTGACTGCAATGATAGCAAATTTTCTTCTTTAATGGAGAGAAATATTTTTAAACTTATTTCACTGAAGGATAGGAAAAAATAATAATCTTTATTTAAATAAAAATCAATAAAGAATTTCATTTTCAATATAAAAATGGCTTAAAATAAAATCACTACTACTATTTTCTTAAAATTGCAAAATGTGTTTTATATACAATTTTAATAATTCGTAGATTTTAAATAATATTACTTCATTAAAAAATAATCTAAAATGTCCATAATTCTAATAAAGGAAAACAAAACGTAAGCTTAAGTTCTTGCAAAACCTTTCGCAAAACAAAAATATGTTTCAAGTGTGTGCAGGTGTATACTTACTCGTGCGTATGTATTTGCAATTCACAATGATGTCTCCAAATAAAATAATGCCATTAGAAATTTTATCATTGCTGCTGTAATATTGACTACTGCCGGTACGGCTTGAATCAGTGAAGTGCTGGAATTATGGAGTTGTTAAAGAGGCTTAAGTTAAATGGAAAAACTTCCAAATCAATGAACTGTATATTAACTTGCATACAAAGTCGAAACTTAAATCAATTTTGCACAAGAAAGGTAAAAAAAGTATTTAAAAAAAGAATTCACACACACTTACGCATATTTACTAACATATGCACCAGGGTGATCGACTCGGTTTTTCAACCGTTTTTAAAACCCGATTTTTTCACAATACGGTTGTCGGTTTTTTCAAAATGTTGATTTTTCGAATGTCGAATAGTCCGGTTTTTTTGCAATTTAAAAACCGCCTGAGTCGAATACTTTTCGATTTGTACATTTAGCAATAAAATTAGTTTTTACTATGTTAAAACTTAGACCAACGTGTTTTGTTTATTTTCCCAAGTATTTATTTAGTGTAAAAGCTCTAGATTTTTTTGAGCATGCCAACATTTACTGAAACATTAAATTTAAGCGAAATTATTTTATGAGGTAATTAAAGCAGAGGCGAGTTTAATTGGCCTTATGGATGTCAAAATCCAGTTGCAAAAAGTGCGTTTTAGTTTTGTTGACATTTTGCTTGATATTTTATATAGGGGTAGATATCCACATTCATATGTATCTATCTATCTATATAATTAATAGCGAACATGTTTTTTGTGATCCTTTTTACGCTGGTACCACTGCACCGATTTTAAAAAGATTTATATGGTTTTAAAGGATTTTTTATACAGATGTGCAGAATCTATATTTTATTGAAATCGGTTTAGTATTTCAGGAGCTATAAGCGTTTAAAGTTTCTACTACTACATGCACACATATTACACACGCATTTATTAGCTTACAAGTAAAAAAAGAAACAAAACATGAGTGTGTGTGTGTGTTTGTAGTATTTCTCTTCACCTTACAATTCTTTTTCTCTTATTTGTTGTTGTATCAAAGACATAAAACTTAAAGGAAGAGAGTTGAATAAATTGAATTAGGTTGGTTGAAGGGATTTTGTTTATGTTTTTTTTAATTTCATATATCATGCTTGCATATGTATGTAAGTTTGTGTGTGGCTGTGTTTTAATGCATTTTTTTATGACGTTTAGATACATTTTCTTTGAAACTTAAATTATTTATATTTTGATTCTAGAATACGGACGAGTGTGTCGTCCGTTTGGTGTATCTAGCATACCATTAAGGAATAAACTCTACATACACACATCATTTTTGGGGCTTGAGGAAACTTGGGAATAAATTAAAAAAATTAATTATGCCAATATTTAGGGTGCTAATAAATATGTTTCTACAAAAAATAAAAAATTCAAAAATAATTATGAGAATAACGTATTAGACCATATTTGGATGTCATTTGTTGACGGCTTGGTACCGGAAATCACAGGATTTTCAAATAAGTTGACGACATCAAACATTTTACGCCTATTTTTTCATGTATTTTATGCCTGTATGTAGACTTTTTTGAATAGTTTTGCTACTGTAGGTGTTATTATAATTATTTTTTGTATAAACATATTTATTAGCACCCTAAATATTGACATATTTAATTTTTTGAATTTATTCCCAACTTTCCACAAACCCTAAAAATGATGGTTGTATGTAGAGTTTGTTCCTCAACTGTATATTATATACATATTTATGTACTATACATAAGTATATGAAGTTCATTTTTATGTTTTACCTTTAATTTTTTTATTGTTTTATAGTATTTACATAAACTGTTAACTCTTTTTTTTTAATAAAGCAATTCAAAATCAAAACTTTTGTATAATAATTTTCTTACTTAAAAAAACCGGTTGACTGGTTTTTCCAGAATTGTCAAAACCGAAACCGGGTTTTTCATAATTTCAAATAATCGAACTATTCGAAAACCGGTTTCTGGAAAAAGTCGAATAATCGGTCACCCTAATATGCACGCACAACTGACATGTGTCGAGCAATAAAATTGAACACATTTTAACAATTTCTTCTAACATATTTACTCACAGGTGCTCATAAACCCAGTGACCAAAATGAATCAATATTTAATTAATTACAATTCGAGTATGTTTTATTCTTTTTGATTTGTAAACATCTATACGCTAGGGAGTAAAAATTTGTTGACTTGATTTCTTTGCTGAGATTTCCTTGCTGAGATTTCTTTGCTGAGATTTCTTTGCTTTTTGCTTTAGCTTTGCATTGTCAAATCGATGCGAGCTATGTATGAGTGTATTAGTGTTTGAAAGAAGCAATACCAAGCAGAGAAACAAGTCGACCGGCTCGAAGTCGACGGTGCGACGCCGCCGGTTATTTTTCTGTATATTTCCGTACACCAAAGGTGAAAATGAACCGTAAGAGCTACGGACTTGAAATTTGGACACAATATGTAGACATTTGGCCACTACAACAACAAATACATGGGAGTTAAAAACTAAAGGGTGTTCCAAAACGAGCAACGAAAAATGTTAAATCCCATGTAATATACATACAATTGTATGTACATACATACACTTGAAATTTTAAAAGTTAGTGTATTTTTATACAGACTACAACAATTAACACTAAATTTAAAAAATTTAAATCAATGGGTGTTCCATCAGTTAATGCAATTTTGACTTTGTAATTTTGTCAACTTGCTGTATCTTGGAAACCGTAAGAGCAAAACTCTTGAAATTTTCAAAAACGGTAAAACTAAAAAATCAAAAAAAAAAAAAAAAAATATAAAATCGCCAAATAAAAAAAAATCGCCAAAAACAAAAAAAAAATCGCCAAAACGAAAAAAGCACCAAATTAAAAAAAAATTTCTAGGACTAAAATAAATCGCGAAAAACCGGAAAAATCGCCAAAATGAAAAAAATCCTTAAACAAAAAAATTGCCAATATGAAAAAGTCGCCAAAATAAAAAAATCGTCTAAACAAAAAAACCCCAAAAAACAGAAAAAAATCGCCAAAGAGAAAAAATTGCGAAAATTAAAAAAAAATCCAAAAATAGAAAAAAAGCGCCAAAACGAGAAAAAAGCGATTAAACTGGAAAAAAATCGTTCAAACTGAAAAAACTTGAAAAAGGAAGAAAGCTAAATCAAAAAAAAAAAAAAAAAAAAAAAATGATCAAAACCGAATGTGCGCGAGTCAAAGTCGCACTTTACTGAATTTATTTTAATTGCAATGCGTACACAACAACAAGAATAGCAAAAACTAAACGATGAACAACAGGAATTAAAAAGTAAAAGTAAAGGCATTTACCATAGATGAGCACTGCAGTACCACTAAAGTTTCAGTAAAAACAATAAAAAAATGTTTAACAAGTAAATTTTTACTGATTACTAAAATTTTGTTTCTACAATTTTTATAAATTGCCTAAATGATTTATTATATGGTGTGCATTGAATTTTCAGTAATCAGTAATGCGTTCATAATGGTACAATTGGTACAATTTTATTATGATTACGGCCCTACGATTTTACTGGAAATGCAAATTAAATTTCATTAGCAGTAAAAATTTACTGAATTTCTTTAGTAATCAGTAAATTTACTGCTTACTGCAATTTTGAATGCAGTACATATACATATACTGCAGTGTGCCCATTTACTAACCAAATAAGTTTAATAAAACAAACAAAAACCAACAAATTCATATGTATTTACAATATTGAGAGTTTTGATACTTTTAATTAATTAATTTAAAAAAAGATACTAAAAGCATAAATACTTCCAACTTAAAAAAAAATTTCATTACTAGATGTTTACACGTCTCCTCTGTGATCGGACTCACATTGCTTTTTTTTTTTTTTAGAGGGAACGATAAGAAACAAAGTATTTATAAACATTAGTATAATTAAGTAAAATAATGAATTTTCAATAAAATAATTTTTTTTATAGATATAACGTAGTTTCTTTTTTAACGCATTTCAAAATTAATATGAAATTAAAAAAGTTTGTTTGTTGTTGATTAAGCACATTTTGATGTATTTCGTTGGTGTTTAATATTATATTTCCACCGGCATGATTTAGACAAATCATGATGATTTGTGCAAATCATGTTAATTTATACATGATTTACCATACATTTTGCATATGGATAAATCACCTCAAAGTAGTTGATTTATTTTAAATAATATCAAAAATACTATTTTTCGAACTCAATTTATATATGCAACCCTGCTTTAAATTTAAAATTATAAACTCCATCCCTGGGTCATCTACCAATAGTGATTGACAATTTGGAAAAAAATTACATTACTTGAGGGTTACACGATCAAGTTTTCACATTCACACTTTTTCACTAATACATTCATATTTTTAGAATTTGATTCAACTTTGACTTCAAATTTTCTTTCCAATTGTGTATTCAATTTATAAGCAAAAAACAACTGACAGCAATTTCAATGAGCACACTTTTCGTTTTTGTTTTCAAATTTTCTGCCGACATACTATTTTTGTGTTTTTTTTATTACAAATAATGTTATATTCCACCGAAAATGTTTAATTGCACTTAAATAAATATGTTTAGGAACAAAAATAAAAAGTATAATGATGTGTTGCGGTTTATAGATCTATATAGAAATCATGAAGTTTTGTTGCCTTCAGCTGTTTTTTTTTTTATCAACGGCATATTGAAAATAAATTTGCTTGGAAATTGCATGCAGCCTATGTCACAGCTTTCAATTTAAACGACTTTTGACAACCAGTGTGTGTGAAAAACTTGAAAGCAAATCTTGGTCGTGTAACTGTAGCGTTAAGGAATATTTAATCAATCTTAAATATCAACTACTTGTGAATAAAATTCACATTACAGCTGCTGCGCCTACCTTATAAGGTATATGCACAAATTGATGACTACGAAAACTCGAACAACAAATCACTCACAAGCCCGGTGGAAACACTTTGAAGTGATTAACATAAATCTACTTGATTTAAAGTCGGTGGAAACATACTATAAGAAAGTCATCAGTAGACTTCAATCAACATTCATGATTGAAGTCTTGCAGTTCTCAATAATTTATTGAGAATTTGTCTATAAGTCCTAATTTACACTATGCAAGTCTTATTGCTAAGCTGATTAGTTTGAGGGGAGAAGAACGAGGGGAAAAGAAACGTTTCTGTTCCCCTCGTCTCTCTCCTATCAGACTTAGCAATAAGACTTGCATAGTGTAAACTAGGACTATTCATTGGGCTTTTTAAAGCATATTTTAATTATAATTGAAGTCTAGTGATGATTTGCTTAAGCAGCAACAAAATGCATTTAGGTGTGCTAAACCAACAACGAACGAACTGATTTTAAATAAATTTTTTTAAATATATTTTAACTTTTTAAGGTGGCTGCTGCTAACAACACAACTGTCATTTTTAAACCGATTCTTTTTTTGTTTCAAAGGGCTACCCTGCAGTTTGGACACGTAATTTTTTTTCTAAATCGGAGGGGGAAATTCGCCTACCTTACGTATAACTCTGATTTTCAAAATAATTTTTTTTTAGTTAATTTTAATTACTATTCGAACACCATTTGTTTCTATATTTGTGATTTGAACGGGCTAAGGTTCGTATTGCTTTTTAAGCCAAATTACATGTGATAATTATTAATGAACAAATAACACCAGAGTCTGTTGTAAATATTCTGACTAACAACACATAGTTGAACGGAACAGCCAGCCGTTTTCGAAGGCCCTAAACCTTCATCATCAGCGTTCTTTTGTGTTTGGTCCACTGTGTGTGGTGTCAGTAGATGTAGATTTCTGCTTTATATACTTAGCATTATTGCAAATGGAATGTGTGAATTGTTTTGATTCATCTTATTTCAATTTGCTGAAAGCTTTTTTGTAATGAAAGCTCAATTTTACCATCTCTATATTTACAACAGTCTTACCATTGTCGTTTCTTCTTTACTAATTATGCACATGTTAGTTAATTTGTTAATAATTTTTTTTTGTCTGAAAAGATTTGCCCGCAGTTTGGTCCCATAATTTTTTTTTTCGAAAAGGGGGGGGGGGAATTTGCTTCCCTTACGGATAACTCTACCAATTTAAAAATTTATTTTTTTGGTTTAAAGGATTTGCCTGCAGTTTGGTCTCATAATTTTTTTCCAAGTCGGAGGGGGAAATTTGCTCCCTGGTGTATCAATTTTTAAACTTATTTTTTTGTCTGAAAGGTTTTGCTTGCAGTTTCGTCCCATAATTTTTTTCAAAACTGGAGGGGCGAATTCGCTCTCTCCATGCATAACTCTGTCATTTGTGAACCGATTGGAAAAAATCTTTTGTTTTAAAAGTTTTGGCTGCAGTTTGGATCCATACTTTTTTTTCGAAAATCGGGGGAGGGGGGGAGGAGAAATTTGCTACTCTTACGGATAACTCTATCATATGTGAGCCAACTTAAAAAGTTTTTTTCTTGAAGAGGAATGCCTGCAGTTTGGTCTTAGTTTTTTTTTTTTTTTTTTTTTTTTTTTTTTTTTTGAAAATCGGAGGGAGAAGTTTGCTCCCTCATGCATAACTTTGTCATTTGTGAAGCGATATAAATTCTTTTTTTTGCTGGAAAGTGTTTGCCTCCAGTTTGGTTCTAATTTTTTTTTTTTTGAAAATCGATGGGGAAACTCTCCCCCTCAATCATAACTCTATCATTTATCAACCGATTTAAAAAAAAATTGTTCGAAAGGGTTTGCCTGCAGTTTTGACCCATAATTTTTTTTGAAAATCATGGGTGGGGGAATTTGCTCCCTTTGTGGATAACTTTATCATGTGTGAGCCAGTTTTCAAAATTCTACCAAAAACCGGAGGGGAAAATTTCCACCCTCATACATAATTTCTGCATTTGTAAATCCATTTTCAAATTTATCTGTAGGACATCTTTAATATATTCTATAAGATCTTTGCATTGAAGTCTGGGTTTTTGCAGAATTATTTTAATTCAATGTCCTGGAGTAGAAATGGTTCAGTTATTTATGCCTTGGCCTGTCTTACATTTTTATGTTTAAAAAAATTTAAAGTTCAACTTTAACCTTAAATTCCTGAACAACCAATGTATTGATTCTACTGAAACTAAAATTGGATAAAGCTTAAGATGTTATCTATCCACTTAAAAAAAAAATTACAAAAAAATCTTCATAGTTATAGAGTTTTGACCAATAGAAAATTACTATGAATCACTGTACGTTGATTGTTGCTGAATTTACTAAGATCGAATGAATTGTTCAAGAGTTATGGTTATCGAAAAAATTAAATTTTTTTTTTTATAATAACTTCAAAAGTCTTCGTCATTGATTTTTATAGTCTCAAAAATTATATCACATCCTGCAAATTTGACCAAAATCTGCATCTGTTTCAGGAATGGTCTGCCAAGTCAACCGATTCCCATGTTTCTTTATTTTAAAATAAAATAAAATAGTAAATAACAAAAATTAAAAATTTTAAAAATCCCCAAGTTTTTCCAGAAAAGATGTTATATCTTCTAAACGGCTGGGCCGATTTTCTTCAAACATAGCTAAGAACCCTCTCGATCAATTCATCTTTCAAACGAAAAAACTAAATGAAAATCGGTCCAGCCGTTTGGCCTGTACGTGGACACGGACAGACACACAGATACACAGATACACAGACACACAGACACACACTATATATCACTATAACACCTCTTTTTTTAGTCGGGGGTTAAAAAAATTAAAAGTAACATACAGGCAATTAAATGCCTACCAAAATACTTATATATGGGTATTATCTTCTTTAGGAAAGAATAGAGGACCAACGGTGAAGTATCAAATTAGTAAGCTCAACTTATATTGCAATTATGTTATCGTGCGTTTTGCTAAATTTTATAGCATCACTACACCGCCTCTAGTGTGAAGTAGATACATTACTGTAAGATAAGTCGCCATTATATTAATTATCATATCAGCAAAATTTATGATATTAATATGGCTGGGTCTGCCCGGGAATCGAACATGGGCTCTCAAAGACGATCCGTCCTGTGCCTTGTAGTCAACGGGCTAACTCCTCAGGCCAACAGCACTCTTAATGTAGTTTTGCAACCGATTATCTCAGTTAAAAAATTATACATAGGTTTCAAATAATTCTCTACAAATTGTTTAGTTGGTTGTCCAGATGCTAAAATTGAAAGCAATTATAATCTTTGAAAGTAAGTGGGAATAGACGGTAACATTGTGAAGACCAATCTCAGTCTGGAGAAAGAACAATTTTGCGAACTTGCCAAGACAAATAAATCGTCATTTGTAGTGTGTTTTTTTTCATTTGCTCATGCCAGACAATTTGTGAAGATGTTTGTATTATGTGTAAAAGTTATGTATTTTTATCTTACGTCCTTTTTTTTACAAGAAAGACGAGTTTATATGAGTAATAATTTGAGACAAGATATGTTTTTATTTATTTTGTAATACGATTGTACGAGGGTCTTCAATATTTCTCAACTATATTATTTTTTTGCAAAAGTTGAAGGATCCTAGAAATATCTAATATTGTTGCCACGATAGGCTATCAGTACGTGGGTCGTTTCCCAATAAAGACTTTAATCCGTTTCACTATAACGTGTTCGTAAAAATAAGTGTACTAAATAATTTGTAATATTATTTGTAAAATTTAATCCTCACAAAAACATAAATGTGAAAAACGGCCAAGTTCCTATCCAAAATTTCGGCCATTAAAAGTTGTGAGATATAAATTTTGACCAAGTTCTTCTTTGCCACAATACCTAACACAGAAATATATTATGTATGATATAAATTTGTAATCGTAAGGGTGTCATATAATTTCTAGAAGTCACGGCTATTTTTCAAAATAGGGAATTTTTTTTGGATAAGTGCAATGTTTTTTTTTTTTTTTTTTTAATGCATGTATTTATTTATTGTATCTTCATATATGAACTAACAATAAGTATTCAAATCTTAAATCTATAAAAAAAAATTATTAGGCCCGACCAGTGTCGGACATAAACTTAGTGATAGTTATAAATAATACATTAGTAGTGATAATCAAAAAAAAAAAAAAAAGTGGGGAAAGTATTTTCAAGTAGTCCCATCTGGAGTGTTAGGTATAAGAGCCCGTGTGTCCCTCTTTTTTAAGCGGACGTGTCCAGTAAAGTTCAAAATATTACGAGCAAGCGGATTAGGATGTGATTCGAGTTTTGTTAAATATTTGCCTGCGTATTTTTCAATTTCTTCAGTCACTAGTGGCATATTTAAATCTCGATGTATAATAGAATTTTGGATGTACCATGGAGCCGATGTTATTAACCGTAAAATTTTGTTTTGCCTTCGTTGGATTCTCTCGACATTGGAAGCTGAAGCAGTGCCCCATAACTGAATTCCGTAGCGCCATATTGGCTTCAAAAGCGACTTGTATAATAAAAGTTTGCAGTCTAGGCTGAGTGTTGAGTTTCTGCCAATCAACCAATATATTTGAGTTAACTTAAGTTTCATCTGAGTTAACTTAGAGTCAATATGATATTTCCATGTAAGTCTTCGATCGAGGTGTATACCAAGGTATTTCACTTGGGAATGTTGAGGAATATTTTGATTGTTGATTCGAATGGGGGAGCAAGTATCTCTTCTTAGGGTGAACGTTATATGGACACACTTTTGTTCATTGACTTTAATTCTCCATAAGTTCAGCCATATTTCCAGCTGGGTGATATGTTCCTGGAGATTGCGGGATGCCTCATAAGGGTTTTCGTGCACACTCATACAGGCTGTATCATCGGCAAAAGTAGAAATATGGATATTATTGCTCACAGGCATATCACAAGTATATATTAAATACAAGACAGGACCCAGAATACTACCTTGGGGCACACCAGAAGAAATAGTTTCGGGCACACTCGTGAACTCTCCTTCCACAACAGTGAACTTCCTACCAATAATATAACTTTCCAAAAGCTTTTGAATGTTTGTTGGCAGATATGTCTTCAATTTTAAAACTAGGCCTTCGTGCCATACTTTATCAAACGCCTGAGAAACATCAATAAAGAGAGCAGAACAATACTTCTTTTCTTCAAATGTTCTTCTTACAACTTGGACCAATCTATGCGTTTGTTCAATCGTGCTGTGCTGACTTCTAAAGCCAAATTGATGGTCTGGAATGCACCCATTATCAGTTAAAATTTTGGACAATTTAGTCATGAGCAGCTTTTCGAAAAGCTTTGAGATTGTAGATAGTAAGCTTATAGGCCTATATGACTCAGTCTTGGTAAGATCTTTGCCCGCCTTTGGAATCATTTTGATCTTGGCCAGTTTCCAGTTATGTGGAAAATACTGCATTCTTAAAATAGCATTAAAAGTAAATAGCAGGATTCTTATTGCAATATGAGGCAAGTTCATGAGCATTTTGTTACTAATGCCATCAATACCTGGAGCTTTCTTCGGGTTGAGTTCAGCAATTACTTTTTGTACTTCACGCATCTTAAACCTTAAGGGACGAGGGGGTAGAGAAACTACACACGGTAAATCAGCAGCACCCGTACATGAATTGGGAGTGAATACAGATTTTAAATGCTCAGAAAATAAGTTGCCTTTCTCACTATCACTTCTTGCCCAGCCTCCGGTCGCAGTACGCAATGGTGATTTAATATCAACGGGTCGTTTAAGATTTCTAGTAGCGCGCCATAAAGAGTAATTAGATGCGGACGTTACATCAAGACCTTCTAAATACTTTTCCAGTAGTGCAGTTTTTTCCGACGATAGCAGCTCTTTGAGTCGTTTAGTACATTCTTTAAGTCTGATTTTATTTAGGGGTGATCTGTGTTGTTGCCATTCTCTTCTAGCTCTCCTTTTTTCACATACAAGACGTTCAATTTCCGTAGAATAAATTCTGTTAAAGCCGGTCTGCGGATAGGAGGTAGTGGCGTGTTCAGCAGCCTGTTTAATATTTTCGTTAAGATTGGCAATGTTAAATTCAATATCATCGCATGATCTAAGCTGAATGTTTTCTACGCAGTGACTACTAAGATATTTTTTGAATGCCAGCCAGTTGATTCCATTAATCATCTTCACATATGAGGTAGTTAAATCACTCCTTAGTGGGTTGAAAATTGTAACTATTGTTGGAGAGTGATCGGAGGACAGATCTAGAGAGGCCTCTACATGAATTAAGTCCCTATGAATATTTTTAGTGACGGCAAAATCTATAACATCTGGAATTTTTCTTACATCAGTAGGCCAGTAAGTAGGCTCCCCACTCGAAATGACATCTAAGCCCATTTTTGAAATTGTATTGAACAAGGCTCGACCTCTAGGTGTAACAAGACGCGATCCCCAGTACGTATGTTTTGCATTGTAGTCACCAGCTGCCACGAAACAAGATCCAAGCGATTTGTAGAACTTCTCGTACTGATCTTCGGTAACTGAAAATCTGGGAGGTGAGTAAATTGACGATATCACGAAATTCGCACAAAAATTTTCTACGAAAATATTCGTTGCTTGCAAATATTCTTCACTAACGTTGTCAAGGACATAATGCTTGAGTCTTGACTTAATCAGAATTGCTGATCCACCACATGCTCTCTCTCTCGGGTCCTTTGTATCATATAAAGTGTAACCATTTATTTTAAATAAGCTTCTTGAGGTCAAATGAGTCTCAGAAACTAACATTATATCAATATTTTTTTCCATGAGGAAGTGCTCAAGTTCATTTTTATGTTGGCGAATGCCGTTTGCGTTCCAGAAACATATTTGTAACGTGTTCATGGTTTATTAACTAATGCTTGAAGCAGTGTATTCTGCATTCGCAGCATTTCTTGCATCATACTTGTCATAGTTGTAGTAAAGTTGTTTATAGTTAGCACCAGATTCTCAATAGTAGCTTCAAGGCGACTAAAGTTAAAGCTTGAGTTTGAATTCGTTGAATTATTTGGCGGTGGAACATTTTGCGTGGGAATTGAACTAGTCTTAGCAGCATCAGCATACGATACACGTGAAGTAACTGGTTGGCTGATTTGAGCAAAAGTGTCGGAGTTCGCGTTTACTTGTAGAGCTGGAGTTAGCTTGGGTTTTTGACCCATAGCCTGTTTAACGAAAGAAAATACAGGGCACCCTCTATAGTTAGCTGTGTGATTACCTCCACAATTACTACATTTTTTTTCTGCTTGATCTTTTGGCTTAGTGCAGCTAGCAGTACCATGCAATTCACCGCAGATAACACACACTGTAGGTAACTTGCAGTAAGTTTTCGTATGGCCATATTCTTGGCAATTATGGCACTGTACGGGACCTGAACGCTTACGTGGCTCTTCAACTGTGATTTTTCGATGTAAGAGATACTTTACGTTATAAACTGGATGGGCTTCATTTTTTTTCAATTGTATGTCGTTCGGCTCCAGTTCAACCCGAAATAGGGGTTGGGGGACCTTTTCTCTATTAAATATGTTGGTAACATTTTTTACCTTGAATCCCTGGTCGACAAGTGCACATTTTACTTCTTCGGGTTCAACATATGAATCTATGCCCTTTAATACTATCTGTAGGCCTTTAGCACTCTTAAGTTGGTATGTGTAAAAATTTGTTTTATTTTTTTCGAATTCAGTAACAATTTTTCGGAAATCTTTTTCATTATATATTTGGATTTTAGTTTCATCAATATTACCTCGTTTAATTGGAATGATGTGAAAAGTATTTTCACCAATGGTCGACAGTAGTTTTTTTATAAGTGCGTTAGAATTTTTTTCTCTCAGATAAATAGGTGGTGGCTTAAAAGACTTTTGCGATGATGTAGAGGGCTTGTCGTCGGTGTCTTGCAATAATGAAAAACGATTTTGACGATTGGTAGATGATGCGCTGTTATCCCTAGACATCTTTGGAGCAGATGAAATTTTTGAAGAATTTGGGCTTCGCCCACGCTTTACCACTGTTATATATCTGTCCATTCCCACTTGTACCTTGGGTTTTGAGCTACTGTTATCTGTAGTGATAACTTGGTTTAGTGATGAAGGCGAGCCCGCTGCGGATGATATCGCAGACTTAAATGAAGAAGTACTAGGCAATGGTAATGTTAACGATTCACTAGTTGGCATTGGACAAAGCGAAGTTGATCGCTGACGAAAAATTGGCTTTGCCGTTAAAAAAAGATTTTCATCAGATTTATTATTTATATTTTTTTCATTAAGAGTTTCAGAACTCACAGTAAAATAAGCATTTCTGCCGTTAGAACTCACTTCAAAATTTTTTTCCTTTGAGGTACTCATACAGAGTATTATTCCTCAAGGGAACTTTGTTTGTGTTTACGGTTTTTTTTTGTTTTTGCTATTTCTTGCTATGTAAAAAATATTAGTAAAGCCAATAAGCTTATTTATCAAGGTGAATATGTATTACGAATATTTTTTGTATGATTTTTGATTTTGTTGTTTTTTATATTTGTTTCGTATGTAAGTATGTAAAAAAAATCCGCTTTAATGTCTCTTCACTATGAAGGTTCAACGAGAACTCGAAGTGCAATGTGTATGAAAAATTTTAATAAAATGTATGTTAATTTTGAATTTAAAGTGCTTGCTTCCGCCCTCTGATAGCAACTTCTGGGTTTTCAGATTTTTCTTAGTGATCTGTGATCTAGATTTATTTGTGTATCAAATTTAAGCTCGCTAGTGCGAATTGGAGCTTTATCGTCATGGCCCCGCAAACCGGGTAAAACTTTTTGGTCTTAAGATTTTTCCATTGGCTTACGCAGCTACACTTACTAGTGTATAAAATGTCAGCTCTCTAGCGCGAATTATATATTTAGATTTTATCAGCATTACCTCTACCCACTATTCCTAACTCAAAATTTTGTTGTGAGCAGCGCTTATGATTCATGCTAATTTTCTTCTAAAATATGCTAGACCGATGTAGATTAAACACAAGGCTAACATTTTATGGGAGTGATCACGCCCAATTTTTAAGGTGAGGCAAGATTTCACTAAATTAGCTTGAATTAAAAGCTGTATATTAAGTATTTAGTTCAAAACAATATTAGCGTGGCCCCGCCCATTCTGGTAAAACTTTTTGGGTTTTCAAATTTTTCTAGTTGGTTTCTAACCTAGACCTACTTGTGTGTCAAATTTCAGCTCCGTAGCGCAACTTTTAACTTTTAATGTTTATGGGCGTAACCACGCCCACTTTTCCAAAGTCAAATGTTTTTTGATCAGTGCTTATTATTTGTGTCTAGTTTCGTTACAAACGGATGATAACATCTAGATAAATAGTATATCTAAATATGCTGAGCCACAGGGCATTTAAATTAGGTTTAAATTGTATGGGCGAGTCAACGCCCACTTTTTTAATAAAAAATTCATAGCCTTGCATTACCGTAGTATATATGCCGAATTTCAATAAAATAGCTTCCATGAAGCGCCTTAGATTACCATTTTAAATTCTGACCTTTATGGGCGTAGCCCCGCCCTCCTGGCAAAAATTTCCGGGTTTTCAGATTTTTTTATTTTATTTCTCACCTAGACCTAGTTCCGTATCGAATTTCAGCTAAATAGCACAAATTTTAATTTTTATGGGCGTAGCCCCGCCCTCATGACTAAAATTTTCGGGTTTTCATATTTTTTTATTTTATTTCTCACCTAAACCTAGCTCCTTATCGAATTTCAGCTCAATAGCACAAATTTAAATTTTTATGGGCGTAGCCCCGCCCTCCTGGCTAAAATTTGCGGGTTTTCAGATTTTTCTGGTTCATTGCTCACCTAGATCTTCTCGTGTACCAAATTTTAGCTCTCTAGCTATAGCGGAAGTGCTTCATCAATTTGATGAGTGTGTCAGTGGTCAGTGGTCAGTGAGTATGTCTTAAAATATGCACTTTTTGCACCTCTATATCTCCGGAAGCTTTCATTGTAAAACTTTCAAACTTGCATATGAGGTTATATGAACTTATTCTAATTATGATTTAAATTTCATGATTTTACGGTCGCGGGGAACAAAGTTATGAGGGGGGTAAAAACAGCTCGAATGGCTTCCTGTGAATATACACACTGCGTGCATTGGCCAGAACTTGGCCTGGCGCACTGCCGTGCGCCTAGATAAATTTTATAAATTTATTTTTCTCAAAACTTCCTCGTATATTTATGTTTTCGAAGGGGATCGTTTACTGCCATATTGACCACAAACTTTCATTACATATGGCTTTTATGTGCTTATTTCCGTTTTGATTGGACTTTTTTATATTTCTTATATGAGCTTACTTATTTATATATACTCGTATGTATGTATGTAACTACAAGTATCACTATAATTATTTACTCACTTATTTTTTTGCCAGCTTTTTGATTGAAAATTCAATTTATATTTTCCTTCTGATATTGATTTCTTTATAAGAAGAATTGTAAAATTGAGGGAAAAATTGTAACATAATAAAAAAAAACTAAGCCATAAAAAAAAGATGGAATTCAATATTTGTGGGTTTTAAAGAAAGGATTATATAGAGTGTCGCAAGAGAAAGTTTATTTTGGCTAGGCTTACTATATGAACGTAATTCATACAATGTATGTACTACATATAAGCTTTATTTTGAGAAATATATTTCTATATAAATACGTTCCCTGGGCTGGGTTATATTCTGGCACTAGTGAGTCATTAGCGTGGTTCTAGGAAGTTTAGTTGTTATGAAGTAGAATTACAGTAACTGTGGAAAGCAGTGATGGGAATTGGAAATCTTGATTTCGTGCCAAATCTGCTTTCAAATAGTGCCAAAATCACTTGAATAGTGCCAAACTACTGTTTTATATAATTTGAATGTTGGCACTTGATGTTCATTTAAACTATGGTTCTTGAATGATAATTTATTGTGTTCATAACTAGAAAAATTTACGAATATCACAAAAACACGGTCCAAAATTAGTTGTTTATAGACATTAATACATTTCTCGCTCTATTTTCGATTTAATCGTGAATGACACGTAGTAAAAAATTAACTTTTTTGTTACTAAAATTGCAAAATTGTTGATAACTTTTAAAATACAGGCTGTAAAATTTACGTATGTACTCGTAAAATATATTTGAATATTATAAGAAAACCTTCTCGTTAATCGAAAGTAATGCTCGATATGTATGCATCATATATTAATAATTTGTACTTATTTACAATTCTACAGGACTTTAAGATTATAACAACCCTAAACTAATTTAAATGATAAAATAACTTTTTCTTATTAGATGTATATACTTAGTGACAATTATATAATTATAGTTTGTGCTTTTTTATGATTAATATACTGTCGAGTTGCACAAATTCGTACACGTTAAAAATAATAATAATTGCTAGCTAATTATTTTAATCAAACAAAGATTCTGTCGGTATAGTAGAATTTGTATGTATTGCTTTTTTGGTTCATCATTTTATATATATACATATATATATTACGATTATATAAAAGATATGTTGTTAGACTTCAAAAATCTTTACCATATATTAAAGATGCTAAAGTTTATAATTTTACTTTTGATAAAATTTCGAACTAAAAATATACTTTCCACGCTTAATGAAGAGTAGAGAATAAAAAGGATTAAAAGCATTTTTTTTATCAAAAGGAATAGTATTATTTGTGTCTACATTTAGAACAAATGTAGTCTGGCGCACACCTTGGAAAGCAATTCAAATAATAGTCCTTGCAGTTATATTTAGTTTTCATATATGACACAAAAGAAATACAATAAGACTTTAATTGTATTTTTAAACTATACAGCTTTATCGTGGGAAAATTAGTTTTTGATTATTAAAAGTTCAATTTCAGTGCCGAAATAACTTTCTTCCATTGGACCGAAATTCTCACCAATTTCGATCTATATTGTCAACATGAAGATCATCAATATATTATTTATTCAAAAAATTTTGACGTAATAACGAAAATAAAAAAAGCCAATTTTAAATTAAATGTAGTCTCACATTTTTAGATTGCGTTTCGACAATTTACTATTTAATTTACAATTTACTATCATAAGATAAAAATAAAAATGCATCTTGGTTATATAATCCGTTAAATTATTTAATATATGTAAATAGTTTTATCATTGTATTATGACTGAACATTTTCTAATGTGAAGAAATATTTCAAGGCTCGTGGTGTTCAAAGACTCTATCTGCAACAATCTTGCCGAGACAACCAATGGTTTGGGGAATACTTGAGAATTTCATAAATTTCAGAGTTGAAATACTTCTAAAAATTTATAAAGTTGTTTGTACGACATGAGCTGTTATAAACAAATTTATATACTCAGTTTAATAGATCGTCAATGTTTCTGTGCAAACTGTTACTTTTAACTATCAGAACCGAACAGTTGTCAGCCTCAAATCCTACTAAATTTTCATTACTTAAAAACGTAAAAAGTACGAGAAGAGTACTAATTATTGCAATAAGAAAAGTTTCCATATTTAATGGACAAAAAGTGCCAGAAAGGGAGCGAGAGTGCCACAGTGCCAGGCAACGTCCAATAGTGCCAAAAATGGCACAATTGTGCCACATTTCCCATCACTGGTGGAAAGCTCCATCATTTGAGTAAATCATTGATGTTAGTTTCATAGCACAATTGTGTTAGCTAAAATCAAACACATTATTATTCTCTTTCATTTAAGGTAGCTCGCTTTTTGCGCGTAATGCTTTACACGCGTTTCATTCTCTTGTTTCATTCTATACTTTGTTCGCGTTGAGTTACATGCACTTCTTTTCACGCGCCATTTTATTTTTGTTTTGATCAGCTGTGTGCATTTGTTTATAAATACTTATAAAGAAAAAATGGAGAGTGAAATCGAGTTTTTAAAAGAATTTGTGGAGTTAGTCGAGTTTGTATATTCAATTTATTATTTATTTTATTGTTTAAAAATATGTAATGTACACAAAGTAAATAATACAGATTTAGCGGAGATGGCACTCAGTACGTAAATGTAATCGATAACTAATATGCAAAATTTGTTACTGAGAAAAGTGTGGTGAAAAGTTAATTAAAACACATCGCATTAATGAAAATAATCACATATTTTATTAAACAAGTTTTTTTTACTAAGAAATTTTTTTTATTGAAAAAAAAAGAAAAAAATTATCCACGGCAAAATAATATTTATCGATAACGTAAGGAATAAAGTATTATTTAACATCTTTAGCTTTCAAGAACAGCTGACTTTCTGTCATGGTGCTTGTAACGCGTACAAAAGTAGAAATTAGACCTACTTTTTGCTTTGAACGCGCCTACGCGTCCTGCGCATTTTGCAATGTAACTTGTCACATACTATTATATTGATTCTACTTTTTTGACAGATGCATAGAAAGCTTAACGTGCAAAAAGCGAGCTATGGACCTCTACCTTTACTCGTTAATGAGACAGCGACCATAACACATGCGTAGCGGGTGTATTAAATTCTATATAGGTATAGTGAAAGATGAAAGTGGTATACGAAAAATATTTTATAAAAACCAATGCTTTTGCGCGTTCTTCAATGTGTTTTATGTAACAAAACTTTTAAAGAAAGAATTGAATATGTATTAAAACGACATTTTATTTATTTATTTTTTTCGAAGCAGCTTTACTAAACTTCATTTTCTATCAAAACTTGAAAGACCAATAACACGCAGCCAATTTTTTTTTATTATTAATTTTTCAAGTTTCTATCAGATAAGCTAGCTAAATTTTTTTTTTGAGATTCTTCACAGTTTCCTATGAAAACTTCAGAGCTCCATAACTCGGAAAACAACCTATTTATTCAATTTTTATTCTTATTTTTTCTATCATAATTATTGATTTACCTTTGGTAAATACATATGTGAGTATCACTATTTATTTCCCCTGTTCTTCTATATTTTCATTTTTCTATTTAGGTTAGCACGAAGTTATATTACTCTACCTACGTATGTTTAACTATTCTTGCTTATCTTTTACGATCATCACATTAATTATCTTTTACTTATTCGATGTACCGTCGGTACATACCGACGATGATTGTACACAGCAATCATTTCTCACATTCCGTTTCATTAGAATTTACTTTAAATAGCTGATGTTAATAACAATCTTTACCCAAGTAGATAGACTAGGGTGCTCTTGAAGTGCGTTGCTGCACAGAAAAATATCGGTATTTCCCCCAGCTTAAAAGTCTAATTAAATTTTTCTTCTCTTCTTTAGCAAACTCACATTAATTAATAAAAATATTTCATTCAATAAGAAATGAAATTACAGAGCTTAAGCCCGAATAAGAAATTATTTCTGATTGAAATTATATTAAATTGTTTTTATGTTATGCTATATTAAATTTTGTTATACTATTGGGGTATTCAAATGCTACTCATAAATTAACACGTTTTAAAGTTATAAAACGAAAATATATGACTGCTGTGAGCAACCCCTTATAATTTACAATTATAAATATTGTACTTATTTGTATTTTGGTTTTAACACCTTGTACATTTCTTACTCTCTCTCTCTCTCTCAATTCCTTTGGTAAACTCTCATGCATTTCTACATGTAGTTATGACAAACAATAAACATAGCTGAGAAAGTCTTATTACTTTATGACCTTTTTGTTTGAGCCACAACAACAATTTTTTTAAACTATGTTAAAACGTTAACACATTATGACACTTAAGACACTTAAGACACCCTTGTGAATACCCCATATGTATTGTATCTTTTTATGTTATATTACGATAGTGTTAGGTTTTGCTTTATCAGATTATGCTTAGTAATGCTATGTTATTTTGGTTTATGTTTATGTTATGTTATGTTATGTGTTGTTATATTTTGTTATTTTATATTATGTTGTGCTATGTTATGATATGCTGTGTTATATCATATTACACTATCTAGTGTTATGCTATTTAATTTTGTATCAACATTATGTTACGAGTATATTATGTTATATTATTGTTATGTTATGTTATGTTATGCTGTGCTATGTAAAGTTTTGTTATACTATGTCATTGTATGTTTTTTATGTTATGTTATGCCATTTATATTGTACCATATTATTTTATAAAATGCTCTGTTATATTATGTTATGTTATATTATACATTATGTTATTTTATGTTATGTTATTGTTGTGTTATGTTATATGACGATTTTTATACCATGTCATTGTATATATTTTATGTTATGTTATGGTATCTTAGATTTAACATAACACAAAAAATTATATCTCCCTCTCTCTTCCTTCTCTCTCGAAAGAAACAAAAAATACATCTCCTTACGTATGCAATATAGAACAGAAAAAGTGTGAAAAAATGCATATAAATTTGTATATATATTTGTGTAATTTCCACTTCATAACACTTTATCTACTTTTTAAAATACATAATTCAGTTAAACATATTTATATAATTTCTCTCAAAGCTCCACAAAGCATGCGGATTAATTTTATGCATTCATATTAAATTGTTTTAATTAAATTAATTTAAAAAAAATAACCAGAATACCGCAACATATAGAGGAAATAACAATAAAAAATAAATTAACCAAATAAAATCTGTTTCAAATAAATTCTGTTGGATCAGCATTAAAACAATAAACAACGAGTCTTTTCGCTGGTACGTATTTTCATGAAACTTTTATTTATGTTCATTTTTAAACTAAAATAAGCACTTAAAATGAAATTGACTCATTTTTGTTTTGTTTTTGTTTCTCTAGCAATGATTTGTTTGCAGCCAGCGTCAATGAACGTAGATCCTTATAGTTTAAATACATTAAGGAATTTTATCAAAATAACTGAGTCGCTATTTGACGCATCATATAGCTGACCATAATAATTCACCATTCCAAAAATTTAATTTTCACTTAATTTTCCATAATGAAATCGCTACCACCAGCCAATAATCCAAACGTAATGCCAGTGTTATGGTAATAGGAAAAAAATTAGCATATTTCAAACATTTACTTAAGTCCCGAGCATTTGCATAAATTTGAAGCGAAATTTATATCTTGTGTTGTTGTTGTTGCTGGCTAATGTTGTTCTGTTGTCTTTACTGGTACTAAAAATCTGACCGCAAATTGTTCATATTTTCTTACTTTTGTGAATTTTTTTTTGTAATGAAAGCTTAAGTAATAAGAGCTTAAGTTTTAATTAAATTCCAACAACGCATAGCAGATGTAAGTCTTTTAATTCACGTGAATTCATATTAAAAAAAAGGTCTTCTGTGATGCTTACGAAAAAGGTTTATTCCAAATATACTCGTAAGTACTTTAAAAACGCAAGTTTTCATAAATATCAAAGCTTAAAAGCTTTGGCTTGAAAATGTGGCAACTTTAGGTGACTAAACGGTATGATAAAAGTTACAGGTAGCGCGAATTTTCCCTAAACCTAATCGCTCGCTTTGAGTTTAAAGTGAAGTTGAAATAATGAAAAAGTGTTTATCCGTCCGATAAAATTCTAACTCTAAGTAACGCCAAGTTATAATAATGGCCCTTAGGTACCTTTTCACAATGCATGGTTAAAAGATAACAGGGACTTTAACGGCAAGTTGTATATGAAGAACTTAACTCTTAACCATACATTATCAAAAGGAATGTTAAGCTATGTACAGACGGTTGTCAGATCTTACAATATTGCCAGTAAAATGTGCTAAAAATTTCTTACAACCGTGTGAACTGGCAATTTTTGTCAGACGACGTTGCCAGAAAAAGCATTGTCAGTCCATTGCAAGACTAGCAACTGACAACATATTGTCAGACATCTTACAATCGTGTGAACACATTGTAAAATTATTGCCAGATATTTGTCAGACATTTTAATATTGTCAGATGTGCAAAGTTTATGCATCTGACAATGGCGTCATTGTAAGAGAATTCTTTCTATGGGCAACACTGCACACGTTTGATTTAAAAGAAAAAATTTATAATAAAATATATGCAGACAAAATCATTGCAATTGCTTCTTAATGGTCCATAATAATTTATACTTTCACTTTTTACAATTAATACAAACACAAACGATAAATATTTAACAATTTCTAATAAATGCTCTAAGTCTGGCAACGCATAACAACAGATCTAACAATTTGTGCATATGACAACCGTGTGAACTGACAATTTTTCTACTGACGATTTTGTCAGATGAATTTATTGTCATACAACTGTCTGGCAATAAATTGTAAGATTTTCTGACAACCGTGTGAACTGACAAGGAATATTGTGCTGGCAATTTTCGATTGCCAGTACATTGTCAGCACATTGCCAGATCTGACAATATTGTAAGATCTGAGAATCGTCTGTACATAGCTTTAGTATTCTAAAATATCTATGTATCTATGTATTTCTGCGACCAGAAAAAGCTACTACTGCTTTTAAAATGCATATTTGATTCAGTAGTTAAGCCCACTTGGTGCATATTGTCAGTAAAACCGTTTTGTATTGTTCACCAAAAATCTCTGACGTATTATTCTCTGTTAATTATAATATGTAAAAATTTATAAATACCTACATAAAACTTTTGTATTTGCATCTTTATTATTTTTTTTTTTTTTAACATTCATACACTCTGTGTTAGGCTTATTTTAATATGTACTTACTTAAAAAAAATCCAATTAAGTGTAAAGCGTTTTATAACATTTTCATTTCAAATACATATACCATTTTCTGTGTGTGTTTTCATAAAAGAAAGGCAAAAAAGGACTAAAGACCTACACCTGATGTCCTTTTTACGATAAGCTTTCGTGGAATACTTAACATTTTAAAATGTTTAAAAAAATATGTAAGGGATTAGCTGTCATTTGACACCTGCGGTTGCCTTTTTTATTTTACAGTTTAACAATTTTACGACTTAAAACAAATCTGCCTTTTATAGCTTGCATGTATTTTTTTCTTGCGTTATTTTAACTTTTGTCAGCGTATTTTGTATGTGCAAAGATTTGACCTTTGATAGTGTAAACACGTTGGTTTTCTCAAACTCATTTTATTAAAAAAAAAGAAGGGCGAAAAATGTCTAAATGACAAGGGCTTAATGTAGCAGAAAAAACAATGTCATTTTTTTTGTTCTTTGTGGAATTGCTTTTAAAATGGAAATCACTAGAATTCTGACACACATGTGCTACATATGTATGTATGAGGCAATATTTTTAAGGAATATTAATCATACATTTAGCATTGCCATCAAGCAGTGCGTTCGTTACACAGTGGTTTATCTTCATAGATTTTTGTGTAAAAACTATAAGAAGCAGTTCTAGATTATTGAAAAGTGGTACCTGTTGTTATATTGACCAAATTCAAAATTTCATTAAAATCTGGCGGTGAGGCACATGTAACCAAAATCGATTGTTTTCTCATAAAATTTTTCCTCTAAACATTTTGGTACATACACTTTTTATCCACTCCCACCGCCCCACACAGGGACAAATGACCGAATTAGGACGACAAAAAGGGAATTTTTTATTTTGTTACAAATAATATATTCTATACGCCAGTACGCAATCAACCTATAAATATTTATTTTTTTTTAACGCATCACATTAGTCTGTACGTGCGTGCAAAGTATTATTATCTGTTAAATGCACTTATATCTGTCAATAGCATCTATAGCGTTTATTGTTGCTACACTCGACATTTTTTTTTTAAATTTACAGTTTAAAGTTTTTTAAATATATTTTTAAGCATCAAGTATCTAATTTGATTTGCAGTTATTATTGAAACAACAATTATACGTAGTGTAGATATAGTATACTATTTTTATTATGAAATATATTGAAAAATTTATTTAAGCTAGAGCTATAAAAAAAAGTTCCAAACAGTTCCTCGACTTTTCCTCATAAGTTAAAAATCACAACTACTAATAAGTATAAAAAAGTCAAGTAGTGGCCCACCCGTTTCCCCCTTCAATAAATAGAGCATATTTTCCTTAGGTAGTACACCTAACTCCCGTGCAATAAGTTTTAAGCAAATTTGATAATTTTTTTTAAAAATTGTACGCCATATTTGATCCGCCATTTTGTATTTTTCAAAACTAACATAAGATTCGTAATCAGCGACGCCAAAAAACAACGTGTAATGAATTTGAAGCGAATTCGATAAATTTTTCAAAAGTTGTCCGCCATATTGGATCCGCAATTTTAAATTTTTTAAAACTGACATCATATTCGTAATCAACGACTCTAAAAACCTTGAGGTATCTAGTTTTATTAAAATTTATTGAGTCCATATGAAGTAAATAATTTTGTCATACTAAATTCTCAATTTGTCCCTGTGTGCGCCCTTAAAACCCATATAAAATATAAATAAAAGTTTTAGGCCCATTTTCACAACTTGCCTTTAGCTAAAGGCAGGATTTTGTCTGCCCGAAGGTTGGTTTCTATATTTATGATTTGATTAGGCTTAGATTTTTTATCGCTTTGTAAGCCAAATTATATGTGATAATTATTATTGAATAAATAACATCAAAGTTAATTGTAAATATTCTGACAAACACTTAGTAGAACGTAACAACTAGCTGTTTTCGAAGGTCACTACACCTTCATCATCAGTGTTCTTTTGTGTTTGATCCACTGTTTGTGTAGGATCCTGCTTTATATACTCAGCTTTTTGCAAATGTAATATGTGAATTGTTAAGAGTTTTCTTATATTTTGCTTATCAATAATCAAAAAATTTTATGAAATCTTTTTTTTTGTTGCAAATTTTGAAAGAAAAACAATCAAATTTAATAAGTCTTCAAAAATTTTGCATTTATTCATTACTCATTTAGAGATATCCATGTACAAAGTCAAGCAAGTCAAATTTTTTTTAAATTTATTTCTTTTTTTAATTGCAAGAGCAAGTTTTGTCTTGAAAAATATTGTTAGCGCTAATCGTTATAGATTGAGTTTTCTTTCTTAAATCTTTGTAGGGATATAAAGAGTTAGAACATAATGCATACGATTCAATATGATTAAAAATAACTATCAAATTTTGCTTTGCATTATCCGTTAATTCAATGTCCCGTACGACATTGAAAAACACCACTTTGTATCAATACATCGAAACTGCTTGAAGAAAGTTTATACAATAATGATTACAAACAGATATTTTTATTGCAATTAAAATAAAAATAAAAATATTTTGAAAATAGAAAGAATTGCGAACTAGGCGCCTATGCAAAATTTGTCTCGTACGACATCGCTAGTGTGAAATTTAAAAGTATTAAAAAAATATTTTCTTTAATAACTAATTATTTTTGGAAGAGCATTCTATAATTCAATTATTTAAATCAAAATTAATAAAAACAAAGAGAATTGCAAACGGTACATAGAAAAATCAAAAGAAAATGAAATTAAATTGCAAAACTATAACGTAAAAAGTCCAGAAATATCGCTAAGTCACATGGAAGGAGGCCGTTGATGGAGTTGGAGCAGTTATCAAACGGAAAGTCTGGCAAATGACTAAATCAAAAAACCTTATTATACCCGATTCATTTTCTTTTTATCAATGTGCACAGCTAAACATAAAAGGGATTAAAATGTATTTTATACCATCCGATGATATTAGGAAGTATTCTTCGTTGTATAATTTGGACAAAAAGTGGAAATACCTAAAAATTATACCACACTTATCTCAATTGTACTTCTTCTGTTGCAAAGGTCAGGAAGTGAAAGCAGCTGAACTGCATATTCCGAAAAAGAAACTATAATTAATGTACCCAATGCTATTTGTAATTAATTTTGCACATTTTGTGAAATATATTTCTTTTTTAATCTCACTTTGTATTTTCTTTAATTTCGCCGATATTTTAAAGTTATACACATTGAATACTTCTATTTTATTTAATTTTTTTTTATAATTTTGCAAAAAAAAGCATCAGAAAAAAAAATAGAAACGAATTGTTGCCCTCCTCCTATTTTTGAAGTCGATTAAAAATCTTAACATCATGATGGAAAAAAATATCCCGTACGCCATGTCCCGTACGAATATTGTTAAATTTAAATAAGAAAAAAACTATTCATAATTTTTTAGTAAAATCTTGCCTATTTTAAGAAACATTGACTCACTTCATTCTAAAATTAGTCACGCTAATTTATTGTTTCAGGTTTTACTGAAATAAGCATTTTAATTGTTTGCTACAAAACCTACTTCTTTTTTTCGCATTTACCCTTAAAACTAAAAATTAGTTATAATTGGATTTAGCACCATTAATGAAGCTAATCAAGGGCCATAACTTAGGCTAATAATCAAAACAAAAATCTATTTTATTTTGGTCTCTTTTCTACTTTAAATGCGTACGACTGTCTCGTACGACAGTATGGAATTGCCCATATATATATATACATATATATATATATATATATATATATATATATATATATATATATATATATATGTGTGTGTGTATTTTATTATTAAATGTTATTGTAGGTACACCCACAAAAAAAATTTTTAAAATCAAGAAAAAACAATTTGATTTTAAAAACGCAACCTTTATGAAACAGAACCTAGTTTGTTTTCTGCTATTTTAAAAATTTTCACTCTTGTTTTAAAAATGAAAAATATTTAAAATCAAAAAAGAATATTTTTTGTTTGAAAAAGACAGCAACCTTGATATAAATAAAGTTAAACATACTCACATTAAAGGATTATGTTTTTGAGTTAAGAATGAAATATTCTTGAAGTAATAATGAAGCATTTTTATTTTAAAACTTATTATTTTTATATTAAAACTGAAGCGTTTGAATTAATAATGGAGAATTATAAAGTTAAGAATGAAAGGTCTTAAATTAATAATGAAGCATTTTTGAATTGAGAATGAAACGTCTTAAATTAATAATGGAGAGTGTTTAAATTAGGAACGAAACGTTTTAAAAATATTAATTATTTTTTTGGAATCAAAATGCCCTTATTATGAACAATTTTAGATCTTCGACTGTAGTCCAAACCGCTAATGTAACGAATTTTCATTTGGGTTATGACGATTTATTTTGTCCTCCAGGATAATGGACATGGTCATAATAATAAATTAATTCTTTTTTTTAACACGACGCAAATATAAAATGTTACTCGCTGAAAAATAAAATTTCCTTTATTTTTAAAACTTCAAATTCTTGATATAATGGTAAAATATTTTTGTTTTTAAAATGGTTAAAAATACATTTTCTTTTTCATTATGACTTCAAAAATTACAATTTTTATTTTAATAAGAAAACATTATTGTTTTTGAAATTTTAAAAATGATTGCGCTTATTTTTATTTTAAAATTGCTTCGTTATAAAAATAAGAATGTTATATATTAATTTATACAAGAAACATTCTTATTTTAAAAATAATTTTTAAAAATGCTGCATTTTTAAAACGAAAACTCACATTTTTGTTTTAAAACTGCTTCGTTATAAAAATGAGAATGTTATATATTAATGTTATATGAAACATTCTTAATTTAACAATTATTTTTAAAAATGCTACATTTTTAAAACGAAAACGCCAAATTCTTGTTTTAAGAATGCTTTTTTGGTTCAGTGTATGTATATACATTTTATGTATATGAATTACTGTATTTATATGTTTAAAAAAATTAGTGAAATTAATTTGAAATTTATTTGCTGGAGGTTCAACGTTGTCTATATGCATTTCATTGTTGCTGTAACAAATCATCAGTAGATTTCAAACACACACCCCACCCCGAATAGTCACAAACCTCTTATCTACTGATGATTTGTTACGGCAACAATGAAATGCATATAGACAACGCTGAACCTCCAGCAAATAAGTTTCAAATTAAAATAAGCTTGTGACAATATGTCGAATAATAAATTTCTTAAATTAATAAAATTATCTTCAAATGTGTAATTTGAGACACAACCGTGTGTAATTTCCGAATTCGTCACTGGCAACACTGTAGTAATTACATTCACAATACATACACTAACATTTTTGTAAATTGTGAACAAAGTTTGACACATTTTTGAGCATATTAACCGGCTGGGCTTGTGATTGTACCTTGTGTAATTGTACCACGAACAAGCCCGTTTGGCATTGTGATAAACAATGTACCAATATCTTGTTTGAATGAAAAAAATTAATGATCTTGATGCGGTGAACTATGCCGATAACTTCGTGTAATGAAACAATAAAATGGCCTCCAATGTCATGTAGGAGCTTTTCCGCGCCAGTCGAGAATGGCAAAATACCGCAATAGGTTAGGTTTGGTTAAAGGGTCGCCGAGGAAAGAAAACTGTTTGACTCACTTGGATCCATGCAGTTAGGTTCTTTTGTAACTTGAGAGGACCAGAGCGTGAAAATGAGGAAAAGGGAAAGATAGAGAGAGAAAGAGAGAGATAGAGAGAGAAAGAGGGTTAGAGAGAAGGGAAGAGACAAGGGAACATGACATAACATTCACATAAATATTTCAAATAAACATCTTGAAAATAGTTTAATTTCAAAAAGTTATCTCAAATTGAACTTCCCGATTGTATTTAGTATGAACCAGTTAACCATTTTTACTTACACAGAGAAAACAGATTTGTTGTGACAACCGAATTTGTTGCCAATTGAATTTTGGCGGTTGCAGCAACTATCATAGAATTTTGCTATAGTGACTGAAGTTTTCTTGTGGTACCACTATATTTTAATTATAACCCTAAACCCAATAGTTGCAGCAACAGAAAAAATTGATTGACAGTATGGAATTTGAAATAAATGTTATTCTTGCTAACGAAAATTTGGTTAATATAACTAAAACAATATCATAATTGGTACCTGTAAAAGAAAAATTGGCCCCCCTTGCTGAAATAAAAATGAACAATAAACGCAAATAAAAATACACAATTTAAGGAATTTATTATTTGACATATTGTCATAAGTTTATTTTAATTGAAATTTATTTCCTGGTGGTGAAGCATGTCTATATACATTTCTTCAACCACACATTTTGAAAAGCCACAAACCTGTTATCTTATGCACATACTTTCAAAAACCATTTGAGAATTCATAAATCATAATATCTTTGAAAGTCACAAAAGTTAATTTTTTAATTTGCTGCTATAAATTATGATAGTAAACTCAACCTCTAGTTAGTTGCAGCAACTGATTGAAAGTTTTTATTTTAATTTTATTATAGAACGATAATTTTTTAGTTGCTAATACCAAAAGTTGGTAGTAAAATTCAATTGGTAATATTTTATTCGGTTGGGTTAACCAATCAGTTAATTAGTCATGACAAAAGCATACGCTCGGTTGATGCAATCAATTTAAGTATTGTCGCAATCATATCTTTGCTACAATTATGCCCTTATGGCAATGGACATGGATTCTTTTTTGGATTAACGGAAAATTGATAGCGTGAACTGAAATATAGTTAATGCAAATGATATTTTATTGGACTAACCGTTTTCCAACCAATCTTTTTTCTGGGTGTACATATACGAAATAAAATTTGTAGCAAATAAATAACTAAAAGCATTAAAAAAGCTTATGCAAACGATAGCTTAAGTTTAAAAATTTAAACAATTAAATCTTATTTAAACTCCAGCAGAGAAAAGAAACAATTTAAATACTTTAAATTGCTTATATCTTAAATAAATATTCAATCATAATCTTCTACACTTTGAATACATTTTAAAAGCAGTTGGCAAAAGAACAATTTCACACACACACACACACACACACACACACACACACACACACACACACACACACACACACACACACACACACACACACACACACACACACACATATATATATATATATATATATATATATATATAAATACAATATGACAAAAAGCACAAATTTAATTTCTTCTAATTTGTTTTCATAGACAAACCAAATCCAATCTAAACTGTCTATTGAATAAAAAATACAAACTCAAATTCGAATATTGCAGCATCCGTAGAACTCCATACAAAATAAATAATATTAATAAAGTTCTTAAAAATGAATGTGCTTGCCTAGTGGCAACATAATATAAAATATACAAAATCAAAATATACAGACAGTAAGGGCAATAATAATAATAATAATCCATAAAGTAATACCACTAATAGGATTCATAATAAAGGATAACATGCCATAAATAATGGGTAACAAATTTTCTTTATTGAAAATCCAGGCACGTACAGATTCAATTACTTGTTGAACTTTTTCTTCTTCTATACAATTTTCTTATTTCTTATGACAGTTGTTGGTTTGCGTGTTTGTTTGCTTGTTTTTTTGTTGTTGTTGTTGTCGGTTTTCATTCTCATGCCGCCTGTCACTTGAAGTGGGGATTTTTGGGAAGACAACAAATAGTTGAAAAATAAAGCAATGTTTTGTTTGTGGGATGGATGTAAGTGAAAATCTACAATTGAAATGAAAACAAGTAAAATCACAATTTTCTAAAATTATACCTAGAAACATAGGTAAATACATATCAGTGATGCCAGAATTCCTCTACCAAAAATGGCTAAATGTCGACAAAAACAAGTAAGAGTGCTATATTCGGCTGTGCCGAATCTTATATACCCTTTACCAAAGTGCGTTTATGTAGTATAGACATACATAGTCAATCACATACTTACTTTTATGTACAAAGAAAAAAATAATAATTTTCAAACCCTAGAATCATAATTTTAGATTTTTCTGATTACTTATACCAATCTAGTAGTTCTTAAAAAAATATAGAAAGTGTGTTAAGTGAAAAAAGGGAAATTCTAAAAAAAATGTTTTAATTAGTTACTTTAATGTCTAGAAAAAAATCATAGTTTCCAGCTCTGGAGCTGTGGCTTTTATTTTTATAATTTTCTTTTCTTTCCAAAACGTAAAATATGTATAATTTATAAAGGAAAAGATAAAAATTAATTAGACTTAGTTACTTTTATACATCAAAAAAGTGTAAGTGTCCCAACCCTGAACTCATCTTTTTTGATTTTTCTGATTTCTTACACCAATCTCTTTCTTTTAAGAATTTAAGAAATGTTTAATTTATAGAAAAAGAGAAAAAATTTGTTTTAGTAACTTACTTTTGTAGAAAAATTCAAAGTTTTCCAACCCTGGAATCGTCTTTTTAATGTTTTTTTATTTGAAATACCAATTTTATTCGTTATCAAGCATAAAATAATTTTATTTAATAAAAATAGATAAAAATTTGTTTTCGGTAGTTATTTTTTTATATCACAAAGAGTGTAAGCTTCCCAACTCTGGAATCTTCCTTTTTGGTTTTTTTTTTGATTTCTTACACCATATTTTTTTTTAAGAATATAAGATATGTTTAATTTATAGTAAAAAAGAAAAAATTTGTTTTAGTAAGTTACTTTTGTATAAAAAATAAGGTTTTCCAACCCTGGAAACGTCGTTTTAATTTTTTTTATTTTGAAATACCAAATTCATTCGTACTGAAGTATAAAATAAGTTTATTTTATAAAAAAAAATTAGTTTTCGGTAGCTAATTTTTTATATCACAAAAAGTGTGGACTTTCCAACCCTGAAATCAAACTTTTTAATTTTTCTGATTTCTTATACTAATCTCTTTCTTTTAAGAATATAAGATATCTTTAATTTATAGAGAAAAAGGAAAATTTTGCTTTAGTAAGTTACTTTTGTATAAAAAAAGTTAAAGTTTTCCAACCCTGGAAACATCTTTTTAATTCTAGAAGGTTAATTTTTAATTTGAAATACCAATTTTATTCGTACTAAAGTATAAAATAAGTTCATTTAATAAAAAAAAAAATGAAAATTAATTTTCGGTAGTTAATTTTTTATATCACAAAAAGTTTCAGTTTCCCAACCCTGGAATCATCCTTTTTGATTTTTCCGGTTTCTAACATCAATTTCTTTCTTTTAAAAACATTAGATATGTTTAATTCATAGAAAAAAAAGGAAAAATTTGTTTTAGTAAGTTACTTTTGTATAAGAAAAAAAGTTAAAGTTTTCCAACCCTCGAAAAATCTTATTAATTTTCTGAAGTTTAAGTTTTTATTTGAAATACCAATTTTATTCGTGGTGAAGTATAAAATAAGTTTATTTAATAATAATAATTAAAAAATTAGTTTACGGTAGTTAATTGTATATATCACAAAAATCGTAGGTTTTCCAACCCTGGAATCATCCTTTTTGTTTTTCTGATTTCTTACATCAATCTCCTTCTTTTAAGAACATTCCATATGTTTAGTTTATAGAAAAAAAAAGGAAAAATTTGTTTTAGAAATTTTTTTGAATAACAAAAAAGTTAAGGTTTTCCAACCCTGGAAACGTATTTTTAATTTTTTAAATTTTTTTTTAATTTTTTTTTTTTCAGTTAGAGATACTAATTTTATTCATACCGAAGTATAAAATAAGTTTATTTAATAAAAAATTATTAAAAACTAGTTTTCGGTAGTTATTTTGTATGGCAAAATGAAGTTTAAGTCTCCCAGCTCTGAAACCGTCTGCTCGATTTTGCTGATTTTCAATACCAATCTTATTTCGACAATTTCTGACCCACCGGACCGATTTCACGTACAGACAGATGGACAGACTGACAGACGGATATCGCTTATTCGTCTTCCCTATGCATAAGGATCCAGAATATATATACTTTATAGCTCGCTTATTAATATTCTAGAAATTACAAACGGAATGACAAACCTATATATACCCTTTTACCATTTTTTGGTAAAGGGTATAAAAAAAGGGTAAAAAATGGCTAAAAACTAGCTGAAAATGGCTAAGCAAACTCGAATGCAAAAATCATGAACTTTAGCAAAAACAAGAAGGTATTTCATATATTGTTTTTTAAGGCAAATTGGGAACTTTTTTAAAGTAAATAAAAACAATAAATTGAAGTAATAAATAAAATAATTTTTCTTCAGGTAATAAAAAAAACTGCGCATATAGTGTAAACTTACAATACTTGCATTACACCTTCTATTCATTTGTACATTCTGCTATTAAGTCTTTAAATTTTTGGGATACTAATCCATTCCTTGCGAAATTTTTGTTTATGCTTTTCATTAACTTTCTATTTTTTAAACTTTCATTTTTCTTGATATTTTAACTCGTGTAAAACAAATGTGACCATTGTTTGATTGATATCATAAACCACCAATTACAGTGAAACCTCTCATATCCGGACACTCACGGTCCCCCTGTTTTTGTCTGTTTATTAGAGGTGTCCGCTTATGAGAGAGTTACACATTTTTTGGATTTCATTGTAGTTGAAAAGCTATTTTAAGAGTAGACTTCTTCAAATTAGATTGGTATAATTTCAGCTGTTGGGTTTCAAACGACTTTCAATGATTTTATTTGTTGGAATACAACAAAGTCGTCTCTAGAAAAATGCTTTGAAAAGGCAGTTTGTATAAGAAATGTAGCAATATGAATTGTTAAAATACACAAGAAACTTTATATCTTCACAAGTTCGTGCACCGAATATTTTCCCTTTTGAAACTCGTTTAAAATATAATTTTTTTTCTGTAATTGATAAAAATATTTTTTTCACTGCCATTTTGGGACACCAGCTAAGCAAACAACTTCTTCATATAAACAGCAATTTCTTTGCGTCTCCAACGAATCAGTATTTACATATGCGTTAACCAGGGAACCAGTAATATCATTGACACTAATATAAATATGAATCAGAGTTGAATAAAGAAACACCTACCATTTAAATGCAACTCTTGTTGCCGTGTTTCATCACTTCTGTGCTTTTATGAGAGTTTCCGGTTATGGGAGTGCATTTTGTATGGAAAAACTAATGAACGTGTTGGATCTACAAAAATTGTCCGGTTATTAGAGGTGTCCGATTATAGGAGGTGTCCGTTATGAGCGGTTTCACTGTAGACCCGACAAGTTATAAACACCTTGCAACGATTATAAGAATGCAGTAGCAAATCTTATTGTTACCAATTGAGCCATCTCTTTCATATAAGAGCTTTTAGACTGCTGCAACAAAAATGGCAAGTTTGAACCGGGATTTATAGATATTAATGCGAAAACAATAACATATTACTCTGTTGTGTTTTTTTGGTAGTTAATTAATGTTCCCATGTTCCAAGTTTAAATTTTTTGTGAAAAATCACAAACAAATTTCATGTTTGGAAAAATAGCTAAAAATAGCTAGATTAAAATAAAAATGGCTTAAAAATAGCTCATAGCTAAACTCACTTTTCTTCCGGCTAAATGGGATGAAAAATGGCTAAATTTAGCCAGAAAATGGCTAAATTGGCATCACTGATACATATGTACATATCTATGAACATATATTCGTAAATGTTTATTTTTTTTAAAGAAATACCATTAAATTGCAAAAAAAACGTGAACTAATTTTTTCTAAATCTAAAATTTTTTAAAGTTAGGGTTTTACATTCGAAAATTTGTAATTAAATAAAAAGCCACCACCACCACCACTGATATTAAGAGCTGTTAAGCACACAATGTTAAATTATTCACTGTTGAAATACCATGATGTTAACTTCAGTATTTTTTAAACCAGACTTTCTTTTTAGCGAATGCAGAAGAATGTCAGCAGCATTCAGAAATTAAAAACATATTTAAAAGCCTTTCAAACACTGTTGCCAGCAAATTACCTTCTTAAATCTGCAAAATTGGGCTAAAAAATCTAAACAAAACAAAAATCTAAACAAAATCTAAAAACAAGTGCAATTTAATATTTTTAATTTCTTTTTATAAGGTATAAAATTTATGGAAAACATCTACAAATTTCACTTTGATTTCTTTCCATTAACAAAGTTTTTGAGAATGCCTTATTCATAGAAGATAGGAAATTTATTTTATAAACCCTTGGCAAATTTTTCTGAATATGTCTCATAATTGAGCTCATAAATTGATTTCAAAATTTGGATTTATTTGTTTTCAAGATTGCTGTTTAAAATTAAACTTTTTCAAAATTTACCCCCAGTTTGTGTAAGACGTTTGAGTTAGAAATCTTAGCGTTTCTGTAATAGATTAAAGAAAAGTTGTACAAGTTTCCTTTAGTCTATTACAAAAACGCCAAGATTTTTAACTCAAACGTTTTACACAAACAAGGTGTTAATCATTGTTCTCAGTATAAAAGTTTACACAGTTTTTACCAATTCGTTTCGTTTCGTTTAATTTTACATCTATAGAGAAAGAGAAAGACAAAGAAATAGAGATAGAGATAGAGATAGAGATAGAGATAGAGATAGAGATAGAGATAGAGATAGAGGTAGAGATAGAGATAGAGATAGACATAGAGATAGAGATAGAGATAGAGATAGAGATAGAGATAGAGATAGAGATAGAGATAGAGATAGAGATAGAGATAGAGATAGAGATAGAGATAGAGATAGAGATAGAGATAGAGATAGATATAGATATAGATATAGATATAGATATAGATATAGATATAGATATAGATATAGATATAGATATAGATATAGATATAGATATAGATATAGATATAGATATAGATATAGATATAGATATAGATATAGATATAGATATAGATATAGATATAGATATAGATATAGATATAGATATAGATATAGATATAGATATAGATATAGATATAGATATAGATATAGATATAGATATAGATATAGATATAGATATAGATATAGATATAGATATAGATATAGATATAGATATAGATATAGATATAGATATAGATATAGATATAGATATAGATATAGATATAGATATAGATATAGATATAGATATAGATATAGATATAGATATAGATATAGATATAGATATAGATATAGATATAGATATAGATATAGATATAGATATAGATATAGATATAGATATAGATATAGATATAGATATAGATATAGATATAGATATAGATATAGATATAGATATAGATATAGATATAGATATAGATATAGATATAGATATAGATATAGATATAGATATAGATATAGATATAGATATAGATATAGATATAGATATAGATATAGATATAGATATAGATATAGATATAGATATAGATATAGATATAGATATAGATATAGATATAGATATAGATATAGATATAGATATAGAGATAGAGATAGAGATAGATATAGAGATAGAGATAGAGATAGATATAGAGGAAGAGACAGAAATAGAGATAGAGATGGAGATGGAGATAGAGATAGAGATAGAGATAGAGATAGAGATAGAGATAGAGATAGAGATAGAGATAGAGATAGAGATAGAGATAGAGATAGAGATATATATAGAGATAGAGATAGAGATAGAGATAGAGATAGAGATAGAGATAGAGATAGAGATAGAGATAGAGATAGAGATAGAGATAGAGATAGAGATAGAGATAGAGATAGAGATAGAGATAGAGATAGAGATAGAGATAGAGATAGAGATAGAGATAGAGATAGAGATAGATATAGATATAGAGATAGAGATAGAGATAGAGATAGATACAGAGATAGAGATAGAGATAGAGATAGAGATAGAGGTAGAGACACAGATATATGCATTGTTGCTGTTGTTGAGGTTTTCAAGACAAGTTGTTAATCGAACGTTCACTATCGACACCGCTAAGTCAGGCCCTTAATTTTTTTCAAAGAAGCTTTCTTTCAGATGCAACTCCTTTTGTTTCCTTTAATAGCACAGTAAGTTATTATATGTATGCCTTGACCTTTTCTAATGCCTCCTAAGGATATGATTTTAATGCGAGTTTCTCATTTAAAATACAATTTTTAACACCTCCAGTTCACTTTAAAATCCCAGCTTTTTAAAACAAATTAATGACAAACTAAATAAAAATAAATAAATCATTGAAAAAAATTCCTCAGGTATTTTGAATAGTCAACTGATTAATATATAATCAACTCAAAAAAGAAAAAAATATTGCTCAATTAACGTTGAAAGCTTATTAAAAAAATCAATTTACAAAAAAAAACAACCATAAATTTAATGAAAAAGATATTTTATCCACAAATAAATAGTGTTATTTTTTTAAACATATTTTTTTTTTGTTATTGTTATTTAATTAATTGTTTGTTTATTACTTTAGATCAGACACATTTACAATTACCGAAGCCAAACACATACACGCACGCACACACACCCACCCATACACACAAACACACACTCCTACACAAGCATACTGCTGACCTTTAATTGGCTGTTAATGTAATTTATTGTTAATAATACGTTGGAAATGTTGGAGGAAAAAAATATGTAAATAAATTAAATTAAAATGCAACAGTGGCAAAATATTCACCGTGTTAAATAAACAATCAACAGAGAATGCAAAATAGAATGGCAAAAAGCAAATATACGCAAAAAGTTCGATGGCATGACCATAAATCAGGATGCAAGGTAACGGCTGACAAATAAGGCAGACCTTATTAAACCGACTTTGATGCAACAATTTTAGACAGGTGATTTTACTTTGTTAAGGACTTGTAAAATTATGAATTAAGTACAGAAGTATAGTTTTTATTATCAAAAAATTTAAGTAGCATTACTAAGTTCTAATAGCTTAAAAATAAATTTTTACAAACTCTACTCTACTAGATTTTGCACGAAATCTTGCAAGTACTAGATTTAGGTTAAATATGTATAAACGCACTATTACTTAATGTTTTCCAAAGCCTAAAAATTTCAATACCAATTTTTCTATTAATTTTAATTAGCTTTTCGTACTCTTAAATTACCTTCCTTTGTGATTGTTTATCTCCAGCTAACATCATTTCTTTTTTTTTCATTTATACGCTGGATATTTTTAATATCGAGCTCAAGAATTTTTAGTTTTATTTGGAGAGAAAAAAAAGTACAGCAAATAAATAAATGTTTGTTGCAGTGAGTATTTCAGCCAAATGAATTCTTCTGACGATCCAAAAACAGAAAAAAATACTGTAATCAACATGAGTCGTCAGTCAGTCAAATAGCAGGAGTTCAAAATACTCCTACATTTAGCTACGAGGTGTTTTTATCTATCTATTTGTGTCTGTCTGCTTGTTCCATGAATTTTCATTTGTTCGCGGCCTGCATTTATTTATTTGTTTATTGGAATGTAAGTTTGCAAATGTTTTTCATATCTTTTGTATTATTTTCCACACTTTGTTGAATTCTTTATAGATGTGTTTTTACTATAATGCACAACACAACAAACAATAAAATATGCTACATATTTAATACTATACGAAGTTTAGCTCATAAAATCAAATATCTTAGCTGATGTAGACAGTTTTTTTTAAATTTTTGTTTGCTTTGGCGTTTTTTAGCTTTACTGCTTTTATATATTTCGCCGACTTTTTTTTGTTTTTTTTGCGATTTTTCTTTAATTTGGCGTTTTTTTCTTTTTGACGATTTTTTTGGTTGTTTTTTAATTTAAGCGTTTTTTTAAATTTAAGCAATTTTTTTAGTTGTTAGGTTTTTCGTTTTGGCGTTTTTTTTTTTTTTTTTTTTTGGTATGGGAAATTCTTTTGTCTTGGCGATTTTTCCGGTTGTTTTTTAATTGAAACGATTTTTTTAGTTTTTATCGCTTTGGCGATTTTTTTGGTTGTTTTGCCGTTTTTTAGCATTACTGCTTTTGATTAATTATTGCCGACTTTTTTCGGCTTTTTAGTTTGGCGGTTTATTCTTTTTGACGATTTTTTGGTTTTTTTAATCTAATCGATTTTTTTAATAGTAGAAATTTTTTTAGTTTTGCGTTTTTTTTGATTTGGCGTTTTTTTTTTTTTTTTTTTTTTTTGGTAACGGACATTTTTTCGTCTTGGCAATTTTTTTCTGTTGTTTTTTTAATTTAAGCGTTTGTTTAGTTTGAGCGATTTATTTTTGTTTTTCGCATTTTTGTCGTTTTGGCGATTTTTTTGGTCTCAAAGATTTTTTTGGTTTTTTTTTGGTTTTTGCCGTTTTTTAGCATCACTGCTTTTTTCATTTTGCCGACTTTTTTTCGGTTTTTGGCGATTTTTTGTAGTTTGACACTTTTTTTCTTTTCGGAGATTTTTCGGTTGTTTTTTGATCCATGCGATTTTATTAATATAGCGATTTTTTAGTTTTTCGGTTTTTATTCTTTTTGGCGGTTTTTTTTTTGGTCTGGGAGATATTTTCGTCTTGGCGATTTTTTCGGTTGTTTTTTAATTTAAGCGATTTTTTAAGTTTAAACGATTTTTTCAGTTTTTAGGCAATTTAGTTTTTTGCAACCTCTTTTACTTTTGCTGATGATAGTTTTGATTTAAGAGCTTTTTTCATTTTAGAGATTTTTTCATTTCGGCATTTTTCAATTTTGTGAGTTTTTGATTTTAGCGTTTTTGAAAGTTTCAAGAGTTTGCCTCTTACTGTTTCCAAGATACAGCAAGTTGTCAAAATTACATTAACTGAAACAGCTCCCTTTAATTTTGATTTTTCAGTGTTGTCTGATGGAAATCATTTCAAATTGTTTGCTGGGTGCATTATTTGCATTTGTGTGTGCTTGAATTGCATTCCCATGCACTGGCATTTCGAATTGATTTTTACCATTTGATTTCATTTCGTTTTTTGTTTATGTGGAGTAAATGAAAAAAAAAACAACAACAACAAAAAGTAAAACACATAAAAGTCAAAATTTGCCAATTCAATCAAAAATTGACATGAAGGCAAAAAAGTGTTTTCTTTTTTTTCTTTTCAAATTGAATGAATCACATCAAAGTGTTGTTCACTATACTGAAATCAATTAGAGAGTGTGGTATTTTTTAAAATAAGCCGCAGTCTTTTATTAAACCAAAACCCGATTCACATCAATTGTGTCCCATTTTTTTTATTATGTTTATGTACTTATTCTATTTTTCCCTTAAATAGACCAAGTGTCGTCGATGGTTAAAAATTCATCTCCCGTTTTTCAATAATTTACATAGTTTCGTTTGAAGTCGATTACACAAAAAAAAGGATTTAATGGATTTTTTCATGTTAAAAATATTTTGTTGCAACAAAAAAGTGTTTTTATATGTTTGTTTTTATGCATTTATTGAACTTGTGGCCAAATATTTGATTTCCATTATTTTTTGTTTCTCTTTCATTTGTTGTTCTTGGCAATGAAATACAATATGAAAAAGTATTATTACATATTTTTAGGGTTCCGTACACCAAAGGTGAAAAGGAACCCTATTGTTTTCGCTACGCTGTTCGTCTGTCCGTCTATCCGTCTATCCGTCTGTCCGTCTGTCCGTCACACGGTATTTTCTCAGGAACCGTAAGAGCTACGGACCTGAAATTTGGACGCAGTATGTAGAACCTTGGCCGCTACAACAACAAATACATGAGAATTAAAAATTAAAGGGTGTTCCGAAACGAGCAACGAAAAATGTTAAAATCCCATGTAATATACATACAATTGTATGAACATATGTATATTGAAACTTGAAATTTGTAAAATTAGTGTATTTTTAAACAGACTACAACAATTAACACTAAAATTTAAAAAAATTAAAATTAAAGGGTCGTCCATCAGTTAATGCAATTTTGACTATGTAATTTTGACAATTTGCTATATCTTGGAAACCGTAAGAGGCAAACACCTGAAATTATTAAAAACGGTAAAACTAAAAAAACCGAAAATTATAAAATCGCCAAACCAAAAAAAAAAAAAAAAAATCGTCAAAAATTAAAAAAAAAAATCGCCAAAACGAAAAAAATCGCCAAAATTAAAAAAAATTTCTAACACTAAAATAAATTGCCAAATTCGGGAAAATCGCCAAAATTGAAAAAAACGCTAAAAATCTAAAAAAATCGCCAAAACGCGAAAATGTCGCCAAAACTAAAAAAATCAAAAAAAAATCGCAAAAATGAAAAAAATCGACAAAAATAAAAAAAATCGCTAAAATGAATAAACGCCAAAAGCCGAAAAAATCGCCAAAACAAGAAAATAAAGTATCAAAACTAAAAAAAAGCCAAAACAAACAAATCGCCAAAACCGAAAAAACGCCAAAACAAAAAAAAACCTAAAAGACCCCAAAAACGAAAAAAATGCCAAAACTATATATTATATAGGATGAAGTTTGTATTAAATTACATATCTAGTGTTCGTACGTAACCCTTCGTGCGCGAGTCAGAGTCGCACTTTACTGAATTTATTTCTCAAAACTTCATTTTCACACACTAGGTTCCTTTTCTCGGAGAAGGTCACATATTGTAATTTCTTTTCTTAATAATACGAACACGACTTTGAAAAAAATTTCTAGTTATTGGTGAAGAACGTCCATATGCATTTCGCTGCTGCTCGGGCAACTCAACTCATCTTGACTTCCAAGTAGATATGTGAACGTGTCGTGTTTTTTTTCGTGACAAGCACACGCATGACTCAAAACTGATTTCGTGCGTGTTCGGTTCATTTCAATTTGAGCAAAATTGACACGAAAAACACGAAACGATTTTAGATGTAAAATATGTATGAATAAATTTCCAGTAGGGAAAAAATTTAATATTTTGTATCGCCAAACACACAAGACCAGCATATTTGTAGATATTTTATGTAGAGGCCCATAGCTTAAAATTCTGTACGTAAACCAATAGTATCAGCTGTAGTGGCAGATAGTTTCAGCTGGCAGTGCCAAGTGGGTGCCATATTTTGAAAAGCGACTCTCGAAAAAAATCAATTAAATTTTCTGATCTTCAATATCATACCAATAATATTTCGTGCTTTTTGTGCAGTATCGTGTGTACAAAGTTTTTTGCGTGAGTGTTTCGTACGTATTGGGCGTCTTTGTATTCGTGTTCATGTCGTGTCATGTTAGAAAAGTTCAACACGCACCCATCTCTACTTCCAAGAGAAATACAATGCTGGCTTATCTGTGGCCTTTAAGTACAGACTCCTTTAGAAAATGGGTATCAAAGCTGATCGACACACGTTGTAAACTCATTTCCAATTTCGCAACACTAACATCCAAATACTATTCTCAGTTTTTTTTATTAAAAAAAATTTAAAAAAGTACTATAACTAAAAAAAGTTTATGTTAAATAACACTAATACAGGCATATTCTGAAAATCACATTTTTCAAATCACATGTGATGTTTTGTTAATTTGACAACGATTTTTCCTGAAGTTGCGTACTTATTCTGTTTGATAATCATTTATGATATTTGTATGTGCTCGTATGTATATTTTTATATGAATTTTGAAACACTAATTTTTGAGCTTTCGGTTTCGAAACAAAATCATTTAAAATACCTCTACACGCAAAGAAAAAATATGGTTGAGGCAACCATAATCAAACAGCAACATACTATGATTGAATTATATGATTGCAGTCAAATCATATTATTGTTAATAGAAAAGCAAACTTTAATTATATTATTATGAGTTAATAATAATATACATATATATATCTGCAAGAACAATTGAATTTGTTGTACCTAATCTTATTATTGTTAATATGACAGCACTATTGTAAGATGTGACTAAAATATAACTGAGACTCACCATACCATGATCTAATGTTATATTAATATTGTTAAATGCGACCACAGTATTATTTAATGTAATAATACAATTTTGTTTTTTAATCATATTTTTATTGTAGAATCAGCTGTGCGTTAAATTTGAAATAAAAATAAATTAATATTATTGACATAAAATGTATATATATAGAAATGTATACTTACACGACATACAGACATGTCTGTATAAAGAGATACACAAATGTTTACATATTTTTATTGGTCTAACCTTTTGTTTATACTTTATTAATTTGTTCATTTATTTAACACCACCCGTGCACTACCGATAGCTTACAAATGAACTACCGAACTGACAGATGTTTCTGAAAAAGATTTTTTTTTAAAACTTAAAATAGTATGGTTTTGGATAACATTATATTGTTATTTACATTATATTATTTTTTGATAATAATACAAATTATGTTGTAGTCATAAAGTTTTAACAAAACTGTGCTGTTAAACTCTAACCATATCAGAATTTTTTATGGATGTGATAATGTAATTATTAAATTCAAACATTACTCTGTTTATCGTAACGAAATAAATGTTTAAAATAACAATAACTAGTTTTCAACGACCACACATTTGTTTCAGAGAACATAATATTTCTTTCTCAACCATTCTACAACCATATCTTTGCTTTGCGTGTACTTATAGCGAATGTCTAACTAAGCCATTTCTTCTTATCACTATAGCCACATACATATGTATGCAACAACTTTTCCTAAAATTACAAATACATTAAGATTAATTCATATTCTTAACTGTAACTGCACACACTTTTGTTTACCCATCACATATTTGTCCGAATTATTTATCTACGCAGTATTACCCCTTCTTCATATATATTTTTGGCTTATTGACTTGTTAAATCAATTGACAGCTAATAAATGTGTCAAAATGCATGTCAAACGCACACCAACAACTTAATCTTATGCTCGCATCTTAAAAACAATGAGGGAGGAGAATTATGGCAAATAAAAAAGTTCGAAGCCACAAAATTTTAACATTTCTCAGGGCATAAAGACAAAACAAAAAGTGACCCCAAGACAAACATAGAGACAAGCAAACATTTGCTAACAAAAAAAAAAAAAAAAGAAAGAAAAGAAAATCAATCTACACTTAAGAAAACATACAGCAGCAATAATAACAACCACAGCAAATATAATGGGGGTTGAAGGAAAATATAACATTATCTTTGTTTGACATTTGCCAATAAAAACAAACATATCCCCAATAGATTGAAAAAGGAAAAGAAACGTTTGCTATATTAAATACAATGTGTGTGTGGGTGTAGTTGTCTTGGGCCTTATTTCTCATGTAAGGTTTTATTTATTTATATATTTATTTATGTTTTATTTTACTGTATTTAAAATGCGTCTAAAGCTGTACTGACAATTTGATTGTCGTAAGATCAACTGCCAGCTGTTATTGTTTGAATGATAATTTAGCTTTGCATTTTATTTGAATAACAATTTGATTTTTACTTTCGTAAAAACTCTATGACAAAGATCCTATTATACATATCGTGCCATAACCGCCAAAAAACCTCAAGCGACATAATTTTCGAACTTGATTTTTTTTAACCATTATCGAATATTTAAGATCGTAAATAATCGATTTTCGTCAAAAAAAGAAATTAGGTCCAAAAATGTGCCGGTTAAGCTTTTTCGACGAATATAGCTCTATTTATATATCGAATATGTTTTAAGCCTAATGAAACTTTAATTTGTAAAAAATTCCAAACTTTTTATTATTCGGAAGATCAATATTTTTTTTTTACTCAAGAGAATTGGAATTAACATTTGAAAATTATTTCAGACATTTGATTTAAGTTGTTTTTCTTGACTAAGTGCATTCAGGGTATTCAATTTAAGGACCATTTCTCTAGCATTGCTGGCCATATATCACCAAAAACACCAACAATGTGGGCCTCAAAGCTGACTTAAAGGCATAAGCCAGTGGCCGCAAGCTTGGTGTAAAAATCGCTCAGGTTCCATTTCTCAAGGTCAAATCTAAATTTCGATTTGAATAAGTTGATGAGCGCTATCTTGTTGAAACTGTATCTCACCTTATCAATACCATTAATATTGAAAAAAAGGTTAGATTAGTCTGTGTGGTTAAGGACCTTGAATAGACCAGTATTGATCCTTAGCGATACCAGCAGATGACAAGAAACCTATAAGTATGGCAGCCTAATTCGTGGTGCCTGTATCGAATGACTCCCGCACAGATTTAACAAACCTTACTAGTCTACACGTTTTCATTCCCAATACAAGTTCAAGAATCCGAAAAGTGTGATCACCACGACAGTCATATCTAGTGCGGCTTAGAGCCGGACAGTGGTACAGTAGATGTTCTACTGTCTCAATTACCGCGGGTTCCTTACATTTCCTGCAGGTAGCATCAAGTATTTGTCCTATTTTGACAGCATACGAAGCCGTCCAGCAGTGTCCAGTTAATACCCCCACTAGAAGTCTACAGTTGCTTCTGGTTAGTGAGAAAAGGAATTTAGGTCGATTAAGGATCATGGAGCACCACATGATTTTAGAAGTTTTGCAAGTTTTCGTCGCACGCCAACTTTCCTCCGCTTCTTCCTTCATTAAAAAAAAAAATAATATAAAAATATAAAAAAAGAATTGCGGTAACGATCTCCATTGACAGTATCGTAAGCTCTGGCTTGAATTTTGAAGAAAAAACTCCCTTTACATACTTATTTAAACTATGATATTGTTTATCAAGTTTAAATTCTTCGATTAAATATTTTTATTAAAAAATAATCTAATAACTCTGCTTTAAAAACAAAACTACATTTAATAACTCAGTAATGTAAAAACAACCCAGTCGTTGTTGCAATTGAGTCTGATAAAATATTAAATTCGCATTGATGCAGACGAAAATGAAAACACTCGCACTTACACTAAATGAAACAAGTAAGAGTGCTATATTCGGCTGTGCCGAATCTTATATACCCTTTACCAAAGAATCATTATATTAGATTTTTCTGACTCCTTATATCAATCTAGTAGTTCTTAAAAAAATATAGAAAGTGTGCTAAGTAAAAAAAGAAAAATAGGAAATTAAAAAAAAATGTTTTATTTAGTTACATAAATATCCAGAAAATAGGTCAAAGTTTCCAGCTCTGGAGCTGTGGTTTTTATTTTTATAATTTTTTACACCAAACTTTTCTTTCCAAAACGTAAAATGTGTATAATCTATAAAGGAAAAGATAAAAATTAATTCGACTTAGTTACTTTTATATATCACAAAAAGTGTAAGTTTCCCAACCCTGAGATCATTATTTTTGATTTTTCTGATTTCTTACACCAATCTCTTTCTTTTAAGAATTTAATATATGTTTAATTTATAGAAAAAAGGAAAAATTTGTTTTAGTAAGTTAGTTTTGCACAAAAAAGTTAAAGTTTTCCAACCCTGGAATCGTCTTTTTAATTTTTTTAATTGTTTTTTTTTATTTTTTCGTACTCAAGCATAAAATAAGTTTATTTAATAAAAAAAAATAAAAATTAATTTTCGGAATTTAATTTTTTATATCACAAAGAGTGTAAGTTTCCCAACCCTGGAATCCCCCTTTTTAATTTTTCTGTATTCTTAAAAACAATCTTTTTCTTAAGAATGTAAGATATGTTTAATTTATATTAAAAAATGGAAAAATTTGTTTTACTAAGTTACTTTTGTATAAAAAATAAGGGCTTCCAACCCTGGAAACTTCGTTTTAATTTTTTTTAATTTGAATTACCAAATTCATTCGTACTGACGTATAAAATAAGTTTATTTTATAAAAAAGTAAAAATAAGTTTTCGGTAGTTAATTTTATATATCACAAAAAGTGTAAGTTTTCCAGCCTTGGAACCGTTCTTTTTGATTTTTCAGATTTCGTACACCAATATGTTTCTTTTAAGAATATAAGCTATGTTTAATATATAGAGAAAAAGAAAAAATTTGTTTTAGTAAGTTACTTTTGTATAAGAAAAAAGTTAAAGTTTTCCAACCCTGGAAATGTCTTTTTCATGTATTAAACTTTTTTTATTTTTACTATCAATTTAATGTGTACTGCAGTATAAAAGAAGTTAATTTAATAAAAAAAAATAAAAAAATAGTAAGACCTAGTTACTTTTCTATATTACAAAAAGTGTAAGTTTCCCAACCCTGGAATCATTCTTTTTGATTTTTCTGATTTGTTACACCAATTTCTTTCTTTTAATAGTATAAGATATGTTTAATTTATAGAGAAAAAAAAATTTGTTTTAGTAAGTTACTTTTGTATATGAAAAATAATTAAAGTTTTCCAACCCTGGAAACGTCTTTTTAATTTTTTTAACTTTCTTTTTCAATTTGAAACACCAATTTAATTTGTACTGAAGTATAAAATAAGTTAATTAAAAAAAAATATATAAAAATTAGTTTACGGTATTTAATTTTTTATATCACAAAAATTTTAAGTTTTCCAACCCTGGAATTATCCTTTTTGATTTTTTAACCAATCTCTTTCTTCTTAGAATATAAGATATATTTAATTTATAGAAAAAAGGAAAAAGTTCTTTTAGTTAATTAATTTTGTATAATTTTATATAAAAATTTAAGTTTTCCAACCCTGGAAACGTCTATTAAATTTTTTAATTTTTTTTATATATTTTTTTTTATTAAAAAATATTAATTTTATTCATACTGAAGTATCAAATAAGTTCATTTAATAAAAAAAATAATAACTAGTTTTCGGTAGTTATTTTGTATGGCAAAATGAAGTTTAAGCTTCCCAGCTCTGAAACCGTCTGCTCGATTTTGCTAATTTTCAATACCAATCTTATTTCGAACATTTCTGACACACCAGTCCAAAAACGAAGTCTCTAGCTTTTCTGGGAGCTTCGGAAAACCGATTTCACGTACAGACAGACGGACATACGGACAGACGGACATCGCTTATTCGTCTTCCCTATGAACAATGATCCAGAATATATATACTTTAATGGCTCCCTTATTAATATTCTAGAAATTACAAACGGAATGACAAACCTATATATAACCTTTTACCATTTTTTGGTAAAGGGTATAAAAATACATCGCATTTAATATAGACGATAACACACTCATGATTTTCCAAAACGATTTTTCGTTTCCTTTTTTGTATATTTTTTTTCCTAATTTCCAACTCATGTTTCTTAAAAATTTCTATAATATTATCCTAAGCTTATAACATTATATTCGTATATACATTCACACATACTTATGTATGTAAACACATTCATATACCCACTTAACCAAGACTTTCGTTAATGATATCGATTTCGCATATATTTCGAACATTCATCGTATAAAACTATAGAGAATGACACTCAAAAATGAATCGAAAATAGTTTACCTGTTGCTAAGTTTTGTTTCAAAAAACATTTTATTTCGAATTTTCTCTAGCAATTTCAAAAGTGAGCCAATATCGAACTAATTTCGATATCGCTAAAAAATAGCAGAAAAACTTTTTTTTTGTTTATTTATCTTTATTTTTTAATTTATTTATTTTAATTAATTTTCATTCTTTAACTTACGCTGCAGTCAATCAGATTCGAACACGATATTTCAGGGTAATAAGCTAGCACACATCCATTAGGCCATCCTCACACACTCGAGGAACTGTTAAGAGAAGTTCACTTTAGGGAACACTCAAATTTTTTTTGGATTCACGAAGAAATATCGAACAATTTTGTTTCGAAATTTTTTCGTTTTAGTGAGCATTCGTTTATGTCGAATATCTGGTCAAATGGGTACGAATGTATACATTACACACACACACATACACCACAATAATACGAGTATTTGCTGAATTGCGTTTTTATTTTCTTAAACACATGTGGGTGCGTGCGCTTGTTTGTCTGTGCAAGATATTAAAGAAATTGATGAAGTTGTTTGCAAGCAACCGGTTTAGTCAATATGTTATTGTGTGAACGAGTGTGTGTGTATGTATGTTACCAAGATCCTTAAGGGATTTGATATGTTTTACTTGTTAAACTCATAAATGTCTTTCAAATCGTAAATGTTTCAATTTCAAGTCAAAAATCGATTATGAACTCATATAAAATTTATTGGTCTTAAGTAAATATGACATTGAATTGTTGTATAAATACTGGTGGCAAACAAATCGACATTCAACAATATGCGAAAAAATAAGGGTACTATTCCATCGCACTATATCTACTGTTGGTTTAATGCTAAAGTGTTAGTTAAGGGTTGGCGGTTATTTCAATATTTGTTTATACATACACACAAAATATATGTAGGTATGTATAAATGTATACGTTATATGTTTATGACATAAGAAAATTTCAAGTAAAAAACTTGACAGTCTTTTTTGAAATATATATGCGAACTAACTCGTAGATAAATGTCTTATGTACAAAAATTAGTATTCCAAAAAATTATTATATGTAAAGCTATAATGGAAATTTAAATAAAATTTTAATTAAACAAAAATATAGTTAATAGTAACAAACCAAAAAAGTTTGTCTTAAGTAGAAAAAAATAAGCAAATTAACTAACATGTACATAATTAGTAAAGAACAAACGACAATGGCAAGACTGTTGTAAGTTTAGAGATGATAAAAATGAGCTTTCATAAGACAGCAAGCTTTCAGCAAATTGCAATAAGATGAATCAAAACAATTCACATACTCTATTTGTATTAAAGAACTGAGTATATAAAGCCGAAATCTACATTTACTGACACCATACACAGTGGACTAAACATAGAGAACGCTGATGATGAAGGTTTAGTGGCCTTCGAAAACAGCTAGTTGTTCCGTTATACTAAGTATTTGTCAGAATATTTACAATAAATGCTAGGAACACACCTCGGACGAACGACGAATTTTTCGGAGCGAACTTTCGTCATAAAAAATAAAACACATTTTTTCATATGAAAATGAACACAACACCGCCGTAGAACGAAATTCGTCGTGCGTGACGAACTCTGAGATAGATTTATTGCTATTTTGTACGCCAACGAACGACGAAAAAAATAATTTTTTTCTCACTCTCTTTACATACACAATAAACAGTGTGACCAGATTTTAAAATAAAATTAAGCTAAATTACGTATGTCTTTAATATATTTTTAGAGAATACGCAATTTGGATTAAAAAAGGCTAAAAAAGCTAAATCCGTTTTTAAAAAAGCTAAAAAAAGAAGCTAATAATAATAATAATAATAATTAATAAAAATTATAAAGCTAAATCCAGAAGAAATAAGCTAAATTTAGCCCAAAATTAGCTAATATGGTCACACTGACAATAATCAACTTTATCAATTATAAGAGCTGAGTTAGCTGAGTAAATTCGTCGTTATTGTGCTTCACAGGACGAATTTACGCAGCGAATTCTTATCGACGAATTCGTCGATGTGGACGAAATTCGTGTTCCTAGCATAACTTTGGTGTTATTATTTAATAAATAATTATCACAGGTAATTTAGCTTACAAAGCGATACGAACTTTAGCCAAAGCAAATCATAAATAAGAAAATATTTTGGTTCATAAAATAAAAAATTATATATTCAAGTAATCCTACAAATTAAAAAATCCTTGAATTAAAAAAAAATTCAAAATCAATTAAAAATTTATTTGTATTATTAAATTTTTATATAAGAGTTAAATTGATTCAGTTAAATTTCTAATCAATTAATTAAATTTATCAATTAAATTTTTAATCCACTAAGCTTCTAATCAGTTAAAATTCTAATCAATTAAATTTTTAAACGAAAGTTTAATTAAATCAATTATATTTTTAATTGATTATTTGTATATTTTTTTCCAACTAAAGGCGTTAATTGCAGAAATGTTTTTTTTTTCTGTGTAACAAATGTTGCCCAATTATAAAAAACGCTGTTCCTCTGTCTAATAATATTATTGATAAAATTGTAAATTGACTACGACTTTTTCCCACAACCAATATGAAAAATTATTTATCTTTATATTGTTACCAAAACTTTAACCAATACTTTCACATGTTGATGCATACTGGGAACCCAAGCAAATCATACGAAAACAAGCAGATGGAAACATTTACACACAGAGAAAAACTATAAAAATGAATTATTTATGAATTTGCCTATTACCTTCCTTCACTTTTCTCATTAAAACAGTGACCTATAAACGGAGAAAAAATATTTGTTGCAAGAATTGAATTTATTGTCATTATATCGTGCCGCAATCGCCACACAGAAAAAACTAAATTTCATTTTCAGTAACCAAATTCGTTGAATCAGTAAATATTTTATTTGAATCCTGTCCTTCAAATAATTTTGTAAATTCTGATAAATTTTTTTTTAAATTTAAATTAATGATAGTTCGGCTGAGAGAAAATGTTATTTCAGTGTGTTGGTGTTTATCTTGCTTGTTGATAGGAACATCGTGCTGTTGTGCGGTTGTTGTTGTTTATTTTGATTGATCGTGTTGTATACATGTAAATGCCGAAAAGTAGCCGACAAACGTCGTGGCCTGTTTCTTCTCTATAAATTTTTTTTGGTATAAATTAATTTAGTGGAACAGTACAGAATATTTACTGAAACTAAGTTTGATTTTAAACAAATATTTGTTTAAAAATTTTTTGGGAATAATTTTTTCTGTGCAAAAAAGCTTCAAGCGACATAACAACAACGTCATCATTTTCATATTTCATATTTTCATATTTTTTGCAGTGTGCATCAGAATCATTCTACATTGCATTGTGTTTTTTTACTTCATTATATTTTATTAAATACATATTGGCCTTGTTATCATTTTTAATATTAATAATCCTGCTACTGATATTCCTGCAGCAAGTGTTGATTTATTGACTGACCTCCACATAATATATGGAAGTATTATTTGATTCTTAATTTTTATTTTCAATTATTTAAATATTTATTTTAATATCAATATTTATGACCTTTCGACAGTGCATTAAATGGTTTAGTTGTTGTGAGTGAGTGAGCTTTTGCCACAAATTTTTTTTGGCAAATTTCAAAATGCTTTTGGTGCAAAAAACTCAATTATTTGCATTAAATATTTGCAATTTCATTCTTGTTTATAAAAAAAATATATATAAAAAATTAGTGCTATTTTTTGTGGGTCGAGTATATTTGTGGTAAAAGATTTTTATAGCTCAATTGTCACTAAAAAATAGGGACTCAACAATTTTATTTAACAGAAATATTTATTTATTTTGTGATTTCATTTTTCATAAATATTAGTGGCAAGTCAGGGATGGCCATAACATTAAAAAAAAAATTACTGCTTCCCAAAAACATTTTTGTAAGGGAGACAATCTTAGAGAATAACTTGCTGTGGCGTATGAATAAGAGATTTTTTTTGGTAAAAATGGGCCATCTAGAAGCAATATATTCAGCTGCAAAAAACCATGAATTTTTTGCCTTTGCCAAAGTGCTTTTTCAGAAAAAAAATAATATATAGTTTTTGTGCACTCAGATGCAAAATTACTGGCTTGCAAATTTTTTTTTAAATTTTTTCTACTTTTTTAGGGAACCTACTGATAGTGCTTTTCAGAAGCATTTTTCGAAGCTTTTATTGTCAAGTAAGAAAAACATTGCTTCTCTCGAGTTGTTAGTGCTTCCAAGTTAGAACTTTTTTACTGGAAGGATGCCATATAAATTTTATTTAACAATATTTTAAACTGAAAATTCTCACTTGGTGTGTAAAATAATATAAGTAATGTAAGTAAAATAAAAAAATTAAACTTGCTTCTGAGTTCCCGTCAATTCCCAAAGAAATTTCGCAAAATCCCAAAATGGGATTTTTAAATTTTTGGAAATATTTAAAAACATATAATTTCTTAAATAAATAAATAAATATTTCTAGCTTGGGAGTTTCAGAAAAAAGGTTCTAAGTTCGGTGTTCGATGATTCTCTCTATAACAAAAATTAAAAAAATTTTACTTACATTTTAAAGTATTAACTTTAAAAAAAGTATAAATATATGGCTGGTATTTTTCATTTTTTTAAATGCTAAAAAATTAACACACTAAAAAAACCGGCGAAAAAGTCGACTTTTTTCAAATTTTAATTTAATTTGCCCTTAACTTTTGATTTAGTTGTGCTTTTAATACCAAATTTAAAAAAAAAATATTGTTTCTAATCCACAAAACGTTTTGTTTTGCAAATCGGACAAGATTTTACTTCTTCATTAGTAGTACAGTGGACCAAGATTGCCAAAAAATGCAAAAATTGTAATCTTTTTTTCTCGAATATTTCCTAAACTGTAAGCGAAAGCACATAAAATTTTAATTGTTTTACTTAACTCTCAGATAAAATAATATATTTGCAAAAGAACTGTCTTATCAGATAAAAAATATCAGCTTAACATAGATTTGAATTTGAATTGAGGGTGGCGTTGGCTGAAGTAGTTAGCACGTTTACTACAAAACCGAAGATCCTGGGTTCGAGCCCAGTCTCAAACAACAACACCACGTATTTTTCTGTTGTGAATTAGTGTCATTTTGTATCAGTTATTGTAGAAAAGTTTAAGCTATGAAGGTATAGATATTGATCACTCCACTTCAGTGGATACTAATCTTAATGTAATATCAGATCGCTCTCCATCGTAGGTATTGTCTTCAAAATCATCGACGAAGTAAAATAACTAATAAGATGGCTACTAGACACAGCTTCAACAAATTAAATACGCCTCATTGGCACCAGAGGAGCTGCCTTATTAAAAAACATGCAAAAAAGCAGAGTTGTAAGAGAATGAATCTTTCCACTATCTCTTCCTTCACCACCTGTTATGTCTATCCCTAACCATTTCCTAATGAAGGTAACACCTGGTAAAATAAGTTGGCATTTTTCACTGACCCGAGTTGGCGCGATTCTAGGTTTTGTGGCTCCGTTTTCTTTACAGATATGAAGTCCGAATTCCAAACATAAGGTCTATAGCACCTCCTCTAATGCTGTATGCAGGGTTACCGCTGGGAATTTTTGAAAAGTTGCACAAAAGGTCGTTTTATAAAAATAAAGTCGCATGAGAAAATAAAAGTTGCACATCTTTTTAAACGTTTTTTTTTTATTAAAAAAGATCATTGAATTAAAACAAAAAGCTTATTGCATATTTTATAAAATATACAGTTGAATTACGCAACTTTTTCTTTCATTGACTCGGCAGTTAAAAATAGTTTTTTAAAATAAGCACTGCAAAACGACAATTTTTATTTTAAAAAGCTTTTTTGATAAAACTATTCTGTGAAATTTCTATTGAAAATTTGGGAAAAATTTCTTAAATACGTCGTACACATGACAAGGTTGCAAAAAAGTAATATAACAGAAAATAATAAAAGTGCTTCCAAATCAACAATAATCTGTGAATGGCTTTTATTGACGGCGTTATTTAGACTATTTTTTGATAAGAAAATCTTAAAATCTTGGTAAAAAGTACCAAGAATCAAAAAAATCGCAAAAGTCGGTCATAAAAAAAGTCTCACAAAAAGTCGCAGACCGCTAAAAAAGGGTCAAATTGCGACTTTAGTCGGACGAATGGTAACCCTGGCTGTATGTATATTTCAAAATGGCTGTTTAGAAACTGCAGAATTACCTCCATTTTTTTTTGCCAAAATCACCCACTGTGCAACGTTTTCGATATTAGAGCTTTGCTTTCTAAGAAATCCATGTGTGGAGTCAATTACTCTTCGTGCGGAATATATGCATATATATGCGGAATATATTGACCATGAGATTTTTTGATAAGATTATTTAACACTGTAAGTAACAGACCTCAAGTTAAAAGATTCTACGATCTCACTTTCACATCTCTGGTAAGGATAAAAATCACATTCACAATTACATCTGCATACATATGTTTGTACATATGTGTGTATATCTGCTGCGCATCGTGTATGTAAAAGTATTTACATCCATTTGAATTTATGCATCTGCTTATTTATTTATTTGTTTATTTATTTATTAAGTGTAAATTGTTTATATATATGCCATGTCATGTTAACATGTCATGTCATCTGTGCTCACTTTGTACTTATTGTTTTGACTGTTTGTATTTTAAATTAAAAGAAAAATGTTGATTTGTTAAATTCATGAAACTGTTTCGTTTTAATTTTGTTTAAAATAAAAGAGCTCAAGCAAAAAATGATTGATATATGATATTTTATATGAACGTAAATTTTGTGTCTGTATGTATAAAGGGGCTATTCACATATTACGTAACGATCCAGGAGGAGGGGACGGGAGGATGGTATTTGTTGTTTAGAAAATTTATACTGAAAATGTTGTAAAAAGCGTTACTAAAAGGGAGTGGGGGCTTAAAAACTCCGAAAAACTCGTTACGTAATATGTAAATGGCCCCAAAGTAGCTTCGTCCAACCACTCATACTCTGATACTTGCATTTGAGGGAAACAGCTTTGAAAGCTACTACAACTTGCTTTTGTTTTTTGCAATTAAGAAGCATGCATTGTTTTAGCCTTTTTGGCTTTAGTGCTTTCGTCGGTGTGAAAGCACAAAGCTCTTTTGTAAAAGTTTGAACATTGTGCATGTGGCCTGGACGTAGCCAGCTATAAAGTGCATTTTGTATTAGCAATTTTTGCTGGTTTTTATGATTTATATAATTTTGAAATACGAGCGCCCTTGTGGTCGAGTGGGCAGTGTGATAGCCTGTTCTGCTAGAGGTTATCAGTTCAAATCCCAAAAAAATGCGCTGCTTAAAAAATTAAAAAATAAAACAATTAATATTTCATGTAATAAAAACTGGACGAGTTTTCAAATATCAAACTTAAATGTCGGAATGACATTACTATATAATTTATATTATTATACATCAATTAGGTCCCTAGAAGATTGTTCAGTGACAAGTCGGAAAGTACATAAGAAGTATCAGTTAATCCTATCCAACTACTCCGTGTGAGAACAGTTCGATTTACGGTGGGTTTTTTTTTTATAGAAAAGAGAATTAACACATCACTACTATTACTAGGCGTTACCTTCTTTAGAAAAGAAATAGTGATAGAGAAGACAGGTGGTCAAGGAAGAAACAGAGGAAAGTTTCATTCTTTTACAAGTCTGCTTTTTGGAAGTTTTCTTTTTTTAAATAATGCAGTGTGTCAGCACCTCTGGTGTCAATGAGGTGAATTAAATTTTCAAAGCTTTTTAGGAAGACGCTCTGATGTTACATTAGCATTAGACTTGAGTAGAACTCGTTCACTATTTAATTTTTGACATAAACCTATGATCAAACCCATGTAATTTAAATGGGTTTGATTAGCGGCTTGAAGCAAAATTGAACTAGTGAACGAGTTCGACCCAAGTCTAATTAGCATTAGTATCCGCTGAAGCAGGAGTAGTTCAGTGACCAGTGACTATGCCTTCATCACTTGAAATTTCCTACAACAACTGACACAAAGAATAACTAATGCACGTCAGAAAAATATAAAGTGTTGTTTTTTAATGCTTGTGGGAGAAGGGACTCGATCCCAGGACCTTCGGTTTTGTAGTCAACGTGCTAACTCCTTCAGCCAATGCCACTATGCTGTACTGAAGATTCTTTAATTTAAATACTACAAGTTATAGGATGTGCAACTTTTAATAAGTCTCAACATGTTTATATTTTGTTCATTTCAAATCATCTTTCCACATTCTTTTTTTAGCTAACACTCAACTGACATATTTTTTCCTTCAAATCAAGAATTTAAATTGTTAAATTTTTTTCTAAAGCTGACATTCTCTTAATGATTAAACAGATATTTTCTTCTAAGCATTTATTTTTAATGTTCTCCCTTTCGCTAAGCAAATCATTACAATAAATTTCCGGTTTTTAATTAATCGCATCCGTGTCACTTATTTTCTTAATTTTTTTATATTACTTGTTTGTTTTTTTTTCTCCTTCAAAGCTTCTTTGTAAGCTCAGTTGCTTTAAATCGACGTGTAATTAAAGACTCATTAAGTCAGTACATTGTCATCTTCTGACACATTCAAGTGCAATGTTTATCTAGTGGAATTTGAAAATTGTAATAAAGAATTTTCTTAAGAGCAATTTTCTTTAGCATTATTTTCCTCTCCTTTACAGTTTATATATATTTCACTTTAAATAAAATTAAAATACTGAGTGAATATAAAATTAAATGATGTATGATTGACGTGGAATGTCTTGAGAAATTATTTTTTTGGCATTTTATTATAATGATTTATTAAAAATAAAAATGGGCGGGTTGTGTTGAAGAAAAAATTAAATAAAAGTTTAATGAATTTGGTGTATATTTTTAATTTAACAATAAGAGGGTGGCGTTGGCTGAAATAGTTAGCACATTGACTACAAAAGCGAGAGTCCTTGGTTTGAGCCCGGTCTCTGACAGTCATTAAATAACACAACGAATTTTTCTGATGTGCATTAGTGTGAGTTTGTATCAGTTGTTGTAGGAAAGTTCAAGTACTGAAGGCAGAGTCATTGGTCACTGAACTAAATATATCAACTTCAGTAAATGCTAATCCTAATGTTACATGAGAGCTCCCTGTTTCATCGGTATTGTGTAGCAGAATCATACGCGAAGTAAAATAACCAATAAAATGGCTATTAAACACATTTTCGGAAATTTAATACACCTCATTGACACCAGAGGCACTGCAACTCTGGATTATTCAAAACACGTGCAAAAAGCAGAGTTGTAAAAGAATGAAGATTTCCTCTCATCCTTCAGCTACTGTCTTCTATCACTATCCCTTTCCTAAAGAAGGTTACGCCTAATAAGAGCAGTAGGCAATAATTGCCTATGTATTAGTTCTCTTGAAAAAGAATATTGTTAATAATATTTTTTAAGACGGCGTCCTTGAATTGCTTTTACATAAATATGTTGCATGAAAAAAAGTAGTCATCAAAAGTTGTGGTAAAAAAGACACTGTAGTCCTTTCAGAGATAATGTTTTGGCCCTTGAATTTATTTAAATTCAGCTTTTCTTTTTAACAAAATAATTAATTTGCATTTAAGGAGATTACAAGAAAATTTAATTTAGTCTTTCAATACACATGCAATAGAAATTTTCTTTTTTTTAATGCTTAAAACGATTTTAAATGCTTATTTAATTATATTCTACAAATGTAAATATTTTCTAAAAATTATAATGCAAATGGAATAAATTTAATGCAAATATGCTTAACTAAACAATTTATGCAATCAATAAATAAACTGCTGCCAATGACCATCACGCAACAGATGCACTTTATGTGGCAATAGAACTTTCAGTTTACTCCCTTTACTTTTGGGTTAACCACAAGACAAATGCTTTTGTACATAAAATCAGACACAAACTCTACGAGAAATTGTCGTCTACACTTATAAACTTACAAAAACATTCACACACACACACACACACACACACACATAAAATTTAAAACAAACATTATTGAATCAATTTTAAGAAGCCTAAAACCAAAACAAGATTGTAACGAAAAGCTGTTTAAGGGAACAAACACACTCTTTCAGTCATACTAAAGTAAAATTTAAATAAATTTTTAAATTACAGAAGACACATGCTTGCATTCTAGCATAGATTTGCCCAGTTAGGCAGAGGAGAATGAAGAGAGTGGGCCAGAAAACTATGCTATGCTATTCCATAGAAATTTATACGAGACTAAATAAAATTGTCTTCCCAAGTATGGTATTGCTAACTGAAATTATGCCAAAGAAAAACTTTATCTTTTACATGTAGTCTGCAACATATGTGCACTAAACTAAGAAACTAAAAACAAAAACATTATGTTGTTTGTTATTCTGTTTAGATTTTGCGGCTTTTTATGATGACACAAGACCTTTGGTTTTGTTTTCGTGTCTTATGTTAGAAAAATCAAAAGAAAAAAAATTCAAGCACAGGTGTTGTGTGTTTTTCAGTGAAAAGTTTTTTCCTTTCTGGTTAAACGTTCACTTGTTTTCCTCTGCCAGATATTCAAATGTAATTGTATGATTACAAGTGCAATGTTTGCCAAAGTATTTGCACTTAAATTTGCATAAATGCCTTTATTATAAATTGAACCAAGAAAAAAAATTAGTTTTTCTGGCCTAAATTGCTTCACACGCAAAAAACAAATATCAATGTAAAATCAACATGCAAAAGATTTTGATTTGAAATCATATCAAATTTATTCGATGTGACTTTTTTATTGCTGTTTGTCTTAATGCTGGTAAGTAGCCAACAAACTTCGCATTACCAGCGAAAGCTTCCCGCTGCTAGCTAGTATGCAGTGCACTAGCCTTGTAGTCGAAAGGTACTCGGTTCAAGCCAAAGTAGCCTCACAGCTTGTGTTTTTTAAACTATAAACTAAATTGCAAATTAATCTGTAATGTTAAATGGTTAATTAAGTAATGTTGAATTAAAATCTTATTCATGGTGGTATTTATATTCTGCCTCATGCATAAAAAAAGAATTTTGATTTATAAAAGGTTTATTAAACAAATTTTGTGTGGAATCTCTTTTCTAAACCTTCTATAAATCAATATTTTTTTTTGTTAAGAAATCCTACTACTATTATTAGGTGTTATCTTCTTTAGTAAAGGGATAGTATAGAGCAGACAGTTGGTAAAGGAAGAGATAGAGGAAAGTTTCACTCTTTTTCACTCTGTTTGTTTTGCACGTTTTCAATAACGCAGTGTTGCAGCACCCCTGGTGATAACGAGGTGTATTAAATCTTCCTAGTGGCTATTTTATTGGTTATTTTACTTTCCCGATGATTCTGCTACAAAATACCGGTGTAGGAGCGCACTCCGAAAATACATTAGAATTATTATGCGCTGAAGCCAGTGTAGTTTAGCAATCAGTGTCTACACCTTCATCACTTAAACTTTTCTATGACAACTGATACAAAGGGAAACTAATGCTCATCAGAAAATTCATGATGATGACATTTTCGGTAACCGGCACCTTCGGTTTTGTACTCAAAACGTTCTAACTACTTCAGCTTTTGATATTCGTAAGTAGCCGACAAACGTTTTATTACCGAAGAAAACTTCCCGCTGCTGTTTAGTGGACCTTTTAGTCGAAAGGTTGCAGTTTCGTATCCTGTAGACAAGACAAAGTAGTTTTGCAGTTTGTCCCAATTTACACTATGCAAGTCTTATTGCTAAGCTGATTAGTTTGTTAGGGGAGAGAGACGGGGGGAAAAGAAACGTTGCTGTTCCCCTCGTCTCTCTCTCCCTGAAACGAATCAGCTTAGCAATAAGACTTGCATAGTGTGATTTGGGACTTTCTATTTTTTCAACCAAATATTTTCCTGTGCCAACACACACATTTATGTGGGTTAAATAATAAATTAATTCAAATGACTTTATTACATTGAATTCATGTTGTTTCAACTTGAAATAACTATGATTCAACATGATTTTTCATTTTGAATTAACAGCATGGGAATGTTCAATCAATATGTAATAAAGTTGTTTCAAAAGGAAACTGATGATTATACTGTAAATCATCTTGAATTAAAATGTAACATATGGATAGCAAAATCATTGCCGAAAAATGTTAAATTAACCTGGTTTTCGTAGATTTTAATATGACAGTTAAGTGTGTGTTGGAAAGAAGACATTTTTTTATTTTCAAATTGATTTAATTTGGATATAAATGAGCGACATCTTTGGTAGTTAAATGTTAAGGGACAAATTGACGTCGTGAATGGGAAGCTAAATGTTTTTTGGTTGAAGTCTACTGATGAGATTCGTGAGCAAAAGTGAAATACGTATAGACTTTGCAGAACCAACAAGCAAATAAGAATTTGTAATACATCAAGGAATAAATATTAAATCAATAAATTTTGGTATCGATTGGTAGTTTCTTATCGATATCGTGGGCCAGGTCAGGCCATTAATGTTTTACCTATATATATTTTACGTCAAATACATATATAAACGTTTTTTATATCTCGGATTACAAGGTGATTTTAAACGTCCCTGCAGAAAATTTGGTGACAATTGATCCAAATGTACTCGTCCTATGACTTGAGAAAATGCGAGTGCTATCAAAAGTACGGAGAAGTGTATGGTGTAAAAAGACATATCCTGTAAATGGTTACATATTCACCATTTTCGTGATGTATCGTCTTGATCTTGAGCCAATTTAATTTGGACTAGTTGCAATATTGTAGTAAACGACACTGAACATGTTCTATGTGGTTGAATACATGGAACTATCAAATAGTGTAAATGTAATGTTAATTGCTCACTCCAATGTGACTCTGGAACCAGTCCCGTAACTATACGGATATATTAACCTAAACTTAACTGGTATTTATACTTTTGAAACATCAGTGGCCCTGTGGTTGAGTGGGTAGTGTGCTAGCCTGTCATGCGCGAGGTTGTCGGTTTGAATCTCTAAAAATTTAATGCTTAAAAATAAATTATAATTGCATTTGTAACAATAAAAAATTATAAGTTTTCGTTGTTACAGTTATATGTCGGAATGACATTTATATATAATTT